>CM046066.1:11030354-13598629 GCA_025215515.1 Schistosoma japonicum
CAACTGTGTATCGGGACGACTGAGATATAGGCAAAATACAGGCGATGCAAAACAAATACATACAGGCGAATTGAAGTAAAAACACGAGAACGAATGACAAGATAGATGCATGGACAGACGACTGAGAGATTGATCGAACGGAAGCTCGAGTTGTCGAACGATGAATAAAGTGATGGATGAGAGAGCGCGAGAATAGAAAGATAGCCAGACACGTAGACGGATCAATAAGTTGTTCAGTCGACACTCAAATACATAACTATTGAGATAATCAGACGGCGACACAATCACACATTGATGCACGCATGGATTGGTTGTCTGGATGTCTAGATGTCTGGAGTTGGCCGCATAATCACTGATTCGTCTCATCGTTGTAGTGTTTCGACGTGGATTGTCGGTTGATGAGGGTGTATGAAATAATTAGTGGTTCAATTGGTAAGTGATGTGATTGTCACGATTCAGGGGAGTGACGCATCATCATGCACACTATGCGACATAGTGGTGTTGATTGGAGTTCACAGACGACAACATAGGTAGCGCACGATGTGTTTGCATTGGTGACGTGTACCGTCGCGTCGATCGATCGGATGCACACCGACGCGATTGTATGGAGGCAGGCGCTTTCAAGTGGGGGGACACTCAGCACGGAGTCGCAGTCAAGTGTATAGTGAGAGTGTTAGCCATGTTGCACTGACTGACATGGTGTGTATTCGATGAGGTGGTGTGCGTCTAAAACCGTTTCGACGGGGATGGGATTCGAACCCACGCGGGGAAACCCCAATGGATTAGCATTCCATCGCCTTACATACTCGTTCTTATCTTGCTACTCACCCTTTTCTTAATCTTTCGTCACATATTTTCTATTTTCGTTTTTATTTATCATTTTTCTTCGCCACATTTCTTTGGGATTTCGCTTTTTTATCCACTGCTGGCCATTATTTTTTTTGCATATTTTGATTTTTTAGTTATTTATTTTTTTATTCCTTCTATTTGCTTTTTTTTGTTGTTCAATTTTTTTGTATCATTGTTGCTTTCTCTTTTTTTAATTTAACAACTTTTAAAGCTTTTGAATCTGTCTTTCATTACATTTTTTCGAATTATTTTCTGACAATACTTGATCGTTACATTTTTTACATCCTAATTTTTTTATTTATTTATAAATGTGGTAAAATACTCAATGTGTTCATTTACATGTTCTTTTAGACAACGGGAATAATTTAGCAATCGCGACTTTTTTTCTTTCACTGTACTGCTGTCTAGCTTTTTGTTAACTTTGAGTACGTTTATTCGCCACATTCTTAAACACCACGAAAATGATCAGTACTCCATCAAAAATAACTCTTATTAGAACGGTAATAAATACATGCTCTGTGGATCCGTTACACAGCTGTTCTTAAAAGCTTCCCAAAAAGTCAAGTTTATTACTCTTAAGTCAACTGAGATAATGATAATGGAAGCGCCTCTTGGTGAAGAGGGTGTTTCATGATACTCGGTTCCTAAACTCTCCTTATTTCCCACCTTCATGTACGGTCTTTCGGCGAGGATAAGCAAATCAGTTTTCGTTTGCACATCTGATATCAAAATATGAAGGGATGTAAATGATGGACAGAACCGTAAGGCACTCTAGAGTAATTTTTCTAGTATCCAATTTTTACAACTGGCCAATTTAAGCTAGGTTGTTTCTTAGAGCCTATTTCTTGTTGTTCCATGTTAGGTTCCAGGTCTTCGGTATTGTCTAGATGAGGTTGTTTCATTACTAGACAGCACTAGTCCTAGTGTATTTGGTAGAACATAATTTAATTTTGTTGTCATTATTTTTCCTTTGTCCATCATAACTATTCCCTTTTTGTATAATAATCCATACAGACCTTTATCTCATTTTTGTTATTTCCCTCTCTATTATGAGTAGTTCTGGTCCACTGTTGTTTTTTCCTCTTCTCTTCTTTCGTTAGTGGTATCTAATCACATAGTGCAGATGCAAACGTCTTTCATTTTGAGCGTATCCTGGTCACCTTGGTTTAGAACTACGTCTTCCCTAGTATAGTTTTGTACCAAGGCAAGTAATTTTCTGTGAAGCACACTGTGATTGCCCTACAAATTAGCTGGCTGTGGGACACTTTGTTTACATTACCTAACCGTCAAGGTTAAGGATAATAAAAGAACGTGGAGTAGATAATGCACATGAAGTACACCCGGTACCTGATCAAGTTTCGTTCGTCATATAACCAGAACAACTTCTAACGACTGAACCCACTCGTACGGCTGAGAATAAATCAAAAGCAATTAAGGATGGGGGATAAGTTATAGTCGATTGTAAGTAGAGCGTCAATGGAATAGCAACGTCCAAGCAGACTAACTAGAGAGATAGATGCTTCCCACAGTGTGTCGTGTCGTGATCTGGCGGTGGTGCGTTACCGAGCACCTTCAACTAGTCGTGTTCGCTAAAACAAACATGATCAGTATCAATGTCGGGAGCCTAAGCAACTACTTATTTTGAGGATTACTTGCCGTTACACACACTTTTGGTGGATTACCGAAACTAAGGAAATTATTGTTTGTGTTGCTTCGAACCGAATTCTACCACAAGCCCTGACAACAAGTCCTGCTGGAAATGCATTCTCAGTATACTCCCTGAGAGTGATCTAAACATAATTTCAGCATGGAGAATAACCAGGAGTTATTTAGGAGACCTATGTTATTTTTCACCAGTTCTAAGTCAGCCATGTGCGTTGACACCAGAGACTTTTCTGATCAAGATATCTTACAGTCCATCTAAGGACTATTAAAGTCAGATAGCTGAACAATTTCCACTGAACATAAATAGGCTTCTGGAACTGGACCAGAAACAACCAGACATGACAGCAAATTGGCCAAATGGTATACACTTATTCGTATAAAAGACATTGGACACTGAATACTAAATGTAATGCGCTGTTCAAAAGAAAAAATACACGGGTTTTACATTGGTTAGGTGGTTTGTTACCTTAGGATTTTTGCATGAAGTAAGCCTGCTGCTACATTATATATGAAACTCAGCCTAAATTTTCAGACTTTTTGTTTCGAAATGTATGGTGTCAAACAGTTAGCATTTTTTTAATATTTAAAATTTAATGCAAATCATGAGCAAATTTTTTCAACTACATAACTCCTGTTTGATCTACGTCTGTAGAACAGCAGTATGCATAATGAGACTTGTTACCACTCCAGGCCATGCAGTCCTATGGTAGGGTGCGGTGTATTTCTACACCGAAATCTATGTAAAGACTATCAACCCTACAAATTTGTGGAGTTCCCACAACTTACTGTCTTGTCATTCACAAATCAGAGATTTGTTATTTTTTAGGACGTATAAAGTAAAAATCGCCGTGGTTCCGTTTTTACGTTAATTCCATCCAACTCAGCAGCATCATTTTGTATCTTCGAATTTTAAACCTTCTTAATTTTCAACCAGTGCAATAAAAATTCTAACCTCATCTCAAACAATTTATATAAGTCCTACAATTATTTATCTTCAAATTTGTGTTTTTGTGACTCCAGTAACGCGACCTATCGAACAATGTCCTCAGTCTGACTGATTTCAGATTCTTACGTTAAGTATATTGATAAAGGCATAAAGTCCTCATACTGACGTGAGTTCAAGTTACAAAATCGCCAACTCAACATGAGCTCCATTAGAAGATACAGGCTTCTTAGTAAGAGGCTGACAACTGTGATTAGTGGTTTCTGACTGATTTAGCTCGAAGTTTTTAATATCGTGCTATACTATATATATTCAGATTATGTGAACCTGCCATAGAATTTCTGTTTAAAAAACAGTAATATTATTATCTCCGTGTAAATTCTTATACATAAACCTATATTTAGTAGGACCAGTTACTCATATTTGTTCACTGTTAAAAGATGGATAGGGGAGGATCTGTTACCTATACCACTGACCATTTTGCAGTAGAAATAACTTAGGTTTTGGGGATTTTTCTTGTCATTGTTGGAAAAAATCACTCGGAACTTCACATGTTTTACATCTTGTGTCCTGGGAAAATAATTTTAGGTAAAGAGTTGTAAGAGGCTTTTACTTCTAATTGTTAACTAATGTCGAGAATGTGATATTGGTATCCGTTGTGTTATCTACTTTGTGACTTAGCACCACGCGTCATCATACTTCAAAAACGGTAAGTCATATATATTCGGTAGCATACTTTGGTGACAAGCGATGTTATCTTGCGGTTTTTTTTCTGTTTGATTTAAGTGCTCTTAAAATGCCAGTTAGTATATTATCTGCGAATTCCTTTTACATTATGTTATATAGTGCTCTGGATCCATAAAATTTTAGTAAGACAAGGTTGACGTCATCAGTGAACGTTAGTTGAATGTTCCCAATCATTATCTCAGATGTGCATGAGAGTATCTCCAACTGATTCCGGTAACAGCGGAATCTTGTTTGTTGGATTCAACCAAGATTATGGTAAGTACTACTTATGGATCACATATCACTAATTTCGCAATATGATAAAGTAGTTAGCAGATGCTATGGTTGGTTGATTGTTTGGCAAACGCTTCGGGCAAAGTTTCCCTATTCTACTACTTCATCGTAATTCTACTACCTTTTCAGCATGCAGTATTTTTTTTAAAGTTGTTTGCAAATTTTAACAGACAAGAAGATAAATTATTTTGTCAGAGATGTGAACAGTAGTATCATCTAATAATCCCACACTTCGAAACTGTAAAATGACAAAATAAGGGTTAGAGTTAAACAGGGTTATTAAAATATTAAACGTGAAAAATTAGTGTCGTGACTTAAAGTAAAAGCTATAGGGTATATGAATCTACCCTATCACAATAGGTTTCAAGCTGTTCCCTTTACTTTTTGCAAGTATTCCACAAATCCATTCCTATTACTGCTCAAGCAAACATTCGCCACTTTGTAAATTTTTGTTTTTCAATCATAACTTATCTGCTAAATGTATTGTTTTATGCACTACATTCTAAAATATGTACTTTATTTGTTCGAGTTAGTGATGCTACTCGGCCTCCAAAAATCGAAATTGATGGAATAGGTTTTGAAGTCGTGAAACGTCATCAAAAGTCGTGTGCTTTAATTATTAGACCACCACTAGAAGTGTGGCACAATATGTTGTCTACAGAAACTACGTTTTAAACTAGTGAGCTTGGCAAAAGTTTATTTTTCGATACTGCTTTTTGTTGTCTTTCTGCGTAGACGGTCAAGAGCCAGTACATATCGTTTGTAAATCTTCAATCAATTTTTTAACACTTCATTATTATAAACACTTCTGATTATAAACTCAGCATATCAGTTTATATCTATACTCAAGTCACATGTATTTATAAAATTCATTTCAGGTTGTTTTGCAGTTGGTATGCAAAATGGATTTAGAATTTTCAATTCTGATCCTCTAAAACAATTAGAACGTCATGGTAAGCATTATATATATATATATATATATATATATATATATATATATATATATATATATAGTATCATTTTTCATTCTTGTAGACAAAGTAAATAAAAATTATAATCATCTTGAATAGGAGTATGCCACTCTGGCCCATCTTTGTTGTTGTTGTAATGTCAGTGGCTGTCAAAGGTCGTGTTTTCACCTCATCAATGAGTGAAAGTCCTACTCTTTTCCTTCTAAACCTGATCTCTAAGCTGTGAGTGTTTGAGGACTTTGTGTCCAGTCACTGTTATCTCTGAATAATTGCTAATGTCCATTGGTAACTTCTTGTTAATGATGTTAGTGTCCGGTAATATGTATCCCAACACTGTGACGATAATTCACGCGGTGTCACAATCTTAAAACGTCTGTCTCAGTGACCTGAGCTTGTTTTATGAATGTCTTCTCAACAAGTCCTATATCGTGGATTATTTGCCGATGCTAAGACAAGATTAAAGTCATAGGAGTAGACAATTTACAATACTACATAATGATCTAATAAAAAGCTATATAGGACTGTTTCCTATCGGTCCACCATCATCTTTAGGTTGGGGCAGCCCTAAAGTTGGTGCACTTCAGTGGATCAATATTTAGGACATAGCTCAGAATATAATCCTAGTGACTGATTGTGCCGTAGTTTCCTTCTTCGTTCACAAAATAAATAGAATCCTCAGTTGGATGAAGTCCTTGCATTGTACGTTCTACTAGACTGTATCTTTTACTGTGTAACTTTACTGTCCTCTTGTTAAATTTCACCCTTTCATTTATGGTCACCTGTCCTGTTTCCTAACGCCATCTTTTTAATCGTGCAGGTCATACATTATTTATAACCATCTACACCAAACGTTTAAAGTAAATGGATTTTATGCTAGTTAATCATATTGTGCCCAGCATTTTCAGCCATTTAGCCGTTCATTTAGTGGATAATCAATGAATTTTAGTGGGATTTTCAAGCGATATAATCTATTCAGCGCTGTATATTGTGTACGTGTCAGTGTAGCGTAGTTGATATTCTGGGTGAAAACTTTATTTTCAGTAGTTCTTGTAATAAACTTTGATAAATTTACCCTCTAATATATATCGATCACTCACTATATGAACGGGAAGATGACTGAAAATGCTGAATACAACACATAGTAAACATAAAAAATGTTGCGGAAAACATCAACATTTGCCCAGAAGCATTTCATTTTATATTTTTCCTTTATTACCTCAAATACAGACTTCGTTGAAATTTGTTAAGATCAAATCGAACAAGTAGGCATAGTATTAGATATGGAATCGGTCTTTGAAATCATGGATTGTCGGTCTAAACTGTGTATGTCAGTATTGACTACCAAGTCGGGTTTCCCGCGATAACCACGAACACTTGCTGGAAATATCGGATCAAATGACTCGGGATCGGTAATAATGATGTGAATGTACTTACCACTAATCTTATATATCAATGCTAATATCACGAATTGATCTGAATCAGACGACCATTGATCACCTGGAAACACTGGACATCTGTTTCGTCCTAGTATGGGACTCTTCAGCAGTGTGCACCCACGACCGCCGTCCAGTGCTTCCAGGTGATCAATGGTTGACTGATTCAGATCAATTCGTGATATTAGCATAGACAAATTAACTATCTCTACAGCAACCTCCTTAATCTTATATATGTTGAGTCCAAGTAATTTCTTCATAAACATTTTTTCACCGTTCTCTCGAACCATATTCTTAATGTTCAGATATTATCATTATTTCGACTTCTACCTCATTTACCTCATTCTGCCGTAGTATAGCGAGATGAGTTAGCATAATTATTCGAGGCTCTACGTTGAATATAATTGGTATACTGTGATACAATGCCGATAGAGTATTGAGTTGTCTCACAATAATTAATTATCTTCACAACAAATTCATTTTAAGTGAATGACTGTTGTAGCATCTTAAGTGTTTCATTAGAAATGCTTTTAGTACAAGTTTTAGATTAATCGGATTTTGACCCTGAGTAGTTTGGATATTAATATACTGTATTTAAAGGAGAAATAATACTAAATTTAGTCCCACTTACCATTCAGACACCAGAAAAAAGTCTTCTAGTTATCCTATTTTTAAATCGAAACAGTTGTCGAAAATCTCCACAGATTATGTGGTAGTGTATGAAGGCTGATAATACTAACTGGCTTCTTGAAATGAAGGTCGAACGGGATTCTAACTTTTGACCTGTTAGTTAGATGTTGAATACCTTAACCAGTAAGTTACGAGTTCCTTGTTTGCCTAAGGTTGAGAGTGAAATAAGTATTTACATATATATAATTCCCACCCTTTATCTTTTATTTACTCTCATTATCCGTACTCAAGAATTCGATATTCGGGATGGTACTGGCGTCGGCTACATGGAAATGTTGTTTCGTACAAATTTACTTGGTATATTAGGTGGTGGAAATCATTCACGTCTAGCAAGTAATATGGCTTGTTTATGGGATGGTATAAAACAGCAGTTTGTCTTAGAGATCACATGTGCTACCGATATCCGAGGTATTCGTTTAAGACATGATCGGTGAGTGAATTACTTTGTTAGCTAATGTACATGTATTTTCTCGTAATTATGTGCCATTTCGCAGCATTTGTTTGTATCTTTGTTGTATTTTCGACTGAGGTAGTTGGATTGATGTATTAAGTATGCCCAATAACCTCTACTCATGATTTCGGCTGGCGTATGTGGTAAGTTATACTGGTTCCAGGAGCGACCAAACCAAAGCATATCAGTGACTCTTCGTCTAAGTCCTGCTTGTAGATAAGACTGCTTGGTTAAGGTCCTTGGTATTGTCACGGCCAATGGTTCGAGACGTCGGGTGACATGATTCAGAATCGTTCGAAATCGCACAGATGCATTCACTCTTCGGTTTTTGCTAGATTTTGAGTTTCAGGAGTGTTTTTTCTTTGTACTCCACGAATTCATTCTTCTCAGTTCATATTCTCTGTGTCTGATTTTTCTCACTATTACTAGTACCATTACTTTTGCCACTTTGCTATTTATCGTGATAATTTAATCTTACTACGCTGATGTATGGCAACGTGGGAGGATTCATATATGTGTCAGGTTCTACGTTGCTTGCAACTTACTGATCTGTTTATGGACGGATAGGCTTCATTTCTTGACCTGTGTGTACTTAAATAATGCTTATACTATTCTGACTGCATAAAATAGGACTGTTTCAAATAAAGCACTCTTATTTCTGATTGTTAATTGATATTTTGAACACGGCGATTAGGTTTGTCTGTTGTGGTAACTCTGTTGACGCTGAAAGATTTGTTTCTTGTGATCATTAGTGTTGAGCAAATTATTTTTATTACTGTACTAACTGGTATTTACTTTACTAAGACGAAAATATTTTCTAACTTAAAGTTCCACATCACAGAATTACATTAATTAGTCAACTACTGAAACCAAGATTCATTTAAAGTTGTTCCGCCTTCGTATAGGAAACCCTCAGGAGTGCTTATTGACCACCTCACAAGAGACCGAACTCATGCTCTGCAGACCTCGTGACAAGTACCTTTTAGACCATTGAGTTTACTTCCCATGGTTTACATAAGTAACTTCAGTGAATCTGCGATATTGTAAGGCCATCGTGCATTATCGTTGTTGTTTTTCACTTCTAACATTGTCGAACTCTATTAGTCACGACTTATCACTCAAGTTATCTTAACCCTATATGGAATTTGTTCTTATCACTCCACTATGGTCAGTTCGTGGCATAAAACATGATTTAACAACATCCATAATAAGAATGATCTCTTCTTAACCAGTTTTATCACTTCTATAGCTCCTTTTTTACCGTTAGATACAGTGTCTAGATTAAACATTCGGGACTAAGCAAATACGGGAAATTAGTTCAAATAGTTGCAGACCTTCACAAACTGAGATGGTCAGGATACATATTGTGTATACCTAACCGCTACCTACCTCGACACAGGAAACTGACTGGCGTAGGAGTAAGATGAAAAAGAAGATTTCGACATCACCTCATTTAGTCATTGACTATTCATTTGAAAAGTGTTTGTAAGGTACCGGCTATCTGGTTGGAAACAGTTAGTGGCTCGGTGATTAAGCCATTCAGTATTCAACTAATAAGTTGGAAATTCGAATCTCACTCCGGCTACTTCGATTTTGGCAACTGGGTAGTATTACTAATTCTTAGAATATGGCTCAAAGCCAAGTATGAAAATCTGTATCTAATAAATGAGTTAGTAAAACTCATCAATGTAACTGTATTATAAGATAGTTGGATATCTAATACTTTAGTAACTAATTCCTGAAGATTTGGAAATATTAGTGCACCTGAACAGTATTAGAAACAAGCTAGCTGTAGTCTTTACCTATTGGCATTCCGCTTATGGCTTAAGTGATGTAAATGAAAAGTGAGATTTATTTCCAAAATTTTATGTACTTGTAATTTCAAACATTTTTTAGTTAGAAATAATGGTTAATAAATAAAAAATATCTTGTTCCATCAGAAAATTTCGATTTCTCACTTGTAATATTAGGTATAAAATCATCTCATATGTATAGTATTAATAAAATTCTGGTTAAAAAGTGTAATACTTCTTTAAAGTAATAAAAAAGATTTTCAGATTAGGTGGATGCCTTCACTGGTGTTTACTTCCCTCAGTTAAATTGTTTATTATAGTTGATAATTCAAACTCCACTTCAAATTGAATTTTAGAAATCTTAGTTATCATTTGTGTAAAACATTAATATTTCTTTCAGTCCACTTTTAAAATCAGTACTTAGTATGTCTTAATGACTAATCGGTTATTGTGGTCTGCATTGTCTAGTATAGTACGACATATACAAATACTTCGGTACGCTTCGGTCCATTCACTATGGCATGACTGAATAGAGGGCTTCAATAGCCAACCAAATCATTCTTTACATAGCTTGTGCACACACATGCTATTGGTGTAGTAAAATGAGGTTAAACTACTTGCCCCAATATAATCTACAGTCTGTCTTTGGGGTATTCTTGAATGTATGACTTTGGAGCAGGTATATGAACTATCTTTCACGATATGTAACTTATCCATCCCATCACAAGTTATCTATAAAAAACCACTACAACTTACTTTGTATCGTATTTGTTCCAATATATAACATTTCACTGTATTGTTAACTCATTGTAAGGTTAACTCGTTTACACTGTACAGATTCGCGTACACTGCTTCAAGCTATACTATAACATTGAGATTAAGTGATGATACTTCCTGATTACAGGGACTATTGTAGATGGCATGTCGTTAGTAGCAGAATGTTAAATACTTTAACCATTGAACCACTATTTCATAGCATTGTGCACACCTAGTTATTATACACTACTTTTCACATAATTTATTCATTACATAATGCTTTAAAATTTTCACTGTTTAAAAGTTTATTATTATTGTCGTTTGTTTGTCACAATTATAATACAATTCAATTTTCAAGTTTGTCTATTTAACATTTTGTGAGAAAAAATATCCAGTTTTGTATATTTAATGCTTATGTAACTTATATGTTAGTTACAAGTTGGTTTTTATATACACAACTTAGCTAATATTTATTTTAATTTTTAAATAAACATTTCCTATACTTTTGATAAGTATTTCGGCACTTATGTCTTTTCATATTGATTTCCCGTAGCCTTTACGTTGACTTAGTGACCATATCTCAGTGATCTAATCGAACTTTACTGGCTAGATCACTTACACCTTTAGATCCTACCACATCAAGCAGGTCAGGTAGAGTGCGATAAGAATTAAAGTGTTGGAAGTAAAGTCAGAGTACGAAGTCGTACTGCCAGTTCTACAGCAGTGTGGTGGCATTAAGATGCCGCCTTCCCACAACCGAAAAACGGGCTTAGAAGACGGTCAGCTTTAAAATAAAACACTTCACCTTGCCTTCAGATTTCCATTGCCATACTGACCTTTAGGTTCGAAAATTGGCTTGCTGATACACCTGAAACTACTTATAAAAAGATTGTTTGTGACCGGCCTGAAACATTTGTCTCTTGGGCTCTATTTTAACTATTCTGAGTTGTCGAAACCACCATTAATCTTGTTTATTTTAAAGGTTCTTCAAAACAAAGTGCCCTTCCATACGGCAATGACCTAGAAAGTATCAACCACCGTCATACGTCCAATAACATTAGACATCGCTTTGATTGTAATGCAGCATTGGCTAGTGATTATTATCAATATCTTGATTCTACATGATGAGGTCAGTCATAACTTGAATAACCCTGACTGCGACACTAAGTGATACGTTTCCTAAGCTTTGCCACAAGATTGTAGATACGTCTTACTGACACGTCTCAACATAAAATCTGAATCCAGTGTTTCTTATTAATTATCTATGGATAAACAAGCACTTTATTTAGCCCTCTTAGAATGTTTATTTGTTATGAATCAGTGTTACGAGACAACTATAGTTGTTATCATATAAATATGAGGAAGTTGTGTATTGAGAATTATCATCTATTATAGGATTTCTACTTCGCCAGCTCGTCAGTTATTCAGTGAACCACCAACGAAGTAATTTCTTTTGTAGTCTACCATGAACCTAGGTAATTGAAGCAAAAGTTTCATCGATTTATGTTTTATGTACGATCTGCAACATAATAGCGTAATCATTGAATGCATTTAACATTGTCATCTTTAAGCCATTGTAACAAAAAGTATTTTCCACTAGTTTCGAATCTTCTAAGAACTCTTCAGAATTTTCTACTGTACTTTTGATATTATACCAAATAGAAATCGCTGAAAGTGTTATTTAGGGACCAAACTTAGCGATTCCTAAAATACTCCACAAATTACACATGTAGTCAATAAACGCTGAGTTAGGAAATCAGAAACTAGTCAATTAAAAAACAGCTATTCTGAGACATTTTTATGCTACATATATTAAAGAAAATCATTTTCGTTTATATAAACTAGAAACATTATGGTGTTGTCGCTTATTAAATTGTATGCAACACGTAAATCGATCCTATCCATAAACCTAACGACATAAAATCGGATCCTAGAACTAATCCTAAACCCTATCACTAACTCTAACTCTTGATTCCATTTTACACTTTTATGTGTATATTAGTTTAAAATGGAATCAATAGTTAAAGTTAGTTTTAGGATACTGTTTCTATTAGCTCACGACCATTCAATAGTATCAGTTTGAATGGTAACATAATTATCTACTATTACTATCATCTGATAATTAGTTTCTTGTGAATAAATTGTGATACTGATTGACTCGTCATGTCATACGAATTTCTTAAATTGATTCTAATGATTATTCGTCACGGATAGTTTATGAATAGTTAAGTCTTGTTTCTAAATTGATCTTTTGTCGTGTTTCACTCATCATTTGACTCTGTGGAAAAAATCGGAAGTAGTTTTTGAATTTCTATCGATTGTTTCTTATACTATAGTTAAATGATTTTTTTTACTATTTTTCCTTCATAATTAACCCTGACTACCGTCTGTTTTCATACTTTTCTCTTATAGAATAATAATTGTACTTGTTAATGCTATCAAAGTGTACACATTTAATCCATCACCTCAATTAATATTTGAATCGAAAACATGTTCAAATCCGCTAGGATTATGTTATGTTTGCCAAAGTGTTGATAATCCATTGGTTGTGTTTCCTGGCCGACGACCTGGTGCTGTCTCACTAGTGCATATAGGAAATGCTACTAGTAGTAGTAATGTTAACAGTGCAAGCGGAAATCTTAGTAGCACTATTAATAATACCATGAATATCGGTGATAATAATACCAATGTTGGAAGTTCAAGTCCACTTTTTGTGAATTATGTTTGCCCATCATCTACAAATGCTACAAATATGCCACCAAGACAAATCGTTGCTCATGAAAATCCACTTGCATCAATCAGTTTAAGTCGTGATGGGTATTTACTAGCTACAGCATCAAAAAAAGGCACTTTAGTTCGTGTATTTTCAACAAAAGATTGTAGTCTGTTGCATGAATTACGACGTGGCACTAGTCAAGCGACAATTACCTCATTATCATTTAATAAGGATAGTGATTTATTATGTGTTACTAGTGAACGTGGTACTGCACATATATTTTGCCTTACAAAAGACTCTTCACCATATCCACATAATTTTCCCGTTGGTGGTGGTAGTGGTAGTAGTAATAATAGTCCTCATTTTGCGAAATCTTCAGGATCCGGGTATGTTAATTATTTTTGTTGATTATAGTCTGTTTTCATATAATAGGCTTTTTTATGACATTTATTTCATCAGTGTTATATTTGGCTGGATTTATAGATGTCAGTTACTAATCTGAACATTGAGCTGTCGTAGCAAGGCTTAAAGTTCCTTGTTTCGATCTTTGTTGAAATTGTAAATGTGTACTACTGAAGAGCCTTATGCTAGAATGAAATGACTGTTCAATGCTTTTCGGTCTTTAATGGTTGTTTAGATAAACTTACAGTAGTGTTACATTTGTCCAAAATTAAGCTCAACTGGTTTCATATGATATAATATTGATTAACGTAATCCTATCTGTTCTCTGATTAGTGAACAAAATCATATGCTGATCAAACTCTATTTGTGCATTAATGCAAATAACTCATTCCTAAAGAAAGCCAAACTGAATTATTATGACTTGTCCCCTTCACAAATTTAAATAAATCTAGAATGACTATTTGCAGAATACATTGGATTTATTGAATTTCGTCGCATCCCCTTCATCTACATACAGGCAATTTATTATAATTGGTATAGCTTGTGAATATCATTGTCAAATTAATGGACACGTATTGTTTATTAATAGGTATATAAAAGCGGAATAGAAACAAATTAAAAGGTTTTCATCAGAGTATTTATAGGTATATGAAAGGATTGCTAGTTCTTAAAACAATTTGAATTGGGTCGATTACTTAATACCGAAATGGTATATTAATCCAAATAAATAAGAGGTCAATGGTACCATACCAACATCAATCTGTGACGTATTCAATCAATTAAAAATTACTAAAACATTAATAACTTGCTTAGATATTATAACATACTAAAGTAAATACATTAGAGCTTAACATAGAAGTGTTGAATTTGTAATAAATTAAATGCGTTAAGATTGCACAACAAATAGAGATAAATAGGGCTAAGGCACAACATTGTGGAGTGAATAGTGATCATAAATAAACAAAGGCTTAATAAGAAGAGTAGTTATGATAATCTTGTCACTTACCACTCGACCGCAGCTGCTACCTTGCCGTGGTGGTCGGGCTTGCCTATCGTGATGACCCAACCGAGCTATACTGGCTGGAACATATGTTCCTGTAGGTTCTGCCATGCCAGGCAGGTCGATTGGAGAACAATGAGACTAAAAGCAGCTACTCAAGGTCTGAGGGCGAAGTCGTACTGCTGACTGCAGAGGGGTGTGACAGCAGTAAGGTGTTTCCCTCGGACAACCAGCATCTGCAGCGATGCTGCCTTCTCACAAGGAAGGAGGGGTTAGATAAGGTCGGCCCTAAAAATATCACACCTCACCCTACCTCACGGATTTCCGTCTCCGGCGGTAAGGGTGCCCACTAGGGGCTTTTAGGTGCGGAGCTAATACTCAGAGAACTTTTCATAAAAAGGCCGTGCGTGACAGGCCTCAAGCAGTTGTCCCTTGGGCTCTGCGGTCACGCTCTCAGGTCTCTAAGACCAACATTAATCTATCTTCTTTTTCAGGTTCGTCAAGAAACACCCTTCCATGGTGTGGGCAGCCAGGAAGTGAAAACCGCCCTCATACCTCTTACAGCACACGAGATCATCTTGTTCGAAGCCAAATCCCACCTTCAACTCTTAATAACTCTCTTATCACCATGCCTAATCCTTCTAACATAATTTTATCACCTCGCGTCTCTAATGCTATTGATTTGAGTTCACGAAACGTTATCCCTGGTCTCCTAAAACCGCGCACTAAGTTGTATATTGGAGCTTTCAACGTTCGAACGTTATGTCAAATAGGACAACAGGCATCCTTAGCCATGACTCTAGAATCCCGCTCCATCGATATCTGCTGCATCTCTGAAACGCGTATACAGGATCCAAGCACAGTCATTCGCTTGACCTCACCTTGTGAAAATAAGGAACCGGCTCGGTTCACTCTTCGTGTTTCCGGGGACCCCACCGCTACCACTCGAGGCCTTGCTGGTGTAGGTATAGCACTAAGTTTAAAAGCTGAACAGGCTCTCCTCGACTGGATTCCAATAGACAGTCGATTGTGCGATGTCCGTCTAAATGGAACGGTAAGGACTCGTAAAGATAGGGACACACGCCGTTATCTCTTTGTTGTCTCTGCCTATGCTCCCACTGATTGCAGCTCAGATGAAATGAAAGATGAATTTTACAGAAAGCTTTCTGACCTTCTATGTAAAGATAAGCGCACTGATGTAGTAATAGTGGCAGGTGATTTTAATGCCCAAGTAGGTAGACTAGATGAAACCGCACTTAGATGGCACTTAGATGGATCATATGGTGTTGAGGCTCAACGAACAGACAATGGCGACCGGTTACTACAACTTTGTTCAGACAAGCGTTTATTTCTCGCAAGCACCAACTTTAAGCATAAGGAAAGACATCGGTTGACATGGCGGCCTCCGAAATCAACCCAACGCTGGACTCAAATAAACCACATTGCTATTAGCCATCGTTGGAGAGGCTCGATAGAAGACTGCCGCTCGTTTTGAAGCACATGTTTAGACTCAGATCATGCCTTAGTGCGAGCGCGTATTAGTCTGCGTCTCACTGGACGTAAAAGATCCACGACAAGGATCCCCCTCAGAGTTCAACTTAATGATGAAAAAGTCAAAAATACATTCCAGGAACAACTAAAAAACCAATTAGTAAACGGCGTAAACTGTTCTCAACCTGAGCTAGCCTAGAATGATATCCAAAAAGCTGTTGAAAGAGCAGTAATATCTACTAATAAACTAGATCTAAAGGTTACGAAAACTCAGTGGATTTCAGCTGCATCTACTGAACTGATAGATGCTCGGCAGCACAAGTCTTAGCAACCAGATTAACTGAGTTCTTGGCTAGAATTTGGGAACTAGACGTAATCCCATCTGACTGGTCTCGAACACTAACCATTCCGGTCTTTAAGAAAGGACAGAAGTCCTCGTGTGACAATTACCGAGGAATCAGTTTAACGAATATAGTGTCTAAAATACTAGCTTCAATAATACTTCGACGTCTAACTAAAGCTCGTGAAGAGCAAACTCGAGAAAACCAAGGTGGCTTCAGACCCGGACGTGGTTGTATAGACCAAATATTCACACTTAGACAGGTTCTGGAACATAGGCACACTTTCAGACGCCCAACAATAGCTGTATTCCTTGACCTTAAGGCGGCGTTTGACTCTATTGATCGTAAGGTTATGTGGCAATGTCTCTCATTGAAAGGTGTACCGGAGAAGTACATTAACCTTATACAAGCTCTCTACTCGAACACCACATGTCGTGTTAGAGCCTATGGCAGATTGTCTTCGGAATTGACCACTTCTAGCGGTGTTCGTCAGGGTTGTCCGCTATCTCCATTTTTATTTAATTTTATCATTGACATACTTTTAGAGTTAACATTGTCATCGTCTGATTTCTCTGGGGTTGACCTCTTTCCAGGAGATAAACTTACTGACTTAGAATATGCCGATGATATAGTTCTACTGAGTGAAGATGCTGATAAAATGCAGGATTTTTCGACCACCTTAAACATGAATGTAAGCATGTTTGGGATGCGATTCTCCCCATCCAAATGTAAAATGTTACTTCAGGACTGGCTTAATTCGGCACCAAAGTTAGTGATAGGGCGTGAAACTATTGAATGCGTTAACCGCTTTACTTATCTAGGGAGCCTCATCAGTCCTAACGGTCTGGTGTCCGATGAAATCTCGGCCCGTATACATAAGGCCCGATCGGCTTTTGCCAACCTGCGTCACTTGTGGCGTAGGCGAGACATTCGTTTAATGACAAAAGGACGCGTTTATTGTGCAGCAGTCAGATCCGTTTTACTTTATGGATGTGAAACATGGCCTTTAAGGGTAGAGGATATTCGTAGGCTCCTAGTATTCGATCATAGATGTCTCCGAAACATTGCTCGTGTTTGCTGGGACAACCGAGTAAGCAATGCATGGGTTAGGAATAGAGTACTAGGTAAATACGGTAAGTCTATTGATGAAGTAGTGAATCTTCATCGGCTGAGGTGGTTAGGACATGTGTTGCGTATGCCTGACCACCGTCTACCTCGACGAGCAATGTTGTCTGGTGTAGGAGTAGGCTGGAAGAAAGCTAGGGGTGGCCAAACGAAAACATGGCACCAATCCATGAAGTCATTGACGATTGGACTGAGCCATGTTAATAGATGTAGACTACCTGGTTGGGGCCCACACGATGATCGTAACAAATGGTTAGAGACTTTAGGTGATATGGCTCAAAATCGATTGCAATGGCGCAGGTGCATCCACTCCTTGTCTTCCTCCAAATTCTAATTTTTGAGCTTATTATAATTTTCTCTTTACTGAATCACTTTTTATCTCAAATCTCATCTCTGAAGTCTATGCCTTTCCATTACTACTTACTCTGTTACTACCTCCCCTACTCTGGGATTTGGTCTGACAATTTAATCTTTATCTGCTAATTGAGGCATGGCAACTTGAACTGATGTACGCATGTACAAAGTTCTACGTTGTAACTGACTGACTGACTGACTGTCACTTACCAAGGCAATCAAAGGTTTATCACTGATTCCTTTTGGACAGTTGTTTGGACTCCCATACATTTTTCAACTGTAGGAATGCTGCCCTTGCTTTGCCGATCCTTGCCCTTACATCTGCATCGGATCCTCCTTGTTCATCGATGATGCTCCCCAGATATGTAAAGGTATCCACTTCTTTCAGAGTTTCACCATCAAGTTTAATTAGGTCGGTGCCCTCGGTGTTGAATTTGAGGATGTTGCTCTTTCCATTATGTATGTTCAGGCCTATTGATGCTGAGGTTGCTGCTACTTTAGTTGTCTTCACTTGCATTTGCTGTTGTGTATGGGATAGAAGTGCTAGATCATCCGCGAAGTCCAGATCATCGAGTTGCATCCTACTTGTCCATTGAATTCCGTGCTTACCCTCAGATGTAGAGGTTTTCATGATCCAATCGACCACTAGAAGGAAGAGGAAAGGTGAGAGCAAACAGCCTTGTCTGACACCGGTTCTCACTGTGAATGCATTTGTCAGCTGTCCTCCATGCACGATTTTGCTCTGTAGTCCATCGTAAGAATTCCGTTAGCCTGTGACTGAGATTTGGAATCAAAGCCACATCAAACAAGATGGCTAGTGATGCCTTTCAGTTTTCTAAATTAAAGTAAATAGTGTGAGTACAAGCTGAGACTTAATGACTGAAAGTGAGGTGCCCTAATCCACTGAGCTACTGCGTTGGTCTCACCAGTAAGATATATAAATAATATTAAGGATCTGATGTATTGGGCTTCTTTAAATAAATTAATTTTCTTGCGTGTGTTTTATGCTACTGAAATTTCCACTTTTAGTTCAGGTAAACTCTTTCCACGTTCTCTATTTTCTACCACAAGCCATGTACGATGTGTTTTGGAAACGAAATTCAAAGCTATATGTGCTTTCAGTTCTGTCAGTCCGGATACTTTAATTGGTATGTTCACAATTATTAGTTCGGTATGAATGTGAAAGAGATTTCTCTATTAACTGTCCTTGTATTTGTTATAAATATCAGTGCATTTTCAGTCCTACTAGTTTTACTCAGGAACTTCACCTGACCAACTGCTTCTCTATTTTCATGTATATGTAAATAGCTATTCTATTCAGATTTTTGGTCGTTTAAACAAACCTGATCGTTTCGATAGATTATAATTATTGAGTGATAGTTGTCCAAGTAGGATTATTCTGCAACAGAGCAAAATTGACAGACTGTATTCGTTACAGATTGTAATTGATCGTGAATGATGCTAAAAGTAACTTTGTCATTTCAAATCCACTTTTTAATCAATTAGCAAAGAGCTTGTATAAACCAAAAGTTTTACTCTATGGAATTAATGAAATTATTTATGTAATAGAGGTTTTGGTGAGCATATTAGTTTATTAATTCATCGAGTCTCTTCTCTAACTATAATATTGTAGTAACGTTAATAGTAAATCATTATGACGGAAAGAAAACATGTTGTTGATTAACGACTTGATAAAAGCGTCATTTTCTACAATAAATTATGACCATTAAAGTAGTAGTGCACAATACAACGTAATATACTATTTGTCAACTAGATAATATGATTCCAATCAGACAATGAATCACGTAATACGTATTAATACCTAATCCTCTTTTTACTTGAAAGGCATATAAACCTACTTTGTTCAGTGACTACCATTGGGACTATGTTACCTGACAATGTTCCACTGCCTTGCGAATAAGTTTTAAGGTCAAAGGCTCGGAGAATGGCTCTCTAGGAAGACCATCCCTTTAGTGTGGGCGTTCGGGAATTATTTTAACCTATACAAAATTACAATGGCTAGTAAAAATGAGGACAGTGATTTGCTCTTTATATTGTCTTTCGATCTCAATAGATACTTACTGTCATTTTGCTGATAACTTTTTTTATCTTTTGCATTCTCTCCAATCCGTTGTTGTTTTAGTTTATTTTCACTACTTATTTAGTTTACTCAATAGCTCATCTTTGAGCTAGTATTGTACCATTTGTTCGCTCTCGATCTGTCAATTCGAGATATGCTCTACATGCACTTACTTGGGGACTATAGCATCAGCGACTTATTCCGTCGGTTCGGCGTTGCACTAAGCGCAAAAGCAGTGGCAACATTAATATAGTGCATCCTCATTAATAGTCATTTATGTGCTGCTAGATTAAAAGGTTTCATCGAATTAAGAAGAGACTGACGTGGGGAACGATATCTTTTCGTAATCTTCACTATGGACCGACAGATTGCAGTTCAAATTCAATCAAGAATGAGTTCTATCATCAGTTGGATGATCTCAAGACAGCACGTTTAACAAGCACTGTAGCTCTAGCTGTAAATTAGAATGTGCAGATCGGGTGTCTAGGCGCAAAAGAGAGTCGCAAAGTGGCTACTAGAGACTCGATAGTCGCATGTAGGATAACGGTGAATGTGTAAACCACAACTTGTTTCTGGTCGACACAACCACCGTCAATGTGTCATCTAGCGTCCTCTTTCTGAAACTTAAGCTTAGACATAGATGGATCACATCACGATCAGTTAACACTGGTTTGGTTGTGTTGAAGACAATCTTTCCTTTAGGCACACCTCTCTGGACCATAATCATAGTTTGGTATGCGTCAACATTATCTTACGTTTCAGTGTCCAGAAAACGTCTTGATCCAAACCAACTGATGCTAGTAAATTGTCTGCAGCTTCTGTCGTAACTAAGTATCAATCTGGGTTAGATTCTAGGCCAAGTCCTAGTTCACCGAAAAGCGTAGATGAGCAATGGTTGCATTCCTCACGATTTCGTAAAGATGGCAGGCCACGTTTCTGCCAGTTT
The DNA here is from genome assembly GCA_025215515.1 of Schistosoma japonicum. Lineage (NCBI taxonomy): Eukaryota > Metazoa > Platyhelminthes > Trematoda > Strigeidida > Schistosomatidae > Schistosoma > Schistosoma japonicum. The sequence goes on from CM046066.1 coordinate 11,051,381, forward strand.
TGTGAATCGTCTTGCCTATATACATTGAGTTTTTGCAGATTGCTTACAACTCCTTGAGGCACATTGGCCCACCTTGATGACTCATGAGGTTGACGATAAACGTGGGTTAGTACATCAGAAAATCATAAAAACCAGCATGACGACAGAGAGACCTGGTGGCAGGACATGCTAGAGTTGAAATTGGCAGCTACATCTGTTCTTTTACATCGTCCGAGTCACTGACAGTAGGAAGTTTGGCGTCAGTGAAACAATCTACGAAGCTGATGGTACGCCAATCACTAACATTAAAGATTATCTTAGGCGATGGGCTGGTTTTCGAAAGTCATTTCGGCTGGTCTATCGCCTCAGCAACTTTGATCCAGTTGTCTTGCTCTCCATGGCTGGTGACAACTTATCCGCCCAACGGAGAGAAGATCCTAGATGAATTTTGACTTCCGAATTATTATAAATCACCAGATCCAGACGGCTTACACGCCAGCTGTTTTAATAGATGGTAGCGAACACCTATTGATATTTGTTTAATCGGGTAATGCACGAAGAATCAACCGATTAAATTTACTTTTTGATTTATTCTGTAGCACATAGTAGGTTTAATTGTTCTTCATACTTAGATTTTGTTGATTCTCACCATTTGGTAAATAAGTATCAGGAACGTAAGTTATCTATAATTGTTTATCTCGGAGGTGATTATTTCTCTCCATAACATCTACCTACTGACAGCTCAGATCAGCAGTTAACGACTTCATGGATTAATACCATGTTTTCTCCGATCTTAGTGATCATCATGTCTGGAAGTAGGTGGTTATTTTGGCAACGTAATCCATATCTTAACTATCAATAAAGATTCACAACCTTATCAGGTGGATTGTCATTTTCACACAGTACTCTGTTTCTAACCACAGTATTGCATTTCAAGATACACGAGGTTTGCCTCAAATCACTTGTGATCAGTGACTCTCAGTTTACAAATGTCTTCCATTTTACTAACCTATACTTCACAGGGACAGGTTAATACGAAGCAGACTTCAGTGCAGTATACTTATCCTATGTTAGACAGATGGACATATAGCCATTCTTATTCATCTGAATGCATGAATGCTTGCTTGTTGGAATGGGCATTTCATTTTCAAGCAGTAGTTTTCACTCTGTTTGTATTTTTCATCCTGTATTTGTGATTGTGCTACACTGAGATTCTCATAGTTAGCAATTATTATATTTATGTGTTGGCTGAAACATTAAGAATACCCTGATTTAAGCTAGTCGCTCTCTTAATGGCTCACGTTTCTGGCCTTCGATCTTAATGTCTAATCCACAAAATAGTTGGGGGAGGGGGGGGAACGTAATGGGATCAAGTTCAATGGTGCCTTGTTTGTTACCTAGGGTTCCTAGAGCTCACATATACCGTTAGTTCGGTACCAAACTTTCCTAACTCCCTTGGATGGACCTTCCGTATCTATCGACTAGGTTTAAGCTCCAGACCTGTTTTCATGCTCTCACTTTTGTTAGCAACAACCCTACCGGATGTAAGCAGTGATTAGGACTTCTCTAGAGGTAGCTATAAATGTTTAACAATGCAGGAGTATCTCAAGATGTAGGAAGACTATTTACCGTCAGTCATACCACAGCATTTCGAAGGCGTTCATAGAAGTCAGTTGCCGATAACTTTAGACATTTGAAATGATATAGTCTAAAATAATTACACTAATATACATCCATCACTCACTAAGCGCTTGAAAAATATAACTGAAAGCATTCGATTACAACAGGCATTCTAGTGAACATTGAAAACATTATAAATTACCTCAGCTATCATCACCAGTTGCTTTTTTTTCATATACTAATCATCACTATTATTTACATAAAGTCATCATATTTCACTGTATTTCTATTCATAATTTTTCTCTTCGTTTTCCTTCTAATAGTTTTAGCTGCTGATGGATCTTATTACAAGTATACATTTACAGCGAATGGTACTGTAACACGTGTAACATTTGTAAATTTTCTAGATTTCTATGATGATGAATCTGATTTCTAATTATATATATATATATATAAGCATAGTTTTCTGATGAAAATTCCTTATCAACAATATTTATCTATTCAACTATGGTATCCATCTATCTATGATATTTCTTTCTTCTATTTACTTGTCTATATTTCTTAATTAGTTCTGTTAATGATTAGCTTCTTCTATTATAGATTAAATTCAATACTCTTCTTTAATGTATGTAATAAAATCGAAGTGATTACTTTGTTCAATTTATCTATCTATATTTATTCTATTTTGATTAGGCTAATAATGGTCTACTGTGTGAAGATTCAATTGTCTTTTGGTGTTCAATTTAGTTTTCTTTTTTTTTTATATGATATTTTCTAATTCTTTTGGTATTTTAACATTGTTTTGTTGACTTTATTACATCTTGGTTATTTGGTTCTCTTTTTTTTTTTAATATACGAACTCATTTTCATATAGTGAATAAACAAGTATATTTTTACTGTATTGTAGTGTTGAATTGAGGTGGTTTTATGGAGATATTAATGTTAAGTTTAGTTGATTAGATTCATCACAGATTGATGTTAGTTGAATATTAATGAAAACCATGGAGCACCGGAATAGTCGTTTCGTCCTAATATGAGACTCTTCAGTAGTATGGACCCTTGGCAACTGTCTTATTTACCATATCAGTATTATCCAATAGCTAAAATCAGCAGATGTGAAACATATTGATTATCTTTACCTTTTTTGTCTTCTACGATTATCATTTTAGAAAATATACACACTGTATATTTAGGTTTTGCAAAATAATATGTTGTTTTAATTAGGTATGTGATTAAAACTTGTGTTATGTTATGCTTGATTACTTGTGTATTTCGTTGTGTATACAATACTGGTTGACACCTGAGTAGGTTAGAAGAAAGTTGGTCAGGAGGTCTGAGTGATAGTTCAGTATTTAGGACGTTAAACTTTTAGCCACTAATAAGTTACAAGTTTGAATCCTGATCCGTCTGTCGAGTAGCACCACAAGCTTTCGCAAAAATCTGTTTCATAAATTAAGACGGGATCAGTCTATGGCTAATAATCTGATCTGCTTCAGGAGGTGTAGATCTATTGATTAGTGGTTTATACGTTTTAAATTGTTGATACAGACTTCAAAATTGCTTTCCCGTACCAAGGAAAACGACGAGAAGTGTAAAAGAAGCTTTATTTCTAAGATTATTTCATTCATAAGAAACAGAAGTATTTACAGAGTACTATGGCTTTAGAAGCTCTTTTGAGAATGTAAACTTTGTAACAAAATCGGTACTTGTCTAGTCGGATAGTGGAAACACAATCCGTCAGTTCTTTATGATTTTCGTAGAAGTTTATAAAAATATGCTGAGTGGTTCCAGTAATCTAAGCGATTTAAAGGCTTCAATTGCCTTTCGGATGATTATATTTACAAGTCCCAAATTTAAACATTTTCCTTTCCACATTGGTCATACACTTCTGTTGTGTTCATTTGAGATGAATTGTGCTGATGCACGTTCACACCAAATCTTAAGTTACTTATGATTTATTGACACTGTATATGAGAACTCTTCAAACTAGAAAGCCTAATACTAATTTGTAACGTTTTCTAATTCTTCGAAATTCTACCCTGAATAGATAGAATGGTAGATATGAGCAAACGCCTTACTTTTGAAAGTATCGTCTATGTTTAAGAAATCAATATTTTCAATGTATTTATACATTATTCCGTAATGGTTTCTCAGATCTAAAAACTTAGTAATTATCGAATAAGCATATGATATACAGGTATTCAAAATGGATTCTGATTGTGCAATACGGTTGCCTGTGTTTTCACCAGCTTCTAGAAAACACGAGTAATTTCCTTGTTATTAGAATTATTATTATTGAAGTAATTTCTACTAATTTGGCGTTAATCTTGAGGTGCCATTGAGGTATAGCAACTTCAACTGATGCACACGTGACAGGTTCTCTGTTGATCATGCATACATACGAGTAATTTCCTAGGGATACTATACCAGTACACTGAAGTGTCTGGCTTATGAGCGAAGAAAAACATGAAATACCAATCACCGAGGGAAACTTAGGAAGTGTAAGTATTCAACACTGACTAATCAATTGCACAGTACATTTTGTATAAGTTGTTTGACAACTTCTCTGCTACAAAAGCTCTTCAAATTAAACCAATTTAAAGTAGATATTAATATGATTTTTTTACATTCCAGGACTGGAAATTACTGATCTCTGTCGATATTATGTAATCAACAAATAGACAAATCGATGTATACGAATGATCTATGTTATCACATTGTTGAAATTAAGGTCTGCATTAGATCAGTTTCGACTGCGATGTTTGCATTCTGAGCAAATTACTTCGATATTACCATTTAGTTTTCAATGATGTTGGATTTTGATTAGAAGTGAAATTTAATATTTGAACCAACACTAAAATACAGGCACATCCTGGATCTTGCCGTTAGTCACTATCCAATTTTACTGGAATCAACATGATTTCTTTCTGTTATTATCCAAAATAGAAAGATTACACTTCTCTAACCATGTAAACATTAAAAATGTTATCACGATGAATCATTCCAGTCTAATAGTTGTATTGAGGATAAATCCATAGAATTTAAACAGTACAACAAAGGTAACTACTCAGTGAATATTTCTGTCCTATCTGAGATCAGTTATAATTTGAAAAGCTCAATAATAATGTTGATGATTATGTCATTAATTGATACAGAGTTGAATCTGTTGATCTTCGCAAAACATACAGATACATCGTATTGATATAGTTTCAGCTAGCGTAAAAATCTTCATCAAGTAAAGCTTCTTGACGAGTGATTTTAGCAAACTTAACGAAATAATACGTCCTAGTTATGAAACAGGAACTTATATAATACACTATGATCTATGCGTATGATTTTAAACTTATAACAATACTACAAAGTAAGTACTTTTTGTCATTTAGAATACTAAAAGTAGTAGACTGAAGTAATAAAAACAAAGCATTCTCTTTCTAGCTGTATGACTGAGCATCTTTTTTGATTTGGCTTTGTGAAGGACAACACAAGAGTATAAATAGATCAAATCTAAAACATCTAGTATATATTGGTAATTCTGTTCACATTTGGGAATTCTTTCAAAATCGTCTACAGGATCTCTACTGCTGTCTAGCAGTAGAGACCAAAATTTTGTAGATATACTTTAAAGTCATTAGTTACTTTTCATATTTGTAATAACCCGATTATTTTAATTTCTTCTTTTTATCATCTTTTTCACACTTGTTAAGCTGAAAGTTAACCATCATAATCAATCAGTCAATGCCTGTCACCTCATGTGTGGAGCACGGGCCGCCGACCAGTATTACCCAACCAACTCTGTCCTGAGCTTTCCTTTCCAGTCCTTCCCAAGTGCTCTTCATGTCTGACTCCAGTTCCCAACGCAGTGTATTCTTGGGTCTCCCCCTTTTCCTTTGACCTTCAGGGTTCCATGTTAATGCTTGTCTTGTGACACAATTCGGTGGTTTCCTCAGTGTGTCCTATCCACCTCCAGCGTCGTTTCCTAATTTCTTCCTCTACTGGAAGTTGATTTGTCTTCTGCCATAGGAGGTTGTTGTTGATGGTATCTAGCCAACGGATCCGAAGTATCCTACACAGACAATTGTTTATAAATACTTGTATCTTCTGAAGCATGCTTTTCGTAGTTCTCCAAGTTTTAGCTCCGTACTACAGAACTGTCTTTACATTTGTATTGAAAATTCTAACTTTAATGTTGGCTGACACTTGGTTTGAGTTCCAGATGGTTTTGAGTTGTAGAAATGATACTCATGCCTTTCCAATCCGCGCCTTCACATCTCCCATAGATCAGACCCTCCATGTTTATTGATGATGCTGCCCAAGTATATAAAAGTGTCTACGTCTTCCAGAATTTCTCCGCCAAGTGAAATTGGATTAGTGTTGGTTGTTTTGTATCACAGGATCTTGCGTTTTCCTTTGTGTATGTTGAGGCCTACTGCTGCTGAGGCTGCTGTTACGTTGTCCGTCTTCATCTACATTTGTTGCTGTGTGTGGGATAGAAGAGCTAGATCATCTGTGATGTCCAAGTCATCTAGTTGCATCGATATTGTCCACTGTATTCCGAGATTGCCTTGAGATGTTGCGGTCTTTATGATCCAGTCAACTACCAGCAGGAAGAGGAAGGGTGAAAGTAAGCAGCCTTGTCTAACATCGGTCTTCACTTCGAATGAATTCGTGAGTTGACCTCCATGCAGGATTTTACATTGTAGTCCGTTATAGGAGTTCCGTATAATGTTGACTATCTTCTCGGGTACGCCATAATGTCGTAGAAGGCTCCATAATACTCTCCTATCCAGGCTGTCGAATGTTTTTCGTAGTCGAGAAAGTTAATGTAAAGGGGTGAATTCCATTCAGTTGACTGCTCAACAATGAACCGTAGGGTGGCAATTTGGTCAATACACGATCGGTCCTTACGAAATCCAGCCTGTTGGTCTCGAAGTTAAACGTCGACTGGGTCTTTCATTCGGTTTAGTAACATTCTGTTGAATACTTTACCTGGTATCGAAAGAAGAGTGATGCCTCTGTAGTTTACGCAGTTGCTGAGGTTTCCTTTCTTGGGTATTTTGATTTGATATCCTTCTTTCCAGTCTGTTGGCACTTGTTCTTCCTCCTAAATCTTTCTGAAGAGAATATGGAGTATCTTTGCAGATGTTTCTATATCTACCTTCAGTGCCCCAGCTGGTATGTTGTCTGACCCTGCTGACTTGCCACTCTTGATTTGTCGGATAGCCATTTTGATTTCTTCAACTGTTGGTGGGTCGGTGTTTATGGGAAGATCCATGGCCGCTGCTTCGATGACTGGTGGGTTCAGTGGTGCTGGTCTATTCAACAGATCTTTGAAGTGTTCTACCCAACTGTTTCTTTGTTCATTTACTTCAGTGATTAGTTTGCCAGTCTTGTTCTTGATTGGCTGTTCTGGTTTACTCAATTTCCCAGCTAACTTCTTCGTTATATCGTATAAGTGCCTCATGTTTCCTTCTCTTGTAGCTTTTTCCGCCGTCATTACTAGGTTCTCAACATATTTTCGTTTATCTAACCTGATGCTCCTTTTCACTTGCTTATTGATTTCTGCTTATTCGACCTGTACTTTGGCCTTCTCTGTTCTTGTCCGGCTGTTATTAATTGCTAATTTTTTGCTCCTCCTTTCTCGGATCTTGTCCAGAGTACCAACAGAAATCCATTTATTTATGGTGTTGTTTCATGCGACTCAAAATCGCCTAACATGTTGAAGTTATTATTTCTTTAATCTCTTCCCGATTGTCCTCCATATTATTTCCACCTTCTTCTAGTAGATCATGAAATGCTTTGTACTTATTGTTGAGAGTTATGTTGAATTCGTTGCGTTTGTTAGTATCCCGCAAAATGGCTGTGTTAAACTTTTGTAATACTGTTACTCCAGTTGTCCAGTGCTTCAGTTTCATTTTAGCCACCACTAGATAATGATCTGAAGCTATGTCAGCTGCTTTCCTTGCTCTCACGTCTTCCATGGTCCTCCTAAACTTCTTATTGATGAAGATGTGGTCGATTTGGTTCTCCGTAATGTGATCCAGTGAAACCCATGTAGTTTTGTGTATGCGTTTGTGGGAGAATATGATGCCACCTATAATCATTTTGTTGAAAGCACATAGGTTTGCAAACCTCTCACCGTTTTCGTTCCTTTCTCCCATTCCATATCGTCCCATGATGTCTTTATATCCGGTGTTGTTCATTCTAACCTTGGCGTTGAAGTCTCCCATCAGAATGGTCAGGTCTTTGGCTGAGCATTTATCGATGATTGACTGCAGCCTTACATAGAACTGATCTTTGTCGTCTTCGTGGCTGTCGTCGGTGAGAGCATAGCGTTGGATGACATTAATTGTGATCCCCTCCTTCTTTGTCTTGAATGATGCTTTAATGGTCCTACGTCCATGAGGTTCCTATCCTATAAGGGCTTTCCATGCTTCTTGGGACAACATCAGTCTCGTACCGGGACAAAATAGCTGTCCAGTTTTCTCTGGTTTTCAGTAACACTTAACCGACACCAATCTGTAACGAACACAAAAAATTAAACTTAATACCTGTCTCTAGAAAAACACCTCAATTCGAAGGAAAATTTCGTTCGCCGAAATATTTTATATCTTTTCTAATAATAATAATAATAATATAGCCTATCTGATTTTACGAAGGGAAATAATTTAGTATGTAAAGTTGTATTTAAATAGTCTTCGGTACAATACAACCTGTACTAGTCCTTTCAGTGTTTTATCCAGTGCAGATTCAGCTTCTCTTTAAAAGAGTTCACTAATGAAGCTAATACCACATGTTCAAGTAGTGCAATTCAGTCGTTGACCACTTGATGTGAGAAACGGATTCTCACTATGAGTTTATTCGATCTCCGTTTTTGAATCTTGAGACTAAGCATTCATTTACAGTTTGACTATCTAACTAAGATTCTCTGTTAAACTGAAAACAGCATTAACTTTGTTTTATAGTCAATAATACTACAAATTAACCAGTAAGCTGATTAATCAATTGCATTGATAGACTACTTACAAAGTATAAGCTGATAAAAACACCATATGATAATACCTACCTATAAAAAATTTCAAAGTGGTAAGATATAGTTGTATCTTGAAAAAATTAACCATTTAGTTCATCTAGGTATCTTCATAATACAATCCAAAAGAACTACTATCAAGAAAAAACTCATCATTGCGCTAAAGAAAATAATAGTTATGATACTACCTAATATATACACGAAATAAGATTGTTCATTATAGACATAACCTATTACACTGATAATCTATGTTTATTTAACTACTAACCAATGAAAAAATGTATTTCTATATAATCATAGTACCTAATTAACTAAATTATTTACTAATTTATATGTACAGTATAGTGAATATCTAAAGAGACTTATTAGTCTATTTTAGATTATGTTGACCATTGAGGTTATTTGCAACATTATTTAATGTTTTAAATTCAAAGCTATTATCATTATAACGGTTCAATTAGCAAGCTTAATCTTCATTAATGATTTCATGTCAAGTCCTAACTTTCAATGCATATGTGGAGATTGTTGAATGTTTAGCTTGATATCAAGAAGTGGTCTGAATTAGACAACCATCGATCACCAGAAAGCACTAGACGACCTAGTATGTGACTCTTCAACAGCACACGCTTAAAATTCCGAAAAGGACCTAACCCAGAACCTTCTGGATTCGCGGCCAACGTTTTACCATTAAACCATTGAATCAGCTCCCAATGGTTGATGTTTCAAATTAATTCATTATATCAAATTAATAAGCGTTTTAAATTCGACATACCCGGATGTGAAGCATTAGATATGTTCATAAAATGGAAATGTAGATAACTTCTGCTGCTAGGAATAAGATCTTTAACATATTACATATTAATATTCAATGCTTAACCATTAAATGAATTGGAAAGTGATGTCAAATATTAGATATTATAACACAATGAACAATGAGGGTAACTTCAACGTATGTAGTCTATTGCGAAGTATAACATTTTAAAGAATTATAAGTTTCATGTAAGCAAATCTAACGAGCAATTAGAGATAGGCAAGAAGAACAACACATTTCTGAAATATGAACTTTTAGAAGTCCACATTGTATTTCAAAGTTATTTACAGTTCAAAGTGAATTTTTTTACCTTTTATATTTATATTCATTCAAGTACTATTAACTGTTTATTTAACTTCTATTTGTTCAACAATACTACTTAATTCGACTTCGGTTATTAGGCATTTAACACGAATATAATTTACTTAAATTGAATTTGGACACTCAACTTCAGGTATTTTAATTCAAACAACATCCTGGATAATCAGAACCTATGATCTTGTATTTAGTTCTTAATACCGATTAATTGATTGTTTGAATGCTTTGTCATAGACCAACGAAATATATTCAGAGTTTTGAATTAAATACTACCCCGAATTACAGTCCATTTATCATCTCAGCAAACAAATACGATGTACATTCACTTTTAATCAAAGGCCTACAGTTACAACATAATGGAAATTATCAACACACTTTCGAACAGCGTATCAGTTTCAAATAATTTATCCAAAAGACAAATTAATATCAGGTTTACGGCCTCGATAGAGTGCAAAACCAAGAACTGAGAAATAGCAAAGCGTCACCCTTTGATACTAGTATCGATGTAAACGTAACAAAAATAAGCTTGTACATAAGTAAGTCGTTACTAATTATAACTACACCAACATCGGATTCCGAATAGTGCTTTAGTAATACTTTTCATCATTAGGGAAATTGTGTATACCTTTCTTGAAGTAACAAAACTGTTAACTTCATTGAACAAAAATAAAAACAGGGGGCAATGTTTTATAACGGGACAAACAATTGACAATCAAAATCTGTACAGTCTATTTTCCGTGATATCGAGACCCTTACCACTAAGATTCACCTGCTAAACACTTAGTAACTACAATATTTGTGTTACTTAATTTTCAAGCTTTTCATTGACTCATTAACGATTGTCATACCTGCTTTCCTTCCAGAGTTGTTGTAAACTTATTGTGAACCCAATTTCTTTATACAACATCCTTGGTTCAGTCTTTAATGTGTTTTGTATTTCCTATCATTAAATTGGTCTGGTATGGGAAATATGAAAACCATTGTTCTTACTCTTAATCAACGGTTCTGTTCTCAGTTTCCGCCTCTAGGAAAGGCTTCGGTCAATTAAGCCGAGTCAGCCAATCAGCATATGCCTAATCGGGCCATAGATTGTAGCACAGGCACATAGGTGCGTTTGAACGCAAGGTTCGTATTTACTTCGTGAGTTTCCTACACACCGTAAACTCAAAGTTATTGCAGTGAAATGTTTTGTTACTAGGGTAGGTAGATGTTTCTGCTAGAACAATCGTTCAAAATTTGAGCAGTGTCACTGTTTAAATTTCATTGTTTAGCATGCCAATCAATAAAAATTTAACTGTTATTTACAAATAAGGTCGAGAAAATTAACTACGGTGACCATAACTGTAGGATAGCAGATTTGATACTATTAATATATATATATATACGGTTAGCAACTGAAAAAGTTAACATTGAGGCCAAAGTTGAACAGTTTACAAGGCAGCATATAGAACAAAACAAGTATGAGCAAAAGTTTATTAAGATCATCTAAAGTCACTAGTATGAGAAACCTAAATTGGCATTTAGCTGTGTCGTGCAATTTTACATACTAGTAACCAAAAGCTTTCAATAATTAGTCATCCTTTTAAAAGTTGTGGGAAGCATTGTCATGAAAAATAATATGCACCCATGGACATTTCTAACCAAACAGAGATTCTTTTATGAAGGGAGTTGTCAATCATCCATAAACAACGTAGAACCTGGCACATTTGTGAGTCGTCTCAAGTTATTATATCACATTAGCACGACGACATCAAATTAATAAGATTCATATCAGAATATAGTTCAACAGTAAAGAATCAAAAGGTTTGTATGAAACACTAATATAACTTAAGATTCAAAAAGAAGAGAAAATGATTAGGTCCATTGGCGTTGATCCGGCCGATTCTTAGTCATATTAAGCAATATTTTCAATCGCTGATTGAGATAGCCACAACCAAGTAGCAAGCACTTACCGAATTTGTTTACGTTTTGCTTTGGAGGACCAGTCTTCTTCCATTTCACCCCTGTACCAGCTAACATCGTGCATCCAGATAAGAAACGAAATATACTCAATACATATTCTCACGATCTTATCAACTAATTTACTATATTTGTCTGGCAATCAGTGCATAACCTCTCCATTGTTTACTCGGTCACTCCAGGACATGCGCGCTATGCTTCGCGTATCCATGTTTCCCAGACAAATTAATACAAGGCGGACGGCAGAGCAATATACTCGTCTTGTGTTTGGCAAATGAACGTTACGCCTACACAGGTAATCCAAGTCAGTAAAAGTCTAACGAACTTTATGAATCTGTGAGGATATTTCATCAGACACCGATGCATCAGGGCTGATCAGACTTCCAGGATAAGTGAATTGGTTAACGCGATCAACTACTTCACTCCTAATGATCAAATTAGGGTATAGTCTAAACGCATTACAAACTTGGTTGAATTGTTACTCAAGGTGTTCAAAAGACTGCATTCTACCAGCGTCTTTATCAAATACGACTATATTGTCTCTACCTCCCGAATTGATGAGTAGGCTTCCTAATAGATCAATTCCTGAAAAGTTAAACGGTGTTATTTTTAGGAGAAGTTGAGAGCTTTTGCAAGTTTCATGCACCTATGAGGTATTCCTTTTAATGACAACACTTAAAGTATTAAAACTAGTGATTACTCCAGGAGGGAGTAGGAGCCAAAATTGGTTGATTAGAATTAAAACCAGAGCAGAATATAACTTTAATTATAATTTTTAATAGAATTTCGCTTATTCTCAGAATGCTGACTAATACATCTTGACAGAAAAAAACCCCAGATACATGAATATTTTGCTGTTGACTGATTTGATTTTGATTTTTCAAAACTCATAATGCATAATTCTACAATCTATTGCCTACACTAAGAGTACAATAATGTCACAGTGTAGAACTTGATAAGTGTGCACATCAGTTTAAGTTGCCATAACCCGACTGGCGTAGAGGTGAAATTGTCAAGCTAAATTCTAGAGTAGTAGAGGTAGTAACGGTATTATTAGTGTTACAGAAAATTAGGAATCAAAGATAAAGTTATTATTATTGTTATCAAATACAACATCAAACAACCATATTTGTTAGCACGAAACGAGCCTGATTAAAAATGCTCACGAGGTTGTGCTGTGATTGGTCCATTCTTAGCCAACTAGAGCTAATGACCAATCGGGAAGTTTCTAGAGTACTCTATACCATTGTTTATATAAACCCTAGTGTAATTATTTGCTCTGGCCTTTTGCCTCCTGCTGTTATTTTCTCAATACATCTTGCTACCTGCTCTTCTCTTATTCTGATTTGGGATCAAGTCGCTGTCGTTGTCGAACCGTAGAATATTAAGCGGGATTAGCACATATTACTGGGACTAATAGAGATAACAGTAGGACAATTTAACAATAATAATATACAAATAATCATAGATAAATATTTATAATGAAAATAATAAATACGAATGATAATAGCCTAAACCTGTACAACCAATAATAACAGTCTTTATATATGAATAATGTAACTAAATACACTGCAGTTACAATTGTAATATCACTTAAAGAAAACAGGAAAAAACAAAAACAAAAGAAAACAATTGATTGTCATTGACGAACAGCTACTCGGCATGAACGATGATGTTTTGATAATTCTAATTCAGTAAAAAATAATTCAGAACAATAATCACATGCAATTAAATTTGTTGGATGTTTACGTAAATAATGTGATTTCAATGTACAATTCTGTGCTGATGAATAATTACATTCGCGACAACTATATGGTCTCTCACCTGTATGTATACGTATATGTACTGTAAGATGACTTTTTTCTACTGTTGTATATTCACAATAAGGACAGTGATATGGCTTTACTTTTGTATGTTGTACCATAATGTGTTTACGTAAGTGAACATTTTGATGAAATGATATACCACATTCACGACATGTATAACGTCGTGGAATGGGATCAGTGTAGCGATTACTTCTCGTATCATTCACATTATCATTACTTTTATTATTTGAATAATAAATAAAATTTGTATGTATTACTGATGACGACTGTCCGTTAGTTGCATTATGAGCGGTAGATGTAACTGCTTTATCAGCTTTAATCGGTGTAATTAGAATAGTTTTATTAAATAATGGCAACGATTCAAAAGGTATATCAGTGTCAATATTTGATAATACATTATTCAATAGGATTGAATCATTATTAATGTTATTAGTAGTATTGGCATCAATTTGAGATGATAAATGCATTTCTTTATTATTATTATTATTATTATTATTATTATTATTATTGTCGTCATCCTCATTATCATCGACGCTACAACTATGAACTACATCGTTAGGAGGTTTGAGTATATCATGTTTTAAATCCAACTCGGAAGTTTGACAACACATATCATCATCGAGGTCATTTTGTCGTTTTTGTTGTATATCTGATGATGATGACTGTGGTAATTTTGGTGTTAATATTGAAGCTGGAGGAGTTATTGTCATAGGTGTGGGCATTGCTTCACTTAAAAGCATTGCCAATTCTGCATAATCTGAATAACTAAAATCTGGGTCAAAATCAGTTTGCACTTCAGATGAATGACTAGTAACAGGTTTTTTTGGTGAACATGGACAACATGTATTTCTAGGAGTGTTTGTTATTTCTTGTACAATAACATTGTGATTATCATTTTTAGTTGACAAATTACCACTACAACATACCGGTGATAATGTAGATGATGATGATAATAATCCAGGTGTGGAAGTACAACAGATAAGTTTACGCATACAACAACTAACAACAGCAGTGGTTGCACAATTAGGTGTATCTTGTGTTATTACTTCACTAGTATTTAATAAATTTGTACAACTTGTAGATTTACACAAGACAGAACCAGTGGTACAACAGTAATCACTAACAAACATATTTGAGTTGATAGAATTAACATTATTATATGGACACATATCAGATGATAAATTGTTACAACATGATACAGGAGCAAGATTACAATCTTTAACATTTGAACAGTTTATACTGTTAAGTTTACTGCAAGTTATATTTGGCTCATTATTAAAACAACAATTGGCATATTTACGTTTTCTATGAGGAATAATTTGTTGCTTAATGCCAGTTAGATGAGTTTGTGTTGAGGTATTCGGATTGTCACTGTTATAAGTGCAAACAATGTCATCACCTGTAATATTAGGTGTAGTCGTAGTACTCTTATTATTACTATTATTATTATCATTAGCATAAGTTGCAGCAGTAGAATCACTTGTTAAACTATAATCAGAAACTTTTTCTGAAAGTAATTTATCAATTGTATGCAGAACATTATTGTCACATTGATCATTATCATTCATTATTTCATCAACATTACCTTTGCATTGTTCATCAAACTTCTTGGAAAATTTTTCGATACAATTAATAAATATTAATTGATGTTCAATTTGTACATGCAGCAAAAATGGCCATGGTGTAGTGAATTGACGGAAGCATTGAGCACATTTCAAGATGCCAGTATCAATATTATCTGATTCTGAAGTAGACGCTAAGGGGAAAGGTGAAGACAAAGATAATAATGGTGTTTCCAAAGTTGATGTTGATGAAGATAACGATGATGCATATTTATCATTTTCTGAAATTGGTGTAAATGATGATTTAGAGTAACAACTTGATTTCTTATGTTCAATAAACAAGCTAATATCAGAAAGGCGGAAAGTTACAAAACATGTACCACATGATAAATAATCAACTGTCATTTTTGTCTCGTTTGAAGTGATAGAATTTTCTGCTTATTTTGATAAATTATTACAAGAATGAAATAATAAATTCGATGTTGGCAAATTTGTTCTAAATATTGATGATCCAGTATTAATGATGTTATTAATAGTAGTATAAAGAATATTTCAGAAAAGCTAAAAACGAAAATCAAAAAACGTTTTAGTGAATTAACACTTCAGTGAGCAATAAATGAAATGATTGGAATACTTCAACCGGTATATGGTTACTCATAAGTTTCAAACAATTTGAGTAGAAGATACACATATACATTTATTACTCTGACTTTTAACGAGGTTGAAAAGGTAATAGCTAACCAGAAGCAGTCTGATGGATTGACTTTGAAGATATTTATAGATAATGGTATAGTTGCAGTAATGGGATTAATTTATACGGTGAATTTCGGAAATTAGACCCAATCGTTAATCATCCCAGTTTATAAAAAAGAACAACAATGTTTTATTAATAAATAGTAGTTTGAAAATTATACTATTTAAGTATCCCGCGCTTAATTCAGGCTTATGAACAGCCAAACAGTGAAAACGTGGCTAGTCTTAGATTTGAAGTTTTCTGATCGTTTGGAGCGATAATGCAAGTACACCTGAGAAGAGATTCTATACCACCAAATATATATTGTTCCTTCGGAAATGGTTGACGTCAACACCTACACTAACGATAGGAAGTGAAATTCGACAAGTACTGGTTGGAGTCTGATGAAATCTAGGTAAAGACGCAGAAACCCTACTTGGCTTTTTCCAACTTATATCACTTGTAGTGTAGCCAAGACGTGTTTTTAACCTAAGGATAAATACAATGTACAACACTTATCTATGTACTGATTTATTGTTATGTAGAGTCACTTCTTAAAATACAGCATTACTAATATTAATTAATTCTGCTTAAAATTATAAGTAATGTTTTGAGTGACTAAATATCAGCCCTTTTTTTTCATTCAAAACATGATTTTTGTTTACCGATGGGAGCATCGAATAGGCGATGCTGTTAAATGGGGGATATCAAAGAAACAAAAAATAAGTTGATCACGTTGCAAATGTTTACCGCATGAGATAGTCGGAATAAGTATTATGTATGCCTAACTACCGTTTACCTTTACGTACGATCATCTTATTCAATGGTTAGAGAATTTGAGTGACACGGTTTTGAACTGGCAACAGAAGCGCACACCGATTGTGCTATTTTATCAGTGTAATGTTTGAGTGCCTTTTCCCCATAAATCATATTATCCACGTTCAGTCCTTTTTTACTACAACTACTGATGTTAGTATGACTTTCACAACTTTGGAATTTATTTTGGTGTGCTAATGAAGTGTGGTAACTTGGACTGATATATATATATATATATATATATATATATATATATATATATATATGCCCTAGGTCACTGTACATGACTAGATGAAATATATCTGCAATCGTAGAAACATGAGTTCATGTAGATAGACTAATTCAGTAATTTTGAGTTCTTTTTCAACTAGCATAAAATCAATCTTAAAGCCATTTATTAAATTGGCACCAACTACTTTAATATGTATATATGTAGTGGCTACATCGCATACTGGATTGACAGAGGCTAATCAGTATTAAAAATTAGAAAACATAACACTAGTTATTAATAAGTGATGACATTAACATATAAATTAGAAACGAACTGGGTCACACATCATGTAATCATCTTACAGCATATATGATTTATTAGCAAACGATTCACCTTAATAAATATAAAGTATGATAGCAAAGTACGCGGACAGTATGTAATGTATGTCTTGATCATGACAACAATCACATAATTTTACAAACTCGTATTATCAATTCTTATATTACGTGAATGAAATTCACTAAGATATCAAGTTCGTAATATACACTACTGCACAATATGTAGCAAGTTTATTGTTTCCTCAGTGAGAAGTCAACAACTATAGCAGTGATACATAGTTACACTAAATTATTAGTGCACTTATTTATGAAATACGGCTTATGAACATCATTTTGATACATATTGTTCGGTTTTCTAAAAGCTGTAAGAAATTTGGGAAGGCTTACTACTATATACTGTGACTTTCCACTATCTTCAGTCATATTAACATTTACTTTATAGATAACCACTACTTTAGAGTGTGCATATGTAAGTATTTTGCCCGTATGTTAAGTGATCAAAGGCAGTCAACAGGAAATTAAGTATGACCCAGATTCTAAGGCATTATGATTGAGCTATTTGAGCCGCAACTAATATGCCCGATATATATATATATATATATATATATATATATATATATGAAATATTTCTTGTCATAGCGTCTGACGTTACGATCGAACCAGAGGTATCATCATCACTCTTTAATAGCCACAAGTTTAGAGCCTAATTCGATCACTAAATGAGCTTTTTAACCGATATTATACCAACGCCTACATATAAATGGTTAATTTTGAAACAAGAGCTCATATAGACTTGATAAAAACATCTCATCGACAAAAGGGAATTTTTTAAGGTAAAAATAACATCTTATTTGCTTTTTTTTTCAATAAATACACAATTAATTATTCATACATTAGTGTGTAATTAGTTTATGTCGGTGAAATCTAAAAATTGATAAAACGATGAGAAAAAATAGAGAAAATCGATCGCAGATTATATCAGTGAAATATAAGAATATGCTCTTTCATGTATGTTTGTAAGGAGTGAATGAATATACGCTACTGTGATCGTCTCTGAACTGTCACCCAACATCTCCGCAACCACTGACTGAGATTATCATGAGGACCTCAACCAATTGGTCTACATCCACTTATATGATTTTGACCAACAGTCAATTCCTTCATCGACTTGATGCCATGCTTTGGTACAACCGTTCTTATCATTCTTAAATTTTACTCTTATGCTAGCTAATATTTAGCTTCCAGGTACACTGTGGTTGAGCATATGTGGTGCTGTAACCTTTGTTTCATTCCTTCCTACTGAACCACATGCTGGTATTACTATCGTTAATGTAACTGTATCGTACTCATGTGGTATGGCAACTTGGATCGATGTGAGTGTGTCAAGTTTTATGTTGTATATTATTGACTGACTGACATACTTCAGCACGCTCAGTTACAAGTTTGTTGAGAATTTTAGATCCCCAAAAACGAAATCATCTAGAATATCCAGCGAAGGTAGTGTACTGATCATTCATGGTGATGCATATCCAAATGAATGAATTCATTTGACTAATAATCACTGCAGTTAATTGACATATAAATACACTAAAACAAATTATCTTGACCCATATTGATGGACCGTTTGGGTCATCATTCGAGTGTTGTTTTTTTTCCACGGCTCAAGGAAGGCTGACGACAGAATGAGTATACCTGGTCGTACTAAAGGTCATACATTTTTTGGTCAATCTATTCAGGTCATCAAATATAACGCGCCTAAACGCAGAAATACAACAGTTACACTGTGTTGAAAATAATATAACTACATGTTTACCCAAATTGTCAGTCAGTCATGCACAGTGTAGAACCTGGCACATATGTGCATTAGTCTAAGTTGCCATGCAATTGCCCAAATCAACCGTAGCTGCTATAACGACGTAATCATCCAGCTCATGTATTGTGACGACCAAACCAAACTATACTGGTTGGAACACATACCTCAAGAAAACATAACTTTCCACAGTGTAGGCAGTTAGAAAGTGACAACTTTCCATAGACCTTTAACAGCATGTAAAAAGTGGAGTTTGAACGTACTAGTTAAAAGTCAAATGTACATTGACAACTAATCTGCTGCTCAAGAGACAAGTACAGGATTACTGTTCAAAGTGATCTCGAAGTCTGCTAAAAGAATAAGGGCAGCTTTCATTTTCTGGTTACTTATACTGTGAAAGGGTTCTTCTTGAGGTGTTTGAAAATAAAGCTGGATTAAAGGCAGTCTTGAGCACCTAGGAGATTGACCTCTGAGCCCGAAGGACAAATAAGTGCATCAGTGATCATATATGACTTTGTCATGAGACGTTTCAGATATTTTAGATCTATATTTCCAAATGCTTTGTGTCTGGAGAAGGAATTCTGTAAAATAAGGTGTGCATTTTGCAAGACACCTTTTCTAATCCTATCTTTCCTTTTTTAAAAGGTACCATTGGTGTATGCATGTACATACAACATACAACCGGGTATATATGTACCGGTCCAAGCTGCCACACCTTAGCGGCACATTAGTATAAGCAGTAGCTACTTCAGTGATAATAATAATAACAAAAGAAGAGTGGATATGAAGAATATAGTACAGGGAGAAAAGATTAGTTCGTGAAAGGTATGAGGTGATTTTTGGCTCACGATATGAAGGAGGAACAAGAGTAAATACACTCGCGCTACTGTGACCGATTCTGGGCAATACCACGCAGAGTCGCCAACCACTGGCTACGGCAATCGCGCGGACCCCAACCAGGTAGTCTGCATCTACTAACACGGTTCAAACCAGCAGTAACTTCATGGACTGATGTCATGTTTTGGTTTGGTCACCCTTAACTTTTTTCCATCCTACTACAACATGAGTAAACGTCACTGTGGCGCTGATTGTTTAGGGTAAATGCCTGACCGGTGTCATACTTTCACATAGTTGGCGGTGGGACTTCGCCCATAGTGACTGTTACTTTTTATCCTATCATTCTCTCTTTCTAGCCAACCTCTCTCGCATAGTAGCAATTATAGAAACGAGTGTTTTATTCGATACACCTTGATTGGATCATCACATTAGCCAAGCGTGACCATCAAGTTAAGGTAGCAACTACAGTAAGGAGAATAATAAGTGTTCAGTAGACGTGATTTGAAGAAAGAAAAAATTCAGCCAGCTGTGATCAAATATTTTAACAGACTTGAAGGTTAAATGATTTCTTGATAATCGATACACATTTTGCGTGTAGATAATTCGTCATTCACATAATATGGACCAATGTAAATAATGTTATGTAGGAAGAACAGGTCAATTTTAGTTAAAATAAGGTCATATGTATCAAATAAAGAGATTTCGATTTTAATCGTATTATGAATTTCGGATTAAGGTGATAAATAATATGAAGCAAGTAATAACATAAGCATTTACGAATAAATGTTAATTTAATTAATCTAATCGTTTAATCTTATTGAGTATTAAATAAATGTTAACTAGCGGTAACTAATGTCGAACATATATGTATGGAAAGATGGGTAAATCACTGGCTTGATTATGTGTTAACTTTAAGAAATTAATTTTCACTAAGATTATTAGTATAATTGTTACCAAAACATACAGAACGAAATCCTGTACACTGAGAACAAGAAGAAAAAACATCTTTTTATTCAGTATAAACATATGAAATCAGTCTTGTTCACGAGGCAGTGGCCAAATGGTTGGGGAGTTCACCTTTCAGTCACTCAGCAACAAGCTCCAACCCTGCTACTTTGGTCGCTCGAATTCAGGTAATCGGACAGTATCATTAGCGTTCGCACTTATCGTTTAAGCCAAGGTCTAGCACATATACATATATATGCTAAATAAATATTTTCAAGTACTAAATATTCCTTTCAAATTGTTTTTCAGTATGAAGATTGACATCACTTCTTTTCAATGATGCTGAATATTTGCAGTCGAGGTTCAAGCATTTCGTAATATTGAGTTACTTCAAGTAAATCCCCATGATGTCCAAACAAACAAAGACTCCGCAATTAAACCATCTAACTCGTAGAAATCGCTAGTACCAAAATTTCTTCAAACACAAGATGAATAAAAGACAAACTTTAAAATGATACAGTGCTATTATTCGGAGTTCTTTAACTAATTTAATGATCGTGACAATTACAGACACAATCCCTTCAAATAAATCATAAGGAGTTTGTTATAAAATTCAATGGTGTTTAGCTAATATATTCTTTGAAAGATATTAGAATCTCATTGTCTTGAATAAAAAGTAACTCGCATTACTGACTTTTAATTAAGTCATATTATAGAAACAATATTAGTCAGTGATATCACTATTTACTTCATTATTTTTCTTTTAATAAGTTGTTTCAAAATCTGACGAGTTGCCGGAAAACAAAACTCTCAAAACTAGAATTTTTCTATTACATTCAATACATAGCAAAATTACACATCAAGACCTTGTAAGAAATATAACAAAAAGGAATTTTTGATTAGGTAAATCCAAGACATTGTTTATTTATATGTATACACATAAGAAAATAATTTCAAATCACTGGCGTTAAAATAATAGCGTAAAAAAATTAATTATGTATAACTCATGGGTAGATGATAGTACAGTCTATTCAACAGATACATTGGCTGAGGACAACAAAATATTTAGTTACTGAAACTTATGGTATAACAACTCTTTCTTATGACTATGGACAAGTAATAAATTTCAACGCAAATAAATAAGTCATACTAGATAACGTCTGATACTAATTAAACACCAGATTAACACTTATCCCAGTCGTTAAAGTTGTCTGCCTTGTAAACCAAGCGAATACAACAAATTAAAAACCTTCAGATAACAAAATTGATAATAATTTGTGAATCCAAAGAGGCTCTGACGGAGCAAGAAATAAGACAAAATGACTATATCTGACGTCGTGTCACTAACATTAATTTGACTACAGACGCATCATAAGTAGTGCATTTCCACTACTCGTTTACTGAAGCGTCTACAGTTCCATCTTAGAATAAATTGTAACTGAAACAAGGTTGATTGGGTGGCTAGCACGTAAACGTTACGAAAAAAAAGTCAAAATTGTAATAATAATAATAATAATAATAATAATAATAATAATGTTAAATGCCTCCTATTCCACAACTGGTTGGTTTAGACCACGACCAAACTTCCTAAAGGTTAGAATATTAAATCCTTTTACCGCTGCACCATTATTTATGTGGTTTAAACTCCAAAAGCACGAAAAATTGGAGTGCTTACCAAATTACAATAATAAGTTGTGTAGCAAAAGCCCTACACGCCGGCAGGACATAAAAACAGGTACAAGCCTGAACGAGTTTATTTGTTCTTGACATTAGCGAAGCAAAAACTGACCATTAAGAAAGCAATTTAGTTTAGAATGACATTGCTATTAGACAAAACTACCAAAATGAAGCATAATTCATATATATACAAAAATCTTACATGCTTAATGGATTTTTCATTACCAATGGGTTGTTACCATTTCAAATCAAAGCAACTCCTATATAAATACTCACTCATGTGGCTATAAAGCATGGAAACTGAAATGAAAGTTTATCATACCTCTCCAAACATTCACCTAGATGTCCAGATTTACGAGTCACATAAACATGTTTTTTGGGTAAACCTTTCTCCGAATACCTAACAATGATTTTCTCGTCAAAACTGGGTGAAATCGTTTACATTGTTAGCTAAACCTTGAAATAAAAAGATTTGCTTCTCACTGATTCGGATCCATTCTTTAATCATGACGGGATGAGCGAGAAGGCATAGCCCTTGCTACATCTCCTGCAACTGAATGATTAATTTTAAATCATTAATTAGTAAAAGGGCTAAAAAAGATAGACATTTTCTAATATCTTTGTAATGAGCCAGTTCAAACTGATTTCTTTGCGCTAACGCCTTGATGTTGAGGACTATTCTGATAATATTGACGAAGCATCGACTCCCAGAGTCAGCATGTAATTGGGAAAGGTGGACGTAAGTAGAACTTTACTATTAATAGAGATACGTAATTGCGTTGGCTCACGATCTCCATACTTTTTGGGAAAAAATAGCAAACTATTTGCTTAGACTAAGTAGTTTCA
The DNA here is from genome assembly GCA_025215515.1 of Schistosoma japonicum. Classification (NCBI taxonomy): domain Eukaryota; kingdom Metazoa; phylum Platyhelminthes; class Trematoda; order Strigeidida; family Schistosomatidae; genus Schistosoma; species Schistosoma japonicum. The sequence goes on from CM046066.1 coordinate 11,074,696, forward strand.
TGTTGTTACAGAATAAGAATCTCAAACACAAATAACCACTGTACGCGAAAAAAATAAATTTATTAGAAACCTTTAAGATTAGACAAAGGAATTACGACTCACACTCTTCGAAGCGATATACCATAACTCAACTTGTGTGGGCGCTACACTTCATATTTTGCGCCCTCCCAATATCCAATATCTGTACGTCGAGTGTATCTTAAGTGTCCTGCTTTCGGTTCTGGGTTTTCGACTTCTTACGAAAATAGACCGGTTACACTGCTCCTGTTGCCCTGGCAGTTTCCGCTGTTTTTCCAATTTTTATTGATTTATTTTATTTACTTGATCCTTTCAATTTATGCGTTAATCTCCATCCCTTTATTCCGCCATGGGTTGTCTGAACCGTGAGCAAGGCTTGACAGATCACCATAAAATAAACTGGGGTAGAGGAAGCTGAAGTTCATTTTTAGAAACAAATATCAAGTTTGCAGTCCCTGTTCCAGGAGGCTTTAGGTATGACATGACAGTACGCGCATAATCCAGCTTTCTTTTGAAACTTGTTATAGTGTGAGCTAGGTTTCTTTTCCAGAGAGTACATTGCATATAGAACAAAATCTTAGTAAGAATAAATTAGCCCTCACCTTTATTAGGGCTTTCCGGTGATCAATAGTTCGTGGATTTTCCAAGGAAATGCAAGCATATGGAGTAGCCAGTATGCTTTCATTTGGGTGTTTAGCGTTTATACAGTAAATAATTTACCCCTTAACCGTCTGTAGCTAAGAGTAGATAGCTCCAGCTGATGCAGTCTGTCTGTGTGTTCTTTTTCCACAGTTACTTTACGCATTTTGCTGTCTGCCTCTACCATCTCAAAAGGTCAGCGTCCATTGTAAGGGTGAGGGGTGGTAATGTTGTGACATCCCGAATGTTGTTTAATATACGCCTTACATATTGTTGAAGAAGATAGGTTGTCAGCAGGCGCAGTTGCCTAAGAGCAAGGTGCAACGTGGCGTATTCTTTTGTGCCATTAATTTGATGGTTTTTTGGTGTCTTAGTACCTCCCCTTCTATTTAACAGAAGAAACCAGATTATTAGGCAATAGGTCTTCACCGTGGGCAGGAGACAGTGAAGTGGGATCCTAGTCATTCAAACTTACAATGTTTCTCATTATTCAATATAAGATAATGGGAAATGTTATCCCTATGAAGAATAAGGAAGTAAATGAATACTTAATCTTTAATGTATAAGCGCATGCTTACGTTTTGGAGTCATCTCTTATCTAGTCATCCTAAGTTGCTACAGGTCAACCACGTCAAAAGCTTTAGAAATGCCTAAGCACAATACGAAGACCAGATCCCCAAAGCTGTGTTTACTAGTCAACATAAGTTGCCACAGTTTTCCCTAGTCCTCAATCTGTTAGCAAAAGGGATAATTTATGAAGGTAATGAATTTATGTCGATGGATTGTACCATGTAAAACTTCCTGTAAAGAGACTATCCAAATTCCCTAAATAAGATTGAATTTGTGAAAATTGTTTTCTAATATTCAGGTAATTTCTGGGCTAGGAGAACGATAAGTAGGTGAACCTCATATTCGATACCTTCCTAAGAAGAGTTTGTTTAGAAATCCATACTACACTACGTTTACTGCTGTATGCCTTTCAAAATGTTTTCTCATTTAATCATCACTCATGCCTGTCATGACTTTGGATAGTTTAGTAACCAGCAGTACAGTTGGGTTGGAAGTATGGTTTTTTATATCTTCCTTAAATATAAGAGATATAATGTATATATTCCGTTCTATGCGAATTTAATCGCACTCTAATTAGTATGAAAATAAACTGCTCTCTAGTTTATGGATGGCTTCTTCACAATCCTAATTTGTATCATAGAAACTATACCCACGAAAACCAGTCATTTTGATTTTGGACAAAACCTCCTCGCTATTTATCTGGCTACTAAACATTTTTGATACCTGATGGAAGATAGAATGCTTGTAGTTTATGTAGATAATGAAGCTACAACAAATACCTTGATTGCTAAACCTGATAAATATTCGTTTTCAGAAATTCACTACTTGGACACCATATCCCAGTTTACTAGTGATATGCCACATGTTAATATAACAGAAAATCATGTAATCAATGCTCTGTTATGAGTACAGCTTAACCTGATTTGACAAACTACGGCAAATTTCAAACTATTAGGAGGAAGTTAGAAAGGTGAACAAGGATTCCAAGACCTTCCTTCATCTAAAAATTGTAGTCCGAAATCACCAAAACTACTATCATATCCCGGACAATGGATTAATCTAATGTGATATACGCAAAGAAGTGTCCTGTTCTTTTGTCCCCATAAGTATATGGATGATGATATAAAGCCAAATACATCAACTAAAACCAGTTTCTACTAATGAACAATCATGAGCTATGTATGCATTAAGAGATCTGAGTAATTGTACGCATGCTTGGATAAAATGTGACGAAGTATAATTTCCCAAAAGTCTTTTATGGGAGACTGTTCGAAGCAATTTTATCTGAGTCAAGTTTGGTTCATGTGCCAGTAATGTTCATTTTATTAATGAATGACTAGAGTTGACTGAAGGGCGAATGTTCTAGTTGTTTAATTAAGTATCGGTGCACTTTGCTAAAACGAGAGGAAATAATTCAGAGAGTTGATATTAAACTTTGGACTTCCTTTCTTTTTCGTCTCTGGCAATCGTAAAAAGAAAATAAAGGTATTAAGTCACGTACTTCCCTATATATTCAGATAACTACAGCTCTCTAAGGTACACATTAGGATTTTAAATATACAGAAACAGGATCGGGGTTCAAAAGTTTGCTATTTTCGTTTAAACGATAACGAAATAAAGGTGTATAGCTGGGGAAAATTCAGGATCTGTCGATCTGGATTTCAAACTGGCCTGATAATGCATGACCATACTTTATGTAAGGCACTACAACATTCCAAAGCAAGTGAGTATGACTCACCTTCGACCCTGAGGTAAATTCACTAAGTTGGAAAATCAATTCCATAAACCTTTTACCTCATACCAACACATTTGCAGAAACAATGCTTCTTATTCGTTTGCAGAGAAGATACCAAAATGCTTACGACAGTTTGTAACGACTGAGATTTGGAATACTAATTGTACTTTGTTCTCAAAAACAGGCAGAAACAAAAATTATGACCGACTCCTACCACTTTACTTTAATTATGCTACTAAAATAATTGATATTTCGTTGCAGTACAGCTGTTTACATTATTAGTATTAACAAGAATATACAAAGTCTATAATTGTACAATGAAATATCTACACAATAAAGTGTCTGAATTAATTGGACTTTCAGTATTAACAGAAATATCTCACTTAGTTGATTTAGAGAAAATTGTCTGACAATATTGTAACCAAACAAGATTCCTTAATGTCAACACACCATTATCTTTGGTAGCACATGTAGACAGTACTACGAACTTTGTAGTTGGACTCTTTTGAAGCTATTTCACAATTTTTAAACGCTTGCATAGATCGAGGCAAATGCCGACTCTATGTAATTTAATGCTTTACAATGTGATCACATATACCCACTGGTAAGTTAACATAACTCTCAAATGATCTTCCCGACTCTTCATTTCAATGCATACTACCTGAAACAGCCTTTTCGAGCAAAAGAAGAGGGATGTTTGTAAGCCCACATATTTGAACGGTGAAAATAGTCAGACGAGTTCTTTCTAAATGAAACTGTCTCATTCAAACTATACGCTACAAATGTCGATGTACCATTAACCATTTTCCATTTCAACCGTAATATGTGTTCAACGCAGTTATTTTTGGTCTGTCGGGTTGCTTAATTTATTAATTTAGTCACAACCGACAAATTTGTGGATAAATGTATGTGAACAACAGTTTATATATAAATATATTTAAAACAAATGATAAATCAGACTCATGAATGATTTTATTGAGTACCATGTTACTTCGGGTTCATCAGCAAGGTTTTCCTAAATTTGATCAAATTTTGCGTAATGTTATTTTCTGAAGTACTGCCGACGAGTGAATTTTAAATCATCAGAAGGTAGAAGGTGATGTTACACAAACAGAAATGTATATTCGATTGTATTCGGTTTGTGAATAGACTCAAAATATCCACACAATGTTTCAGAAAGAGATACATTTCGGGCTTGATCTGGTGATGATTTATTGATATGAGCTTCTATCTGATGTCCAACAGCACTAATGAGGTCGACATGAATGCCAAACACGTAAATGACTTTTTGTTTTTTGGACATGATTCGCTCAAAATCAATCAACTGGTTCGAGTAGATTATTATAGTTAAATCTCGCACTAACATGCCGCACGCCCAAAGTCAGAAACACACTTTGAATTATTGCCTCAGTCAACTGATCTAGTTCTGATAGTAAGGCTGTTAGAGAAGATATTACACAGAGACAATGATAAGTAACAAATTCGTTCGACTATCTGAATCTAATAAAAATGCTCTAATTCATTTCGGCAATCGGAAACTTCATAAGTTCACATGAATGGGGCAGTTTTTGGCAAGGAGTTTAGGGAATTGTTCCAGATCGTGAGTTGGAGATGAATCCCTAGGCAATGCAGGAACCATGAACAGAGTCTTCATACCACATATGAGATCTTATTTTATATATTTGATTACTAAAGATAGCGAATGCTTCTTTTAAGTATAAGGACCTGATAAACATAAACCAATAAATGGTTATAAATTTATGTCAACAGCCTCAAACCTAGCATGAAGTGCAAATCGTACTGTATGGCTCTCATATTTCATCATTAAAGGTGAACTTATTTCAGTAATCCCTATTTTGAAATCGTTTACTTGGAACTAGCTGTACTCCCGAACAATACTAAAGTGTTTACAAGTTACGATTTGATTAGCTTTTCGGGATTTCAGGTTCAGATGTATACTTTGAGGGAACCAGTGTTTCACCTTTTACAGAGAGCATTGTTGGTGTTTAATGTCCTGCATAATCAGATGACTGATGATATGGATACAACCCCCTTTATGTTAGAGGCTTATAAGACCTGGCCTCTTTGACTCCTTTTGTCACTCCATTAGTAGCTAGCAACTACGAACTGCCAGATGATCTAACGTCCTTCCGTTTTTCTTTTCTCACTTAAATCTTTTTTCACTCAAATAGACAAAACACTTATTCACCATCCTAAAAAAATAAATGAAAAAAATGTAAAATAAAGAAAACAAAAGACTAACAATACTGATTTAACCGTCAGTTGTTCTCGTACCGACAGGTAAGTAATGTTATTTGATTTTCTACGTTGGTTACTTTTGGTTGGATGCTAGATGTTCCAGGAATTAATTACTCGTTGAGTAAAATTGTATGCATCGAAAATACTATTGATTATCGGCTTTTTACTTACCTGGTATGTCCTCTGAGATGTTTCAATTCAATTACGAGAATAAAAAGGGCCAAAGTCATTTTTAAAATCCCTCACGTCATCGTTAAATCATCTCTTAAGCTCAGATTGGTTAGATGTGGGCCACGCAACTCCATAATTAAACTAGTACTGGTGTTTTCTGCTGTTTAAAAAGGATAATAGTCCTTCTTTCGACAAGAGCTAACAGTCCGTAAGCAGCGGTCATGTTTACTACGTGAAATCCAAGGTAAAATTACTTAAATTTAACCATGTAAATATTCGTATTGCAAAGCATTGCACGCTGGCTAGCTTAAAAGATCTGCTCCCAAAAAATAAGGCTGAAATCTGTTGTTCAAAATATCATAGATGTTGTTTAGCTGCATCACCTATGTTTTTTTGTGAAAATCGCGGCTATTGGAGTTTGGTCAAAGTCCTGTTGAGGTAGTTAAATCATTGGCACGTTATATTTGCTGGATTAACATGTGTAATCGTACAGACGCTGTTTGGTGGATGTTTAGTGATATGAGAGCTTTTTAATAGTATCACTCCAACTACAATTCCATCTATTTAACTGCTTAGCATGCTAATATACAAATGAGTAGTAAGTAATAACTTATTCACTACCACTCCTTTGTTTTACTTGGAATGTCAGGAAAGAGATACTGTCGCGTCTCCCTTGCATGGGATTTTGTGACTATAAGCAAGCTGTTTCTGATTTTAAATTTGTCTGGTTCGTTCCCGTACTTCGTCTTTACCTTAATTGTTTATTATAACCTTTTGCTGACTTAGTAATAAGGCATAAATGAATACTAAAGTAACCACTCTATTATTTTTAAGATAAGCGGCGATGCGCACTTGTTTATAAAACAAACAGTTTGCTGTATTCGCATCCATGACTAACATTTTGTGGATGATATCTTGTGATGCATAACCCCGATGCCCATGTTTCCTATATATTAATAACAGTGGGTATATTTTGAAATTTCGCCGCGGTTTTTGTTTCAAAGAAATTACCTTTTATTTTTTGCAGCTAAAATGTTCTCTACTACTTCCTACAATCAATAACGTCACTCTTCAGAGTTCAAAATGTCTACATACTCATTAAATATATTACAACACTTGGTAAGCTTGGTATATTATATACTTACGTATGAAAATATCACTTGTTCACTTATCCTTGCTAATTACTTCGTTATTGATTTAGTCGAAGGTAATTTGAGCAGGAAATTCTAACCTGCTGAGGTAATTAGGACGTGTATCACGTATGTTCATACACCACCTAACTCGTCTCACTATGTTGGTTGGCAGAGTTGAATGGGATGATTCCAGGCCTCTACTGAACTAAGGCGTGAAAACAGCCCATGAAGTCTTTGACTACTGATCTGAGCCACGTTTGTAGGTTCATACTACCTGGTTGAGATCTGAGTTAAAGTCGCAGGCAGTGAGTTATACGGCTCGGAATCAATCACAGTGACGCAAGTGTGTTTACCCCTTATGTTCTAGGACATAAGTTTCACTAATATGTCCCACATTTTCTTGTTTCATTCGTTCCTTATGATCTAGATTGTGATAATAACCATGATAGCTTGATCACTCCTTACTAATGTGTTATGGAAACTTAGACCGATGTGCGTATTTTCCAGACTCTACATTGTACATAACCGACTGGTTGAATTTTAGCTTATTTCGATTTAATTCATTAATACTTTCACAAAATTAATGGACAAATTCTAAAATACAGCTGGGCTCCAATTAATTTCGCTACATTATTAGTATTATGGAAAACCAAGATGACAATAATACTGACCAAATCAAAACACCATAACGTAAAACAGAAATAAAATAACGAAAGTTTTTAGTGCTTTGAGAATGGGAGCGTGTCTAGTATGCTGCAGTTATGATCCGGCTACGTGATTCGAACGATATGTTCCAATAACTAGATGCTTCGGGTAATATTGAGAAAGCGCGGACAACAATCGACGCATATTAAAGGTCAGAGCGAATGGTATATGGAACGTGTATTGATGTCAAGCACTTACAAGAATATCTAATTGTTCATTATATATATATATATATATATATATATATATATATATATATGTATCATTCAATGAATAAAGATCGTCTATTGTTTCAACAATACTATGATTTGGTGATTGTTGCTGTTTCCTAAAAACGGAACATTCCAAGAATACTACTACAGGCTTAACAATTAGTGAAATGTTCGAAAGTTGAAGGAATATGAGTAGATGAACCTGATAATTGAAACACCATAAAATTCTACCTGCTAATTTTGATTGTCTTTCAAACTCTAACGTATTAACTTAATTCCCCCCCCCCCCCATTATAATTTAAGCTAGTTGTTAAGATCTTTTCATTCAAATCTTTTTTTATACGTCATCCAGCATCACCGATACTACCGTCTACTGCTTTTGTGAGCATCTTGCGATGCTAGTATTATGATAAGTTTGACCAATGCATGCATTTGTGCTAGGTCCTACGATTCTTTGAAAGATGATTTATTCCAACCAACTGATATAAAGTGCTTTTCAATAAGACATAAATTTCAACTATGTTGCATATATTGAATCATCCACAACTCTCGACTAATTATCTTTCACTACCTAAAATTTCAATTGAAAAATAATTTTCACGCGAATAATGATTTCATAAAGCGTCGATGGTTTTTTGAAAATATTGATTGAGCAGTCATCCTTATATTTACACTGAGCATTTGAAAGTCATTTGTTAATTAATTTATAAGCTAAACCTAAGTTAGGATTCATCAGAAATAATTTGAGAGGTGGTGTTTTTCTTCCCTTTCGTTATCGATTGTTAATAAACTTTGGTAATAAACAAACTGGTTTCTTTCCTTCATTTTTTTCTACTATTAGCTAGTTTGTATACGTTCATATTGCTCACTTCGATATGTAGTTAAATTTCTGCCGATCGGTTCATTAGCTCCTAGAATAAATATTTATAACCATGTCTTGTTAAGTAAAAACTCAAAACAATACGACGACTGTAATTGTTCAATGGATTCGAATATGGTAAGCTTATTAATATTTTTAAAGCAATCCTACTACCTATTTTGCATGTTGACGATTTTTACACTTTATCAGATAATCATACTTAATTTTTGTCGATTATAATCTCTCAGACGACAGTTTAATTTAACACGTTCAACGGCACAGTTAAAGCTAGTAGGTGCTCATAAACTAAACGAAAAACGGACTGAAATAATTAATAGTGAACAATATGAACCATATAAATAATTATATCCTCTACTGATTTAACGTTGAACAAATGGAAATTATTCATCAAGTCATAAAAACAAGGATGCAGTTCTACAAAGAAATTTCCTTATGAATATTATTCTGAATTGTACTTTATATATATATATATATATATATATATATATATATATATATATATATATATATATATATAGGGAGAGAGAGAAAATAAATATTCAACGATGTGGCTAAAAGAGGACGTTCTAAGAAAAGTAGAAAAATTTCTAAAAGAAGTTTGTATGAAGACCAAATTTTTATTTACATAGTTTGGGGTTTCACTATGTGCATACTAAAGGCTTCAGTAATGCAGATATAGTAAAAATATACCTCTTGTATAAGTCCTGTTTTGATTACTAACGAGTCACTTTCCGATCCGTCGAGTGCATAAAAGATACAAACCTATTTGAAAAGGCATAGTCTCACCAATGTTATCCTCAAAGAAACATTTGCCTTATATGCAAGTATGTTGATTTAGTTCTTTGGTCATTTTCTTACTACTATCTGTAAGTCTAAACTGAAGGTGTATCTGAGTAATAGTACTGAATAAGAAACTAGTATTTTGATCACCTATTACCAGTAGTCTTACAATTTTCATGATTTCGATACTGAATTATTACTGTAACTAATTGTGTATGTTATTTATTCTACAAATATATTATTCTTCTAGGTGTATACTTCGAATTGTACAGATTTTGATGATGATAATTATTACGAGCAAAATTGGAATTTATGCTCAAATTCTTTACCAGATTGTATATCCTGTTGTGGTAACAATAAACATACTGTTTCGAACTCATTGTCCATCCCTGATTCGTGTGTAAATTTTAGACATCACCAACAGTCTAATATTCCAGTGTATTATGTTGGTTCATTTTCAAATGTGCATACTAGTTCACCGGCTTTGAAAACGAACTCTACACAAAACTGCATTGATAATAGGAGTCATAAATTAGGTGTGAAATCGCCCAGTAAAATAAAGCGTAACCAAGGGCATCGTCGGAAACATATGACTGGTATGTTTTAATATGTCTTTGATTGAGTCAAGTGTAAATTTTTTAGGTATTGCAAGCCAAAGTTGTTCACACACTGTCATAAAGCTGTGCTATTGCTATTTAGATTGAGATGTATTTGTAAAGTGGTGGATCAATGGTCAAGACATTTTTTCACTCATTTACTAACCTGTGGGTCCGAACCACACTTAAACTAGTTAGATTTCGGCAATTAGGTATTACTACTGGCCTTCGCACCAAGGGAGTGGCTCGAAGCCAGGTACCTAAATCTTTACCTGGTAAATGAATTCAAATATACTGACGGACTGCCACGAGAATTGTCAACATCAAGTGGTGTTCATCAGGGTTGCCCCTTATCCTCCGTCATGGATGTCCCCCTAGGAGTCACACTTTCTTCTTTTTACAGGAAACCCATTTGTCGACTCAGAATACACACGATATAGTCCTATTCGGTGAAAACACTGACAGTGTCATGAACACCTTGAATATCCAGGATGAGTTTCTATTTACGCAGATGCAAAATGTTACTCTAGAACCGGTCTGTATCATAGACCACATTAGTTAGGGAGTGAAGTAGTTGAATGCGTTGATCAGAAGTCTCATCAACCCTGACGGGTCAGTGTCTGGCATAATCTCATCTCGGATTCAGAAAGCTCGTTTAGTTTTTATAACCGATGTTATTTTGGCGTGAACGAGATATCCGTCTTGTAACAAAAGGTCGACCGCGTAGCAGTCCTCTCTGTTTTAACATGTGGGTGCGAATCGTGGTCCGTAGAAACAGAAGATATGTGTAGACTCCAGGGCCTTGACGATAGAAATCTTCGTAATATCCCCCATATATCATGGAATGAGCGAATAAGTAATATTGATGCTAGACACAATAGTAGGGAAACATGACAAATTAGTCGAACAGGTCGTAAACCTTCATAGACTGAGATGGTTGAGACGTGTGTTGTGTATGCTTGACCACCGTCCGTTTTATCGTGTTATACTGGCTGGGATAGGAGTAGAGTGAAAGAAAGCTAAGGACGGCCAAACCAAAACCTGACATCAGTCTCCAAAGTCCTTGACTGTTAGTCTAAGCCATGTTGGTAGGTGCAGGCTATGTTGTCGGGATCCGTGTGACAGTCGTGATCAGTGATTGAAGATGCAGGGTGAAATGGCTCGAAGTCGGTCACAGTGGCGTAAATGTACTTACCCTCTGTGTTCTGTTGCATCGTGTGTTCCACTATTTTTTACTTCCGTTTTTTTAAAATTTTTTTCTGTTATTTTCTGCTGTTTTGTTAATCTTGTGAATTTGATCTCGTTGTGCTAATGTGGTATGGTAATTTGGACCTATGCGCCGGGTTCTACGTCTCCGAAGCATTGCTCGTGTATCGTGGGACAACCGAGTGAGCAATGCTGTCGTTAGGAAACGGGTTCTAGGAAAGGAGGGCAAATAAATTGATGAGGTATTGAAACTTCATCAGTTGAGGTGGTTGGGACATGTGTTACGCATGTCTAACTACCGACTGCCTCGACGAGCTATGTTTTGCGGTGTAGGAATAGGTTGGAAGAAAGCTAGAGGTGGCCAAACCAAAACATGGCAGAAATCGATGAAGTCACTGACAAGTGGACTAAGTCATGTTGGTAGATGTAGGCTGCGTGGTTGGGGTCCGCGAAACGAAAGTCACCAATAGTTAGAGACCTTGAATGACATGGCTCAGAATCGTTTGCAATGGCGCAGGTGCATTCACTCTTTGTGTTCTCTCAAAATCTTTCTGAATTCTCTATCTTTCTGCTTTCAAATTTATCTCACTGAATTATACTTTTCTAATCATATCTTCGCTCCCTTATTTTCTGCATTACTGCTAATACTTCTACTATCGCTATCACTCTTGGATTTGAACTGACAGTTGCGTCTCTGTGCTGATGTGGTATGGCAACCTGAACTGATGTACGTACGTACGAAGTTCTGCGTTGTATCTGTATGTCTATGTTGTGCATGAATAAATACGAGTATACATTTCTACCCTTTTCACTTGGCGTTGTTTCCAAATGCTTGATATTTGCTCAAAATCACTTTCACTAACTTCGCTGATTCATGTCACAATTTAAATGAAGTATCTAAAAGTGTATCGATTACAGCAGATCTATTAATTAAATGATAATCTCATTCATAATACTGATCACTGGAATTTACTTAATTCATTTATAACACAAATCTTAGTACAACAGGGCTAATATAGTGTGGCAACTTGAATCGACGTAGGTATGTGGCAGGTTCTAGGTTGTTCATGACTAAGTGACTCGAAAATAACAAAGGTTTAACACAAATGTGTGTCAGCTCAAATGAATTGAAAAGTTATAATAGTAATAACAGAGAATGCAGCTCAAAAAGGGTAAGTAAAATCAAGAGATAACAAGATTCAAATAAAACCCACTGTTTTGAAGAAGACAAACGATGAATATATATATATCTGTGATGTTGCAACCAGTTTTAAGCCTTGTCATTTAAAGTGTCCAACCACTATTGATCACTGCTATCATATGAACCACAAAAATAAAAATTAGCACTTCTCTAGGTAAACTGAACCATCAGTCAATAACTTCACTGATCGATATATTTTTGTTTTGTCACTGTTAGTCAAGCCTTCCAAACTGTCCCTATATATGTATAAACCACGCTAGTTAGTATTCGTTAGCAAGGCTTACCTACGACCCAAATATTCAGTATTGATAGGCCATATCTCAAACTGTAAAGCTGTGTAGCACAATTTCGAATCCAAACTGCGTGAAAACTAAATCTAAAGTTTCTGGCAAATATTTTCAACCACCTAACTTCTGTATTTTTGTTATTTAACTGACTAATTGTTCCCTCTTTGTTACAAAACAGGTAAACGATTTGAAAAGTATCCTAAATCCAAGACGAGTATATTAAATGATAATACTTCAGATACTACAGACTCTGATGAACAGTCTTGTTGTCACTCATCTAAATCAAATCGTATTTCACAGCTAGAACATGAATTGTCTCATCTAAGATCACAAATAGCTCAGCTAATTTTAGCTCAAGAATCAAACAAACCAACTACATCTGATGTAGATCGAGATCGTTTCCCATATCGTCTAGACGGAGATGGTGAAAGTGATGATACTGTCGGATCTGGTTTACAACAGGCAAAAACAACAAGTTATAACAGTGTACCAGAATGTGCTAATACTTCAACACCATCAGTACTACTGCCTCCACCTCTTCCCCCACCACCACTCATGATTTTTCCGCCTACATTACAAGGAGTAAATGGTGGTAGTAATTGGAGAGACCAGTTGAGAGAAAAGCTAAAATGTAAAGAGGTATTTACTATCCGTTTAAATATATCAAATTACTCATTATCAACTATTTCTGTTAGAAGACAAGGTTGTCTGTGAATAAAGTCAGTCCTGTTTGTGTGTAACTCTTCATAATGTGGTTGTAAATGAATTTAGCCAAAAGTAAAGTTGACAATCGTTTGATATTTTTTCTCTGATTTTCGATCGTATTTTGTTGCTAGATTACATTCCAAGGATAGCTATCAATGTTGATTGATAACTCAGTGCTCAAGGCTTTCTATCTTTAACCATCCAACTGCACATTTGAACCCCTGTTTTATTTAATTAAGTTTGTGCTACTGGGCAATATTATCTATCATTAAATAGTGTGATTTGAAGCTACATATATACATATTTGTCCCTGGTAAATAAGGAAATTATAGTTTTCGTACTGTTTTCAGTCATATTGTCCCAAGATAGCTTTTCTCTAATTTCAGCTCACTTATGTACTTGTCTATGAGCCGCTTTTCTATTCTCAGGGTTGGTGATACTACCTGGTTACTCAAACTGAATTAAATGCAACAGGCTTCTAATCTACAGTTTAATAGCTGAAGGTCTAACGACTTATCCACTGAACCATTACTATCCAATAGTTTTCACCAATCTATATCGGTTAAATCAAGGCAATATCAAAATTCTTGAGATGTAATGGTTATCATCTTCCAAAAACAATGAGTTATTCGCATCGTCTATTACCGTGTTCAGTTTTTATTAGTATTGATTTTTTCTATTTATATGAACTTCCTAGGAAGTAAACAATACATGGCTCCCAGTTTATAAATTTAAGCTCTCATTCATTTGTTATTAATTTGTATTGTTAGAAGTCTGCCACTGTTTTAAATGCAGAAAGTATTCGTATTTATACTTATCTGTTGTTAGTTTCTATAGACCTAAAAGTTCCTCTATATTGTCTGTGTTTACGCACAAATAACGTGTTTCATCATAATTTGAATAATTATAGTTGACATTTGCTATGTTTCTTTAGAATTCCTAACCTTTTTTTAGAACAATTCCCTGGGTAAAACATCACCAAAGAAAACCGATTTATTGTCAACGCCCCAAAATCCTGCTGATATGTCACAAGTACTGAAAGAATTACAAAGTGGATCTATCAAATTACGAACAGTACCGAGGTCACCTGGTGGTACACCTATAAAACAAAAACAATCTCCTACTATAAGGTGAGAATATATTAAATACAATGTTTCAGTTCACATACACTGTTTGAATCATCCCCAGTATATTAGACTCAATGCAGTTGAATCAGAGGAACAGGTTAAAATACATTCACACTAAATACCTCATATATCTTTGTCATGTAATTTGCAGTTCCGAACCCTACTACACCTACTTCGTTTCATGGAGTCGTCTAGCATCACTAAGGCAATTACAGGGATCCTGGACTGGGTGATTTTAATCTCATGGACTACAATAAGCATACAATTGTTTGACGATTCATTTGGTTAGGCATACATCACTGTCTAGTTCTGTGACAACTTAGTTGGATTGAAATGAAGAATTATGATCCTCCTGTGATCTTGGTTATGAACTATGGCATGAGACGCACGACGAATGGCATAACTGCATTCATCTTCAGAGGGATAGGACTCTGATTAAATGTTGAGGAGGTAAGTGAATTTGATATCACGAACTGGCCCGGGTTAGACAAACATTGGCAACTGACACTGACCATGTCTCATCCTTGGATGGCTCTACTCAGGAATACATGTATACTCCCACAAAAGATTGATCCCAGGACCTTTCAGCTTCGTAACCACTTAGTTGGCATCCAATAGTCGAAACCCCTAACTCCAGTCAATACAAGAAATGTTGCGCGGACTTATCTGTTATCGTTTATTTGTAACTGGCACACAAGATATGAGTGAACTCTACTGGTTATGTTTCCTCAAACATCTCTAAAATTACCTCCTGAAGTTAACTACCAGTGAGCCCATATTGATTATATATAAAGATGCCAGTTTAGTGGCTTGTGAATTATACATTCTCCGCAAAGTCTGAAGGCTTCGTGCTCGATCCTTGGTGGAGACAAGTGTGCAGAGGTGAGCGCTATTTTATGATGAGATGGATGTCGTATCAGTTCCTAGTTTTCTTCCATACACTTTCCAGTTAGTTAACGTCTTACACTTTGTGTGAGCACACCTGGTTATTCCATCAATCAACAAATAGAATCACTTCAGCCGCGTTGATTATTAGATTGACAATATACTGTTGTAATTATTATTATACGCTATCCTAATTTCTAATAAAATATACTTAATGGTAGACATAGATATGAAACTTCAAATTTTTGAACATATATATATAGCCAGTACAAATATTCTTTTTTTTCAGTGGTTCTGATCCATGCGCAATCATTGCTCGAGCATTGCGTTCGAAATTTTCACACCTCCGTTCTATGATAGACAACTCAACTAGTGAAGAGGAAACTAGCTGTCAGTCTAATGTTCATCTTGACTCTGGTCTAGGGCCTGGATGTGAAGATGTGTGGTCACCTAAACGTAAGACCAACAATTCACCTCATTCACTGGTATGTACTTTCTTTTACCAAAATTATCCTCTTGAAGAAAACGGGACTTAAAAGACTAATATGCAGTATAAACATTACACGTTTTGGCGAACTATGTGATCTAGCGCGTAAGCTAGTACACTGATTGATCGTACTGTACTTAGTACTGATCTGATTCTGTCGGTAGATCAAGACACAATGTGATCACTAGTCTAAGTAATACAACACCAGATGGATTATTCATTCGGGGTGCGACTTAGGTTTCGTGCCGGCTAGCATTCGTCGGTAAGGTGGATCTGTAGTCTTAAGAAAACGGATACCCTCTTAAATTCAAGCCCAGGACACTAGTCTGAGACTAGCACACAATACTGACTACCAACTAATTAACTGTAGAACTAATCTGTATGCTGCCAAGCAGTATTATCAGCGTAGCCATAGTTATTACGTTTATCTTGAAATAAATTGTTTCATACATAGAGCACTTTCTTCAAAGGTGTTTCTGAATATCACTAGTAGTAGTGATGTTAGGGCAACAAGAAAATATAGTTCTCTACGTTGAATTATCTCATGGCAGCTAGCGTATTGGATGCTTAAACGGTTATATGCGATTCACTTGTTGAGAATCATGCTCCATTAGTATGAAGTGCAGTATCGGTTGTGATTGGTAGCCACCTATGTTAACTTCCTCAATACCCTACTTTACTAGTGTAATAATTTCCCAGAACATTCTAAACAACACTTTAAAGTTTCTCACACGTTCGTAGTATTAAAAATCACTTGTCTTTCGCCTCGGTAAGGCACAATCCATAGAATCTCCTGTCATAAGTTACCCACTGATCATTTCTCGACATATTAGTTTGAAGTTCCGATAGTAAGTTTTAATGGTGTTTTTAATACACCATTCCAATGTACACCGCTACCGAATTATATCCTAATCAGCCGTCAATACGCTTTGATTAGTGTACCACATCACGCACATACTCAGTTTTCTATGTATGTTACACAAACGTTTCTATTCGTTCTTTCAGGTTTTTGGCCAACACATTCTCCGACCAGTAAATCGATGCCACGACAAAGCCAACTAGAACACTCAGTCTAGATTCCCAAATCACTAAAAGGATACTACCAATTGCATAGTAGCTATTATTGTACAGTACATACAAATAAACTCCCGCTTCTTGTTTAAACATGTATTCGCTTATGCTTTTTTGTGAGGAAAGACCGGTAAGAGGATGTTGTAGATTTAGTCCGACAAAACAGGGCCTATGACATACTTATCCTTATGCTATAGGGTTAAATCCATTACAGTAGCCTATCTAATCAGATTCAAATATATTTATAGGTCGATACAAATACATGAACTAGCAGAATTGGACGTTCTCGTGAAACTTACGCGGCACAGGACTAAATACAGCGATTACTAGTACTTCGAGTACAATGGTAGTTTTTGGCAAGTAAGATGCTTCATTATACGAAGCGACATCGATTCTACGTCATCGTACTAGATACTTAAATGTGCATGGAAGATCATATATATAAAACACTTTATTTGGGGCAAGAAACGAGACCGGAAGAATAAGATGTAATGCTTAGTATGTAGTATCAGAGAGCAAGTTCAAATCCTTGAGTACTTCATTCTATGCTGTTACTAACTGACCGACGAGATCGCACAGATTCGACTTTCTCTATCTGGAAAAAATTTAAAACTATTTAGGAATGTCAGGCAAGCTAACCAGTAAAAATTTTTAAGTGATACAATAAGTTACTGGGGGGGGGTCACGGGGCCGAGACAACGAATAGTCACACAAGCATCACAGTTGTGAACTTGGAGTGACGTGTAAAACAGTATGCGTGTTTTTGATTACAATGAACTAAGATGGATAGCCATGTTAAAGGGCGGAGTCTTTATGGAGCATAAGAAGTTTGTTAGGTTCCGACGACTAGTGCTATCTCCGTGCTTATGAAGATATAGGGTTAACAATACATTGTCAGCTTAGATTACGCGGTTTCTTTGAGTACTCATCTAGCGAGGTCATGCATTCCATCAGCACGTGGTACACAGCTCTACATCTAGGAGCTGCTTGGTCCCGTAACAGTGGTGAATCCTAGCCTACGAACTAACGGATATTAAAACAATATCGGAGGTAGTCACAGAAATAGCATTTCCACACTTAAGTTCGAAGAGTGATGACTAACGGAGATAAGTCAAAAGTGGAGCGAATGCACAGCAAAGAACATAGCTTATAAAACAGAACACCTTTTGTAACTAGCTTTGAACTAAGTCACAAGCATAGGCGGGAGTATACGACTGAGAACTAATTTGACAGAGAATTTCTGTAAGATGACGATATTCTGCGATAGAGAAGTACGTAAAGGCAGTTTGTCCAAATAATGGTGTCAATTTTTACTGAGCTTGATGACAAATGCGGGGTGGTCATGTTGGTTACACTATCTTACCAGGTGTAGTGATTACCCTCCCACATACACACACCCTGCGGTATATCAGGGTCGAACTCAGCCTTCTCATAAAATAATAATATCGACTATCATTTGATGATACCTTAGTAAGTTTAGTTATAAGGAGTGCTGACAGCCAAGGTCAGATATCTCGACGGACCACATGGGCACAAGAAGTTGTCGAAAACAACATCATAAAGTTACCTCTGACTGACACTGCTGAACTATGTTCTGCAGATGGTGACGTCTGCTGTTTTCTTTATTGGACATATCGTCGTTGATCTGCTGGAGCAAGTTACTTTGTGGAGAAGCACGGGCATCTGCAAGTTGCCTTGCCTTCTCAACCTGCAACATAACATATAACGAGAAATTTACCTCATTTTTCGCACTATTTACTATTTTGTCTATAATTTGTTGTCGCCTGGATGATTTAAGTGCTAGATCTTCAGTGAGACTTTCCATCAATTCATTTGAACGGTTTACGAGTTTTTCCTTTTTTTGTTCACATATGGATTTTGCCAGAAGAACATGTTGCTCGTTACGACTTATAGTTTCCTAAAAAATAAAGTATTGTATTATTACACTTACAGACAGGACATTTGATCGTCTTTGCCGAGCTTTCTCCAGCTTTTCATTCAAATCACATTCGTTCAAAAGACTGGTGTTGGGTGATGACAATTGGCGTAATACTCTTGGGGTCTGGATATTATCCTGTATTGGTATTTCAAACGACACACTACTGTGAAGACCAGTTTCCATTTGTAAGATAAAATTCTGATTCGAGCGGGCTGGTTTTAAGCGCGATAATAAGCACTGTGTCAAACAATGGATAAAGTCACTAACCTTGAAATCTAAAATGGTTGTGTAAAGACCTTATCCAGACTATGCCACTATTATCATCCTTTCTGTACTTACCGCTATATACATAAATCATCTTCAGTTGTCTTTAATTTTTCGGGAGAAAAAAGACGACCACAGTTATGCAGGAGTGGTAAAACACGACTTACGTGTCTACATCCGTATCTCCAAAAACATACTAAGGTAGCTGCTCAAGAAGCTGGCAGTAAGGATGGCCATGACACTTATATCTGCTGTTGTCATTCAACAACCTCCCACCGATAGGTTGGCAAACCTAAATCAGAAGTAACCAGGGACTGACACATTTGATGAAGGAACTTGACTGACCCAGTTCCTATGAGAATGGTCATCATGCCTCCCGACTTATTCTCAGTATACGGTCCGACCCAACCGAGCATCGTACGACGTATGTGAAAAATGCCTTCATAGCAACGCAAGGGGACCGAGAGATAAGACAACCGTCTCATGTTAGCCCATCGGAGATACCACATCCTGATCACGATAAATGATGCTAGAAGTTATGTCTAACAACGAACCTAAATTGGTAAACAGACCAGCCAATAAGGACTTATGGTCGAAAGAAGCTACAATGTATTTACTCAATGAGAAAAGTAGAGCTTGGCATAAATAGAAGGACTCTCTCGAGGAATCGAGATGAGCCATCTACTTAACTTTACGTAGCAAATATTGTATCAGGCCAGATTTTACTAACCTGATCTGGTCAGGAAAACAGAAGTACTTTATTAGCTGACAGCATAACCCAAAGCACAAAGTCGAAGAGCCCTCATCATAGAGGGACCCAAAGGAGATAATTTCATTAATAAAGGGACAGGAGAGATCTTCACAACGTGCTTTACGAAGCGGATGAACCAAGATAGTCCTAGCGTGACTTATAGCGTGTCCACCAGTCATAGGCTTAACCCAAGTTCATAATCACCTTACACCAGGGTTAGTTTTGCAAGAGATAAAAGTGCTTTGCCCAAACGAGTCCTCAAACTGGAACAGCATCCACTCAGTAGTGATAAAAGAATGTTCAAAGGCAATATGTAGGCTTGTCTGCAGCCTATTCCAATAAATTCCGTGTGAGTAGAGATAAGTTGTTCTCGCCCTAGTAAGTGAAGAAAATATCAACCTGTTGTAAACTGGTTGTCTTGCATCCAATACTATCAGATGTATTTGAAAACTTAGTAGATGAATAAATACGAAAGTGCATAGATAACCACCGGAAATTCCATGAAGCCCATCACGGCTTTAGAAGGGGCTGATCCTGCACCACGAATACTCTTCTAATATGGAATTACTGGACAACTGATAGTTTTTCAACAAAAAAGTGAATGAAGTATAGTCAGTGTTAAGCAAAGAACTGTCAGGAGTCTCACAGGGAGCTATTTCGAGACCCTTTCTCTTCACTCTTTTTACCAGCGACTTCTTCGTTAGACTGACGTCGTCACTGCTGATATATATGGGCGGTAAGAAGATCGGTAGAGCTATACACTACAACAGAGATGTACAGTCACCACAACAAGACTTGCTTCAGCCCGAACGGTGGTCTTAAGTCACAGGTCTGCAGCACAAAGAAATTCCATATCATGTGCCTCCGTATTCCAGAGGAGCGGAGGTGGTTTAAAACACCAGTTTAAAACAAACAGATCCGAGTTTCAGCATGAATAGCGCACTTGATGCCAACAACACCTATCGGAAGGTCGTAACCAAAGGCTACGCAAAGCTCCACATCGTCCGAAGGCAATAAAGGATGTACGCTCATAGACTCCTCATCATCCTCAAGACCCACATTCAACCTATGGTTCGAGGCATACAACATATTTGATTCTCCCCTTTAGACATGCAGAAACGTGCTAAGAAACGAGTAACTGAACACAGCCTAACGTCGTTAGACGGCAGGCTACTTTCCGTAGATCTTTTCTCGCCTAGTTACAGGAGAACGGAGCAACTTAATAATGGATTATAAAACCCTGAATGTCCCAGCCCACCCATCTAAGGCGATACTGCCCCAGATCCCTCTCAATTTACGACTAAGCAACCGTGACAAGATCACACTAAAGAGCAAACATGGAATCAGCACATACTTCTCACTGAGGGTCTGCCCGATCTGGAATGCTTTCCTTACCTCAGTGACCTCAATTATCTAACTAAACACATTCTGGAAGCGATTGGATAAATATGCATGTACACACGAACTTCCATCCACCTCTGGGAGAAGAAGCTAGCCAAGTTTCTGTCAGCTCCTCATATCTCTCACCTATTATTTGTTTATACCCCACATGCCACTACCATCAGTTCACCTAGCTCATCAATCCATCTTTTGTTAATATATATTTTGTCTCAGCGTTTCAATTTAATCTTTCTTCCCTTCTTTTCCTTTGTCTCCGTTTTTATTACTTTAGCATTCAACCAACGTGATAACGGCTAGATTTGCCAACTCACTACTCCATTACATACATTCATTCATTTTCAACTGACGTCAGCATGCAAACCAACTGCCACAACTAAATAACATCGCTCAGGCTGAGGGTAGCTTGAACTCCAACACTGGAACTACCGAAGGCTCGGAACTACAATGCAATATAAAGCGCTAGCGCAAACTAGCCCAACAGAAAGATATTCGGTATTAGAAATTACTGTCGATGAAATGGGTGTCATTTTACGATCATCCGCTTATGGCGAAAGTACATATATACAGGAAAGATTCAGATATGCGAAGAAAAGCTGAAATGATCGAAGTTTCATCAAACAAGAATTTACACACCACGGAGATGCATTATAACAAGTTTGGTATCATGGACTAGGAACAGAATTCAGTAATCCCCACAACGCTCAACTGCAACGGTAAAGTTGCTTAAACCGCTTCAGACTATAAGAAACTCTAAGACTAGACTACTATTATGGAGTAGTATTGGTCTATTCTAGTTTCTTGGACTGAACTTCTAGATTACTAGTTTCGTTTTATATGACACTGCTAATGAAGTTACACTAAGTGCAGTTCGCCTGCAGCATTCACCTAGCTAATAGTATTGGATTGTCAGAGACCTTTGTTATTGCCCAGTGAGTCGCTTACTTCGTAAGAATGAAAGCTGGTGCTATTCATAAAGAACAGCGGCATTTTCCATCGCTCGGTAAAATTCGTGGTTTTGTCATCTATTTTAAACTGGAAACTGTCATTTCTTTGCGATTGGAATTTTTTCAAATAAAGTATCTCTCGAGTAAAGACTTCAGTATCGATTTTTACTGTACCCACTAGTGTGCAAGCCATATTTTTTATTTACCCTTTCCTTAAACACCACTGTTTTCTTGCAAGCCAGAGGCAAGTTTTCTGTTTATCTTAGTGTCAAGGTTTTGCTTTTTAAGAGCTACACTTTTATTCTAGTTAGCATCACATTGCGGGTTCTTTGTTCACTAT
Source organism: Schistosoma japonicum (assembly GCA_025215515.1). Taxonomy (NCBI): domain Eukaryota; kingdom Metazoa; phylum Platyhelminthes; class Trematoda; order Strigeidida; family Schistosomatidae; genus Schistosoma; species Schistosoma japonicum. The sequence goes on from CM046066.1 coordinate 11,097,002, forward strand.
TTAGAACTAGCCTTATTATGTCACTTCTTTCAGGGACTGTAACAAATAACATTTGCATAGTCTGTTTTCGAAGTGTAGGCAAAAGTTCTCGAATGGTAAAGTTCGGTTATCCAAAAAGACTCACAGCTCTTATGACCATACACCACCAACGGGATATTATAAAATCTGACCAAGGATCCTTTCGATGGTAACCGGCACCTCTGCAGTAGGGTCAAGAATATATCTCAAACCAAATTGGGACCGATAAGGCTGGACTCGGAGAATGTTTATGTGCATTCACCTAGGCAAACAATCATGAAATCACTTACTAAAAGGCTCAGACCCCAGTGGCCCGAATAGCTCATATAACCTGCATAAAACTTCTTCTGAACAAACATAAATCCTGAAAGCTCTACTCTTACCTCTCACATCCAGGGAGGATGATGAGGTAAGGATGCTGAAGACCTTTGTGGTCACTGGAAGGAAAATATATCGCAATACAAATTCAGGCACTTCCGTAGACACTACTTCAATCCCTAATTATACCAAACTTTTAAATAATGACTGTTCACCCACACTTATGACTAATTTCGCTGAAAATGACTTCCAAGCTAGTCTAATCTCGTTCACAAACCTTTCGAATACCCCTCAGACTCCAATCTTTAAAGGTTACAATGGCTCCAAAAAGAATAAGCGCTACTGCTAATGAGCCAATGCAATGCCCCTCATCTCTTTTCGCCGAATTAAGATCTAAAATTAGTATCCGACTTTGGTCACTTGCTCTAAGATTCTGGGTTGCACGACAACGTAACTTTGTGTACTCGTTAGGAGCCCAATAAAAATAACTCAAGGTTGAACTACATTTTTACTAATCGGGAAATTAATACCTGGGACCTGGAAATTTTTAACACAGTGGGTAATAGTGACCTTACACCCCCCCCCAGTGCTTGAACTATCTCTCCCTTACCTACCGAAGGAACTCAACATGTAAGGACTACTGCAATACGAGCTACAAAGGAATAACAGCAGACCTGGTGGACATGCTCCGATAATGTGATGACTTTTTCGAAGTAAACGAAATATACTATTGAATTGTAGACACTCTTTTAGTCCACAGATCACCATACGTCTCTTTGTCAACCTTGCAACAAACCTGGGTACATTTCCCTGCTAAAATCCATCGCCCTCAAAATTATCAGGATTAAGTGCACCGCCTGGAATTCAAGGCAGCTATCCAGTGACCTGGTGAACTGAACATCTTACAATGAACCTTAAAAACGAAACGGGATAGGAAAAACTAACAGAGCATTCTGGTGAGATCTGCGGAAAGCGATTGTGATGTACAGGTTTCATCACGAAGTTGATAATCTACTAGCCGAGAAAGTACTATCAAATTTCTCTTCTACTAGTACCATAGGCACTAATTGTCAATCGCTCTATCAACCTCTACATAGGCCTAAATATTATAAAGTTCATGCTCCACGCTATCAAAAAGATAATGAAGCGCCTGAATTCACATAATTCTCCTCGTTTACATAGGATTCTTCCAAAGTCTCTATGAAATGTGAGGATCTACTCTGTTTCTCCTCTGCTTCCCTCTTTAAGTGCTCTCTGGCTGCGGAAAACCACCCTCTGACTGGAAGACAGGTGTAGTCATACCTATTCAGAGGAGCAACAAGGTGGTGGCTTACTACTATTGCCCAATTTCTTCGCTCCACACAGTAGCAATGGTTATGGAAAGCAAAATAAACAAATGTCCTTGTAATCACTTTCTAACTAACTTCCTACTACATGTATCTCAGTACCGCTTCCTTCCGAGCAGATCCTGAAACAATAACTTACTGATAAGATGAAATAGTTGGAATCTATTCGACGGTCACAGCTATTTAATCCATGTTGCCCTCTTAAGTTTCGTCATAGCTTACAATAAAGTAGATAACTGAATTTGTTGCAGTGAATTGCAATCAATTGGTGTTAGTGGATGCCTATTAAAATGCCTGAAAGGTTACCTAAGTGGGAGGTACAAAGCAGGTAGAGCTCGCTTTGTTTTGTCTCATAATTGGTTTGCAGTGACTAGTGGAGTAACACAATGTCCCATCCTTAGGCTACTTCTCTTACCGTTTATAAATGGCCTCCGTTTTCACCTATATGCACAAGACATTCTGTATACGGTCTCGATATCTGGGGAAGGAAAGAGATTCAAGTTCCCTTTGATATCAGCAGGGCTTCAATGAGATTCATAGATAAACAGATAACACAAATCGGTTAGTTGTTATGATGTATTCTGACATAACTTTATACTTAATACCATCGATGTCCCTACTCATTAAGTGATGAGATCACAGACTACTACATATAACCGTCAATTTTTTCCAGAGTGCAATGAATGGTCTCAAATTACTGTCGGCTTTTAACAACATCTGTGTCCCTTCAAGGGTTAATGCCGGACTCAAGTTTGAATAAAAGAGGTGGGTCAGGGGTGCCGACAACAACCCTGTCAGATAAAAAACAGTCTTGCTAATAATGCGCCTACTAGAAAAAGCCAATTAAACCCTAGGAGTTAGAAGGTATTCGTTTGGAGGAGAAATGGCACTTCATGCTGAAAGTCAGGTTTCCATAGTCACGAGGCCGATGACCCTTCTGACAACCAGTGCAACGATTAATGTAGGTACATTTGTCAAGAAAGCTATCGCATTGATAGCATTGAACATTGTTTGGCAGTACTGCAGTCCGTTGTTAGACCTTCATAGTTCCCATGTAGAATTGGTAGTAACGTTTGTGGAACAAAGTGGTATCCAATATACACTCAGAAGCTCGTTTATGTCCTATCCTGGCCAGTGAACTTGTAATACTGTTGTATACATTATATTGTCAATTATTCTTGTTGACTGGATATTATGTACCATGTTGTTGTTGCTTCTGGGATAAGAATAATTAGTATTGTAAAGGCTTCTATTCGCGACCGATCAGCCCTCTCTGAATAGCGTTCTTGACGACACCTGTATTGTGTATATTCAAAATGTTATTGCCATCCGTGTATCTATTTCTGTTGAGTTTATGTTTTCTCGTACAAATGTTAACCTTTAACATGATATTACTTGTAAACTGTTGTGAATTTCTTTCCGAATTCCAAAATACAATAATAATAACTATTTAAAACAATCCTCGACTATCAGACTTTTCTAGTTTCACCCTCATGATGTTCTTTACTTTAATCGATTGTTTTATGTTTACGGCTAGGTAATATGGTTCTGACATGAACAAGTATTCAGATGTGATGTTTGAAACGCTTGAATAAATTTGAACATTAAGGTTTATTCGCCCTACCTTTCTATCAGGACATCCTACTGCAAGGAAAATCAGATCTCTACTCTACAGACTGTGTTGCTGATACCTAATAAGTTATGACTAATAAAAATGCACATCCACATATTTCATTGCACTTAATGCTGAATTGTGAAATAACTTAGTAACCACAGTGTTCCCGTCTTACCTACTAAAATATTTGCTCCCTACAGACCTCACTTTACTCAGAATTCCAGCCTGAACACTATTTTCGTAACCTTAAGTAATAGTCGACCTGTCAAGGACAACAAATTAATTCTACCTAACCAAAGTGTGAAACCTGAGTCCTCACCACTCGTACTTCGACCATGGAAAAGAAAATGACATTGATGAAATTGATGATATTTAAAGAAGAGCGGAAAGTAACTAAAGGGTGGGAATTCCATGGAACAATGATCATCCAAAAATACTTCATGACGTAAAAGTTGAGGATCACGATGAATGTCACCCGACACAATGTGCATGCCACCAATTTTGTAGCCTTCTCGCCTTTACTTGTTAATTCCCTGGCTGTTTGACCAGGTAAACGATCTGACAACACGTTTGATGATTTATTATCTAAATAAGCCGGTTTCAGACCATCAATATTTACTGAGTCGATATTTTCTCGTTTTGTATCATAAAATATTTAGGTTTTTTAAGATAACTTTGAATATACCTTCGAAAGAAAGGCTCAATGGTGCTTTTATTTTGTTCCACCTTATCCAGACGTGCGAGCGATCTTTACGATCCTTAGGTAAAAACGTCACTCATGATTCTTTAAAAGTGTTAATTGGTTTAGGCTTAGACATTGGGTCCCAGAGTTGATCTACATAGGCTCCTAAATTGAGCTTTTTACTGTCAGTGTGAGGGTTAATAAACTCACCTGGTGGTCTAAGAGTGGTCTCAAAGACTAGTTCTACTGCTTAGCATTATTAGTCAGGTCTAACAACTGTTCGTATTCCGAACATAACTAATAACAGGAATTCTGTTCAGCGTGTTCTGTTTGGGCCTAGCAGTTTAGCTAAGTTGTCGAAAAGTTCTGATTCGAAATGAGCTCCTCTGTTCGTCGTTATTGATATAGGTGTACCGAAAATGGTTACCTGGTTCTGTGTTAAAGCACTGGCCACCGTTTTTGGCTGTGATGTCCGTGATTGGTACGGCTCTAAGAAACCTCGTGAACCTATCTATGCATGTAAATAGATACATAAAGTCATTCGAACGTGGTAAAGAACCTACAAAGTCGATATATTCATGTGTAATATTCGCATCTGGTTGGGGGAAATCTCCGATGGGTGGATTTGTGTGTCGGTTAACTTTTGATTGTTGACATACCGAACACTCTCTAACCCATTTATGCAGATTCTTTTAAAGATTCGGCCGTATGTACCTGGCACTGATTAGTTTAGTCGAAGATTTCGCGCCAGAGTAAGTCAACGAATGAAAGTTACTAAATATTAATCGTCACATATTTTTGTAAACGAAAGGTCGAGCCACCGCCTTTGTTGTGTGACGGTGAATCAGAACACCTTCCAAAGGTGATGGGAGCTGTCTTAGTTTGAGACAAGGGCTTTTAGCTGACGGTAGGTTTTGAATTTCTTGATCATTTTTCTGGCTGTCTCTCAAAGTATCGAAATTTACTGTAGACTGTTGTATTATATCCACTTCTAGTCGAGATAATGCGTCTGCCACCTGAGTCTCTTGACCTTTTACATGTACATCACTAGTGAACTATGATATGTAGTCGAGGTGTCAGACTTCTCGAGGTGAGTATTTATCGGCTTTCGCTTTTGATGCATTTGCTAACGGTTTATTATCCGTATAAACTATGAATTCCCTGCTTTTGAGCATGTGTCGAAAATGCTTGATAGTTAGGTAGATTGCGAGGAGTTCTCGACCGAAGGTAGAATATCTCATCTCTGCTGGAGCGAGTTTCATTGAGAAGAATGCGATCAGTTTCCAGGCGTTTTTAACTACTTGGTTTAGAGTTCCGCCTACGGCTTTGTCCGAAGCATCTACCACCAAATCAAATGGGTAATGAGAATTTGGGTAGGTCAATGTAGATGTTTGAACATGTTTATTATTTAATTGGTTAATAGCCTCGACGGCCTCAATGGTCAGCTTGAATTCTTTCGATTCTACTTTAAGTGAATCTGTCAATGGTTGCATTAGTTGTGCACAACCGGGTATGAATCTGCGATAAACCAAGAAAACTTCAAGATTGTGTTAGGGAGCTATGTATGGGATAATGTTCAATAGTGTTCACTTCCTTTATGATTGATATAATTCCATCAAGGCTTATGACATGTCCAAGCGATTCTAGTGTTTCCACACCGAAACACATTTACTTTGAGGTATGTTCATGCCATTATAGTCTAGTCGTTTCAACACTGCCCTCACATGTTGCTCATGTGATTTTAAGTCCGGGCTGGTAATTAATAAGTCATCTATATGCCCCTGTGCGAATAGCATATCTCGAAGTAGATTATCCACAAACCTTTGGAATGTTTGTGCCGAGTTCCGTAGGCCGAATGGCATGCGTGCAAACTCGAATCGTCCAAAAGGTGTTGTGATAGCTGTCTTCGGAATACCTCCCTCAGCTACTGGGATACTGTGATATGCCCTGACTAAGTCAATAGTAGTGAATACTTTCATATCCTGTAAGCCATTCGTAAAGTCTTGGAAATGTGCTATAGGGTACCTGTCTGGTACAATTTGACGATTGAGGGCTCTGTAATCCTCGCACGGTCTCCAATCACCTTTATTTTTCTTTGGGACCATATGCGAAGGAGATGCCCATTGGTTATCAGATAAACGTATTATGCTCAGCTGTAGCATGTAATCACATTCGGCTCTAGTTATTTTAAATTTATCAGATGCTAGTCTCCTGAGTTTAGGGCAAACAGGCGCCTTTTCCGTCTCGATTATATGACACACTTTTAACTTATTTTTCAAAGGTTGAGGGTTCGTTTTTGTCAGGTTTGGAAATTCCACGGAGTTTGTATTAAATTCAAAGATGTGATATGATTTTCTGTACCTTTTGTATATTTCGAAATTTCTTTTAATGTCAAACTTCATTTTTCACTGTCAACTAGAAATTCGTGTACATCATCTGAGAGCATCTGCTTTCAGCTATTTAGAACCCTAAACTTCAAGGTGTTATCCTTAGAAATATTACTTCATCTCAAAGGTGCTCTATGAACGAGTATTCTAGAAAATCCTCACAATTATTCCAACTATGAAAAGCGAACTTGGGGATTGGAGTTGAAATCTGACTGATCTGGCACTTTAGTTTAGTTCCACCTAACAGACTTACCGAATGACATGAACTTACTAAAAGTTTGATTGTAAACAACTAAAGTTCATACTATGCCTGCACAAAACAGTGGGAGATATGATTTATGTGGTCCAACCTCAGCGACTGTAAAAATAACCTTAAAGGTTAGAACGAACTAATCACGCTTCTGCAAACCAGAATGAACGATTTTTCTGTGAATTCGTTCAGTTTATAAAGTAATTTAGAACCGGGACTTATTGCGATTTGTTGCCCCCCCCCCGTGGATTGCTTGGTTAAAGACGATATATTCATTCACCCAAAAATACATGAACAATGTTGAGGGAGCCACTTACCCAGTCTTCTTCAACCCATCGTCCGATATCTTACTTTCGTTTAATAATCAATACTTCATCGATTTTGACGATTTTTTCTGCTCCTCCAAGCTGAATTTGTAATAGAAACAATATCTCACAGCAGATTTAACGACAGAATTCATACCACTGAATTAAGGTTTTTTCGAAAACATCCTGAGGTGAAGTGGCTTTCAATACTTTAATTCTAATGACCGATTCGGTGATTAATACAAGAATTTGTTTTAATTATAGTCTGAAATGAGAGGTAAAGCGATCTGCTGCCATCGACTTCTTACACCAACAATCACTGCACCGTAGGAAATGTTCATCCTGAGTTTCTTGGGTTTAAAAAATCATAATTACCTTTCCGCACTCACATTTCTAGGCTTTTTTTAACAATTCCATAGCTTGCAAAGGAATTATTGGTTTTCAGTCACTAATCTAGGACACGCTCTACAGTTAACATAATGCTTTCAGGTGATCTTGAACTGTTTAGGTAGTTGCTTATTAATCCGGCTTTAGAAGTCACGTCAATCGATATGATTTATCATTAAAATCACTGAATGACATGCCAACTTTAGCACAGCAAGACAATCTTGGTGAGACTTAAGCGTTGTCCAAAAGCTTAAAAAATATAAAAAATATTAAACACTTCATAATAATATGGAATGATTGCACACCATATAAGCAGAAGTTGTAAAAACGACAACAACGCTGCACTTAGTCTGCATGCAAGTGTCGAATACCACACAAGCCCTGGACGAGTATGTATGGATACATGGAGTTCAATCCACCTTTTGGAACAGAGGCCGGCAACATTTTATAAGCTCTCCTCAAACCACATACCTATTGCTATAGCATACACCGCCGCCGTTAGGTAATCTAATTAGTCTACTGATCTTATTCTTATTTTCTAAAATCCTCTTTTTCATTTTATTACCTGCTTGTGACCAAATAATCATTAATATGTTTTAGCAATTATAATACCACTAATCCTGACTCACAACCAAATAAAAGACTGCCCAGCAACGTGATAGTGTCTAGTTCTCACAAACTAATCTTTATATGACGCACACCCATTCTCAAGTGACATTAACCCATAAATCAACTGCCATAACCGGAGGTGATTTACAAACTGAGTAGCTAAAACTTTCCCACAAGAAACGATCAGAGACCGGGGTCTCGCCTCATCATCAAGCCACAAAAGCAAATAAATAAAATCGTTCAAAGTAGATCGGTAATTAGGATATTAGAAAGAAAATTAACGATAATAACAAACTATTATTTGTTGATCTCACTTGGAATAGTGCAGTCCGATAAATAAACAGTCTGAGATGAACAATACGAAATAACTGAAACTGAACCAGAAATAGCAATTAAAAAGTGATAAAAGACTAAATTGTCTATTTCAGCCCACCAAAAGGATATTGGACATTGGAAGTGATAACCTATTGCTGACCTTAGCGTCATGTAAAAATGCCTCTTGACCACAACCATGTGGCTTCTGCTGAGATTTCAGATATATGGGTAAGTGTAGCGTATAGAGGTGTTTATATACGGTTCTGTTGAGTGACGAATACATAGTGTCTTAGTAGACACTATTTATACCATGTACCCTTCCTACTAGTAAGAAGTATAAGCCTCATGCACTAGAGACGTAAGCCAACAAAAGGAGAAATTACGAGGGCACTACTGAAATGTTCGTCTTTTAAGGCTTCGTCAAACAGCAACAACTTTCCCTCTGTCGTGGTATTATGTATACTTATTTAAGGTTACTCTAAAATAAACTTTGTCCTTGTACATTGTTTTCTAAATTTTTGCTATCACAGTTGAATCTTTATTTACTATAGTTAGTAAATTATTGTTGCTTAACTGTAAACGAGTTATATACATATATAGAAGCGTCTTATTACATAACGCTAAATTCGTTAGGAAAAGGAGGCTAAATAAACCTGAAATGAAAAGATGTGAAACGTGTTTCTAATAAAGAGGAAAGGAAGGAGACTCGCCTACAATATGGGGGAAGATGGGGGAAAATCATCTGGAATAAAGAGAGAAAAGTCGTTGGAGGGAAAAACTGCCTAACAATTGTGACTCCGTTTTACTCCTTTATCCTTCGTTTCGTCTACTTAATCTCGTCCTTTTTGTTAGCTTACGTAGCTCTTGATATCACTTCTCAATCCCAAATATGGACATCCTCACATGTTCTTATTCGTTCCACCTATGCTTCTAACTCAATGTTATGTTTCACAACTCCCCTTTTTTTCATGTACTCTTTCATCTCCTCGAAGTCATTGACAGTTGGGCCGAGCCATGCTAATAGATGGATACTACCTGGTTAGGGTCAGCGTAAATGCTGTAACCGGTTGTTAAAAACTTTGGGTGACAGCGCTCAAAATCGGTCACAGTGGCTCAGGTGTATCCACTCTTTGTTCCCCCTTAAATAGTGAGCTTAAAGTTATTTCCTAGCTTTCTTTTCACACTCCATTTCTTTCTCCATGATCCATATTTTGTAGTTCACTCTTCTCTGTCTTCGTTATTATTATTGATGAAGTAAATTGTACTTCTACCTATATGGTGTTAATCTTGCTGTGTTTTTGGGGTAGGGCAACTTGAGCCGAAGTACACATGTGCCCAGATTCTATGTGAATCATACATACGTACACACACGCATTCACTGAAGGATCACATTTCTCTTAAAAACTAATGATTTCATATTTTCTAGTTTTTACCAATGGGATATTGAATCTACTAAAAAGCTATAAAATAAAACATAATTTCCATTTTGGATAGGTTAAGCACCAACCTTTAATTTATGCATATTTTTATATTCTGCTACATAACTTAGTGTTTTGTAGCACGTCTTTAATAGGCTGTGTTATTTCAAATTTCTAACCGTTTTATATGTTAGCATTGCCACGTTAATCCGAATCTAATCAACCTCTGTCGAAGATCACAATATTTTTGGTCTTAGCTTTGTATTTTCGTTAACTTATTAAATGTTGCTGCTGATAAGAAAATGTTTTGGGGCAACGTAAAATGTTTATATTTTGAGAATGACACTGATATAACGTGAACGACAAATACAGATAAATAGTTGACCAAATTATTGATGTTGCCTATCCGAAACCAATAAGGTGACCACGAACAGTACAATTAATTGGTCAATTAAGTTTGTCCTAATCTTATCAGCCCGAAGCTAGATAGAGCACAAGATGACTGAGCTAAACAACCAGAGTCAAATTATATTTCTTCCTTTCGCTTATATACACACGAAGTCTGACCATACAGCTGACCAATTAGGAAGATAACGCGAACACATAACATAACAAGTAACTGAGAAAGTGGATGCATGGTTTTTAGTTGTAGTTTACGAACGAAAAGTTACATGGTAACAGTTAATAGGCTTAATGGAAGGCTAGGGTGTTGAGAACAATAATAATAATGAAATGTTCGGTGTACATACAACCTAAATGAAATGGTTTTCTGAAAAACAGTTCTGGAGGTCAGTCGTTTTTCTTGAGTCGTCTGATCCATCAGACACGCTTACCGTTTACAAGGCTAGTATGTGACATAACTAAGAATCCTTACTGCTTAATGGAATTTCTTCAGTTGTCATTCTGGTTTACAATTAATTGGTCTACTTCACCGTATAACATATGAAAGTATAATTATTAATGTTACTATAGTAGTTGGTTTTTATCTTCATACTGTTCCATCGGTATTCGTGTTTTAAGCCGAGTGCTAATTGTTGAATTCTCCAGTTAGTCTATGGACAAACTTTGGTGACTTCTAGGTGTTCTCAGCCTATCGTCAATCTACTCTAACCCTTAGCTGAAAGCCGGTGAAAGGAAGAATGCTTGAATGAACCAGATTGTCGAGGAATATAAAACGACATTTATTTGAGTGTATTTATTTTTGTATCAGTTAGTTTACATTGATTATTACTTAAGTGAAATCATCAACGTAAATGCTGATTTTTCTACAAAATTGAGTGCAACATTTTGTTAGATTAAGTAATACAATTAAATGCTATAGCAGCATATGCTCTGCAGTATAACTCATGCAATTAGATTAATGTGATCAAGGTTTACAAATCAAAAATACAAAAGTCACTACTTGTCTTTCGCTTGATTTTCTGACTAATTGTATTTTTGGGGAGTTAAAATCCACAACACATACCAAGATCTAAAGAGATAAACGCTGCAAGTAGTATAATTCGTATGGATCATTGCAATTCTTAGTCTTAACTGCCACGTCATTGTGGTTATTTATCGTTTTACCGTAATTCGAACAGGTCAGATATTGTGTAGTCTATATACTGAACTTTCGGTTTCATGACTTTCCATTTAAATTACTCTTGTTTTTGTCTGATAATCGCTAATCTCATTTCGTATATGACCAATAAAGAACCTTATATTTAGTGATGATAATATTTTACCGTTATTGTTTTATTCTGTTATTTTGCCTTTGCAGATCAAACTGGATTGGAATAGAACAGTTTTCAGAGGTTTAATGAAAGAATACGAGTCACAACAATCAAGACGTCATGAATCGAAAAAATTCATCCCTGCTGGTCAAATGAGCTACTGTATTAAATCCATTAAATTTAAATAGATTGAATGTCAGTGCTTTAATAATGTCTTTCTGCCTATCTGTGTTGTTTTACGCTATAAATTTTATCCGACGTTAGTATAATAATTAGGTCACATTCAAATTTAGTAAATAAATGTATGATTATTTCTGTTATAGTGAGATTTAACCATCTAAATTGAGTATACCAATGACACAGTATCTAACTCACTGTCATAATCAGGGTAGTTTCGAAAGTCATATTTAACACTAGCCAACAAAAGTTAAATATCAATGATAGTGGAGTCGTAGTTGCATCTCTTCTTAGTCTTATTCTATATCCATTGTGATTTTAGGTAGCTCCTATTATTGTAATTTAAACCGATGCAGATTGGTTATTACTTATGTTTGACATTAAGTTAGGATTGATTCTCTTTTATAAATACAAGAAATACAGTATAAATAACAAAGCTCAGGTAGAATCTTTGGAAAAACAGAATCTGTTATACGTTTCGTAAAAGTTGATAAATAATCTATGAGACTTATGACCATTTGTGCTTGTAGTCATTTTTACATACACTTCAATTGATTTCTAAGTAATAAAATGAATTATTACATTAATTACTTATATTTCAACATAACTTAGAATCGAATGACTAGTTGTATTTCATACTTTCATGTGCTTACATTATTAGGTTATAAGTCATTCAACCTGTAATTAATCAAGGTTGCTTTAGCCTGGATTCATATCCTTGAAATACTAACATATGGCTGGTAAACCGTAAGAAAAAATTTGTGTTGTACATCTATATCACAGTCAAATAACTTATCAATTAGGTTTCTTGTTACATTTGTATTTACAACCTTGAATTTCATTGAAGATGCAACTGAGAAAATCAAGTCTAAAAGTGTCTGTTAATTGCTTGAACGTTTAGCATCAGTATGCAGAAATATACGGTTACTGATTCTAACCAATACATTCTGCACCTGATTTTGATTCTGTCATCGTTTTCTCCAGAGGGTCGCTAACGTCTAGTGACAATACCGTGTTGGTGATTCAGATATTTTTCAGTGTGTTTGGTTGCAGTGATAATAATCTAATTGGTTTCACCATGTCACAACATCGGCTTTGCTAACATGAACATGTTTTATACATGCCGTCTCAACTGCTTTCATATTGTGCAAAATTTACCGACGTTGGGACTTGGTGAGTAAAACGAAGAGGTGGTAATTTTATGACATGGGATCGTGGTATAAAAGTGTTATGCCGGACCACTTAAGAAGTGTAACGAACTCTCAGAACTGTGTTTTGAGAACACTATTTCAATCATTCCAAGTGTGTGTAATGTAATCGTTTTGTTTCTATTATTGTTACGTTTCTCTTACCCTATCCTCCCGTTTAGCAATGTTTACTGTTATTGTATTCTCTTATAATGGATTACAGTTAATTAGTTGTGTACAAGTTGTTCCTATTCACTACAATTATTTCCTTTGTTTTGTATTCATGTTAATTTCCTAATTGGTTTGCTGTGCGGTCTGATTTTATGTATATATAAAAGAATGCTTGAAATATAATAGGATTCCGTCTGGTTGGTCTATTGGTTCGTATTCTTCTCGTTTTGGCTTGGGACTCAGTGGGTATAAGGCAGACGCACAATTACCGACTAGGCACACCTAATTTGGCATCCGGTCACCCACCCAACCCCGAATTTCTTGCATTATAACAAAAGGGAGGCTTTTTGGTACTGACCTTTGCCGGTTCATCATGATTCTTTGGTTGGAGTCATGGAGGTGGCGCAACTCATTGGCTTGTGACATTATCAAATCTAGCTCTGAAAACAGTAAATATTAAGTTCTTGCTAAATAAATGATATATAATACATCAAAACTATTCCTAAATAAAAATCCCAAACTCTAACTAATGCTAAATCTAAACTAACGATGAATCTCAACTTAACCCAGCGTGACCATAACCCTGAACTCCAAAGAGAGTTAACTTAAAGATTCATTGAAGGCTTATTTAGAATAAGCTTGTATCGTTTCTTTGTTTTGTAATGGACTGAAACTGGTCAGCCTCTGTTGCCATATGTGCATCCTGAGCGGATTGCTTCTGTGTAGCGGTAGTACACAAGTTATATTTAAGTTGGATTGTGACTGACAAGTGGAATCCAGGACGCGCGTTTCGTCCTATTTGGGACTCATCGGCTGGATGTACCTGCATCCCAATGTTGATGTCCGCATTGAGATTCGAACTCAATCTGCTTCGAGCCAAACGCCACCGTGTTCACAACTAGGCTATTGTGTCCAGACAGACACTTGTGCAACGGGTACGTATGTAATTTAGAATAGGTTTGTATCGTCCCGTTGATTCGTAATGGACTGAAACTGGTCGGCCTCTGTTGCCGTATGTGCATCCTGAGCGGATTGCCTCCCAGTGTAAACATCGACATTGGGATGCAGGTACATCCAGCCGATGAGTCCCGAATAGGATGAAACGCGCGTCCTGGATTCCACTTGCTTGTCACAATCCAACTTAAATATAATTTACTGAAGGCTGTTGGCGTTATTGTTTATGGTTTTAGGATGCTAGTGTTATTTAGCCATTTGAATGAGCTAAGATGTTTTTTAATTTTCTTATTTACATAAAACAAAGCTTATAGAGAGCTTGAATATTGATTCATTCAATGTGATCTCGAGTGCTGTTAGAGGTATTAGGTGGTTATCACTTCCTGGTTTCCCACACTGTGGAGGGGTTCTTCTTGTGGTACCTAAAAAGAAAGTGGATTAGGGGAGGTCTTGTTGACTCGAGAGTGTGACCGAAATGCCCAGGGGACAACTATTTGAGGCCGGTCACTTATATTAATCGTTGCTCCGGTTGTCAGAAGGGGTATCGACCTCGGCATTTCCGAATAAATTCGTCTTTCATCATGAGGCTTCATAACTCTCCAGAGTGAAGATCATCCGATTCCCAGGGCGGAATGTAAAGGATTAAAATATTTTTTTTTCTAATTTGCACTTTTTGATTAGGGTTGTTGTTTTTATGGGATAGGGTTGGTAACCCTATACCCAACCCTCCTTTTTTATCCGGGCTTGGGACTGGCAGTAAACTCAGGAGGGTTCCAGGCTGAGTCTGAATATTGATGTTAATTGTAGAATATCTGTTTATTATTCTTAAATAGTATCCTTTTTGTAGATAAAGTATTTTATTACAATTACTATTTTCTGGCTATTCGTCCATTATGCTTATTGGGTCATTTGTAAGCTCTAATTTCCGAGGTTTATGTTGATTGGCTAAAATGATTAATACGGTGAATTTTTCAAGAATCACTTAACCTCCTTCTTATACTATAATACAAGTAAATCTTTCAACATCTACTAAAGAAAATATATTTTCTGAACTTCACTAAATAAAGTTAAGAATGAATTATTGAAAACAGAGAAGTTGTACATAGTGAAGCACTCATTTAGATTTTTTGAAACTTTAATACTTAACTGACATTATAACAGCATTTGCATTATATAATACAAAAACTGATCAATTAGGTGATGAGCTTATCTTTTATCAAAGTTAGTTTATTTACTTGACAATCAACCGACTTCTGATATTCAAGTATTTTGCAGATGACTCCGGTGTTACAGGGACAAAGAGACAACGTTAATCACGATAGCTGATTGATATTTCGCCATGCTGATAAGGAACCAATAGAATCCACTGAAATGAACTGTAACCAAGTTATTCTAATCATTTATGGTTGGCAGAGTAAATGATTAAACAAAACACTTTAGAAGAGAAAAAGAAGAAGGCAGAACATTGTAAAATCGTGAATCATTTAATAACTGTAAGCAACTATTCTTATATAATGATCACTTCATCAAGAAAAGTACAAAACAGGAAGTGTATGAAATCACAATAAGTAGGGAAGGGGAAATTGTAAAAGGTTTAATAACCGTTTACGAGTCCCTAAAATATTTAGAATTCAATATTATATTTACTAAATGTTCAGTAAAGTCAGTTTATTAGTGCATGTTCTGATGTTAGGAAAATAAACTCTACAAATTTTAATCATCAATTCCCTGTTCGGATATAATACCAGGAAATAAATATTAATTTATTGTGAATGCGGAATCATGAGTGGCTTCGGTTAGACAACCATTGAAAACTAGAAACTGTCTCTAAACAGCCATTTTGTCCTAGTGTGCGACTCTTCAATAGTGGATTCCCAAACCCCATTAGGGAGTTCAGATCAGCAACTTTAGGCGTCACAGCAAACATTTAACAATTGCATCACCAAGCTAACCAGATTCCGACGGTTGATAATCCTGACTCAGCCTATGTACGACATATTCACCACCGTATCCGTTGTCATCCATGGGTAATCGCTTCACACCTGACACGGTTGAACCCCATCGATAGTTTCTCCTCACTAGAACTTCAGAAGTTAGTCACTAATGAGCTGATGTTGCTTGTAACTGGGTGTTATGGAGACTGCTGACTTCTAATTCTATATTTCAAACGTATGAGACCACAAATATATCGTGAATTGACTGAGTTAAAAAATGTCAACTGTTGACAGCCGGTCTACTCGGTTATCTAATAGTTAAACGTTCATCGAGAGGCCGGCAGATCCTGGGGTCATGGATATCCATTGCTGAATAATTTCATACTATATAGAAACAGATGTACAGTACCAGTTCTTGTTTTTAAATGGTTGTTCTAAGACTTATTCATGATATCACAATGAAATTCATCCATCTTCACAATAATTAATTTCATTGAAATAAATGTATTATTCGATTATTTCTCATTTCGCTTAAATTAATAATCATCATTCAATACACATTAAGTTTCATTTCATTCTGATCAACTACTTATCAATGAATTCGTATGACATGAATAATAATAATAGTAATATATACAAGCAAATAATTCAATATGAATTGGTATGTCATTCATATTTGGTACGTAAATTGCACTTGAATCAAACTTAATGACAAGTACATATTTGATCCGATATCATCAATATGAACCGGTAAATATCAATGAATTAAATGTATTTTGTTTAAATAGTGATGTAGTAAACTTAATTTGATTGAAAGAAATAAAAGTGTTATATATATATATATATATATATATATATATATATATATATATATATATATATATCACTAATTACACTTATTAAGAATAATATATTGTTCTCTTTACTAGATTGGTAATGGATTTCAACATTCAAAAAATAGTAATGTCATATATGTAGAACTTAATGACTTTGATCTTTTTTTCTTTCAATTAACATGATGTAGTTTAATTTGTGATTATGAGATTATGGGTATATTACTATTTGGAATATTCTTGATAGACTTATATGTACATGTATATATGTTCTGGTAAAGTTATTCTATGTAAACTAAATTCCTTAATTATAAAGTTTCCAATGTACTTATAGACTAAATAAACAGTACACACTTCAATTAGAAGTATAATCAGTATCGATTGTAACTATTAACAACAATAGATTTGTAAATCTAAACTAATAAATTGAACAGATTGTTGAAAAGCTGGTCTGTGGGTGAAATCTTAGTAAAATTTATTTATAATGCTTAGTTATAAGAGCTGTTAGTGATGGGTAGTTGCTATGTTGAGTGCTGTTAAATACATATCCTTAGTTCTCGTAAATTAATTGACTTCATAAAAAGATATATGGTTGCTTAATGTACGTAAATTAATAAGTTGATAAGATGAATCAGACGGAAGTATATTTAGAGCCTATAGAGGGTGAAACAAGAGACTTAAATTTCATGATTATTTTGCTATTAAAATATCCTAAAACGATATTAGGATGATATTTAATAAACTTTAACAAGTTAAAAATATTTGGGAAAAAAAGTACGCTACTAATAAGTAGGCAATTTATTACACAAACGATTACAAAAAGTTTATTGGATAAAACAGAGATTATAAAACTGTTTTGTATAGTGTTAACCAATTCTAAATAAGGTAAACTAGAAAATATCTCATAAATGACCACTCCTAAATTTGAAACACAATGTATATTCATATTGAAAATAGAATAAAGTTAATACATTGTTTGACACGAAACGGACTGAGTTCGAATCCTACTATAAACATTAACATTGGGATGCAGGAACTTCCAGCCAACAAGTCTCAAATAGAGCGAAACGCGCATCCTGGATTTCACTTGCTAGTCACAATTATAACTTAAATTAATGCATAGTAGGAAGTTGTTAGGCTACGTTATATTATTAGAATAAGAAATAATGATGCTTTTCGCGGTTCCTCATAGAAGTTTCAGCTACATGCAATAGAACTATAATGATGTTCACATTGAAAATTCTGACCTGGATGTCGACTGACATCTAGCTTAAATTTCAGAAGCTCTCCAACTGTAGAAATACTGTCCTTGCTATGTCTTGCCTTAACAATACTTGTTTTCACATCTGCATCAAATACTCCTCTCTTGACCGTCAATTATGCTGATCAGTCATGTAAAAGTTTCCATAGCTGGCATGTTGTTTGGCCATACTCCTTCTTTACCACTCTTCATTTTTCGGATGGCTATGGCGTATCCTTCGATTGTTGGTTGATCGACATTGATAGGAATATCTGTAGACTCCGGTTTGATGATCAGTGTGTTCAGTTGGACTGGTCTATTGGAGAGATTATCAAAGTTCCCCAAACACCTGTTTTGTTGTTCTTGAGTCTCAATGATTAGATTGCCTTCCTTGTCGTTAATTAGTCGTCCCAGTTTACTGTATTTTACAGCTAGATTCTTCATTGTATCATATGGTTGACTCGTGTTCTCGTATCTCACATCTTTATCCACTGTGATTGTTAGGTGTTTCACAGATTTCCTCTATCCACTCATATGCTCCTTCTCACTTGTTTGTTGACTTCAGTGTATTCAGACTGTGCCTTGAACTTCTCTGTTCTCGTTCGGTTATTATTAACTATGACCTTAATGCTATTCCTTCCTTCAATCTTATCCTGAATATCAACTGACATCCATTCCTTGTGACAGTATTTCTTGTGTGCTGAGACCTCACGATATTTTGAAGCGACTGCTTCCTTAATCACCTTCCAGTTGTTTTCCATGGTAATTTCTTCTTCTACTAGTGGATTGTGAAATGTGTGGTTATTACTATTAAGAGGTGTTTTAAAATGGGTGAGTTTGTTTTTATCTCTGAGAAGAGCTGTATTGAAATTTTCGTATTGTTGTTGCTTCAGTGTTTCAGTGCTTCTTAAGCTTTAATTTAATTCTGGCCACGAGCAGGTGGTGGTTTGAGGCTATGTCAGCTCCTCTCTTTGTTCTCAGATCCATAATGTTTCTCTTGAACTTCTTATTGACGTAGATGTGGTCGATTTTTTTTCTCGGTAGTGTAATTCGTTGGAACTCATGTAGTTTTCTTCATGCATTTTTGGGGAAATAGATGGATTTTTAATAAAAAAAAAGAGGGTCCATCAAGAGGAGAAGTGTTATCAGGTAATCGGTAAGGACTATTGCTTACAAGCTCTGACTTTTGCCCGTTTTGAACATATGGGATGAGACCAGTTAGAAAAGTCACTTCGAGAAGGCAAAATGTAAAACAAAATGAGCTCTGATACCAATAATAAACAAAGTAGTTCAAATGCAGATGATAATATATACAAATGACTACGATGCATGCAAATGTATTTCATGTGTGAGTTGCAACGGTTCTATCATAGTATTCAAGAAATCTATTGTGGACCCTTCGACGGCTGTCCATAATAATATCAAGTTATTCTGAAAACACTTATAAAGTACTTATATCCTTTACAATGGTTTCAACTGTCGATTAGTATTTAGTTACATATAAATTTACATATAGTCGGGTTTTTCCCAGTTTAACCACAGTAGCGCCTCTAGGTAGCTATGATATATTAATTAACTATGTAGAATATTTACATCTTTCATAATATATATATTTTAAGATAAAAGAATTCATTAACATTCACTATCTTGTCACAGAATAAAACTAATAAGTAGATTGATTAATTTGTGAACTCGGTACAGAAAGCGTAAAACTCTCTTTACATCTTCACTATAATTTAAACTAACCATCAGTAGTGTTAACAAATGAACTTATGTTAAAATATTCACAGCAATCAAAACAGTTAAATGATAAAACAAATCGAAGATCAGGATAATTTGTTTACTAAATGGAAAACACTTAATGATTCATGAAAAACAAGAATTCCATTCAACGAAGAGATCTCTTTCCAACGATTTCATTCTCATAGCTGTGCATTCATATATATATCACTATGTATGATTCGCTAACTCGTTTTCTTTTCTTTCTATTGTAGGGCGATCAAATATAAACGCTTTGGAAGCCGAAGAACAAGCCCTGCGTGCTATGAACTTAGAGGATGATTCATAAGACGTGGTAAAACTAGCTAGCCCTTTCTATAAAAACGCCGCGTATTTTAATTTTTAAAATAAAGAGTGCCATGACAACCACTTCGTGTTCTCTCTTGGTGCGAGGTGTTGAACTAACCCTGTGTGTTGTGATTTTAGATCCTTCCCGCCTTTCAGTGACTGCTAAAAACACGTGTTACATAACTTAAGTTTAAATAATCCACTACAACAAATGAAATAATTTAGTACAATCAAAGTACAAGTTTGAACACCTTGAGTTTTGTCATTATGGATTAAGATGTTTCACAGTGAGACATGTTTGTGTATTTGTAAACTGTTAGTAGATCTGAAAAATGTGATGTATGAAGTGGGGAGAATGGCGGCAATCTCTATATGTGTTTATGCATTAAACATGTGAGGAATTTGAATATATTTATCCGCAATGTGGTGTAGATTATTTTGTTCCAACAAAAATATATTTGTCCATAAATCATAATATTGATTAGACTTCCAGTTGATGTGTTATACAATGAATTACTTTCTAACATCATTAACTTAAACTGTATTAATAAATAATCTCTTGCTGATGATAATGCACGTTTATTATCGACGCGAAATGTCTTAACTAACACAGATAGTTTATTCTTGATTATACTGTTAACAGTTGCATTTCCATCACTGAATTTACTTAAGAATACGATAAAAGAACTTAAAAGGTGATATTTTGTCACATTACGATTTGTAATTTTTGTTTCCATCTGAATTACAAACCAATACTGTAGAGATGGCCAGTGATGCCGGAATTCAAATCATAGTTATTCTCATAGGACAAAGTAAGTTGCTTACGTTTTTTTAACAAGTTTCAGGAAGATATCGTCAAGGTACAAATGCCCGTTATTTTTTGTGCTAAAAAGAATAGGCGGCTATTAAATGGTCGAAAGAAGAAATTTTGCAACATGACCATAAATGTAATTCTCTAGTGTACGATAGCAGCACATGGATAAAGTTATCAGACGTAGAATTTGCAGCAGCCGAACCTCTTCTATTTTCAGACACTAAGATGCCAAATGTTATTGATTTTGCTTATTCAACATTGTTCAAGCGTCTTTACCTGCAAGATGTATTATACATGAGTCGCCAAGCTTTATCATAATTTACGTTACAAACCTAAACACCATGTGAACAAATGTGTCACATCCCACTGTGTCAATCACTTTACGTCCATGTGTGAGCATATGTACGTAAGGAAAATCAATCCTAATCTGCATATAAAGCTAACTGATCACATACTTAAATGGCTCCAGAAACATAGGAATCTGAGGGACGAAATACGAGTCCAATGTAAACAACTTTCATCGGCTATTGCTAAACATTCAGTTGAAATAGGTCGCAAAAGTGATATCAAATCATCCTTTTTGGTGTTGTATAAGAGTGTCTTAGGACGTATACTGAGGCTTTTTGAAGTTCGAACCTCCTTAGTGTATTTAAAAACAATTTGTTTTTTTTTTATTAAACCTACTCCAGTAGAGTGTAATTCACACCGTTCTGTTTACTATATATATATTTTTAATCCTATACTTTAATATGCCTAGCTGGCCTTTATTTTTCATCTATACATGCCTTGATAAGTTTGTGTGTGATCAGATTGCTTGAAATACATTGAGTAAATATGCCACATAGCTCTGGTGAACTTCGTCTACATATTGGATTATCAAAATCTGTCAACGGACTAAATGCATTGCGATGGTTTGTGGGGATTGGTATCAAGTTTATTTGATTGAATTCGTCACAGATTGATGTTGGTGGAGTATCACTTAAAACCAGGGAGCACTGGACAGCTGTTTAGTCCTAGTATGGAACCTTTTAGCAGTACGCATTCTATATTTTATCCCATGGGATCCAGGTTGGCCAACGCCTAACCCTCTGAACCACTGGGCCGACCGATATCTAATGGTAGAATTCTCACTTTCACCACTCTGAGATATACCGCGATGATCATTCATTTTGATTGATGGTAACTGTTTCACTGCCGACAAGTCAGTTCAGAAGTGACTAACTTCAGGATATTCCTGATGCCCTAATGACAAGTCGTGACTGGTGGAGTCCAGACTTGTCGGAAGTAAGACGGTTATCACTAATAATAATTGATGGTTGCCGCGCTTTATCACCGAGTGACAGAATTGGCAAATCTACCGCTGAGTGCCGGCCTGCCCTGCGATACAATGGATTAGGCGTCTGCCAACTTTAAACCCATGAGACACACTCTAGGGTACACACTACTGACAAGTCTCGTAATCGAACAAAACACATGTCTAGTGTTCCCTAGTACTCACTGTTATCCTACCAACATCAATCTGTGATGAATTCCATCAACAATAATGACAGGGAACTGGAAGCGTATCGGAATGAGTATACAGTTAATTATTTGTAGTTCCTGAATGAAAAATGATTTGAGGATAATTCATGAATCTACTAGGAGGTTAAGGCAAGGGGAGCATAATAGTAATAATGATAGAAAGGAAATATTGTATTAGGAAACATTCAAAAATAGTGTTGGGTAGAGCCGGAAAACCCCTTGAAACAAGTTCAGAAAGGCGTAGAAATCAATAGAGAACATTCTGTCCAATCAGCACTCAGATAGATTTTACCAAAAAATTCTACACAATGAGAAGTCACGTGATATATCTCTGATTGGACAGTTATCTCACTACTACTGTGTCTAGTAGGATATAGAAATCTCTAGAAGCTTGAAGGACATTTATGATAAGATAAATACCCTAGTTTTCTGTACATAATTGAAATCTTGCAATA
This sequence comes from Schistosoma japonicum, assembly GCA_025215515.1. Taxonomy (NCBI): domain Eukaryota; kingdom Metazoa; phylum Platyhelminthes; class Trematoda; order Strigeidida; family Schistosomatidae; genus Schistosoma; species Schistosoma japonicum. Next base: position 11,119,717 of record CM046066.1, read on the forward strand.
AAGTGTTATTTTGCCGTATTTCCTGTCTTCTCTCTCGTGTTCACGTTGAAGTGTAGTTTAGCCTGGGGGTCGAGTCAAAGCTTAGGAGTCAAATCAAGCGGTCCACTTAGACATGATAATAATTGACGACAGAGATTTCGCGGTCGAATAAAGAATCCAAACTACGCGTTACAACAAATAGATTAAATACTTCATTGAAGAACAGTTCTGTGAGTTACTTGTTCAACAAACGTGTTACAGTAATCAATTATTTACAATAAGTGGGAATCCTATGATTGGATGCCGACCCAGTGGTACAGAAGGTTAGGCGTTCATTTATGCAATATTTACATGTAGATATTAATGAAAATAACATACACACATCGAATTCACTAAAGATTTTATAACATTGATTAGAAAACAAAGGATAAATCTAAACAATTTTTAATTTAGAATAGGCTTGTATTCTTTATTAGAAACACATATAATTGAAAACTCTTAACTGATGCTTCTAAAATGAATCCATATTATAAAATAATTTTAAAAAAAAGCGTTGACAACAAAATTATTTTACGGTTATCAGGTGATTCTAACTGTAAATCTGTCAATCAAAAAATTAATGATCATATCCATCAGTACCAACATTACTTACATGCAAACAATATTGCAAAATGGTTGATGATCTAAAAAAACAATGAAATTTAAAAAAAAAATATGTGATGTAATCAATTCATTCATATAATCCATTCATTCATTGTTGAAACTTTATTGGATATACTGTTTTCATAATTATTACTGTTAATCGATAATTATGGTGCTAGAGAAGGCTATTATTGTAAACAATTGATCATTGTAACATTTGTTAATGTTTTCATAAAGGAAACTCTCAAAACTGTTATTCAGAGAATTATTTCATTTAATTTTGGATGTTTCCAAATAAAATATTTTATTATTATTATTATTATTATTATTATTATTATTATTATTATTATTATTATACTATACTTCCCTCACCTTAACCTCCTAGTAGATTCATGAACTATCCTCATATCATTTTTCATTCAGGAACTACAAATAATTAACTGTATACTCATTCCGATACGCTTCCAGTTCCCTGTCATTATTGTTGATGGAATTCATCACAGATTGATGTTGGTAGGATAACAGTGAGTACTAGGGAACACTAGACATGTGTTTTGTTCGATTACGAGACTTGTCAGTAGTGTGTACCTTAGAGTGTGCCTGATGGGTTTAAAGTTGGCAGATGCCTAACCCACTGCATTACTGGACCAACTGGCATCTAGTAGTTGAACTTTCACTTTCTTCACTCTGTGACAAATCTAAGCAATAAAATGTGTAATACCTTTCTCTACGAAACCACCTAACTTCAATCATTATTGTCCTTGTTTTGTATCAATGTTATTCTACTTATTGGTCAGTTATGTAGTCACATCTCATATGTACATAAATGAATGAGTAAAATGCAGTTTGTTTTCTATGCTTGTTGACTCAATTATCTTATATTCTTCAATGTGGCTTGTGGACCAGAAATGTTGAGACTGACGTACTGTCATAGAACAAGCAGTCTTGTGTCTGGATAAGGCATTGTTTTTGAGCAAGATTATCGTTTTTTAGTGTATCATGATTGGCGGAAGTCCACGATATACTAACTATGATTTATTCGTCATTCTCTACATAGATTAGTGGCTCAATTACACTGTCAAAGATGCAACTAATACACCTGTGATCGGCACAAAAGCCTTTATCTGTCTTTATCTGGAACAAGATTGCTTTCTGTTAGCTGCCTCCTAAAAGCTTCGTACTCAATATGACAATGAGACAGTCAGTCATATATAATCCATTAAAACATTTGATGAAAATATTTTGCAGTTATTTTTAAACACACCTAATCAGACTCGGTTCACTCCCTTTTAATACTTGCTTCTACGTTTACATTTGTTGATATTTGGACTTCTGATGAAAGTTCTTATTGAGGTAAACCTTTCTTTTGATAAGTGTATCCTTCCAATTGATTAATCACTGAATTAGTGACTAATTCTATGCTTTCTAGTTTTAATAATACTGACTGATCTCTATTGATGATCAAGCTGATATAATATGGACACTAGTCTAAGTAACTAGATATTGCGTGAACTGTTCTTAGATTATAAGTGATAATGGAAATTTCTGGACCTAAATTTCAGGATGACTGATATTATTCAGTGATCAGTCAGTCGAAATATCTCGAAGCTACATGCGTTTGGTAGTAGCCTAAGTAGTCCTGTGGTTAAGTCTTATATTGCGATCAAGTAAGTTGTTTGTGGACTTAAATGAAGCAATTAGGCTTGATGGTTTCAATTAATGACTACATAAAATGCTTATCAGAGTTTTTAGCACTTGAAGTATTATTATTTTGTTTATTGGTTATGGTTTTAGGCTACTTTATAATTCATCTGTCTGTTTGATTAAATGCTTTTTTTTCGATTTCAGAAAATAGATGTTTACCATTAATCAACAGAAATATAAAAGTTAAATTTTTAGAGGTACTGATGCCTATCACTTGTCAGTATGACATATCAATATAACACAAATAGTTCTGTAGTATCATCACAAACTATGAATCTATTTGAAGCCAGTTCACTTTCATAGACAGTATCAGTTCTCCATCAAAATCAAAGACATGCTAACAATTAGTTAAAAAATTGTATAACATTTCCTGTCCACTATATCTAATCACTTAACATCTTAAAACTTTTTCTAGAATTACACTATATCATAGTTGAACCTGATAATGTCTTTATGCAAATACATACCTGACCATTCAGATATTTATTTTCAACAGTTCTTTATATTACCTCCAACAGTTTTACAACAGTAATCGCACCTAAGTGATTATACGTATTGTTATGCTTGAGTATTCTTAAGTGTATGTACCTGTGTAGAATGATATAAATTGTAATTGGAATCACATGATTACTTTTATGCAATATTTTTTGTTATAAATGTTTCTTTCTTTTTATTATATACATTCCTTTATAAGTACTATCTAAGAGTATTAAATGAAATATTTAACTGTTAAGGCAAACACTGTTTTGATTTGTTCTACATTCTTAATCAATATCACAAAATTTCTGTCAAATTGTGTATGCATGTGTATTGTTCTCAAATTCACTGCATATATGCAACAATGGAGTCTGTTATTATCTGATAATTAGTAGTATATGACGTTAAGTGATTTCGGTACACGTATAATGTTTGTTATACAATAACATTCAATAGTCTCCATACCCTACCACTATTTATTAATAATTATCATATACTGTTTAGTAGTTGATTTTGAAAGAGGTATCTATTGGAGTTTAAATAAGATGCAGTTATCAATCGTATTAGGCCACTGTTAGAAATGATGCATTTATCTGCTATTGTGATTAGATAATGGTCAAGCAATAATGTAGATTGATTGGAGTTAGAAATATGTACTATAAAACTTCAAGGTCCTGGTTTGATCTTAAATAGGGACTTTTAAACAGTTTCATGCTACTGGAAAACAACTATTGATTGCTTCCTGGTATTTAGTAGTCATCTAACTTAACTCAATTCATGATATCGAATTCAATAGTCTTCACAACAATCAATCAAATTAAATACTGGCTAACTAGAGGTTAACATTAGGAGGAAAGTTTTGGAGTTCTAGTATGAAGACTTTACTAGTAAAGTTAACCATCTCGGGTGTGGAGCTGTTACCAACGAATGAAAACTGGTGAGACGGCTTAAATACTCCACAAAGTGACTGGAATTAAAAACACTAACTCCTGCGTGCAAAATGTAAACGTTTGCCTTGAAACCTGGAGATTTCCCAATTCTTAGTAATGCCGTGGCTGTGCACTTTTTAGGAGTCCTATACTAAGACTAAATGACTCTCCTGTGTTCGTTCCTGGTTATCAACAGCTATCTGCTCTAGGTTAATTCCTAATGCCAAATTCAAGTTCAGCAACAATTTACACAACACCTCATTTTTTCCTCACCAAGAAGCTGTTTGGTTTGTTTTTTGGAGGCGGATAGAGCATACATTGTGGAAATCATCAAACGAGGGCCGAATAAAAAGAGGAAGACAAAAGAATACATCTGACTAGGAATTGTTGGCAGATATGAAAATAATGGATAGCACTTTCATAGGAATGGAATAAAGAGCACAGAACAAAGTTAGTTGGAGAATTGTCGGTTATCGGCAACAGTAGGTTGTTTCTGATAGTATCTGGAAAACGGATATGAAATATCCTGAGTAAACAACTGTTCATGAATACCTGTATCTTTTGGATGATATATATCGCAGTTCTTCATGCAATAAAACTGTAATGATGTTCACATTGAAAATTCTAACCTGGGTGTCGACTGACATCTATTTTAAGTTTCAAATGTTCTTCAACTGTAGAAATACTGTCCTTGCCATGTCTTGTCTTGCCGTGCCTTAACAATACTTGTTTTCACATCTGCATCAAATACTCCTCTCTTGACCGTCAATTATGCTGATCAGTCATGTAAAAGTTTCCATAGCTGGCATGTTGTTTGGCCATACTCCTTCTTTACCACTCTTCATTTTTCGGATGGCTATGGCGTATCCTTCGATTGTTGGTTGATCGACATTGATAGGAATATCTGTAGACTCCGGTTTGATGATCAGTGTGTTCAGTTGGACTGGTCTATTGGAGAGATCATCAAAGTTCCTCACACACCTGTTTTGTTGTTCTTGAGTCTCAGTGATGATATATATATATATATATATATATATATATATATATATATATATCAACTCCTAGTCGCTTGTTATATACACATAAGATAATTTGATGAGTCCCAACTAGCACGAAATCTAGGAAGAGTAGGGTTTCCCGTTGGCTACTTCTAGCCACCTAATGTAATTATATAATGGACTCATAAAATAGTGTCACTCTCCGATGAAAAGAGCCAAGCTTGAAGTGCAAATAAACAAAAAAAATCTAAATGAAGAAATAACTAGGTCAATTAGCTTCTGAATTCATCTCCAGAATAAAGTAGAATAATGTATTGTTAAACACGAGTTTCATTTCACTTTAATCACGAAGATGATATCAATTTAGAGATGCATACATATCATTGAATTTTTCCTCAACTAACTGATAAGAACATGTTTAGTACTAAAGAACGCTTGTTAGATAAAAAACACAAATATAGAACTTATGGTTTTAAATTTTTTCTTTTATTAAAATTGCATGTTAGTATGTAACCGTCACTAAATTACTAAATGAATGAGAAATGGTGTGGAAGTGCCGAATACACAAAACTAAGTGAACAATGAAAACAAATAGGATAACTCGATCCTAAACAAACATACATATTAACTATGTGGACAAAAAAAGATCATCAGGAAGATAACTATCATGGTAAACTATAGGGAATTCACTTCTTCCACAATTTCTCTTCATCTGTTGCCTTACAACTTGGAAACAATTATATTAATAACTGAAGACAAACCGATTATGCATACATCATATCACATGGTTTTTTGAGTAAATTTGAAGTTTCAAATGGTTGTGGACTGAATAACAATAAACTTCTGCTTCTCATACTTTTTTGTTTGGTAGTGATTGGTCACTATTTCTTTCAGATAGGGATCTAGGTATATTAGACATGTAGAGATAAAGGAAGTATCAGTAGATTAACAAAGGGTTGCCGTTCAAGTTTTCGAGAATCGACCAGGTTTCCTCTTCAAAGTAACAATAGAATTCGCTTAGACTATTTCAGCCTGTAGGAAATTCCAGGACTTAATTATTAATGAAACGAAATTGTGAGCACGATTCAATCTGCTGTATTGCGTCTTTAGATTTTGAGTGCTACCTCTCAGATGGGTGTTGAAACTAAAGTTAAATAAGTAATCCGATAAATAACTAGTGGTATTTAGCATTTTTGAAAGTCGCTTCCAAGCAACCAGTATTCTATAGGATACAAGCCCGTTTTTGACCGGTTTCCTTTGTATGATTTAAACTTGAATCTGTAAACTTACTTTGTGGCTTTTCTTCGACTGGGTTTTATGGTATTCTTGCCCATTGCAAGAGAAGATACTATATCTCCATACTCAAAATATAGACGGATTGAACTATTAAAAGTCAAATGAAGAATCCTGCTGTTAAAGTGGCCAAAATCACTCTTTAGTGATAATAGCACTAGGTTGGTTGTGAAGGCATAATTATTAAAGTCTGCATACGATTTGACGGTCATAAAAGACTACGGCATATAAATCTATTTCTACTAGTGATACACCTAAGGAAGGATTATTTAAAGCTTAGATGTAATCTGTCTTTTGTCATAGATGGACAATCTTACACTTTATTGAGTTGAGAGTTGGTCAATTTTTATCTGATGGATTTTGAAATCGAGTTAAATCATCCAATAATGATGGTCTATCCACATGGTTGTAGTATTCTCTCCAAAGTTTCATATCGTCAGTAAACAGTAGTAATTCAAAAGACATCTGTTGAGGGAACTTGTTTATATAAAATGAGGAGGAAAGTATTACTTGAAATGAATTCTGGAGAACTCTACCAGAACATTTTGTTACTTGAGAAAGTGAACAGTTTGCTGTTACTGTAAATAACCAATTTTCAAGATTAGATCTATGCCAATATAATAGTCTTGATTTTATACCGAGTTGTTCCAGTTTGAAGCCAGGAATGACTAACTCAATCGACGACTTTTAAGAAATCAAGATATGTTATATCGATTATGCTGTTTTGATCAATGGCGCTGGTCCTGTTATCCCTTGAATGTAGCAGATTTGTGGTGAAGAAATGTCTTTTATTAGAACAAAACTACTAGGGTGCAAAAACAGTAGTGGATACCAGGTAGTCGCTTAATCCACCACACACTAGGGGTTTCGTAATTATAGAAGGCATTGAAAGCAGTCTCTGATAGGTAGTTTTTCAGGATCATTATGTTGTCTTTCTTTGATGGTTAAAGTGATCCACATCAGCTTCCACGTGACTAGAACCACAACTTGACTTAGAGAATGTAAGGATAGTTCTTTGAGAGGGTTGCCTGGATCAAGCTTCCTTTCCTAGAACAATAAAATAAGCCTTGTCTTGTTCAGAGAAAGTGTAATTAAGTATGCTGCTGCAATTAAATAAATGTAAGATAATAATAGGCAGTAATTACGAAAGAAACCATAATTACTCAAACAGCTTCTCATTTGTAGCTTAAAATGAAAAGAAAACAATGAGGATCACGAAAAAACAATTTTAGAAGCCGAAGAAAGATATCATAGTTTATACAATACCTTAGGGAAAAACTGACTAGCTCATTAATACCCGGATACTAAATGAAATTAATGAAATTTGTAATTTAGTTAAAAAAAAAAAAGAGAAAGAAAATCACTTACGTAATATGATCTTGAGTTCAGGTCATCCTGACAAAATTTAATTGATAAATGTATCTTTTTGAATACATAACTTTACTTTAAGTGTTTTAGTAGCTAAAGATTCTGTGAAACATAAAGAAAATTCACGGTCTTTTGAAACTTTTTATTATCTCCTATGTCAAATAATTGACGAACAATTGTATAGGTATATAAAACATGCTACGCGCTTAGTCACAGATTCTATAGAATCTACCCAGAAATGCAGATAAGGAGTCTTCTTTCTGTTCTTCAAATGTATGTACATTAGTATGTGTACCTGAAGTGGTAGTTACCATTTAAAAGTAATATGAGGCTGGGATTTATGTACATTTGACTATCACCATCTCAATTTACGTATGTTATGTCGCGATATAAGGCCTACTGCTATACGCGAACTAACTGCAACTCTAATCTGCAAATTTGTCTGCGCCAACTGATAATCGCAACTGTGATCAACAACTCGATAACTGATTACTCACCCCAAGCCAAAATCAAGAAGACACGAACGCAAAACTAGAAAGATTCGATTCTATTATAACCCAACTCTGTATATATAGTTACAAGAGCGACCTTGTAGAAATTAGAGTAACTAGCACACTAAAATGACACTAGAATCAATCACAATTAACAAGGTCCGAGAGAAGGAAATGAAGAGCAGTACCGGTTACCACTTACTTTACAATTAAATAAAAAATAGCAAAATTGAGAATAATTACATGAAAAATGACTGGTTTCTTCTCTTCTTAGCAAACGTAAGACTCTTATGGTGCTTTTTTGTTCAAATTATTAAATGAGAACGATTTCGTGAAAATTTAAGGTTAAATTGTGAGTGCGCTTTTCGCTCTGTTGACGACTAGTCAACAGGATTTACCTGGATTCATGTTTATGTTCAAAACTAATCCATCCATAACAAATACCACTACCTTCACCATTAAGTTACGAAGTTCAGAGACACAAATTTGTGTAATGAATTGGCATATTTAAACTTAAAGTAACTGTATCTTACCGTTGATGAAGTTATGAACTGTGGCTATCTATACCAAACAACTCAGTAATGAGTGCCGTACATAATGATACGCACGTGCTGAATTCAAATTTCAGTTTGAACATAAACACTAAGATCCAAGTACATCCAGACAGTAAGTCTGATATAGAACGAAACATGCATGCTGAATTCCACTTACCAGCAACATGTCAATATTAATCATACTTATGAAATACCGTTTTTATCGAGACAATTCGATCAAGATACACAAATAGTAGTAGAAACGGTTCAGTCTATAGTTACACTAGTTGGAAGATACTAACGTTTTCAAAGTATGTATGAAACAATATCTATTATTGATTTTTTTCCTATTCAATATACTGATTAAGGCATTAAAATAAACTGGAGAAACAGTATTCACTAGGATAATAATATTAATAATAATAATGACACTAATAAAACTAATAGTAATAATAATAATAGTAACAGTAATAATAATAATATTAGTAAGAGTAAGAGTAATAGTCTACTTTCTTTTACTTTATGATAAAATATTTATGATGTAGCATTGAATACTGTTGTAATTTTTAAATTAGTATCTAAACGATTAAGAAAATTTTAGAAAAAATTCAGGTACATCCACCCGATGAGTCCCAAATAGGACGAAACGCGCGTCCTGGATTCCACTTGCCAGTCACAATACACATTAAAAAGTTCATTGTTTCATTTAAACAATAATAGTAATTAACTATTGAATTGTGAATTTCATTTAATTATTCAATGAAAAAAATTAGTTTAAATTTTAATTATTGTAATTGAACGAACTTATAGTTTCAACTATTCCATGAACTTAATTTATTATTATTATTATTCATTACTATAGTTTTGTTATAATAAACAATCTTCAATAACTTAACTTACATTTAAATTATAATTATTTTAATAAAACAAAAGATGTATTTTAGAAATGTTATTCAATAGTCAATGTCTGGAATCAATTTTTGACAATGAATGCTATCTATCAGTTCAATTGTTATAATACATTTTACTCATTCATCATGTAAACATAGATAAGATAAATGAATTCAAGTGTAAAAGTTTCTTTCAATGGATAAATAAGAAGAACGAAACTATATTGGCAACCGTAATGTTTCTGTGTGAGTAAGAATAATTTGTGTTTTTGATTATATTGAATGAATGTATACAACAGTTAGCATTCATTGTTTAAGTTAGATTGTGGATGGTAAACTGAATCCACGACGCGCGTTTCGTTCAATTTGGGACTCATTGGCTAGATGTACTTGTATCCTAATGTGAATGTTCACACCAGGATGTATATATAGCAACAGAGACTGACCAGTTTCAGTTCATAACAAAATCAACGGGAAGATATAAATTCATCCTAATAGTTAGTATTTATATTCAATAATCAGTTTAAATACATCTGGAATAGGAAAGTCATACTGACACAACTGGAAATAAAGTATCCGAAACGTTTGTTTAGATTGACTTAGAATAAACTCTTTTGTTAGATATGTGAATACAACATTCCATTCCAATGAAAAATACATTTGCAAAAGTCTAATAGTTAAAAAAGGTAAATAGTTGCATACATGAGATGAATTCAGAGCATAGGTTAACCGTTTTTTCATTAAAAGTATGTTTATTAGAGACTAGTTTTTAGATAGGTATTATTTTATATGGAGACTTTTATTGTGGAAGTTTACTTGAAAGGATATCCTGATTCTTTGAAATTTCGTGCTATTTGGAATCCGTCAGTAAGACCTATTTGATATTTTGAGGGAAGTGATACTCACCGAAGTATTTGGTTCCATGTTACCCAGTTTCACGTAATGTCACTGTCACCACTGACATTTTTTAGCTGAGACTCCAAATCCTACAGGAAATCTAATCCAATCTCTGAAACCACTAACTATCGTAACTTAGTGAAGAGGAGGGAAAGATATCTAGACAAACTAGTTGCTCACATTGCAACATGATAATCTACAAGGGTAGAACAGTACTGTAAAGTACTAAAAAAACACCACATTCGTCACTACTCAGTGGTTAGTCAGTATAAGTTTTTTAAGGTCTTAATAAATATCCGTTTTGTGTGAAGTTAGCCAACTAGTGAATGACACACTAATTCATCTACGACAAATCATATGGTTGAAACAGTCTGTTGTGTTAACCTTATGAAAATTACTAAAGTTTAATATGAAATCTGTCAACGGAGCATTTTCAAGTTCATAGAAGTCTCGGAAATTAGAAAACTTAAGCCTACTCTGCGTGTATACCCTTGAACCTTTACTGTTAATCTTTAATTCACTTTAATTTCCCTGTTGATATGACAAATTACCATTCATTTCCTGTCACAAGAACTCTATCTAATATATTCAAGTATCACTTTGTGTCTAGTAGTTAATATCAAATTCACACTGTAACAAAACAATCATACAAACCATGGTACACTGGATAGGTGTTTCATCTCATAATCGGACTTCACAACAGCCACCGACCCACAGCCATCTATCAGCTTATAATTGTAATTTTGCGAAATTCACGATGTAAACTAGAATATGTGAGTGCCTACCAAACATCCCACAACCCTCCCCATCCTAAAAACTTTACATTTATTCAGTTGACCTATACCATTTTTCATGTATAAATAAGCTTGGCATAAATGTGAACAAATATTTCAAAATAAATACTACCCAGATGCACTAAATTTTTCATATTTACTCTATCCTTCCTACTACACAATGAGAATTTATAAACAGAATTAAGTGCTATTGTTAAAATCTCTCAGTATTCACTACGAATGATGAGAACACTAAAAGAGTAAATGAGTAGTTAAGTAATGTTGAAATCGACTATTGAATACCGTCAATTACACTTCATTTGATTGAGTGTAGTATAATCGTACAGTTTACCGTATATATATATATATATATATATATATATATATATATATATATATATATATATATATATATATATATGGTCATTAACCTGGAGCACACACCTACTTCTATACTAGTCAATACTCAAGTTTTGCTTATTTGTTCACTTGGTAAATAAAAAAATATTGATTTGTTTATTTTCATCTTATGGTGTATAAAAGGACATAAGTAGAAACTGTTAATTATTTAACTAGTTTTCTAAATTAGTTACTAATAAGATGATAACTTCAATCAATCATTATGATCTGTTTAGGTATAAACACTTGTAATATGTTTCACTTGTGTATAAATAAGTACTTCTTATTATAAGATATCATAGAGATTGCCGAATTCAAGATTTCATATGACTGACTAAATTTGATTAGACATTCATTAAAAACTCTGACATAATAGATATCTGTTTCAATCTAGTATAAGATCAAAGAGTGATATCTCATAGTGTACATTTTTAACTTTGGTTAATTTTTGATGTTATGTTAACAACTTCGTTTGTAGTTATTGAAAACCATTGAATGTCAATTTAGCTATCTAAGAATTTAGCACTCATTGAGAAACTTGATTATTCTGGATTCAGTATCTCATTAGGTAGCTTGTGGGTCTGCTGAGTGATACAATAGACTTATTGAGTAAGAAGTATACAACACCCATCCAGTGATTCTTAGATTTTATTAGTTATCTTGTCAGCATTAATCCTTGGTGCAAAATTCTGAATTCAGGAAACTTTACAACGACTTAATCAATCAATCAATCAATGCCTGTTACTTCATGTGGAGCATAGGCCACGGACCAGCATTCTTCAGCCAATTCTGTCCTAGGTTTTTCTTTACAACTCTTCTCAGGTGCTCTTCATTCTCTTCATATCTGTCACCAATTCCTGGAGCACTATGTCTTTGGATCTTCCTCTTTTCCTTCGACCTTCAGGATTTCAAGTTGGTGCTTGTCTTGTGACATAGTTTGGTTATTTCCTGTATATGTGTCCTATCCACCTTTAGCATCTTTTTCTAATTTCTTTCTCGGCTGTGTTTCGGTTGATTTGTTCTTTGCCATAGAAGCTTATTGTTGATAGTATTCGGTCAACGGATCCGAAGTATCTTACGCAGACAGTTGTTTATAAATACTTGTATCTTCTAAAGGATGGTTTTTGTAGTTCTCCAAGTTTCAGCTCCATGCAACAGAAGTATCTTCGCATTCGTATTGAAAATTGTGTGTTTAATGTTGACTGACAGTTGGCTTGAGTTCCAGTTGTCCTTCAGTTGTAGAAATACTGCTCTTACCTTTCCGATTCGCGCCTTCATATCGGTATTAGACCCTCCTTGTTTATTGATGATGCTGCCCAAGTATGAAGAGGTTTCTACATCTTCCAGAATTTCTCCCTCACATGTAACTGGGTTAGTGTTTGTTGATTTGTATCGAAGGATCTTGCTTTTTCCGTCGTGTATGTTGAGGCCTACTGCTTCCGAGGCTGCTGCTACCTTGTCCATCTTCATCTGCATTTGTTGCTGAGTGTGGACAACGACTTAGTGGAAGAATCAAAAATTTTGCCATTAGACGCTGGTCCAGTGACGTATATGGTTAAACGTTCTCTATGGGAACTAAAGGTCCTGGTTTTGGATTCCTGAGGTTAAAGTCAATGGTGTGAGTTTCTGAAGACTTCTATACTAAAATGAAACAGCTGTTCACTGCTCCCTGGTTCTCATTGGTACTCAAGCAACGTTATTCTATGCCAAATACAAACAATTAAACTTAATATTTATCTCCATAGAACTATCTGAGTTAAATCCTAAAATAAACAAACGAAGCGATGCTGTTTAAGGTCACTGAAGTAACCACCTATAGAACGGTACACTGTTTAAAGATTGGACGGAATTGGAACGTTGATTCAACCTGCTGTAAATTCAGAAGAATACTTATAAATACATAATGATGTCTAGAACAGTCATTTATACCTAATATATCCAATAATCAATAGATCAATCGAAAGTACGAAGCCAAATAGAAAAAATAACCTATTTTCATAAGGATTTTGAAATTTCTGCTTCAATATCTCCTTAAAACTCAGTCAATTTCATAAAGAGGGCTTACCGCTGAACTGTAGGCTATCACTCTGAACTCACTTTTTTCACATGGTCAATTTAAAAACGATTTTGCAGCTTCAGCAAATGATATAATTGAAGTGGGAATAGTTTTCACTGAATAATCTTTAATGTAGAATTGCTTATGGTTCGAGTGTGGATGGAATCCAGGAAGCCTGTCTGGGAGTCGTCAGATGAATGAACTTACATCCTACTGTTTATTTTCATATTGGGACCTGAATTCACTCCGTTTCGTGCCAAACGTCACCCTATTGACAACTAGTCTATTGAGTCCAGACAATAAATGTAAAACGAGGATTTATATATAATTTGAAGGTATTCGTATCTTCCGCTTACTAGCCATAATGCGACTAAGTTCATACTTGTGAATTACTGCTGTACAGGAATGATCCACTTAAGATGGACATGTAGCAACAGAAACTGATCAGTTGAGGTTCATACCAAATCAGCGGCAAGAGATAAGTATCTTCAAATTACATATAAATTATCTTTAATTGTTAACTTTCAATTCATTGTGTCATCGAAAATCTCTTTTTCTTAAAGTATTCCAATTACTTAATGAAATATCGTTACTATTCGAACTCCACATTTATTAATACAAATAAATCACTACAAAAGATACCAAGTAGTAACACGAAACAACAGATGTGTAGGAACATCATCACACATTCTACTATCACCAACTCATTAAATAGTAATCACTCATTTCTTATTGGTCAATGCTTGAAGCTGGCAACAATTATTAACTGTCTATCTTCTTATCTATCTATCTGCATGTCTGTCTATCCAAACATTTGAATTATGTTGTGTTTTGCATCTATTTTAGTTTACTTAATTAGGTAGATACAAACAGATATATTGATACAGTTCAAGCAACTAAGCGATTAGTAACTACACAAAATAGAACTAAAACTAACAAACACATCTATGTGGATAACAATGAAGAAGTGAAAATTTTATTGTGCACCATCAAAGATGAATGATTATGTTGATCAGTTTAAATGATGTGTGCATTGATGAAGTATACATACAAAGTTAAGCATTCTCTTTATTATACTTGACGTCATTGACGAGATAACATCTATTGGAATACATAGTGTGAATATTATTACATTATTGTTTTTTTCTTTTAATAAGCACACTTATTGAAGAGATTAGTACTTCATCTTCAACAAGTATTCATTAGTAACAAAAATGGAGAAATTACAAGAATTATTGAAACAACATTCATCAATGCAATCAAATCCATTTTTTGAATCACAAAATTTTCAAATGTCGCATAAACAACTTGTTGCTAATGATAATAATGATGATAATGATGAATCATCACAAGAATTTACGAAACCTAACAACAATATTAATAATCATCATGAAACAACAGCCAAATTACAACAACCAATACCTTCACCTATACAACAAAAACAATCGACAAAACACGAGTTTTCAGTTCGTCAGTCGAAATCACAAGAATCTCCACAACCACATCAGCAATCACCACCACCAGTAGAACAGCCAATCTCATTGCAAAACACTCAAGGACAACAAGAAGAAGCTCTTGAACAACAATTCACTAGAAAATTTCGTCAATCCTGGAGAAATACACCAGATAATCTACCAACATATCAATTGAAAAAAGCCACGAAATTATCAGAAAATGACATTAGTTCACAAGGTGATGATGAACAAGAAGATGTAAGTAGACAAATAAATCAATTCAAAATGTGCTTAATGTTAATTCTGTTGTTGTTGTTGTTGCTGAGTTATTTTTTGTTCCTATTAGTAACAGGTAAGATTACTATAATTAGTTAACCATATGCATTAGTTGAAAATCATATGTAAGTTTAACCTTATTTCTGAAGCAAGCTATTTAACCTATCAGAAATTACTTTTAGGCTTCATGAACTCACCTTTTTAAAGTCATATAGATTTACTATTGTCTATAATGATGTAGAATTAGGTTAGTTAAAAATGTATTCAGTGTTAAAATGAAATTTGAATAAAGTAAAGATAAGTTTGGTTATCCAGCATGTTGTTAATTAATTTTAGCATAAATATAATTCACTTAAACTATAATTGAATAGCTTAGCAACATGCAGGATTAACTAAAGTTAGAAAATTGACTGGAGTAAACGATATTAGAGCTATAGACGTATGTAATTTACAAGGTATATTAAGATAGAACATAATAAAACTAGAATAAACTGAAAACTCACCAGAATCATTTGAAATGACTTACGTTTAGAACTTAAATTGACACTCAGCTACACTGAATGCTAGTTTAGAGGTTAGTGCTTTTGACTATTAGCCATTAAGTCTCAAATTTGAATCTTCATGTATTTGCTTCAGTTTTAGTAACTGAGTAGTATTGCCCTCGAACTTAGAATGTGAGATGAAGAGAAGTACACAAATCTATACCGGATAAATAAGCATCCTGTAGTTGATTTTTATTTAAATTCGAGCAAAGTAATTTTAATTCGATATGACGGATTGGTTTGAGTTAGTGGACCTTTGTGAACCAGGACGTACTGCAGCCCGCTTGATAAATATGGTCAGTTGTTGATGTTGGTTAGAATGACTTAGAACCTATCACAATGTCATAAATGAATTCACTCAATATTCTCTACTAGATATTGAGTTATTGTATATCCAATTGAATAGTCATTCTTACAATTATTGCTACCACAACTATTCCACCACCTTTACCACTCATCATGTTAATTTCATCTTGTTGTGGTGTGGTGAAATGGGATGAAGCACATTTAATGTCAGACATCCTGATGACTGACATTGAAGTTTACTGTTTTAAATAGATCAAGAATAGAAAATAATACAATAACTAGTGTTCTCCTAAAATTGATCCTGGTTCAAAAAATAAGGTATACAAACAAAGTAGTACGTGTGAATTAATAACGTATTCACAAATATCAAGGGAAGAAAATCACTAATAATATCTCCGTGATTTTTTATTGTTACTGATGATATCAGTTTCTTCTTTCTTATTGTATTTCTTAAAGCAGATTAAATGATACCCAACATAATGTTTATCTAGCCATTAGTATGTTATTTGAATTATATCGATCAAACTAGTCAATGTAACCACCAGCTTATGTAATTCAACATTGTGTGCATTATATGTCAAAGTTAGATGATTGTAAGCATTTGGTAAGTATATTCTAGTTACCTAGATTATTCTGTATTTTTGTGAGTGACAATTAGTAGTGTCATAGAATAACAACTTACTTCTATTTGAAAGTATGTCTATTACATTCCTTTATATCAATCAAGTATTTATTTTATAATTTATTACAGGAATGATATTTAAAACTTAGATAGAATTACTCTCCATGTTGACAATTCAGTACAGATGTTTTATAAAGTCAACATCACTTTAAATACAGAACATTGTGTATTATAAGAGTAAGTAATGCTGACATCATTAAAATTCACTACAGTAACCGACGAAACATACTATCTCCATTTAAAAATTGATCTTTAGTTTGACTGTATAAGAATATTTCAATTAGCAGATAGAATCATTTAAGCATTGTTCGAAACTTTCAGTCTTTGAAAGCCGAAAAATTCTATGCGTACTTTTTAAATCTAGAAAGTTCCGCGACAGTTTCATCTCTTGATTACATAAATAAAGTTATTTTTTTTAGCTAGATTTAACATCATTTTATAAACTTCAAAAACCTCAAGATTATAATCTTGCATACATGAAGTAATCATGGTAGATGACTCTTTTTTATACTTCCTATCTTTTGCTTTCATTTCTGTATTCAAGTGTAGATGATTTCTGGGAATTAGATTACTGTAAGAAATTCAATGTTAAATAGTTCAAGTACAAAACCTAGTAATTGCATAAGCATATAAATATACAAATGATGCAACTAACTTACTTCATTTTCTTTAAACCTTTGTATACTTCATTAGAGTTTATGCTATGAGGTTATCTACAGTAAAATATTCAAAGACGAAGACTTCCTTTTTGACGATGTCATTTACATTAACTGTACAATCGTATACATAAAGAGATTTCATATACAATAGACTATCATATATGAAATTTCTCTATATAGATGACTGTACAGCTAATGCAAACGACACTATCTAAAGAGAAATTTTCATCGACGAATACTCTTTTGTTATTCACCTCCTTTCAATGACATAATGAGATTATCTTTAATAACTGAGTTACGTCCAAGAATCTTCCAATCATTTTTTTCCACTGATTGTATGGACTAGTGTAATTTGGACAATAAATTTCTTTGCAAGCTAGTGTCCGTTAAACTATAATCGAGGCCTGTAAAAGTGACCTTTTTAATAGAATTCAAACTATTTGCACAGCGAAAACGATTTCAGAAGATATAAAACAGATGACCAAGAAATTAATGTTGGATGGATAGTCAATGAAATTTATAAATAGTTGTAATATTTAGGTAACACAAAAACCTAAGAAAAGTATTTTTATCAAGTCATCATATGGGGAGGGAGTTATAACAGTGTAATTTTAAAATAGTAGGTTAAAAACTGTGGTCGATAAAACATATTATGGCGCCTAACTAATGATCATTGAGAAGTTGAAAACCATGATTCTATATAGCCTCATGATTGTATGAATGATTACATCATACTGTATTTATCAATTCACATGTATGTGCATAGGAAGGAGTAATTAAACACTTCAATTAGGAATTGGAGGGTATATACATATATGGCTTCAAAACCAGATAATAGTAAGAGGTCTGATGGAAGCAGGGTATAGAAAACCTTGCTTATCTATCGTGAAACATTTGACTGAAATAGGTCGTAAATGTGATCTTCGGATTGCTTTCGAAGTTTGTATAGGAGTTATCAGAAACGTATTTTTTTAAATGTATAGCAGTCATTAAAAAGTTTAAACCTCCTTTGTGTGTAAGGAGCCAGTTTGTTATAACCTTCGATCTACCCTGGTAATTTAGTAATCACCATTATTACTATTTTGATGGTGTGATAATTTTCCAACCCACGTATTTTTTTATTCTTAGGTTGTTGTATTGTAAATATTCGATATCTTATATAGTATTACCTTTTATTAGTTTTTGATGTACACATATAAATGACTTGGTACGTTTTGGATATACTGTATTCAATGAGCTGGGTGGCTTAATTACGGAGCTTTCATTGTTATTTCGTACTGCTTCATCGATACAAACTTCTGATAGTGATAAGTACGTGTGTACATGATCAGATTGTTCAAAATGTGTAGTTTGTAAACATCACACTTTTCAGATCATCTCTATCTTCTCATTACACTATCAAAATTTATTAAAAGGACTAACTGTTTCACACTCGAACTTTTATTAATTTACGTTTTTCATTTGTTTAGCCTGACAACTCTATACTAACGTATCTATAGTAGACAGTTGACAATAATTTTAGTCAAATTTATTACATAACTTGTAATCATCAAACACTCATAAAAACAGAAAATACTTAACCAAATGTATTCATCTTCAATAGTTTACTAAGTTAGCATGAAAGGTTAACTAAAGCATATTCATTGATATTTAGCTTATTTATTATTGTGTGTTTACTAAAACTGAAGACTGAATGCTAATCATTCGTTGTAAACGTTAATACTTACTAGAAAAACAGCCTCGAATTAGAAATATTTAAATGAATTTAAGAATATATGTATTGTTACTAACTGAGATATCCATTGTGAACATCTACATTACAATTGCTAAGTATTTCATTGTTGACTAGATAGATAGATAGATAGATAGATAGATAGATAGATAGATAGATAGATAGATAGATAGATAGATAGATAGATAGATAGATAGATAGATAGATAGATAGATAGATAGATAGATAGATAGATAGATAGATAGATAGATAGATAGATAGATAGATAGATAGATAGATAGATAGATAGATAGATAGATAGATAGATAGATAGATAGATAGATAGATAGATAGATAGATAGATAGATAGATAGATAGATAGATAGATAGATAGATAGATAGATAGATAGATAGATAGATAGATAGATAGATAGATAGATAGATAGATAGATAGATAGATAGATAGATAGATAGATAGATAGATAGATAGATAGATAGATAGATAGATAGATAGATAGATAGATAGATAGATAGATAGATAGATATGAATTATTTTACAATAAAACACTTGTATCATTAAGTTGAGCATATTTTAAGACGTTAATATCAAAGTTGAAAGGAGATTTATTTGAGGTAAGTTATTTAGATCGTTAGTTTGTCCTGTGATGATAATGAATTTAAGATTACTTAGTGTTACATATATAAATTGACATTTTGCGTTACCTAATTATGTCATTCATTAGTAATAATATTAACTTGGTCATTCTATTATAATTTAAAACTACATAATTAAAGGAAAGTGTAAATGTAAATAGAGTAACAAAAAAAAATTGGCTTGATCTATTTGTTATTATCAGTAGTAGGATGAATTTGTATATTCCCATTGATTTGTTATAGACTGAAGCTGGTCAGTCACTGTTGCTATATGTGCATCCTGAGTGGATTGCCACGATATAGCGAATATTCACAAGTTATTATCAGTGTTGTTGAAATAAACTTAGTCATCTGGATATATTTACACTACACTGTTGATGTTCACATTGCATCTTGATCCTAGTAATTTTTATTCTAAATCCCTTAAGTAATATCTGTTTAGTTCATTCAAGTTCAGATTATACCGTTAACTTGTTCAACATGTATGAAATTTTAAATGTAAAGACTTGTATTTTCTCACTCTGGCTTTTGAATAATGTGATGGCTTATTTTTTTGAGGCTAAAGACACTGGTACTCGAGTCTTACTATGAACATTAGCACTTTGTATACGAGTACGTTCGGTTGATGATTCTCCGAATGGGACGAAACGTTAATAATGGATTCCACTTGTTAACCATGAAGTGAATTTACTCAAAAGTTGTAACAACATGATAATATTAAGGCTATCGTTTTAGGATACGCGTTCCCCAGTATAGATTGATCAATAGTATACTAATTTTATTGTCATTATATTTAATTCTAAACTACCTATTCACTCACTTTTATAGTTTACTTTTGCCTAACCCTTTGATTTTATAAGTTTAATGTAAAGATTTAAGTTGGAGTGATTCTATGGTAGTTTAATTTTACTGTTTTCTTTGTATTAACCACAGATCGATCTCAGTTGGGTGTCATTGAAAACTTGGAAACACTGGACATTGAGTTAAACGCTTTATCGATATTTTGTATCACTTACCTAGAGAGTATAAATCACTTCCAATTCGAATAATGTATTTGCACTATGAGATGATATGGAGTTCATTGATATAAGACATTAATTTTTCCCCAGATTTATGAAGCCTTGATAGTGTAATTCATGCAATTTATCTCTAAAATTGAAACCGTTTAAATACACTAACTTAACTGATCTTTAATTGTCGTTTACCGAAATGTCAAATTTACGGTATTTTTATGCATTTTTATGCATTGGTTAATACCTGTAATCGGACTTAATTAGACAATCACAGTAAACCAAGATCTGACACCAGACAGTCATCAAGTTTTAGTATCCACTCCTTTGGCAAAGGGCATCTACGACCCAATCAGGAAATCGGAACAACGACCCTCAATTTTAATGGCTAGTACTTATTCACTACACCAGGATACAAAGTTTAATATTTCTAACTCCAATCTATTCGCGTTCTGTTTAAAGCACCTCATTTATTACCTTCTGTGGGTAAATACCTCACATATGAAATGGTTGGACTCAACATGTCACGTTTTTATACTCCGAAAATCTCCTCTTTAAGTTAGTCACCGGTGAGTTGACATTTATTACAACTAAGTTTTGTGAAGAATATTGAATTTGAATTCATAAATTGACCAGAGTTAAACAATCACTGAATACCAGAAACTAGCATTGAACAACTATCTCATCTTAGTATGAAAATCTTAAACAATACACATTCACAATCTCACTAAATTATTCAACTCAAGCCAATAATATGACATTAAATTTAAATCCAATAAATTTTCATAACAACCAATCATATTCGAAAATAGTTAATTTATTCTATTCAGTTAAGAGAATGTCCAAATACCTACATAAATTCATAGTATAAACAAATAAACAAGTATAATGCATATTTTCTTTTATTCTAAGTAAATATGTATGTGTACATAAAAATACAATAATGATTAGTCAGTTTGTTGCCTTGAGAACAAACATTGATTGATTTGTTTATGTTTATTGTTTATTTATTCAATGTTCAATGAATTAAATTGAACACTTTAACAATTATTCTTCAAATTGATGAAATATTAATTGAACAATTTTAAATAAGAATGTTTTTAATGTAGAATTTTTATGTATTTTACGAAATTAATCAAAATGATTAGAGAATAAATTTAAAGTGAATATACTAAAACAATTGAATTATTGAATGGAACCATTTTACAGTAAATTATCAACATAAACAATGAAACAAATTTCAATATCGACTGTATAAGGTATTTATAAATATGTATATTAATTTTTCATGTTGGATTGTGATTGGTAAGTGGAATCCAGGATGTGCATTTTGTTCTATTTTGGAGATTGTCAGCTGAATGCACTTGTATTCTAATATTGATATCTACGGAGGAATTTGAAATCAATCTGTTTTGTGTCAGATGCCATCACGTTCACTACTAGACTAATGAGTTCAAATAGTCACAATTGTGCAAAGGGTGTATATATAATTAGAATGAATTTGTATATTCCTATTGGATCGTGAACGCAGTGGCGTTTGGCAAGAAACGAACTGAATTCGAGTCCTGATGTGAACATCAACATTGGGATGTAGGTAATTTCAGCCGATGAGCTCCAAATAAGACAAAACGCGCGTTGTGGATTCCACCTACCAGTCACAATTCGACTTAAACAATGCTTGTGATTTATTGTTACATCTAAGCAATCCACTCAGGATGAATATACATAGAAACAGAGATTGACCAGCTTCATTCCATAACAAATCAGCGGAAAATTACAAGTTCATCCTAATTATGTATATTATTTTATTATTCAATATTATATTACGAAGTGATATTAATTAGACAAACAATGGAAGACAGGAAGTGTTAAGTATCTATTTTTTTCATAGTATAATTTTTGTTTATCAATGCACCTCAATAATCAAACCAGAAGTAGAACTAGGACTATTTATGCTTTGCATCAAGAGCCCAACCTTTTTATCACTAAGTCACCGACTAACTTCAGTCGCTTCTCTGTTATTGTATAATCATGAATCTATGTAATTGGTGAATAACTTACCTCACAATCGCATGTAACTGAATTCTATTAGTCATGGCTGATCAATAAACCTGATTGCTAAAACTTTATGAAATCATTCACTAGTAAACACATAAGTGACATTAATGAGCATTGTGAAAACTATCGAATTTCTATTCACCGTATAATTATAAAGACAGGGTATATTGTAGCATCCGCTAATACCCCCCACCTTGAGCTCAGTGACGAGTTTTGTTAGTTGTACATCAACTAACTTAGAGTTTAATGTTGTGACATGATTGAACACAGAAATTGATGCAACTTACTCTGCTCCACTTGTTTTGATTTGGTTCTTGTCTCGATTCCGTGCTAATTGGATTTACGCTGTGTTTAAATATAATCTTCGTAAACTCATTGTTTCTGACTTCTAATACCTGTTTGTTTGTGGATCTGTATTAGTCAATTGGATATACAGTGATTTTTAAATAATTTAGAATTATATTATTGTTGAACATAGTACTATTGTAATCCAGTATTAAAAAGCATTAACAATCCATATACCGAACAATCAATTCGGATATGTAACCTAAGACAGATTATATATTGCTTATCTATAAACATAACATTAATGGTAGTCAGTCAGGCTCCATTAAAATATGTATTAAGGTTTGTAACATATTAATTAATGTCTACATATCATTGGATGTATGAAATATTCTTATGGATATTATTATATTCCATCTCATCAACTGAAGATTGTTGAAATATGTCATAGATATCCAACCTGGAATCTCTTTAAGGTATTATATTGTGTATAGAAAAAAGAACGTTAGGAATAATCAAACGAATACGTTGCATTAATTAATGTAGTTTTTGGATTATTCATCTGTCTCATGTACAAAGATTAATATCTCCTAGTGAATCATAGAGAACGATAAGAGCTTTAAGCAAACATTCTTTTTATTTCTTTCTTTCGAAATCTTATGTAACATTATCATATTTTACATTTTATTCTGTAAACTCGTTCCTCTTTATCTGATCATGTCGCTTACTTTTTAGTGTTTTTCACTGTTCTACGTACTATTATTATTCTAGATTATTTGCTAATTACTTTGTTGCAGTGATATACCGTAACAACTTAAACCGACACGCTTCATTGTTTATTACAGACTGATTTCATTCTGATTACAAAAGGAGTCAGTAGATTTATATTCAAGTTAAACTTCACAGTGTATAAATAACAATCTCATATCAGACAATTATGGTTATGATTAGTCTTTTTGAAACAATCAATGAGGTAAATCTTTGATTTTATGCCATTCGTTTTTAGGAATATTGAATAAGAGGTCATAATATATGGCATATTAGAGATTGTAATAATGTAGAATATTTATAGTTAAGGATTAAGTTTTCGAATGCATTGTGTTCTCAAATTTATATGGTTACGTCATTAAGTTTTCATTGTCTTTCTATGCAATTTCACTAACACCTATTACTAATTTTATCTGAATAGATAAATAAAATTTTACGGCTAAGCTATATAATTGAAAGACTGTAGAATTTCAAAAATCCAATATCGGTGTTGATGATTTAGAGTGACGAAGAATTCAAGTTCCTGAGATAGGAAACTGTCCACTAAACGATTACGGTACTCATTATTTCCTTACTTTTAAAGAAAGCTTAACATTTATCAATATCGCTGCTGAATACAGAGTTACATTACTCCTCATCACAAACAAATAACTGACGAAAAGTTAATTACACTGACGTTTGTTGAATAAAATTGAAGATAGTAAAATGATTCAACATTATTTATTTGTTTGGAACCTCTAAATTAGTTTGAGTTAGACAACCATTGTGAACTATGAAGCACTGGACAGTTGTTTTATTTTACTATGGAACAACTAAACAGTGTACATCCACGACCTCACCAAGGAATTCAGCCCAGGATCCTCAACATTCCCGCTGAATGCCTAGAAGTTTTTATAACGTAGCCTGTATCAAACGGTCAATATTTCTAATTCAGTCATTTAGCGAAATATTTGCATGACTTTATGCAAGACCTGATACCTAACATGACTGAACTCCGATGGTCTTGTCTTCTCACTAGAACTCCAGAAGTTAGTCACTAATGAGCTGACGTTGATTGTAGTTGGGTGTTGTAGAGGTTGTTGAATCTCAGTTTGACAACACGAATTAGCCCGAGTTAAACAACCGATATAAACCAAAAAGCACTAAACAGTTGTTTCATCTTTTTATGAAACTCCTCGGCAGTGTTTATCTATGACCTCACCAGAAAACTAAACCATGGACCATTATTTGTTCGGTTAATTAAGAGGAACATCATCTTTTCACAATTAACGGCTTAAGTTATCCATAACGTTTAAACTGTTACATATGCAGCATTCTTGGTCACTTTTTCCATATAGTAAATGATTATTTCACAGAGCTGTTACAAGTGCCAGAATTTTAGTGAAAGACTAATCTTTAAGATCTAATTTTCGGGGAATTATTGGGTTTATTTTTGTTGTCTATGTAATGAAAATTTTGTTTTCTATTATCCGTGTATTAAATTCATCCGGACCTCCTATTTGTTACTTCATCAATTCCCATTCGTGAATTATGACTAATTAATTACGTACATGTTATCCTGTTTCATTATTACTATTGTCTTTCATTGTTTTTTATGTTATTATTTTAATTGGTTTAACGTGTGACTGGAATTTGGAAGTATATATATAAATGAGTGCTTGAAGTATACGACATACACATATTTGGGGACTTAGTTTATCATTATGGTGTTCTTTCTATCCAACTTCCAACCACAGGTACCAGGATAAACATATAAGCACATAATATTAGTCATGTGTCATTGTTTACAGTATTGATTCTGACTAAGTGTTTATCTGTAGGGGTCGAAGTTTAGGATACAACAAGAATGTAATCTTCATTTAAAGATTTAATTTCAATCTTTTAGAATTATCACTTATAGATATGTTGAATATGGTGCCGGTCAACATTACGGATTAAAAATACAAAAGTCATTAAATTTAAGGACTGAAAAGGAAATCTTTAATGTAAGTAATACCTGTAGTGAACCATAAATAATGTACTAGATGAGTAAAAAACTGATTCAATTTACTTGATATCATATACTATGTGAACATCGTATATGTTACTGATAACTTTAATTATGACTAACTATATAGTTGCCTAATTAACCAAGAACTTATCTAATTGAAACAAACTCTTCTATTTAGTAAAAAAGTAGCAGTGAAAAATCAACAATTTCACTGTAAAGATTACATTTATTCGATTAGTGTCGGTTACTATTCAAATTCTAATGTTTGCTTGTTTCACTTCTTTTATTGTTGTAAAATTGCTTAAGATGGTTTATGGAGATTGGTATCAAGTTTAGTTGATTGAATTCGTCAGAGATTAGTGTTAGTAGGATACCATTAAAAACCAGGGAGTAATGAAGAGTTGTTTTAACCTAGTATGGAACTCCTCAGTAGTGTGCACCCTAGATTCTGCCCCTGGGTTTTCAGGTTATCGAAGGTTCAACCCTACGCAATACTAGATCGTCCGAGATCCAATGGTAGAATTCCCACTTTCATAGGCTTGTGACATAACGCGTCGATCATCCATTGTCACTGATGATAACTGTCTCATTTCCGATAAGTGGGAACTCCGCTAGTTACACTATACCAAAAATTGAAAATTTTACCAATAATCCTCAACCGGCTCAGTGGTGCATAGGGTTTAACCTTGGCCAACCTGAAGACCCAGGGGCTGAATCGAAGGTGTACAATATCGAGGAGTTTTGTACTAGAACAAGACAGTTGTAAAATTGAGCAAGTTACACTCATTTCGATTTTCAATCAACTTATCAAACGTAAATAAGATGATTACATGCATGATATTATATTTCTGTGTATACATTATTCAATGGTTAGATTCCTTTCACAGATTATAACTTTAAACAGTTAACTATGCTAAGTAAATTTCGATGAAATATGATGAATATCAGCGGAGATACGAATACATGAACATATAAAAATAATAATAATACTAATAATAGCAACAATGGTAACAATAATAATAGCTTTATTCAATCGTATGCCTAATACAATATGAATCCACTTCGATTCATCAACCCAAAAATCCTATACTCACCATATGCCTTCGTGGCCTTCGGTTCAGTTGTGCGCACGTGTTTGAGATCGTCAATTTATACTACTTAGTGTGGGACAAAACCGACACATTCTTCGTGAAAAAAATTGCCTCCAAATTTTAAAATATCATAATTAAAATTATATATTACGAATTAACATGTGCTAGACAAGAACTGACACTGGACAGCTATTTTGTTTTAGTATGGTACTACTCAGAAGTAAATACACTTTAAGCTTTAAAACCAATTCTTAATCCCTAGACTACTGAGTTGAGATCCACAGGCAGACTTCTGCTTCAGTCAGTTCTTGGCATTTAGTGGCACACCACCTATGCAGTTGAAATTTATAGATTGCATTCTCTCTACTAGAGGTCTAGGATTGCATTATGAAGTTCGTCACTAGTAGGCTCATATTGATTACGATTTGGTATTGTCAAGATTGTTGACCAGTGAAGTACAGCCATATTAGGCGTGTAGCAGTTACCCTGCTAATATTAAGACAAATTATCTTTAAAGCACCAGTTTAGGGTTCTTAATAACTGTTTAACCCAGTGTTTTTGGTTATGCCAATTTCAAATTCAAAAATCTGCACAACACCTAATAATAGAAATATTTTGTTTAGTAGTTTAGATTACACGGTGATTATAACTAGATAATCGCTGAAAATCCGGCAGCTTTATACAACTGTTTCATTTTTTTATGGAACTCCTTAACAGTGCACATCTTCAACCTCATCTGGGAATGTAACAATATTGAACATATTCCACCTTTATCAACAAAGATGCTACTCATATTGGATACTTTTGACCATTTTGTATGCTACTTGCATTAGACAAGATATAATTTAAACCTTAAGAGAATTAGTTCCGTATCTGGGATTTGAACCAGAGCCACTCAATTCCAAATTTTTAGACTCTTGAAATACTGAGATAATTATAAAGACTAGTCACTTAGTAGTAGTGATTAATGTCATGTTTGTCTAGTACTCTGTGATGTTTGATTTCCGTTGATGATTACGTTACTGTGATCACTAAATCAAAGTGTCCTTTCTTATAATCTCAGACCATGGAACATCGGGACTTGATGTATTTGACATTTAGTCACTGATTAACACTAAATAAACTAGATAAACATAGTAATAATCACTACTAAGTGATATGCTTTAGTAAATACGAAATGTTAAGGCTTTTAACGATTTGTTAGGTCAGTATTGTTGGCTATTATGACTAAACACTCCCTTATACATTAAGGTGAAAATCTTAATGATACTTAAGTAACAGAAAATGAGTTAAGCTGTTTTAGTTGCCATGCATAAATTACAGGTGACCTGACCTTATCATCTAATAAGTTTGAATGGTTTTTTTCTAAACATAAGAGTCATGATAATTGTATTTTGAAGTTAGTGATTTTCTTTGATTAAACAAGATAATGATTCCGGTTATTATGGTGACAACTCAAACTTGTTTGAACTTTGTATTCATTGACTAATTGATCGATATAATGTGGGGGAGGGGAGTTGGAAAAAATTCATGATGAGTTAGACAGTTAGATATAATCATTGTAGAGCTTAGCATAAATGTATGTTTGATAAGTGTATCATACCATGTCAGTATAACACGAAGAAGTCAACAGGATTAACAGAAAAAGAGTTGAAATAATGCAGTAATAAGAATGAGTAGATATGGAGTACATTATTTGAGAAAATGTATGAAGGAATACTGGAACTCATCATCTAGAGCAACATAAAAATTTAATTAACTTGAACTTTGTCGATGACTTTAAATCATCCTCACTTAACGTTTACAACTACTGGTCAGAATTACCACACTGACTGCAACCAGCCAGTTTGAGACTACAAGGATCTGATAGACAGTCAACAATTTAATTAGATCTCACACAGTTCTCTTCCATCCTATCAGTTATTATCGTCGTCTAATCTCTGCGTTAACCACTCAGTCATTTCAGAATACGTAAATAATGTTTCAGAGATGTAATGATCGAAAAACTGTTACCTACTCGTGTCTTCTACTTGCATACAAATGCAGACCATAAAACTGAACCAGATAACTGAGAAATATCTTACACTATAATATTGAATGACTTGCATTTCAATTAGACATATGTGGAAATGGAAAGATGGTATCATGACGTAATATAGGAAATAGAGTGATGATTTCTAGTTTCATATGACAGTGATTTTCATCTATTGGTTAAACCACTTTATTATTATTATTATTATTATTATTATTATTATTATATGCATGTATTGTAATGAAAATTAGAAATAGCATTTTAGACAGGTGAAATAAGTAGAATCCAATCCAATGCCATATTCTGTTCTGTCAATTAGCACTTGACTTTTAGGATATGGTAGTTTATTCGAAAGTATTTATATCTTCCCGTTGATATTGCGATGAACTGAAATTGATGACTCGCTGATGCAATAGGTGTACTATGAACATATTACCTTGGAACAGAGGTAATTCACATGTGTGAATTAAGTTAGGTTATAGCTAACATGTTGAATATAGAATTCATCTTTTGTTAGCTTTATATACCTGCATCCTGGTGTTGATAATCACACCGAAACTTGGACTGAATTCTTTTAATGTCAAACATCACTGTATTCACCAATAAGCTACGGAGTCCAACTGAACGGATCGTAAATAATTTATTTAATTAGATTTCTAATGTTTAGTTAACTTGAATGTGCCCCTGATAAAACATCTGAACGTATAATGTTAATTAACAATTTCTTAAAATATTATGATGTTTATAAATAAAGAAAGATAAATCAGTAAATTGTCATTGGTGATAACCATCTCGCTCCTGACAAGTCGGAACTACACCAATCATAAATTCTCACTAGAACTTCAGGACCATCTTGAAGTTAGTTACCAGTGAGCTGAGCTATATCCCAGATTAATGGAAGTAGGAATTCTACCACTGAGTGCCTGTTTGCTCATTGGGGTAGACGGTTAGGCTTACACTAACCTAAAGCCCCTGGGACAGAATCTAAGGTACCCATTGCTGAGGCGTCACATATTAAGACAAAACAGCTATCCAGTACTCTATGATTTCTAATGGTAACCTATCAACATTAATCTGTGACGAATTCAATCAACTAAACTTGATACCGATCTCCACAAACTACCTCAGTTCGAAGAAAAATGAGGTAATTTTATGGATTACATTTAAGCAAATTAAAAGACATAATAATAAGAGAAGATCTATGCGATAGTAATTTATAGTAAGCTATTAGTTCTAATAATGTTTTCTCAAGAAAGTAAAACATTTAGGTGGTTTAAATCTGTTATGTGTTGAGAAAGTACACAGTACTTTTGATAATTGCCAATTAGTGTATGCACACAGTCTGCCCCGCAACTACCAGTCCCTAAATCCGGAATACAGAAAGCAACGATTGATGAGCCGACAGACAGAATCAAATTGAATTGTATTTTAATCATGCCTTTATATATATACAAAATCAGCCCACACTGCGAACCAATTAGGGATTTTACAATAATACGAAACAGAGGAGACTGTGGCAGTGAATAGGGGTAACTTGTACACAACTAATTAACTGTAGTCCATAATAAGGGACAATATAATAACAGTAAATATGCTAAACTGGAGGATAGGGTAAGAGGAACGTAACAATAATAGAAATGTAGTGTCTACACTACTCACGACCAGAATAAATGAATTAGTTCTCTAAAACACAGTTCTGGGACTTTCTCACTCTCCTTTAGTGGTCCTACATACCAAAAACAATCTGTATGCAAAAATTTGACCTTAAGTTTTGTGGTAGATGACACTTATCATCGTGCAATATCAGTAGTGTTGAATGTGTTTGAATCATCCCGTTGATTTAATATAAATTGAAATTTACCACTCACTGTTGATATATGCATATTCTGAGTGAATGATTCGATACAATGATGCTTTATGAATATGGGTTATTTTGGATTATGGTTGGCAAATGAAATCCAGGAATCGCGTTTCATTCTATTTCGGATTAGTCAGTTGAATGTACTTGTATCCCAGTTTTGATGTTCACAGCACGCCTCGAGCTCAATCCATATCGAGTCAACAGGAAGATTCAAACATAGCTAAACTGTGTACACGTGCCCGTTGAACAAATATGGTTTTATTATCTTAGTAGTTCGGTAGTGAATACACTAACATTTAGTATGAAATGGATTAAGTTATATAGTCTCGGTGTGAACACCAACACAAGGATGTAAGTACATCCAGCTTGACGAGCCCATAAGACGACAAGGTGGATGTTCTGGCTTCTTGTACCCAATCACATCAATCAAGATCTCCAGTATTGGAGTAAACTGATGATTCCAGTGGAATTTGAGCTTCTCATGTGGCTGTTAATTACTTGTAGAACTGAGGTGTATGTATTAATTGATCACTGAATGGTGACTAATTCCATATTTGTCAAGCTCATCTTAGTACTGATCGAATTTGATAAATGAACTAATTTGTAATATTCTCATAAGTTTGAGTGACTGGATATTTTCTACACTGTTTTGATGTTAAGTGATTAAAAGTAGTCTGTAGAAAATACTGTTTGATCTAAGCTTCATTCCAGCTATTACTTCACAACAAACTTATTTACAGTATTGATGCTGATTGTGGTGTTTGTACTTGTGTCATCCTGTAATAGCCAAATATATTATCACTTAACTATTTAGAAAGCAACTGAGCTCCTATATCACCCAGCTTGGATCCATAACTGGCTACTATTTAGTTTTAACCTCTTGAAATTAAATATAGTGCATGCTATTTACTATATCATCACCTAACTAATAAGATTAAACAAACTAAATTTCTTCTTTTCAAATTTCGTTACCTTTGTTTTAGTTTTTTTGTGTTTCTTTTGGACTTACAATATCAGTTTCAGAAGATTCCGTTTGATTATTTCTTGAAGTAGGATTTAATTATAAATGCTTTCGATTGAAGTTAGAGCTTAGTATCCTTCGCTTGAGTTAATCATTAAAGTATTGGTTGCTATACTTGAGAACTGCGACAGTTATCAAATGTTCAACACACAAAATCATATCTCTTACGTGATAGTGTTTATTAAGAAGTTTGCTGAAACACTGAACCAGTAAAAGTGAAATGGTCACATGGTTAGACCTTAACTCTTTCAGCTCAGTCGACAGTAAATTGTACTTTTAGTTAGCATTTAAGTATATGATAATTTAACTTACAAACTTATTAGCAAGGTTCACGCCAAAGTATAAGGTCGGACGAGTTTCGTTAGTATACATAGTTCTAGTTCCTCTCTGTGTTTGCCAACGGCTTCATTAGAGACGTAAACATACTGCCTTTGGTAAGTTTCTGTTCAATTTATAAATTGCTTTAAAATATGAATTTATTGTAATCTGATTGCAACAGGATGTTTAATTAATGCGCTTCAAATACAACCACTATTCCCTCTACTCGACCAGAAGCGGCAGTTTTTCCTGAACTATCTTTGTCAAAGGCAGTTGATAGGTATGACTTATACGGCCGAACTTGATTAGCAGTAAACTAATCTTAAAAGCTTTAATCATAACGAAGCAGTCACGACTCTGTAGATCAGAACGAACAACTATCCCCCAAATTCAAGAATTGTAGGTAGATTCATTGTAATATGTCTCCTCACCTCCCATCCATGAAGATCTTTAGTAACCTTCTTTAAGACTCAAAGTACTGTTGCAAATAGCACCTTACTCGACTACACATTGATTCAATATTATCCATTTCGATGGAGTATGTTTTTATGTACTACGACTTTGTTTACGTAGTTCGTCCTTAAAAGCGATCCATAAAATTTCGGATTGTCACTGTGTATTATTGTTCAAGATAGAATGTGTTTTTCTATTAGTCTAAACAGAGTAGTAAAAAACAATTGTGGAACCCTTTCGGAATGTCATTTGATTCTCTATCCCATATTCTAAAAAAAAGAGAATCTTTTCAAGAGGAACCACTTATCCAATCTTCTTTAACCAATCGTTCCCCATCTCACTTATGTTTACGAGGCAGTCATCATTACCTTGATCTGTTTCATAATTATAAGGAGAATTCGCTTTAATTTTAATTTGGAACGAACAGAAAGGAATCTGTTTTGATTGAATTCTCACGCCAGCATTCAGTATACCTAAAGAATATTCATCTTGAGTTCCTTACGTTTAAAATAAATATCATTTCTTATCCACATTCACAATTTAGTGCTTTTCTTAACAATTCCAAAGTTCGAAAACGATTTACAGGATTTTTATCACTAATCAGATTAGAGAGATGCCTTATCTTTAACATGATGTTTTTACGTGTCAGCTGTGACTTCAAAATGTTTCGGTTGTTCCTTATTCGCTCGACTTCACAAGTGATGTCCACAATCTAGGGGGATAAAATAAACCATCAGTATATCTTGTTGCACAGGAGCAAGTTAATTAACTTCTGCACACAGAAGAGGTCAAATATGTGGCTTTATATTTCGAGTTGTTGGTAGCTAGAGGCTGACTACAGTATACGATTCTCAGATTTGTTTTATAGAGGGTCCTTTTAATGAAGTTTTTCTATCTAGTTGCCATATTATTCTTTTTCAACCTCGATTAAAATTTAAAATACTTGTGATGATTTTTTTTACATTTGTTATCATTGTTGCTATGTTTATTAAATTGAGTTTAATTGTGACTAGTAAGGAGTATTCCGAACGCTCGTTTCGTCCCATTTGGAACTCATCAGCTGGATGCACCTGCATCCCAATATTAATGTTCACACTGGAGCTGTATCAAAGCAGCCCATAAAAACTGATTAATTTCAGCCCATATCAAATCAACGTGAAGATTTGAACACATCTAAATTACTTGTTTATTAAGTTATAATTTCTTTATTAAAACTACATGTATAAGACTGAATAACGTAGGGACAAATTCGATGGAATTCAAAACTTTGCTTTGAACTAACTTTATGCTATTTTTTTCTTCATGATTCATCGTGAATTCATTATGTTGGGTACTTCGAAAAGAATAATTAACTTTTAAAACTATGCCTTAGAAGAATAGTTCAATTATTTTAGTTGTGTGTAATGTAAACATTTTATTCCTCTCATCATTATGTTCTTCGCCCCCTATCCCGTTAAGCATATTTACTATCAGTATATTATCACTTATTTAGGAACTACACTTTATTAGTTGTGTACACGTTACCCCTGTTCCCTACCACTATCTCTCTTGTTTTATACTGATGTTAAACTCCTAACTGGCTAACTGTGTGATCTAGTTTCATGTATATATAAAGGAATGCTTGAAATACAATACACTTCATCTAGTTGATTCATCATCATTGTGTTCTTCATATTCTAGCTTGAGACTGAATCAGCATTGGACAAACATACAAAGATCAGTTAAGCACTCATTAGCGTTTATTATTGTAACCTCGTGTGCACAATGGTCATACTAACTAATAATTAATAATATCTTCATTATCATAAACAGCTTCTCTTTAGCATTATAACAAAGTTTTACGTTACATGCACTAGTACAACAAACAAAGTATACTAGAAAATCATAATGATTCATTGTTGTTATTACTATTGTTGTTGTTGCTGTGGTGGTGGTAGTGGTCGTAGTTCCTTCTTCTTTCAATATCAAGGACAGAGTACCAAAAGAAGAACAAACAAACTGTCTATCAGATCGCAATGCCAAATACGTAGGAGAAACATCACGACAATTGAATGTAAGGATGAAGGAACATATACTTTGCTCAAAGCATATTCCCCAAATCCTCTAATGATATACTGAAACTTGAAAATAAATCGGCAATGGCACTACATTCAATAGAATCAGGGCACAGTATCGATTTTGATGGAATTAAAATCCTTTTAAAAGGTTTTAACTCCTACAAAGAAAGACTAACATCTGAAGCCCTACACATATGGGCTAATCCGAATAATATAAACAGACCAGATGGAGTACTGTTAGCTGCACCATGGCAACTAATGGTTAAAAAATGAATCTACAATTTCCAATCCATTCCATTTATTTATTTATTGATTGATTAATTCTGTTTAGAATTCTCTATTCCAATTCACATTCAACGTGTAGCCATTTACAAATATTCTCCCTTCCTTTGACCTATAATCATCATTACATTGATTTCCTCCAACTATGATTTGATAACAAGCCTATCTTCAGATTGTCTATCCCTCTCCGTGCACGTAACTCAGAACAGTACACGTACACACATGATTGTAACATGAACTGCACACCTTCCTTCATCCACACAATTCCAATATTAGTTCACTTACAATGACTCATATGACAATTTCATAGCCTGTATGCAATTGGATACTCGTAATGAAATTTGACCTCTTATTTACATTTATATTCGATAATTTCTGATTTTAGTTATTTCCCTGAAGAAGCCCGGATCAGCTTGTCGAGCGAAACGTTGTAATTTTTCTTTAATTTTATCCACTAAGATTATTTACAAATAGATTCTATTCATATGACTTACATACACTCGGCGCCCAAGTTTTGTTAATATTTTCGTTCATTTTTGGACGAAGATACCTATAAAATTCAATTCACATTATCATTTAATTTGTATTGTGACTGGCAAGTGGAATCCAGGACGCGCGTTTCGTCCTATTTCGGACTCATCGGCTGGATGTACCTGCATCCCAATGTTGATGTTCACAGTGGGATTATAACAAATCAATGGGAATATACAAATTCATTCTACTATCAATTCACATTAGTTTATCTCTTTTTTTTCTTCTCATCAACAACAATCATAAAATTCTGTTTCTTTTTCTATTATTTGATTATAATGTTTCTTTCTTGTGTTTTCTTTTATATTTATTTCTAATTCTTCTTATTATTTAGATGACAGAAGATGATATTTACAAATTACATGAAGAATTAGAAAATACACGATCACAAAATAATGAAATGAAAATTGCATTAAATGAAGCACGTACCTATTCATTGATCAACAACAAAATCAATTAACAGAATTTCGACGTTGTGCTGCACAATATCAAACTGATGCTGAAGCATTCAAAGTAACATAATAAAAATCTAAAAAAAAAAAAGAAAAAAATAATAATTTGTTACATTTTATGATTTTGGTTGATTTATTTACTAGAATTACGTAATATTCAATGTTTAATGAATGAATATGCATAGTTTACAATAAGTGTACTTACATTAGTTTGTTTAATCTGGTTAGTGTTTCTTTTTAGTAAGATTGTGTTTTACAAGATGAGAATGCTAGCCCTATGTCCAACACTCCTTCTTTACCCGGGCTTGGGACCGCCAGTAACTCTAGAAGAGCTACAGGTGGAGTTATTGATCAACAACAAAATTAATTAACACAATTTCGACGTTGTACTGCATAGTATCAAACTGATGCTGAAGCATTTAAAGTAACGTAATAAAAATCTTACAAAAAAACAATCGTTACATTTTATGATTGATTGCTATAATTACGTAATATTCAATGTTCAGTGAATGAATATGCGTAGTCTACAATAAGTATAGGTATTATAATTAAATTGAAGTAATTTTTATTAGAGATTAGTAATTATTAGTTACATTTGTTATAAAATGATACCGGTTGGATATCATTAAATACTAAGGAATACAGAATAATTGTTTTGACGTAGTACGGGACACTTCCATAGAAGTAAACATTTTTTACTTTATCAAGGATTCAAATCATTGTATTTATTGCTAAAGCTTAAAGTCCTGGATTCGATTCCTCGAGTGTGAATATAAGGTCTAAACATCATTTTTAATGATATTCAGCTGTAATCAGTGTGTGACGAATAGATACATGTCGATTGTAAACGGTTATCCATAACGTTACCAAATCAAATATGATATAATGTTACTGGTCTTCGATCATAGGTGTCTCCGAAGCATTGCTCGTGTATCGTGGGACAACCGAGTGAGCAATGCTGTCGTTAGGAAACGGGTTCTAGGAAAGGAGGGCAAATAAATTGATGAGGTATTGAAACTTCATCAGTTGAGGTGGTTGGGACATGTGTTACGCATGTCTAACTACCGTCTGCCTCGACGAGCTA
Source organism: Schistosoma japonicum (assembly GCA_025215515.1). Lineage (NCBI taxonomy): Eukaryota > Metazoa > Platyhelminthes > Trematoda > Strigeidida > Schistosomatidae > Schistosoma > Schistosoma japonicum. The sequence goes on from CM046066.1 coordinate 11,156,723, forward strand.
TGTTTTGCGGTGTAGGAATAGGTTGGAAGAAAGCTAGAGGTGGCCAAACCAAAACATGGCAGAAATCGATGAAGTCACTGACAAGTGGACTGAGTCATGTTGGTAGATGTAGGCTTTGGGGTCCGCGAGACGAAAGTCACCAATGGTTAGAGACCTTGAACGACATGGCTCAGAATCGTTTGCAATGGCGCAGGTGCATTCACTCTTTGTGTTCTCTCAAAATCTTTCTGAATTCTCTATCTTTCTGCTTTCAAATTTATCTCACTGAATTATACTTTTCGAATCATATCTTCGCTCGCTAACTTTCTGCATAACTGCTAATACTTCTACTATCGCTATCACTCTTGGATTTGAACTGACAGTTGCGTCTCTGTGCTGATGTGGTATGGCAGCCTGAACTGACGTACGTACGTACGAAGTTCTGCGTTGTATCTGTCTATCTGTCTAATAAGTGTAATGCATGCACCATTGTAACTATTTCTTTTGTTCATTTATTAGATTAGTGCTACATATTCTAGTATACATTTCATGAAAGATATCATTACCATGAATCGACTCCTATTTTCGATAAATTTTGATGAACTCAACTGTTTTAATTTCCCATTGTTTTTCATGTATAAATATTGATTATGATTAATAATGTGACTCACTTACCTAAGGCAATGTTTATTTGCTCGGTTTTAAGCCACGCCTTTTGTATGAGACCTAACTAAAACATTCTATTACTTAAACTAAGGTAGGTGGACTGAAATTCGAAGGCTCAAACGAATGAATAGAAGTCGAGTGTATTTATCAACTTACTTGTAAATTACAGCATAATTTCTACTACAAAATGATTAGACTGTAGTCAGTAAGAAACTCTACTTGATCTGAGTTTCATGCTAATTGGTATTTGTCAACAATGCGAAACTATAATCATGACATTAGTGATCAATCAATTGTAAATATCATAGTTATACAGAATATTATTAGTCAGCTTAAATACCTAGAAATTGTAGACCTATAAAAGCACCTGACGTGAGTTCAGACCATATAATTTGTATCAATTCAGTCAGAATATATCTTACTTATAAGTACCAAATTAGAGTTTCTTGTTGGGTGCTTTCAAACACTAACTAACATCAAAGCATAATACAAACAATCGCTTATAACTTAGATTAGCTGTTACATTTTATCATAATTGAAGAGTTAAAATAAACAAAATATACTTCACAATTCATTGATCACTAAGTGTGTTTATTTCATTTCAGTCTATTTTTTCTAATTTTCAGTTTCAGGTTTTTTTTTCAACTCTTTCATTTTCTTTCTTAGATGAAAAGTATGTTTCTTTTAAATAATACACAAACACATGATGAACAAGTCAATGTACTGATTGGTGCATGTGAACGATTAGAAGCTGAAATTGATGCACTTACATGGCAATTAGATCAAACTAAACAATCATTACAATTAAAAACTCAAGAATGTGATTTTCTTAATGAACAATTAGATGAAATACAACTTCATGGTAGTTATCATAGTCCACATCTAGATGAAGATACTATTAATCAACAATATCAAGATAAAAGTGGTGCTTTAATAAATAGTGATAAATTAAAATCTGGTACAGATCAATATAATTCCTATATTAAGTACTGAATATAAATCACTAACTGGTAATAGTCAATTAAAACAAATGAATACAATCACATCAGAATTAAATATGAATGGTAGCAACAGATTATAATTTGAATCAAATGGATGAATTACAAAAACTTCGTAATGAATTAAATAATTATATAAGAAAAGAAAAAGAATGGCAAGAAACTCATGAAGAATTATTAAGAAAACAAAAATTACTTGAAGAAGAGAAACGACAAAAAGATTTAGTTATTGGTCGATTAGCAAATGAACAAATAGAGAAAACAAAGTCTGAGGATTCACAAGTATGTTATTGTTATATGTGATTATTACCTACCTTTATAGGAGAGTCGCAAAGTGAGTAGTAGTAGTAGTTTAGGTAGTAGTAGAATTAATTATCATTCATTGTCACCAATTAAGGAGATAAAGCCAATGATACTAATAAAGATTTAACGATTGAGTTACTTGTGATAGACAAAGACAGAAGTAGTGTGCTTGTAAATATAATATTATTATAATCAAAGTATAATAAGTAAGTTAGTCAGTCAATCAGAAACAATGTAGAACTTTGTTCGTGTGTACATTGGTTCAAGTTGCCATGCCACAATTAGCAAATAGAGATTAAATTGTCAGACAAAATCCTCGATTAGTGACAGTAGCAACAGAGTCAGATAATGAGTACATTATAACAACTTCAATTCAAGAAGTATTTAGGACATTTAAAACACAAAGAATACTGCTCAAGTAAAAGCATCTACTTCAATAACAAATTAATATCATAAATTTTATGTTGTAAATCAGTTAGACAAACATGAAGTACTGGGAAAAATGTTAATAATTGGTCACCCTGTTTTTATTAAATATTAATATTATTCATGGCAAATAATCAAATTTTAAATCAATTATATTCTTAAAATTTTGTCGCCAACCTTCTTCTAATGTAATAAGTTTGGAATGCCTTCTAAAAAGATCTAATCTACATTAACGATTTCGTGACAATCCTGTAGAGTGATAACGGTATATGCTGCATACAATAGCAAACCAGATGTATTTTCAAGCTTACTTGATACTAAAAAACCCTTGCCTAACCTCCAACTTTAGACATATTACGTCCTTACTTCAACAATCATTTATTACATTGGAATCATTCGAATACATAACATTACAATCAATTTAATGTCCATTTTCTCACAAATACATCTCCCTCCATAAAATTTGTCACATACATTGAAGGCATTAATATTAGCGTTTTACATCATAATTCTCATATTAATCGTATGTCAATAATAAACCATCATCTCTATAAATTCTATCATATAACTACAGTCAACATACCTCCCGGGTACTACGAAACAAATCAGAACTGATTACTGCTTCAATGAACATTTCATCAGTGGAAATCGCAAAATCTCAGTAGTCACATAGTGTAAAACCAAATATCAAAATATAAATAGTTCATTTCTACTACTTTTCAATATTCGCAGGTAGTATTGAATATATTTTAGTTTGGACACCAAGGATCAGTAGGAGGAATAACGAGTTAAACTTCACCTGTTCATGTCTATTTCTTAACACAACGGTCAGCTGATTGTTAGCAGATAAATATTTTCACTGATAAATTATTTCTTTAAAATCACCTCTGATTAGCTGAAAATTAAATGTAAGTTCATGACTTTATTTGGAACATAGTTTCTCAAGTCTATGGTGATTGGATAGAATAGTTATCCAATGTGGAGATTTTACGACTCTCTCAAACTCATCTATATACTATACTCTAACTGTAAATGTTATAAGTTACCTCAGTAATATTGATTTATGATTATGAAATTGAATAATTGATATTAGTGTTATTATTAATTGTCTATTGATTCAATAGAATGATGATGTTCAACATGAACAAATGCCAAGTGAAGTTATAGCAACAATAAATAATTTACATGTAGAAAAAACTACATGGAAACTATATGCATCAAGTTTAGTGCGTAGTTTTGTTGAAAACTGTGAAGAATTCATACGTAAAACACCATATAATGAACCATATTTTGAAAGTGACAGTGAACGTCGATGGTATTCATATTCAATGTATTTACTTGAAAATTTATTACAAACTTCTCCATATCTATTAAGTAAATCAGATTTAGATTTACTAGAACGTAATACAAATCATAGAACAAGACAACTGACAAATTACCATTCAAATGAATTTTCTACAAATCATAATATTCAAAGAAGATCAAATGGACCGGAATTATTGACTAGTTCAGATTTCCCATCATCAATGTCACGAATTCAATTACGTGATTCGTATACAGGAAATATACAAACAACTGAATTAGCACAGCATCAACAAGTAGATCAGGGTTATGGATCATATAGTCGTAAATCGAAACCATCACAACAACAAAAAGTTTCAGAACGTGCAGCTCGTGCTGCATCAAAACCACTGTCACATTTCTATCGTAATAAGAAATAAAACCTCACAATAATTGTACAGAAAATTTTGGTCAATGAAAATACTGCCGATATATATATCTATGTATATCCAAGTGTGTACATAACTGAAGTTATATTATTTTTACTACTAATATTGAATTCAGTAGGTAAACCTGAGTATTGTGTACTTGTGTTTACTACAATGTCTTCTGTTTTGTTAAAGACATTGAAAAAAGTGCCTTTTTCATATGATAAACAATTCAATAATCTTATTTACTTATTTGTCATTGTTTTTTTTATTAAAAAAAGAAAACATTTTCACTTCAAAAAGAAACTAATAAAAAAATAAAGTAAATTAACACTCATTTTTATTAAAGCAAAGATGTTGTAAACGAAGAATGTTTCTTTTTCAATAAATTTTTATCAGGTTCTATAATTAAGAATTCGAAAATTAGTAATCATAAGACAAGATAAATACAAAGCAAATATATAGTACAGTGTAGAGATGATCACAGTCGGTGAATGTGTGCTCTAACCAACTAAGTTAATCGTTGATTTAAGGAGTCATATTTATACTTAATACCGATTTTCATGTACACCGATTACAGTATGACTTGTTCTTTATTTCAGTCACAATCCAGAGGTATCTTCAAGCTTACATGATACTAAAAAACCCTTGCCTAACCTCCAACTTTCGACATCTAACGTCCTTACTTCAACAATCATTTATTATATTGTAATCATTTGGAATACATAACATACCAATCAATTTAATGTCCATTTTCTCACAAATACATCTCCCTCCATAAAATTTGTCACATACATTGAAGGCATTAATATAAGCGTTTTACATCATAATTCTCCTATTAATCGTAAATCAATGATAAACCATCATCTCTATAAATTCTATCATATAACTACACTCAACATACGTCCCGGGTACTACGAAACAAATCAGAACTGACTACTGCTTCAATGGACATTCCATCAGTGGAAATCGCAAAATCTCAGTAGTCGCATAGTGTAAAACCAAATATCAAAATATAAATAGTTCATTTCTACTACTTTTCAATATTCGCAGGTAGTACTGAATATATTTTAGTTTGGACACCAAGGATCAGTAAGAGGAATAACGAGTTAAACTTCACCTGTTCATGTCTATTTCTTAACACAACGGTCAGCTGATTGTTAGCAGATAAATGTTTCCACCAACAGGTCTGACTAGTAGAGTTCAGACTTGTTGGGAGTGAGGGAGTTATCACCAATCATAATGAGTGATCATCGTGCTACATCACAAGCCGATGAAAGTGGGGGTTCTACTATTGGATGCCAGCCGATCTAGTGGTCCAGAGGGTTAAGCGTTCACCAACCTGAAGCCCATGGAATAGAATCCAGGGTACGCTCAGCTGAAGCGTTCTACACTAGGATGAAACAGCTATCCATTACTCCTTGGTTTTCACTGATACCCTGTCAATATTAATTTGTGACGAATTCAACCAACTAAGCTTATTACCAATCTCCACAAACCAATTCAATTAAATCATATCAATGTTACTTCAGTATTAACAATCGTATTTCATAATGCCATATACAATAATCCTTCGTATTGAAATGAAATCCTTCCCTCAAAATAAAATATTTCTTCTTTGTTTCGTGATTATTATTTATGAGCTCATGTTTGTAGAACCTGATGAAAATTTATCGAAATGGATATTCTTTGTTGTTAACGCTATTTAAGATTTAAATTATTTCCCGCCTCAATGTTTACTAAGTGTGTCGTACTTTGAATCTCCAGTCAATTTATCATTTTATTATTGGATGAGTGCTGGATATTAAAAAGCAACCTTCTTTTAAAAAAAAGATTTCATTCCAAGCTGATGGAGTCATTAATAATTGTCGTTTATGAACATGTTCATTATATCACAGCCGGATACGTTGGATGGTAATCACAAATATATTTAAAGACTGAGCTAAAAGAACAGAAAAATGTTAGGAAACCCTGGGTAAAACACCCTTAGTGAACATTAAAAGCGTAGATAATTTTAACATTACTTGAGACATATTAACTATTTATCTGGTACCACTTAATGATTGATTTAGTAATAAAGTTTTTTTTAAAAATTAGATAAATTGGAAAGTAGGTTCTGAAAATTATTTGACGTTATTCCGCAACGTTGCCAATGTTCAGTAACTGTGTTACACTTAGTATTCCTATCATTTTGTAGATGAGTGGAATTATAATCAAAGGCTTCAATTCAGACCCAAACGCACACAATATATAGTGTTTCCTATTTGATTATCAGGCTGCACTATAAAGAAATATTTATTGAACACTATTGTTGGGAACTATAGACAATTGAAAACTCACTTAATGTAACGAAGTTGATTAAATTTGCTGGATACTAGGTATCTATTGAATATTAAATGTGTTGTGAATAACTTCAGTACACTTCGTAAGCGGTTCCTCTCACTAGTTGATGATGAATCACTTTGAACCAGGAAAAAAGTGGAAAGTTTAATTGATATAAATGATTCAGAGATTGTCAGATCCTATATTCTCCAAGCGACTGAATTTAGTCACTATGGGGTATGGACTGAATACAGAGATGATAAATTATGACTAATCCTCGGTGTAAAATAATACTTTACTCAAGATTTAGGGAAGGAAAAAAGTGGATTCACCGAAGAGAGAGATTTCGGACTGACAATGTCGTATGGTAGTTATTGACAGTAGTTCAAACAGGAAGTCTGAGCCTACCAACAAATCTCAAACTAATAGTCACAATTTGTCTTCTATTTGTGCTGTCACCCAGCAGTTACGCAACAAGGTATACAGAGACGCAGATACACACTCTCGTTAATTTTCATGCTACATTTAACAGATGTTACGTCTAACCTTAGCATTAGCTTCCCAACTGTCCCAATATACACGAGAAATGCTTAAAAGATATCTAAAATTATATGTTATTAACTTGTGTATATTCTTTTCCGAAGATCAGAAATGAACTACTGGATAGCATACTTATTTTTTGATAAGTAAATGGTATATACTAAAAACATCAATTGATCTTTTTGAATCTGTTCCAAGATCTAGTCATCCACCAATCCAACGAGGATAATGAAACTTCTAAGATAAGTAAAGTGATTAACGGGATCAGTAACTTTATTTCCCTTCATGGAAATAAACACTAGCTCAGAAAATTAGTGAAACAAGACATTATATTTCAATGAAGAGAAATCTATACAAAGTATTTTTATCTTGTCACTCAAAGGCGTGCTCAAGACACTACATTTTATCACTTTCTTAATCTGAAACAGAATTGTATTATATTATTCTAAGCAGAAGAATGAATTTCTAGAATATAGAATGAATTGTTATCTTCATATACATGTTTGATGAAATCAAAGACGTAGAAAAGAAGGAGTTCCGGCAAACAGTAAGAATGACAGATAACACAGCTGCCAGTAGGTTCATATAAATTATGCGGCAAGCATTTCAACATTCAATAAAACCAGTTAAATAACAAAATCAATGTTTTTCACTAAAGAAATACATCTGCAGGTGGATATCTGTATGCAGTAATGTTATACATCATCTACATATATGTTATGGTATTCTGATAAACCTAATGAAGTACTTAATGAATAAAAGCTAACGAATCCTACACCCAAGCTTCATAAGAATTAATAACAAAACGAATATTATCTCTTTCTACAATGAATGATACAAAACATTTTAAAAAGAATATAATCAAACAAGGATCTATTTGCACAATCATTAAATGTACACGCTATTACTCTTTTTGATTCTTGAGTGTTAAAAACTCTAGTCCAACACTTTGGTGAGCAAGTCTTCTATCTCGTTTAGCAATGGCACGCCAATCTTGTCTCTCCTTCCAATATTTTGCCCATGCAGCAGTAGAAGTTTGATTTAGTTGATTACATTCACGAGGATTATTTACCTCTTCAAAACTGTCAGATACCTGTAAGATGTGAGAATGTTATCAGGCAAACGTAGAAAACAAAACATTTTATCAGTGCGAATTTGTAAAAACGGAGAAATATCATCAAAGTAATCGAACGTGAATTGACTGGAACCATTTAAGCTAGTCACTAAACAATTGAATTAAAAATTGGTCATAACTTTCCCGTGAACCATCAATAAATACTTAGTTTCGAAGATAACTGGCGCGCCGGAATAGATACGATAACGATTTCCTCTGGTTTAGCACTGAAACTTTGGTATCACTTTGCTATTACGGAGAACGAAATGAGCCCTAGGAACTCCACATTCGATTATAGATATCTTTAAAACACTGCTCCTGTAGGATGGGAACACTGAGTGAACAAAACTGAGTTTAGATGCAGGGTATTAGGGAGTGGCAATACATTAGTTGACAAGGTTATAGGTTTATCCCGGCTGAAGTGGTTTGGACGTGCATTACGTATGCCCAGCTACCTTATACCTCTACCTGTGATGGCAACTGGAATAGGAGTAAAATAGAAGTTCGCGGCGGAAAAATCAAAATTTGGTATCAGTGCGTGAATTCGTTGGCTGTAGGTTTGAGTTACGCTGTCAGGTGTAGACAACCTGGTTGAAGTCCACGCGACTGTCGTCACCAATCGTTGAAGACAGTGAGTGACAAACCACGGAATAGGTCATAGTGGTGCAGGTTCATTTATCCTTCGCCTTCGCTTAAATTCTGAGTTTAAAATGATTTAATACCTTTCTTTTCACAAATTAACACTTACTACCAGAATCATATTCCTCATATCCAATAATTTTTGTTATAAGTGATATTACTACTATTTTTATTACTTTGGTATTTATCTTAATTTTACCATGCTAATCGGATGTGGCAACTTGAACTGACGAACAAGTGTGACAGGTTCCACATTGGACATGGTTTATTGATACTAGGTATTCTGAGGTTCTTATTTAATGACTACCAAACGATTGTACCTTTCCCCAGTCTGTTTATCTGAAGGCAATATATAAGTTGTGCTATGTTAGATCAGATGATTAGATACTAAGAGGGCATTTAAACTATTAATGTCAGTCAGTCAGTCAGTTACAACATAGAACTTTGTACATGCGTACATCAGTTCAAGTTGCCATGCCTCAATTAGCAGATAAAGATTAAATTGTCGGACCAAATCCCAAAGTAGGGGAGGTAGTAACAGAGTAAGTACTAACGGGAAGGCATAGAGATCATAGATAAGATTTGAGAAAAAAGTGATTCAGTAAAGAGAAAATTATAATAAGCTCAAAAATTAGAATTTGGAGGAAGACAAGGAGTGGATGCACCTGCGCCATTGCAAGGTCTGAGGGCGAAGTCGTACTGCTGACTGCAGAGGGGTGTGACAGCAGTAAGGTGTTTCCCTCGGACAACCAGCATCTGCAGCGATGCTGCCTTCTCACAAGGAAGGAGGGGTTAAAAAAGGTTGGCCCTAAAAATGTCACACCTCACCCTACCTCACGCAGTTCCGTCTCCGGCGGTAAGGGTGCCCACTAAGGGCTTTTAAGTGCGGAGCTAATACTCGAAAAACTTTTCATAAAAAGGCCGTGCGTGACAGGCCTCAAGCAGTTGTCCCTTGGGCTCTGCGATCACGCTCTCAGGTCTCTAAGACCAACATTAATCTATCTTCTTTTTCAGGTTCGTCAAGAAACACCCTTCCATGGTGTGGGCAGCCAGGAAGTGAAAACCGCCCTCATACCTCTTACAGCACACGAGATCATCTTGTTCGAAGCCAAATCCCAAACTATTAATGTAGGTGGCTACGATATCACCACTTCAAACATCTAGCTTTTTCTATAGAGTATGAGCTTCAGTTCATTAAGGTTACTGTTCCTCGTCACAAATAGTGAATAATGTATGCTCAAAACATCATTTTCTTCTATGAATTAGGCTGTCAAACATGCCTGTTATGTGAGAAGCGATAATAATGTCTACTATCTAAAACGTTATAATACATACTAATATAAGTTAGTTAAATTCCCTATAGGAAAAGCATTACAAACTACACACACCGACGGTGTAGTTCACATTCATTTACTGAGTATAGATTTCTGTACTCGAAACTTAGTCGTTGAAAGTCGGACGTCTTAACTACTGCCAATCAGAATTAAATCAATAAGCAGTGCAACTTTCATTCGCTAGATATTTATCTGAACTAAGCTGATTTTAGAACATGATCACTTTTCGCCAACAGATAATACACAATAATAAAAAATTTTAAGTATAAATGATAATAACGTACTAAATTTCTTGGTTCAGAAGGGTGGCATTTCTTCCTTGTTGATTTCAATCTTGAATTAATTATTCTAATGAGCTTATCTCGTTCCAAACCATAAACATTACTAGGTTTGATAAAAGATGGAAGAATAGTAGTAGCAGCAGTAGTAGTGCTTACATTCTCGGATGATTGTATATTTTCTAACTCACTTGGAGGAGCATTTACCTAAATCAGCAATGTGCGTGTAGAAAGAAATCAAGAAGTGTATTTTTTGGATGACAATGAAAAATGTTAGTTAAAGAAAGCAAACTGTACGGCTAATATGAAGTCAACCATAACCAGTCGGTGCAGAAAATATACGAACTGAACTACTGAAGTTGTTAGTTATGGGCATAAACAAATAAACAGTCAGTCACGTTGCAGTTTGTCATTATTTAGTTACTAGTCAATTAAATGTGATCTATATAAGTATATAGTTCTTCCAACATTGATATAAGATGTGCCTGCATTTTCGGCAGTGACTGTCTAGGAGTAACTATCCCGTAGTTCGGATACCACGCTAGATCACCCTTACTACTTAAGCTTGGTTCGGTTTTCTATAAATTCACTCCGTTCTTAAAATGCAGAATGTTTTTGTAGAGATGATAAATCTGGGGACAAATTTTTGAGGACTAGAATGTATGATAAAACAATGTAAACTGGGATAATGACTAGTGTTTTGTTACAAACGTGGACTTTTTAAAAAATGATGGGATAAATGTGTTCTAGATTTTGTAAACTTAAGTTTGTACGACATTCAAGCATGTCTAAGACGGTTTACATATGTTGATAAACGAAGCGATAACGCTATAGAGAGATTTGGCTTCATAATACTCAATATTTTTAAAATGTACAACGCAGAATGTGGCATATTCTCGCATTGGTCCAAGATGTAATATCACAATAACACAGTGAGATCAAACTTACAAGATTAATACCACAGTACAGTTCAACAATCAACATAAAAGAAAGGTGTGTATGAAAGGATAATGGAACTTAAGATCTAGAAGATAAAGAGTGAATACAATAGTGCAAATGTAACTGATTCTAGGCGACGTTACCTAGAATCTCCAATCATTGGTTGTGACAGTTGCGTGGACTCTAGTCAGCTAGTCTGCATCTGTCAGCACGACTCAAACCAACAGTTAGTGACTTTATGAGTAGATGCTATATTTTAATCTGCCTGATTGTAGTTTTTTTTCCAACACAACTCTGTCCCTAACACCAATATTGCTTCTTTGATTATCTAATGACATGTTAGCGATTCTTTCAAAACATCTATGACCAAAAACCCATAGCTTACGCAAGTCTTTTATTTTATTAACCCATGTTTCGTACTCATAAGCTAGTACTGAGAGGAGTGCGGCGCAGTACATAATCAGTTCATGAAGTCACCAACTGCTGACCTAAGTCGAAGTGGTAGGTTCAGATTACCTGTTTAGTGCTGATGCAATTGATGTAATCAGTGCTTAGAGACTTTGAGTGACGTGGCTCAGAATCGGTCACGGTGGCCTACGTTCATTCCCTCTTTGTCTTCCTTTAAATCGTAAGTTAAAATTACTTTACAACTTTCCAGGATTTAATCCTTTCTTCCTAGTACACACTCCTTTTTCTTACTACCAATGAAGTAACTGCTACTTCTATTAATTTGGCTTTCATCTTGCTGTCTTAACGACTTGGACCGAAGCATATATGTGCCAGGTTCTATGTTGTTAATACATACATACGTTTTTAATGTATTTATCATATACTACTTTACTCCGAAGAATATATAAAACGAGGACACCAATGCTAATTTAAGCCCAAATATTCATAACAACTTCTTGATAAAAGTGCCAACGTTACAATTTAACATTTTATCGATGTTTATTTAAAGCATAGAAGCTATACAGATATTCTTAAGCTACAGTTCAGTTCATACATACGAGACACGGAATCCAGAGAATATAACAGAATTCGACTCGTGCAAGTGATGTGTTTGACTATACAACTGGAAATGATACCTTGAAGTTAAATATGAAATTTACTAATAGTGCTAATTAAATGTAGGATATTAAAGACTCTTTACACAATGTGCTTTTGAAAATCTGGATAATACATGTTGCCATAAGGTAGAAAGGTAGGTTTGGAACAACGAATAAGACATGCTAATAGAAGAAACCCATGAAGAGTCTCTACAAGTATATACTATCACATGACTTAAATGTTCTTTAATATTATTAGCGATACTATGTACTAATACTAGTGCACTCCTTCATATGTGTAGTTGCTTGTGTATCTGCATCCCTATTCTCTTTATTACGTCACTCAAACGTACCACACTAATTAAACTTTCATATTTCTTACTGTTGATCATGTTCAATCTTATCCCTTAAGTTAATTTACATTTAGGACAATTATATCAAGGCATTTGACGAAATACTCCTGAGTTACTTGTAGGACCGTATGAATCTTCGTTACTGTTAATTTAATACAATTCCTAGATAACAGATAGTATCCTCATCGCGTTAGTTCTGTAGGAAATATTGAGAAATTATAGTCCTATAATTATTAGTAGCAATAAGAGCACTACATTAGTACTGTGAACAGGATCAGAATCAACTGATCAATACAAATACTACAGAGTCGATAATGTCCCTTGTCCTTGGCCTACATTTTGTTATCCACGTCGATGTGGACAAAAGTGTAAATACCACTAATTTGTCTAAATCATAATTCGGTTTGACAATGAAAATTTTCTCATTTAAATGTTTGTATTTGCATAGGGGATCTGGTAATCCGTTATGAGGGCATATAGTAAATCAACCGGTATAAGAACCGCAGCATCTATCTATTTTATCGTTAAGCTATGTTACTATTGACGGCAAAATAAGTCGTAGTTGCTACGTTCTACACATTTATAAATCATACACCACAGCACTGTCATTGGAATACGTTAAGTTGTGGTAGTAGTTTAATGAATGTTATCAGTATTACCGAAAACGGGACTTCATTCTTAAAAAACCAAAATGTGAATAATACATGTTTTAATTATGGTTGAAGAGTACTTCTTAATCATAAGTAGCAATCACAAAACACCGATGGTCTAAGACGTTACAATACTTACACGACCACTAATTACTTGCATTAATCTACCACGCAGTTGTGACTAATGTCGTATTGTTTAGCTCTTAGTACAAGGTGAAAACTCGTGTACTTGATTTAATGAATGTGATACTACCAGGTTGTTTATATCAGGGTAGGTGAAGAGGAACACTATAACTACTGGTCTACCGATTTTTCTTAATATACATAGAAGTTTACAGGTTGATTTGGTCAATGTGACAATCAGTTAAAATGACTAACTGGGTGCACATATCCCCAAGAAACACTAGTGCTAAAATGTCAAGTAACACAGAACCTAAGTTTATAGTATATAAGTTGGATTGTGACTGGCAAGCGGAATCCATGACGCGCGTTTCGTCCTATTTGGGACTCATTGGGTGGATATGCCTGCATCCCAATGTTGATGTTTACGCTGGGATTCGAGCTCAGCCCGCTTCGTACCAAACCCCACCGTGTTCATCACTAGGCTACTTGTGTACTGTCGCTATATCGAGGCAATCCGCACATTTGGCAACAGAGGCTGACCAGTTTCAATCCATTACAAATCAACGGGAAGATGCAAGCTTATTCTAACTAAGTTTACAGCTTTTGTAGAATGTTACCAATCACTTGACATATCTCACAACTTACAGTGAATGTAAAAAGACTATGACTTCAGCTTGTTTAGCTTTTGCAAGCTGTACAATAGATTAAATGAATATGTCTTTTTAAAGCTTAAACATATCACTGTCTTAAGTAAAGTAGAACTACACATATATGCGCATCGGTTCAAATTATCACATCACATCTTTACAAAGAAAAATTTATCAGGATATGAGAATAGTAGAAATATTAATTTAGGTGCTGTAAAAAGACCAGATACAAAAAAGGTGTACACAAATAATACAGTCTGTAGTATGAAGACCTAAAACATGCACAATAATATCTACTTACCAGGTAGGCCTCTTTAGTAATGGAAAACTGGAAAAAAGGAATCTTCGCTTTTGGATAACTTTTGTGCAAAACAGATCTATCAAAAATTAATAGCCAAGCGTACAGTTTTTTCAACGTAAGAATAAGTATACTACCTTAGTTCACTATCTGCACTATTCATATATTGCTGAACAGAAAATGCCAATGCAGTAGGTGTTCGTTTGACTAATTGTTTATCGAAATTATTACATATAGGTAGTTTACAGTTGACATCAATTTTCGTATACTTATCAGCAGGTATAAGCTAAGGCAAATAAAATACAAAGAATAGTGTTTTTTTTCTATACTTACAGGTTGACCATAAAAATGTGCAAGATTTAATTCACAATAGAACTTAGTAAATATAATATTTTGTTACGATAGAAAGCTTTGTGCTTGTTACAAATACGTTCCGAATGCAAAAATGATAACGTCCAATTATGGATAATGAACAACGATACAATGCAGTTACTCAAAAACATCTCAAGAATTTGATGTCATATAATTTATATGGTTCACTATGCACTTTAAATTAACATTATGTTAACTCTTAACAGTAAATTCCTCACTTGGTAGATAGTACTCAAATGTCATAATACCGTAAGGTAGTATTGAATGTAGTATTTTGATATTCATCAAATAGTTTATACATACCGAGATTGAGACTATGCCTAATAAATGATTGCCATATGTAGTCAAACGGATTGAGTACTCCATTTATCAGGAATAGCGGATTAACACAGATGGGTAAATGGTAAACGAAATTACAACACAAATGCAGGAAGCCATTCATGACGCTGGAAATGTCAAAGGAAGAATATTTTGAGTAGTAGTTCAACGTTATACTTAGTGATAACGTGATCGCTGACGGTAGACGATATTAGAATATAAGTACTAAAAGAGCTGATTATACGCAATGGTTAACTGAATCAGTAATTTAAAAATTAACCTTCAAAACACTAAGGTAAGTTAACTGATATGCATCAATTGATTTGGTTGTAATTTTTGCAATATGTGTTGATGCTTTTCTTTAAGGATTCAAACTAAGTCTTGGCAAGTTCGATTCGTTACATAATGCAGCTATAACAAGTGAATTACATTAACTCTATTATAAACCTTTAAGAAAATACTTCATATCAAATAGAACTTCACTACTGTGGTTTCAGAATTCGTTTTTAGCCTACGAACACAATACACTTGCACTTACGGATGAGATAAATGTTGACTAACACAACTTAAGGATAGCTCTTTTAGAAGCGACAATAAAAAATACAAAAAAAAGATCGAAAAACAAGAGTTTTAAGTGCCAACTATTTTAATTATTCCTACTATTGAAAACTGTTCTTCGCCACGAAATATATTTTAATTTAAGCTTTTCATCTAGAAAACTTTCACTTAACCTTAACTGAAACAATCTACAATATTACACAATTGGGAATAATACCAAAGAAATGCATGAGTATTGGAGTATGAAAGCATATCTAAAAGTATCTTAACAGAATGCCAGGGGTTTTTCACTCATCTACTCAATATTTAAAAGTGTCACTCGAGTTAAAACTCTATGTCAACTGTTATCAAAATAATTACTACTCTGAATTGCAGCTAATACACTTTTAAAAGAAGTTACGAGTTTGGTTTAGTGCTTTAAAAGCAAAATACAATGAAACTTGTAGGAATAGTAGACTATATTTTTAACATAGTAAAAATATTGTTAAGAGATATTCGGAATATGTTTAAAAAGTCTGATATAAATGATATGACTTCATCAACGTCAGACTTGTTCTTCGAAAGAACTAAATATTCTAATATGTTCCTCTGTATTACGTAAACTTACATCACTGTATTTCGATTATTTATTTATTCTATGAAGAAGCGGGTTACACTAAGTCACGGAACATCCAGCGATTTCAATCTCTACTAATTAAAATTTCGCAAATGCTACTTATTTCCTACAAACAATCTACCTAATACTAATTTGAAATTATAAAGTCTAACATTGGCACTTATACCTAACGAGAAATAAGGTTTATTATATTAGAATGAACACCTACTATCTAAGTTACCTAAAGTAAGACAGAGGAAAGCTAATTTTATCTACCTAACTCAGTGTCTATCGAGTATTTAGACTACTAAAATATAAATACGTTAACACCCAATGTGAATGACCACTGATGTCCGGACTATCAAGTCAAATGAAGTATACTTAAATGTTTACTATTAGCAGATTACTAGCTATGTGGATACACTCGTTGTAACCTAAGATACGAGCACTTGAGTGAAAAAACAAGTACCAGTACAAGAGTTCCGTAGATAAAGCATTATTAGTGATCAATTTCGGTCGGTTAAATCGAGAGGGTACAAACAATAAGTAACCTGATAAAAAAAGCCGTTAAAAAATACGTGGCATCTCAGTTAGTAGACACTAATGACAACTATAGAGATAGATACTGAGGAACCTCCTTGCTGTTAGGTTTCAAGTTATGTTGAAGTTAGCAAAATTATCTAGCTGTCAAAAATTCGGTAGTTAGAATACTGTTAATTAGCTGCTAAGTAAAATTTAATTTTGAAAGAGAAATAAGACGAAAGCAGTTAAAGAATAAGTACCACATGTGATGAAACAAATTTACTCACTAGTGATATAAACAGATTTAAATAGGAAAATTGCTTACTTCAATTATATCCAGCGACGCTGCCTCTACACCTAGTACTCCAGAACTTAAGATTTCTTTTAAATGCTTTTTGCAATGTATCAAGTAACGATTACGGCTATTATTCGCAATTGAACTTATTCGACTCTATATGTGCATTAAGAACGCTCCATGAACATACAAACCAAGGTCGATGTCATTTTTGTTAAATCTGATCCAATTTTCAAATAATAGGACTCAACGAAAAGGAAGTTTGTCAATAAGCTAAGAATTAAGATAAAAGATATAAAAATGAGTTCCTTATTAAAGTTAACGATCTTTGTAGTAAAGAATTGCTTAGTTTCAAACAATACGAACTGTCAGATAAACTTAATGACAATATAATAGGTTCATTGTTCGAGTCAGTAAGTAACAGTAGGTTTATATACTTACTATACCTTCATACCTTGGCAACTGTTTTTTAATATCATGGTAGAAATATGCATACAACTATAGCTCTGGATAATATGAAAGCCAAGCCTAACTTACGCTTTCTAAACAAATTTAGATGGGCGATAGGTTTAAAATAAGATATTAGTATTAAGGAAAGTATTGAATAGAACTGCCTATTATCTGATTGGTACCACGTTGTGTAGACTGTTTCGTCCTGGAAATCAATGATAGTTACGGCTGAAAAGTACTAATATCCAATATCGTTGTGACGAGCTAGTATAAACCTATCGATTTCTTGGAGCTTGCAGTTCTGATTTAACTGATTCGGTTTCAGATCTTTGGCGGTCTTATGGGAGATGTCTGACTTCCCGGCTGTACAAGCCATAATAAAGTTGGCAAATGAAATTCACATTTCTTATTTTCCCGGTTGCATTGAGTAATACCCTATACGTAACCTTTTTTCCACTTTCCCAATGATCCCCAACATTACATAGTTCCGACGAACGAACGTAAAAAATGTGACCATGATCACAACTAACCAATCATATCGGGGTAAAGAAAAGCGGCTGGTATTCATGTGAAAACTAATTCGATTACAAGATGTAGACGGCGTTTTCGTGATATTAATGAACTTCAAATACCAACTAAGAGAGGGAAATCGTGATCTCTGCACCACAAGTACACATGCATTACAAACCTAATCTTAAACTACGAACGTGTTCCTAGCCTGCCTCTGACCTCAAACGTAAAATAATTCTAACCACTGAGTCATATCCCACTCTTATAATCTAATGTATTATTAGGAGCATTAATCCACGAAGTGATAACTTAGAATAGCAAATAGACAATACGGCTTCATAGATTTCCTATTGCAGTGTAATGAATTGTTAGTCTCCAAATTTTCGGAATTTTCGAACAGCCATTTCACTCCCACAATTACGAACAAATGTCTTGTGAAATAATCTCACATCCAATAGAAGCGTCGGGTATACTCTACGAGTATATTCCATAGATCCCTTAGAATTAAAATTACACATCAACAACCGATCTAGAGTAATCAAATCACTGGTAACGACTTCCATCACTTATACAATTATGCGACATTACCTCGAAATTAATAGATTATCTTTGATTTTTAACACAAATAAACATTCGTCCGTCGGAACTATGAGTCATATTAACTAGTACGTTGACTCGTCAGACTCTTATACATATATTTATTTAAGCATTTTTCATATTATTAAGATACCTTTTAAAATGTAGGAAAAGACTTTCACATGATGTACACTGCCTGAATACTATAAAGACGGATATAACATTCCCAAGTAACAACAAATTTAAAAACGAATCACAGCTTCAATTTTCAATATCTAAGTGGGGAGCTTTCATAAAACCTACTGATTTCTTTATACTTGCACCTTAGTGTTTCGGCAACAGCTCTTAGTAGCTTCGAAGAAAAGCAGGGAGATTTGTGTTGTATTGGTTACAGAGGGCTCGGGTATTTTTTAATCAAAATATTTTCTTTCATTATAATTTCTTCCTCCCTACTTTTCGGGATGAGAAAGTTTTTGGGGGTTGTAGCATTCCGACACAAACAAGTAGGCTCACTGACCACTAGAAATATTACAGGGAGTTTGGAGGAAGTAATATAAAAATAGGAAGAACACAACCAAGAAGTTTCTAAAGTTAATACTGGATGTTTCGGTAATAATAATAGATGATAGTGTGAATACATTCACATTCAGAATTAAGAAGTAGGTTGACAGCTCCAGGGTGAATTTAGGAAGGTTTTCTCAATGTCCGAGGTAGTAGGTAGTGGCATATATTGAGAGACCTGTTGCTCCTACCTTTATTTAAACTGGTCCACCAGTTTAGCACCCCGTTAGACATTCCACATAAAGCGCATTACCATTGCGTGAAAGTTCTTACTCAATCGTTAGGTCTTTCTCATATTAGTAATTTTTCATGAAGTCTCTAAAAAGTTCGTTAATATTTCTTTTGTGAGAGGACTTACTTGCTGCGACTGTTTTAGGTCCAGGAGTCCTTATATATCTTAACATAATCTTGTCTTATTCTTCTACACAAATAAGCCCTATGGCCTAGCTCTCAAAGTCGATCTTCAAATGAGGTGTATTTTATGAACCACTACTCACCTGGTTTCTCACCACAAGTTAACTTGGACCTATTGATTGGTTTCAATGGGATATCTTGGGTTTTTAGTAGATTCCAGTGTAGTCAATCTGGTCACTCCAATACATGGAACCTAGTGGATTAGGTAGTTAATTTGAGAGCTAGTAAATGCGTTAACCTCAATGTGATGAAACCATTAAATTAGGTTCCAGACTGGTAAAGAGACAGAACCAGCTCGTTTTATTATTATGTTCAGAAATTTCGTGCAGAATTCAAGCCAGTCTATATGCATGGTCATAATGATACATAACGGTTAACCCTTACTCATAAGGACACAAATTTGACAGAACTAAGTGCATTAATAGCAATAATATCTGCAAAATATAGTTTACAGGTGTAGAGAGATTACATGGGAATACGTAATTGTCAAGCTAGCTATTCGGATAGGTCTGACTGATCTAATGAAATGCAGTATTTAACAGTCCGAATCAGCTGATGAATACCAAACCCAAACAAATTGTACTAAGTTCAGAAAACCTGATTCAAAAACCAGTAACCAAGATACCAAGTTCACAAACTGTCAAGTAAGCTATTCAGATAGACCCCATCGGTTACTATTGTAAGTCTTCTAAATGCTAGTTATTCATATCTCAGAAGCCAAATCAATAGTAGCTACACACATAATCCAAACAATCAGAATACTTAATAGTATAATGTTTGCTAACATTAGCGCAAGTTTACGGAACATTGATATGACAAGCAGGTCCTAAACAATAAGTTTGTAAACAATACTCTGTACATCTGAATCCATGCTAGCTGAAACTACGTTCCCACGAGCGTCACGACCAATTCTACGCTGGGAATTATAGGCGTCTAACAATGGATGGCGGCTCGACTAAACAATGCTCAAAATTATCAGTACGGCAGCTTATTTGATAATAGTAGATCGCCACTAACCGAAGTACTTTGTAATCCTGAGAGTTCAAGGATATGTTACTAAAAAGTAATTGTTTAATGAAAGCAATCGATC
This sequence comes from Schistosoma japonicum, assembly GCA_025215515.1. Taxonomy (NCBI): domain Eukaryota; kingdom Metazoa; phylum Platyhelminthes; class Trematoda; order Strigeidida; family Schistosomatidae; genus Schistosoma; species Schistosoma japonicum. The sequence goes on from CM046066.1 coordinate 11,177,348, forward strand.
AAAGCAATCGATGTCGTGGAACTAAGATATTCTTATAATCCAAAATTGTTTTAAATAGATTATTGTAGTGTCCATTACGAACATCATCATTGCGTGGACGGTGTCTCGTAGGAGGAAAACTGCAGTGTCATAATTAAATAGTGGACGAAAGACTTTTCTTAAGTCTAGATGCTTGGTGCTGATGTAATATGACACATAAATTGAGAGCTGAAAAAATAGAGTAGAAAAAACAAGCATCATAAGGTGGGCATAAATGATGAATGAAGTATAACATTTTATGGTGAATGCGAAGGTCCATTAATCGTGAAGTGCACTCTAGTGTATGACCAAGATACGTTTACCGTACAACCAAAACAACTTCTAGCGGTTTAATCCTTTCTTACAAATGAGAAGTCAGAAGGCAATGAAGGATGGGAGAGAAATGATATTTGATCGTGAACAGAACTTCAGTGGGGTAGGAACGTGTAGGCTGGTAAACTAGAGAGAGATGCTTCTCATGGTGGTTTGAGTCATAATCAGGTAGTGAATCGAGACCGCGCGCCTTCAACTAGTTGTGTCCACTAAAACATACATGGTTAGCATTATTGCTGAATGCTAATGCAACTATTTATTTTCGGAATTATTTACCAATACAATCGTGTTAAAAAAATTTATTATCTATATTTTTTTGACAAAACACCGACTAACACCAACGTTAGCTAACGTAAATTACAGAGTAGAGAGTTCAGAAGAGTTAAGCTTGATATGGCACATATTCTAGAATTCAAACTCTGCTTAGTATTAATGAAAATTTGATGGTCGTCGACCAAGCTGATATTGCAATATTCAACATGAAGTGTTGTCCTATCTTTACTTAACTGTTATAAGTGTTGAGGAATAAACTACCAAAACGGAGTATCAATTCTTTATATTTTTCATCTCACGTAGCACTTAACAGTGTAGCGTCGTTATTCCAATTTTCTTATAAACAAAACATTTTCCGTTATTCAGTTTCACTGAATAAGAAGCATAGGGCTTTCAAAAGATGGGGAAGTAAATAGCTCTGAATTCCACTCTTGTGCATTCTCTTACTAGTTTTAAATTGTAGGTTGACTCATCACATGAGGCAGGTGTTATGTATTGTGAAAATATACGATGCCGTTTATGGTTGCTAATCACTGTACAGACACGTCTGTCCCACGACTACCAGTCCCCAAACCGAAATAAAGGAAAAACAGCGATTGATGAGCCAAACAGACAGAATCTGTTTTGTATTTCAATTATGTCTTTATATATACAGAAAATCAGACCGCATCGTCAACCAATTAGAAAACTGACATTGATACAAAATAAGAGTAGTAGTGAATGTGAACTGGGGTAACGTATATGTAGTCAATTAATTATAGTTCATAAATGAGAAATGATATAACAACAGTTAATGCCTTAAACAGGAGTATAGGATGAGGGTAACGTAATGATAATAAGAATTAAATCGTCGCTTCGTATACAACCAAAAATAATGGATCGTTTACAGGAAGAACAGTTCTAGAAGATAATCAATCTTCTTCAAGTGCCCGTCATGACAGAAGGCTCGACTGTTATGTTAAAGTAGCAGTCACGTTCAAGAATTAAAGGGTAGCAAGCATTAACAACGAAGCAGTTAGTTTCACACAAGACAACAAAGGAGCTGAATCCAGAATTTCACAGAATCCACTTGTCTATTTCTTGCTATTTCATTTCATACTTGACGTAATATTTTAAGACTTAACAGTTGAATCAGCATAATTCTTACTATAATTAATATATGTGACAATTTTTGGTCATCATTCACCCCCTGTATTTTTCAAGTTCTTACTTAACTGATATCATTTTAAGCATAATTCAGTTAGTGACTAACAACATTTGACCTGACTAGCAATTTTATCACATCAAAGTATATTCATGTATTTGATAGATAATCTTATTATTTTAGTTGTCATTTAAACCTACACAATGTTAAACAATCTACATGATAATTATCATTTCCGACTAATAATCGTCGTTTACACAACAACTCCAAATTCATATGGTGTATTTATTGATATCTAAAGGATGTATCTGCCTAAGAATTGGCTACTTTTGTGATCATTAATTTTAAACTCCTAATTTCCGAATTCCGTGAGAATTTATCAAAAAGATTGTAGCGGTAAATAATCCTCAAAATAAATAGATGCATAGGCTCTCGACATTGATGCTGACCATTTTTGTTTTAGTGGACACAACTAGTTGAAGGCGCGCAGGTCAAGCATCACCACCAGATCACGACTCGAACCACCGTGGGTAGCATCTCTCTAGTTTACCAGCCCTAGACGTTGCTATCCCATTGAAGCACTGTTTGCAATCAAATATCATTTCTCTCCCATCATTCAGTGCCTTCTGACTTCTCATTCGTAAGAGTGGGTCCTAGTCGATAGAAGTGGCGTAACTCGGTCATATACCCGGGTACACTTCAAGATCATTCATTGCTTCAAACATCTTTGATTTGCAGAGTTCTATACAAAATGAACGAAATCATGAATAGGCAACAAAATAAAGTGGTAAAACATGTCATATAAAAAATCAACTGCAATATTTAATCATCGTTTAATTATTTTTCATTAAATAATGCTAAATTCTAAATAGTGCTTCATGACTGTTGAGCCTGGTAGACAACAGTATAAAAGTAGTTTAATATCTGTAGGAATTTTTATATCATAATCAACAAAACTTAATTTTAAGATTCATCTATTTTCTAGTCATTTTCAAAAATATACAAGTAATTAAATCAATACGATTGAGGAAAAAAAGTTTTAGAGAGTCTAGTTTTCATGCAAAAATAACGAATAGTTACTAATTATATGAATAAGTACCATAATAATAACTAACTACTATAATGATCAACAGCATTCTAGATAAATTAAAATTAGCTAAATACTAGAATGATGATTATTTCATGTTTAATTTTAAATCTAAAATGTGGTTGTAATTTTCAATAGGAAATCAAGAATAATCAATCTGTACAGTGTAGCAGTCACTAATACTCCCCAGCCTTCTTCACCCGAACATACTAACGAGTTTAATCAGATTGTAAATCTATTATTTTACGATTTGGATGTTGTAGCATGACTGAATACAGAAATTGAATGTAACTTACAGCCCCTTGCTTGTTTTGATTTCGTGCTTGTCCAGATTTAAGTTTATTCCAAACATAATTCCCCTATATTCATCGTTACAAGCACTTATTATATACACTCAACCTATAAGTTGTGGATGTGTCAATATAATGTACGGTGATTTATAGACAATCTGGAATTATATTATTACAGGAGTCGAGTAGATCGTAATGTGGTAGAAAGCAAGCTGTAGCTATTCATATCCTAAGCGGCCATTTGAACATGTAGCTCAAAATAAACCACATATTTCTTATCAGCGATCATAACAGAAACCTGTAGTTGGTCGGTATCCCTAAAACAGTTCTAAGCCAAGACCGATTATTATTCAGTAGTGAGAAAATTACAATCATAAGATTGTGTTGAAACATTTTAATTTCGACATATTTAATTACTCAATCTGACTTCAATACATAATAACATAGTCTCGACTGCTGTTCTGTATAAATTTGTGCATTTACCAAGTGTTGTTACTGAACTTGAGTGAGATTGAGTTTATGTGTTGGGGAACTTGATTAGTGATAATACTACTTTAGGCACATACTTAACACAAATATTTGTAACAATAACACAACAATGTGGTAGTGATAGGATTTATCCAAATACTGACGGAAATAATAGTCACCTATTGGTTATAGTATAGACAAGATTTTGTGACTTTTAAACTGTCTGCAAAGAACGACCATTTTAACTTATCAGAAATTATTTATCGTAATGAGTATATTCGATGCCAAAATGATGTAAAATTACCAAGAAAGACTCATCTTTAACATTACAGAGTAAAATGTATAGTGCGAGACGTATCAAATATTAAACTTTTAGCGTAGTATACGATATATATCACACCGAAACCATCGAACCCGAACTAATACCGAACCTAAACTAACCATAACCCCGAATCTCTACCGGAATCAAATTAAGTGTGCATAAAAGACGATTTGCGTCCCAACAGAAAGTTTTAGAATACAGGTGCTATACATCAATACGTAAGAGCTAAGATGTAGTTGTGATGATCTCCAACTATCTAGTTCACGTAAATCCAGACAATCATGTGACTCTGTGTACTTTTATTTCTGATGTTTTTATGCGTTACTATAGTTCCGTAATCCATGTATTCCCTCTTGTATGTGTCGGATTAATCATGTCTATGCTACATTATTTTCGATGACGTATATCAGTCTGACCTTCTCATTTCTTATTTGTCATTGGCTGTCCAGTTCCGATCCCTTTGTGATTATCTATATTTGAGACGTTGTTATTCCTACATGTATATATTAACATACATATATATTTATATAAAAGTTCCATATAAACGACAATCCTGTATTAAGGCATGGTTGGATTGCGTGATTGCTAGCCCTTGGACCGGTGAGAGCTGACTGCCGACTTCTTGTGATTCCTATTACTGGTGATTGCAATATAATTCTACCATTACTACATTTGAGTTCTCACTGTGATACTACGTGACTGCAATTCGTAATTCGAAGTGCTAATTAGAGAATCATAGTAATCATTATTTAATGACAGGTAGAAAAGTTAATATAAAGCTTGAATAATTATACAAATAATTGAAATCATGCATGCGAACCCTAATAGTATCTTTCTTGTGGATAAAATATTCAGTCATAGTTACTGTCTTCTGATCGAATAAGACGGGTTATGTGTCTGAACGGTCCCATTTGGCGACTCGAATTCCTATAACCTATGCCGATTTTTCTAAAATACTTATTTATCATGGACATTTTGAGAATTACTCAGGCACGTCTCTATACCATACTTCAAACTATTAAATGGACTGTAAAACTAAAAGATAAGCGTATAGTAGCAAAGATAATTGCGGTTGCAATAAATTCTCCTAAAATTTCATATCGATAAGTAGTTGAAGTATTAGGTATACAAATTGCAAGAGGCATGAAGATAAAAGCTCTCAAACAATCTAAGCATCAAATTTAGTAATATATTCGACGGTGCATGAACTATGACTATCACAAGATTTTCTGGACAAATTTAAAACCATTATGTCACTAACAAAATTGGCAGTATTAACTGACCAGGTTGAATTTCTCTCTGTTCATACACTTCTCAGTGCAAATATCGAAATCGTTACCAATATCTACTATGGGCTTAAAATTTAAAAACATATATATCTAAGTTATTGATGAACGTATGAGATTCGCATAGTAAAAGCGGTAATGTTTTCATTACTGATTCTTACTGTTGACATTATATATATCGTTTAGCATTAATTTTATCAAGAGTATCATGTTGCTTGGAATAGTTGTTTAGTAACATGCTAAATGATTTGGAATCTGCCAATGAATGGAAGTGACAGATGTTATTGACACTTGTTAGAACAGAGAAAGTGCTAAGATAAATTAGGAGGCTACTTATATTTTTATGTATATCAGTACCATATTTTGTGTTATCAGAATCTCCCAACTCCTGTTTCCATGGATATTTATTTGTAGCCATCATACATTGCATCATCACAGTGCTTCTAAGAATTAAAACACATGGAGAGAGCTAATGTGGTGTATCGATCCACTTACTCCTATCCAGTTTCTCTGAACATTAAATTTTCTATTTGTCAAAGGTGATGCACTTTCGTAACTGACAGTATATTTCTCGAGCTTAGTTGACTTGAATCTCTCAGCTCTGACAAACGATAAGGTGTTACAACATATGGACTATAATTCTGATAGATCTTTGATTGATTCCTGAGTTGCTTATAAATCGACAGTTTCATTGACAATAAACTGTACTTGAGATACGCATTATGAGAAGTGCTTCCACCAGTTTTTTATTATTACGGAAACAATGGCCCGAAAATGCATTTCGTTTTAAAAGAACTTTAATGATGTAGGCCTCCCTCCCATCATACGTTGTAGTGAGAAATACAGCTCCAAAAAAAGAATCAGAGAAGAGAAGTATGCGATAATAATTAATAATTAGATGGAGATAAAAAATGATCAATCTACATGGGCGGTGCTACCGAACATCAACAATAGATTATATGGAATGTGTGGAATTCAACCAATATGTGAGATACAATAACACATTACTTTAAACAGTCATTAGTGAAGTTTATTTAAACAGGATAACAGCTATGACATGCATTAGTGAGGATTCATATAGTTAGAACTTCTAATATCCATATTCTAAACGGAGAGCGACGAAGAACCTGTCAAGTTGTTGTCAGTTAAAACAACTAATGATTTCAACTGCATACTGGTGCGAAATTGATCGAAATAACGAAAAAGTCATAAATATCAAAGTTAAGTACTTGAGAAGACTAGAAATTTAATGGGTGGAGTAGGACGGATGAACGAAATTTATCGTGTCAAAATATGAGCACAATATATAACCTTCTTGACCGATTCATATTGACTCAGCATTGCCTACTCAACAGACATTACAAGAGAAAATAGTTTTATAACTACCAGGTTGGTCAATTATAATCAGTCTTTCCACATAAACTAGCACGCAAGTCGTAACATACTGTTATCAAATACATTCAAGATAGCGTTTATTAAAACACTAATCTCATATTAGATATTTTACAACAGTACAATGGACCCAGTTCTACAATTCTTAGTGTTCCAGATGGGCTTTTCCGAGTAACTTACAGATTCATATTGAGGCTAATTGAATATAGTATCCCAGTATTAGTTATTCTTTTAAATGACATTGATAATAGAAAACTGCTAGTTAGACTTTATGAATTAAGCAGGAAGCACTGGCATGAATGATTGCAAACAGCTAGATAAATAATACAATTACTTGATCGATTGACACATGGAAGCATACAAGTGAAAATGAACTAAGACTAGGATTCCGAGCAAATATACATGGCTACTCAACAGCAACGCAGGAAAAAGTAATGGACTTTAATAGTACCGAATTGATAATGAAGTTCTATTACCTTTAAGATTAAGGAGCATAGACAGTTGGTCACACAGATTGCATGAAAATAATAATATTTGTTTTAGTCATCCAAGAGAGTATGAAGATTAATATTTAAGGTCATTTTTCGCAGTAGTTATATATGAGCTTTATTCATTGGAAGTAACATGAGAAGTCTAAAGATAACTAATGAGTGGTTGCCTTTACTAACCTATATTCTTTAAAACCGGTAGAAAATACACATCAGAAGTAGACACGTCATCTACCTAGATGTGTGACTATATTGAGAGTAATGGTAGTATGGAGATGACGTGACAGTACCAAGAAAGCTCATATTCATAAAATTACTGCATGATGGTATAAAGTATTAAATCTAAGAGACTGGAAAACGAGGAATTACCTTAACTATTATTCTTTGACTAATCTGGGGGTCCGTGTGATGACCGTAACCAATAGTTAGGGAACTTTGGGCGACATGGCTCAAAATCGTTCGCAACGGAGCAGGTGCATCCACTCTTTGTCTTCCTCCTAAAGTCTAAGTTTCTGAATTCATCATAATTCGCTTTTAACTGGATTATATTTTCTGAAATCTTATCTTCGATCTCTAACTTGCTCTATTAATACTAACTCTGTTACTACCTCCATTACTCTGGGATTTTGTCCGACAATTTAATCTCTATCTGGCAATTGGGGCATGGTAACTTGAACCGATGTACGTATGTACCAGGTTCTACGTTGTAACTGACTGATGACTAATTTTTGCACTTTATTTTCTTTTAAGGAATGTTACTTGAATCCGAAGAATTCATATCTAGTACTTTTTTACTGGAAGATATGGGTTCGAACTACAAAGGCAATGTGTCTTGTTCAGACACTAACTGCTTAAAATCCATGAGTCTAATGCATTTGTATCACTTCAACAAGTTTTCAATACAAAAACACAATACTAACGTAAAAAGAGAACGGAATTTTTTTATGTTGAAATCACGTTCACTTTTATTGATGAAATTGTAAAGCTGTGAAAAAATACAAATCAGTATTCGATCACTCTAAAATAAGAAGCGATCCTCGAAAAAGTTGTTCATTCATGCGCACTTTGGGAAACCAGGTCGTACAGGCATAACGTAATTAGCAGCAGCTTGATATTGTAGTTGATAAGCCAAAGGATGTATTTTGAAGCCGAATAACCTAGGGACGAAAAAAAAGGACGTGAAATGGTTCCAATAGCTGTTACAAAAAAGAATGAAAAACGAGAACGTGGAAAATGTAGCAAAAGATTATGTTTACTTTTTCAGAGAGCTTACAAACTCCGAATATCAAAGGAAATAGTTGAATGACATATCCTAATTTGCTTCGAACTCATACCGAAAGCATTCAGTTTGTGATATATATGCCACTTATTAAAAATAATCTTATTAACTTTAAATCTGAGTACTTGGTTAATATTATTGACTTCAAAGAATATTCAAGAAGTCAACATCACGACAGTCGCCTGTATGAAGTTGAACGATATGGTAGAGTAATTATAAGGAAGTCAAAGAATTGGAATCGTTTAGAAAGTTAGCGGAGGATGAGTCAGTCAGTCAGGTTACTACGTATAACTTGGTACATGCGTACATCAGTTCAAGTTGACATGCCTCAATTAGCATATAGAGATTAAATTGTCGGACAAAATCCCAGAGGAGGGGAGGTAGTAACAGAGTAAGTACTAATGGAAAGGCATAGAGATCAGAGATGAGATTTGAGATAAAAAGTGATTCAGTAAAGAGAAGGATAAAAACATAAATGTTTTACTTTGAGGCACAGAGTATGTACAAGAACATCCACACAGGATTGTACTCAAAATATATAACTTGAAAAAAATATATGTGCAGTAAGTATTATAATTAAGTTCCTAAATCAGAATATGGTACCGTTTGATTTATCCGAATAGCGTTACATTAAAATATAGCACCTTTAGTATCCAACATTATCAGCGAGTATGCAGTTCTACTACTTCAAGCTAGAATAACACGTTATTGACAAGAGGTTAGCATCTAGTGAAGCAAAACATCTTTAGAATATAGTTACATATTTAAAAAATGTAATGCATCGACTAACAAGCTCCTATTATTTTTATTTTCATACATGAACTGAACTAAGATATACTGTTGTCATTACTAAAGAAAATATCAAGGACCTACTTATTATGTGTAACACAATCAGCTTCGCAATCTAACTAATCGATTCACTTATAATCAGAAATCATGTACACTTTATTCGAAAAATAGTGAGACATCAATTTCTCACCGAGTATATGATTATCAGTTAAGGAAATCGATTAACTAGCAGTATTATCACTCATCACAATAAATACAATCCGAGATGTAGAATACGAGTATGCGCATAACTGCTGGGGTATTTAATTGATGATTAACACATACTTTAGACTGCATGTATGTAAAACCTACCTTGCTGTGAACTGTTTAGTAGCTCGTTTTGGTCTATAATCTGGATGGACTAGAAACAGCATATGAGGAAAACCAGTACCAAAATATGCTCCATCTGTATGGTGATGACGGGTAGATTTCGGTGTATAAACATCTTGACATTTGGGACAATAAATTTTAACAGTAGCTTCACCAGGAACATCTGATAAACCGATTGGTAAACATGGTTGGCTCTCACAATACACCTTCATTGGTAACGAAAACATTAAGAAGTATTTGTTAAATAAAAATGACAGGCAATCATTATGATGCAACAGTCATTGGCCAGTATGTGAAAACTGATAAATAACTCAATATGTGAGGTACTGAGTAAAATAAGACAGCAATTAGCACACATATCTAAACCATTATGAATCTTCGTCGGGAATGTGTAAAAGATTCAATTAAGGACAACTGCCTCAAGTTATTAAAGCATATACTTAGCGACAGGCTTATATCAAAGTATGTTGACATAGGCACTGAAAAAAATGCATTCCAGACATATTTCAACGGCAATTGTTTCATGAGCGGAATAAGCCTGACTTTGATTAGTTCAAAAATGAAAGTAAGAAAACATTTGTAAGCCCCACCCCCATATCTAAACAGAAAAACATTACTTACTCTAGGACAATAACCAAAATCACCATGTTGCCATTTTGCCACCATGAAACAAATGCCACGGTTAGTTAGAATGAATCTAGAATGTATCAATCCATAGAGCATTTCAGCCGCCTGTTCTATAAGATCGGTATTTTCCGGATTATCAGAAGTGTCTAAAAGGATGAAGAAAAATTAACTTCAGTGAATGACCAACGAGAATGAAGTTATTTAGCATGGATCTAAGAATGAACCAAACTCAAGATAAATTAGAAGAAGCATTTGAAATAATAGTTTTTCCTGATATGATAATTTCAAAAAATAACACATACAATACCAAGTATGACATAACTTATCGAATGCTCTTAACCTAATTAATTAAAAATGGAAAAGCGACTGAGTCTGTGAAAGCATAGTAGAACTAGTGAGAAGAACATGATGGTATATCAAATTATGTACAGTAGGTTCACTGTTCTCAGAAACTGGATTGTTGTACTTCCTGTTATTCATTAACCTCTAGTAAAATGCTATGCCGGACATAAACTTGCTTCTCTACTAGCATTGTAAAAGCCTTTATTTATCCAGACACCACTAACAGCAAAAACGATACCTAAGTAGTGGATGACGAAGGTATGATGAACGAGAAACTAACCAGCCACATTGTACAACCAGAATCTGAGTTTCTCAATGATTTAAATCGTTAAAACAACTTTGGAAAGAAAATCACTAACAAACTCTCATAATACATAGTGAGGTAGTTGTTTACACTTACACTTCCCTTACTAACAAACTGATTGTTATAATCCGGAAATGGGTAAATGTAGTAAGACATACGACAAACTTAAAGATGATTCTGAAAGGACGGCCACCAATTTCTGCTGGAAATAAAGCACAAGCAACACTATGGAAATTAGAGGGTTATCGAATTGGCCTAAACCGTTGGTTATTCTAATTGCTAAAAAATGTAACTTGGTTTATACCTCTTATCAAACCGTGGTAGACACCAGAAATCTGCAGTTAAGCTTTCCTAGCTTAACTTTTAAATCGAACATTATTAGCTTTTTCACTGAACAATATTACCTCCGGTATTTCAGCTAGAGGACGGTGAAGTTTGTAAAACGAATGAGCAAATTAGTTTAGGTTTAGTAAAACATTCACATAGTTATATGGTCAACCTTAAATAGCCGGTTATTCTAAGAAAAAGGAGATCTTAACAGGACCGCAAGTTTACAATGCAAAAAACTCCAAACACCTTACCAGTTTCCAAATCTAAAATCATGTCGAGAGCATCGCGATATTCAGGAACTTGCTCTGACAGGCCGGTCAGGTTGAATCGATCTTGAATGTAGTCTTCTTGCACTTCACAAAAGAACTCGTTTCCACGTAGGCCGCAAAACCACGATATCCATGAGATCTCATCACTGCTACTCATGTTTGGTGTATTAGAATTCCCCGAAAGTCAATTTCAGTAATCTACCTAGCTAATCGTAAGCCAGAGGGCAGACAAATTTCTAGATGAAGAAAACAATTAAACAAGAACAAATGACATAGTAAATCACCCTACTAGACAATTCTTAATAGGTATCGGAAATAAAATTTACTAACAGATTATCCAGGTATTTTATGATGCAGACTACCACAAATTTAATGAAACACTGAAATTTGTCAGTGTACTTGGGACTTAATCATGTATAGGTGGCAATGAAGATTTTGAGAGGAGCACAGGAAACTTCCATTAGCGTACCAACCCGACTAAATACATCCTATTGGCGCCACAAAAAATATGACTAGTCTAATAAATTTTAAATGATTTAGATAATCATATGTCCTTCTGACTTCAGTTTACAAACCTTATACATTAGACCAGAGAGTTTGAGTGCTTCATTAAGTAATCGAAAATTGAGACAATTTTGCAGGCTAATTAGATGATGCGATTGAACCGATTATTCCATTACGATCAGAAGGACTTAAACATTGCAGCCTAAACATGATACGCAGTTTACTGTCTTAGAAACATCTGATAAATTGCAAAGTACGAAAGTCCAGATTCTAAAGGACGGTTTATCAGTCATTTTAGATACGATTACTTCTGCGTTTGTCAGTCAAAAGTACGACGACAAGCAGCGGGTAAAATCACTTGACTACACAACACAGGCTTCTCTTCATGGCCGCAAAGACTGCATTAATAGACGACAAATCTAAATAGGATTAGCGTGAGAACTACTGAAGTAATCATGACGTTACTGCACTTAAGTAATTATTGTTCCTTTATATCTCTAGACCTCCGATATACATCTTGATGTCAGGGTTTTTCTGTCGAAGCATATCAATGTTAAAAGCAATTTATTTTAATAACATTTAAATGCTTTCATCCATCATTTATTATCTGCATGTGTCTCACACGAGAATAAGGTGGGTAACCAACACATTTCTACATACAAGAAAGTTATACGATTAAAGTACTATTTATAGTGTATTTAATACAGTAAACGCGCATATCTTGCACAACTGCGAATAGTTGGATGTATTTAATAATACATATACTTGTGTCCAATCTTGAGCTTAAGAATTCTCGTAGAATAAAGCACCATGATACAGCTCCAAATTACCGGTAAGAAAACATTGTCATGTAAGCAGTTGATTGAAGATGTCAACTACCATTAGTCGGACATTCTCGGGAAGTAGACTATAAATAGGACATGCTTAGAACAACTAAATCTCCAGTAATAAGATTTTAGGAAAGCACTATTTATCCAAGACTGTTAAGAGGTTTAAACTTCACGCTATCCAAGAACTTGCTCAGGACATTCCCGAATCACAATCATTTTCTTTCAGTTTTCTGTTTAAATAAATTAAGGTAGTGATATTGTTTAACTCTTATATGACTGATATTGGCATGCCTATACATTATTATTATTGTTAGCGGCTGATATCTAATTCCTGTCTTTTCTCAGCCTATGTAAAGTGGCATACTACTGCTAAACATACATCACCTTTAGGTTTGCCAGTGCATTTACATTTAATGTGATATAATAATGCATACAATTCCTAGTCCATCTAAAAGTGGGTTAAACACCCCGCGACTTCAGGAAAATATCAAGAAGCGCTCGGTGTTTCAATGAACAGTTAAAGCTATCCAAATAGTTTAATATGATCTTGGAAAGAATAGTTGTAACAAGTAACCGGCTTACCTGGGTATGTATTCAGATATTTATACATGTAGAGATAAATGAAGTACTAAGAGATTGTCAACAGCTTGTGTTCTGTGTCTTTAAAAATGAATCGAGTTTTCTCATAAAGGACTCATTCGAATTCACCTGGACTGTTTCAACCATTAAGGAATTCCAGGGATTGATTGCCCGTATAGATAAGATATGCTTGTAGTCCAACTTATTGTATTGAATCTCTAGTTTCTGTGTATTCTCTTTTAAGTCACGGAGTCGTCAACAACCTAAAGGCATGTTGACCACCTTATAGAACTTAGTTCATACTTAGGGAAGAGTATATGAAACTAGTAGAGACTCTTTTGAGTTCTATTTCACAAGTTTATCAAGTCAGCTAACATATTACACTATATTTAGATAATACGGTTTAACCCTCCTCACCCCTCCACTACCGAGAGTTAACTAATAACTAGTGGGAGACACTAGACTAGTTGGTGCACTTAATTGCGAGTTATATGATATCAGAATAATTATAAGCTTAGGGGAACCTTCAGCTGCGCAGTATTACTATCGTTTTCCGTTATGCTCAATCGTTGTTAGTCACAGATTTTTTCAAGCATTCCGTGGGCAATAAAGTAGTAATCACTGGATATGCACACCATGTACTTGGGCGACAGAAATGGGATCTACCTCCCACTAATAGCTAAGATGGAAAGTTAAAGTGTTAAATATTTATTTATAGGATAATACTAACTTTGCAAAATGGTCAGCTTACCTGTTTATTGTAAGCCGTATAAATCAGTACTTCTAAGCGAAAAAGAGTGATTAAACGTTATTCAAAACTAGCATACAGATGGAAAGTAACCATTCATCTTCGTCGGTGAATGCTGGTATTAATTTGTCCCTCCATACTTCATTTACCCCGTTTTTAGTATAAACGCATAAAATAAAATAAGAAGTCTCGGAACATTCAAGATAAAAACAAGAATTAAACTGATTGTATTGATGAAAACAAACGTGATATCAAAATGTATAAACAACTGCGAAAAACCAGTCACTTACTTCCTAGATATATGCCAACAGTACAAAAACTAGGCTGACTACCAAGTATCAAGATAGTAGGCAGAAAAAATAGAGTTAATTTGTGTAAATGGACAGGAAATAATCAAAAACTCGGGATACCATAAATGTGACAGCCCAAATGACTAATGCAGCTTAGCTTTGCAGTTACTCGATTTGAGAATGCAAGTCTACTAACAAAAAGATACAAGTTACTATTATAATATGAATTATACTGAAGGTTCACAGGATATGTTTACTTTGTAAACGACAACCTATGCGTTTTTCAGACTGCTCCGGCACTTCTAATGCATTAATGTGCAAAATGACATTCAGGTGGTAATCGGAGGCAGATCAATGATATAGTGATAATATTGGATTCAATGTATAACGATTTTATTGATATGAACTACTGTTAAAGACAAATGGTAATCCAAAATGATAACAGCGGAGATTTATAAAAGCGATTTGTTTTGGTGAAGGGGTTTTTCTGTAGAATAACAAAGTCCGTCCGCCGACCACATCTGCACCAATAAGAAGTTCAGAAGGACCACAGAAGACGTAAGAGCAAGGAGAGGAGCTGAATGTAGCTCCAAACCACCACCTAGTAGTGGCTAATTGAAACCTAAAGTTGAGGAAGCACTTGACAACTGAAAGTAACAGTACTACTGAAGTCTAATACAACCCTTCTTCGGGATACTAACAAACTCAACAAAATAAAAATGACTCTCATCAATAAGTTTCAGCCCTTGCGCAACCTACTGGAAGAAGGGGAAACTATTACGGAGGACAACCAGAAAGGGATTAAGAACGGAATAACTTTAAAATGTCAGAAGTTTTCTTGACAAGTGGCACAGCAGTTAGGAATGGATATCTGTTAGCACTCAGGATACGATTTAAGAAAGAAATAATAATAAGACAATATTCGACAGCAGCTAAACAAGGCTAGAGGAAGCCTAAACACTGGCCGAATACACAGAAACCAAAAAGCAAGTGAAAAGCAGCATTAGAGATATTTAACCAAGAACACCGACAACAAACCAATAAATATGACCCCCAAACAAGGACATAGGGGGGTAGAGCACTTAGGAGAACTTTAGAGTGATCAGCTTCCCTGAGTCCAATTATCATCAAAGAAGCACCAATGGACCATCCTATAAATACTGACCCACCAACAATCGATGAGGTCAACACGGTCATTCAACAAATCAAGAGTGGCTATGTGGGAGGTTCACACATCATACTAACAGAAACGCTGGAGTCAGATATGGAAGTAACTGCGAAAATTCTCCACATTTTCTTTAGGAAGGCTTGGTGGAGAGAAGGACAAATAACAAGTACCAGGAAACTGGGACGAAAAAAGACTCAACAAAATACCGAAGAAAAAAATCATAGCAAGTATGAGAACTGTAGAGGCATCACACTACCCTTATAACCAGAAAAAGTTTTCAACAATGAAAGATCCGATCGACACCTGTCAATCTCGGTTGCCCATTGTTACCAATGACCATTTGTTCTGTTTGGTTCGGTCCATTTTTCGTTTGTGGCAGCAATTTTATTGGGTGTCGTTGGCAGTTCCGTGTGATATATTCAGGAGAGATACCACTAGAAGTACCTCGCAATTTAATAATAATTCTATTTTATTAAATTTCGTTGATATCTAACAAGCTGCTGATATTTGTAATTTTTGGACGAATATATGCGTCTTAAAAGATTGAGTTAGTTTGATTGGCGTGCAGAATCAAGTTGTAAAGTCCTGGATAATTCGATCGTGCGTAATTACATAAGGGCTAGTGATAACCCAGTAGGCTAGATTCTGCAAGGATCGGTCGTGTAGCGATAAAATCACGACACTACGGATCATTGTTTAGCAATCAAATGAACGAAACTTACCACTTTGCACCGAATTCCCCGACTATGAGGAGCCGTTTGACAGTGTGGATGTAAGAACATTACGAAGATTCCTTGACATCATGATGTACACGAGAAGATAGTTGACATCCTGTGGAGTTCTAACCACGGACTACACTGTTAACCATGCAAGGAGGACAGCTCACAGCTTCATTAAAAGTAAAATCCCGTGTCAAACAGGGTTGCCTACTCTCGTCCTTCCTCCTTCTGCTAGTTGTTGACTGGATTATGTAAACTGCAACATCTCATGGTAACCATGGAATAACGTGAACAACTTGGATGCAGCTAGACAACTTGAACTTTGCAGATCACATAACTTCTCCATCTCAAAAATAGCAACAAATGGAGGCGAAGACGGAGAGCGTAAAGTCTATTTCGCTAGTATGAAAATCACTCCATTTCCTAATGTATTGAGCCGTTTCTTTTTAAACTGTATTTTACCACTTTGTGCTGTAGCAAATCTTCTTTCTGTTGTTTTGATCCTTTATTATGACAGCTATTGAATTTTTTTAAAATCAGGTTTTTATATTTTTTTTGTTGGTATATGTCACTTACCATTAATTTATTTAGTTTTGTTTCACTGAGTTCCAAGGTATTGTTGCAAGCCATATTGGCTTGGTATTTTTCCTGTCTCTGCCTGAACGATTTGACTCAGTTGGTTAGTTACAGACATAGTTTGGTTCCTTTATTTGTTAGGAACACTTTTTCTTGGAAAAGTAATTAATTTGATGTCTATCTACTACCTATTTGTTGCAGTATAGATTAATTGTACAATTTGCTTGAATCTCTTTGGCTGTGTTTATTGTTAAATATATGACCATCTTTTGATCCCATAAATGGTATTGTTGGATATCCTATTGTAGACTCGTGCATGACTAAAGAACCATTTGCCCCGTACAGAAATGTTGTTAACTTTCGACGAATCGGTATTTTGGTTTTAAGATGAACACCTCCGCACAATGGGCTTCAAACACCAAAAATGGGACCCTCTAGATTGGCACACAGGCGCAACACAAATCCTTAACTTTTCTAGGAAGTGACTGGTTTTAATGCTAGTGGACTGTACCTCACGCCAATATCAAATGCCATATATTTTATTATACTGAGGAAAACGGATGATGCTGAATGGCTGTAAATTTAGAATAAAAAATATGAGTGTGCTTTGTTAGGCAACGTATTTACTTAGCAGTTAGTGACGTTTACTAACAATTGTTTGTTAATTGTTTTTTATCAATAAGATGCTCATCTACACAATACTTTAGACAGGAATAC
Source organism: Schistosoma japonicum (assembly GCA_025215515.1). Lineage (NCBI taxonomy): Eukaryota > Metazoa > Platyhelminthes > Trematoda > Strigeidida > Schistosomatidae > Schistosoma > Schistosoma japonicum. The sequence continues at coordinate 11,194,889 of CM046066.1, forward strand.
GTTGCATAGCCCCATCTGCAAGTACTGTACGAAAAAACGCTGTATCCAATGAAGATTGAGAAAAATTACTTTTATTTATATGATAGCGCATGCATTCTACTCTCCATTTTTATAACAAGAATTTTGTGATAGCTCGATATACGAATGTCTATGATAGACGTTTCCACATCGGCTCTGACGAAACTTATATATATACAGGTATGTACAAACGGACGTTCAGGTAAATGAACCACTCGTCATGTGTGGCGATTTTCTTTTTGTTACCCGCCTGTAGGTCGAATACAGATTCGTGCTGATTTTTCAATAAAGTCTAGGGCAGAATACTAACTTCTATGCTATCGTCGACGAGACAGTGAGCTTAAAATACTTCACCGGACAAGGTTGACGTCGACACCTTCCTGCAGAGTAGTTTACAGTCGTTTCAACCGTATGTTTTAAATTAAGAAAATAAAGTAATGCCTACATTTTTCTAGCATTTAGCACATTTCCTTGGCTGAAGTTGATGTACGGACATTAAATAAAAGGTGATAGAACGGCTTGGGTTGCACAGACGGTGCACGTACACTTGATGATGAAAGTTATCGACAACAAACAACAACATGTGTGTGCTAATTAGTCAATATGGCAGTCGCTAGAAACCGGTATCGAAGCGCCCTGAATTATTCATATGAAAAGCGTTCATTGATCTGGCAATCAACTTACTTCTCAAGCCAGCACAAACTAACCCACTTTTAATGATAAAAATAATGGCTGATCCCTGTCGAGTGAACTGGTAGCCCGGCTATAGAGATATTTTAAGCGAGACTTGTGGAAAATATTAGTAGAAGAAATAATGTTAGTGATAGTGTCAGAAATAAGTGGCTTGCAAAAGTCAATTAGAAATGTGCCATGTTACAATGTAGAGGGTGGCAAACTTTTGTTTCAACGGGTATTTGGTTGACTGTGGTGACATACGTGTTTATCAAGCCTTTCCGTGAGGCTCTCTACTTGGAAAGCCATGGTAGTATTCACAGAAACGGTGTTCCAAGTGGAACAGACGTATAGGAGGGTGGGTCCTTACTACAGTGCATTTCTTGATGGCCAGTGCAGTGTGGATTATCTGGCTGGAAGAAATGGTGGGCTCGCAGTAATATTATGCGCATCCCGTCGTTAAGGAAAAACATACAAGGTGAACCTTAGAGAAGTCATTTTGTGTTATATATTTATTATTCAATCCACAATGGATGGTGAAAAACTGCTAAATCTGTTTAAACCTAAAATGTGCTCTCCACTGGCTATTCGAAAGCGGGTTAAAAATATGGAGAGTTGGTACCCTATTTCGAAAGTTTATTCATAATCAATACCAAAGAAACAATCATCTTATGTCATATGAGCGCATATCTCGATAACTTAGTGTAAGCACAGTTTATGTATTACTATCGACAGTAATAAAATGATTATGTAGGCTGCTAAACCGTCGGAAATTAATAATAATAATGATAATAATCTATTTCCTGATTTCAGTAGCAAGCCATTTTTACAGGCATGATCAACAAAACATACCAGGTGGCAGAAGGGTTCATTTATTGCAGAAATTTATTTACTGTGATACACAGAGATAATGGAATAGTAAACTTTGTTTTAAACTGGTATTTATGTAGCGTCCATAACAACCATGACCTTGGGATGACCTTGTGGTAGAGAAGAATGACAGGATGAATTTATGCTACCATTTCGAGAGGTTACATTATAACAGGAAGTGTAGAAGTTCAATTTTCGCATGTATGTTGGGTGCATGAATATGTGGAAATATTATGGGCCGTTTATTTAGTGAGGAATAAGTTCAAAGCATATCGGTTGCACATAGATCACTGACACGAATCGCTCGTAATCAGCTACATGTCTCACTGTAAAGAGGTGCCTAGGCTAAGTGACCAGTAAAAATTATAGAATCAAATAATAATTATTGAAGATGACAGGGTCATTTATGCATTAATAGACTGTAATATTAGTCACTGAAAATGCATTCATATTAATCTATCGAACATTAACAGGAAAACAGGCAGTGGCCCAAAACGACACGACTAGATAATTATCGTTATACACCTATATGGATGAAAGCAGTATGTCACACAACCTACACATGATAACATTATCCTAAAAACTATATTTTGCCACAGAATCATACCAATCGCGACGCAATTCGATAAAAAATGGTCTACTAGTGACCACAAAATGATTTTCTGCTCTTCGCCTATTCCCTCACCAAAAAACTTCACACAAACAGTATGATGAGACACAGACACTCGGAGCTTTAGAAATACACGCTGGGATCTTCTAGCAAAACCCATAAAATGCTCTGTCTGAAACAGTTTATTTACTATTGACTAACTTTGATAACCCTTTGATTATTTTTTTACACGACAACTCTATCTTGTTTAGATACCATAGTTCCTAAAATATTACGCATGCCCTCTAGAAATTAGTCCTCATTTCTCCCACGTAAAGGCCAAGCTAAACTAAGAAAGCTTTTAAATCGTTATTTCTTATGATTTTTTATTTTTACACGCAATTTGGGAAATCATAGAATCTTTAATAATGTTCTGTGATCGGGATCAAAGAGACAAAGTGCTAAGCATACTTAAAAGCGGTACTAAAACAAGTTATTTAATAGCATTCCTGAGTAATCGTATACGCACTCCTAACGATGTCCCCATTTTCGAATTCAGGACAGTAAGGTATAAAACTATCCCCAGAGAAATATGCAAAATTTTTATTAACCCGCTCAGCAACTTTGAGACCAGTCTGCCTTGCAACTTATATATTAAGACACTTGTAGACAGTGCATTGGCCGAAATATCTGTCAGAATCAAATGAAGAACTGAAGCTGTCGGAAATCTTAGGTGTACAAAAGGCTTAGGAATCGATGGTCTCTCACCTATCTTATTCGAAGGAATGTTGCGAGGACATGCTACTTCTATTCCTTAAATTGTTCACCATGTCGCTAGACACAGGAGAATAACTAAACATTTGAAAAAAAACTAGCTACATCACCCCTTAGGTGCATGTGAAAGTAAATATAGGTCTATTAATATTACTTCCAGTTCCTTCACGAATCATGGAAAGAATAATAAAAAATGTCATCTCCCGAATACTTGTTAGCACAAAGCCAAATATCTAAATCATAACATGGTTTTATAGAGAGTCGATGGTACTAAATGTGTCACTTTGACTTCGTTCATCACATTACATCTTGCCAAGACTTACGCAAAATAGTCTAAGTCCTACTGCTTAGATATATCAAAGTTCTTTGACAAAGTATCACACAGCATACTCTATAAGAAATTATGCTACTATAGGGATTTCGATGCCACTTTGCTGAGCTGGTTTAAATCATTCTTAACTAATCGGTATCAGGTAACTAGAGTAAACTCAGTACAATCATTTCCTAAGCGAATAACTAGTAGGGTTGTACAGTGGAGCGTGCTAGGACCTCTCTTGTTTACAGTATATATCAACAGTATCAGTAGCTGTTTAAACACAGGTATAACCTTATATGCAGGTATCCTTAAAAGTTGTATCCTCATGTGACAGAAATGAGCTACACAACACTATTAGATCATAAGGCAAGAATAAAAAGAAGTCATTTCCTAGTGTAAAGAACACCAACTTCACTTTGACACTAAGAAATGTGGCTGGATTAGCATCGGGTGTCGCAACCTCACAGGCCCACAGACTTATGGGTGGTATAATCCATAATTTCAATGAACGTCAGTCTAGATGGGTGCTCTATAAGGCCTGTGTATGCATACTACTTGAATACTGCCCAATCATACTAAACAGCCTCCGAATAAGCTATAAGCTGAAGAATGAAGGAATATAGCGATACTTCAAAAAAGACACTGGTCATAAATTGTGGACTAAACTGCATTACACATAGTGATGGTTTAGGCTTACAACCACTTTGGAAAAGGTGGGCTAAGCTCAATGTAATATTCTATTTGCAAAGTTGTATACCGTTTAACATACTTCCCCTTCACCCATCCCCGACCTTACATTAAAATTCACTGAAGCGTCTCATATAAGCCTCAGAAACCACACTAGGATCAGCCCAGGCAAAAATTGTAAGACCTAGAATACAACCGATTTTTTTGTACACAACTTCACTGCATTTGGAGTAGTTAACTGGCGAAATTCCCTACTTTAGATTCTATAGTTCACTTTATACGATCGATAAACCAACTATTTAGTGACTTCAATAAACTGAATGACCTATCAATTTATTCAAACTCTAGTATAAAATGCGATATACTAGACCCACTCAGTGTGTAATACGAGTATGTAAACTATGTACTACCGAACAGTGCTTGAAACAATATATCTAAGGATCTGTACCGAATACTCCACGACTTGCTACTTAATCTCGACTTAACCAGTAATGACTCATTAGGGTTGTAAACCTTTAAACACTGCAAGCATGGATGGTGTAGTAGAAAAAAATAACAGCAGAAAAGAAGGTTCTCGTTCAAAACAATTTGTTTTACAACCACTAGCTAACTTTATTTTTTTCCATTTTGTATATTCTTCTGTATTATTTTCTTCCCGAGCTGATAAATTACTTTCATAAGAAATGGGTCTCCTTAACAGCGACTTACTCCTAACTCTGGTTAACGGCGTACTTGATGCATTATTAATTCACCTGTTCAAAATCGACACACAGATTCCAACACTACGAAAGAATGCCCCTCCATATACCTGCTCGGATGGTGCTTTTATCCAAGTTCCAAATTTTGTTAGCCTTATCCCTCTTCTGGATATGATCCATTATGTTTACCCCCATTCGGCTTTTGGACTCGTGGCGCCAGGGACAAAAAGCGCGTGGTTGTTTGTCAGGAGTGCATGTACTGCAGCACGTAATTCTGACACCCTATCACTATGAAATTTGATGTTGTTGGCCTTGCTCTTAATTAATACCTTCATATAGTGTGAATCCCATATCAATGACTATCAAAATCCTTGTATGTAAATAAACCTGTATCATGCTGATCGTGCCTGTAAACTGGTATGCTCTCACGTACAAGAAGCTACTTGAGAATAAATCTACTATTATTATTATTATCAAAGAATTGGGTAACAGATTGTCGCAGACGTAGTTGCATTTCTGGCTATGCAGAATTACGGAGCAAAAGGGGAAACGTTTATATAAGAGGATCTAAGATCTGCGGTGTGTGTAGGATCGAAAGGAGGTGAAAATGAAAAGTTGTAAGATTCAAGAAATTTTTAGGTTTTTGCATCATACCTGAAAAAAATTAAGTGACGAAAAACTCTCTAAAGTTAACGCTTAGAGGTTCTTATATTATGTACTTAATTACTTACATCAAAAGGTAGACAAGTCAAAGGTTATCATAAGTGAGTGTTATTTTTAGTAGAAATTCGTAGAATAAGTGCGACTACTTTTAATGCACCTTAGCCAGTTAGGCGGAATGTTAAGCCCCTGATTTTTGCTGATCGAAGAAGACCAGGAATAAGAGGAAGCTATGGACAATTATTATGGAAACGTTTACACAAGCGAACTTCTTTATATGACACTGAGGGCGAAATGCCGGAAAGTCTGCTTCTAGGTATGTATATCAGTCAAAGTACTCTGATGGCTTTCTTTCCGTAGACAGTAAAATCAAGAGAGCTGAACGGTCTGCACCTCCCGATTACTGCAACAGTTTCAGCACACGTGGCTACCCAACCTTCGTTGATACCCATAAGGCTTCTTAATCACTATTATCCTATCAAGTGACTGGAAAGATGTTATGATAACGTAACTCCATAAGGTTGAGTCCATAAAATTTCATCAAACTACCGATCAACTAGCGTAATGTTGTCAAAATATCAAAAAGAAACATTGATAGGTCCATAATGTTCTTTCCAGGAACTTATAGACTTCTAAACAGTGCCTGATACTGGTCAAAGACACATATACTGCACTAACTGAATCTGCTTGCTATCAATTTTAGCGCACAGTAATCTCGGACAACTGTAGTTCGTGACCCTGAACCACTGCCATCTGTGATCGCATTTCCAGCCTATGCCTTCAAAATAGTATGAGATTTAGTCAAATTAAATACACGTATGTTTACTAAGGTTTTAACGGTTTGGTTAAGTCTAAGTTGAATCATTAGGTATTGTCAGCAAGCCACTGTTTCAAGTGTAACTCTGTTCTCCTAGAAAGGGTACGAAAGACTCCCTACCCGCTACATCGCTAAAGTTGCGCGTTTTACTGTGTGACAAACGGCCTGATAAGTAAAACCTCTACACTTTGTCTTACCGGATATAAGCACGTAATCTAATTACGATACATAGAATGCTAAAAAAATGACTATGGTTTGGTCTACAATTTCGTTTATTCAACTACATTAAAACATGACAGAGGATATAGCAGGCCGATTCTTAGGCTACGAACGACGAGAATTCTCTTTGCATACGAGTTTCCAACCGACCAGTCAACTCATGGATTCAACTGCAAGTACCTGAGTTATCTGTTGGTCCATTCAGAAGAAGATTGGACACTCACAGAAGCTTACTAGAATATGACTAACATAGGTCATTAGCCTTCTATTCTTCATACTACATATCTGAATCTAAGACTAATTAATTATGAGGGAAACATATAAGACAAAATGGTTTCTCATTATGTTAGGAGTATGCAAATTTACATTTATCAGAGATCATAAATCATCTGAGGCTAAAACATAAGTACATAGATATAGGTTTGGTGGCCTACATCAACCTGTTTTGTGTTTACGGCTACTTACTACGGTTCTAACATGAGCAATCATTCAATAGTGATGCTTGAAATGATCCAGTATGTGCTACCCGAACTCACACAGATAAAATTCAATTGACACTACCTATCTATTAGGAAGTCCTACTACAAGGAAAAACTAGACCTCTACGATACAGACTATGATGCTGATATCTAGTAAAGTTAAGATTAATAAAGATTACTCACATACATAAACATTTATTGCATCTATGGAACTACTGTGAACTAAATCAATATTCATCAAGTTCCCCTCATAACTACTTCAACCACTAAAAATATGCCTCTTATTAAACCTCACGTTTCACAGAAACCCTGTCCGAACATTATTACTGTAACCTTCCGTAATAGCCAACCTATCAAATATAGTAAATTAACTCATACCGAATGAACTTTGATATCGAAGTCTTTACCAATTAAAACAGTTATACTCTCTGATTGCTGAAATAATTAAAAAAGTATGGCTGCCATAATATTGTTGCTCCGCTCTACTGATTGTTTTCTTTCTTTCTTTTCAGCCCTTCGAGATCGCCTTATACTACGTAAAAAAGTTGAACACTTACGTTTTTCGTCATAAAACAACCCCTCAAATCGGTGGAATAAATCCATCCTGTCATTCTTCTCTACCACAAGGTCATCCCAAGGTCATGGTTGTTATGGACGCTACATAAATACCAGTTTAAAACAAAGTTTACTATTCCATTATCTCTGTGTATCACAGTAAATAAATTTCTGCAATAAATGAACCCTTCTGCCACCTGATATGTTTTGTTGATCATGCCTGTAAAAATGGCTTGCTACTGAAATCAGGAAATAAATTATTATTTGCCTAATTAGAGTATTCGCCTGACCCGTTTTTCGAAATAATTCCGATTGCAAGCACAGTAGATTGGGCCAGATGTCTAAGTGACGGAATGTCAAGTGCGAGTAACAGTATGTGTAGAATCCTATAACCCAATCCTTTAAAAACAACATAATGTCCACTAATCATTAAAATGAAGGACAGTAAATTTTGTAGCGGTGAATCTTCCTGTCACTCTATAAGGCAAAAGGGATATTGTAGATCATGTTTTATGTGTCATCGTCAGTGGGTGTAGGAAAAAAGTTAATGGAAGCTAGTCAGTTGATTATTAGTAATCGCCCAGCATACACATTAAAATGTATTGGCTAATATACTTATGGTAACTGAAAAATTAAAAAATAGTAAACAACGGAGAGTTAGTAAGCAAGATTTTTAATGGTTTTAAGCATATCAACTTAGACAATATTAAACTTACTGGCGTCAGAAAGACAATAAGTTAACATATGATATTTTATTAAACGCTTACATGAACACCACATCAAAGTGAATCGAAATAAGAGACCATACAGCAGTTTGTAATAGTTCAACAAAACAACTGTCATCATTTTAAAAACTCTAATCACCTGACAATAGCATACTATTATGCGAAGTTTCCAGTAATATAACTGTCCCAAACTTGCTTATGTTTCCCGTGAAAAATCTTATTTTACAACCTTTTTCTTCAATATGAAGTATATCTGAGACTGTTTGGATGGTTAATGGCAAGGTCTACAATAGAAAACAAATAGGTTGATTAGTGTACTACAAGGTAACACGAATGGACTCCGTGATATGAAATCGGACATATCATCAGATGTGAGTGAGCTAGGTAAAATCTGAGAACAAATAAGAAAACTAGTGCAGTAATTATTACTTGGAATGTCATAGAAAAACATGAAGACATCCGAAAACTGAGTATGAACTAAAGTATAAGATTGTTCTGAGCGAAAATTGATCAGACAAATTCTCGGTAATAGAATTGTCACTTGGAATTCATCGGAGTTTCACTGATTCGTTTTCGTCAATATCAAAGTGAAAACATTTTAAATACGAGCAATGATTTGTGTAATATCATAAAATTGATAACAATAATGTTGTGACAACTGAAAAATTTACTCAAACGTGTTCAACAAAGCACATTAGAGTACGTTTTTGAATGAAGTATTCATGATATCAGGTCCTCATGATTCTCATGGACCCAGGTTAAATGGGTTGATAAAAAAATGTCATTTGTGGATTATATAATTGATGGATATCTGAAGCAGTCGTTTTAAACTGACCGAAATTCGAAAGACAATGTTTCATAGCGATTAGCAACTGTATAATAATGAATAGGTGTTTCGCAGGAGCTGAATTACGAAATCTATATGACGTCGATTGTTTGAGAATTCAATCATCTGCAATGCGCACAGACAACTTCCCCTCCTTTTTTAATATTAACTGGATACTAAATTGTGAACTATTCAGTTCTAAAAAGTTAGGTGATAACAGTGATAAATTGTAAAACTGGATGTTATGAGACAATTCTGCCAATGAACATTAGCTTTTGTAAGTTTGTGGATCTGTCAGCTTATGAGTCCTAGGCTGCATCTGACCTAGATTTAAAATTTCCTGTTACGGACTTCCTAGTCAGTTTATAGACTATTTCTGTAATTTGACCAGTATAGTAGATGGCAAACTATATGATTGATCTAGTGATATTTTAACAGCCCATCAACAGTTCTATGATGACATCTTTATGCTCTATTTGAGACGAAATCAATTTGACGAAAATTCGAATTTGAAAAACTCAACAACAGACGGGTTGAAATAAGTGTTGATAACATTACTCGTCAATTATAACACCATTTAACTATTTATGATAACACAGTCATTAGTGTCCTCACTATCACTCAACTATCCATTCCAGGTCAAATGACTAATGAGAGATCGGATATAATATTGCAGACTATATAACGACTTGTAGAGACACTGGTTAGGGAATCATGTTAGTAACGGTCCTATTTTCAGAGAAAAAACAAAGAAATCCGCAGTTGTTGTGGGATTTATCCACTGACGATAAGAACTACTCAAGCTTGTCTTCTAACCCTTTATATGTGCTACAGGAATGCGGATTTCCACAATAACACATGTACATAATAGGCTTTCGATCTGTAATGTATTCGCTTTAGAAATGTATTTTAAAAAAATTTTTGGTGATCTAATTCTCTGGTTTTAAAAGAAATTCCGAGTAAAATGTTTGCTTGTACAGCTTTAGAAAGAGAGTTGTTAGAAAATGATTTATCTGTAGTACTTCTGTCCACTTTGCACGCTCTGCGATTACTATTCATCAAGTTATCCATTAGTATGAAATAGGACAACTCACCTGGTCACTATTAGCTGAAAAAGTCTATTTTCATATGAATATCATATTCTTCAAATCCTGAGATACATATGCATCTGTTATGGAAAAATTGATGTTTGGTCCCTTTCACTCAGCCTACTGACCTCAACCTAATTGACAGTTCCCGACATAATGCACCATCCAGAAGTCAAACTTAAGTTTACTTTTGGTGTGTATACATTCGAGAACGTTATTTTCAAATTTTGCGCTTCAAAAACTTGATAAGTCTTCATTTGCTGGTAGTTCAGAATAGCCCAAGCAGTTTTATTTTGACATTTTTTAAGGTTTTAGTGATTGATTCTTTTTTTCCTTCTTATCTGACACACAAATTTCGCCATAAAGACAATTGCTTCTAAGTGACTGATTATGAATGGCGGCAGCTCCACAATTGGGTTTTCATAATAGGACACTTGTGTTTTTTCATTTGTATCTATTACTGGCCCCTTTTTCTTTCCTTATACAAGCAGCATAATAACATTTACTGGCCTTATTGTATTTAGTTTGGAATACGCGTCTTTATTACATCCCATACTCTCAGTGTTTTTTCTACCAAATGTATACAGCTTATGGCAGGAATAGGACAGTAAGATTTTAATTGCATCTTTAATACCAAATTTTAAAAATTCTAGGCGTTTTACTTCTGCTGACCACTCTGTTCCTTGGAACACTCAAACTCAGTATGTTACACATTTCCTCATTTGCGATTCTTTTAGGTATAATATGGGGAGGGCTATGATGAATGACTATAACAAGCCGGTTACCACCTACGGCAGCAATTTCGCAAAAAGGGTAAGCTCCTTCAAATTTTGTAGCCTTTAGTGATCAAATTTAAGGTTGTACTCAACGTTTCTAGAAAGTTGAAATTGTTTTATTCTGACCATTTATTTTCTGCTCTTCTTTGTTCAGAAACCTAGCTGTCATAATAAATTATGTGAAAAATATTGTTGACTAGGTATCTAACCAGTTTAGGAATTTCCATAGACTTCCTACGTAATCCATTATGTCCGCCTTTGTCGTCGCGATTTGGATAAGAGTTTACCTTCCATATTGACTTCATTAATTTGCTTCCAAACAAATAATCCCACTACTGCATACTCGTCTACTTCAATCATAAATTCACAGTATGTGTCTTGACTTCATTAATGTCCTCACTATATTGCATCTAAATATGTTTTTACCATTATCTGCTACAATATATTAATGTTGTCTAACAATCTGCAGTTTAGGACAGCGTCATTTTGCAGGTACACCATCATTAACTCCCCTCTCAACATTCGAACACCAGTTAAGATTTCTATACTGATAGTATTAGCACTTTCACTTCAAATATGCACGTTATCAACAGTTTCACTTAGCTTTGAAGGATGTTTTATACTTTTCGCGTTTGTCACGCTGCAATATAGCACTGTAGTATCTCACGTGTCGTGTATTTATGGCCTCAGTAACATTTGTAGACATTAACTTCTTTTGTGATCATATCTCATCTACCGTCGACAAGCTAATAATGATTAGTATCTTTTCTTAAAAGCAAGCTACTTTGAGATGTGAACGGCTGGTGATCAGCTAGAGTGTAACCAATACGAAAGCGCAGCAGTTGGGGTTGCCAAACTTTGTAACCGTCAAAAAGACTAATTAGAAATACAGTGGTATTAAGACAAACATAAAACTTAAGTGGTCAGAAAACGCGTAGAAATTAACAGCGTCCAGAGTAAAGAATTAAGAATAAATACACCAGTTTCGGTTATCGATTTTAAGCTGTGTTATCTAGGATCCTCAACACTTCTGGAATAACTACCAGGTAATACTCATGATTACCAACAACAGTTAGATTTCACAAAAATACACATTATCAATTTCAGGTGTAATTTTATATAAACTTTAGCTTGTTTCGATAGATGGTGGCTGAACACGAATGACAATCTCCTTAACGCTGGTTTTCAGGCCTTTCAATTTCCCTTGTGTGTAGGTTTGCACCACCTTCGACAGTTGCCCAGTTGTCCTACTACGTCCATGGAATAAGGTGTAGTAAACATCTCAACCTTGTCTCACTGATGGTCTAATTTGCCAAATACCAAAATGTCTAGTTTATAATTGTATTAGCTGGCTATCCATCAAGATGCTTGTGACATTCTGTAATATATGTACACATTACTTAAAACTTTATATTCCACGTCTGAAATTGTGACAGAAAAACATTACATATTCGCTTCTCTGTTGTCTTTGGGTACGATCTAAGTTAAACAGTTTTAAGAACAAAACAAATTGCTGAATGGTTTATAGTATCATAAAGTTAAATTACATTTATCTGTAAAGTATTCCTGCATTATAGTTTAAACCATGATATTTTATTTTACTTGAACTAGCCTCTGTTTAGTACTGGTAATTCGGTGAATACTGGCGCACCTAGCTTCAGTGATATTGCAACTCTTTCAACAAGTGGTTATAGCTCCAGGCCTGGGTCTTCTCAACGTAACGGTGAGCTCATCAGTTCTATACCCAATGCCTTCTCTGGAAGAACGACATATCCTGCTGGACTAGATTCTAGTTTGGAAAACGGTCCTTCATATTTTAATGCTCTAAATTACAATAATAGTCAGGCTGGCCCTCCAAGAAATTTCTCCGAACCCTCTCTTTTCCCCTCTTTATCCACTGTCAGCCGGACAGCCGGAAACGAATTAACAAACAACAGAGTTGGACCTGGATGTATCGCCCAGTCAGTTCCCATAAATGCTGCCATGGCCCTGGCGTCTACTCGTAACCCTGGAAATCTTTATTCAAACTCAGTTGGAAATGACAATACTTCGAATTCCACGAACCTTCCTCTGTCTTCTTCGTCACGTGGAGTTACTTTAGATCCTTCAGAATTTCCTCCAATTCTGACATCGACTGGACGTAGCGGGAATACTTCAACACCCTTTCATTCCTCATCAAACCAGCCCCCGTTAAGGAATTATGTTTCGATTATATCGAAGGGGTCGTCAACTATAGACCAGAGTGTAAGCCAACTAAACCAGCAACTTAATCATTCTTCAAGCAGTCAGGTAGCTCCTCTGGAATTTTCTAAGCAGGATTTCCCCGCCTTACCTGGTTCACATCAGCCTACCACTAATACAACTACGACAGTGTCAACGACTAGTGCCTTAACTGTCAATTCAACATCTACTGCTCATCGTTCCTTGTCAACTAGTTCTATAACACAAACTCCCGCTTCTGCAAATTCTCGGCGATTGTTTAGTCACACATCCAACCACGTTTTGGGACCACCATCAGTCCGTAATCAATCGGGATACTCAAATGTTCCACCTAAATCTATTGGTTCCTCAAATGGTATACAGTTGCTTCCCAATCACTTAGTTACAAATATTCCTAAGAATATGATTTGTGATCAGTTTGGAATGTTGGGTTTGTTAAAACTCATTCGAGTAGGTGATTATGATGCAACGTTAAATATGCTAGCTCCGGGATTAGATTTGTCGGCATTACATAGAAATTGGCAGACACCTAGGTGAGTCTTAACGTTATGCTTAAATATGAATCTGATGTTAGTTGAATGGTTTCTGTTAAGTGGAATGTTGATTTTGTCATCTTTTTATGTAGTTTAAGAGTTAATAAAGGCGTTATCAGATAGAGAAGCATATAAGCATAATGGCAGGCTTTTTTAGTCATAATAAAGGCAACTACTTTTTGTGTTATTTGTTGAATACTCCCAGTGTTTATGCAAGTATACAACTTGCACTTATATCATCATCCAATTTTTATTAACTTCTTATTCTCCTAATTTTGTCTTTATCTGACTTTGTATTTATGTTTAGAACTAGATTAATCTTGGTATTTCTTCCGAACTTAGTCTTCTAGTGTGCTTCAATAACTTTAGACTATCCTATGCACTGTTAGTACACGTTTATGCTCTACATAAGTGGATTTGTAATTTAGAAAAAGATGACCATATGAGATCTGTGCATGAAAGTATATTCTTCGTTTACCTTACCTAATGAACTTCAGTAATGGAATAAAATTCATTAATAGATAATTCTTCATCACTGAATGTGCACTTCCTTAATCAAGAGTTAAACATAGATTTGCGTTGACTGAAATTCCCCAGCTACAGTAATTACAATTTGCAATTTCGTCACCTGTGGTCTAAGTGAGATTTCTAATTAAAAGATAAGTACTCTGCGTTGCTGTTCATCCTATTTTACTACATGAATGCGAAACACCACCCTAGGGATAAATGACATCCCTAAGCTTTTGGTATTTAGTCATTGATGTCTTCGAGACTTCATTCACGTTCGTTGGGACCACTGGGTAACTAATAATGAAGTTAAAGACAAGGTACTAGGGAAGAACGGTAAACCATTTGATGCAGTTGTGAGTCTTCATCGATTCAGGTGGTTTGAATATGTTTTATGTGTGCCCAATCACCATCTACTTTGTCGTGTAATCCTGACTTGTTGGAAAGAGATGGAAGTAAGCTAAAGGGGGGAGGCTAAAACAAAGCATGGGACCAGTTCATCAAGTCACTGACTGTTTGTCTGAGCCATGTTTTAGGTCCAGACCACTTAGTTTGCATCTACGCAATTGTCCAACCAATGGTTAGAGACTTAGTGTGACGTGGTTTAGAATCGGTTACAGTGGCACAAATGCGTTCTCTCTGTCTTCTAAGTGGTGGGCTTATGTTTATCTTGTGCCCAAATAATTCTTGTTACTTGTGTGGTACTGCCGCTGACTGATGCTACAAATAGACAGACAGACAGATACAACTCAGAACTTCGTACGTACGTACATTAGTTCAGGTTGCCATACCACATTAGCACAGAGACGCAACTGTCAGTTCAAATCCAAGAGTGATAGCGATAGTAGAAGTATTAGCAGTAATGCAGAAAATCAGGGAGCGAAGATATGATTCGAGAAATATAATTCAGTGAGATAAATTTAAAAGGAGAAAGATAGAGAATTCAGAAGGTTAGATTTTGAGAGAACACAAAGAGTGAATGCACCTGCGCCATTGCAAACGATTCTGAGCCATGTCGTTCAAGGTCTCTAACCATTGGTGACTTCCGTCTCGCGGACCCCAACCACGCAGCCTACATCTACCAACATGACTCAGTCCACTTGTCAGTGACTTCATCGATTTCTGCCATGTTTTGGTTTGGCCACCTCTAGCTTTCTTCCAACCTAATCCTACACCGCAAAACATAGCTCGTCGAGGCAGTCGGTAGTTAGACATGCGTAACACGTGTCCCAACCACCTCAACTGATGAAGTTTCAATACCTCATCTATTGATTTGCCATCCTTTCCTAGAACCCGTTTCCTAACGACATCATTGCTTACTCGGTTGTCCCACGATACTCGAGCAATCTTTCGGAGACACCTATGATTGAAGACCAGTAACCTACGAATGTCCTCTACTCTTAACGGCCATGTTTCGCTCCCGTATAGTAGGACAGAGCAAACTGCTGCACGGTACACTCGTCCTTTGGTTAGCAAGCGGATATCTCGCCTGCGCCATAAGTGACGCAACTTGACAAAAGCCAATCGAGCTCTCTGTATCCGTGCTGAGATTTCGTCAGTCACCAGGCCATCAGCACTGATGAGACTCCCCAGATACGTGAAGCGGTCTACACGCTCGACTACTTCACTCCCTATCACTAGTTCAGGTGCCGATGCAACCCAAACCTGAAGCAACATTTTGCATTTTGAGGGGGAAAACCGCATCCCGAACATGCTTGCATTGTTGCTCAGGGTAGTCAGAAGACTCTGCATTTTGTCAGCGTCTTCACCAAATAGGACTATGTCATCAGCATACTCTAAGTCAGTAAGCGAGGCTTCTGGTAGAAAGTCAACTCCTGAAAAGTCAGACGAATATAAGGTTATATCCAGGAGCATGTCTATGACAAAATTAAACAAGAATGGGGAAAGTGGACATCCTTGACGGACACCACTTGAAGTGAGGAATTACGATGACAGTTCGCCATAAGCTCTCACTCGACTTGTAGTTTTAGAGTAGAGAGCTTGTATAAGGTTAATTTACTTCTTTGGTACACCTTTCAATGACAGACACTGCCACAGAACCTCACGATCAACAGAGTCGAATGCCGCCTTTAGGTCCAGGAAGACAACTATTGTAGGACGCCTAAATGTGTGTCTGTGTTCCAGGACCTGTCGCAGTGTGAAGGTGTGGTCTATACAGCCACGTCCAGGTCGGAATCCAGCCTGGTTTTCTCTAGTCTGCTCTTCACGAGCTCTAGTTAGGCGTCTAAGTATAATCGAGGCTAACAATTTAGAAACTATATTAGTCAGACTGATTCCTCTGTGATTGTCACAAGAAGACTTTTGTCCTTTCTTATAAATTGGGACAATCAGGGATTGAAACCAGTCAGATGGTATTACGCCCAGTTCCCAGATTCTACCTAAGATTTCAGTCAATCTAGCTGCTAAAACTGGACCACCATCCTTAAACATTTCAGGGGTAAGCCTATCAGGACCTGTTGCTCTACCTCGCTTCAGATTTCCTATAGCCTTCTCAACTTCATAAAGACTAGGAGGAGTTAAGTCGATTTGCCATTCAGGATGACTGGGGATCGTGGGCAACCGAAGTGTGGCTGGAGGCCAGTTGAACTGATCCCTAAAATGTTCTGCCCATCGGTCTAATCTCCTGGACTGAGAATGAATTATAAGCCCATCCTTTTCCGAGATAGTCTCACTGACATTCAGATTCCTAATACCAGTTTCCTTGATAAGTCGAAAAAGTTGCCTACTGTTGCCTATCGCCGCTGCCTTTTCCATCGTTTTTGCTTTCATCACCCACCACTGTTCACGGTCGTTGCGTAGACTTTTTATCAGCCTGCGCTTAAGTTCACTTCGCTCTTCATCATGTTCAGAGCCAGGTGGGATGAGTTTACGAGCATCCATCAGTTCGGTGGATGCTACTGAAATCCACGGCTTCATCCTAGCCTTATGATTTACCTTACTAGCAGATATCACTGCTGTTTCCACAGCCGTTTTGATATCATTCCAACCTGCTTCCGGATGGCAATCGCTTACACGGTCGCCTAACTGTTTTTCTAGTTGTTCCTGAAATATATTCTTAGCTTTATTATCATTAAGTAAAACCCTAAGAGGCTTCATTGCAATGTCTTCTCTACGTCCAGTAAGCCTCAAACAAATACGCGCTCGCACTAAAGCATGATCTGAATCTAAACATGTGCCCCAGAACGAGCGACAGTCCTCTACGGAACCCCTCCATCGGTGGCTGATGGCGATGTGGTCTAGTTGGGTCCAACGTTGAGACGATTTTGGGGTTGCCAGGTCAAAAGATGTTTTTCCTTATGCCTAAAGTTAGTATTCGCTAGAAACAGGCGGTTATCTGAGCATAGTTGCAACAGATGGTCGCCATTATCTGTTCCTTGAGCCGCGACAACATAACATCCACCCAAGTGTCTCTCATTTTCACTTAGTCTACCTACTTGAGCATTAAGGTCACCAGCCATTATAACTATATCAGAGCGCCTAGCTTTTTGGAGGAGGTCCGAAAGCTTGCTGTAAAACTCATCTTTCACCTCGTCTGAACTGCAGTCAGTGGGGGCATAGGCAGATACGACGAAGAGGCAACGACGAGTGTCCCTATCTTTCCGAGTCCTAACTGTCCCGTTCAGTCGTACAGCGCACAAGCGACTATCTACAGGGATCCAGTCTAGGAGGGCTAGTTCTGCCCTACGACTCAATGCTATACCTACACCAGCGAGACCCCGGGAAGCAGCATCAGGGCTACCGGATACACGAAGAGTAAATTGGGCTGCTTCTTTATTTTGATACGGTGAAATCAGGTTAATGATTTTACTAGGATCCTGTATGCGCGTTTCCAAGACGCAGCATACATCGATTGAGCGAGATTCTAAAGTCCTAGCTAAGGAAGCCTGTTGCCCTATTTGACTCAATGTCGGTACATTAAAAGCTCCAACATGTAGTCTAGATCGGGGTTTCAAGAGACCAGGAATGACTTTTCGTGAGCTCGCATCGTTTGCACTAGTGGTGCGGTGAGATCAAGGAATGTGAGTAGAGTTAGTCGTAGAGATAAGAGAGATATTATGAGGTGTAGAAAGGATTTGATTTTGACCAATTTGGACTCTCGTACTTTTGCGGGTATGACGGCAGTTGTCACTTCCCGGCTGCCCACGGCGTGGAAGGGTGTTTCTTGAGAAACCTGAAAAAGAAGGTAGATTAGTGTCGGTCTTAGAGACCTGAGAGCGTGACCGCAGAGCCCAAGGGACAACTGCTTGAGGCCTGTCACGCACGGCCTTTTTATGAAGGGTTTTTTGAGTATTAGCTCCGCACTTAAAAGCCTTTAGTGGGCACTCTTACCTCCGGAGACGGAAATCCGTGAGGTAGGTTGAGGTGTGACATTTTTAGGGTCGACCTTTTCTAACCCTTCCTTCCTTGTGAGAAGGCAGCATCGCTGCAGATGCTGGTTGTCCGAGGGAAACACCTTACTGCTGTCACACCCCTCTGCAGTCAGCAGTACGACTGCGCCCTCAGACCTTGAGTAGCTGCTTTTAGTCTCATCGTTCTCCAAACGACCTGCCTGGCATGGTAAAACCTACAGGAACATATGTTCGAGCCAGTATAGCTCGGTTGGGTCATCACGATAGGCAAGCCCGACCACCACGACAAGGTAGCAGCTACGGTCGGGGCTACAAATATGAATATTGCTGCAATTATATTACCTCAAATATTGACGGTATTGTGTCGTCCATGTGTTATGGTCGTGTTATGAGATTGTTTGATACGAAACTAAGCATCTCTGTTTCATGTAACTTTGATCTACAAACCATTTAGTTGTTAATTATCAATAGACTTAAATTCCTTATCAAATAGGAGCCAATCTATTTCTAGTTTGCAAATTAAATTTTTTCATAACTGAATGCTTTGTAATTAATATCTTCGTGTTATTTTGTATGATCAAGTGAAGCCTTGATATTAAGATAGGGGAACATACATTCGTCGTTTTATAATATTTTGACCAGTTTTCTTAAGAGCTATTGGGGGAATTTTTCGTCGTCTATCGATGATGAATCCAAAATACAATATGAGAACGATGTCTCGCCACACTGTTTTGTAGAATTAGGGACTGTCAGTGTTCCAGAAATCTACCGTTGAGAAAATCACTTAAGTTTCTAGGCAAAGATACCAAATTACTAATTAGAAGTGTATGGTCCGATTGTTAAAAGCGATTGGGATCTACATTACTCTATACTTCGTGTATTTGAATTCCAAATAATAGTTTTATATGAAGGTCCTTTCGTCATCATCCTTTACAAGACAAGTTTGTCGGTAAAAGTCCCAGGAATATAATCTTGTATTTGGGAATGATGATGATTTAAAAAATACACATGACAGTGTAATGAGTCACAAATAGATCGGCAGAAGCTTTACGTAGCTCATTACTCTAAACATGCGACTATCAATTACTTGGTTGTAGACTGGAAATCCATCATATTTGGGTTAAGGTAACCGGTCGGTATTTTTACATTCAACCATTAAACCATACGTCTGAACCCAGCTCTATATACTTTGCTTTATGCAACCAATCGTTACACGAAAATTGTGACTGTTATTTTTACACCTGAACCAGTAGTACTTGGTCACCGAGTTACTTTAATATCATCAAAATGTGTATGCTTCTCATGGGACATCATATTTTGCACTTAGATATTTACATATTGTATTGTCTTATTTGCATTAAGAAAGATTTTATCTGTTGATCTCTTATCTAGTGAGCTTCATACAACCTTTGTCTCTCCATTTCACGACTCTTGTTTCGGACGACCCCAAGATATAGATTATCCCGTCCCACCGGAATATCTTATAAGACATCTAGTTACAGATCGTTTACCTGATCCGCCTATGAATCAGTTATCAGAAGAGACATTATTCTGGTTATTTTATAATTGTTGTCGGGAGGAAGCACAATTGGTCGTAGCCAAAGAACTGTAAGTTACTGTAATTACTTGTTTAATTAAAACCCAAAGATTGTAAATTAGATAATCCTTGCTTGTTTTTATGTTGTTTTGTTTTAATAATTTAAAAGGTTCTCTATGAAATATCCCTTAATTCATCACTGGAGAGTGAGTAGTTTTTGGTTTTGCCGTTTATCATTCTATCAATGAACTATTTTTATCACAATGGCATTGATGTTTTGGTTTTAGTAATTAGAAAACAGTCGGTAGATAGAATTTTCTCTTAGAATATGGTTATGTATTAGTTGGCATCCATCAAGTGCACATATCTGGAATAACATACGGAACCCAAACCTCATCTCACTAAAATTATAAGAAACCTCTTAGATGATGCTTCTCATAAACTATATTCTTATCTTAATGTTTTTCGTGAGAGAATTGTTTGCTTTCAATACACGTAATAGTGTTTTAATTTCCCCATTTATGTTACCACGCAAACTCACGAGATTATTGTTCAAGATATCAAAAATTTCATATAAGGATAAATTACAAGTTTATCAAATGCAAAAATAACACTTCACAATCAACAATTTATTTTCAGATTGACTGAGACAGTAACTTATTAGCGTTATCACATGTGGTCGTACAACATAGCAGATTGATTGAAGTTAAATTTGTAGACCATTAGGTATCGGCTTAATAGTCTAAAGTTTGGGAGCTAGCCGCTAAGCTAAACTGTCCTAAGTTCGGTCACTGATGAAATCATAGATATGCCCTCATACTAGGAGGCAATAGCTGTTTTGTACTTCTTGGTTTTCGATAGTTATCTAAGGTCATTTCGTGATATAAAGCGTCATATTCAGCAATCTCCACAACACCCAGTAATAAAAACCATATATTTGCTATTGACAGACTTTAGGCGGTAATTTTGGGGCTCTAGCATGGAAACATGGCCAGCGGAATTCTGTCATAGTTAGTATGTGGCAGTTATCCACCAATAGCACTAAGCAAAGTCAGTCACTATTGCAAATTAATTTTAAGTAAGTCATCGTGTAACGTATTTTACATGAATGAAATGTACTGGTTGGTGAAAGTGCAAACTTTGTCTTCGAATTAATACTTATAGCAAGCACTTGTTAATCTCACTATTGTTATTAAAACCAGATTGACGATCGTCATCACGTATAATTGCTGATTCGCAAAGGATTTCCCTATTTTCACAAAATATTTCCGTTTGCATGATTGACCTAAAAATTATGAGATGACACTTCCAAATGACAAACGTTTAGGTTAGACATAGGGTGGAAAGTTGGTTGTTAAGCGTTTAAGTCTTCATCAACTAAAGTAGTTGAAACATTTGTATTACGTATACCAAGCCACTGCCTTCCTCGACGTGGAATATTGAACAGAGTAGATGTGTTGTAACGGTTTAAAATCGATCACCTTGAGTCCCAGTGTTCCTTCATACATACCTTTTCATTCTATCCTCTCGAATCATGTCATTGTCTAGCTCTTCTCATCATCATTTCTGTTGCATTGTCCCTCTGCCTTTATCACGTTAACTTGAACTAACGCAAATTTGTTTCATGCTCTACCTGTTGATTATACTTAAGTTTTCGATTAGTTTTACAGTGAAATTTACATTAATGTGTGTATACCTTACTCTTGGTTTTTTTGTTCAAGCTATCAACGTGAATGGCGATTTCATAAAAAAGAACAAATATGGCTTACTCGTATAGTGGGCGCGAATTTCACATCAGATAATAACTCTGAACAGGGTGATTACTATTTTTGGGATCCTCTTAAAGCACAAAAGTCTACGCATCAAATGACAATTTTGTATTCAGATCTTGACAATGCACCGGCAGCATTTCGTCTTAGTTCAGGCACATTAAGCGCATTTGTCAGTGTTGGTTTACCCGGTGGTTCTCACAACATTGTTCCACCCCCTCCTCCTCCACCTTTACCAAATCAACAACAACAATTAGTTAGTTACCAACATCAGTCACGTCAACCGCAACAGGGACAACAAGCATTTTCGCACACGCATCATCAGACACTTATGAATAATAATACTAATAGTAATAATAGTCCTAATACATCCGGACCATTTATCCCGTTTTCTGCCAATTCACTCACTACTGGACCATCTATTAACTCATCAGCAGCAACGTTAGCTAGCCTGTTTAACACCCGTCAACAGCAGCCGCCTAAACAACCACAACAATTAAACTCAAATCCGAATTATTTCTCATCTCATAATCGAACCGCTGGTCCTTTAAATTCGTTGTTCACAAACCGATCGGCTCCAGTATCCGTCCCTGTGTCTATTAGTAACAATAACACAGTGATTGCTTCTTCAGAGACGACATCAGCTACCAGCAACTCGAATTTTAATCGTTTGGGTAACCCATCTGTAGTAGTCAATGATAATACTACTAGTCAAGTACTGTTTGATGGCTCATAAATTTAGATTTACTTTATATCATTGATTGATTATGAGTGCGCATACCAAACGCAGGAAGGTGGAGGCTTATATACATATATAGTGTTATACAATGCGTAAATGCAATCGTAAACTCTCATGTGGTCAACTTTTTTATGAGAACACTCAATTTATGTACGTTCAGTGTAATTCTTTTCTGGACTTGTGTTTCTTTTTCGAGAAGTTATTTTTTAGGTTACTTTACTCTCTTCTCCAGAATGGAGGTGTATATCACATTACTGAAAATACATGCATATATATACATATATTTTGCAGTCTGTGCTTAATCTTCTAATTTTGTAATGTTCTGGTTCTCTGATGCTGACTCACGTGTTGTTTTCACCTAATTATATATATATATATATCATGTTATTTTTGTTTGCCTCCTAAATAAAAGCCGTCCTTTCCTCTCTCAGTGATATGACATGAAAAGATGTGTGTAGAAGAGATAATCAAGCTGTATGTCTGTCCAATTCTTCGGATATTTACTCTACCCTATTTCTCCATCTTGTTCTTGTTCTTTAGTCATAGCTTTCTATATTCATATCCTAATGTTTGTTCATCTTTTTCGACCTTTATGCACTTAAAATGAAGAAATGTGTATACAGAAGACCTGTTGTTTGTCCCGAAGCATAATTTCTTTTTTGTCTATGTATATGTGTGAATCAAATCAATCTTATATGTATTTTCTATCTTATTTATATATTTATCACATTACATCACTCTTAATCTGATCAAGATTACGTTTTCTCGTTGATTTCCACGAAACTCTTATCTGTATTTATGTGCAGTATATTAACGAAAAAAATGTAAGACTGTGTTTTGAGTATTTCCACACTAATTATATGTGACTCTTCTCTACATTGTCCCACTGTCTTCATTTTTCTTTCTTCTCTATTATCGTCATTCTCTTCAAAAAGAAGTAAAAGCATTGAGGTTTATTTCGTAAACTTTTAGTTAAATAAATTCAGTAAGGGATAATTTTAATTCTAATTATTATTGTTCTCTTTATGTTTGTTCTAAATCTTCTCTTTGATTCGGTCAAATGTTAGTGTTCTATGTAGATAGGTAGGTTTTTAATATACATACAGTTGGTAGTAATAATAGTAGTCATATTATAGTGTATGTAGGCTGAATGATTCTCCCTGATCATTCCAATATTTCTTGTACTCTTCATACATACCACTTCATTACTCTACTCCTTCATTCCCCTTTCTATGTGTATATTTTACACAACTTTACTACACAGGATGGCTTTCACTGCAGCACTTCTTCATTAACGACTGAACATGCACATTATTTCTTTTCATTTTTTCTGTTTTTTTGTTTCACTCCTGTGTGTGTGTATGGATATGTGTTACTTAATTCTACAGTTTCTACTTATTCTTATTGTTTTTTTTTTTCATTATCTTGCTTGTACCACCTGGCCGCTTTCTCACTTGTATATGTACAAAAACCTGGTTTTAAGAGAGAGAAAAATGATAATAATAATGTTAATTTATCGACTATAAAAAAGGTTATAATTATTATAGTTAGTATAAATATTGTGTTGTATGTCGTATTTTCCTTCTAATGGTCTTTCTCATACGGTGAATGTTTACCCAGGGTAATATATATATATATAATTTGATAGTAGCAGATTTACCGCCTCCTT
Source organism: Schistosoma japonicum (assembly GCA_025215515.1). Taxonomy (NCBI): domain Eukaryota; kingdom Metazoa; phylum Platyhelminthes; class Trematoda; order Strigeidida; family Schistosomatidae; genus Schistosoma; species Schistosoma japonicum. Next base: position 11,219,002 of record CM046066.1, read on the forward strand.
TCTTACGGTATCTGGTCATATAGTACTTTATCTATCTCTATCTACTTATTTCCAAAAGATATCTCGACGTCTTTTAAATTAAGATGAACATTCGGAAGGTAAATTTTAGGTATTTTGGTTTGAGTAAACAGATAACATCTCTAGCGCTCACACTTCGTGTTAGTGCGACTCAAACCTAAATACAGAAATCTATATTTGGCAAATGAGTTAATCAGAGTTACCACAAATTGTAGAGTCGATTCACGTAGGTTCCAGTTGTTATTTGTTTATTGAGATCCTCCACCGTCAAATGTTTTTGTATATTCTTCTCTTCAAACATGTTGAATTTTAATGATTGGTTGTGTAGAATTTTCGACATGAATGTTTGATAGCTGAGGTCATTTTAAACGCCTTCCATGTTTAATAAACATGTTCTATCCGGTATTAATCTTCATTTTATCCGTCCATTTAACAGATGAATTCCGCATATTAGAGTGTAGTTTTCGTTAGAGATTCCACTTCAAGCCCCTGAGTTATCCGCGACTAATTTTTGTGAACAATTACAATATAGCTCAGTTCTATATATTGAATTAAAAACAAAAATATGTAAGTTATACTTTGAAGTAAAATCCTTAATAAATGTCTTGCTCTAATATACTACACTCATCCATTTAATGAAGGTGAAAGGATTAAAAGAGCTAGGTACTGTGCATCTAGCTAATATGGAAAAGTTTTCTAGTAATTTCGGTTTGTATAGTACTTACTGTGAATTAGAAAGAAAGCACACTCACTCATAATTATAACGAAGTTCGTACTTCTACGAACACTCAACGCAGTTTATTCTATTCAACCTTGACCCAAGGTTTATATGCAGGCTGGTGATACTGTTTGATTGTTCAAGCCGAAGTAGCAGAAAAGGAACTCAAACCTATTAATTTGTGCTTTTTTGTAGACACGTGTAACGTTCAGTCTTCATACGCTTAAGTAGATTAGTGTGCTGTAATACTGTCCTCTTTAATAAATTTAGCGATTGGGTTAAAATATGGTCAACTTACGTTTTCCTGTTTTGTTTATGAATAAAGAGCGGCTTATTGGTCATGGAGGCTAATAAGTCTCAGATTCGAGCCACTCTCTAGCTACTTCGATGTAGACAACAGGCTAGTATCACTAATTGTGAGTGCAGCTCGAAGTCGGGTGCGTGAATATGTATCTGACAATTAGGTAATCGGTAGTTGCAAGTAGATGCCACAAAGTGTATCCTGAACAACATATTGTCTTTTGCTTGTTAGTCATTTTATGTTTGATACAACTAACGAGTTGCAGTCACTGTTCTACCTCTTCAAAATACACAGAATCACTCCAATTGTCACCATAACATCTTTCCTTGTGAAACTCACTAAGTTTACACACTCGACCGTCGCATTAGGACTTAGGGTAGTATCCTATCACCTATACGAGTCCAGTAGACCACTGTTTTAACTTGAGGTCTAGTGATTGAAAGTTAAGTTCTGTAGCTATAACTTCATCACTGAATGATGCATTTCCAGTTCATTGAATTGTCTGATGTCCTGTGTAAAACCTACGGATAGGTGGGGACTTTTCATTACTTAAAAGTGCAGGATACACGATCTATTTTCTACTGTTTTTGTTTCCTCAACCAATATTGATTTAAAATATAAATCACGCTGTCATATTACAGTTAACGCAGTTCTTTAGGGATGTCAGTTCTGCTTTCCTGTTATACTGTTAGATAACAGACCACCAATCTATTATAACTTACACTTAGCTTCACAAATCATTTCAATTTTTCATAAATTTCAGCTACAAAATTCGACTGCTATCTAAGCTGAATAGTGAGATGGGATTATTCATAACATTTTCAGTGTCCAACATGTCTGCCTAGCGCTGCCTATCATTTTTATGTCCCTTTATTATGTGAGGACTGTATATTAGAGTGCACTTTGCATTAAAGATACTATTTCAAGTCTTTGCTTACTATGTTAGTATTTTTCAGTTATCATGTCACCCTGTGTCTTACGAGTTCATAGTAAGTAGTTGCTGATGTCTCCAGATTTTGGTATGAAACCTTTAGTAGAAATCGCACTAGTACGCAGTACTCGACTACTAAATATACATGGAGACGTTTGGAAATGGTGAATAAAGCATTCTTATTCAACATTGATATTAGGGATGACTTCAGACAAAATATAGTGTGGATTAGATAATTCAGAAATCCCATTAAAGCCCTCTTAATCGTCCAATAGCAACATTAGCTCATTCACAAGATGTGATATTGTTTCTTATTACTTCTGTATTTTATCACCCGTATGATAAGGTTATAATTCCTCAAACCGATTTATAACGTTTTAGTAAATTTGAATGTGGTTACCATAGGAACCTACTTATGACTCGTTAGGTGAATGTAAAACCAATACTGTCTCACTTGCTTTTCTGAATAATTTTACTTTTAGGTATCTAGCACACCCAACAATTTTCCAGTGTTGGTTTCCACATACCAAGGCAGTCCGCTTAGTATTCACGGATTTACCAATAAATAATGACTGATTTCAGTTTATAATATGAATAACTAGATTCAAATCCCTACATGTCTGAGATCTAAAACTGTTTAACCATTGCATTAAAATCAAGTTAAAGCATCTTTAAACTCCTGTAGTGTATAGTTATTCAACAATATTATAGTTCCAACATTATTCATCATATTAGATGAGCCAGTAAGTAGTTCAACTTATTTTTTCCGTAATGTCTTGAAGTGACCAAATATGATACGGTTGAAGTTATTTGAAGCATTTCTAATGTTTACTAAATGTGTCATACACACTTTATGGTCATTTTACAGTTCATTAAGTAAGTGAGTTGTACATATTGGAGAATAATTTACATTAAATATTTTATTTAGAATTATTCATTATTAACTCCTATTAATACATCATTGTAGCACAGCTCGATATACCAGATGTAAGTTACTATTTAAAATGAAATAAAAATTACATTGTAACATTCAGCATTCATTTGTCAAACTAAAAGTAAAATGACATAAAATTTCGGGATATAATACATTTAGTAAACATTGAATATGGCTGACATCGAGATGTATTGATGGTATTGTTGTTGGTCACCTCCTAACATAATGATCTTTGTACTGTATATTTCTTTGTTGGTATGTGTGATAAATATTAGACTGTACTGTACTATTGAACTTTAGCGCGTTGTGTAATTTCTAATGTTGGATTCTTTAGGTTCAAATATATATATCTATCCTATCGTCGTTCTAGACTTCTTCATTATGCGCTTACTCTGCGATTGTCATGTGCACATTAGTCATTGTTTTTGACGAAGGTGAAATTACTGATAGTATATATATATATATATATATATATATATATATATATATATATAGTTTTGGAACCTAACAAGGTTACGAATTCAGCAACACAACCAGAACTCAACAACATCAATTATTTTTTTCTTTTGCTTTAAAATATCTACAAAAATGTTTAACCTTTAATTGGAATTTTAAACATTTCCCCCTATGAATCTATTATCACATTCATCTTTAAATTATGACATCAATTAGTAATGATCTATTTTAATGGATATTATGTCATTTATTGATAAGGCATTATGTGTGTATAGTAAATAATATTTACCTTTTTTTCCCTAATAAAATACATGATTTACATTCATTCAGTATTACCGACTATATTCAAATGAAGATCGTCATTATCATCACATGATCCTATAATCTACACTTAAAGGATATGCATGACTACCAATATCTATTGAAATGAAAGTTTAAGATAAAAAATCCCATAATAATGATTTTCCTTACATATCTGTAACCAATTCATAGTCTATCCAAGGTCATACACATAAAAAAGAAACAATGAAATGATAAAATGAAGTATTACCATCTCAACCAATGACAATTGGTTTTGACATACTGTTTAGTGTATATTACTTCTCTTTATGCAAAAATGGTGTACGTTAAATGTACATGAATATGGCGAATTATCACCAGAATCGTCAACCTCAAACGGTTCTTCAGAGTTTCACCTTTCTATTTAATGTCGTCATAGTTGTTATCATGAAAATTATGCTATCTTCATCTAGGTTTTTATGGATTGATCTATTGATAGGAGACTTACTTATCGACTTAGAATATGTAGATGACATAGTATTATTTGGTGAAGATGCAGACAATATGAAGAGTTTCTTGAATACCTTGAGTAACTATGCAAGCATTTTTAGATGCATTTTCTTTCTCTGTCTCTAAGTGAAACTGATCTGCACTACTACCCAAACTGGTCATAGGAAGTGAAGCAGTTGAGTGCTTTTGCTATTTCACTTACCTTGAAAGTCTCATCAGCCATGATTGGCTCTTGTCAGTTGAGATCTCGTCACGAATTCAGAAATATGGTCTTCCAACCAAACGCTGAGTATGCTGGGCAGCGATCCTTTCTTTCTTGTTATACGACTGTGAATCTTGGTCTATAAAAATAGAAGACATGCGTTGGCCTCAGGCTTTTAATCATGGATGCTTAGAAGCATAGCTCATTAATCCACAGACAACCGAGTAAGCATTGCCAAAGTTAGACACAAGATATTAGGCGACGATTCTGTTCTGCTGATGAGGTCTAACATTTTCATCAACTGTGGTGATTAGGACTTATATTACTTTAGTCCAACTACTTGTCTTAATGTTGGTTGCTATACGAGTAGGATACAAAAAATGTAGCCTTAACCTAGATAAAACGCAGTACTAGTCCATGAAGTCGTTGACTATTGGTCTCAGGTGTGTTGGTATTTGAAGACTAATTATTTGAGATCCTCGTGATAAGTGGTTGGAGACACCGAGTGACTAAGTGATTTAGAATGTCACAGTGGGGGGACGGTTAGATACATACACTTTATCGCGGATTAAAAACCTGAGAACTTCGCATTTATGAGAACACCTAAGTAGTCCTACACTAGGAAGATATAGTTCTCCACTGACCCCTAGTTATCAAAAAAGAACGCAATAAATGAATGTTGTAATAATAAAAAACGTGAAGAATGTAGAGATAGCAACAGATCACTGAGTATAGTTAGAACAACTACAGAATGTGGGATTCACTATGCTTTGATAATTGGAGATTAGGCATAAATTATCGTAATCTTAACTAGTCTACGATACATTGGTTTTTAATTTGAAGTCTCTTTGAGCCAGTTCATTCGATTTCTTGGATGACTTTGAAAGAGGGTTCCGTTTAGTCCAACACAACCAGAAATCGTTGTGAAATTCCGGTAATTGGACTTTTGAATGATTTACGTAATCATTTAGCCAGACAAATAATAGTGAATGAATTGTATCGATTTTTTCATTCATAAATTGGATATATTCCGTTAATCATTTACCTAAAAGTAACCACCCTATTTTCAAGGTACTTAAGTTGGTCACGTTTAACCAGTACAATTTTGTAATGATAGTTAAGAATGTCAATAGTGATAAGATAAATCTTGTCTCCCTCTTTAAACATATGCAATGCCTGATGAGTGTGTTGATTCTGATTGACAAAACTTTCAGTGCTTGTCTACGTGATAGGTTTGTCTCGGTATTTCACATGTTACTCTCAAAAGTAAACATTCTTATTTAACTTATTTTTAACATCGTTATTAAAGATCAATTTCCTAGAGTTTTCCTTCCGCGATACCAACTGTCGAATATACTTTGGATGAAGGAGGCCAAGTTCATCGTCCATACGTCCTCATTTAAGCCAGCCAGATTGATATAAATTTGACAAATATCGAAATTTAAACGCTAAATTTTATAATGTTATTGGGCAAATAAGTTACATTCTCACTGACTGTGTGTCACCTGATTTAGTTAACACGTGTGTTAATCCTGTTCCTAACAGTCTTTTTTTGTTCCAAACTTTTGGGCTTTATGTGGAAGAAAAAGAAGGTAAAATATTTCACTAGCTAGCTATAAAATAAAAGCCACTTCCAACTCAAGGCTTTCAATGAATGCTTAACAGAATCTAAAGGTGCTTTCCGAATAGTTGTCGAGTTCATTGGTCTGTAGTTAATTGACACCTGTTGCAAAATCATCAAGCCATATAGCACCAATTCATATCTTTCTTCTGCATATGATTAATGACAAAGTGACTGGCCAGTTATTGTAAGACTTTATTTTCAGAATAACCCGTGATTATAGCTCCAAATGAAAAATAAACTACCTTAGTAACAAATCGTCTTTTGTGCATTTTCTAATCTTACTAATTACTGAGTCAGATGGGCCTTCACTTCCCAATTTATTAAGCGAAATACTTTATTCGTTAGACAACGACGCTCAATAAATCTACTATTCATTGTTTACTCTAGGAAAATTTTTAAGGAATTATCTCACCCTTAGTATTTGTTGATTGAACATTGTCAATTAAATTCACAATGTTGTTAACAATGTATATTAATGTTAGAAATTGTTAGTTTTGTGATCTACAGCCTCTTGTAGGATACTGGCTATTATAGAGGGTAAGCTAAAAAGAATGATTGGATTTCAATGACTATTTTTCGAAGGTTTATTTTATATACTTTGATCGCATGTTTAATAAATATTTCTCTATTATCATTTTTATATTGTCTTTCACTGTTATTATATCACTTACACATTATGAGCTAGGACTACCTAATTATAGGCTCTCTTATTTCAGTATTGTGTCGCAAATATTGTAACTCTGTGTTCATGTTTATCTTTGTAATTGTGTTTGTGTGTAGTGGGGGGGAATATATGTTTATTCATAAGACTGTTTGAGATATGTACTTCATATTCCTGGGTTATCTAACTAATGAACTTTATCTCTTCTCGTCTTCCGTCTGGTGCTTTATCGGAGTACACTGATAAAATGTTAAGAAGGTCTCGTTATTTTTAAAAGACTGTGTTATTACTTGGTCACTTGTAAAGTTCATGTATCATTGGTTAACATCCAACAGGGAATGATACCTAGCTGGCTTTCATTCATGTTCACAAATTTGCTCTGATATTAGCGCACATATTACACTTTCTAGTGAGTTTTTCCTAAGTGTTAAACTTATGAAATTCTACGAGTTGTATTCATTAATTTTAGTTGTAAAGCAGTGCTGCCTCCAAGTAAGAGTAGTCTGAAAGAAAGTTACGGGCAGCCAGATCAAGACAGTAGTATTAATCCTTGGATAAAAACTGACGGTTAATCTGAACTATATTAGTAGATACAGTCTGTGTTGTTGAGGTCAGCATGATAACTACAATCAATATTTGGGGAACTTGGATGACACAGTTCATAATTGATCACAATGGTACAGATACATTCCTTCTTTTTTCCTCATATCTATTGCTTCAAAATTGTCTAGTACTAATTCGGTGGATTAATTCTTTCTTTTTATATAACATTATACTACCTCTGATATTACTACTTTCACTACTTTGACATACATACTGATAGTCTCAATTCATTATGCTTTGGTGTAGAGATAGGTTGATGCATATGCAAACCAGGTCCTACATAATTAATGATTGACTGAGAAAACTTGCTTCATTATTATTGCAACTTTGAAAATATTGACTATAAGATATATAAAACCCATTGTAAAATATCGTGATTTATTGGTATTTCCATACTACTAACTTTGAAGACTAAGCTGAAACTTTATTTTTAGTTCTCAAATCATAAACTTTACTAATTATTAAAGTCTAAGTATTCATTTAAATAGATTAAGAGAAGTTCAAGGCAATAATTTATGCCATACCTTTGAGGTATTTAGCTTGTTTTTCAAAAAAAAAAAGAAAATTTCATCAGCTGATAATTGATTATGAATTCCAAGTGTACAAAATCACCGCAGTGGATCACAGTATTCAGGGATTTATGAAATATTCTTCTTGTTTTTTCATACACTGATCCTAGTTCTTCTGTTAAACTTTGGATTATTTATCTAGATAATAAGGTTGTGATCTTTGATCTGATACATTTACACTATGCATTTTTTAACGCTGGATCCGATCGTCGTTTAGAAGAGAAAATCGGTGATGAGCAAAAATTCTTAAATAAAAAGCTGAATTTTCATAAATATTATGGCTATTTGTTACATTTGTTGACCTAGATAGTGACATATTTGTATGGGGCGTTTGTATAGATGACCCAGTTTGCATTTCTGTAGTTTTTGGTGGTAATGTCTGTGGTCTTATATTTTCATCCCACTAAACATATACGACACAATACACATGACTGAATAAAAGTTTAAATTAAATGACTTTAGAATATCGTTGATCACTTCCTTCATGAACTGTTAGATGATAACTATCAAACAAGCATTTTTGATGTTTTATTGAGTGAACTTTCTATTCTTCTAGTTTAATGCATTTCTCATTTATGATTGCAAACTGTATAAACCATTGTAATCACACTGATTACTGCACTGAGTGACAACGATTGTGGTGCTTTGTAGTGCTGATCCAGACTCTGTCCACGAAATCACTATTCAGAGATTGATCAATACAAATATTTCAGTCCTATAAAGTTTACCTACAACTAGAAAAGCTTTGTTATAGTGCTACCAGAATAGGTGACTCTAGATAGAATTCCTCACCACAAGTCGGTTCCATCATGATTGCAGAAACTCTTTTCTGAGCAAGTGTGAAACTTAACGAAATTAATGTGTATTGTTTCTTCCAGAATTACACCTTGATAGCATCTTTCATGATATCGAAAATTTCGATATTATTCCTGTCATTCTATATAAACGCATGATCAGATTTCATTATAATTTCCTACACGAAACTGAATTACTCCAATAGTTGATTACATATGATTAATTTATGCTATCATTAATCCACATACCCACAGCCTTTATGTCCTTCAATTTTTATGCTAAAAGATGCAATATAAACTCTGCCCACATAATTGCAAGGTTACTGTACTAATCTTTGGGGTGAGTTATTATAAATTAGTTGGTTTATTCGTGCTCACGTTTTGGCAGTAGATTGCGGTTTCAGATCTTTGTGTGCATCATAATGAATTCTCTTCAAACAGTCACCACTATTTTTAATAATAATAATAATGACAATAATAATAATAATAATATTGTAGACATTATACTCTTAAACAAGTTTTTGACTCTTCATACTCAATCACTCCTCCCATGACATGGGCGTTTTGTAGCGAAATGCTTTTAGTTCTAGTCCCGAAGTCTGTTAATATCAACATTAGAATATGGCAGATAGGTACAAATGAAAAGTCAAATTAGAACAAAATGCAAACGTTCTGAATTTCACCGATGGCTATAGCCCATTAAGTCCCATTTTATAGTATCTTTAGAACTTGATTCTGGAACCAAGCCTTTGTTTGCATTTTTAGTAAATAGTATTTCTCATTGAAATAATTACTGCTATATATAGACTTTAGCAGATGTGGTGTTTACATCTGGTGAATATATTATGCACAAAATTTACAGTGAAAATTAAAGTTTTCTCCTACTACTAAGTTGTACTACTTAATTAATACTGAAGAGCATATTAAGTATTGAAGATGTTAGATGTCCTATGGCAGATTAACTTTTTCTAACTAATAATTGCATTCAAAATGGTTTTGTTATTATAGATCATTTAAGGGGGGATTTTGCGGAGACTAGTCTTAATTTGCTGTATTGTATTCGTCACAGATTAATCTGTGTTGGATACAACCGAATACCAGAAAGTATTAGACAGTTTATTAGTCCTAGAATGGGACTTTTTAATTGTACGCACCTGTAGTTTCTTCAGAGAATCAAACCCAGGATTTTCAGGTCGCATTTCAAACACCCGACAATCAGTACCGAATAGGCTGTGCGTCCAACTGTTGAATTCCCTACTTCCATCAATTTGCGATAATATAGGAGCAATTGTCCATTATCATTGTTGATAACTGTCTAACTCCCGACAAATTAAATTCCACCAGTCATGACTTCCTTACTAGAACTTTAGAAGCAATCCTGTAGTTAGTCACTAGTGAGCTGATTACTACAGTTAACTTGATGTGGTTTTCCTATAGATTGGTATTAAATTCGTTGTTCATATTCGTAGGAGGTTATTAGTTAGTTCCTCTGGGGACACTTATTTTATGTTCTTCTTTAGTGTCGTCATTATTCAAATATTGCTATAATTATTGGAAAAGACTTTTAAATACTTCAACCTACCGAACAATTCATATAAAGACCAAATTGTTAGATCTAAGAAAGGTGTCACTGAAACAATGGAATCTACAATCAAAAAATATCTTAAAGAACTTTTATAAAAAGAATTGACTGATAGCCCAACTTAAGACGAACCGACAGCAAATGTTCAAGGCTTTGTTTTAAGCATTATACTCTTGAAGCTTTTTCAACTTAAACGTCTCATGAAGACAACAATTGGATTATAAAATGAAGTCGGTATGAAATAGTTTTTATTTTGTAAGAGAAAGTGACGAACATTTGTAATTATCAGAGAAGATTTGTAGGTTAGATGGATACTTTTAGGAGGTATAGCTTACTTCGAGCTGCATAATTCATAGATACTGTTCACCGAAATGAAAGTGTAGCTTTAGCATTAAGAACCGTTTAACTTACTGACGACAACATATTTAACAAAGAATATTTGTAGCTCTCTGTATTACAATTTACAAAGTATGTTATTGTTAGTAGGATGGACGATTGCATGCTTAGTACAAGCTCATATTTAGATATCCTGATTGGTCAGTTTTAAATCAATTCTAACTTACAAATTAAAAATACACTGGAAAGTTAAGATGAACATGAACTCTAATGGCCATACTAATGTATTTTCTAATGTTCCAGTTCATTAGGATACTTACTGTTCTTGCTCATTTCCGGCTTGGATTTAAAACGAGTTCAGTAGTATCCACGTAATACTAGACAAAGAAGAATGTAACAGTTATTTTGTAACTTTGTTTTGCATTGACTAAAAATGCACTCGAATTATTGCAAGTCATCATAGTCTTGAAAACGAGAAATGGTATATGTCACCTAATTTTTTATACTTATTCTCACTTTATTCGTATACAGAACAATGACTTAGTTGCTAAGTACTTGTTTTTCTAACTATTAGGTCACTGGGTTCGAGCCCTAACCCACTACTTAGGCTTGATCATTAAGGTAGTGTTACTAACCGTCACATAACCAAAGTGTGTCTAAAAGCTACTTACATGGATATTTGTTTGATATATAAATAAATCAGTAATTAATCTTTAATTGATATAACCCAGATCGTTATTCAGTACATTTCGATATGATGAATAACAGTTGTTGGAATATCTTTACATGTAGTCAGTTACTGAAATTGTTTCAGATCACATACATCATTTATTTACTTAACGGATTTCAGGATCTGTGATTTATTTCTCAAACACTCAGACAATCCAGGAGTAGACTATTCATTAAGAAATCTTAACTTCATCCACGGGAATCTTACGTAATTACTACTTATATTTATCGAAGGTCAGTCTGTGGATTTGTTATTCCAATCAATACATTCGTGTAGATTGCCTTCTAAATGTTTTTTGTAAAGTTTGCCTTGGTCTTAGCATCAGTTATTTTTTTTTCGGACTCACTATATAGTAAATAGACTGAAGTATCAAACTGTAGTTTACATTGTTTGTCGAGGTCTGCCTATTCAGTTACGAGATATGATTATTCAATCATATGTTTTAATAGGTCTTTTAAAATTATTTGACATTTAAGGTTAGACACAATCAAAACCAGCTTATAAGAGAATCGATGAATACCTTTGAGACCAACCTTAATGCGCGATGTCAGCTGGAGTAGAAGTAGACTGTAAGAAAACTATTATCAGTCTACGAAGTTATTAATTATTGGCATGAACCATGTCAGTTGGTGTAGACTTCCTGGTTTATGTCCGTGAGGTTAAAGTGGTTAGTTGTTTGAAAAGTGGTTTGATTCAGAATAGGTCATGGTAGGGCATTTGAACTTACACTTTCTCGTCTCTTTGATTCTGAGTTTATAGACAATTTTGCGATTTTAATCCTTTTCTTCTTCGTTTAATTTTTTTTACCTGTCACTGGTATTGTTTCTACGTTTGTTACATTAGTATCAATCTAGATAATTTTATCTAGGTGCATTAATATACTGTGGTGACTTTAAAAGACGTGTATGTATAATAGGATCCAGTAGTAGGATCTTTTTCTCTGATCTGATGTGACGGAAGGAACTTTCAACCAATATTTGCTTATTTTCGAGTCGGTCTTTCTTTAGAATAACACTTGTAATCTACATAACGAGTCCGCATTTTTGGTTTGATTATTTATATAGTTATAACGATGAGTCTTTGTATCACAGTTTCTGTATTAGTTCTCATGTAGACTATCTCATCAAAATTCTTTCGGTCTGTTTGTAAATCTGGTATTTTATTTAAAAATAGATAATGAGGTATTTATTTACAATCAAATTACCCAGTTCATTGAATTCGACTGTATCTGTACATTAAAGTAAGATCCAAAAATACTAGCTTTCTTTATTCCTTTAAACTTCTTAGAGTAGTTTAAGTTGTTCTTCAGATATAGATCCATGAACTTAGCCACACTAGTCACACTTTAATTATCAATATTAGTTATACTACTAAGTTGTCGCAATTACAGTAGACCTATAATTAGTTGCAAACCGAACTACATTAAACCATTGGTTGAAATGGGAGACGTTTATGCCAAGTAAATAATGAATAATATTTAAAAAAATTTGTTTCTCTCAAAGTTTTCTCTTAAACATCAAATGTACATGAAAACTATGCAGATAGGTTCAATTTTGAAGAGGGAAAGAATAAACATCCAAGCAAAATAATTTGCTGATTTTATTTTATTCGGTACTCATCAGCTGTTATTTACAATTTGTAATAGTTTAAAATCAAAATTGCAAAATACACATTTAACATATTTATGCAGTGAGATTATTAAGAAACTACATGTATAACATTATCGTGATAAATAAAAACATACCAGTAATATATCTAGCATCGAATGGTGATTGTTACAATTAGATCTACTTAGTAATTGAAACTTACAGATTATCAGAGAAAGGTCGAAAATTATAGAGCTGAAGATCCAAACTGACTGCGTAGTAGAAAGCTATATAATGGGAATAGGGAGTTGAGGTAAATCAATTTCAAAATTGAAATTGTGAAAATGAACGAATTTAGAGTTAATAAACTGGAATAAGTTGAATGGTTTTAAAAAACTAAAGTATGCAATCGAATAGAGTTCATGTCACTATGAAAGACAAAGATTAACCAGTGATTCTTTAAGAATAAATAGAACCAGATTCAAGTATTTCATAACTGTGAATTCTAAAAATTTCAAAAGAGTTCATTTTGGCTGTTTTCTAATTAATTTGAAGACTATTCATGCTTCCTATGTACATTTAATTACAATAGTTTATGTTCAGTTCATAAAACTTCACTTCCATCTTCTATTCATCAAAATGATGTTTTTCATATTTACTTTTGAATAATTTCATTTCATAAGTATGTCAAATTTCCTCTTTAAAATTGAATTTCAATGTATTACAATATGTAAGTTTCAGTTATTTAGAACCAAATGAAACAAAATAAATCAACATATTATTCTGCTCACATGTTTGATCTTTCTCTTTTCACATCTGTTATGGGAACCAAATGTATGAAATTTCTTAAGAATTCAATTTTGTTATTGGTAAATTAGAAAACACCATTAATGAAAATAATTATCATTTTTTAATTACTAAAAGTTCTATGTATAAACACTGTCAATATTATGATAAACACATTTTATAGAACAAAAATGGTTCCACTTTTATATTGTGTTTGAATTGTATTGACCAATCAGAAATGAATTAATAAATCTTCTTTTGAAATATTGAAATACTTTCATTTGATTGGTTGGAAGCAACAATAATTGTAAGCCAATTAGAATAGACCTTTGTAAATAAACCTTTAGAGATTTAGACAAAATTATAGTGTTTTCATTAGTTGCAATTGTCATGACAGTTACTACTATACTCGGTACTATACTTCGTAGCATTGAGTAACATCCTTTGTCATTTATTGAATCTCATGTAATAATTTGATTATAATTAGTCTATTAAAATCGTTACCAATAACCTTTAATTCAAGATTATTAACCATAAATTTAGGCTAAGTTTATTTACAATGTTCTCTAATGTTCAGTAAATGTGATTTATGAGACATTTGATGCTATTTACACTATTCATTTATTTAGTGAGTCTTGTGTATTAATGTAACACTTTCATTAAAGATTTTATTTTTAGTGCTTACTTTTATTATATTTTTGTCCATTACCCAGCATGTCAGGCTATGCTATATTGATTTTTCACAGGAATTAGCTACTGATAATTCCACACGCGTTGAGTGAAATCTTCAATGAACATTACACTTTAGTATACAACACTTATTTATTTTGATGAATGAAAGAAAGATTGTTCTATTTCTCGGAGTTTCTCATTTATATTAAGATTTGAGATGTTAAGATATTGTGTATCTACGTGAACGAGTCGGAGATCGACAATCGAAAATTTGTAACGAAGCACCAACCGATTCCTCTAAGGGTTTGGGAAGAAGAGGAAAACAGGGTGTTTCAACTCTATTTCATACCGATTCCGTATATATAGTTACTATGACGAACTTGCCGTGGTCAAATGAATGTGCAGTTTAAAAGTAACATTGATCAGTAGAAAATAACAAGATCAATTGGGAAAATATGAAGAGCGATTCTGATTATCGCCAATTCTATAATTAAATAAAAGTAACAAAAGTAAGACGATTTACAAGGAAAAATAGCTAGTTTAGTTTCGCTTAGTCAACCGAAAATTCTGAGTAAGACACTTTAATTAAACACAAGAAATGCTGTGTTTATCAAAAAACAATACGAACTTTTTTGCTTGATTTTCGGAGCAGTTTGTTTCATGGGGAATCTATCATCCCCGACATTTATGATAACCACGAACAAAGTGTTGGATTCGCTTATATGGCACAACCTATGCAATCAGTAACATTGTTTTTATCTATAGGATAAATACGTGAAGCTCGGTATAAAGACTTTTGAAACTAACAGGACTTGTTTGCAGGATATAGATCTTTATAATAAATAATATATCTGAGCAGTCCCATTGTGCAGAAACTTTAAATTTCTGACAGCTTGTGGCTTCAATTTAAGGCACTTTTTAAGTGAATAAATAACTGAATCCAATGAATTAACGTGCTTAATTTGTACAATGGAACAAATCAAATGTCAATTGCGAAAATGACAACAGAGATTGATCTGATCATGTAAATGTCAGGTATCTCAAAGGTGAGTGAACAGGGTGTGTATTTGTGTAAATTGGAGTGTGACGAGATGATAAATAATTTTGATGTGTAAAGGCAACGTTAATTTGTGAGTGTGTTTCTAGTATGAGACTGAAGGTATCAATTGAGCGTATGATTGCTAAAAATACTCTTCAGCTTGGATGAATCATAAGTCCTTCATTTCGATTTTGCACAGATGAGTTTGGCACTATATGAGGGGTCTCAGCCACCTTGTCTTTATGAATTATTTGATGATTTTAATATTGATCTGAGTGTTGTTGAAAGTAACATGTGATGTTGTTACTGACTTTATTTAAATTTTTTTATGGTCTACATGATAATTAAGAGGCTTTTTGCGCAACCTAGATGTTATTTAATTACAATTGCAGTTTTTCGAGAAGACTCTCCAACGTCAAAAGTATCATAATCGGTGCAACCTAATCTGCTGACGCATTTTTTGGAGGTGGAAGGAATCTTCCATTTTACTGTAACTACTGCATTGTGAAGACCGCTTGTCGTTTTATAAAAGATTTCTGTTATTTAGTTTGAGAACTCATTGTAGTTTATCGGTTATCCCTTGACGCATAAATTGAATCTTTATTGACAAGTGGATTTGGTTGTTTTTGCATATTATTAATAACGTTAATAAGGGGTGGGGAACTATTAATTCTTAGCTTGTTTGTTACAATCTTCGTTCCTTTTACTTTATTTTCTTCTGATATAATATTTCTGGTCACTCTTCTCAACAGACTAAGGTCAAGAGACATCTTTACACTGTAGGATGTATGGAATCGAAGATAGTCAGATTAAAGCTTTCATCTAAAAATGGCAGTATGATCTGTACATTTTCATTTTTGAAGGTATATTGGATGTAATCACACTAGTCTTTGTAGTCAGTTTCCAATTACTAATTGATTTATTCCACTGTACAAATTGAATTTAATGAGCCCAGTTACTTATACTCTGAAGAAGTGACTAAATTTAAAGCCGCGAGTTGTCAGAAATTTAAAGTTTCCACACAATGAGACTGTACAATTATATTATTTATATAAATAAACACAACTAATGTTCAACTTGTTGAAAATCATCAAATCAACTTTTAGTGATGATATTCATATAGATCTTTACTTTTCCTTAATGAATAATGTAAATGAACCGACTGAGCAACTTCAGAGGAGTTCGAATAAGTAATAATAACAGATTACTCAGTCATCATTACTATTGTAATAATGCTGTCTGGTGGATACATTAGGTGCGAGACTTTCAAGCCTTATGTTTAGCTCTATAAAAGAATCACACTTTTGAAAGAGACCTAATGTAGAATGAAGTTTTTCTAGCTCTTCTCATTTTTAAATTATTGCCCAAATAATGCCTATGAGAACCAGTTTTATATTCACTAGCCGAAATATTATTTCTACTGTACTCATGACTTTAGCATCATAGTAACCCTATAGTTTAATGGTGTCATATTTTTTGGATTACTGATTGATAAGTCTTAATCCTTCTAGTGTTTTCCGATTTTACAAAATTGAATGATACAGTCACGTTGTATAGAGTAGGATGTAAGATGGCTAGGTTAGTCCAAACCAATCCACTTAATACCATTTACTAAAATCAACTCAATTTATCAATCATTAAAAAATTGTTAAACGATTATACAATCAGAAATCAAATCAAACATGACAACTAAAACAAGGGTGGGGACAATGATAACACAGTTATAAATAATAGTCAACCAAACTCGATGTAATTAAAACAACCTGTTAGTCAAGTTTAAAGAAATTAAAATAACTCATTTCTTTCAGAAGTATAAACTGATAATGTTATTTAAGAAGGTAATGAAAAGTACTTCCCGACTAGATGATGCAACACGCAGAATACAACATCTTTGAAGATATGATCACATGTTACGATCATCATTCAGTTTCTAAGTCAACAAGTTTGATGTAAAGAGATCAATATATCAAAACTAACGTTAATTACAATAGATTCGAAATTAGCATAATCATCATTATCATTTTGATTAGTGTTGTGTTTAAACAGTTTTTTTCTGATCACTGAATAAATATTTGAGATCCACTTGTTTTCAAGTATTATAGAACTTGATTCGTAAATTTCACTTATAATTTAGATTACGACAGTATGGTCTCAGTTGTTTCACTAGTGATATTATCAGTTTCTTGGTTTTACTCGTACTTCATACAACATTACAGATAATATGAACTATCAGATTATTTTGTGATTACCGTTGAGGAAAACACCAAATTGTGTCACATGGAACTGTAGAGGTCAAAGGAAAAGAAGGAGACCCAAGAATACACTGAGTCGGGAACTAGAGTCAGACATAAAGAGCATTTGGGAAGGACTGAAAAGGAAAGCTCAGGACAGAGTTGGTTGGAGAATACTGGTCGGCGGCCTATGCTACACATAGGGTAACAGACATTGGTTGTTTGATTGACTGTTGCGGGCT
This sequence comes from Schistosoma japonicum, assembly GCA_025215515.1. Taxonomy (NCBI): domain Eukaryota; kingdom Metazoa; phylum Platyhelminthes; class Trematoda; order Strigeidida; family Schistosomatidae; genus Schistosoma; species Schistosoma japonicum. The sequence continues at coordinate 11,236,806 of CM046066.1, forward strand.
GACTATGGATGAAGGGTCATTGAAAAGCCAGGAAGCGCAAACCATCATATATTACTAATACTCGATTATTTCCTGAGGCTTACTATGTCGAGTGAATAAAAGGACACAAAGTCCTAGTCATCTTAAAGTGTGCTTTTGTACTTCACTATTGTAAAAGTTGAATAATTAATAGGATTGATTGTAATTGATTAAACAGAAATTCTTATTTGTAACCAAAACATACTGTTATAGTCATTAATAAACTAGCACGTGGAGATTGAAATACGGCATAAACGCACGTGATGGTATTATATCAAAAAGTAGTATAGATAAAATTGGTAATTGATGTAATGGACGAGTTATGGCGAATGTCTGCCTTCAAATACTATTTCCAGAATATTATTTCATATATTTTGGTGTTATGTGTATTAAACATTTAGTTTCTCCTACTTATATATCACCCTAGCCTTCCATTTGACATATTAACCGTTACTATGCCAAGTTTTCGTTCAGGACCTATGACTGATCCTATCACTATTAGCCTTGTTTTGTATTGGAATATTTTTTCTTAATTGATCAGCTATGTTTTCAGGTTTGTATGAAATATTGACTTTACACGGCTGATCATTTCGTCAGTCTTGAATTCTAGTTCCAGCCCTGGAACTAGTATCATCGTGGCAGACTTTCAGACATAAAATGATCAGTGGTATTCGTCCTCAGCCACTAAATAGGTTTCAAGCAAGGTCGTATTTACAAGTGGTCGAACTTCATGGCATAATAGTGATATGTGTAGTTACCTTTATTATTTAATTCAAGTACCGAAAAAAGATCGGCCAAAATTGTGAACCTTCTTTGTAAGCTGACTAGGAGTGATATGGTGTCAGCAGAAATATTATACTATAATTTCTACAAGAACAAGATCAAAACTCACTACATAGATAACACAGCATCAGTTAGAGGTTATTTTCAGGAAATCATCTCCGACCTGCCTGCACTAGCAGGCAACTCTCAACAAGAGGTATCCGTAGTTATAAGAACACTTACACTCTTTCCAGAATCCGAACCCGCGTCAATCACTGGGCCTCGAGGATCGATACTAACGTATACCTTGACTGATCACTATGTGGTGGTCAGTTTTATATTTGTCTGAGCCTTCGTATTAATCGAACTCTATTGATAATCAAGTTTTAATGTACCCATTAGCTTAAGTTCTTCACCATCGTATGTGTTTTGTTTCAAGCCAAAGAGGTTGGGAGCAATCAGTAGGAGTTATACTCAATTTCATCTATGTCTACTTGCATAGTGTTATCGATGGTAAAGTCAAAGTAAGCCATCCAACAAGTATGCATTTCATTACTTTTGATTCTGGAAAAATTGGGTAGTTTCTGTGGTATCCTCACTGCTTCAGGTAATTTTATTAAAGCACTAAAAATACAACGCACAATGTTTCCATTTTATAAGTCTTAATAAAGTAAGAACAACGATAGTAGCGGAGTACTATGAATACATTTATTTAATGAATACTCTTTCTTTGCCTACACAGCCTAAAAACAGCGACAATATTCATCGAAAAACACGACTACATCTTGATTATAGTTAGGTTTGACATGTAAATGTAGATTGTAAAACGACTGAGAATATTTGTATCTTAGGTAAATGATTTTTTTATGGCATTGTGTAATCTGAGCTAGATGGTTTAGTTACAAAGCACTCAATATCGCTGTAGGTAGAAGATTTATCAGTGTCTACTTCATGTAGGAGTTAGTTACCAAAAGGAATTGACTTATAATTTAAATAATAAATGAAAAGCTTACTTCGACATGAAGTAGTTGAAAATATTGTTATCCAAAACGACAATAAAAACTTTTTACTTGAACCATCAGTCTAAGGGAGGATAACATGACACTAAGTAGATTAATACAAGACAATAATAGTAGTGGAATTTGAAAGAGTCGTTCACACGGATGTATATTTACAAGTTAACTAACCGAATATTTTAGATGAGTAGAATAAGAAATATATAGAGATAGAATTGTAGAAATGTAAGATTTATGTGGTTCATAGTTTATGCAAATAATATCATTTATCTATAGAAGCAGTGACTTACTGGTGACACTGTATTTGCTTAATATGGCCTCGACCTGCTATACTGAACCAATAAGAAGGACATGGACTACTCATTGACCCGATATACTAATGCTTATTGGCTAATGCAGTATAAAGCTTCAAAGAGGAGCCGATAAAGATCAGCCGTCGACCGTATATTGATATCATAAGTGACATATAAGTTTATGTAAATCACATGACAGACTATAACGCGACAATAAACAACAAGAAATATTACGTACGATACTATGATATTATTAGTTCAAAAAAATGCAATAAGTTTACAAATACATGACAATAACTTAGTAACTGTTAGAGATATAACAGCAGTTTGGTCGTTTTTATTCGCCACAGACTTATGCTAGGTAAGTACCACTCAAAATCAGGGAGCACTAGACATCTGTTTGATCCCAGCATAAGACTCCTCAGCAGTGAGTAATCTTTATTCCTCTAGGGAATCGTGCTCAGGGCTCTTAGATATCGCAACAGACGCGTAACCCTTTGCATCACTGATCATTTTGGCATACAACAGTAAATTCCCACTTTGATCAATTCGTGATATAGTGCTAAGATCATCACTTCCCTGGTGGAATCGAGAGTGCTCAATGTGAGATATCATCTATTACCGTCGGTGAGTTGTCTAACTCAGTCTAATTCATGATTTCAAACTGGCATTCAACAATCTTCACAATATCCAGTTGTAAACGTAATTTGTAGACGTTTGAAGTTTCGTACATATAGAAACAAACAATTAGAATGGCAAAAAGATGTATCTATAGTTCCAAGAAATAATATCTTATTGAACGAATATTGATGACGAGACTCTGGAAGAAGTGAATACTTTCACGTACCTGGGAAGCATCATCGATGAACATGGAGGATCTGATGCAGATGTAAAGGCAAGGATTGACAAAGCAAGAGCAGCATTCCTACAGTTGAAGAACATATGGCACTCAAAACAACTGTCAACCAACCTCAAAGTCAGGCTCTCAAATTCAAACGTCAAGACAGTTATGCTGTATGGAGCTGAAACTTAGGGAACTACTCCAAACATCCTCAGGAGAGTACAGGTATTTATAGACAACTGTCTTTGCAAGAAACTGAATGTCCGTTGGCCGGAAAACATCAGCAACAAACTACTATTAGAGAGAACAAATCAACTTCCAGTCGAAGAGGAGGTCAGTTAACGATAACGGAAATGGATAGGACATACATTGCGGAAATCATCTGACTGCATCAAGAGGCGAGCATTAACCCTGAATCCTGTTGGGAGACAAAAAAGAGGAAGGCCGAAAACGCACTGCATCGATAATTAAAAGCAGACATTAAAAGGATGAAAAACAACTGGAAACAGCAGGAAATTATTGTTGAGGACAGAGTTCAATGGAGAATACTTGTGAGTAGGTCTATGCTTCTCTGTGAGGGGTAATGGGTGTAAGTAAGTAAGTAAGTAACAAATATTAAATGTAATTACACACTTATTAGAAATATTAATTATGAATCAGTTAATCATCAAACTAAAATAAATCTTTTAATGCATAGAAAGATAATCATTGACTGATTGGTTTCAATTTTTTCCATTAACTAGTGTAGAACATGATGATAAAATGAATTAATCATTCCTATAATGAGTATAGATTAGTTATTATATTAATGTATCATTTAGTAGACTATACATTCAATTCCAGTTAATATACTTGAAGCCTAATTATAGGTTAGTTTGTTTTCGGTTAAAGTCCAGAGATTCATCAACTAGACAGTTCGATTCAACCTTCATTTTTATTGAAATGATCAACTATGTTTATTACTACACAATATTTGTATCATGTAATTTCCCTTAAGAATTTCTTTATGTTGTTTAATATTTATCAAGTAGAATCCTAAACTTGGATGAAAATGATACAAGGCATTGATTAACGATATCAATTATATTGGTAATATTTTCAATCATACACTTAATATAAATCCTTCAGTTGATCAAATAGGTTCTTCAACTGATACAACTGTATCGATTCAGTTTACATTAGCGTTTTTTCTTCTATTATGTAATAAATAGTTTCATTGATTAAATATAAGATTTTATGATACATAAAGGATTTTTTCTAAGAGTAAGCAAATGTTTCCATTTACATAAAGGTTTAGTAGACTTATTACTGGAAACAGCATAATCTAAGATTATACACTGTAGAATTTACTTCTTCTTGACATTCTGTCACCTAGTGATTTAATGACGTGAATGATTATGTAAAGAAGAGTTTCTTCCCCCCCCCTTTCAAAAAATTTATACATGTAATTCTATTTATGGGTTTGTGGAGAGTAGGAATAAAGATTTGAGTAGACTTTCATGAAGAGAAAACTTCATCAGCTAATGTTTATAACATAAAAATATAGTTGAAAGTTAAAATTAGGCATAAATGTGTTAGGTCGGACCACAAAGAAGCGTAACAAACTTTCAGAACTCCGGTTTCGAACACTATTTCATTTATTCGAACTGTCTGTAATGTAAACATTTTGTTTCTATTGTTGTTACACTCCGCTTGCCCTATCCTCCCGTTTAACATAATTACTGTTATTATATTGTCTCTTGTTATGGACTACAGTCAATTAGTTGTGTACAAGTTGTTCCTATTCACTACCACTATTTCCCTCGTTCTGTATTCATGCTAATTTTCTAATTGGTTTGCTGTGTGGTCTGACTTTATGTATATATAAAAGAATGCTTGAAATATAGATTCGATTCTGTCTGGCTGACCTATTGGCTCGCATTCTTCTTATTTCGGCTTGGGACTAAGTGGGCACAGGGCAAGCGCGCAATAACCAACTAGGCAACAGTCATTGGCATTCGGCCAACCCCAATCACTCCCCATTATTCTCACGACATAACAAAATGTTAACATACTAATTCATGAGAAATGATTATGCATCATCATAGTAGAGCAAAGATTTAAATATAATTGAAAGAATTTAACAAAAGAAGATTGTAAAACATCAGAAACAGGGACAAAACATCAAGCAACTGGACAAATGACTCAGATAACTAAACACAGACTTAACAGTAATTAGGAATACCTCTAATAAGAAGTTTAATTATTAACACAGTAATCTTTAGTGTTATTACATGTATTAGGAGGGGGGGTTATTACCTCCTAGCTACTCACACTGAAACAGTTCTTCTTAAAATACCTGATTGATAAACTAGATTAAGGTTGTTCTAAATAACCTGGTGACATACGTTTAATGCCAAGAGACAACCGTTTGAGGCCAGTCACATGGGACCTTTCATGTAAATAGTGTTTTTGTGTTGACTCCATGATTGGTAAAGCTTTAATGACATAGACAAGAATCCGTAGACTAATGTGAGGTGTACATTTTTATAGCCACTCTTTTCTAATCTAACACCTTTATGGCAAGGCGATGCCGGTTATCTGAAAAAAAAAAACACCTTACTGCCACAACACTCTACAGCTGGCGGTACGATTTTTCCATCTTCTCACTCTTCAACCAACCTGTGTAGCATCGTATTAGTTTTACTATTCTGCTATCTTTGTTAAGAGATAGTTGACAAGGTCCCCTATAAGCTACCGGAAACTACTCAGAATGTTACAACTAAACATCTCACATGTATAATAATTCTGTATTGAACTCAATCGAAAGTATTTATTAAATACAGAATTTCAATTAGACTTTTAAAATTAATAGGTAGAATACTATTGACTATGTGGTGCAATTCTCAAAAGTCTAAGCTTCAATACAGAATATGGTTTCCAATGCACCTTACATATTGATAATAAGTGACAAAGCCCACCAATTCGCAATTATCAACATAGAACCTGATACAAATATGCATTAGTTAACGTTGCATTGATACAATAACATGAGGTGATTAAATCAACAAATTAAATATTTGATGAGTTTCGAAAGCATAGTATCAATGAGAATAGGTGGAATGACTAAACAGTGATAATATCATTCAAGAAGACAGAACAAAAAGAAGAGGTGTATAAAAGTAATACTCCAACCTATAATCCAGACTAAAAATAAAATCTGAATACAACTGTGCTATTGTAATTATAATGTATTTGAATTTTTCTGTTGATTTATCATGGACTGAAATTAATCAGTCTCTGTTGTCATATGTGCATTATGAGAGGATTACCTCGATATAGCAGTATTACACAAGTATTGTTTGAGTTGAATTGTGACTGGTAAGCGGAATCCAGGAAGCACATTTCATCCCATCCCGGACTCGTCAGCTGGATGCACCTACATATTGACCCCTACATGAATATCAACATTGAGATGCAGATATATTATGCTATTGTGATTGATTTTGAATCAACTACCATAATGTGTGAAAAGTTTATACTTTTTGATCATTTTAAAAAACGAAAATTAGTTTCTATGTAACTTCAGTACATATCTTGAAACAAACCGAAACTGAACAATATCATTAAGAACATGTGATAGATTTTGGTTGTTGCATATTTCATTAATAGGATGCCATATAATTTTAAAATTATTTATAATTGAGTTAGGATGGCTTTGTGGAGATTAGCAATAAGTGTACCACAGTATTTTCTGATCAGTACCACTGAAGGCCAAAAAACACTAAATATCTATTTGGCCCTAATGTAAAACTTTTCATCAAAGTCTAGTATCGATACAACCATGGAATCGAACATATGATCTTCAGGTCATGTAGTGCTGAGAATTCGCGAATTAAGGTGACAGCTCGTTACCTGCTGACGAACGTAAGACCAGCGACACAACGATAGGAAGCTTAGCTATTCCGCAGTGCCCCGGACCAACTAACTAGAGGGAGAAGTCCAAAATCAGTAAGAAGCGTTTAATTCCACAGGCAGCCTGGCAGACGATATCACAACACACATCTTATGCATATATTTACAAAAGAAGAGAGCGTTATTGGAATGTTACAGATGGCGTACTAAAATAAACAATGAACAAACAGGATTTAGAATCTTAGAATGTGGGAAACACGAACTGAAGGTGCAAAAGGAACTTTTTGGTGCGGAAACGAGAAATTTAAATTTAAATAATTAAATTACAAAAGTAACAGGTTTACCAAGAGAATTCAAGGAATCTAACATCTCCAACATGTAATTAACTTATAACCGTCATTATACTAGAAGAATTCTTACTCCAACAAAATTTTCAATATAGCTATTAGTTCAAATAGTACGATTGGCTAGACTTGAATGGTTTGGGTTTAATTCCATGTTAGGGTTAATATTGTGTATTACCAATGAACAGTTCAATGCTACGATGAGACATGTGTTCGATGCATCATAGTTCTTAATTGCATCCTACTGAAATCATTCTGTGAAAAGTACAAATAACAAACCTACTGATAAGTAAACTTGAATCTTGTTGTATATTCTGGAAAAAGCTTTCTAATCTATTCAACTTACTGTATAGAAATCATTTATATAAATGTTCATTTCATTTTGATAATGTTATCTATTTGGGAGTTTATTGTTACACACAAAGTAATTTAATTAAATATTGTATTATGATATACTATTTATAAATAATTGTGTTAATTATAATAATTCACTTCATGTTTTAGACTAAATGACTACATACTACTAACTGTTATATGGATAAGAAAAGGGGAGATAATAAATTCTTCAAATAAATTTAAAAGATACATATACGTAAGTAAAAGAACATGTTTTATATTATTAAACTGTCACTTTCAATCGTTCACGTGGTTATTAGGTTTATTTCATTGAAACCTGTTATGATGCGAGAAATTTGGGGGTTGTTTGGCCGAGTGCCAATCACTTGTGCCTAATCGGTAATTGTGCGTCTGCCCTATGCCCACTGAGTCCCAAGCCAGAATAAGAAGAACACGAGACAATAGATCAACCAGACAGAATCCTATTATATTTCAAGCATTCCTTTATATATACATAAAATCAGACCACACAGCAAACCAATTAGGAAAGTAACATGAATACAGAACAAAGGAAATAGTGGTAGTGAATTTTACAACTTTTACAAAACTAATTAACTGTATTCCATAAGAAGAGACAAAATACTAAGAGTAAATATACTAATCGGGAGGATAGGGTAAGAGGAACGTAACAATAATAGAAACAAAATGTTTACATTACACACAGTTAGAATAATTAAAATAGCGTTCTTAAAACACAGTTCTGAGAGTTTGTTACTCTTCTTTAGTGGTCCGGCATAACAAGACCAAGTTAAAAGTCTCTGTTGAATTCGTGTTGACATAGTGGTATTTCATATTTCTTAGATCTTATTCATTTAATGATGATTACGGTGTTGAAGTACCAATTATTGAAACAGAATGAGAATAACTTCTGTTTTTAAGTAATAAAACTTTAGTGATAATTCCAAAACAGTTGGTCCTATATAATATATAGTTTTCGTAATGAAATTATATTTAAATTGTTTGCATAAATTTACATGTATTTGCAAAGCAGTTACATTCGTCGAAGATAATGAAAAGCCTATCAACAATTTCATGAACATGTATCAAGAAATCTGTGATTCAGAGGAATAAGACTAAATAATAGTAGAATTGTCAAATAACTGAATGACATAGGACACCAGATTGACATTTTGGAATTCCTTATAATGTTCAATAGATAAAACCTCTAAAAATTTGATAAAGCTATCACTATTAAACACTTTAAACTAAATGTCTATACTCAGAAGGAAACAGTTATCAATCTTTCTTTACCTTAATAACTTCACTTGTATTTCACTGTGTCATTGTTATTATTATTTCTTCAAACTCAATCTACCCTATGATACATCGTCATCTCTTTTCTTCAAATCCGATTCGGCTCCTTGTATTACCGTTTATATTGTCAAATTCAACTAACTTAATTTAGTCACCAAATCACATTTTAATTTTAACCACTGACTTAAATCCACATCATACTCAACTGTTCTTTTAATTTCTTTTGTTACGTAATCGCTAAAACTGCCTTATTTTGATTATTGTTTCTGCTACCTACTCGTTTATTTTTTAAGTATATTTATAATATTCTTTCCAAAATTTTGATTATGCTGACATGTCTATCATGGTGATGGAATTGAAATTTCAACCAACTCCGCCCGCAGCTCTTCATTGGTTGCTGCCGGTCCTATGCCCCAGTAAAGGAGGAAGTTTGGGCATAGGGCTAGCATCCCTATCCCGTAAAACACAAACTTGCTAAAAAAAACGCTAAACAGATTAAACAAACTTAACCATCTTCATAGGTATGTTAGACTTTGTTTAAAACACTGATGTCTAAGAATAATTATTATAGGTTGTATGCAGCTGATGAGAAACCGCCAAAATGAAATGAATTTTCATTTTACTATGCAAAAATAAATTTACCTGCTCTTTTCACAATTATTTCTAAACAGTATAATTACTCTGTTTGTAAAAAAAGCTTTTAGATTTCCCTTACTGTTATTAATAATTAGCTTCTTATTAAGACTGTATCATCCAGTTCCGAATAGGATGAAGTACTTATCCTGAATCCTGATACTTGATCATAATCTAACATTTAGAGAATGTATAACTAAAGATGAGCAATTATGGATTTGAATTTTAGTGTTAAAGTCACTACTGGAATAAAATTAGTACCTCCATATTATACTTCTAGAATAGAACGAAACACTGTTTCTTGATTCCTCTACTCTCGACAGTGAACCTACTAAAAAGAAGCATTTAGTAATAAATTCAAGTATCAATTTAGTTTTTTTATTTATTATACGGATAATCTATGAAACTATCATGAATTGTTATTAACGAAAATCATATGAAGAAATTTCACTCACTCAAACTAATTAGTTACTTAGTAGGATGCATTTGTATATTCCCATTGATTTGTTATAGACTTAAGCTGGTCAGTCACTGTTGCTATATGTGCATCCTGAGCGGAGTGCCTCGATATTGCGATTATTCACAAGTATTATTTAATGTTTGGGATGCAGGTACATCCAGCCGATGAGTCCCAAATAGGACGAAACGCGCTTCCTGGATTCCACTTGCCAGTCACAATACAAATTAAATAATTAGTTACTTAATACAACATGGAATCTCTTTTAGTAGTGCATGTATTCAAGTTATCATATCTGTTAAAAACAACACAAACTCAAAGCAACATTCGAATGACAATGATGAAAACGATAAACTTATGAATATATGCATCAATCTACAGGTAGACGATGCGGAAAAAATATCAACAACTTCAAAGATCCGCTTTGCATAGTGATTACTATTGTAATGGTGAATTGTAAGCTTTATCATAATAAGAACAATCAGCATCAACACAATTTCAATTGATAGAGAAATTCTGAAAGATGTAGAAACCTTTACATACTTGATCAGTATCATCTATAACCAAGGAGGATCTGATGCAGATGTGAAGGCACGAATTGACAACACAAAACAATGGCGGCATTTCTGCAATTGAAAAATATCTGATAATCATACCACATGTCAATCAACATCAAAGTCACATTTTTCAATACAAATGTGAAGACAGTTCTGTTGTATGGAGCTGAAACCTGGAAAGCTACTGAAGTGCATCATTCATAAGATACAAGTATTTATAAACAACTGTCTGCGTAAGATACTTCGGACCCGTCGGCCAGATACCATCAACAACAACCTTCTATGGCAGAGAACAAATAGACTTGCAGCCGAGTAAGAAGTTAGGAAAAGACGATGCAACTGTAAAGGAATAATCAAACTGTGTCACAAGTCAAGAATTAACTTGGAATCCTCAAGACTGAAGGATAAAAGAAAGATCAAACAATACATTGATCCGGGGATTGGAGGTAGACATTAAAAGAATGAATAGCATTTAGGAAGAACTGGAAAGGAAAGCCCAGGAGAGAGTAGGTTGTTAAATGTTAGTCGGTGGCTTATACTTCATTTGGGGTAATAACATGAGTATCTACACAACTAGAATTCATTATTATTCAGTTGTAACTAACCCTAACGAAAAGTTTTCTTATAACATTGACACAGTTGAAAAACTCATAGTCCAAACGTTTGAGTGGGCCTCCATTAAAAAAGTTTAGTAAATGTTCATTAAGTAAAGTCTAATTATACAATTTTTTTCTAACTTTTAATGGATTGCATTTTATGCTTAATCTCAGTACAATATACGTTCTTCTTGGTAAATATAAAATACTGACTAGTATATCTTCCGATGGATACAAGTTGTAGTATATTTCGAACATTCAGATTTCACCTGGTCAGATATTACAATTTAGTGTTTTACATGTACGGTCATGGGTTTATGCGTGATCAAGATCCAGGTGACTAAGCACAATTAATCTGTCCTAAATTAAAGTTTTTTAATACACAAATCACGCTCTCAAATCTTCCTTGCACTTTGTTTATGAAATAATATCAATGTGATTAATTCTAGGATTCCACAAGTCTCAAATAGGACAAAACACTCGCCTTACATTCGACTGACAGCCACAATCCCACCTTATTAAAAAAAATGATAGTATGTCGCTTTACATTTTATCTTATTATGTCAATAGTTGCCATTTCAGCAAACTGAACTGTTTATAGTTTTCCCATCTGTATTGGATATTTAGTTTTTTTTCACTGGTTTTCTCATTTTAAACTTCTACTCTTAATTCAGTGTAATAGGAAACCACTTTATATAGACTTCAATGAGTAAATTCGTATGATGATAGAATATGATATCAATACAGTCTACTGAAGTGGAAAGATAATGAATCTTAATATTTCCATGTTGCTGGTTTAAAGACAGAGTTATCTTCACACTGAATCGGTTCTAAAAAGTACCAACCTGCACTAAATAAAGGTGACATAATTTTCAATTAAATAATATTGAAGAGTTTATACTCTTATTAGTTCTTTACTTCATCACATTGAATGAGAATAGCATTCTTAATTTAGTATTCATATTTATCTAAGTTGGGTAACATTTAAAAATCAAAAACATTGGGAAACTGTTTCATTTCATCTTGGGACCTTTCAGTAGCACTCACACAGTCCCTACTAAAAATGGATTCCAGGAGCTTTAGGCTTATTAGCAAATGTTTAATCATCGGACCGCTGAACTGGCATCAAACGGTCGACGTTTCTAACTCCGAAAAATTCATTTACATCGTTTGCCAATGGTAAGTAACGATCACACTTTAGACATGGTTGAGTCTCATCGGTGACATCACCCCATGAAGTTAGCTGCTAGTGAGCATAGATACATACCAAAATCCGTAGAAGTCTGTAATTTAAGTGACAACTACGTTAATTAACTAAGTGTAACGTGTCTGCTTTACTTAAAACCACTCTTTTGAGATACACATTATGTTAACTCCACAATGTACTTAGTAAAAATGATCAAGTTGTGCACAGCAAATTATAGATTGCATTACGGGCAACTGTAGTAGTCTGCTTAACCTATTCAAGGTATAAAACTGAAATACTTTAAGAAGCAATTCCATTGAACACATTCAACAATAACTATTCCAATCAATAACAGTCAAAAACTTCTCAGCTAGTATAGATACATTTGATCCGTTATTTCAGTTAAGATGTATTCAACATACTATTTCAGTTAGTCATAAGTGACTTCGAACCTGACACATTAGTGCATCGATTAAATTCGCTACACAGCATCAACATATCAATATGAATACGAAAGATAGTAGTAATGGTATTATTATTATCATTATTTATGAGGAAAACTCATGATAAATATGATTCTAAGAAACTTCGCCTAATGCATCTACCTATTGATTTGGCAAATCATATTCAGATAGCTTACACTTTGACAATGTAGTCGGAATTAATGCCTATTGTCTACGACTACTAATACCACGGTAAAAGTCACAAAATGTTTGGTTATAACATAAATTATTGAATATTATTAAGTAGCATTGTAGAAAATACAAAAAATAATGAGTAATAAACGACTGAAGTTATCAGCAACGTTTAATAAATGTATTGTTATCAGCGATTGCGGTCATATCACTTTTCATTTAATAGATATGTACAGGATAATAAAGTGTAATAATAACTAGAGAATTCAATCCAAAGGTCTGAAGTTATCAGCAATTAGTTTATATGAACATATCAGTGTGACATATTCCAACAACCTGAAGGGATAACATGAATATGACGAAAGTTAGTAAATTACACTAATCTACTGTATTCGTTCGTCAGATGGATAGAAAAATAACCTAATCTTTCGTCTATTATACATTTACTAGAGACTGATGACGTTGCAGATAGCCAATTATAAATGAAGTGTTACGAAAATACAAATATGTGTCTCGCTGAATATGTTCGAAATAAAAACACCATCATTTTTTCAGGCATAAGAGATGGATCAAAAAGAATTTAGATAAGTCCATTTCTTATCAGAAATCACACATCCGGTTGCCGTTTCAAATTCAAACGATAAGTGGAGAATTTACAAAGCGATCATGAACTGTATGAGTCAATAAAACAGCTTATAAATCATTGTTTTGGTCACATAGGCAACAGTATATATATGTGGTTTTTGTTTATTGGAAAATCGGAATATCATTTTTCTGACCAAACTCACATCAGTCATCCCATTAACATTACCGGTTGATATTAGGTAGTTTTGAAAAAGTCAGCAAAATGTTTGTACCTAGGTTACGTCTTATTCGGTGCTCGTCCTAAAGGATATACATTTAATATTTTATGGAACTAATGTTCTCTTGAGTATTCGCCCTCTTGGGTCACAGTGTAGCATAGAGCTTCAAAGAATACAATCGGAAAAGTTGTGAAAAGAACGACTAAGTTCTATTAATGTGATTATGATGGAACGTGGTTCGGGTTTGCAAGAAGTTCTCGACCTAGATTTTAGGCTGTTTGCAACTTATCAACATGGAGTGCTGAAGATAACAACAGGGACTAGTGCTACTTGGCAGATTCAAATTGTGAAACTACCACCACTGGGCCATTCGGACCACGAGTGACTTCAAACCACTTTCCATCACAACATAGAGAACGCGATGTTAAGTTACTTTGATTAGCGATATCCATGATGCAAAATTCAATCTGTTCCAAAATGAACTGAATGAATAGGAAAACTGATCACTACACAGTGATCGATCAGTTTATACATTTCACTTTTACAGAAAATTATCCGAGGAGCAAATAGCTCGGTGGCAGTGGTCCCGTGCAGTAGAACTATATTACTTGAGATTAAATTTTCCATAGAGTATTGGTACTTTTAAAGATTTCGAACTCGAACATACGTGTAAATCCAGGTAATCCTATGAAGCCAGTAAAAAATGGGCACGATTAGCCAAGTTTGTTATTATATCCCTAAATGCTTTTCAGCCTAGTTGAACAAAGCGTCAGTGAAAACAGGTCAAAAATTCTGCTTTTTTCTCACTTGATTAGTATCGAGATAAGTTGAACAAGACTCTTCGAGTTATTCGCCAATACCAAAAATATGACACTTGGCTATGTTACATGCATACAAGTGACGTTATCGATGTACACAAAACATTTACAGTACATAAGTTATACTAGAAGGTTTATTCCACTTATTGAAAAAAGTGGTTATCTACTCAAAGGATAAATACCTGTGAAAGCGAAACATTATAAAGAATGTATCTAAAGAACATGCTCCTGTACCTTTTGATTTTAAACTGATGTAAACTCTATTCTTTTTGAAAGAATCAACAAATGTTCAAATAAACACATAAGCAGGACCAAGGAGCAGGGTAAAGCCTGTGTCAGTGCTTTAGTGTACTAATCATTTTAAGAAGTGCACGCAACTAACTAGTCTTGAACAAAACCAGCAATTAGATGCGATCCAACCTTACTATATCTTGTAAGTAAGGGTATTATTGAGGCACATATATACAGAGAGGCTGATTAAATGAAGTAATCTGTTTATCATCTTTAAGCAACCGTGCGCCTACATAGAAGAATGCTTGCATTACATGTCTATTACGTGTACAACTCAGAATAATAGTTCTAATTTGAACGTGTTTCCATCTTCCTATTAATTTTGTTGAAGACTGAAATGAATTCATTTAACCGTATGTGTAAATCATGAGATTATTTAGACAGTGTAAATTCACAAATACGATTATATCTAGATTGATACTAACAAGTGAAATCGAGGATCCTCTTCGAAACTCAGGGTAAATGCATCTACACCCCAATATTGGCACTCATGTCAGGACTCAAACACATGCCCCTACCAGCCAAATGCTACTATATTCTCAATAACCTACTGAGTTCATACTTGAGAATTACAAATATATCAAGACAATCCACTCAGGATATGGATATACAGGACACAGACTCACTAGCTGCAGTTTATAACAACATCAGCCGGAGAATACAAGCATATCCAAGATATTTATACACCTCTGTTTTACAAATGTGACTGTCTCAACTCTGTGGATAAAGCGATGGTGTTTGACATAAAGACTGCATTCTAATTCTGATATCAACATCAACAATAGGAAGCAGGTACGTCTAGATGACGAATTCCAAACAAGATACAAAGCATTTTCTGGATTTATTTTGCAAATCACAAGACAACTTTAATAATAATTCTAGATGGTAAATCACGTTATTCAGAGGAAAGGTTTGTCCATCTGTGAATACTATTCTTCTTGAAAAATTGTTGATTAGAAACAATAGACAGAAAGTTTTTAAACCAGATGATTCCCACTTAAAACTTTGAATATGTTTCACCTAATGACAAATTTAAAGATGTTACTACATACAAATGTTTCTAACCTATTCGAGTCATAAACTGATCCTCCTGTAAGAACGACTAAAAGATTATGTTTCTAATTCTACACCATATATTGTCACCTCTCCCCTACCCCCTCCCGCACCACCATATCAACACACACTACTTGTACTAAGTTAGTAATAATTGACAAAACACATCTATTATTGAATGTTGGAAATAATGTATACAAATCGTTGTTTCTTATTTCAAAAACGAAAAAACAAACCATTTTAATAATCCCACAACTACACAAAAGCATAATCATAGAAACATAAATATACAATCATCATATTGAGAATAGATTGTTTATCTATTGTGTTCACAAAAACACAGAACCTAACACAGAACAGAATAGAGGTGAACAAAACAAATCAAAATCTGTTTTTTTTGCTTTTAAATAATTCTGTGTACAAGAAAAAAAGACAAATGTATATTTAAAGTAGATAAAGAAAATGAATGACAAGTAAAAGAATATTAAAAGTAATCTAGCAGCATTATAAATAATAACATCATTACATTGTAAATATACATTGCATAGACACATACAACCATTATTCATACTGTTACAATAGATGAAACAATGGATTGTCAATTCGATTTATTACATAATAAAAACAATAATAGATATTCATGTTTCAAAAATAGCATGACAAATCTGTATTACAAGTAAGCATCTATAATAAATTATGAAGAGACGCTATAAAAGTCCGTATACATAAGTATAAGTATGAAGGCAATAAGATTATCAGTCAATGATTAGGCATTGGGTAGAAATAAGTATTTATAACCAGAATTCTTATATAATAGAATATACATGAAACAACAACGTATTGTGTTTTTGGTAGACATTTCCTTATATAGTAGATGACTAATAAAGAAAATAATAAACCGGAAGAAAGTGGAGAAAAACAAAAGAGAGGAAATATCATGCAATTAATTTAAAAAGTTTTCTTGAAAAAAATAAATAAAATATTGAGTCAAAATTATGCGATTGAACTAATCACGAAAGTCGAGTGAACAACCTTGCGCATTCATACTTAATAAAACCATAACAACGATTAGGTGCAATCGAGTTTTTTTAGTCTGATATCACAGATTGACATGGATTAAGCAACAATAGAAGACCAAGAACTAGTAATGGACATCAGTTAAATCGTGGTACGGGACTCCTCAACAATGAACAGTCCATATGCTCACTAAGAATTGAGTCCAGACATGGAATTCAACAATTTCGATAACACTAAATCATAATTACTATGTGCTTACTAGTAACTCCTGGAAGAAATCCCGAAGCCATAATGAGAAAATTTGAATAAAGATGTTCAATAACGTCTTACATGTGATTATCCACTAATGACCAAAGATACTGAACTTGATCTCTAAAGGGGCATTGGATGAGCACTAGGACGAAGCACCTTTTCAATGTCATCTCCTAGTTTACACTATTAGTCTAAGTGAGGTCCGTTCGTCATATCAAACTCGAAACCAAGATTATAATCAACTAACGACCGTGTGATGCTAATACGTAAATGTATATGATAGGAATGAGATTCTTAACGAATTTGTTGGTACTCAATCAGTGCCAAGTTAGTGAGTATCGTAAAGTTTAATATTGATGTAAAAATAGCAATGCCTTTGAAAATTATTCCAATTTATTAACATCATAAATCATTCATTTCCATTTGCTATTTATTTATTAAATTCAGCCAAGGTTGTGTTGAAGGTCACCCAAATTCCACAATATGCTTAGACCTTCTTACTGTTAACGATAATATAACGCTGTTGTGTTTAATGACCTGATGACCAGTGACTAATTGATCAAAAATTAATTATCACGTAGTGGTATGGTCTATTTCAACTTACGCATCTAATATGCAGAGATGATAATGATCAAGTGAACAGGCAGGTTTCACACGAATAACCATTTATTCAAAGTACATACTCTTATGTTGAGCGATTAAAGAAAAAAAAAACTTTCAGAACTACGTTTTAGAAGACTAATTCAATTATTTTAGTTGTATGTAATGTGAACATTTTATTTCTAGCACTGCTACGTTCCGATTGGCCTATCCTTCCGTTTAGTACAGTCACTGTTAGTATATTTCATATTTATGAACTACAGTTAATTGTATACACAGTTGCCTCTGTACACTACCAGGCTCCCATGTTTTCATTAATGCTTAATTTCCTAATTGGCTGGCTGTCGTCTGGTATATGTATATATAAAGGAATCCTTGAATGATTTGTATGAGTTGTCTGACTGATTCATCTGTTCAGTGTCCTTTCGATTTCTGGCTTGGGATTGAGTGAGCATTGGGCAAACGTGCAGTGATCAGCTAGACTCTCATTGGCGTTTTTTATTGTAACCTTGTGCCACACAAGATCATGTCAATTAATTGGTAACAATTTCCCATCATAAGCAGTCTTTTATGATGTCATAACATAAACTAAATTTACCTGACGACGACATAACGACATCAGTAGTTCACATGCTATAAAAAACTAGAACATTCAAGTACGGATGGTTGAAATCGGCAATCATCTTGCTGCAGTAATATAGTGTGTCAACTTGAACAGATGCACATATTTACCAGGTTTTATATAGTTCATGACTGACTAACACTCATGAAGCAATAGGAACTTGATTTATCCAATTACATAACTTCTAAGTAACATGTACTGACAAACATGCTACGGTCTAACTCAAAATATTTCAAGTTGACTATCGATAGAGCTTGATCATCATCGTCAGACTTTAGGAATGAAGACTAGTGGCAGGACATGGTCATCCAAACGGAAACATATAAAGGGAAGCTTGGACTTGTGATTAGGTGACTGACACCTTAACCACCGGGGAATCTCTCTAACTGTAGGTGACATCAGGTGCAATTAATGTGTAGGTCATTGTTATGCCAATTTACACAGATAACTGAATAGTAAGACTAATGTGTTGATTCAATTTTTTGTCGATGTTAAAGTTGTGAAGCAATCATCACATAAAGCGACTTGACAGCGCATACACTGTTGTCAATATTAGGTTGGTTGAAGGTAGTTACCAGGAAACCCTGTAACACCTACGTTTTGTGCGTCACCACAGGCCAGTAAGGTATATCTACAACTTGAAGGGTCTAATGCACTCTTAAGATTTGATACAGTTTGAGATCATTATCAGAAAGCCATTCTGCTCGATAAAATATGTGAGTTTGTTAACAATAAATACTTATCTTAAATATTTGAGCATAGCTATCTTACTAATAAGTGATGAGTTCATTCAAGAAACTCCTTTATGACATGAAGGATTTTAGGTAAAGTCTGCTTAATGTCCGACTATCAAACTGGGTCGCAGATTCGAGTCCCGTTTCACCTGGCCAACCGGAACTAATTAAATACACGAATCCCTACTTAGTACGTATGCTACTTGATTTATAAAACAAAAACAATAATAAACTCATTACAGAATCAGCTTTCGTTGAAATTTGTCTACTTACTTCATCCTGATGAATAATTGGAGTTTCTAGCGATTCCGAAGGATAAGGTGATTGATCAACTGGACGACTGTTACCTAATGCATTTCTACTCTGAAATTTAAATGATTTTTTTATTTTAAAAAATGATATAACTAGTGAAAACACAAGTAAATCTTCATTTATGTTGAAGGTTAAAAGCTGAAAAAACACATGGATTATAATGGAATGTACAACTTCTGTTTCGTCCTATTTAAAACTTTTCAGCTAAATGTGTCTGTTACATTACAGTGTTGATATTTACACTATGACTTCAAATCCAGTAATCTTTTCTTGAAACGCCAACCAAATTATCCACTGAGTCCAATCAGCAACTAACTTGTTTAACATATATTCAGCTGATGAGTCTTAAATGAGGTGAAACAAATGTGTTGAATTCCATTGCTAGTCAAAACCAGCATATTCTAATACTTATTATAGAACTATTTTATCGCAGTAATTCTCTTGTACCAGCTAAAGCTTGTTAAAATCTAATCGTAAATATCAACAGCGTAATAATTCAAATTTTTATCAAAAATATAAAATGGTGTTTTTAAAAATATAGGGGGAAAGTGGTAGCAAACTGAAAGCATACTTATACCAAATATATCCGAAAGATCATATACGTATACAGTTTCAGCAAACCTGTTAAACAACTAGGTGGAAACTGCGAAATATATGGTTTATCTAACAACGATCTCTAAATTTAGGGTAAAATACACATACAGAAAACTTAATAAGATAATACTAAAAAATACAGATAAGTGGCAATATATAAACGCATAGAATACTAAATAACAGATTAGAAGCTTAGTGGTTAGGGCATCCGACTTTCAGCTACTAAGCAGTAAGTTCGAAACGTATTCATTTAACTTCAGTTTGGGTAGCTTATGTTACGTACATAGAATGTGACTCGAAGATATATATACAAATCTGTACACCAAAAACGAGTTTCATAATGGATTGTTGGAGCAGTCCTGACCGTAGCTGTTATTTTGATGTTGTGGCCAGGTTTGTTTACTGTGATGGATCAATCGACTTATATTGGTTGGAAAACGTTTCTTTAGATCATACTATGCTCAATAGGTTAATTAAAGAGTGGTAAGACTAAAAGCAGAGAACCGAAGGCACAAGAGTGAAGGTGTACTATTGACTGAACAGAGATGTGATGGCAACAAAACGTTTTCCCTAGATATTCTGCATTGCAGTGACGCTGCTATCCAACAAAGAAATAAACGGGCTAGAAAAAGTTAGCTCTAAAAAGATGTACACTTTGTCTCTATAGATTTCCGTCTCTATGAGTAACAGATTAAAAACAAAGAGCTAACACAAGGATTATTTTGCATATTTTAGTTGCATATATATAATATTTTGTTTTTGATATTTCCATACTGCCTTAATTTTAAATTAATGAGTGTTGTTATGTTATCTACGATTCGTAAACTACTCAAATTACGTATGGTTTATACCATTGTTCTGCACTGTGTTATTTTCCTATTTCCGGTATTATATGGTTTGGTATGTACGAAATGAATATTTACACTTTGACTTAACAAGTATAAATTTATGTACTTAACTTTAAGTAAGTGAAACCCAGTGATACTACTCAGTTTATAAAACCGGAGTAGATAGAGCGTTGTTCAAACTTGAGATCTAGTGACTAAAAGTCAAACACCCAAGCACATTTAGTTACCAATTCATACTTTTTCATTTGTATTTGATTCTTAATGTTTAATCTTTCACATTATCATTGCGACTACAATTAATCTAACTCCTCTGCTGTTTATCCTGATAATTTGATCTAGTCCTGCTAATGTGACATATAGAAAACTCGAACTATCGCTCCACATCAATTACGACTGACCAACAAACTAATTTATCAGTAGCAATATCCTGTCTAACCCAGTTGTGGAAGCTGTGGTGAAAAGACATGACTGATGCGGTTCATCCATATGCAGTAGAAAGCAGTTACTCACGGCCCAGTAGGATGAAGGTTGAACGCTCACATCGAGGCCTGAAGGTTCAAAGCTGACCATTTTTAAGGGTCGCATAACTACGGTCAGTCCAGTAATATGAAACTTCAATTTCAACTATCAGTAAAGCATCACAATACAAAAAGTATGATTGATTAAAGGCAGATATGATATGGGAACAGAAATACGATGAACAAAACAAGACAAAATAAGGCCTAGATAGTTAGTATAAATAAACTTCACATTCAAGAAAACCATTGAACAGGGTTCTCAAGATTACTAATATTCAAACCAGTCAACAAAATGAAGATTTACAACAAATTTATAATATGTGTGAAATTATATAGCAAAAATATGGTGCCGTAGTTGGTGAATAAATAAGAAATTATGTTCACAAGACAGAAAACTCCTAATGCAACTACTCCAGTGTGAATAGCATCGTTATAACCAATAAAATCTTAACATTAAAAGAACAGCATGAACATAGGGATCACAGAACTTGGCTTCCCAATGATAGGATTCAGTCACGAACTTCGCATCAGCTACTGTAGTCTGAGAAATTGGATAATGCAATTAATCATCATACAAGTGTTACTCATATCTTAGTTGAATTAAATTAAGTTTCTGTATGATATTTAAGAAGATACACTTTAAGTATGTGTTACGTATGCCTAACCACTGCCTACCTCGACGAGCAATGTTGTCTATTGTGGGAGTAGGCTGGAAGAATGCTAGGGGTGGCCAAACCAAAACATGGCACCAATCCACGAAGTCATTGACAATCGGGCTGAGCCATGTTAACAGAAGCAGACTACCTGGTTGGGGCCCACACGGTGATCGTAACAAATGGTTAGAGATTTTAGGTGATATGGCTCAAAATCGTTGGCAATGGCGGAGGTGCATCCACTCCTTGTCTTCTTCCGAATTCTAAGTTTTTGAGCTTATCATAATCTTCTCTTTATTGAATCACTTGTTTTTGTTTCAAATCTTATCTCTGATCTCTATACCTTACCACTAGTACTTACTCTGTTACTACCTCCCCTCCTCTGGGATTTGGTCCGACAATTTAATCTCTATCTGTTAAGTGAGGCATGACGACTTGGACTGATGTACGCATGTACTAAGTTCTACATAGTAACTGACTGACTGACTGAAATGTGTTACATAATAATATTAAAGATCATAAGACATCAAAACCAGGTATGCAATGATCGTAAGCAACGCATTTCGAAAGCTCCTGATTTTTACTTGTTTAGAACCCATTCCTTTAACCTTAAGAATAATTTCAAAGGATGGTTGTTGTACATAATTGTTGACCGACTTTCACATTCCTTTAGACAACTAAGTCAAATAATGCTAAAGGATTCGTCATAACATAGCTCACATTCCCCATCTGATAATGATGTGCTTTACAAGCCCGAGTAAAGTTTCATACACACGTTAATGTTGTTTCAAGCGAGAGGTTATCTTCGTTACTTGGAAATTATAGTTCGTTTAAAAAAGGCGTTTATTCTGTGGTTGTTAATTCGCTTTTATTTCATTTATAAAGTCAATCTACTAAAGTAGTAGTTAGCCTTCTAAAAAGGTATTATTGATATTGTTTAACTCTGAATGTGACTGCTAGGTGGGATTTCGGGCATCTGTTTCGTCTTATCTGCGACTTATCATTTAAGTGAGCTTGCGTCTCAGTGTTGATATTTACACTGGGACCCGAACCTAGTTTATTCGTGTCAAGAGCAGCTAGTTTTCTGAATTCCACCTGTCAACCACATAGCAATTTTAATAATGTTGTTTTATTTGGATTGTAGCTGACGAGAGGAATCCAGGACCCACGTTTTGTCCGACTTGGGATTCGTTAGCTGGATGTGCTTGTATCTATGTTTATGTTCACAACGAGATTCGGACTTTATCCGTATCTCGACAAACGCCGATGGGTTTACCACTAGACCACTGAATACGGGCAACAACACATGTGCAACGGTCATGTGTATATAATTAAAGTTTATTTGAATCTTCCCATTGATTTGTTGTGGACTGGAGTTGATCACTCTCTGTTGCCATATGCACATTCTGAGCGGATTACCTCGATATAACGAGTCTCAAATAGGGAAGAAACGCGCGTCCTGCATTCCGCTTGCCTGCCACAATCCAAATTAAACAATAATTGTGAACAATCACTATATCGAGACAATTGGCTCAGGATACACATATAACAACAAGCTGATCAATTGTAGACCATAATAATATCAACGGTAAAATACAAACTCATAAATTACATTATTTGTATTGATTATTCTTTTATTTGACTTTTGCCATGTGAGATAATGCATGAATGATCTATGATCATTATGTACTTACTCTGTTTATTGTAAATCACATGATGAATGGACTAACCGAAATGATCCACATGATTTTAATTATTCTTTAAATTATCAAATCTATCAAAATGTTAAGTAAATAACTAAATTGTTTTCGTTTACTTAATCACGCACAATCTAGATGAAATTTATCAAAAGAAAGGAATTAAACACACTCCTATTTGTCTCAGATTGATCTTAGTTGAGTACCGTTGAAAACCATGGAGTACTGGACAGCTGTCTCATTTTGGAAAGGAATCTTTAAGCAGTGCATACCTACGATTGCATCATGGATATAATCAAGGACTTTCTAGTCTCTTGGAGAATGTTTAACTACCAACATGACTGGACCAGCTTTCCTTGTTGGTTCTTGGGTGTGCACTAGCACTAAAGAGTCTTATACTGGGATGAAACAGCTATCCAATGCTTCCTGGTTTCCAGTGATTCTGAGTCGAGATCAACCTTCGACGAGTCCAAACAGTAGATGAAAACCAATCTCCATAGAATCACTTCAGCTTGGCAATCCTATTTATTTCGTAGTAGAATTCATTAAAATGTATTTCATGACATCTGTTATAAAATAGATTAGACATCTTATACTACCCTTCTTCCAAAACTTCTTGGAAACAAGAAAAGCATTAAACGGTACTTTTTGTACATTGCCATTTGTTTAGTAATGTTTAGGAC
The DNA here is from genome assembly GCA_025215515.1 of Schistosoma japonicum. Taxonomy (NCBI): domain Eukaryota; kingdom Metazoa; phylum Platyhelminthes; class Trematoda; order Strigeidida; family Schistosomatidae; genus Schistosoma; species Schistosoma japonicum. The sequence continues at coordinate 11,261,183 of CM046066.1, forward strand.
AAATAACTTCGAACGTCATACATAAAAACAGTCGATAGGATCTGATCAGTACTTAACAAGACTATGTAAACATGACATTGGTTACTACATTGTATAATCAGCCAATCCATACATCTCAGCCCTACAAACCAAATAACCCATCGGTAACCGTACCCAACTGTGAAACTGGCTGGCTAGAGATCAAACTATCAGGGAAGCATTAATTCTCTCAAAGGTTTCAGGTTCATCTTACTGATGAGTGCTAAATAACACGAAGCAGGGTATTCTGTCAACTACTTCCAACTGGTACACAGAGTACATAATATCACGTCACTTTGACTAACTGTGGCCACATCATTCGATCAACATTAAACAGGATATGACTTGCATCATATTTGGTCAACATTTAGTGTAATTAATGAAAATATAAAATTGCCATTTAGATATTCTCTATATTATAGTAGATACTAATGAAGGGATTAGATTCCCTAATTATAAGTATATTTTTATTAAATCAAAAATCTACATGTTGTTTCTAGTGGTAGACAATAGTCAACATCTAACTCATCTTTTATTTCAGATCTATTTTATTGTACGAATGAATATTACCTGTTCGTAAATGTATACGTGTTTAAAGCATAACTTACTGATAAACTAATCCTATTTAATTGAGATTAAAGCAATTGAATTTTTCCATGGAGTTTCAAATACGACAACGAATGGTTTATTCCTTATGCCTATAATCAATCTTTTTTTTCAAATCAAGGTTATATAAAGTGAAAGAGCTGATTACATAAGAATTCATCTATGGATTAACTAAATTAGGTTATTCTGTACTAATCTTACCTTTTAACTCTAACTCCTAAACTAAACTGTTATTCTTTGAATTTTGACTTTTAAGGTTTATGTGTAATTAATAACATTACATTTTGATTGGTTAAAATTTAACTTTTGCTCCCTAATTGTTTTCTTAAGTGTGTGATGTTTATCAGTGAAATTTACTTCCAACAAATTATTTGTCAACATCACTAAGATATATTACTCTTAGTTAGTGAATACAACCGAAGCCATTGAATTTCATGTTGGAAAGTTTTATTTCATACATACACATATCGAAAGCGGAAGTTTTTCATGACGTATATACTATTCAGTAAGAATATTACATCTAGCACTTTCTGTCATTTTCCTGTTCCTTTAGTAGATTAGTATTGTTATTTCTCTGAATTGGACAATTGCGAATGCTATATCTCTTATAATCAATTATATCTTACGTTTATGAGTGGGCGATTGACAACACGGCCTTTAACTATGATGGAGTACTGTTAACACCTTGTCAGTCTATACCGATACTTTCTAGACCCAGCTGGGAAAGTGGGTGGGAGAACTTGGAGTTGAGCCAACCAATACAAAATATTTGATTCAAATATATGTTTCATGCAATCGTTTAAATATATACATATATGTCTAGAGACCACATAGCAGTTCGATTATAGTAACCAAATCAACATATAATGTAGGCGCAAATTATAGGAAAATGGAGGCAGTGAGTACATAAATGATTATTGCTTATTCACTAAGCGGAAGTGATATAATAACAGTTATTAGTCTAAATAAGAGCTTAGAGCTAGTTTAATATGAAAATAATTAAAGTAAGATGTTCAATAAGTAAGCAACCAAAATACTCAAAATAATCTTCCAAACAATAGTTCCGAAAATTCAATCATTCTTAGTAATTCATCCTTCGTAACACTGATGTCTTCTAAGTTTTCTGATGATATGCTTAAAGTCAGTCAGTCAGTTACTATGTAGAACTTAGTACATGCGTACATCAGTTCAACTTGCCATGCCTCACTTAACAGATAGAGATTAAATTGTCGGACCAAATCCCAGAGTAAGGGAGGTAGTAACAGAGTAAGTACTAGTGGTAAGGTATAGAGATCAGAGATAAGATTTGAAACAAAAACAAGTGATTCAATAAAAGGAAAATAATGATAAGCTCAAAAACTTAGAATTCGGTGGAAGACAAGGAGTGGATGCACCTGCGCCATTGCCAACGATTTTGAGCCATATCACCTAAAATCTCTAACCATTTGTTACGATCACCGTGTGGGCCCCAACCAGGTAGTCTGCTTCTGTTAACACGATTCAGCCCAATTGTCAATGACTTCAGTGGATTGGTGCCATGTTTTGATTTGGCCACCCGTAGCATTCTTCCAGCCTACTCCTACAACAGACAACATTGCTCGTTTCAGGTAGACGGTGATCAGGCATACGTGACACATGTCCTAACCACTTCAGCTGGCGAAGATTCACTACTTCATCAATAGACTTACCGAATTAACCTAGTACTCTATTCCTAACCCACTCATTGCTTACTCGGTGGTCCCAGCAAACACGAGCTATGTTTCGGAGTCATCTATGATCAAATACTAGGAGCCTATGAATATCGTCTTACCTCAATGACCATGTTTCACATCCATAAAGTAAAACGGATCTAATTGCTGCGCAGTAAACGCATCCTTTCTTCAGTAAACGAATGCCTTGCCTACGCCACAAGTGACGCAAACTGGTAATAGCCAATCGGACCTTATGTATACGAGCCGAGATTTCATCAGACACCAGACCGTCAGGACTAATGAGGCTCCCGAGATAAGTGAAGCGGTTAACACATTCAATTTGTTTCGCTTCCTATCACTAATTTCGGTGCCAAATTAAGCCAGTCCTGAAGCAGCATTTCGTATTTGGATGGTGAGAATCGCATCCCAAACATGCTTACGTTCAAGTTTAAGGTAGTCAAAAAGTCTGCATTTTATCAGCATCTTCACTCAGTAGAACTACATCATCTGCATATTCTAAGTACAGTAAGTTTGTCTCCTAGAAGGAGGTCAACCCCAGCGAAATCAAACGATGACAATGTTAACTTTAAGAGTATGTCCATGATAAAATTAAATAAAAATGGGGTTAGCGGACAACCTTGACGAATACCACTAGAAGTGATCGATTCCGACAATAAACCACCATAAGCTTTAACACACATGTGGTGTTCGAGTACAGAGCTTGTATAAGTTTGATGTACTTCTCCAGTGCGCCTTTCAGTGATAGACAGTGCCACAGAACCTTACGATCGATAGAGTCAAACGCCGCCTTAACGTCAAGGAATACAGCTATTGTTGAACATCTGAAAGTGTGTCCGTGTTCCAGAACCTGCCTAAGTGTGAATACTTGGTCTATACAACCACGTCCAGATCTTAAACCACCTTGGTTTTCTCGAGTTTGCACTTCATGAGCTTTAGTTAGACATCTAAGTATTATTGAAGTTAATATTTTAGACACTATATTCGTTAAACTGATTCCTCGGTAATTGTCACACGAGGACTTCTGTCCTTTCTTATAGATTGAGACTATTAGTGTTCGAGACCAGTCAGATGGGATTACGTCCAGTTCCCAAATTCTAGCCAAGATCTCAGTTAGTCTCGCTGCTACAGCTGGACCACCGTTCTTAAATATCTCAGGGGTTAATCCATCATTTCCTGCTGCCCTCCCTCGCTTTAAGTTCCCTATAGCCTTCTCAACCTCACTGAGACTTGGGGGACCAATGTTAAATTGCCATTCAGATTGTTTGGGGATGGTAAGCAATAGGGATGACGCAGAGGGCCAGTTGAACTGTTCCCTAAAGTATTCTGCCCATCGGTCTAATCTTCCGGATTGACAGTGAATAGTGGAACCATCCTTTTCGGAGATAGTTTCACTTACAGTCGGGTTTCTGATACTCATTTCCTTGATAAGTCTGAAGAGTTGTCTACTGTCACCTATTGCCGCTGCCTTTTCCATCTCTTTAGCTTTCGCCAACCACCACTGCTCACGATCATTGCGTAAGCTTTCAACCAGCTTATGTTTAAGTTGCCTTCGTTCCTCATCATGTTAAGAACCAGACGGGATGTGTTGCCGAGTATCTATCAGTTCAGTAGATGCTGCCGAAATCCACTGAGTTTTCTTAACCTTTTGGTTTAGTTTATTAGTAGATATTACTGCCGTTTTAACAGCTTTTTGGATATTATTCCAAGCTAGCTCAAGATGAGCACAGTTTACGCAGTTGACTAATCGGTTTTCTAGTTGTTCCTGAAATATATTCTTGACTTTTTCATCATTAAGTTGAACTCTAAGGGGGATCCTTGTCGTGGATCTTTTACGTCCAGTGAGACTCAGACTAATACGCCCTCGTACTAAGGCATGATCTGAGTCTAAACATGTGCCCCAAAACGAGCGGCAGTCTTCTATCGAGCCTCTCCAACGATGGCTGATAGCAATGTGGTCTATTTGAGTCCAGCGTTGAGTTGATTTTGGAGGCCGCCATGTCAACTGATGTCTTTCTCTATGCTTAAAGTTGGTGTTTGCGAGAAATAAACGCTTATCTGAACAAAGTTGTAGTAAACGGTCGCCATTGTCTGTTCGTTGAGCCTCAACATCGTAGGATCCGCCTAGGTGCCTTTCGGTTCCATCTAGTCTACCTACTTGGGCATTAAAATCACCAGCCACTATTACTACATTAGTGCGCTTAGCACACCTACTTAGCACATCTACTACTTGAAAACCATCGACGGATCGCAATAGTTTCCTTTGATAACTTTGAAATCTTATATAATGAATTCAAAAACTATTAGAAACAGAAAAGCATTGGGTAGGGATTTCGTTAGAAATATGTGACTTCTTAGCGATAGTGCTCATTCATGACCAATTTATTAGAAATCGAACCCAAGATCGTCGGGTTTTCAGAAGAGCAAGCAAACACTAGACCACTGAGTTATGTTTTTGTGGATGACAATTCTAACTTCAGTCAATTAGAGATATTGTGCAACCCAACCAATACTGCTACTAGTACTGGTAATTACCTGCCTTATATTCAACATGACTGAACCTCACTAATCATATCTTTTAACTTGAGCTCAGGGAATTATCACGTGTAACCAGTAATTAGTAAACAGACAAAATTGAAATAAAATAATGAGAATACTCTACTTTTAAATTTCAGGATGCATTTTAGGAATCAGTCGAAAATGAAAATCTTCCCATGCTCTATTAAATTGATGACCGTGATATTAGGTGGTTACAGAGCATACACTATTTTAACTCATTAAACATTTCAGTAACCACATACATGGTATAATTACTTACTTGAAACGTATCAATAGGCAAAGGGACGGGTGGATTATGTTTACTAATAACAGAAGATACATTAGATTGATTGTCTGTTGAATCATGGAAATGTCCATTGGAAGAATACACGTCTTTAGCACCAACTGGCCAAGCATCTTCGCTAACTTTTCTCCAACCACGTAAAAGGCTGATGACATAAGAAATATAGAGAAAACATGCTGTCGCTATACATGGTAAAGTAGTTATCTATCTGGTCGAAGTGAAAGTTCTATACGATCAATTAAAACATCACGAAAAAGACCTTCAGTAATGTCTAACTTATTCATACATTTCAAAACTTCTTACCGACTATAAATAATGTACTATTCTTCATCCCATTCTTTTAACATTAAATGTGTAGGAAACTGTTTGCTGAAATGTACAACCCAATCATCCAAATGTTGTTTTTTCTGGTTATTAAAACGAAACGATGAATCGAATCACACTCAGTAGAGTCTAGTCTTAGTGATATCGAGACTCATACTGTTTTATTGCATTTGTTGAACATTTAGCAACTGTTCCTAATTGTAAGCTTTTAATAAACTTAATAAACTGCTATTATATCTGTTTTTTTTCCCGAGTTACTGCAATGTAATTATAAATTCATTACCACGGTTTCTATACATAACTCCTCTAGTCCAATCATTTTATGTATTTTGTATTTTGTGTTACTGTTTGGCCCGGCATATGATATATAAAAGCCATTGTTTTCATTCAATAAACAACTTAGTCTTAGCTTTCATTCGTTAGTGCTGTTTCCTATATCCATACCTCTGAGGTAAGCTTTGGTCAATCAAATATAGTGTCAACCGATCACTGTTCCCCAAGTTCATCGGGTCATAATCGTAACACAAGTCCCGTTGGTTTGCTTTTCCCAGGTAATCATAAGCAAGCTCATCACAACTGTTCTTCTTTTAAATGTTATTTTCTTGCCAATTCTTTGTTTCAGCGTGGAATGACTGATGGAGCAATAGCTCAATGAATAAATTGTTCGTCTTTCAGAATGGACATCGTTATATTTGGTAATAATAAAAGTCATCATTAACAAAGGATGTTGAATCTACCACTATCAGTAACCTACACGTTTATTTAGAGTGTTAGTGAGCAACAATATATCAGAGTGTAATTATTACTAAAGAACTCATTTCAAGTGTAGAGAATTATCCTAAACTATCTTCTGTAAACACGTCAGCGTAGAGTGAGTAGTGGAAACTAAGGGTTAGGATAAAATTTTTAATGAAGAATACACTGAAAAGTAACACCCAGTGCTGGATAAAGCATATTTATCGAATATTGAAAACGTTGTAGATTATTACAACCAGCCTTAATAACCAATAGTTACAAGTATTTCACAAAATATGTTCCTTATAGAAGTTAAATTATACCAATAAAGCATGTTCACAAACGAGATGAATGAATGATTAACTCCAACTAAGTTCATGACCTAATAAACAGAATTGAAGTGATGAAACTATTTGATTCTATAGAATCGTATGCTAATTCATAGTCCAGATAATCAAGAAGTGTAACTTAAAGCTTCTAAACTGTATGATATAAGCCTGATCATGATAATATGGAAGCTTTTATAGTTTCTTTGAATGTCCAAAAAACCTTAATTTTTCTTTGTTTATTAACTTGTAATTTTGTTTTTAAAACTCAAAATTCCACTATAGACAAAGAATAAAATTGCTTACAATAAATTAAAAACAATTAACGTAGAATAACAAGAATAAACATCTTGAAGCCTATACATTGAAAGAACAAACAGAAATGTACATGTTTATATTTTCAAGCTTATTCTAACAGATAATAGAAAATGTCGTAGTCTTAAATAATGCAACATCTTATTGATAATATCATACTTTCAACAATCTTTCAAAATAATCTACAGATAAAAGTATACAAATTCATTAGAATTCGTTGAAGCACTAACTATACAAAAACTAGAATCAAGTTTACGTGTTAAAAAAAAAGGAGATAGTTACCAAATTATTATAATCATGGTAAATATAATAAAATTCACCAGCAATTATTATTATTAATATTAGTAGTATTTTTATTTGTATCATGTGATGCAATCTATACTTAGCAAACTAACCTATTTCATTATTCTGTGTCAACTGTTGTTCTGGATTTATTGAAGAGAATTAATTAAAGAAATTCTTCTCTATCCTAACCATGGCTGTTTTCCTTATTGTTTATATTTCAATGTTAATAATAACTTGTTTATCAAGAGCTAGTAGTAGTGATTTTGTTATTACGTTAAGGTAATATAATCAGGCTAGTATCTAGATCTTATGACGGAATACAAAAGTCTAAGATTTTCGGAAATACACTGTCACTGTTGTTGTGGTCATCGAAGATGTTTAGTGTCTTGTAGAATAATGTTTTCTTTATTAGTGCACAGATGTTTGAGTTGAGCTTATGTGGAACTTTTTCAATATTCATTATATGTATTGTATCCATCACTTTAAGTCATTTTCCCCATCCATTTAATAGCCAAAAGAGTACTACACATTTTATCATACTTTTCGTCTAGGAATTCATTTCGAGCATTAACTTGTCACTATGTTTGATACAATTTATCGAGCTAAGTAATACTTCATATATTTATAATAGACGGTTACAAACAACGTAAGTCATTTGAAATATAATCTTTAATAAAGATTTCACTGTAATATCCAGTAATCACTTGCTTAATAAATAATGAAAACAACAAACGATTGGAAATGGTGGATACAAAGAAAGTAATGAACATTGCCAAAGTTGCGGATAACCTTAACTACTATTAGCCAAATAAGAAATCCTCAATAGCTACTAGAGAGTTATCAATCGGTCAATTAAATAACCAGAATCATGTGTTAATAAATCATTTTAAACTTTCAACAAATAAGTAACCAGTAAAGCCTTCTATGAATATGTTCACTAATGAAAACACCATTATCAGTAATCTAACAGCTTAAAATGCAGTTTTAATTAAATATTACACTGTTATATGCTTAAATTACGATTCAATAACTAACAGAGAATGTTGTGAATATTACACTTAGTTTGCATAGAAACACTAAATATATATCAACTATTTATAAGTATATTAGTAGTATTTTTAAATCATGCTCTAAAACAAAATGAAAAAAAATCATTTGATTGATTGAGAACTAAACTATTTTGGAAACTGTTCAAATCAATCAATTCATAACTTTGCAATTTCAAAACAAACAAGAAATAAGAAAATATTTTTTTTAAAAAAAGTAAATCAAAACACTAACCATTTAACATTAGAAGTTATGTAGATGTGTAAAAATGAAATAATTTGATTTTATTTCATCAGGTTCTCATTAACTAAGTACAACCTGTAATATTACATAATTCAAATTTTCATAAACAAATTAACATACTTTTCAAATTTGAGTTGGATTATGGTCAGCAAGAGGAAACCAAGGCTCTCGTTTCGTCCTGTTTAGGACTCGTCAAATAAATGTACCCGCATCCAAGTGTCGATGTTCACACCGGGACTCAAACTAAATTTCATGCTAAACGACACCGCATTCATCATCAGGTTATTGAGTCCAAACAAATACACTTGTGCGATGGTGCATCCTGATAACGAGTTTCAAGTAGGACGAAACACAAATCTTGAATTTGGCTTGCTAGCCACAATCTCACTCAAATAATACTTGTAAGCTATCGCCATATCGACGTAATTCGCTCAGGATGCATATATAGCAACAGTGACTGATTAATTTCGGTCCATGACAAACCAACGGGAAGAATCAAATACATTCCAATTATGTACTTTTCAAATGTTACTGGTTACAGATTAGAAACGTAGATACATGGTGCAGTAGTAGATCACAGTGAAGTTAATATGGCTCAAAAAGTTCGATGTGTAAAAATATAATGTATAAGTGAAAATTCCAGAAACATAGGGTTACTAAAAAAGAATCATGCAGTTAAAGTTACGAAATGGAAAGGATACCTTGAGTAAGACGAAAAACATGAAGAAGGATTAATGAATATTAAAAGATACCCAATAAATAATGGAAATCCACGGAAATTCATAGACAAACACGATGAAAGTGAAAACAAAAAACCGAAAGAAACTGCCGTGAGAAAATCCATCGTCATTCAACTGCAATTCAAGGTGATGATATATTAAGAATAATCAATAAGATATTGAAATCTTTATTCAACAGAACATATCCTTTACCAAACTCATTGTATTTTACGAAACAACATACTCTTTAATACCTTCAGAGATAGACAGGTATCCTTTTCAAGTTACCGCAGATTTCGTATGTAAATTTACATGTAACTACCAATGCAGTTACATGCGTAGAGTGGAAATAAGGACCCACATTCGTTTTCAAGAGAATATCCTTAAAAATCTGTAATTCAACGGATCAAGAAACCTGAACAGTGCTATTGTGAGACATTTGGTTGACACGACATACAACTGATATCTTGGAATTTTTCAAGGTGACTAGTCGACGCTCGAACTGTAGTCTTCTTAAATTCGTTGAAGTAATAACAGTCAAATATTTCAAACTAAATCCATACATTCAGAAAGAAACAGTGGTGAATCTCGTGTTAGTGTTTAAATGTCTTTACTGCATCATTGTTTTTAACTTTTTTCTGTTTTTTCGGTAATGTCTCGCCTATTACGTCATTTTCCAGATTTTTGCGATGATTACATCACTTCGATCCTTGTAATTTCATAATTTTGTTGTTCACTCATTAACTTATTTCAATTTATGTTTTGCTAACTACTTATAATCCATGTCACTTGGAGTTCCCTTCTCATTTCATATTTCCTTAACTGCATGATTCTTTGTTAGTAATTCAATGTTTCTAGAATTCTCACTTATGCATTATATTTATATGAATCACATTTTCAGAGCCGTATTAACTTTAATCTTTTACTCCACCATAATGATCTTTAGCCAGTAACACTTGGAAAGTATGTTAATTTGTGTAAGGAAATTTCGACTATGAAATATTATAGGTTGTATGTAGCTGATGAGAACCAGATAAAATAAAATGGATTCTTTTTTTCTTACTCACCTCAAATTAGTACAATTGACTAAGTGTATGAAATACTTTGCGATTGACAATGAAATAAATAAGTATGCCAATAAAAGAATGGAACAAATTCAATATTATTCACAGAAAAACAACATCAATATAAATAGGTGCTTTTGAAAAATCTATTCCTGTATATAAAAAATGATCACGTTCTAAAGCGAATATGATGTACAAAGGTAGAACACAAGTAGCACAGATAAATAGATAAAGTGCAAATTTTTCTTCATTGTTTAAATCAAACATTGTACTAATTAACCAAGTAGTTAAACAAATAATGTAGTGTGCTGATTTATGAAATATGACGTGGTAAATTACTATTGATTTTTATTAGTTTTATATAATAGCTAAATAGTTCGCTCTGTTTTAACTAATGAATGAGAAACAAGGGCTATAAAAATAGAAGACATGCATAGGCTCCAGGTTTCTGACCGTAAAAATCTCCGTAGTGTACATCATGGAATGACAGAACACGTCATATTGATGATAGACGTAGAGTACTAGGAAAATATAGCGAATCAATTGAGGTCATAAACCTCCATGGACTGAGATGGTTGGGACATGTGTTGTGTATGCCCAACCACCGCATGCCTTATCATGCGATGTTGGTTAGGGTAGGAGTACGATAAAAGGAAGGTAGAGGCAGACAAATCAAAACATGGTACTAGTCAATGAAGTCATTGACTGTTGGTCCAGGCCATATCAGAGGATCTGAATTTCTAGTCACCTATCATAATTTAGGTAACTGAGTAGCAGTAACACTGTCCCTCACGCTTAGAAAGTGACTTATAGTCAAGTACATCAATCCATATCCAGAAAATGAATCGGAGTTTAAGTAAATTTAAATAGCTGAACCTAAGTACTACGAAAAATGATGCACAATACCAAATAGCTCCAAGATGTATAATTACTACAAATACTTATATTAACACATAAATATGAACACTTGTTCTGTAGAAACCATATATATATATATATAATATATATATATATATGTATATATATATATATATATATATATATATATATATATATATAACATCGAGAAACAGACCACTGCATTTACCCTAGTAGACTCTCCAAGTGCTTTTAGCTTAATGCGTGTACTACTGCATCCATCTGAATTTGGCGATATGGTATGGTAACTAAAACAAAAGTGCATTACTTATGAATCAGTGACATATAATATGCTAGATACTTTACTACTGATAAATCAAATTAGCCATATTCTTACGATTCAGACATTGGTAGTTAAAATGAATAATTATGTATGATATGTAGCAAACTTTGTGCTTATAGGTTAGAGACACCGAGATGCTCAAATTCTCAGACGTTAATTTTATGTAGATGAATAGAAAAATTTGATGTAGGAGAATTATAAAATTATGAGCACATTGATGTTATATATATATATACACTTATATTTATATATAAACATAACAAACAACTAACCTAGGCATTTGTGGACCCCAAAGTATATAGACGAAATTGTAGAACATATGTTTATGTGAATAAGGATTCCTATGACCGGCTTGTTTCAATATTCGTGGAAAGTGACGTATCTGATTGGTTGGTAAAGTAAAGAAGAATGTAAGTATTAACACGTTAATAACAACAAGTGTGAATATTTAACAAATCTTCGCAAAACAAAAACAATCCAAATAGCAAAAACTAACGTAGATCTTTAGGAGAGTTGTTGCCATTAAAGAATATTAAAATTTTGACATCTATCAATCAAAAGGAATTTTGCATATGATTTATACTTAATGTTATTATAACAAAAACGAAACAGATTAAGAATGAATGGCTATATTTTTTAGCGATATAACGGCAAATTTTGAGAACAATGAAAGATTAATGACATCCATTGAATAATAATCTGTTAACATATTTAAGATATTGTAAAGATTTTCAATGCTATTGTCAACAGTTACCACATTCTTGTGACCCATATAGTGGAAGATATATCTTCTTATGGATTATGAGAATGAAGTTCGGTTAGAAGTGATTTTCCGATGTGGGAGCGTGACTGCAGCGCCCGAGAGATAATCATTTGCAACCGACTATTCAATATCTTTATACAAATAGTTATTGCTGTATCAGTTGCATAATTTTAAGGCCTATCTGCTAGCAACGAGAAACCATGAGGTAAGTTGAGATGCGTTGTGTTTAGGGAAAAACTTTTCTATGTTCCCCTGTTTGCGATTGTGAGAAGGGGACAATGAAGTACATACTAGTTGCTTAAAGGAAACATATTACAATCCCCCCCCTCGGTAGATCTGAAATTTTCTGCGTTTAGTCCTAATGCTGTTGGCGTTAGAAGTGGAGAGCCTAATGTTTGAGTCTCAGTGTGAACATCGACTGTGGAATGTAAACAAATCTCAAAGAGGATAAATAAATGTCACGTATTCCACTGCTAGCTTCCAGAGCTTGTTTTCAGAATGTCTATCTCGAGGAAATTCATTCAGGTTGTACAAAGAAATCAAAATTCGGTCCTAAATATCAATAAAGAAAAAATAATCTATATATGGGTATAGTCTCATTTATTATTTTTGTCGACGAATGTAGTGAACTTAAATATACAATTTCGAAAGTTATTTAATGATGGTTGTGTTAGAACTGCCACAGAGGTTTATCACCCCAACCATTATAAGTCAATCAGTCATATACACGTAAAGTATGGCACGTGTGTTAGCCAAAATTGTCACAACACATTAGCACGATGAGATCAAAATTAACAAGATTGATACGAGAATATAGTTCAACAAGAAGAAATGAAAAGGAATACATATACAAAGATAAACGTAATTTGTAGTATTATGATGGCTTCGATTCAATAAGACAACTGAAAAATTTTATATGACTATATATTATCTAATTCCCACAAGCACGTAATTAGAAATATGACGAATAGTATCTCAATCGCCAAATGATCACCATAAAATGAAGATGTTACGTATATCATCTTCCTCGCCCTCCTATAACACAAAGGGTTGCTTAAGGATTGGTTTGAGTCACGATCTTATGACAAGAGTGAAGTTGAATGCGACAATCACTACAATTATTTTGAAAGTTTTACCAGTCCTAATAGATTGATGTTTGACAAGATCTCAGCATAGATTCAAAAAATTTTCTATTGGGTTAGGGTAAAAAGCAAGTATGCTTCTGATAAGTTCATTTATAGTTGTGAAGCGTAGAAGGCATTCGTAAATTACTATTATTCGCTCATTCATGTCATCGAAATAATCCTCACGAACAGTGGCACCATAGAGTGAGTAGTGCTTAAGTTACATACAGGGTACTAATTAAAGATGGTAAATTGATTGATAATCTAGTGAATATACATTAGCTAACGACGTTACTCACTGCTGTTCTGAGCTACGTTGGTAGATGCCTACGAGATCAATGGTTAAAGATGTTGTGTAACATGGTATTTAGCTTTCACATCTTCTAAAATTATCTGTCTGACTATGTTTGACTATACTTTCTTACTATCGCTTACACTACTACTACTTTGAGATTCACTATGGTACTTCTTTTTCTCAATGCTGATGAAGTATGAAAACTTGAACAGATGTATATGTCCAACGTTATATGTTATTAACGACTGAAGAACTTATCTTTAATTTTTATGTATTACTCCATAAATTTGATAGTACTTCAATGCGATGGTAACATACAGTTAGATTTTCTTCGGTACAATAGTATTGATGACCTTATCTTCTTTGAAAATCAATGCTAAAAAAGTTCTAAATATCGACCGAATTCGCCACATCACTGTTCACAACACTTCTACGAAACTAATTAATCAATTTGCCAACTAACACTATTTTCTTCTGCATAAACCTTAAACTCATAAACTGCAATGTGAATGAAGTAGAGTTATAGGTACGTAGAAAATCGATAAGCGCAACAAACAGTTTTTGTGTGAAGTGAAAAAAAGTGATTTCAACTTCATCCAATACAAAAAAAAACATTGATGAGGACTAGAAAAACATGAAATTAGTCACAACTTATTTATCAGCAAATATGGATGTCTCAGACTAAAAAATTGACTGGTATTAGTCAGTGACACGAAACTTTAAATTCAACAAACGACAGCAAATAGTAACAATCATCTATTTGGTTGACAGTTAATTTAGAGTTCCATTTCACAGATCAACTATCGTTAGATAATCACTGGAAACAAAGAACCTACTACGTATGTTTCGTCTTAGTATGAAACTTTTCAGTAGTAGTGTAAACTCACAATGACCTTACTAGAAATCGAACTCAAGACAATCAGTTCTTATTGAGAGCATCTCAGTTTCAAGCTACTGAATAGTTGATATCAAATAATTTAAGTTTCCAATTTCAGTTAATTATTGCTAATAAAACAAAGAAAAGTAATATTCAACAGTATACATTTTTCTATGCAACATTAATGAAACTTACATCTTCATGAGTTGAAAATCCACGGCACATTAAACTGGTATGATAACCTGATAAACCGAATACTGTCCACATTGCAGAGAAAGCGATCAATATCTCAATGATTGTGTTCGATTAAACAAAAATGGACACAATAATAAGCCAATTATGTTAGCAAATAATCAGATAAACAATCCATTTCATTCATTATTCATTAATTATGATGAGAATGACGATAGCGATAGAATTATTTAATCATTTTAATTAAGGTAATTTTTTTATAGCTAATCAGTGAGTATTTACAAAATAAACCAAAACTGAAGATCATTTTGGAATAGTATAGAATAGGCATAAACAAGAGTGGTTCTTAAAGTGAATGAGCCGAATTTCTTAAAGAAACAATAAAAAAAGAACAGTATGACATCAAAGTTGACAACATGGACTCAAAGCGAAAATGTAGTCCGTAAACAAGCTTTTCTGTTATTTGAACAAAGATCAGATTATGCCTTACCTTCAAGTTGTAGGAATGTTACAAAATAAGCTCCGAATACGATTGTAAGTAGAATAACGAAGATGCGAATTGATGAAGAGAAGAGGTTACTTCTACTGACAGAAAAAATTAGCAACAATAGATTCACTACTTTGAGATTTCAGACTCAATTTTACTACAACTAGTGTACTCCCTTTTGAGGTTTCCAGTGTGAGTTCGGTAGCATTAAGAGACATCATCCAAATATGCATCGACATATTGAGGACGATCTAAAGAACACTTGCGTTTATGCAATTATTCTATGGTTCGTCATTCGCTTAGTCAAATGGATGAATTCATAAATCATCGTTGTTCAGGTTTCAGAAAGAACTATAACTTATGTATCAATAACGTAAAATTATTATATTTATTGTTATTTCCCGACACGATATTCACTTACAATTACTGTCTTCTGATCCTCACATATCAATCCGTATGAAAAAGACCAGTCTGATAGAATACATAGTCAACTAGAAATAAAATGACAAATGAAAACGATTAGACGCACAAGAATAACTAATCATAAAGAAGGCCTTCCATGGCAGTATTTTCAAACTTATAGAATATCCTTTAAAAAATTTCACTTCCACATGAAGTAAACGTTGATGAATATTGTTGTGTAGAACGGATAATGAAAACTCAACAATTCGTTTATTCTGCATACATTCCCAATATACCTCGCTACATCAATTTAGTTGATATATTACCGCTTAATATACTAATATGTGTACTTATTTATTAAATAATGGCTATACCTTAAACTAGATTGTTTGTTTCAGGTCTATTGTTGAAACAAACCGATAGCCGATACGTAAAGGGAAAGACAATAATGTATCTGCAGGGATGGCTCCCAGAAAACTCAACAAAGCCTCCAGATCCCTTGAAGGAGCCGAAGACATTCCATCCAATCACTGATCGATAGAACCTTCCAGAACCTTGATGTGGCACGTTCTGATTGGGTAACAGTTGAGACTTCTTAATTCGGATTGGATCGATTATAACACTGACTTTGTTGTTCAGAAAACTATAAATACACGAATATTTTGTACCTAACTTACTCTCCATCTTACTGGAATAAAGTTCCTGCCTACTCGTCTTCTGATTCGCGAACAAGAGGGTTCAAGCGTTCGGGTGCAAAGGCAGTCCGCGACTAGCCAAACATCAAGTACGAGACTTAACAGTATCCTTGTTTTATTTATTTATCAGGTATCGATTCGTGTATTTGGCTTCAAGCCACATTCTAAGTGTGGGAACCAGTGATATTACTATCCGGTTTTTATCGTCTCGCTTTAGTTTTAACATTTCTTTTTTTTCGAATCATGTTCTCAATATTTAGTCATTTTTACTATTATTACCACTATGTTTATTTCGACTCAAATGGTATACATCGTATTGATTTCCTGTCACGTAGTAACTGATGTGTAGTATAATAACGTGAGGCGAAGCATGTTTATGCTAGACTGTTTGTCAAAGTTGTCTGACCGATTAAGTGACTACAGAATCTTTACAAGTCAGTCACACAAAAATGCATTTAAGCAGAAAAATAGTTCATGAAGAAACAAAAATAATGATGATGACATTTTACGACATATCATAAAAAGGATATGAAGCAGGAGAAATTTTGATAGCAAGAACAATATCTTCATATTTTTTGTATACTATTAATAATCACCATTATAGTAATAATGCCGATATAAACACCCACCACGATGGCCAATATCATACGTTAGATTTATCCAAATATTCAGGAATAGACAAGATGGAGGAGAATACATTTATTTTGGGGAAGGAATAAAAATAATAACGTTAGATCAATAATCAATAGTATAAAATTTAATGCTCATAATATTGTGAATATCCATCTGAAAGCCTAACATGATATGACGTACTAGATTATGTATAGCAATTGACTTAAGTTATAAATTTAAACCTTTCGATGCTAAAAGCTCAATAGTCTGAAGGTTAGTTTCTTCAGTTAAGCAAGAAGACCTTAGATTTAACTCTAAGTGAATTGGTCTTGGATGAGCACTTCCATTAGGAAGTAATATATTAGGAATGAAATAGTTGTCTAATGTTTCCTGGTTTTTAGTGGCTGCTTAATTACAATTTGTTTGTAATGCAAATTACAAAATTAAATGATTCACATCTACATAGACTATGTATTTGACAGTCGTTAATGATTTGAAATTAAAATAAAATCATGTTTATTTCGAATGTTCAAAAGTTTATGTTAATAATAATTGAATCTGATAAGTTATAAATCGATTGCAATAGATCATGATGTATTATGTGCTAGACAATAAAATACAGGATTCATAAAATTGGCAGGTCAAAACTGCAAACTGTATGTTAGATAGTTGGAAGTTGTGGGAAAGACCATTTCCCCCAAAATTCATGCTAGTCTATACTTATCAAGAAATTATACGTGTGATTTCGACGGAAATTGATACATCTTGCGGGATTTGAACTTAAGTTATTCAGGCTTTCAGTACCAGACATTACAGCTGAGTTATTTCAGTTAAATATCTTAGTTCCCATAGGATTGAAGGCATGTCTTGTTGACAAATGCTAATTGGCACAATACATAAATCAAAAAAGGCTTTTATGATGACAACTTCCAAACACCCTATATCAAAACATAACGCACATGATGTTGAAACACTTAGTCTAGTAACCAAATTGTAAATTGACCATCAATAGAATTTGATCAACACTAAAAAGATTAGACAAACATAGCAGTAAACGATGTAAATTTCAGAGTACTTTCAGCATTAATTTGTATTGAGTTCGTGCATACAGCAACTAAAATTTTATTAATCTATGTGTTATGAATTTAAGATAAGTATTATTAAAATCATTCAGAGTAACTAATCAACACAAAAGTGATTGTCAATATTTTCTATTTTTAGAAATCAATTTGACAATATGGAAATACACAAATACTTACAATAAAACAGATAAATATTAAACTATGTTATTAACTGACTATAAACCTGTGACTTTCGAAAGATCAAAATAATAGACATCAAGTTTATGAAGTCAGTAATTTTTAATAACGTTAAGTTCGATTAGTTGAGTAGACTAATTATATGAAGTTTTCATTATCATCATCAATATAAACTTTAAACTGAAATCACCTATTAGAATATGACAGTATGTTTTTCTAAAATGAGATTTGATTGACTGTTGTTCATAATTTTCTTGTCGTTGTTCAAAATTAACCAAGATATATGCATAAAACAGTAAAGTTACATAATCACTTGTGTACTGCGCTGTAGTTAATATGTATTTTGTTAGAATTCATTAGGTAGTTGTGATGTAGATATAATTAGAAAACAACGATAGAATATCTTAAAAGTGATGGAAAATCTATCACAAACTGAGTAAAAGAGGATACATGCACTCAGTTTTTTTTTCAAATCTCAATCAACTTATATTGTAAATTGAACACTGCACTCGACACAACTGTTAAGGTTTAAACTAGAGACTTGCAAAGAAGCAGAATTTTACATAATTGCCAGTGAAACTATGATACGATTAGATTAAAACGTGATATCATAACTGTGAACTAAACGTTTCAAATAGTTCGATCCTAGAGAGAAGATGAATACTGTGAGATGTGAAAACGATTTTACTTTATTCAAATTCAAAGATTTTTACTGTATGATGTTAGGTAGCTGAGGTCGGTGAGTAAAAAGTCTTATTCGAATCAAGTTTTATGCTATATAGCATTTGTCGGTGAGATGCGACTGCAATACTGAAGTAATAAATACCTTCTAATGGATTAAAGTGTGAGTCAGTCAGTTTCATAGCCTGCAACCGTTGCATTACTGAGTTATTCAGGATGTGAATAACCTTCTTCTGAGTGCATTCAACCGCATAATATTAACGAAACAATCCATGCGATTTTGAGTTATTTAGGCTACTGGTTACATTTCAACTTGATAAATAGAATTCAGTCAGTATTAAGAATTAGGCAAACAAAACATTAGTCACTACTCAAAGATCAATCAGTGTAAAATCGTAATTTTCATTTATGTTTATTAACAAATACACACATTTACATACATTACTAATGATTAGTGGACATTTACAGTAATTTGTTATGAATAAAATATTACTACACTCAGTTCGTACTAAACAGAATGTCACATTGAATTGATATACAAATAAACATAGAACATTGAAATTATTAAAGTGATGTCATAGTATATCGATACACTATGAAATTTATAGTTTCATTTGTTACAGATTGATTTAGGTTGGGTACTACTAGAAAACAAGACAGGATTGGACAGCTGTTTGTCATAGTATAAGTGAGTGATAATGACCCTTGTAAGGACTGGACTAAGGAAGTTCAAATATCGCTGATGAACGAATCATCAATGCACACTACAGTTTTATATCAGGACAAAACATCTGTTCATTACTCTCTGGTTTTCAACGATGCTCTACAAAAACAATTCAGTGACTAATACAGACAATAAGTTAAAACCGATTTCCACGAAAAAACTGGAACTTAACACTACAAAGTGATAAGTAGAACGAGTACGAAAACATATTGATTTATTTACAGGTAAATTATTAACTTGTACTTGACAACTCCTGCCCCTTTGTCCCAATAATTTATATCCTTATACTTAGTCAATATAACCATTCTATCTATTCATACTGAAGAAAAATGCACTGCAACTGCGATGAACAGACACCTATCGTGTCGCTTTTTTTACATATGTGATAAATACATCGATTAGAGAAATCTGAAACTATCTACAACATTTTCAATGATTACTAAGTGTGCAGTACATAGAATTTTCAGCCATTTTCTAGTTCGTTTAATAGGTAAGTACTACAAAGAAAGTGTAGTTCTTACCAAACTATCCATTTCAAGACATAAAACTAATTAATTTTGTTTTTACTCAGTATATCCATAGCACTATACCACTAAAATGTTTGTAGAAATCAGCTGCACCAAACTCCAGTCAACTGAAACGAATTCTTTACTGAAAATTTTACTCTAATAATACCAGTCACCTATTACTAAATAAACGAAATAATTGAAAAAATGCTGAATAGAACAAAACTATTATACAATATAAACGTCTTGGATAATCTGAATCTCTCTCCTTTATGAGGACCTTTAGATCAACGAAACAGCATACATCATGAAACACGTCGTCTAGTGTGGCTCACGAAGACATCTAAAATAATAAACAGTCTAGACATTAGTCCTAGGATTTTATAGGTTGCCAGAATGGAGACTGTCGGATTCAGAAGTATGAATTGTGGACAATTCTAACCGTCAAAGAACTATTAAAAACGAGCCAAAGATATACTGGACAACTGCTTTACCATTCTAGTTTAGAACTTTAACTATACGCCTACCTTTTATTGACTTTATTCACAGGTTACTATAATCAGAGTTACATTCATCCATACAAATACAAAAAAATGTATCCATATAATTAGTACGTAGATTACAGGTAGAAAGTTGTTTAAATGAGTCGTCACTAAATCTAAATGAAAAAGTACTTGATGACAACCATGATATATTTAGTAAATTAATTGAAAATGAACAAGAGCCATAAATATCTAGAGAATGAACAAGTAGTAGTATTTCGACAATTGAAAAAGAGGATGAGGAAGACAGTGAAGCTAATCGTAATATGTATACTATGCTTCAACTATTACAAATCGTTTTCATTGTTCATGTTTTCCTGGAACAGCTGAGTAAGAAATGTTAAGGTTAGGCTCAGAGTAAATCTTTTGATAATATTATAGATCTTTACCGAGTAAGCTGGGTTATGCATGTATGATCGACTAATATATGATGTTGACTGGTCTAAGTAACCTATGTGCAACTGGATACATATCAGTATCAAGTGGCACAAATTTCATTTATATAACCAAGTGACAAACACTAATAATATCGTCAAATGTTTTAGTTTCCGGTTGCTCAATCGTATGATTTTCATCAGTTGCCACGAAATTAAAGCCCCTGAACGGTGAATGGATTTAATGTTGATCAAATGACTAAAATTGTCAGTAGCATCAAACAAAAGAACAGCATTCATAATTGTTATTAATGAACATATTGATTATTATTATTATTATTATTATTATATTATTATTATTATTATTATTATTATGAAGAAAATAGCATAAACGTGTGATTGTAGAACATTGGAGAGCTTAAATTTGTTGAAAGGAGAGAATTCTTCGCAGAACCTAATTGTTACAGTCGATCTACACGACTATTAATTCAAAGTTCAAAAAAAGTTGTTATTTCATACATTTTGTACATTCACTAGCTAATTCATACAATGAATTTATATACTTCGTCTAATCTAAAAAATAAAAGTTCACATTACATAAGTTATATTTAAGTCGGATTGTGACTGGCAAGTGGAACCCAGGACGCGCGTTTCGTCCTATTTGGGACTCATCGGCTGGATGTACCTGCATCCCAATGTTGATGTTCACACTGGGATTCAAACTTAGTTCGCCTCGTGTTAAACGCCACCGCGTTCACCACTAGGCTACTGTGTCCAGACAGTCATACTTGTGCAACGGGTACATATGTAATTTAGAATAGGCTTGTATCTTCCCGTTGGAGCAATCTGCTCAGGATGCACATATGGCAACAGAGGCTGACCGTTTTTAGTCCATTACAAATCAACGGGAAGATACAAGCCTATTCTAAATTCACATTACATGTTCTAATTCCATAAACGTGCGTGGAAATATTATTGTGTTACGAGAAAATCTACAAATCATTCAGAATTCAATTGTCATTCAAATAATAAAATTGGTAATAAATAAGATGATTGTAAAAATTCCTATAGATAAATTTGAACTATCATCAAAATTCTATCTAACATCTTTTGTCTAAAGTGATACAACATTTTCAACCAGAAGTTCAAGTTTACTAGATAACCTTAAACAAAATCTCAAATTATCCACCTAATGATAATGCTAAATATCAAAAACTAACATTTATTAAACATGACACCAATTTGGTTAACTACAGAGGACAGTGTAATCACAATGAACCCTAGTCCTGGATCCAAGACTTCGACATTTACAGAGATACGTGTTGACAACAATCATATCAAAGAGAAAAACGACAACTTGAGCCTCCAACATATTATATCACAACGAAAATCTAATATGAGGGAAGTCGAAAATCTTTCTATTCAGATGTTAGCATTGCAGTGTATGGCAACTAAGTGAATCAACTCTACTGAAAAAGTACCAAGATAATAAATGTATTTGTTAGGAGTTATAAGAAAAGTAATTCCATAATTATAACACTTGAGAATTTCAAGAGATAAAGCTATTTTCATAATAGGTTAATGATGAAATCTAAGAATAATCTTAGTACCAAGTAAATCTATTACGGGAAATTTCCTTGACTTAACTTTTGAATAAATATCAAATTCGAAACAACGAAAACTGAAAAAAATAAGTTTAAAAGAAACAAACGAAAAACTAAATTAAAACTTTACAATGTTGAAAGTTTTTCGCAGAATAGTTAACTAGTAAAACAAATATTTTCTTTAGAAAATAAACACTAGTATTTATGATATTGTTAACAGATACATAGAATGTTTATCGTTTCTTAATAGACATGATAAAATTAGATTGAAAAGTAAACAACAAAGCAAACAGTTTGTTAAAGCTAATAACATGCAAACAAACCAAAATGTGTTGGCTGTAATATAAAAGGAAGGATATTTTAGCAAAGACAATCTATAAAGAGTTACTATGATGTGATTAGAGAGAGAGGTAAAGATAGATTTTGAAAGAAAAACGGAGATTATAGCTAAGCTTGAGTAGTCTGAGAGATTGGTTTTTATTTATTGCTTGTATATATCACAGATTGATCATAGTTTGGTATCACTGGGTAGCTGTTTTGTACTAGTAGGGAATTCCTCTGGCATCACTTCATACTGCGATTTCCTCAGGCATTGAACCTAGAATCGTCAGAATAAGTACATGAGCACTAGCACCACTAACCCGGTGTCCAATAATAGAATTCCTACTTTAATCGATTTGTGATGGATCGCTATGATTACGTAATGTCTGAACTCCATAAGTCACGACTTCCAACTAAGATTTCAATAGAGTATTAAAGTAGGTCAAGAGTGATCTGATTATTATAGTTAAGTTGAAGCGGTTCAATTAATGTAGAAATCCAACTAGTTGACGTCGGACTAGAAATACTGATAGTTAAGCATTCACCGAGGAACTGGTTGGTTGAAAATTATGGGTAACATCATACAGAATAGATCCAAATAATGTAGGTGCATTCATTACCTATCTTTTCTTAGGTTCTGAGTTTAGAGATTATATTTTACTTTCCATTCCGTGAAGTAATTTTTCCAGATATTTTATGCCCAATAATTTTTACTGTTATTGGTACCACTAATTTGTTATTGATTTTTATAATTTCATTTTGACTACGAGGATTTGGTTGTGTAACTTGGACTAATGTAAATATGTCCAGGTTGTTAGTAAACTATAATCGACCATATTATACCTGACATGGTTGATCTTCATTTGATCAGTAGGTTATCCAGCTTATGTTGATTTGTGATGAATCTAATTTCAAGGCTATGTGTGCACAAACAATTTGCGAGCTCGCTCATTATTTAACAAATAATGCTTTCCATACAATTTTGCTTTTGTTTCTCAAACAAGACGTATTATAAGCAATAAAAAAGGTACTTTGTTACAGACTGCTAACTGTAAATGTACCATTTTTAATGGGAGCATGAAGTTTTACACTGTAGTATTCTAATTGATAAATGTCTCCTGAACATATTACAGTAACAATAATCGATAAGTGATTCTAGAATACTTCTGCAAGTAATCATTTGAATTATCCATCCATTTTAAGAACTTGTGACAAAATATGCTGTATCAACAGAGGCCGATCAGGATGAACATATCCTAATCAAGACTGATCAAGATCCAAACTTAAATATCGAAAAAGAGGATACTTTGAATCCTTACTAATAATAACATAAACATCATTCCCGTTAAACAAGATAGTGGATATCTAGACTCAGTAGTCTATATTTATCAAGTGAACTGTTCATTGTGACAATCAATGTGGACAGATTCCAGCCTCTTGTTACTTTCGATTGTGTCTACCAATTTACATTTATGTGTCAAAGTACATATATGAAAAGAAAGGTGAACGCTCTCATTACTGAACATATTCATCAAATTTTAAGTTTAAATGGACAACGTATGCAAGCGTCATCACTTACTTGACGGTGGACATAATTTCAACGATAAAACAACCTTCAAAATAATTAATAAGCAAGCTAAATAAAATCGGTTAACTTCTTGATGAGGCAAATGGAATAAGAAGACTAAACTAAATGTAGTGTATCTAAAAAGATAATGTAGTCAATCTTGTATTGCCTTGGTAACTACAATTTTAAGTTATGATTACACAACATTGTCGTCTTGATTCACATTTGCATGACAATTTTAAATGCATTTACGATTTTTCTGATACAAAACATGTATAGTCAGTCAATCTGTTTTTAACTATTATGATTAATCCTAGGATGTATAGAGTTGATGGAAAAAAAGCAGCGAGATAAAATGAATTCATGAACTACTCTGCTGCAACAATTATTCTTATCTATCTGGAATTTATCAAGGAGGAGAAGTTGCATGGAATATTCTATTTATGCTATGATTTATTTACCTATATCACTAAAATTGTTTTTCGTAATACTACTACTATTTAATTGGCCAAAATCGATCATTTGTAGAGAATAATAAAATTTACCAAGAACAGGGTTTTAGTGAAATTAGAATGTTACTAGAAATGTAATCAAGGGTGCGCCCTCTATCCTATTCCATACTACTCTACTGGACTTGCTAAGGAGTCATAAACAGGATGAAATGTACAATCTAAATATTATTGTTGATCACAATTCGAAATCCTTTTCCATTCGTTAACTATTATTAACAAACATTTATTATAAAAAAACAACGATCACCATAAATGTCAAATAAACATAATTTATCAGAAAAAGATGGTGGCATCGAACGATGGCTGCACAATATTGCAAACTGACTGGAGTAAAAATAACTAAAATCATATGATGCCAACTGATTAGTTAGGAGGTTAAGCGCTCACCAAAACGCTTTAAAACCTTAGGTTCGATCCATGTTAAAGTCGTAGATGTCCGCCTCCACTGAAGAGTCATATACTAGGATGAAACACCAGTCCAGTTCCTTTTAGTTTTACATAATTTTGCAAACTAAAATCAGTATGTGATGTGAAACTTCAGAAATAAAACCATAATGATAGTAATGGAGAGTGCTTAGCATGAAGCGGGAGTTCAAGTCTAAATCCCATTATTTTTAAAATTCAAGTATCTCAACAACAAAACAATACCATTCCTATACAGTAATAGAATTCTATCCGAGGTCTAATTACTGATAAAGAAATCAAAAATGTACTTTTCAATTTACTAAGAAAATCCTCGTGTGTAATCTTAAAAAATGATCACTGATACACATGAATCAACTTACATAAAATTAGATTGACTAAAGAAAATACCAAAATGTAAAGACAATAAATACTCAGAGAGAATATGAACAATATGAAATAACGATAATTTCTTTGGCCAACACAATTTCCAATCCATGGACAATGATGATCGAAACGCTCTACAAGGATGGAGACAAACAAAAGAACATAAAAGGGATAGTGAAAATCCAACATAATCAACATTACTATAAAGATTTATATTCTAAATAGATATTAGTGCAGGTCCAACGCTTGTACGGACAGCTAGCAATGTACAACATTGTGAACAAAACCAGTTTTATGATAAGTAGTAACATAAATAGACATCCTGTTAAATGTTAAGTAGTTAGAGGCCATGGGGTAGCAAGCACTGATTGATCGATTGATTGATTGGGTTGGAGAAAATTATCAAAAAACATCGTTTCACCCAGGTTTTATGATATCTGACGCTCATCAACAAGGCATACTCGTAATTTCGAGACAAACGATGCTTCATGTGAGGTTTAAACTCCAGTCATCAAAATTTATAGCTTGAGCTTAAGCAGTGTCCTTGATAATTGCTAATCAGTGTACGTATACGTATGCCCCGCGACTACCAGTCGCCAACCCGGAATAGAGAAAAAAACAACGATTGATGAGCCAACAGAGAGAATCGTAATGTATTTCAACCATGCCTTTATATATACACAAAATCAGACCGCAAAGTTAACCAATTAGAAAACTGACATTAATACAAAAAAAGTAACAGTAAGTGTGAACTAAGGTAACGCATATGTAGTCAGTTAACCATGGTTTATAATTGAGGAATGATATAACAACAATTAATTCCTTAAACGGTGCCTTATAGGGTGAGGGCAACGTAAAAATAATAAGAATAAAGTGTTAACTTCGTATACAGCCAAAAATAATGAAATCGTTTAGAGGAAGAACAGTTCTAGAGATAATCAATTTTCTTTAAGTGCCCGTCATAACACCTCCGCTTATTCTTGAAAAATATCATTGGTAAGATTTATCATAGAGGTTTACTTTGATTCTGTTTGGTTTCCGTCGAATTCTTTGTGATTTCATAAGAATTGGTGCTGTTCTTGTCTCCATTTTCTGAATTCTGTTATCCAAATTAAGAAACATGTTCAACGTCATCGGAGCTCTCAGATTAACTTAATCTCTGCCATTACATCTAGACAACCGGATGAGGTTAGCATATCTTATCCGTCTCATATTGCTTACTCCGACTTCATAGATGACAATTTGTCCGGATAAGAATCTTTTGGGCTTAGCTCCATGCTTCTTGTTGTATTATACTTCCATTCTGGTGTTGCGTTCAACTGTCGTTACAAAATTGGGCTTCAAACTATCTAATGGCATTCCGGTTTTCCTTCCAAACATTGCTTCCGAGGAGGAAACTTCCCTGACCGTTTCACGATTTGGTGTTAAACGGTAAGTAAGCAGGAACTTACACAATATCTCTTTTAATCTTCCTTCCCCTTGGGCTTTGATTAACACTCTCTTAAAGGTGTTGATAACTCTCTCAACTTGCCCATTCAATTGTGGGTGATACAGTGGGGTTCTGATATGTTTAATACCGTTTAGAACGCAAAACCTTCAAAATTCTGGATACAAGAATTGTGGACCATTATCTAGAACAAGTACTTCTGGGATCCCAAAACAGCTGAATATTTGATGTAATTTATCTAATGTAGCCTTCGTTGACGTAGACTCCATACAATCTACTTCCGGCCATTTATAAAAGCATCGATGATCACTAAGCAGTGTTTGCCATTAAGAAGGTCAGTGAAGTCTACATACACTGTCGACCATGGATGTGTCGCTGGTTTACAGCAGCAAAGTTCAGTTTTTCTCGAAACTTTGAAGCTTGTGTACGTTTCGAACATCTTAATACATAATTCATAAAATCAGTATCAATGCTCGACCAGTATACGTAACTTCGGGTCAATGCCTTAATTTGGGCGATGCCTGGATGTGCAGAATGCAACTTTGACAGAAATTTGTGGTGCGAAGGTTGGGGAATAACTACACGATCGCCAAATATAAGACAATCATCAACAACAACAAGGGCGTCTCGTCGATGAAATTATTGCCGTTCTGTTGCATTGAGGTGTGGGGGCCAACCACACAAAAGGTAGCGAATAATGTTCTGAAGCTCATCGTCAGTCCTAATGGTAGCTTTCATATCCGTCGCTGACAAGAGTGCAGCTTGAATGGAAGTTTGCAGGTATATGATGAATATCATTTTCACAGTGATACAGTATCAATAATAAAATCTTCGTTCTCAAACTTCCGAATCGCAATTAATCTGGAGAGAACATCAGCTTGACCAAAAGTCGTTGTTGGCTTATAACAAATCTTAAAACCATAAGCTAACAACATGATTACCCAATGTTGTAGACGATATGCGGTATGTATTAGAATGCCGGACTTTGCCCCCAAAAATAGAGGACAGGTTTGTGGTCTGTAAGCAACGTAAGTAGTCGACCATAAATCATTTTATGAGACTTCTTTATTGCGAAAATCAGTGCTAATCATTCTTTTTCTATTTGAGTGTATCTCCGTTCAGTAGCATTTAGAGATCTAGATGCATGAACTATAGGTTTTTCTTTACCATCAGGGAAGTGATGACTAACAACAGTGCCAATACCGTAGTCAGAAGCATCAGCGGCGACAATTATTTCTAATTTTGGATCATAGTGGGTTAGTAGTAAATTAGAGGATAAAATTTTATTGATTTCATCGAAGGAATTCTGGAATGCTTCTGATCAATTTTATGTTGCATTCGCTTTTAGAAGTTGATTCAAAGGATGACGTAGCCTTTTCATAAATGGAACAAAAACACTATAATGTCCAATCATACCCAAGAATGATCGTAGTCACTACGTCGGCAGATGCAGGTATTTGTGTGATAGCATGTATATTATCCGGATCTGGATGGCGCCCATGTTTATCAAATATAAATCCAAGGTATTTAATACACTAAAGGAAAAATTCGCATTTATGTTTCTGCAGCTAAAAATCAGATTGTGACATTCGTGTAAGTACTTTATCCAAACGCGATAATAACTCATCTTTGAAGAAACCCACAACAATAATATCATCAAGATAAGCGGCTACACCATCATAATTTGATATCATAGTGTCCATTACCTGTTGGAAAATAGCAGGGGCTAGCTTTACACTGAATGGTAGTCTGTTGTACTGGTAAAGTCCACGATGCGTATTGATTGTTAGATAAGGCTGAGAATCATCATCAACTCCTACTTGTAAATAGGCATCAGATAAATCCAGTTTTGCAAAATAACGACTACTATTGAGTTTAATGAATAGATCTTCGGGCAATGGTAATGGATATGAATGATTTTGTAGAGCATTATTTAGTCCAGTAGAGAAATCAGCACATAGACGAACAGTATAATTAGCTTTTTGAGCTGGCCATGATGAGAAGGTAATAGGTTGTATAACCTCAAGCTTTTATAATCGGTCAAGTTGTCTGTCAACTCTATCAATGGAGGCGTAGGGTACCTGGCGTTAAGAGCAAAAGACTGGCGTAGCTCCTTGACGTAAATATAATCCGGCTTTACCAATATTGCAACATCCCAAAATATTCTGAAACACGTTCGAATGTCTTTCGAAAAGATGAGCTGTTGTTGTTGTTGTTGTTGGATGTTACCTTTAATACAGGTAGATTCTTAGGAACATGTGGATTCTTCAGTGTACATACTGCGTCTAGTGGCGCAGACGTATACAATTTTTATCTTTCGACAGGTATTATACTCAGAAATTAGTCTATACTTTTTATTCTGAGAATCAGTCACACTCTACATGCTTTTTATCTATCTTTTTAACTATCACTAATATTATTACTACCTTAGTGTTTACAACTTAACTTTATCTCGTTATACATATTTAATGTGGTAATTTGTGCCAGGTCCTACGTTACCGATAACAATATTAACAGTGCGAGGTATATTTATTCTACTCAGTATACAAGTTTCATAGGCTAATTAACAGATTTTAAACCTACGCTCTAAGATGAGTTTGGCAGTCTTGTTAGCTCCTGAAATTATACTGTAAATATGACTTACAACATTGTACACACAAACGTACGCAGCTGAATAGTAAGGCAATAGAAACTTCATAACCATCAATCTGTTACTCTATTAAACCCTGAAATCAATGACTATTAATTAGACTGAAATGAGAAACTATGACAGAAGCTGGCGGTTACAGATCTAGTATTAAACGGAGGCTTTCAATATTAGAATGTATCAAAAGGTTAATTTTTAACTTCATTTCAATCGTTACTTTACCAGAATTGCTCAATATTTGAAAATAAGTAATAGCATATATTAAAACAATGTGATTAGAATGACTTCTCGCTAAGAAAAAATTGAGTCCAATCTTAAAAGTCGAGAAATATAATGAAACGATTGTCAATGATTTCTGTGGATTGGATAGCTTGCATCGGTTATAATAGTCAGCTTGCAATGAGAACTAAGTTTTTAACAACGCTACTAGAACATCTTAGTGAAAAGTAGTAACAATTGATGTGTTTACATCAGCATTATAAATTATAATGCAACTGATTAATTAATGAAGTTAAATGATCACTCAGTAACGATATAGTGTTCAAATACGAATGCTATAATTTCTAATGGAATGCTTTTTAACTAGGCAGAATTACAAAGGTCATTATTCTTATTAAAAACTTTGATTACATTGGAAGGCCATATTTTACATTGACATATTATCGAATTATAAACTAGGTTATATCAATAAATTGCAAATCATACACCAGAAATTTAAGAAACTCTATAGATGATACAAGTGACTGTTTAGCGGCAATTTTCTTCAGAGCTAAACACACATGCACTATTAGCTAATGGTGTCACCTCGTGATTAAAACAATCTTTGAACTAAATCTTTGAAAGAACCGTGAAATAATATTTTTAAAAAACTCGAAAAGCTTTTCATCACTCAAACAAATATGTTTTGATGGAATAATGTTATAAAAATAACTCACTAGATTGTAAAAATGCATTAAACTCCCATTTATGAAAACGAGTAAGAAAAAGTGAGTAATCTATGAAGTTTAAGTGAAAGAAAGATTACTTGCAGCCGTTCCACTGTTCGATTGGAGTGTAGTATCCAGCATTTCCAATTATTTTCTTCGTTCACATAATGAGTAAGCAATGCATATTGGAGTATGATCTTCATTAAATGTTTTATCTTGAGCCCTAACTTTTACTATTTTTGTTTTCATTCATACGTCATGATGTGTTAAACTGGAACATTCACAGAAGTTAGTAAAAATAACTCTAGCAGCTTAGAATGAAATCATCGATTAAAATTACACTCTAATATACAGTATTCACTCACTAGGCGAACAGAAAGACTGTTCAAATTTATGGCCCAGACACTTGTTGGACACTACAAATATTTCGGACAACCTTAGCCAAACAAAATTAGTATGATGAACATGAGATGTGCCAGCTACCGTAGACCTATATACTGAGGGAATGATAATAAATGATGTTGAAGGCGAAAGCAAACAGGACACTGATCTGTAATTTGGTGGTAGATAAACCAACTATCTAAATCAGCAAACGTAATATGAATTAAATAGAGTTTCAAATGTCATATATTAAGGTAGCAGTTTCCAACAGCCAATAATACGAAAAACAAGGTAGACGATATTAGGAATTTTCCTTAAGTGACTTACCAACACAATTATCACATGAAGAACAATGTGATGCTCTAGGTGGGCGAAAAAACCGGCAACTATGACAAAAACTAATTTTGACTAGATGATCTCCAATAAGTATCTGACGTGTTCTTGCACCGGGTGGATAAGTTCGAACTGTATTTGAATCATGTTCATTTTTGCTGTTTGATTCATTCACAGATAAGTCTCCAGTAGCTATTAGAAAAAAGAGATTATGACATTCATATACACTTGCAATCAACATAAAGTTTATACAAATGATATGAGTAGTAGTAGATTATGAAGTCACCGACTATTGGTCTGAGCTCCGGTAGTGGCTGCAGACTATCCGGATGGAGTCCAGATAGTTATCGTAGTTAATAGTTGGATATACTCGGCGAAATGGCCCAAAATCAATCATAGTGGATAAAATACAATCACTTTTGCCTTCTCTTATTTCTAAACTTTTGTTTATACAATTTAATGCTTTTCAAACAATATTCACTATATATGGACAATCCCATTATTACCAACGTTATTTCTATTGTTTTGGTATTTATCTTACTATGTTGATGTGGTGTGGCACATAAACCGATACACACTGGCAAAGTTTTATGCTATTCATGACTAACTGGAAGCGATTTCTGGTGAAACCTCAAGTAATACAAATATATCAGTTATACATACTATTTGTTCGCCAACATAGGTATCACTATAAATAAAGCAAAACAACATATAATTTAAAAATCAATGTATATTATATAGCATGAAGCAAGGTTAGATGTTATTATGAAGTAACCGCAAGCAGAGTCATCTAGCTTGATGATGAAACGTTCATAAGACTTTGCTAGTATAAAAATGTAACAGAAACTATGGCAATACGTAAGTAATAGAAGACTCAAAATAAATTTGATTTTTAGTTGGATAATCCTCAATCATAAATAGATTACTTCGATACAGAGGTAGTAAAATGAGTGAAAATCAGATTAATTAACTTACCGATTGACAATTCGGTCCATTCCATTTCAGGGCGTGTAGCTCGTGGTATAATTCCAGGGTCTGTGAATGCTGAACGAAGAAATGCAGTAATCACATAGAGAAACTGTATTGCCGCTAAAATAGGAACAGCAGGAGTTAACAGTGGGGTTAAAAGACGACATTCAAAAGCAAAGAATAGGACTGTAACTCCAACGATTAAAAGTAGGCTAATAGCGAATATACACATATCGCGAGAAAATACACCTCTACCATGACAACAAAATCTGTTACGTCCAGGGTGTAGACGATAGTATGGAATATGAAGACTTTGATTATCTTGCATCTTGAGAATGGTTAAGCCCAATAAGCATATTTTTATGAGGGATCCGATAATAAATTATCCAACATGTTCAGTAGAAATCTGTTGTTCTAAAACAAAATGATAGTAACAAAAAGCTGTAAATTGGTTAAGACAAAGCATGAAATACTTCGGAATGATTATAAAATTAATAAGTAAACAGGTCAAAACAGCGCAGGACACTTAGATTGTTAAATAAAAGGATGGTCTATAAAAGTTGACAGAATTTCTGACGTATTAGGAAGTATTTCAAAATTTCAGAGATGTACGAAGCAAAAGAGATAAAAACAGATTCGCATCATGAATCAAAATGAATTGTAAGCAGATACAGAAAAGGGTCAGGGATTCCTGGAATCAACTAATTTATGTTAGGTAAAAACGTTATGCACTTACATGAGCTATTTTGCCTGTGTTAACTATGGCTGACACTTCATGGAATAGTAGTTTATGTACGAAAACTTCCTTCACATGGTTGATTTTTTTATTTATTTATAGTATATAAATTCCGGCACAAGTGAGAACTCGAAAAGATGCTTTGCGTAAACTAAATGATTATCCTGAGAAAAACAAAGGAGATAAGGGTCGTATAATAAACAAATAGATTAACTAGAATAGTATCTAACACGATATACAGTTCGAAAAAATATGGCCAAGAAAGTCTTTCTCAATCGGGATATATTTAACTTTTATGAAGTGAAAAAGGAATGCAGGAAGGTCGCTACTGATTTCAATCCCGAGGAAGATAAGTTAGCTAAAATTAAAGAAACATCTAGAATCACAACAGCCATCTCTTAGGTTGGTTGTTGTCAGCAGAAGAAATGGTGGATATGACATATACGAGATAGTAGATAAAAACCAGCACAGTAATTGTTGACTACTGGGAAAAATATAAATGACAATACTGGAATGCAACATAGCTGTAATTAACATTCAAACCAACAACTAGGAATCGAAATCGAAATCGGGACTTTGTTGAAAATATGGTTTGGAGCGAAGATTTATAGTTCGAAATAGAATTAGGATTGAGACTTGATTCATTATTATTATTGGGATTTAAAGTTGAAAATGGCATGAACTAAAAATTGCAGAATGATTTAGTCTTAAGATTAGAACATGATTCAAGATCAGTACGTAATTTCAAAAAAAAAACTAATGTAAGGTTGGAATCTAATGTCAAAATTGAGGATTACGGCCATATCCATAATAGAAGAATGAAATGATGTTTGATTTCGGACTGGGTTTGGTTATGATTCTACATAGATAAGAATTATCTGGAGCCTCCTATATAAGGACTCATATTAAATAAGGTTTAGTGCAAGAAATAAACATGGCTTGGGGTTGAAATCGATTTGCTTTTATTTATACGCGTATAGATCACTTTTTACCTAGAGATTTACGCTGTAGACGCATACTAAGACATTACTCAGCATTCTACAAAAACTAACCCGGATTTAGAAACAAATTTATTCTGATTTATTTGTATTTTGATCGGCGTACATGAAACAATGGATTTTACGGTCACTTCTAGAATAGATTAAGATAAGTTGCACGTGTCAAAATTTCCCTGCAGTTAATTGCAAGGAAAATTCAACTTGCGTAACTAAACTTGCGTTACTACAGTGACAAAAAGTGTTTCCTTGTACGCCTTACTCTAAAATTTAATTTTAAATGTTACTAACACAGAGCTTAAAGTCTACTCGCTAATCAGCTACTTAAAACTAACCTTAATTTATTGCAATTGAAGTGACCTACAGGTTGAAAAAGCCACATTTTTGTAAAGGCAATTTAATGACCAATATTAATGAAAGTGGGTCTAGTCAAATACGCTGATTGATTCAATATTCATTTTAGTAAAATTCTAAATTTTCTGTCAACGAATTAATCGGTGGTGCTGATATTGTTAACAGAAAAGTGGGTTTCAATGCTGACTGATAATGGGAGGTTAGAAAAATATTTCAATAAAATTTCCGTAAGAATAAATAAACGACATTAGGGACATTTGAAATATATAACGTTGAAAGATTTGACAAAGCTAAAGAAAACTAAAGGAAAAAGACAGTAGATAGATTCCCTTTCTAACCACACTTCATTGAATTTAGATCGATGGCCGAGGTTGAGCATATGGCTGAGTATTCGGGAGCCGTTCGTTCTGCCACTTGCTATACCTTTTGCCACTGATATAGAGTATACTAAAACAAAGCTTGTACAGAAATTTGATGATTGTTTTTTTCCTTAGTTTTCCTTAATTTATCAAATCTTTCATTGTTATATACTTTAATACTCTTAATTATCGCTACTTTATTATTACTTTTATTTATTCTATCTTAATTACATAAAACTTATTTGTGATAAGTGTTGTGAGAACACCATTCTGAGTTTTGTAAAAAAACTTTACGTATACAATGGTAGAATCGGGCTCACATAGCAAGAGAAAATTAAAATCAAATTTCCATTATGAATCATCATATGTATAAGATACTATACATACAAGTGGTGTTGGAAGATTGAAAACCTGGGTACAAATGTAAGCATGTACAATTAAATGTAATGCAAAAGATCGATTGTTAGCGTAAATACAATTAAATTAAATCAATAAGATAACAAATGTTACCCATAATAGCTGAAAGTTCACACTTTGAAAGTATAGTAACTCTTATTTTAGTATTTTTCAAGCTCAATTATCTAATTGCATCGAAACTCCCTTCTTTGCTAAGATTTATTGTTATCGTTATAATAATTATTATCAATATTCAAACAATTTTGGTTTAGCTTGAAGCTGTCTGTATTTTTAGTATGTAGCTCATTCTCTTAACCCTTACAGGTCTATAGAGTTTCTATTTGATCACTAACCATAATATTTTGTCAATTCTCCTACTTCATATTATATATTTAGCCAGTGTAACGTCGAGACATCCTTATTCACCCATCTGTGAATCATGACCATTGATTCGTAGTTGCTTTATCCATTTAGACTCTTTTAATTCATTCAGGATTTTTATGAGAAACACGCTGGTATTTTTTTATTTCAATTTGAAACACAACTGCTTGACTAGAATCGATTTTATTTCTATTGAAAATCACATATATATTATTGTAGAGCCTTCATGAAGAATTAATTTAAAGCAGTTTTCTGCTTAGTTGTTGTTTTCATGGAATGTCTGAATAAAATTTTTAACGTAATTTAGAATTTGACTGGCAATTGTTTTCTCTAACAATTTAACTAACATCTTAATTTAAACTAGAGGGTCTTTAGTTAGATGCCAACTGATTACTTCAACACCTAGAAGCTAAACTAAATATTGCACCACTCCAGTCCTTGGAAAGTTGGGTTTTGTGAAACGGACATCCTTAATAACTCTATGAGCTGTTCTAAAATTATATTAGTAGCTGATTTATTTAGCTCTGCAGCTTACTCCTCTACATTAGGATTTAGGAGCATCATACAGCCGCAAGAATTTAAAATTCACTTAGGCCAATGTCGTTAAGCATGGAAGATTAGAACTGATTATCTGGGCCATTTTCTTATTTTGTCTACTGATCGAATCCATGTTGAGTGTGAGATGGAACGGTACAACCTCTTAACCTT
The DNA here is from genome assembly GCA_025215515.1 of Schistosoma japonicum. NCBI lineage: Eukaryota > Metazoa > Platyhelminthes > Trematoda > Strigeidida > Schistosomatidae > Schistosoma > Schistosoma japonicum. The sequence continues at coordinate 11,297,575 of CM046066.1, forward strand.
CTTAATATAACATTGTAAGTTGCACCATTTAATAGTCATTTTGTTTAGGTCTATCCTAACTATGAAGTTTGGTATTTCGGCAAAACAATATAACGTCGAACACACACATTTAAAATTATTGTAATAGTTGGAAGGTATTTATAGACTGCTTTCTGGCACACCTGTCCTGTGATGTGATTTAATTATCTAACCACAACCTTGAATTCATGTATTCTAATAACATACCTTTTATCAGTAGGCTTGATCCCAGGGTTTACGAAAAGGACGGCAGTTATGTGAGGTTAGTGTAACTTAATCGACTCCATCAACGTTCTTATGATAGCATATCATGTCTTGTAGCTCCTGGTTGCTCATCCTTATGCAAGTGTTAGGTTATGATGACGAATATCGCACGTGATAATTCCGCATGTCTTTTCTCGTTCCTTTCGTTTTCACAAGTTGGTTCAAAAATCCCTAAAACGTCCGCCAGCATTTTTTGAGTGTAATTTCGCAAACCTGTTTGATCACTGTAAACATGAAATAAACATTTTTTATCTATCAGTTTGCATGATAAAGGTAGTCTAAAAATGCATAAAAACGTTGTTTTATATTTTTAGATATTATTTACGAATCGGCAAGTACACTTCAAGAAAGGAGATGAAAAGAAACGTTAGAAACGACCGATTTACATGTAGTGATTATTTAACTGTACGGTTTTATGTATGCGGTTTTATAATAAGTGTAAATTTTAGTTTATGTGTGACTTTCGCTGTCGTCGCTGCATGCTAGTTGTGGCGTGATAGTTTTTAAACCTGTGCTGATTAATTCTGTGACGACATTAACAGACAACATACTAACTGTTCTACTTTTGAGTGTTTAGTCCCAAATGATTATCCTAGTCGTTTTGTCGATTAGTTAGCATAATTCTGAGTGAATAATGTGGATTTTTATTCTGAAATTTAGTATAGAATTCACGTTAGCTTACACTCATGGTCATTATGATACAGAAAGGTTAACTCATACATAATAGAACATAAAATTTTGAAAAAATAAGTGTCTGATTAACAATAACATTTACAGAACACGGGATTCTTGTGTGAGGAGATTAAATGTAAGCAAGAAACCCATCAACCATCAGTTGGAAGGTTTGTAATTCTAGGTTATTATGGTTACATGAGTCTAGAACACTTATTAATAAATACAATTAGTTCAAGTAAAAGAGTGTCGTTAAAGTAATACTAGGAAGACTCAGATGATCGATGGTTGTTTGAAATAATCAATTATAAAGTCGAGTACCATCACGACCTTGTGTGAAGAGCATCTCGTAAGACAACGATGGAGACCAGAAGTATCACATTAAGGTTACATGAATAGACTACAAGGACGTACTTCCATTTTCAGCGTAGATTCTAGGTGATAATGTCAGCATGATACGGCAGTTGGGAACTGAAAAGACAAATAAAAAAGAACAGGCAGCAGGACGAGAGGACACAAATTATTAATTAAGGACATCTGTTTGCACTGGAACCCTAAGGTGTACCTGTTGCATTATATGGAGCATATTAGTTATTTCACGTTTTATTTTAGAAACCATTGACTAACACTAGAGATAACTGTGATAGATTTTAGATCTACTCTAGAATAAAGGGCTCAGGGAAGCATAGTATAGAGAAATAAATGGCATACTGCATCACCTCTAAGAAATGTATAGGCATTACGAGAATACAGAGTATTATCTGACTAGAAGCAGAACGTTCTATTGCCTATAGGTGAATAGTCGAAAAGCTTTTAAAGTCTGCAGATATTTTTAGGAGTGTTGTTAAACAACTAAATGCCAGAAGGTCCATTGATAAATGCACCCTATTCTACATAAGTTGTATTAAATAAGTTTCAGATACTGGAATTGTCTATAAAGAGATTTCTTGCAAATCTAAACTGTGACAGGAAGCTACATCGCCGTATGCTTTATGGTAACCCGTACCAGAGGTTGGCATAGCGTGCCACAAAGAAGGAGGATCTTAATTTATTAGTGGATTTCTACATTCTTATTAGAGAATTTCGGTTCTGCAAGTCATACTTACGTTTTCGCGCATATGTCAAAGCAGTACAATCTGTTATGAAGAGTTTTATGGAGTATCGTAAAATTTAGTTTTATCCTTCTGACCCATAAATTGTCTGGTTTCCAAACACGGTATCTATTATTATAGGGTCGGCAGGGGGTTAGTAGCCTAGTAAGATGCCGCTGAACTTTCTATATTTTCTGCCTATCTCGTAAAAGCATGCAACTATATATAATTGAGCAGTATTCAGGCAAAGGTCTAACACAGGTTTTATAAAGACCAACTTTAGATTCGTTTAGATGTTAGTTACCCTCGTGAAAACAGTGGCATATGTCATTAAAATACAAAATAAATAATAACAGTCCTATGACTGAACCCTGGAAGACACCACAAGGGATATTTTGAGGACGTGAGAGATGTCGTCCTATTTTTACGAATTGAATGTGATCTTTTGAAACTGAAGCTATTAAGTCATATAATTTGCCCGTTATTCCGAAGGCTTTCAACCTATATAAGCGAGAGGAATGATGTACTTTGTCAGACGCTTTAGTAAAGTCGAAGTATAGGGTAATAATTAGTTTCCCATCATCTCTATTGTTTATATTAAATAGTCAAATTATTCTAGGTGACAAGTTATGCATGATTTCTTAGACATGAAGCCGTGCTGGGAAGATACGATTAGTATGTGCTTAACTAAGTGAGTGTAAATCTCCTCCTTTATAACTTTCTTCATGGCTCTAGATAAAACCGAAGAGTAGTGATGACAGTCAAGAGCATATCCTATCTGTACCCAGTAACCTAACAGGTTTTATTGGATATACTTATTATTACTATGACTTAAATCTTATGAGAATGGAATCTTAAGGGAACCCTACAGCATTTAGCTGGAGATCATTTTAGTCGAATAACTAAATATTTAACGATTAGTCATGCCATTGGATTAACTATTTATTAGGGTGGACATACGCTAACTAAAAGATTGCATTCCTAACACATTAAGCCACAACGAATAATCTTTTCCTGGCTATGATGATCACAATTGCATTCAAACCACTGAATCTACTTAAAGATACAGAAATTAATGTATAAAATAATATTTCGTTACTTTACAACCCGTGATATATATATTTTTCATTTGGATCAGAAACAACATATCATAGTGCAACAGTAGGTGATATTTTTCACTGATCTTGAAATATAAGTGTATTACGACATTTAGTTATTTTCATTGGCACGGGGGTTTGCGTGCAGATTCAAGTTGTAACGGTTATAGATAATTAGAACGTGTGTAATTACACAACGGCTGGTGGTAACCTAGTATTCTAACTTCAAGGAATTGGTCAGTGGATAAAGATCGAGCCTGATTTGACGAGGTTACTGAAGTTTCACGCATGTATCTGTAACGTAACCATGAGTGCAATTCTCTCGTACACGGTAACAGTAAGTGGACAATAAGTTTACCTGACGCAAAATTTCCAACAATTCAACATCTTTTATTTTCAAGCACTTTGATATTTAATACTATTATCATTCGTCTTTATTAGAAGAAAAACCATTAAAATGATAACAGAGTTTTTGAGTTTCTCCGAAGTAGTCACGACCTACAGAAACGTGGGGAGCTTTATGGTATATGATGCAGTAGCAATAATAACAGGAATTAGCATCGTTGATCTTCGTACTGATCATCAGTCATGCAGTGTACATATAATCTGAAATATTAACTGACAAGTATTCAAACCAATAGCAATCAAACGTTTTAAACCAAATCTATGCATCTGAAAAGAAATAATGGTAAATCTCTCCCTACTATGGTAATATCCTAATCACTTTGTTGCACCATTGTTTTCGACTTCTTCCTTGTTTGTTAATAATGTCTCAGCTATTCCATCATTCTCTGGGTCTTTTTCTGATCACATCACTTCAGTCCTTTTAATTTCATAATTGTGTCGTTTTCTAATTATTTTATTTCTACTCATGTTTTGTCAACTACTGACAATTTATTCCATTTAGAGTTCTCATTCCATTTCGTAATTTTTTAACTGTATGGTTGATTGTTAGCAATCCGATGTTCCTAGTATTAACACTTATACATTATATTTATATGCATCACATTTTTGAGCCGTAGCAATTTCATTCCGATGTTATACTACACGGTATTTCCACGTTACTGATCACTAACCAGTAACACTTGAAAAGCACGTTAATTTGTATGAGAAAACTTTATTATGAAATATTATAAGTTGTATATAGCTGATGAGGACCAGACAAAATGAAATTATTCCCTCTTATTTTGCCGAATTCTTTGTATTCGCTCATTCGAAAATAACTTATCAAGTTGCAAGTGGCTGCAACTTCAAATAGTACAATTTTCTCAATAACTAATGGACTCTAAAAACACTGATAAATAACTTTTAATAGACAATCTAGTAAACGACTACTCCTAATGATGAAAGAACTTTATCTTTGTTAGAAGCGTGAACCCAATTTTATCAGAGACATTTGCGAAAATGCTTTTTTATCAATAAAGGATAAGTGGATAGTCGCCTTCAGGCCCACAAGAGTACTCTGGGGCAGAATCACTCCAACTTTACTGAAACGACCTGTAGAATTAAAAAGCTGAACAAATGGTCATAATGAATATAGTCGACACATTTTTGCTGATACTCGACCATGCTGATCATACACATTCAAGACATTTTAATACGACATATAAAAAGCTTCACGTGGAAAAGACCGACATTCGAGTCAAGTTACAATGACTTTCCGTATACGTGATTGGCGGTCAACGCTGTGGGAACGAAAACTGTCTCATGTTACTGTTTTCATGACTATGGATTTTGATGCCAAACATCATTTGATTTAATGTGATCACTAGGTAATTGAATAGCGACAGCTCATGTGGCAATTCTCACTCGGTTGCATATATATGATTCATAAGGTAACCTGCAAGTTTCAGTTTCTCTATTGGATGTAGTCTGTAATAAATAATGTTCTGAGATTTCCATGAGGTATACTGCAGCATTCGTAATTACTTATTTTCAAGAAGGTGAACCAGGGAAAAATGTATCATACCTCTAGGGGACAGGACTACAATTCTTAGCTGGAGCCAAAAATCACATTCCACCCCCGGTTTATCAGTGGCAAAAGATCATTTCACGAAAAATTGCTGGCAAAATGTACGTCAACCCTAAACACCTATATCCAATCATAGCTCATGGAAATCAAAAACTAACAGAGCTATTTGATTTAGAGAGCCTATGAAAGTAAACTTAAAACTTGTGAATATGACACTGACTTTTATCATGCAATTAAGTCATATATTAGCATGAATGATATAATAATACTGTGGTATCACCCAGTGGTGTAGCTGAAATCATATTATATTCCAAGCATAGTGTTAAATTGATTGGGGTCAGTTACCTGAAAAATCTTCAGTTTGATAGCGTTCTTAGAGCCGTCAACACGACAGTGCGCAAACAGGTCGGGGAGGAACTTCAAACTCAACAACAGGGTAATAAATGGACACTTATTATTGTTTCCTTCCGCCTATCGTCAAGGTGGGAGACTAGAAGGATCTAATTTGTTGCGGAGCAGTTGCATTAACCCTCATTTAACGAGTGGTCATAAACAGAGAATACTGTGAAACATGGAAAAACCGCATCAGAATTTCTCCGATGCAGTATGACTGACCTATTGCACAACAATAGGTAATTAGAAAGTCGTGGGACAATTTATTTGACAAAACGAAATGAGTGTATTTGATGAAAATAGAGTTTACTTCTGACGACATTCAGACGAACTATACCACACAGTTTGATAACAGGTAGCTAAGTACACTAACTTCATTATGACTTCAGTCGCGACTGAAACAATCATAGTTCGCACATTATAAGAAATATGGATGAAGAATCACTAGTATTAAATAAATGAGTGATGATGATTAAAACACAAATTTACCATAGATTGTTAAGTCTATCGACAACAATTAACCAATGGTATGGTGAACCAAATGAGGTAACTGTTCGAAAAAGCATGTATACGATATATTTCTCATATATATAAAACATGACACTTCATTACTACCACATCTGTCCAATCCTACAAGCAATCGCCCTCACATTATTCATCACTTTCTCCACCTATATATCTGCTTCAACACGATGTCTTGAAAGTTAGAAATAATATGCTTTCCATCAATACCTATTAATTTCTCCAAACACTCACAGCATGGTCTTAGACACAACCAATTCTAAATAAAGTATTATTACAGTGAACGATTGCCGAAGTCAACATGATATACCTGAAAAGCCTTCTAACACGTTAATCCTATCCATCTTATCTACGGATTGATACAGAGTAGCATAAAAATCCTCCAACAAACTGGATTTTATTACTTTTAAACAATCGGCTATTCAAGATAAGTGTAAAATGTTCACTTTATAGAGCTAAGGAGTCCTCGCTTGAAGTTCCTTAGTGCACAGTTTTAGGGCTTACTTTAACTGTTATCCACTTTCATCAACAGGTATCTTTTGTGTAATTACTTCTAGCCAAATACATGAAACTCTTTAGAGAATGTACTCTATTTGAAAATTGGGTAAATAACAATAGACTAACTTTCGACTCGGTAAAGTGTAAAAATGTTTATTCGGGTTCCTAATGATTCATCTTTAGACGAATCACAAGAAAATAAAGATGTTAGCGTCTTAGTTTAACATGACTTCAAATCATATATTTGACTTGACAAAATACCACCGGGACTGTACCGGTAAATAACCTTCTAAATAAGTAGTTACATAGGCTCTCGTCATTGGTACTCACCATGTTTTTTCTAGCGGACATGACTAGTTAAAGGCGCTCAGTCATGCCTCGCCAACAGATCACGACACAATACCACGTCGAAAGCAACTCTCTCTCACTAGTTAAGCAGCTTAGAAGCCGTCATCCCATTAACTCTCCACTACCAATCAAATATTACTTCTCCTCCATCCCTCACTACCTTCTGATTTATTGTTATTCGCAGGTGTGGGTTTATTCGTTAAAATTTATCCTGCTTGTAAGAAAAACGTAACTTTGTAATATATTGGGTGCACTTCAGAGTCAATCTCACATGATGAAATCTGAAGAGCACTTATGGGTAGTTTGATGGTGAAACCTTTATGCAATTTTCATTATTCCTATACGTCCTCATCCAGAATATGAGAAAATAGAGTTTTTTCTCTCTATCTAATAAAAGCTATTCAAGGACGTTTTCAGTGAAGATCTGCAAAATTAGATTGATTTTTATTAGCATGAACTACCACAATTGGATTTATATCCTCATCAAATTAAGATGAATTAAAGTCAACTTCATGTGCAACTACTTTGAAACACATTAGAGTTTAGTCTCTACACTGAACTCAGAGGAAGCACTTTGTGACTCGAGGTGCAATAAAGTAGGTTGTATTGTAGACACTTCTTTGTCATCAACGATGAATTACTAATTAGGTGTTTATCTTAAAGAACTATCTATTGATTCAATCTCCTGTTGTTTTACATCATAATTGACTCACACTACTTGACATATGGGCTTGATAGGCGAAAGCTTATTTTATTCTTTTGTTAACTATCTGAATTCTTAACTTGTGATGATTATATTGGCTATTGGACAACCTTGAGTTTCTTAACTCTGCCACTGATGAAGTAGCTCAAAAGGTGTGTGTTTTATTAAGCATATGTGATTTTATGCTTAAATATGAAGTTCTGAATTGCATTATCAACAAATCACAAACAATTCATCATTCAGGGTTCAACAATGTAACGACATTTCATCTGAATAGTTAACGTTACTATAATGAGATGATTCTTATTTCTGCATCTTTAGCAGCCAACTCTAGGAATTCGGCCTACCTAAATGTGCTCATCAAAGTGATAGACTAATTACTCGACTGGGCGAGAAGACCACAGGTGCGATTGTTGTTATTGAGATATTCACCGAGGTGGGTAGAATTATAATCCTACCCAGCTATAGCTCTATGGAGCAAACGATTGATGCTCTCCGTGCTCAAATTACTACATGTAAACGATGATGTTTTTATACGATGGATCCCTTAACGGGCATTACAGACCCTGGAGGAGATCAAAACAATCACAGACCTATTGACATCGTTTGTAATTTGTCTTGATTCAACAGTCTGCTACTATGTAACTTTATGAAAGACCATCAAATAATTAAAGAAGCTAATAGTTGACAACGTCTCCTCTCACTGTCTTTGGCAAGTATAGCTGCTGATTCAGGTAGCAGAAGTGTACGTATTTTTGTTGATATAATGCAAGAATGATGTCCACACTTTCATCTACAGAGTGCTAACAAATGTAGTTCTGTCGTTCCAGTAGTCAGTAGATCTATTGGTACTACATATGACTTGATAAGTTAGTTTCGGATACAATTTCCCGGAAATTCTATCTCCTCCAATTTCTTTTATCCTACCTTTGGAATTGATTTTATTTAAACCATTTTTAGGTGGGCATTAATCATTATCCATTTATAATCCGTCAGAATAGTTGTTTTTAAGACGATTCTTTCGTACTAATCACTTTTGCATGAACGTTTTTACTATTTTGTGGTGCAATAGTTGATATTCATATGCAATGCATAATCACCTTAAGATAACAGTTGTGGTGTTAGCTGAAGATAACAGTTTTACATCTGTGGAAAAATACCAAGAAAGAGTTTTTAATATTGTTTGTGTGTACAGTAAATAAAATCCCACAAAGCCCGGATGCTCGCTTACGTCCACCGAATCATCAATCAGTATGGTTTCTTCCAGATTCTTCAAATATTCCACTAATTGAACTAATCTATAGCACCATATTTTTTCTTACTGCATATTTTTCATCTAGATCACTGTCGGCTTGTTATCCTTAATCCAAATAGAATTGGCTAATAAATTTGACTAACTAGTGTACTTAAACATGAGTAGCAGTGATGAAATCTCTTGGATCTCCTGGTTTTGCGGCTTGCGTGGAAATGAGTTTTTCTGTGAGGTAGATGAAGACTATATCCAGGATCGGTTCAACCTTACTGGTTTGTCAGAACAAGTTCCCAAATACCGTGACGCTCTTGATATGATTCTGGATTTGGAGACAGGTAAGGCTTTTGAAATTTTGTTTCGTTAGCATACTACTTGTCACATTCTTCGTTATTTGAATATCCCTCGACTTTTAAAAGTTAACTAAAGTACCATTTGATGGTATACTACATACCCTTAAATTTGTTTTATAAATGTTATCTTCACTAGTAAGATAATTCCCTTGCTTCAGCATTGTATTATTGACAGCAATATAATATTTGAGTCATAGCCTATTTTGAATTCGAACCCTCAAATCTTCGGTTTACTGCTATCTTACTTAGTGCCAGATTTTATATGGTTCAAATAGTGTCATGTATGAACTTTATGATTGTTTCATGTGGTAGCAGTTACTGCTTGACATCAAGTATTACGGAATTTTCTTTTTTACTTGTTAGCTTCTAAATTATAATTTTCCCTCCCAACATGGTCTTATCAACCATAATCTTTAAGAAACCCCTTAAGATGTTGATTCTGTAGTAAAACCAGTTAATTTCTCGCTTACTCTTTTGCTGGCCACTTCTTGTTCCTGCTGTCGTGTCTGGATAAAAAATGATTGCTGTAAGAGTACTTGTACAAAAGTAAGGCTATCTGGCGTGATAGTTTAACAACCTAGTGATTAACATTTACAAAATCTGTTATTTTTTTTCTTGGAAAACTGCATGCACTTTACATCATTCGGTATGACATCATGTTTTCTTCATGAGTCCTATTGGGCCTTGTGAAACAGTGTAGTTAAAAAATATTTGATGTAGATTGTATCATACTTCATATCTTATGGGTCATGTTAAAATAAATATACTCATATCTACATATGTGCATATTCGTTTTTGTATTTGATAGCGTTAACTGACTAATTAGATATTTTTCTTAATTTATCTTGAGTTTGACTCATTTGCTAGGTATTTTTCATTATTGCAATATAATCACTAAAGAAGTATTTGCTTAACATCTCTAGACCCTTCTGATAATCCAGAAAATACTGATCTTGTTGAACAGGCAGCTGAAATGCTCTATGGATTAATACATTCTAGATACATTCTGACGAATCCTGGTCTTAATATTATGTTGGCAAAGTGGCAGCACGGTGACTTTGGTTGTTGTCCTAGAGTAAGTGGACTTTTTCTGCTTGTATATAAAGACTTACAAATACTGATTTTCATACTTAAAACAGATAAATTTAGGTTTGTTCGGCTGTTAGAATAATCACTAAACTATGTCTTCAGCGTCATTTCGCAATGCTTGTGTTACAGGGACAATACCCGAATTAACAATCATACAGTCACAAAACCTTGCACACGAGGGATTTAGTTAGTGTTATCTTGCTTAATAGTAACTCGAAAAAGATAGTTTAGGAAAAAGAGAGTATTGTGATAAACAGGGACATGATTAAAACAATAGAAGAACATGCTTTAAATTTACTCAAAATGTATCTAAAGATAAAGTGTAGATGCACTTCAACTACTTCGATTCAGGGTATTGGGTAATAATATCAAACTATGCAAACTGCGGATAAACACTCAATATCTAAGTTTTTACCCGGTAAATGGGTTGCATTATTATTTGAATTAGAAGCAACACATAAGCGAACAACATTGTTTTTAATTAGATCATCATCGGGCTCTACTCTAATATGCAGCAATACTTATATAAATGTAAATTATTAGACCAGTGAAGGCAGTTTGTGAGGCAATAATAAAAATGAAAGAGGTAGATTGCATAGCTTATCATTGTAGGTGAGAGGTGTAAATTGGTAGTAAAATGCTATCAAAAACTTTTCATAAAAAGGCCGTGCGTGACAGGCCTCAAGCAGTTGTCCCTTGGGCTCTGCGGTCACGCTCTCAGGTCTCTGAGACCGACACTAATCTACCTTCTTTTTCAGGTTCCTCAAGAAACACCGTTCCACGGTGTGGGCAGCCGGGAAGTGACAACCGCCCTCATACCCGCAAAAGCACGAGAGTCCAAAAATGCTATATCTGTTAGTAGCAGTGATAAGCAGATTAGTAACAACATGGATACAAATTTCAACATACAATAAATACGAGCTTGTTAAAACAATGATAATATTTATTATTCAAAAGTAGTTGTGAAAATAATGTGATCTGTTAAGTAGAAAAAGGAGAAGTGGCATGAAAGGGGAGGAGAAAGAACAAACAACTAAGTGCACAGAGTCGGATTTTTTATTATGTCTTGCATAGGCATGGAAAGAATAGGGGTGTTACACATTTCTTTTGAACACATAGACTGGTTATTAACTTGAATCTCTACGGCTTCGGCGATTCGTAGGAGACGAGATTGAACCCCATCCAGAATCTTTGATGATATACGGTATACCACTCTGAATGCTTTAGTTCTATCTATTACATGTCCACTGCCTTTGATGTGCGACAAAATAGAACTACTTATGGATTTCACCGACCCCTTTCCAAACCAAGATGGTAGATACTCTTTAATCCCTTGATTTAGTCTCTGGTTGTACGCTTAGTATATCTTTCTCCATAGGAGCAGCTGAATTTATAAATACATATGGATGTGGCTTAAAGCAGGTAACTTATTATTACCAAGTATGTCGATTGGATGTAGTGACCAAAAGCAACAAGTTTAAAGTCCACAATTAATGTCGTACTGCTCACTTTGTTTTAACAATGTTGTTTGTTACGGACAATTAACTTTTCTGGTTATGCTCAGTCAGTTATGAACATGTAGGATGCGGCGCGTACGTGCATAGGTCCAAGTTTCGATACTACATTAGCACGACGAGATCAAATTTACAAGATTAACACAACAGTATAATTCAAGAGCAAGGAATGAAACAAACGTAAGTACGAGCAAACAATGGAACTTAAAATCTAGAAAAACATAGAGATTAAATACATTTACGTCATTGTGAACTAATCTAAGCCATGTCACTCACTGTCTCGAACCACTGTTCACGGTTGTCACGCAGGCCTCAACCAGGTAGTCTGCATCTTCCGACAAGATCTAAACCAACAGTCGAAAGCTTCATAAATTGATGCCATGTTTTGGTTTGGCTGCTCTACCTTCCATCCTACCCCTACCCCAGCCAACATGGCTAAATGAGTCAGGCGGTGGCTGAATATACGCAACGCATGTCTCAACCATCTTAGTCGATGGAGGTTTATGACCTCGACTTTTTCACTATGTTTTCCTAGTTCTCTATGTCTAACATAAATATAACGTATTTGGTCATTCCATGATATGCAAGTAATACTACGATGATTTTTATGGTCAAATACCTGGAGCTTACTCATGTTCTCTATTTTCATAGCCCGTATTTCACATTCATAGGTTAAAACAGAGCTGACCGCTGCGGAGTACATTCGGTCTTTTGTTGAGTGACGGATAACTCGTCTACGCCACAAGTGACGTAAGTTGGCAAAAGTTAAACGAGCTTTCTGAATCCGTGCCAAGTTTTCGTCAGATATCGCCCCACAAGGAGTGATGAGACCTCTGTGGTTAGTGAAGTGATCAACGCACTCAACCACTTCATTCATGATAATTGATCTAGACGATAATACAGACTACTCCTGAAGTAACATTTTGCATTTAGAAGAAAAACTCATCCCGAATATGCTTGGATTGTTGCTCAAGGTTTTCTTGAGATTCTGGATATTGTTAGCATCTTTACTGAATAGGACTATCGTCTGCGTATTCTATATTGGCAAGTGGGCTTCTTGGAAGGAAGTCAATTCCTATGAGGTCTTGCTACTTTACTTCATTTTAAATCACTTATAGTCTTTTTAACCTCACTAAAAGTTGAGGGACATATGTTAATTTTCCACTCAGGTAACTCGAGAGTGGTTGGAAACCTAAGGGTAGCTGGTTATACTGCCTTCCCACAGCTAGAGGAAAGTACAAAATATAGACCTTTATCTTATTGTGCTTTTGTGTTATGTGGCAACCTGAACCGATGCATATATGCACCAGTTTCTTCGGCGTTTATGACTAACTGGTTGGGAAATTAGGCCATTCTAGTTTTGCAGCAAGTACATGATTATTTAGTTACTAGTGTTGATTTGTGTAATAAAAGTGTCAAATAAATAGAATCTTTTTATCAAAATGAATTGCATTAAAGGGAATTCTGAAATAAAGGAATTTGTGAAATATATGAGAAATTTTCATGTATTTTTCGTATAGAAGGTTACTTAATGAAACAACCTGTAAGGTAAATAAACAGTGCAGAATCATTAAATTAAATATGTTTCGTTTTATGGAGTGTTGTAAGTTTTGGTTAAAAGCGACCCATAAGCTTTGTCCTTCACTAGTAAGTGTTTTAAAATATCAAACTCATTCGACTAGAATGTAGTATAGTCTTTTGTTAAACATAACTAGAATACTGTCAATAAATCCATTTCTATTAACAGCCAGATTATAATAACTTACAAAATGTTAAAATGCTTAGTGATAAACACTTGTAATCGTAAAAAAAGTTGCACATCATATAATTTCATCAAAATTCGTACTCAATATTTTCTCGTGTGAGACCATCAACGATAACATTATTAAATTTTCGAATTTATTGTGATTGTACAGATAATTCTCCTCCTCTTCACCGCATACTAACGACCTTGTTTATTTTGGAATTCGGGGTACAAATATTTAACTGAGATTGTATTATCATCTGAACCGATTAATACAATTCCTGTAAATTATATTCAACCGTAGTGAATATTTCAATAAAAGACATAAAAAATCCCTAGTATAAGATAGAAGTCAAATTAAATTTTGCTTGAAATATTATCTTCGAATTGTTACTTGGGTATACTGGAACCGTAATGCAGGCAATGCTGATCTCAAGCTTATGGTGCTGAGTTTAAGAGCATGTCGTTCAGTAGTATGTTGCACACACCTCAAGATTCCTAGTGATTTGGATCTGTTATTCCGTGAATAGCTACTTTATTTTTTTACTCAAATTTATTTATCCAGTTGTTTATCATTTTTCATAAATGTAGCATTGACACTTGCATCACAGTAATAGCTTTCGTGTTTTCCTTCAGTATGTACTACGTAAAAATGACCCGTAAGATTAAATAGACTTTACCTTTATACACCATACTATAAAACATTTGATAAACACTTTCCAATGCTTTTCTTTTACCAACAAAGGTGTACTGTGAAAGCCAGCCATGTTTACCGATCGGTTCATCAGACGTTCCTGGTGAAGATACGGTCAAGATCTATTGTCCTAGATGTCAGGATACTTATAGACCAAAGTCTACTCGTCATCATCATACAGATGGAGCATATTTCGGTACTGGTTTTCCACATATGTTGTTTTTAGTTCATCCAGAGTATAGACCGAAACGAGCTAGCAAGCAGTTTACAGCAAGGTAGGCTTTTTTATGAAAAATATGTTCATTTTGTAAAACAAGTAAAAAAAATGACAGGAGGAAGTTTGTATATAGTCATATATGCCAATAATACTAACATTAGTTGGCGATGCTATACTAATCAATGTATTATGGACTTCCAACTCATGTTAATTATTAGAAATAAATTGAAATTGGCTTTTGAATTTAATAGATTATCCCGTCATTCACTGCAACATATAATTGGTCGTATAATACACTGTTTCTAGAAATGTTCCACATCATCTGATCAACGGTTTATTTCTAATCTACCCATGCTATCTGTTGGTGGTTTTCAACGTCACACGTTACAATTACTTATTATTATTATTAGTTTTCCCTTTACATATTCTTTGTAAGATCCGTCGGTATTGAATAATCATATTGCAAAATCATGACTCATCTATATTTTCAGTTAATTTGACAGAAGAAAACATCTTTAGTTTTTTCACCTTCACCTACTTAATCTGTTATATAGTAAGCGTTTTCAAGTTAAATTTGTATAGATTGGTGTACTTAGCTAATAATACTACTCGGTTATCCAAACCTAAGTGAGATGGAATTCGGAGTTGCAAGTCGAAGGCCTTAATCATAGCTCATCGCTCCACATCATAGTAACACGGTGTATTAATGGTTCTGTAATGTTATTTAACGTCATTTGGAGAAATCAAATAAAGTTGTATTCTGACCTAGTAGCTTAATTCTTAAACTTATCACACAAGCTGTATATTTTACATACAAGTTCCATGTAGGCATCAATGGTGTGCATACTGGGAATGTCCTAACATTTTCGTTCTTCACAAAGTAACCTCATTGATGTTGAAATACTATGCACACTTTCAGGTCAACAATCTTCACGTTGAAAGTTGGTAAGGAGGTCTTAGGGAAGTGTCTTAGAGCTTACGAACTAAGCGCCTCAACAGAAATTTGCAGCGACTTCGGATAGGCCACTTAATTAATTTCATTCTCGCTGTTTAGAAGCTTTTCAAAACAGCAAACATAATTCTGCGTCTAATTTACGTCGTATTATGCATACATTATTTTTAATTATTCTTGACTTTAACAACTATTATCATTGGTTTAAATTTCAAAATTTTCTTTACCAGGTTATACGGCTTCAAGATACATCCACTGGCTTACCAACTACAATATCAAGCTGCTGCTAATTATGTTATGCCTGTACGACCTGGCTTTCCAAAATGCACATGAATTAAAGACTTGTAGATCATGTCTTATGTAAGGGTGAACAAATACTTATTTGTATTTTTCCACATCTTAGCAAATTCATCAAAAGTGAATGTGATTTAAATATAATCAAATGATTGGTGTTCTCTTTCCATGTTACTACTGTTTATATTTTTTGGTATTCTGTTGGAGGAGGGTCCAAATTAGTTCAAAATCAGCAATTCAAATAAACACGAAGTAACTAGTAAAGTTAGAATAAAACTGGTTATAACACATGAAGCCAAAATAACATAAACACTTCAAGAAGCTTTCCATTCGAGTCTATCATAATTTCTTGGTCATAGCGTATTATACGTATAATTAGACAGCTTAGAATCGACCGCAATGAGGCTAGTGAATTCACTCAGTCTTTCCCATAAAACCGTAAACGATAAATCCATTACACATCTTTCCATCAACGAACTGTTTTTTCCACACGACTTAAGAATCCTAGTTTCAGTTAATTGTTACCATCTTACTGTTGTTACGCAAAATGACCCTTCTCATCTTCATACTAATACATTACTGCTACCTTAGTATCTGTCTAACAGCGTCGATTTGGTGTGTTCTAAACAAATATTGTGTGAAAAGTGGTCAAAAACAAGGCGACAACGGATGGTTCCTTACTTTTTTAGTAGTAAATAGTATTATGTTATCTAGAAACAGGAACCATCAGGCAAAGTAGCTAACGTGTTGCGATTGGGTTGCTTTGCTGAGTTCCAATGATCAGACGGACAGGATATAATCATACTTGCCTATATCACAGACTATCAGCAAGTACATATGACCACTTCCTGCCTATCTGATCTTGAAGCTAACTTCCTTGTGGAACTTTGGATCTACCTCAACTAAATCTAGGCACTGATCGTCATTCCCATTGGGATGATGTTAGCGTAGATGTCCCATACGATACATCTGAAAATCTGTAGGTAAGCTATTCAAGGAGTGAGTTCATAATTAAGACGCTCGTAAGCAGTTCTGTCGCATTCTTATATAAGTAAGAGGGATGAAGGGATAAAGCCTGTGCCTCTGTTATTTATAATGAGTAAGGAGATACACTTAAGGTACGTGTATAGTGCGTAGTTTAATTACGACTATATTTCATAAAAACCGGGAGACGATTACCAAACTATTCTATTAGCACACACGACATTAGTCAGACTACGTACATGTCTCTTTGGGTTACCAATTTTCACATCAGCATACCGAGAGGAGTCTGTAGACGTCAGTCATAAGCGACAGCACGTGTGAGCACAGAGGGAATAGTCATGTGTCGTAATAGGAAACTAAACAGCTAATATTACCCAGAAAGAAATGAGAAACATGCGTTGCAAGTGAGCCACGAGGCCAGATGCGAGTGCGACTGATCCTCACCTGTAAACTGATGTCTCAAAGCCACTGGGTATCATTATTGAGCGGATCCCAGTCAAGAAGTCTGCACCTCTCTACAAGGTTGAGACTAGCAGTGGGTCGTTGTCATGTGTAACCTTGAACCACCTAGCTGATTGCTACCTGGGCGCAGTAACGACAAATCGCCCGGAGTTGCGATCTTCATACACCGACTTCGGTGGACTAGTGAAGTTCTTATAAATGTCATACAGCGACTACTAATATAGTGCACTGGTTGTAGACTGCCTGTGTGGATGATCTAGAAGTATCTAGTTTGTGACACAGCTCAGAAGAAAAAATGAAAGTTGCATATAACTAGCCCATTGGTCTATCCTAAGTCCTTGGTTAATACCCTATAGTGGTGAAACCCGGAAACCTTAAGACGTATCGGATACAGCCCAAAACATAAGCCAATAGCGGTCCCGATGTAATCTCCTATTTAGCTCTTTACAAAAGCATGATGACGTTCCTTAGTTCGATGAAGTTTTTCCTGGTTATATCTCCAACTAAACTGTATGTCAGTTTCCAAATATCTTGTTGTCTTAGGCTTTACTGATTATCATCACGTTCTGTCTTTTAATCTTTACAATAATATGTTCACAAGTGTGTGAAGCATACAGTTTCGGTCCAAATTTGTACCAGATTGTTTAAATAAACAACAATGATTTTATCAATGTGACTAAAGCTAACATGAATTATTAGCATTGTAGATATATAAGCAGAAAAGTGCTTACGGGCTACGATTATTTAAGACTGCTTATATCACACATGCAGAGATTCAGTATTTCCTCTAAAATTGAATCAGCATCTGGAAGAATGAAAATTATATTTAGAAGCAGCCAAATAAACATTTGAAGTGTTGATACCCACCACTAGCTGCAATGATTTGGCACTACAGAAGGGTGTAATATAAGGTATAACCTAATCTTTAACTTTAATCCTGATCATCTTAAGAATTAATTTTGGACTGAGTCCTAGTTTGGAAAAAAAAAACAAATCTGAACCATTTAATATATCAAAAAATTGAGTTTAAAAGTATATTTAAAACCATTTGCACGAACTATAGATAAATTCTACAGTATGTCTTACACGAGAATCTCACACACCGAAAACTGACAGTATGGATACAATTAAATGAAGTATACGGTATGGTGACAAAACATCTGCAGTTATTACTCATATATATTTACAAAGACAATATAACGCGAATTTATGCTTCCGGACGTTCTGGAGGAGGTCCACATGGTTGAAGCATTTTCTCGAGAAGGTTGAACCGCACTCGTGCCTTGCACTCATTTTCGCAGACAGCAAATAAGTTTAACATATCAAAATGACCTAGATATGAAGCACAACTATCTCGATGCTGGTTTGTCAACCATTCCCATTTCGTAGTATCTGCATGGCCTGTACCTGAAGGAATAAAATACTAGCGAAACAAAAGTGTTGCTTACCAACATATTTTGACTGCAAGTGTTCTAACTGTGTATGAATATTGTAGCGGTCTCCCATTTGTAAGGGTTCGAATCTGTTTTTAGAGAATTCCCGTTAAACAATCCAGTCAAGACTGATGAAATCCAAAAATAGAAGTGAAACGCAAACTTTGAAAGCAGCGGTTAGAAAACAAATATTTTGTAAAAGTATTGGATGGTATGAAAAAAGCTTTTCCTTCATGGGTTTCTATTTCCAGTACCAACGAATTACTAATTTCACTAGGCACATACCTAGATATATAAAGATATATATAAATTAAGGATGCGTTAACAGGTTAGCAAAAGAATTCGGTGTAGGTTTCTTAAGAATAAATAAAGTGTTTTCTTAAATGACTTGGTAGAATTTGTATGGACTAATTCGACCGGCAGGAAATTTCGGTATATGACCGATCTTCATAAGAAGAAGATGTGATCACAATCCAGTCTACTGTGTTCCACCTCGAGTTGGTGGGTGTTTCGTCTGAAACCTGTCTTCGAATGTGAATTAAATGTGTCCTACTGGCTGCTCGGAAAAGTTTAGGATTTTATAAATCATCAAAAGGTCTATTTAAGACAACTGTATTCTAAAAGAATACAAGTCTAGTGTTACAAGCGTTCCTCGTATGATTTGGACTTTAGTCTACATACGGTCTTCGTGGCTGTTTTTTGATTTGTAGCGGTAAATATACCCCAAAATAAATAACTGCCTGGGCTTTTATTATTGATGCTGATCATGTTTATTCTAGCGGACATAGATAGTTAAAAGCACTCGGTCACGCATCACCAACAGAGCACGACACAATACCACGTGGAAAGCAACTCTCTCTCTAGTTAGCCAGCCTAAACGTTGTTATTTCATTGATACTCTACTCACAATCAAATATAACTACTCCTCTATACCTCACTACTTTTTGATTTATGTTTATTCGAACTAATGAGTTTAGTTGTTGCAAGTTGTTATGTTTATACAACAAACGTAACTTGGTCATATATATGGTGCGCTTCAGATTCTTCTCATTATCTATGAGCAAACCACAGGCGAACTTCGTAGTTTTTGAATTTGTCTTAGAGTATTCTTGTTTGGCTGGAGTGATAAGAAAAACACTGTATTTTCATATTCCAAATGAGGGCAAATAAGATTATCAAAAATAACGTGGAAGATTTTACTTGCAAACCGGTCAAAACAGTACGAGGTATGGTCGGATGCACTTTGTCACAGTAATCAGTTGATTCGGGGTTGTAGCGGACCAAGACACCGAAATCTCTTCTACTAGTGATTCACTTAAAAAGAGGTTATTGAAAGTATACGTGTGATCCCTTTCACTTCGCAGGTAGGCAACTTTACACTTTATCGCGTTAGAAGATACTCCATTTTATCTACCCAAATTTAAAATCGAGCCAAATCGTCCTGTAGTGGTTAACAGATTATTATGACTCATAAAAATGGTTGATATCTCAATCGCCGAATCGGTGTGCCTAGTCGTTAATACGCGTCTGCTCTATGCCCGCTTAGTCCCGACCCGAAGATGGAACAACACAAGCCAATAAACCAACCAGACAGATTTATATTATATCTTCAGGCATTTCTTTATATGCACATAAAATCATACTGCACTTGTAAACCAATTAGGAATCTAACATTAATACAAAACAAAGGAGATAGTGGATAGTGTAAAGGGATAACTTGTACATAACCATTTAACTGTAGTTCATAATAAGAAACAATATACAAGAAGTAAATATACTAAACACGAGAATGCTTACACTTTTCACAACCAAAATAATTGAAGTAGTGCTCCAAAATACAGTTCTGAAAGTTTATTACTCTTCTTGAATTGCCTAACATAACATAGATTCACACCTTATGTTTCTTTTGCTTTCACTTGTGATGATTGTTGGTCGAGTGATTCATATTAATACTTCTAGCATGCTTTTCAATGGAGAATCAGACTTTCTTTGAAGGTGATGATACCACTTGAACTAGTATGGGATACTTGAGAGTTCTATCACTAACTCAGTGCCCACTCATTGAACCCAAATGGAAGTATCCACATTTTCTGTCAGATCTAATATTGAGTGATCTCCACTTACATTTTCAAGATCTATGTGTAATTGAGCTCATGAATTCATGATAAGCTTGATTTCTAACAATCACAATATTCCTGAAGTTATTTACTAGTAAGCTGGATGTCGTAACTTGGATAAGGTAGTTTTCTGATGATCTGTATTGAGTTTAGTAGCTTTTATTCGTCACAGATTGCTAATTGTTTAGCTAAGTGCCACCAAAAATCAGGGAGCACTGGACAGCTGGATCTTCCATCTATGGGACTCCCCATCAATGAGCGCTCACGCCAGGG
The DNA here is from genome assembly GCA_025215515.1 of Schistosoma japonicum. Lineage (NCBI taxonomy): Eukaryota > Metazoa > Platyhelminthes > Trematoda > Strigeidida > Schistosomatidae > Schistosoma > Schistosoma japonicum. Next base: position 11,318,528 of record CM046066.1, read on the forward strand.
AATAAAACCCGCGATTTTCAGGTTTCACTGAGAATGCTAATCGTCTACATATCATCACAAACTCATGTCGATTAAACCAAAATAATTAGCTAACTATTTGTTTACTTCAAGATGTTCCCAAAATTTTCGATGGACTGGTGACTGATGCAGTTCAAACTTGACCAGAGTAAGACAGTTACCATCAATACAATGAGTAAATACGTGAACTGCTGCAATGTTTATTTTCAACATCTCTTAGCTTTTTTCTGTCGTTACCATGCTTTGTTATCACAGTAAGTAAATGTAGAATGTGGTCTTTCAGCTGATTACATGAGTCTTTACATCATTTGGTCATTTTTTGTGTATCGCATCATAGCATGACTTGATATACGGCAAGTCAAACATTAGTCCTCTACCGAAAGAAACCATTTTAATATCAATTAGATGCTAACGATAGTATAAATAAACGTAAACTATATCATGTAGCTTTTTAACTGCATTATCAAATTTCACTTTTTGAGAACACTTGAAATTTGGATCACGTAATAATTCTTTGCGCTGAGTTGAAGGTGAGATAATATAAATAAAGTTTATAGTGGTGCATTGTGTAAATAACTCATATCTACGTGTACGTTGAGCAAGCAATCTGAAGAAAATTGTTACGATTGTTGTTAGCTGGTGAAATAATTCATCGAACGACCATTAAAATACGACCCAATCAAACTTGTGTACGACAGTTACACTAGAAATCCGACTTACTAAAGCATCTTCTAAGTTCAGAAAACTGTTAACCTATTATCAATAGTATGATTTAAACCTAGACATTTCTTCATATTAAAAAATACTGCTGATCTCATACCGTGTATAGCGTCAAAATTTTGTTGATGATCACTTCTGTAACACAAAATGTAGCAGTGGATTAGATAACATTTGTGCTTGAATTTGTGTTTGAATACTTGTCTATAAACCTGACTATTATGAACTTCATACGCGACTATAAATACAACGGTTACATGACTTTGGATTGGGTGATCAGGTTATAAACAAAATGGGGTCATATTTTTCGTGGTAGTAAGTATCGGTCTGAATAAAAGTCGCTGTGCATTAAAAAATTTTTAAACTGAATTTTGGTAGCCTCTGATAATCTAGAAGGACGTTCCGGCTGTTTCAAACAGTTGGCCATAAAGAATGATTGTTTGTTAATTCGATCACTGAGTTAATAAAGATTGAGCTCATACCTCTGTTATTTTTGTTAACCTACACTTGGATACTCGAGGGATCTTTTTTGAGCAAAATATTAGTTAGAATATGAGTTCATATGATTTATTTTAATAGGGTAAATAAAAATTGAGTGATTAAATTCAATCAAATCCAGTCAGTCTAAGGAGGAGGAAACGATTTTCAACCGTCCTTTGTCACCCATAACGTAAGTGTAAAATACACTACTTTTGAAATTCCAGTTTGTTTTTCGAGGGCGTTAGCGGCTACCATGGTACAGACATAAGCTCCAGTCATTCTTGCAGAATAGCTGCAAGAACAATAGTATGGGGCAGTAGTCAGCCTACGATGACGTTTGTCAGATAAGCTACGAGTAAAATGGATTGTCTCACAAAATCTGTGCTGGAAAAACATACATAATGACGCAAGTTTCGACAATAAATTCTTTCTAAAAACAACACTTTATAAATTTGCATGTTTTTGAATTTTACCGTTGTTGAAGTTCAAGACCCTATTTGTTCCGTTTGGATATTCATCTTAAACAAATTGCCTCGTTATTGAATTTAGACAAAAGGCTTCTGAGTAACTCTGAGTTGCAGCTAATGGTGAAAATCCAGTAAGTACATCTTGTGTCATTAAGGACTTATTATCTAAGTGAAACTATATCTTAATAATTATGCTTAAATCAAGACCTGAATGCTGGACCTCCTATTTCAAATACCAATATGCCACCTATTACTAATCGCAGTATGTCATCACCGAATTACTTCTGTTCATGTTAGGACTACACTTTAATCCATATTAGAGAATCAATACATTATATAATTTACTAAAAGATGTAAATAGTCAGCACAGTAATAATAACTTATTATCATAATGATGTTTTATTGTTTAGTAAACAAACTAAGATGTCTCTAATAAAATTTACTTTACGACGTTCGATTAAACAATTGAAACAAACCTACAAGTAAAATCACATTCAAACTCTTTTAGAAGTTGTCCACAAACTGTTTTTTTATGTAAATATCTATATAATGACAACATTCAATTTTACCAATACACATTTTCATCATAAAGGTTCTCTCTTCTCTCTTTCTATACCGTATACATATTCATAAACTTATTAAGAATATTCAAATTATTTTATATTTTACTTATTATTCATTCAGTGACTTCAACAAATTATCGAAGTGTTCAATCTTCAATCACTGAACAGTGAACTTGTCACAGGAGAATAACAAACACTAAATTTTTGTTTGTTTACTATTGGTAATTTGTTTATGTTCTTCCACAATTATCTATATTTTAAGTTTGAATATCTCTGCATAAACAATTGCACACGCACATAGTTATTCCAAGTGTATATACCAGAGTGTATGTATCTTGATGCTTGGATGCATTTGTGCAGCTTTCACTAACATTATTGATGATAATAATCTGAAATTAATTAATTTCGAGATAATATAATAAATAAATAAAATAGAACTTGAACTTTTTGAATGTAGTAATATTGTCATAATTTTATGCTTTGATCAACCGTAAACCTATGGTTCTTTGGTGAGTTGTATAAATACATATTGGCTTTCAATGGTACCCTACCAACAGATTCATTCAACTAAAACTTAATGCCAATCCCCACAAACCACCTTAATGCAGATAGACATTATATCATATTTAAGACATTTATATATTTTGTTAGAATATTGAATTTATTCATCATGAGTCAAGTGAATTTTAAATCTGGTTATCTTGACCTCATAAGGATGAGAAGCCATATTAAATGATTGATCCAGGCACAGTATAGTAAAGAAACGAGCTTGAGAAAAGGGTTATCATTGTAGCCAACTAACCATAATCTAGTAATATTCGAGAGCATTTAAATGTTACTTATTGTTCCTATTATTCTTCACATCCAAACACTAGATATTTCCTTAGAAGAATTCATTTTTGACTTAGTAGGATAAAAGTCTAGTGCTAAATAAACTATTTATATAACACTAATCAGTAATATACTTAGACCAATACCTTTAATCTAAATAAACCCTAAGTCTAACTAAACACTTTCCTTAACTTCATCCCACTAAATATCAGTTAACAGGATTCTGAATAAAAATTGGTATTTAAATAAGTAATGCAAATGAGTAAACAACGTTACATACATCTATACGTTGTAAACATCCGACTGCTAACTTCCAGGATATACTATACTGTCTATTATTATAGGAAAATTGCCCAATAAAAACTAAGATAAAATTCAAATAACACTTAATTCAGTTCAAATAATATATGACAGAAACTTTGAAAAATTAGCGTAGTGAAGTCCCACAAGTTGTTTGAACATACTGGATTAAGTATAATTTGAAATAACCTAAAGTTATCTCTTTTTTGTTCACTCCAATACAAATTTCTAAACGATCATGCTTACAATTATTGACTCTATCTATAATTCAAATCTTAGAAATACTGGAAAGATTTTCAAAACTTTTCTGTTAGAATAACTTTTTGCGAATCACCTTGAACTGAAATAACGTTGTCGTTTTGTGTCAACAACTAGTTAACTTGAGAGAATACCTTATGCATTGATAACTCACAACGTCAAAACTAATATATGCATTGTTCTCAGTTATCTATTCCCACATCGTTTGCGTTCTTCGAACCAAGTTGGTTTCGACCTTACTTCCCTTGGTTGTCTTTATGTCTCGTATGTATTATGATAATTCCTTGCTTCATGTCACCTTACAATTCACCTCGTCAGTTGTCTACTTTTACCACTTCTACGCGACATTTTGTTTTCTACTACTTATAGACGACCTTATGAGTAGCATTCACTATAGTATGAAACTGTATGTGATTCGAATAGTTTTTAAATCCTTAAAAGCTAACCCCAAACATTTCATGCTTACATTTTATGCTAATTGAACGTTCAGCAATCCTACAAGCTTCGTAAGCAAAATAAAATGAAAGAGTTTTTCGCAAAATTCAAAGTAAATTAATTTCAACTTCATCATATAAAATGGTCGAAACGTTTAAAATTACTATGGAAACCCTCCACCCCCCTATTTTTGTTATCGAAGAGAGAATATAACAGTGTTTGTAAAACTATCTGATGCTTACTTTTCTCTGTGAACCAATCAGTTTTTTCCTTTTCATATTACTTTATTTATAAAAGTAACTGAAACAGATCATCTCTGGATAATATGTGAGTTAGTAAAGTAAGAAAGGTAAAATAAATAGCAATTTCTTCTTCATGACAATCATATATCAACATAAGAACAATGATTACTATAATATAACATCATTTTCCTAACTTCCAGCTAACTTAGTAGTAATAATTTTGTAGGTGATCATGAATTCTCTATAAAATTATCTATAAATATGAGAAAGATTCAGAAGAAGAAGTGTTTAGTATGAAGATATTCTCACTTAAAATAAGTTGATTTGGATTGTAGAATTCATTTGCAATATTCCAATAAAGTGAAATTAAAATTTCTAACTTTTCATGACTTAATGTAAGTCATTTCATGGGAGAATAAACAAATGAGGTAAATTAAGTTTTAACAATACAATAGAAGAAATAGAAATATTTAGTTTGAAAGTTTTGAAGTTTTGTTATTAGCGGTTAAGATGTTACACAGTGAAACATGTTTGTGTGTTTAAGTGTTTGTCAACTGTCAGTGGATATGAAGAATGTGAAGTGAGGAGAGCGGCAATAATTTGTGTGTGTGTGTGTTAAACATAGAAGAAATTTGAAACTATTTATTTGTAGCCATTTGGATAGATGAACTACGTAAGACTAATAATAAAACCTCTCCTTGTATAGAGATACTCCGATCAAATAAAAAGAGAATAGAAAATTGATATGAAGATTAGAAAAACTACTAAATAACTCACAATACTTCTTATAAGTAATTTAACTGATTTACATACACTATCTTCTCAGTGACTGCAAAGTAGTTCTAAAGTTATCTGATCATCTTAAGAAACACTTAGATATACGCCAATTCTATGCATAATTTCATTCAAATTTCTTCCATTATAAATACATTCATCTTAAACTAAGAAACAAATAACTCCGTTTCTTTTAAACATTAGGATTGATTGAATATTGAACAACTTTTTCACTTTATGTAGTAGTGTATACTTTTAAAGCATAAATATACAACATCATTTACAAGCATTTTTTTCCTTAAATGTTAACAATCAATGCCAATTTTAGACAACGTCACCTTTGCCACCACTTTCCAATTCATAATGGAAGTAGAAAGAAAAAACGTTTCACTGATAAAAAAATTATTTCTTTGTCCTTTTAAGAAAAATTGAGGAAAAATCCCAAAGGATAAAAGTAATCAAAAGAGACAGTTTTCCTTTTTTTTCATTATTTTACGATAAAATGTTGAATCACTTATCACTGGAATTGAAATGAGAGTAAGTTAATTAATTGTTGATTGAACTAAATTGAATTTTACTAAAGTGATTCAATAGGCATTGAATTTTTGAAAATTATAAATTGATTGTTAATTCGATATTACGAATTGGTCTGAATTAGACAACCATTGAGTGCCTGATTGCTACGCGTTCTCCACAGAGTCAGAAGATCCTGGGTTAAATCCCTGACGAGTTTGTGGATGCTTACTACTGAATAGTCCTATACTAGGAAGATTCAGCTACCCAGTCCTTCCAGGTGATCAATATATATATATATATATATATATATATATATATATATATATGGTAACCAATCAACTTGAGTTGTAATGAGCTACTATTGGCAGGTAACTGTCTTACATCTAACATGTTCTTCTCAACTAATCATGTCTTCTCATTATAACTGCGGAATTAATTACTGAAATCAGTCCATTAGTAAGCAAATAATAATTTTCATTATTGCGTGTAAGAAAATTAGACGAAATGATAGAAGCATAAATGAAAATATGTAGATAATAAACAAAATTTTCTACAGTTAAGAAAATGTGATCACACTTATTCTATGAGTATTATTGTTGAGTTCACTCAGTTAGGTGTTATTGATTAAAGAGCTTTCAAGGACTTTCTGGTTAGCATCTACATAACTTACTTCATACAGAAGTGAAATTTTTAGTTATTGTTTAAAAGATAAGCCAGTTTGTAATTGTGGTCTTGTTAATGATTGATTGTCTTTTATGTTTATCTTTCCCTGCAGACTATCGTGCCGGGTTGACTTCATACCGTATAGTTGAGTGACTCTTCTCTGGGTTAAGAGACTTGGATCCTATATCTATTTGCCTATTGGTTGTCAATTGATTTAAATGTTATAACATACCTATTAAAACTTATTAGTAGTCCTTAAAAGTCTCTGAATTCAAAATCTTAACGTTATTCTAGTTGTATTCATAACCATGGCAATGTAAAGGAGGGAGGTATCCACGTTGTGAAGTGTAGTATTACTTTTATTTAATACATTTCATTCTGTAGATGACATTGTATTTGTCTTATTTATCTGTTGTACTGTCCAAACGCCTCTGTTATCTTACACATAGATGATCACAAACTAATGATTAGACAACACAACAATCAATACACATAAACAACTCTGGTCACGAATTCAATTAAGAAATCGTCAAAAGTAGGGATCGACGAAGTTTTAAGGATAATAATAATAAGCTAAAATGATGGATGCCATTTAGATCAAATGTCAAACATTAGGCAAGTCTGGCATACATACCATCTACTACGCTACGCAAAAAAGAGTAATCATTCATATAGTCAGAGGTCAAATGGAAAGACAGTTAGTAGAAATATAAGAACATCTGAAGACAATAAAACCTACGTAGACAAACACTCACTGAGGGCTACCAGGATGAACTAAGTGATTATTTTCGCATGCAATAAACTCTGCTGATATTTACCAGAAGAAACAATGGAAACTTAGAGAACACATCACGATCATAAAACTGTCATAATCTGCTACACATTTTCAGATTAAACATAAGGTGATTATCTACTAGACAACTAAAAATTTCTTACCATAATCAGCCAAATTGTTCTTAGCGTGAATGGGGGGTTACCCAATCTTCTTAATAGGCTCACTAACATCAGCATGAATGCAATTTATTTAGGAAGTAAAGAAGTAGCCCTGGAATTAATCCGATGATGTAATTTTCACTTTTATATGTACTAATTTCATCCTATTAAATACGAATAATGAGTGAGTAAAGTTATGCAAGTGCAAAGAAGACGGGGAGTTACACTCTTCGGTTATGTGTATTTACTAAGTGCAGGTCTCATGTACTCAATTTTTGAGAAACATTATTTGTATAAGGTTTACTGATACTATGTTTCTGACATAACTACAGTAAGCAAACAAAGTTATAATTTACAACCTGCTGTTGATTGAAAGTCAAGTGTTCTAACTATAAGGCTAATAACGACTAAACGTTTCATTTCATTGGTAGACCTTATCTAAATAGCCATTGAAAGCCAGAAATAATCAGATGGATCCTTCATTCTAATACATGACTCATCATCTCGTATTCGTGACTACACCACTGGATAAAATCCAAAATATTCAGGCATTTTCATGGCCGCCTATATTTTAGACTAATGTGGTGACAGTCAATGTTTACATCTCTACTTTCGATTAACACTCTCTCACTGAACATGAATAAACTCCACTGTTAGTGTTTTACTAAAGCCTCAGAATCACCTCCTGAGATTAGTCATTAGTTAATACATGCTAACAGTTATCAGTGGGTTTTGTGAAAATCGACCTGGCCTTTATTAGGCATTCGTAAAGTACCAAAAATTATATTCTTAATTGGGTGCGGTTATTTATCTGGGAATGATACTTAGTAATGTCATCGTATGTAGTGTTAAAAGTAGAAGCTATTGAATTATATTTTAATTGTTTCAAGGTTAATCAGTTTCTGAAAAGTTTGAAAGGCTTAGTATCAACCCTTAAATTGATTCACAGATTTTTCATTCCTAAACGGCATTGTATTAAGATGTAACAATTCTCACTTTACAAACGTTGCTTAACATAGATTAGTTTCATACACTTTGTTCCCTTTATTATTTTCATGAGAGCAAGAACAAATATTTGTGCAGAATAAGATGACGATTCATTTTATTTCTTCGGTTTCTCATCAGCCACTGCATACAACCTAGAATAATATTTTTACAAAATTAATATTTGAAACAAGTTTTTACATACTCATGAGAACTGGATGGAGTTAGTTGAAATCAAGATTACATAAACATGTGAACATGGCTTAAGATGTTGGAGAAAATGCTATGAATATATATACGATCCAAGAGAAGGTACCAGAAGGCGAAATAGAGATCAGGGGTCAGATGATTACACAATATGAGGTGGTTGGAAATATTTGAGAATAAAGTGAATAAAACTCAGTTATTAAACTTTAAATGACCTAATTAAAACACTGAAAGTTGAAATTAACCAACTAAAAATCGATGAAGTAACCGAGAGAAGGAATTGTTAAATCTGATCAGAAGAGAAAACGTACTTAAAAGAAACTTAGCGAGAGAATAAAAACAATAACGCAAATGTTAGGTTTCCAGGGTAAATAAAGGCTTATAACAGTATCTAAAAAAGAATGGCTACACCGAAAAATTCATTGACAAATACAGCAAACAAAAGCCTGATAAACCAAACGAAACTACAGTCCACAAGAAGTCTGTTTTCATTCAGCTCGATTTTAAAGGTGATGACATTGCTGAAGCAATCAGAAGAAGACTTAGCTCAGCTTTAAAGAGAACTTATTATGCTGCAAAACTGCTTATATCATACATAACAATGTGTTCACTGAAACAATCAAAAATCGACAGGTATCCTTCTCATGTTACCGCCAACTGTCTATATAAATTTACGTGTACCTGCAGTAACAGTTACATTGGCCGAACAGAAAGAAGGGCCTACCTACGATTTAATGAACATGTTCCAAAAAATCTACGACTCACAGGAACAAAGACATTTAACAGCGCAATCACTGAGCATCTAATTGACACAGGACACCAAATTGATATTCATCAATCATTTAAAGTGTTCAATAGACAAAAAACTTCTAATCTTCTGAAATATGCCGAAGAGATTGCCATTAAATGATTGAAACCAAACTTATGTGTTTAAAAAGAAACTATTATAAGCCTTTCTTTACCCTGGAAACCTAACATTTGCGTTATTGTTTTTATTCTCTCGCTAAGTTTCTTTTAATACGTTTTCTCTTCTGATCAGATTTAACAATTCCTTCTTTCAGGTACATCATCGATTTTTAGATGGTTAAGTTCAACTTTCATGTTTAATTAGGTCATTTAAAGTTTAATAACTGAGTTTTATTCACTTTATTCTCAAATATTTCCAACCACCTCATATTGTGTAATCATTTGACCCCTGATCTCTATTTCGCCTTCTGGTACCTTCTCTTGGATCGTATATATATGGTCACAGCATTTTCTTCAACATTTTAAGCCATGTTCACATGTTTATGTAATCTTGATTTCAACTAACTCCATCCGTTCTCATGAGTATGTTAAAAACTTGTTTCAAATATTAATTTTGTAAAAGAGTATCATTCTAGGTTGTATGCAGTGGCTGATGAGAAACCGAACGAAATAAAATGAATCGTCATCTTATTCTGCACAAATATTTGTTCTTGCTCTCATGAAAATAGGATTAGTTTATAATGAAAAAAGACTAATGTCAATCATCTTTATAACATTCAATTATAAGAAATTACCGAAATGATCAATTACGTCATATGTAACATAATTATGCAAACATGAAAGCATAATCACATATATATTTGCAATCCATTATATTATTATTAAAGATAATGAGGAAAATGTTAAAGAAGACTATTTATCTTATACTTTAAAGAAGTCGACAAGAAGATGAAACAAAGAGAAATTGTCATTGAAATATTCAAAAACTTCCAATACATTCAATATTCTATCATTTAGTTAACTTTTATTTTCGTTTGAAATATTTTCTTTCATTTTATTTTCTTTTTGAAAAAGTTTGTTATTTTGAAATAATTTAGAAACAATGAATACAATGATTATAAGTGATCAATAAAAGATATTGATTAGTTGAATAAAGAAAAAAATATTAGAAAAAAAAAAGATAAATGCATATATCTTATACAAAACTGCTTGATTTCAATGAATTCACTTTATAACCTTCTTTAGGAATGTAAACAACATTTTCATTCTGTTGATTAGTTAACAATTTATCTAATTGTTCTGTACTCTTCATAATACCTACTAAATGATCATTTGAAATGGGTAATTCTTTTAAAGTATGTTGTTTTATACAATTTTTTAATAATTTTGGTGATTTATTAGTTATTTCAATAGGTAATATTCGACAATATTGTGTTGGTGAGGTACAATAATGAATAGAATTAGTAGATGAAGGAATAAGAGTAAGAAGAGGAGATGCATTCATCAATGAATCATGGTCTTCATGTGGATGCTGATGATGATGATGATGTTGGGAATGTGTGTTGTCATCATAAGGAGATGCAACTTTTGATATTGTCATATTGGACTTATGAAAATTATTGTTATTTTTTGATAAATGACAGTTTGTCGGCATATACTGACGATGATTATCTGGTAGATTTAATGTCATATAATCAGACGTGCAAAGAGTATAAATACGTGGATAACGATTAGTACTTAATTCACTACTCAAGCATGTTTGTGATTCATCTTGTGGAATAGTTGTTACTAAAAGTTGATTATGATTTGTAGCAACAGTATTAATAGAAGTATTAGATGGATCGCCACAAGTATCCTGTTTCGACACTTCCAATCCCATTTCAACGGAATTAATTACGGGTATAAGAGTGTTCATTTGTGGATAGATACACGGTTGTTGCTGATGACAATGGTCGATAGGTTTGTTAGAATATAAGTTTTTTTTGTTAATAATCTGTTTTTGAATTGAATCCGCTGGAGTAAATCCACTGTGAAAACTTTCCCAGTCACTTGAAGATGGTATCTCCATTGTTATACCATGTATACTGTATGTTTTATCTGAAAAAATAAATTAAGTCTATAATCGATAACAGATAACACTGTCAGAGAGCCTAGGTTGTGGTATAATTCAAGTCACTAGCTTTGCTTTATAATTGACTAGTGATGTGTATTTTTGTTTAGCTCTTAATACTAATCGATCCCTTTGAACCACTTTTCATTGTAGCCAATACTCTAAATGCCTGTTCGTCGAATATATTATACTTTGTTGTAAGATAATTCAGGGTAATCAACATTAAATTCTGTTCAATTTATGTTTCTAGATAGCTGACATTTATCAGTAAGATATGCCTAAAATCTCGAGATAAGAAACACTCCCTCACTCCCCTAAGATTCAAACGGGTACCTCCTAGAAAGCTTTTAGTTCAATGTATTAACATGACAGATAGTAAACGGTGCTTCAAAGCTTATGTGTATAAGAGAAGACAAGGTGTATAAAATAAAAATAATTATTGATGAAAAAGGTTAAACTTACTTGTATCCTGATTTAATTCATATAACTTTGAAGAGTTCATGGTTTCGACACTTTTTGAAATAGTTCCACTATTCTAAAATGATACATACGTAATAGAACTGAGATAGGTTAAAATGAATTGATTTTTATTATCTGTTTAAGATAAAATGGTTTGTTACTAGCTAGAAGATATTTCGTTCAACAGAGGAGGGAAACTTGCGATATGACTGGTACTTAATTGTCACTTTAGTAAACAAACTGTCACATTCAATCAATATTCGAACGTTTGTGAAGTACTCACTTGAAGTATTTAACGATCGAAATCACGTTTTAAATGTTTGAGCATCTATTGTCTACGAACTTAAAATATTCCTTGACTAAAATAAGACTGACTGTAGTTTAATAATCACTAAGAACTACGAAACATTAAACATAAGTATTGTTTATAATATTGTACATTACAACAGTGTGCATACGCAGTTCCATTAAAGACCGAACTTGAGGCATTCAACCATCATAGTGAGCATTTAAGTTTTGGACTAGTGAGCATTTTAAGTTTCAGCATCTAACGCGATGTCTGACAGTCATGGATTCGACCCCTATTATAGATATGCACGCCTACGGATATGGAATCCAAAACTAAAACGAAACAGTAGCCTACTGCTCCTTGTGTCACAAATGTCAATTAGTGATATGGAGTTGAAAAGTCTCCATAGCATTATTGGTGTATAGATATTGTCTACTGATGGAAATGGTCAAATGTAACACGCTTGTTTAAAAAATAAACAGCTAATCTGTTCAATCTATGAATGTTTCTTTATTTTGTTTTATAGTTGACGCATTCATTATCAAAGGTACACATGTTTTTATCAAGTTATCTGAGTCTCATTGATTAAACCGAATTGTTCATACAAACAATTTGTGGCGTAGCGAATTCGATGACAAGTGATGTATTACATTTGTCCATAGATATCTTTATTTAGCACTACAGGCCGCTTTATATACCCTAGATTTCGTAATTATTAATGCATCAGCATAGTACAACAGGCCATTGCATTAATTTATAAGGGGTAATGCTAAGGAGTATAATCTCTAGTAATGTCGGTACAAAATGCAGAGTAAGCGGCGATATGATCAACTTAAGCAATCCAGATGTAATGGGCATGTGTTTGTTCCCTGTATGAAGCTTTTCAGCAAGGTGCACACCCACGATCATACATGAGATTTAACTGAACATCTTCAGACTTAGTAGCAAGTAGATTAGATTCCAGACCGGTTAGTTGGAATCTAATAGACCATATTCCCGACTTTCATCACTTTACAATCTACCATGGATACAATTGAACTTGCATTGGTTAATGATAAATTATGTTATTCTGGGAGGCAAACAAAAACACAAACAGGCAAGCTGGGTAGCATATTCGATAGAATAAGTATGGCTAATTTAAATCAAATTAATGACTTTATTTAATCAAGTAAATGAGACAGAGGTTTATTTACAAGGTGTTTGGAGAGACTAATTAAGCATGTTGATTCCTAAAAATAGTCTTCTATTAATTTGTATGTTGTTTCAACAAGAATGATCTCTATACTACTTAAATAAAAGATTTTGATAAGCACATACATAAAATTCTAAGATAACAACCTACCATTGAACGATTATGATTGAAAGCAAATCGTATAGCATTACAGAATTGCTTCCATCTACCAACATGATCGTTACTTTTCCTATCGATTTGATTAGTGATATTGTTATTATTGGAAATGTTGTTTATATCTACAGAAAGGTAAACAAACGATAAAAAAATTAAATCTAATAAAAATCATTCAAATAAACCGAATGATTTCATTGTAATACATTAGTAAATTACTCAGAGACCATAGATGAACTTGTAACAGTTCTGAAGAATTTCTAAAGAAAGTTCTTCAAGACAAGAGGATGTTAAAAGTACTTCAAGTAGTTAGATTCATTTAGAAAATTTTAAGAAGATTCTATAAAACGGTGGGTTGTAGTTTCTAGTAATGTGGTTGGACAATAACCAAATTTGTTACTAATTTCAGCCCGTTTTTAGAAGTACGTAGAATCTTCAATGTCACATGGTTATATAAAATTATTCTCTTGACTTAAACTAAAAATCGAAGTAAGGGTTTTTCTATAGAATCTGATTGTGTTTTCTGTCCAGGACTCAGTAGGAGTAAAAGACTACTGTCATAAGACAAGCATTAACATGGAATCCTGAAGGCTAAAGGAAAAGAGGAAGACCCAAGAACAGATTGTGTCAGGAGTTGGAGATAGGTAATAAAAGAATGAAGAGCACTTGGGAAGAGCTGGTAAAGAAAACTCAGGGACAGAGTTTGTTGAGAATACTGGTCGGCAGCCTATGCTCCACATGGGGTAATAGACATTGATTGACTGATTGAAAAGACTATTGTAGATTGATGAGTAGTTCGGAAGTTGACGTTGTAGCTACTCCAGTAAAAAAACTATCGAATTGTGATTAAGATAAAATTAAGTAAAGAATTACTGATTATTAAGGATCGTTTGACTCTAGTTTAAAAACTTTTCATCAGTATGCACTGAAAGGTCCACATCGGCTATCCTGATTGTAAAAACATGCTGATTAGGAACAGAATCATTTCAAATTTAGTGTAGTTAATAAAAACTGTGGTAATAAAATAAATTCTTCTGTTTAAAATACATGTCCTTAATACATGTACTTGAAAGTTTCTATAACAACTTTATAACCTACTATAAACTTAATTTCTGAAGAATTCAAGAGGAATTATTACAGAGATTGGATTATTTTTCCACTCGTCTATCCCATGATAATGGTGATAGGCTACTACAGTGGAATTCGTGCATAAAACATATTCGGAGGTAAAAACAGATATTAAAGAAACTCGACTGATAGCAAACATCATGAAACGAATGGTAGTTAGTCACTGTTTTTAAGCTTTACACCTTGAAGGTGAAGTGGGCGCAATTTGGCGCGAAAATAAGAAGGTTAAATTTCCTCAAAGTGAATCACAAAAGTAATAGGCTTACCAAAAGAATTCTGGGGATCTAGAGTCCCCAACATAAATAAAATAAATTAAGAGAAAAACTGTTTGATATGTATGTAATATGTACAATCTACATAGGAATAAGTGATTAATAGACACAATCTTCACTGTCGTTTCACTCCAACCTAGCAAAAAGAATAACAACAGCTTTAGATATTCAATGCACTAAACACAGATATTTCTCTCATGCATCGTGTTGTAACAGATATATCATTCATTCTCGAATTTCACTCAAAAACTTGATTTTGATTAGTTTGTTTACATATCACATTATTCAGCCTACACCAAAATGCTATTGTGGCTATAAACCGTATCAAACCGAAAATGTAACCAAAGATATACCATATCCCGAAGAATTTACGTTTGAAAAGTGCAAACACTTTTAGAATTTCAACCACATGTCATTTGGTAGACACTGGATATGAATGAGGTCAATGAAACAAATGGTTTTAAAATTATCAATAAACAACATAAGTCGATTCGATAAAAATATACTGAGGCAATTTCAATTAGAAAGTTAAAACCGGACCTTTGTATTCACAAGGAATCAGTATTTAACCTTCAATTAACCTGGAAGCGTTACATGGATGACCATGTTTCCTTTTCCAACTATTGAGAACAGGAAGTCGGTTAGTTACATACTTACATTTCTATTTTATATCTTTTCTACACATATTCATAACAAATACGTATTCTGTGGGAAGCACGGAATTCAATGAACAAGTAGGATGTAACTCGATGATCTGGACTTTGCGGATGATCTAGCTATTCTAGCCCATACACACCAACAAATACAAGTGAAGACCACCAACGTAGCAGCAATCTTAGCATCAATAGGCCTGTACATACATAAGGGAAGGAGCAAGATCCTCAAATTCAACACAATGAGCACAAACCCAATCAAACTTGATGGTGAAACTCTGGAAGAAGTGGATACTTTTACGTACCTGGGAAGCATCATCGATGAACAAGGAGGATCCGATGCAGATGTAAGGGCAAGGATTCGCAAAGCAAGGACAGCATTCCTACAGCTGAAAAATATATGGGACTCCAAACATCTGTCAACCAACCTCAAAGTTAGACTCTTCAATTCAAACGTCAAGTCAGTTCTTCTCTATGAAGCTGAAACATGGAGAGCTACTTCAAACATCCTCAGGAGAGTACAGGTATTTATCAACAACTGTCTTCGCAAGATATTGAATGTCTGTTGGCCGGAAACCATCAGCAACAGCTTATTATGGGAGAGAACAAACCAACTTCCAACTGAAGAGGAAATTAGGAAAAGAAAATTGGAAATGGATAGGATAGGATATACATTGCGGAAATCATCAGACTGCATCACGAGACAAGCACTAACTTGGAATCCTGTTGGAAAACGGAAAAGATGTAGGTCAAAGAACACACAGCGTCGAGAATTGGAAGCAGACATTAAAAGGATAAACAGCAACTGGAAACAGCTGGAAAGGAATGATCAGGACAGAGATCAATCGAGAATACTGGTAAGTGGCCCATGCTCCTCTGTGAGGGGTAACAGGCGTAAGTAATTGATTTATAATTGCATAATCGAACTCCTTCAGCAGTTACTAGAACTTTCATTCATATGTAACCATTTAGGGTTATTTTTGAATCTTTTTCTTTATATTACCTAATTAAAATCTACAATATTCACCTAATTTATCTAAAGTCACTCTTACTTTCATTCCTTTACAGTTTCACAATCTAAGCAATCTAATGTTATCTGTTAGACATCTCAATTAACATGTGTGTTAATAATTGAAGTTGTCTAAACTCAATTGCCTCTATCTAGCTGATGAGACTGAATACAACAAAAATACAGTGAATTCAAAGTAGTCTGCAAATGTTGTCGTTATTGCATTATTAAAACAATATAACCTACACACATTACTCATAAAAAGACTCACCAGTTTTATGTTGTTTAATAGCATTGTTACAATTAACTGTAGGTATATTTCTTCTTAGTCGAAGAGTTTGTGTTCCATGCATAGCATAAGTTATTAATAGTAATAAGCAGACAAGAATGATGATTACCAATCCAATACCGAGACCAGTAATCAACTCTGCACTATCTTGATATGTACTTATTGTTTCTATCTGGTCAGTATTCATAGAATTTTGATAAGGTGATATTGTCTTTTCTAAGTGATTGTGAGGTTGTAAAGATGTCAGCGACGATCCTGTTAACGGGGATAGTTTCGTAGTGAACGACTGAATATATTTATTTTTAGAAGCAGATAATGAATTTACCGGTAGATTCGTTTTTCGCTTATCAATGTTCATTAATTTTGATGATGGTTTATTAATATTGTTTGAATACAATTCTATGAATCGACCTTGACGATGCTCATCAAAGTTAGTTAAATCAGCTGCCGTTAAATTAACCTTTAAGTTCTTATTGTTGGTATTTGGTAATGATCTATTAAAGTGATTATAGGTCTTGTTAAACGAGTGTTGAGTTTCTTCTTCATTAATAAAATCAATATACAGAAGTGCATAATTACGTCTTGATGGTACACCACAATCTTCTGCTGAAATAATTAAACATTTTGGTACCAGTTTGTAAATTATCAATAGTGATTGGTTTATTAATTCTTATCTCTCCAGAAGTTTGATCAATAATGAAATAATCTCCTAAAGTTTTATTGCTATTATTATTTAGTGAATTATCAGTCAACTGCCAATTTCCTTCATATACTTCCAGTTTATATATAATCTTACCATTATCCCCATCATCGTAATCAATAGCTTGAACTGAATAAATCAATGTACCAGGATTTGTATTATCTATACTTAGTAAATTAATTCGTTCACTTGGTATATTGAACATTTTAAATTTTGTTCTACTTAAAGATGATTGAATGTTATGACTGATATTCAAATGAAAATTGAAATCTGAATAAGAATATGATGGTTTGATAAATTTTGGTGAATTATCATTTATATCTTTTAAAATGACAGTTACTGTAGCTGTAGATGATAAAGTTGGATTTTTACCTAAATCACTAATAATTATTGGAATTTCATAAGATGATGTTTTTTCACGATCTAAATAACTTTGTTCATTACTTATAGTCGATTGAACAAATAGATTACCATCTGAACGTAAAATCCATTTAGGACCATTATATTGATTTTCAAAGCCTAAAGTAAATATGATTTGTCCATTCTCTCCAATATCTTGATCTTTACCATTTAAATGTCCAATAAATGTATGATGATTTGAATTATATTGCTGTGTACCAGCAATTTTAGTAATATTATTATTAATTCTACTATGATTTATACTACTAACTAAATATTCCATAATTGAACCTTCTTCATCTATCCAAAATGTTGTATTCCCTATTAATTGTGGTATATTATCATTAACATCTTCTATTTGTACATATATCCACGTATGTGTAGTTCTACTAGGAAATTCATCATCATATGCAATAACAGGTAATAAAATTGAATCTTTAACTTCTCTATCTAATGGTATATTTGTTGTTTTAATTAATCCAGTTTTTGAATCAATTTTAAAATGTAAATAAGTTAAATTTAAATTTAAATCTGTATAATTTTGTATAAATTGATCTGTATACTCAAAAAATCGATAATTTATATGTTTTATTTCATCATTATCAATAGCATTCAATTGAATTAATTCAGTATTTTCAGGTGAATTTTCACTAATTTTCACTTCATAACGTAAACGATCGAATTGTGGTCCATTGTCATTTTCATCTAAAATATTGATTTTTAATAATTTTGTTGATGAAAGACGATGTTTTAACTGAAGGTGATGAAAGTACATTATTGATTTGTAGAGTAGGATAATTTTTTACAGAATTTATATTATTCATCTTTTCAGCGTAATCATGGCAGGTAACATAAATGAAATAAGAACTTTTCTCTTCTCTATCTAAAATTGTTTTTGTTTCTAGAATGTATTCAATATCATGACGTCCTTGTATATTCGACGATGAATATTGAATATAAGTGGATGATACTATTGGTTCAATGTTATTTGATATAGTAGCTGCATAGATTGAATCGTCATCAACGGGATGCTAATTGAAAATTATAAGATCTTTTGAATAATCGGATCGAAATAAGTGACTAGTATCTGAAATTTTTCGACCGAAATTTTCTGCTTCATTTAGGTAACATTCTACTTCTCCTGCAGTTCCCGTGTCACGATCTCTGGCAGATACCTACAAACAATCAGGTGAAATTTAGGGAAATGATTTATACTATTGAATTTGATTTAAGTAGTTCAATAGTGAACACATCGTGTTCACGACTTCACCATGAATAGAAACCATGGCCATCAGTCCTTGCGAAGAGAGTATAACCTCTAAACTACTTAGTTAACAGCTAACAAGATTTCATTTTTAACTTTTGTCAGTTTGTTATATATTGTGCAGTGATTGTTCATTACAAATGTTAGTTAACTGCTTACACTGGATACGTTTGAGCCCCACTGATGAAATCTTACTAGAGCTTCGGAATGAATTTCTAAAATCAGTCACTGGTAAGGAGATAAAGATTGTTATAGATCCAAGTTCAACAATAATATCTAATGCACAACATTAAGAAAGTTGATGACATCTACTGTTCTATGATTATCGGCTGTTACACACCCTGAGATCTCATTTGAAACAAACGGAAGTTTGATATCTGAAAGTTCTATATTCAGTAAAAGTTAACTCACTAGTAAAAATGAACTATTGTTAATATCTACCAACATAATTCCTAGTGTAGTTGGGTTGTTTGACCAAGTTAAACCATTTTGAATACAACTTGGCATCAAGGAATTCAGTTATTGAGTTTTCATTTATCCATCTTTTTTGAAGCAGTTATATCAATCATTAGATATTAAATTATGTACGTCTTACGCGTCTCAGATTATTGACATATCTATAAGTTATTAAAGTCATTGACTTTTCAAAGAACCAGGGAAATACAGTAAAATAATTTGATAGACAAGGTCATAATTTATTGGAGAGTGAATCTGCTACAAAGTGATATCATTCAATCACCAATACTATCTAACCATGTTTATTTCTATGTTAATATTTTGTATATTAATATGTAATTTTGTTTAAATAAAGTCTATTATTCTGACTGATAACTTTGTATTTACATATCTATTCAAGTGAATGGCATACGTCAATGATTTGATGAGAGTAGTTATCAATACCAATTCGTTTCAGTCGATTAGTGGATTACATATCTTTTAATAAAATAACTTTTAAATAGTTTTCGTTCTATATCATAATGTGTTCATTACTAACACGTAACTCTTTGGAATTACCTTATAAAAAAAGACTTATCTAATCATTGAATTAACTAACTACTGTGTTGTATCTAGTATTTTTGTTGAATTTTGGTTCTTTTCTATATGAGAGTGAGATAGGGGAAGGGGTGAAATGTAAGAATAATATCCATCATAGATTTTATTTTGATGCTTAACTGTCAATATATTTTAGTTTCCATATGACACTGTAGATAAATCATAACAAACTTAGACCTCTAAATTTGAGTTATTTGAAGCACTCAATTTCAAAGTAACTTTGTAATGGTTTATTGTAGCCAAAATATTATTTATGAAATCTTGTATATTTAGACAAAATGCTTCTTATATTTTGTTAAAAATAAGCAAGATTAAATGTGTTGTTCATGAGATGATAAGAAACTTTATTTTTACTGGTGTTCATAATCAAATGTAAGACGTTTAGGTAGGCAAGTGACTCTTCGACGCCTAAGCTTCATGCTAGTTCAGTAAATGTGTCAACGAATCTTGATGGAATTAATACTTTCCTATAGGGTTCTTATGCGAGTCACTATGCTTTACAACCAAGTTAGTCGGAGTGACAGTTGACTAGATCGATATAATTCAATCAACACTAAAGAATTGCATAAACATGACATTGATCATTACTCACTGATTAATCAGTATACAATCGGGTGTTCTTATATTGTTGTGAGCTGTAGAAGATTAGTTTCATGAATCCGAGGTACATTTAATTTAACTCTTAGAAATTGCAAATTTTGTATTTTTCTTGTTTATGCACTGATTGGTTGGGAGTATTTTGTACCGTTACTTCATATTTCAAATATACAGCTCTTCTTCACACTGAATCTATCTCAAAAGCACAGCACAAATATTCACATTTGAACTGCTAATTTTACAGTATTACTGATCAATGGCTTAGTAACCTATTGTATTAAGTAACAAATTTGAAGAAATTCAGGACAATAACACTTTAACGTTCGATTTCGAGACGTTCGAATATCGTCAGTAATAATCAGCATATAGCTAGAAAAATTAGTAAAACAATGACACTTACCTTCGCAATGAAAGTACCTATAGGCGAATTTTCTCTAACAGTTACTACTTGAAAACGAGCAGAATTAAAACTATTTAGTGTTGAATGCCCAATTATATGTTGTTGCTGTTGATGATTATAATTTGTCCTAGTAGGTTCAATACCGCGTATAGTAATACTTGGCGCTTCATCATTTACATCCAGAACTTGTATTGTAAGTGTAAGCGTATTGCTCAATTGTGGACGTCCAAAATCAACTGCAACAATAGGTAGTATATATGTTCTTGAACCAGATTCATAATCAAGTCTCTGTAATAAAGTTATCCAACCATCTTCTTTACCTAAACGAAAATAATGTTTTACACCAAGATCAGTTTCTTGTGCAATAAAATAATGTACAGTAATTCGTGGATGCGTTGATTGATAAGAATATTGATCATTAATTGTAGAGAAATCAATAGAGTCAAAATCTATCGCTTGTACACGATATATTCGACTGCCAACATTGATATTCTCTGGTAATCCAAGAGTTAAATAGTTTGGATTAGGCAGCTGAATATGGCTATCACTTTCTGAAACTTGATTTTGTTGTGATTGTTGTTGTTGCTGTTGTTTGTCTAGAAATAATTTTGAAAATGATTTAATTCGTGCTTGTGGATGAAATCGATTAGGATGTCCAATAATTTTATGTTCATTATTCAATAACTGTTGAACAGTATCACTTTGTTGATTAGTAGTAATATTGACACCTAAATTGAATTGTGGAGCATATTCATTCACTTCTTTTACATAAATATTAATTGGTAATTGAGCTGTATGACGAATTTTCAGAGACTGATCAAAAGCTAATAGAATCAATCGATACTCTGATTTACGTTCACGATCTAAAGTAAAACGACTTATAAGATGTAAAGATTTGATACTTTTAAGCTTTGGATTAAATGAATTAGTATGTTGTACATCTGTAGTATGATTTAATAATTCGAAATATTCAGCATCTGGACCCTGAGGTAAAAGAGGAAAGAGTAAATGTTAGAGAATTACAATAGTTTTGAAAACAATGACATAAACGTGAATATACCAAAAGTAATTACAGATGTTACAAAAGTGAAGAAGTGATTCGAATGTAATCAAGGGAAGGGAATCAGACGTTTAACGCAAAAATGTATCAATAGCATGGTAATTATTTACACATTTCCATATTTACAATGCTTTTTCAGTGTATTTCCAGGTGAAATGTTGTTAGTATTTTAAAGTTAGCATAATTTCTTCTGTATATAGTCATTTTTATTTCAATTTAATATCACGAACTGGTATGAAATTAGAAAACCGTTAACCACTAGGAATCACTGGAGAGCTGTTTCATTCCTAGTATGGAACTCTTTAGCAGTATACATCCACAACCCCACCAGGAATCGAGCCAAGGACTTTCTGGCTCCGGAGAAAACGCCTTATCATTGGACAACTGAGCCGGCTCCCAACAGTTGGACATTTCTAATCTCAGTAGATTTGCGACATATTTCAATGATCTCATCCATTGCCATTGGTGGGTGATTGCCTCATATTCAACATTGTTGAACTAAATTGGTCAAGTATTTCAGTAATAGGCTATATGTCTTTACGACACTAGATATGATTATCTAATCTAAATAAGAAATCAAGGCTAGAATAGAGCACAGCTGAACATTTTATACACCACAACTACAGAATTTCTAAGGTTAGCTTGGTGAAGACTAAATAACCAACAACGCCACATTTAATGACTAGATTTGATAAAAATCTTGGATGCATACGAGCTTTTGTATCTTTAGAAGCTAGTTATATGACGGTTAACGAATAACAATGAGGCATCTATTATTCTTTATGATCAGATATCAGCTATTCGCCAATGTTTGAGTTTTTCCTCTGAAAGACTATATTTCGATATTGATTTCATTATCTGTGGTGTTTCCGAATTCTATAAAAATACGAAATCCTTTCAAGACGAACTTTGCTTAAATGATACCATTAACAATACTAATAGATACGGAAACAGAGAGTGTCAGACAGTTTTTCTCTTTAAACTATTCATCTAACATAGGATCAAAATGATACTCAGTGATACTTAGTACTTAGTAATTTTTGATCTAAGAATTCGATCAATCTTAAAGGATTAGATAAACTCAATACTGGTCACTATTTAGTGTTTAATCAGCGTTAATCGTAGCATGATTTGCTTAGTAAGCTTTAGAGATTTGAACAGAGCAAGAATAGCAAGCTAAGCAGAATAGGGCATATTTGTTTTACTTTGTTAGGTTTTCATCAGCCGCATTTAACCTATAATATATCAAAATCTATATATTATGTAAATTGATTGGAACTTAGAACATATTAACATGACATAATCAACGTACAAAGAAATTGTAATAAATATACATAGGATCCGAATGTTCCATAATAACATTACGAATAGTAGAGAGAGATTAAGTGATTACATAATAAGACAGTCAGAAGTAATCAGTTGAAATGATTTAAATTAAGCCTAGTCACTTAAATAAGATTACAAATTAAGGATGAAATAGACGATATAATAAAGGTTAGGATTTGAAATTTAATAACAGTGATATTACGAAATAAGAGGTAAGTTATTAAGGTGAGGAAGGACTGATAATTGTTTTCAAGTAGTAACTAGTAAATTATAAAAGAGTGAAATGGGAAGTTTCAGATTAATCATATAGAGTACGATGTCTTCGAGATGTTTCAAGGTTGAACTGTTAAACATTTACATTTCCTGAAAGCAGGAATTTTAAGGATCATATTCAATGAACTTATATAAGTCTTCTTTTTCTCTAACAAAATTGCTTCGTAGATACACTCAAGTTTAAGCAAACAGTTGGCAACAACGTTATATGAACTTTTCAGTTCTTGTTTAAAACTACTTACTAATACAAAAACAAAACTGAATAAATAATCTATCTTACGAATTTTTTTTTGTTTAACGATATGCAATATAATGTTATTCATTCGAAGAGCGTTTACTGACCAAAGTCATAGTTTCTTCGTTTTTAGTCCTTATAGAATCCTTTTGATTAAGTCTCCGTATGGTTACAGATCTAAGTGAATGGAAATCGTCTGCACCATATATATTGACTGCAGAAAGTTAACAGGAAACCTTAATCAGCCTAAATTTCAATATAGTTGCCACTCATTAGCTGGTTGTGCATGATATTAAGCGAAAACTGATGTTCTAATTTATGAAGCTCAAGTGTTGTCGATCTAACTCAAATAACAACATTTACGCTTCTTTTATTATGTCTTACAGATACTAAACTACTTGGTCTGAAAATCTTACTATAATTGATCAACATTAATATTTGATTATTAAAATGATTCCTTTCGTCATGAAATCGTGTATTTCTTAACCCAAAAACCTATTTCACAATGTGACTAAATGAAGTTATGCATAATTCTAAACAAATAAAATTAATTCGAGACGTTTCAGTCGGCTTGTTATTATTTAAGTTAATGAAACTAACTGACAGATCAAATGAATTATTTCAATGTGCAATTTGCATTAATAAATGTACTTTTCGAAACTTTTGAAAGTACTTTGAAGCTGTCTCAACAATGCTGCTCTAAATTTTACAGTTTTTTTTTTCAAGATAAGAAGTCCAAGTTTGTATTAGTCTTGTTCTCTGTTACTTACAAGTCAAATTATAACTAAATTAGTGCCAAAACAATTAAAGTTAATCAGACATCCTTCTGAAACTTTGTGCTGTTCTTTTACCAAATGTGTGTTCTTTAACATAAATTGGTACTCCTGTTTTATTTTTTTTCTTCAATTCCGTAAATTATATTTGATAATCAGACGATTTCATCAATGTATTGTTTAAGTTGGATTGTGACTGACAAACAGAATCCATGAACCGCGTTTCGTCCTATTTGGGACTCTTCAGCTAGATGTACCTGCATCCCAGAGTTAATGTTCACACCAGGACTCGAACTCAATTTCTTTCGTGAAGTTGATCTGTTTCAGTTCATGACAAATTACCAGGAAGATTCAAATACATTCTAATTAGATATCAACGGTTGAAAACTTAAGATATACTATCATGATCGTAAGTATATTTTTTCATCACCACCTTTTCTTTTACTTTTTGGTGAAATGTAAACGGTTATTATACGATTTGTGTGTTAAATACATAAAGTGACAAAAAATAATGCCAAGGGAGTGATAAGAACGATCATAAACATTTACAGAAGAATCCATTCCAAAATTTTTCACTTATAATTTTGTTGAATATTTCCGCATAAAGTGTTTGTAAACCAGAAATTATTTTACATTCCTGCATTATTTAATATGAAAACTTTTTGTAATAATGATAAATATGGTACTAAATAAAGTAAGTATTACCATGTCAACTCTATCACCATAAACATATATATGTACATATATAACAGATTGTTGACAATAAACAATTAAAATTTGAGTTGATTGGATTCGTAACATATTGATGTTAGTAGGGTACCACTGGAAAACACAGAGCAGTGAACAGCTGTTTCGTCCTAGTATGAGACTTCCCAGCAGTAAGCACCCTTAATTTCAATCAAGGAAATCAAACCTATCACCTTCAGGTTAGCAAACGCCTAATACTACACCAATTGGGCGGCGTCCAATCGGTAGAATTCCTAATTCCCTAAATCTGTAATATAACGCGACAATCATCGATTATAATTCCCTCTCCACTTACCTATACTCCACCAGTGAACCATTAGATGCAGCTTTAGCGGTGCAGTGGGTTAAGCGTTCACCAACATAAAGACCATGGGTTTGATTTCTTTAGCTAAATCGAAGGTGTGCACTGCCTAATAATCTTATACTAGGGCGAAACAACTGTCCAGTGATCCCTAGTTTTCAATGGTACCCTACTAACATCAATCTGTGAAGAAACCAATCAACTAGACTTACTACAAATTCTCATAAAACCATCAGAATCTAATCAGAATTATTTTAGAATCATTTTATTTGCTTGATAACTGAAATACAATATAAGTAACTAATAAAGTATAAACATAGCTGTTACGACGGAGATAAATCGGAAGATATAGAACTACCGTTAAACTACAATCTCGTATTGATTTAAGGTTTCATCATAGTATATACCCACTTTAAAATTCGTGAAGGAGTAAATTAATGGCTACAAGTTCAAGTTCCGTTCTACCTATTGTGGTTTAGACGGGCAGGTAGTATCACCAATCTTCATACATAAAGTATGATTATAAACTGTAAACACGAATTTATATTCAGTAAATGAGAAACATCACAAGTAATTCAGCATATATTTAAACCCTTCAACATTGTGATCATATGGAGTGCACAATGCTATTGCAGACCACTGAATTACAATCTCTTACTTCAATCAATTCACGATAAATAAACGCCGTGATCATTTAATTCGGTCGATATTATCTGTATCAATCCGATATATACATACACTACTGAAGTAAGCAACTGATGACATTCCGGTTTTATCTTTTGTAACATCAATGAAACTAATGCAATTATCTCTTCAAAACATATAATGATAAGAAAAGCAGATAAATAGAGAGGGAGGCAATAATTCAAGGTATATAACAATCCAATCACAATTTCTAATGTTGATTCGCATCAGGATTAAATATCAAAATGGATTAAAAAATATAAATACTGTCTACTTGTCATTCTTTATTCTTTAATTAGAAAATCTCTCATGATTGTGGATTTGTTTTCTAAAATTTCAATTAGATCAACAACAACAATAAAGAAAAGGCAATGATCATAGATGAAATAGGCAATTAATTGTTCGTTTCTTTGTTATCCAGATTGTTATCACAGAATATTATCAATATTTAGAAGAAAACAGTGATTCTCCACAAACCTACTCTCTTAATGATATGAATATGCTCACTGTTGAATATCTTTGAGAAGAATATCAGAGATTCAAGTTCAAATCATTGGTTTTCAGTGAAGTAGTATTATGATATTATGTTTACTATGAACTTGTTTAGATCTACAAGTTCATCCTGAATAAAACTATAGATGATCAACATAGATGAGTATCAAACATTAACATTACATTTATGTGTATTATTCTTCGGTTTTCTATCGTTCATGAGTTAATACCAATCAGTCACTTAATGAAAACAATAATAATAATAATAGCTGTATCCAATAGTATGTTTAGTATATAAAATTTAGATTACAGATACATAAGAAACAGGAGTCATTGTGTTACATAATAATGCGTATTTTAACAGGAGAGATTTCTAATTAGATTGGCTTTTACAACATTTTCGTCACATAAAACATGTACTAAATACAGAATAGTGGAGTATTTATACTTTTCCTTTGGTGACTATATTCAAATGTAACGACATTATGTTCTGTAAGAAGATATATACACTATACTAATGCATCCATTAAACACTATAAATTAATTAAACTCAATGTTGATAATCTGTTAGTTGAGAATGATTCTGTTTTGTTTTAATTGATATACTTTGGAAATTATTTCAGAAATTCACTTCATTCAAAGGAATACAACTATAGTTAATGTAAATTCATATCTTATATTCCATTTTAATAAAGTAATTTTTTTTAATTTAGTCAACTATTTAGATAGTAGTATATCAATCCAATGTTAAATAGTATTGTATACAATTACAATTGAAATCTTCCATGAAGTATAATAAGCAGATAAGATTAAATGATGTTTGTAATAACTTAGTAATTTTCAGCCTACATGTTAGGCAATGAGAACAGAATCAATATAAATCAAAACTATTTGACAATAGAAATAATGAAATCAGTTACTGTTTAATAGTTTTCAATAATTGATTAGTTTCTTAATGTTTATTCTCAGTTTTCTGGATATATCACTATGTTACTTCACTAATCTATGTATGAATATATTCACTGTAGTAAAAGTTTGCTTTCTGAATTTTATTATAGACTATTAAATATTCATTAATATATTTACGAGAGTTTTTTATCCCTTATGGAATTCATACTTCATCAGCTCACCAATTAATCAATAAATATGATGACTTCTTTTGGTAGTTACTATGAATAAAGTCAGTCGAATTGAAATTGGTTCAATTGGTAGTGTAAAGATTGAGATTTTAGTTTATTTTCATTGTTTGAATTAGTCACAGGATCGATCATCGACTTGAATACCATTGAAAACTAGAAGATACTGAATAGCTGTTTCGATCTAGTGTGAAACTTCACGACTGGTTACGCTATCAAATCCAGTCAGCTATTTCAAAACAGGACCTTTAAATCTCTTTCAAAGAACTGCTTAACTAATGGTACTAACTATGTAAGCGGAGTCAAGATTGCGCACTTTTGAGGAGTCACATACTAGGTGTAAATTGCTATCCAGTGCTCCCTAATTTGCAGTGGTACCCGAATCGAAATAAGATCAAAATGGGATTTTCGACTTTTGTGTTATGTACAATTTACAAAGCAGAAGAAGCAAGTATTTGATGCATTTAACACATACATTTTTACTCTTCAATAGCATAATCAGAATATTTTTATATTAATTTTAAATGTTATGGATTATGAAAAGTAATTCATGTAATGAAAAATTAAAGTCACTCAATTTTTACTTTCGGCTTAAAATTAATTAAGTTACTTTTTCAACTTTAGTCGGTTCGTATCTCTGTAAGACTTTTACAACTCATCACAGCCTCAGTCTACTTTAAGCAAGTAAGCAATTATTGATGATACTACTAAGCTTTTCACCGCATTTATTTTATATATTTTCCATCATATTTGTTGTTCACCTTAGATCATTAGTTAATATCCTAATTGTTGAGGATTCAAATCCCTAAAAATACAATTACTCATTAAATCAAATGGAAGGTCTTGTATAGAGGTTTTTTAGGTTAATTTGTAAACTTTCATCAATTAATTCAATTTCAAATGTGAGATATATCAGACATTGTTTGGCTAGTCTCGTCTGACATAGCTTACTCTACAATATAATCTTCGTACACGTCTAATCTTTAAGAGTAGCTATGGGCTGGGAAGGAATAAATCAAGGTATCCGTTCGAAGTACAAACTATCAAGGAAATCAGACATAGAATCCGGCTACCCTAGATATTTTAGTTGTATTGTATCACGGACCATGCTAAATCAATACAATTCTACACATTTGTCTCATCTGAGAGAAAACATAACACTAATGCATATCATCGAACTCGTCATTGTACACCTTTACAATCTTTCACTTGATCCTATCTGTAACTGAAGTTTGATAAGATAAGATGTGTATGTATTTCGTATATTTGATAACATACAGGCTACTCTAAGTTATTTTCAACTACTTATTAATCCAATTTTCCAACATACTTGTAAATTCATCTACTTCATCATACCACATTATAAACAGAACATAAGTTCAAACGCTTGCATAGATAATCTACCCATACATATAGAATTTACACATCAGAATTCTTTCACTCGTTATATTTGCCAACTATATTTATTGTATAAAAGTTAGTTTCGAAGAGAAAATCAGATTAAATTTATTTTTATTATCATTACTTGACTATTATTACTATTAGTATTGTTATGATTTTTATTGTTATCAACTGTTTCTCTTAAATGACAGTAATAAAAGAGCAGATGAAACCATTTAACATAAATAAACCAATCAAGTTGAAGTTTGCACTAAGTAGTATCTCTACACAAACATAGGTACATGTATGTATATATAAGTAGTTGACAGGTACATTTCCATACCATACATAGCAACCAAACAATTACGGTATGTGCACGTGCAACAAATGCTAATAAGTAATAATTGATTCAATTAGAATAGGATAGATATATACATAAAATGATAAAAAGTGAATCAACTATTTCAATGTCAAATCTGAATACTATTCATATACTACTTATTAACAACAAATAAGTAAATTACTGTTGCTTTATTGTTTCTTTTTTTTATGACTACACAATTAAAAAGCACTTAACTTATATTCAGTTAATTTTAAATATCTACATGAAGATCATTTTTTTCTCTCTGTATTGAAAGTAATGCATTAACTCTTCTATCTTTTGATTTACATTTACAATATAGTTGATTCAGTGTTTACTTGTTATTCTTTCTTCATGATGTGTTATGTATTTATGTTGAATAGAGAACATTTGTATGCATAAATGTACACATATGTAGTTACTAAATAAATACCTACTTAGTGTATTGCTTCTCTTAGTCTCTCACTCACTTATCCTACTAAGACTAGACTAGTATATATATATATATATATATATATATATATATATATATATATATATATATATATAACAGTAGAATAAAGGTAGTTTCATTGATAAACTGTCATTGTCAATTACCATGTCATTCACTCATTCAAATACTAATTCTCTTCATACTCTATTATTATTATTGTTATTATTGTTATTATTATTATTATTATTATTATTATTATTGTTGTAAATACATTAGAACCAATTCATGTTGAAAATGATTACTGTTGATTGTCACACTCACTCTAAATCCTAAACAGAGTTATTAATTTATTCCCATTTAGCTTCTATTATTATTACTCTTATACACTGTCTTTTGCCTTATCTACTATTATCCTCTATTTAATTGTATTCAACAAAAAACTTGTTTATTTAAAAAAAATGATTATTTACTCAATTATAAGTAAACAATTCAATGAAATAAAAATTTAAGTAATTAGTTATTCATTTGATTGAATATGTCACAGATCGATGCTGACAGGGTACCGTTGAAAACCAGGGAGCACTAGACAGCTGTTTCTTTTTAGTATGAGACTCCTCAGGAGTGCGCACCCCAGATTCAACATCAGTGGCTTCAGGTTGATGGCGAACGCCTAACCATCTGCACCACTAGATTGATAGGCATACTGTGGTGGAATTCTCATTTCCATATATATATTTCACGACGATCATCCATTGTTATTTGTGATATCTGTTTCACTCCTGACAAGTCTAAACCCCACTAGTTACGACTTCTCACTAGAGCTTTAGGAACATCTTGAATTTAGCCGAAAATTGATGAAAGTGGGAATTCTACCCTCGGATGCCGACCCAGTGGTACAGATGGCTAGGCGTTTACCATCAACCTAAAGCCACTGGTGTGAAATCTGGGGTGTGCAATGCTGAAGAGTTCCACACTAGAACGAAACACCTGTCCAGTGCTCCCTGGTTTTCAACGGTACCCTGCCAGCATCATTCTATGACATATTCAGTCAATTAAAAAAAAGAGAATTGTTTTAATTGATTTCTGGATAACTTTTTAGTAACTTTTCTACATGTAATATGCAAATAAATTGGTATGCTGCTAGCTTATCAACTGCATAAACTGATAGATAACTTTTAAGACTTTTAAATATTTGCTGAATATGAATGCGAAAATTCATTTTGACAAATATACAGCATTATGAAGATTTACTTATACATTGAAAAATGTATTCTAGTTTTCTGCTGATAAAAAAAGAGTAAAAACATTTTCTGCATTAAATGTGCACACTGTCAAAATGAAATCAGCCCTATTACGTTTATAAATAGTCGTCAAATGTAATTATTCTCTGGATTGTAGTCTTTTGTTTTGAAACTTCTAAAACAGCCTAATCTGACAATAGAAATGAAAGTAGACGCTGATAAGTCCCAGATAGGACGAATAGCACGTCGTGGATTTCGCTTGTCATTCATGATTTAACTTGAAAAAGCCGTTATAGATTGAATAATACTAGCAGATAGTAGCACTAGTGTTGTGAGTAGTAGTCATAGTTGTTGTAGTGTCAGTGATAATTGAAATTATGATAATAATTGTGATATTGCATTTCTCTATACTAAAAATCAGAATAGTCATCAAGGAAATTATTCCCTTAGTATTTGAACAAACTACGCAGTGTTTATCAGATATAAAATTAAGTGTTTGTAGTTTCATTTGAAATATATTATAGAACAATGTAGAGTAAAAAAACACCATTATCTTTTGTTTCCATGTAGACTCAAAGACTAAAATCCTCTATGCTAAATGAAACATATGAATTTTCAATTACATGATTAGTTACTAAAAATTAAGTTAAAATATTTATCCATAATTAGTGGTAAACTGCTATGAAGTTGTTAAGCATGTTAGATCCCCAAAACTCACTTGGCAAACCTGTTATTTTTGCGGTTTTATTGTGTAAATTTAAATTTCCTGTTTCCGCGCCAAAAAGTTACCTTCTCACATTCAGTTCGTGTTTCCCACTTGGTAAGACACTAAATCTTATTGGCTGATTGTTTATTTTAGTACGCTATTTATAACATTCCAAAGACGCTCTCTGTTTTTTGTTTATATACGCATGGGTTGTGTGTGTTGATGTCGTCTGACAGGCTGCCTGTGGAATTTAACACTTCTTGCTGTCTTCGGACTTCTTACACTAGTTAGCTAGGCTGGGGCGCTGCGGAATAGAATAGCTTCCTGTTATTGTGTCGCTGGTCCTACGTTCGTTAGCAGGTAACTAGGTGTCACCCATAACTCGCAAATCCTTAGCAGAAGTTAAATAACGACCATTATAGAAATGCATTCAATATCATTATATATTTATAGCAATAAAGATATAATACTAACATAATCAGAGATTCATAGTTTCTATTAAAGTAAGTTGCCACAAACTTCTATTTAGCATTCACTTAAAATGCATTTAGTAAAAGTTATATTTCACAGAGTTTTTTCTTTCCTATATAACATCTAACAATTTTTGAATAATAATAGATTTTTACCAGTTAGTCATATTTACAGATGCAATGTTCAACAATCAAATGAATGCAACTAATCACTTTACATCAATTCCATTCAATACAACAAAGCATTTGACAGTCTACACAAGCAAACACTATGGAGTCTCATTCAATGCTATGATGTATATCAGAATATTGTCAACATCATATGGAATTCTGACGAAGAAATGCAATCGAAAATAGTTCATGTTGGGCAACTCACACATTCATTACAAATGAAGATTGGTGTCACACAAAAATGCTTACTCTCAACCACCCTCCTTCCTCGCCTCCTCCTCCTACTCCTCGTGGTTGACCGTATTATGAAAACTGAAACATCTCAACGAAACACGAAATACAATAGAATACTCAAATACAACTACACAATTCGGACTTTTCACATAACCAACAGAGATCTCTTATCTCACACACAGAAATATGTGCAGGTTAAAACGACCAGTGTCGAAACAGCCTCGACACACAGAAGTAGGCCTCAATTTAAACAAGTGACAAATCAGGATTCTCCAATTCCACACAATGAATGCCAATCAATTCACACCTAATTTGATGCAGAAATCACAGAAGATGTGGAAATTTTCACATATCTGATCATCCTCATCATTGATAAACAACGTGGATATAATCTAATACAGATGTGAAGACATGAAGTGATAAGGTGAGGAATGGGGACGACAGCATTTCTACAACTGAACTACATCTGCAAATCAAACCAACTATCAATCAACATCAAAGTCGCAATTTTCAACCCAAACTTCAGGACACTTCTATCGTATGGAGCTGACGCATGTTTGGTGAACAACGGAGAACATCATTCAAACGGTATAGGTATTTATGCATAGGTATCGATACAGGATATTGTGGATCTGTTGGTCAGACATCATCGACGAGAAGTTACTGTGATGATAAACAGAGTAATGAACTTTGAGTTGAGGGTAGGTTGGTGTTAATTATTAAAAGACGCTTGATGTGTGTGTGGTGGGTAGGTGGATAGGTGACACATTACGGAAATCACCAAACTATGATACAAGGCCAACCCTAACATCAAATTCTGTAGACCAAAGAAGAAATTGAGTAGTGAGTTGGGTGGGAGCAGAAACAAAATGAATGGATTTCACTTGGCAATAAATGGAAAGGTGGTCGCAGGACAAATTTGGTTGGAGAATCCTGGTTGTTGTCTTATGCTCCACCAGAAGTAGCAGGTAAATTGCTTAATAAATGAATGAGTATCTATGCAACTACCATTCGTAATTATTATTCAGTAGCATCAATGCTTCGACAGTTAGAAAACAAGAGGTTGAAACCTTTAAGAAAGACTAACAATGCTTCACTGCTATTTATTATTGAAATTAACTGTTTAGTTTGAATTAAAAATTTTCAGACAAAAGTTAACATTTTAGCACTAAGTTTTCATTCGAAGTCATGAATAAATCCTAAATCAATTTTATTAGTATTAAAAAAAAACTTTTAATAGTAGTTAAAAGTTTTGTCCAGAAAAAATTCAAGTATTTAAGAGTTCATACATCTGAAGTTGAATCAACTTATATACTCAGAATATACACTTATTTCGGAACCCAGAAATTATTTAGATTAGAAAATTGTTATTGTATAATTTAATATAATTGAATTTAGCGATTGAACAGTTATGATTTCATCTGAAGCATCAAGACCAAGATTTCTAGGTTCAACAGAGAACATTTAACCTTCAAACTACTGAGTTATTTGGCATCTAACGATTAACATTGCTAACTAGCTTCAAAAGATGATTCTTGGAGTTTTAGTACGAAAACCGTATCAGAGAAGTTCAAATAGTTAGGGTCTGAGCTAGTTATCCATGATAGTAATGGATGAAATTGTGTAGATATATCGCAATTTCCTGGTAGTTTAGTGAATATACAATCCTGTAGTGTCATAGTAGAATATAGGAACTGTTCAGTGCTTCCTGGTTTTCAGTGGCTATCTTACTCAGGACTATTCATAAAATAGAATACATGAATAAATACTGTGTTGTTATCTCTCGTTTCACAGATAAACATCAATTATTCAGAAATAAGACGCCACTTAACAAAACATATTATTGGATAAAGTAGTACTTAAATAAAACACATGTAACCACTTTTACATAGCAAAATTTTGAAAAGGGCGTTGCACTAACTGGTACATTGAATACAATGAATACATTTCGTGATACGTTAAGTAACAAAGGCCAGATAAAGTCAGAAACTCATTTATTTTTTTAAATTTCTGTGAGATTCCCCAGTACAATAGAAATACAATATATGTAACGTATTATCACCGATGAAAATTGACGATCGTCGAGCTATATCACAAATTGATGAAGGTAGGAAATCTACCACTGGATCCCGGCAATGGCGCAGATAGCTCAGCGTCTACTGTGAGACATGAATGTCATGGGTTCAATTCACTTATTGAATCAATGGTGTGTACTACTTATGAGTCCTATACTAGGACGGAACATCTATTCTAGGAATATATCATTACCACACGATTCTGTGGTTTTTACTGGTATTTTGCCAACATCAATCTGTGACGAATTCAGTCAGTGAAAACTTAATACCAATTTACATAAACCACCTCAATTCAATTAAATTGACATTCAACCATCTCTACAACATCCAATTATATTTAAACTTGAAACATTTTGTGATCTTATCAATCGATAATTCAACTGATCATCTAATAGAAACCTTACATAAATTCATTTGATAGATAACAACAAGTTAATTATATTAGAATAAAACAGCTGTTCAATACTTTATGGTTTTCGCTGGTAACCAAATCAACATTAATCTTTGATTAATACAAACAACTAAACTTGTTACTTATCTCTATGAGGTACCACATTAAATTAGTCATTTTTTTCAAGATAAATCGATAGAAACAGTTTAAACGAATAACATTGTTCAGAAATGATAAAATAATGTTTATTTGACTGAAGAAAACAAGCAAAGCCAAAAAACTTGAAGTAATGAATTAAGATTAAGAAAGATTCTTCTTCTGTTTATTTCTTTTTCCCCTACTAACTAACCTAATTTATTTATTAACCACAAATAATTCCTTATTATTAAAATAAAAAGAAATAAAGAAATAACATTTAATTTAATATTTATCATTGATAATTGAATCTAAATAATTTAACAAGAAAAAAGAAAAAAAATAGTTAGTCAAGCCTAAATCACTTTGATATTCAGTAGTATACATTGATGTTGTTTAATTTTTTTACTTTAGTTTTCTTTTTTGTTATTTTATCGATTTGTTTTATGATGTTTTTGAGTAGTAATTTATTTTTTCGAGAAATGATTTATTTTTAAGAGTAAAATTTCTGATTTGATAGATTTGATGGTATGCAGGTATATGCAGCCGATGAGTCCTGAATAGGACGAAACGCGCTTCCTGGATACCACTTGCCAGTCACAAACCAACTCAAATAATTCGATAGAGTTTTTACGAAGATAGATATTAAATTTGGATGTTTGTATTTGTCACAGATTGATATTAGTTGAGGAATAGTAAAAACCAAGAAGCTGTTTCTTCCTAGTATGAGACTTTCCGTCAGTTCTCACTCTGGATTATAAAAAATAACTGAAAATCACGACCTCTAAGACTGACGGCGGACGTTTAACTATCTGTACCGCTAGGCCACTCAGCGTCCAGTGGTAGAATTTCCACTTCAATCAATTCGCCCCTATAATACGATGATCATCAATTGTCATTAGTGATAACTGTCTCCCTCTAAACAAGTTTGAACACTTCCAGTCACGACTTCTCACTAGAACTTTCAGAACATCCTGAATTTAGTCACTAGTGAGCTGATTATTATAGCTAGTTTAAGGTAGGTTTTGTGGAGATAGGTATTAAGTTTCCGATTTCTAAATCATGCGTGTACTATTGATCAAAGTGCCATGAAACTTTCACTTTTATCAGTTTTATGTCAAGGACACATTTAAAGTGATCGATTAAAAGTCTTATATCCCCTGTGCAAACTTTGTATCACTATTTCAGAGACAAGCAAAAACTGACAACTACAAAAATGCAAATACATATAGAAGATTTACAATATAATGCAATTAACGTTGCAAGAAAAAAGATACAACATTATTTTAGGAAAACGATACTGGTGGTAATCCTTAAGATCAATTAAATGTTTAATTCATGCCTACCGAAGGTAACTGTTCCCTCCCAAAGTAAAACAATCATTCATCATAGATCCTACAGAGACATTATTATCATTTTGTTTAAGAAAAGAAGGGGTGTTTGGGAATTTAATTACACAAGAATATAATCATTCAGAAATCATAAAACTTTCAATTGATTTCAGAATAGGCTTGTATCTTCCCGTTGATTTGTAATGGACTGAAACTTGGTCAGCCTCTGTTGCCATATGTGCATTCTGAGCGGATTGCCTCTATATAGCGGTATTACACAAATAGGACGAAACGCGCGTCCTGGATTCCACTTGCCAGTCACAATCCAGCTTAAATATTTCAATTGATTTGTTTTCATATTTAATTTATTAAACTGATGTCACATTCAGGATATTTTCAGTGTAAGTTATATTCATCTAAATAAAAAAATTGCTTTAATGCAAATTACATAACAACTAACTAGTAATAATTAATTCAATGTGACTTTCTATTTAATTCGTATTATAAAGCACTCATGTTAACTCTTGTAAAGCGCATTTATAGTTGATGATTTTGTTTAACTTAAATACCAGTAATTTCGTGATCCCTGTCACTGAATACCTGACAATAACTTTGCCTCGGTTACGGGTCAACCACCCTAAAAAATTAGCAGAGGACACAACACGTCAGCACACTGCAAGGTCATATCAATAGTAGCAGCTTAAACATTTTACAATGATAACAAGAGATGTGAATTTTCAAGTTATTTCATCAACGTTGAGAATAAACTTTGACTATTTTTTTATGTTTTTATTATAGTTCAAAGCTTAAATTATCTGATAATGAAAGGACGGAGGAGTGATGTAAATTTTCTTATGTAAACTTATGTGTGTTCAATAATTTCTTCATTACTGTTGAGTATGTATTTCGAGTTGTGCAGGTAGATCATGACCACAGTCACCTATATGGTACGGAATAATTCCGTTTGGTTTACATCATCTGAGGACGATTATCCAACAAGCAATTTATAAACTCTTTCATGAAATCACTAGTTAAATCAACAGTCTAATGTTTGAATTATAAGCGGTAATGAGATAAGGAAAGCATATTCGTTTCTATTTGGAACTAGTCATTTGGATATACCGGTACTGCTAATGTTGGTATTCTTATCGAAACTCGAACCTTACTATTTATTACTATGAATTTCAACGTGTTACGGAAAGTAAACTGGAAAATTCATTTGGAAATATGTAATTTTAATGCCTAAGTGGATATATTTCCACATTTTCATGGGTGTTGAACAAAATGAGAAATCAAAAAAATTAATGCATGATATTTCATTGTACGAAGAAATTGGGAAGACTGTTGAATTTGTAGTGACAATTATCAAGCTCAACCCTAGCTAATCTTAGATAAATATAACTAGTGTTAATGAATGTTAATCACTTACGAATCAAAATAAATGTCAAATTAACAATCTAAAGGTTAAATGTATACTGCAAGGTCTGAAGGTTGTTGGTTGAAGAGTTGGTATTGTCGTATAGTCTAATAATGGGACAATACACGTAATCATTGGTATCTGACTTCCTATAGTTAGTTATCGACAAGTAGGATGCAACTCGATGATCTGGACTTCGCAGATGATCTAGATTTTTAAGCCCATACACGCCAACAAATACAAGTGAAGACAACCAACGTAGAAGCAACCTCAGCATCAGTAGACCTGAACATACATAAGGAAAAGATCAAGATCCTCAAATTCAACACAGAGAGCACTGACCCAATTAAACTTCTTGGTGAAACTCTGGAAGAAGCGGATGCTTTCACGTACCTGGGGAGCATCATCGATGAACAAGGAGGATCCGATGCAGATGTAAGGGCAAGGATTTGCGAAGCAAGGGCAGCATTCCTACAGCTGAAAAACATATGGGACTCCAAACATCTGTCTACCAACCTCAGAGTTAGACTATTCAACTCGAACGTCAACACAGTTGTTCTGTATGAAGCTGAAACGTGGAGAACTACTCCAAACATACTCAGGAGAGTACAGGTATTTATAAACAACTGTCTAAGTAGAATATTGAATGTCTTTTGGCCGGAAACCATCAGCAACAGCCTACTATGGAAGAGAACAAACCAACTTCCAGCTGAAGAGAAAATCAGGAAACGACGTTGGAAATGGATAGGACATACATTGCGCAAATCATCAGACTGTATCACGAGACAAGCACTAACTTGGAATCCTGTTGGACAACGGAAAAGAGGAAGGCCAAAGAACACACTGCGTCGAGAGCCGGAAGCAGACATTAAAAGGATGAACAGTAACTGGAGACAGCTGGAAAGGATTGCTCAGGACAGAGTTAAATGGAGAATACTGGTGAGCGGCCTATGCTCATTTGAGAGGGGTCACAGGCGTAAGTAAGTAAGTAATTGTTAGCCTAACTAATATCTGTTCGGGATATACATTATAATATAGTATAACATTAGATGATAGGAAAATTGTATACAGTGTTTCCTACCAAATATGTTTGATTACAATAAGGAGATTCTCAAATACATAATAATCTACATTGTAGTAGAATTTCTGTTAATTACATGTTTACTACTACAACTACATTGTTTTACATCTTTGAATAGATTTGACATTTGAATTCTTAAATAATCATTACTCGATTCTTCATAAAATAAAATAAAAGAAGGATATTAAGAAAAACAAACGAACCACTACGTTCTTTTTTTAAGTTTCTCTGTAATAAAACTCATAACAGATTGTAATCATTTTAGAAAATCCGATCAAGACAAGTTAATCTATGTTAGATAGAATAAGTTACTTTTAACAAAAGTTAAACAGGAATAATAATTTATAGACTAAACATTTCACCAAGTGTCTGTATAGATGAGTAATAAAGTTATAACTTTGTAATATTCAACTTGGTAGGTAAATATAGTAAATCAGATCGACCGATCGAGAACAAAGAAGGCAAGCCAATCATCGAGATTCAAAAACAAAGGAATAAATGAGTAGAACACTTTGAGGAACTCTTAAATTGGCCAGCTTCGCTGAACCCACCAGATATTCATGCAGTATCTACAGATGTCCCGATAGATGTCACTCCACCAATGATGAAAGAAATCAAGATAACCATCAGACAGATCAAAAGTGGGGAAGCAGCAGGACCTGACAATATACCAGCCAAAGCAATCAAGTCAGACATAGACATAACAGAAAAGATGCTCCACGTTTTATTTAGGAGGGTCTCGGAGGAAGAACAGGTGTCGGCAGACTGGAAAGAAGGACACCTTATCAAGATACCATAGAAAGGAGATCTCAGCGAATGTGAGAATTACAGAGGGATCATACTATTGTCAGTACCTGAGAAAGTCTTCAACATAGTGTTGTTAAACACAATGAAAGATTCCGAGGATACTCAACTTCGAGATCAACAGGCTGTTTTCTGTAAGGATCGGTCGTGCACATACCAAATCGTAACACTACGGATCATCCTTGAACAATCAATTGAGTGGAACTCGTCACTGTACATCAACTTCATTGACAATAAGAAGGCGTTTGACAGTGTAGACAGGAGATCAGTATGAAACTTCTTTGACACTACAGCTTACAAGAGAAACTCGTCAATATTATTCGAAATTCTTACGAGAGACTACAGTGCAAAAGTGTGCATGGAGGGCAGCTGACAGAAGTAATACTTATCACTTCCAATTACATAATTTAATAATTTTTCATCATAAAGAATAGTTTTACGTTTTTCTTAAAAAGTTGATCAAAGATGAAATACAAAATAGAGATTGTTTCTTTCTAGGGAAAAAACCATTGAACTTAATAAATATTCATTATATTATAAAAACAAATGGATCTTAGACTTAAAATGTCTTCATTAATAATTAACTAGTTGGTTTCATAATATACGATTAATGAATTACTCGTAGAGATATATTTCGATAAAATATTTTATTAGATAAGTAGTATTTCTATTACAAGAATTGATGTAGATCAGTATATCTTTTATAAAGTGAAAAAATAGACGTCATTAATCCACGACAAACTACGAATTGATTTACAATTAAGTTGAATAATCGTCAACGTTAGTGCCTGTTACTCCTAGTGAAGTATCGTCCACGAACCAAGTTATTTCAGCTAAATATGTGATTGGACTTCCTTTCAAGTTATTCCTAAGTGCCATTCGTTCATTCCATTTCTGCACCCGCCGAACTCACTACTCAATTTCTTCTTTGGTCTAAAGAATTCAATGTTAGGGTTCGCCTTGCATCACAGTTTGGTGATTTCCGTAATGTGTTACCTATCCACCTAGCCACCACACACACCAATTGCCAACACCGATCTTCATCTGTAATGAATGTGTGAGTTGCCCAACATGAACTATTTTCGATCGCTTAGCCATTGAGTGACTGATTTAAGATGCCTCGGTAAACATTTTTAAATTTAATCGATCAGTGGTAAAGAGCAACAACCAGTTAGTGTTGCTGATGAATACTGTTGTACCCCAAACTTGTCTAAACTACGTTGGTTAATAGTTTTCTTAAGAACTTCAATGCACACAAATGCAATATTTGGTAGAAAAGGTGTTGTGGAGATAAAATTAACTTTCTAGTTGTGAGTGCACACTTCCAAATAAGCTGATACTAAAATGAAACAGCTGAAAAGTAACTTCTGGTTTATAATAATACTCCCATCATTTTAAATGTGTGGTGAATACCTCCTAAGAAATTCAGTAACTTTTAGTTCAGGAAACTTATATAGGCTTTTAAGTCCTGGATCTTTTCATCATAAACTGACTTTGATTATGTTGTCACTAAAATCAAGGAAGTCCTGGACAGACGCTTTAACCTAGGACTACTCAGCAGTAACAGTTGCGACCCACACAGGGACTGAACTTTGAATTTGTAGGTTTTGTGATAATCACTAACCTATTTGGACAACTGAATTGACATCTAATGATACATATTTTAAATTTCAAGATGCTCGCTATCAGATTACCATGTGTGTGAAGGTCGTTTATCTCAAAACCGTAGATATCGTTTGGATATTGTAGAATACTATAGACCTCACAGACAATAAGAATCTTTTTTTTAAATGAGTCTACCCATAGCGTCTTAGTACAAAGATTTGATTTTACCTAAATAAATTCATCTACTTAGGGTAATCAATCCACTAGTGATTCCAATCACAAGCGAATTACTTAGTCAACTTGGATAAGATGTATCCAACAAGTTCATCAGGTCATAATAACCGATACTTTACATGTCAAAGGAAATAATATATATAAACTTGCAGTAAATGCAAGAAACATTACATTTGACAAAGAAGCC
This sequence comes from Schistosoma japonicum, assembly GCA_025215515.1. Classification (NCBI taxonomy): domain Eukaryota; kingdom Metazoa; phylum Platyhelminthes; class Trematoda; order Strigeidida; family Schistosomatidae; genus Schistosoma; species Schistosoma japonicum. Next base: position 11,360,913 of record CM046066.1, read on the forward strand.
TCTATCATCTGTGTCTACGAGGAAGTCAGCTGGTTACTGAACATCATGGCTCATCTCCGTTCGTATTAATGTATGTAACGCATCAAGACACTTCTAAGTTGGCAATTGGGCAAGTGAGAAAGTTATAAAAATTAACGAACGAATGATGGAAACATAGTTGTAGTTAACAATTGGTTAAAATGCGGATCGACAAAGCAAGCTACTCGTCAGTTGGGAATGAATACTTATAGAACACTTATTTTTATCAAACAAGTCATGATAATAGTAGAATGACAATCAGTGATTTCAAGATAAAACTTTTTAGTCCAACTAACACAACACCTCCAAAATGATCGCATCACTTTATAAATCATACACTCGAGCACATATTCACGCATACACTCATAACAAAACAAAAACTTACTTCTAACTTATAAGCTACAGTCCCATTTAATCCATAATCGAAATCTTTTGCAAGTGGTAAAGTAGCGATTTCACGCTTTTTATTATTAGTACTACTATGAAGTAAAGAACTTTCAGTAGTTATAGATGGAAACCAATATGGAAGCATTAAAGACGACGCTGTAGTTGGAGCTGATGATGATAACATAGATAATAAATAATGATGATCGATTGTCGATATATCTTCACTTAATTCAAGTTTCAATCCACTTGTATATTGATCAAAACGTGGTGTATTATCATTTATATCTCGAATATTTACAGGAATGTTGATTAAAATTGGTTTAAATGTACGATTTCGACTGATTAATGCAAATTCTAAAATAATTGTACAGTCAATTTCTGATGGATCCTCAGTAGAATCTAAATAAAGGAAAAGTAAAAATGTAAAGATTGAACACCAAATCAATTAACATAAATCAAACGAGTAATTTAAATGTTCACATCATGATCTGACTATGGTTAGACAACAGCTAAAACCATGGAGAGATTAGGTTGCTGTTTCATCAGTGTATACGACTCCTTAGATATACTTCACTACCCTATTAAGGATTGATGTAGTCACCTCTAGACCCAGTAGTTCGCGCTTAGTTAATACATAATTTTTAAAGCCCTTGCTCTCAACAGCCAGAAAACACTAAGCCTCGAAGAAATGTTTTATCTACCTCACTTTTGAACAAGACAGATAATATCATAAATCATTAAATTCAATACTAAATATTAAAAAAACATATCACTTAGTAATTCATGAACGACGTTAAATCTGACACGTGTGTCGATTAATCCAAGTTACCATATCACATCATCGCAGTAAGATCAATGTCAAAATAATAGCAGCAGTAGTAATATCAGTAGTAACAAAAGAGAACCTAATAATAAAATATGATTACTTATGGCATAGAATAAATTTGAAACTTCAGGTTTGAGAAGAGACAAACATAAGTTTTAGCAATCACACTAAACAATATTGAGGAAGGTTGCACTTATTAACATAGACCAGGTCAAAAGTTAACGACTTTATAGATTGATGGAGTGTATTGATTTAAATTCTTCTACTATGCATTTAACTTCAGTAGCACTTATTCATTAGCTCTAAAAATCACAAAAATCATCTCATAGATACCAGAGACTAAATATCCTACAGCTATCGAATGTTTTTCACTTTTAAGGACCATGATCCCCAGACATATAATAAAGCACATGGAACTACTATCCAGCATTGATTCACTTGAAAAGTACAGGTTAGTGTATACTTATCTCCGATACCCAGTCTAAGTGCGATTGACAGCTAATGATACCACCCGTTTTAATCACCAGGACCCCGTTCCGCAAATAAACTTGTAATCATTAATGTAATGTTTACTATAATATAACTTAATATCAATTGCAAATTCATACAATTCTGTTCATTTGATTACTATTTTAATTATTGTTTTTATAATGTTTTCAGATGAAATACTTTGATGCACCAGTAATGATCCTATTTTTTGATTAATACTATCTATCTGTTTCATCAAGTGATTGTTAATTTAACACTAACTGTATGCATACTTATATCCTAAAATAAAATGCTAGAACAACAACTAGATAGTATTGTATATTTATTGTATGATTACATGTAGAATACATTCACTCTGTTTAGGACTCGGTAGCTGGATGTGTCTGAATTTCAGTACATACTTTTTATACTGAGATTCCAACCTAGTACCCATCGATTCAAATATCAGTGCCTTATTGATTAAGCTAATGAGTTCTAAAGTTCACATATTTATTCATCTGATGTAAATGTAATGAAAATGGCTTATATTATCCTGAAGTTGATATTTAAGACTGAAGTATATCAGTCTGTGTTTCCAAGCATACCTAAAACTTGTGACTAAAGGCTAAATCTAAATATTTTACTCAGAATGTATATGTGACAATAGTTGAATTCTTAACTATCACTAATGACAAATTGCATACTCCAACTAATATTAAATGTCCTGTATAAAATAACAACCTATTATGCACAAATCACTTTTCAGAGAAATACAAATATACCTATAGTTGACTGAATACTTTGGCAGGGCACCATTGAGAACCAATGAGCACTGGACAGATGATTCATTTTAATATGGAACTGCTCAGAAGTGTGCACCCTAGATTTCATTCCAGGGGTTCTAGGTTTTCAATGGTACCCTACCAACACCAATCCATGACATATTCAATCAACTAAAAATACCAATCTTCACAAACTATCGCAATTCCATACCTATAATTAACACTATCAAAATATGATTAGGAAAACAACAATGGATTATCATACCACTACACATAAAAGTGAATACATTTAGTTTAGTGTAAACTATGTTTTGCATCGCGCCATGTTTCGATTGAAATCTAGTTTTAGTTTGTTATGATGCGAGAATATTGGGGGGGGGGGTTGGCTGAGTGTCAAATTTTACTAGTGCCTAGTCAGTAATTGTGCGTCTGCCCTGTGCCCACTTAGTCCCAATCCAAAATAAGAAGAATGCGAGCCAATAGATCAGCCAGACCGAATCCTATTATATTTCAAGCATTCTTTTATATATACATAAAATCAGACCACATAGCAAACCAATTAGGAAATTAACATGAATACAGAACGACGGAAACAGTGGTAGTGAATAGGAACAACTTGTACACAACTAATTGACTGTAGTGCATAACAAGAGACAATATAGTAACAGTAATTATGCTAAACGGGAGGATAAAGCAAGCGGAGCGTAACAATAATAGAAACAAAATGTTTACATTACGGACAGTTAGAATAAATGAAATAGTGTTCTCAAAACACAGTTCTGAAAGTTTGTTACACTTCTTTGTGGTCCGACCTAACATAGTTTACTTCAATTCCGCATAGAATTATAGATCATTTCATAATTTTGTATCATATGAATGAAATGACTATTCAGTTTAATTCTTAGTTTCAGTCATTTTCAAATTGCCGATATCATTCCTTTAATGAAAAATTGATTTTAAATTAATCAAATCTACATCAATCACATAATTAATTAAATTTTCATTATCATTATGTGTACTTCATTACAATTAACAAATCCCTTAGGGATTCGAATAGATAATAAATAATAACTAATGAAATTTCAATTGGTTGGCGTGTTTTATCTTATGCCACTTTTTGAATACACAATCATATTCACCTCTTATAAGTAGTCAGATAACTTTATTCTCAAAAAATTAGGTTTCAAATGATAATAATGTTGTCATGTTAGAAAGATGTGAAGCGTTTTCAATGATAAATTAATGCTAAAATGCATTATTTATTATGAGTCATAGGAATTTATAGATGATACATTCAAGTGGGATTTTTCTTTGAAATCACTTTATCAAGTAATCTCCGGAGGGTTACTAGTGTTTACATCCAAATTCTATTTAATAAGTAAACAAATCAATCAGATACACAACAAGTAACTATTATATATCGGTAATCAAATGAATATCAACACCTTTAAAATTAATAAATGTTAAGATGATTTATGAATAGATATACTCAAATAAATTTGATATTAAGTGTAAACATGTAAAGGTTTGCATTTTTACATTGTTGATATTAAAGATTACATTAGATTGATCTCAGTATGAAAGTAAACACTGAAGTAAAAGTACACTCACGTGACAGATTCTAGATAGAACAGAGCGTTCATTGTAGATTCCACTGTAGTGACAGTTAATACATGATATTAGGTAAATGTAAAAATAATTTTCCAGGAACTCTACATAACCACTAATGTACTCTATATGATTCGCACTTGCATTATCTAGCTTATAGGCGAAACATAAAACTGCAGTGACAGATTACTATGTAAAATTGTCCCCCTAACCACCTGTTAAGAGTATTATATATCGATTAAAATTTGATAAATCTGTGTAGTTAAGTGAGTATCAAGATGTTTCTAGACTGAATGGTAAATATCTTCACAAAATACGCTTTTGTTCACTATCCATTTATAATTTTGTTTTTATAATTTTTTAGTTTAGTAGGATAAATCGACTTTCATTCACAGTATTTAAGTCATGGAACAATGATAGACTAGAATTCCGCCTATAATTTAATCGTCATTTAATTAGCTTACAAATGAACAATTATCATCACTTTAAAATAAAGGCCTAAGAGTCCTGGAATGATCCCTTGTTGGGATCTTGAATGTACACTTTCGATTCCTATACCAGGACAAAAAGGATAACCAGTCAATCTTGGTTTTCGGTGGTTGTCTAATCCAGGTCATTATCTAATTTGAATTCTAATTTAAATGATAAGGATGTTGTGGAGATTGCTTTTAACCTAAAGGCGATTTTATCACTTATTGATCTCAGACTATTATTGAAATCCATGAAATAATGGGTAGTTTTTTTTTTGCTGGTACTGAACACCATAGATATTTAAAACCACTAGACGTTCGTATCTCGTACAGGACACTCAATTGTTTAGACAGTGTTACGTCAATACCCTTCAACTTGAGGGTTTCGTCAGTAATCTTCACTTGGTTATATTATATAAATCAATCCGAGTGATCATTAACACACGAACGTCATTTCTATCCCGAAAAATTCGGTTTTATTTCTAAACAATTATATGATCTTCCTCAATTATAATTGAAGATTGTTTGGATTAGTATGCAAATTTTGTATTATTTAAAATCGAGTATAATTTCATGCATAAACAGTTGTTTATACTTAGAAATGGTTATAGTTATCTGTAATGTTTTTGGAAGATGTGTAAGCCACAGCAAGTGGTCAACAAAATTTTTCTTCTAATGAATAAGTATAACACATCAGAGTGTAGTTTTTATAAATGGTTATTCAGTTTCAAGTAGTAGACGTTAACTATAATCGTCTGTTGTGAAATTTCCCTGTATAGTTTACTCCAATATTCCATACAAACGACATTAATATGGTAAAAGTAAGGGCGCTTGTAATAACTTCTTAAGCGGGGGTTACCCTCTAATTTTCTGCACTAACTCATAAAACAGAAAAAACTTGAAAAACTTTCTAGGTGGATGTTAAAAACGTTAAGGTTAACCTCACCCTGAGTTTTAAGAAAAAACTTACAAATAAAACTATCTATTACAACTAAATCCCTTTATAAACTTGAATAAAGCAAAAAGAATAAGATACACAGAGTAGAATGAATTCAGTAGTTTATTTCAACGCTTCCCATCAACTACGAACAGTTTGATATTAAACAGAGTCAAATAGAATTACCTATTTGATATACTTTGTCTGTTGAGGTTGTGATGAATATTCTGGATGAAAATGGAAGTCATAATAATTAGAATAGAGATACAAGATATTGCTAATTATTGTAGGTAATTTTAACGTGTATTTGTATGCTGTTAATTCAAAGTAGAAAGGTGGAGAGATAATGCAATAATTGAAAGGTTACATAATCGTAAGTAAATCAAAATGGATGATTGCCTAATTATTTGATGAATTTTGAACGAAAGTCACTTTGTTTGCGAACATATGGATGATTATATAAGAGAAGATTATCATATTCATCACGGTAATGAAAAAAACTTATCACGTTATTATTCTATACACCTTGGTCAATTTTAAAACATCTAATAGTGATTTCCTCTGCAAAACGTAGTAATATTGATGTTACAAGTCTGTCTAAATTTTAAATACTTTCAGAACGTTTATATGCCGCCGATTGCAGTAAAGGTGTTTGGTGATCGCACTTGTGAGGACGCTGCTGCTTTTCAGACATAGGTTCCTGGAAACATATTTGGAAAAACTGGTGGAAGTTCATCCTTCAACCCTTTCCATAAACTTGCGATCGCAAGTACTTGCAGATAGTTGGATGTGATATCTAAAGGATATTGACCCATTTTTGAATGGTTTAACTAGCATCTGGTGCTATATAAGGAGACCGGCATAGGCTCTCTTCAGTTCCGTTCTGATTCTTTCATTAATTCTTCTAGTACTTTCATCTCCTTAAAATTTAATATATATGAGGCTCTGTTTCTCCTTCGAACTCGGATGCTTGTCATTTTTTGGATTTGTCTTTCCGTACCTTTTAATGAATTTCTTTGGATATCCATTGTTTGTAAGGCACTTTTCAACTGGTGTCAATTTTTTTTTAATCATTTTTATCATTTGGACATAGTATTTTATCCCTACTAAAAAGCGCTTTAACCACACCATGTTCGTAGCCGGAAAAGCAACGGTTATTATAATTTAAGTACTGTTCTATGTTTCCTTCATGTACGTACTTTTTTCAATTGATTTATTCATTCTCCGTTTTATAATAATGTCTAAAAATTCTGTCGAATAATTAGGTAATCATCCATTTTGATTTACTTACGATTATGTAACCTTTCAATTATTGCATTATCTCTCCACCTTTCTACTTTGAATTAACAACATACAAATACACGTTAAAATTACCTACAATAATTAGCAATATCATGTATATCTATTCTAATTATTATGACTTCCATTTTCATCCAGAATATTCATCACAACCTCAACAGACAAAGTATATCAAATAGGTAATTCTATTTGACTCTGTTTAATATCAAACTGTTCGTAGTTGATGGGAAGCGTTGAAATAAACTACTGAATTCATTCTACTCTATGAGTCTTATTCTTCTTGTTTTATTCCGCTAAGACATTGTTAGTCAGTTTATCACTTTAAATGTCAGTAACAAACTATTTGATTGACTGGATTAAGAATAATTACTACTTACAACAGGTCAATTTCTAAAATATAGCTGATGATTAACTTCTTTCTTACAGATATTTCCTAAAAGTCTTATCTTTACGTCAGTCATTCTCTTTTTAAAAAATTTCTAAAGATAAGACGACAGAATAAATAATTAAACAGTCATTCTGTTACTTAGTAAGTTAGTTGAGATGCATATGAATAGTGAACAGAGAATCAAGTGAAACTTAAGTATTTATAAATAAAGTTGAATAATGAAACTCATCATTATCTTTGCATGTACAGTAGTCTTTTTCAGTCTAACAATAGAGGTTAATTGAATTAACGTGAATTGTGGGGATTGATATTGAGTTACCACTGAATGAATTCTTAACAGATTAATGTTGGTAACGTGCCGATGCAAACCATAGAGCTCTGCAGTATGATATATACCTAGAACAGTTGTTTCGTCCTAGTATGGGACTCATGAGCAGTGCTCATCCTTGATTTCGTATGAGAATTGGACCCACGACATTTATATCTCACAGAGGAAGCTAAGCCATCTGCAGTACTGCAGACATTCCATGGTGAATTCCCACTTTCATCAATTTCCACTCCCGACAAACCTGAACTTCACCAGTCACAACTTCTCATTATGGCTTCAGAAACATCTTACAGAGAAGTCATAACTGATGGTGTTCAGACTTTGTCGAAAATGAGATAGTCATCACTGATAACAACTGACGGTCGTCGAGCTGTATCACAAATTGACGGAAGTGGCAATTCCACTACTGAATGCCGGCCCAGTGATACAGAGAATTAAGTGTTCTTTATCCTTACGCCCCTACGGATGAATCTAGGCTTTGAACCGCCGATAAGTTCCATGGTTCCGTGTTCCCTGGTTTTCAGTTGTACTTCATCAATATCAACCTAAGACGAATTCAATCAACTAATACAAAGGACAAGTTTACCACACTTCTGACTGTAAACAAAATTAGTATGTATTTCTATGAAACTAATTCATCTTAATTTAGGTATGTAGATTATTTCATAAATGGAAAAAAACAATAACGATCTACAAGCGCATTCAGACGACAAAGTATCTACTGAAATGGGATGAAGTTGCAACAACAAAACATAAAGTAAATAAGTAGTAAATTTTTATGGTGGTATCATGTTTTTTGAGCTAAATGGTTTTATTTCGAAGCTCTTAATGTCCTCCTGACCAACATAATTATTTGCGCCTACTGCTTCTTATCAGGGTAGGCTTTTTAGTTATTCGACAAGTGTTAAATCCATTCATTCTAGTGAACTTGTTTGAGATTAACGATCTTTTTTTTCCTCGTATTTCGATCAATTGCCATTTTTAGTTGACCTTTTCTATGTAGATTTATAGATTGAATAAATCGGTGTATCTTCTGATACACAAGTGATATATATACTATTATTTTAGAAATACTCTGACATTCTCAAGTTTTCCCAATCCACAATTTAATAGCTTTCACAATTGAATTCATTCCCTTAATTATCCACATCCATTAATATTAGTGATAATACGTTATATCGCTTCAACGATAGTCTATGTTCGTGTATGCAAAGATGAAAGGTAGCATTCCCTGTAGTTGTAAGTATACAGAATATCGACAGAAATTATACATTTATCACTTAAAATGTTTTATTCACTAGTGATAGTGAGCTTGTAAATTGCAGGTACAGTTACTGGACGAGCAATTACCTAAAGCTAGTTCGGATCTGTCAGTAAATTTTCATCTTGAATAGAAGATAACTGAATCATACAGCTGCCTAAATGGAATCTGTTTATAGGTATTGGGTCCGTAGTAAACAGTCAGCGGATGAGAAGAGTTAAATGGTGGATGGATTAGATGAACCAGTGTAATTTAGTATTTTACATTAGTAAGCTCTTTTACCATAATGTTCAACGCTATAACTTATTCATGGTGTAATCCACTCAAGTAATTTTATGTAAGCACCATAAAGTCATTTGCATCAATAAATTGATTTCTTGAACATTATTCTCTGAACGATGGTCAATGTAATTTTTGTCTGGTGTTGATTAAATTCTCTCAATTAAGTTGTACTATGAACGAAGTGATGAAATATTACGTCTACTATGTTTCGATTTTGATCAGTACTCTTCAACCAAGATGCGTAGTAACGATCTTGAAGGAATTGATGCTCCCTATTATAATTAAGCCTGATTCCCTCTATTTTATAGTTTGGAACTTTGGCATTGAGCCATTAATGCTGCGACTGACCTTCTGTCAGATATATATGTTAGCATTTTCATAAACTCCTACTCTATATAAAAGAAATACCTTATATTAAATAATAATTCAGTTGTCAACAACTCACTTTAAACTTAGTGTATTTTGAAAAATCTACCTTGAAACAATTTCCTGTTATGCTTCATTGGTTTACAAATACTTCTTTCATTTACAGATAATCTCATAAAAGAGGGGCGGATAACTTGAATGATGTTCGTTATCATCATCACCATAATCATCATCATCTTCTGTGCTCATTCATGCAAACACAAATGTGCATACTCATTCATATACATTAATAAACTTTATATTAATTTCTCTGGTAACAACATAAAAGACAATCTATTATTACTGAAATTTCATTTGTGTAGTTGACCCAAAGAGATTACAATAATGAAAGTTCATTTTTATTGATGATTAATGAATTGAGCAAAGAAAATTAATTGAACTTATTCATAGAAATGAAGAAAATAAGTAAATGAATAAATAATATATAATACTATGCTGAGAATAATGGTATATAATTTTAAAAAAACTCGAGAAATGAAAAGCTAGAAAAGTAGTGATCTAACAGTACATTTGTGTCGCACCTATCAAAGGGATTCCAAATTATAGAAGTCTCGTCTTATTTGGGACTCATCAAACCTCGGATTTATCACTTCCACTATGATATACCAGTCCCAAAATGCTTATATCCTGATTTTCATAATCTAACTTTACTGTAGCCTATGACTAATTCACAATATAGAAATAATTCATCCAAGGTAGATATATGTAAACAGAAAAATTGGCCAGTTGAAGTTTATAATATCAACAAAGAAAGAATTCATATAAGCCAACACTCTAAGAAATGTTCCAACAATTAAAATGACATCAAAATACTAGTAGAAAACGTACTCACAATTTGCATTGCTTAATTTTTATGATATATTTGTATACAGTAAAACAGTATCATCATCCATGCACAATGCATCAATGTACCGTCGTATCAATAATCAAGTAGTGACAATACAACAATCACTGCCCCCTCCTCTCTTTAACTAAGCTTTGGCAACAGGAGACTACAGCATCTTCCCCTTCCAGTACTCTGATGTTACTCCAAAAGAAATTATGAAATAAAAAAAGATTGATTTAACTAGGTGATATCAGCGTTTACAAAAATAATTCACAGCGAACTTAAGTAAGAAACTTAAAATTTAGAACATTAAAAGATCCATCCAACAATTGGGAAATAAAGTCACTTTTCACTGTAAAAAGAGAAAGATGACTCCCTTGAGAAGATTCATAATGAAAAAGAAGAAATTTGAATTTACAAAATAATTAGTTTGTAGGTTCTTGTCTACAGAGAGTTATTATCTCTTCCCTTGTTTTAATAATGATAGTTATACATTCTAAATAGGATTGTTTAAATTATCCTTATCTTTATGTTACTAGTGCTTTATATCAATTTTTTTTCTTGGAAATTGTATCCATGTAAACTTTTGAAAAAATATCAATCTGTTTCTTATCTTATAATAATTATGTACACAGTTGACTGAATACTTTAGAGTGTATATTTCATGGCTCAAATAATCTTGTTGATCATGATCTTTAAAGTATTGCACGAAATCCATTAAATTCTATTCTTTTGTCTAGTAAGATTAAAAGAATTATTACTTTGATAGAATTTGCTTCAGTTTAAACTACTTAAATTTGTTTTCAATACTAAACTCATTTCAGTTCTGTTGAATATAAAGACGATTTATTGACCTAGTGTATTCATTGAATTGAATAATAAGAACATATGAATATGAGCAAATAAACATTCATGTTTAACTATCCGCAAGAACTAACATTCATATTACATAAGTCAATTTACCGAAATTGACAGAAAAGTATGTAGTTGTTTAGTGAAAAAGCTATGCCCCTGTTGTTTTTTCTATATGTCACTGTATATCACTGTAGAAATGAATCCAAACTTAACGAGAATTAAAGTCTTCTTACTATGCATTTTTATGCACTAAGACAGTGGCTGTGAATTTTCATAGACTGTAACAACAACATATGTTACGCATACCAAATAACTGGAATGGCATACAAAGAAGTTAGAAGATAACTGGTAGGATGGGGTCCAAAGCAAAACGTAGCACCAGTTTATGGAATCATCAACTATTAGTCTTAGCCGCATTTGCAGATATAGACTACTTGATTAGGGCCTGCGTGTCAACCATCACCAGTGGTTGGAAAAAAGTGACGGAACTAGAAGGCTATAACCTTCTGTAGGTTTTCGCAATTACTAACATTCATTCGTGTTTTTATCTTAACAACTCCCCTTCAATTTTAACCCACCAAGTAACTGGCTAGCTAACATGTTCAGCAGAAAGTGTATCATGATGCCATTTACGGTAACCTATACCTGACTGCAAAATTTTATTGATAATAATAAAGTGATTATTGACTCGTTTCATTTGGATTACGTCATCTAAGTATCCTATATAGATGAATGAAACTTCTCGTAGGAGATCAGTTCCCGAAGATTCATTCTAAGAAAGCTGTATTAATAGTGATTAATTCATTATGAAATCAAACAATAATGCGGATTGTCAATCCTGATATCACGAATCGATACGAATCAGACAACCAGTGATCACCTGGAAGCTTATTAGTGACTAGCTCCCCGAGGTAATTCCTGGAGTTCTAGTGTGAAGATGTGATTAGTGGGGTTCAACCGTGTCGGGTGTGAGGCAGTTACCCATCGATGACAATGGATGAGGTCGCGCAAACGTATCACAAAGTGACTGAATTAAAAGTATCAACCGTTAGGAGCCGACTCAGTGGTTCAATTGTAAAGCGTTCGCCGCGAAGCCAGAGGGTCTTCGATTTGATCCCCGACGGGATCGTGGGCGTGGACTGCTGGCGTCCCACACTAGGACGAAACAGCTGTGCAGTGATTTCAGGTGATCAATGGTTGTCTGATTCAGATTAATTTGTGATATCAGGATTGACAATTAACCATCTCCACTACCCCCAATTGTAAGTAATTCAGTTAGCTAGCAACTTAAGTGCAAACTTAAGTAGCAAGTTCAAATTACAGATAACTTCATTTGTTTATATCGGAAAAAATGTAATTAATCACTACTTAAATGCTTGAACAGAAAACTCTAACCATCATATAAACACATGCTTACATTATAGTTAGAAATGTGTATACGTCCCTACTGTTTCTTCATATCATATAAGTTATTAATTCAACAATCTGTACTTGAGCATATTAGAAAAAAGTATTAGACATTATCCTCTTATGATTAGATTTGATTGACGTAATCATTATTACTGTTGGCATGAATTCTGTACTCACCTCTTGCTCGTAGTCAATCACACACATCTATTTAATACGGAAGCAGCATTAGATTGGAATCGTTTATCGACACTTAAACATCAATGTGACTCGATGCATTTCATGTAAACATTTCTATCAAATGGTACGATCAATCCTTTCATATTTACCTGTCAAACAGACTTAAATAGTGGGAACAAAACTTAACAAAAAAAACCTAATATGAACAGTTCGTGAATGGCGCCAACGAAGCGAGAACTATTGACAACTGAACAGAATTTGTATTTATCAGACAAATGATATCAATGTATGTATCAATGTATATATATATATATATATATATATATATATATATATATATGTTTGAAAGCTGACGCAGCAATTAGAACAGAGTTTCCCTGTTGTAAAACACTACAGCAAAGTATTATTAATACAAAAGTGTGAATAAACAATTTGCATATAGTATTATGGATCACTACGCAGTCTCCTATTCATCCTTTTACTGTATACCAGTTAAGGTTATCTCTCAACAGAGCCACAAGTTTAGGCCACTAATAACAGTAATTAAAGTATGTGATTACGCTTAGCTTTGGCATAGTTTGAAAACTAGCTAAAGATGGTTTTCAGGAATATAGGAACATTAGACATATAATATACTGTATGTAATAAAGTCCACATTAGTAAATAGCAATTGATAATGAAATTTTTGTATAGGCTGCTTAACATAACTGATTGACTCCTGTTAGACAATAATTGAAATATTGTAGTAGATTTCAAATCTCTTTCAATTTCCAGTTTTGATCATCAGTGTCATTGTTTCACGTTTGTGTCATTCCTCATTTTGACCGATTGGTTTATTACTAAATATAGTCTCCTTGATGTGACTATTGAGTCATCGGCTCACCTTGTTTTTTATTCTTCTTTGTTCTAGATTTTCTTACGTACGTGACCTTGCACTCATTAAAATACAAAGCACTTTCTAGCTAGACGTGAACAATTACAAGATGAGAAGCGTAAACTATTGAAATGACAACATCAGCAGTTTGAAAGCTAATCTTTCACCCAGAAAACCCAAAGATCGTGAGGTTTGGCTCCTGATGATGCCTTAAATCATCACAGGTCCCAGAGGAGTTCCAAACCATTACGAAATAACGAGCCGATATCTTCCGCTGCCTAGTAATTGTCTTACTAAATTCACTTTTAATGTACCTACTAGTGACAACCTCCCAAACAGATTTCCCGAAGATGAAGTTGAAAGATATGAAGATTAAGTAGATAACTGACAACAGTAAAAGATGATCATACTAATATCACAAATTGTCTGATCTAGAATACTGTATATCAATTCAGCGATAATGGGTTTTGAACATGTATAAGCCTTTGGTTTTGATTGCTGAATATTTTCAGAGGTAGACTATTGGTAAATATATTCGATGATTATTAATTTTAGAGTAAAAATAACTCCAAAGAACTACACATTAGAGAATAAATTTCAAGTTCTGAAAAACGACTGAAGTTCAAGAATTATTTTCCCGGGGATTGTTTTATATATACCATGAGTATTTATGGACCAAACATTTTATTTCCCTTATATTTGGAATGTTCTTGTGCTAACCTCCTATCTGATCTGCCCGCTTTTGTTATATAGTTTTCCACTAACATACCAGAACTAAGTAAATGAGTACCTGTTACCCTGATTCTTTACCCTTAATGTCTACATTTTTTGTTGATGTTGTAACACCAACTAGGCTGTTTCACCATCTGGATTTGTATGTTTATGTAAACAAGTACCTGGAACACAATTATTACAACATGGATTGGTAAGATCAATAATCTTGTGTTTTTCCTATTCCGGGTTTGGACTATCTAGGTATAGATTACTGGCTATCTGTTGTCTTTGGTCTCTGCATTGATTCTGGCAGGATCGTTATTCCTAACTCGGAATGAAAGATATAATAATTTCAAAGTTACTTCCATCACTTGCTAACTTTGTATTTATGTGTCTCACCCCATTTTACCCCATTCTACTCAAAACGTAGTTCAAACAATTACCGTAACCAGATTACGACGTAAGGTCAATTGTCATGAGGTGATATAAATAACAGCCAACAAATGGATTATATAAAATATATAATTCACTACCTAATATTGTTTGATTTACAAGCATAAAATATTCAATATTCAGCAACAGTGTCGATCTATCACATTGTGGTATGATTTAACCTGTGTCATCAAGTCTTCGTTTTTCCATTCTGTTGAGTATTCTTTTCTCATTATCGATTAATACCTTTTATCATTATCCATTTAAAGCACATATACTGACTGTGTTGACTAGAATTGATGGGAAGCTGGAGAAGGTGTTATTTTTTGAAATAATTCAACATAAGAACTGTCTAAAACAGTTTAAATATTACCCATGGTATTCATTGACTGACTAAAACCAAAGTCAACAACTTTCCTAACTTTAGTGTTGTATTCTTTCACGTCTCAAATTTTAAAATTTTAGAAATTACACTTAGACGTATTAGTAATAGTTGAACAGTATTCTTATTTAGTTTTTGTTGGCGACAGTCAATTACAGCTCAATGATTAAAACAATTAATGTCTATACTATTGCATGATTTCATTAATTATAATGTGCTTATCATCGTTTACATTCCTGTCAATCATTTACATTTGGTATGAATACAAAAATAGTTTTTAATAATAAAAATAGTATAGAATATGTTGACTGTAAGTGGTAGTGGTATATGGGATAAATGTTTCTTACTATTTGGGATCTATCATTTGGATGTATTTGATTCCCAGAATTAACTTCTAAACATTTTGTGACCTGAGTTACTGATTATTACTGATATGATTTGGTCATAAATATTAACGTCGAGAAAAATCAAACCATTACATATATGATTTTCTACCAATTGAACAAGCTAGTGAAAATGTGGACTTAATAGTTCAGAGTATAACGAAATTATTTGGGTTCAACAGCCACTAAAAGCTATGAAGTATTAGACAGTTGCTTCATGTTGATATATGGCACTTCAATAGTGCAAACCTATATCTACAATGGGGATCAAGTCGAAAGTTTTCAGGCTTCTTGGTGAACGCTTAATCCTTAGAGCATGATCAGTATACTTCTTGGTTTTCAGTGGTTGTCTGACTTGCACCAATTTGTAATTTCAAATTCAAATTCAGCAACTTGAAAAGCAATAAATTATAGTAGAAATAAACTTACTAGTGACTAACATCAGGAGGTAATTCCGAAATTCCAGCAACTTGACCAAGGGATTTTAGCAAAGTTTAGTGTGGGGCGGTTATTCAAAAACAGAAATTCATAAGGCTACATAACATATTATAAATCTACTAAAGTTTGAGAAGAAACACCATTGTTCTGGTTTAATGGTTGAAGAGTTATGCATTCGCTGCAAAGCTCGATCTCTTATAAATTCTAGATAATCAGATGATTCCCGGTTTTCAGTAGTTGTATAACCCAGATCAGTTCGTGATATCGAATTCATATCATAAAAATATTTAACTGATATCAGAGTTGACAAACACCAGTAAAGTGTAAACTAATGTATGAGGTTTCTAGTTATTTTAACAAGTGATTTCAATTGTTCGTAAAAGGAGGTGCATAGATGATTGAATTTTGTAATTTAATGTCATGCGTTGAGTGTAGATAACAATCACAAGTTTAAAAAAAAATGCTAAAATGCCATTTTGTTTTAGTATCTCAGTTCTCAGTAGTACACATCGAAGACGCACTATACCACTGATCGAACGGAGGAACCTCAAGGGTTTGTGGTGCGTGCTTAATCTCTAGACTTCTGAGTTGGCATCCAATGATTTATATATCAAACTTCGGTCGATTCTGGACATTATGAGATTATTCATAGTCATTTAAATAAAGTTAGTTCGTTATGACATTGTAAAATAAAGTAACGAATTCTGGTAGACCGGACTAGTCATATGCTGCGACAATCGATTAGCATACCTGTAATCTCAAGTTCAAAAGGCGGATGAGAAACTCCATGCAAGGCACTCTATTGAGGGAAATCATTTGGGCTGTGCTAAATTGTAATTGCTGTATAATTATTTGGGTCAACATATTAATCGGTATAAATATATGGGTGGGGCTGCGCAAATGTATCGCAAATGCACGGAGTCAGAAATATCAACCATTCAGAGCCGACTCAGTCATCTAATGAAAGCGTTCACAGCGGAGCCAGAGAGTCCTGTGTTCGATCGCTGATGTGGTAGTGAATACTTACTGCCGAAGAGTTTCATACTAGGACAAAACAGGTATCCAGTACTTTTGGTAACCAGTGGTTGTATAATTAAAACCAATTCGTGACATTATATTAAAATTCAACTATCTCCAAAACACTCAGTTAAAACTTAAATATATGTTGATTTGTGTACATAATGATTCAGTTGGCCAAAAAATCTATTCTTTGCATTAGTCATTTATCTTCCTATAGTAGGTAGTTT
The DNA here is from genome assembly GCA_025215515.1 of Schistosoma japonicum. NCBI lineage: Eukaryota > Metazoa > Platyhelminthes > Trematoda > Strigeidida > Schistosomatidae > Schistosoma > Schistosoma japonicum. The sequence goes on from CM046066.1 coordinate 11,378,131, forward strand.
AAATCGTCAAGAGGAGTTTGTGTATGCCATAAAAAATCAAACACTACAGACTATATCAGATTCATACATCTGAAAAAAGTATACATTAAGTGAAACATTTATTAATCATCAAACATGGAATGTGTTCTACTATATGGATATGTAATCTGGTTTGTTTATACTCATTATTATTATTATTATTATTATTATTATTATTATTATTACTATAGCCATAACCGTTATTATAAGTATTACTGTTTTTAGTAATGTCAGTCTATTCACACTTTCGTTTTTACCAAACATTGACATTCCAATACATTCCAACAAGTTGAACCTGTATTTGGATAAAAAGCATCAATTTGGATAAATACTTGAAATTTCTCTGTTTCTACACATGATTACCTACTATAATGTGAAATTACCATTAAAAAAAGTATAAGATATTGATAGCATCAATGATTTTCTAGGCTTCACTCACAAGATAACACTGGAAGTTAATTAGTTTTTTGGTATTCTTAATTATTGGAACAATGTTTGTACCCAACAGACGAATCTTTAGATTAGACGAAGAAATTTATGTCATAGTGAGATTCAATGATAAAAAATTACTTTGTTTCATTATAGACATTTGATTTAAAAAAACACTTAACTTGTAATGCAGGTTAGTAGTAAAAGGTATTCGACTGTAGGAAATACAATTTCATCTAAGTTTCATGTTAGCTGGTAGTCACCAGCTAGATAAGCCTGTAGAATTCGAATCCATATCGCCTACCTTCACCGTCTCTAGTCGTTACCACTAAGTTGTGGATGAGAGTTTTATAGTAAGAAAAAGTATGAAAAATCATACAGAAGGTCACCATAATTTCCTATACTTGATACATTTATAAAAATATTTGAAATGTATTAGCTGTTGGAAACTACTAGAGTTGTACTTGAAGACCCTACATTGTTCATGTTACATAGTAGTACAGGAGATTTTCAGCTCCAATTGTTCCTTCCATCTTGGCTGCTAACTTGTTACCAAATAGTTTACTGAATCAGAACTCATATAGAGTGAATCACGTTTATAGTCTAAAATTATTATGGATTATATATTAATAATTTGCAGTCTATATTAATCAACTGACTACAATTAGATTTATGAACTATTATATTGTAACTAAATAATTTAAAGGCCTTAAAGTCTTCATCTGATACCTGCTTTTACCGTCGAAACTCACATCTAGAGAGCTTGGTGCCAATAATAAAAACTGTAACTGTCTACCTATAGGGGAGTTATTGATAATCAGGTGGCAGATATTTCACCCTCCTTCAAGACTTCACAACACTATGCACCCAATCCCATAAGGGATCAAACCTACAACCTTAAGACTTTGCAGAAAGTATTATTCTTATTTGAAAGTGTAATCTTACTAGTAGCGAGCTTCAGGAATAACTTTCAATTTACTGATGAGATGCGATTGGGTGACATAGTTATAACAAAGTACAATGGGAGATGATCAAGCCCTATCACATATTAAGCGAAGTTGAGAACTTCAACCACTGCATTGTGATTTAGTAATACAGAGACATTGTAATCTATAATACTCTTAAAGATTCTTGATTTGATTACATGTGGTGTGATGCCATAGCACTGTCAAGATGCTTATAAGCGTTGGTTTTCTGCTTGATATTAATCCATAAATACAAACTTTTCTGAAATTTTTTACCTTGAAAAATATTTCTGTTTTATTAAATGTAATCTTCAGAACACTGACTTTTCTTTTTTATGTAACTGCAAAAGAAATCATGTAATTAATCATTCTTGAAATACAATGAATTATGAAGCACTACTCACACAGACAAACATCTTATTGTGAACTTTTCACAACCATCATTTAAATCATTTTGAAGAACCTTTATTAAGTATTATTTCATTCAGTTACCTAGTGCTTAATTTACGTTTCTATCCATTTAAAAGATGACAAATCTTCACGAACTATCAAAAATCAGGAAGCAACAAACATCTATTCTGTCCTAGTTTATGAATCCTCATCAATGCATATCCTGGGCCCTACCAAGAAATCAGAACCCAACACCTTCAGGTCTTTTGGGAACCACTTAGTCCGTGGCGTGTTAGAATACTGTGTTAAAACCCACTCATTTCCATTCTAACATCGGTTAATGTAGAATATTACGAATCCATCATCAAGTGACATTAGTAGGTGATTTCCTAACTTCTCAACCTCAGAGGGCATGAATTATCACTTGAAATTTAAAGAATGCTTCATAAAATCAGTCACTAGTCAGTGACGTGATCTATGAAATTCAGAAACCTCCATAAGCTCTCTGTACCAATGAAAATGTTTTTATCAGTCGTCATACATAATGGATCCATTTATACTACTTTAGAATTAATAATGCTCTAGCCAACTGGCTAAAACTTGACTTTTGGATCAAGATTTATGGCTACCACATAATTTTTGATTCTGTCTATGTTATCTAACTGTACTTTACATGGATACACAGTTAAAATACAGTTAAAATTTCAGTGAAAGTTAATAACCATAGGTATTTAAACTGCTCTATTTAACTCAAAATATTATGAGTAATATGAGTGTATGTGGTTATCAGTGAAATGTAAGACTCACTTTTAGTTCCATTTAGGACTCATAGACTGAAAGAAGAAGAAGAAGGTGGAGGCTAAAAAGAGTATTATTTCTTTCGTATTTCAAGCGTTTACTAAGTCGATTATTAACTTATCATTTGATTCTATATAATAATTACTAGTAGTAACATTGGTAGTAGTATTGTGCGCTTGGACAATAGTTTCCAATGTGCTGTTATCTAATTAATTGCAAATATTTCTTCCAATTGTGTTATTTCTATGGTTATCCAATAAAACAGAACTGAGTAGGATACTTATTTTAAAGGCAATTAGACCAGTGAGCTCATCTAATACAGCACAACTAGAAGTATTCATTTAAGCCATGAATCTACATTACAATACATATTTATATTATTTCCCACCTCTAACCAACATCACAGTTACTTATAATACTTCGTATTATTTAATAATTAACTAGCATAACTAATTCGTTGAACTTATAGAAACTATATATTTCTGTTCAGTAACTTTAAAACAAAACATTGAATACAAACTGAGCTTGAAAGAAGCAAATTTAATTTTACTTCAGTTCATCTATTTTCATTATTAACATTTTTCACTAAAAATATGCTGAACATTATGATGAGTACATTGATTCATTGTTATTATTATTATTATCATTATTGTAGGAATTTTCATCTACAAGCTCTTTTTGTTACACTTTATCCCTTTAAATCAATTGATGTGGAAAGATTTTTTTGTTTTAATACACTATAGATTATTTATATGTGCGTGCATTCATGTGTGAGCGCGTAAATATAATAATTTCAAATAATTAGTTTGAGCACAGGTGTGAATATTTATCTTTTATTTTGTTATGTTTTATAAAGTAACTTAGATATTTCTTGAAATAAAAACGTATCCTTGTATAAATGTGAGAAAAAGTGAATGATGCAGATAAATTTTGTATTGTAACAACTTTCTCCTTCCGAAATAGAGAAAACAATGAATGGTGAATGGGGGGGTGGCGGGTGACGTAACAGAAGTATTTTTATATCCTACCATCTTGGTCTTGTATGCTCTTCTCTAAATAATAGATGCTTCGTAATTTGTGTATTTTTTAGAAACTTTTTAATAAGAGATTAAGTAATACTAACTTTAAGCGTCGTGTTCTCTAAGCAGGATTGTTTCGTTAAATGAATTTCATTGTTAATCTACACAAAATCATTATCAGCGTCTACTACTTCCTGTAGAAATAAATTTCATTGGACGTACGATTCAGCAAGTACGTCATAGAATTTCAGAACATCACCCAGCCTGGCTGAGCAAAGGTCAATTACAGAAAGTAAACAGTTCTAAACTTGCACATTTGGTTGATACCAAACATCAAGTAAATATCAAGAAAGTTTTTAAAGTCATCTATCTAGTCCCACCCAATCTGCCGTATGGTTCACGCATACGTCTTCTACATATAGCGGAAGCTATCAGTATTCACATTCTCAAACCGGACCTGTGTGTACAGCCACTTTCCTTGTCTTGGCCATCATAATAGCGAATGCTTGGATGGTTTACAAACATCCTATTACACTCAATTCTCTCATTACTATTATCGTTATTATTATTATTACTATTTTCACTAATATTATTACCACGTTATATAAATCTTTTCATAATTTCTAAAAAGTTTGTCACCTCTTATTTGTAACTCAATTCTTACTTAACTGTTTTGACCATCAGATTTCTTATAATTACTTTACCGGTTTCTTAATAGATATTATTTAATCAACAGTATGCCAACCTGTTCACTTATCATTTGCACACTTTCAAAACAATAATTACTTTATTAACTTTCATGCCTTAATTGCTTTGTTAATTAGTTGTAATTATTTTACAAATACCTTTGAACCTGGAAAATGTAACACCACCAATTATTAAGTAATGATTTTAAACCTATTGTAAACTTATATATATGTATATTAGTGTAGAGCTTTGATGGAAAACTAATTGAAAATTAATTTCTTCGCTCCTCTCGTTCTTTCTTAATGTCTAAATGGGAAGTTTTTCATTATTAAAATTTGAGTTTGTTCTGAAATCTTTACACGTAACTGATTACCTTCGTAAGTTTTGTATGATTTCAGTGGTTCTTGTTTTCTCAACTACTTCTATACAATGTTGGTCAAGATGATGCTACTCTGAAGAGTGTTAGAAGTTCAACAGTTAGACTATTTATCTCAAAGAATTCAACACTATAAAAGTGTATCCACATAAGCTATGAATTTTCTAATCATTTTAAAACCATGTAACTAGTCAGATCTACAAAGCCTTGTGTAAAATCACCATGAAAATCTAGGAAGTAATCACTTACATATGCCTAATATTAGTATAACTACATATTTGGCTAGTGATAAGTAATTATACACACATTGTATATGATGACGTCGTTCATAAAAGGAGGTACCATACAAAGTTAAGGTCTACGAATGATTATGAGTGTCAATTTATAGACTAACTAGCTAACAGTTGGATCATGGGAGAATACTTTATTCTTATTTAAATCTTTTAATGTGAATACATTTGAAACCGAATAAATTTTATAGTTCTAGCTGAATGCCAAATCCACCAACAATTTTCTTCTTGATGAATAAGTGGTCTAAATGGAAAAATGCTTTGGTTAACATCATGAATTGACTGCCATAAAATAATCACTGAAAAGGATGATGCACCCAATATAAGTTTCGTTCTAGCATGAGATTCCTCATGAGTCTACATCCATTCTTGAAAAGTCTCCTTAGTTACAGTAACCAGTGTCAAACAAGGCTGCTTGCTCTCGCCCTTCCTCTTCCTGCTGCTGATTGACTGGATCATTGAGACTGCGACATCTCAAGAAAATCTCAGAATACAGTGGACAATATCGATGCAACTAGATGACTTGGACTTTGCAGATGATCTAGCTCTTCTATCCCACACACAGCAACAAATGTAGATGAAGACGGACAACGTAGCAGCAGCATCTGGAGCAGTAGGCCTCAACATACACCAAGGAAAAAGCAAGATCCTTCGATACAAAACAACAAACACTAACCCAACTTCACTTGACGGAGAAATTCCGGAAGATGTAGAATCCTTTACATACTTGAACAGCATCACCGATAAACAAGGAGGGTCTGATGCAGATATGAAGGCTCGGATTGGTAAGGCATAGGCTGCATTTGTACAACTGAAAGACTCCTAGAACTCGAACCAAATGTCAGTCAACATTAAAGTTAGAATTTCCAATACAAATATGAAGACAGTTCTGTTGTATGGAGCTGAAACTTGGAGAACTACGAAAAGCATCTTTCAGAAGATACGAGTATTTATGAACAACTGTCTGTGTAAGATACTTCGGATCCGTTGGCCGTATACCATCAGTAACAATAACCTTCATATGGAAAGACAACTAATCAACCAGCTTTTCAGCCGAGGAAGAAATTAGGAAAAGATGCTAGGAGGTGGATAGGTACACACATTGAGGAAATCCCCAAACAGTGTCACAAGGCATTAACATGAAATCCTAAAGGCCAAAGAATAAGAGGAAGACCTAAGAACACATTTCGTCTGGCATTGGAGACAGATATGAAGAGAATGAAGAGCACTTGGGAAGAGCTGGAAAGTAAAGCCCAGGACAGAGTTGGTCGGAGAATGCTGGTGGAAGGCCCATGCTCCATATGGGGTAATAGGCACTGATTGATTGACTGATTATGTGATCTTAGCTAGGTTTTAATAAATTAAAATTAAATGACATCGTTTTGGCTCTTTTTACCTTTTCAGAACTTCTTTTGTGAATCAGCAACAGCTCAAAATGCAATTTGATTCCATATATCTCTTTCATATTATTACATTTAATAACCGATTAAGCTATCATTAGTTAAACATCGTGTTGAGACTACACGTTGGTAAAATAGATTAATCGGATAAAAAAGTAACTTTACTGTAAACAACTGCTTCTGTTACAAACCTTAAACTAATGTAAGACAAAATAAAAGTATTTATAAAAAACATAAGTATAACTGGATATCTTTTTATTAAGCTGTCGATTGTATTGATAGCTCGAATGATACTGTAACGTATATCTCAAATAATTCTATAACTTTGGACATAAATTATATTTCAGATAGTAGGAATAAGAATACATAAAAGTTATTATCTGCGATGTAGTTCAATAGGATTTATTAACTAAGAAATGCTAAAGAAAGGCCTATAACTGATTTCCTTACATCTAGAATTTATTTGTAATAGGAAACGTATAAAATCAAATTCTATGATTAAGATTATGAGTTAGTCTAATAAATTATTATTTATTTTTATTGAAATTCCAAATACATAATTTCTGTGGCCTAAAGTGTCATTATCATTTCGATTGAGATTATCCTCACTGTTAACTAAATGCGTTGGATCCAGCGAATTAGGTTGCTTCCTCATCCGTTTATTACATGAGTACTGAATATTAGAATGTACTTTCTAATAAAGATTTCGTTTACTTTATACATTTAATGTAATTTACTTTACTCATTCTAGTTATCATATAAGTCGTTCAAAAAATAGTCAATTTCCAATACCACCAGTTGCTTAAAATAAAATCTCTAATGAAAATCACAACTGTAATATGTAACATCCATGTACTAAATGAATGGAGAAATGTCTAAAATGCTTAGGCACAACATAGTATACATAGAAAACGTTCGGGATAATCTCAACCCTTATTTCTAACATAAAATAGAATCCAATACCTGTATAGATTAAGAAAAACAAATACACAATGATTATTGTAGACGAGAGTTATAAATCTTTTATTTATTTACCTATATACAATGATATACTTAATATGTCGCTTTTTTTTGCATGTTTTCTTATGACAGAACACACTACATTTAAATTCTTGTTAATAAGTTCCCATCATCTTTTTATTTAACAAATAAAAACAATAAAATGGTGTATGTTAATCACCTCTGTCAAATAGTTGTATTCAATAGACTTTTCTTTCTATCACACAATCAAAATGACACCATTCGGTGCACACTTCATGTTATATACAACTAGATTATAGGGAATATATGTAATGTATCTTAGAAAAACGAGTAATTTTCCTAACAATACCTTATTTTTCAAGAATCAAATTGTCTATAAATTTGTCGGTTGCATAATGTTAAGCATAAAAATTAAACTAGTTAACTATTTGGCAAATAGAAATGAATGATTAGTATATACAATTTGTGGATAATTGAATGTACCAATGAAGAAAAAAAAAAGACTTCAAAAGGAGAATGAAGTAGATACATTTCATTTCGTTTGATTCACTTTTTCCACTGTTTCATACAACCTACAAAGTCTATTTAAATCAAAAATTATTATGTAGAATGAAAATAATTATAGACATGAATTTGGTTGAAGTTACTGTGAATACACTTTAGCATAGTATGCCAAATAATCCAAACCATTTGAAACAATAAATGAAACATTATATATATAGATTGCATGGAAAAAGATGCCTATGCATTAACACTAAAAAGATACCGTTAGACTGGATGTCGGTGTTTGCACAAGTGATAAGTTGGAATAAGATTATGTGAGTAGTGTTCAGTAAGTGAAAGTGTATACGTAAAATTTTTGAAAAAATGACGTAACAATACACTCATGAAACAAAATGTATGTTACCAAGGTATAACTAATTGACATATAAATATATATACATGTTAGATAAAACTTCAGAGAACTTCATAAGACTAAAAATCGATTGTTTATTATTTGGAGTAAGGTGATTTTGTTGAGGTCGGTTGTCATTTGGGGGGGGGGTTGATTTACGTTCTGTTAGACTGAAACGTTAAGATCACTGGATATCAACCACTTAGCATACTATAATTACACTCAACTATTCGAATAATATAAATATTCTATCGTCTTAAAATATTTAATTAGAAAACAAGTCATTAAATAAACAGACTATAAACAAATGGAATTTTCAAAAATATCGTAAATACAAATCATCATTCCCAGGACAAGAAGAAGCACAAACCAGCTTGCCAAAGAAAATGTTAGAATTTTCTTCAGTTTCATTTGTTGAGACTATTTACAAATGCATTTTATTCAAATATTCCATTTAAATGTTCATGAATGATAGTCTGCCCCTTTTGATGCATACGAATTGAATAAAACAAAATGAAGATACTTAGTTTCACTCTATAATGTTCATTCACCCTATAATGCTCATTCACTTAAAGTTACTATAAATTATTTATCATTAATATTTATTAAAATATTTAATTTATATATTTTAAGCAACAAATTCGACTTTGCTTCATTTCATCATTTCGTTTCATTTTTAAAAACAAAATATTTAATTGATATGGTTTGTGAAGGTTGGTATCTTTAGTTGATTGAATTCGTCACAGAGTGGTGTTAGCAGGGTACCGCTGAAAACCTGAAGCTCCAAGGAGAAGTCGTGACTGATGGAGTTCAGATTTGTTAGGGGGGGGAGTGAAACAGTTATCACCAGTGACAATGGATGATAGTCACACTATATTACAGATTGATGGAAATGAGAATTCTACAATTAGATGCCGGCCAAGTGGTGCAGAGGTTTTGGCGTTCGTCACCCTTAAGCTCCTGAGACAGGATCTTGGATGCGCACTACTGAGGAGTCCCATACTAGGATGAAAAAGCTGTTGGGTGTTCCTTGGTTTACAATAGTACTCTGCCAACATCAATCTGTGACGAATTCAATCAATAACAAAAAAAATTATTTTTCATTTCACTGTCAATCTTATCTTGAAAAACATTCACATTCATTTTTACTATCTTATCTCACCGACTTTTGTTATCTTTCCTCACCTGTAAACTCACAATAGAGAGTGATAACTATAGAGATAAGCATAAGTACATAAAAACTCTAGCAGGAGGGTGAGCTCATTCATTTAGGAGTACAAGAATTTTTATATTTCAACATTCATATTATTACTATCATTAATAGCCCCACTTTAGATAGTGATTGATGTTGTTCACTATAACTTATTATTATTATTATTATAAAATAATTACAATTACCATTTATACAAAAGAGGAGCAGAAAGTCAACACTCTCATACAAACACACACACACACCCATAATCAGAAACTCATTAAATTAGTGACTAATTATGTGAATTAATCAATTGTATCCATTAATTTATAATTATTATTTGATTGATTGAATAAATTAATGTTGTTTGGTGGGGGATTTTTTGGGAGGGGGGCGCAGGATGTCTTTGTTGTAGTTGTTGTTATCTCTTCAATTTATTCGTTGTTCTTCTTCAGTTTTCTTTTCATGAATGGAATTAATAACAAATGATGAATGATGAGTAGTGTGATAATTATTAATAATTGTGTTTAGTTAGTAGTCGGTACAAATTAATATTATGATTATTATTTTTAACAAGTATTAGTTCATTCATCCACAGGTTGATTAATACGAATGTGAGTGGAATGTGTAATGCCTCATATGAATTATAACCTTCCTATTTATCTTTTCTTTGTTTGGGTCCCATTTTATTATTTTTATTAGATTGCAAAACATTGTAAATGAAAGAAAATAGACATTCTTGTATAATTGATTACTCCTAGTGGAATTACTTTTATCTGAATTGAAAGGATATGAAAGAAGGCGAAGATGGATCGTACAGTTGATATGTCAGCGATTACAAAGGATGATAGATTTGTCTGCAAAACTTTTCAAACAATATTATTACCATTACAAATACCATGGTTAATATTACTATCATTATTATTATTATTATTGTTATTATTATTATTATTATTATTAGTAGTAGTAGTAGTAGTAGTAGTGTTAATATCAGTTAGACAATGTAGGAGATTTTGTTCTCAGTGTGAAAAGTAAACGTAAATATAAGTTCTTTAGAAGGCGTTTTTTGTTTTGAATTAGTCGACCTTGGTTTCATGGTAGTTGGCATCAGTAAGCAGGATGTACCTGTATTCTTCGAGAGGGGGACTAATCTCGATTGTAAAATTCCGACTCAAGTAATCTAATATCACAATTAATGACGCTATCCCTGAGCAAGAAAAGGCACATAATTAGGTTTCACACATATAGTCATTTTTGTCAACTCCAAACAGAAATCAAGAGATACGATTTATAAAGAACAAGCCGTTACCATATGTTACTTACATAATATGTAATACTTCGAAATCATAATATCATATATAGTTTAACACACTTACAGGAGTGAAAATGATAAGAAATGAGCTCAACCTCGCAAACATCCATATAGTATTAAAAACGTTTGACAGTAGATTCTAGAAAAACAGCTATTACGGTAGCTACAAAGGTCACAGAGCCAGAATTGAATGATTACATTTTTTGCATCTAATGCATATTTGAATCATTCTACATAACTTTAAAACAGGATCATATCTGGTGCCTTGAATTGGTTGTTGAGGTAACTTATGTTTAAACGACTAAATATAGCTAAATAAGGCTAGAACACACGTTCCTGTAAGTTGTATCATGCCAGATAGATCGGTAGTAGTAAACTAAAGATTCGGGGATGAAGTCATACTAGCAGCTGTTTTTGGGATTCGAGGACAGTAAAGTATCTCCGGAAAATTCATCCTCCACTGTGGCCCCGTCTTCTCACGTCAGCAGAAGGAGTTTGAAACATCGTCCCTATAAGCGGTACATCTTACTTTGTAGATTTCGTTTATGGAGATAAGGTCATTAAGTGTACAAAAAAACATTCTAACAACTACTGGTGTGAGAGGCCTTAAACATTTGTCCCATTAGTTATATGGTTACCCTCCTAATTAATCAAGGCAACCTTTATTCTATTTTGCTTAAAGCTTACCTGAAAAGTACTTTTCATGTTATATGTGACCTGAATGAATCATCTGCTTTCATATATCTAGTGACAACCGAATTCTTAATCTTTATTATGATTTTGAGAATACTATACTAACCTCACGCTGTAAGAAAATTTGACTATGAAACATTACAAGCTAATGATGAGAACCCTACGAAATTAAAGAAAAGGTTATGTTGTTCCATCTGTTAAATTTGTTAGTGTTTTCTCTTTCTAGAATGATTTAAACAAAAAAATTACTACAACTTAACTATACTATGAGCACTGAATCATCTGAACATGATATGATATTTTTACAATTCTATTATCAGATGAAATTCAATACTAAATAGAATCGGCCTAATCAATCATAACTTCCGTTAGGAATTGTAAGAAAATTTTATTCTTCCTAATGTTAGTGATTAGTTAACAATGAGCTGTAATGTATGATAGTTGATAGTTTGGAAAATAGTGTATAATGAAGGATTAGTATTTCCAAAAAATAATGTCAATCGACAGCCGGATGCAATGATAGTACAGCTGACTGTATCAGGACTCCAATGTATTCAGCATTACATATTTATGTTAAAATGTGGCGTTTTACACCATTTTTCTAACTTATTGTTATGATGTGTGAAATTTGGGATTGGGTGGCCGAATACCAATTAGGTGTGCCTAGTCGATAATTATACGTCTGCCATATGTCCACTGAGTCCCAAGTCAGAATAAGAGAAAACAAACCAACCAGACAACACTAGCGAACTGCGAATCATATTTACATAAATACATCGATTTTTATATCAATTAATTTACAGTGATTATTCATCAAGTGAAATCATCAATATTTAATTAATACAATGAAATACTGTCAAACTGTACTCAGGAGTAGGACTCACATTTTAATCAAATTAATGTGATGAAAGTTTACAAATGGAGCTTACAAAAAATCAATACAACTTCTTTCGTTTAATTAAATCAACTATTGTATCTTTGGGGATTAGGAATCCCCAACACTTATAGATTTAAATAAAGAACACAGATCAAGTAGTAGAATAAGACAAATTCATTTGTATTGTGGATTCTCTTCAGCTACTTTACAACCTGAAAGAAATCACATTAATCAATTAAGATCAAAGCACTAAATATGCTTTAAATCAGGAGAGTTTTAAATGTACAATAATGAAGGATATTAACTATGGATGAATTGAAAAACTTATTTGAAATGTTGCTAATTTATACAAGAATGTTCTGAAAAAGAAAGTCGAGAGGGTCATAGATACAAATATTTTGAAGACAGACAGAAAAAATGTTATAGTTATGTGACATTTCCAAAAAAAAACAATAGTTGATCAAAGCTCGTATAAGAAACCAAATATGTGAAATGATCAAAGCCATAGAAGGAAAATGACAGTCAAAGCAGAGTAACAGTGATAACTGTATTGTTTTGCATACAATGAGTTGGATTAAAATACGCACTTGTAATTACTTCTGAGAAAAGTAGCAAATTACAGGCTGTTTGTTTATTAATTAACTATTTTAAAGGATTACGATGTATCAGTCTCAAGTGAACTACTAAGCAAGTGTCTTATAATTTCAGTACTGAAGACATGTCTCGAATTTTTAAGAATTTATTTAAAAATAAGGTAAATAATTCTACTTTCTGTTCTTCAGACGTACGTGTTGGTAGATGTAAACTGATGTAAAAGATGTTGAGGATTTTTTCCGCATTCAACTGTCTCAAGTGATAATTCGTTTTATAAATTGAGGTTAATTTTGTATCCAGATGGGTTCTTTCAGTAAAAAACTTTAATCTACAACCAACCATTCTAGATATTTCATCACCCTCGAATCCTAGTTCTATATGAAATTTCTTTTTCTTAAAAGTGGCATAATCCGTATCAATGGTCTTCTCATTCTTCTCATCTAGAACCTTCGTATATTTCAATTGTAAACAAGCAACAGTCTAAATTATTTCTAATTCTTCCATAGATATTATCTTTCATTATTCTACATTTATATCAGCTTCGAAATCCCACCCTTGATTTGAAGTATGCACACCATTTTTATTTTAATTGGTTACTGTGATTGCTTCTAGATTGTAAGGCGTCTGAAAAGAATCCGCAACACGAATGAATTCATCGAATTCTGTTACCCGATTGTTGTTCTCACTCTCTATTTGTAAATTAGGTGAACAAATCAAACAGTAGTTAATTTATCGTCGAGTTTTATGCTTCTGTATATTAGACACATAACTATCTCTAGAGGAAAAACATTAATGAGCTATCTAAATCATGGACTACTTGAAAACATTCTTATCATTTCTAAATCCACTTTCAGAATCCGTAGATTGGTTTTCTGGTTTACACTCAATCTAAACAAACCGCATATCTTTAAAAAGCATACAATATTGAGTAGTTCACACTATTGGTATATTCAATTAGTTTACACAAAAAAAATTTTAATTAAATTTCTGTGAAAAAAAGCATCAGTTGCTAAGTTAACTGAAGACTATTCAGTAAAAGTATTCATGTAGGAAATTTGATACGCATTTGAACTATTGATTCTTGAGTTTTCTTTTTAATTAAATCAACCGAAATCAATATTATTTTGAGTTTGCTTATGATGATTTCTTTGGATTCAGTAACTGAGTAGATTGATGAAAATAAGAGTAAGTAGTAGAATCAGTAAGATTATGCAATCAAGTTAACGCTATTTCATTTTTATCTTCTATTTACGCATTTATAAATGTAATTTTCATGAAATTTAAACTGCCTAGCGATGTCATAATGAAAACATATCGGTACTAGCAAATCATAGTTGTGGATTGAACTATGATATACCGAGAAATCCACATGAAGAGTACTAGGCTTTGCAAAAGCCTTAACCACCTTCTTCTTAGTTTATATGTCTAAAAAAATTTATCGTTTGTCTAATTAGACCTCATGGTGGCAGCCTAAAGTTAGCCTTTTTCAATATACTTTTTGGATTAATCTAATTAACATACGTTTGTCAGTTGGAAAATCACTGAAAATCAGGAGGTGAACAACTCATTTGTCATAATATGGAAATCATTAGCAGCAGTGCACTCGCGACACTATACAACAGATTCATCCTAGGGTTTTCAGGCCTTGCGGCCACTTATCTTAGCCTTCAGGTCGTGGAGTGGGCATCACATTAGTTTACATCTCCAACTTGAAAATCAATTCTCGTATTAATTTTTGTCTTTCCTTTGTTGATGCCGATTACTGTAGTCATTGTATCTCTATTAGTATATACGAATTATGCTAGATATCTTGCCACATTAATAAGCCTGCGTTTGGATTCGATAGCTTGGTGGATAACGCGATGTCATTTAAAGCAGATGGGCGTATTTAGATTCAAGCTTACGACTCCAAAATAATATAAAAACACGCATCTGTCCTAGATTCCACTGATAACCGCATTTTCACCTCAATTACGACTATTCATACTATTATTATTATAATTTCACTGTTTCTTCTGTCACATTTTGTTTATCCAACTGACATGAAATTAGATATATTCCTTCTACGGTAACACATCATGATCCCTTTACTGTCTTATTGCGTTCGTATAAAAATATTCCACCTAGAATGATTATGTAAAGTATGTTCCTTTATTTTTTTAAACTAACCAGACAGAATTGTCTGATACACATTTCACGTGAAATTAGATTTGAAAAAAGCATTTTATTCATAGAAATAAATTCATGTATGTCGAGAGTGGGATGGGATTACTATCAAATGAAATGAAATAAAATTAATTTACGTCATTTAGAATAATATTTAGGAGTTATTCATCTTTATATAAATTGATTGTTTATCTTGTGTAATACTCAGTGCCCGACTATTATGAAACTATTCAATCAGAACTGAATTAAATTTCTTAGAAAGTGTTCTCAACTGGAAAATAGAAGCATTAGTCAGTATATTGTATCTAAATGGTCAATTAAGTATGTATCTTTGAGTGTATCTGTTATATATGTAGTGAGGTGTTTAAAAATGAATCACTGTCTAATAGTTAATGTATGATTTCCAAGTCATTTCCATCATATATCTGCTTATTATACTGGATTGTATCACTTTAACCTTATGATGTACAAAAATGTAAACTTACCATTTTGACAATTTCATGAATCAAAGTCAGAAATGTAAACTATTCAATGTCAACTAAGTACTCTGAATGTTAAATGGTCACTGTAAAACCCGAATGGTATCATTTTGATTGAAGGTTGAAAGGGATGTGAATGAAGCCTACCACTGATGAATTCTAGATTAGAATGAAGCAACTTTCAGTGCTTCCTAGTTTCTAATAGTTATCATAGTGAAGTCAGTTCGAGGCGTCAACAGCGAAGTCAAAAGTAATTTCGTTATAAATGATATATATACTAGAAAACTGTTCTGTGTTAAAACATTTTATTGGACTTAACTACATACTTGCTTCGTTGTAACTTAACATTCAAATTCAAGCGAGTTAATTCAAGTTTTTCGTACTGTTTACTGCGACAATCAGATATGAATCTGGACAATCTAATTACTTTATATTCTAGTAAGATAATTACGAATCACCCACGATGATTTAATTTAATCACATAAATGTCAACATTGTCTCGAATTCAAATTTACTAATTAAAAGAAATTCACTAATAAATGTATACATAATGAAATTTCCGACTCTAACACCTAACTACACTAATACAATCCAAATTTTAATAGTAAACTTATGTCTAGATTCAACAAGGATTCTTGAAGATGTAATTCAAAGACATAAGCAGTAAATTCCAACCCCATAAGTACCAAAATTTATTTCTGGAATACAAAAATTTCATTTCAACCTTTTGATAGTAATGACTTCAGAGATTATTTTAGAAGGTTTTGTCGATTCAAAACCATTTGCCTACTATTAATTCATAACTTCCAAATATACTAATGAAAATATGTTGATAATTTAGTCTCAGCTGATGTGATATCTGTTCAATAATATGAATATAAAGTCTTCTTTATATTCTTCTAAGGTAATAGCTAATGCCAAGTATATATATCCTGGTAGATACAATTGAAGGTAAATATTTCTCATTTATGTAAGGACTAACTTCTTTTTGATACATTTCATATTATCATAGATCAGTCAATACAATAACTATCACATATCTACAATCACTAAGTAAATGAACTGTTTAACGAAGTATCATATGACCTTATTACGTCTAGTGATTAATTAATTTTTTGCATGTGCTACATTCATTATATTGTATACCATGTAGTATATTTGTTAGATTGTTGTAAACACGTATGTTGATATGGGGGGTGGCGGAAGAAGGATACAGGGAAATAGGTATTTTTGTTTGTATGTGAACATATGAATTTGGAATTTGATTTGTTCCCATACTAACAAACTTTCATACATGATACAAAAACATTAAGAGCTAAAAAAAGAATTATGATTTAGAATCAGTTTTCCTAATTAAATAAAATGATTTATGTATATCACACCTACTTTATTCATTTATCTTAACTGGAGAGAAGACAATGTATATATAACGTATAACCTGAGATGTTCAGGTTATCCACAACATTTCCAATCTACAGTCAGTGCATCATATCCAGCATTTCTAGTCAATTTTCCGTTAATTTCAAAGAGTGAATGGTAAATATTTCCATTAATGAATTTACTACAGACTGAGAAGTCCCATACTAAGATGAAACAACTATCCAGTGCTTTTTGGCTTTCACTCGGTACCTAACTAACATCAGTCTGTGACGAATACGAAGCAACTAAACTGAATAACTATCTTCATAAAACTAACTCACTTCACAATATTTATTTTTAATCCCTTATGTAGGGCTGCGAAATACTCATATCTTCACAGTAGATAGTTGTGTATAACTCCAGAAGTTTGAATTGAAATCTTCAATGGGGAATTTACTGTAATACACATCAATCATTGACTAATTAAAGGAAACATGACTAAAAATAATGAACGCAACTCGATTATTTAACAATGAATTATGTTGAGATAACATCCACTGTAATCACCGGTAGAGTGTGTATCAATAAAGGCGGACTCTTACAAGAGTTAGGATTAAACGAACACAAATAGAAAAATAAATAATAATTTGTTCTAATATTATTTAATTACAAAACTATCATTCAGGCAATTAAGAAAATGTAGGGCAGAGTGTAGAAATATTTTTTGTCAATTGATTTCTCATCAGGCTGCTACACTAATATGTATGATTTACACTAAGGAAGTAATATTTAACGTATCATAGTGTTACATAATAACACTGATTATAATTTTGAATTATTTGATCACGTGTTTATGAAGAAGATATTGAACGAGTAAAAGGAAAGGAAAACGTAATTACAGTACTTATCAATTAAAATGTAGTAAGGCAAAGCAAAGTAGTTAATAAGACTAATTACGTAAGATTGAAGATACTGAATTTATATCATTGATATACATAGTTTTGATGCTTACCTATATGTACGTACATCTATGATGAACACAGATGTTCTCAGAATTTGATGAGGAACTGTAACTATGCAGTCAATCGAGTCAAAAATGGTACAATATGTCACATTTGACATTGGTTGAAAATCACGTTTTATTATCGACTGATCACAAATTATAATGAGGACTACTGCATTTCGACTAAAAGTACTGTAGGTAACATGTATACCAAGAGAAGTGATGTCTTTAAGCTATATTCCCTGAGGTTAATTATTATCGATTAGTACTAACGTAGGAAAAAAGCTATAGGATCTTCTCTCGGTTTGTAGTTAATGTCACTTAGTCAAATAAACCATCCTAATTATGCTTGAATAAAACGAAGGTATTACTGCATCAGTAAATGATGTCTGCAATAGAAATCACTAGACAGTTCATCCCTTTAATCCTAATTGTTTAGTTTTAAGTTAGTGCCTACCTAATGTGATCACATAACGAAAATTAATGTTAGTTTATGACACTTTATATTTACCAGCTTTATGTATCAAATGTTCTCGCTTTCATTACTTTGAATAGAACAAGTAGTAATCCATACCCATACACTAATTTAATTTTAAAATATTATCATTTAGAAAAGTAATTTAGCATCAGCATTTTAAACAGAAATACGACTAATAAATTCAGTAAGACGTGACTACTGAATGAACATACTCAAAGTTTAGGAAAACAACCACCCTTTTCTTTTAAATTAACATAAACGCTGATTTATGAAATTAGATCTATGGGTTAAGTGAAAATCATTATGGAGACTAGTGGATTCTGTCAAAAATCACTTAAAATATGTGTATCTAATTGAATATTCAGGCTAATGAATACTGATGATAACTGTGAATTTAATAATGTCAGAAATAAAGAATGAAACTCGGTGACTTTCTCATTCTAGTATAGGGCTTCTCAACAACACATACCATTGACCCCATCAGAAGTCAAACCCGAAATATCCACACCTCATAATGAATGCTTAATTGTCAGACTAACTAGTCGTCATCCATTAGTTTACACTTCTAACATCAGTCATTTCGCTATGTTGAACGATCATAATCTAGTGCTATTGGTGGGGGTAGCTGATTAGGACTCTGTGAATCACTTCTCGAAATAAGTCACTGGTGAGCACATAGTGGTTTACACAGATCGTTAAGTTTGTAATGGGATCGTCATTAAAAACTATGAATAAGTAACTAGCCACTTCGACCGCTCACTGGGTCGTGAATACGTACTTCTGAACACTCTTGTATTAGGACAAATAGCTGCATAGTGCTTCTTGGATATCAATAATTTTCTACCTACTGTCAGTATATAATGTTAATTACAAAATACAACAATCTATATAACCACCTCCAGATTCCCCTTATACTAATAATCTAGATTTTGTGTAAGCTACTAAATTGTCATCGATCTTTGGTATTTAGACTAAGAATTGTGACAATGTTGCATATATGAGTAATATGACATTCTAGATATGTACAACAACTTGCAAACATTGTATTGAACATAATACAATATTCAATACCAACAAAAATCAGCATAAAATTCTATTTATTTTCATTGAGTCGGTTGTCAGGTTGAAAATTAATATGTTTTTATTTAGTAATTCAAGGGACTTATATGCAAGAAGATGGTGCAAACAATGAATACCTACAAAAACTATTATTATTTTTACAAACTATAAAATATAAATTATAACAAACGAGTTGCTTAAAACATTTATGAGTAGTGTATAGTTATAAACAGAATGTAAAACCGATAAACTTTTGATGTATAATAGTGTGAATGAGATAAACTGAAATGAATGATGTGTGTATATGTATGCAATGGTCTTAGGTTTCCAGTTGCTGATATTTAATAAGTCTCTATTGGCGTTTGTGTATCCTAATCGGGTTTCTTCAATTTAGCCTTTTACTGAAATAACTGATATTGGTTTACTTTTCAATAGCTATGCAGAGGCAATCAGTGTCACGTGCATACAAAAGGAAAAATGCAATAAGGTGACACTATATAAATAATCTACGGTGGGAAGATAACCGAATAAATACGATCGTTGTTTTAATAAAGTAGAATACTTCACGTGGATTGACAAGTTATTCTAGAGTATGGTGTTATGGTGGACTGAAATCTTGAAATATTTTGTCAAGTTTTGCATGATATTTTCGAGAAAATACACGAACCAAGGTACTAAAGTTTTTGGAATTATATGAAAACAGATCACAAGAAATGATTAAAGCTGTTTATAGATACAATACAATACAGCTATGATATATTTTTAAATGAAACGAGTATTTATGTGTAAAGTTTGAAGACAGTCGAATTGATGTAAGACCAAGACAACTGTCAGCTACTTGCGCTGAAGAAAACCCTGAATACTTGCAATATCTTATGATCTCTAACCACTAGTCCTTTGTTCGGATGATTGCGGATGGGTAACATTGGTAAAATTGTTTATGCATACAAACTTGGTGAAGCATATGTGTGAACACATGAGCTATTCAAAGTGTTTGGACTTTAAGGATCTTCAGTGATGTTCTAATAACGGAAAGAGAATTGTTGTAAGTATTTTATCGAAAATTTGACTTATTTGAAGGCGAATAATAATGGTATATCTTGCATTTTATAAAATAAGGTTTGTATAGTTCAGGTTAAATAACAGATCGAATGTTTACAACGTGATAGTTG
Organism: Schistosoma japonicum; assembly: GCA_025215515.1. Taxonomy (NCBI): domain Eukaryota; kingdom Metazoa; phylum Platyhelminthes; class Trematoda; order Strigeidida; family Schistosomatidae; genus Schistosoma; species Schistosoma japonicum. The sequence continues at coordinate 11,398,763 of CM046066.1, forward strand.
AAAAATAAAAGATAAAAAGACTAAAAAAAATTTTTCATACTATCAAAAAAAATTCCCAGAGTAGATCCAATGTTATAAGAAAGTGTTTCTGTACACGAGAATGGCGCTTACGTTTTCTTGTGGCCACTGTTGTTATAAATTTAAGAATACAGTTTTGATAACTCCTGTACAGAGCCTTAAAAGCATTATAGGGTCAAACTTATAGCTTGTATCAATAATATGCTTTACAATCGACGAGTAAGGTTTTCTATTCCCTGCCTCTGTTGGATCACTTGATGTTATTTGTTTTTGAAGCCACTTAGATACATGTTTCCCTCCCCCCCCCAAAAAAATGGTTGCAGCGTTCTGCTACTCCTTCCTCCTTTATGTATGTGTGTCCACGCATGTGGATCGGTAAATACAGTTGAATGGGATGCAATCATTCACATAATCGTATAGCTTATGTGAAGTCATGGTCTTTGACATATCAATAATGATTAGTCTAGCAGCATACTAGATTTTAACCTCTGCTTGAAAATCAAGCTGTTAGACAGTCTTTTTGTCGCAAATTGCTAAGAAACGTCACGGATTTCTTTCAAATGATTTTAATTACTTAATATCGAAGTAAAATGCACACAAGCACGAGTGATTGTGACTAGTGGCTACGTCACAACTTATTCCTCGGAGTTTGGTTGAAGTTGAAGGTCAGACGTATATGACATTAGTTACTAGTCAACTATCATTTATAATAAATGTCTCACTCCTACAGGAGGTAGGTGGTCATCCCTGACTACGACACTCAGTCATGTGAATTAGAACTATGTGGAAGTGAATCAGCCCTTTTATGACTACCAGTGCACCTACTTAACGAATAACATAGAGACATGAAACCTAGGTTAGAGGCTTCTTATCATCTATGATCCTACAATTTGTTATAAAGATCAAACCACCCGTTAGTGGCTTCATAAATTCCTTGAATTTTCATAACTACACAGAATTATGTTCAAATTATTCATTCATATTATGAACATGTTGTTTTCATTTGAAGGCATGCAGTGTATACACTCCAACCTACTTATTAAGCCAACAATGTATTATGTAATCAAACCTTACCGTTAAGTGGAATGTAAAAATCTGTAAGTTTGGTTACATTTGAGTGATATCTTAAAAGTACTAGCTATCGATTAAGCACTTTAGTATTTCTTTCATGTCATCTACGTTTAAAGTATTTACAGCTATCTAGAAAGTGGAGAGTTAATTATCAGTGTCATGGTTATCTAGTTATTAGTGCACTGTCTGCATTTTTATCGATCAAGTTGCAGTACGTGATCACTAATCTAAGTGACTTCATATTACATGTACTATGTTTGGAAGGTTAAGTGTTTGGTGATAATCAGTAGCAAATACTGTTTCACCTAGTTTTCTTACTGGTTTTCATTATATTTACAATCATGACTAGAAAGTGATGCTCTCTCATGGGATTCGAACGCATATTACTTAGTGTGATTGTTTAAGACATATGCGTGTTTACGACATGCTGATCAAAAAAAAATATCACCATACCCCTTTTTTAAGTGTTTGTACCTTATCGTCGGTAACGTTAAGGACTAATCTCTGTTGATAAATGTTCTTCATGAGCATGCAGCCTCTATAATATTATGCCATAAATGTTTTTACTTATTGAAATTGGAAAATGTCTGGTGGTTAAATACAGTATACCTATTTTATCCTATTTAGAAGTCATTAGCCGGGTGTACATTTTTCATCGCAATCTTCATATCTTGAACTCAATTCAGTCCACTTCGAATACCATCAGGTTATCCAGTTAGCTACTGAATCCATAGGGCAAGCTACATATGTAGCATTTATAAAAGTATTAGCAAGGGTTTCCCGTTGGTTAAACGTACACTCAAACACAAATTCATATCCTTTATACAAAATAGCTGCCTTTCTGTACTTAGTAGCTTAGCCGATAAAGCAATAATGATTAATTTGGATGAACTTAGCTCGAATTACATTGTGAACAGTATCACTGGGATGCTCTAAGTACATTCACTTAATCAATCATAAATAGGATGCCATTCACATACTGTATTCTACTTTTAGACTATATTCTAATTCAAATAAAGATACAAAATAAAGAAAATCCTCATAAGGTTTATACTAATATACAATACTATGTAACATAAACAAATGCTATAAATCAATGTATATGAGAAAACTGATATGCAAACTAGAACCTACCACTACCTTCATTCAGTGAATAATCCTCCCGCAAACTGTTGTCATCAGCATTCATATTTCGGCATAATTTCTCAAAAACATATTGTTCACGATCAATACGTCCTCTTGTCATTAATTTATGATTATCAATAATTTGAAAATTTTGATTTTCATTCAATATATTCAATGTAAGTAAATTATTTGATGTTTTATTAAATAAAGCATAATTATCAAATAGAAATATTAAATCACATACAAATGTACTAATGAGAATTTCTTCAACGATAACACATTTATTATTAGTGAGTTCGAGTTCCATCATTGTAACCTTTATTAGATATTATCATAGAGATATGTAGAATGCTTATTAAGAAGAAGATTGAAAATAATGCAGACATTGAGTAAACTTACATGTAATAATTAACTATAGACATTGAAATGAATGTAATTTTAATTGTTTGAATAAGGTGTATATTTTACATGAGGGCGGGGTGGGAGTAGAGTGTTAATCTGCTCTATTTGAATTGAAAGAGCTTTGATCTACCAAAATGTTCACCTATTTACTGCTGTGACGTACTTGATCTTAACATTAATGTTAATTTTATATTTTATTTGCTGGAAATAATTATTTTGTTTGTCTGTATGTTCATCGTTTTTTTCCTTTTTTTCTAGTATGTCTATTCACAATATAATTCACAAATTATCAGTATCCATAAGTAACCTAGTTAATTGTTAACATATACGTACACACACACATATCTCCCCACACTTATGCTCACACATTCATCCCCTCTACCACCACTATATACACACACATACGTACACACTTATATACTTCCTAAATCATGAAGTATATTGAAACATTTTAACATTAATTGACTCAATGAGTACTAATCAAAGTTTCCAGTTAATTTGTAATGATCATATAACACTGTTAATGCTAATCATGATGATGACGATGAAGATAATGTTCTTTCTTTTAGTTGCCATTCCCTTTTCAACTTTTATAATGAACACAATTTATACGTAATCTATAAATGGGTATGAATATGTATGTGTGTGTGCTTGTCAGCAAGTGATGTATTGAGGTATGAATGCATGTGTACATGCCTACACACATATTACTTGAAAAGGCATTTAGGTATGAGCTTTCACTCAGAATAATACATGCGGACACTTGTTCCAAAAATTTATTTTTATTATTAGTTTCTAATGCACACACATACACACACTTCATTCAGCCAACCAACCAACCAACCAACCAGTGTGTGATACTAATATTTGATTAAGTTGTCTATTCATCAATAGACAGAGATAAAATAATATCATCAATTTACTGGGAGTGGATCGAAAAGCTTGGTGATGATGACAGTGAAGCTCTAATCAAGTGAATTTGTTCATCACTAGTTAATTGGATGAAGAAATAGCAATTAGTTATGATTAACTAGTTAATATTGTGTATCTGTCTATAACACATAAGGAGATTCAATCTTGAAAATATCTCATAAGCATGATGGCATTCCCCACATAAAAATACCATGTTACTTATGTATTAATAGTCGTAGTGAGTTCTATTATTACGTAAAATAGATTTTTTTTCCTTTTTGACACTCATCAGCCTGATGTTCACCTTCATCCGAGTGTTGATGCTTACAATTAGACTCAAAATCAATAACTAAACTATTTTGTTCAGTTGGCCAATCGCTATGACGTTATTTGTAAAATATTTGTATTTTCTCGATATTGATATTCAAACCACTAACTGATCTGTTTTTATTCACTTGAGTGGAATGCATAGATAGCCGCCTAATTACAAGTTTATTTAATACAAAGTACAAACATATACATTCGTAGGTGCAATGAACTAGGTGTACAAATCGCTTGTTTATAATGCCAATGAACTCTATTACAAACGATATATCAGAATTATAGATAATACTTAGTGCTCGAATATCTATTAAGTAGGTTGATTCAAGAAGAGCAACTAGCTCAAAAAAACTGATTCTTAGAAGACTATTTCATTTATTTTGAGTACATATAAATCGATTTAATTTCTATTATCCTCATGTTCTCAGCCCCCCCCACCCCCAACTAACCTCAAACTAGACCTACAAATTGTTAATATAATATTTTTCATTCTGAAACTATAACTACCTAACTACGTATCTGTTTCACAGCCCTAGTTTCCAGTCATCATTGTTCTTGTTTTGTATGAGTGTCATTTTTTTATTGATCAGCTGTGTGGTCAGGTTTCGTATGCATATAAACAAATGAGTGAAATTTAATCTGACTAGTTATTCACTCACTTGTGTTCTTCTATCTGGCATGGGGACCAGAGATCAAAAGAGTAGACGTGCGGACATAGAACTAACAGTCTTTATATCTGGGTTGAAGGCACTGGTTCCTATCATGGTCTCCGTTTCTGTATATTGTGACTGATCGTATCTCATGCCGTACCAACAATAGCACTGGGATGCAAGTAAATTTATTTAGTGCATCTAAATTGTGGAAAAATATGCTTCCTAGTTTCGATTTCTACCCAAAATTCAACCTTAGTGAAATTAACTATCATTTGCACATATTTCTGCACTATAATTATATTTCAATGCATTAAATTGGTTGAAGGTTGTCTACTGGAAACACTATTTAGATCAAACTTTCGTGTTATTTGACATTTGCTACTAAGTCTTTCCAGTAATTCTGAAGGAACTGATTCTTCCATAGAGGATTAAAAGTATCCAGATTCACAGTATGTGCGGGTTATTACTAAGCTATTCGTGTTACGACTGACCACCTGAGGAAATGAGGCCAACAGTAAACACGACTAAACAAACATTACATCTGTTACTACTTACTGGTCAATCGTAATACAATTCTGTCTTATAGAGAGCCAATCGCTGCCAAAATAGCTGAATGGTAACAGTTACACACGGAGAAAATATATAACCAGACATCGAATACGCCAGTGCTCACTAATTCCCTTAGTATTGCTGTACACTCTACTAACGAGTGTCAGATATAACGAAACCTAGGTGAGGCATATTTTCCTGCCAACTACCTCCAGCCAACCTAAGACTACCGACATGGTGTAAGATGTGTTGAGTCACTTAGATTAATGGTAGTGTTGCAGTATGATCATCGATGGAATTCGATCAACGCTATAAAGAACATAACAAGCATCAGATCGGTCACTACTCGGTGTTCAATCAAATTTAATTTCAAACTAATTCATACATCCTAAGGGATTTTATTCATCTATATGTTGTATGTATAATCAACACAGAATTCAGCACATTTGTTCATCAGACCAAGCTGCCATACCCTAAAGCACAGCAAGACTAACACTATATTAGTAGAAGTTACCTCAATAATAATAATAATAATAATAATAATAATAATAATAATAATAATAATAATAATAATAATAATAATAATATAACGAAAAAGAAGAGTAAGCACATAAATATGGTCCATAGTGAGAGAATCGGTACATGGAAAGAAAGCTATGAAATGATTTCAAGCTCACGATGTAGGGGAGGATAAATAATGGATACACCTGCGCCAATGTGACCGATTCTGAGCCATGCCGCTTAAAGTTTCTAACCACTAGTTAGAGGCATTTGCGAGGACCCCAGTCAGATAGTCTTTATCTACCAACACGACTCAAATCAGCAGTCAGCAACTTCATGAAGTGATACTATGTTTTAGTTTGGCCTCCCCTTACTCTCTACCACCTTACTTCTACATAAGTCAACATTACCCGTCGAGGCAGACACTGGTTAGGCGTACGTAACACATATCCCAACCACCTCAGCTTATGAATATTCACAACCTCACCGACTGATTTTATTTGAGTGAACAGTCTGGTAATAAATGTGTATCTTTTTTTGGGTATTTAGTGTATTTCTACATATTTATGTTGAACACAGAGTAGATGATGAAATTTTCACTGAGTAGTTATAGTTTGTAAAAATAAAAAAAGAACATAAATGTCATACTGACGTCGGGTAGGAAAAAAACCATAATTGAAGTTTTCTATTGTAGTTTTCGAAATGCATAGGTTCTCTTTAGTCAGTTGGTAAGTTATGAAATTTCACTCATAGGTATATCCTGTCAGTAGTTTCTTCTCACCATTTGAAAGTTAAAAACTTTATTTACCTATTGGTAATTTAAATGTATTATGGCCTGTTTTTTTCTCTGAGTTTGTGGATTTTATAATTTTGACAACTGTTGTCGAGGATATTAATTTACCAGGTACAGATTTATGCACTGAGCTTTAGACCACGTTTTAATTATGAATAAAGGTTAGTGATATTATTTTAAGCTTAAACTGAAATCGTTTGTGTCGAAGTTCAAACTTACAATTCAATCTATAAAATCCTAACTCCCTAACCACTCATCTAACGCTCTATAGTCTAAAATTGTTAAGTGAATGTATCACTGAAGAATCGATCGAAAAATTATTAAAAGTTCAATAGTGTCTTCTATGTAAACACGTTATATTTACATAAATTAAACATTACAATAATCGGTATCAAGGTATTCAAGAATATATAGGTTTATATTCACCTATGCATTCATATCAACTGTGATTCCATTCATAATCAGAGAGCAGTTGACATTTGTTTCATCCTATTACGGGATTCCCAGGCGATGGTTACCCACACCCCTCCCTGATAGATCAAACATATGACCTCCTGAGTGGACGTGAACGTCTAACCTAACAGACTCATTGAGTTAGAAGTTCAACCACTAACCTAAATCAGTTTATTATGGAACCTACAAATTAAACTAATCCCTACAAAACAACCTTAGGTAAATTAACAATTACTAATTTGATTTTGAGCACAACCTGTTTATTCAAATTCTCATACGATTTATGAAGTCCTGGAACACTGCAACATAACAACTAATTAATTGATCATTTAGAATCCTAGTCTCAAGCTAAAGAAGACAGAATATACATCTCTCTGTACGTGATTTAATACATTTTTGTGAAATTTTAACATATTACTAGATTATGTAACTTGGTTATTCTAAAGTTCATCCCTTTTTTTAAGTGGTTAACCTCAGTGAACGGTCACTAAATATTGGCTAATTTACGTCATAGAAGCGTTATTCTTCGTCTGTTGGCCTATCGCATAAACGAGTGGTTATGTTTATTAATCTTTAAAAATTGCTATCAAGCATATCTTTTGCTGTGTTTTATGAACTGCTTGGTTTGATTAAGAGGCTATCTGTTGAATATATTCTACCTATTTTTCTTTTATCTTGTGTGTATATTTCTCTATAACATAGCGTCTTTTGTCGATTGTGTCCCATCATTTACTTTCCTACGCTTGGTATTATTTACAGACACTTAAGCTCCAAATAAAATGAGCCTATTTTATGACTGGCTGTCATATAAAAATGACCAAGGGCATTTCGAAGCTTAATCGGCCCAATTTGGTCTTTACATTCGGCTTGTATTAAACTTCTGTTCTAATTACTAATTATGCCGTAGTTACTGATTTCTTCAGCCGTTCTATCTCGCTGTTACCAGTGGCTCATAAACTTTCTTAACTGGTTTTACATTTTCCAAAAATATAAGTACATTAAAGCAAAGCGTGATGAAGATCTAGTTGAAAACAATATTGTTAGCTTACATGTGTTGTTCTAATTTGCATGGTGGTTATTTTTAACATTCTAAAATTACTTGGAGACTATTTTGCAGTTGAAGCATCTAACAGGTTCCTAAACTTTGAATGCTCGCTTCACAGAAGTGAAAACATCAATAGAATCTTATAGACTTCAACTTCAAGTTAGCACAATCCTTGTGAAACATCATTAATTTTTGTATGTTACTTTTCGTTCCCAACCAACTAAATAATCTAACCATATACCTGTTATATATGCATCAATTAAGTTTCAGTGAGAATATATAAATTCAACACTTTAACTTAGTGTCACCTATTCAACTGTCAATTCATATAATTTGATTATTGCATTACACAAGAGATCAAGAACAACTATAGATCTAGTCATGTGGAATGAAATGAATAATATCGACAGTATACATATATACACACTACACAGAAGTCAAACTAAAGCATTAAACAATAAATTAAAGAAGCAGAGTAGAAGTGTGAAATGAGCATTATACAGCATACATCATACGTTAAAACCCATTAATTTACAGTTGAATAATCTCGATATTATTATTGATGTATCTAAAGAGACTTGAAAAGTCATTCATACATAATCTAATTTAACTATCCACAGAAATATGATGAAAGGAAGGTAGTGCGGGAATAAGTTAAAAAGAAGAATCTTAAAATTGTAAATTACAATTCCACATGGCTGTAACAAATTGCATTTGATTCAGTTTTTTTCTAAGAATTGTAAGAAATCTACTAAAATGAAAAGATATAAACTAATAGCTGTCGCTTTAGTGTAATTAATTTCAATCATAGCTGAGTTAGTGAGGAGTTCTAATTTGCTGTTGCTGATACTACATTTGATTAGTCAGTATGCTAGTATGCTTCCTGAATGGATAGCTTTATAGTTATCATTTTTTTATTATATACTTGGATTGTGGCTTGAAACAGAATTCAGGAGACCCATTTTTTCGTCCTGTTTAGATGTTTAAATCTTAAAAGGTATTGAATTCAAGTCTCTTTGTCAATAATAACACTAGAATGCAAATGCATTCAGATGATGTGACCTATGTGAAATGAAGCATGATTCCAGGGTTTCACTGTTAACTATAAACTAACTCATAGCTTACTGTCTAGTTTGCGACTGTATAGTAGAAAATCAGTATTTATCATAACCAGCAAAGTTAGTGGAAACAATTTGTAGCTGGAATATTTCTTCCTTTTCCATTGGCATTTCGAACTATTACTTAGTGTTTATGATTAGACTCAAATAATTTAGAGTACTAATGAAAGTTAAGAAATGGAAAACTATTACATGTCAGTGTAAAACTCTGTTTGGTTGGACAGATTCTTTACATTGTGAAGGGTCATACCCATTGAACCTTCAAAGACGAAAGATACTGGTATTTACTAGTGGTGTTAATAATATTCAACTTTAGTTAATCTGCCATATTATGGAATCATTCCCATCACTTAAGGAGGCATTGGATAGTTGTTTACTCCTCAGTATTGGACCTAATAGTGCTCACCTACTACTCCTCTTAAGATGGATGGAAGGACTCCTAAGCCCCGTATCAAGTACTTCACCTTTAAATCACTGAATTGGTATAGTGGTTTACATTTTTAACTTCAGTCAATAGTGAATGAAAGACTAATGTTACCAAATGCAGTGAGTGATACTTACCCAATATCCCAAAGTGACTAGAGTTAGAAACGTAAATGACTGTTATCCGAAGGTTAGACATCTACTGCGAAGCGTGAATGCTTTGGAATTCGATCTCTGGTAAAGTCATATGACGCATCCTATCAAGTTCGATACGAGGACGAAGTAGTTATTCAATTATTCCTGGATTTCGATAGTTATCTCGTCAACATTAGTCCAGTGAAATGAAACTTCAGAAATGAATAAAATTTTTACAAACTTCTACTTTCCAAAGTAACTGGTGTATTTATTGTTTGAAGATATATATCAAGAAATCCTAGTAATTCATGTTCTATGGAGTGCACAATATAAATATCACATTCATACGAATCAATCACATCGGAGTAACCAATATTACGTTGTCTAACCCTAATCTACTGAATGATCTTTTCAGTTAGAAATTAGTTCTGATGGTAATATCCTATTAGAGATAACTATATTAATATTTAAAACTTTTGATATGATGTTATGGGAACTAATCGACCACCAATGAGTTACTAGTGCTGTATCATGTGATTTAAGGTGCTAACAGAATTCTATTAAGCGTATTTAAAGTTAGATATAGTTTATATCAATCAGCAGAAAGCCTAATATGTATATCATTTGTTCTATATACATATATTTGAAATTTCAATGAAAACAAGATGTATATACGGTGACTGTATCAATTATCACTAAGCTGCAGGGCTTTAAGCAATCCAAAACAATTTTGTTTATCAAACTGAGTGTTTCTAAAAGAGATGGAATAGGAAAATGAAAGAAAAATTGGTGTTTTGTTTTTACATACAACTGAAAATTATTGTTATCATATCTCTGGTTAGATTAGTTTAAAGCTTCTTAGTAAAAGGAAAGATGCTACAGAAAGTACATACATAATTATACTTTGGGAGATGGTCTTGGTGTAGTCAGTAGGAGACCATGGACCTAGGTTCCGAGCTATTTTCCACTAGGCAAGGCTGTAAACATTAGTCACTGCTCAGAAATAAACCAATAAAAATATACTTTCGTATCATTAAAAACCGCTGAATGTTTTCAAATAACCTGTAGGAACCGAACTATCAAATCGAATGATAGGCGTAGAAGACAATGCTGGAAGTATTTCACTTACACGTCAGTTCAATATGATATGATTCGGGCTTACGTATGCTTAACTAGTGAGATATGATATGGATTTTATGGGGAACTGAAGACCTAAGGACAATCAGTTGTGTATGTAATTAACAGTGAACCTTCAAAATCTGGTAAACAATATTATAGATAAACGGTCCTAAACCATACATTCAAAGTGCATATCCAGTGAGTCCCAACTCTATGTCTAACACCTGTCTTTATGTAAATGATTTGCAAAGATTTGTTAGTTCTATCATTTGTAAATTAGAGTCGAGAGATTCATATGCATTGAGAGTGATACAATAAAACTTTTAAAAAAATGGAATGTCCTGATTAAGTAGACAAATAAGTAGTCATTTAAAACGAATTATAGCAAATGTAGTAAATGAAAAGTTGTCATTACGATGATTTGCACGATAAATATAATTTACAATATATATACAAAATTTACCCAAGAATAGTGTTTATAAGGACTTCGAAATAATAGCTAGTAATGATTTATGAATTACGAGTAAACAGTACGGTAGCCTCTGTTAAAGATTCCGAACATTGTGGGAGATCCCGAAAAGCGTTTTCTAAGGTGTACCTCATTTGCAATATGTGATAAAAACAGTGGGTTCTTGATTAAAATATGAAGCAACTATGCTGCAACGAGGTCAACAGTGACGGAAAAAATGGTGAACGATATTTCTGATCTATCTTGTGAGGATGAACTGAAGCCAGACAACTCATCTTTACTTTCTGATTGTAGGCCAATGTGGATTAATGCTGACTTACCAAATGCAAAACGATATGTTAGATATTATGATTTACCTTCTTTTACTAACAAGTATTAACAATCTAATGGGATTTTTTTTCAGTATGTTCAAGAACTGGAGTCCCATTTCTCACATTGAATACCTGGGATCTTTAGCTAGAACCTTCTGTTGATACCAGGATGAGATGTATCTTCCCCTTGATTTGCTATGGATTGGAGCTGGTCAGTCTCTGTTGCTATATGCGGATCCTGAGCGGATTGCCTCGATATAGCGATTATTCACAAGTATTATTTAAGTTGAATTATGACTGGTAAGTGGAATTCAGGACGCGTGTTTCGTTCTATTTGGGACTCATCGGCTGAATGTATCTGCCTCCCAATTTTGATGTTCACAATGGGATTCGAAAAAATCCGTTTTGTGTCAAACACCACCGCATTCGCCACTAGACTATTGGGTTCAGACAGTTACATCTGTGCAGTGGGTGCATAGGCATTAGGATGAACTTGTATTTTCCTGCTGATTTGTTATGGGATGTAGATACATCCAGCCAGTGAGTTAAAAATAGGACGAAACTCGCGTCCTGGATTCCCCTTGCCAGTCACAATTCAACTTAAATAATTCTTCTGTTGATACGTTCAAAGTGAGTTTGGATCCTCACAAAACTGCCGATAGCAATGTTGAACGTAGTTCACTTGACTTTCTATCCTTACACCTAATTGATAGCTAAAAATACACTGATACACCGTTGTTCACACTAGGTGTTTACTATGATATCTCCTATGTTTAACTGAAAATACTTTCTTGTGCATGCACAAACATATAACAAAATACACTTACTGATCACTAAGTAAAGACTGTTATGTTTATCTGGTCTCTTGGTGATGAGGTCGAATTCTTCTGGTGATCAAGTTTTAGCGTTTTCATTAATTTATATAAATAAACAAAGGAATGAATCAGTCGTTTCAGGACTGCAGAAAAGCCCTACGGATAAGTGCCAACTAGCAAGAAACCTAGATCAACCCGATTACTGCTAATCACCTTATAACTAATCGAATATCCAACTCTTCTTTATGCAAGAAATCTTCAAAATAGGACAAATCTACTGTTCTTCTTTAATATAATTCACGTAAACTATCATTTAATAACGAGATTGTATTAAATAAATACTATTTTCATGATGCTTATTCACGATTAGAACAAGGCTATTTGCTTATATTGTTTGTTTAAATTACGTGATACATATATACATTTCAATATAATTTACCAAGCTCATCGATCATTGTTATTAATGTGAATAGACTACTACTACAACAACAACTACTACTACTACATACATATATCATCCCATTAGAAATCATCCATATGCGCCAATTTCTCCTTTCATCTACTGTTCTTTTTTGTATTTTATTTCGCATCACTACTCATTATCTGTCATTGTTACTTTTACTATCACTCACTCTAAGTCGCCTACTTACTATTTATCTGCATTCATATTAGTATCTGCGTATTTGTAATTAGTAGAATAGTCATTTATTTCTAATAGGATTAGGGATTGTATGTGTATCTATATATATGTACAATTATATGAATTGTAATTTTCCTGACTGTCACATTTTATTTGAATGTACTCCACAAGTAAATAGTGTTTCATATACACACATATACAAATGTATTCATTCAAGCTGATGCAGTTACTCATCAACACTTACCTACCCATTCATTATCAAACTCAGTACAAAGGTTTGATGAAGCGTAAAAGATAACATAGATAGAAGGAAGATGAAAAATCACATTTTGTTCTCTTTCATTGTCTTTTTATATGCTTACTTTGTTGGAACAAATTTATACAGAACAAAAATCATACAATTCAATGAACATAGTTGTCAGTACGCCATTTTAAATACAAAAACGAATAAAGACAAACACGTAGGTTAGTGTATATATACCAGCATTATTTAATCAGTGGTAATAATCTGTGAGTACTGGCTTATTAAGAGCAATGAATACAAAACAAATAAATATTCATGAATAATAATGATGTCGATGTTGATAATAGTCACCACACAACTAATAATAACAATGATAAAACTTTGCTCGAACATTGTATACCTCGATGTATAATGATGGAGTAAAAGTAAGTTAGAAAAGAAGGGATAATCAAAACAAAGCATGATATCAGTTCATCAAGTTATTTACTACTAGTTTAAATCATATTGAACGATGCATTTTAAGTGATTAAACTCAGCGTGATTATCGTGATTAGCGGTTGTAGACAGTGCGTGATACGGGTCAGATGCATTCATTTATTCTCGAATCATGCTCTCTGTCTAATCGCTTAAGTGCTATAACTGACTATATTACTAACAATTCGATATTTATCTCGACAATTTAATCTTTTTGTGTTGATATGGTGTGACAACTTAAATATGCATACGCAGCAAGCTTTATGTTGTTTATGATCGACACAGATCTGACTAATATGGTTAGTCATAAACTGCAGTTATAAGACAAATAAAGTCATTCAGAAACAATGTAGTAAGAAGCCGTTAAAATCATTTCCCAGTTTCCACTAAAACAAATTCCCTTCTTATTGTCACATATTTATATGCACATACTAAAGATTTTAATCTAAATACAAGTGAATAAAATTTAAGGCTGAAACCAACACAAATGGTAAGCATAGAGAGATTCATGCTAACAAACAATAATTTGAAATGATTAAAGTTAACTAGTTCAGTAAAATTCCATCAAAATAACTTATTTACAAAATCGTTTTATGAAATAAGTTTAGGGAACATGTAATGAAACATCCTACTTTTTGTAAAGAAAAAAAAATACACGAGTTATATTACATAGTCACAAAATACATAGTTAAAACATTAGAAATATGTTAGTTAAATAATAAATATATTGGACAATCAATAGGTGACACTGATGGGATAAAGAATAATCAGCAGTAGAAATTCGGTTAGAGTATAATTCACTGATGAGATTCAGCCTTTTTTAAGCTATTCGTGATGAACTACGTGTAAAGTCAATCAGCGTCAGGCTAGAAAATCTGAAACTGGACAACTTAATGTTGCATATTTCAAATAATTTGGGTGTGCACTGCTGAGGAGTTCCACACTAAGACGAAACAGCTGTCTAGTGCTCCCTGGTTTTCAGTGGTTTCCTGTTAACATTAGTCTGTGATGTACTCAATCAATTAAAAATACCGATCTCCATAAAGATAAACATCTCAATTCAATTTTTATACTACTCAAAAATACCAAATTCATGAATGAAAATTAACATTTAACGGATATAAACTAGAAATTATATTGTCAAACTTATCAAATGTCAACTTGTACCTAAATCAATTGAATCCAATACGTAAATCGATCCTATCCGTAACCTTAACATTTATATAAAACATAACCAACACTCTAGACCACACTAACCTGAATCCTAAATTTTTGCCGATAATTCTTCCACTAAACTCCGCTTAAGAACAATTTAAGACACCCAAAATTCTATTTTTGTATATAGCCTTTCGAGAATGAGGATGTTATTAATTCGTCAATATATGATGCTAGTGTTCTTTACATTTTTGGACAGTAAAACTTTTAGAAAATTTTGTCAAGTTGTATAAGTATGTCAAACCTCAATACCTTTGATAGTGAAATCGTTTTTCACTGAAAAATACCCACGTACTACTTAATATTTAGTTCTCATGAACACTGATCACACTTAATGCAACTACTACACACGAACACTCAGAACCCCCACCCCCCGCATACACACACACCACCACCAAATTCGCAAATTCGAAGACAGAAAACAGGAAGAAATGATTATTCCAGTTCATGTCAAATATGTACAAAATAAATATAATTACAGTTTTTTTTCAGCAAATTAAAATAATCATTCTGAACCATCTACTCTGTAACAAAGGTTTTCGCTATTATCGAATCGTAGAATCGCACAAAAAGATTAGAAAATTCTGTTAAAAGGTGACTGGACGAAATGTATTGGAATCCTTCAGAACTAATGGAGGCATAGTCAAGATTTCTGGGATCTACTTCAACAACTCCACTCATTCATGTTTCTGTTAAACGCCATCCTATTGAAACAGATTGTAGATTCATTACTGTAAACCGACTACAATTCATGATCTGGTAAAATTAACTTGTTCTGATGCAGTATAAACTAAATCTTTGGGTTTCTTAGTTATAAGAAATAATCTGAAAGCAACCAACGAGTACATCAAGCGGGAATTGATCTGGTGAAGTTAATGACCACTCATCAAAGTGCATCTGATTTAAATATTTCGTGAGAGCAAAAAAAGTTCTACAAACTAGGTGCAATACTTTTTCGATCCGTCGTACAATAATTCTAGGCTTCCGTTTGCTGTTACCTCAATTCAATTTGATCAGTATCTTTTTACCCATTCGGGAGCTTAGAGTAGACGTCTGATGCTTCTTATTCTTACGCTTATCTGTTCAAGTGGCACCATACTGTTGAAAATGGTTTGAATTCTCCTCCCAAACACACTCACCTAGGTACTTCTTCCCGAACGATAGGGTCAGGGATAATTTGACTAGAGGTTGGAAATTTATTTATCACTAATATACCATTCCGTCCTCCTCTAATCGATGCATATCATAACGAACATTCTCTCAGCTTGACTGTTGGTGGGTGGTACAGCGACGATCGTAAGTGAGCAATTCTACTCTCACCATGAAACCGTTTAGACGCCGACACTATGGGTTGAGTGACTATCTGTTACAAAGATCACCGGTACTCACATTTTCTGACTGCTGCGCTTTACGTCAGACTCAACATAGTGTATACTTCTGGTCACTTTGCAAAAGCAACAAATAATTTTTATAGTGTAGGAGTACGGCGAAGTTAGAACGTATTTTTTACCAGGGACTATAAGGTTTCGTTCAAGGTTTACATTTAGTGGGATTCTATGTGGCTTGTAAACAGGACGAACAGTTTAGACATTTCTTTACTATATCACGGTTCACTGGAGGCCAGTATCTCTAACTCCTTGCTAATGTCTTCATTTTATTTATTCCTGAATGAGTACTATGAAAGTGTTTGAGTACTTGATGCCGAAAAATTTCTAGGATAATACTGTGACAACCAACACATGGTAAATGAATCAATAAGTGCTTAAGAGTCTCACCGACAGAAATACTGAAGTTCTCCTCGAAATTGAGGAGAAATTGACGAACATTTTTCAAGGTGCTTTCCTCCTCAGTAATTTCCTTACTAGCTTCGAAAGCGACCGGCAGTCCAGAAACTGTATCCTTTAATACTTTGCTAACTTCTTCGGCTTCTATGGTTATCACAAGTATATTCTCTCTCTGTTTTGTATGAAAGCCGATTAATCTTGAAAGGGGGGCTGCTTATCTGGACGGCTACTCTCAGCTCCCGAATGGGTAAAAAGATACTTATCAAACAGAATTGAGGTAACAGCAAACGGGAGCTTGGAACATTTTAAATGAATGATCGGATACGTATTAAACCTAGTTCGAATAAGTCTTAGCATATCCATAAGTTATGTTACTATTACTACTGTGTAGTTATTAACCTTTTAAAAGGTGTGACACTGAATGTTTTGTTTGCATTTCTTAGATTGATCTTGATTGGTTATTATCAATTGTCGTCGTGGACAGTTTAGAAGTAGCTATATTTGATTAGTAAATTGTACTCTTACCAAAAATCCAATCCATTTTATGTAACTCAAAAATATACAACAGTTGAACTGACAGAAAACTTTTGTAATTGAAAATCAACGATATATACTAAATAATAAAAAAAAACATTCATAAATTTTTTTTGGACAAATAGAATTTGAATACATGTTAAATAGGAATTTGTCGTAATGTTGAACGACTGATGCTGACAGTTCCGTAGTGTAACACACTTTATTATTATTATATAAAATGAGTATCGTGTATCCACCTACACGGGACCAGTATGGTCGATTAATTGTTGACACCTTCCAATTTATTATAACGGGCTTCTGGAAAATGAATGGATTGTAGCAAACACGAAATTAGTCAGAAATAAACTTTTTCCTTAAAAAATAACTGTCAAATCATCTAGTAAAACTAGTTTGAGGAACATTCATTTATTATGATTTAAATTACTTAATATGTACAAATTTATGTATTGAACTTCATCCCACACCCCAAAGGCTAGTGATACTACTTTACTGAACAAATTAGAATAGGTAAACCAGGTATAGAATACGCCACTCAGTGGGCTGAAAGTCAAACGTCACTGATACACATAAAGCAATGGTAGAATAGATGAAAAATGGAGAATTTTACAAGCTATACTCCGGTGAACTAGATGTGTAATTGTTATTTGGTACTGTCTCAACCCTAAGATTCCCCTTAATTTATTATAAACATGTCCCTCAAAATGTGTATCAAAAAGATGCTAATTATGTAAACATTTTTTATTTATTTCCAATGAGCTGCAATTTGAAAAACCTGTTCAAACAAATCAATAAAACGACAAGACGTAGAAGTCATCTGGAGTGTTTTAAATATTTGTTGAGTGCTTTATCTAGCAGCTTTAATCCCCTTCATTCATTTAGTGGATTAGTGAGTGTTGTATATTACAGTGGAGTTTCCATTCATAATATTATTTCAAACCGAAACATTCAGTAGTTCTGTGTTTTTCTCATCAACGATGTCGAAATATGCCACACTGACATGTTACATCGCAGATAGTTGTGAACAAACTAAGTCACTTGAAATGAAATTCTTAGTAAAAATCACACTCTAATATCCAACAATCAACTACAAAATTAACTTGAAAATTGTCAAAAGTGCCTGGTACAATTAATGAACATCAAAGGCGGTGCGGATAACCCTTGATGGGAATTTGCTGAGGAGTAGTCACTAACTAGTTGAAAATACTTTCCTAAATAAACATGATAGACTAACATTCACACATAGTAAAAATAGGAACCTTTAATGTATGAACCACACAAGTACATATTAAGAAAAACGACCACAAAAATTCAACCAGAGACTAACAAAATCAGACAAGAGGTATACCTCAGTGGACGATATAAACAAGGAAGACTTCCCCAACTGATGAAAATCATCACATTTGTGAGGTGCCTGACAGGAAACTGCAACAAGATCGATACTAGCTTCTATTCCGAACCATGTCAGAAAGGTTCTCAAGCCAGCAGGCTTTACCATCACAACAGAGACCAGTCCTATATAGTTTTATTTGATCCTAAAGCTCTATGTCATAAACTGACCACCTGATTGCTTTTCCAAACAATCCCAGTATTGTAGAACAATGCGCGATATGCAAGTTGTTGAGACGAAATTGGCAAAATATGACAAACCTACTGAGGCCGGAGTTTCAAGATGGCCGCACAACCTAGACTGCCATCACTCCGCCTAAATACGCATTCATGAACTTTAGCACTGCTAATTAATTGTCGCTGAAGAATCAAAGCAGTTCTTTGAAGAAAAAGATGACAGAACACAGAGAGTCGTCGGATGCCCTCAATTACGAGAGGCCAAGTTTCAAAAGCATAAGGAAGAAGTACTCTCATCGAGGCACCGTAAACCAGATGTTTAACATACAGATATGTCGTGAGTGCCTAGACATTGGCTTTCTAACCACTTCCAAGTCGTCAGAAATCTGCAGCTTCTAAATGCTGAACGAAAAATAAAATTCAGGGATTTCAGAAAACGTTTTTCTTTAAAATACTAGTTTGTGAACTGTAAGTACGGTCTTCAGATTCCTTAATCTTCAGAAAAATATGCTAAAACTAGTAACATAACTAGATAATTATTTAAATAAACAATAGAAATATAATCTTCCTTAGAAGAAAACAAAAGTTGTACAGTATAATCTAGAGCACTTGGTTAAATTTCTGTTGGGACGGCTCCCAGAAGCCTCAACGACGCCTCCAGAACCCTTGAAAGAGCTGGAGACCTTCCATCCAATCACTGATCGACAGAACCTTCCAGAATCGCGACGTGGTGCGTTCTGATTGGGTAATAGTTGAAACTTCTTAGTTCGGATTGGATGGATTATAACACTGATTTTTTGTTCCAGAAAACTATGAATATACGATTATTTTGTGCAGAAATCTCTATATCATACAAGAATAAAGTTTTTGTCTAATCGTCTTCTGAATTCGCGACTAGGAGGATTCAAGTGCTAAAGTTGTCTGCGGCTAGTCAAGTTATCAAGTACGAGATATAACAATTCCCCTATTTCAATAAATTTGATTTGAACTTGAAATTTATTTTTACCCAATCTTCTGAAATTAAATGAAAGCTCTGATTATTCAGGAGTTAAGTACCACGTACCACTATACAAGAAAATACTAATAACAGAAATCGGTCCTTGTTTCTCAAACCTAAGCACTTTACTTTGACTTCGAATCTATTTTTCGACCGAAATCTCATATTTTCAAAGGTTTATTTCATTTATCATCGACAAAATAAGCAAATATAGTCTAAAAGTTTGAGAGAAAAAATAACCTGCATTAAGACCAACAAAGTAAAATTTATTAATCAATAAATAAAAAAAACGGCTTCTGCAAGAGATATGCAAAGAAGCCGGCAAGAGTAATGAAAATGATATAATAATGGCACAGACAGGCAATTTATAAACAATCCCCCAATGTAGTAAAGACATGGTTATATGCATAATTATATAACATCAGAACAATTGAATGTTTCAAAGAGAGAAAATGACAAGATCGAGTCGCGTCGTTGAAACGACTCCTCCTTTATTAAAAAACACATCTCCAACTTGTATTTATTATTTTTGTATTTACAACTTAGTGAACCGAATAATATTAATTTTACTGAGTGTAAACGATCTAGATTTGGAGATTTTGATTCCAGAAAACATACTACTTTCATACTAAATAAGTAGTATAAGGCTGAATTTAATATTTACATAGAAAAATAAGGTGAAATTGAAATTTTAGACTAGACAATCACAGATACGGTACTTTATTTGACGATCATATCAATCAAGTGCAAACCACATAATTGTCACTTAAGCAGTTTAAAAATATTTAGTGATCAAACAAAACTAGTGCATCGGTAAAATATAACGAAGTATGACTGACAAGGAAGACTGAAGTTAGCCGCACCGTTTTAATACCATCGACGAGATTGTTTCGCTGGTGACAATACGTAAGGTAGAGGGAATTCTAAGGGTGCTTATCACCAAAGAATCAATCCTGGAATGAAGCCGTTATATTAGTTGTTTTGTATTCACCACAGAATAATCCTCGTTAGGTAACATTAAAAACCAAGAAGCAATAGACAGCAGCTATTTCGTCCTAGTATGGAATCTGTCCGGGTTATATACCCACAACCTCACCATAGGGTCAAATTCAAAATCCTCAGGTTTCACAGCGAACGCTTGTCCATCAGAAATACTGAGGGCAGTTTTCCTTTAATTATTTTGTGATATAGAGAGAAGACCATCCGATTCTATTCGCCCCACTCTCAGCTTGTGTGTGTTTCATCAATTACGAATTCTTACTAGGACTCGGCGAAAGTCTAGAATTAAGTCACTAGTCAGCTGTTTAATGTGGTTAAGTCCGCCTCGAGACCTGAAGGTTTTAGGTTCAATTCCTTGCGAAGTCATATGTGCGCAATGCTGAGGAGTCTTGTACTAGGAAGAAGCATCTATCCAGTGCCTCTTGATTTTTAATGGCATCCAACCGAGATCAATCTATGACGAATACAAAAAGAAGGTTAAAACGAATCACCACTAAACCGCTTCAACCGAAACAGTTATACATTTGAAACTAGTTTATGATATGAACTGGTAATTCGAATAATCTCTGGAAGTATCATTTGCTATTTATTCTTTTCTAATTGCCAAATGTCTAACAAGATTGATTTTTCTATATTTGGTATAAACGAATTCACAGACAATTTAATGTTTGGAGGTAATGTAATGAAGAAAGTACTTTCATATCATAAATCGTACATATTCCCTAGACACTATTTGTAACGAGAAGAATGTACTAAAGCGTATCAATTTGACTGAGATTGCGACAGAAATGATTAACACATTTTCTTATATGTTGTAGTTGTTAAAAAAAAAACAAAAATAGCAATTTATTGCCAATGGAAGCCTATTAACAAGAATTTATATATAATGAATTGTCAAAGAATACATGGAATTACGAAAAAAGGACATAGTGATTGTTTCACTGCGTATAGATACATAAACGAAAGTCTTTGTAACTCTGTTCATAGTAGTATTGTTTGAAATGCATAAACTAATAGGATCATAATTTCGTGTAAGAAATAACAGCTGAAGTTATCTTAATTGCTTACAATGTTCATTGTGTAGTACCTATCATTCTCGATTAGGCTTCCCGTTCATTTATTCAGTGTACTGAATCTTTAAGACTGGTAAACGTCAAATGAATTAAAAATAAGGAGTAAAGTAGTCGACCACACTACTTATCTTAGACGTTTGATTAGCCCTGATGGGTTGGTGCCTAATGAAATCTCAGCACAGATATAGAGAGCTAGTTTCGCTTTTATCAACAAGTTCCATGCATGATGCAGGATGAGTATACTGTGCGGTGGTCAGCCTTGCATTAACCTATGACTGTGAACTATGGGTTACGAAAACAAGACAGGACTCGGATATCGTAAAACGACCGAGCAAGCAGCAGTGAGAGTGTAAATCATCACTGACTGAGGTCATTGGAACATGTATTACGTACTACTCTCTACCTCGAAACACGATGTTGAATGATGCACGAATAAAATAAAAACAAGACAAGGACAGCTGACTATTGATCTAAGCCCTGTTAGCAGGTGCAAATAATCTGGTTAAGAGTTAGTGCGATTGCGGCAACTAATGGTTAGAGATTCCGGATGACAAAGTTCAGAATCAGTTACAATAGTCCAAGTGAATTCGCACTTTGTTCCCTTAAATACCATGCTTTTTAATTTTGTATGCCTTCCCACGAATTAACTAATACTTCACTAGTAGTAAAAAAATGTAGCAGATAGATAATACGACTCAAGATGTTACCATAACTACTACTAGTTTATTGTGTATTGCTGTGCTGATATGGTGTGGCAACTCGGACATACGTGCAAGGTTCAACGTTGCACATGACTAACTGAGCGGTGTATATTGGTGAGTAATTTTTATTTGGAATCTCACTTTAAGCGGTGAGATATCCTTAACCGACTTCTACGAACACGTTAGTGTAAGAAACCTCAACATGCAGAATGGAAGACAATAATATAGTGAAACTTAGGGCCTGAAATGAAACTTACGATGTAATATGCAAGATTTACTCGGTAAGTAAGCGGAAAATGATTGAAAATGCTGAGTACAACACTTAAAAATCATTCAAAAGATTTAAGAAAAGTAAATGTGGATTTATTTAAATTTATAAAACATACCATATGATCGAGTAGATTGATGCGATAATAAGAAGAATGGGTAGCGTTGAAAAACTACACACATATTTCTAAAAAAATCATTATAGTCCAAAAAAGGAAAGATAATATTCCTTGTATACACTTTTTGTTATAACGTAACACATGATCAGGAATTACAATCTACGTAGTCTATTCTCGGTGGTATTAAAACCCTTACCGTTAAGCTGTATCTGTTAAATATTTAGTAACTATGATGTTTGTATTAGCCAAATTGTAGGCTTTCTATCATCTCATCAAGGATTATTATATCCATTTCCTTCCTGAATTATTGTAATTTTACTGTGGACCTATTGTCCCCGATTTCTGAACACAACTCTCCTAGTTCAGTCGTTAATTGGTTTTGTATTTCCTATTACTGGTTAATCCAGTACATGATATGCAAAGGCTGTTGTTTTTACTCAAAAAACGACTTGTCACTGTCTTCTATTTGGCGTTGTTCCCTCGCTCTTCACTTTCAGGAAGGCGTCTGGTCACCGTACCAACCAATCAGCGTCCTTGTAGTCAGGTGGTAGTTATAGTACAAGTCCGATTGGTTTTCTTGAACTCAACGTCAGTACTCACCTATCTCAATCATCTCATATCTTACCTATGCCAGCACATTGAATTTCTACCCCAATTATATCTCCTACGTAGTATTATTCATATTGTCTTACTAAATTTACCTTCTTTCAGCAATCATCTTCAGTCCTTTAGTTCTTCACTTTATTATGTTTCCAACTGTATGGTGCACATATTTTTGATGTAAATATGTACCAAAATTTTACGTGTTTAAATTAATGAATAAAAACGTCACTCAAAATATTACTAACAACCAAGTGTCTATTGACGGGAACTGCATCAAAACGCTTTGAAACCCACTAATAATTAGCACACTTCGAACTTTTTACATACAAACCCAGGATATTTATTGATACCCACAATGAACACTTAATAATTTAGTAATCGGGTTAGTTGAAATTACCCACCTCTAATTGATCCAACATAATTTTATTATAGTGCTTAGTTTTATTCTAGATTTATTCTACAAGTGAAAACTTTGTAAATAGACTTTGTCTGGTCAAAGGTTAGATTAACAAATGAGTCTCGAAAGTGTAAATTAGAGAAAAAATATTATGTAAGAACTGAAAAAAAGTAACTAAAAATGGTTTTAAGAGAAAAAGCAAATAGAAAAAACACAAGTTTATGTTTCTTTTAAATGCCATAATTAGCCCAAGATTAAGAATACATTTAATTTTGAAAATAAGGATGTAGTTCAGAGTAGAGATCACTTTTCAATGATTTATTATTAACAACATAAAATAAGAAAAACTATGAAATTCGACCACTTCGGCGTGTGTCTATGAACTAATAGTGTGGAGTAAGGTGAAATATTCATTTAGTGTGGATCTTCTCTAAAGCTCATAGAATACTATGCCATCTTGTTAAAGAATGATAACAGTGGCTGTATAAGAAGTACAGTCATATAATACAATGTTAACTCCGGTTATTCAAGCAAGATAGATATCTCCACCAAGCGTCATTCCATGTTAAATAAAAACTTATAAAGGAACAGTATGTTCCCGTTGCTATACACATAGAGAAACTAGATTTATTTAACCATGGAAATAACATTCAAAAAGTCTAATTTTTATCTTTAAATTTCGTTAATTTTATAAAATCTTACAAATCATGTTCTCTCTCTTCAATAAACTGGTAACCTCATACCACAAAATAGATTTACTCTTATTTCTGTGCCATTCGCTAATGCCTTTGATAGTGTAAGTTACTCTAAGCTGGTTTAATCAAGAAGGCTTCAAGGCCGACCTAGCCTTCAAGTAAACTTCTACTTCCTCGTGAATTTACATTTTTGCAAAACATAATATATTCAAAAGCCTTTCTTTTCATTCTATAAGTTAACAATGTAAAAACTAACCTAATTGTTTTGCCAGCATTTCGATTTCAGATGCTTTTCGCTCTAACTGTTCTATATCCTTATCGAATTGATCAATTTTTTTCAAAGCATCACCTAATGAAGCAACTTTCAAGATTGGAAATAAACAACAGATTCAGAATAAACGACACAAAATTATGAAATATAAAAGTTGACTTATTACTGATTAGGCAGAGACCAACGTTGTTTTTATATAGCACTGTTTAGTACTGATCAAAGTCTATCAATCATATAGGCCAATATAGTGAACAGTTTTAATGACTTCACACAGCGTGAACTGTGTTTTAGCGTTAGGTGGTTGAGGATAGTTGGCAGGAAAGCCTGCTTGTGCGAAGTGCCACCTATCAGTAAGGTATGCCTAAAATATTCAAGGATCTGATGTTCCCCACAGCACGTTGGAGACCTAAATTGCTCGGTGGCAAAGTTCCTGATTATGAAGCTGGTTGGCACGGGTTCGAATCCCATGGCGAACTTCAGTTACATCTGGATTGTAAGTACATTTTGCTAGCAAACATCAACTACAACGAAATCTAGATAAAACAGGGTTTCACGTAGAAAACTTGCAACTGCCCAAGATCATAAATTATTTGTTTGATTTAATGGTTAGACCGTACAAATCTCCAATCGTTTGAGACATTTAATCATGTTATTATGTGTTCAACGTTATATGCAAAAGCACGTTGTGTAATTGGGTAACCCCCCAGTCTTCTCGTCTGTGGTCTTGTTTTTGATCTCAATCGATTCGAGGGTCTGAATTAACAGTCGTATCCCGTAAGTAGCAATCACATAATCACATTATATCATTGCATTTTCATCTACTAACCAACATTTTATTTCTTCGTTACCTATCACAAAACCTCTTTAGAATCACTAAATCCTAATTAGTAACACTAATGTTCATGATTTTCCGTACATTTTCAACATGTGACAATGTTAAGTTTAGTGAATTACTTTAAGTTAGAATCTCTGTTTATTTCAATAATGAAAAGGTGTGATAAACGAACAGTTAGTCGGCTTAACCTGTTAGTGAACAGATTGGGGTAATAGTTTACTGAATAAGAAGTTTCACAACCAACAACTCCGTAGCAGGTCCAACTCCTACTTTACTTATTACAATCGAGCAGCTGGGTGGTGCCACTAGCCTTAAAGCATACAGTGTGACTCAAAGTCAAGTAAATGACTGTACTTCGTAAGTGGATTACAGCTGGTGAACACAGATCACGTGTAATAATCACCATGTTAATTTTTAATTCCATTAGTAAGGCATACTTACTGATGAATTCATTAAACAAACTAAAAGTTATCACATAAATCGCAATAGACTTACAACGATTGTTTACATCTACCAGTTTCCTAGTCATATCATTAGTACTTGTTGTTATCTCCATGTAACGTTCAGTTGAAGCTTGATTCATACGTGTTAATACATCGATATCAGCAAGAAGACCTAAGAAAAGATAAAGAATCGGTTCAAAAATATTTCAAAAGCAGTTCTACTAATATGCCAAAATTTTCAACTTCCAATTCCTGAGTCGCATGTTCTAAACCCTTTACAGTTCATTCGATGCTCGCAGTTTTTACAATCCCATCGATGCTGATATAGTGCACAATATGAAATCTACTCATATGTGCACAATGATGTGAATAATTGTCAAGCTTAAATGTATTGAAAAAAATATGTGATCCATTCGAATGTCAATTTATTCATTGATTCAGACTATTTCCTTATAAAAAGTTACAATATTTAGAATTACCATCAAAAGAATTGTTTACACGTTCTAGTTTAATTTTTAAAAAAAGTTTACTAATGTTCACAATCTCCTATACTAACAAATTACCATCCAACTGGGAACCGAACTAAGTATCATCAGGTTTCGTAGCAAACTCTAGTAACATTAGATGATCGTCGCGTGATACGATAAATTGACTTAAAAGGGTAATTTTGGCTTTCTATTCTAAGTTTTGCTGATAGTTAAGCATTTTCAGGAGAACTTAAAGGTTCTTCATTCAGTCGCTGGTGACGTCATAATTGTGTCCCAAATAAGGACAAAACAGCTATATATATGAGGACTGACTTTGATTCTCAGTACGAACACAAGTCCATATACACCCAGCTGATGCGTAACTTGAACCCACTTAGTGTTTGTATCTTCTATTCATTAATATTCAAGACTATAAATGACCAATTTCTATCGGTATACATAGTTCATCTCAATATCACCGTTTTGTTGTGAGGTCTAGTAAGGGTATCAGTTAACTGTCATCCTCAGAAATAAAAAAAGTTAAAATCTTAAATATTCAACAAACTCACACTCAAAATCATATTCCAAATAATCACGAACAGCCTTCAGTTGTTCGACTAATCAGTAATGAATTTTCATCGACAGGTGAATTTGTTTGATTAATTAATTGTTCACTCGTTTCAATTAAATTATTCTTTTTTTCTTGTAAACTGTCTTCCATTTCGAGTAATAGATAAAGTCTTAATAGATAAATAGGTAAGTGAGTAGTATATCATATAATTAATTTGATTTTGGTAAAACTATCTTCTTACAAAAGTTGAAACACTTAAATTCTCAAGTTTGATTCGATGACATTGCTCTTGCATACAGTAACTGGAAAATTTGAAGAAATACAACAAAATAAATGATAGACTCAGTAAGTGAGATATTGATGATATTAAACATAAAACTTCTTAGAATCTATGAAATTAAATGTAAGAACAAACTAAGTATATAAAATAATTGTAAAAGTCATTACCTTATGGCTTATAAACTAATTATGTAGAATATAAAAAATCTGAAAACAATTTGTCCTATCAAACACAGGGAACATTTCATAAATCACTACAAGAATTTTAAAGCTTATCACAAATAAAGTCGCTTACAAAACTAACAAACAAAACGACATAAAAGTTAAAGAAGATAAATCTAGTATCATCTACGAAATAAACTGCACTAAATACGTTAAACATTG
Organism: Schistosoma japonicum; assembly: GCA_025215515.1. Classification (NCBI taxonomy): domain Eukaryota; kingdom Metazoa; phylum Platyhelminthes; class Trematoda; order Strigeidida; family Schistosomatidae; genus Schistosoma; species Schistosoma japonicum. Next base: position 11,426,554 of record CM046066.1, read on the forward strand.
TACTGTGCAAAGGGAATATATATAAACTACGAACACAAATTAACGGTATGGTAATATAACACGATAACGCGCACAAACGATCATGGAAATGAATTCGGTCAAGGAAGCGTAAGAATTTTGAAAAAAGAGAAATCGAAGAATGTCAGAGAATTTCTGAAAGCATGGGATTTAGGTTAATCACTGATCAGTAGGTACATAGGTGCAGGCCTTAGACAAATATTTATGTGGAAACCGTCGATCGATCAAAGTGCTAGAAGATAAACGAAAGTGCTGTACAGGGATACAAAAACGAATGAAACTAGTAAGTCATCCATCGTGAATATGAATTAACTGAAGTTGTCCATATCACATTTATAGGACGAGATAAAACTAAAACAAACAATTGTAGCAGTTGTAATTATAAAGAAAGAGATTAAACGTTGCGAATATAGCATGATAAGAAGGAATGGAATCCATGAAGGCTGAAGATCTAAAAGAAAATAACAAAAGTGAATGTACTTATGACACAATGAACAGCGTCACATTACGCCTTCATAGAATGATCACGGTTATCTTGAGGTTCTAAATGAGGCAATCTGTTCCTATCAATTTAGTTCAGACCAATTGTCAATGACTTCATAGATTGATGCTATATGTTCATTTGGCTGGTTCTAGCTTTCTTCTATATTAGATACCGTGCTAATGGAATGTGGCAACCTCAACTGATGCGCATATACGTCAGGTCTTACGTTGTACTATCGCATGTTGAAGTAGCTGGTGATCGGTTAGACGTAATTGTAATCTCCTATACAAAAATTAACAGTTGTTCAAGTAAATATAGTGAAAGGAAATTTTGATTTAACAACATAGTGTCTAAAAACTACAACTATGACCCAGACAGACTCTGTCAATACAACTTTTTCTTATAAAAAGAAGCATCATTATATGTCTTGATGCTGTGGAGCCAAAAACAACTTAACAGATATAATGAGCAGTAAGTGAGTTCGATATTGATGTCTTAATTCCGTTAGTTCATGAGTAATTGACATGATCGATATGTTAAAAACATTAGTGGTTTAAATGAACTTTGATCACGTTGATTCAGTGTAAAATACGTTGTATACAAGTGTAATACTTCGTTGCATGAAATGACTCGTATTTGCTGACTAATCACAGTCTTCTGATACCTACTCATTGGGAGCCATTTGGATCAGTTAGTCAGATTTGTGAATATCACTTGAATACGATCGAGTCAATATATTGATCACCCTTCATACAACCAATAAATCATCCTCTATCATAACATCAACTCTAAAGTAAAAGTATTCCAGTCAGTCTAAATGAGATGCGTTTCGGAGAAATAACAACCCTAATTATTGTTTATAACCTCAACAACTTTAATTTAATAAGCATTTTATAGATAAGTATTAACAAACCTGATAGGAGCACTGTGATTCCGTTAACAAAATACAAGGTTAAAGGGGATATACAAGTTTGCAGAGAGATATGAGTAGACAATTTGAAAACTGTTAAAATAAATGAAGAGAACGTCGACGGATAAGTGGAATGCAATGATACAACACGGCTGACTAGGTTACTACATTCAATTTGGTTCTCTCGTAAAAAATTGAACTCACTACCAAATCTCTAAATGTTTTATAGGCTTAAATAGTAGTAATGCCTCTTCCCTAGCAAAAGCATGATACATATCTTTTAAAAAAACTTTTATAACATTGTATTTGTATGGATTTTCAAGCGTAATTATTTTTTCATGCACTTATTAAAGGTAGCTTTATGTTTACAAGATTAATGACTACAGTGATATAAGTTCCAAAAATAATGCTATACTCAAAAATGATGTCACTTTCAAATATGTATATCTAATGCTTCGTATTACTAGCATCTTTACGTCACTAATGTTAAGTTGAAATAATTTATGAATCGTCTTTTTAAATAATGTATACTTATTTATTTCTAATATGTTAGCTTCATTTTACATTAACTATGTCATACGTAAATATTAAAGTCAGGTGAAACTATTTCTTTCTAAAATCTAAAACATGGACTGATGAGGAATCTAGATCTTCGGAGACAATTGTGCCAAACAGTGGTTAGCAATTCACGCCGAGCCAGTTCCAATATTTCAGCCATCGTTGGAGAGGCTCGATAGAAGACTGCCGCTAGTTTTGGAGCACATGTTTAGACTCAGACCATGCCTTAGTGCGAGCGCGTATTAGTCTGCGACTCACTGGACGTAAAAGATCCACGACAAGGATCCCCCCACCAGGATTCAACTTAATGATGAAAAAGTCAAAAATAGATTCCAGGAACAACTAAAAAACCAATTAGTAAACGGCGTAAAGTGTTCTCAACCTGAGCTAGCCTGGAATGATATCCATAAAGCCGTTGAAACAGCAGTAATATCTACTAATAAACTAAGCCAAAAAATAAAGGAAATGCAGTGGATTTCGGCTGCATCTACTGAACTAATATATGCTCGGCAACACATCCTGTCTGGTTCTGAATATGATGAGGAACGAAGACAACTTAAACACAAGCTGGTTAAAAGCTTACGCAATGATCGTAAGCAGTGGTGGATGGCGAAAGCTAAAGAGATGGAAAAGGCAGCGGCAATAGGTAACAGTAGACAACTATTCAGACTTATCAAGGAAATGGATATCAGAAACCCGACTGTAAGTGAAACTATCTGCGAAAAAGATGGTACCACTATTCACTGTCAATCCGGAAGATTAAACCGATAGACAGAACACTTTAGGGAACAGTTCAACTAGCCCACGGCGTCATCCCTGCTGCCCACCATCCCCAAACAATCTGAATGGCAAATTAACATTGGTCCCCCAAGTCTCAGTGAGGTTGAGAAGGCTATAGGGAACTTAAAGCGAGGGAGAGCAGCAGGAAATGATGGATTAACCCCTGAGATATTTAAGAACGGTGGTCCAGCTGTAGCAGCGAGACTAACTGAGATCTTGGCTAGAACTTGGGAACTGGACGTAATCCCATCTGACTGGCCTCGAACACTAATAGTATCAATCTATAAGAAAGGACAGAAGTCCTCGTGTGACAATTACCGAGAAATCAGTTTACGAATATAGTGTTTAAAATACTAGCTTCAATAATACTTCGACGTCTAACGAAAGCTCGTGAAGAGCAAACTCGAGAAAACCAAGGTGGTTTCAGACCTGGACGTGGTTGTATAGACCAAGTATTCACACTTAGGCAGGTTCTGGAACATAGGTACACTTTCAGACGCCTAACAATAGTTGTATTCCTTGACCTTAAGACGGCGTTTGACTCTATCGATCGTAAGGTTCTGTGGCACTATCTATCACTGAAAGGCGCACTGGAGAAGTACATTAACCCTATACAAGCTCTCTACTCGAACACCACATGTCGTGTTAGAGCTTTAGCGGATTGTCGTCGGAATTGATGACTTCTAGTGGTGTTCGTCAAGGTTGTCCGCTTTACCCATTTTTATTTAATTTTATCATTGACATACTTTTAGAGTTTACATATTCATCGTTTGATTTCTCTGGGGTTGACCTCCTTCCAGGAGATAAGCTTACTGACTTAGAATATGCAGATGATATAGTTCTATTGAATGAAGATGTTGATAAAATGCAGAATCTTTTGACTACCTTAAACATGAATGCAAGCATGTTTGGGATGCGATTCTCCCCATCCAAATGCAAAATGCTGCTTCAGGACTGGCTTAATTCGGCACCGAAGTTAGTGATAGGAAGCGAAGCAATTGAATGTGTTAACCGCCTCACTTATCTCGGGGGCCTCATCAGTCCTGACGGTCTGGTGTCTGATGAAATTTTGGCTCGTATACATAAGGCCCGATTGGCTTTTGCTAATTTGCGTCACTTGTAGCCTAGGCAAGACACTCGTTTACTGAAGAAAGGACGCGTTTACTGCGCAACAGTTAGACCCGTCTTACTTTATGGATGTGAAACATGGCCATTGAGGTTAGGGGATATTCATAGGCTCCTAGTATTTGATCATAGATGACTCCGAAACATAGCTCGTGTTTGCTGGGACTTCCGAGTAAGCAATGAGTGGGTTAGGAATAGAGTACTAGGTAAATACGGTAAGTCTATTGATGAAGTAGTAAATCTTCGCCAGCTGAGGTGGTTAGGACCTGTGTTACGTATGCCTGACCACTGCCTACCGAAACGAGCAATGTTGTTTGTTATAGGAGTAAGCTGTAAGAAAGCTAGGGGCGACCAAACGAAAACATGGCACCAGTCCATGAAGTCATTGACAATTGGGCTGAGCCATGTTGATAGATGCAGACTACCTGGTTGGGGCCCACGCGATGATCGTTACAAATGGTTAGAGACTTTAGGTGATATGGCTCAAAATCGTTCGCGATGGCGCAGGTGCATCCACTCCTTGTCTTCCTCCAAATTCTAGTTTTAGAGCTTATCATAATTTTCTCTTTACTGAATCACTTTTTTTGTTTCAAATCTTATCTCTGATCTCTATACCTTACCATTAGTACTTACTCTGTTACTACCTCCCCTACTCTGGGATTTGGTCCGACAATTTAATCTCTATCTGCTAATTGAGGCATGGCAACTTGAACTGATGTACGCATGTACCAAGTTCTACGTTGTAACTGACTGACTGCCATCGATTAACCACCATGCATTTCATTTCTCCACTTTACCACCCGCAGTCGGATGGAATGATTAATTGTCAGTGTAAAAATCCCCAACAGAGATTCTAATGGAACGAAGACTATTGAAAATCCATAACCTGATGTTACTAAGACGATATATGCAGGAAAATTAAGTATCCCTGAAGCAGCAAATATATGGAATTAGGTTTTTAGTGTTTGTCGGGGACTACAGACTAAACCATGATGCTCAGATTGTACATGTGATCAGAAGAGAAGGTCAGGTTATTGATAGGCCTGACATCTAAATAAGATTATCTTGGAGAACTTTTTTTTTCTGTTGACTATTTCATTATTTTTGGTTGTATACAAAGTGGACATCTTATTCCTATTATTATTCAGTTCCCCTTGCCCTATCCTTCCGTTTAACACATTAACTGTTAATGTATCATTTTTCATTTATGAACTACGGTTAATTGTTTGTGTATACGTTGCTCCGGTTCACAGACGCTATTACTCTTATTTATATAAATGTTAGTTTTTTATTTGGTTGACTGTGTAGTCAGGTTTCACATATATATAAAGAATATTTGAAATATGATTCGATTTTGTCTGGATGATTCATCGGCTTGTATTCTTTCTATTCTGGCTTGGAACCGAGTGGGCATCGGGAAGACATACAGGGATTAGCTAGGGACTCACTGGCGTCGTTATTGTGACCACGTGAGGACAAGATTATCTTCATAAATTAGTCTCATACATTCGATCAATAGTAGTCTATTTTTTACGTCATAACAGTTATGTATGAAGTGGAGGCAGGAAGAGACAAGTTAATCCGGCATCGAGACTAACTACGCTGTCTATTGCAGGATTGCCCAATGACCTTCCACTAGAAGTTCCGATCGATGCCTTTAACCTACAGCCGTTCTAACGGAGGCAGCCCCAAACCAAGTCAACTTGCGGTTTAGAAGGTGGACACTTCAACAGTGGCAAAAAAAGTAAAACTGTAAGTGGACCTCAAAAGTATACGCTATTACTAAAAATGAGTGTTGGAATTGGCAGATCGGGTAAAACAAAACCATTGAGAATATCAAGTACGATTTCGTAATGATTTTTGTAAACTTTCACAACAATTCTTTCAATCCAGTGTAAATAATTATATCATTCAACTGTATTTATTGTACTGATTTAATGTAATTTATAGACAACAGTAATCCACTTTAATTCCTTGTGATGCTCATTCAACTAATGATTTGCTTTAATAGTCCCTGCAATTTAACTGGCATACATACCAAGAGTTGAGATTAATTTTTGGTCTTCCTGGTTGCTTGTGAATTACACCTTCCAGCATAAGTTGAGCTTTGCTCTGTGGTTGACGGGACCGGGATGCTGAGGAGAGAAATACCTTGGTTCTATGTCATTTGCGTTAGTGGTATTATCTCGCGATCAACTGATATCAGATTACTACTGTAATCGAAAACGTCGAACGGGCTGACTGTAGTTAGCAGACCGCTAAAAGCCAAGAGGCACTGGACAGTTGTTTAGTACTAGTATGTGACTTATTAAATGTGGGTACCCATGACTCAACCTTCGACCTTAATCTACAAACTACTCAGTGGGGATCCAATGGCCTATATTTCTAAATTCAGTTAATTTGCCAGATTTACCAAGCTAAACTAAAGAACCAGCATACCTCTAAATTTGGCAGTGGCTTCTTTTTTTAAATCTTCCAAAACGTACATTATGAATGTGAGAATTAGCGGCTTGACGTACTCAAACATACAAACATACGCATCAACATAAATTATTCACAGAAACAAGTAAAAATTGGAAAAGGTAACATCAATAGAAGTTAAAAGTTTATGAAACTCTATATTTATTTTCATTCTTACTAGAGAAAAATGTGAGATTTTATTGAATAATAAACAAAAATATGACAATAAATTAAATTTAAATAAAGTTAGAAAGACCATATTTACAGAATACATTAAATTCATTGTATTTCGTTGCATTCTCTTCAGCTACATACAGGTAATTAATTATAATTAGTATAACATGTGAATATCATTGTAAAATTAATGGACATGCATTGTTTATCAAGAGATATACAAGGGTGGTATATAAATGAATTAAAGGTTTTCATCAGTGTTTATTTGGATTAGATCAATCAAATCCAAGTTGTTTCTAGAACTAGAACTCCTTTTAGATATCTATAAATACTCTAGTGAAAACCTTTTAATTCATCTGTATTCCACTCTTACCTCTTGATAAAGGATGCATGTCCACTAAATTTACAATGATATTCACATGTTATACTAATTACAATTAATTGCCTGCAGGTAGCTGAAGAGAATGCAACGAAATACAATGAATTCAATATATTCTAGCTTAATTTAGATTTATGAAAGGAACACATTGTATGGAATAGATTAGATTTATCTGATATTTACACAATATTGTGCAGACATTTAGCAGAAGTAGATAAAGAAAATGATAAACTCTACAACTATATGTTTGGTATATTTCTTTCTACTTAAAAATGATTGGATTCTTTATTTGTAAATGTTGCATGATTGCCTCCTCAGCTATCGCATAAGCCTCTATTAATAGCATACGGGCCTATCGTGAAGATAAAATAAAACACAGGTATATAAGAAAAAAAAATCCTTTTGTTAACATCATTTTCTTTTTCAGTTGAATATGTAGAAAAACATTTCATGGAGTCTTACAGTTTAAATTGTTCAATTTAAACAGCAAATTGCAAGCTCAAATCTCATTCTATTTCACTTTTGAACAAATGAGCAGTTTTACTAACCTTTACACTTAGAATATAGCTCGAAATAACGTGAATGAATCTGTACCTGGGAAACCAGTCAAGTTAATGCTAACGAAGCACGAAGTTGTAAATGGGAACATTGCATACGGTAAAACGTGCAGCTTTCTACAATTAGGTTTCAGGTTTAAGCAGCTCATTACCAATTTGGTTTCCGGCAGCCAAGGAGTATAATGAGCCCAAACATAAAGTATGATGCAAAACAGAGTACACTCAGTCTGAAACTGAAAGTGAGTAGAATCAACATTCAAAAATGCTTTGATCGTGAGTTGAACGAAAAGGGCTCACTATGACCCCAAAAACATCGCAGAGTAAACTTGGTGATTCGTTCAGTATATATTACTTAGTAATCAGATGGTATTAAATAGGTAATAATTTGATCTTATCATAACTTATTTACTGACTACAAGTTTGTTTATTCAACTTTGAGCGTGACAGCAAGAAGTGATTTCCAGTTAATGAAATAGAAGTGAGATGAGCTCAGACCTGCTGCCTTCTGGTTAGAAGTCAAGCACTAATCATCCAAATTTCTATCAGCATCAAAAATACAAAAGTACATCAAACATATATATATATATTGTGGTAGAGAGATTTCACTTTCTACTTACCAACTTCATTTCATCCACGTTCGCTTCCTTTTTCCATAGTACAAAATACCGCTTACTAATACTCAGTAATATTATCAATCGAATTGGAACGCTTAACCTATGATTTTGATATTCCTAAACAATTGCATGTATTAAGGAAGTTCTGATTGATTGTATTTCAGTAATTAAAATTCATCTATCGTTCCTTCAGGAATTTATGTTTATTCGGATTACTACAATTGGTGTGTGCGCTTAGCTCAGTTTTACTAACTCCCAGTAGCTAATTTGACGCAGAAACGTGTTTTTTATAAATACGTATGGTTTCACTCTTGTTTTTAGGGACATTTTTCGACCACTCAAGAAAATAGTGTCGAAGCAAACGAGATGGGAAATATACAATAGCATAATAACACCAAATAGACAGTACCCTCATACAAGACACAGTTATATCATTTATATATATATATAATAGGACAGGGAAAATATATAGATTACAGTTCTCTATGCACCAAGTTTTGTTGCATCATCTGCTTCACGCTAACTAATCATGGAGTAGTTAGGACGGACTTATTAGTGTTGTTACTTAATGTCTTGTGTAGTTATAGGACTCATCTTTTAATGGTTATCTCTTGGAGCATTATTAACGCGTTGGATACCTTAAGATTTAATGTCTGTAATCACTACCACTTATATAATTGTTTTTGACAAATCTTATATTTTCATTCTGAAATTTTACGCGTCACTTAGTCATCAGGTCAGAATTCTTGTAGGTAATTCATAGTTATAGTATATATTATTTTAGCTGAATCATAGATACAAATCAAACCTCAATACAGCTCATCTAATTAGTATAGATTTATTTCATCAGCCTTCAGCAACACTGTTTTTATGTGGATAAATAATTATGTCCGGTTGCTCAAACTAAAGTAGGTAGGATGGAACTGAAGCCTAACACTTACTAAAGGGTATTATAGTGTTTATAATAGATAAGAAAAGCACGAAATCCACCCATTTCTGATGAAGAGTAAACTAAAATGCGTATACTCAGGTTTCCGGCTGAAATTATCCAGTCATCAGTATCCACTAAGTATGCCGTACGCGGTACTTTATTTAGTGGATGAGTGTTAAATATTGAAACATGATTTAACTAAGGATTCCAATCCAAGCATCTAAAAATATGAACAACTGTCCGATATGAACGCTACCGTGTAGCGTCGCCCGATGTATCTCTTCCTTTTAGAGAATCTTCTGAAATTATTAAAAACTACTAACAATAAGTGAATTAGGTGTGTAGGATCAAATTTAAAGATAACATTGATTGACAAATTTTCTAGACTTGAGATTGAACTTAAGGTATTAAAAAAGATCAAAACCATTTCTAGTGGATGCAAGGCTTAATTTTACGGAATGACATGTACAGCAGCAAAATGAATGGTTTTTAAAAACCTACACTTTATTTGTTTAATGCATTAACGTTTAAAAGTTAAGTTGTCGAATTTTATATAACTTTGTGGGGTCTTTTTTAAGTGTTTATAATAATATTGCTAGATTATAAACAAGTATGAGTAATTTTAGACTGCATAGATTATGGACAGTAGGTAGAATCCTGGATGTGTTTCATCTTGTATGGAACGCATAAGTTAGAGGTACCTGCATTTGGGTGTTAACTGAAACTCAAACTCAGTACTTTTCACTGTGAACCTTCAACGCACTATCCACTGAGTCATTATAGATTAGCTTAAAGAGATAGTTTGGATAATGCATTATTCTTCTAAAGTTAATGTCTACTCAACAGTTATTTATCCGCTATATAATTAGGTAACCATATTTAACTACACTTAGTAATTGGCCGTACTTGATGTATGTATCGAAGGTTCGCTCTTTTTTTCAAGAATCATTAGCAGGAGGAATTCAAAAAAATCATATAAGAAGTAGTAAGAATAAAAAAACGCTAAGTCACAATGGAAAACAGCGAAATCTAAATTCTTTCCAGTGAACTTACTTGTTTGTGTAGAGTTTCACGACCAAGCTGCATAGCATCATTTTTAATCATGAGTAGATTTTTTAGTGAAGTCGATAGATGCTTCGTGCAGTTTACCATCTTTAACTACACGATGAACGAGACCTAATTCATAGGCACTCTCAGCAATGATAGTCTAACCTAAAAAAACATCAAATTAATCTTCAGCAGGACTGAATGTATAGATGATAAGGAACATGGAATGAGACAAAAAATAATCAGATTAGACAATCTGTGGAGAATAATCCATATTAGAATCAATTTTCATCGTGGCCTGACATTACTTAGTGGGTTGGTGGTTGATCACACCTTGATGCTATAAACTGTGTTATACTAAATGTAAGTGTAGGGTGTTGGGTAAAAATAACAAGTCAATTAATGAAATCCTAAGTCTTCAACTCCTTTTCTATCCCTATCATAATAATGATGTGGTATAGCGACTTGAGCCAACACATCTGAGCCAAACTCTACGTTGGTTGATTGATTTTTACTCCATCACTGAATTCAATCGCTAGAAATATAAAGTAATAACAATGGTCTATACCTGCCGTATCAGTTATAAGAAGCGTAGGATCTGGAATATAAAATTGTATACGTTTATGTTGCTACACTACATTTACTGTATGTGATACACTTGCATTTATCAACCCGAACTTAGGTAGGTGAAACAAAAAGTAATACCGTGACTTGATTAGACACCCAATGACCAAAATATTAGGTAGTATCTCTTGCTATAAAAGCAAGAAGAAACAGTATAACACTACTAAAAGACAAATACTGATAATAAAACCACTGAGTGCATGTTAAAAGCAATTTATTAGCAGCTCGTAGTCCAATAGCTTAAACTAAAGATATACCAGATGTAATACAGAATAATCCTAGTTTAATGCCATTAGCTGCGAATACTGTGTGTTTAGCTGATATTCCCACATCACTTGTTCCAACTAATTGACAGCAGGCAGAATGAGCAGGACCATTTACAGCTGCTAGTGATGGTATAAGAAATTCAGCTAATTATTTCATGATCTGTTAATTAAGGATATGAATATTAGCGACCTTAGGATAAATTGACAGGTATGCAAAATAGATAAATGAAATAATACAAGTTTGGACGCATAGACGAAACAGAGTTACTTAATAAAGGTATTGATAAAAAGGTCTTCTGAATCCACTAGAGTAACATGAAAATGCCGAATCCCATCTCTTACGACTTTGAAACTCTCAGCTTAGAAGCGAAGTTTCGGCAGGTTCCTTACAACTCCTGGAGACATATTACTATCACTCTAGCCAGACCACTCATGAGTTTGATAATAAACGTAGATTCATATGTCAGATAATTTTGAAAAAGCATGCATTAGGACAGCGAAAGCGAGTGATCAGAGTGTATGAAAAGGGTTGGAAGCAACAGCTGTATCTGATAACTCCCGGAAACTATTTCAACCTGTTCAAGTCATTGGCATCAAGAAGTCAGATGTCAGTGAAGCTGATAATACGCCAATCACCAAGATCGCTTTAGACGATAGGTCAAAGCTCTCGAGGATCCCTTCAGCTAGATTTCTGCCCTAGAGACTCCGATCAGATTGGCTTTCCTTCCCCGGCCGATGATGATTGATCCGTCCAACAGAGAGGAGGCCCGCAAGAAATTCCACCTTCTGAATGGCAATAAATTATCGGGTCTATGTAACTTACCCACACAGATCTCTGTAAAGACAGTGGCAAACTCCTGGTTAGGGGACTGGAAGAGTTGTTCGGGAAGGTTTGGGAACATGTTCGATTATCTTTAAATGAAGCGATTGTAATCATCTTTAAAGAAGCCCATGTAAACAATGTGACAACTATCGGGGATAAGCCTGCTGTCGATTGCTTCTAAATTCTTAGCTTCCGTCAAACTTCGCAGATTGCACAGAACCTTTCGAAGGCTGAAGCGTGAGGAGAAGGCTGGTATTTGATTAGATCGTGGATGTATCTACTACATGTTTACCCTCTATCGAGTATTAGAATAGAGTCGTACGTGTTGCCGGTCAACAATCATTGTTTCTTGATGGCCGGATCACCTTCTATTCGCGTATTGTTCGATTATGTTTGGAGTAGATGGAGAAAGCTGTAAGATGGTCAATTTATAACATAGAGCCATGGAATGAGGGTGCCGTATCGTGCTGGTTGTTATCGGTCTATCATAACTCACCAGCTGAGCTCCAGAGATCATAAGATTTATTAACTTGATACATTGTCAAATATGACCTAGAATAAAGGCTAGCGGTGACCATGTCGCAGTTTCCAATTAAACCCTTCGAAAAAAATGAAAATCTTCGTCATTCAGAAGAGTCGCGGTTGCATTTTTCAATGATATAATTCCCACACAATTTTCCTAAACTTTGGTTACATTTTACCTTTTGATTAAAACTGTTTGTCTTCTGACTCTTCCACGATAATCTGTTGGCAACTGTGTGACGCATGCATATTTGGGACCCATATGTACCAATTGTGTTTAAGTAAATAAATAAAATACGGAAATTTCATGAGATAATTTCTTAGAACAAGTCTTCATCCACGTCTATAAGAATTCAGATAACTGAATCCGTGACGTAGAAGTATCAATAGGTTTATGTAAGCTAATGATTTACGAAATTCCGACTCGCAACCGGCATTTTTTACGCTGCTTAATGTACAATTATATCAAAGTCATACCAAAAACGTAGTTCTACAATGAATCAGCCTGCTTTACTACTAGGCGTACAGTGTCAGACTAGAAATGAATACTGATTCGTAAAATGTTAGATTCCTCAATCGAAACAAAGCTGACGTAATACCGTTTTTCTTATTATAGACTAATGTCTACACAATCTTATTGTATATACTATTGCATGGTCAATGTAAACAATGTAGACAAAAAAGTAATTTTCTTAGCTACATATTCCGCATTATATGTAAGATAGTTCTAATCACCCACTAATGTCTTAGATGAGTAATATCGGAAAGGTAACATTAGTTCATTAGGTGGCTAACTACTCCCCTGAAACGCATGGAAAACTACTGGTTACAGTGGGTAGTTTTATATAGCAGAAATCATTGCAGACTGATTACCTACCGGCTTTCGCTACACCATACTTGAGAAATCAATAAGTGATTCGGAAACCATAAGTAGGACCTAAGTTAAACGTGGCTAAACTATAAGAGCCTGCTTTCTGAAATAGTAACGATAGTCGTATATACCATTATCTTCGCAGCAAACATATCTGCATCTAGTGGAAATATAAAGGTTAGGACAAATGAATTTTGGTAACTTCTACTGGTATATGCTAGAAAAATTGTCACGACAAGCTAGGAGGGTGATGACAATCGTAGAGTAATTAAAGACTCACTCAAGGACCGTGAGTAGTTGTGTGACAACAGCAAATGCGACTCTGAAGATAGGTAATAATAGACAAGTATTAGGTTAGCTGGTAGTAAGATTATTTCGGAGGATGATGGGTCTACGATCTATTCCTCAGTCCAGCAGACTAGACCAATTGGTCGAATATTCGCGAACAGTCCAACTGGCCTCCAGCTACTATCCACTTGCGGACTATCCTCAAACTATTTGAATGGGAAATTAAGATATGTCCCCTCCGCGACTCCTAATGAAGCTAAAAAGGCTATAAATAGTTTGAAGCGAAGCAAAGCATCACGACCTGATACGTTAACCCCATATATCTTGACATGCAGCGGTCCAGTTTAAAAAGGCAGAATAACCTATATATTAGTTCGGGAACGGTGTAATCACACCTGACTGGACTTGATCACTGATCGTTCCAGTTTATAAGAAAAACACAAATCCTTTCATGACAACAACAGTGGAATCCTTTTTGATCAATATGGTGTCTAAAATACTAGCTTCTGTAATCATCCAATGCCTATACAAAGCTATGGAACAGCAAACCCTGAAAAACCAGGCTAATGAGAACGTATTGACCAGATACTCACTCTCTGTCAGGTCCTAGAACATAGGTATGCCTAACATCGACAATATTAGCGTTCATTGACTTAAAAGCAGCTTGCGACTTAGTATATCAAGAGGTACTGTGGGGGTATTTGTCAGTAAAGGGAGTACTTCAAAAGTACACAAACCTCATAAAGGCTCTCTCTCGAACACTACTAGTTGAATTAGAGCTTATGGTAAACTGTCGACAATAAAATGTATTCGCCTCTTATCTTTATTTTTACTTAATTTCATCATGGATGTTCACCTAGAAGTCACACTTTTTTCCATTAATTTTTTTCAAGAGTTAATCTCCTTCCAAGAAGCCCACTAGTTGACGTCCCGACCGTAGCTGCTACCTTGACGTGGTGGTCGGGCTTGCCTATCGTGATGACCCAACTGAGCTATATTGGCTGCAACGCATGTTCCTCAAGGTCCTACCATGCCAAGCAGGTCTATTGGAGAGCGATAAGAGCAAAGGCAGCAACCTAATATCTGAGGACGAAGTCGTACTGCAGCGAGGTGTGACAGCAGTAAGGTGTTTTCCTCGGATAACCAGCATCTGCAGCGATGCTGCCTTCTTAACGGAAAGAAGGAGTTAAAAAGGTTGACCCTAAAAATGTCACACCTCACCTTACTCCACGGATTTCCGTCTCCAGCAGTAAGGCCTTCTAAAGAACGGAGCTAACACTTCAAAAACTCCCCATAACAAGGCTGTGCATGATCGGCCTCAAGCAGTTGCCCCTTGGGCTCTGCGATCGCGCTCCAAGGTCACTATAACCAATACTAACCCAATTTATTTTTCAGGTACCTGAAGAAGCAATATTCTTCCATGGTGTGGGCAGCCAGAAAGGGAAAATTGCCCTCATGCCTCTAACAGCACACGAAATCACCTTGTTTGAGGTCAAATCCCACCATCATCTCTTAATAACTTTTTTATCACCAAGGCTAATCTTTCTAACATAGTTTTATCGCATAGCGCCTCTGATGCTATTGTTTCGGTTTCACGAAACTTTATCCCTGGTCTCCAAAAACCGCGCTCTAAGTTATATATTGGAACTTTCAACGTTCGAACGTTATGTCAAATAGGACAACAGGCTTCCTTAGCCATGACTCTAGAATTCCGCTCCATCGATATCTGCTGCATCTCTGTAACGCGTATACAGGATCCAAACACAGTCATTCGCTTGACCTCACCTTTTGAAAATTAGGAATCTGCTCGGTTCACTCTCCGTGTTTCCGGGGACCCCACCGCTACCACTCGAGGCCTTGCTGGTGTAAGTATAGCACTAAGTTTAAAAGCTGAACAGGCTCTCCTTGACTGGATTCCAATAGACAGTCGCTTGTGCGCAGTCCGTCTAAATGGAACGGTAAGGACTCGTAAAGATAGGGACACACGCCGTTGTCTCTTTGTTGTCTCTGCCTATGCCCCCACTGACTGCAGCTCAGATGGACTGAAAGATGAATTTCACAGAAAGATTTCTGACCTTCTATGTAAAGCTAAGCGCACTGACCTTGTAACAGTGGCTGGTGATTTTAATGCCCAAGTAGGTAGACTAGGTGAAACTGAAAGGCACCTAGGTGGATCCTACTGGATTCAGGCTCAACGAACAGACAATGGCAACCGCTTACTACAACTTTATTCAGATAAACGTCTATTTCTCGCAAACACCGACTTTAAGCATAAGGAAGGACATCGGTTGACATGGCGGCCTCCAAAATCAACCCAACGCTGGACTCAAATAGACCACATTGCTATTAGCCACCGTTGGAGAGGCTCGATAGAAGACTGCCGCTAGTTTCGGAGCACATGTCTAGACTCAGATCATGCCTTAGTGCGAGCGCGTATTAGTCTGCAACTCACTGGACGTAAAAGATCCACGACAAGGATCCCCCTTAGAGTTCGACTTAATGATGTAAAAGTCAAGAATACATTTCAGGAACAACTAGAAAACCAATTAGTCAACTGCGTAAACTGTACTCATTCCGAGTTAGCTTGGAATGATATCCATAAAGCCGTTGAAACAGCAGTAATATCTACTAATAAACTAAGCCAAAAAATAAAGGAAATGCAGTGGATTTCGGCTGCATCTACTGAACTAATATATGCTCGGCAACACATCCTGTCTGGTTCTGAATATGATGAGGAACGAAGACAACTTAAACACAAGCTGGTTAAAAGCTTACACAATGATCGTGAGCAGTGGTGGATGGCGAAAGCTAAAGAGATGGAAAAGGCAGCGGCAATAGGTAACAGTAGACAACTATTCAGACTTATCAAGGAAATGGGTATCAGAAACCCGACTGTGAGTGAAACTATCTGCGAAAAAGATGGTACCACTATTCACTGTCAATCCGGAAGATTAAACCGATAGACAGAACACTTTAGGGAACAGTTCAACTAGCCCACGGCGTCATCCCTGCTGCCCACCATCCCCAAACAATCTGAATGGCAAATTAACATTGGTCCCCCAAGTCTCAGTGAGGTTGAGAAGGCTATAGGGAACTTAAAGCGAGGGAGAGCAGCAGGACCAGATGGATTAACCCCTGAGATATTTAAGAACGGTGGTCCAGCTGTAGCAGCGAGACTAACTGAGATCTTGGCTAGAACTTGGGAACTGGACGTAATCCCATCTGACTGGTCTCGAACACTAATAGTCTCAATCTATAAGAAAGGACAGAAGTCCTCGTGTGACAATTACCGAGGAATCAGTTTAACGAATATAGTGTCTAAAATATTAACTTCAATAATACTTAGATGTCTAACTAAAGCTCGTGAAGAGCAAACTCGAGAAAACCAAGGTGGTTTCAGACCCGGACGTAGTTGTATAGACCAAATATTCACACTTAGGCAGGTTCTGGAACATAGGTACACTTTCAGACGCCTAACAATAGTTGTATTCCTTGACCTTAAGACGGCGTTTGACTCTATCGATCGTAAGGTTCTGTGGCACTATCTATCACTGAAAGGCGCACTGGAGAAGTACATTAACCCTATACAAGCTCTCTACTCGAACACCACATGTCGTGTTAGAGCCTTAGCGGATTGTCGTCGGAATCGATCACTTCTAGTGGTGTTCGTCAAGGTTGTCCGCTTTACTCATTTTTATGTAATTTTATCATTGACATACTTTTAGAGTTTACATATTCATTGTTTGATTTCTCTGGGGTTGACCTCCTTCCAGGAGATAAGCTTACTGACTTAGAATATGCAGATGATATAGTTCTATTGAATGAAGATGTTGATAAAATGCAGAATCTTTTGACTACCTTAAACATTAATGCAAGCATGTTTGGGATGCGATTCCCCCATCCAAATGCTGCTTCAGGACTGGCTTGATTCGGCAGCGAAGTTAGCAGTAGGGAGCGAAGCAATTGAATGTGTTAACCGCTTCACTTATCTCGGGAGCCTCATCAGTCCTGACGGTCTGGTGTCTGATGAAATCTTGGCCCGTATACATAAGGCCCGATCAGCTTTTGCCAATTTGCGTCACTTGTGGCCTAGGTAAACATTCGTTTACTGAAGAAAGGACGCGTTTACTGCGCAACAGTTAGATCCGTCTTACTTTATGGATGTGAAACATGGCCATTGAGGTTAGAGGATATTCATAGGCTCCTAGTATTTGATCATAGATGACTCCGAAACATAGCTCGTGTTTGCTGGGACAACCGAGTAAGCAATGAGTGGTTTAGGAATAGAGTACTAGGTAAATACGGTAAGTCTATTGATGAGGTAGTAAATCTTCACCGGCTGAGGTGGTTAGGACATGTGTTGCGTATGCCTGACCACTGCCTACCTCGACGAGCAATGTTGTTTGTTATAGGAGTAAGCTGTAAGAAAGCTAGGGGCGACCAAACGAAAACATGGCACCAGTCCATGAAGTCATTGACAATTGGGCTGAGCCATGTTAATAGATGCAGACTACCTGGTTGGGGCCCACGCGATGATCATTACAAATGGTTAGAGACTTTAGGTGATATGGCTCAAAATCGTTCGCGATGGCGCAGGTGCATCCACTCCTTGTCTTCCTCCAAATTCTAGTTTTAGAGCTTATCATAATTTTCTCTTTATTGAATCACTTTTTTTGTTTCAAATCTTATCTCTGATCTCTATACCTTACCATTAGTACTTACTCTGTTACTACCTCCCCTACTCTGGGATTTGGTCCGACAATTTAATCTCTATCTGCTAATTGAGGCATGGCAACTTGAACTGATGTACGCATGTACCAAGTTCTACGTTGTAACTGACTGACTGCCATCGATTAACCACCATGCATTTCATTTCTCCACTTTACCACCCGCAGTCGGTTGGTCAAAAAGAGAGATGCTAATCAAGGTACTACAGAAATTTTTATTCGTCTATAGAACAACACCGAATGATAAATTGTCAGTGTAAAAATTCCCAACAGAGATTCTAATGGAACGAAGACTATTGAAAATCCATAACCTGATGTTACTAAGACGATATACGCAGGAAAATTAAGTATCCCTGAAGCAGCAAATATATAGAATTAGGTTTCTAGTGTTTGTCGGGGACTACAGACTAAATCATGATGCCCAGATTGTACATGTGATCAGAAGAGAAGGTCAGGTTATTGATAAGCCTGACATCTAAATAAGATTATCTTGGAGAACTATTTTTTTTCTGTTGACTATTTCATTATTTTTGGTTGTATACAAAGTGGACATCTTATTCCTATTATTATTCAGTTCCCCTTGCCCTATCCTCCCGTTTAACACATTAACTGTTAATGTATCATTTTTCATTTATGAACTACGGTTAATTGTTTGTGTATACGTTGCTCCGGTTCACAGACGCTATTACTCTTATTTATATAAATGTTAGTTTTTTATTTGGTTGACTGTGTAGTCAGGTTTCACATATACATAAAGAATATTTGAAATATGATTCGATTTTGTCTGGATGATTCATCGGCTTGTATTCTTTCTATTCTGGCTTGGAACCGAGTGGGCATCGGGCAGACATACAGGGATTAGCTAGGGACTCACTGGCGTTGTTATTGTGACCACGTGAGGACAAAATCATCTTCATAAGTTAGTCTCATACATTCGATCAATAGTAGTCTATTTTTTACGTCATAACAGTTATGTATGAAGTGGAGGCAGGAAGAGACAAGTTAATCCGGCATCGGGACTAACTACGCTGTCTATTGCAGGATTGCCCAATGACCTTCCACTAGAAGTTCCGATCGATGCCTTTAACCTACAGCCGTTCTAACGGATGCAGCCCCAAACCAAGTCAACCTGCGGTTTAGGTGGACACTTCAACAGTGGCAAAAAAAGTAAAACTGTAAGTGGACCTCAAAAGTATACGCTATTACTAAAAAGGAGTGTTGGAATTGGCAGATCGGGTAAAACAAAACCATTGAGAATATCAAGTACGATTTCGTAATGATTTTTGTAAACTTTCACAACAATTCTTTCAATCCAGTGTAAATAATTATATCATTCAACTGTATTTATTGTACTGATTCAATGTAATTTATAGACAACAGTAATCCACTTTAATTCCTTGTGATGCTCATTCAACTAATGATTTGCTTTAATAGTCACTGCAATTTAACTGGCATACATACCAAGAGTTGAGATTAATTTTTGGTCTTCCTGGTTGCTTGTGAATTACACCTTCCAGCATAAGTTGAGCTTTGCTCTGTGGTTGACGGGACCGGGATGCTGAGGAGAGAAATACCTTGGTTCTATGTCATTTGCGTTAGTGGTATTATCTCGCGATCAACTGATATCAGATTACTACTGTAATCGAAAACGTCGAACGGGCTGACTGTAGTTAGCAGACCGCTAAAAGCCAAGAGGCACTGGACAGTTGTTTAGTACTAGTATGTGACTTATTAAATGTGGGTACCCATGACTCAACCTTCGACCTTAATCTACAAACTACTCAGTGGGGATCCAATGGCCTATATTTCTAAATTCAGTTAATTTGCCAGATTTACCAAGCTAAACTAAAGAACCAGCATACCTCTAAATTTGGCAGTGGCTTCTTTTTTTAAATCTTCCAAAACGTACATTATGAATGTGAGAATTAGCGGCTTGACGTACTCAAACATACAAACATACGCATCAACATCAAATCATTCACAGAAACAAGTAAAAATTGGAAAAGGTAACATCAATAGAAGTTAAAAGTTTATGAAACTCTATATTTATTTTCATTCTTACTAGAGAAAAATGTGAGATTTTATTGAATAATAAACAAAAAGATGACAATAAATTAAATTTAAATAAAGTTAGAAAGACTATATTTACAGAATACATTGAATTCATTGTATTTCGTTGCATTCTCTTCAGCTACATACAGGTAATTAATTATAATTAGTATAACATGTGAATATCATTGTAAAATTAATGGACATGCATTGTTTATCAAGAGATATACAAGGGTGGTATATAAATGAATTAAAGGTTTTCATCAGTGTTTATTTGGATTAGATCAATCAAATCCAAGTTGTTTCTAGAACTAGAACTCCTTTTAGATATCTATAAATACTCAGTCATGTTGGATCGGTGTCTGACGAAATTTCAACCTGTATTCAGAAAGCTTGCTTAAGTTTACCAACTTATGTCACTTTTAACGCATGTGAGATAACTATCCTTCAACAAAAAGCCAAATGTACTGCACAGCAGTCCGTCCAGTATTGACATATAGTTTTGAAACACGGCCTATCGAAACAGGATATACGTAGATTCTAAGTCTTTTGTCATAAATCTTTTGAAGTATACCCCGTGTATCATGGCCGAGCAAGCAGCACTGAAGGTAGACAAAGATTACTAGGAAGAGGTGGCATATAAGTTAAAGAGGTCGCAAACTTTTATCAACTGAGATGGTCCTGGTAAGCGTTGTGTATGCCTAGCCACTGCTTGCCTTATTGTGTTGGTCTGGGCTAGGAATAGGATAAAGAAAGGTGAGGGATTAGTTCATGAAATCTAGGTCATATCCGTAGATGCAGACTGCCTGGTTTGGGTCCGCATGATAATCATGATCAGTGGTTGAAGACACTGGGTGAAATGGCTAAGAATCGGTCACAGTGCAGCGAATGTACTCCATTTATGTTCTTCTAGATCATAAGTTCCATTAACGTTTCGTATATATGTTTGCTTTGATCCTTTCCATTGAATTATATTATCATGTCAATCTAATGAACTTGATTTTGTTGTGCTAATGTGCTGTGGTAAATTGAATCTGTGTGCTTGTGTGCCAGGTTCTACGTTGTTCATGAATGACTGACAGTTAGAACTTATGATTACTACTAAAACATTGTTTCCAGGTTTAAGGAGTAGTTCAGAGACGATGATTAGCGAACAGAAACCTTCTCCGTATGGTATATTGGTAACTGGTAAATCTGAACAGAAGGAATGAATAGTTTATGTTAATTCGATTGAATAAAGTCAAAGTAACAGAATATAAGGCAATTTACCTTTGGTCCTGTTGAAAAGATTCTTTTAGAGATTTTACAAGAAATCTTGACAATCTCGTGTTGATTATGTCGAGCATACAATTTCCTTCGTTAGTAATTACCAGGGCTTTAATACTTTGAGACAACTTAATCGCCTTCGACGCTATCAGAAGACCTTTCATCAACATTAAGGAAGATGAATTAACACTTACGGGGTCATTCAACGTTGAAATGTGAACTTCGTTATCCACTACCACTGACTCAATGCGAGAAGACTATTGAAAAGTGAGGTGAATAACAGAAAATAGATCAAATCAGGTATCTAATGCGTTGGTGAAGAAAATATTATTACATTTTTGGTGAATTCATTTTAAGTTTACAAGGTAAACACATTGGTTTAGTCAATGTAGTGACGACCACAATATATTTAAAATGAGAAAACAATAAGTAGCAGTTGAGTTGTTTCAAAGTGATGTATAGATATTCGGCGGTAAAAATACATTGATAACTTCTAAGAACTTGAAGAAAGCATTATAGAGCCATACTGAATACAGACCTTATGCTGATGAGCAAACACTCGGAAGCAATCATTTTAAAACTAAGGAAATTACAAAAATAAAATCTAAATCTTTGACCGTTTCCAATACGCGATTATGCACACTGAAATGGAAAGCTATGAAACAAAAAGCAATACAACAGTTTATGTTGCCATGATTATATAGGGAAATAAGCGTGGTCAGTTGTCTTTAAGGCATTATTCACAAAAACTTGGATAATCAAATAAATAATGAATCAGGGAAACATCAAAGCAAAAGACAGATTATCCGTGATTCTGTAGATTTGGATATAACAGAAAAATAATCTGTATGCACTAAGGTTAAATATCCAGAGCTCAGCATTTTTGATTAAACCCTTAAGTCGATATCAAAGTAACTCTATTATTCCTGTGAATATGCATATCAGTACGACGAGACACGACACAATCACCTAAATTTTAGCGTCAACAATGACACAATACAACTGTCGAGTAGGTGGTTTCAGTTTGTTTAGTATTGTAGTTTGGCAGAACTCAACTCAAATGTACAATGATTCATTTGAAAATTTTTCGTAAAAGATAGAAATCTTCAGAAGCTCATACAGTTCAATACCAAGCAAGTTTGATACAGGATTGTTACACATATCAACTGGAAAGTAAGTAATGCTGTAACAAATAGTTCTAATGCAGCAAACACGAAGGCATAGTTTTGTAAAGTTTACTGAAGCCATGGCAATTAGAAGCTTAAAACTGGCACTAGATAAGTATCAGCCGAGTTTGATTTGCCGCAATTTGACATTTTTGTTACCTTGAGCGGTCGGGTTCATGGCGGCAGTTCCACATTTGCAGCATGGTAGACTGATCATCCTTTATTAACTCTCACAAATCTTAACGACAATCTATTTAAGGAAAAATATGACTAATAATAGGTGATTCTATATTTTTTTATGTATCTACTTATTAAATAATAGTTGTTTGGCCTGTTTCTCATGAGAAACAAGTGTTGATGTGAAAGCAGGCTTTGAAAATATAGTGCTTAGCCAACGATTTTTTAATTGGGAGGATGTAGAGCAAGCAGTTAGAGATTTTCAGTCTGTAAGTTAATAAATTTGATGCAATCGTAGATTTCCTTCACTCACTATATTCATTCGCAAAGTCAAAGTGCCTCGTTTTCGTCTTTTAAATACATTTTGGTTGTTTTTAAATGTGCATTTGGTAATAAAAGAAAATCTCACGGAATAGGTCAGAGAAACAAACTTTAAGTTGAACTGTAATTGTCGCTTCTTTAAGTCTAAACGCATGGATTGTAAATCTATGTAAATCTAACTACACCCGCTGATTGATAAGGATATGCCACTAAAGTTTATTTGCAGCTGAACTCCGATAAACTTTCAATATGTTGCCCAAATGTCATTTTATATAAGTGAAATGTTTCTGTATTTCAGTTTTTAATACAGCGTAGGTTATGTAAAACTTCAGTATCGAATTGTTGAACTTCCTTTGAACATTTTCACTACTCGTTGGTAACCCGTCAGGAACCCCGTAAATCGTTCCAAGAATGATTTTGTATTTTAAGTGATCGACTGAACATCCATCAGCATCCTTACTGCAATTTCAATCACTCTATCTTTATAAGTTTTGCGCTTAGCAAGAACTTCGTAAGTTTCATCAAGTCAATTGAAATAAAATCAGGCCACTACAGCACCATCTGCGAATGTAGACTAAAGACGTAAATTGGAGTTACACAACTATTGCATGCAAAATATGAACATACTACATCAGTGGTTTATAGTTTGTTCACTACAAACTAAAAACAATATAAACCATCCAGAAAAATTAGTAATCGTGTAAACCTAACTTAGATTACCTAAATGGTCTTGGACGACGTAAATACACTGCAGTTCGTTTTTAATGATAGCAAAATGTAATCATTATTTCTTACAAAACTTAAAGTGATACATTTCACAGCAAGAAAACCATATACAAATTGTATTTTCAAAAAACCACGCTCTATGGTTTTGTGGTAGCTACGCAATTTAGTGCAATTAACAATCATGTAGAATAGTTTAATATGAATGTACAGTTAAAATATCTATTATGGATAGTGTGAATTTCAACGATAACTGACTACAGATGATTTTAGTAATGACACGATAACTGATTACGATGTCACTTAATCGCCTAGGCTGACGAATAAGCAGCCTCCTTAAAACTTGAATCAGTAGTTAATCTTCAATAATACTGGTAGCGTTAGATGATAACCCAGTTTCATCTTCCAGTTATAAATAACAGGAAGACGTTTCGCTACCAAGACAATCTAGCGTTATCTGATAAATAATTCAACTAACAAAATCAATATGTATTAATAATTTGAGTATGTATTTAGCTGATGAGAATGTTACAAAATATATTGAATTCAAAGTATTCTGCAAATGTTATCGGTTTTGCATTTTTCGAATAGTTCACGTCTGTTGCTTACAATGCTGAAGATTGCACAACATTATTAGGACACATTTTATGAGCGAAATTCGCTGCTGAAATCACACTACTTAAAAAATCCCAAAGCAACGGTTCAAACTTTCCTTTTTTTAGAACCATAATAAACAAGAATGATTTGTTGATAGTTCTATAACGTTAACGATTCTTTAAATAAATAATTTCATAGGCTCTCGACATTATTGGTGACCATGTTTGTTTTAACGGACACGATTAATTAATGGCACTCGGTCACGCATCGCTACCAGGTCACTAAACGTCACGGTGTGGGTGCCTTCTGATTTATTGTTATTCGTACGAGTGGGTTAAATAGTTATAAGTTGCTCTGGTTAAACGACAAATGTAACTTGGTCAGATCCGGATCCATTCTATTGGCGAGCCCTACATGATCCGGACACGATCATAACTATGAGTTCGTTACTGTTAATAGTTTTTAACATAGTATTTTTGGTGCAATTATTTTTTTCGCATATTTTTTACTGTACAGTGGTACTAACATATTTTAACACTTTAATGATGACTGAACAGACTCCTAAGCTTGTTATGATCAAAACTCCCACACCTCAAAACTTTCAGCTCATCCCCTTTTAGACAAAAACATAGGAGTTTGGTTCTGCTACGCAGAATCCAAATTTTCAGACCTCGGCGTGACAGATCCAGACGTTCCACGCACGTCAGTTCCTTCTTTTTCAGCCCCGACTGCCAAGAACCTCACGATTATCTCAAAATGTTGCCATGAATTCTTTTTCTTGCTGTGGCAGTTTAGACAAGATGAGTTGAAGCAAAAAACTTTCATCAAAAGTGCGTCGACTAATCGTTTCTCTCACGTGTGGTGACATTTCCGGATCTGAACAGTCACCAAGCTAGATGGTGTGAAACAACTCATCAAGACGTTGTCTGTCGGACAAGTCTCTATGTTTAAGAATTAAAAGGGGTGATGTACCTGTTCAATTCAAGCGGTAGTGAATTTACGACGACAACTCGACTTCATATCACAATTCACTAGTGATATATGACACGTAAAAGATCAATACAATGAAGCGGGAGATGCATTATATCGACAAAAAATGAATTTAATACAACAGTCTACAGTGAAATTCGAGAATCTGAGAGAGAGCAAGGTAATTGATCAAGAATTATAAAACCTATTGTCAGCTAAAAGTTATAGTCTCAAACTAGAACAGCTCCTATCACCTACAGAAGGTGTTTTGATTTACTGTGACACAACAAAAGGAGTGTCACGACCATTCGTGCCCAAAAATATGCAACGATTAATATTTCATAACTTTTACTCGTCGTCTCAACCTGATGTGAAATCTTCGAATAAACTAATCAATGCTGGATACGTATGGCCTAATCTTAGAAGGATGTACACACAAATTCACTCGTCAGAGATTTTCTATACCTGCATGAACGTTTCGCTCATGTGCATATCGATTTAGTAGACCCTTATAACATTCAAATGGTTTTACGTATCTATTTACATGTATAGATATGTTCACAAGGTTTTCTATAGCCGCACCAATCACGAACATCACAGTCGAAACAGTGGCCAAAGTTTTCAAACAGAACTGGGTGACACCTATAACAATAAAGACGGACAGAGGAGCTCAGTTCGAATCTGAACTATTCGACAACCTAGCTAAACTGCTAGGCTCAAACAGAATGCGCTGCACTACACATCATTCTCAAGCGAATGAGATGGTAGAATGGTTCTATCGTCAACTAAAGACCGCTCATATATCTCATTCAAACCTCAGTTAGTGGATAGAATTCCTTCCATTAGCTATGTTGGAAAATACAAACTGCTATTAAAACTGACTCACAATGTTTGGAAACAGAACTAGTCTTTTGGACAACTCTGCGACCTACCAGGTGAGTTTATTAACCCTCACACTGACAGTAAAATGCCTGATTTAGGAACTTACGTGGACCAACCACGTGACCTGAATGTCTAAGATTAAGCCAATTAATACTCGTGAACAATCACGAGCGACATTCTACCTAAGGATCAAAGCAGTTACTCGAACGTATGGATAAGATGTGACAAAATAAAATCACCACTTAACACTCCTTTCGAAGGTCCATTTATAGTTATCTCAAGAAAACGTAAATATTTTGAGATACAGAAACAAGGGAACATCGACTTAGTAAGTATTGATTGGTTAAAACTGGCTTATCTAGATAATGAACCACCATACTTGCTGTTAGATTGATTCCCTGACCAAATAACCACGGAATCAAGAAGTGAAAACGTGAAGGCTTCAAAGTGGCTAAAAGCGTTAAATGGGCACAACTGATTATCCAGGCAGGGATGTCCACCGTTTTAGTTTCAGTCCAAAATGTAATCACGTGACTTCTGAAATCTCAAGTTAATAAAAAAAAAGCAAAATAAAGTGACAATATTTTTTCTTTGTCCTATGCTGACAAAACGCTATCTAAATGGTATTAGTTTCAAGCATTATTCTACCCACCTCTTCTCAGACCTCATCTTTCGATGTTTAAACGACTTTAAGGGCTTCGATTAAATACCTAAACAGTGCCTTGAAAATGATCTTCACCATCTTAACAACTGCACCACTGGGCGATAGCTTACACGTACCTGTTACTCACCCGTTTTTAATACGGATATGACAATTGTATTTTTCTAGTCTCTATGTAACCCATTTCGCGTTAGAGATATCTGCTGCCTAAGGTGAGTCTAATCAAATCCCTTAGATTTTTCCACATCAGGTTTATGTTGCAGCTCAAAAACTATCAAGTTTGCGTATTCTCCAATTCCGTGATCTAAAGAAATCAAATGTTGCTTTGTAAAATGGTACTTTTTAGTAAACGTATTCCTACTATAATTATTTGTCAATAATTCTGTTTTTTTTTAAATCATCCTCTACTAGAACTTATGGGTGACTTCCAGAAAATTGCTAATGCATGACAACATCTCGGTTAATATAAGTGAATAAGAGCTTCGGACATTCTATGAGATTCTCTATAAGCCACCTGTTATAGATTTTTGTAACCTTCTTTAGTGCCGAAGGATATGAGTTTCTAGCTTCTTGGTAAATTTCGGTTGTGAATATCAACCTAAGCTTTCTTCATGTGTATGTGGTTTCATTATGGTGCATACGGTGTACTTACGTCAATATTCCAGTTCTAGAGAGCTACCTATGTCGTTTCAACAGAAGACTTCTATACAATCATCTAGTCCGCTATAGCCTTCGTTTGCATAAACACCTGGATTGTAGGCACTTCAGATTAAACACCTTTCACTGAAGAACTAAACGGTGAATTTATTTATTAAAACCTCGTTTATCTCACCGTATAGACTAGAAATCATTCAACCGTGCAGCAGCTCTTAACTCTTACATCTTAGGTAGTGAATAGCTACATTGCCCAAATAACTTTTGGGTGATATTATTTCGAAAATCGTAAACGGGATACCGTTTGTGGTGGATACTGCCACCCCGTCCCCATCCACGTATATTAATCATGTTAACCTTTATTAGTGTGAAGTTGTCTAGGCTAAATTTATTATCTAGAACGATCTTAATCATGTTTATGCTACAGTAATTACATCCAGGTTGTTGTTGTCCAAAACTACACTCGGTCTCAATATTTTGTAAATTAAGCTCCAGGTGTTTAAGTAGTTGATTATAAGACACCTTAAACCGCCTCGTGTTTCATGCTTAGCGGTTTTGGAAATGCTTTATCCTGAAGCCTGAATGCCCGAAAATTCACATTTCAAGGATTGTTTCTCCAGGTTGCAGTTGCATTGTGAGTTCACCTTTGGCCCTGCACCTATTTACACGATTCTTGAGAGATCCGTGAAGAAAAGAATTCAAAATTCTTCGAAATTCATCGGGTATCAAGTATTTAGTCTTTTCATTTATGAATTTAAACATAAATTTCCTATGAATTTCTCACCTAACTTCCCTATATATTAACCTTTAAAATAGTGACCCCTGATACCCTTAAAGATAGGTGTTTATTAGATTTACCGTTAAAAATGTCTACGTCGTCTTCAAAATTAATTTCAGGCTAAGGGTTTTCTTCTCCCGATTTTATGAAAAACAACGGATTCACTATAGTTTTCGGAACTATGTCTTTATGATACTTCTGGTAAATTGGACCACTTAATGATAAAAAGCATTTTCAAAATTTTTCTTATTCTTTTATCCTACTGGGATTTCAAGTGCGATAATTTGAATACTCTAATTATTTGCAATCTCTGAGAGATTATTGTGGTTAGGGTGGATAAGGTAGGCATTTCTCCAGTGTCATTTCTTTTGCCTCGCGAAAGGGTTATGCAGGTAAATTACGATGATTCTTCAGAGTTCGAGGTATCGAGGATACCTATAGCGAATACTGTTTGTCTTTAATTTTAGGCCTGACTACTTTGTATCAAAATGTTTAAGTTCACCAGTCGCAGGTAGGATAACAGGCTGCAGATACACCTAGGACGACATAACTTCCATTTGTGTGTCGACTAGTCATATGTCATCAAGTTCATAGTTTGCAAAGTTATCAGATAATCTTAATAACGTAGTTTTATCGAAATCAACCATTTTACTGACTTCCGATAAGAAACCGGTATTAGATCAGCATTGTTAGCTGTACTAGCACATTCAAGTTTACTGATTAGTGCGTTAGCATTAATAATAGTATCAATCACATTTCGAGGTTGTTCACTGTTAACAATCTAATATGGTTGCAATGTAATATCCGGAAAAATAACATTGAAATTTTTAT
Source organism: Schistosoma japonicum (assembly GCA_025215515.1). Classification (NCBI taxonomy): domain Eukaryota; kingdom Metazoa; phylum Platyhelminthes; class Trematoda; order Strigeidida; family Schistosomatidae; genus Schistosoma; species Schistosoma japonicum. Next base: position 11,455,786 of record CM046066.1, read on the forward strand.
AACTGATGGGGCAAATGGACGGTTTTGCCCTGGAGGGTCAAGATATAATACTTTAAGATACCCCCTCAAGTAATTGTGAAATACTAAATGTTTTACATGGCTGTCGATAATGTAGCTAAAGGCGTTGATAGGCAAATTACTAACCATAACTAGCGACCGGCATTTACTGCCAAGTTTAACATCGCGTTGCATAGTCGGTTTTGAGAAAATGTGGAGATATACATCAATATTGTAGTTAAGTAATCATATCAGTAAGTTATGTGATATTATAATATGACTAAAACACATTACCCGTGGTTAAGCGTGTTTAACTTCCGGTTCTAAGAATCCTTTATCGAAACTAAAATCACAAATAACGTGAAAACACTTAGAAATACATAGGTCAAAACCTCCGAAAACCTCTTACGCTCCGTTTATTGCAGTCAACCCTTCAATGCATAGTTCAAAGTACGTGTTCCATAATCGCCGTGCAACATATTTGCGCGTACTCGAGAACTGACGTACTGGAAATGACTCCTCACGTGACACTTCATGCAAATGGAACCATCTGATGATTAACTTTAGATGGCCTATTTCAACAAAGATTCTTAACTAGCAGAAAGCATTTTAAGTAGTTAAGTTATGCTTACGATAATAATAGTAATATTACTTAAAATAATAATAAAACAAAAATTGTACAGAGATAATAAATTTAAAAATTGCTAAAAATGATGGAGCCCATTAAGCAAATAATCTTTATCATTTCCCCTTATAACAGTCAAAAACTGCTAGCACTAGGAAATCACCTTGTTTCTATAAATCTGTAGTCTTTACACTAGATTTATGAGTAACCAGACTATAATGGTAATATATATGCATATGCGTCAAATTTAATACGTTAAATAAGTGTGGATAATTGTTGTCGCCTAATTATTTCTTGTTCAACTTTATTAAGTACTTTGCTGTCGGGCTTGTTTAAGTTTTCTGAATCCTAAGGAAAACGACCTACAGCTTACAGGTGATTTTCGAAAATGGTATATTTTGTATCAATTTGCGTAGTAATCAAGTCATAAACGTATGATCGACAATAAAAGGCTGTCCACCAAAGTAACAGGCCCTTCATGCACAGTCGTTTCCGATAAAGCAGTGGTAACAGTCGGCCGTAAAAGCCAAATTCCTGTTGACGTTTGTCTTGACGATTCCGAATGTGTATCACGCAAACATCTGGAAATACATAGGAAAAACAAAGACATATACCTTAGATGTCTTAGTAAAAACGGAATCTTTGTTGATGGGTCCTTTCATATGGGAAGACCGGAGTTTGTTCTTTTGGCTGATGGGTAAGTAATACAAATTACCTGATAAACTATGTACTCATGATTTTTTAGGTGTAAACTAAGGTTCCCGAGTACAAATATCGTACTTATTGTAGAAGTGGTAGAACTGGAACCCTTCTGTCATCCTAAAAAGCGAGCCTCCTTGAGATCTTCGCTAGATCACACCAGTCAGGACGAGCTTGCATTGAGTTCTGATCCAAAATATAGGTGGGTAATATTTCCAATAACGGATAAATATGTTCTATCTGGTTAAATTACTACGTTATGTAAAATTTTCTTAAAGTTATTACCAGTAAATGTCCGAATATTTCACTTGGTGCTCATAAACTCGGATGGTCTAAGTTAACCGGAGTTAATTTTTTAAAATGTATATATAAAAACCTATTTACTTTTTTCGTATGACCTCTAGAAAATAATGTGGCTAATGCTTTGATCTTTAGCTACATATTCTATCAAATGGACTCTTTAGTAGGTATAAATAAGTATTAACGTCCTTTGAATTTAACATCCATATAAGCCTGAATTATATCTATCTGTTTGAAGTATTACCCAGAAAGTAATTTACAGAAAAACAGAGCTTATGAAATTCGGTCGTTCCCAATCTATGACTTCCTTCTTGCATGTGTTTAATTATTGCTTCTACGACACAATCATATTATCTCAAGCAACTGTATTCAAAAGTATCGTTGAATTTGACAGGGTGTTCGCAGACAAGTTACTCGTGAAATGTGAAAATTCGATCGTAATTTGTGTATAGTTAGTCATGTTCTGTTGCACAAATACCAGGTTGTACTCTGGTTCAACATTGGTAAGTACCTTTACCGTATGCATTAGCTAAACTGGGTTTACTTTGTAATTCTGCGCTATATTTACCACATCCCTATATATGTAAGGTTATTAATTGCGCACTCTGAACAATTTTATTATTACGTACTACCTGTTAGTACAGTCTTTTACCTAATATTTTTGCACAGTTTGTGTTTCCTCGCGTGGCGGTGGCTACCTCTATCTTACGAATACTTAGTATCATCAAGCTTCAGATGTGATGTAGGTTTCAATGAAAAAATTAAGTTAATTAGAATATAAATCATTGCTACCTGCAGAAAACTAAATAAGTAACATTAACAGTGCTTAGTGAAGTACTGTCTTCAAAATAAAAATTAAGTAAGTGAAGACAGTGAATATTAATGAGTTGTAAAAATGCTTACTAGCTCGACTTTAATCCCGAAAACGTGTAAATGAATACAAGAGTAATATGGTTAATTTCAGACATCATCTCAGTCGTAGCTTTCAGTTTATTTTGCGAGCTCGCTTGTAGTTGTGAAGTAATTTTTCGAATTCTAGATGATGTTTTTATGCTACTACTTTCAGTAGTCACATGGTTTTCAAGGGTTTCTAATAATCTTAAAATACTTTTAAGTACCTTTATTTCTACCTTAGTTTTGTTGTGATTCACAAACCCAGTCGAAGTGAAGCCTAATAATTATATATATATATATATATATATATATATATATATATATATATATATATATATATATATATATAGTCTAAGCATATCAATCTGATTGCCATAAAATAAACTTTATTTGTTTCCTATTTATTTTTTCGTCTACATGGAGTGGTATTAAATCTAAGCTTTCCATAATATATGAAATCTGTATCTGCTTTCTATACTTTCTCACTTTTTGTAGAAATATAACAAAACCATTCATTTCACCAATCTTGAGACCAAAGGAATTTGAAGAAAGTTCTAATCCTTCAGTTTTTTGGGAATCAGAAAATTGCCAAACTGCTTCCAAAGAAAAAATAGCTGTTTCATGCGATAAACCAAATTCTAGTGAGCAGAATTCTGTTCCAGCCTCGCCTTTTTGCAACCTTCAAAATGTGACCAAATCAAATTGTGCTTTATTGCCAACTGAGCCTTTGTTTATACAAACAGATCACAATTTTAATCTACCAGCCATTAGGGCAGCTACAAAAGTACTTCAGAATTTGATTCAGAGTGATACTAAACCTAGATCTAATATTGACGATGGTGAATCGTTGTTTCAAGATGGAACGTCAGGTATGGCAGCAAAAATGGATCAGATTGCCAGATTATTTGCTTTTAATTCACTTGCGCAACTAGCTGAGTTTGATTCACATAAAGGAACTACTACATCATTACCGAACTTAACAGATACTTCTTTTGATCAATTATGCAATTCTGGATCAAATGAACTCAGTAAGTTTTGCAGTTCTTCCTTGGTTATTTTTCAAAAATAATACCTAGCAGAATGTTCATATTATCAAAGTTTTCTAATTTCAAAACTAACAAGATTTTGTCTCGTAAAGTTGGCTAATGTTATCATGTGTTCACTTGTTAAGATAATATGGCTTGGAATCGACCTCACTATCCTAGATGGATTTACTCTTTGTCTTCCACGAGAGCCTGAATTTCGAAGTTACTTATATCTTTCATTCGTCTAATGGTTTTTTTTAAATCATATTACCTATGTATAATCTTTTACACCATTTCATCATATTTTCGACTTGGGGTCAATGTATAATAAGCGATTATATCCAACTGCTATTCGCTTACACTGTTAACCAGTCTGGTCAGCATTAGCTTTTACTCATAGTTGCTTATATTCATCATAGATTGATCTCGGTTGAGTACCAGTGAAATCCAGGGAGCACTGGACAACTGTTTTGTCATGATATAAGACTCAGAAGTGCGTGACCCTGATTCCGCCAGGGAATCGAACCCAAGGCCTTCGGGTTGACGAACGCTTAATTGTTTGCACTATTAGGCCGGCGTACCATCGTAAGATCCCCGCTTCCATCAGTTTGTGATATAGCATGACGGCCATCCATTGTCATTGGCGATAATTGTTTCACTCCTAATAAGTCTTAACTCCACTTCGTTCATTTGTTTGATTTGAATTAACTTTTGCCTATAGTCTGTTACAGACTTAATATGGTGTCAATAAAAAGCATTTGAATGAATATTCATTGTCTAATATAATTCTTAAATAGTGTACATCAAGCTGATATATATATATATATATATATATATATATATATATATATATATATATATATATATATGAACTATCTTGCTTCTCATTTCACTCCAAAACAATAAAAGCGAAAGTGGTTATAAAATAAGACACCATTGCGTCTACAAATTGTAAATTGTAAAACTGGTATCGGCAGCTAAATTTAGATTATCTTTCACAAGCTGCTATCATTCTGCTGTATCCTTATTGTCAATTTTAGTCTAAATTTGAACAAATATTAGGTCCTAAATTAAATTTCTTAGAATATTTTTAAAAATTATGGTGTTATCCGTGCTATTAAAGTCAGGTACAATTGTTTCAACCGGTGGCTAATGTCTTTAGATCTTATAACCTTTCTCTGAATTTATTAGGAGTCCCTCATTTTAGAGTGCAGAACAAAATTATCATATAGTCTAATACCTTAAGACTAAGCTATGTTGTCATGTACTGACTTCATGACTGGATTTGATGAAACAGTATTTCTTTTCATTTGAAGAATTTTAAGTAAAACAACTGTTAGTTTCTTTTACCTAGTTACCCTTACATATTATGGGGGATTTTTGAACGTTTGCACCATAAACTGATTTTCAGCTATATCTGACTATCGGTGTCCTTGAACAATTTCTGACAATCAGTTACTACTGAGCTTTGGCAGTGTGTGTTCGAGCCAAATGAAGATGGTTCAATCAGTGTCGCTACCTTGAATCACTAGCTTTAGTGGTTCGGTCATGTTTTAAGAATCCTATCCCAGCGGCTTCCATGTCGTGCATTATTTGTTGACTCTGGAAATGGGTTAAAAGAGCAGAGGTGGTCAGTTGGTCACATGGCACCACAAAACAAATGGGAGCTGTATGGCCTCAGTTGGTCCATCACAAATTATTGGCTTAAGATCTTGTCAGACAGTTCAGGATAGAAACCAGTGGTAGCCCAGCTTCAGTTTTCTATTAAATTTCAGAAAATTGTGATGGGTCCCTCAATTGAAGGTCTTTCTTAGAAGTGCTTCTGTTTCTTACTGTATAATTCTTTTGTTTCCTTGTTTAAAGTTACCTTTTGGTTTATTGTTGCCTTCTGTTTGTTTCTTCATAATTATTTGTTGTTAATTGTGTGGCCGATATATTTTATGCCCTTTTGTACCAAATTTTGTGTTCCAATATATAGTAATAATAAATACCTTCGTAATGTTCTTTATTTTAAAAATGTTTCCGTGGGTTAGATTTTATATTGGGTGGCTAAATGTAGTTAGTAGGAAACCCTGACTAACTTAGGCTTCATGCTAGTTAGCAACCTAGTGTTATCCTTGAGATCTGAATCCTTGTCATTTAGTCTCAGTCTGAGACGTTACTGAGCTATTAGTCTGGTAACTGTTCTGCTGTAGGACTTAGGTATTTGCATCATAAGACATTACTCAGTGACTATTCAAGTAGAAATTTATGTTAAATGCAACCAATACTTGGTTAATCTCACTAGAAAACTGGGAATTTCGTTCACATAGACTTGTCACACTTTAATACACAGCTATACTTCGTAAATTCTATCAGCTTTTGAGTAATTTTTTCCTTATCATTGATTCACAGATTACTCTGCGTTTGACAATAGTTTATCAGACTTAATGAAGAATCATTTCCCACTATCCAACTCTCCAGAGCCGTCTAACATGAAAAAATCCAACTTAATTGAACAAACAAACACTTTGACAGTAGATGATGATTTAGATGATACTACAGACTCGGGCACAGTCACGATACATCAAGATGTTACAACATGTTGTAACAGTAATCGTGACTCTGTTGATAATGATAATAATAGTCAAAATGATTGTGGTAACCAAGTAAACGAATCAAATGTTAATCAGTTAGCTGCGAATTTGGCTTCAACTACATCGATTGATCGAGGCTCAGCATTTCGTAAACCACCTTATTCCTACGCTCAGTTAATTATTCAAGCTATCGCATCGGCACCTAATCAACGTCTTACTTTAGCTGATATTTATGCTCACATTTCAAAAACATTTCCTTATTATAAACCCCATGAAAAAGGTTGGCAGGTAAGTGGTAGTTTTTCTTTTATCTATCTGGAATCAGTCTATTCGTATATTTTTGAACTTAGTTGTTTTTCTGTATACTGTAGATATGTATGATGTACTAGAGTATTGTCGTTTAGGTTCGATATTAGGTGGTTAGAAGTATTTGGAAAAAAAACTGTATTCGATGGTTAGCACATTAGCAAGGCCTACCTACATCAATGAGTGAATCAATGCTCCGTATGGGACATATCACACAGCTTCACATTTTGATATGCCACTTCTGAGTTATTCGAATTGCGATTGACTGATCACTGGGTAGTAGTAGTAGCTAATGTCGTATTTTTGTAGTCCAGTATTAATCAAATTCTATAGATCATGTTACAATATGGCTACTAGTATAAGTAATGCAACATCGCATGCACAGTGTCTAAATATTGAATGGTTAGATGCTGTCGGCAGGAAAGCTTATTCGACCTATGTTTTGTGTTACATGGCACTTATTAGTAAGCCGTAATTACAGCCACGTGTTGTTCGAGTTCGCTCCATCCTGCTTCATCTCGGTGCATCAAGCTATACGTATGCTAAACATTTTTACATTTTCTTCCAGAGTTTCCAAAAAGATTCTTCATCAAATCATCATTTTCACCTAAATAATCTAGTTAAATTAAAGAGTCTTCAAAAAGGAGTAGGATCTAAACAAATTTAATAATTTCAGTGTACCTTCAGTTAACATTAATGGGAATCGTAACATCAAAGGTCCACAATAAACATCACTCTCTACTAATAATTCAGAGAATCAATTTCCTTAATGCTGACACAACTGTTGTAACCCAGAAATATAGACTGGTGTCATAAATAATTACTGGTAATCACTAAAGATAACATTAATTGATCACTGTATAAAAGTATCAAATGTCTTACTTATCACTATTGCCTACCGAATTCTATTGCTCGGATGGTTCGGTACTGATTTTAGTGTGAAGTTGCGTCATATGAATTTAATCTTACAGAGAATATCATTTCTTTCAGGATTACAGGTACATCTCAGTAACGAGCAACAACCAACACAAAACCTTGGTTAAGCAGGGTTTATTACTAACTGCCTCCGATTGTCCTAAATCAGAGCATAGTTCACGCGATATCGAGCCACTCAGAATAGAAAAACGTAACATTTATATGCTCAGTGATCAGTCAACGTAAGGATTGTACTCTTTTGCAAGCTAGTATAGTTAAAATTTATCAGTCAAATGTCCATCGATCCAACTCGTTAAACTACGTAAAAGCAAAATGTATATGAAGGGAGTTGATTTCAGTTTTAAAAATGACTAATTATAGAATTTGTAGTTTTTTGCATGCAAGCACTTGTAATATTACTCAAAACTTAGAATCTAGGAAACAGTTAATGGAATCAACCAACACAATTATGTTTGATTTTTAGATTATGCTACCTATGATCGCCAAATGGTTATCCCATCATTTAAACTAACATGTTATGAAAGTCCTCTAACATAGCTTATCATAATGTTATTTTCTTATAATACTTCTATTTCCGTCAAAACATTGAGGACAAATCAAGCGAAGAAATATTTCGTTTCAGTCGGCTTCAGATCGCGGTCAAGTTTCATCAGGAGATTGGTTGGTGTGTTAGCCAAAGTCCGGGGACTAAACAGTAATCTTCATGTCCCTTGGCTTGGCAGCAGCATTCGATTCCGTAGATCAAGAAATTATTTTGGCAATACTGACCATTGTTAATCTCATCTCAAAAGCATATAAATCTTATGAAGGCTCTTCACCCAAACATGAGTGGTCTAGCCGGAGCTTATGGCAAACTATCTTCAGAACTGCCAGCATCATTACTGTTCATTAGAGCTGTCTCTTGTTCCCTGTATTGTTTAATTTCATCATAGATGTTATATTAGGAATCACATTCTTTTCATCCAACCTTCACGGGTCCACTTATTGATTTAGAATATGTAGATGACATTGTCATATTCAGGGAAGATGCTGACAATATCCAGTTTCTTGAACGCCTTTAGTAGTGGTACAAACATGTTTTTGGGTGGGTTTCTCTTCCTATAAATCCAAAATGTTGCTTCAGGACTGGTCTACGTCAACACCTGACTTTAAGACAAGAAGTGAAATAGTTGAATGTGGTCACACTGTCATAGATGTATCCATCCTTTATCCTTTTCTAGACCTTAAGCTTCATTTTTCTGTCATATATACCTTTTTATTCCCTATCGCTGAAATATATTCTGTTATTCATCTTGTCACTTTGATTTCGTGGTATGAAAATGTGAGCTAACGAATGTGTGTGGGGCTTTACTTAGTTTATAATACTAAAATATATATTTTACCGCTTGAATACGAAATGCATACCAACGAAAGGATGATGAGTAAATTAGCGTATTAATTGTATTACTAATAAAACAGAAGGGTTAATCGTTATCTTACTAAAACAGATTATGTAAGAATGAAGATTAATAAATGTAAAATTAAGTTTACATGTCGGTTAATAACTGGAATGTGTTACACAACAATATTGTGTGACTTTTAAATTAATTATCCGTCATTTCTTTATCATTTAGGTTACAAGTCAGTCTTATTGTTGACATCCCCCAATGCATCAATTTTAATGAAGGACTGGACCAATTATTATGACATGGGATAGGGATGGCTCGATGTCATCTATAATAGCATGACTGAAATAGGTGGATTTTGATCCTCAATTTCTAAATTGGTTGTGGATATCCCGGATCTAGATGTTTGTTAATTTACTATCAATATTTAAATCGTAGATATTCCTTTTACGTGTGATGAGAATAAGCGGTCAGTTAAACCACAGCCACATTATTCCATCTCTGTGACTGTTGACAAACAGCTTAGGTGCAAGGTGATATTCAAAATATGTCTGGTGGTAAACTGAAAAGCTGACTTTTAACAATAACTGTGTTCCATTTACAGGTTACTAAAATATTATTTGATGATACTGGCTTCACTACTCGTTTGTCATGTAATTGGTTTCGTATTTTAAAACTTCGAAGTATGCTATATCGATGAAGTCATTTTTTGTGTCTAATTACAATGTACTAGCACTGAAGCACAAACACTTAGTTGGTGAAGTTTTCATTTTTTTCTCTGATTGGTTTGTTGGGTCAATTCCGTGGTAAATTCAGAAGGCTCGAGATTAGGACCAGATTGGGTAGAAGTGGCATCATACTGTTTCTCTTTGACAGTAATACCATACTAAGTGTCTTGGTTGAAGGAGTGTGAAAACTGTGACCTAGTAATTGAAGATTTTATATTAGCTGAGAGCGGATAGAAAATCTCGATCACTCTATATAGCTGATCGTTTAAATTTTTATATAGGCATTTCCGTAGTCATTCCACTAGTTGAAAATTTCGTGTTATTGGAAGTAATGATACATCACTAAAAATGGAAAATGAAAGAGTATGTTTCAAACCAGTATGATGCTCAAAGTAAAACGAGATACCATACAGACCTTTTCTGAATGTAAAACCTAGGTTTATTTAAGTAAGTACTTGTATGTCACAAGCGACTTTTAGAAGTATAGAACAAATTAGGTAATTTTTGAAATGTGATTTCGAACGCTACATTTGCATCGATTTGTAAGCACGTATCAACTAAATGTGTAAGGATAAGATTTCTTATCAAAAGTACTTGTCCTTTGCTCAACCATAAACAGTGGTGAACTAAAACATGGTAATGGATCTGCTTGTCTTTGTATGCCCAACGTAACTAACTCTACAGCGGCTATTGAACCGTAAATTCACGTGGAGTTAGGAGGAACTTTACAGTTAATTTTTATTCTATTGGAACGATACTAGTTGTCTAAACGAAGAAAACACTAATCAATGTATTCACAACACGACGTTACATATGTCCTTGTGAATTTGATATCGCGAGTCGATCTTGGTTAGACAACCATTTGAAACAAAGAAGCACTGGATTTCCATTTAGTTCACGTATGGTACTCTTTAGCAGTGCACACCCCATGATTCAGCCTTCGTTGTGGGCACTTAATCTTTAAGCCACTGTGCTGACACCTAACCGTTTTTTTTTTCATTTTATTTATTTCTTAAGATTAAATTCAACCCCACCGCCTTGTTTTCTTACTTTTACAGAATTCAATACGTCATAATTTATCATTAAATCGTTATTTTATTCGTGTACCACGTTCACACTCTGAACCAGGTAAAGGTGCATTCTGGCAATTAGATCCATATTGTGAAACATGTTTAATCAGTCAAGCATTTCGTAAGCGTCGTCAAACCTCATCAAAATCATCATCTTCATCAGCTGATTTAAATCAGAATAATAATAATAATATTGATGATAACAATGATCCTCACAATCGATATGAAGGTGATGAGGGTGATGATGACGATGTAGAACATGAAGATAGAGATGGTGAACAAGGATGTATCAATGACAATAATAGTAATAATAATAATACAGTTGACGATGGTAATTCTACATTTCCTTTAACTGGTGTTAGCCAACATTCTAATCATCAAAATATACAAATGTCAGCAAATATCAACAATCATTTATTCAACAATATGACGTCATATTTTAGCAACAATAGTATTAATAACTCCTCAACAACTTCACTTTCATCAACTCCACAATGTATTTTTGAACAAGCTAACTATTTAAAACAACAACAGAATCACCAGCCACATCACTTGTCATCTTCATTTCATCCTGATTCTTTGTGTATGTCTAATTCACCATCGTCTATAATGTTATCTAGTAATGAACATCGCCAATCGGAACCTAGTACAGCGTTACACGATTCACGTGGTTCATCAACAGCTAGTGGAGATTGGTAAGTATATCATTATGCTTATACACTCGCTATATAATATATTCATATTGTTTGAATGACTGTGTTTCTAATGAAGTCACTCATGAACAACGTAAAACCAAGCTTAAATATTCATCGGTGCAATTCGCACAGTAATATTAAGGTAATACAAGTAGCAATAGTAATCTCATTGGTTTCGAGAAGTAATAAATAATTCGTAGAAAGGAAAAATATGATTTGAAAGCTTAAGGTCTGAGGAAAGAAACATAATTAATGCACCTCTGGCATTGCCACTGAGTATGACCCATGTCACCCAACATCCCTAACTATTGGTCATAATGACCATGCGAACTTTAGCCAGGTAGAGTTTCGGATAAATAAGGCACAGACCAACAGTCAACGACTTTATGGACGTATTCTATGTTTTAGTTTAGCCGCTCTATCTTATTGTCGCACCAGCCGACTTGTGCGTCGAGGTAGGCTGTGATTAAGGATATGTGATTATAAATGTGATCATGCATTTAAATGATGGGTACCAAACCTTCATAAAACAAACGAAATATCCAATACTCAGTGATTGTCAGTGGTTTTCCAGCAGTGTGTCGATCAGTAGTGTGGTTGACTCAGAACGCATCATTAAACTACATAAATATTTACTATCCTTTTTTGCACACTTACACTTGAAATAATTTAGTCTTACTACAGTTGTTAAAGTAATCTTAGTATATAGTGTTCAGCAATTTCTGGTCACTTTCCCGTTCGTTCAGTGGGTGAATTAGTGCTGTATATTAGAGTGCAGTTTTCATTATTGACTTCACTTCAAAAACTACCATTTTTATACAGTATCTGTGATTGCTATTCGTTATGTCCATAGAAGTCAATTATGCATAAACCCAGTCGTTTGAAATTAAATCTTTGACGAAAGTTACACTAATAATATCCTGTGCTCATTCATCCAGTAAGTGAAATGGAAATGTTGGATAGAATACATTTAATGAATATTAAAGCGTAGATAACAACCTTTTCTTATGCTACTTATTATCCACCTATTTTGTATTTCTTCCTGTGTTTATTTATCTAGTAATAGTGTTAATAGCAGTCTACTGTTGTTATCATGATAGTGCCCAATTCACTCTGTATTTTTTTGTTCATCTAAGAAATTAAGGTTAATAGTTTGTGAATTAAATTACTAAATCTATTATTATTATTAGTTATCACTGGTATAATTATCATCTATTATTGCTACTATTACTACTACTATTTGTTGTATTATTGGTACTACTTTTATTGTCCTCAGCTGACCTCCGTGCATTTTACAATAAATATGTATACAGTATGTATTCTGTCGACTTTCCTATTGTTTACATTGTTTTCATTTATATACTTGCACAAACATACCTACCATGTATATTGTTTGTGTGTTTAGTTGTGTATATTTTGTCCACTTATTGTGGTTGTATGCATAAAGCAATCGGATTATTATGTTAATATTTACTGGCAGTTGTGCTTTATGTTTGTATTTCAATATAATAATTAATAATAATAATAATAATCCTTCTTTATGTTTATTTATTTACTAAAGTATTTGTTTATCTGATTACCACTACTTATGCTTTCATTTGTTTCATGAAAATGTGTTTGCACTTTTACTAAGAACTAAAACTTCTGTTTATCTAAACAGAGATTGAATTAAAAGGATTCACATGTATATATTCTTCGATGATATGCGTATATGTGATTGTTATTAAATGAATTGTAGATCTTTTCCATTCATTTCTGTATTCCTTGTTTATTCCATATAAACTATGAACTCTGTTCTGCTTAAGTTATTCGCAACTGTCTGCTATCAATGTTTCCATTATTCATGTTAACTTGACATGCCAGGTGTACAACACTACCATTAAAATAATACCAAAAAAATGGTATGGTGCTTACTAAATAAACGAAAAAGATAACTGAGATTTCCAGATAACTGATTTGCTTAATGAACATTGGAAACTTTGTGCATAGCCTCAGTCATCATTTCTTTAGGGTTCATTTAAACTTATACTATATTGATAATCTATCTCTTTTGTTTTTATTATTTCTCGCTATTGTTATAACTTTTTCATTGTTGTTGCGTTGTTTGTGTGCGTTTACGTGTGTGTGTGTGTGTATTCGTGTGTTCGCGCGCGTTATTGATGTGGTTGAAATTCAGTTCAGTTGGGCTATAACTCAAGAATCAGCTGAGTGGTGAATTAGTGGGTTATTAGTAGTAATGGGGTAGTAGTTAATGCATCACATGACTCTCTCTCATCTGTATTATATCTGATCAGCTGAATACGGAGAAGACACTATTAGTTGATTGTGTTATTTGTGTGTTATGTTGTGTTGTTTGAATGCTCAATGGATTGATTGTTTATTGTTGATTATTATGTAAATCGTCTTTGTGTTACTGGTGTGTGGTTGTTGCGTATGTGTTTTGATGTGATGTGTAGTATTTATTTATTTATTTATTTACTTGATTGTTTGTATTTTGTGTGTGCGTGTGGTCGCTCGCTCGCGTGCGCGTGTAACAATGTTTTGTTTGTTAGTGTTGGATGGTGATTTTGCTCATGCTTATGGATTTGTTGTTATTCTCAGTTTTTTGTGTAATAATGTCCATGTACTAGAGTAAGTAATCTTGTGAATGTGAATGGGGTATATGTTTGTGTCTGGATGATTGTATGGGACGGTACCTGCTTGTGTGTATGTGTTTGTTATATGGACGTTCACACATCCACGAATATGTGTAGTATAATTAAAGGTAATAAATGGACCTTTTTGTTAATTTGTTTACTTATGATTATTGGGCTTAGTCTCGTTATGGACAATAACAAGTTTTGTGTCCCTTTCTTTTAAATATTGTGATTTCTTATTTATGTTGTTAGTACATTTGGATGTATGATGTAATATTTGTTGATTGTATTTGTTTAACAATTCAGTGGTAAACATTGTTCGTCCTTATGTGGAAGGTTAATTAAAGCAATCATTTTAAAAATAACTAAACATTCAGTTCAACCATAATAATCATTGAATAAAAACAGGGGTATGTATTTACTATCTTGATACAACAGGAACAATGATCAGCAGTAACAAACTGAAAAGTCTGATCCTTACGCTATCGCGACTGTATCTACTGAACAATTAGTTCGTAAGATATTTATATTTGAATTTAAATAGTTAATTTTGTGGACATCGGTATTTTTTATTGATTGGCTGCTTCACAGATAGATATTGGCATGGTATCATTGAAAACCAAGGAGCATTGGACAGCTGTTTCGTTCTTGTTTGAAGCTCCTCGGCAGTACGCACCCCCCAGATTCCGCCTAAGGGGCCTCAGGTTAGCCAACACCTAACCCTCTGCACCACTAGGCCGGCATCCAATGGTAGAATTCCCACTTTTACCAATTTGTGACATATATCACAACGATCATCCATTGTCACCTTGCCAACGTCAATCTCTGACGTAGTCAATCAATTAAAAATACGCATCACCATAAACCATCTAGATTCAATTACAATAATGAGCTTAATAGTGACTAGCTGCAGGATGTTCCCGATGCTCTAGTGAGAAGTCTTGATTGGTGGAGTTCAAACTTATCGAGAGTGAGACATTTATCACCAATCGCAACGTATAAAAAGTTAGTTCCAATTAAAGTGCATACTATATGTTCTTTAGATATCTCAGTCTGTCAGTTATATGTAATTTGGAGCTGGACACATGTCTGCATTGGTCCTGATCGTTACATCACATAGGCGTAAATAGACATTTTCCAAGCCGGTAGCAGTATCAGTGGTCGAATAAAAATGAATTACTTACGAAGATTATAATTTTTAAAAAAAGAAAGAGTTCGATGGATTAAAGTTATGGAATAATTTTAAAACGCAGTATCTAAAGATAATGAATTGATGCACCTGTGCCATTGCAACTGGTTGTCACTCAACGGCCCCAACGTTTGGTCACTATGGTCACGTAGATCTCAACCAGATAGTCTGTACATGGTAAACAAGGCTCAAACTGATAGTCAAAGACTTCATAGACTGATGTCACATTTTTGTTTGACTACTATCTAATCTTCATTCATCCTACGTTTACACCAATCAACATTGAACCTCAAGATATGCTCGGTTAGACATTCGTAATACCTGTTCCAACTATCTTAGTCTATGAACATTCATAATCTTATTCAGTATTTTACCATTTTTCTAAGTACCATATATGTAACCACAACATATATGGGGACTGTGATTCGGCGACACCTATAATCAAACACTAGCAATCTATGGTTGTCATTTACTTTTAGAGTCCATGTTCCACAACCATGATATAAAACACATTGAATGGCTACGGAATATACTTGCTTAATGTTTAGAAGAAATGCGAAAATAATAAAGACGAAAATTTAACTGCCCTAACTATTAACTCGTTTACTTTATATTACTTTTTTAAACCTTGTATCATCTTCCTAGTATCATTTAGCTAAACAAATTTATTTGTTGCTCTGTCATTGTTATAAATCTAAAACAAATGTAAATAATTTATTGAGACTATGTTTATATTACCTCATGTTTGATCGTTGTGGTTGTTTCTCCCTCTTTGCCTCTCTATCCCTTTGTGTATACATTTAGCTATATCTTGTTATGTTTAAAAAATTTTCAAATTCAGTTATCAGGTAGGCAAGTTTGTTTATTCATTAAACAATTGATTGACCTAGTTTTCAACAATAATCATCTTGTCAAAATTACTGTTACTATCAACAAGAAAAATCTAATCTAATAGCATTGTACAAAGTGACCCACGTATGATGGAAGCTTTATAAACTTTAATAGGTTATAGTCTGATGAAATCTAGAAAGGGATTCAAGAGATTATTTTGGCTTTTGCCAATTTGCATCATTTGTGACGCAGGAGAGATGTTCACCTGCTAAGTAAAGGGCAGATATGCTGTCCATCATTCACCCTGTTCAAATGTCTAAGAAATTCTTAGTCTACTAGTAATTTATCTCAGGTGTTTCTTTTTTGGAATTGCATTTCATCGAATAAACGATGCTGAGTTTAAACTTAGAGTATTAAGCAAATACAGTAAATCACTTGACGAGTCTGTGATTCTCCTTGAAATATCTTAACCATAATACGTTTTCACTTAAAATGTAAATTACTTTATTTAATTTGTATTGTGACTGGCAAGTGGAATTCAGGACGCGCGTTTCGTCCTATTTGGGACTCATCGGCTGGATGTACCTGCATCCCAATGTTGATGTTCACAGTGGGATTCGAACTCAGTCCGGTTCGTGTCATACGCCACCGCGTACAAATTCATCCTACTGTAAATTACTTCGTTCAGCAAATTAAAAAAATATCAGTACAATTGTCCCCAGTCAAATCCTTTTCTTTAGAATGCTGATTTTCTCGTCGTTCTTGTTTGTTTTCTGTTTTCACACTGATATTTATTAATGTTAATTGCCGATCTCATAAATCAGTTGATTTGAATAAAACACAGTATATATATATATATATATATATATATATATATATATATATATTCTCCAAACATAAGACACATTATCATATTGACATTCGGGGGTCGTTTTACGATTTGAGAAAATCATCACTGTTGAACAATATGTAATATTAAAGCTTTAAGTGCATAACTTATTAAATTCAAGTTGTGACATGCATAGGGAATCCATAATCAATTGAGTTCGAGTCCCGATATACACATCAATCTTAAGATGCACCAGGTACATTCAGCTAAGAAGTCCCAAGTAGGGTAAAATACACATGTGTTGTATTTCACTTGTCAGTCACAAACCAATTTTAATTTTTAAAAAATTGGTGTTTAGAGCTACATCAAGACTATTCTTTCAAGATATGTATTTTGCGATATTGACTGATCAGTTGCGATCCTTAAAATCAGCAAAATTTATGACGGTTTTCGACAAGCTAGACTCAATTTATTTGAATAGCTTAGCAATATGTTGGATAATCAAATACCTAAAGATAGAGAGCTACATTATCTTATGAGAACTAGCCTGAGCATCTATTAAACTGTTCACGAAGAGTAACTATTTTAACCAATCAGCGACAATCCAGAGAATTTAAAACCAATCTAAAATTACTTACTAACGTACGCCCGTCACCCCTCACAGAGAAGCATAGGTCGCTCACCAGTATTCTACATTGAACTCTGTCTTGAGCAATCCTTTCCAGCTGTTTCCAGTTGCTGTTCATTCTTTTAATATCTGCCTCTATTTCTCAATGCAATATGTTCTTTGGCCATCCTCTTTTCCCGTTTCCCAACAGGATTCCAAGTTAATGCAGTCTGATGATTTCTGCAATGTATGTCCTATCCATTTCCAACGTCTTTTCCTAATTTCCTCTCCCACTGGAAGTTGGTTTGTTCTCTCCCATAGTAGGCTGTTGCTGATTGTTTCCGGCCAACGGACATCCAGTATCTTGCGTAAACAATTGTTTATAAATTCTTGTACTCTCCTGAGGATGTTTGGAGTAGTTCTCCACATTTCACTCCATAAAGTAGAACTCTCTTCACGTTCGAATTGAAGAGCCTGACTTTGAGGTTGGTTGACAGTTGTTTTGAGTGCCATATGTTCTTCCACTGTGGGAATGCTGCTCTTGCTTTGCCAATCCTTGCCTTTACATCTGCATCGGATCCTCCATGTTCATCGGTGATGCTTCTCAGGTACGTAAAGGTATCCACTTCTTTCAGAGTTTCTCCATTAAGTTCAATTGGGTTGATGCTCCCTGTGTTGTATTTGAGGATCTTGCTCTTTTCCTTATGTATTTTCAGGTCTACTGATGCTGAGATTGCTGCTACGTTGGTTGTCCTCACTTCCATTTGTTTGTATGTATGGGCTAGAATAGCTAGATCATCCGCGAAGTTCAAATCATCGAGTCGCATCCTACCTGTCCATTGAATTCCATGCTTACCCTCAGATGTGGAGGTTTTCATGATCCATTCAACCTCTAGAACCAAGAGAAGAGTCAAAAGTAGGCATCTTCAGTTCTCACTGGGAATTCATCTGTCACCTGTCCTCCATACACGATTTTGCATTGTAATCCGTTGTAAGAATTCCGGATGTTGTAGCCTGTAGCTCTTCTAGTGTTACCGCCGATCCCAATCCCGGGTAAAGGAGGAGGGTTGGGGATGAGGCTAACGTTTTCACCTGGGAAAATGAAAGCTTGCTAAAAAACGCTAACCAGATTAAACAATCTGAAATTACTTATTGTAATACCTACATTTAAACCCCACAACTCATAATATTACTAGTAAAACTCATTTTTAATATCGTAGAGCAAAAATTGTAGCTATAAAGGCTTCAAATACTAAGTTCTTGCTAAACGAACTGTGTATAATACACAACCCAATAATGTTCCTAAATCAGAATCCTAAACTTGACTGATACTAAACCCAAACTAACCGTAGGTCTAACTTAACCCTATCATAACCAGTAACCATTAACTCCAATTGCACTTTGTTGAAAGGTCCATAAATGACTGTTCACATTCCTGCAAAAAGTCTTATAATATAAGTGTTATTTAGCTATACGGACTGAGTTAAAATATCGTCCTTTTTATAATTCACAGACACGAAAGTCTATATTTAACTCGAATAATTGTATTAATTATGGAAAATCTGAGTACTATCCCTATTAATATCCTTCGTGAAGATAAAATATTTGCTTACGATTATTGTCTTTTGGTCTGATAAGACCGGCTCTGAACTCGTGAATATGATTATCTTATATATAAACTAAGATCTGTGTTGATTGAGTATAGTGATATGTATCACGAAAATTATAATAATCTCTTAAGTCCATTTTTTTACTATACTCTAGTGAGTCAAGACTGAGTAATTCTTAAACTAATAGTGCTAAGTATATAATAAAGCCAATTATTGTCACGAGTATTTACGCTCTTTCAGACAGTCAGAAGCCAATCATTGCAAATGAATATTTTATTGATGACAAGTGACAATACTAAAAAGGGTATACGATCAGTGATTTCATTTTACATTTTCTATAAGTTTTCCTGCCTGAAATCTGAAAAATTATGTACAGGGACTCACTTTGTCTTCTGGGCATCTTTACATTTTCTATGGTTATAGTTTCTAGTTAGCTTTGAGTGAAGTTAGTGTCTTAGTTTAGTGACAAGGTTGATTTGTATACTACTTAGGATCCATGTAACAAGAAATTGACATAGAGTATTTTTAATGCTATAATTTCTACTCCTTGTCAGAAAGTAATATTTCGTATTAATAATAATGATGACGATAATATTCTTATTCTGAACAATAAATGACATCTGACGGGAATCTGACTTCTTAGGTGGTCGTTGACCGAATATATCGATTATTTATCGCAGATATTTTAAAAATTATTCAAACTCATTTGAACTTTATGTTATTCAGCATGTTACTAAGCTGTTGAAATACAATTAGGGTTCACTTGAACTAGAATTCAGACACTCGGATACCTTAGTAACACATCGGTTAATCAAACTTCTCTTCATACTCACTCGTACTAGTGTGCCATTTTTATTGAATCTTTCTCCCTGTCCATTATGTTTGTTTATATGTTTATTTCTCATTTTTTCTTTCTGTAGAAAAATCTACACTTCATGAATATCAAATAAAATTAAAAAAGACTGTTTTTGTTCATATTTAATGTTTGCTTGTGTATGTATGTCATTTTGAGGCATACTTTTTTTTCAATAGTCTCTTTTGTATAAATTTGTTAATTAAGAAAGCTCATGCGTTTGTTTATGTACACATGTGCTTCAATAAAGAAACAAACAAATAAATAATCAATATATTGTTTGTTTGTTACTTTTTCTCTTCCATCATCTCCCCGTGTTATTTTGCTCCTTTTTTGTTTATACTGTTCTTGTTATTGTTATTGTTTCCATTGGTTTCTTTATCCGTGTACTTGTATGTAAGTTAAATTAGTGAATAAATAGAGTAAATAGACCGTAACCCACACATTTTCCATTCAGCTGTATATATATCTTCCATTTTTTCTTGTTTTCTTATCATTGATACGTTGTGATCCCTATGAAGAATCCTGTGAAGCTATAAAAGTTAGACAAAGTTATTGTTGACTAGTTGGACTATGTGCTACGTATGTTCAACCGCTACCTACCTCAACGCACGATGTTAGTTGGTTTAAAAATAGATTAGAATAAAGTTAGTATCGGATAAACCAAAATCTTAACATATGTTCCTGAAATCATTGATTACTGCATCTCATCCATACTTGTAAAGTGGTTACTACCCGTTTACGGTCCTTGGGATTATCATAAACAGTGGTTGAAGATATTGGGTGACATGACTCGAAATCGGTTGCAATATATCAGGGGCGTCCAGTCTCCTTTTGTTTTCATATCTTGGGCTCTGAAATCATTTTGTATCTGTTCTCTAGAATTATATTATTCACGCTTAGTTTCAAAAGATTGAGTGATAGCTCAGGAATCAATCACAGTGTCAGGAATTCATTTATCTCTTATCTTCCTCTAGAAACTGGGTTTTAAAATTATTAATTCTTACTATTAATTCTCTTCTAACCTTATACTAATATAATCACTAATGTTACTAGTTTTACAACTTTGGCATATATTATCGGAGGTTCTTGTGTAGTGTGGATATTGGTGCTGATGCCCATATGTAGTAGATACTGTTAGTTTTGCCTGACTGAAACGATAAGGGAACACAAATAGTGTGAATTAAGCTTATTCACTTTTTTTTCTTAAAGAATAATATTTAATTTAAGTGACTGTACACACCGTGTTAACAGTTTTGTCGTTTGAAGATAGTTTTTTATATATTAATATAATCAATTTCGTAGTTTGGATCATTACTTGCCTATAGCTAGATCAGTTGTTGGCAACTCTCTGTGACGTGGCTCGTAATAAGTCATGCTAATTCACTCGCTCATCCTATATCTATTAAGTCTTGAGCTTTCAAATTATGTTGTTCTTCTTATTCAGCGAATTCGATTATTTCTTTTCTATTCATATTCTCTTTACCTGGCCTTTATTCTATGATTTCTGAATCAATTGTTTTAATATTGTTTCTTAAGTCGCATATCTGCATTAGCGTAATCTAGTTGATTATCGGTCTGGACCATGTTTGCCGGTGAAAACTACTTGGTTGGGGTTCTTGAGATTATCGTGAATAATGGTTACGGACTCTGTGACACGGTTATGAATCGGTCTTAATGACACCGATGCATTTGCTCTTTGTTATCCATTAGTCCCTGATATCTAAAATTATTTTATTTTCCATCCTATTGATTAATTCTTCCTTCTCGATTCATATTCAGTATTTCAGACTTTTCTTATCACTGACGTTACAACAATCATTCATCTTGCTAATTTGATTTCACCATTCTGATGTGAGGTGGTAACTTGAACTGACACACATGTGTCAGGTTCGACGTTAATCATGATTGATTGACAATTGCATATTTCGTTAGTGAGAATCTGTCCAAGATTTGAGTCAACTGTCTTGTGTAACTGCTTATGGTAGTCTTGTCAGCTGACTCGTTTACCGAAATTCAAAAGGGGCGGAGAGATTACTGGAATCTACAGCTCATTGGAGATTACGAACCGATTGAAGATATCCTTTATCATGGGAATGCAATATTACATTAAATTGTCTATTGATTCTTTTGTTTTTAGTAATCATTGAGTTACACGTCTCTGAATTGTACTTTATTTATCGAAGTTATGTCAGTTAAGTATATTACCAGCCTTTCAAATAACGTTTGCATGACTCCCTCGTTATTCACAAATTTGTATTTGTTTGCTAAGTTCATCTCATTCATGTTTCTGGTAACTTTAGCATAGAAATTTCATACCATCTATTGTACTGAATTTATTGTAATATCAGTGTTATACTTTATTTCATCATTCTCTTTCTTAAGTATATGTTTTCGGCTGACTGTAATTTTAGGAACTGCAATTAACAAAGGTACACAACTACCCTTTAGCAGAACTTCCCTCTTTACTCTCACTTAATACTTTTGAGCCTGCTCTCAACTGTATGCGTAAACAATGTTTATTCGTCGTTATAACCGATGATAAAATATTGTGAAATGTGTGGGGTTTTGTACATTTCTTAAACATATATTCGAGAACAAACTATCCAATTTACAAGTCCATGGAGTTTGATTTAAATAGTGATCTTATTTTGGTTAAGTCAAGTTGGGTTTATCCTCATTCTTACCTAATCTACATCTACTGTCGTGTTATTGTGTGTATCCTTTTTAATGAAATTCATGACTAATAGACTCGTCTATTATTATAAGATGTAGAGATTGTTGAATTTGAATTTTACATCACGAATTGACTTTAGTTATATAGCGCTTGAATACTAAGATGCACTATCTTCTTAGTATGTATCTCCTAATATACCTTTACCAGGATCATTTTCAGGCTTTGTAACTAGTCCTTAACCTTCGAGACATATATTTCACGATCATATTCAATGCTATTAGTATGTTACTGCTCAAGAGTAGTCCTATAATAAAACCAAATAACTGTACAAGTTGTATGCTTATCTAATCACGGTTAATATTATTATTTAAACTTTAGTTTACTTTTTTTCCTGAAAGTTTATCAATGGTTTTATCTTTAAATGACAATATTAATATCATTTGTAGTTAGGAGTAGTTGCTGTTGTAGTACACTAATGTCCATTATGTAGATCGTAGAGTAATAACACTAATAAGAAGAAATTAAGAATTCACCTCAAAAAATAAAATAAATGAATTACGCTAATTTATGGGTAGATATGTATATGTGAATACTATAATTTATTGAATAAAAACCTAAGTAATTATTTGAGAAAATTAACTACTTCAAGTGTGTATTAACCCTTGCATTCATATGCTAGATAGTAGTCATACTAGTACTAATGATAAACATTAGTTTTTTTTAAAAATAAAACGGGAAATAATTTAGAAAGTAGTTATTGTATTGTTAAATTAGTTTATAAAGAATGTATGAAGTGTTTATTTATGCATACTGAACTTTCTAGTATATTCCGTCTACTATTTTGGCTTAATTATCTCATGGGTACATTTGTACTCTAGGTAAAATATAAACATTGCTTGAATTTATTAATACTAGATTAGCTGAAATAAATATGACAGTGTTTATTTGAAACATTTTCAATGTTCAATAGGTATGTTACATCCAAGACTTTCGTTCATTTGATGGATAAATGTCCTTTTATTATCAGACAATTAAGGATACTAAATCTCCACAAACTAAGTATGCCCAACCTGTGTAAGTGATTGAGTGATAAAGCGACCTTTAATTATGATCACCTATTCTTAACATTCTTGTCAGTTTCATCCGATAAAATTTAGCCCCGAGCCGGAAGAGGACGAACATTTCAAGTTGAACCAACCACTCTAGATTACTTAATTCAAATATATTCCGTGCAATCGGTGACTTGATTATGTTTTATAAATGTCATCTCAGCGACTTCCGTATCGTGTAAAATTTACCGACGTTGGGACTGGTTAGAACAGTGGAGAGGTGGTCAGTTTATTACGTGGTGTTGTGGAATAAAAGAAAGCTTTGTAGGACTGACCTCTGTCGATCCATCCTGACTTCGCGGTTGGGGTCCTAGGGACGGAGCATATCAGGGCGCTTCAGATCTATCAGATATGACACAGAATAGAAGCCAGTGGCGATCTTGCTGCAGTTTGCCATTAGCAATCTTCATAAAAGTATGACGACTTCTCCTAATAGGAATGAAATCGTGTTTATATTTCTATTCATACTGTATCCTGTGCCTTGTAATTCTCTTGTTGACCTATTAATTTTTAAATTTTCCCCTTGATTGTCTTCTCAATTTTCTCAGCAACATTACTTTGGTGCTTGTGTAGTGAATATGTTTCGGCGTCATTTTGTACTAAATTCTTCTGTGTTTAAACAACAATAAAAACAATGGTATCAATACAGAACAAAGGTATTAGTGATAAGAAAATTAAAGTAGCTAGTACATAAATAATAAGTTCTAGTTCACGAATGAAAAAATGATATAATAACAACCAGTAGTTTAAATAAGAGCTTAGAACTAGGGTAGTATAGAAATAATAAATGTAACATGTTTAATAAATACACAATCAAAACATAAAATAATCCCCTGAAATTAGTTCTAAAAGTTGAATTATCCTTCTTAATTCGTCATCTACGACAAGTGTAGTATATTATTATATGAGTAGTTGTAGAATTCGTTTTTCGGTTACAATGTCAGTTACAAGTAACTAGGATGAAGAAATTCATTATTTGATCGAGTATTTCGAGAAAAAAATTCGTGAAATTTCAATAATGCATTAAAAATAATGAAAATGGGTTCTTAATGCAAATTCATATCCTATTATAAACAAATTTAATTTAATCGAAAAATTCATATCCTTAATTATATTGCTTCCAACTAAAGATATACGCTGAACACATGGGATTCATATTGATCCAGAGAATGCAATAAGAACTGATAAATAACCAAGAACTAATAGCCATATCATAAAACCTGAATAGGTCTAGTTAAGGCTCAATATATATATATCATTCAATAATTAGTAACTAACTAGCCAAAAAGTAGACTAAATGTAGTCAGGAACTAAAGGTCAAAAAACATAATTATAGAATTCCAAGCAACGATGAAGAATGGAACAAAATTCATTCAATAAAAAGGGGATTTGTAAGTACAGATCACATACAAGGTAACAAATCAGGTGTATTCAATAGTAATTTCCATCAAATATTTCATTTCAAACCATAAACTTAATTATATTTTGTGTTTTTCATCCTGCATATTGTGCAATGCTATATTCATAGCGAATAGTTGTAGTTAAATCCAGTTTCTTGTAATGAAGTGTTTGATGACAACAAAGTGAATATTGAAAGCACTGCGCATAACCTCAACCTAGAAAAGCGTTAACATTTCTCGTCGTAGTAAACACCAATCTCTTTGATTTTCTTTAATAGATTTCTTTGTCGATTTTACTAACTGTAATGAGTTTTTGTGTATACACAAAGTTTATTTTCATTTACTGAATTAATTGTTAAGTTCACTTATTATTTTCAATGAGAAGTTTTGACAATTGAATTAGGTGATGTATTTCCTTGATAAGATATCTCTATGATGATAATGATGTTAAATTTCATGTTGCATAATTTAGGCTTAGAATTTATCACAGTGTATTAAACTTTCATTTGTCTTTAAGTATTTCTTTATACAAATGTTTTCATTTCATCTTGAATTATATGTAAGTAATAATAATTCATTCTCACTGTGATATTAATTCACATAACTACGACATACATGAAAAATTGCATAACAGTATGATGTCTGTGTAGATTTAGTAAATTCAGATCGTTTATCTCGATGCACTTTTGGTTTCTAGAAATAGTCATTAAATGAATAGGAAATCCAAAAAACTGTTCTTTGTTACTCAATATGACGGGATAGAATAGCAGGTGTTTAACAGTATCAATTTATCTTATCTACTTCATTAAATAGCTTTGGGGTAGATGAGTCTATTGGCTTTAAATATTTTTACCAAGCCTTATTTTTTCTCTGGGAAACAGGATGCCCATTTATGAAGAATTTGGTCATAATAAAGTTCAAATACATATATTCAATTATTCTAGTATATTGTCTAACAAATTCAATACATCGTTTCATGTAATTATCTATTTCTTTATCGATAAAATTCACGTAGGTGAGATATCTTTCTGCCAACCAAAGGGCTGTGTAACAGTTTACTCTATATTAACATATGGTTTTGCAAGCATAAAATATACGTAAGCTATGAGTTTTTGCTCATAGACGTTTATGTATCATGGAACGACCAAGTAAGCAATACTGAGTTTAGGCATAAAGTATTAAATAAAGATTACGATTCGGTTGATCATATTATAAATCGTCATTGATCTAAACGGTTTTGCACATGTTTTATGTACTTATGCCCAACTACTGCCTACCTCTGTGCACGATGTTGGTCAGTGTGGGGGGGGGAGTGTAGGATAGAAGGTTAGAAAGTACTAAACTGAAACGCAGCATATGTTCATGAGGTCGTTGACTCTTGATCTGAACCACTAGGTAGGTGTAAACTCTTTGGTTGAACCCTGAGCATTAATCGTGGTCAGTAGTTTCTAGACATTCGGTAACATGACTCGAAAAATAGTCACAATGGCATAGATTTATAAATTATTAATCTTCGTTTAAATCTTGAATTCTAGTATTCTTCCATTCTTTCTCAAACAACATTCTCCATTATTAGTCTTTCTCATTATGATTGCTGCTATGACAAATTCAATACATTTAAAATTCATCTTGTTTATCTTATCTCGTTTAGGAATATTTTATGACAATTGGAAGTGATTTATGTTAATGCCAGCTTCTAGGTTGTTCATGACAGACTAAGTGTTTATGAATAAATCGGTCAATATTTTCATAAAGTAAATAAGAAAGGTTATTAGTTTATGTATTTCTGATCATTACATTATATCCTTAGTCAAACCACTGAATGTTGGCCCTGTTGAGCCAATGAATAAGTGCTTGCCAAGAGACCTGATCTGTGGTTCCATCCCTAGTGAGAACGTAAGTGTGCACTGCGACTAAGAAATCTCATACTAAACTGAACCATTTACACTGATTGATTACTGGTGAATAATCAACTCTATGTTTGACGAGTCCGTCGATCGAATCGCAACTTAATCACTAACCTATGTAGCTTGGTATCATGTGCATGGTTTCCCTTTGAAGACCACTAGCCACCTAGACACAGTAATTTTATATTCAATATGTAGTTGGAGATATATTCGGTTACTTCCTTGTCCCTGCTAATTTAAGGTCACATTACTTAACCCCACTAACTTCCAGTATATTATGAAAACCGTAATCATACAGTGTATGTTTTAAACATATCAGATTGGCATGGAAGGTAGTTGACAGGATAGATTGGACCTAAGTTTCTTGCTATTTGGCACTCGTCAGCAAGGCGTATCTTTTGAGAACCGACACTCTTTGGCAGATCTGATTCAGGGTCTCCTACTTTTCACAGTCTGCGATCGTTACCACTGAGCTACCCGGACTACGACTGACCCCCTATAGGACTGAGATATTTGCATTTATTAACGATTGGATGTGATGTTTGTCCAGTCCTTTATAATACTGATCGAGTTTTACCGATCGAATTCCAATGTGCCGTAAAGTCTTTGCTCAGGGTCTCCTGTGGCTACCACTTCCAATCACAACATAATGCATTCGATGTTGAATCACATGTCATATCAGTACAATGATTAACACACTTTCCTTCTAATAGTGTATCACTACCTTACCATATTCTCACTTGGTAGTTTATTAATTATAAACGAATGGTTAATACTTAAAAAAAAGGTATTTAATGAATTATACTACAAACTAACTTTAGCTAAATAATCATAGAAAATCAGGAAGCACTATTGGACAACTATTTCATCCTAGTATGTAACTCTTTAATGGTGATCTATTATCTTACTTGTGATCTTCATGCTTGAAGGTGCTGTTCTAAGTGGAATCTTTTTTGATCTATATTATGTACTAATTACTCTCATAAAAATGATCATGTATTTTGTGAATACATTTAATAATGTTTGTTGAATCTGTTTTATTTACACACATGTTTGTGTTTTGAATGTTAAAAACGAGGTCAGTGTTTGTTTCAGAAAAAAATATTGAATTGGATGACTAGTACAATTTCTGCTATTATTATTATTATCACTGGTGATGTTATTATTACTACCATTATTATTAGTATTAGTAGTAATATTGTCCTCAGCTGACCTCGGTGCATTTCATAATATGTGCACATATACAGCATTCTGTTTAAGCGCTCTCTCACACACACATCTCGTTCTGTCTCCGTCCGTGTATACATATTTACGTTACTATGTGTGATGCCTTGTTCTTTATTGTACGATAAGTAAGACGATCACTCATTATATGAAAACGCATAATGATGTTAGTTGTATTGCTTTAAATTGTATATCATACTTGTTTGCGTATCTATTCATTATTTTTATATTTATATATGTAGAACTACTTCATTCATTTATTTGTTTGTTTTGTTTATCTTAGTTAGTTTGTTTAGCTTTTATTCCTTATGTTAAGTAAATTTGATTGTACTTTTTACCAAACAACAATAGTAATAATAAATACACTAGTGATCAACTTCTCTTCCACTTTCTGATTATCATCTTGTGGTAATTGTAATCTAATTGATGAGTGTATGTATTACATTGTTTTAGTTACATGTACTAATTGAAATCGGACTAAATTGTATGTCCAGTGTATATGTATTCGATACTGATTTTGATTTTCTTGAAAAATCAACATTATTTGGATCATCTATATCTTTTGTTTTTGTTATTTCTCGCTATTGTTATAAGCTTTTTCATTGTTGTTGCGTTGTTTGTGTGCGTTTACGTGTGTGTGTGTGTGTATTCGTGTGTTCGCGCGCGTTATTGATGTGGTTGAAATTCAGTTCAGTTGGGCTATAACTCAAGAATCAGCTGAGTGGTGAATTAGTGGGTTATTAGTAGTAATGGGGTAGTAGTTAATGCATCACATGACTCTCTCTCATCTGTATTATATCTGATCAGCTGAATACGGAGAAGACACTATTGTGTGTTGTTTGAATGCTCAATGGATTGATTGTTTATTGTTGATTATTATGTAAATCGTCTTTGTGTTATTGGTATGTGTGTGTGTGTGGTTGTTGCGTATGTGTTTTGATGTGATGTGTAGTATTTATTTATTTATTTACTTGATTGTTTGTATTTTGTGTGTGCGTGTGGTCGCTCGTTCGCGTGCGCGTGTAACAATGTTTTGTTTGTTAGTGTTGAATGGTAATTTTGCTCATGCTTATGGATTTGTTGTTATTCTCAGTTTTTTGTGTAATAATGTCCATGTACTAGAGTAAGTAATCTTGTGAATGTGAATGGTGTATATGTTTGTGTCTAGATAATTGTAGGTGAAGGCTCCTGCTTGTATGTGTGTATGTGTTTGTTATATGGACGTTCACACATCCACGAGTATGTGGAGTATAATTAAAGGCGGTGAACAAGTTTTCTTTCCTTGTAGTTTTATATAGCGAAGTGAGCTGTTTGAGTCATGTATTGCGTATGCACAACCACCGTGATGACTCGTGATGATGATTGACATAGTATTTTCAAAGACATTTAGGCTTGATCAAACCAAAACGTGAAATCAGCCCATGAGATTACTGATCGTGGGTCTGAGCCGTGTTTGTAGGTGCAGAATAACTGGTTGGAGTCCACTTGATTTTCGTATCCAGTAGTTAAAGTCTTTGGGTTACAGCTCAGAAAGGTTTTATTTATGCACGTCCACTAACTTTTTATCTTCCTTTACATCTTGATCTTTCTTTCCGTGAATCAATTCTTTTTTCTTGAATTATATTTCTTTTGACTATTACTTCTGTTTTGATACTTTGATATTCATATCTCTGCTGATTAAGTGTTGCATCCTGAACCAGTGCATATATGTGCCAGATGTTTCATTGTTCATGACTGATTGACTCAGTCTAGTTTGAGAATTAATGGAAACCAGAAACATATCGTACAAATATTATTTTCTTATATTGGGATTGTCAACAATGCTTGCTTTGTTTTCCTTCTAAAAGATATTCTAATCATATTTTAACATTCATCTACAGTAATTATACTTAACGAAATAATTACTTCTAATCAATCTTTATCAATTTCTATTTTAAGATATGCTTTACCAGGTATTAGTTTTAGCTGATTAACCTAAAAATTTAATAGGACACTACAGTTGTCTTATCCTAATTTAAGATTAGTCTACAACGGTAAGAAAAATCGTTTTTCATTAAGGAACAACTCTCACAAATCTTTTATTCAAACAGTAATCACGTCCTCACTAGTGACACTGAGAACGATTCTCTTGTTGAGGAACTGTGACTGTTAATGTTCAGCCTTGTCAGGAATACGACAGATATGCAATCTATGATATTGAATGAAGGTTACGCTCTGTCGTTAATTGATTGAAAGTCATTAACGTCGAGTATAAATATGCGCTTATTGAGAGATACGGAGTTAGTCAGTCATAAGCAACCTAAGTCCTGGAACCTATCTGTGTCAGTTCTAGTTGTCATACTATATCATCATGGAGAGATGAAATTCTCAAGTTGAATACACCAGTATATGGGAAGTAGTAATAATAATTACAGTAAAATTTAAATTAGACATAGAGAACATGATTTTTAAAAAATTAAATTGGCATTGCTTTTTGGTCGTGAAGATCGGTCAAACAACTTGTTCTGCAGTTTATCTTTATGCAAATATCTTCAAGTTATATGACTTCCTCGGACCTTTAATCAAGAAAGAATCATTTTCCAGATATTAATTGTATATAATGTATGTAATATAACATACATTGCTGCATACAAACTACAATTAATCTTATCTTCCTTATACTGTTTTTTGTTTAGCTTTAATAATACTGAATAGTCTCTGCATTCATCTGGTTCACGTACACTAATTGATAATCCTTACATGTATATACTATCTAATCGATTATTGCCAATAGTTAATCCTTAAAGAAGATTTCAGCAAAGTATGTAAAATCCATGATCTAGATCTGTTTGAATGAACTTCTGAATACTGTGACTTTTAATTAAACACTTTTCTTATATTTCATTGTCTGTCATTTTTATTTTCGTTATGTTCAGTGTATATGCTTAGGTGAAAACATTGTTTATGGACGTATTTTTGATAATAATAGTAATAATAATAATACGCCCATAGGTTCAAGTTGCTATACCATATTAGCACTACGAAATAACAGAGGTAACATAATAACAGAATACAAGATTGGAGAGTAAAGCAAAGGTGTGCATTGTTCCTCACTAATATAGAACAACTGTCCATTTCTAGCTAATTTTCATTGGTTGTCTAACTAATGTCAGCTCATTGTCTGAAACTTCAAAAATGTTTACTTCTCGTCAATTGACTAGTATCGTACTATTCATTCTTTTTTTAACTGAACCTGTTTAATAGTCTCTCCCGCTCCTATCTTCTAGTAAACCAGTGGCGTAAAAGTTGAGGCATTCCATTTTCAACCGTTAGGTTGTGGTATCCGAGTTTCATTCCCTCTATTTTGGCCTGAGCGAACTAATATACTAACATTGGCTCTTGCATAATTAAAGTATGGCCTAAAGCCATTTACATGTATCTTACGCCCAATAAATAAACGGTATCATAAGAACTTTTTGTATGTGTGTACATACCCTTTCATTCTTGTCCTTAGCTCAGAAAGAGCACATTTTTCAAGTACAAAGCAAAATTACTTTTACTTAAGCTTTGCAAACTCTACCTCTAAAGACCATATTAGCATCATGACGGTGCCAGTGATGGCTCAGATTAGCGTAGGTTGTACATCTCATTAATTTTATGATATCTTAGTGATGAAGTATAGTGACGCAAACCGATGTATCCGTGTTCTTGGTTCCATATAGATTATGATTGATTGGCGAATGATGGCAATGATAAACACATCTGTTTGTATCCGAGATATTTATGTAGTATTCATGTTTGTCATTTGGGAGGCATTTCACCATATTTTTGTTTTGTGTAGAAAACTAGTCCTTGCTGATATTCCAGAATCGTAGCAGTTTGTTTTTATCTCAATGTTGCCACAATCCAAGATCACATTCTAATTGAAATTATGCTTGCAATCACTTTTGAGAGTTAATCTAGTCAGTTGTGATAAGAAAGGCTAAAAATAAACTTAGATTTTATTCTGAATATCGTTTTAATCTAGCTATGCACCATCCAACTTTAGTTTTATAGTGTCTACATTTATTAACACATTCTTTATGTCGACTGACTTCACCAACTTCTCAAGGTCATCGGAAGCGCGATTTCAGCTACTATGGTTTTAGACTGTCGTTTCTTTGCAGAAATTCTGTGTTTAAATTGAAAATAAAGGTTTCTAGGTTTTTAATTAGAATGATTACATGATAACCTCTACAAATTACATTGTAGACAACACTGTACTGTAAATCAGTAGCATAATAGTTAATGTTCTTGACTTTCAACGTGGTTCTAATCCCCTTCTCCGTCTACTTCAGTTTAGATATGAATATCACTAAGCCTCATACTTAATGTGAGGATTGGATCCTTGTACGCCAATCTGTACTAGTTTAGTAAATTAATAATTTTGTATATGCACACGAGCATATTGTGCCTTCAAGCCTTCCCTTTATTCTTCTTTATCATCTCCCCTGTCTTACCTATTTATGATTGTTTCCATCTCTACTATGGACATGCCACATATTTTTTAGTCATTATTATTTACATTCACTGGAGCTAACATTTAGACCCTTTCTGAATACATTTGAGAATAGTTTAACAACCTGTGGTTTATTCTTTCATCATTGAGTAACTGATATTATTTCAACAAACTCGTACTTGTTTCTTTTACATTTTCCTTCTACTCGGTCATCATCTTATCTCCTTACGAATGATAGCAATGATAAACTCCCGAGTTAATTAAGTTTGTTCATTTGCATAATATCTGCCAGTTGGTGACAATTCTGTTACAATGTCACCTCTAAGTAGAATTATGATTTGATAATACATTAAAATACGTTATGTCTACTTCTGTACGTATAACCAAGTGACAGTCGATCAGTTGTATGCAATTTTGAGCTGTCGCACATATCGACTGGTTCAAGTTGCCACACTATATCTTAAAAGTAAGACGAATACCAAGGTAATATAAATTCTAGTTATATCATTGGTAGTGAAGAGGATTAAATATATTAAATCTAACTGAAGAAGAGAATATTGATTTGTGAATAGAAAAGCATAACATTTAATAAATCTTGCGGTTGAACTTAGACTACTATTTGTGAATATGTGCGTTAGATTCCACACTTGAATTCGCGAAACCTGCTAGCTGCTACCTTGATAAGATTTAAACCATATACATTCAGAGTGAGAGTGCTAATAATAATGTTCTACTTAACTACTTAAACGTATATATGTGGAGCGAGACTTAAACCTGAGACTTATTGGATGATAGTTGAATCCTTTAACCACAGAGACACCGTTTCACTAATAAATTTGTAATGAAAATTATGATGCCGTGGTGTAAAATCACATTACAACAACTGCTACATAACATTTGTAGGTAATGTATTCAAAGTACATTTATGTATAATATTAGTATTAAAATAATAATTAAGTTGACTTTTTTAAATATTGTTTATGTTTATTTTTCACATTTTATGTTTATGTAGCTAAACATATTTTAAAATAATAATATAAAGCCACTAATGGTCATACCGCTACAGATTGAGTAAATTGTTGCTTCTTCTGTAAAATATGTATTTTAGATGTAGAGGATTGATGCATGATGATTTTATGTTTTATTCATCTGGCTTCCAGTTGACAGATCATTGGCTCAGACATGGTTTTACTTCAATATGAGAAACAGGACAGTGTCACTGGCTTTCATACAACTAAAATATGTCTCAAAGAAGGCGTACACGTACTTCTGTACTTGATATGTTAGTGAATCAACCTATGACTAGACCGCTTTTAAAAAAAAGCGATCTTAAACTAAGAAAAATGAATGTTTATTCCGAAAATTCGCACCATTGTAATATCCTAGAATTCAATTGATAAGGGTTACAGGTGGTAGGTTTGTGTCGAATAGCACTTTAGAAATGATTAGTTCTGTATTCGTCCATCTAATACAAATTTATGAACTCTGTATTGAACAGCATTTTGTGTGAGGCTTCTTCGAATCCAATTCGATGAAATGGGGTCCGAATCCTTTGATATATTACTTGGATTTTAGCTGATAATCCATCACTCCAGCCTTAAGGGATAGTATGCTTTAATTACACAATCACAGACGTTATCATCAGGCTACTCGTTAAACAAAATATATTTGTCTATTGAATTATTGTGTTGCACATTTCAAAAAATCAGTTTTTATATTGAAGTGATTTTGTGGAGATCAGTTTCAATTTATTGTTTGTATTCATCGTGGCTATCCATATTAGTACGAAACAGCTGTTCAATGTATAGTTTAGCAATCTCCACATTACCTAACAAATATTCATTATTTTTTCTGTTTATTGTTAATTTTGTTCACAAGTGAATCGGTGATTACTTGTTTTGTTGTTATTGTTTCAAATGTAGATCAACATCTTCCTTTATTTTTTTTATCGCCAATGTGTTTTTCTCTTTTGGACTACGACAACAATAATGTTTTTTTTTGTTTTTGTTTTATTATTGATGGTCACAATAATAATAATAATAATAATAAGGACTATGACCTTGTCCTTAATTTGTTCTTTTATTGTGTTATTTTTGGGCATTGTTGATAATTGTGATGTAGTACGTGTTCATGGTCTTTTTTTGTGTTCTGATTTCGGAAATTATATCGTTTGATGCTTGTTTATACGTTTGTGTGTATGGTGTAACTTCACCTTAAATAAATAGTTTGTTTATTGTTATTGTAACAATAATAACAATGTTGTTGACTTTAATCTCTTTTTTTTTATAAATGTATTATTTGTCGTTTTTGATTACTTTTGTTTATTCTCGGAGGTTGTACTGTATGAATGTATGTTAGTATGTTTGTTTGTGTGTATGTGTGGAATATAGTTATCCTGAATGTACTTTTTTATCTCCCTTATTACTATCACATAAAGTCTAACAATAACAAAAGATGATGTAACATTTTAAAAGAATTCACTTGTATTATAATGTTATCGATGTTAACAATGTAAACTAATATTTACTAGTTATTGGAAATTGAAGATTGTTTACAGGTATTATTCGAATACTAGTGCAATTGTTGTTTGTACGTCTTATTTCGTTAAAGTAATGGTTCAGTGGTTAAGGTGTTCGACTTTCAGCCATTTAATCGTTGATTCTGTTTGCTCGTATATTTATCCATTAATTCTAACACTGCCTACTTATTAATCGGTATTCAATACTGACTTTAACTGACGATTGCAACGAGATTAAGTGTATACTTCTGAGACCTTATGCAGCTACTGAAATCAGAAGTCCTACTTGTCCACAAGGTATAATTCTAAAAGCCGCAGAATAAATGAATAAATAAAGCAGCTCTTGTGCATCAATACAATAATAACATTTTTCGAAATAAGTTTTACGAAATGTCGTACTAAAAAGTAAGATAAGCAATGGAGTTTAAGCTTCTTGGAATGGAGAATAGTAGAAACACTTACCGTGAATATTTTTAGGGCGAAAGCGTTTAACTCGAAATTTTTATTGATAAGTTGGAAGGATAATTTTTTTTAGTAATTTTTAGAGATCCAGTATTCACAATAAGTTTAAAACCCAATGCATGTACTAAACGGTACCAGTTTTCCTTCCAACATACTTATTCATTACGTCTTCTTGAACCGTACTTGCTTAGTAGCTGTCGGATCGTCTACGGGAAACGGGGTGTCGAGTTGAATTTTAATTTTTTTTTCATCTTCTGAAATATGACTGATCTAGTGCTTATTTGTCAAACCTAGGCTACTCTGACGATGGAGCCAATAGAATTTCACATATATACTAGTTTCAAAGGAAACTTCATTTAGATAAAGCTCTACAGTTATGCTGTTATAATAAGTATAGCCTTGTGAATAATTGTTGTTTTAAAATATTAATTATGAGTGCTTACTTGTAAACGTAGAAATGCCCGAGTAAATACATATAATGCAATTATATAATGCAACCTAGCATCTACGGTAAAATATTTAGTTTATTCAAAGTACTTTGATATGAATAATCCATTGGACAACTTATTACTATGACATTTAATGTTTTATGAAATCATGGAATATAAAAAATAAATTTCACAGATATCATCAATATGGTATGATGTACAGAAGGTTCGAAGTCATTAAACGATGTTAAGTAGATTAAACACTAAGTATGAACTGTATTTTAATAGACTATTACTCAATATATATTTGTAGCATGTTATTAAATGTCAACAGCATCTGCGAACGGACGCTGTCGAGAATAATAACAACTGGTTTTCAGAAATGAGGTAATCTTGTTATTATTCGATAATAATTGTAAAGTTGTCACTGAACTGTAAGTATAAATAAGTATAAATAACCTATAATTGGATGTTTATAATTAAGAAAGTGTACATAGAAATATAATTGAATTATTGATGAAATTTTCATTGAAATTAAAATATCATCTCGTAATTACTTAGAAGGAGGAACATCATGAGAAACATTATTGTCAAGTCATTTAGATACTGTAGCTGAAGTTGTAATGTCAATCTACATAATGAATATAAACAGTTTTAGCACTTTTGCTTGTCAGGTGTAAATGTGAATGTTGAGTAAAGTTACGATAAACATTTCTTTGGTTACATATCACCTTACGTATCACGAATCGACTGAATTAGAAGTATCAACCGTTGGGTGATCAATGGTTGTCTAATGCAAACCACTTCGTGATATCAAGTTTGACATTCAGCAATTTCTACAACACCCAATCATGATATTATTATTGACCTTATAAATACCTATTGAAGTCAACCTCATAAATAGATAAGTTTCTTTGTAATATGCAACTTAATTATCTTAACACACTGCCAATTATTCAGTATTATTATTATTGTAAATGATATAATTATGTAGAGTTTCAACACAAAACGAATCAAACTTATCACAGATTTATGTTGGCAGGGTACCAGGGAGCATTGGATAGCTAGAGAGTCCCATACTAAGACGATACAGCTGTCCAGTGTTCCCTGGTTTTCAGTAGTACCCTGCCAACATAAATCTGTGACGAATTCAATCAACTAAAAGTGCCAATATCCGCAAACCATCTCAATTGAGTTACAATAATCAACTCACTAGTAACTAGCTTCAGGATATTCCTGAAGCTCTTATGAAAATTATGACTGGTGGAGATTAGACTTGTCGGGAGTGAAACAGTTATCACTGATGACAATTGATGATCGTCGAGCTATAACACAAGTTGATGACAGTGGGAATTTTACCATTCATTGATGACCCAGTGATGCAGTGAGTTAGGCGTTCACCGACCTGAAACCCTAGTTCAGAATCTAGGGAAATCTTTTTGTTATTTTTATAATTCATCAAAATGCACTTTTTAACAATAAAAACCTGGAATTTCGTAAACAGTCGAACATTATTTAGAAAAGTGTTCTTTGCATTCATTAGTTCTACTACTTATTCATTCACCCAGCGATTGATTTTAAGCGATTATTAATCGTTATGTTATATCATATTCACGAGTATAAGAACGCAGTACTGTTATTTTATTTAGTTGA
The DNA here is from genome assembly GCA_025215515.1 of Schistosoma japonicum. NCBI lineage: Eukaryota > Metazoa > Platyhelminthes > Trematoda > Strigeidida > Schistosomatidae > Schistosoma > Schistosoma japonicum. The sequence goes on from CM046066.1 coordinate 11,493,432, forward strand.
GCTAAAATCATGGTTATAACAACAAAGATTTACTAGATAATAGTGAATACTTGAATGTCATTATAGTCTCAGAATAATGAGTATCTGTCATGGTTTAATCGTTTCAATAATACAAATCTATATCTTCCATGAGTAGTACTTAGCATTTAGACAATGAACTAAGACCATAGTAACCAGCGTGAACTCAATTGAAATTTTGATAACTCTAGATTGGTAAGCAACTATCTATCACAAAGAAAACATGAAATGTATTTTCTGCACAGATAGATCGACAAAAGTTACGAATTCATTAAGATTCACATTTGTTCAAAACAAAGATGGTGACCAAAGAATATTCTTTTCCATAACCTTAATTAATTAAAAAATATATAAATACATAACCTGACGAGAATTTTTCGAAGCAAATACTCGTTTGTTCATATATCCATTTTACATCAAGTACTAGAGACATAACATCTTTAATTTAGCCGATAAATCTACTTAATCAGGAAGCTTTGTAAATCATTTTGTAAATGCCCCTTCTTTTTGTTCCATAGTCTTGTTCATAGTCTTCATATGTTCTGACCGATTGCTGTAGATATTTCGTTCTTCAGTTGGCAAGTTCTTGTGCTGGATCGATTATGTATATCTAACAAATCTAGGTCGTGATTCAAATTGTGAGTATTCATGACCTTCTATGAGGCTTCAGCAAAGTTTGTGCTATTTAATTTAGCTAACATAATGAAAAGAGGTAGGATTTACCTCCGCAATGGAATTCATATTCGAATTGAATCTAAAAAGCAATTCCTTGACTTATAACAATGATTCGTAGGTACAGAAACTTACTGCCGATGAGTCCAGTCTTGTAAAGCCTCTTCTGATCTGTGATGTAGCAGTGTTTAATGTAGCTGATTTTCATATGATTATTTCCGCAAAGTCTGGTCCTACAAGATATATTTAGTATGCATCACAATCTAACCTTTCATGTAAATAATATGCTCACTGTAAGGGTCTTAGTGTAAATAACTTTGAGGAGCTCTATATCCATATTATTTCACTTGATGAAGCGTGCAAATACCTTGTAGATAAAGATCAGGACATGTAGTCGAAAAAAGGTGGCTACTTTTTACAGATGATGCGAGGTCTTTTCAGGTTTACTTGAAAACTGATTAATAAGTCTTTTATTTTCAATCTCTCACCTTCATTAAATACTTTATTGCATCGAAATTGATGTAATACGTTAATTGTAATAAATAGAGTACTTTCATTTAATATAACATTTACCGTTTTCTGTTTGTCTTTGCGAAATGCTTCCGTTTTCATCATGAACTACGATTCGCTATGTAGTCCATTTATAAATAATGCTCATTATGACATTCAAAATTGTATATTACATAATTTATAAATATTATTCGCGTTAATAATGCACTTCATTGTAAGACTGCTAACGTGAAATAGTGAGGTTGTACAAACAGTTGTTACATCGGGTGATCACTGATCAAGTTGATGTTTGTCAAGTCCTTTATAGTGATGATCGGATTCTTTTAGTCGAGTTGTAATGTGGTCATTAGTCTAGGTAACTCAACATCACTGGGACTATGCAGAGATGAAAAGTTGATTTTGGTGGGTGGGGGGGGGATAATCGACGAGAAACCCTGAACCTACGTTTCATGCTATATGACACTCATCTACAAGGTGTACCTGCAATCTTTTAAGGAACTAATGCTCCCTGGCGAATTCGATCCCGGACAGTCAGCGACCGTCACCATTGAGTTATCCAACCTCTCCTCCTCAAAACAACTTTTCAAATAGTAGTGTTAATATACATATATATAAATTAGTAAATTAAAAACGAAATTATTTATGAGTTCATACTAAATGTTTCATATCTGAGTGAAGTGTTAATAAGTGAGAAACTAATTTTTACTTTTTTTATAGTATTGGTTGTTAAATACTTTCTACATTTTGAATAGAATTCTACCCTCTATTAATTTTCGTAGACCAGAATAATGTAAATAGACATTTTTTATAGTATTTTTAATCATCTACAAACTGGAAACAATTGTAAGAATTACAATCGAAAAGTATTTTATAATCAAGAATGCCTATAGTATTATATTATATTGACGGTAAATATTCGCTTAGCGCCGTATTAAGTTGATGATACTGTCAAATAAGTACCCATTGAAAGAAACTTGATAAATTTCTACAGCTCATAATAATATACCTTTGCTTTTTTGAAGAATTTATCGAACAGAATACTTTTTGTCCATGTATCTTTGCTATAATGTGATGTTTTGTTCGTATTCGTCATAGATTGATGTTGGTTGGGTGCTAGTGAAGACCAGGGAGTAATGGACAGCTGTCTCTTCCTAGTATGGGACTCAACAGCAGTGTACAACCTCAATTCCGACTGGGAATCGAACCCAGAGCTTTCAGGTCTCACGGCAAAGCTTAAACATCTGCACTAACATCAATCTGTGAAGACAAAATTGTGAATTTGAGGTAGTTGAAATATGTATTATGTACTTATATTCAACTACCGCATATCTTGACACGATATTGACTGGTGTACGAGTTATTCACAACTGATTGCTATGAACATGTTCAATGTACTACGGATCAGTTCTCCCCCCCTAATGGAAAATACAAATCTAGTAAAAATTAGGACTTAAAAACTTTAATGACAGACAGACAGATACAACGTAGGACCAGGCACATAAGTGCATCGGTCCAAGTTGCCACACCTCAACAGCATAGCAAGATGATCACCGAATTCATAGAATCAGTTACTTTAATGGTAGTAATATATAAAAGGAAGATTGCATATAAGGATATAATATGTAGAGAAAAAAAAAGAAAAAAAATTAGTTTGTATGAAGAAAGGTAGAGTAATTTTAGTCTCAAGGTGTACGTGAAGACAAAGAATGTATACACCTACGCCATTGTGATCGATTCTGAGCCATGTCACCAAGAGTCTCCAACCACTGGGTACGGCAGTCACGCGGACCCCAACCAGGTAGTCGACATCTACCAATGTGGCTCAGACCAGAAGTTAGTGACTTCAACGACTGATGCCACGTTTTGGTTTTGCCGCCCCTAACCCTTTTCCAACCCACCCCAATACTAGTCATCATTGAGCGACGTGGTAACCGGTGTTCGGACATACGTAACACATGCCCCAACCATCTCAGTCGATGAAGTTTCATAACCTCATCAACAGATTTACCATTATTCCCTAGTACCCTTCGTCTAACCTCATTATTAGTTACCTGGAGATCCCAGCAGGTACGAGATATATTTCTAAGACATCTGTGATCAAATGCTAGTAACCTACGAGTGTCTTCTACCCTTAATGGCCATGTTTCACAGCCGTAAAGTAGAACAAGACGAACTGCTGTGCAATATACTCGTCCTTTAGTTGATAGACGGATATCACGCCTACGCCATAGATGACGTAAGTTGGCAAAAGCCAAACGAGCCTTTCGAATTCGTGCAGAAATTTCCTCAGACACCAACCCATTAGGGCTGATCAGACTTCCAAGATAAGTAAAGTTATCAACGCATTCAACTTTTTCAATCCCTATCCTTAGTTCGGGGGTTGACGCAGGCCAGTCCTGAAGTAACAATTTACACTTAGAGGGGGAGAAACGCATCCCAAACATCCTGGCATTGTTGCTCAGTGCGACCAGAAGACTCTGCATCTTATCAGTGTCTTCACCAAACAGGACTATGTCGTCTGCGTATTCTAAGTCGATGAGTGGACCTCCTGGAAGGAGATCAATCCCAGAAAATTCAGCCGAAGAAAGCGTTACTTCCAGTAGCACGTCTATGATAAAATTAAACAAAAACGGAGATAGTGGGCAGCCTTGACGGACACCACTTGAGGTCGCAAAGTCAGATGACAGTTCGCTATAAGCTCTGACTCGACTGGTAGTGTTCGAGTAAAGAGCCTTCACAAGGTTTATGTACTTCTAGGGTACACCTTTTAATGACAGACACTGCCACAGAACCTCACGGTCAACTGAGTCGAATGCTGCCTTTAAGTCGAGGAAAACCACCATTGTAGGACGCCGGTAGGCGTGCCTGTGTTCTAAAACCTGACGAATGGTGAATATGTGGTCGATGCAGCCACGACCAGGTCTGAAGCCAGCCTGGTTTTCTCGTGTTTGTAGTTCACGAGTCTTTGTTAAACGCCCGATAATTATTGAGGCTAATATTTTAGATGCTATATTGGTCAGACTAATCCCTCTATGGTTATCACAAGATGATTTTGGTCCTTTCTTATATATTGGGACTATTAGTGATTTAGACCAGTCGGATGGAATTTTATCTAGTTCCCAGACTTTAGCTAAAATACTAGTCAACCTAATCGCCAAGACTGAACCACCATCTTTGAAAACCTCTGGGGTTAGCCCATATGGACCAGCTGCTCTTCCTCGTTTCCAGGTTAGATATAGCTTTTTGAACTTCAGCTAGTGTCGGGGGGCCTACTTCAATGTTCCATTTACCTTGAGTGGGAATGCTGGGTAATTGTAGAGTAGCTGAAGGCCAGCTAAACTGTTCTTTGAAGTGTTCGGCCCATCGTTCTAAACGTCTGGGTTGAGAGCAGATTACAGTATCATCTTTCTCGGAGATAGTTTCACTTATCCTTGACTTCTTAATTCCGGTTTCCCTGATTAGTCTATAAAGCTGCCTAGTGTTGCCTAAAGCCGCTGCCTTTTCCATCTCTTTTGCTTTCGTTGCCCACCACTGCTCACGATCGTTTCGTAAACTTCTACTTAATTTAGACTTGATTTGTTTTCGCTCTTCATCGTGTTCAGAGCCTGACGGGATTAGTTGGCGAGAGCTCATCAGTGCCATAGATGTCGCAGAAATCCACTGGTTTTTCGTGCTCCTTCTGTTCAAATTACTAGTAGATGACGCTGCTGTTTCTACAGCTGTTTTTAGATCATTCCAGGCAAAATCAGGATCAGCCTGGTTTCCAGAGTTACCTAATTGTGACCCTAACTGTTCTTGAAATTTACTTTTGACCTTCTCGTCGCTCAGATCAATTCTAATGGGTTTTCCTAATGTAGCCTTTCTACGTCCAGTGAGGTGCAAGCGAATGCGTGCTCGTACTAGAGCATGATCAGAGTCTAAACATGTACTCCAGAACGAGCGGCAATCTTCTATCGAGCCTCTCCAACGATGACTGATGGCAATGTGGTCTATTTGAGTCCATCGTTGTCTTGGTGAAGGGGGTCGCCACGTTAGGCGATGTCTCTCCTTATGCCTAAAATTAGTATTCGCTAAGAATAAACGATTGTCTGAGCAAAGTTGCAGCAGACGGTCACCATTATCTGTTCTCTGAGCTGGAACACTAAAATACCCGCCTAAATGTCTTTCTGTTTGGTCTAAACTACCTACTTGGGCATTAAAGTCACCTGCGACGACTACTATGTCTGAGTGCTTGGCTTTTTGAAGAAGTTCACAAAGGTTTCTGTAAAATTCATCCTTCAGTTCGTCTGGGCTGCAGTCAGTGGGAGCGTAGGCGGAAACGACGAAAAGACAACGACGAGTGTCCCTATTCCTCCGAGTCCTTACAGAGCCGTTTAGTCGAACAGCACATAGGCGACTATTGACAGGGATCCATTCTAATAGTGCTTGTTCTGCTCTCATGCTTAGCGCTATGCCCACACCCGCCAGTCCACGAGAGCTGGCTATCGAGTCGCCAGATAAACGGAGAGTGTATTTTGTCGCCTCGCCGTTTTGGCGAGGTGAGGTCAAGTGAATGACCACGCTAGGATCTTGTATGCGTGTTTCGGAGACACAGCACACATCAATCATACGAGATTCCAGGGTTTTAGCTAAGGAGGCCTGTTGACCGATTTGACATAGGGTGCGTACGTTGAAAGCTCCAATGTGTAGTTTGGAGCGGGGTTTCAGTAGACCTGAGACATTACTTCGAGTGCTAGAATCGTCGGACGTGGTGTCACTTGAAGAGGAAGTTAGAAGAGGAAGTTCAGAGTTGATAGTCAAGGTAGGAGCAATGATAGGGATTGAAGAGAGTAAATGATTTTGAATACGGTGGTCTTGAGTGCTGTCAGAGGTATGAGGGCAGTTATCACTTCCCGGTTGCCCACACCGTGGAAGGGTTCTTCTGGAGGTACCTAAAAAGGAAATTGGATTAGAGCGTGACTGCAGTGCCCAAGGGACAACTGCTTGAGGCCGGTCACACACGACCTTTTGGTGAGTGGTTTTAGTGTTAGCTCCGTACTTGTTGAAGACTTTATCGCCGGAGACGGAAATCCGTAGGATAAGGCGAGGTGTGCATTTTTAGGGTCAACCTTTTCTAACCCCACCCCTCCTTGTGGGAAGGCAGCATCGCTGTTATGCTGGTTGTCCGAGGGAAACACCTTACTGCCGTCACACCTCTGTACAGTCGGCAGTACGACTTCGCCCTCAGACCTTGGATCTGCTGCTTTTAGTCTTACCGCTCTTCAACCGACCTGCCTGGCATGGTAGGACCTTGAGGAACTATTGTTCCAGCCAGTATAGCTCGATTGGTTCATCACGATAGGCAAGCCCGACCACCACGTCAAGGTAGCAGCAACGGCCGGGACTTGAATGAAATGAAACTGTACTACTGCGGTGAACGGAAAATAACCAACATAGTTGAATAAAGTACATTATGCATTGAAAGCGAAGTGATTCATTAGGTACTAATTATTAAAGTGTACCTACTATGTTCAAGGAACTTATTTTCCCTAGTAGATTCGATCTAGTACTTCACGATGTTCAGTAGTACACTAACTAAAACCTAATCCGTGATGAATTTTACTAACAAATTTTTTTTAATACGTTACGGTAATGAATATCCTCTTTTGTTCCTGTTGTTATGTCTATTACACTTCATTCACTTATAAAATGGCATATTACATATTGACATCTTTTGTCGTCAATTAGTTCATGGACATACATATTGTTTATTTACTCGTTTATATAAATCACAACAACATCGATTATAAGCGATCTATGTAATTTTGTGATATCAGTAAACAGGTAGAAGTTTCACTCTTATTCATAGAAATAATGATTATAAATAGATTATAATTATGTAGCATTTTAAAGAAAGCAAGTCAAATTGCTTTTATCTATTTCCTTGGTAGTCATTTCTATCAATAAAAAACATTGAGATAAATGAGCTATGTCAACCAACGTATCCAATCACTGATCATTCAGACTCATGTACCGGTAAAAGTACAACAAAAAAGCAAGCATAAGTGATCGGCATAGTGACCTTGCCAAGCACACCAATAAGCCAATTTATTAGTTATGGATGGAATAGAAACTTTCTTAACGGGCTTCTGTATCTACCGGTAATGGATCACCGAAGCCTCCAGATAGAGATCGAGGTATATAAAACATACATAGGTAAAAAAGTATCTGTAGGTCAATATAAGATTTTGCTGTGTTTTCTATTGAAGGACTCAGTGAAGTTTTTTTGGACTACTTCAATCGGTGGGTAATCCTAAGAATTTATTGTTCTTCATAAGGTGTACGTGGAGTCTAACTTGCTACATCTTACCTTTAATTTCCGAGTTTTTTCTTCACGGTTCTTGTTGAAATTTAGTTTAAATAGATCCCCATAAGTATTCAGGATTTTGTAAATCATTGTGATGACACCTATATTCTAGATAATACAGGTCCAGTGGTGTCAGTCGTTCTTCACAGGATTTGAGCTTAAGTCCCCATCATTTTTATCTGGATATAATCAGTCATAAGATAGTAACTATCAATCAACATTTTATCTGAACAAGAGCAATTTTATTAAAAACGGTACGCAAACTTTATCGTAGTTTCTATAAGATTTTCTGTTTGGATGTCGAAAGAATAATAACATAAATTCGTCTGTATGATTATGTAACATCCTTCTTGGACTCTGATAACCTTTCAGGCATTATTAACTTGTTTATAGTTTAAGTCTAGGCTTGGTATTAAGCGACATAACATTTGAGTTTTAAATTTTGTTTACGGATATAGTTGATTTGCTTATAATGCCACTATTTTCATACCAATGACGTAATACTCAATACATTCAGCATCATCATCAACACCGTAGAACCGGGCAGATACGCTCATAGGTTCACGTTGTCATACCACATTAGCACTACGAGATAACAGAGGTAACACAATAACAGAATACAAGAGGGGAGAGTGAAGTAAAGGTGTGCAAAAAATAATAGTAGGATTCAAGATCTAGATGAAGTTAAAGAGTGAATACATTTGCACCACTGTGACCGATTTTGAGCCATGTCTCCAAGTATCTTCAGCCATTTATTGTGACTATCACGCGGACCCCAACCAGGTAATCTGCATCTACTAACATGGCTTAGACCAACAATCAAGGATTTCATGGACTGATGCCATGTTTTGGTTTGGCCGCCCTTACCCTTGTTCCATCCTCCTTCAACTCTAGCCAATATCGCGCGACGAGGCAGGCGGTAGTCTGGCATGCGCAACACGTCCTAGCCATCTCAGTCAATGAAGATTAATGACCTCTTCAACTGATTTACCATATTTCCCAAAAACCTTTTGTCTAACCTCCATATTACTTATTTGAATGTTCCATGATATACGAGAGATGCTACGAAGATTTTTATGGTCAAACACTTTAAGTCGACGCATATCTTGGGTTTTCATGGCCCACATTTCGCAGCCATGTGTTAGGACGGCGCGGACGGCTGCGCAGTACACCCGACGTTTCGTTGAGACACGGATATCTCGCCTGCACCACAAGTGCGTAAATTGCCGAATGCCAACCAAGCTTTCTGAATCCGTGCTGAGATTTCGACAGACACCGACCCACCAAGTGTGATAAGACTTCTGAGATAAATGAAGTGCTCAACGCATTCAATTACTTCACTCTCTATCATTAATCTAGGTGAAGCAGACCACTACTGGAGTAACATTTTGCATTTCTTAGGGGAGAAGCACATCCCGAATATGTTTGCATTGTTACTCAAGGTGATCAGGAGACTGCATATTATCAGCGTCTTCACAAAGTAGGACTATATCGTCTGCGTATTCTAAGTCGACAAGAGGATCTCCTGGAAGGAGATTAATTCCTGAGGAGTTAAAAGAAGTGAGTGAGACTTCTAAGAGTATATATATGACGAAATTAAATAGAAAAGGGGATAAGGAGCAATCCTGACGAACCCCACTTGAAGATGAAATTTCTCGTAACAATTCGCCATAGGCTCTAACTCCACCGGTGATGACCTAGTAGAGAGCCTTTATAAGGTTTATATACTTTTGTGGTACACTTTTTAATGACAAACATTGCCACAAGACTTCACGGTCTACCGAGTCGAAAGCTGCTTTCAAGTCAAGGAATACAACTATAGTCGGACGTTGGTACATATGTCTATGTTTGACCATCTGGCTGAGGGTGAATATTTGATCAGCACTATAATTTGTGGTCTGCATTATCAAAAATTAATTACTCGCAATAATTTTAAACCCTCTGCCGCTTTGCAAGTTTATTGGATAACTAGATTTTTGATTAACTGAAATGATTATTCACTACGGGCATTTTAAGAATCGCTCTAATTAGTTTGGTAGTAGTTCAATTTAGGTAGTTCATAACATTCGCATTCTCGAACTGTTATAAGGACGCATACACTGTTTCCGAATGAAGTTTAGTATTCGGATTGAGTCAAGAGTCAGGGTTAACGTTTGAGTTCAGAATTAGAACCAGGGCTAGGGTTAAAGATATTAGTGGGACTGATTTGCATGTTCATAGAAATTACATATCAACAACTGAACTTTTAGTGAGATTTAATGCTATAATTTCTAGTTCGTATCAAAACTAATTTTCTTTCGGAAGCTTGGTTTTTTCAAAAAGTACTCAAATATCTTGGGATAACGGGTTTCTATATGGTTACTTTCAGATTTCTTAGCGTGGCACTGACTGGCTAGTCATTTAGTCTTCAGGTGATATTCTAAGAATCATCAAATTTAATCCCTAGATTGTACCTTTACCATTCGTCTCTGTATGCGCCACTACCATCGGTTGGATCGAGAAATAAACTTATGACTATTTCGGTACTTGGTCTAAGTGCTAATGAGGGAAAATTACAAGTCTGTTTGAAGAGCGTTTTCAAAGAGTTCACTACTGCGTTGATATTCGACTTTCATTGTTAAAACCGAGTTGTGAGCGTTTTTATGATAGCATATTTTCACTTAGAATTTTCGTTATTTCTGGTTTCCAATTTTTTACAATAGGAAATTACAGACAACATCTACTCGTTCAATGATCCTGTCACACGATTTGGATACAGCTGCCTTACTTGCTAATAATAGTAACCCTAATGTCAATCCATATTTTAAACAAATTTTAAATAATGGAAATATATTAGATCCTTTCGAGAAAATTTCTCCAAATTTAACTAAATTGTCAATTCCTTCAGATTTCAACAATTTATCATTCACGCTGCCTACATCCTACACGAATTGTTGGGAATTTAACAGTCAAGAATTGTTGAGATTGTCTAACATAGGTGGCTGTGATAATTTATCAACAGCAGCATTTCATGGACTTTGGCAACTATCAGATAGGGAATTTCGGAAAAATAGTTTATCTTCCTTAGCCGCTCAATTAATTCAAGCTAATCAGAATCTAAATAGTCTTACATTATCATCTACAGATCAATCTACAATCCATATAAAGGTAAGTTTAGCGATTATATAAATACTCAGGTGCACCTCAGATAAATTATACTTTTTGTTTCTTATTACAATTTACCATGTCATCATAAGTGTAAGATATTACAGGTCAAGAATAAAATGTAGAGCCACGAATGATACTGTAACCATGATTTAGAAGAAGATAATAAATGAATGCATCCATTACACGGAAACTGATTGTTAATCTTGTCACCGTATAATGTCTCCAGGCTCTGGCTGAGACTATTGCATACTGACTACTCAGGAAGTTTGCATCAACGAACATGGATCAAAAAAGCGATCAATGACTATGATTAACCAGCCACTAACTAGTCTTCAACATATCAGCTGACAGCGGGGGAGGGGAATTAGTTAGATTAATATAGTGTCTAAAATTCTAGCTTCCATAATTATCAGGCGCTTAACTACAACTAGTAATGTACAGATACGAGAAAACCAGGCTGGTTTAAGACCTGGTCGCGGTTGTATAGATTAGATACTCACCATTCGTCAAGTTTTAGAACATAGACATACTTTTCGGCACCCGATAATGATGGTTTTTGACTTGAAATCGGCATTTGACTCTGTTAACCAAGAAGTTCTATTGCAGTGTCTATCATTCAAAGGCGTACCCCAGAAGTGCATAAATCTTGTGAATGTTCTTTACTCAAACACCATTAGTCGTGTCAGACCTCTTGTCAGTCACCAAGATGATAGAATCTATGACATGGTCGGCGCAGTCAATTGCTTCCCTTTTTGCAGTCAAACTAAGTGATACCGGTCTTTAAGTAACATTTTGCGCGTTGAGGTAAGCAGTGACTGGGCACACGTAATATGTCTCAAACAAACCAGTTAGTGGAATTTCACGACTGATTTACCGATTTCACGTAAGACCCTGCGTCTTCTCAACCATTACTTAATCGACTATGTCAACAAGTTTGAAAATTATTACTCTTTATTTCTTTGATTAATGGTCATCCATTCTATTATTTATTTCTATTCTCACATGATCTGACTTTGTTATGGCGTCTCCAACCTTCATTTTTATAGGATGAAAATATAAGAAACTTTGAACACAAAGAATGCCTTTCTACAGCAGCAACATCTGACAGCCCAACTGACTTAAGCGCCACTACAAATATGAGTGATTTTGCGCAAAACAACCGAAAACATCGATATACAGACCAATCGTCGCCGACATCACCAATATCAATTTCAAGTGTGTCACCACCATTTTGGGCATCGAAATGTTTTCGATCCCCAGAAGACAAACTAGAAGTAATTGCGAAAAATCACTTTCTCGTAAATTCTGCCTTTTATGCAATGCAATCCTAGAGTTTATTATTATTTATTATTATCACTACTATGATTTACTACCACTATTGCTCTTTCCCTTTTCTTTTAATAAATACATACGTTAAAATTAAATAAGACATTAAACCTTAGATCTGAAGTGCCGATAACATTCTGCCTATATACATATATATAAGCATTGCTATAATCCTAGAGTTATTTCCGTTATGTACAAGAATCATTCTTCTTCAATATGAAAAAGTTTTTCTAGAAGGAAAAAATGTTTTTCTTTTGTATTTATTATCGGTATATAACATTTACTATTAATAGGAATACAAAGATAATCCATAACAATAAAGACAAGACAACGGATTAGTAATAAATTAAACAGAAAAAAAAGCAATTATTGTGTAACAAAATAATACAATGTTGAGTAGTTAAATGCTCACATATTAAAATCTATTCGTTTAGTAGTGAATCCACTTGGTCCAACTAGTGTGACGGTCCGAGATGAACTTGTCCCAGTGGTGACTGTGAATGTTGATGGATTGTCTACACTACCACCACCACCACCTACGACTGCTGCAGCAGCTGGACGTTTTAAACCCATCGTTAAATTTGCCATTGAAGCACGACGTTCTGCAGAGCTTATCATTAAGTTAACATCTTGTAAATCTTTACCAGTACTTCGGCCTACTGTAAATATGACTTTTTTTGGAGATAAACTTACTTGTTGTTTAACTGGACTGATAAATATGTTACGATTGCTGGCTAATCGCCTACAGAATATAAGAAAAGTTAGTAAGCTTATTAACAAAAGTATTGATAATCTAACTAGTGAGCATGAACAGTAACGTTACGGGAAGATACGTTAATGTCAGAATTTAAAAGTGTGGTAAGAAAAAGTTTCACTCTAACCACTCAGGATAGGAAGAACATTTATCTTTAAATGACACAGATTCATTTTGATTTAGTAGAGAAGATTTGTATCTCAGGAGGATGGTTTTATTTACACTGCTGATAGAAGTTTGTGTCGATGATAAAAGCTCTGCAATTAGGCCATCCAATTAGAGAACGCAGTATAACCAAAATCAGATTCATTTACTTGATTACTGATACACTACGGAATTCAGTGGGTCGTGGTTCGCACATGCAACTTATCAGTTAATGGGACTCCTCGGAAATACCTCTAGAAAGTCCTAGAAGCTGGGAAAAGGCAGAAACCTACCTCGCCCAGTCAACGTGTTTTGGAAACGTCTAGTGACAGTTGGAATGTCAGCCCGCCGTATGTTGATTGAATAATTCTGACTTCTTTGACGTAGCAAATACTTTCCGGGTGAATACCGATGGTTTTTCGTATATAAACATGCTTTCGGAAGTAAAGTGGCCTTTAAGAATAGATCGCATTTATAAGTTATTAGTATTTAGTTAATGAGTTGCTTACATTTGCAAGCACTATCCATTAAGTAATGCTGAGGTTAGGCCCAAGATACTGGGGTAAGATGACAAGTCAGCTGATCAGGTTGTAGATCTTTACCGATTGAAGTGGTTGGGACATGTACCTCGACGCGGAGTGATGACTGACGCAAAAATAAGGAAGGAAACTAGTAGCAGCTAAACGAAAACATGGCGTCAATACATGAAGTCTACCAGGTTTGTGATCCGCATGATAATCGTAATTAATGATTGGAAACTATAGGTAACATGGCTCATAATCGGTCCAATTGCATTTACTCTGTATCCCCTTAAATCCTAAGCTTTGAAGTTCTTCTAGACTCATATTTCCACGATTTTGTTCTTTTTTTCTTAAGCGTATTTTCTATCCAACTACCGATCTTACTACTACTTTGGTACTCATACTCTTGTGCTAATTGAGTGTGACAACTTGGACGGAAACACATGTGCCGAATCCTACTTTGCACGTGACTAACTGACTGATTAAGTTGTAGCCTCTATTCACATCTACCACCTTTTAGCATCTGTTCGTTGACTATGAAACTTTACAAATCAGTGTTAAGTGTACTAGTACGCAACTTCGTAGTGATTGGAAGGTGAGGGTCTTAAGAACTGACCCACTTCTTTACAATACATTGTGCTACGGAATTGCAGTATTTTTTTAATAAAGTTATAATGGGCACTAAACGTGAAAGTTAGCTTGCAACTTCAGTACATTTTCATGACCATAATATTCAACGATTGCAGTTTATATCTGTACCAGAAATCTAATGAAAACGAAAACTAATACGCTCGGACTACATGCTCAAAAGAAAATGAGACGACGGGGAGGATGCTTTGGATTTTATTCCATCGTCTAAGATGCTGTTCGACTTTAATAATGATACTGTCTCCACTGTCTAGTATTCCTTGGACACCATACTTTACTTGGTAATCTCAAATGATAACAAGATTAATAAACGGGCTTTCAACCATCCTAATTACCACTTTTGAACCATGTCTTGAGAGTAACACCACTTTTAAGATCATAAACAAATTCTGGGATATTACTAGCAAGTGTATCAACAGAGGTAGACGGCTTTTTTCGTGAATTCGAGCACAAATCGGAGTCTCAATCACACTTATTTGAGCGTCCAGTAGTACTTGTTGCTTTTGAAGCGAGAGAACAATCTCAGTTCTTTGCACACTACATTTTACTGGACATATGATGGATAAGAACATGAATTGGGAGGGAACAATAACATACAAGTAAATTGTATCTACAGGAAATACAGCTGTATATAGGATGTATGTGAGAATCTTTTAGTATCTTCTCAATTTGTCCACTAGCTTTAATCAATTCAAAAATCGGCTAATTAGTATATTCTGATGTAGATGCGGATTCGAGGATGCACTAGTCAGGATTCTATCCTTAAATGTTTTCAAATACAACAGTGGACACCTACATATAAATAAAGAGTACAATACAAACAATCGTTGGATGAGAGCAAATATGTGCTTACCTAGCTTGTATCATATCTCCTGATGTAGTTGTAGCATCAAGACCCAAGTTGACTGCTGCAGCAGCATTTGTTGAAGCCAAAGTGTTTATTTGTATAGGCATCGGCGACAATAATGGATGAAGCGTCCATTGATTCAATAGAGAATTATCATCGGTTGATAATGAATCAGAGCCTAATCCATGTCCCGTTCGATTATTTGAATCTGTTTCATTATGTGTGGAACGTACAGCTGCTGCTTTCTTAATAAAGTCTTTCATTTGTTGTAAAAATATAACATTGTAAAATCGAGATAGATCACCACGTTCTTCAGTGTTGCCACGGCCATATGAAACTCGATTTATGAGTACTCGACGATATATATCTCGATAAGATTGAGGTTGCATTCTGTACACCTGGAAAACAGGAAGATATAGTAACTAGTCAGAAACATGAATCTTGCTGGCTAGAACTTTTTTAATGTTCTTAAGTTAACTGGATAAAACCATTATTCGAACAACTAATGACAAAACTCAGTAGTCGTACAAAGTTTGTAGGCTTACTCGGCAGCAAGTAGTCTCAATATTACTTGATCCAGATAAAAATATTTGATGTGATTCGACTGTCAACAAGGTGGTTTTGAATATTGTTAATGGTATACAACCAGTTACTTCTTACCAAGGGTTCACACTGTAAAAACTACTCAGATACATGGGAGGATGACTGCAGAACACAGGGGACGACTGCTTATGGGCAGTCATTCATGATCTTTTCGTAAGTACTTTGTGAATATTCTAAAGACCTTACAACTAGTGAAAGGAATCCCAACATCTACAGTACCAATACCGATTAACATATTTTTTGACGATACATTTGCTTTCCATCTACAATAACCTAGTATACTAAACATATATAATGCATTTATCATTAACATCGAACACCAAAATTGATAATAGCATTTAACTCGAGTTCCTCTTACTTGAACTATATCAACAAACGTAAGTGGACGATATAGAACAAGTTTGCATATGCCATAAATACAGCACATTATAATTTGATCTAAACAACGGTCTCGAAGCAATTCAGTTTCATGAACAATCACTTGCTCTATACATGTCCAAATTTTAGCCATAAGTTCACGAGTGAGATTCAGTCGTTCGCATAAATCTCTTAGACGTAAACTAGCCACCTGATAAGTCTGTCGAAAGAAAATAGCAATTGAGTCATGTCGCGTAGGGAAATAATTAATTGTATTGTTTGAGCTAGATGACCATGGCACAGATGCAACAGTACTACTGACTGCCGTTGCAGTAGTCACGGTAATTGATGCGTTAACAATATAATCATCAACTAATTGTTCTGTCATTGGTTTCACGTCCAAATTTGAATTGTCTTGATTAATACCGACGTCGTCAGGTGTCCCAAGAAGACTTGAATCTAGACTTGTAGAATCAGTAACTCCACTCGCAAGTAGTTGAGCGGCTGCCTGAGCAGATTCATCTTCAATACCAGTTGAAAGCAAACGATGGATAGAAGTTTGATTTGTTGAAAATTCAATGTTTTTTTGACTGGTTGGTATCTTTGATGTGATACTACCCGTAAGACGTGGTTGTTTTGCAAAAGAACTTGGAGATAATTTTATACTTTTGGCAGATATTATATTGGAAGTCAAGATTTTCCGACCAGGAGTTATAAGCAGCAGAAGTTCGTGAGTAACAATCATTAGAACCCTGTAATGAATAAATAAATTAAACAAGGAATTAAAAACTAAACAAAATCATCGTTACTAATTAGTGAAATTTATAATGTTACTTGTAGCATATATAGTAAGCTGCGGATGGAATAACTCCATGGCAGCATTTCAAGCTACGAAGATGGGTGATGCGAGTTCGAATCACACGGACTGTCTTGGGTTCATGGAATATTTGTTTAATTAAATATGTGAATAGTAGTAATCCTAAAACAAAATAATTGGACTTTTTACTTAGATTCAATGTGATTGAACAACAACGGCAGTCTGATAATTGTATACACAAGCGTAAAAATGACTTAAACAAGATAATTCACCCAAACGACCCGATTGTAATTAACCGATGAGATGCGAAGAGAAAATTATACAATAACCGTTTAGTTACTAATGAGTAATGTGATAATCATAACGAAATCCGACGCGTACTTCAAATTCTTTGGATCAACCTCTGAGGCAGTGTCATCACAAAATATTCAGGCTACAGCATAGAGACTTGCTCGAAAGATTCCCAACATGTCAACGACGGGAAAAAAGCTAGCCAATTGGAAAAAATCTTGAAAATCAGCGTGTAGAAACGAGCCAATCACTATCACGAATCCATAGAGGGACTTAGACGATCAGAAGACTAACTACAAACATTTCGTCAGTAAAGGAGGTAATATTTGAATGGATATGCAGATTTCGCTTGGTTAATGTATTTATTGAAGTTTTCTACAGGCTTTCCTATCTGTAAATTAAAAACTGGACTTGTACATACATGTTGTTCGACCGTAGCTGCTACCTTGATATGGTGGTCCGGCTTGTTTATCGTGATGACCCAACCGAGCTATGTTGACTGGAACGAATATTTCTCTAGGTCTTACCATGTCAAGCAGGTCTGTTCAAGAGCAATAAGACCAAAGGCAGCAACCTAAGATCGAAGGGCTAAGTCATGCTGCTGACTGCAGTAAGGTGTTTCCCTCACATAACCAGCATCTGCAGCGATGTTGCCTTCATACCTCAAAACAGCACACGATATCATCATGTTCGAGGTCAAATCCTACCATCAACTATTAATAACTCTCTTATCCCTACAACTGGTTCCTCGCATAACTTAATAACATCAAGACTCTAATGCTAATGGTTCGAGTTCACGAAATGCTATTTCTAGTCTCCTGAAAACTCGCGTTAAACTACATATCGGAGCTTTTAGTGTTCGAACCTTGCGCCAAATAGGACAAGCCTCCTTAACCATGACTCTAGAATCCGACTTCATCGATGTCTGCTGCGTCTCGGAAACGCATATACAGGATTCAAGTACAGTCATTTGCATGACCTCACCTTGTTAAAATAAAGAACCCACCAGATCCACCGGTCGTGTGTCCGAAGACCCCAACGCTACTACCCGAGGCCTTGCTGGTGTAGGTATTACATTAAGTCCAAAAGCCGAACAGGTTCTTCTTGAGTGGATTCCAATAGACAATCGCTTGTGTGCTATCCGTCTAAACAGGACAGTAAGAACTCGGCAAGATAGGGGACATACGCCATTGCTTTTCGTTGTATCCACCTACGCCTCTCCACCGATTATAGCTCATATGAAGTAAAAGATCAATTTTACAGAAGGCTTTCCGACTTTCTTCGAAAAGCTAAGCGCATTGATATAGTAATGATGAAAGAGTCAAGAATACATTATAGGAACAACAATAAAACCAATAAGTCAACTATGTGAACGATATCCACCTTCGACGCAGCTTTGAAATGGATATCAGAAATCTGGCTGCTAGTGAAGCTATCTCAGAAAAAGATAGGACTGTGATTTACTGTCAATTCAGGAGATTAGACTGGTTGGCAGAACACTAGGGAACAGTTCTACTAGCCTTCAAAAATACCTGTTTTAGACCATCCCCAAGTAGTCTGAATGGCAGTCCCCACCCCCTAATTTTGGTAAGGTTGAAAAGGCTATAGGCGAAGAAGAATAGCAGGACCTGATGGATTAACCCCCGAGATATTTAAGGAATGTGGTCCAGTTTTAGCAGCGAGATTAACAGAGATCTTGGTTAGAATCTAGGAATTGAACGAATTCCCAAATGATTAGTCTTGTTCACTAACCGCTCCGGTTTATACGAAAGGACAGAGGTTCTCTTGTAACAATTAACGAGGAATCGGTCTAACAGATAGTGTTTAAAACATTAGCTTCAATAATGCTTCGACGACTAACTAAAGCTCATAAAGAACAAACTCGAGAAAACCAAGGGGGTTTACGATCTGGGTGTAGTTGAATAGACCGAATATTCACACTTCTGCAGCTTCTCAGTCAGTCAATAACAACTTAGAACTTGGTACATGCGTATATCAGTTCAAGTTGCCATGCCTCAATTAGCAGATAAAGATTAAATTGTCGGACCAAATCCCAGAGTAGGGGAGGTAGTAACAGAGTAAGTACTAATGGAAAGGCATAGAGATCAGAGATGAGATTTGAGATAAAAAGTGATTCAGTAAAGAGAAAATTATAATAAGCTCTAAAACTAGAATTTGGAGGAAGACAAGGAGTGGATGCACCTGCGCCATTGCAATCGATTTTGAGCCATATCACCTAAAGTCTCTAACCATTTGTTACGATCATCGTGTGGGCCCCAACCAGGTAGTCTGCATCTATTAACATGGCTCAGCCTAATTGTCAATAACTTTATGGATTGGTGCTATGTTTTTGTTTGGCCACCCCTAGCTTTCTTCCAGCCTACTCCCACACCAGACAACATTGCTCGTTTCGGTAGACGGTGGTCAGGCATACGCAACACATGTCCTAACCACCTCAGCCGGTGAAGATGCACTACTTAATCAATAGCCTTACCGTATTTACCTAGTACTCTATTCCTAACCCATGCATTGCTTACTCGGTTGTCCCAGCAAACACGAGCAATGTTTCGGAGACATCTATGATCGAATATTAGGATCCTACGAATATCCTCTATCCTTAAAGGCCATGTTTCACATCCATAAAGTAAAACGGATCTGACTGCTGCACTGTAAACGCGTCCTTTCTTCAGTAAACGAATGTCTTGCCTACGCCGCAAGTGACGCAGGTTGGCGAAAGCCAATCGGGCCTTATGTATACGAGCCGAGATTTCATCAGACACCAGACCGTCTGGACTGATGAGGCCCCCGAGATAAGTGAGGCGGTTAACACATTCAATAGCTTCGCTTTCCTATCCCTAACTTCGGTGCCGAATTAAGCCAGTCCTGAAGCAGCATTTGGATGGGGAGAATCGCATCCCAAATATGCTTACATTCATGTTTAAGGTAGTCAAAAGATTCTGCATTTTATCAACATCTTCATTCAATAGAACTATATCATCTGCATATTCTAAGTCAGTAAGCTTATCTTCTGGAAGGAGGTCAACCCCTGAGAAATCAAATGATGACAATCTAAACTCTAAAAGTATGTCAATGATAAAATTAAATAAAAATGGGTAAAGCGGACAACCTTGACGAACACCACTAGAGGTGATTAATTCCGACGATAATTGGCCATAAGCTCTGACTCGACATGTGGTGTTCGAGTAGAGAGCCTGTATAAGGTTAATGTACTTCTTCGGTACGCCTTTCAATGACAGACATTGCCACATAATTTTACGATCAATAGAGTCGAACGCCACCCTAAGGTCAAGGAATACAGCTATTGTTGGGCATCTAAAAGTGTGCCTATGCTCCAGAGTTGGTTTTCAACATATACGTACCATTTGTCTTGCAAGATACTAGTTTTCGATAAGCTTAACGCTAGAATGTTCGATCTATGATGTCGAAAATTAGTTCTTCTTTATAATGCTGTACTTCATCATATCTGTATATACGTGTTCCAATGCAATTTTTAATTGGCTGAAACAGGTAATTTCAGATTGTCGCTAATTGACATTAACAATTAGTCACTGTGGTGCTGATGGTTAGGTGTTTGCCAGATGACCTAAAAGTAATGGGTTCGATTTCTCATGGGATCGTGATTGCACACAGTTACTGAGGAGTCTTACAATAAAACGTAACAGCTATTCAATGCTCTGTGGTCTTCAATTTAACCAAGTGAGATCATTCTGTGGCGAATACATACAAAAAACTAAAACTAATATTTACGAAACAGTTCCAATAAAATTGCCAACAGTTTACATAGAACACTTTTTGAATACTTGAAATAGCAGTGGCAAAACTAAAACATGGTATCAGTTCATGAAGTTACTGACTGCTGATCTAGGTAACATTTGGTAGAAATAGACTATCTTGTTGGAGTCTGAGCCATAATCGTATCCAATCATTAGAGACGTCGGATGATATAGCTTAGAATCGATTATACTGGCGCACATGTGTTCACTCATTGTGTTCCACTAGGATACTAAGTTTCAAGATTATTTTATACTCTTGGGAACTCAATTTTTGTTATTGAATTACATACTTCACCTTTTATTACTAATATTATTACTATCTTAATCCTGATAATTTAATCTCACTATGCTGACACAGTGTAGAAGCTTAAACCAATATGCATATATATCAGGTTCTAAGATGACTGAGAGGTTTATTGAATGCTTAAGACATAACTTTCAAAAATAGTGGATATACAGTTGTTAACAGAACATAAATTAGATCAAAGCATCTCCAATGTTGGAACCTGCCGATCGGTGCTTTCTTAGCCAATCAGCGCTAATGGATAGCATAGGAAGATTCGAGAATATTCTCGTGAAAAAATAATGACTACTTTAACGTTCTTATTGTTGTGATTCCTTCCATCAAAATTGGTCTGTTGGAATATAATTAAATACCTGCACAAGTCGTGTTCTGATTTGAGTGGCTTAGTTTAGCGTTGTCCAGTATTCGAAGAACAAGCAACAAAAGAAGCTGGGTCGATAGGAAGAGCTAATTAAGTAACAGTCAAACATACACATAAAATTACTGTTAAGATAAGTCTGTAATGATATTAATCCAACAGATTTTTTCCCTCACTTGATCAAGTTTTTCAGGCGGTATAACTTCTTCGATTGATGGAGCCCGACCGGTTGCTTTCAGTATTGACCACAATGAAGAATTTGAACGCCATGCATATGAATCTAGAATATATTCCACAACTTGGTTCATATATTTGATAATTTCACGCGGGAAATCTATATTACGAATCAAAACTTCAGCTACCTGCAAGAAAAAAGAGTTTTATTGTTAGTATAGGCAGTGTTATGATGCCAAAAACTGTTGTGACTAAAAAGGTGTGATCAATTGACTGGTATGACCATGCGAGCATGAAATTACAGTAACAAACGCCTATGAGAGTGCCTAGTCGGTCTCTGGACGTCTCCCCGATGCCTACTCAATCCCAGGTCGGAATAGCGAGAACTCGAGCCAATAAGTCAACCAGACAGAATCGTATCATATTTCAATTATTCCTTTATATATACATAAACCAGACTAAACAGTCAGTCAATTAGGAAGTTAGCATCAATACAAAACAACGGAGACAGTGGCAGTGAATTGAAGTAACGTATACACAATCAATTAGCTGTAGTTCACAAATGGGAAAACACATACTAATAGCCAATAGTTTAGACAGTAGGATAGGGTGAGAGAGACAGTAATGATGGAAACAGAATGTTTACTTTACACATAACCAAGGTAATTGAAAATCTTCTAAAGCAGTATGAAAATTAGTTATTCTTTTTGAATCGCTCGACATAATAGAGACATATGGAGATGTGGGCATCTTTTATAAAGTGCATAGAATCAGGCTACCGCACTTGGAAACTTTAAAAGACCCAGTAAGTTGATGTCTGACGAAATCTATGCACGGATTCAGAAAGCTTGCTTGGCATTGGCCAACTTGTGCCATTGGTGGAGTAGGCGAGATATCCGCATGACAACGAAGGGGAGAGTATACTAGCACAGATATGCCCCGTGTTACTCTTTAAATGTAAAGCAGTTTGTTAAAGTGGAACAAATGCATAGTCTGCAGGTGTTTGATCATAGGTCTTTTCGAGGAATTGCTTATGTAACGTAAGACGATAGAGGTAGAAACTCTGAGATTAGACACAGGAAACTTAGTGAAGATGGAAAACTGGTTAACTGAGTCATTAATTTATAAATATTGAGGTGGTTGGAAGATGTGTTACGTATGCCAAACCACTATCTACCTAGATGTGCAATGATGGTCAGTGTAGACGTAGGTTAGAAGAAAGTTGGTGAGCTTAAACCAAAACATACCGTCGGTTGGTGAATTCGATTTTTCTTCATCTAAGATACGTTGGTACGTCTAGGTTATATGGTTGAGATTAGTACCATAACTGTGATTTTTTGTTCGATAATGTTTGGATTATTTATTACAAGTGGTTCATTTGTTAAGCATTTTCAAAAATGAAGCGATTTTTTTTGTCGTACAATAATGATACTTGGAATGCCTTTGCGTAATCAGTCTCATAACGACATATGAGCAATCTAGCAAAGTTTAAAATACTTATTAATAGTTCCTATATGTATTATTCGGTTATATATTTGTTCTTAAGCTGTAATATATTAATTTGCGTCTAGTTTTTTTTTCGCGTTTGCTTACACATTCTGAATGTACGTAAGAAAAACCTTAGAAATGGATATGATAATGACGGTAGCTATTTCTAACATCACAAAATATGATGAAAGCTTGGACCAATGGATGTGTCAGGTTCTATGTTGCTCGTGACACTGAGAGAAATGTGGTTTGCAGAATACATATTTGAAGATTACTTAATATACACAATCATTAAACGATTGATGAAATGATATATATGTATATCATTTGTGATGAATAAACTTTTCAAGGGATGATTAGACTAATGAAATCATTCCACCAATCGCCTGATGCTACGCAATGGCACGATGTGGCTGATTGGTGGTTAACCATGTGATAACCTTATTGACATAATCTTCTCCCCCCGCCGTCCCAATTGAACTGATATCAGAAGACAGCTAACTGAATGAATGGTTTCGTTATCGAACAAAATATTATGATTAGACGTCATAAACAATTGGAGGCTATCGACTTCTTAGGTCGCTTACCACCTGTAGAATCAGCAGTTGACTGTTAGTCTTAACTCTTGTTCATCATAGGTCGAATGATCTAATGAACTTTCACATTTGGTGCTCTCATGTCTACTCAGAATGAAATAACGTAAATTGATGATGGAATTCGTTTTACGTTAATATATTGTTCCTGTAAAGGGGTTCATTCAAGCAGAACATTAACTTAGTAGTGATCTCGTATTCCTTACAGTGAACAAGAATTCTAACCGTTCCTGCTACCTTCATGTGGTGGTCGGGCTTGCCTATCGTGATGGACTAGTCTAGCTATAATGGTTAGATCGATCGTTCCCTCAAGTTCTTTCATGCCAGGTAGGTCGGTTAAGAAGCGGTAAAACATAAGGCAGCAAACTTGAGGTCTGAGAGCAAAGTCGTACTGCTGATTGTGTAGAAGTGTTACGGTCGGGCAACTAGCGTGACAATGATGCTATCTTCCCAAAAAGGAAAAGTGAGGTTAGAAAAGATTGACCCTAAGAATGCACACCTCATCTTGTCCAATGGAAGTCCGTCTCAAGCGGCGAAGATCTTCCGAATACGGAACTAACGCACCAAAAATCATTTGTCAAAATCTCATGTGACCGGCCTCGAGCAGTTGTCACCCGGGAACTGTGGTCACACTTTCGGGTAGTCAAGACCTCTAATCCACTTTTCCTTTTAGGCACCACACGAAGAACATTTCCACGATATGGACAACTGGGAATTGGTAACCACTTTCATACTACTAACAACGCTCGAAGTCACCTTGTTTGTGATCAGACCCGTTCTGCTCCTTATGTTTCTAGTACTTTCACTTCTTATCCCCAACTTTCTTCCACCACCTTTTCCATGCGTGCCACTAGTACTAGATATTTGAGTTCTTGAAATGCTATCCCAGGTCTGCAGAAACTGCACTTTAAAGGTTTCAGGGTACAAACATTGTGTCGGACCGATCAACAAGCCTCTAGTGTCCGATGAAATCTCGGCCCGTATACATAAGGCCCGATCAGGCTTTTGCCAACCTGCGTCACTTGCGGCGTAGGCAAGACATTCGTTTACTGAAGAAAGGACGCGTTTACAGTGCAGCAGTCAGATCCGTTTTACTTTATCGATGTGAAACATGGCCTTTAAGGATAGAGGATATTCGTAGGATCCTAATATTCGATCATAGATGTCTCCGAAACATTGCTCGTGTTTGCTGGGACAACCGAGTAAGCAATGCATGGGTTAGGAATAGAGTACTAGGTAAATACGGTAAGGCTATTGATTAAGTAGTGAATCTTCACCGGCTGAGGTGGTTAGGACATGTGTTGCGTATGCCTGACCACCGTCTACCGAAACGAGCAATGTTGTCTGGTGTGGGAGTAGGCTGGAAGAAAGCTAGGGGTGGCCAAACAAAAACATAGCACCAATCCATAAAGTTATTGACAATTAGGCTGAGCCATGTTAATAGATGCAGACTACCTGGTTGGGGCCCACACGATGATCGTAACAAATGGTTAGAGACTTTAGGTGATATGGCTCAAAATCGATTGCAATGGCGCAGGTGCATCCACTCCTTGTCTTCCTCCAAATTCTAGTTTTAGAGCTTATTATAATTTTCTCTTTACTGAATCACTTTTTATCTCAAATCTCATCTCTGATCTCTATGCCTTTCCATTAGTACTTACTCTGTTACTACCTCCCCTACTCTGGGATTTGGTCCGACAATTTAATCTTTATCTGCTAATTGAGGCATGGCAACTTGAACTGATATACGCATGTACCAAGTTCTACGTTGTAACTGACTGACTGACAACAAGCCTCGTTAGCTGTCTTCAAAACATGTATACAGGACCATAGTGTGCTCATTCACTTGGCTTCATCTAGTCAATACGGCGAAACGGTGCGATTTACTCTTAGTTTATCTGGAATCTCAACAGCAATATCTCGTAACCTTGCTGGTGTAGGCATAACAATAAGTTTGCGGGCAGAAAAGGCACTTCTCCAGTGGGTTCCTGTTGAGTCATTTATGTGCTGTCCGTTTAAATGGTACATTGTGAACTCGGAAGCATAGGGATATACGCAGATGTCTCTGCAGTTTCTGCTTATGTCTCCCTCTACACTGACTGCAGCACAGATAGTTTAAAACATGACTTTTACATGAAGTTCTCTAGCCTCTTTCAGAAAGCTAATTACTCAGACACAGTAACCATGGAAGAAGATCTTAATGCCCCGGTCGGTAGGCTAAATCAGGCTGAAAAACATAATTGAGACGTTCGGCGGCAGCTACCGTTGAAGAGGCTTCGTAGACGACTGCCTCTAAATCTGGTAAACGTGTTTGGATTCTAACCACACTCTAGTGAGAGCACGTATTTCTATACATTTTATTGGTATTCTCTAACTTGAAAGTAGCTTTCGACGCCGTCGACCGACAAGTTCTGTGAAAGTGTTTGTCATTAAAAAATGTACCTCAAAAGTACATAAGCCTCATTAAGGTTCTCTACATGAAAATGACTGGTCGAGATAGGGCTTACTGAGAGCTGTCACGAAAATTGTCAGCCTCAAATGAAGTTCGTCACGGCTGTCTTTATCCCCCCACTTTTATATAATCCCGTTATAGATATTCTCTTAGAAGCTTCACTTTCTTCATTTAATTCCTCATGAACTAATCTCCTTCCAGAAAACCCACTTGTCAATGTAGAGAACTCATACAATATAGTCCTATTCAGTGAAGACGCTGACAATATGCAGTCTCCCGAATACCCTGAGTAACAATGGAAGCATATTTGTGACGCGTTTCTCTCAATATAAGTGCAAAATGTTACTCCAGAACTGGTCTGCATCATCTAGATTAATCATATCGAGTGAAGTAGTTGAGTACGTTGACCACTTCATTTATCTCTGGAGTCTCATCAACCCTGGTGAGCCAGTGTCTGACGAAATCTCAGCACGGATCCAGAAAGTTTTCTTGGCTTTTATCAAATGGCGTAATTTGTAGCGTAGGAGAGATGTCTGGATTTCAGAGAAAACAAAGTGTACTGCGCAGCGGTTTGGTTTGTTTTAACCCTACAGAAGCGGAACGTGGTTATGAATAAGATTTAGATCTTTGATTATACATTCCTTTGAGGTATAGCCAGTATATCACGGAATGATTAGGCAAGTAACACTCACGTTAGACATCTGGTACTACGGAAAAGTGGCAAATCAGTTGATGAGGTTACAAACATTTGCGCTAAGCTCAAAGATGATCATGATTAACTGACTTGGCAACAAGGAGGAAAATTATATTATGTAAAAGTATTAAAAAAGCTTCTTAGTTTTGGATAAGATTTGAAAACCCTGTAATACTCCCCTACTTAAATTGTTGTCGGATAGCCGTTAGCTAGAGTTGTAGGCCGTTTGGACTACCTTTATCAAACATTCCCACTCCTTGATCTCTTTGAAATTTATTAATGTTGAGTCTTTTTCAGCAACAGTCCCATCAATGATTATGTTTTTCGGGGCAGTCTTATCATGAAGTCTAAATAATCATTCAATACAATTCCCTTCACATCCTTTTTGCTTACGTAATCACACCATCACTTGTGGTTACTGTATAAATATTTAGTCAATATGTTTATGTTGCTATCATATGTCATCGTGCTCAAAGCTGGTTTGGATGAGTCTTTGCACAGTATATAGTCCAGAAAATAATGATAGTGAATTACATAAACACTTCTAATTGATACCTGACTGTATCATTTTAAAAATGTTTAGAAGGGAAACGTGATCGGGTAATGAGACTTATAAAACGAATGTTTATATCTTATGCAATACTAAGTTTGCCGAAATGCCATTCAGATAAAATATGATACGTACTTTAAAGAATTGAATTGAATCCAAACTCAATGCTTCCAATATCCATGGAAAGTGATGGTTAGGTGGATCACAACTCAACATCACTATTTCCATGCAACAAATGAATAAAGCCCGATGAAATGTATCCTGTGCTAATAATGTACTAAGATACGGACGAGAACGTGTTTGGTTTGAATTATTTGTATTGTTTAAGCTGGATAGTGGAGTAGTAGTTGCCAGTCTTTTGTCGATTCTGCGAATCTCATCAACTAAAATATTTTCCAAAGCCATGTAGTA
The DNA here is from genome assembly GCA_025215515.1 of Schistosoma japonicum. Lineage (NCBI taxonomy): Eukaryota > Metazoa > Platyhelminthes > Trematoda > Strigeidida > Schistosomatidae > Schistosoma > Schistosoma japonicum. Next base: position 11,521,251 of record CM046066.1, read on the forward strand.
CAATGGATAACACAGTTGTAATCGTTGTTGTGCAGCTGATATTGCTAAACTATTTGCTGCCGTTGATTTTATAGTTGCACCACTATTACTACAAGCGGTTGATTTTAATCCAGCATAAGCTCGTTGAAACTGTCCACCTAAATCTTCTAATCTTTCACGAATTGTAGATAGTGGAGATACAGAACAATGTGCATTGATAAGATCGACAAGTGATTCACTGGGTTCTTTGCTCCGACCATTTAATAAAATCTGTAAAAATTATATAAATTAACATTTACCAAAAAGATTTGCACTAATAAGTCGACTAGAGAAATAACATGCATAACAGTTCATGAAACACGTCTATGTCATTGATTCAATCTAGTGAAACAAGACTAAGTTGAAATAGTACAAGTAATTAACTTTTAGGAAATGTGATAAGATTCTGAAAGTTCACCTCACAATACGACTTAATTCATATATTTTATATTAAGTCACATAAACCAGTAGAAGCCAAATTAGCTGAATAGCCAGCTTTAAGGCAGAAATATCTTTCGAATTCAGTCTATGAATTATAGATTGTTAGTGTCAACATGATCTGCAATTTGCCGACCGTGCTGCTACCTCGACGTGGTGGTTGGGCTTGCCTATTGTGATGATTAAATCGGGCTATACTGGCTGGAACAATCGTTCTTCAAGGTCCTACCATGCCAGGCAGGTCGGTTGAAAAGTAAATATAAGGTCGGAGGACAAAGTCCGTACTGCTGACTGTACAGAGGTGTGACAGTAATAAAATGTTTTCCTTAGATAACCAGCATAACAGCGATGCTACCTTTCGATAAAGGTTGGGCGGTTATAAAATATTGACCCTAAAAATGCACATCTCACCTTACTTAACGGATTCCCGTCTCCGACAGTAAGGCCCTAACAAGCACGGAGCTACAACAACGAAAATCTCTCTCAAAAAGGCAGTGTAGTGTGTGTGTGGCCCCAAGCAGTTGTTCCTTTAGCACTGCGGTCACGCTCCCAGGTCTTTCAGATCAATCCTAATCCAATTTGCTTTTCAGGTACATCAAGAATAACCCTTCCACAGTGTAGACAACTGGGAAGAGATAACCGCCATCACACCTCTAACAACACACAAGATCACCGCCATTTTAATCAACCTCCTTCTATTCCTAATATTAATCCTGCAGCTGCCTTCAAGCCTAAATCCCTATCTTCAACTCCCTCCTGTGTCATCAGTGCCAACGATTCCGGCCCACAAAATAATGTCTCAAGTGTACTAAGACCACGCTCCAAACTTCACATTGATGCATTCAATGTATGAAACCTGTGTCAAACAGAGCAGCAAGCATCCCTAGCTAAGATATTAGAATACCATGCCATTGATGTACGTTGTGTCTTCGAAACAAGTATACAGCATCCTAGCGTGGTCATTCACTTGACCTCACCTAGTCAGAGTAAAGAACCTTCGCGATACACTCTTCGTTTATCTGGCGACTCAATAGCAACTTCTTGTGGACTAGCCGGTGTAGGTATTGCGTTAAGTATGAAGGACAGAACAGGCACTTCTCGAAAGGATTCCTGTCGACAGTCGATTATGTACCATCCGACTAAATGGTTCAGTAAGAACTCGAAAGATAGGGACACACACCGTTGTCTTTTCATTATTTCTGCCTACGCTCCCACTGATTTCAGCCCGGATAAAGTGAAAGATGAATTTTACAGAAAACTCTCTGAACTTTTTCACAGAGCTAAACACTCAGATTTGGTATTCATGGCTGGTAATTTTAACACCCAAATTAGTAGCTTGAATCAATCTGAAAGATTATTGGGTGAATGCTTCAGAGTTCATGCTTAGAGGACGGAAAACGGCGACCGTCTGCTACAACTATACACATACAATCGTTTATTTCAAGCAAACACGAAATTTAAGCATAGAGTGACATCGTCTAACATGGCGACCTGGATCTACTCAGCGGTGGACTCAAATAGACAATGTCGCCATCAGTCACCGTTGGAGAGGCTCGATAGAAGTTTGCCAATCTTTCTGGAGTATATGTTTAGGTTTTGATAATGCTCTGGTACGAGCACGCATTTACTTGCATCATACTGGCGAAGAAAAACCACTACAGGAAAACTCATTAGAATTCAGTTCAACAAAGAGACAGCCAAGATTGAATTTCAGAAACAACTGAAAAATCACTTAGGCAACTATAATGATGCAACCCAACTAGATACTGCTTGGTAAGATATCCAAGCAGCTGTGGCATCTATCAAATACTTAAATCAACATATCAGGAAATGTCAGTGGATCTCGATGGCTTCTGTTGAATTGATGGACTCCCGAAAACTTATCCCATCAGGCTCCGAACACAATGCGGGACGAAGAGTAATGAGACATAAACTGACAAAAAGTATGCGAAACGATCGTGAGTAGTAGTGAGTAACGAAAGCAAAGGAGATGGAAAAGGCAGCGGCGTTAGGTATAATTAGACAACTTTTCAAGTTAATGAAAGAAACCGGGGTTAACAAATCAGGCGTTAGTGAGACAATCTCCGAAAGAGATGAAACGCTTATTAGCTCTTAGTATAGACGTTTAGAACGATGGACTGAACACTTCAAGGAGCAGCTCAGTTGAACTTCGGCTGCTCTAGAACTTCCCACTATTTTAAAGCAGCCTGTGAATGGAAAATCGATTTAGGTCCCCCAACTCTTGTCGAAGTCGAAAAAGCTATAGGCAATCTAAGGTGGGGGAAAGTAGCGGGTCCGAATGGATTATCTCTAGAGGTCTTTAAGGATAGTGGTCCCACTTTGACAATTAGGCTGACTGATATTTTGACTAAAGTTTAAGAACTTGACATAATTACGTCTGACTAGTGTAGATCGTTACTTGTCCCAGTATATAAGAAAGGGTCATAACCGTCCTGAGATAACCATAGGGGAATTAGTTAGACTAATATAGTGTCTAAAATTCTAGCTTCTATAGTTATCAGGCGTTTAACTACCACTAGTGATCTACAGATACGAGAAAACCAGGCTGGTTTAAGACCTGGTCGCGGCTGCATAAATCAGATATTCACCATTCGTCAAGTTTTAGAACATAGATATATTTTTCGGCACCCGAAAATTGTGGTTTCTGACTTAAAATCGACATTCGACTCTGTTAACCAAGAAGTTCTACTGCAGTGTCTATCATTCAAAGGCTTACCCCAGAAGTGCATAAATTTTGTGAATGCTCTTTACTCAAACACTATTAGTCGTCTTAGACCTTATGGCGAACTGTCATCTGAACTTGTAATCTCAAGTGGTATTCGTCAAGGCTGCCCATTGTCTCTATTTTTATTTCATTTCATAGTCGATTTACTGTTGGAAATTACACTCTCATCGTTTGACTTTTCAGGAATTGATCTTCTACCAGGAGATCCTTTTATTGATTTAGAATATGCTGAGGACATAGTCCTGTTTGACGAAGACGCTAATAAAATGCAGAATCTTTTATCAGCAACAAGCTCCAACGCAACCATGTTCGAAATGTGTTTCTAACCCTCTAAATGCAAAACTATTGCCTCAGGACTAATCTTCGCCAACACCTGAGCTGAAGATAGGGAATGAAGTAATTGAGTGCATCAACCACTTCACTTATCGTGGAAGTTTGATTAGCCCTAATGAGTTGGTCGCTGACGAGATCTCAGTACGAATTCAAAAAGCTCGTTCAGCTTTTGTGAACTTACGTCACCTATGGCATAGACGAGATATTTATCTCTCGACAAAGGGAAGAGTGTACTGCGCAACAGTTCGCTTTGTCTTACTGTATGAGTGTGAGACATGGCCATTAAGGGTAGACGACACTGAAAGGTTATTAGTTTTTGACCATCAATGTCTTCGCAACATCATTCACATCAGCTGGGATCACCGAGTAAGTAATAACGAAGTTAGACGACGGATGTTAGGCATGGTGGTAACTCAGTTGATGAGGTTGTCAATCTTCATCGACTGAGGTGGTTGGGACATGTGTTGCGTATGCCCAACCACCGTCTGCCTCAACGCGCGATGTTGGCTGATATAGGAGTAGGATGGAAAAGTTAGAGGCGGCCAGACTAAAACATGGCATCAGTCCATGAAGTCACTGACTGCTGGTTTGAGTTGTGTCAGTAGCTGCAGACTACCTGGATGGGGTCCTCGCGAATACCTTAACCAGTGACTAGAAACACTGGGTGATATGGCTTACAATTGGTCATAGTGGCGCAGATGTATCCACTCGCTGCCTTTCCTTAAATCGTGAGCTTTAAATTATTTCATAGCTTTCTTTCTACGCTCCTCGAACCATATTCTATAAGTTCACACTTATTATTATTATCATTGAAGTAACTTCTACTAATGTGGTTTTAATATTACGGAAACTTGGACCGGTGCACAGATTTGCCAGGTTCTATGTTGATCATACATATATACAAACAAACAAGCAATTCAGATCTAGATATAATAAGTCAACAAACTTGGAAGTATGTTAAAATTGAGAACGCTAATGGGCTGATCAGAGACGAGTAAACTACCTAAGATTGTCGTTAGCATCAAAATCAGTTGGCCTATACACATCAGTATTGTTAATATCTGTCCATAGTAATGTGGGGTTTAAAAATCAACGCTTAAAAGTTAACAATTATAAAAAGTACAATGCTCAACACTTATAAAATTGATGAACTCTCAAGCAGAGACTTAAATAATTCTGTAAGAACTTGAAGAATGTTTACAATAAAATAGGAATCACAAGATTATTTTAATCCTGAGCTAACTTAAACTAAAACTAACTTGCAATTGGTTGAGATTTTGACTTCGAGCTTCAGGATTACTAAAGTTAACACCACCATTAAGACGGCTAATAGCACCAGCATTTGCATTTCCACGCCGTGTAGTTTCAGTGAAGCCACCAAAACCAGAGTTACTAACTTCCTGAAATAAACAAGGAAATTTTTTAAAAATGAGTTTAAAAGATTCAAATATCTTTGTTAACTCATGTATTGGGTATTACTACTATATTTATTATTTATTTAAAAACAAAATTTATTACAAATGGACACCGAGAATGGGTACATCGTACAACTAAAAAGATAATATTGTGATGAAATAACAGAAGGAAGATAACCACAATTAAAAGGTAAAATTTAACAACATAACAAGAAAACCACATTGTAGCCGATACATGTAGATTAGAAATACAACCAGGGAAAAATTTTAATTGCGGAGGCTCATCACACTTTTAAGGGGTTCGCTAGAGAAGTGGAGCTAAATTGGGACTGGTTTGTATTTTAGGTCACACCTGATATGATTTTAAGTCACTCCGTCGTACAATTTTAAGGATTTAGACTAGAGGAATCATAATACCCCTAAAGATGCTAGTTCTCCCGAGCTACGATATACTATAAACTGACCACCTCACCGATTTTTCTAGCCACTTCCAGCATTCGCGAACAACTAACAATATAGGATCCACTAGGATGACATTCATAAAACGTGACACCAAGTGAAGTATCATCATTGTACTCGAACACACATTACCGAACCTCAGTATTACTAACATGATGTTCCCACCAAGTGTCAGTAATGACAGCTAAACACAGAGTCACTGGAAATCCTCAGCTCGAAGAAACTAGGTTTCACAAATAGAGGACTTAAAGAAATCTAAAAAACAACGGATTATGTTTCCAATTGATAATTGTAGAATTCAATACCGTTTTAGCATGTTTTCCAGAAACTACCCAGATCCACAAGTTTATACAGTCTTATTATTATTACTCACGAGCATTCAGCAGAACTGGTTTCACTGAAATGCTGTAAATACGACATTTTACAGCCGGGCTCACAACCCGATGGCACCAATGGTGACCCAGCTCGACATAAGCCAATATGGCTTTTATTATCTGTAGATTGATTTCATATCTCACCACCACTAGCACATATACAACTACCCAGAAACACTAACCTTTTGATTGTTTTTAACGGTTCACCATAGAACGAGAGCACGTGTAGATCTCTACCGATTTTAGGGTACTCTGAATTTTGAAGGTAAAAAGTACATACCATACCCACAAATACTAATTGCTAGCTAATTAAATGTGATTTGGATGGCTTGTGTGTTATTGCACAGTAGCGTGGCAACTCAGATACACGAAGTTCTTGATTACCTTTACCGACTGAATAGACAATCTGAAAAGTGTGACGATAGCCAATGGTTTGAAAGTGATAAGAATTAGACTTAGGCCACGTCGACAGTTATTAAAATATTTACATGGATTTTTTAAATACGAAGACGGTGAAAGCTTCATATGAAGATGACAGGATACTATTTTGTAAACTTTTCCAAACAACTTCGTAATTTTAAAACAGATCAGACTGCTGCGCAGTACACTTTGTTTTCGCTGAAATCCAGACATCTCTCCTACGCTACAAATTACGCCATTTGATAAAAGCCAAGAAAACTTTCTGGATCCGTGCTGAGATTTCGTCAGACACTGGCTCACCAGGGTTGATGAGACTCCAGAGATAAATGAAGTGGTCAACGTACTCAACTACTTCACTCGATATGATTAATCTAGATGATGCAGACCAGTTCTGGAGTAACATTTTGCACTTATATTGAGAGAAACGCGTCACAAATATGCTTCCATTGTTACTCAGGGTATTCGGGAGACTGCATATTGTCAGCGTCTTTACTGAATAGGACTATATCATCTGAGTATTCTAAGACAATTAAGTGTGAGTTAAATTAATACTCATCGTCGAAAACTGATAACCGCAAAGGCCTCCGTTGTAGTAGCCAATAATTTAATAAACTAATCTATGAGATGCTAGAATAGGGTTTCAGATAAGCAGATCGTTACATTAACTCCTAAGACCCAAAAAGTGTTGGCTTCCATACATATTACGTAGAATCTATTTTGCAAATCGATTCCAATGAATCAAAGAAACGCTAAAGTATTGACAAATTAGAAATTATGGACGAGAACTTACAAGCATATATCGACGTGCCGATGGTGTTAGACCAACAGGTAAATGAAAATCAGACTGGACAGTGCTTTCTCCTATCGACCCAATCTCTTCTGATGCATTTGGGTTAAGGTAAATGCGTTCATCAAAGTTTCCAGTTCCGATAATATATTCCTCGTAATTATTGTTCAAATTTTGAATCGTTATCTCGAAATTTTCCGGCTCTAGTAAACTTCCAAGAACTGAAGGGTGAAGTTTGATCAAATCCTTTAAAGAAAGTATTATAAAAACCACTTTTCTTATAAAACTACTGCACAGTATACCTTGAAAAGATGGACGAAGAAACTTATACAAAACAGAACTGCAGGTTGCGAATTTTCGTTTAAGGCCTGAAAGTAACTTATAGTTTTTAAAAACATGTAGAACTTGTATATACTGTCACATAAAAAAAGGTAACCAAACAAACTATGAAGAGGGTATACAATTCAATCGATTGCTATTGACGTAAATTAAACATGGGCAACTTTTTGAGTCGTTCGACTGGTTTAATTAAAAATAACCCAGAAAATTACGTCATAATCTCGAACATAATTGAGATGAATTAGCAAAATGTGTTAAAGTAACGTGCATTATTTAAATGATATGAAAAATTCGACAATAACAAGTTAAATAAAACACTCGAAACATAAGTGGAAGACAGGACGTACTAAAAACAACCAGACTGATGGTATTCAGTTTGGAAACCTTTAAGACCATTTATACTGTTTTGCCTTTACCATAGTTTAAAGTGACGATAAATAATATCTTGTTTTAGATACACCCAATAAAATCCTAAAACACTAAACAGTCGGAACTCCAACTTAGCTGCAATTTAAGGTATGAAGACACACTTAATAAACAATGGTCGAGTTGGGAACAGTCAAGATACATAAACTTTGCTCAAGACTCCGAAGTCAGCATTGTGAGAAGCTCTAAAGTCAAACATAGAAAAGGACCTCAAAGTAAGTTACAGAATGACCCAACTTATTTATGTACGATTATATAGTGGACACTAAATCTACTTAACAAACTATACAAATGAAAAAAAATTAAGATAACAGAACAGATGGAAAAATCGTTTTTATGTTATTCAATACAACAAAAATGTCGTCGTATTAATACATCGAGAAACATAATGTACTTATTTCCTGAGGTTAATATTTAGATAATTATATTACGGCAGAATTTTAATTGTGAGCTGTTAATATGACTGCATTAATATCCAACTGTATTAAAAAAGTCCCTCAAAATTAGGACAGATTCTAACATAACTACTAAATCGACTAATACTAACCTTTTCAATCAACCTTAGTATAAATGGTCGGAAAAAGTGTTCCTTTACAGTTTTACACTCAACGTAATTAACGTCATTATCTTCACATATTTGACGTAGCATACAAGTTGGTTCATCATGGGGTGGGCACCAAGTTTTGCTTTGAGCTACTGAAGTTAAAAAATCGCGAGGCAAACCATTTTGATCCATATTAATCAAATCACGCCTTCTAGAGAGCATAACTGCACCAAGAATCCAGTCTAGACAGCAGGCTAATAAGTGATAGGAATTCACTAAATCATCGGTGACTGCTGGAAAACTTGCACGCGATTTGATAAATAACAGCCATGTAAATCTGAATAAGTCGGAACCAGTTGGACGCACTGTAATGAAAAGAAGGAAAATGTTTGAACATAACTTAAGGCTTTTAAATAAGTCCTCCCAATGCTTCTTATATCATGTTGAATAAGCACCAGGAAAAAAAACATGGAACTTGATAACTACATTATCGACCAAAGTTTATAAAACATAATTAATGCAGTAAGAAATTAAAGGGGAAAGTGAATTTTATTTTTCAAAAAGGTAGCGAAGAATAGACTACAATTGATAGAGAGAAATAGCGTGAAATTTAACTAATCAAAGTATTTAAAGCATGTGAAACATCACTCTTGTTCATTTGAAACTACAGTCTTACCTGCATATAGTGCCCAATCATAGAACAGTATGGTGAAGTCGATAAATAGCATAGTTTATTGTTGAGTGGAGCTAAAGGCGAAAAGGTCAAACGTCGTTTCTAGTTACCTAACAAAGATTTTCTGATGTTATTAGCTTTGTTTTGAAAACACTTTGATCACTCACATATTACACAGTGATTAGTGTTGAAGTTAGACATGGGGTACTAGTCGAAGTTAACAAACCGGATAGGTAGGCTGTGGATTCCTATCGATTAATTTGGCTTCGACACACTATGTACGCACAACCAACGCCTAACTCAACGTATTATGTCAGTGTAGATTAAAAGAGGTCTAGGGACAGTAAAACTCAGACGTGGTACTAAAACCATAAATTCATTGATTATTGGACTAAACCATGTCAATACATTCAAACTATCTGGTTGAAGCCCGTGTCAATATCGTGGTCAGAGGTTAAAGACATAGATAAATCGGTCTTAATCGCGCTGTCTTTTCTTACATTGAGTTCTAAAATTAGTTCATAACTTATCCCGAAAATCCACCCTATTTTCTCGGATTACTTTTTCGATGCTTCGATACAGCGACTTCCGATACTTGGGTACTCATCTCGGATGATATGACGGCTTAGGTCAATCGAAATTTACGACAAGCTTCATATCAATTACGACTTACTGATTGATCGACAAAACGTGGACTGATGATACTGATAGGAATAAGTCCGTGAGAAGAATGAGAAGTAGGGAAAAAAATGAGATGAAAAATGCTCTCGCCAACGCCTTGGTTCTCAACCAAAAGCTTCTTTTAACAACAGACACTGACACAGTGGCACATCACTAAAGTAAATTACAGCTTTGAAAGCTATGGTTTAAGCCATATTCACTAAGGATAGGATGCAATGACTACTGGGAAAATCAATCACATAATGGAAATAAGACTTAAAATCACACGTTTAGCAGTGGACGCTATCTAGCACTGCAACATTCCAAGTGGCTTGGATTGCTTTTTCTTTACTGTGAAATGATAGATTTAGGTTGATAAAGTCACAGTTAGTATTACGGATATACTGATCAAAGTGCTTCGCAGTTCGTAAATAAGTTGGTTCCGTGATTCGATTCCTTTTTAGAGGCAAAAACTGATCAATATAGAAGTCAATAGGATGTCTAATTAACTAAAAAACTTTCACAATACATGCATTATGAGAACTTAGGTAGAGGAACATATTACTTTGGCTGGTCTCATATTCCGTATCAGAAAACAAAACTCCAAACGACCGACCGAAATTGCGGAATATCACCGACGAGACGGAGAACTGACGTTCCAGAAGCTCAATACGATCTCTCATGTCATCCATCATATCTGTCATATCAGCCCATTTTCTAATACGATGAAAAAACTATATAGCTTGATAACAAATATGCAACATACCTGAACCATACTCATTTTGGCTGCAGACAAGCAATCGTGATAGAGATACATATGCATTATCTACATGTTCAGAAATTCCATCGGACAAACAACGGCGGCAACACTCATAAAGAGAACAAACAAGCCACTGAATCTGGTCACCATCAATGGAATAATTCGCCCAAACATCTTAATGACATTAAAAACGACTTAGCTGGATTACCTTTGTATTTATCCCAGGCTTCTTCTCGAATAGAACTATCTATACACAGATCTTGACAGAGGTCATCAAAGCGTTTCTCGACCGGCTCTTCATAATCAAAATCTAAATTGTGCATCTCAGTCAAACCAAAAGCCCACCCGCGCGTCTTCAATACCCAATGTCGTTGTACCGAACACTTGCTATTCGTTGTTCTTTACTAGTTTTCGGATCAACGGTGTTATACACCAGAGGTTGTATATTAGCAAAAATAAACTAGTTCTAGTAAATTCAACGTATAATAGTTTGCTGTTATGATTCATTTACTCTCTTTTGTTATTACAACTTTGATTTTTATAAAATATTAACCCATGCTACCATTCGTTTCTGCTTTCTGCCTTTCACTTTTCTAATGAATAGTTTTATTTGCCGGATTATTTTGTTTACTTTCATTTCACTTATTGTTTAACAATAGGTACACAAATCGTTCGGTGCTGTGTTATGATTCTAGGCACTTAAAAAGTTAGAAGTTAGTGAGATGCTAGTTACAAAAAGCAAAAAAATCGGGTATAAAACAGGATTATAGGATTTCAAGTGGATGGTGCTAAGCACATAAGCAGTAGAGAAAGGTTTGGGAGTTATCTAGGACGATATGTTTTGTTTGGTGAGTAAGAACGGCTATGAGATAAGGTTGAAGTAAATTAGGAAGACGTGGATAGTTATGATGAGCAATCGAGTTAGTGTTGGTATATAAGGTTATGTAATTGTTGGTGATAAAGATGATACGGGTTTTCTTGAAGCAAGAGCACTTGTCAGACGATAGTGAGTCATGGTAATCGCTTGGTCCACTCTCGTTCCAGAAGAGAGATGGTGAGCAGCGGTGAAGGGCGTATTTTTAACGCCTTGTTACGTCTCGTTCTATTCGACAGAAGAAACCAGATTATTAGGGGATTGGTCTATATTTTATTATCGTGGGAAGGAGATAGTGGAGCGCGATCCTAGTTATTCAAACATACAATGCTTCTCAATATTCAATATGAGATAATAGGAAATATAATCCCAATAAAGAATAAGAAAGTAAATGAATACTTCAGGTTTATTGTTTTAGCGTATGCATAAGGTTTAACGTCAACTTTTAACTAGTCACCGTAAGTTGCTACGTTAGCTTCCTCCTAGAATCGACTTCCGTAGGAACATCGGTTTCACCAATATGTCAAACACAATCATCTCAGTTATGCCACTGTACCTCAATGGATAATTACTAGTTTGTCCAGCACCTGGTATTCGATCAATGGTAAACAGTCTGTTCGTATTTGACGGTACTACGTGTATGACATTTACTTTTAGAACTTGTTATTTAATCATGTAGCGTTTACATTCTCCCACAATTGATGGTTGGATACTTGGTGAACTTAATCTCCTAACAGTGACCAGAGCTTGGAAAATAACAGAAGGTAAGATAATGAAGCAAGAATATCTGAGTAAGTACCGCGAGCGGGCTACCCAACACCATGTTGATGAGGCACGTTTTTCCCATGCACTATCCAGTTAAGAGGTGTTTACTCACCTGCCTCTTGAGTCGCTCTAAAGTCAAAATAAAAGAAGAATCTACTTCAAAAAATACTGATGAACTCCATCACACCTAAAGAATTGCTTCACTGTTTGTATAAAAGGCTAAAGTACGAAAAGAAAATGTTCAATTATAATTGATAAGTGATCTGTTTCCAGAATGGTTTGGTAACCTGGAAAAAAATAGACATAATGTAGATATCTTGTCCACGTAAATGCACTAAAAAATCCATTTTATTTTAATGTTTTTCTTATTTAATATTTACAGAATTGAGATTTCGGAAGTCACATGATTACATTTTAGACTGAAATTAAAACGGTGGACATCCCTGCCTGGATAATCGGTTGTGCCCATTTATTGCTTTTAGCCACTTTGAAGCCTTCACGTTTTCACTTCTTGATTCCGTAGTTATTTTGTCAGGGAACCAATCTAACAGCAAGTATGGTGGTTCATTATCTAGATAAGCCAGTTTTAACCAATCATTACTTACTGAGTCGATGTTCCCTTGTTTCTGTATCTCAAAATATTTACGTTTTCTTGAAATAACTATAAATGGACCTTCGAAAGGAGGGTTAAGTAGGTGATTTTATTTTGTCACATCTTATCCATACGTTCGAGTAACTGCTTAGATCCTTAGGTAGAATGTCGCTCGTGATTGTTCACGAGTATTAATTGGCTTAATCTTAGACACTTGGTCACGTGCTTGGTCTGCGTAAGTTCCTAAATCAGGCATTTTACTGCCAGTGTGAGGGTTAATAAACTCACCTGGTGGTTGCAGAGTTGTCCAAAAGACTAGTTCTGTTTCCAAACATTGCGAGTCAGTTTTAATAGCTGTTCGTATTTTTAACATAGCTAATGGAAGGAATTCTATCCACTAACTGAGGTTTGAATGAGATATATGAGCGGTCTTCAGTTGACGATGGAACCATTCTACCATCTCATTCGCTTGAGAATGATGTGTAGTGCAGCGCATTCTGTTTGAGCCTAGCAGTTTAGGTAGGTTGTCGAATAGTTCAGATTCGAACTGAGCTCCTCTGTCCATCTTTATTGTTATAAGTGTCATTCAATTCTGTTTGTAAACTTTGGCCACTGTTTCGACTGTGATGTTCGTGATTGGTGCGGCTATAGGAAACCTTAGTGAACATATCTATACATGTAAATAGATACGTAAAACCATTTGAATGTTGTAAGGGTCTACTAAATCGATATGCACATGAGCGAAACGTTCATGCAGGTATAGAAAATCTCTGACGAGTGAATTTGTGTGTACATCCTTCTAAGATTAGGCCATACGTATCTAGCATTGATTAGTTTATTCGAAGATTTCACATCAGGGTGAGACGACGAGTAAAAGTTATGAAATATTAATCGTTGCATATTTTTGGGAGCGAATGGTCGTGACACTCCTTTTGTTGTGTCACAGTAAATCAAAACACCTTCTGTAGGTGATAGGAGCTGTTCTAGTTTGAGACTATAGCTTTTAGCTGACAGTAGGTTTTGTAATTCTTAGTCATGTTGCTGGCTGTCTCTCAGATTCTCGAAATTCGCTGTAGACTGTTATATTATATTCATTTCTAGTTGAGACCACGCGTCTGCCGCCTGATTGTCTTGGCCTTTCACGTGTCGGATTTCACTAGTGAACAGTGATATGTAGTCGAGATGTCGAACTTTTCGAAGTGAGTATTTATCGGCTTTTGCTTCCAATGCATTGGTTAAGGATTTGTGAATTGTATATACTATGAATTCCCTGCCTTTGAGCATGTGTCGGAAATGGTTAATGGTTAGGTAGATTGTGAGGTGTTGTTAACCGAAGTTAGAATATCTCGTCTTTGCTGGAGTGGGTTTTTTTGAGAAGAATGTAATCGGTTTCTAGGCGTTTATAACTAGTCGGTTAAAAGTACTGCCAATAGCTTTGTTCGAAGCATCTACCATTGAAGCAAATGGGAAGTGAGGACTAAGATACATTAATGTAGGTGCTTGAGAAAGTTTATCATTTAATTGGTTAATAGCCTGGGCGGCCCCATAGGTCATCTTGAGTTCTTTTGGTTTTCCTTTCAGTGAATCCGTCATTGGTTGCATTAATTGTGCACAACCTGATATGAATCTGCAATAAAAGTTTATTAAACCAAGAAAACTTGAAAGTTGTGTTAGGGAGCTTGGTATAGGGTATTGTTCATTAGTTTCCACCTCCTGTTTGATTGGTATAATTCTTTCGGGGCCTGTGGCATATTCAAGGAATTTTAGTGTTTACGCACCAAAGCATTTAATTTGATGTATGTTCATGCCATTTTCGTTTGCCCGTTTCAACACTGCTCTCACATGTTGTTCATGTGATTTTAAATCCGGGATTTCAATTAATAAATCACCTATGTACTGCCGTGCAAATGGTATATCTCGAAGTAGATTATCGATAAACTTCTGTAATGTTTGTTTTGTGTTCCGTAGGCCAAATGGCATACGTACAAACTCGGATCGTCCAAAAGGTGTTGTGATAAGTGTCTTCGGAATATCTTTCTCAGCTACTGGAATATTGTGACATGCCCTGACTAAACCGATTTTAGTAAATACCTACGTATCTTGTAGGCTATTCGTAAAGTCTTGGATATTCGGTATCGGGTACCTCACTGGTACCGTTTGACGGTTATGGGCTCTGTAATCCCCGCATGGTCTCCAATCGCCTTTATTTTACTTTGGGACCATATGCTAAAGAGATGTCCACTGGTTATCAGATGGACGTATTATACCCAGCTGTAGCATGTAATCGAATTAGTCTCTAGCTATTTTAATATTATCAGGTGCTAGTCTCCTGGGTTTAGCGAAAACAGGTGCACCTTTCGTTTTGATTGTATGACTTACTTTTGGAAGGTTGAGTGTACGATTTCGTTAGGTTTGGAAATTCGGCGAGTATATCCTGGAACTTTGCCGTTGTTAGTGGCGGAGTTTGTGATAAATTTAGAGATGTGATATGACTTTCTGTACCTTTCGTATACTTCAAAGTTCCTTTTAATTTCAAACATTGTTTTATGTGTCAATTAGTTATTCATTTCTTTCTAAGAATTCCATTCCTAATATTGCCAGATCTAGACCGAATACAGTGAAAACTCAGGGAAATTGCCTTCTAACCCCCAAATCTAGCGTCATAGACCTCTGGCCAGACTGTCGCTATTTTAGTCTTATTGGCAGACTGAAGTGTAACTAAGGAAGTTCTCCAACCTAGTTCAGTTTTATTCTGAGGAAGGATACAAAGTTCAGCAGCAGTACCCACCAAAATGTTCAAGCCTGAGTTTCTGTCTTCAACGTAAAACAAGCGACTGTTTAGGCACCCCTCCTCAGTCATCGTAACCTGAGGAGTAATTCATTTAGTATATTCTTCGAGGTCTGTTTAGGCCAGGCACATGGTTGGCTGCATTTGGTCAATTTAACACCGAATTTCCAGTGATACCAACAAAACTGCCCAGATTGTCTGAACCCTTTCGACCTGTTCTGTGTCTTGGATCTCGGTAGTTGTGGTGACCTATTCCTGTCTCTATGACCCATTTGCGTTCTGCTGACAGCCTCTGTGAGACTCTTAACACTCGCAATTAGTTGTGCTATGATCGGATCATTCGCTGATTCTTCTTTTTGAGTATTACGTATCATTCTTGATGTGGTTAGTGGACCTCTTTCGATTATTCTATCTGCAATACGTGCTAAATGAGACAAAAAGGTTTCAGGATCTTGTGCATCCAAACAGTGTTGAGCGTAGCGTGGGGGAGCTTGTATCCATCCGTTTTTAAGGACTGCTTAACTCACTGTGTTGTCACCCATTAAAGCTTGGAGATTACGCAAAATCTGTGATGTTGCCCTATCACCTAATGTTTCTCCTTAGAAAAGCCTTTAGATTCTATGCCCATCTGATAATGATAGACGATTCATTATTTCTCGTCTTAGGATTGGTGTATGGTTGAGGTGTTGGTAGACTTAAAATCAAGTCTCGGACTTCTTCGGCTACCGAAAAGGGTAGGACTGAACATAAATCTCGATAGCGAACTCCATTAGACTTAATAATGTTTCTCGTGGAATAATGCTCCATTTGAACAAACCACAATTCGTAGTCACTACAACTGCATTTTGGTAGTCGCATTTTCGTAGTCATAACGGTGTCTATGTTTACCGATGATATATTCTTCAGGCTTTTGGTTTCTATTTAGTCTGACATGTTATATAAACAACATAATAATGTAATAAAAACGGAAAATTAATGAGTCTAACAGTGGTACATAGTGACAAAAATGAAGTACTATGTTTAAAAAATATATACATAATCTTAATTACTGCAAAACAGTAGGCTTATTTTACGACTGAATACGAAAAGAAATTGTGATACGTATAACAGAAATTAAATATTGTGTTCAATACAGAGCTCATCAGTTTGACGCCTTGTTAAGTCCAGTTCTATTTGACAGAAGAAACCAGATTATTAGGGGATAGGTTTATATTTTATTATCGTGGAAAGGAAACAGTGGAGCGCGATCCTAGTCATTCAAACACACAATCCGTCTTAATATTCAATATAAAATAATAGGAAATATAATCCCTATGAAGAATAAGAACGTAGATGAATCTTAATACCGAGACTATGGAACGATGTTGTACGAAGACAAAAAATCAGAATCAGGGGATGAGATGGCTCAGTAATTAAGCGCTTTCAAGAATCATACTGCATCGCGGTATGTGTTATTGTGTTTGTAGCCCTTTCTGCTATTATCATCCTTAGATACAACTTAACTCACATCAGGTCTTGTATTAATTATGAGCCTGTTAGGTTAGGGTTGGTCAGGTTAAAGGTGTAACTTAAATGTGACTTAACACAAGTTGAGCAGTTGTGTTAGGCTATTTGATCACTCAGTTGGAAGTAGGCTAAGCGATCTATCACGAGAATAATCTGGTTGGGCCAATCATAAAAACCTATCATTCTCAATCTTATAAGGGAATAGTTTATAACAGTAAGGCCGAATGCACGATATATATTCACTGCTTATTTACTAACCTTTATTTGACGCTTTAAAACGTCGATTGAGATTTTTAAAGTATTTTATCCAGAGATAGATTGTTATTCTTATGGAATGAACCATCAAGCTAATTTCTATAGAATCTGTTTCAATTGTTCGGGGCTGAATATGACTATAATAGTCCCGTTGGCTGATGAGATTACTGAATTTACCATAAACTTAACTCGCAGTATGTCGAGGTCATTGACAGTCTCATAGCGAACCCAGATAGCTTTATATTTTGAAATATCTCGGGAGTAAGGTGGCCTCACCCACAAATGTAGTGAATTTAATGCGCGGTTTTCATTTATCTTTTATCTGTACACGAATCTTATCGCCGAGCTGCATTTAAGTAACCCTCCTCTGTAAATCGGGTGTGAGTTTATGACCTTTTGAATGATACAGACAAACCGTCTTACGAAACTACGCCTTTTTCCTTTCTTTGAATTTAGCGGGTTGCACATGGCAAGGCAATAATCACTTGATTTTTTTCACATGAATATGATCGAGAGTATGCAGAGAAATTTTACTTCTTTAGTACATTGTAGAAAACGATTTTATCTTTTTCATATTGAGTGATAACATAATTAAATGCAGGTGGAGTAAATTCAACTGAAAATCTGGGGGAAAACACGGCTCATGAGGCTTAATTGATGTAAACACGACCCTCAACTAATCCTTTGCAGACATTTATGTCGCTTAAAGTCGACTACTTTCCTCCATTCATGAATGTCTAAAGAGTTATGTATTCTACCACACAAAATTTAAGCGAATGTTTGTGCTTTAAGTACCTTAACCAAGGGACTCACTTTTGACACTGTCAATGATCGAAAAAATCACAGATTTTC
The DNA here is from genome assembly GCA_025215515.1 of Schistosoma japonicum. Classification (NCBI taxonomy): domain Eukaryota; kingdom Metazoa; phylum Platyhelminthes; class Trematoda; order Strigeidida; family Schistosomatidae; genus Schistosoma; species Schistosoma japonicum. Next base: position 11,539,275 of record CM046066.1, read on the forward strand.
CCAGAAGATTGCTTTCAGTCCCTAAAAATTCTGACGCAGATTATTCTAGGTAATGTTCATCGATTAGTTTCATCATTGAATAGTATTTAATTCCTTAGCGCCCTTAAAATACTAAAATGTAGACTCTTCTCCTTAAATACGCCCTATCTCTTAAAATTTAGACTATGCTAAAGCAACCAATAGCACACGAGTACTGTTCGGTGTAGTTCGACCATCTAGTACAGACTGTATGTTCACAAACAAAGTTTTTAGTATACACCCTTTCAAATGTGGCTGCACTGAGCCGAAAACATCCACTCCATTCTGGATTGCATCTTCATTTACAAAAATGAACAGTAGACCCCTTCCACATGCAACGCGTATATGAATCATCGTGGCTCATAACAATTGTTCACAAATAGTTAGAATGAAAATCCTGCCCTTGCTCTGATGTTTTTTCTTGATATTATCTTCATTCTGTTCCCCAGTCAGCAATTAAAGCTTTTATGGGCTCCCCAAGGTTATATGCGATCACGTACTCAGGTATCTAGAACTAAGAATACGCTACTAGAAGGAATATAAAAAGGAAACAGCTACATTTCATGAAAATTTTTTAAATAGGCTGGAAACGCTTGCACAATAGCCCTATGAGAAGGCAGGCATCAATATGAAGACAAGCCAATTGATAACTTCGTCTGAAGCTCGAAATGCTTATCTTTTAATCCAGCGATCCACCAATAAGCCGATTCCAGCGTCTTCTAGTTGTGTGGTCCCAGTGGAAAGTCTGCATGCTGGCTGACACTGTGGTTCAGCTAGCCAACCAATAGCGCCTAACGTCCAAGGCAACGTCCAAACGATACCAGTTCGTCTGCTGATTTTTAGGAATAACGATGATCTTCATACTCACTAGTCGGTGAACGGGCTCTTCGAAAACTGAAGCAATAAAACAAATGCGTTTTACTAATACAAGCAAAGTTCATTCTCATGTCTTGATTGAGATTTTTTCCCGAAAACTCCTCTAAGCTAAATGTTCTCATATTCCCTAAGCTAAGACGTTGTTCCGGACACGTAGAAGATAGTGAACATTATCTGAATGTTCAAAGAAAGCTAGTGTAAGGATCTTACAAACTTATAGCGGTAAATAATCCTCAAAATAAATAGTTGCATAGGCTCTCGACATTGATGCTGACCATGTTTGTTTTAGCGGGACACTACTAGTTGAAGGCACGCGGTCACACATTCACCACCAGATCACGACTCGAACCACCGTGTGTAGCATTTCTCTCTAGTTTGCCAGCCTAGACGTTGCTATCCCATTAAAGCTCTGTTTACGATCAAGTATAATCCCGCTTCCGTCCTACAGTGCCTTCTGATTTCTTCTCATTCGTAAGAGTGGGTCCATTCGATAGAAGTGGCTTTGGTTATACGACAAGCGTAACTTGGTCATATATCTGGGTACACTTTAAACTTCCAACCTCTCGATACTCACTAGAATTATGAAATACACTGTCTGAGACGGCTCATTTAACTATTTAGTATCCATTAATCTGTTTGCACCCCAGTCTAATGATATTAAGAAAAAACACATCTTCGTCATAAAATCTGCTATCTGCAGTGGATAGCTGAGCGAGCGACACCTATCAAATTGGTGTAGTCGATGTGGTATATCTCGGCATCTCGAAAGCCCTTAGTTGGATTATTCATGTTTACCTCATATATAAACAAGCAAGTATAAGTCCGCAACTACACATCCGGCCTGAGTCTTGTCCCACAAGTCAGCCGTTCGAGAAAGGAGCAAATTATTCACATTATTCGGTTACAGGATTTTGCACTGGCGTTCCTCAAGGTCCAGTCTTATAACCAGTTCTTTCCATAATTTACAGAAACAAATTAAATTTAGTCTGAATAATCATCTAAGTAGGAAAATGCAGAAACTAGAAATATAATTCGTCAGGTTGGACTGTAAGCCACATTCCCCCCTCCTTGTAAGTAGTCATGTCGTGGAATTCCTTACCGTGATCGCCTACTGACCTACTAATACTTTTATCATTGCATATCTCATATACTCGCGTGTTTACGTGGAGGAGTCGGTGATTCATTGCTACTTGATACAGAAGCCCGTCAAGTGAAAGTATTCTGTACTCCATCTATAACCATCGGAAACCATTTGAAGTTTGATCAGTGTGTAGCGTAACATACAATTTCTCTGTTAGAACTTGAGGCACCTTCAAATTGGTTGTTTTCACGTTTGTTGGTTATGCCTAAAAATAAAGGTGAGATAAACAGGAGAGTTATGTTGCTCGAATTTCATACTCGAGCTTTCGATGGTTTAATATGTTAATCCTAAAATGTAGGTAAGGGAGGAAAGAACCGACGTCGTGGAAAAAATGAGAATGAAAGTCAAAAACGTGACTTGATATATAAGGAAGCTGGTCAAGGTACGTCTATAGTTTGCAAGTTCTGTGTACATTTTATGTTACTTCATGGACTTTAAACAACCCTATGATTATTTATGAAGCTGTTCATGCAGACAGTTTCGGGGAATGCTACTTCAATTTGCTGATGCGGACTCTTAGGAAGTGTCTTCAGTCTTCAGTGATAAGGATAGTAGGTCTGGTGAACCGTATTAATCTTTGCAGTGGTTTTCCAGTGTAGATGTAGCTTCTTAAAAAGGTTCACCGATGGAGCCGACACCTGCGCAGGTAGCACGCTCTAGTCGTTGACCACTCGATGTAAGAAACGGGTTCCCACTCTAAGTTTATTCGATCTTGATTTTCGAACCATTTTAAGGTGGCCTCTGAAATGGTTAGTTCTAGAGAGAGCAAAACAATAAGACAAATTAGCACCTAAGTCATTTTTGAAGATACGGAATGTCAATATAAGATCACCTCGTTTTCTACGATAAGGGGAGAAGATCTAGGCGTTTCAATGCTTCATCGTAAGGGAGGTTTGAAAGGCCTGTTACGCGTCTGCCCCACGACTATCAGTACGCAAGCCGGAATGAAGAACACAAGATTGATGAACCAACCAAATACTTGTATTTCATACAATCATTTATGTATACATAGAATCAGACCACACCGTCAACTAATTAGGAAACTAACATTTATAGCAAAATAGGAGTAATAGAGAATGTAAACTGAAGTAGTGTATACACAATCATTTAACCATAATTCATAAATGAGTAATGTTATGCTAACGGTTAATTAGTTAGACGGGAGGATAGGGCAGGGGCCAACGTAATAGTAGGAACAAAATGCTCACTTTGTATACAGTCAAAAATAATGAAATAGTCAACAATAAAACAGTTCTCGACAGTAATCAACCTTCTTTCAGTGCCCGGCATATCAATTAATTGACTAGTCAGCTGAAGTTTCATGGTCTCTAATCCTAGGAATATTTGAGCACCATATATTTAGACGATACGGACAGAATCTAATGCCATGTCATGTGTTCTAAATCTTAAATGCAGTACTATGTAGTCACTATCAGAGCAGGTAAGAATTGAAGGTTTGGTGTACCATCAGAATGTATATAAAGCCTAGGTCCAATAATGATGGTTCACTTTCCAAGGCAAGACGTGTCGGCTTTTTGACACTTGGTTAGTGCATATTAAAGGCTAGTTAATAGTAGGTTATCCAAATATCTATTCTGAGTCGTGAGATCCACCCAGTTGGTGTAAGACGTCTTGAAGTCCCCGATGATGAGATACTCGTCGGTTTCGCTCACGTGCAGATGCGATTTAAAACGAAATCATCAAAACAAACCCCAATGGTTACTAAGCTATGACAAGACAACAATAAATCAAAATGTATTTTAACAGTTTAAATGCATTTCCGTTGTTATCTGCTTATTTTTGTTTAATGTTTTCATGAGAATGTAGTATCTTCTCATGGTATACTTGTATTCATAGAATATGCAAAAGTTGAGCGCTTATTGGGTAACGGTCGTTTGGAAGCCTATTGTTTTGATGGTGTTAAAAGACTGTGTCATATTCGAGGGAAGTTACGTAAAAAGGTATGGCTATTTATGTATTTTGGTAATTTTCTATATAGATGTAATTCATTATTGTTTAGTTGTATGGGCGTTCTTGTTCCAAGTTGATACTAGGCTTTTGTAAAAATTCATCGCTCAATAATTAAGGTGTTCACCTCATCTTGCAGATCCCAACAATTTTCCACTTATCAAGTTCTAAGCAACTTGGCAGCATCACTGATCTTCACATTGGGTTTTGTGGTCCCCTGTCTGATGGATTGATTTACATAATCTTAGTCATATTGTTTATTTCTATTATTGTGATGTGCGTTCCCGTTCCTACTTCCTTAATAAATTGCCGATCCATGTTAAAATTAGGACAAACCTTACTTTTAATGTACACTATTTTATTTTTTTGTTTTTTCCTTTCTCAAAATCACTAAGGAGACAAATTTAATGTTAGATTAGTACTAAATAGTTAACATCTAGTCAGCTACCATTCTTATAAAACGAATGCACTAAAATAAAGGCATACTTAAAACGTTCTCTCATAGTATTAAACTAAAACATTTGCCGTATATAGATTCGCATACACAGCTGCTCATTACCCAATAAACTAAATCAAATTAGGTAAAAGGAGGTTCGAATCTATGGGAGATTTTTCAACAGTAATAGCCTCTGTTTAATAAATTTCCAGACTACTCTATTCTACGCTTTTCATTAGTTCGAATCGGTCTATTTTGCTCCAGTAAGTTTTCCATACCACTATAGTTAGCTAATAAATGGCTTTGCTGTTCGAAAATCTTAGTAACTGTATTGACACATTTATTCACACTTGATGGTCATCAAAAGTTTCACTCTTCAGCTGTACGCCAGCTAAAGGATGATTATACTGCTCAGCAGTACGCTTTGTATGAACCTATGGCTGTAAAACATGGGTTATATAAAGACTTGAGGTCTTTGATTATGGAGATCTTCGAAGCATCGCTGATGTATCTAGGGTAGACCGATTAAGGAATGCTGATGTTATGTACTAAGTACTACCATACGTGACTAGTTAATTAATGACTCTGTAAATCTTCATTGGACGACGTTTTTGGGACATATTACGTATGCCTTGTAATTAGCTTCAAGATTGCCGAAGTTAACATCATCGTTAATACAGCTAATGGCAGCAGTATTTTGATTCCCACGCCTTGTAGTTTCAGTAAAGCCTATTACTTATTTATTTTATTTTTTATTTATAGGTATGGATCAGTAATGGTGATATCATTTTAATTGGTTTACGAGACTATCAAGATAACAAGGCCGATGTGATTATGAAATATTTAAACGATGAAGCTAGAACACTTAAGTCATTAGGTAGATCCTTTTTTATTTCCGTTCATGCTGTCGTTACAAAAAGATAAGCCGATAATATTTTAAATTTGATGAATATATATGGATAAGTATGTTATAAATAGCTCTGTTATGTATAGTTCACAGTGTGTACAGTTATTTCAAAATATGGCTTTTTGTAAACCAAAAACAGTATTGTTCTATTACCGAGTAACAAATTTTTTCAACTTATGAAATTTTTAAGTTTCTAGTACTGAAAATATGTAGACGACAAGCAATTTGTTCGTTTCATGTTACTTTATGAATACTTGATGGGTGGACGCAATATTTCAGTGAATAACTCTGTTACCTTTGAAATAGATTCATTGGACTCAAGTCCCGGTGTGAACAGCAATATTGGTATGCAAGTACGTCAGTCTAACAATAGTATGAAACGTCGGTCGTGGATTTTACTTGTTTGTTAGTCACAATCCAACTTTAGTTACAAATCTAATTTATTTGCCAAATCTTAATTCATAGGAGGCTATTAGATAACATTTTTATTCGTTACAGTTTGGGTCTCCGAAGTTTGTCATGCGTTCTTCTATTCTCTAGGTTTGTGTTTTGAATGTATTAAGATTGTTCATATCTCAGTCAACCAAATTTATAGACAATTTTCTATAATTTATACATTTTTCGTTTTGTTTATTCCTTTTTGTTTGATAGGTGAAATTCCTGATACTATAAAATTAGAAGAGAATGATGATATTGAATTTGATGCGAATGCTGCTATTTTCGATGATGATGAGGATGATGATGAGAAAGGATCTGGCTCGGATGATGATGAAGGTTCAGATGATGATGAGAATAGTGATGATTCTGATGAGATTGCAGAGATAAATCAACGATATCGAGCTGATGCTGGCGTCACGAAGGATCAGCGAAATAATCGTCGAAGATAGTTCATTTCAGTATTTTATTATTTTTCTTGTAAAAATATTCGGTTGCATATTATCGTTGTAAGTCAGATAATTAGTTTATTAAATATTTTGATAAACTAATAATTAGACAAATTGTTTATCCATTAACTGATTTGCGTAGTGCAGTTTCGTGCCTTTGGCATTTAGCTAAACTGGGTGTGATGGCTGGGTACTATTATTATCCTGTTTCCAAACCGAAGTAAGCAAAGTCTGGGCTCGAACCTGCGACGTGGTGATGAAAGGTTGGCCTTCACTCCTCCAATTTGATGAGTTGTGGCAACTTGGACCGTTCCACATAAGCTCCGGGCTCTGTGTTGTACATGACTGATTAGCTGATCACTCCATAATTATAAATGTGCCTTGCGAAAATGTGCATGAATTCTATGAAAGCTCTCTACTCGAACACTACTTATACCGAATCTGATATCAGAATTGTCAGCCCCAATTTGTGTACTTTAGGGCTGCTCCGTATTCACCCTGTTTATTTTTTTTCCATCATAGACGTTCTAGCAATCTCCTCTGTATTAATTATGACTGTGAAACATGGGCTATAAAAGTAAAAGACATACAAAAACTCCAGGACTTTGGTTATAGATGTTTTCGAAGCATCTCTGATGTATCCAGTGCCGACCGATTAAGGAATGCTGATGTTAGGTACTAAGTACTACCAAAGATGACTAGTTAATTAATGACTTTGTGAATCTTCATTGACTGAGGTTCTTGGTATATGTATTACGTATGTTCAACCACTGTCCACTTCATCGCATAATGCTGGCTAGTGTAACAGTAGGCTGGGGAAAGATCAAAAGAGTCAGATCAAAATGTAGCGTCAGCCTATGAGGTCACTGAGTGTCAGTCTGATCCGTAATGGTAAATTCAGACTATGTTAAGGTCAGCACGATAATCACGATCAGCGGTCCGAGACGAACGGCAGTTCAGAATTGATCACTTGCATAGATATATTGTGGAAATGGTTGAATTTTTTCGTTTTGCACCAAAGACTAAATATTATTCGACAATCATTGAAAAGTGAGATACATTAGGTAGCTATTTCATCGTAATATTGGAACCTTTTATCAGTATTCTGACACAACCGTCTCCTGGAACCAGAATTAGGAAGCTAAGGCCTAACTGTTAAGCCTTTGTCTTTAAGTGAGTGAGTTGCACGGTTATTTTCCTTTACTAGTTGTTACGACCATCGTAGATGCGCACTACACTCGAACGAAATAGTTGACCAGTGCTCTTTAGACTTAGGAATCGTCTAGCAAACGTCATTTCGCAACGTGAGACCATTAAGTTGTTTTGTTCTGCATATTAGCTATTAGTTTGGTAGCGTGCTATGTTTGAAGAGAATAATCAGGATGTATCAGTTCACTAAATTATTGACTGTTGGTCTGAACCATGTACGTATGTGAGTACCACCACAATAATTCCAATCATTATCGTTTAGAGATGGCCTATGAAATGACTCGAAATCGCATTGACTCGGGCGTATCTACTCCATTTCTTCTACATCTCGAAATCCAGTATCCTTCCGCGTGTACCTTTTTTCACTTCGGTTTGTTGAATTATGTTACTTTTGTTTAATCTTTGGTATCTGTCTTAATAATTTAATCTTATCATGTTAATTGTAGTATAGCAATTTGAGATAACATGCGTTTGTGCCAAGTTCGGTGTTAATTTCAACTGACTTGTGAAGTGTATTTATGTCTTAATTATGCCGAGTATAATCATATTCTAACGTGACACTGTCAAACAAATGTCACATCATATACCAGTTCGATAAAAATCATTTTAAAATTAACTTGATATTTACAGGTTTCTTTCATCTCTAATGGTCTGATTGATGGTTAATTTCTCTTCTGGGAGGCGATTCTGTAAATCATTTATTATGGCATGATATTGAAATATAAACAACAGAACTTAATTGATATAACCTCCTTAACTTAATTACAATAATGTATCCATTTTGTTCTTTCGTTAACACAATATCTTACATCTCACTTTTTTTTACACTGGGTGGAGTTATACATGCATATATATAATCTTGTTATTTTATATATTTCCTGTTAAGTACAAAACGAATGGGTTGTTTAGTGCTCTTCTTTATTCCTTTGTCATGTTCTTTTCTCTACTTGTAATTTTCCAGATAAAAAAACATGTGTTGACCAGTTAACAGACTTCTCATATTGTTATTTTAATAGTATTCTTTGTTTGAAGAATATACGTACAGTATTATATATATATATATATATATATATATATATATATATATAGTGGTTTGTTCTTTTACTAACCATGGGAACTGTCTATGGATACACGATGGGCGACTTATTGATGTGTCGTCAGATATGAAATACTGATTGTTGATTGAGAATCGGTCATAAATTAAGAGCCTCGGCTGTCCAGCAAAGTAAGTTGTATAATTAGGATCCACTCGAGCTGAAATTCAGACCGACTGAATTCATTCGAATCGCTTGTCAATATTTTGGATATCCGAAGCCAAAATATACAGTTGAAATAACCTGTATACTACGAAAATAGTGTTTCAAGGTGTATAAGCTTCCAACTACTCTTTCTCTCTAGGTGTATATCTCACCAGTTAAGAATTTAGTTGTAACTGGCCAATGAAACTCCTACCGTCTTAAACAAAACAGAGTATATTAACGCACCGCAAAACTGACTGCCGACACAATTTGATGCACTTAGTTTGCCAAATGTACTGAGTAGCTTTATAACAAATGTTGTGATCAATGTAATCCTAGCTGTAGTATAGGGCTTCATTTGTTCGGTGAATTTGTAATAAATATAACATACAGTTACACATACACCACATGTTGCATTTCTAAATACAAAACAGATTCGAGTAAGCATTAAATACATACTTGATTCAAACAGGGAGATAGTGAATCAGGGTTCGTAGAAAAGTAATCAAGCAACTACTTTCTAAATAAAATGTAGTAGGAGTTTGTCTGTTTAGTTCTCTGTCACTACTTCTACTGAATACGTCAGGAGTACAACAGTACATTAATACCAAATATTTAGTGATTTCGCCCAAAACGTGAAGCCATAGACACAAGACATTATGCTTGACTGTTTATTTAGATGGAGTGCAGCTTGTTTGTACTCCCTAATCATTCACATTTCGCCTAGACTGCACATATCAAGTGTATAATATCCAGGGAATTAATTGTACGCTTCAGAAAGTGCGTTAATTATATAACAGCACAAAAGTTGAGTGACATCGTTGCCGTACAGTCAATTTGCTTGAGGGACTATAGCTATGCGCGTTATGCTAGAATGTATGCATATGACAAAGTAATACGTTTAGGCTGTACTGGACTTGATCTCGAAATGTACCCTAACTAAATATGTTCATCTTATTAAGAATTAGGGTTATAATAGAATAATAATGTACTATTATCAATTGTCCTATACGGTGTAATTCTATCTTTATATTTCCTGCATCCAATTACTTGTCTTTGCCCCCCAACCAGTCGTAGCCTATTTTGACTGAGCATACTATCTTATTATTTACAGCAATTCTATTCTTTTACCTGGTAATGCATATATTACGTGGATTCGTAACTGCAGAGTATCTATAAGTCAGTAACATTTTCGTTTAGCGGTCAGGAAGTTATTTTAAGATGCCGAATTATTTAGATGATAATAAATAACCTAACTTTGATAAAAATGCCTCCAGAGAAGGAGTTTCGGAACTGCTTCTCAGTGTGGATCTTAAAGAGTTGATTTTTAGCCAACGTTCAGTCAGTCAGTTACAACATAGAACTTGGTAACATGCGTACATCAGTTCAAGTTGGCATGCCTCAACCAGCAGATAAAGATTAAATTGTCGGGCCAAATCCCAGAGTAGGGGAGGTAGTAACAGAGTAAGTACTAATGGAAAGGCATAGAGATCAGAGATGAGATTTGAGATAAAGTGATTCAGTAAAGAGAAAATTATGATAAGCTGAAAATTAGAATTTGGAGGAAGACAAGGAGTGGATGCACCTGTGCCATTGCAATCGATTTTGAGCCATATCACCTAAAGTCTCTAACCATTTGTAACGATCATCGCGTGGGCCCCAACCAGGTAGTCTGCATCTATCAACATGGCTCAGTCCAATTGTCAATGACTTCATGGACTGGTGCCATGTTTTCGTTTGGCCACCCCTAGCATTCTCCCAGCCTACTCCCACACCAGACAACATTGCTCGTTTCGGTAGACGGTGGTCAGGCATACGTAACACATGTCCTAACCACCTCGGCTGATGAAGATTCACTACTTCATCAATAGCCTTACCGTATTTACCTAGTACTCTATTCCTAACCCATGCATTGCTTACTCGGTTGTCCCAGCAAACACGAGCAATGTTTTGGGGACATCTATGATCGAATACTAGGGTCCTACGAATATCTTCTATCCTTAAAGGCCATGTTTCACATCCATAAAGTAAAACGGATCTGACTGCTGCACTGTAAACGCGTCCTTTCTTCAGTAAACGAATGTCTTGCCTACGCCACAAGTGACGCAAATTGGCAAAAGCTGATCGGGCCTTATGTATACGGGTCGAGATTTCATCAGACACCAGACCGTTAGGGCTGATGAGGCTCCCGAGACAAGTAAAACGGTTAACACATTCAATAGTTTCGCTCCCTATCACTAACTTCGGTGCCGAATTCAGCCAGTCCTGAAGTAACATTTCACATTTGGATGGGGAGAATCGCATCCCAAACATGCTTACGTTCAAGTTTAAGGTTGTCAAAAAATTCTGCATTTTATCAGCATCTTCACTCAGTAGAACTATATCATCGGCATATTCTAAGTCAGTAAGTTTATCTCCTGGAAAGAGGTCAACCCCAGAGAAATCAGACGATGACAATGTTAACTCTAAAAGTATGTCCATGATAAAATTAAATAAAAATGGGTAAAGCGGACAACCTTGACGAACACCACTAGAAGTGGTCAATTCCGAAGACAATCTGCCATTAGCTCTAACACGACATGTGGTGTTCGAGTAGAGAGCTTGTATAGGGTTAATGTACTTCTCTGGTACGCCTTTCAATGACAGACATTGCCACATAACCTTACGATCGATAGAGTCAAACGCTGCCTTAAGGTCAAGGAATACAGCTATTGTTAGGCGTCTGAAAGTGTGCCTATGTTCCAGAACCTGCCTAAGTGTGAATATTTGGTCTATACAACCACGTCCGGGTCTAAAACCACTTTGGTTTACTCGACTTTGCTCTTCACGAGCTTTAGTTAGACATCTAAGTATTATTGAAATTAATATTTTAGACACTATATTCGTTAAACTGATTCCTCGGTAATTGTCACACGAGGACTTCTGTCCTTTCTTATAGATTGAGACTATTAGTGTTCGAGACCAGCCAGATGGGATTACGTCCAGTTCCCAAATTCTAGCCAAGATCTCAGTTAGTCTCGCTGCTACAGCTGGACCACCGTTCTTAAATATCTCAGGGGTTAATCCATCTGGTCCTGCTGCTCTCCCTCGCTTTAAGTTCCCTATAGCCTTCTCAACCTCACTGAGACGTGGGGGGACCAATGTTAATTTGCCATTCAGATTGTTTGGGGATGGTGGGCAGCAGGGATGACGCCGTGGGCTAGTTGAACTGTTCCCTAAAGTGTTCTGTCTATCGGTTTAATCTTCCGGATTGACAGTGAATGGTGGAACCATCTTTTTCGGAGATAGTTTCACTTACAGTCGGGTTTCTGATACCCGTTTCCTTGATAAGTCTGAACAGTTGCCTACTGTTACCTATTGCCGCTGCCTTTTCCATCTCTTTAGTTGTCGCCAACCACCACTGCTCACAATCATTGCGTAAGCTTTTATCCAGCTTGTGTTTAAGTTGCCTACGTTGCTCATCATGTTCAGAACCAGACAGAATGTGTTGCCGAGTATCTATCAGTCCAGCAGATGCAGCTGAAATCCACTGAGTTTTCCTAACCTTTAGGTCTAGTTAATTAGTAGATATTACTGCTCTTTCAACAGCTTTTCGGATATCATTCCAGGCTAGCTCACGTTGATAACAGTTTAAGCCGTTTACTAATTGGTTTTTTAGTTGTTCCTGAAATGTATTCTTGACTTTCACATTATTAAGTTGAACTCTGAAGGGGATCCTTGTCGTGGATCTTTTACGTCCAGTGAGTCGCAGACTAATACGCGCTCGCACTAAGGCATGATCTGAGTCTAAACATGTGCTCCGAAACTAGCTGCAGTCTTCTATCGAGCATCTCCAAAGATGGCTGATAGCAATGTGGTCTATTTGAGTCCAGCGTTGAGTTGATTTTGGAGGCCGCCTATGTCAACCGATGTCCTTCCTTATGCTTAAAGCTGGTGTTTGCGAGAAATAAACGTTGATCTGAACAAAGTTGTAGTATGCGGTTGCCATTGTCTGTTTGTTGAGCCTCAATACCGTAGGATCCACCTAGGTGCCTTCCGGTTTCACCTAGTCTACCTACTTGGGCATTAAAATCACCAGCCACTATTACAAAGTCAGTGCGCTTAGCTTTACATAGAATGTCAGAAATCTTTCTGTGAAATTCATCTTTCAGTCCATCTGAGCTGCAGTCAGTGGGAGCATAGGCAGAGACAACAAAGAAACAACGGCGTGTGTCCCTATCTTTACGAGTCCTTACCGTTCCATTTAGACGGACTGCACACAAGCGACTGTCTATTGGAATCCAGTCAAGGAGAGCCTGTTCGGCTTTTGAACTTAGTGCTATACCTACGCCAACAAGGCCTCGAGTGGTAGCGGTGGGGTCCCCAAAAACACGAAGAGTGAACCGAGCAGATTCCTTATTTTCACAAGGTGAGGTCAAGCGAATGACTGTGTTTGGATCCTGTATACGCGTTACAGAGATGCAGCAGATATCGATGGAGCGGGATTCTAGAGTCATGGCTAAGGAAGCCTGTTGTCCTATTTGACATAACTTTCGAACGTTGAAAGCTCCAATATACAACTTAGTGCGCTGTTTTAGAAGGCCAGGGATAACGTTTCGTGAACTCAAATCACTAGCATTAGAGACGCGAGGTGATAAAATTATGTTAGAAGGATTAGGCATGGTGATAAGAGAGTTATTAAAAGTTGAAGGTGGGATTTGGCTTTGAACAAGATGATTTTGTGTGCTGTTAGAGGTATGAGGGCGGTTTTCACTTCCTGGCCGCTCACACCATGGAAGGGTGTTTCTTGAGAAACCTGAAAAAGAAGGTAGATTAGTGTTGGTCTTAGAGACCTGAGAGCGTGACCGCAGAGCCCAAGGGACAACTGCTTGAGGCCTGTCACGCATGGCCTTTTTATGAAAAGATTTTTGAGTATTAGCTCCGCACTTAAAAGCCCTTAGTGGGCACCCATACCGCCGGAGACAGAAATCCGTAAGGTAGGGTGAGGTGTGACATTTTTAGGGTCGACCTTTCTAACCCTTCCTTCCTTGTGAGAAGGCAGCAACGCTGTAGATGCTGGTTGTCCGAGGAAAACACCTTACTGCTGTCACACTTCGCTGCAGTCAGCAGTACGACTTCGCCCTCAGACCTTGAGTAGCTGCTTTTAGTCTCATCGTTCTCCAATCGACCTGCCTGGCATGGTAGAACCTACAGGAACATATGTTCCAGCCAGTATAGCTCGGTTGGGTCATCACGATAGGCAAGCCTGACCACCACGTCAAGGTAGCAGCTACGGTCGGGTTGCTAACGTTATCTTATCAACACTAGCTAACGTTAGTGTTGATAAGAGATGGTCTTAGATTACATTGTCTATCCATTTCCAGAAATTGATTGTTTACTGTTAATTTCAATTTTATTTGACGTGAATATTCATCACTGAACTGGTTGTTCATTATCGGAGTGAAGAATATGTAATATGAAGACAAAAGTCATTTGGTCCTACCGATTGGCTCTGTGATATAATTGTTTGACAAAACAGTAGTGAGAAATAAGTTAGTTATTTTGCAACTTCATGTCTATATTACAGTGAACATTCCAAGTCTAGAAATAACATTCATAAATTCTATTGCAGAAATGTACTAAAGGTAGCTGTAGTAAGTGTATTATAAAAGTGAAATGCGGTATTAAATTATTTTTATCTAGTCTATAGGATGAGATATAGGTATTCGCGGAGTGCTTACTGATAAAACTATTTGATTGTCAAAACCCAACTAGAATATGAAGATCATTCAACCCTGTTCTGTATTGTCAATTAATGCTTGTTTTCACTAGGGTTTCCTTACATTTCTGTGGAAATTTGTATTTGTTAATATACTTAAATCACATTTACGTGAAGGAAGTGAATAAGGCTGGTACGGAATAAAAGCGTATCTCCTAATAGCTTTAGTATATATTACTTGGTTTAAAGATGGATGTTCGCAAATTCTTGTCATAGTCTGGAAGTCCAGCTAGTCCCCGACGATTAACTATTTCACTATAATTAGATCAGAATATAGATCCAAGGTATGAATAATGTAGTCTAGTTTACAGCTTAGAATATGAAAGGGTTTAAATGTGGTTGTGAAAAAAAGCCAAAACGCATGTGCAGTCTTGTACAAATTCTCATAAAACTGTTGGGCTCTAAAGTAATTATTATGTGTAAGTGAGCACATTTACAAAAATATGAATATTTACAGTAGCAGATGCAATTTCTGTAGGGGTGAAAAAAATTATAGGTCACTAGTTTCTAACATTGCATAGTTCTAAATTCCCCTTAGTACTATGCTCAGACAATAGTTTATTACTAGCAAACACGAAATTTAAGCATAGAGTGACATCGTCTAACATGGCGACCTGGATCTACTCAGCGGTGGACTCAAATAGACAATGTCGCCATCAGTCACCGTTGGAGAGGCTCGATAGAAGTTTGCCAATCTTTCTGGAGTATATGTTTAGGTTTTGATAATGCTCTGGTACGAGCACGCATCTACTTGCATCATACTGGCGAAGAAAAACCACTACAGGAAAACTCATTAGAATTCAGTTCAACAAAGAGACAGCCAAGATTGAATTTCAGAAACAACTGAAAAATCACTTAGGCAACTATAATGATGCAACTCAACTAGATACTGCTTGGTAAGATATCCAAGCAGCTGTGGCATCTATCAAATACTTAAATCAACATATCAGGAAATGTCAGTGGATCTCGATGGCTTCTGTTGAATTGATGGACTCCCGAAAACTTATCCCATCAGGCTCCGAACACAATGCGGGACGAAGAGTAATGAGACATAAACTGACAAAAAGTATGCGAAACGATCGTGAGTAGTAGTGAGTAACGAAAGCAAAGGAGATGGAAAAGGCAGCGGTGTTAGGTATAATTAGACAACTTTTCAAGTTAATGAAAGAAACCGGGGTTAACAAATCAGGCGTTAGTGAGACAATCTCCGAAAGAGATGAAACGCTTATTAGCTCTTAGTATAGACGTTTAGAACGATGGACTGAACACTTCAAGGAGCAGTTCAGTTGGTCTTCGGCTGCTCTAGAACTTCCCACTATTTTAAAGCAGCCTGTGAATGGAAAATCGATTTAGGTCCCCCAACTCTTGTCGAAGTCGAAAAAGCTATAGGCAATCTAAGGTGAGGGAAAGTAGCGGGTCCGAATGGATTATCTCCAGAGGTCTTTAAGGATAGTGGTCCCACTTTGACAATTAGGCTGACTGATATTTTGACTAAAGTTTAAGAACTTGACATAATTACGTCTGACTAGTGTAGATCGTTACTTGTCCCAGTATATAAGAAGGGGTCATAACCGTCCTGAGATAACCATAGGGGAATTAGTTAGACTAATATAGTGTCTAAAATTCTAGCTTCTATAGTTATCAGGCGTTTAACTACAACTAGTGATCTACAGATACGAGAAAACCAGGCTGGTTTAAGACCTGGTCGCGGCTGCATAAATCAGATATTCACCATTCGTCAAGTTTTAGAACATAGATATATTTTTCGGCACCCGAAAATTGTGGTTTCTGACTTAAAATCGACATTCGACTCTGTTAACCAAGAAGTTCTATTGTAGTGTCTATCATTCAAAGGCTTACCCCAGAAGTGCATAAATTTTGTGAATGCTCTATATTCAAACACCAGTAGTCATGTCGGAGCCAGTTTTGCTAATATAGTCAAGCATTCACTTTATATCTAATAAATGCTAGGTCAACGTATAACAAAATGATTGACTTAATCAGTCACTCTGCAATCCAGCGCTGATTACTGAGGCATGAACTAATTCACATATGTCTCTTGATAATTATACTCTATACTGTAGTGATAGATTACATAGACGTGGTGAATGTTGCATATTATGTGTCCATTCAATGCTTATCTCGCTCCTATGTGATATTCTAGGATTAAATGTAGCACAAATCTGTGTGAATTTTCGTGAAGCCTGCAAAGCCCACATCGATCCTGTCCGGTTGCGTGTACCAGCCTCCCATCGCCCCGTTAAGGAATATGGACTTACTAACAGAAATTTTTATATTAACTTCCTTTCTACCCTTCACTAGCAAGCTTATTTGTGGCGATTTTAACATGCCCGAAATCTCATGTTTCCCACTTAAAGCACCAAAACGCTACAATTCCTCTATCGAACGTGTAGAACTCGGTGATGGTCCCCACTGGACTTCAAAATATCCTAGACATAGTCTTCACAAACGGCCTTTACCCATACGCTATGCGTAAGGAGAAACATTCCCTAGCAGAAACTATAACATTGTTATATACAGCTTTGATAAACAAACTTCAGCAACTGGGCATCATACAACTCCACTCAGTTGACACTTCCACAATGTTGACTGGATGAACTTCCAAAACTACATCGCTAGTCTCAAGTGAGAAAGCTACTTTGATGAATATAACGTTAACAAATCGACTGATATTCTCTACCCTAACTTAAATGATGCCTCATATAAGATTGCACTACTAGCACATTCAATACCAAAGATTCCCAAAGATTTGTTTATACCATGGCATATGCGAAGACGCCTCTGAAGATATGCTTCCCAATTTAATTAATCTAGAAACATTTTATTGCTAGTCACAATGAAAGAAATACATGTAATGACCGTGAAGATATGTGTGTAAAGAGCCATCGTACAAGAGAGACAGACTCTGGTGAACAAAAATCCCTCTGCTCTACTACAAAATTTTAGAAACAAATTAAGAGTTCTAAAACATAAAAGAAGTCTCTTAACTGATGAAAATCAAGTATACGACAATCCTAAACTTATTGCTGAATTATTTGGTGAACCTTTTAACACGACACAAACTAAACCTCAGGAGACGACTTTGAATCCACAATATGCTATAATGTGAACACTTAAATGTAATCTTCACTAGAAAAAAAACAGTAGTAAAACAATGAAGACACTAAAGTTCTCAAAAACCAAAGAGCCTGATGGTATCCCAGCAAGCATTCTAAAAAACGAAATCAAATACCTCCGTCTACTACTTATTAAATTATTTACAACATCATTCTATACTGCAAACTAACCAACAACCTGTAAATCCATATATATTATCCCCAAAATCAAAATAAACTGGCAGCAAATGTGGAAAATTATTGAGCAATTAACCTATAGTCTATTATCTCTAGAGTGATAGAAAAAGTATTTAAGGTAAAAATATTTCAGTATCTCCAGGAAAATAATTTGATCTTCATCTCACAACATGGTTTCTAAAAACTAGGCCATGTGACATCTGCCTATTAGACTATCTTAATGTTATAACCAATTAACATGATAAGGAGACGATTTTATCGACAGTTTTTCTCGACTTCAAGAAAATCCTACATCATAAACTTCTCCATGAACTAAAGTCGTCAGGAGTTAAAGACCCATTACACTTTTGCACCAACTCATTTATCACAGGAAGGAGCCAGATAGTTAAATATGATGGCCACCTCTCGTCACCCAAACTTTTTACCAGTGTGGTTGTTCAGGGTAGTATCCTAAGTTCTCTTCTCTTTCTCATATATATTAGTGATTTATGTAAAGTCACACAATTTAGCAGACCATAATTGTATGTGGATGACCTGAAAATGGTGTACAGATTTAAGCCTAGTACATCGAATGAAAACACACCCGATATCCGAAAAGACCTAGATAACCTATCAATCTGGAACTAGAAATGGCAACTGCTATTCAAACACAGCAAGTGTGGGATATTGCCATCCGCAAAATATGATGTTCAACAAGAACTATTTGAACGAATATAAAATCTAAACACTGAGCTTCGTATGTGACTTGAGTATATGCTACACCAAGAGCCTTAGGTTGACTGAGCATGTGTCATCAATCACATCCGAGTCAAAACGACGAATAAACTTTATTCTTCAAAATGTTTACATAAGATAAGCCAAGCCTACAACACACAGGGTGTTTGAACGTCCTACCCTACAATACTGCTCGCCTGTCTTCTCTAGTATGAATTACATAGATGCCATACAAGTTGAAAGCCTCCAGAAAACTTTCACCCGACGATTACTGTAGCATAACTGTAACATAACTTATAAACAAAGATGTAGTTGTGCTGTCTCTAAAATCCATATAAAGACACCGCCCATAAGCCAAATTTGGGTTTTTTCACAATCTAATTCACGGTTACACTTTTTTAACCTCTTCTCCGCTTTGAAAGACCGCTCCTCAGCATAACCGAGGAAATCTGCTTCCGAATACTGTATGCCAAAAATGTAGTTAATAACCATGGAATAACTTTTTTATAATACTCTGCAGTCTACTTTGGAATAGGCTACCATTCGCTATTTGCTTCTATGATGATTTACTAAAATTTAGACTCATGAGAAACTTAGTATTAACTTTTTTTCCTTGATTTGTTATGGAATGAAGCTGTTCAGCTTCTGTTGCTATACGAGCATCCTGAGCGTAAGCCTCGATATAGCGATTCATCACAAGTATTCTTTAAGTTCGAATCTTACTGCGAACATCAACATTGAGATGCAGGTACATCCAGCCAACGAGTCCCGAATAGGACGAAACGCGTGACCTAAATTTTACTTGCCAGTCGTAATCCAACTTAAATAATACTCGTGATAAACTAATTCCTTGATACTAATGAGACCCAACAATTCTTTACTGAACTATCTGAAAATCCAGGCATGATAAGACACAAACCGCCTCACATCTGGCGTACGAGTTGACGGCTCACATCACGAGCCAGTACTGTTATCAACAACTGCTGCTTTCCCTCCGTCACTAGTGCAAACACTTTCTTTTTTAGTATCTCATAATATATTGTTGCAAACGGACTAAATAGAAACCTATACGTTCATAAGAAGCCATATAAAAGGCTTATTTTACTCTTTCGAATCTCTAGATAAGGTCAATTTGTAAAACGCTCGCTTGCTAAACATTCTTTAATCGCTATCGAACGATCGAACTTCATCAACCGATATATCCCTTTTTAAAAATACTGCACTACCGTGTGCATGGTTTAACTGTTCCTTGCAGTTTGACATTCTGAATTCCCTAACGTTTGATAACTGTATCCAAATGTATATACACCCTTTCATTTTAGGTCGATATCCACACAAATGAATGCCACCCTACGTTACAACACATTTTAATGTTGGATGTTTAATTGTCGCTGTAAAATTCGTCTGTGTAACCAATCAATCACTTCTATGGCTTGACATGTTTTATGTTGATCGTTTTTTGTAAAAATGGCTTGCTCTTGATATCCGAAAATAAAATATTATTATGACGAACCTTAATTCGAACTTGTAATCTCAAGTAGCATTCGTCGAAGCTGCCCACTGTCTCCATTTTTACTTCATTTCATAGCCGTTTTAATGTTGGAAATCACACTTTTATCGTCTGACTTTCAGGAATTGGTCTCCTACCAGAAGATTGACTTATTGATTTAGAATATACAGATAACATAGTCGTTTCCGGTGAAGAAGCTGATAAGAGGTAGGATCTATTGACAACAATAAGCACCAATGGAAAATGTTCGGAATGCGTTTCTCCCCCCTCTTAATGCAATCTTTCACTTAAGAACTGATTTTCACCAATATCTCAGATGAAGATAAGAAATGAAATAGTTGAGTCGGTAGCTGCAGACTACCTAGATGGGATTCTCGTTAATACCTTAACCAGTGACTGGGAACATCAGATGACATGTCTTAAAATCGGTCATAATAGCGCAGATGTATCCATTTATTGCCCTACCTTAAATTATGAGCTTCAAATTATTTCATAGCCTTCTTTCCACGCTCCCTGAATCATATTCTATATGTTCCCATTTCTTGTTATTATTATTATCACTGAAGTAACTTTTGTTAATGTAGTGTTAGTCTTGAGGTGCCACAGAGGCATGGTAACTTGGACCGATGCACACGTGTGTCAGAGTCTGTGTTGATCATACATACAAACATACATACTTGGAATATTTTTTATATCAACGAATACAACACGAATATCAGATAGTAGGCGCTTATGCAATGCTTTACTTTCAGTTACTTTGTCAGTTACATTAATTGGTATCATATGAAAATTAAGTTACTGGATATATCCTAACGATTACTTTTATCCTGAATCTGGGATTTAAATAGTTGTTGTTAATAGTCACGATGTCACCACCAACTACTCATTTTATTTGCTATCTTCTGCATCCCTAAATTTACGTTTCCGATTGGTTGACTTATTGCTTTGATACGTATATGCTTTATGATTACTGATTAACATAAATGTCGAATCTTTAGCTTTACAATTTTTTCTACAGTTTACTAAGATGTCATTATTTTTCTCAGCAAGGATATATTTATAATATTCTGCGCGCATCGATATAGATGGACTTACACCTTGCCGTTTGATAAGTAGTGTCCATGCAGATAAAGATGCGGCTAGCTGCTACTAAGGTCGATGTAGTTTTGTAGTTGAGGCAGTTAATTTTGAAAGTGATAATCGCTTTGACCGCTCTGATAGTAACTATATAGCCTGAGTGTGAATGCAAATTAAGAACTTGTGGGAAAAACTTAGCATGTAGCTGTGCGAAATGATCTAGAAATGTATATTTTTGTAAAAGAATTTATAAACACTACTGTGGATTTTGTATAAAACATCAATCGTATTGTACATTTGGATTATGCACTGATTGATTTCGAAGATACATATCACCTTTACCTGAGTACAATGACTGAATTTGTCTCGTATCTAGTCTGCTAGTTACAATTCGAAATTCTACGGAACATTATAATTACTTCTCAACTTGACTTTTAATAACGCGTTTTATGATATATATATATATATATATACCTGATCAGTGTCGTTTAGATACATTTACAGTACCATTGTACTCTCCAATAGCTCCGTCTTCTACTCATTTTCTTTCCT
The DNA here is from genome assembly GCA_025215515.1 of Schistosoma japonicum. NCBI lineage: Eukaryota > Metazoa > Platyhelminthes > Trematoda > Strigeidida > Schistosomatidae > Schistosoma > Schistosoma japonicum. The sequence goes on from CM046066.1 coordinate 11,560,877, forward strand.
GTTCTAGTTTTCGAATAAAGGCTACTCCGAAAAAATTTGTTCTGAGTCATGTTCTCTTCATTGATATTATGAATTCATAACTGATTTTTATTATAGTCTCAGTAGACAGCTCACTTTTATGTATCATTTGTCATCATCTGTAAAGCTGCATATTTTCTACTGCTGCTCTCTTTGCATCACCAACTGCGGTTCGATCGTCATAATCGACAAATAATATAATCTTATGTATCCCTTAGAAAACAGTGTGATTCCAATCTTGTTGCTACTATCTATAAACAACATTCACATAAACGATCAATTTATTTTATACAATTATACTAACTGTTAACATAATAATTATACCTATTTTGTAACTGCTTATATCCTCATAATAAGTTGATATTTTCCTCGGCCACTACAATTGTGACAACCTACTCTTTAGATGAATCAAATTAACTTGTTTTATTTTGTGCCTTTCGCACAATAACTACGTCATGGCTTGTTTTAACTTCGAGTTGTTTATTTCTTTTTTTCTAGACTGCTTATTCGTCATCCTAAGTGTTAACCTGACATCGTATTCAGTTATCATATTATTACTGAAATCATCTAGAATCAGCTATTGTTAAAATTTACACTATTTATCCTTGATATTGTAACTGTAAATTCATATTAAACTATTCTACATGATTCCTGATTGCACTAAATTGCATAGCTACCACAGAATCATAAGGCTTATTTCTTTTAAAGTTGCATTTTGTATAGGGTTTTCTTATTTCGAAATATGTCACTTAAAGTTTTGTAAAGGATAGTGATTACATTTTGTTACAGTTAAGGATGAACTGCAGTGCGAATACAGTCATCTAAGACTATTTAGGTAATCTGAGTCAGGTTTACATGATTACTAATTTTCCTTGATGATTTATATTATTTTTACTTTGTAGTGAACAAACCGAAAAATCACCGACGTAGTATGTTCATATTTTGTATGCAATAGTTGTATAACTCCAATTTACGTTTTTAGTCTACATTCGCAGATGGTGCTGTAGTGGCCTGATTTTATTTCATTTGACTTGTTGAAACTTACGAAGTTCTTGCTATGCACAAAACCTATAAGAATAGAGGCTTTAATTATATTACTACACACCCACCTACGGTAACTCATGACACTTTATTTCGTACGTCACCAGATATTGGCTCTTTCTGATATGTATCCCTCACATATTTTATAATTGCATCACATGAAGTCGATTGTTGGAGAACTGGATTTTATTTTCCTTTCCATATTCTGACAAACGTCTAAACCACGAATCGCACCTCTTAAAAGATTTCGTGTAGGGATGGTTGTGCGTCATGATGTATGAACGAACGGTATAGTCATTAACATTAAAAACTACACGAAACATAGATTCACATTTCATGCATTCTGACCTTGACATTCAACAATTATAATTCAACTTACGGTTTGTTTCTTTGATCGATCCCCGTGAGATTTTTTATTATTGCCAAATGCACATTTAAAAACTGACATAAATGTATTTAAAAGACGAAAACGAGGCACTTTAACTCTGCGAATGAATAAAGTGAGTGAAGGTAATCTACGATTGCATTAAATTCATTACCTTACAGACTGAAACTCTCTAACTCTTTGCTATAAGTCCTCCCAACTGAAAAATCGTTGACCAAGCACTATATTTTCAAATGCTGCTTTCAGATCAACACTTATTTGTCGTGAAGAAACAGACCAAACAACTATCATTTAATAAGTAAATCAATATAAACTATAGACTCACCTATTGTTAGCCGTATTTCTTCGTAAATATGAATGTTGTTAAGATTTGTGAGAGTTAATAAAGAACGACCCGTCTGCTACGCTGTGAATACGAAATCACCTCCACGCACTTAACCGCTCAAGGTCAAAAAATGTCATATTGCGGCAAATTGAACTTGGATGATGATTAGCTAATCCCTTGTTTTCCTCTTGGTGGCCATGGAATAGGCGCAACCGTCGCCTGTAACTATTTTGTTATTTTGAGAATAAAACTGACAACAGACGAATAATGCAGTGATGAGGTGATTATCATGGTAAAATAAGTAGAGTTATTTAGTTGTAGCTAGAAGAAACCACGAGGGAACTCGCATTTAAGCTAAGGGAGAGTTCAAAATTAGCACTATGAAATCGCACCCTACTGTAATTACCCCTTCAAGTAAAGTTAATGAGACATTTAAAGTACAAAGTAAGTAAAGTTGTAATTCCTCACATCTCCCACACAGAAAATGTTTTCCTACATACTCATGATTTACCTATGACTTATTAATTATTCTCCCAGGTCTTCTCAAATTTTTAGTGCTCGGAATGTCATTCGTTTGGTTCATCTATGATTCAGGATTATCGACAGAATCAGTGTTAAGGAAAAAATAGGAATTAAATAATAGTTGTCATAATTAAAATTTGAGCCACGTGCTTTCCTAGTTCTTGCTGGGCTTGAGTGTCTACTAGGAGTTGAATGATTATCCAAAGCAATAACTTTTACTTGACTCACCATTTTATAAAGTATTGTTCCTATAGACTACCGATAGTCGTTTACTCAGAAATACTGCCTTTCTAATGAAGTCCTGTTCATGAAATGAGTTCAGAATATGCGGGATTCAGAAAATTTACTTAGATTCCCACAGATTCTGGAGTGTTCTACATTTACTCTATTAAAACATGGAATTGTCAAGGTTTTCATCTGGTTCTTCAAAATTGCTTGGATAACATCCTTTCTACCTTTACTCCCGACTTTATCTTTCTCCCACCATTCCTGCAGGTGTCACTAGAGGCTAATTTCCACGAAGGGACATTTCGGGTTTCCTAGGGTCACATACTGGTAGGGCTACATGGAGCTTAAATATACCTAGGTGAGTTGTTCGGCATCCAAGCTCAACGAACGGATTATCGAGACTGTCCGATGCTATTGTTTTCAGACTACTGTATAACGATGTACACACATAGACTATCTTGGCGATAGCTACCGTTGGGGAGGCTCCATAGACGACTGCCTCCAATTCTGGAAAACGCTTCAGTATCCTAGCCACACTCTAGTGACAGCACGCACTTCCATACATCTTCTAGTTATTCCGTAACTTGATGGCAGCTTTCGACTCCGTAGACCGATAAATTTTGTGTGTTCACCAAAACCAGAAGACTATTAGTTTGCCTCTCCTCCAGTTATCACACTTTACTTAACACATAAAACTAGAGAGAATTTAACTAGGTCTCTGGGATAAGCCATCATACAATTTGATGTAACTCAACACCAGTGTTTGGCAGGCATCAACTAACTTTAAGGTCAATAATTTCAGTTGTGTTCACAACAAATATCCACAACAGTTAACTACGTACATTCCAAATGGCTTTCTTTTGGGCTAATCTTAAACGATATTAAATAGTGTATCAGTTGTGATAGAATAGTAGTTAGAGCTAATTGTTCACTATTAGCTTGGACGTACATTTTGATTCGTTTGTTGTTCTGACTTTCCAGTTAGTTTTCGGTGACTTTGTTCATTCACAATCAGATAATGGAAACACAGAGCTTCTTCATCCTGAATAAAACTGAAAACAACCCCGCAGATCTCACGTAAATGAAAGACAAAGTGTCAGTGTGTAAAATCTGTTAAAGCCCGCTGATTACCTTTATCTTCACCTAAATAATAACTACCTCATAACGATTTAAAAAATCTCAAACACCCCTGTGTATTGATTAAAACACGTATTTAAATTTATTTTCAACACTTACCTTTTGGGGATGTGTCTGGAAACCAGAGGTGTAATAGGGTAGCATGAACTGATGAAATACCTTCCTCGCCTGAAGAATTGTTGCACCTATCCAAAGTTATACAACCATTTCCACCAAGTCCCATGAAAAATGGAATATAAACTCAAAGACTTAAGAGTGAATTTCACTTATCCACAACGATTTTATTACCTATACATGCTACATACACCCTAGGCCACCATATAGAAACATCAGTTAATACAAGCTGCGAAAGCATGAAAAATTAATGCTTATACTGCTCATCTCATTACCACCAGCAACATGTAAAAAGACTAAATATCATGTAATCAAATATTACATATAACACTGGAAAATTAAAAGAATCGTCAGTTCACGATTGACTACTGACCATCACGGAATCTATCAAGTTATTATCAGCAAATCAATTAAGTTTATTGGACCCGAACTAGCTAGCATTTTCAGGTTTACAGTTGTTTTTCTAGTCCGTCCTTTACTATTACAGGCAATTTCAGACTTACATTTCATAAAGCAAACGGCTTTTAAAAAGTAAATCACCCTATTTTACCGTTAGGCCTTAGTCAACGGGCTCAGAAACTGTAGAATAAACACGAAAGGTAAAAATTGATTATCATAGATTTTGAAGCAAAGGTCAGAATAAACTAGGGCTAATATTGAATATCATTATTAATGGTAGACTTGATAATTTGAAGCAAACTTATCATTAGTTTGAATAGTTTACAGAAAGCAGCATATTTGTACAATTCCAATGCGTAAGATATATTAATCTTCTGACATTTCGGGCCTTATTTTATTTGCATTTTCAGATGCGTCCCATTGATATGCGAAAATTGAGACGGCACTTCATGTATTGGGGTAGTGGTTCTATTCAATTGTCAAGGGATTACCAAAGAACTATGAGAAGCTCTCAAGTTACACAATATAACAACCCTCTACAAAACGACAAACATTCTTTGATGCATTAGTTAGAGTGTAAGAAAAAATTCTATTCACTCCCATGCAAAATTCGTCTACAGACTGGGCTGCACTATTTGTGAATCGTTTCATGTTGGAGGATCTCGGGAAAATTTAACTGGAGCTGAAGAGTAACTGAATTACACAAAAGAACCATTTAATAATCCTGCTAATTTTAAAATGGTACAAATAAAATCACTAATAGTATAACATGCTATCCCCAACAATCAGATCAATACTGACAACATTAGACAACGCTAAAGAGGCCTTCCCATCTACAAAGAAAGGCGAATGTCCGAGGCTTAACATATACTGCCGAACCTAACTGTGCCAAATAGAAAAGAAGGCCTTACGATTAGTCAAGTCGGATGATTTTCCCAAACAAATACATATTTAATTTATACACAACCTCACATTTGAATCACATTGACAAATTAACTCTTTTCTTTTACATCACTAATATTCATCATCGGCTTGATCCATGACGATCCTTTACTTAAATTCACACATTAATCACTTATTTGACATATGGCTCTTGCATTATCAGACTGGTTTTTGTGATTAGTCCAGCAATTAAATGATTTGAATTCATTTGTCTCTGTATGTTATTTTAGCACACGTTGGTGCGATTCAGTTATTCATTCTCTGAGGAAGCAATTTAAATTAAAGCTGGGAACCGTCAAAAAATTAAAATATTCTACTCACTAGAATTATTAAAATATATTGTTTATTTTGAGACATCGTATTTGCATATAAACAGTGATGAAAATGAATAGTCATACTGAATCAGTTTACTTGAAGTAACACGATGTTGTCCGTCAATAACATTATGTATCTTCTCTACTCCATGTTGAATAAAAATGTAGTATGTGTATAATCCACGGGCCAAACAATGAAATAAATGCACTTATAAGTATATTTGAGTAATAAAACTGAGCCAGGATTACACAGATATGATAATAGAAAACTTAAGACGTATAATGTTGACTCCTCACTATTAGTTTGGACCAGGCTCCTCCCCAGTGATCGTGCACAAGTGCTTAGATTCGACTGTATACTCTCTCACCTAGACCCTATAAACTAGAAAGTTATATAAGGTAAAGTCCCTGTTTTCCCTCCTCTTCACTCTTTATATTAATAATCTATGTAATTATTCCTCTAGCGGTAAGTCATTTATGTTTGTTAATGATCCTAAAGTCGTATGCTCTTTACCATCCAATAAACCTGCCCGATTCCTATGCTTAATTCACAATGTCTTGTTACGTGTAACTGATTGGTGCAATACCTAGACGATGCAGTCTAACCATGACAAATTTGGCTAGACAAGCATCAGTATACCACATACTAGTATACAAGTTGACCTTTAACTCCATAATTTTGCTGAGGTCACATAGTGTTACTAGTCTTGACTTGATACATCCTGAGTATCTCTCTTCCTCTGTACATGTTACGACACAGACTCGTAGATCAAGGAGACTTTTGGGTTACATTCTTTGCAACTTCCATAACCAAGAAGCCAGTATATTGTTGTATAAAAGTTGTGTACAGCAATTTAAGCGAGGCTCTTCCCCCCTCCCTTATGATTTACGTAATTGCATATTTGGCATTACGATTGGCAACTTCGAAGCCACTCTTAGGTATGAATTTTTCTTGCTTAAATTTTCCAGGATATGGAGCAAGATACCAATGGAAATTAGGACTTCATAATCCCTCCTATGTTTTATTAACTTCACAAATTTCTTTCTTCTGGCGGCTTACTTAGCCTACGCCCGACATCAATAAACTCTAGTTATACAATCAAAGGGCATATAATCTAAGACGTAGCCTACACAAGTCATATATATGTTACTAATAATCATTACATGAACTTTACAGTGATTCATAAAATAGTTGTTTTAGCTGCATATTCCGATTTGCATGTAAACGATTAGATCTGACCTGTAAAACTGGCTTGCTGATATTAACTCGCATCTGGGTGTGCTCAGTGATCCATTCTACTTACTCTCAGACGTTTTTTGGAATCGTAAAGCCATGGTCGAAAAGCGCCTGGTTCTTAGCTATATATGAACGATGATACAATACATATATTTGGTGTCTTAGTAGTGTAAACTTTGATGCCGCTGGTTTGGTTCTTATTCATATCTTTATATGTTGTGAATGTCCTGACATTGACACTTTATCGTAATATTTGTATCTACGTTAGCCCATATCACCCTAATCATGCCTTTAAACTGGCATATTCTCATGCACGAAATGATACTTGAGGATTAAAGCTATTTATTTACTAGGCCTCCTCAACGAATAGATCATTCATATCATTTCCAGAAGCAATTATTCTCTTCTTACTCGCTAGTTTCCCCCATATATTTCTAGATACTCTAGCATGTTTGCAACTATGCATCAATCAACTCTGGTGGTTCGGGTGTTTTACTAACGATCGGTATTTCAATTAATAAAAGGACTATTTGCTTATCATACTCGATGACTGCTCTTTATTTTAAAACCTCCATATCAGACATACTGCTGCCTGTATGTGCAAGTTACTTCCTTTCCACAATTTGCGATTTCATATCCCACAACGTTTAATCACTGTACCCACTTGTATATAAACTGCTTCATTTCTAACTAGCATTTACAAGCCCATAGGTCTTACTTCATCACTATGATACTTAGCCCCAGAGGTTTATTTATCTCAGTCTGTTTTGTCTGCTAATGTCACTGTTAAACTTTATCAATTTGTTTTATATTTCTATTTGTATGTAATTACTATGTAATCATGAACTTTATATCCAACAACTTAAAAAAATTAGCACGTGTTTATTGCACTGTTTAAATTTTCATCTACTGAAGTTCCTTAGATGTTAATTATATTATACTTTTTGTTTCAAATTATTCACGCTTGTAAAACTAGTATGTACCTTTTTCTAGGAATAAACTATTATTATTATTAATGTCCAATTCTCCTTCCTATCATGTCTGGTGAGTAATGGATGGTTGAACAAATAATTGTGTTTGTCAGTACAACGTGAGATACTATATGAAGGTAGAATACATGTATTTAAGCCATCGTTATTTGTGGCGCATCTTGAAAGGCGCTAATAAAAAGTGCACAATCCTACATAATGATAAAGGTTTAATATATAAAATGAGTAAACAAGCGTCTACGAAAACAAAAGTTCTTTTTCTAATTTTACTTCATTCCAATGTTGACTGGCCTAATACAAGAGGTAATTGTTGGCAAACCAGGCTACAAGCCATGTGTATACAAATATCCTTGCTGTATATGACTCGTTGTTCAGACGAATCAACAAGACATATTTTAAAATCTCACCGAACTACGACAGTTTACTAGGGGCTTTGTTAAAAATAACGAGTGTTAACATTAAATTTTTGGTAAAACCACGAGTACGATGAGTACTACATTTAAAAATAATAATCTATAAATTAATAATTAGAGTTTTCAATGGACGTGTCTACTGTAGATCAAACAAATATGTCTGATGACAAATAAGTGTTAATAATTTAGCAGACAAAACAGATGCGTATCAAACATTGTGCCTTAATACTCAATACTTATTGCAAGGATGTGTGATGGTGTGGATACTGCTGTCTGAGCAACATGCTCACCTGTTATTGAATCGCTATCATATCTTGCTGCCTGGAGCCAAAAATGGCAACTACCACTTAACCATAGTAAATGTGGAATCATGCACATAGGCAACCATAACCCCCAGTTCACCTTTTATCTAAATAAGGCCTAAAGTCCAAATACTCCAATCAACAAGCGACTTGGGCATCAAATACTCAGGTAACTTGAAGTTCACAGAGCACGACTCCTCTATAGTCTCGAAAACTAGAAAATTAACAGGTTTTCTTCCCAAAAGCTTCTTTACAAGGGAGGCTAAACTTACTTTGTTTAAGATATGTGTAAGACCTACACTCGAGTACTGCTCATTTATGAATAGCATAGACAGGACACGTACAGAAAGCGTAAAAAAATGTTTTACATGTCAAATTCTAGGAATTAACACCAACATGAACTACACGGCTAGATGTAAAACACTCTCCTTAGAACACCTGAGTCATCGCTGACTACGACATAACTTAATATTTATTAATAAAATTATCACCGGAATATCATTCTCTGGCTTCTCTCCCCGATGGAACCAAACGCCCAGATACGATCTTCGTAACTACGAGGAAACATTACTTATCAATAAATACCAAGCACAACAACGCTCTAAGTTCTTTATCGTACTCTACAGCAAACTCTGGAATAAACTACCACAAAATATTCGCACTAATAACTCTATCCTAAGGTTCAAACGACTGATCACCACATACCTAGAATCTATAGACTTATAAAAATTTGTTAACGACTCACCACTTAACGTTGAATCAACCAGCAATGGCTTATTAAGGCTCTGAAACTACAAACACGACATAGTGACTAAAAAAAGAAAAGGGATGAAAAGAAAATTCTGGTTTAATACTGATTATTTTGCTCCCACTAATTAAAAATTCGTTTATATTCTTTGTGTTTCATATATTCTTCTATATCACTGTCTCCCCGAGTTTGTGATCTGCTCTCCTTTGGAATTGATTTCCTTTTAGCAATTTACTCCAAACGATGGTTAAGAACGTACTTAACGCATCAATAACTCACCGTTCAAGACCAACCCACATAAATTAACTCTTTTAACCTAATATCAAATACTCAGCTTTTTCCTGTTTCTGGATAGTCTCTATGATCCATTCTGCTTACCCACAGCCATTTTCTGCGATTACGGCGCCACAGTCAAAAAACATGCGGTTGCTTCCTGGAAGTGTTCTACAATACATTACACATCTCTAGTACCTTAGCACTGCAAACTCTGGACCTTGTCACAGTTGGCTTTATAAATAATAATTAATGTCTTCATATAGCATGATTTCCATAAAAATGACTCTCTATATATTTCCTATTAAAAACAATCTATATCATTTTGATCATGCCTGTAAACTGGCATGCTCTCATGTACAAAATGCTACCTGAGAATAAACTATTAGTATTATTTGTATCTATCTGCCTCGCAAATAAAATGTACTCATATGGCTCCGTAACAATCTTCAGCTAACGTTTTGACACCCAACTATGTTCCAAAATCATTAAAATAGGTGAAAGACTGGTTTAGATGAGATGATTTATTTCAACCAGTTACGATTAAACAACCAAGTTCCAAAAGCGCGGGTACAGTAATTTCTGCTATTCAGCCACACTGTAACACACAAACGGTAAAATAAAGTATACTATAAATAAAATCCCTAAATTAGTTCCATTGAAATCTGCTGCTATTACACGTCTCATTTATAAATGAACGAAGAAAATGGTAGAAATTATGATGGACGACATATTTTACTAATACAAAAATATTTAACTTAAATTAAGCTTTAACGAAACTCTATCCAAAAATTTTTCATCTTCTGTTGTTTCATTCAAAGTATGAAGTGAGCATTTTATTTATGACAATGGATTACTTATTGCTAGCGTTGTACATAATTCTTGTTTTGATGCGTCAAAATAAGCTTGTGTTTCAAGGTGTTTCAGCACTTTTTCAAATAAGCGTCTAAATCATGGGAGCTGCCTATACGAAAGTCCTGAATAATTTATTGATTGTAGATCATGGGGAGGCAACATCCGATTCTAATTTAAAAAAGGCGAAGGTGGCCTGCGTATTATCATCAACTCAGAAACCGACGAAACCTGTTAGTTTGTTTTTTAGTACTATATATAGTTATCAAGACCGCTTACTGGAAATATTTTGAGCTTAAAAATATAAAGGAAGAGTCACGTTGTAGCAATCTTAAAGCTGGGTCAAGATTCATTCATGAATGCAGATGTAGTCGAGAAAATATAGCAGTAGTATTGTAAGTTTAACTCTGCGAAATAATAAATTATGCTGGGTAATGTATTTATAAATAGCCTATTCCATATATGTTACGGACAAGATCTTTACTTTTTGCGTATCCTACACTTTTATTCGTTTTAGAAATAATTTCTTTGTATTCATTTTTACTTGAACGGGTCGATAATTTTATTTTGCAAATCAAAAGTCCCAAAAGATTAAAAACAGAGTAAACAATGAACGAATTCAGATCTTTTTTGATACATTTAAGATGATAAGATTATTTCCTGATTTTGCGAATATTCTTATTAAATGATCATATAACTCGATTAGGTACTTTATTGAAAAGCAGTGAAAGGTTTAGTTTCATTTTAACTACAACAATTTGATTAATAATAAGTACTTAGGATTGCAAACTGCCTTCTGTTTGTGTTTTTAATTTTTGATTTTCCACAGCCATATTTAGATATTTTGATGGCACTGTGTTATTTGAAAATAAACTAGGGATAATGTGTCAACCGATAATTCCTGTAATATCATGTCTATATACTCTACTTCTATGAAATAATAACATATGTCAAATTATCTGTTTTCCATCTATAAGCATTAAACTGTTGTCAAAACACTAGAAACATCAGTTGTTGCATTTATGTATTTATTTTACATGTAACATTTTTTTAAACTTTCGATGATATTAGATAGTTGTTTTATTTTTAGTAAAGCCGACTGACTACCGTCAATGTTAAATTTACAGAAAAGCAATATATTCTTTTTTATTGGACCACGTATTTGACTAACTCTTAAGAATGCAAATTGTCAGTGCTTGTTGATACAACATTACGATAGCACTATGTTCAATAATAATATAATTGTAAACTATCTAAATCACCAAATATCCAAATGACTAATATACATTCGAAATCACTTGGGTAAGTGTATATATTCGAAGTCAGCAACGATAAGCTTACGAGAATTATATTTGGATATGGCGTAAATCTAATAAGCCCATACTTGTGACAAGCACTAAATCAGCGGGAAAAGTAAGTGATATCAGTTCATACATCTAATCATGCCACAACATCCAAACCATAAAAAATTAGATTTTATATCAACAAAACCAGTTAGTTTATTCAAAGGGCATTTGAAGACTGCTACACATATAAAAATATTCCGTGTACTGTTTGTTATGGCTTCTAATGTACATCGACTTTTGTTTGGGCTTTGTCGATGTTAGTCAATGGAATAACGAAGCATATGGTTCCTGAAATATAGTAGTCTTAACGAAAATATTCCTAAACGCTGATTCACATTCTTGTTACTAAAATTTCTTCCAACTAACACAATTGTTTCCTCGTTTTAAGAAAGTTTGTCAATGTTGTGTCAGGAAATGTTTCCGAATAAGATATACTAGATAACAGAGTAATAATGTTTCGCCATTGATTATAATTATAGTGGGCATTTTACTATAGATATGTTATCTGTATAAAAAAATTTAAAACAATTTCATATTTTAGTCTAGACTGTTTTTCTAAAATGTATTTTAACTGCCAAAATCAACGTTAAATACTTTGTACTACGCCAGCCTATCTGAACTTCAATTTTATTTCGTAATAAGTAGGTTTTCAAGGCAAAACAATCAGTACAAAAAACATTTACCCTTAATTTCTGAAAATCTATCCCTCTCCTTTGTTATTCAGACTGTACATAATTATTTTCAGAAGGTTCAGACTAGCTCTTTGGTCGAAGTGTTTAGATGGTAATCGGATATATGAGGTGCTAGTTTCCAATTTTAAAGATACAACTCATTATAATTCCTTTTCAGTTTACTATTGCAAAAGTTTGGAAAAAAAATGAAAGGAATATAGACTTATAAACCCCACTGGCACTTATCAGTCTATAAAGAATGTTTAACTATCGTCGATAACATTATAACTTTTTATTCATTAAATGGCTTAATTATTAAGTTAAATTTTAATTTAAGTACAAGCACATTTACGTGATTTTTCCGTGCTAAAAACCAAATTTAATAACAAGTTTTGTGTATTGTTCTTTTTAGCTATAACAAGCAATCCTTTCAATCTGCTGGCTGTTTTCATTGTTACTGTCTGAACATTTTTAACACATTCACTCATATTGTAATTAAGCTTAGTTATTATTATTTGGCGTATCTAGTATCGGTTAGTTAACTATTTTGAAAAATGTTTCCGTTACAAATGTTTGTTTTTCTAACGCAGCGTGAATAGTAAAGATCACCTAAAGTTAACCAACATGATTGCTGTAACAAAGTTTAAACCGTTTTGATTTGCTATACTTAATTAAATAGAAGTGATCTTTATTGTAACTTTGGGTAAACTAGATAAATACACATGTTGAGATGCGAATTCGCGGAATACTTAAAATACTTGTAGTACGTAAACGTATCATTTCACTTGAATGCATATTGTTTTATAAATAAAGGTTATCTTTATTCCAAATAATGGTCAAAAATAATTTAAACTTCTTTACCTACGGTTGGCAACTTTTATACATACAACCAATGATCGCTCGTCTCTATTTACAATAAAACAAAACTGGTTATTGAATTAGTCTCGTCTACAAATTTTTAGTGAGCGCTATTCGCTTGAATTACAAAATTTATCTCCGCAGTATATTCCTGTAATAAAGTTTCTTATTTCTAATTGCTATGTCTCCTTTGCCACCTTTAAAAGTGTGGTATCTCTGGTTATTGCACTGTATGTCTAATGTTTGGCTTTTACTCTTTCCTCTTTAATGTGTAGCACATTAACATGCCAAGAAAGATACACTTATTCACTGGTCACTGAATTTTACTTATAGATACATTACATTAAAAATACAATCAAATGGATAACATACCTCAGTTTTTTCTAAAACAAATTGTGTTTACTAACCAGCTTCACGAATCTTTTATCGTATCGGATCATCATGAATTGTTCAAGTTTGCTTATATTGTTTCTTGTCCTCAAATAAATAATCACAATTATAAAATATGTCAGTCTTCAGCAAAGTGGCCAGACGCTTCGAGTAGATATTTTAAATGATCTCGTTTATCAGAACTTCTCAAAGTTTTGAATACTGTATTTCACTGAATACCATGAAACTAATAAACAGCGTCAAAAAATGCTCTGTTAGCGGGCAATATTTGAAAACTTTTAGTGTCTAAAATTACATTAATTTTTACCAAAAATTGAATCTTATTGTTATGTTTTATTTTTACTGATCCAGATTAAAGTTCTTTGCAATATAAAAAGTTACTTGTTGGATGTTCTTGGCGTTGTTGATGTTCCGTTGAAAGACTATTACTGTATAACTTAACTCGTTATTACTTTATCATCAAAGCTACCTGCGTGGCTTGTTAAAGTATAAAGACTTCTACTTGAATTTGTTAGTAACTTTATCTTCAAAAAATGTGAATTATCTTAACAACTAATACTTTTCTTGACTTGCTATCCCTTAAAAAGCTGCAAGCTTGTGTTTCAACTACTGAACTAACATAGGCTGGTTTACGTATTTCTATTCATACTTTATCATTTCTATTTGGTTGAATGAAGTAATATTTCTAATCTATATACAAATTATGTCATTCAAAATCTAGTACAAAATAGTAAATTTGTTTTATTTCTTCCTATCAAGTTGGCTCCATACAGAGTTACTCTACAGCGAAACATATTAATTAAATAATATTTTGACCTAGCGTGCAATTTATTATTTGTGACAAAGTTCAATTATCTCCTGAAACGATTTCAAGTGAATTGCTCAGTTTAAGAAGAAACCATGTGATCAAAATACAAGTATTTTACTTCCTACTATTTTCATTTATCATACTTTATATACAGTCAATGAAACTCTATAGACTCTGATTAGTCTAATGTTGGTTCATTTTCACTTACACGAAAAAGCTTAACTGATCACTGTTAATGTTCTGTTTAAAAATTTACTAAATGTTTGTTTACTAAAAATAATTAAGTAATATATTAGTTAGGCATATTTCTATCGGCTAGTTTCATGCGTTTTGAATGCATACATTTGAATGCCAATTCAATGGTTTGGTTGTTAAGGGTCCGAAATACAAACTGAAGGTTGTAGAATCTTACTAATGAAATTTACTTTAATAAAGGCAGTTATATATAGGCAAGGGCATGACAGTGTACATCAGTAAGAACTAGGATTGTAAAATGCGACTCATACAAATGAAAACGTCACAATACCGATTTAGTGATAATGTAAAATTAGTCACACTAATATATTAACTGAGGTGTAAGAAGACAAAGCTAGTAAACAGATACAGCCTTCAAGAAAAGAAAATAGTTAAAGGCGAAAAAATCTGGAGATGGGTGGAGCGTCAAACAGTAAAGTATAAGTCAGAAGGTCGTACGAAATACAGGGCTATTATAAGACTTACAAGCAGAACACAACCTTGTTTACGATAAATGTAAGGTAGAATCAAGTCAGTCAAGTCACATCATAAAGACAAAACAGCTTCATCAACAGAATCAACTACTAAATGTGTCATATTCTGCTTTGTAAGAAAAGACATCACCTCCGCTTTCAACCGTGATTCAAGTAAAGCATATGATTCGGTAAAAAACATGTCCATTATGCACTTCTACCGAATCACATTTCATAACACATGACAAAAATAAGTGGTGATAACGTCTTCCGCAGAATTTCAGACAAAGAAAGTAGATTGTTTGAAACATTTCTTAATTGGTATCCAGACAAGATATTTAGGGGAAACCCACCTTCTTTACTCTGTTTCACAAAATGTATGCTATAAAATCCAATAATATTACTTCGTTAGTTTGCATTCTAATGAACGACAAAAACGTGAATCCTATGTCTACATCTGTAAAGAATTGAGCAGATTAGATCTTACTCTGAACACATAAACTATCATTAAAACTACGAACACGGCATTTTTAGTATTTTCATGGGTGTATTCAAGTACAATATAATAAGTTTAGTTGTTTCATTTGAGTCATTATATTTAGTAGAAATTATATCAGTCTGCTAACTTTAAATAACATTATATGTGACATGAACACTTTGTTTTTCCGATTTATCATTTATCGGTATTACCTTTAGTTTCAATGGTAAACGTTGTGGATGCATTCAACGGTTCACTATTCCACTTACCAAGTGCCGAAATCACAAGTATTAACAAACTGCTTTGAAAACACCTTGACTGAAAGACCTAAAATATATGAAGTGCGTAACTAATTAATTTTCAAAATTGTACTGGAAAATAATCATAACTGTAAATATAATATGCATTTACATCACATTATTAAGTTAACCTTTTGATCCTCGTTTGATTCCTTAATGCATCTAAATAAATCAGCTATAAAAAGTTGAGTAGAATCAATAAATTTATCCTTCTATGTCATTTTTTATTAACTATTTGTTTACTTTCATCCACTTAACTGCCTATCTTTACTCCATTTTGACTAATGATTATAACTGAATGGATATGGTTATTGCTGTGGAGAGTGGTATTTTTATTTTATTAAATACGTCCCAGATTGATGTTGCCAGGCTACCACTGAAAACCAGGGAGAACTGGATACCTTTCTCGTTCTAGTATGGAACTTGTCAATGGTGTGCTCCCTAGATCATGCCATAGGGGTTTTAGGTTTGAGAACACCTAACCTTCTGCACCATTGGGTCGGCATCCAGTGGTAGAATTCCCACTCCCATCAATTTGTGAAATATAGCGCGATGACCATTCAGTGTCGTTGGCGATAATTATTTCACTCCTGACAAGTCTGAACTCCACTAAACATAACTTCTTACTAGAGCTTCAGGAACATCCTGAAATCGGTCACTAGTCAGCTGATTATTGTAATTTAATTAAAATGGTTATTTTTGTGGAAATTAGTACCTTTTTAGGCATTCGCCAACCTAAAGCCCCTGGGGCGGAATCTGGGGTGTGCACTGCTAGGAAGTTCCACACTGGAACGAGAAGGCTATCCAGTGCTCCCTGATTTTCAGTGGTACCCTATCAATATCAGTCTGTGATGTATTCAATCTAATATTGTTTAAAAGTTCTAGTGTTGAAGATTCCACATCTTTCTGTAACCAGTATTCTTCCTCAAAGTAAATAAATACTCATCAATCTTAATTATTATGCTTGGGATAACATTTAATGTCATATTCCTCTTTTCATATTCTTTTGTATAATTTTAAACACTAAAACTTTGACTACAAACATATTACTACTTATACCTATGAGCTACTTACATATAATGAAATATAGATAGTGATTTCATAATGAAAGATAATAGGTGAAAGTGCTTCTGTTGTATCCAGTCAGCAACTAAAAAAAAACATAACGTGGCTAGAGGTGTTCAGTTTGCAAGATAGAAAAACTGATTAAAACTAACATTACCACAACTTCTATAAGATCATTTAGAATCAATTACGTGAGAAGCTTAAATTGACGCTGAACTGCATTGTGAAGTCATACAATGAAACTTATCGTTTCTGCTCTATTCAAATAATGTTGAATAAATTGTCTTATTTGACATTTTTCAAGTTCTAATTAGAATACAACTAATTCTCCTGAGGAATATTTTAAACAGAGTTAGTTGTATTAGGATGAATTTGTATATTCCCATTGATTTGTTATAGACTGAAGCTGATCAGTCACTGTCTGGACTCAGTAGTCTAGTGGTGTACGCGGTGGCGTTCGACACGAACCGGACTGAGTTCGAATCCCACTGTGAATATCAACATTGGGAAGCAGGAACATCCAGCTGATGAGTCCCAAATAGGACGAAACGCGCCTCCTAAATTCCACTTACCAGTCACAATCCAAATTAAGAGTTAGTTGTATTTTTCGAATTTTTAACTCTAGAACTTAGCCTTAAACTACTTAAAGATTTGCATTTTTAGTAGTATGAAGCCAAGTTCTGTAGTTTCAATCATACATTTGTGATATTTTAGATGTTAACCTATTTTATTAAATGATTTTAAATACAGAAATGCAAATAGTGATTAAATAATTTGAGTTTATGTAAAATATTTCATGATTTAATAACTTCTGAAGTTATCTACAATGTTTTCAATGTTTAATAAGTGTGTTTTATCCAGTAGATTCAACATAAGCACGACTTAGATGCTTCCTTGTGTTTACTATTAAAATGTAACTTAGATCCTACATTGAGCTCAAAAATAAAAATCATTAAATGATATATGCATAGCTTAATCACTAGGAGTGTCTTCCAAAATAAACAGAAAGTCTACATACACATACATCATTTCATATTTATTATTATAATTACAATATGTTTGAATCTTCCAGTTGAGTGATCAGTTTCTGTTGTTATATTTATGTATCCGGAGAGGATTGCCCTCGATTTAGTGACGAATTCCAGATACGACGAAACACGCGTCCTAGAATTCATTTGCCAGTCACAATTCAACTCAAACAATACTTCTTATTGTTTAATGAAAAAGTTCTATATGGTATATTAGTGACGGATACAGTAATGACTCACTTGCATTTTAGTCTACTGCTTCTTGTGAATTTTCCGTTTATTTTGTCTAAGACCTAATGCATAGTGCAGTTTGAATTTTCTTCAATAATCTCATCTCAAGCTTTAATAGTTATCCAGAGCTGTTCACCTGTAGCACAGCCCTACATAGTAGTATACAGAATGCGAATATAATAAAAAGTATAGCACTAAATGAAATCTTAATTAGGAGATTTCACACAAATACAAAATATTCGTCTAGTAAATGAATGGAGAAATGAGCGAAAAGAGTTCTACACAACGAGTGAGTGGTGGAACTTTGCTGGATAACTTTAGTTGCTCTCTAATCAATTTAGATTCAAAAATACTTTGGTGAACTTCCTGTTTGGAATTGGCATAAAGTGAAATCAACATTTACTATAAAGGGAAAATTAGGGAATTTGGTTTAAATATAAACGACTATATTCAGGAAATTCCTGAATATTCAAGCTGAAATTCACAGAACTAGACTACTAACTAATCCTTTTTGACTACAAAGTCAGTATTGAATTCTGAAAGATCAATATATATGAACTAGTGATTAGTTTTGCTGTGAATTCTGTTACTCACCATGAGAGTTCAAATCTTATTTCCCATGTAAATTTGGGCTACTCGCAATGTTTTGCATTGTTAACTGTTTATGGTATATCCAATACTTTAGTCTAGTTTTAGAATCGTTTAATGATTGAGTGATGTACGTTAGTGTATAATTTGATTAGAGATTATATAAGTGATATATATTTAAATCTTTCCACTAATTTGTCACATCCAGCTGACGATTCCCAATTAGGACAATATGAGCGTCTTGGATTTCACTCGCCAGAAATAGTTCAACTCAAATAATATTAAAGATTACATTTCAAACCATCAATTTTACCATCTTAATCTTTTTTATCCTGCTTCTTGAGCTACGTTACATTGAACTTGCATATAGTAAACAGTTATGGATAACTCTAGATACTTAGAATGGAAATCTATCATGGAAATTCCACTCTAATCTACAGTATTAACTCAATTACTGAACGAAAAATCAACTGAAAATTATGAAAACTGCATATCTGATGAACTTTGAAAAACGTATAGACCACTTCAGTTTCTGTTTACTGATTACAGTCAACTATTCTTGTGGTTTCTGTTCATTTCAATATAATCGTATATGAATTTAATATTATCAACAAACTTAGGTTAAATAACCATTACTAGACTAGGAAGTACCAAACAGTTGTTTCTTATTCTAGTATGAGACTGATCAACAGTGTACATCCATGACTATATTGATGAGACAGTGCCCAGGATGAAACAACTATCCAAATGCTACTTGGATTTCAGTTTGAATTCAATTGCCTTCACAACACCTAATTTATGTTTCGTAGTTAATTAATATTAACTTAGAAACCATAAACAGTGTTAAATACTTAATTGATCATTTCAATTAACAGGTTTTATGTCAATCTCCAACTCTCTTTTATGTTTAATATAAATGCAAACTAGTTTGTTCTAGACAAGTGTTATAATCTTTTATTGTGTATTCATATATATGAAAATGCCTTATATATTACGCATATTCTTCAAATTACTAGAACAGTACTATTTAAGTAAAACTATGCTTAGTATTGTTTTTTTTCTTTCATTTATATAATATTGTTTGAGTTGGATTGTGGATGGCACTGAGGAATCCAGGATACGTGTTTCGTCCTATTTGAGACTCGTCAGCTAGATATACTTGCATCTCAGTGTTGATGTTCACCTCGGGACTCAACCTTAGTTTGTTTCGTGGCAAACGCCACCGCGTTCGTCACTAGGCGACTGAATCTAGACACCCACACTTGTGCAGCGTGTATGTAAATATAGTTAAAAAGTATTTGGATCTTCACGTTGGTTTGTCATGGACCGAATTTGATTAGCTTCAGTTGCCAAATATGCATTCTAAAAGGATCGCCTTTACATAGCGATAGATTACAAGTATTATTTAAGTTGGTTTATGACTGGCAGGTACATCCAGCTTACGAGCCCCAAATAGGTCAAAACACTTGCCAGTCACAATCTAACTCAGACAATACTTGTGAACTATCGCTATATCGAGGCAATATGCTCAGTATACATATATGGTAACAGTGACTGACCACTTTCAGTCTATGATGAATCAACGGGAAAATCCAAATACACTATAATTACATTTATATATACTACTAACTAGTATCTGTTAAAGAATAATTGAAAATCATGAAGTCACTAAACAACTTGATTATATGTGTTAGGTACTTATATAACGAACTATACACGATTATTACTAATAATATTAGATCTGTTACAAGTAAATTACCAGACAGGAAGTGAAGTTAAAAGAGGCAAATAAATGAATTCTATATGATGTGTTTTATGATAATAACAGGAAACCCTAAATTATTCTTTAATACTAGCATACTGAGGCTCATTTTTCCTTCTTGTTCTGATTTTTTTATGAAAGACTTATTATTGGAAACTAAAGAAGATTGACTTAGGTGAAACAGCACATATTTATCAATTGATTTTAATAACCTTAAGAAGAGGATGAAAATACAAGACGTATAGGTCAATAATAAAATAGTACCTTTTATCATGAAGAAAGTCCTTAGTAGAAGAAAATCATCTGACAGCCCATTAGAGAAATGACTTAGATGGGATGTGTCTATCGTTTGATTGTTCTATTTTTTCTACATTTTACATTGTTGACATTCTTATGAACTTGATGGAACAATAATATTTCAAAATCAATTAGCAAACTGAAATGAGATAGTTCGTGAAAATTAATAATAAGTTTAGTTGACTGAATTCGTCACAGACTGATGTTTGAAGGGGACTAATGAAAACCATGAAGCACTGGACAGCTGATTTGTCCTAGTATGTGACTTCTCAGCAGTAAACACCTTAGATTTCTTCACCATGTGCCTTAGGTTGGCTAACACCTAACCATCTGCATCATTAACCTAGAGACCCTGGTGGGAAATATAAGGTGTACATTGCTGAGAAGTCACATACTAGGACAAAACGGCTATCCACTGCTCCCTAGTTTTCACTAATGCCCTCGCAACATCAATCTGGGACGAATTCAGTCAACGGAAATTAGGAGACTAATTAGTTATTTGGGATTTCAATGCAGAAAATGTTTATTTAAAGATGAGTCTGTAAATATTGTAATATTTGAATTTTGTTAAATGTTTTCTAGATGGAGTAGGTGTATTTCACTATTATTAAATCATTTGCATTGTTAAACTTTCATTTGAATGCCGTCGTCAATTGTATGGACTATTATAAAGGAGTGACTAGCAAATAGTCTACGAATATATTACTTAACCAACATATAATAGATGCATATATTGCTATGTTCACGGTATAAACTACTGCTGTCAGTATTTTTTATTGCTTGATGATATTCCTTGATAAAGTTAATAGCTGCAATCATGCATCGACGTATATATGCTTCTGGTGAATTTGAAGTGGCTTAATCTATATCGATCAGAATAGAGGAAGATAACCTCGTGCCCTCAGGTCAACTCTCTCTCTCTCTCTCTCTCTCTCTCTCTCTCTATATATATATATATATATATATATATATATATATATATATATATATTCTAACAACCACAGCGTGAATAAATAAAAAATTAGATATATAGCATCACGTTAGTAAAATACTCAGGTAGTAAGTAACTTACTTGAAGGAGTGGATCACTATCTTTAACAATATACTGAAGAATTTCAGACGAGTATGTGACAGTTGTTTTATTAGTTTGAAATGGTTCATCGGCTAAAGTCATTCAGTAGCAAAACTATCCTCTGTGAATAATTAAATATTCATGAAATTAATAATTCTTTGGTGAATGTAAACATGATGTTCTGTTTAAAAGCCATGGTCAATGGAATTCGATAAAACTGAGTTTCAGAAAAATATCACTAAGGTAATCAATATTCGTCAAGCAATATCATGAATTGACTGGAATTACAAGCACAATTTAATTAAATGTTTATTTATTTGTCTGATAGTTGAGCACTCACTACAAACCTTCAATGTCCTGGGTTAGATCTCTGTTGGGTTCATAGAACTGTACTGTTGATAAAGAGTTCAAAACGAGAACAAAGTAGATCTTCATGGTTTTTTAATTTCGAAGTGTTATCTAAATCAGATCAGCTGATGATGATAAGCTTCGAATTCAGTAAGTTTCAAAGTAACCAATTAAAATAATTTTGAACACCGTTCACCAAGAAAAGATCTTTGTTTTATGATATGGATTAAATGATTGGTTGGATACATCTGTCTCCCATCAAACATCCATATTGTCATCATTAGCGGGGTTTACAGTGATTGGGAACTCTTTATTCATTTCGACGTTCTGTTCCATTTTAAAAGACCCTAAAAATTATGGAAACATACAGAAGTCAATGTAACTTTGTGGAAGTAGGTAATGTGTTTAGTTGTTTTTATTCGTCACACATTGATATCGACTGGGTACCAACAAAAATCAGGGAACACTATTTAGCTGTTTCGTCCTAGTACAGAACTTTTCAGTAGTACACACCCTCGACTCCATAAGAGAGTTCAATTCAGAATCTTACTCATCTCTATCACTGGGTTCTCACTTCCACCATTTCGTAATATAGCGTGATAACCATCCAGTGTAATTGGTTATAATTACCTCACTCCTGATAAATATCCAGCCAACATCAATCTGTGACAAGTACAAACCAATTAGTGTAAATAAATCATTTACTGGCCTCCTTTTTAGTGCTCGATAAAAGCTTTTAGTAGTACATTAGCAGCAGACACTAGGAAAAATCTAACCTATCATTTAAACCCATGCTTAATTCATTCTATAAACAATTAATTCAGTCTACAATTTGTAGATAAGTTAATGTACTTCGACAAATGCAATTGCTAGTTTCTATGATTCTTACCTTTGACCTATACAGTTATGTAATAGTCAATTTATGTGTGTGTGTCTGTGTTAATATAAGTGTCATAGTGATTAAAATATGTTTATGTAGTTTAAGCTGGAATGTTCACATGAAACATTTTTGAATCAAGTGAAATATCACATTAATTGATTTTTTTTTGTTCAAATAAGTCTACTTACTCTTGACCATAATTAGTAAAAATCTTTCAAATAAATTTTGGCACAATGAATAAAATGTGCAGTTTATACTTTCTTCTGTAACATACTACAATGTATATATATATATATATATATATATATATATATATATATATATATATATATATACCCAAATATACCCACTGATATACACTAATACGTGTCTCTATGTGTACACATTGAATGGTATGCACTTATTCATATTGACTCATTAGCATTTCTGTTTATTACATCATCTATATGTTGTATAGATACTAATATAATCATTTTTATTCATAGAACAAATACTCTGTAAATGTCTCTCACCTTAAACAGTACTTTGATAAAACTAGAGAAAATCGATTGATAATTTATTTCTATTAAATTAACTTGTTACTATCATGAGCATTTCTCTATTTGTTTTTATACTAAGAATGATTTGTACCGTGTATTGGTACATTTCATTTCTATGAGACAATGATTCTTATGTGTAGTATAAGTACATCATGGTAAATTATTTAAAATATTAAATGAAAGTTAGTAGATGCATTTCTATTTTAACAATAGGTAATCATTTTAATATTATCACCTTTAAGTAGTATATTACATTGAAGTTTAGATGAAATAGTTAGCCAGATAGATAGATACGTAGATCAGGGGTAGATAGATAGATAGATAGATAGATAGATAGATAGATAGATAGATAGATAGATAGATAGATAGATAGATAGATAGATAGATAGATAGATAGATAGATAGATAGATAGATAGATAGATAGATAGATAGATAGATAGATAGATAGATAGATAGATAGATAGATAGATAGATAGATAGATAGATAGATAGATAGATAGATAGATAGATAGATAGATAGATAGATAGATAGATAGATAGATAGATAGATAGATAGATAGATAGATAGATAGATAGATAGATAGATAGATAGATAGATAGATAGATAGATAGATAGATAGATAGATAGATAGATAGATAGATAGATAGATAGATAGATAGATAGATAGATAGATAGATAGATAGATAGATAGATAGATAGATAGATAGATAGATAGATAGATAGGCACTATTTTGTTTATCTCTAGACTTGAACATCATCGGTTATTTTCTTATGAGGATATGACTTACAAGTATTCACAACAGAGACTGACCAATTTCAAACCATGACGAATCCATGGGAAGATTCAAACGTATTCTAATTAGATAAATCCATCTGTCTTTCAATCACTTAAACATTACAATGTACTGCATGATTTTCATTTTGTTTCAACTTAGTAATTATAAATATTGGCTGTACATCCAATCATCAGCTTTTATAAGACACTAATAAATTGTTACAATATTGAATATTGGAAAATTTATGTGACAACACTATTGTTGATGGTAGATTTTCCACTTTGTCTGTTCTTCATAAACAATCGACTGATAAATATATTAAAATGCATGTTTTTCACATACAACATAAATAGAAATAAAAAAAGATTATAACAGTTAAAATGACATAAAACTCATGCATTTGAAGCTACGTGGATGATCACAAACTAGTTAGAGTTGTTATCCACCTCGACGGTCTAACGGTTAAGTGTTTGCCGTGAAGCTTGAAGATCCTTAGCACTATTTCATAGCAGGGTAGTGGATGTGCATTAGTGAAGAATCACATACCAGGACAAAGCAGTTATTTAATATTTCTTTGGTTTTCACTGGTTGACTAGGTCAGAACAGTTCATGATGTCAAATACGAATTTAACAATCTCCATATTTGCCTGTTACTCCTTGTGAAGCATTGGCCACTGACCGGCATTCTTAAACCAGCTGTGCTCATTTCCTCATTTCAGTTCTACCCAAATGTTATGCATTCTTTTCATGTCTGCCTCTAATTCCCAGTGCTACATGTTCTTTGGGCATAAGGACTTGAAGTTAGTTCTTGTGGGGCTGTTAAATCATTTATTCAGTGTGCATCCTATCCACCTCCAGCGTTTCTTTATAGTTCTTTTCTTCAGCTAAAATTCAGTTGATCTATTCTCTGCCACAGTAAATTGTTGCTGGAGGTGCCTGGTCAACAGATCTGAAGTATTTTGCTTAAATAACCTTATAAATACCTGTATCTTTCGAATGATGATTTCTTAGATCTCCAATTTTCAGCCCCATACAATAGAAATGTGTTGATATTGGTTGACATCTGTTTTGAATTTAAGATCTGGAAACACTTCCCTTGACTTGCCTTATTAATCCATGACTTTACATCCATATCAGATCTCCCTTGTTTATCAATCATAGTATTGAGGAAAGCTTCATAACATTTACTGCCTAAGCTGTCAAATGCTTTTTCATAATCAAGGAAGTTGATGTAAAGTGGTGAGTTGTATTCAAATAATCGTTTAACAATCGGCTGTAGTGTTGCAATTTAGTAAGTACATGATCGGTCTTTACGGAATCCGGCCTGTTGATCACTAAGCTGGGCGTCTACAGTATTTTTCACTCAGTTAAGTTGTAGGCTAATACTAGTAGTGAAAGTATAGTGATGCCACTGTAGTTTTCACACTTGCTAAGATCTTCTTTCTTTGGTATTTTGATAAAATATCGTTCTTTCCAGTTTGCTGATACTTGTTCTTCCTCCCAAATCTCTCTAAGTGGATCGTAGAGCATCTTTGTATTTACTTTTATTTCTGATTTCAGTGTTTCAGCTAGTATATTGTCTGACCCTGCTGTTTGAACGCTATCAATCTGTCGAATGATTATATTGATTCTTTCAATTTTTAATGGGTTAACATTTATAGAAAGGTCTGTAGGTGCTGCTTTGATAAAATATATTTCCTCTTGAATAATTACCATATAAATATATATTAAACAGAAACTTATTTGAATCGTGTATAACCGATGACGAGAATTCCTTACTTTAACAAAATTATTCATGTTGAATAAATCTATTCTTACTATTATTAATATTACTAATACAACTATTATTGTCTTATCTCCCACCTCTTCCTACACACAAACACTTTTCCTGAAATTATCGAAGTCAACAATGTACAGGAACCGACGTTTTATTATTATTAAAAAAGTAATTTATCCTTAATACTAAATAACAATTTTTAGATTATGTTATAAACTATAAAAAGAAACTTACTGAGTATTACGTCATAATCTTTATTACGTTATGATATACAAGAGTATTAATAGAGAAAAATAATAATTGAAATTATCTGTAATGCTTTAAATGCATTGCATACATCAGTTTTCATTGATGTAATAGATAAATATTGTATAATAATAATAATAATAATAATAGCTTCATTCAATAGTATGTTTAGTACAATAAGAATTTTCAGTATACAGTGTCTCAACAAGTTATTCTTTTACGGTGTACACGTCTTTTCACTGCCATATTCAGCTAGAGGATGTCGACATAAACGACTAATTGATTATTTACAATCTTTTTCAGAATCATAATCAGGTACAGTCTTTTGTACAGTAACATTTTTCAAATGTAAGTTATGATCATCAATAGAATCAAATGATAATCGTGAATGGGAGAAGCAAGCAAATCCATCTGTGTAAACCCACACTTTCATTAGATTGAATAGAACATAGACATGTAAATCTAATTTACGTCCACATAATAAATATGGATTAGTTATATGCTGTGAGACAATATAGGTTTCAGGTAGTTCTCGATTCACTGAATCACCAGTAATTCGTTGATCACATTTCATTCCGGTATGCTTCCTTGCTGCGATATCCTTTAATTTACGGAATAGAAATATTCCTTTACCATGTGATTTAGCAACAGGTTTCATTAGCCATATATGTTGCCAGTCCCCATGATGTTCTCGTTTAGATCTAACTGAATGACTCATGTTAGGTCGTAAACTTTTTATAAAGGCGTGACAGTACACAATGTGATTTTAGGACATGAATGGGCAATTAAAACGACACAGAAAGCAGGCCCCCAACAGTGTTAGTGTGGTCAAGCGTTTAGATTTATCCAAAGCTGTCAACTGTGAAACTGTTAGTACAGAGCAACATGAAATGTTGGATAATAATACACAAATATAATAAATTTTAGTGCTTAAAAGGAAAATTTTAATGAAGACTGCATTATAAAATGTAGAATCTATCCACTAAAAATGACAGGAAATCCTGGATCAACAAACTTAGTAGAAGGTGAACGGTTTGTAGACAAATTCACCAAAAAAAAGTGGAAGTGCATTCCTTATTTACAGGTTTGACGGAACTTCAGCATTCCCAATCAATGTGCAGATGATATGAATAAATGATTTATTGTAAAAGAATTTATTAAATATTTCAGTTAATTAAGGAACTTACAAAAGTTACATAAGGTTAGAAGTTAGAAGGTTTCAATTTAGGACTAGTAGTTATGATTAAGTTTAGGAGGTTACCTAGGGAAGAAAGATTGAGTATCATGGGAATAAAAAATAGTTTTCATCCATGTGAATGGTTACTTATTCTTTTTAATATTTACAAATGTCGTTACCGTAATACTCCCTTTTTTAAAAAATGCCATACATCATAGGTAAAGGTAATAGACACTAAGAAAGTGGTTGTTTTCTATTATATTTCAATTTCTCACTATCACCTTAATAATAGCTAAAATTTACATTAATGGCTGTATTTATCAAATGAATTGAGGTGATTACGTGGATATAGATATTAAATTGAGTTGTTTATATCCATCATAGATTGATGCTGGTTTAATACCACTAAAAATCAAGGAGCATTAGACAATTGTTTCATCCTATATTGGAAGTCCTAATTATCAGTGTTCATCCTCGATTCCGACAGAGACACATATCCAGGCTCTTTAAGTCTCACAGCAAATGCTTAGCCATCTGCACCAACTAGCGTCCAATGATAAAATTCCCAACTATATCAATTTCTTGGAAGTCGTTAGTGATAGAGTTCAAACTTATAGGGAGTGAGACAGTTATCGCCAATGATAGCAGACTAAAGTCATACTACATCGTAAATTGATGACAGGAATTCTACCAAAGGACTTCAGCCAGTCCAGTGGTTCAGCTGGTTAAGAGTTATCTATGAAACCTGAAAACCATGGGTTTGATTTGCTGTCAAAATTGAGAGAGTTCCATACCAAAAGGAAACAGCTGTTCAAGTGCACCTTGGACTCCACTGCAATCCAATGAATATCTTCTATGACGAATATTTATCGTCGTCAACGGCTTTCGTAACTAAATATTGATAGGTTTTAATTAAATCACCATAAGATAGGAACCTTAAAGGGGGTATGGGTAATCAGTAACAATTTCAATGATCAGTAAGCTTGTGCAGCATTCAGGATTTACTTTTTCTTTCACTTAGTGAGTGATTACTTCATAATGTATTGTCTTTCACTAAAACGTTAGTTTCACATCCTCCTTATCTTTAACTATTCTTATGTTTTATATAGTACCTACTAATTTCTATACACTGGCATGTCTTAGATAGTTAGTTTCAGATAATTCACACTAGTATAGAACACTCATTTGATGAAGGTATGGAAAAATGATCGGATATGGTAATCAATACAGACAAAGTAAATATTGAAAATGTTACTGATAACTTCAGCCACCATCTACTATCATGTGTTTATATTTTGCAAAAGATTCCAAGAACTACTATCTTCAATCTAATTGATTTTTCAGTAAACAAGAGTTTTATCAAGATTGATATTTCATTCATATGAGTAAACTGAAATTCAAGATCACAGCAATTACTACTATAAGGTATTATCATAAATTATGTCATAAATTTAATCAGCTGATTCAAATGTTTAAACTGTCAAACTGATATTGTGAATAGCTCCGTGTCTGTGTGTGTGTGTATGTGTACTCGTTATCATCAAACTTATTAGCAAATACAATAAGTCTTTCACTGTTATCTAATACATCTTCTTAGTACAAAATGCATTATTGTATTACAACACTTCATTTAAAGTTCGGTACTCGATTATATCCAACAAATGATCAATTGATCAACATTTGACAAGTATTAAATAATAATTGAATGCTAAATTAGATAATTATAGTTGAATTTTTTAAGAATCTATTCAACTATCAATTGAGTTTATGGTATTATATGTATATGGGTATTAGCTAAAGTTGTAATAAACATTGCTAGAGTAGTAGAATGAATTTGTATATTCCCATTGATTTGTTATAGACTGAAGCTGGTCAGTCACTGTTGCTATATGTGCATACTGTGCGAATCGCCTCGATATAGCGATTATTCACAAGTATCATTTAATTTGTATTGTGACTGGCAAGCGGAATCCAGGACGCGCGTTTCGTCCTATTTGGGACTCATCGATTGAATGTACCTGCATCCCAATGTTGATGTTCACAGTGGGATGAATTTGTATATATACAAATTCGCCCATTGCACAAACGTGACTGTCTGGACTCAGTAGTCTAGTGGTGTACGCGGTGGCGTATGACACGAAACGGACTGAGTTCGAATTCCACTGTGAACATCAACATTGGGATGTAGGTACATCCAACCGATGAGTCCCAAATAGAACGAAACGCGCGTCCTGGATTCCACTTCCTAGTCACAATACAAATTAAATGATTGCTAGACTAGTTTGAAAGTATGTGTATCTTCCCACCGATGCTTATATGAACTGAAATTGATCGTTAGTGAATTGCTGCCACCTTCAATCATGCTAGTGAACTACTATTGTATCATAGTAATCCACTTACAATGAAAGTATGAAATGGTCAATTTCACTCCATTACAGTATCAACAGAAAGATACGGACACTTTCAAATTCTTTATAAATACTAGTTGTATGACGATGGTTGTCTGAATTCTGTATTTTAGTAGTGAACGAGGTGAAGTTTTTTTATGAAAGGATTGAACTTAAATCTTGAGGTGAACATCACCATGGTTACTGACAAATCCAGCTGCTAAATTACAAATAGAATGAGAAATTTGTCTTTGATTTCACATATCAACCAAATTCCAACTTGAATTCCAATTGATATGATAAGACTAAAAATATCTAAATCATTATATTTGTTTATTTTTACGGGTTGTTAATGTTTTAAACCAAAAAAGTTTCAGTATTGACATTTTCGTCAAAGGTTTTGTTAAAATTGAATCAGGACATGCAGGACAAAAGTTTTATTCTATTCGAGACTTTTCGGGTTGATACATATATTCATATTGCTCCTTTATCCTATTCAAGACTTTTAAGCTTTCAGAAGAGAAACAAAGAATATTACTTCTTTAGATATTCTGCATCATATAGTCACCAAGCTATTCAGTGACTTTACGTATTTAGTACGATGGCGCCTTTTGAGAAATTTCATATACTTTATTCCTTTTATTATTTTCATGTGAGCAAGAACAAATATTACTTATCTGGATATTCTGCATCGTATACATACATTCACATTTAATTTGTATTGTGACTGGCAAGTGGAATCCAGGACTCATCTGCTATATGTACCTGCATCCCAATGTTGATGTTCACAGTGGGATAATAATAGATAATCTATAGTTCACATTAGTCAAAAATGGAAACATATGGCGATTTCATTTTAGTAAAGTTAATCATTAAATTTAGTGCTGAATATTATTCTGAAATATCAATAATCATTCACCGATAAGAAATTTAGTATAGGGAGGGGTCTGTAGAGAGTATTGAATGCTATAGTCTACATTATATGCAAAGTATAGATAGATAATCACTGTAGAAACTGGGAAGTAATGGACAGTTGTTTCGTCTTATTGTGCGACTCCATACTACTACTCACCCTCTCATGATCCCAATAGGGATAAAACGCAATCAGCTGATTTAGTATTCATTGTCTCAAATTTCTAACCTCTGTCAAGCAGCAATATTTCATGAGCATCAACTCATTCCATTGGTGCGTATACAGCTTCATACTTGATATAACAGGACTCAGTTGATCGTACCTCCTAGAACTCTTGGAATCATCAATCGAAAATGACAGGTAGTGGGCAAATGATTAATAGCATAGTAAAGAAGGAAGGGAGGGAGGGTTGTTGTTGCGATTGATGAATATTGTAATTTACATTATTGAACAACTGAGTTTAATAAAATGTATCCCTATCATTCTTAATTATATTTAAATCTTAGCATTAATTTTTATTCTATAATAACAGAATGATAACAAATTGAAGATGCCATAAAGTTCGTTTAAATTGTTCTTTAGATCAAACACTGATAGTTTAGATCTTTCAAAGACTATTGATCGAAAATGAATCAAGGTTTGTAGTATCTTCATAATAGCGATATTCATGAATACAACCTTGTCCCGATCGTATTACTGAGGCAACGAGTTATATATTGCCATCTATGTGATTGTCAATCTCTTCATGAACTCATTTTGATATACTATTTGTTGTACATCTGGAGTTGTACTCTAAGATTAACCAAAACTTGAAATGATATTTATGGGTCTGAATTGTGAACAAACAGCTTAGCCTTCTCGGATTTAGTACTCGAAACAGTTGGTGATTTTTTATGATGCAGCTTATATTCAGTAATAATGGTTTACATTCACTGAGATTTTTTATTACACTATAAATATGATTTCATATAACTCTCTTTGTTCATTTCAATACTTTATCATTCAAATAGTTCACTTCTGTTAAGATTATTTCCTTTATTTATCTGTCTGCTTATTAGATTAATTATAATTATTCAACTCGTAACTGCGTGGAATGGGTTTGGCAGCAGGAATCCACTGGTATTTGCGTGAACAGACTGATTTACATAAGTTAGATTCATCAACAAAGTTACTTGTGTTCTGTAGTATTTTATAATACAGACACTATTCGAAATTCAACACATCATTACTATTTCATAATCAAACATTTGATTAACTAATAATTAAGGAGTTTTGTGTACTTTTCTTTCAATAGATGATTGATTACTGAAATTCCATGATTTCACTACGTAAAGTATTCATCCACTCAGCAACTCATTGGTGTTTTCTTGATAGTCTGGAGAAAATATACTTTACTTATGTAAATGTTAAGAGAACTAGGTTGTATAACATACGTTCTAGATACAGAAGATCTATTTACAATTAAAATCTTTACAATTAAATGTTTTTATATGTTATGTTATTGGTCTAACTAGAGATTATGATCAATAAGTAGATGATTGATACATTTTGTAACTAGCATATAATTCACTTATATGTTCTTATATTAATAGTATTAATTACAATTGTCAAGGTGATTCAGTTGTAGGTCAACTTGAGTACTTACACGAGAAATGCTTCACTTCTAGAAATATAACCTCATAGACGTAATAGCTGTAGGCCTACACAAATATGTAAATACTTTTAAAGAAAACAGAAATGAATCCTTTCAGATTAATCAATAACAATGAAACTGGTCACATACAAACATAAAGGCTTAAGAGTTTTGATAATATGCTAAGTTAATTGAATGAGTCACATAAGATCTCTAACAGTTATTTACAGATAAATCGGTGATAATCTTCAAATAGTAGGTAGGAATACTTGTAGACAGTCATTTGTAATCATTATCCATTATTTTCATCTTAATATATTGAAGTATAATTAGATAGTTGTTGAATATCCTTCACAAAATGAAAAGTAGTATTCAAAATATACACATAATTCAGTATCCTAATGTGTATATTCTGAATGTCCATCAATGAAAATTGCTGTAAAGTATTACAGCGATTTTTAGTTGTATAAAGATTTGCACTATTCGCGTAAGACACTTGTAGTTTAATGTCAGATTTTTTGGCTTGATCACGTTTAAGGCTGTTTCTAGCTCACACCATCCGGTATAGTGACCTCAGATTAAACATTGCTCGCCAGGTTCTATTTACTAGGCAATAAAAGTCCATACCCTTATTAAATGAATTACTAATCATCATTAAGAGGTTTCACCAAACACTTGAAATGCTTCGAAAGTAACTATGGTATGATACTCACGAGTTACACATGTTCTCTACCTTGAGACGTATTTCATAGTGTTTAAAAATATGAGTAATGAACTTTAGCCTATTTATTCTTTGAAGTGATTGATCATTGAATGGTGTCATGATTATCTGATCTTAATAGTACTAATCAAACTCCATAGATCAATTTAATTGTGGTCATTTATTCAAAAGACTATATGTACTATGCCTTCATATTAGGTGATTGTTAGAAGTCTATTGGAAACAGTGTTTCGTCTTAGTTGTCACTTATTATCAGGGTATAAAGAACTTTAAGATGAATTTTTTCGTGGTTACGTCACAAACCTTAGAACTAAGTGACATGAATTTCATTACCAAAACTATATTTAGTTCTTTCAAAATTGTAAGTACGTCTTTCTCATGAGTGTCAACTAACATGTGATGTAAGTTAAGCCTTTCATGCTGACTAAATCATATTTTGATCAATATGACAGCTGCAAATAGTGTAAGCGGAGAAGATTTAACGTCAATTCACGAAGTTTTTTATAATGACAATCATAAATTTAACTCTACTCTATCCATTTGCATTGTACTCTTTTCTTTATTATTCTAGGGATTCTAACAATCATGAATCTGCTGTGTTTATTGTCACATATTTTACTATTCTAAGTGGATTACCAGTAAAACTTGCTCGTAAAGCTGTTATGAAATGTAGAGAAAAACTAGATATTACTGATGAATATGATGTAAGCTAATAAATTATATTATGTAATACAATTGTTATGTTAAAAAAGAGTATATAAATGTATTGTTTATAAATGAAGAAATAACAAATAACCAACGAATATATCATGAATTGACTTTGATTAGATGACTAATCAAAGCCAGAAAACACTGTATTTCTGTTTCAACTTAATATGGAACTCCTTAAAAGTGTACATTGAAAGCTACATCTATAACTTAACTCAAAATCTTCAAGCTTCGTGACAAGTGTTTATCCTTCATCGAAGGTGTATATAATGGTTTACTTTCTAAGCTTCATTCAATTTATACTTACTAGTTATCCATTATACCATGTAATTCTCAGAGTTATAATAAAAAGTCATAGTCAATAGAGTTCAGTGCATCAAACATCTATCGTCAATGCTAATGGATATTGGTCGCATAATATTTAGAATTAATTGAAGTTAAAAATGTAAATGGTCAATGATGTGAGTATTAACCGCGTACTTAGACCTATGGAAGTTCGGGGTTTAATCTTTGGTTGAAGATCGTATATACACATTGTTGAGGAGTTCCATTCTAGAAAGAAGTAATGCTACAATACTTTCTAGTTTTCAGTAAATGTCCAACTGAAATTATTTCATTGCTTAAAACTACTGAATTATGCTATTCTTTCCTTAACAATCCCACACACATTTGTTAATAATCCTTTTCCTTAATTTTAGTCTTTAATTGAATCAATGCAACAATCAGTTAGTGCAAAAGAATTACGTGAAGAATTATTTACAGGTACATCTGGTTATACAGATGACAGATTAATTGAAGATTTACGAAAAATCTATCAATTAGCTGAATTAGATCCACCAACATCATCAGAAATTCAATTGGAAACAAGACGTGGTAGTGTAAAACATGAATCAACTACACAAAAACCATTAAATCAATTGTTTAAACGTTTATCTATTGATACAACAGGTGAAGACGAACCTGATAAAGAAAATAATGCAAATTTAAGTTTACCAAATGTACGTTCTAAAGCACCAGATATAGTGATACATGAATATGAAGAAGAAACTACGAAAAAAGATTCATTGGATAGTTCAATAAAATCTCCATTGTCATCAACATCAGCAACAACAACAGCAACTCATTCTTTACCTGATCATAATAATACTGTATTCAATAATATTCAACATGATTCGAATGAAATTAACAAAGGGAACAAAACTGAAAATGGTACTATTCCAACTAGTTATGAACATAGCAACAAACAGACAGTTATTACAACTGACATAAAATCAATAGACAAGTTACATACTGACATTAATTCAACACAGTCTACAAATATCATAAATCAAATGAATACTGAATCTTTTACTAATAATCATAAAATAATGAATGATAATGATACAATGAATATGTCTAAAAAGAAAGGTTCCAAAGTCAGTATTAGTTATGCACCATCACGTGAATCTACAGAAGTTGATAGTGTTGATGAATATTTACGAAGTACTAGTGTAGAAGAACGTGAAAAATCACGTAAACAAGTGAAAATTACACATGCACCTATGAAACTTGATGATGATATTGATCATTAGTTATGAGTAATAACTGGATTAACAAAAACAAAATAGGATAAAGAAATTGAATAATGATAATTGAACATTGAATACATTATGTCATTCGTACATACTTTCAAGGTCTTCATTTTTTAAAACGAAATTCAATAAATGATTATTATCGTTCATTATTATTATTATTATTATTATTATTATTATTATTATTAGAATTAGTATTATTATTGTTTACGGTTACTTTTGTTTTACTACAAAATAACTAAACTTTTATCGTTCGGTATCTGCCTATTTTTACGACTAATAATAAACATTGAACAATTGAAATTTGTTTAAATCCTTCAAATGAACTACATTTTAATAGTTTTTTAGGTAAAAAAACAAGATAACATTTACATATCAAAGTTTCCTTTCTGTAACGGACATTAAATAGCTTTTAGTTTTTTTTTGAATAGAATATCAGATTGTATTTAATTCAAGCTAATGTCATTATTTATTCTGATCGACTGTTTTCATGTAAGTGAACCTGATGTGCACATTAAGTCATCTGATTAGCTTTTCTTCATACTCATCTCCCGTTTAGATTCCCTTACGCACATAAACCTGCACAATTTTTTGGAATATAAAGTACATTTTGATCAGATGCATACCGCTATACTATCAACTTTGTTCTTCACAATAATAATAATTTGCTACAACTTACTGAATCGCATGTAACTAAATGTTTATATTTGTTATTTTGATTAAAGTTTTGCATATGACTAGTAATTCAAATCTTGATTGTGTTTTATACTGTTTTGAACTTATCAGCCAGATATTGTTATTACATTCTAGTGTTGATGTTCATATTGAGGATCATACTCATTTTGTTCAGTTTAAATGCCATCAACACTATAGATTCTGAACAATCAGTCATTCATGAAAGTAGTATGATGCTTATGTGATTGATTGTAAAGTAAATGAACTAATAGGATGAATATGTATATTCCCATTGATTTGTTATAGACTGAAGCTGGTCAGTCACTGTTGCTATATGTGCATCCTGCGCGGATTGCCTCGATATAGCGATTATTCACAAGTATCATTTAATTTGTATTGTGACTGGCAAGCGGAATCCAGGACACGCGTTTCGTCCTATTTGGGACTCATCGATTGGATGTACCTGCATCCCAATGTTGATGTTCACAGTGGGATGAATTTGTATATATACAAATTCGCCCATTGCACAAACGTGACTGTCTGGACTCAGTAGTCTAGTGGTGTACGCGGTGGCGTATGACACGAAACGGACTGAGTTCGAATTCCACTGTGAACAT
Organism: Schistosoma japonicum; assembly: GCA_025215515.1. Lineage (NCBI taxonomy): Eukaryota > Metazoa > Platyhelminthes > Trematoda > Strigeidida > Schistosomatidae > Schistosoma > Schistosoma japonicum. The sequence goes on from CM046066.1 coordinate 11,597,686, forward strand.
CAACATTGGGATGCAGGTAGCATCCAATCGATGAGTCCCAAATAGGACGAAACGCGTGTCCTGGATTCCACTTGCCAGTCACAATACAAATTAAATGGTAAATGAACTAAGTATTGAATAAGGATGGAAATATTAACACAGAAAAGTAAAAAAGAGTTATCCAACTGGCAAGTCCCAAATAGAATGAATGACACATTCTGTAATTGGTTGATTGATCAAACAATCAGAAAAATTCAACAATGGTTGTATAAAAATCAACATTTATGTAGAAAACAATCAAGTTATATGGTTTAATCAGTAAAATATTAAACTGGTAATTTTAAAACTAAAAGTATGAATTTCATTTCCGTAAGTTCAACTACATCAGCTAATCCAGGTATTGCAACATCAAATGAACTACTGATAAATGAAGAAACTGCTTCGTTATTATATTGATAATCTTATTAAATTCTTAAGGTTTCTTTCTGTTATAACGCAAGAAACTTTTTTCGTTTAATTTAATCAACTATTTTAGTTTTGGGGATTATGAATCCTCAACACCTCCCCTTTTTGAAAAGAAAAAAGGATAATGGTATGGTCCCATGTGTTCACATAGATCTGTGTGTTTGTGTACAACTTAAAAAACACTCAGAAAGAAAAGGAAACATGATTAATTATAAATCACGTAAACAACCACTATCTCCTAAGTGGAATGTTGTGGGATCTTTGTATAGTAACAGGAAAAACACTTCATTGTATTGAACATGCATGATCTTTAAGCAAGTATTGATACAACTTGTTTGAATTGGGGAGTCATGGACTTGATCACATCTGGAGTGTACTTTGACAATAGTAACAGTTTTCTTAGGCGTAATGCATTTCTTCGCTGAATACTCTGGCTTCTTGGGCTCTATAGATGGTCTGTGCATGATTCTCAAAATAACTTTCTGACTCGGACTGGTGATTATACTGCTCACGTCTGTTAGAACAAGCATTTTGAAATTTTGTGGATAACTGCGAGAATACGGTTATCTCATGACCTGGTTGTAACATATTTTGAATGATTTGATCAGATGTCTCCAGTGCTTCATCTTGCTTCTCTAGAGCAGGGATACTAGGCACGTGGAACAAAGATACTTTTGCTGGGCATTCTATTTAAATTCGGAAGTCGACTTTGAACAAGTCTTCGTACTTTTTAAACCATGAATCGAATGTAATACCAGCCAAGCCATCGAAATAAAACTCATTGATTGTTAATGATGGAGTCGGCAGGATATGTGCATGACATTTCTGACAGCCACTTCTGAGTAAGATTCACTTGCTGGGTTAACATTTCTAGTACACGTATCTGGAACTGTTCATAGCGTTTCTCCTAGCGTTCTAGCAAAGCTTCAACTTGTTCAAAAGTAAATTATATTTTGATTGTTTACCCTGTCGCCAGTTGTTATAATGTCGGTTGCAGTAAAATTTATTTGTTTTACACCTGTCGCCAGTTTTTATAACGCAAGAAACGTTTTTCGTTTAATAAAATCTATCATTGTAATTTTAAGGATAATGAATCCCCAACACTTTCCAATAGCGTAAACTCAGTTCTTCTATTTTGTCAAACAACATAGTTGAAGAAACTAACAAAACGCCGACCTCAGTGAATTGTGAAAATATTTAAGTTACGTATTTTTCATTTGTGCAAATATCTACGAATAAACTTACAGTTTTAGGGTTATTTCAACTGAATAACTATGTTTATGCGTTACTGTAAAAAGGTATACGAAACATTGGATATTCCAAAGTAAGTAACGCTTTATCGACATGCTTTTCTTCTCCTTGTCTACCACATAAAGCAATGAATTCATCTGTCATATAGAGAAAGATATTTGTAACAGGGTAAAATTGTACATGATTAGAATACATTTGAATCTTCTCATTGATTTGTCATTGACTAAAATTGGTCAATCTCTGTTACTATAAATGAATCCTGAGGGGATTGCATCGATATAGCAATAATTCATGAGTGTTGTTTGAGTTGAATCGTGACTGGCATGTGGAATCCAGGATGCATTTTTCGTCTTATTTGGAACCTGTCGGCTGGATGTATCTGTCTGCTTCATCAAACAATAAAAAATGTTGATAGCAGTAGTTTATAATGTAAATAAGGGATTTCGCTTACCAGTCACAATCCAACTTAATCATTACAGGTGAAATGATAGGTAGATTTTATGAGTAACGATGTTTGAATGTAATTACTGATTTCCTATGGACATGTATATATTGTACTTTCAAAGAATAAGATAGTGATTTTCACCAACCAGGCAGCTTAATCATAATATCTAAGACAATGGAACTAAGTGATTTAGGCTTTAATTAGATTCTCTTATTAGTGTAGTTACGCATTATTGATGAATTCTAACAATTATGAAACCTACGTGAGGTAGGTTGCTTTGTCAACTGCATTCAACCACGGAACATAAATTGTAGTAAATAACAATCATATTACGACTATGCTTAATGTAAGAGTGGGGCTGGAAGTAAGTTAGAATGAGGCTTACATACACAAAATAATTGAGTTCGAGTCCTTCAGTGATTATCGAAATTTGGATACCACTTATTGGTTACATCTGTGACTATAATAATGAGTAATGCGTATTCGAAAATTACAAGTTAAAGTAAATTTTAATTGATAAACCGTAGATTAATGACTAATATAATGTTTGCCTAATTCACATTGCTAATTGAATACTATCAATAATCAAGTAGTATTGTTTCCCTAAGCTAAATAACTCTGACATCGTGTACAGTATTTCTGTTGTTAGATCATTGAAGCTAATCACTGTAGGTCAATCAATCAATGCCTATTACCATATGTGGAGTATAGGCCACCGATCAGTATCCTCCAATCAATGTAGGTACTCAGTGTAACTATTTTAATCCCATAGATGGTCAATTATGATAAGAATAACTTAATGATAACCCCTTAGACTATACAACTGTTTAGCATGAGTTGAAATTCTACAAGGAAACACAAGTTCTTAAGTGATTTTAAATACATAAAATTACCTAAATCAAATAGAATTTCTTATAAATTACCTTCTAATCACTTAACAATTCAAATCATATAACCAACATCTTGACAATGAATCATTTCTAACTTAACAATATTGATTGAGAAACACACTAATTCATTGATACATACAATAATAAGCAACAATGAGTAACAGTAACAATTAACCTACTTTCATCAAAATTCAGTCTTATTTCTGTAGTTGTTGTTGTCGTTGTTGTTGTTGTTGTTGTTATTGTTTCACAATGAAAAATGAAGAACATTTCGAGTTAAACAAACAAAATTTCACATTTATCATTTTTCAAATTGTTGTTTTTTTTTTTGTTTCCTTCACAAAAAAAAAAAAAACAAAACAATCACAAAGTAACGTTTCATGTATGTTACAATTCATTCATTTAGTTTAATAAGTAACATGTGAATTCTTTAACCATTAACAATATGAATTGAATGAAGTGCATAGTGTGCATAGTACACAATATTTACGAACTAATAATCATTGATAACTAAAAAAAAAAGAATTTAACTGAGACAACTAATGATTAAGTTAGATTGTGACTGGCAAGTGGAAACCATGATTCACGTTTCGTCTTATTCGCGACTCATTGGCTGGATGTATAAGCTTATTTTAATTACTGACATGACTGTTTCCTCTTAGTATAAAACTTCTTGAGTGGCCCTAAGAATTCATGATGCTGTGGAATGAGAACTACATCTTTTAGGCTTTGTAATAATTATAAAATCCTTCTCTGATCACTAAGCCGAATTTAATATTTATATTTTTAATCACAATCAATTCTCGATATTCCGTGACATCATCTGTTGCAATTGTTGAGGGATTTCCTCACATTCATATAAGTCAAATTTCACTAGACATATTTCATTACAGCTTCATTATTTTTGCTTAAAGTCATTTACTAATGCTCATATGATTGTCATCATAACTGAATATCATGAAGATTGTTGAATTTAGTGTTTCCTATCACGAACTGTATATTTGTTAGATGACCAATAAAAGCTTAGAAAAACACTAGAACAACAATTTAATGATAGTCCTTACCAGTTCATTATATTACCACACCAGGAGTTGAACCCAGACATGTATGATCATCGATATACAAAATTATAAATCTAATAATCACTGCGATACCTATTCATAGTATTGACCATTTAGTTAACGAATAAAGAAGCAACTGATTTTAGACTGTTGTAGTTAATCAACAGAAAACTCTGTTTTACCTGGGTTTCGTGCTAATTAACACTCGTTCGTGAAACGTACCAGTAATACTGAAAAAAATACTAAAAGAACCAATTTTCTGTATGCACTATGAATCTGAATTGCACAATTTTGCACTCTGAAATATCCCCCTCCCCACTAGGGATGAATAAACTTGTTTGGGGCTGTAATATTTCCTTTGATTAGTCACTAAGTTATGATTAATATGACATTTGTCTAGTCCTTTATACTGTAAATATTTTTCTCTCGACTAAAATTGAAATGTGAGGTCGCTAGTCTAAGAGAACTTACAGTATGTACAATATGTTGCTTATGTTAAGTTAAGGAGATTGATACCAACAAACATTGTTACGTTTAGGTTCCATAGCCGTTGGTACACATCAATTAAGCCTACCTTCATTCTTGTAGATAAACCGTGTTACTTACGAGGTTATTTACTAAGAAGTTATCACTGAGCCAAACATATTGATTTCATTCACGCGGTCATTATTTACGATTAATCATCGATTTGATGAATTCAGATAACTACTATTTATTGAAGGAATTCACAATTATAGACTTTCGTTATCTTATACTATTTGGCACACTAATCATATACACATTCCATACCAATATAGTAACCGATAATTTCATTTCTCTCATCTATTACATAAAGTATTAGTTTTATAATTCATTGTTATCGATATACTTATGTTTCTAGTTAGTAGTAGCTGATGTATTGTGTGTTTATGTATAAAATGATATTATGTTAGTTACCAGCATTTTATTATATATATATATATATATATATATATATATATATATATATATATATATATATATATATACGGGCTATACTTGAGAGGGGGTGGTGGGTATATCATTGAGTCGATTTTATGCAGAAGCTGAGCTTTTCAATATTCAGTAATTTTGACGTTCCCAGCATATTCGATCCTTTTTCTGTTCTTTTGTTTGGTGAGTGTTTTGTAATTGTGTGAAACTTTTACTCAAGATTTCACTTGAAACGACAAGTTTTACTAAATTTGTTTATTTTTCACATGGTATGCTGAATCTAGTTACAAAGACGTTAGATTCGAGTATGCTTTCAGTGAGATGGACAACACTGACGACAACGAATTATTGTTATAATATATGGCGAATCTAACTAATTTGTAAACATGTAACATGTGATTAGTCTCAATCCCATAGTTTAAGTGGTAAGCCGCTCTATATCTGATTATTTTAAATCCGATTCATGATAAAGTTGTGGGTTCACGAACTAACTGTCCATTATGTACTAATAGTCCTCCGACTGATGTAATTCTACGATAAAAACTCTTATTATCATAAACCTGTCATTACATTTCATCTAACAAATTGCTTATTCCTTCCAGTAGAAGTTATCATCAATCTTTCCAAGCTTCACTTAATATTTTAGACCACTTTTTCATTCATTTCCACTGAAAACTGTATTTCAAGCCCTAAGTTTCATAGTATTTATGAGATTTGTCTATCAAATCAAGACGCACTATACTATAATGTCTAAAGAAAATTAGTTCCAGATATCTCAAAATACTTGAAATTAGTACTTTAATGTTCTGCGTTTACCTCTGAAATGAGGATGGAAATGATCTAAAGTTCAGGATAACACACACAGAGAACATTTGAATCGTAGTGGATAGCACTAACATTGTTGCTATTATTGTTCTTGAATCATTTTCTATGAAATGATCAAACTCCTTTGTTGTACTATATGTTTTATCATAAAACTGATATTATTAAGAGAAGTACATTTTAGCTTGGATGATGTATAAGGAATGTTCATTTCATAACAGTTTCTTCTAACTTCTAGATGATTTTTTATTTTCAACGGGTATTTGTTGCTAAAAATATTCATGTTTAACTGTTAACTAGTGATTTTTTTTGTCAACATGATGTTTGTAATGTTTTACAGTATTTCATGTTTCGGATAACAGAAAAACTCATAAAGTACTATCATCTGGATTACTTGTCTAAAAAAGCAAAGAGAGTGCTAATGAGGTATGGCAACTTGAACTTATGAGCGGATTCGCCCGGTTCTACGTTGCTGATGATGACTCTCTTTGTCTTTTCTGCTGAGGAACAACTTATCATTATAGAATTTATTACCATTATTTGATATCACAGACTTATATCGGTTGAGTAATTACTTAAAATAAAAAATATATAAAAAAGTGAACAGTAACTTTGTTATATTTTAATACTCCATACCAGTGTCTATCTAACGCGTAGTCACTGATCGGACTCAGAATATTCAAGTCTCACTGCCAACAAATTTTATTAAGTCACTGAATCGGTATTGAATAGCTTATGTTTCCAAAATTAATAAACTCTGGTCGTTACATGACCATCATCTAGTGTTATCTGAGTTATTTGTCTTAAGTTCAAGAGGTCTGAATTCAACTCATGACTGTTAGGGATTTTTATACTGGGACTAAACAACTATCCATTGACTATCTAATTGACGCCAGTTATTAATATTTGGAGTCTTAATTCTTAAAAGCCACACTAGTAACAGTTTCTTATGGCGAATTTTCGATTAGTTATTATTACATCTTTACAAAGATATGATATTATAATAATGACTGACACTAAAGAAATTCTCACTCAAAGACAACAATAATTAATTTTGTTGACGACTAAAATCAACAGGAATTTATGCACCTATGCTATGCGATATTTGTATACTAATCGGTCACCTGGTAAAAATTTATTCCCTTCTTGAGTTTTAAACTTCAAACCCACAGTCATGAAAGGTACCACTAAATTATTTAGGCTTAAACTTATATCCTATAGTCATGTAATATTACACTAATTAATCAGTTAATAATAACCGATATCATGTCAGCCTTCTGATAATTTGCAACCCTTTAATTCGACCACAATTCAATCAAGTCGTTGGGTTTGGCTTAGGGAAGGAATTTGGTCAATGTCAACAGTTGAACATTAGGGTTTAACTTCTTCATTTGACCATCAGCAGTTACCTACTACTGACATTGAATGACAGTTGTACAATATCAAGAATTTTACAAATGCGTCAACTTAATTATCTCCAGGTTGGACGCTCGTCACATAACTCGAAAGTCTTGTGTTCGTCAGTTTAAACTACATGAGTCTAAAATCAATAAAAAGGTAAAATCTACCTCACGAGAATTTAACTTATAAATTACCTTTATACTATTGATATCTAAATGTATCCTCCTGTAAATTAAACAGTTGTCCATTACCTTAAAACTTTCAAAGGTTCGTTAACTGACATCAAAACATGATGTAAATCCTCTTGCTTTATGCCCACCACAGAAATTTCTATACCTAATCGAAGTGATCAGTGATCGGTGAGGATTTACAGACAGGTATATTATATATAATACAAATAAACAACCTTTAATATTGAATTGTATACTTTATCACTAATATAAAAGTGTCAGTAAACCACCTTGGTTACAATATGTGATTCCTAATCGAATTTGTTTGCTTCTCTTACTTCTATTCACTATTCATGAAATGTTTGCATTTTATGACAAAAACCTATTAAGCAATTTAAAGGTGACATTCGACAAAGTTAATTAGACTACTCAAAGTAGTATACATACTTCTGTAGAATAATGAGTACCAGAAATGGATTAAGGTAATCTACGAAATCGGAGCGAACAACTGTTTCCGATTAATCTTTCTTGAGGCTTTATACTGATAAATAAATGAATATCATTTTTACAAATAGATTATGTTATAGTGTAAGTATTTCGGTGAGTGTATATATCAAAACTGTGGATTGAAATGACCAAATTACATGTTGATCTGATCATTAAGTATTAAAAATGGCTTCAGAGTACATTTTCGAAGCGATATTTACCATATCTCTAGTTAATACATACAAATGCTTTTAATCAATTGAAGTTAAATTAAATAATTAGTTTATGTAATTTGATTCGTCGACGATATAATGATTAGTTCCTACCAAACGACTTGGAAATCATATTCAGTAACCTTTCAGAAAAACAACAATATATTTTTAAAGTAATATCGACTTATAATTCTTGCTTAGGCTAATGAGTAATGTAGACGTTTATACTAACCCATCAAAAATACCATATGAATCAATTAAACATATACACTTGTAAGGTGATTAAAGTCAATAGATGGTAAGGCAGGAATTCAAGGATTTTCCATGTGGACACTAATCAGTGAGACGTATTCACAGTGTTGAGAGTTTTCGTCCATCATATGTGGTCTCGAAACAGAGTTGCTCATTGTCATTTTTATGGGCGTTACTACTGTTAAGGAAGCAATTAACTTCTTGTAGAACTGAGAAACACTCAGCAGTAATTACTGTCATGTTTATCTAGTCCTTAGCACAGTTTGAATTCTTCCTAAGATGTCAGGTGAATAGTCAAGTTACACTTGATAACATAAAGCTTAAACAATAAGAATGATTAGGAATAAGGTACTATTATAGAATTGATTATCATCAAATTGTATTAGAAAACTTAGATACATGAAGTGTTGATACGTTGATAAGACACTAAACAAATAACTAGTATTAAAGTCCATGCATTATCATAACTAGATGGGAATTATATTGCAACATATACTATAAATTAATAAAAACAACACAACTGTATCCAACAGGTACAATAAATTAACGAGAATAAACAAAACAAAATGTGGAGATTGGTATTTGATTTTGTTGTTTGGATTAACTACGGATTGATCTCGGTTAGGTACCACTAATAACGTAGGAATACTGAATAACCGTTTCATTCTACGAGAAAAACGTGACTGGTAGATTTCACACATGTCAGAAATGAGATAGTTATCAACGACAGCATTGAATGGCCATCGTATTATATCATAAATTGATTAAAGTGTGAAATCTACCAATCGTCATCGGCCTAGTGGCGCTGGTGGTTAGATCCTCGCCACAAGATCTGAAGGATGCTAGTCCAATTCGTTATTGGGGTCTACAGTGTTCCATGATTTCCAGTGATACTCAACGGAGACCAGTTTGTGATGAATACAAGCATCAGAATTAAACCACTGTGTCGTAAATAAACAAGCTGTTCCAAATAAACAAAACTTCAGTAAGTAACGCATCATGGAAACTACTTAATAAGACGTTTATAATATCAGGTAAGTGTGATAATATTTGTGATTATTAGTACAATATAGTAGCAAGACACTATTCAAGTTCCCAAATGATTAGTGCTAAAAATAAGATAATTTTGATTTTGGTTATTTCCCTGAAGAAGCTCGGACCAGTTTGCCAAGCGGAACGTTGGAATGTTTCATTAATTTCATCCGCTGAGATTATTAACAAATATATTCTATTCATATGGCTAAAATACACTATTGAAAATTAATAAGTAGTATGGTGTTATATGCAAAAATGAAAAAAACAAAAAAATCAGTTTAGACCATAAAACAGTTGTAATAAATAGGATTATTTTTGTCGCATGCTTTATTCATAATTATCATCCAAAGTTATGTGAAAACCAGTAGATTTCAACTGAGAACAGATCATATCCTAGGGCTCTAAAAAGAATAGATTATTCATTAATGTAAGCGTATATTCACAAGCAACATGTACAGTCCCTCATTTTATCTTAGCTTTAACCACCTTAATTCTAGAATGAAGCAATAACCAGAGGAGATTAATGATGATCAATCAGTATCAACTTTGTGATTGATTATCTACAAAAAATGAGTTTATTGTATCGATCACTATACTTATTTCAAAAGTTCCATCAACCCTGGTAGGGTCACCAGTTGATGTGATCTTAACAATGACATTCGTCTACCTGTAGATGAAAGTATCAGTTCATACCGAATTACTCGATAGATATGAAACATTTTCTACGAAAGTAGGAAACGTGCGATGACATCAAATTTTCAATTACAAATATATGTAGCTATTTCTTTGGTGACATGGAACAACCGACTGAATAATGTTGAAGTTAGAGACAGAGTATTAATTAAAGATGTCAATACTGTTACTAGAGTTGTGAATCGTCGTTATTAACAAGAGAACTAACTAGTGTTTAATTATTGTTATATTGAACTCTTACCCTGTCAACACAGTATTATGCATCCATTTGAACAGAAGTTGTGTAATTCATTGTATTACCTTTGATAAGAATCGCATCAAAATAAACTTCTCAAATGTGTTTCAATATTTCCACTTCAACATTAAGCATTAAAATTAGTACATTTGTTAAACAAACTATGTATAATTTACTATTGTATTTACTGTTACATAATACGCTTTATTTTCAAACAAAATCACTTGCAGCAAGAACAGTTTAGTCATTAAACTTCAAATCATTAATCTGAATGATGCTTATCTGATTCCTACAATAAGTATCAGTTCCCTCAAGGTTACAAGTGAGGATTATTACGAGATCCAGGCGAAACAGTGTTTCCTTCCAAATATCCTCAACTACATAACAGTAAATAAATTGTTACCCTTGGCGCATAATAGGGATTATTATGTGTTGTGGAGATTGTTGAATTTGAATTCGAAATCACGAAGTTTGATAGGCAATGAAAACCAAGAAGCCCTAAACTGACTTTGGGGGTTCAGTTCAGTTATAGTTAGGTGATCCAGCTAGTAGAGTCCAAGCATGTTGAGTGAGGCAGTTATCCACCGATTAAAGAGAATGAACTCTCTAAAATATATTGCGAATTGACTGAGTTAGAAATATCGACTATCCGGTGCTGTTAGTTTCAGTAGTCTAATGGTCAAGCTTCCTTCGCGAAACCTGGAGGTCCTAGGTCTGATTATCCAGTGGGATTGTCGATGCACACTACTGGAGTGATGTACATGGGTGGAACATATATCTGGTACCAGTTCCTGGTTACCAATGGTTGTTTAACTCAAGTCAATTAGTAATATCACGTTCGAATATTATGATTAGTTAACTAGATAGAATATTGTTAATTCCAGTCATCTCCGTATTAACTTAAACTTCCAACTCAGCACCTCACTTTTATACACCTAGACACACATACAATAACATTCATCACTTAGTTATGCAACAAATATAAATGTTAACATAACACTAATTAAGGGATTATAGTTGGCATGATCTTAGATAATTAATGGATCAAGGGATAGATAGGGTGTGTAGCATATTATCATGTAAAATTTAGAAAACCGGAAATAATTATCAGAAAATTAGTTGTTTAACTAAGTAAGTGAATGAATAAATAAACGTAAAATAAGTAGATTATAGTTGAACATCAAGTAGCTAAACTGGCTATTGAAAAATTAACATTTAATAGTTACAAGGAACTCTATCAAAATAGTATTATAAGTTACTTGTTATTAGTAAGTAATATGATATGAAAATAGTGTAAGTTTAGATTTAAAATAAAATCTCTAGTGAAATTTACACTGTAATTTACTGTCAATCAATCAATGCCTGTTACCTATCGTGGAATATGGGCCATTGACCAGTATCTTCCAACCAATTCTGTCTCAGGCTTACCTTCCTTTCCAGTTTTTTCCAACTGTTGTTCATTCTGTTCATGTCTACCGTTGGTTTCTGACGTAATGTGTTATTTGGTCTACCTCTTTTACTTTGGTATTGAGAATTCCAAGTTAATGCCTGTCTGGTGAAGCAATTGGATGTTTTCCTAATATACAATATTCATTCCTTAAGTATACTAAAAAAAATTGACCGAAAATAATGAGAACAACAAACATAGTGAACATTTGAGACGTTACTGGAAACTTCAATCTACTCATTTGATGTAGTTAAGTTTGTTTCGCTTATTTAGTATACGAGTTACAAATTGAAAAGTAGACTAGTTATCTCAATGTATAGTGGTTAATAATTAGTTTGTATAGAACAAAGACTTAACGTTAGTTATCTGTCATCAGATTGTTTGTCGTATGCTCATTTCATCAGTATTGATTCATCTGTTGTAAAAATTCAGGACAGTGGTTTACATTTGAACCACAAAACACATACTCAAAGTTTATCATTTTAAACTAAAATATATGAATATATATGCATGTACACAGTAATTTTCTTTTCTTCTTTTTCATCTGTCATATATTCATCCGATTTTTCTCACTACATAGTCTAGCATAATGTATTCCTGTTTAAACAAGCGTTAAACATTATTAGTTTGTACTATCTTCTTATGAATTCTTTGATTGTTACATGATTGTCACCTTGTAATTATAAGTAGTATTTGATGAAACTATCTCAGGAACTGACACGTAAATCGATGTATAGTCAATGTTTATCGAAAAATCCTAAATCACACTAACTAGAAGGTATGATAAGTGGAATTGAACTATATCGAGAGTGGAGTATCTACTTCCCCCCACCCACCCACCCAGTAGTATTAGATAAAAGTCACGTAACCAGTATATACTGACTGATTCGGAGGTTAAGTACTTATCTAAAGTCTTAAATTTCATGGGTTTCATTCCCTCCACTCCCCAAATAGGATAGTGGATGCTCATTGTCACTGAGAAGTTCGATGAGACGACGAAAAAGTTATTCAGTACTTCTTAAATTTCAGCGATTGTTTTAAAATATTAGGCAAATTTCATACAATTTGTTCCTTTCACGAATTTCAATAGAGCTAGAATGATGATATTTACAAAATACATTGAATTTATTGTGTCCAATTGCATTCTCTTCAACTACAAACAGGCAATTAATTGTAGTTAGTGTAATATGTAAATATGATTGGGCTGCATTGAATTGAGATGGTTTGTGAAGGTTGGTATTTTTTGATTATTAGAATCTGTCACAGATTGATGTTGGCAGGATACGATTAAAAACCAGGAAGCACTGGACAGCTGTTTCATCCTAGTATGAGATCATCAATAATTTGATTACATAATATGACTTATTAATATGAACAGATTACAGTTTAGCATACAGTTGTTAGATCTCGAATGAAATGGATATGATTTGATTATATAATAAATAATAAAGACAAGTGGAGTTCAAGAACAAAATTGAGGAGTAATCAGTATTCATAAATAAATAATTGAATAGTAGTATTAATAATAATAACTGTTCGCATCACTTACTAAGGCAACTAATGGTTGAATACCGATTCCTTTTAGGTTTATAGGTCAGGTTCATCTATCTGCTAATTTAGATATCACTTAATAAACAATGAAAGGCCAATTAGTTACTTGGTTGTAGGTAAAAAGAATTCAACTGAATACAATGAACTCAATGTATTGTCGTTCTAACCATACTATATCAGTTACTAAATGGCGAATTACTGTAGATACCGACGAAACTAAAGTATACTAATACCAATATAACTGTTGGTTTAAATTGTATGGTAAATGTAGATTTGATGAGTAGTTCCAAATTATATGAAAGTTTATGCTTAATAAATCTAGAAGACATAACTCAGAATCTACTAGAATGATGCATATTCATTATCTGAGAGTAAACACTAAAACATTACTGCTTAACAGTTGCATTTAATTCGGTATGTAGTGGTAAATAATTTTTTTTAAATGATTAGTCGTACAGCCTTTCTTCAATGATCCCGGCCACTCTCGTTCTAGCAGACACAACTAACTGAAGGCGCTCGGTCAAGTATCAATGAAACATTTTAACACAACACACCGTGGAATGCATAATAAGTCGTTTTCAAGAATTAACTGACTGTTATTATCCAATTAATATTAAGCAACAGAGTAGAAATCAATTCATTAAATATTAATCACATACATATATCTATATACGTAGGTACTGGCTTTAGTTATATATCACGTTGCTAACGTATTTGAAGCAAATGAATCAATTAAGTTCAATAAAGTTAGATGAAGGAGAAAATAGATCCCCAGTACTTCCTGAGTATGAATGATTGTTTAACTATAGTTGATTCGCTATATAAAACTTTTAGTTATATTTTAATAGTTACTTGTTATATTCTGGTAATAACTAGTAATACACTTTGTATGAACATAATATAATAAACTATCTGAAATACTACTAGTTTTCAAACTGTCAGGTATTTTGTAGTGATAACTTAAAGCGAAAACAACATCTGAACAGCATCAGAACTCGGACTTGGAAGTTACTAGGTTTATCATATAAGTTTAATGCACTTTACATTACAAATATATGACATCTACTACTGTTAAACATACATGACGTTGTAGTTATGGAATCTATATTAACAACACATTAGACCGTTTAGATCAATAATGCCATTCCAACCAAAGTAATGTATACGGTCTTTAAACTTCGATTCAAAAGGTAACATAGATCTTAAAAGAGTTTATAAGACAATTAAATGTATTACCCTCAAGATGTTCATCTTTTTGAATTAACTATTAAACCTACCGCCTGAAAAATTAATGTCATCGCATACAGCTGTTTCGTTTAGAAGAAAGTTTAATTAAAATAGAAGCCTACTTGAAGTGAAATAATACAAAACTTGGAGTATTTGATATTAAATTCAGAGTCTGAATTTATAAATCTTGTATTCATTAATACTTTACAGTAGGATATGAAGTTAGACGCCGTTTACACTTCTACCTCATTCGAGGTTTGCAAATAAACTGTTCAAGGTAGAGTCAAAGTATAGTCCTGATATCAAGCCGTTCTTACAATGGTCTACAGCCAACTTTGGCCAGTCAGAAAACAGTTCACGAAAATATCTAGTTTTCAAGAGAAAAGTAATTGGAACTTCGACATAAGTCTAGTACCAGTGGTTCAGCGGAAATAGAATTGGTCGTGCCTCTCAATAGAAATATTTAGCAAAATATGACAGATTTATTCACAAAAGAATAAACATTAGAGGTGATCGCTTGTATCACTGTTTCTAGAAACAAGGTGATAATTCGAATCCTAACTTAGCACTGACCTAATCCTAAACTCTATTATTCGGTCTAAATCTCAACCTTGCAGTCTAATACTAACCGTAAATTGCTAACTACAATGTATAACTAGCCAAGTTAACTTACCATCTTCATGAGAATATATACTTGGATCGTTTCTCCTTACGGCGATAACTCTAGTCATTTCTTGTCATTGATCACAAAGTGTATTTAATTTTGTCGGCTGCTTTATTTGGAATAGGACAAATAAATGGAATGACAATGTAAGTATCACGGAAGCCTGTATGAAATTTTTGGCTACCATTTTTCCTAATATCTCAACAAGTTACTTTTTCAATTTTTGTTTTATTTTAATTGCTCAATCATATTTCAAAAAGGCATTATTTACTCATGGACCAACATAAGAAGCCTGCAATGTATCGTGACTAATACAGTGAGATAGAAGCAAAGACATAACAGTGACTGGCAACGCACGTTCAAAAAAGGCAGATATTCATCAGGTGTCTATTCCTACAATTCTTAGTCTTAACTACAGATCTCTTATTTAAAAAAGTGGACTGCCTACAATTTCCAATTAGTCTAAACATACGCCGTAATTGTGGTATAATCAAAGTTGAAGAATCTTAGCTACATGACCTATATGATGACAATTCGGTATCGATAAAAGATTTCCATATTTTTAATTAGGATCGTTCTATCAACAAGAAAAAGTGTGGTGGTGTTTCTACTTTCGTGAACATGAACTGGTGTGTGTATATCGAAAAGAGTAACTTGTTGAGACACTGTATGCTGGAAATTTATATTATAC
The DNA here is from genome assembly GCA_025215515.1 of Schistosoma japonicum. Lineage (NCBI taxonomy): Eukaryota > Metazoa > Platyhelminthes > Trematoda > Strigeidida > Schistosomatidae > Schistosoma > Schistosoma japonicum. The sequence goes on from CM046066.1 coordinate 11,613,614, forward strand.
TAAACATGCTATTGAATAAAGCTATTATTATTATTATTATTATTATTATTATTATTATTATTATTATTATTATTATTATTATTATTATTAAACATATGCGACAGTTCATGGAGGTAGTCTTTTAATAAAATTGATGATTCAAGGTAAGCAATTGGAAGTTAAAACAGATGAGTATAGGGAATCTATTTGATCAAGATTAAACCTTATTCTACTATTAGTGTTTCAGTCGGATTCTGACTAGTAAGCGGAATCCAGGACACGTGTTTATTTTTATTTGGGACTCATTCGCTAGGCGTACGTGCATCTCAACGTTGAGGTTCACACTGTAACTCGAACTCAGTTCGCTTCGTAGCAAACGCCACCTCGTTCTTCACTAGGCTACTATATCCGGACAGTTGCACTTCTACCAGTGGGTATATATGTAATTAGAATAAGCTTGTATCTTCTTGTTGATTTGTAATGGACTGAAACTGGTCACGTTCATCGAGCCGATGAGTCCCAACTAGGATGAAACGCGTGTCATGAATTCCGCTTGCAAATCACAGTCCAACTTAAACATTGCTTTTTTCTATCGCTATATCGAGGCAATCCACTCAGGATGCACATATGGCAACGGAGGCTGACCACTTCAGTCCACTACAAATCAACGGGGAGATACAAGCTTATTTTGATTTCTTCTACTATCCCTACAAATTGATTTAATCAAATGAAGTTACTTTCTTGTTTAACTACCTAGCAACAGATTTAATGGTGACTAAGTATTTTAGACTAAATCATTATTGACTTTTGTTTCTTTGCCGGCCGTGAAGCTTTCGGGAAAGAGACACTGATTTTTGTTTAAAATAACAAACAAAATTTTGACCCCTGATTTGAAGAAGAAGAGTATAGTGACATTAGGAAACCTAACAGCATTATCAGAGGCATGCAAACAATTCAGAGTTATAGATTACTACTTAAGGTTATGATTAAGGTTAAGATTTAGAGTTAGTATTAGCGTTGGGTAACTTAAACTCCTTGATATTCTTAATGTTGGCCAATAAGTTAGCATGGTTGCCTGGAGATTAATTTTCATTTATCGCCTTTAAACATCATAGACAAATTCCTGTAGGGTATCACTGAAAATCAAGGATTCCTCAATAGAAACTATTGTATGCAACCCGAGAACAATCGGTGAAGAATATAAATACTAAATTAAAAATCAATCTCTATAAACTATATTAATTTATTCATGGTTATAAGCTTAATGGTTACCTACTTCAAAATTCTCTTCAAGTTGTTGTACAAAGTTGTGATTGGTGGGGTTCAAATAAACGGCTTCATTTTATCACAAATAGATTGAAGTGAAAATGCTACTATTGGATGCCAGCCTAGTGATATCGATGGTTAGACATTCATTACGTTTTTATTTGAATATCCTGGTTTCTATCCCTGATGGTGTTTGGGATGCACAACGCTGAAGAATTCCAATCTAGAATGAACAATCTATTGAATATTCCTTGATTTTGAATAGTATTCATCTGAAATCAATCTGTAATGAATAAGAGCAACAAACAATACTGTATCTAGAAGGACTATAACAATTGCGAAGGTGAATCAATATTTACTTAGTTTTTTTTAATTTCTGATCAACTTCATAAAAAACATGATGAACGTATGTGTTTGTATTCTATACAGACATGTGCAAATATGCACGAGTACTTTTTCTTCTTGTTTACATACTGTTTCTGTTACCATATAATGTGTATACACACTAATGAAACTGACATCATTTCATCAATAATAATACATTAATTGCTATGCTCATTTTCAAAATGCATGTACAAGCATGTTTTTATGAAAGATTAAAATGTTCCCTCTTCCCTCCCCACCGCACCTCATCAACCAACATTTCTCAAACAAACTTGATGTATATAATGGACAATATGAAAAAATACTTTACATTATTTCTTATCAACTTAATTATAATGTTTATATCACGAATTGATCTGAATTAAACAACCATTGATCACTAGGAAGCACTTGATAGCTGTTTCGTACTAGTATAGGACTGTTCAGCAGTACGTATCCACAACTTCATCAAGTAATTTTAATTCATTCATTGAAATTGAGTATTGTAGTGAGTGTTGAATTTGAATTTTATTATCGTGAATTAACTAATCAATCAAAATCGAAGATCACTGAACAGTTATTTCGTCATAGCATAAGACTCTTCAACAGTGATCATCCACTACCATCCTACTACAGAATCAGATCAAAATCACCAGGTCATAAGGTGAACCCTTAACTTATTGATACTATTGCTTATAGTGCATTGTAAATAAATAAATATATTTGCTGATAACATATTTTTTTTAATTTTTATTGATAAACTCATCAGTAAAATGTAGAATATACACAACTCCTATGTGAATTTAACTGTTTACTTTGTATAACCTAAAACAATCACCACATTAGACATTGACTTTTATTCTCCCACCACAGTTCAGTGATTAGTCTTATTATATCCTTCCTTATTAACATGAATTTACATCAGTTTCTTAGGAATACAGTTTACTACGGAAAGTACTTTTTAAAAGGGTGTACACAGCTACAAAGTTTCATATGAGGATGAAATAGCTGTCCAGTGCTCCGTGGTTTTTAGTAGTACTCAACCAAGATCAATCTGTGACGAATATAAGCAACTAAAGTTGTTAAAATGAAAGGAATATTAGTGAGTGTGCAATTTATCGAGGGTGAGAACTAAATCTTGAATTGGTGAAGATATACGGTTATGCACATACACATTATTGTAACATATTGATTAAAGTTTTCTTATTAACTTGGACATTTTAACAGAAACGAATGTCACGTTTACGCAATACTTTGTAATGTAGATCAAATTCTCTCTATTCAGCTAATCACTGTTCGTTGGTGCAGAGATCTAGATCAATAAGAGTTAGACAAGTATGAGATAATAACTGATAAAGATAAGTCTAACTAAATGCTTCGGTCTTACGGGTGGTCAGCTAGACCAGAGGTAGTTCAGATTGTGGTCCTTAGCGATATGGTACATCATTTCACTCACAGTTGTGAATATAACTTCTTGAGGAGTACCAACCAGAAAAATACTTAGATTGAACATTTCTTCAACTGTTTAACATATATCAAGATTAATGAAATGACATTATTCAATCGATCAGTTCCCAATCATTTCTTACCAAGATTACAGCTGAACTTTATTGTTTTTTAAGCTTTCATATCAAACAATACAGTGCAACAAAATGTACGTCATAATTTGAAAGCATCATATATTTCTGAGTTAATAATAATAGTAATAACTTAATTCAGTGCTATGAATGGTGTCGAAGTATTAGTTGTACAGTATCCCAGTTGATTTATGTTTGTTATGTATTCAATTTTAATTTCGCAAAACTTTACTTTATGAATGTTTTTAACACTTACCATCTTTCACGCAACGTCAAACGTATAACATTTTGTACTAGTCCAGCTACTACAAGTATACTTTCCATTCAGTGTGCATATTTGACCCATAAACTACAATATATTCGTCTGTCACTATCCCAATAAAGAACTGACTTGAAGGAAGATATACCACTAAATATAGCGTTCGCATTTGAGTTTTCCAGTTTTTAACATTGCAATGAATTGTGAATCTATCATGAAAATTTTTAAGTACACTTATAAATATCTACTACAAACAAACGTATTTCAATAATGAACACAATGACGTTTTATACGAACAGACTAAGATTAATGCATGTACATTTAGCTAACGTGTCCCAAAGAAAATGAAACGCTAGTCCTGTATTCCATTTCTTAATCATAATCGAACTTTAATCATATATGTGAATTTCTCTGTGTAGAAGCAGTTTGTTAAAGATGTACATACATCAACAATAACTGATCAATTTCAGTTCATAACAACATCAACGGAAACATATTGTAGTGACAAACATTCCCCAGAAATAAATTTTTGTGTATGATTTTTTCAGTGATGCTAACCATACTCGCTCTAGTGCACACAACTAACTGAAGGCGCTAGATAAATAGACGCCATCAGATCACAACATGACACACTGCGGAAGCCAACTTCTCCTATAGTCGACCGGCATAGACATCATAATCCTATTTACCTTCTATTCACCATCAAGTATATCTTTCTATTCACTCATCACTTCCTTTTGCTCTTTGCCCTATCAATGCGTGCAAGTTTGTTGAAAGCCACTGTGAATAAATGCAAATGCAAGTGAAGACAACCAAAGTAGCAGCAACCTCAGCATCAATAGGCCTGAACATACATAAGGGAAAGAGCAAGATCCTCAAATTCAACACCGAGCTCACCGACCTAATTGAACTTGATGGTGAAACTCTGGAAGAAGTAGATACCTTTACATACCTGAAGAGCATCATCGATGAACAAGGAGGATCCGATGCAGATGTAAGGGCAAGGATCGGCAAAGCAAGGGCAGCATTCCTACAGTTGAAAAATATATGGGACTCCAAACAACTGTCAACCAACCTCAAAGTCAGACTCTTCAACTCGAACATGAAGTCAATTCTTCTGTATGGAGCTGAAACGTGGAGAACTACTGCAAACATCCTCAGGAGAGTACAGGTATTTATCAACAACTGTCTACGCAGAATGTTGAATGTCTGTTGGCCGAAAACCATCAGCAACAGCCTACTTTGGAAGAGAACAAACCAACTTTCAGCTGAAGAGGAAATCAGGAAACGACGTTGAAAATGGATAGGACATACACTGCGGAAATCATCAGACTGTATCACGCGACAAGCACTAACTTGGAACCCTGTTGGAAAACGGAAAAGAGTAAGGCCAAAGAACACCCTGCGTCGAGAACTGGAAGCAGACATAAAAAGGATGAACAGTAACTGGAGACAGCTGGAAAAGATCACTGAGGACAGAGTTGAATGGAGAATACTGGTGAGCGGCCTATGCTCCTCCGAGAGGGGTAACAGGCGTAAGTAAGTAAGTAAGTAAGTAATGTGAATAAACCACAAGCTTAACTTGCTTGTATATGGAATAAACTTCATTACAACACTTGTGAACTGCAAACTATACTATTTTCAGTTTAACCATTATCATTACAAGACCAACACCAATCAAGAAATACTTTCATATCAGAGTGAAGTGCACAGTTATTACATTCTACCATGTGATTTCTTATTCGAAGCATAAATCTTTCTTAGAATTGAATACATAACTTTACATAACCATAAAGTTATAGTCTAACAGTTCACATTCGTGACTTCAATCACTATCACATATAAAGTACATACAAAACTTATTAAATGATTGATGAATAGTAGGATAAATTGAAAAAAAATCTATTTGTTTATTTCTTATTTTCTATGCAGAGATTTATAGGTAAAGATATGAACAATGAAACAGTAGAGAAGTTTTGTTGAAACATGAATAATTACAGTGAATTCTACACTTGACCACTTCTTGTACACCACCTACACATGTACACATACTACTATTATGAATTAGACTTTTCAATTAATAGTATATTAATTTAAGCATATTTTACTGTATTTATTTTAAGTAAATAATGAACTATACTACTTATATTGTATGCGTAGTACACATGTATGCATGTTAATTCCTCGCCCTGTACCTCCTCCCTTACCCCCCCCCTTCTACTCCATGTGTATACAGTCATTTGATTTATTGTTCAGTTTTCTATACCATTTCTAATTTGTTTTGTTTTTTAATTGAAACATTCAATATTCCTTTTGTATTATCGTTATCGTGTTCTCTTTATTCTTTTTTTTCTCGTTGTAATTATAAAGAAAAAATAAAGTAAAAAAACGGAATCATTTTATTAAACGTATACAGTTAATTAGGTTGAGCTTGTATATACAGTTACTTCTTAATTCACTATCATATATACACGTGTATCTATGAGTGTGACCTGTAAAGAATAAATAATCATCAGTTATTTGAATATACAAAAGTTTTTAGTAGTAACTTACTTCCTTACCTGTTTTCCACTCTCTCTCTCACTCACTCTCGGCCTACCTCCCATTTTCAGTTATATTTTTAATGATACTATTTATGTTGCATTACAGGATATAATTCGTATGATAATTGTTTTACATGATAACAAATTAAGGAGATATAGTAACAACTTATTAAATGGTAATTTATAACTAGAACTGGATATCAGTATTTAAAAGAAAAGAAAAACAAACGAAGAATATATGAATAGAATAAATTTCTTAATAATCTCAGGTTATTTCCCTGAAGAAGCTCGGACCAGTTTGCCGAGCGAAACGTTGGAATTTTTCATTAATTTCATCCGCTGAGATTATTAACAAATATATTCTATTCATATGTCTTACATACACTCGGCGCCCAAGTTTTGTAAATATTTTCGTTCATTTTTGGACGAAGATACCTATAAAAAAACGAAGAATATGTCTATGAATGTTTGACTAATATCAACGAATAGTTTACATACACTTGATTTGATTGCAATGATATGACTTAGTAACTTATGTGAACACAATATTAAATAACTCAAATTAGTTCAATCTAACCAAAGTGATCAGTATTTCCTATTACTTCAATACATGTCATATAACAGGAAGTCATACTAGGTAGGAAAGTGTCTAAGAAGACAATAGGACGGACATGTCGCATATGTCACGTCCAGTCAGTATACTGATTGTTTGGGTAAGTGATTATTTACACAATTCATTTGACGTTCAATGATCAATTTTCTTGGATAAAGAGATATGTATAGTATAACTAAAAAAACTTGGTTAAACATTTATTATTACCTCTATATATTCTAAGATGTTCTACAAAGTTTTGTTTATAATTTATAATTAAAATACTGAGAGTAGCAAATAAAAATGGCCGAAGTCTTCCATAACTATCTTCTACGGGTTTATTCAGTGTAGCTAAGCCTAACACACTAGGAGTAAAGCATAATTATAGTAGGCATTAAGAATTACATTATAATATGCAGCATTCACAGAATGATATCGACGGGGTAACATTACAAACCAGGCAGCACTCGACAGCCGTTTCATCCCAGTATAAGACTTCTCGGCAGCGCGCACTTCAGATTCCGTACTAGGGGCTACAGGTTGGAGAACACCTAACACTTTACAACACTTGGCCGGCACCTGACGGTAGAATTCCTATTTCCACCATTTTTTGATATCTAATGCGACGATCATTTATTATCACTGGTGATAATTGTCCCATTCCTGACAATTTTGAACTTCATCAGTCTCGACTTCTCATCACAGCTTCAGGAACGAAATTGCTATCTAGTGCTACTTAGTTTTCAATGGTTCCCTGCTACCACCGATCTTTGACGAATTCAGTAAACTAAAAATACCAATCTCTACAAACCAGCTTAATTCGACCATAAATAATTACGAAATCGCTGTGTGTGATAAACTTACTAAACATTGGAAACGTTCAGGGGGGATGAATGTAAACCACTAAGTGCTTTAAAAGATAGTAAATCTGTGTAGCTACATTTCAGAATGTATATAACTTTACTAAATGGATCTAATCAGCAGTAAATAATTGGGTAGGCATCATGTTGGTCACTATACAGTAAATATTTCAGTCTTATATTAGGTCAATGACTGCATGAATACCTCCATATTAACATTTCATATTTTAAAACTAAATGACGCCACTTAGAATTAACTAGGCAGCGTAGGTTCCGTGTTATACTGATGAGTCTTGGATAACAAGGGACGTTTGATAATGAGAATTTCCTGATAGTTTAGTCAAGTTATCTTTCGTATTTCCTTATAAACAGTATTACTAGTGAAATAATATGCTAGCACTGAAGGTTACTTTTTAAAATACACTTGATATAACTGTTTAATCCTTTAAAAACAACAAGAAAATAAATAAGATGAACGGAATGAAAACACTCGTTTAACCTACTTCTGTCTCTCACACACATGTACACATATTATTGAACAATATCGTTATCCATTTGGAATATTTAATAATTACATTAGAGATCACAGAAATGTAAAGATCAGTATGTTATCTGTCATTCTAGTGATTTAGATCTATCAACCAATAGTTTCTATAAAAGAAAAATCAACATCTACTATATCTCAAAAAGATTCAAAGTGATTGTCAATATGTTTTCATTCTACTGTGTCAAATGATCTTGTAGTAAATTATGTATAAAATGTTTTTAACTTACAAATACTTTTAAAAGTTGACAAGTATGACAACTGACTGGAAAAAGTGAACTTCGGACTTTCAGTCAACTAATGGCATGTTTTTAAAATAAACACGAAGTAGCCGACTGAATAAGGTGAATTATTTATTGGATCTCTGCCTCCTCACCCATATTGTTTCTAATCATTTCTCTGTAGACAGGAGAGGTGACTATGCTGTTCAAGTGTTCAACACTCAACCAGTAGTTCTCAGGTTCATGTTCCTCCCTATTTACTTCAATTTATGCAGCGAATTAACTTCGTTATTTCTCAAACTAAAAGTGTGTCTCAAAGCAAACTACTTAAATATGTACCTGATATATACAGCAAAATAAATAAGTAAATGAAACATGATATGCAAATTGACAATATTTTATTTGAATAATTATGCCATTAGGTACTGGCAATCAAGTGTTTACTAAGGGACTTAAATGTCTTCCGTTTAATCCCTAGTTAGCTTGCAGGTGCGCTTTACTATAATACAAGGAAACAGCTTTTGTTCAGTCCTCTCTAGTTTCCCCTGATACTCAACTAAATTCAATCATTGGTAAATGTAAATAATGAATTATTATTAGTACTCCGTTTTTTTTTTATCTGATAGAATAGTAATAATCTATCGAAAATGCATGAATTAATTTAATTGAACATTTAATCCTATTTAGAAAGAATTGACTTATGAATTGAAAGATCAAAGTAATGAATGACCTTGACCAGTAATAATAAACGATTCATATTAATACTAATGTTAAATCATCATGATAACAATCTATACTTGCCATTCATTCATTCATTGACTAATAATAACATGTGATTAATATACTGAACGACCTCATTCTGATCATTCATAGAATAATTAAGAGTAAGCTGATATAGACTCCTACACATATACTCACTTAATTCAATCTATCTACATATCATATAAATGTAAGCATGTAACAAATATGAGTTTCACCTCATTTTCACTGCCAATATCATATCAGTTTTGCATTGGATTAGGCATGTATGGTATTTACATGAAATGAACATTGGATTATTATTATTATTATTATTATTATTATTACTATTATTATTATTATTATTATTAGTAGTAGTAGTAGTAGTAGTAGTAGTAGTAGTATTAATATCTATTTTCTAATAGTTTCATAGAATCATAGGTGTATTGTTGTGTTGAAATGGTAACTTTAATTGATTTATTTAGTTGGTCATCTATTTGTTTATTCAATTTCTGATTTTGAAAAATTAAACAATAAATAAAATTCATTATGAAAAAAAACAAACAAAACAATTTTTTTCAATTTTATTTTATCATAACCCAAATAATCTGTTTCTTTGATCTGTTTAATTTTTATTGACACTTTATTAAATTTTACTTATTTATATGGAAGGCAGGGGGGGCGTGAGAGGGGTGGAAAGCGTTGGCGTTTATATTTATCTCTTATATCTTTACTTGATATAAAAATAAATAAAATGGAATAATTTTCTATGAAAAGGTGGTGGTTGACGAATCAAGGTAATGGTTAACATGAACAATAATTCACTTGATGTTAGTCTTTGATATGTTCCATTAGAATCAGATGAATACAACATTTATACATTAAGTGAACTATATATATATATATATATATATATATATATATATATATATATATATTGACTTAGACGGTGACAAGAATGTTATGTTATCCATAGATGTTTTACTGAATAAATTCAGTAATGTTTCTATTCAACTGATGAATAAGTAATGCATACTAGAGTGTAATTTTCATCAAAGATTCCATTTCAAGTGTCTGAAATTCTGTTAAAACTATCTGATGTGAATATGTTAGTGTTACCTAATTTACTGGATTAAAAAGTTAGATAATGAAATGGTAAATTTGATTTTAAAAAGTTCCACTTAATCATCCACTAAATGAATGGAATAATGACAGTAAACATTAGATGAAGGATGGGGTATATCTAGTAACCAGTGAAAATGTTGCACAAATAGAGTGAACATTTGTTTCATCTTAGTATGGGATTTCTCAGTTGTTTTACGCATCCATTAGATTATCAGAGATCCAACCCATGACTTTAGGTCACGATGACATCAGATAAATTGAATTAACCCAGTATCATAATTTACCTGTTGTACAATAACTTTAATTTAAAAACTCCTTACAATTGTCTACATTCAACAACATTGCATACCTTAAGGAAACAACAGTTACTTTAGTAATTATCCAACTCTTATTAAGTCATGACAATAAAACTCACCTTTAAAAAGATTCAATTTGAATATTATGACAACATAATTGCGGAATAATACTGACAATATTATTATCAAGGTAAACTAAATCACATCTTCTAATGAGATTACCATTCCATACGTGGCATTTCATCTCAGTGTATATAATCAACTAACTCTCGTACTTATGAGATTTAATGGCTGAAGTTTACTATGTGTATTGTGTGTGTGATTTATAGGCTGACAAGAGCGCAAATATAGATGTTGTTTTTGCCGTCATTATTATAAGGTCTCAGCTGACCTCCGGATAAAATTTAGGGTACTCATTGCTAGGGAATCGCATACTGGTACTAATAAAGCTGCTCAATACTCTCTAATTTTCTACGGTATTTCAATGAATTCAATTTATTATGTAAAATTAAGACTAAGCCAAAAGCAATCTCCACAAAACGTTATCGACTTAAAGTTGAGAATGCTAAAATTACGAGGTTTAAAATGATATATACAGCCACTTAGACACCTGAACAATAAAGTGAAAGAGAGATTTGTTGTAAAAATTAAAGTTCTTGGTTTCAACGCACACTATTTATCTAAGGCACTCAGTTCAACATCACCACTAAACCATATGTCGATACAACGTAGTACGAATGTTCTCTTCTAGATAACAAGTGAAAATGTTATAAATCATTCTACATTCTACTTATAATCAAATATAACCGTTAAAAGTACCATAGAAATATGCTAATCGGAAGTTGATTACATATAGAGTATCTTCAATTTGAAACTTTTGTTACCAACTGTCATAAGTTATTTCTTAATCATCAAAATATTGTTCAATGTCAACTAAATTAAGGTCAATTTATTTTATATGTATATTTATTCCCTTAGTTCTACAATGGAGATTGAGCATTAAGTCGTTTAAGTATACACATACACTCAAACACAACCCCCCTCCTTCCAATTTACTGACTTTAACTGATCCCCATTTATCAATATTGTTAAATTATTTTCTAAACAAATAAACTAGTTATTTTGTAAATAATAAATCATTTATAATTCATGTGTGTACATTGGTGCCTAAGTACATTAATTTTTAAGTAACTCAATAAGTAGTCAAAGTTGGATGACCTAAAATCATTAGTACACGCATACTAGTAACATTGATAATAATGGAAACAATGATATGAATAATACTATAAGGTTGGTTATGGTATTACAAAATCTTTTTTTTCACTTGGGAAACGACTGGAAACCAAGATGTGTCAATCATGAAAGTGTACATTTTATGAGTTATATATGAGATTAAACTGAGGAATTTTATGTTGTTTTTTGACAGCGGGGAGAGGAATAAATACACTGTTCTAGCTCAGCTAACCTTAAATCTTCAGCAATCATGTGATGAAATACCATGATTGTATAGTCCTCGTTTAATTTATACGAAAAATAAACAATAACCATAATCACGGAAATATTTATAAATAATGCCAGGGTGTGAGAACAGCTTCTTCTTCTTCATTGCATGAATAGGACAGCCGTTTTCGTTTACTGTAGTAGCGTTGGAAAACTTAGCTAATACATCTTTTATGTCCTATTCATTTATTGACCAATATTATATATGTATAGTTCTTTACAGTGCCAGATGAATTTTATAGGTTAATCTATCATGTGTAAATGGTATAAGCAACCCAACATTTCCGACACTCTGTTGAAATGGAAGTTGGTCTCGGGGTAGTCAGCAGGAAAATCTTGACCTGGATTTTTTTTCATTTGGTCTCTTAATTAATGCACAATCACATTCTCGTGGAAACTGGTCGTTTCTAGAGGGTTCGACTTTGACATGTCCAACGTCAAAGCTTGTGGTCATTTACACTGAGCTATTCTGGACGTAGCTGATCGATAAATCAATATGCACATCACAGTTCTATAAGAGATTTGTCCATGTCAAGTTCTACTCTTAAAAAGCTGAAGAATATCCAATGTAAACACTCGAGTTGACCTACAACTGAATCATCTTGTCTGTATTATAAAATACTAAAGAACACATATCATATCGATGGTATTAAGTAGTTACCCACCGACGAAAATAGTTTAGGTTAAACAAATACATCGCGAATTGACTGAATAGGAAATATCAACTGGTAGAACCCAGTTCAGTGATCCAATAATAAAGCGTTCGTTGCAGAGCCGAAAGGTCTTAGGTTCGACCCCTACGAAATTGTGTATGTACACTGCTGAAGAGCCCCGTACTAGGATGAAACAGTAGTTCAGTGCATCCTGGTTGTCAGCGGTTGTCTAATTCAAACTAATTCGCAATATCAAATTGGCATTATACAAATCAGTTTGTTCACTCAACTATCAGTTGATTTCTACTAATTATTGCTTCCTAAATTAAATTGTTTAATTGGTTTTTGTCAAGTTTCAAAATCCAATCTTAACTTTGATTTAGGAGGAAGATGAAAGATACACTAACATTTAAGTTAATATTTCGTAGATAACTTTCTAGTTATCTGAATTGTCTAATTGACATCATGAAGTGATTATCAATAGACAGCGTTTGATAAATCGGGAGACACTCAACAGCTTTATCGATTTATCAGGAATATCATCGGTATTACTCTTTCACTTCATTCTGCATTAGAAATCGGAACTAGAACATTTAGCCTGTTGGAGGTAGAATGAATTCTAAAAATCTGTGAGTTGGTTTCCAACAATTTTCATCTCTAATGTCAATGAATTCGTTACATTACACGACTATCATCCGATGATGTTGGTGGGTAACTATCTCATTCCTGGCATATTTGGATCGGAATCTTTACAGATCTCAACGAAAAATTCAAGAATTACCTTGTAAAACTAGTTACTAATCAGTGTATAATTAATCTTAGTCTCAACATTTTGGGCAAATTTTTTTAAATGAAGCATATTCTACATTAATTCAATACTTGATTTGATCCACTGTGTCAAATGTTACTATTACAAGCATACAACAGAATGGAATAACAGAATTTCAATGTTAATTCATCAGTCAGAAGTTCTTGTACAACAGTCAATCAACTTGTAAACTACCGTTTAGAAACATGTGATGAATTCTAACATACTATCTGGATAGTTACATTAGATAGGTCTTTATTCCTGATTTCTTACGAATTATATAAAATACATGACAGTAGTTAAGTGTCGTTTACAACAAGGATAATTTAGTTTATCGCAAATGCCTTTAAGGTAATTATTTTTTCAAGAAGAATATTTTTGTTTGCATGAGTCTTGAAAGTGGTATTCTTGGGTTGAAAAATATGCATTATTCTTACAAATAAGTTTACGAAGCTTTTATTATTACCCAATTAGATATGCCTGCATCAAAACACCTCCTCTTGTCAGTGAACCATACATGTTGTTGTGGTTGCTGATTCAGATGGTTTTGTAGTGATGCATTCAATTTTTTTGTGGACACTTTCATTAGTACGTTCTACAGAAAGTAAGGATTTAAAATTTCTCAACTGGTAACCAGGATTTCGATTGATTGTTATTCATAGTAGTGTTTCCATTTAAAAGTTTATTTTAACAGCTCTCTCTTATGTACTGAATACAGACTCTAAAATACCTTTTTCTAATTCACTGAATTCGATCTATTGACTAATATTTGATCATAGTGCCAGGCTTCTAAGAACATGGTTGCTTTTATATATTTACTTTTTCAATATTTAACATATTTTCAATTCATAATTGTCCACAACCATTGATATGGCAGTAGTTATTGTCATAGCGGTAAGCATTTAAGTTATTAAATACCTGTTTTTGGATAGACAGCCAGGAACACTACATTTTCTCTTCGGTTATAACTACGTGTTCCAACCTTGATCACACTTTTATTTGGCGATTCTAAGTTCCCATAAACTTGTAGCTGCAAATAATTCCCTTAATAAATAGTTGGATAGTCTCCCATTAGTCGAGCTGACCACGTTTGTTTTAGTGGACACAACAAGCTGAAGGCACTCGGTCAAGAATCATGACACGGCGTAACGTGAGAAGCAACTCGTCATTTCATTAGCTAACCTAGATGTTGATAACCCGTTAATGCTCTATTCACGATAGAATATACTCTCTTCTCCATCCATTATTGCCCTCTGGTTTGTTCTTATTCATACATATGGGTTCGATGGTTAGAAGTTGCTCCGGTTATATAACAAACGTATCTTCGTCATAAACCAAGTACACTTTCAACTTAAATATTAAGTTGGCTGTAGACAGTCGGAAAAAAACTATCTAAGACCTACTTTTATGGGTATATCAAAAAAAGCATCATTGTTTTGCTCTTATTCTGTATGACTATTTAATGCATAAGTTTTCAAAACTATAATCATCCTTTTATTATTTACGAAACAAATTTGAATTCTAATGTCTTCCTACATAATGCTCTTATTCATACAACAACTTTATAATTACACATAATACAGTGTTTATTACAAATTTAGACAACATATGAACTACATGATTTATAGGATAAAATGAATTCTTTCTATCTTATGACCTCTCATTAGTTACAAACACCCCAAAACCACAATTAATTACATTATTATGTAAAGTTTTACATCACTTTAATCGATAATATTGAGTTCGAGACGAAACAGTAATTCAAAAAGGAAGGAAAATGAACTACGACTCTTTTATGTATCCATTAC
The DNA here is from genome assembly GCA_025215515.1 of Schistosoma japonicum. Classification (NCBI taxonomy): domain Eukaryota; kingdom Metazoa; phylum Platyhelminthes; class Trematoda; order Strigeidida; family Schistosomatidae; genus Schistosoma; species Schistosoma japonicum. Next base: position 11,628,746 of record CM046066.1, read on the forward strand.
TCTGATTTTTTATCATTAACACTTAATTATCGTATTTATGTTACTAATCAAATTGTATTGCTTCCTAAATGTTTATACTTGAACATTTATATGAAATAAAGAAAATCCTGATTTTAGGGTATTTAACTGGTTGGCTGAAAGTAGTCTTCTGTTCCGTCTAGAACTGTGCAGTACAGAGATAGACTAACAAGGTATTAACATTATCTAATGAAATTCGCTTTAAGGACATAATAAAGTAAGAATATTTTATCGTAGATGATCAATCACTTGTATTTGATCACCAGTAAGAGAATAAACGCTGTTTATTAGAGTGGAATTTACATTGAAGCTTCCATTTCAAGAAGCTGTTTTAGTCCGCAACCATCTAGAATGAGCACATCCAATGTAGCACAGTTTGACAATTTTAAATATAAAAAAAGAGGAAAAAAAGCAGAGTAGAAGTTGAAGTCTGAAATGAAATCTTTAATATAAATCACACAAAGATTTACAATACTCAAGCACCAAATTAATGGAAAAATGATCAAAAATCATAGATACAACACTAATTGAACACAAAAAACGTTACGGCTAATCTTAATTATTTATGGGTGATATTTTTAAACATATTCGATGTAACAGTGTTGAAATCACTATGTATGACGTTGTTAATAGATTCTGTTTTCTTTCTATTGCAAGGCGACCAAGGATAAACGTTTTGGAAGGAGAAGAGCAAGCTCTACTTTCACTGAACTTGCAGGATGATTCATAAGACTATTTTGTAAACAAGCCATTCTTTTTATACAGAACCAGCGAATTTTAATTTTTCAAGTAAAAGACTGTGTCTACCATTCTGTATTCTCTCTTGGTGTGAAGTTATTAAGTTAACAACATATGTTGTAGTCTCAGGTTTCCTCCACACTTCAGTGACTGCTTATTACATGTGTTACATCGTCATTAAAAGTGTTTACTGAAGAGTACATTGTCTTGTATACTTAAATAACTCCTGATCATGTTAAACAACAGTGAATATCATTTGTAACACTATCCTATAGTCTCAAGAAAAGTGTAGTGTAACAAATTCCATCTACCACAAATATCTACCAATCAAAACACAGAAGATAAGTAGCCAATCAAAATCACCTGGAAATTAATCATAGTTATGTACTTGGTAACATCACCATAGTGTACAGTTAATTAATTAATTTTTTTATTCATTATCATGTCACATATTAACTATAGTTCAGATACATCTGAATCAGATTTCAATGAAATATCACTTTCATTATTTGATTCAAATGAAGAACAAGAAATTAGTTATGATGAAATGAATGAATCAAAAGGTGAGAAGATATTCTCACCAGAACAAAATGTTGAGAATACACAATTTTTAAAAAATACACAAACAACAATAATCAAACAAAAATCTTTAAGCCCTTTACCTTTATCGTCAACAATAACAATGACAGAATCACCGTCACCACCACTGTCTACGTTATCACTACGACAACAATTGTCATCGCCTAATCAATTGAATACGCATAGTGAAATGAATAGAAAATGTTTAACCACAATAAAAAATGATCGTCGTATGGCTAAGCAAATGACTGAAAGAAAACGACGTGATCGCATTAACGCATTGTTGGATAATTTAAGGACATTGATCTTAAAATTGCTGCACAAAAATGTAAGTTATTTTTATATGCTCTTTGTTTGAGTCTCTTGTAATATTCTTGACATTTTTTTAAGGAATTCAATATTGTTTGAATTGGATTGTTACCCAAAACGGTCACTTTGTCCAATTCAGGAGGCGTTAGCGTAATGTACCTTCGTCCCAGTGTTGATGTTCACACTGGCAAAATCCAAAATGTTCACCTTTCGGCTACTGAGTCCGCGTTGCTACGTTTGTGCAACGGGTTTGTGTGTACAATTATAATGTATTTGAACCTTCCTGTTGATTTTCTAGGGACTGAAACTGATCAGTTTATTAGATATTACATTTATTTAGACTAATTATACGTTAAATATAAAGTCATATCTGTTGTAATCTCAACCGGTGTTAACTCCAACTTCATTGAAATTCACTAAGTGGATCGTAACCAGCACTTTCAATCATACTTTCACTCAGTTAGTAAATGATTGTTGCATATTTGAAAATAGTTTCCAAGATAGATATCGTTTAAAACCTTAGGGTTTACTATATTTATTCTCGTCATCATTTATTCTGAACTGGGTTACATGTTCATTACAGACAGTCGGATAAAATTTGAACGAGTAGAAATGTGAATTACATGTATCAGGCACACATTCAATGAATGTAAAATAAAATGAATTGCATACGAACAGTGAGATGTAATATCATTAGTTAATTTTTATCAGCTTTATTTTGTATTCTAAAGGTATAAAACTGAGGGACTGTGTAAACCATTCTGTCTAAATAATTCTTATTGATCTGTCAGCACGTTCTTTAAGCATAACATTTAAACTGACTATCCTACCTTCACATCCGTCTTCATTTACAAACAGTATGTCTTAGTGTGCTTCGTTAAGTTGCTTAAGAAATTTTAATTATACAGTAATAATTATGTAAAGGACAAATGTGTCACCAATATATTGACACTAAACAATAAACTCTTTAATCAACTACTTAAATAAATCGTTATCTAGTTTAGCTAGAAAATTGTCAGCTAAGATGCAACCTAGGAGTGAACCGATTGGAACCATACCCATTTAAATACAGATATCCCCGTATAAAATACAGTCCGAATCTATGATGCATTTAAACAGTATTTTATGATATTGATTACAATTGTGGTCTATATAGTGTATCTCTTAAGTTATTCATATAGACATTCTACAAATAGCGTTAATGACATGTTTGTAAACAACAATATCACATTTAAAGTAAGTATTGTGCATTTTCGAGTACTCATATTCTCATCTCATCAACAAATCGAAATAATTCCTTACCACTGTATTTTTTGGACTTCATATGAAGTATCTTCGAAATAGCTGCCAAGCGTTTTGATGTAGCTCTATATATTTGTTCGCAATAGACATATGCCAACTGTATTTCAAACAATCGATAGAAAATGTGTTGATTAGTCCTTTGCGTCTTAATCGATCTTTTGTAGATTTAAAGAGGTTATCTGTTGATTGTTGGATTTGTTCAAAGATCTCAACAAATCACTACCTATCTTCTTACTGAGTTCTTTCAGGTTATCCAATTTATGAAACTGTAACCCTTTTAAAAAATTGCTCATTTTGTCATTGTAGTCGATTTTGTAGACTTAGTTAATTCTCAAATCGAATTATCGACACAGAATTCACATTAAACAGACTTCATAATTATTTGTCAACAACATACTATTACTCTTGTATGATAAAATATTTTGACCAAAATATTCATGATTATCATTTAATAAAAGCATGACTAACTAATGGATTCACGTTTCACAAATCACCTACTGACCTGTGAATCACAGGTTTATTACGCTAATTTATAAGTCTGCATCAGAAACTGAACAAAACAGAGAGTGTAATATATAAGCGCGTCTACAACTTCAACTGTCTTGAAAATTTAATCAGTACTGATGCTTCAGCGCCTTACGAAATATCCGTGTAAATTCAATTGCCTTGTTTTGTTTTTTTACCAACTATAGTTACATATAATGTTAACGAAATATTTAACTCTCAGACAAAGAACGACTTCACTGCACAACACTCCCATCTCTATCAACACACACTTCCGAAACGAATTCATTAGAAGTAAATCTTATTTGTAAGTCATCGGTATTTGATCATTGATCACTTCCACACATCCATCGTGTCTCATGCGATCATCCGAGTTAATAACAATCAATTTGCATGCAAAGAATCAATGAAATCAATGAAATAATGTAAGTCAGTTGATGAGATTGTGAATGATCATCAACTGAGGTGGTTGGGATATGCGCAATATATATGTTCAACCACCACTCACCTCATCACGTCATGATAATTGATAGTGGAGTTGGATGGGAGAAAGTTACGAGTAGTAATATCAAAACAAAATATTAATCAACTAAGTCATTGACTGTTGATGTGAGTCATGTTGGAAGATGCAGTCTATGTGGTTGGGGTGATGAGAATGTTATAACCGATGATTGTAGATTGTATGTTTGACATGGTTCACAATCGATCACAGTGTTGTAGGAGAATTGACTCTTTGTCCACCTTCTTCATATCGACAACTTACCATAATTTTATTCCTTTATTTCTATCAACTAATATTTATTCAGTGGACCGAATTCTACTATCTTCAATCTATTTTTATTTTGATTATTATTTACTATTATCAAAGTGGTTGCCACTTCTATTAATTTGTTGTCTACCTTGTTGTGTTGGTCAGTTGTGGCAATTTTGACTGTTTCACACCTATCCCAAGTTGTATGTTGTACAGGCAGAGGTTTACTTGTCACCCAACGTACTATTCCTAGTTATTTTTAGCTGTTCTACAGCTGAATTGTGTCTGTATACTTTAAAGAATCCTTACAAAGATATCACAATAGTATTGGTACAACAAAGAAATGATTCATTCTGACACAAGTGTATCACCAAAACGGGTGATAGATTAGAAGACAGATAATAATGCTTCGATGTCTGCCATTAGAATACCATATTGACTGTAATTGATTGCAAAATATGAAGTTTTATTCGATAAGTAGATAGTTTGATTATTATTATTATTACTCTCAAAGACAGTGATTTTTCTGCATATTGGATCCCTTAAAAAGTTTGCTATGTAGGTACATCCAGCCGACGAGTCCTAATTAGGAAGAAACGCAAATCCTAAATTCCACTTCTCAGTTACAATCTAACTTAAACAATACTTGTAATCTATCACTATATCAAGACAATCCACTGATCAGTTTCATTTCATAACAAATCAATGTGAAGATTCAAATACATCTTAATTAATTATAACAAGTAGTTCCCTGTATATCATTCTTACTTGAAGTAAAGTTAAACTGACAAAAGGCATCGAAATAAAAGTGTTTCTTATAAACAGGGACATAATCAACATCATAAATAACCAAGTTGCACGTGTTTTACTTGTTATCTATCATTGTTTCATATCAACAAAATAAACAACCATAAGAAAACAATATGAACTATCTCATTAAAATGTCACTTGACAACATTTATTTATCAATAGAATAAATTTATTAGATAGAATAATGCATAGCTACTTATTACCATGATTGTTAGTTAGTATAAGAATAGACATAAATATATGAAATGACAAAATATTTATTTATTTATTTGTTTATCAGTTAACATTTATCAATATTGTTTATTGTCATTATTATTTCAAATGGTTACTTATTATCTCTTTTGTTAACTATTTGAAATTTATAAACTATACATGTTGGTATGTATTAACCCAAGGTATTAAGTAGTAATTATCATGCCTAACTAAATAATAAAATTTGACATGTGTACATCCTCAACAGTAAAATATATAAATGGATATATCATATACAGGTGTTAGTAGTCATGTTTACAATTTTCACATAGATCAATCACTATTGGATATACTCACTCTGTACACATACCAGATATGTACGTACAATAGGAATAGATTCTATAGTTTCTTTTAAGTTGGCCATAGTTAGGTCAACAATCATCTTCATTGTAAAAATTTACTTTATTAACTATATATATATACCCATCAGCATTAGATCCTCCTTGTTTATCAATGATGTCACCCAGGTATATAGAAGTTTCCATATCTTAAAGGGCTTTATTCAATAACACTTGATGGAGAATCTTTGAGAGAGGTAGAAACTTTTACATACCTAGGCAGTATCGTCTATGAACAAAGATGATCTGATGTAAATGTGGAGACATGGATTGAGAAGACAAGGACAGCATTTCTAGAAGTAAGGAAAATACGGAACTAGAAACAGCTCTTAGCCAACACTAAATTCAGAATTGTCAATGCAAACGTCAAGGTAGTTCCTCTGCATAGAGCTAACTAAAGGCATCACTCAAAAGATACAAGTATTTATGAACAGTTGTCCACCCAAGATAATCTGGATCACTTGACTATCAGCAACAACCTACTGTGACATGGAACAAAATAATTTTCAGACGAAGAAGAAATTAGGAAAAAACGTTGGAGGTGGACTGGATACATATTCAGGAAGTCATCAAACTGCGTCATAAGACAAGCCCTAACTCGTAACTATCAATGGTAAAAGAAACAAGGAAAACGAAAAGACACTTAGTACCAGGAATTAGAGGCATGCATGAGAAGAATGAATAGCATTTAGGAAGAACTGGAAAGGAGGGCCCAAGACAGACTACTGATCAGCGGTCTGTTCTCCGCAAGGGGTAACAGGAGTGATTGATTAGTCATTTCATGTACTAAGTAGTCATTAACTCAACATTTGTTTTGATTTGTACTCATATTGTTTAAGTATTACACTCAAATGTATTAATTTTTATAACTTTAAAGTTTTCATCTCAACATAGTAACACCAATGAGAAATCACTTAGACTAACGGTTACATTGCATCTTAATTGAAAGAATCGACAAACAGGAGACTGATCACTACCCACTAATCAATAAATAATAATTACTCGTCTAATTTTAATTGATGTATAAACTTACTATAGTTGACAAACTACACCGATAACAATGGATGAGGTCGCGCAAACGTATTACGAATTGACTGAATTAGAAATATCAACCGTTAGGAACCAGCTCAGTGGTCCGATGGTAAAGCGATCGTCACGGAAACAAAGGGTCCTGGGTTGATCCCTAGCGGGGACGTGGACGCGCACTGCTGAAGAGTCCCAAATATGGACAAAACAGCTGTCCAGTACTTCCAGGTGATCAATGGTTGCATGATTCAGAACAATTCGTGATATCAGGATTTATATAATAGTAGTTATGTCGAAAATAAAAGCCCCTAATTCATTACACTGTAATTTAATCTATATGAATTTCCTACTTTAAATAGGGTTGCTCACCTTAATTATTCATTCGTTTAGATTAAAAATAATAAAAATTTTCCTGAAGATTTATTGAAAATTTTTTCTTCATGGAACTGTGTCCTAGAAAATGTATGAATGTAGTTATACATTTATGGACAACTTGGAATCCGGCATATATGTACATCCGTCAAAGATGTCATATATCACCAACACAACAACATATTAGTACAAGTGTTAACCACTTCATCGATAATAATAATAGTAACAATCAAAATAAAAACAGAGTAAACATATAGAATTCGGTCCACGGAAGAAATATTAGTTGATGGAAATAAGGGAATAAAATTATGCTAAGTTGTCGATATGAAGAAGGTGGACAAAGAGTCAATTCTCCTACAACACTGTGATCGATTGTGAACCATGTCAAACATACAATCTACAATCATCGGTTACAACGTTCTCATCACCCCAACCATATAGACTGCATCTCCCATCATGACTCACATCAACAGTCAATGACTTAGTTGATTAATATTTTGTTTTGATATTACTACTCGTAACTTTCTCCCATCCAACTCCACTATCAATTATCATGACGTGATGAGGTGAGTGGTGGTTGAACATATATATTGCATATCCCAACCACCTCAATCGACGATCATTCACAATCTCATTAATTAACTTACATTATTTCATTGATTCTCTGCATGCAAATTGATTGTTATTAACTCGGATGATCGCATGAGACACGATGGATGTTTGGAAGTGATCAATGATCAAATACCTATGACTTACACATAAGATTTACTCCTAATGGACGCGTTTCGGAAGTGTGTGTTGATAGAGATGGGAGTGTTGTGTAGTGAAGTCGTTCTATGATTGATCGTTCAATATTTCACCTATTCTATATGTGACATAAGTTGGAAAGGTAAACATGATATTTCAGTCTGTGCCGGGAATAAGTATCAGTAAATTTTAACAGTGAAATCTAGCTGATATGTTTCATTTATTTTAATCAGTTAGCTGAATATATTATAATTTCATAGTTAATTTTCACATTCAGTCTTGATCTCAATTTCTATCTCTTTGAACTTTAACTGGTTATCTACTAAGTTTACAGAACCACTAACTTATTCAACAATCGAATAACGGTATTCATAATCAACATCGGTATTTATAATTGATTTACTTAAAATTTTTTAACTTAAAATCTATATCAAAGTAATCTGCTAGAGATACATGTATAGTAACATCCACAGATTAATCTCCTTCCTGAATATCTATCATCAGCTGGATTATAAGAAAACATGCGATCATACTTAAACTATCCTAAAAGTTATTTTCTTTTAAATAAACAATTACAGTTTTCATCATAACTCATTTTTAAGTAGGTAACTATGATTAGTTAAATGTGTATTTATATGCTTCAAATAAAGTGTATATCAACCTACATAAACTGTTAGCAACTCTTATTTTAGACAAAATGAACTTAAACACTTGGTGATATCACCCAATCAGGTTGCAGAAAATGGTATTAAGGTCAAAGCGGTTAAATCGGATGATCATACTGTATACAAAGTCATAAACATGTTAGTTTCGACAAAGACTATGATAAAAATGCACTCATAAGAAAGTTTCCACTTCATAAGACTATTTTATGCTACTTTATTTTGAAAGTGTAACTAGTTGTACATTACGATTTGTATGTAGGGTTCGTAGTGAGTTTTATGGTTGTGATTTAGTGTAGGGATAAAGTTGTTTCTTAGAAATTATAAAACAATAACATCAGTATTGAAATCCCTGATTAGAAAAAAAAATCCATCCACATTCTGTTACAATAGGAGTAGAGTGAGGAACGAAGCAAGGAGGATGAAATCAGTTTTATCTTAACCTGAAACCTAACGCTAATCTAAAACCTAACTTTAAAGAACCAACCATTTCTATGAACTGATTATTGAATAGCTGAATATTATCTCAAGATTTGAATAAAGCAAGAACAATAAGATTTGTAGAGTAGGATGAATTCATTCTATATTGTGAATTCTTTTCAGATGAAATTGACCTAGAACTTAGATTAACAATGTAGTATTACAATTAAAGTTGTGTACAAAAAAAACAAAAGGAAGACACCGTTTATATGTGACATAGTAGTTAAGAGTGAAGAGTATTAACATGTGGACAATAGGCAGGTACATCCAGCCGATGAGTCCCAAATAGGACGAAACGCGCGTCCTGGATTCCACTTGCCAGTCACAATACAAATTAAATGTGGACAATAGGTTATTTAAGAGGGTTGTTTGATGATATAAGTACAAACTAAAGGACAAAACGGCATAACCTTTCATTGGTTACTTGAGGTAGTCTTCAAGTATTTTCGACCGAATACATTCAACATGGCATAGCAACATACTACATGACAAAAGTTCCAAACATATTGACAAGTGAATACTACGTAATCAGTCTAAATATTAAGTATAAAATCAGAACTAGCGTCATAAGTGGGAGCCATTGAAATAATATAAAGTCATGCGGTTGTATAACAGACAATGATACACCGATGGAATTACTTTATCACTCTTTCTTTCTATGTAAAATAGTTAGATTGAAAGTTTTTAATGAGAATTATAATCCTTAAGTAAAGTAAAAGAGATGTCATCTGCTTGATAATTACTTTGAGCGTCTTCCTAATAGCTAACATAAATTCACTTTTTACTGAGTCTGTAGTCGATTCATTCGAAAATAATTACTTTCGTTGAAACGCAGATTTAAAGAAATACGTTCAGCAAATTTTGTAGACAACAGTCCTTCAGTTCGTCGTCCATAATTTCTGTTAAAAATATAGACGGCTTCATAAATGCAGTTGATGTTAAATTCCCTATGTGTCAGTTCTGTCTTTTATTTTTAACACAAAATCGGCATTAATAATTATTCCGATTCCTAGGAAAGACTAAATCAGTTTTTAGGGTTTTGGGTGATCAAGATTGAGGTGGTTGGGATATGCACAATATATGTTCAACCACCACTCACCTCATCACGTCATGATAATTGATAGTGGAGTTGGATGGGAGAAAGTTACGAGTAGTAATATCAAAACAAAATATTAATCAACTAAGTCATTGACTGTTGATGTGAGTCGTGTTGGAAGATGCAGTCAACGTGGTTGGGGTGATGAGAATTTTGTAACCGATGATTGTAGATTGTATGTTTGACATGGTTCACAATCGATGACAGTGTTGTAGGAGAATTGACTCTTTGTCCCCCTTCTTCATGTCGACAACTTAGCATAATTGTATTCCTTTATTTCTATCAACTAATATTTCTTCCGTGGACCGAATTCTATATGTTTACTCTGTTTTTATTTTGATTATTACTATTATTATTATTTGCAGTGAAGTGGTTATGTTGTTCATGTTGTTATGTTGGTGATGTATGACAATGTTGAGTGATGTACATATACGCTAGGTTCTATGTTGATTATACATACATGCCTACTCAACAGACCGCGAAGTTATGTCATACTAATCCACTCCATCAATATTAAACTAACTAATATACTGTTTAACCTGAAATTGAAGTTCAATATTTATTGGTTATTAATAGTACCTAATGCAGATCAATTTGTAACAGATACAAACAACAAACTAAATGCTAATCCCCTTGAAACCAACTCAACTAAACAGTTTAAGAGTTTGAATTCAGCTTAAACTTTAAAATTTTGTGTGGTTTTCTTTTTTTAGACATAAACAAGAGTTATAAATCTTATCATAAATTGACTATTCAATAGTTTATATCATTAGATCACTAATCCAAATGTAGGAAATAAGTCGTTACTACTACCAGTTAAAAAATAATGTAGTTCTTGGAACGATTCTTGAAGTTACCACATCATATCACCAATACATGGTGAATTGAACAAGATGCATTATACAGAATTATTTATAAAATACGTAGTATCTATGAATGATACGATAAGGCTGTAAACATTTAATTTGGATTGTGACTGGCTAGTGGAATCCAGGACGCGCGTTTCGTCCTATTTGGGACTCATCGGCTGGATGTACCCGCTGTAAACATTGTTTTTATAAATATTATTTAAAAAATTACGTTAGAAACGAAGATAAATAATGACGGAATATTCATCGTTGCAATCAACTTTAGGTTTTATCATTCAATCTATCTATCAAGTGATGATAATTACGATACAGACACTAAACTAACACATGTCTTCTAGTGATATTTCATGTCCAGAAATTAAAATCGAGCTAATTAATGCACTGTATACTCACCCTTCGTTAAACAAATTGACATTTGACTTATACACATGGTAAAGTTTCATAATTGCAAATCCAGTATAGTTAGTGTTAATATCTAGATACGACTACATTAGTGACTATTTGGAAAATAGTACACATAGTTACTCGGCATTTTTTCGAGAATTACAGTGTAAAGTTAAAAAAAAGAGCGTGGATTTAGTTCATGAAGTCATTGACTGTTGATATGATATATGTTGATATATACAGAAAATCTAATTAAAACAGTTGAATTTATTGAGTGAAATGATATAGCATGAAATCATATAATGATATCGATGATGATTGCTTCCTATATGTGAATGCATTTCACAAGGACCTCGAGAATTTACGCTAGATTGTAATAACTAATAAGGACATAATTATTGCTTCTATTGGATCTGATTCGTGTTGAGTTTAACAGTGTATATTGACGTATAGTCTCATAATATAATTAAAATGGCCTACAGTACTTTTTAGTTAGTTTAGAATAATCCCTCCTAGCTGATATATATTATTTGTTCGAATTCATTGTAGATTTATGTTTAACAACAGCCCAAAATTACATATAATTCTTTAAGTATGTCTTGCAGTTAACCAATAACAACATATGATTGTAAATAAGTGTTGTGGAGACTACTGAATGTTAATTTGATATCACAATTTGGTCTGAATTACACAACCAAGATGTAACAGTTATCTAGTGCTTCCTGGTTGTCAGTAGATGTCTAATTGAGACCAATTCGTGATATCAATTTAATATTCAATAGTCTCTACAACACCCAATTACAACCAATATTAGGTCACTAAGGACTAACTCTGAGTTCTAGTAAGAAAATATGACCAGTGGAGTTCACTCATAATGGGTGTGAGTCAATTACCCACAGATGATAATGGATGTGGTAGCGCGAACATATCGTTAATTTACTGAGTTAGAAATGCCAACCATCAGGGTCTGGTAATGTCAGTGGTTAAAAGGAAACTGTTCGCCGCAAAGCCTAATTGTCTTGGATTATGTCTCTGATAAGGTAATGAAAGCACACTGCCGAAGTCATGAACTAGGATAAAACTGCTGTCCACTGCTACCTGGTTGTCAGTGGTTGTCTAATTCAAACCAATTCAGGATATTAAATTAACAAACTCTAAGTATCAAAGAGATGACCAATAAATCTTTCTGCTCTATCTCTCCCCCTTACCATCTCCATTGATTCAAGTTCATCATTTCATCAATTCATTGAATCTTTTTTATTACTGTTGTCTAAATAATGTATGTACTCAAGCATGAAACATATTTTTAAATTCTGATAGAAATTAGTACTTTAAATGGGAACCGTAGCAACAAGAGTAGTTAAATGACAAATATTTTTAAAAGTACATAATGTTATGAATATATCTGTTGTGATAAAGCATGTTTAAGCATGCAAATCATAAGTAAATTTATGATTTGTTACATTTCTACTAATGAAATAAAAGCTAAGTTGACATTGTAATCCTTTGGAGGAGGGGGTAGGGATGGAATTTACATCCACAATGCTTCAAACATTCAATAAGTTAATCATATTTAGCACTTTTGGTTACTTTTGCTTCTGTATATTTAGTAGAAGAGGGTGAATTTTGTCAGATATCTAATCATAAGTAGCTTATCTTTATCTTTAAATGCTTGATATAAACATCTATAATGCAGCACAATCTGACATATCAGATATAAAACACAAGTAAAGTAAACTTCGGACCTTTGAGATGTTGTAACTATGGAAGAGAATTTTACTGTGATATGTAGCATTTGCCTACTGAATGTACTTAAGAATAACTAAGCGTGCTGAGCACAGTAAACTTGGAGAACTATTCTGGATAAGTTCAACCAATCCCAAACATTAGATAATTTAATTTCTAACAAGATAATATGATCCATAACATCTAAAAACATAAAACATGTACTATGTTCAAACATACTATATTCAGAAAATCAAGTTACTTAGCATTGATGAGCACATCTGATTAGGATATGTGATATCAATCCAAAAGAGTCTTACATTTGATCATTCATGATCCACTTAGTTTGTTGGTATTGCCTTTGACAATAATACTTAAAGATAGTAATCCGAATCCTAAAATGAATGTTCTGGAAGCTTATATATATATATATGTATGTTTAGTCGTTAATGTTTGAAGCCTATTTCAACGTTATTTGAAGCGTAAATTAATGCTGGTGATGTGTTCATAACAATTTTAAACATAAATGATCAGTATATAATACTCTGATGAAATGATTTTGGAGCCGGGAAATATTCTGAATAGTACTAAATAAATTTGTATAAGTATACTTAACTGAACAGATCTAGTTTTGACCTGTTTTTGCACAAACTGACCCTATTTAATCAACAAGAACTGATTATCATTTTTTTTAATCAAGTAAAGGAGCTTTGTAGAGAATGGTCTAAATTATCGATTGTACTCATTACAGATTGAATAAGTGGATAGTTGTTTTATCCTAGTATATGATTTCTCAGTAGTACACGCACATTCAATGATGCTAGGGGTCGAACCCACGACTTTCAGGCTTTGATATATATATGTATATACATGCATATATATATATATATATATATATATATATATATACTTACTCAGTTATTTATTTATAATTTTAGCCACGTCACCATCGAAAGTTAGAAAAAGCTGATATTTTGGAGTTAGTTGTTTCTTTTCTTAAAAAAGAATTAAATCATAATCGTTTGAAACCAACAAAGATATCAACAACATCAAATTCATCCCAGCAAATTTGTAAACCAATGTTATCAGTGCAAAATATTGATTCATCATTGCCGACAACACCACTGATTTACACAAATAATCATTATTGTCAAAATCATTTACCATGCATTCCTCAGTCAAATCAATCAACTAATTATTATCAAGATTTCACAAAATATAATATTGGTTCAACAAAGATCAACTATCCCATTTATGATTGTTATATTCAACAGAATACTAATACTTATCCTCTGACAATTCCATCATATTATTCATCGTATAAACAACCTTCTCTACAGCAACCATTACAATTATCTCAAGATTCAAAATCATTAACTTGTCAACCAATTATCTTTCAGTCAGTTGATGAACAAATAAATAAAGAAAATCAATTACCAATTAATGGAAACCATTTACACAGTTGCATGAATACAATAACAAAAGATTTACATTATTATTCTTCTTGTAATCATGAAATGCTAGAAAATGAAGTCATCCATCAACCGTTGAATACATTGAATAAAAGTAATTTCACTGGTCAAAATAAATACTATCAATCCAACTCTAAATTGATTAATGGAACTTATCACCAACATCAACAACAATCTCAAATCCAATCAATACCTTCTATACAAACAAAAATTTATCCTGATATATTAAATAGTCATTTAAATCAGAAACAAATGATAATCAAAGATGAGAATCACGCAAAATACTACTCATTAAACTGTAACGGTACGAATGAATCATTCTACGACATTGTCTATAATGACAATGTAAGTAATAATAAGTCGATCTTAACTAATGAAAGAACATGTTCAAAGGAATCGACGAATTTTGAAAGGTTATGGAGACCATATGTTTGATTTTTTGTTTCTATCTGCTCATTAATTCACTTCATCCTTCATTTGCTTAATTTATTTCACTATATTTAAATTTAAATAAGCAATACCCATGAGATTTGAACAATTTATACATAAATATCAAATAATTAAGCATTGTACACTGAATAATAATACTATTTCTTTTTATCTTATTTTGAAAATAAGCTACTAACAAAGTATTTAAGTAGTATTAAATGTACGCTATAAATATATGTGTCTAATATGCCGTTAAGAGGGCTTTTAGTATTTTATTTTTAATCAAATTTCATCATTCATTTGATAGCATGTCAAAAAATCAGATGAAATATTGGTGGGCGAAAAATAACACACATGGGTACTAGTACACCATTTCTGAAAGAAAATTCAGTGATTATGTTTTTAATCGATTGAAATTCATTTAGAACTTTTGATATTATGAGATCAAAATGGATGCGATTACTTACAAAGATTGACTGATCACTAAGTAGTAGTGACAGCTATGATATTTGATCAGTCTTCGTAGTGTCGATTAAATTCGATCAACTAAGTGACAATGCAATTATTAGTTTGAGTGAGTCGACATTATATACAACACTATGTCATAACGCTAGGTGATAGGAGCTTAGTCAGTAGGATACAACGTTAGATTTAGGTTTATTGATAGTTGGTACGCATTTACATAGAGTACCTGCAACATTGAAGAAGCTTATACTTAAGATATAATATTTGCAATTATTTAATTACCAACCAACATAAACAACTCGACATCAAAGGAATATGTGACGAGCTCATTTGTAACATCTTAGACTGTGTAACTGGATAAGATGGACTCAAATCCCACAGCAAGCATCTTCCCGCCAAGATTATTAGTACACATCATTGATGAGTGTCAACTAACAAAAACACTAGGATAGAATAAGTTATTCTGGTGAATGACATTACTATTGCTAGGATAACTGTTCGTAAATGAAATCGCCTTAAAATTATCTCATGTATTCATTATTTTACAGTGGATTAAAAGGGTATAATTAGAACTGTATTGTAAACGCTAGGCACATTTTTATTTATGAATAATTAGTTATAAATAAACGTATGTTAACTATTGAATTAGGGAAACACTGATTTCATCTGTAATATGCATCCAATCACCAGTAAACTTTCGTATTGCTACTGTTTCACAAACAGGACCATTATGATATTTTCAGGATTACTATTTTCAACCGTTATAAGTAGAGAATATCTTTCAAATTCTGGTTATCTGATGAAGACACTTTACTGTGACCACTCTATGATGCAGTTTGTGGTATAATTCTGATCTCAAAATTTAATTTTCGTGTCTTTCATTTTATCTCCACCATCCAACTAACATGTCTAGCATACAAGGCCCTAAAAGAATTAATGTTCAAATACATTATCGTCTTCAGTCAATGAGTCGGTCATTAACAACGTAGAACCTGGAATATATGTCCACAAGTTTAAGTTGCCATACCACAGTACGACAAGATCAAATTTACAAGAATGACATGACAATAGAAAACAACAGAAAGGTGTGTATTACAGAACAATAGAACTTAAAAGTTAAGTGAAGAAAAAGAGTAAGTACATCTGCTTCGCTGTGACTGATGGTGAGCCGAGTCACCTAGTGTCTCCAGATACTCATCGCGATTACCACACAGACCTCAGCCAAATAATATGCATCTACCAACACGGGTTAAATCAACAGTCAGAGATTTCATAGACTAATGTCATGTATTTGGTTTGGCCACCCGTAGCCTCTTTTCATCTTACTCAGCCAACAATTCAGGACGAGGTAGGTAGTGATTAGACATACGTAACACATCGCAGCCATCTCAGCCGATGAACATCTCAACATCATCAACCAATTTGTCTTTTTTTTCTAGTATTAGATGCCTAATGTGAAGTTAATGTGGTCATTTCATGATACATGGGGTATACTTCTAAAGGATTCATGATTAAAGACTTGAAGCCTACGTTTATCCTCTATTTACAAAATTTGTCTTTCATCCGTAGGTTAAAACAGATAGGACTGCTGCTCAGTACGCTTGGCGTTTTGTTGAAAGACGGCTGTCTTGCCTACGTCACAGGTGACTTAGATATATAAAAGTAGTAGGAGAAAGGTATGGGGGCTTGGGTGAAAAGTGTATATAATCGAAAGGTAAGGAGGTAAACGAGTTTGATAGTGAACAGGGTGATATCGGGTGCTGTTAGAAGTATGAGAGCGGTTATCACTCCCCAGTCGCCTACACTGAGGAAAACTTTTTCCTCTTGAGACAATTGAAAAGGAACCTGGAACAGACGTCTTGACGATCCTAAAATGTGACCAGTGCCGTTGTTGATCTTTAGGACTGTTATATGCGTATCTTAAGAAGATAGCATGTTGGTTTACTAATAGGATAGGCAACTAAATCCATTGAATAGTTAATCGGGTAGTCATATCGTCACATACAATATGCTAACCACTGACCCCCCCCATGTCCAAATACCTCACCTACTATGCAACTTTGAAAGTAGCATTTTATCTGTGCAGCATTACTTTTCATATCCGGAAAGTCACACATGATAATAAACACAGAGTCTGTGATAAGTAGATTCCAGCTCAAGTTGAAAAAAAAACATAAGAGATGACAGCAATAACATGGGTAGAAATAACAGTTATGATTGTAGTGGGATATAGAATGGTTAAACGTTGAGTTTGCAGTTCGATAAGACGTAGTGAATAGGTATGAAGGTAGAAAAACTCATTAGATTCACGTGGTGGTTTTCATGAAAGTGAGAAGACAGAAAGTGGACATCCATTGCTGTAGTAAGATTATTGGATACAGAGGTTACATCTGAGTTTGGAAACCTAGACTCCAAACCGCTGATAATGAGGTTCAGAACCCTGATAAAATAATTTGCGTATGTATCTGTATTGGTTACCAGCCATCATGGAACTGCATCAACTGATACTGCTCCACAAACGTGAGGACCGAACCTTCAGTTAAGAAATTCAGAAAGTTACGCTCTAAAATATAGTTCGTTTCAGTTTGATGACATGAGCAGTAACACACACATCCGAATGTGCTCACAAGTTCCATTTAAGCAAACTAGTCATCGCGGGATATATTTACAAGAGTATAATGATAAACTAATTAACAGCAAGTAACGTAGAAGTTATTTTTTTGATAGTTTAATGTAACTGAGCATGTTTCTCATGTTCCAAGTTCCTATTAATGAATCTGAGAATACAGACATCTGATAAACATTTGCTTAAATCTACTTAGTTTGCCGTTGATTTTGTTATCATTGTATATTCACCTAGTAATTGACGACCAGTTAATTTTCTATTCTTACTTAATGGTGCTTACATTATGTTTCATGCTGTTTTTTTCGTACCAATATTTGTAAGAAGCTAGCTGGATTTGTTTTCGATGACTTACCTTACAAGTGATCCTCTGAGTTTACATCTGATTCATTGGTGAAATTAACAGGTGACAATTACTGAGCTTTTGCAGGATATCAGAGAATTCACAATAGAAGAGGATTTATTGTGTTAGCACAATTGCAACATCATCTGTTTATCTATAAAACTCACAATTACATTTTAATCGTAAGTGGGAAAAGCTTCCTAGAAGTTCCATTCAGAAATTGTTTTGGAATGCGATTGAGTTGTTATTTTTGATGCAAACGTGACATAAATTTCTTACCAAGTAAAAAATCCATGTAACCGACCAGGAACTAAAGTTTCTGGGAGGGCTAGAGATATTACCCAGCCACTAAGTCATCACAGACATTTTAACAGCTAAATAACTCCATACGGAATAAATACAAGTGACATAACATCTAGTCATAACACTAGTCTTTAGGATACAATGATCTACTTAATCCTCTTACTAAATTCAGAATCATTGGTAGGAAAAATAATGCAATAGTTCCAGTTGCATGTTCAATAAGTTTCATACCATCAATTGTGAGTTACTTATCAACACTGCCGAAACGATTAACATCATAAACTTCTACTCATTGATTATTTGTTCAAATCGACTACAAACCATAGAAAACCTCTTAATTACTTTTTGTAATTAATAAGCATCTGTAATGCACTGCACGGATGTTGCATCTATCCAGTGAGCGATATTGAGGTGAAAGTCAGAGTATTAGACAAGGATGGTAAACCGGCTGATAGTATTGCGCATCCTCAACAAATGAGGCTATTATGACATGTATTACGGATACTAAACAACCACATCACTTGACGTTTAATATCGACTACAGTTGGAAACAAGATAGGAATAGACAAAACAAAACGTCACCAATCTGTGAAGTAATTGACTGATGATCTCAGATATGCTGACAGGCACAAACTACCTGACTGATGTCCGCGAGATTATTATGAAATAGTTTAGAACCGGTAGCAGTGTAACTGCTGTCTTCATACTTTATCTTCACCTAGATCTTGAATTTTTTTAACTTTCAATTTATTCTTTATCTACAGCTCACGCTTTTTAATATCGCCTAAACTACTCTGATATTTTCATTGCGCTGATCTAGTCTGACATCGAAACTTGAATCGATGAACCTTGACTGGTTGTAAATAAAAGATAATCTATTGAAGAGGTGCAACTTACCCCTTCTACACTTTCAAAGAGAATATTCCAGTTAAATCTAACTATACAGTATCGTACTGAGTCAGATAACTTATTACAGAAATATAACACAGTTCCGTATCATAATTTGTAGCTTGACTGAATACGACAAATTACTTATTATTGAAATAAGTAGCCCATTAGATATAAAGCAAAACTATTTGCCCAATTTGCTTAATATCTGACAAAAATCTACTCACAGTAGATTACTGCGATAAAATAAACAAAAGCTGAAAATTGAATAATACACGACTAATGGAGCTAGCTACAAGTTCTGCCCATTGCTTCAGATGTATGGTTAGCTCACTAAGGTGCCTTGCTCAGAAATCTAGATCATCTATTGTCAAAATATTTTGACCAACTATCCGCTTTATAAACTTATTGTGACTGAATTCTGAGAATGTAAACGCTTACAAACCATTTCTATGTAAATACTGGAAAACTCGAATAGAAACATTACAGTTGTTGGCAAATTTTCCTCTTTGTCTATCATTTTACGAAAAATATGGAGAGAGCATACTGTAATTCATGCACTTTGTGCAAGTAGTTGTATCCCTAAAACTGACAGGAAAGTTTTATAATCCAAGATAGATGGCAGGTACTGACCACTGGAAAATTTATAAAATGTGCCATTTTAAATAAATAAAATGATGTTAGAAGTCATGAGTGGTGAAGTTCAGACTTGTTAGGAGTGAAACGTTTATCACCAATGACAGTGGATGATCTTCACACTACATCACAAGTTGAGATTGGAGGCCGGCCCAGTATGGCAGATGACCCAGTCAGTCAGTTACAACGTAGAACTTAGTACATGCGTACATCAGTTCAAGTTGCAGATGACTAAGCGTTAGTCGTGAGAAGTGAAGGCTTTGGGTCTGTGTGTTTACTGCTGAGGAACCCAATACAACGTCGAAACAGTCACCCAGTAGTCCCTGGCTTTCTAATGGTACCCAATCGAAATCGATTTGTTACGAACACAAACAACTAAACTTAATACCTATCTCCAAAGAAACTAACTCAACTCAATTAAATAAATACATGTTGGAATATTGTACAAAGGTTGCTAAGATCCCATCACTAAAGTGAAATTTAGAGCATTGAACAAAGCTCTTGTTAACATGGGTTATAACCATAAGATTCATTATAACTTCAAAATTGTAATAATTGGTTCTA
Source organism: Schistosoma japonicum (assembly GCA_025215515.1). Taxonomy (NCBI): domain Eukaryota; kingdom Metazoa; phylum Platyhelminthes; class Trematoda; order Strigeidida; family Schistosomatidae; genus Schistosoma; species Schistosoma japonicum. The sequence continues at coordinate 11,649,431 of CM046066.1, forward strand.
TAAAGTTGATGGATAGAGTACTACATTAATTTGAGAAACCAGCAAACAAATATAATCAGTTCATAAAGGGAAGGTGTTAGATTTCAACGTCCATACTGTACAAGCGACGCGTTGTTATTCTGTTATCTCGGTGTCTCATACTAGCTCGAACAGACCAATATGTAGCATCCATTCATACATAACTATTAAGCCACTCACTGTTAATCTTAGTTATGCTAACAGATTCGGACTAAGTAGTTGTGGCTCTCGTGATTATCGTAACAAATGATTGTAGATGAGGAATGTAATCAACCGTATTTGCGTGAATGAGTTTACTCTAAGTCTTTCACTAGGACGGAGTTTCAGGATGATTTCATCCTTCTCATTCCGTGACTCTACTTGAAAAAAGCCCGGAAGAACCAATAGTTCTATTCGCATTGGTAATGAAATCAATATGACTAGTCGCAGTAGAAATACCAATCAACAGTATTGATTATTGACATCAGATGATACGTGGAGTATAGTCTAAGACTAGAAAATAGACAGACTTAATATAACACTGATAAAATGCTTCTGAGATCACAGCTTAGGATCGACAATGACGGTTGTCAACCGAAATTTAATTGTGATGAACACCTTAAAAGCTTAAATTTAAACTGGATTGAGTTACAGGTATAATGGTGACTTTGGTTTGAAAGAGTCCGGTGATTAACGGTATCGGCATATTCATATGTAACCTAACGAGCTTAGATAAAACACTGACTAAATAGCCAATTGAAAGCCTATGACCTATGGATTCTGTAAAGAAATTTTAGGATCAGCAGCCAAACTAACTGGTTTCAAAACCAGCCCATCAATTATTTATTAACAAAAGACGGTAGTACTTCGGTGACGACACGGTAACGTCTGACCAAAAATTTTCATAATTACTGTCTTTAAATAAGATAGGTCAACAGTTAGATGGAAAGTACCAACTATACTGAATCTATTTAATGAGGTAACATGGTAAACTAACTCCGGCGTTACATAAGGATACGAAATCGTTATTTGATATCATCTCGACCTGAAACAATGTTAGAACATGATCGACCACTAGAATTCATAACTTGTGGTTTAGGTAATAAGTCTTTGAAATCCTTCACCGGTATCTGTTTAAAAATAAACTACGTAGTTCAAAATCTGTATAAAGTACTAGCTTTGCCACACTATGGATAAAAATCATTTCATTCATACTCCTTAAGTTTGTTGAAAGTCACTGACTTTTCCTAGGACCTAAAGTTTTTACATTTTATCAGGTTATTGAATATCTTGTTCCAGTTAACGGGAGTCACATTTCTCAACCGAAAAACACGACTTATACTAGATTCTACGAAATCATGTCCATCGAAGTTAGATATGAAACAAACATCTCATCATGAAGCCGCACGAGGAATCCCTTAATCATGTTTAACCTAACACACAGTTTAACTTGGTAAAAGACGTTCACATCATCTTTATAAACTCTCTTTAGAAATCTCTTATTCACTGATTTTGAAACACTTTGGAGCTTCCAGGTAGAATAGACAAATTTCGTTATATGAAAATGATCTTTTAGTTGTTTATTTCCAAGTAACATAAAAGGTTTATTATTCAAAATGAATCCAATCAATGCCTATTAGGCTTAAAAACAAGCGCAATACGGGTAGCGAGTCCATAAGGTCTCAATAAATGATATCTAACTCATTGATTATACAAAGACAAGGAGTGGTTCACTACATATAAAATATAAGTCAGTGACTGAACACAATAATTAAAAGAATTATACCCTTAACAACCGGCGTCAATTAAATACATTCGACAAATAAGTAAATCACAAATTGCCAGCTAAAGAGATGGAAAAGGCAGCGGCAATAGGTAACAGTAGTCAACTGTTCAGACTTATCAAGGAAACGGGTATCAGAAACCCAACTGTAAGTGAAACTATCTCCGAAAAAGATGGTTCCATTATTCACTGTCAATCCAGAAGATTAGACCGATGGGCAGAACACTTTAGGGAACAGTTCAACTGGCCCATGGCATCATCCCTGCTGCCCACCATCCCCAAACAATCTGAATTGCAAATTAATATTGGTCCCCCAAGTCTCAGTGAGGTTGTGAAGGCTATTGGAAACTTAAAGCGAGGGAGAGCGGCAGGACCAGATGGATTGACCCCTGAGATATTTAAGGAAGGTGGTCCAGTCTTAGCAGCCAGATTAACTGAGATCTTGGCTAGAATTTGGGAACTAGACGTAATCCCATCTGACTGGTCTCGAACACTAACCATTCCGGTCTTTAAGAAAGGACAGAAGTCCTCGTGTGACAATTACCGAGGAATCAGTTTAACGAATATAGTGTCTAAAATACTAGCTTCAATAATACTTCGACGTCTAACTAAAGCTCGTGAAGAGCAAACTCGAGAAAACCAAGGTGGCTTCAGACCCGGACGTGGTTGTATAGACCAAATATTCACACTTACGCAGGTTCTGGAACATAGGCACACTTTCAGACGCCCAACAAGAGCTGTATTCCTTGACCTTAAGGCGGCGTTTGACTCTATTGATTGTAAGGTTATGTGGCAATGTCTGTCATTGAAAGGCGTACCGGAGAAGTACATTAACCTTATACAAGCTCTCTACTCGAACACCACATGTCGTGTTACAGCTTATGGCAGATTGTTTTCGGAATTGACCACTTCTAGTGGTGTTCGTCAAGGTTGTCCGCTTTCTCCATTTTTATTTAATTTTATCATGGACATACTTTTAGAGTTAACATTGTCATCGTCTGATTTCTCTGGGGATGACCTCTTTCCAGGAGATAAACTTACTGACTTAGAGTATGCCGATGATATAGTTCTACTGAGTGAAGATGCCGATAAAATGCAGAATTTTTTGACTACCTTAAACTTGAACGTAAGCATGCTTGGGATGCGATTCTCCCCATCCAAATGTGAAATGTTACTTCAGGACTGGCTAAATTCGGCACCAAAGTTAGTGATAGGAGGTGAAACTATTGAATGCGTTAACCGTCTTACTTATCTAGGGAGCCTCATCAGTCCTAACGGTCTAGTGTCCGATGAAATCTCGGCACGTATACATAAGGCCCGATCGGCTTTTGCCAACCTGCGTCACTTGTTGCGTAGGCGAGACATTCGTTTAGTGACGAAAGGACGCATTTACTGTGCAGCAGTCAGATCCGTTTTACTTTATGGATGTGAAACATGGCCTTTAAGGATAGAGGATATCCGTAGGCTCCTAGTATTCGATCATAGATGTCTCCGAAACATTGCTCGTGTCTGCTGGTACAACCGAGTAAGCAATGCATGGGTTAGGAATAGAGTACTAGGTAAATACGGTAAGGCTATTGATGAAGTAGTGAATCTTCACCGGCTGAGGTGGTTAGGACATGTGTCGCGTATGCCTGACCACCGTCTACCGAAACGAGCAATGTTGTCTGGTGTGGGAGTAGGCTGGAAGAAAGCTAGGGGTGGCCAAACAAAAACATGGCACCAATCCATGAAGTCATTGACAATTGGGCTGAGCCATGTTAATAGATGTAGACTACCTGGTTGGGGCCCACACGATGATCGTAACAAATGGTTAGAGACTTTAGGTGATATGGCTCAAAATCGATTGCAATGGCGCAGGTGCATCCACTCCTTGTCTTCCTCCGAATTCTAATTTTTGAGCTTATTATAATCTACTCTTTACTGAATTACTTTTTATCTCAAATCTCATCTCTGATCTCTATGCCTTTCCATTAGTACTTACTCTGTTACTACCTTCCTTACTCTGAGATTTTGTCCGACAATTTAATCTTTATTTGCTAATTGAGGCATGGCAACTTGAACTGATGTACGCATGTACAAAGTTCTACGTTGTAACTGACTGACTGCCAGCTGCGAAATAAAATACAAAATAATATTGAGTCCAAAACAGATAATTAATGTATTTAAGCCCAGAATTCTTGTTGATCTAACCTGATAGCATGGTGACAGAGGGGGGAACAGTAATTTATAGACATCAGTTACAACACGCGTAACCTGTTTCACACTACCCAGATTAAGTAACAAAATTGGTAGTGACTAAAATACTAAAGTATTTAGGAAAAATATGTACAGCGAGTTATCTGCACCTTGTCTAGACAAGATCAGTCAGGATATCGGTTGATATCGTACTCAAGCAGAATACACAAAGAAGCAAAGTTGTATTATATACAAAGGACAATGCAGTGATGCGTAACAATCACCTGAAAGTCAGACGAGCAGTAGTGATAATACGCAATACAATCTGAGAAAACTAGCCACACAATTGGCCAAACAAGTCAGTTTTATGTCTAAATCTAAGAATTTAGTCAAAATATTAGGCGAAAACATAAAGGATATGGTACAATGTGCTTCGAAATCATCTAACACAGGTAAAAGAATACTGACTGGATCCAATGAAAATACCTGACCTAATCTGTGATTCCTCATTTTATGATGTCAACTTAAATTTGTCACGAAATAGACTAATAAAATATACAACAGTGACAGCGTAATGCTATCATGCAGGCTGACTTTAGTGTAAGCAATACATCACACACACAATAAGGTTACAATTAATACGTAATCACAGCAGTTTGAAAAAGATAGAAACTTGTATGAGGGTGAATAACACGACAGCACGGCTCACATAGAAGCTATTTTGGGATAAGCGAAAATCTTCGCTTGCCCTGATTCGTTTTGCCTTACGAACTAATAAAACCAGAAATTGTTAAATTATCCAGTGACGTGTATTAAAAAATTAAAAACCAGAATTTTCTTTCATTAGTTGTCGTTTCATTTTCTTTTTAGACTCTTTCTTTTTTAATAACTGTGGGGCAGCTGCAGCAACTTTAGGAACAATGTCATCTTTTGTTGCAAGTATGACTTCCACGTGGCATGGTGAGCACATGTAAGGATTAATCCGACCGTGAGCACGATAGGTACGGCGTCTCATTTTAGGAGCTTGGTTAACCTTTTCAAGTTAAAATGAGCTAGCATACTCACCTGAATGTGTTTAATAAACAGACGGCTGGCTTCCCCTCCTTTTATATCTTTGTATACACCATTGCTGAATGCATTATGCAAAAGTTGGAGAAGCATCTGAGCTGACTTCTTAGGCCATCTACCCTGAGTTGTTTTCCACACTTTTGCTTGGGCATGGCGACCTACACCACCGTTAAATCGCCGGAAAGGAATAATCTCCTTCTTTTCAATAACATTCTTTAAATAAGTTTGGGCTCGCTGAAGGGTCATCCCCTAAAAAACAATAAAAATCATAGTTGTCCATTTACTTTTACTGCACACGCACATTCATGCATATTTTTAAAATGAGTTCTAAGGTATGGGATCCGAGCTTTGCAGGTTTTGCTCTCATCTTCATCTTTAGGCTCCCACGAATATTTCACCATTATACTGGAAATCAAACCGCGCCAAATAACGTGGAAAGACGAACTACCCGCCTTGAGGATGATGGAATACGAAAAACAACGTGCCAATATACCAAGATTCTATTATTTTTCTTAATCAGTTGGTTCAAAAAAGAGTATCTCTTTGCGCCTTTGTCTTAATTCTGAGGAAGATTTTTGGTTCGTTCGTAGTGTTCAATGTAAAGTTCTAATTACTTGACTGCACAATTCTCTATGGTTGTAGTGGCATGTTTGGGGACTGTTTAACTTTAAAAGCGATTGAATACGTGTCTTAGAATGACGAATTTTGCAAAAGCAACAGCTATTACATTACTGGTTACACTTTTGTAGTGGTAAATAATCCCCGAAATAAATAGTTGCTTAGGCTTTCGACATTGATGCTGACTATATTTGCTTTAGCGGACACGATTAGTTGAAGGAACTCAGTCACGCATCGCCGCCAGATCACGACACGACGCACCGTGGAAAGCTTCTCTCTTCTTAGTTTGCCAGCTATCGCATTGCTATCCCACTGACGCTCTATTTACGATTAAATAAAACTACTCTCCCATCCTTCATTGCCTTCTGATTTATTCACACTCATAAGAGTGGATTTAATCGTTAGAAATTTCTTTAGTTATATGAAAAACGTTACTTGGTCATGTATAGGGGTGCACTTTATTTTGAATCCTGGAACTTTCGAACTAATTATCGCTTTAGTTCTTGTTTCAATGGTAGGAGAATATAATTATTTAGGGAGAACTGTGGTGTTGATTGTCTCTTCTGAAAGTGAAAGGAAAAAGGTTAGTTAAGATTAGCACGAATTTCTTTGTGAGCTCTTTTGTATTGTCTTTAAGTATTTCTAAATTTAGAGGATGATTTGGGCGAGTTGGGAGGGTTATAAGTTGTGCAGTTTATTATGATTATATTATCTACAACCTCACATGTGCTGCACTGAGTGCGAGTTTGATTCTACATAACGAGATGAGTAGGGATCTTTCTGGTATGACCACCATCTTGCTTGTTCTACTTTGAACAGATTCTAAAGTAGTAACATCCTTCTTGGTATCGATAGATGAGGCATTAGAGTTCTTTAAAAGACAAGACGTTATGTGTGTACTAATTACATTAATGAATAATCATAGATCCGGTCTATCTAAATTTATAGAGAGAAGACTTACAATAAAATGTTAATGAAACATTTTAGGTGTCAACATTTTATTTTGGTAGTGTCTCACATTTTCAATAGAGGGAATCTAAAAGGACTTTTTATAGGCCCCTCAATGTCTTACCTTCAAATGGTACCCTCCTAGTTACGCATTTTGCAAACTTCATTGGTCTTGCAAAGTAAAGAAGGTTATAATATAACGTGTAACTGTCTTCAACTTAACAAACTAATTGTAAGTTCCGGGTCCAAATTAAGTCTAAAGGAATGCATTCCACAAAAAGAATGCGTAATGGTACTCATTGGTTAACGAATCAGAACTTAGTATGCAATTTTACCTTAAGAACTTAGGTGACCTGATTATTTAAATATATCTAAAATATCATTCACTAAATAGCATTTCATCTGATCTACAGAAGTATGCCTTTCAAGAGAATAGCGATTAAAACATTTCCACTACTCTGAAATAGGTCCAACCTAGTTAAATGCACTAGGAGTAATGCCTGTTAAATGCAGAGAAATCTGATTGATATGACAATTGTCCATCATGTTTCCAGCTACAGTATAGTATAAAAAGGTAGCTTGAGCGGAAGTTAACCTATCAATAAAGGAAAACGATTACGACTGGTCAACAACAGTCTAGAAAAGCCGTATCCATTCTGGAGTTACTCACTGCAGTACCGTTCTTAACGCTCAGAAAGTATAACGTGATTACTAAAAAGTAATTTTGGCACAGACATATGTAGACTATAGCTCCAAATGCTCTAAGCTAGCTATAAATCTGTAAAACTACGTCATTTACATACTTAAATTATTGAGAGCAAACTGATTTCCTTAAGTGAAAATTCTTCCTGAACATCCCGAAGTTTTCCTTAGCTCGCTCTATACTAGGGCTACGAAATTATCTTCATCAAAAACGATTCCATTTACGCTTTTCTTTACAACTCGATAGTGATGATGCCTTATAATTCTTAGAGAATAACTTATAATTTACTTTTGGGTTTCATAGTACTGACAGAGCTAAATCTGGATCATGCACTTCACCTATATCTTATGGTTAATAAACTTTAATTTGCTTTAATTGATTCACAAAAGACAAGTATCCTCAAACTAAACTAATCGAGTAACATAACATGTTATTGTTAGAAGCAGTCTACCTCTCATTTTATGCAGGTATCACATTCTTATGTTTTCATATATGGGCTAATAAAATCTGTGTATTCGTGACAGGTGACTTAGCACTATGTTTTTCCCGAGAGTGCTGAGACTGTGTACAATGGGCGAGCGACTGAATTAGTATTTTTCGGTACACCTCTAATAAGCATGTATCGATAACTAAATAAAATCAGGACTAACAGTCCTATCAACAAAACGATACATGAATCAATTACTTCCTGCTGCTTCTATCAGAAGTTATGTGCCACGTGTATCCATAGCACCTTGTCATATTTCAGGTATATTTCACAAGTGCTTAACAAGGAATCAGCTCATAGAACACTTTAAAGAAATAGCACACTTTATGAGCTTTTTGCTCAGGGCTGTACGGTGATATAGTAACCTTTTCTAAAAGTCTTGCCACCGTCCATGTAGCACAGTCGACCAACTTACTGAATTTTGTTGCCATATTTTGGGCCTATGATCGCATACGAAATTGTATCGAAATTAATAATCGTATAGCCTGTAAGATCCTCGGCAGTACCCACTAGTGTAAACTGCTTAGTTCATTGAGCTTATATTCTGAGAGCCAGCATATGTTAGTTTATAATGTTTGTGTAGTTGTTCATTATATGTGTTAGTTTCATTATCTACGTCATGCAACTGATTATCACAGCTCATAAAACCGTCTCTGAACTGTCAATCGCTCAGGCGAGCATTAGGATTTCTTGATTCCTGTCTGGTTAAGACAATACAATTAAAGTATCCATTATGGGAGGTATCGTCAGCAGAATGTCTAGTGTCATTACAGACGACGTTTAGGAAATTCTTCATTCTTAGAACGTGATTCAATAGCATATATTAATGTTTCTATGAAAATGCAAACGTGCCCATCTGCTTCAGCTAAAGTTGATGTGAACTGCTGACTTAGTATTTGTAAATAACAAAGAATAAAACACTTGAATATAGCCTTTACCTTGCTAAAAATGAAAGTTTAAGTGCAGACAAATCAACGTTCGGAAACGACGCTAGAATATTTTTTATATCAATTCAGCAACTTCCAAGTCTACTGATTCATATACCTAGCCTTTATTGGACGAGAAACCCTCTATAATCATTATCTAGATACAAGCGAAGGTTATCACTTTTTTCTGTTAAGGCTGAGGGTACTAAAACATATCCTAAGATGTTTCAGGTATTTTTTTGAAAGTAACTGTAAAGTTTTTTGCACTCTTTGGAAACATCTGTTAATTAATAATGACATGGATGATAAGCGCATTACTGTGATACACAGTTGTGCAATTCATGAGAGTCGAACCCTTGTCAGCATTTATTTTGTCAGTGATATGCGAATCAGTTTATCCTTTGCTGATAACATAGAAGTTGTCATTTAGTAGGAACCTTGAGGATATCATACGAACCTTCTATGTTTCTTCCCCTTGAATGACGGCTTACTCATTGCGTGTAGGCTGAATACGAGGCTTATTGTTGTACGACCTCACTAAAATAGCTTATAATACTCTCCTTTATATGACTGTCCTGCTTACTAAAATAAAACTCTACCTATAAACGTACTAACTTTCAAGCAATACCGAAGTACATTATTAGCATATGTTTAAAAAAAGTGAAAATCATAATAATAGGTAGATTCTCTATTAGCATACGGCCTTCATGGTTCATAGCTTGACTCTGAAGTAGCAATGATGAATAACTACGTAATCCGTAAGTTTCATCTGGAACCGACATCCACCTATGGATTAGAAAACTTACTACAGAATACCTGTAACTTCTAACGGTTATGTGATGTACAACTGTACACTTAACGTACCAACTAACAGGTGATCATAGATTACAACGGACAGTATGACATTCAGATGCTTACTTCGTTTTTCAAATTCAAGACGTTAACATGAAAGTGCTTGTAGTTCGCTTAATAGATCTTTAATTAGCTTATCAAAGTCTGAAGGTCTCCTGCCTTCACCATCGATACCGTTAGCAAATACTTTATGAGTTTTGGAAGCATTTATGCCACCCGAAAATTGGCTACGATTGTTAGTAAGAACGTTTTGATAATGTCAGTCTGTCAAAATTGATTTGCAACGCAGCCTCGTAAAATGATGGATTCTGCAACCATTTTTCAAGTACACGTAGTTTAGCATACCTCGCACTTGATTTTGCTAACACTGCGTTCGATTTCAAATTTCAGACGCTCTAAATCCTTCTGGCTGCAGACCAGGAGGTGGAAGACCAGTAGGAAGAAATCTTCGTTTCCGCGATTAAAAAATATGATAAGAAACTCTTAAGTATGTGTAGTTTTTGGCAAAGATAAAATCAACATAAATTACATCCAACCCGCATAGAGTGGTTCTAAGCTGGCCATCGTCGATATCACATTTCGCAAAAACTAAGAACAAAACCATACACAAAAGCAAGCTGATTTACTACGGCTGTCTGGAGCATCGTTCTGATGTCTGTTTCTCTTGATAACTTTGTATTTACTGCCAAATTCCCCCCACCTTTCCTCAACCTTTAGTAAACCGTTAACCAAGAACAACCCCGACTGGTTTACGTCTACGAGTACGTTTAGTACATGTAACTGATAACTTTAGTGAAAATCAATAGTTTAGTACATTTAGAAATACGTTGGGCAATATTTGCGAAAAGCTCACCTACAGAGCACGCATGATTAGAAGAGTGCCGTCTATTGAAACTTGAGAAGCTGTATTATAACATGTTCCGCGGAATTTTTTTTAAAACGTCATTGTACCTTTTCAGGACTCGTAATGTAAGCCTTTTCACTTTTTGCAGAACAAATTAAATTTTATTGTCACTCAAGTCTGTGACATTCACCTTTCATATTCTAAGAATTTACCTCAACTCCTTATTAGTAGGAAAAAGGCAACTGTTATGGCGCGAAACGACTGTTGCAATATCAACGCCAAGTGGTGCCTAGTCAAACAATACACGTTTGCCTAATGCCTACTCGGCCCCAAACCAGAATAAGAGAACACAAGACTGGTGAACCAACCAAGCAGAATCATATTATATTTCAGACATTCCTTTATATATAAACAAAGTTAGGCCACACTGCGGACCAAGTAACAATTTAAAGTCAATAAAAAAAGGGAGAGATTGTGGCAGTCAATAGGGGTAACTTGTGCAAAATCAATTAACTGTAGTTCATAGTAAGGGATAATATACTAACAGCAAATATATTAAGCGAGATGATAGAGTAGGTTGAACGTAAGAGGGATAATAATTAAATGTTTGTACTACCCACAGTTCAGATAATTGGAATAGCATTCTAAAAGACAGTTCATTACTCTTCTTTAGTCGTACAACATGATAGCAGCATTTCCGCAAAAGTTTCCCAAGCCTGGGAAAACAGGCTACATGGTGCCTAAATCTTCGTATGGTTCCTTAAAATCTTCCTAAAGGGTAATAATATCTTCCAAAAGTTGGCTGTTTGGGATACAAACCCTGTTAAAATCAAAATACTCAAAATTCACTGCTGTTTCTGTATAGGCCCCATAGGTTCTTGAGTCATGCACGATTCTACAGTATAATAACCAATAACACAATTCATTGGTGACAATGTGGTACCATACATAAGAATAAATGCAAATTTAGTATACAATCATCAACAAATCACTTGACCTTTACAGCTAAACGGAATTCGGCAGGTTGTAAAATTAATCTATTACACAAGAAATAGTTAGTAAAAGACGTAGATTTATTTACTTGTCCAATAAAGAAATAAAGGAACCAAATTCTGTCTATAAACAACCAACTAAGTCCGGTCACCCAAATTCAGACAGCCAAAACAGTAACCCAATATGAGTTCCAATAAAACCTTGGAAATCAGTAAAACACAACTGAAGGCATCAATGGTAAGTAATATATGTTGACGAAAACATATAAGGACCTAACTGCGAACAAGAATCCAATAACAACAAAAATAAAAATTGCTATGAAGGAAGAGAATAATAAAATAACACTAAATTCAAGTTAAAGGGAATTCCTTAATACAATAAAATAGAGGGATTTTCATGTAAGAGAAATAGACTTTTCAAACCCTCTTTTACCACTAGAAATCAAACACTGATTACTGGTGTATACCCACAAGTATGACGTTTTAATATACAACCTGTGCAAAGTAATATGCAAAGTGCTACAACTTTAGCCACTTTGATAACGCAATACTGAAAATGTTTGTAGCTGCAAATGTTCATGCGAGGTCAATGGGCCCTAGGTAATTCAAACAAGGATAAAGAGCATTGATTGTGTTTAAAATGAATCTACTCCTCACTTTTCCCCAGTTAACCGAAGTCGCAAAATGTTACTGGATAACGTACCTGGATGTACTCTTATCCATATTGTCTCTATACGCGTGATTGTGTAGGTGTCTGTCTGTCTATACATTTCTCTTACCGCATTAAAATGATTTACTGTTATCTACATTTGAGCTTCATATATCATTAGTCCTTCTCCTTACTTCGTAGGCTTATCAATATTTAACACAGCCATAATGGGACATAGAATGATATACTCTTGGTGTACTTATGTAATTCATTGTGTTTCCCTTAGCGATTCATTCAATGCATTTTTTGTGTTGATGATATTGTCTTTACTGTGCCAATCCATGACTGTGATTTGAACCACTTATTCAAAATATTGTATGGACATACTGATCTGACCAAAAAAATGTCTACCAATAGTTTAAGATACCCTAAAGAAAGCTACTGGTTGGTGACACTTAAAATTCCAAATTTTCCCTCCATAAAAAGTTGGTTTTCTCGATCAGAAAGCCCGCTGTTAGTAAAACTATGTTCATAAATGTGGTAGTAATGCCTGCAACTCAACAACGTCTCATTCCGTCCCTTAACTCTGACTTTGCCCGACGGAGTAAGTAAACTTTTGCTCTTCGGGATAAACATATTAGTAGTAGAAGTGACATAGGTTATGGAGAGCAAGGTTTTTGTTGTTTTACTAAACACTGACAGAATCAAATCAATTTTACCTGAATGAACCTCTACCTCAATGTTCAACAATCAGAGAATGTTTAAATTTCTTTATTTATGCGTCAGTTATAATTAAATTATTTGCTCATTCTATATTTTACTGCTATTAAGGATATGTATCCTACATTCCTGTTCTGTGTAAAATTTCTATCCTTATTCAAATATCAGATAACGGCCTGATTAGTTATAACATTTAATTCAAAGGATATTTAAATGTTACTATTCAGTAAATAATTACCACTAAGTTGATTGAACACTTCAAAATCTTGAATATATCTCTATTTCTAAACACAATAGTGGGGAAAAAACTAATATCCTGAAGAATGAATTTGTGCAGGCTAATATAGAGATCTAATTTTTGTGTATAAGCTTATTAACATATGCATGTTAATGATTTTTATTAGTTCATTTGTAATGTATAATGTATCAACATTATTTCAATGCATCATTAACACTGTTGTACATAATATAACCTCTTGTGGCATGTTGTACATTCTTGTGACAGTGTTTTTCTGGTGGTACTAAAACAAACACCTTCAGAATATTTCTTGTTCTGAATCGGCTCTCTTGTTGATATTGTGAATCAGTAATTATATTTTCGTTATATTATCATCAGTAGAATAATTCTACATTTCTTTTTATTTATTTCTATTGAATTTCGTTCGTCTAATTATGAAATGACAAAAATTTGTAGCTTAGGAGGATGGTTTCAGTTTGATTGTATTCTCTAAGCTGGATGGTTTAATTCCAGAGCTTTAATCTTCATTCTGGAAAACTGAGGAACAAACTTCTGATAGAAGTGAGCTAATTCTGTTACATACCATATTAAGTTATTCTGCACTGTGGTAATTAACTGAAATAACAAACTTATTCCAGGTTCATTGAAACTTCAAGTAAACTATATTCATACTTAATGTAATACTTACAACTTATATCTTTGTTATACTTTATCACTTCCGCAGTCACTAAAAGCAATAATTCCATCATAAACATAGATTTAATCATACCATGCTGGGGAAAAACTATGTAACTCATATCTTCAGGCAAAATATTGCAGAACGTATGGAAGACAAACATAATAAAGCTACCTCTAACCCTTAATTCTCCTTTCTTTTCAACTATTCTGTACTTTACATTTTATTAAAGCAGCCAAAATAAATGCACACACTTCATAAAAGAAGATAATTATTATACTACTGCCATCATTAATAGCAATATGAGTATTAATTTACAATATTCACGTATATAAATAGGCATACTATTGTTTTCAGTAAATCGGTACAGAACTACTTAACATCCAACATATAAGTATTATGTTTCACCTATTGATATATTGAGTAGATGTTATAAAACTCACCATTTTCTTTACTAAGTAAATATTATGTAATAAGAATGCAATTGTAGTAGACAAGTATTTCTTTGAAAAAGAAATGTATTATTCTCTATAAAAAATAAAAATAACTTAGTTGTATACAGTTTCTTTGTTCATTACTGGAAAACAAGTAGTGATTGTTTCTATTTGGTCATTGATCTCAGATAATTGCCATAGTTTTTGATGGTGGAATTTGTAATTCGTAATTAACCTGTTTATTAGTAAATAATAAACATTGTAGAAAGGAATAATTATATGTATAAATAGATGTGTTAGTGGTGAATAATGTAATATACTATCAAGAAATCTAGGTAGTGAATAAATTCAGTACAAATATTTCACTTATTCATGAAGAGTGTATGAATTGACGCTGATGTGCATTGATATAAATTGACAGCTAAAGGGAATCAATAGGCGTTCATTAAAGTAGTAAGGGATTAAAAAGTGTCTAGTATTAATAAACATTAGTAAATTTGTTGAGTGTTAACATGTTTTAGTTCCATCGCCTTTAACCTTCTTCCATAGCGCTTATACCTTAAACACCATTATATGTTGATGTCAGACAGACAGATACAACGCAGAACTTCGTACGTACGTACATCAGTTCAGGTTACCATACCACATCAGCACAGAGACGCAACTGTCAGTTCAAATCTAAGAGTGATAGCGATAGTAGAAGTATTAGCAGTAATGCAGAAGATTAGGAAGCGAAGATATGATTCGAAAAGTATAATTCAGTGAGATAAATGTGAAAGGAGTAAGATAGAGAATTTAGAAAGTTAGATTTTGAGAGAACACAAAGAGTGGATGCACCTGCGCCATTGCAAACGATTCTGAGCCATGTCGTTCAAAGTCTCTAACTACTGATGACTTTCGTCTCGCGGACCCCAACCACGCAGCCTACATCTACCAACATGACTCAGTCCACTTGTCAGTGACTTCATCGATTTCTGCCATGTTTTGGTT
Source organism: Schistosoma japonicum (assembly GCA_025215515.1). Lineage (NCBI taxonomy): Eukaryota > Metazoa > Platyhelminthes > Trematoda > Strigeidida > Schistosomatidae > Schistosoma > Schistosoma japonicum. Next base: position 11,664,534 of record CM046066.1, read on the forward strand.
TGGCCACCTCTAGCTTTCTTCCAACCTATTCCTACACCGCAAAACATAGCTCGTCGAGGCAGTCGGTAGTTAGACATGCGTAACACATGTCCCAACCACCTCAACTGATGAAGTTTTAATACCTCATCTATTGATTTGCCATCCTTTCCTAGAACCCGTTTCCTAACGACAGCATTACTCACTTGGTTGGGGGATAGTAAGAGGTAGGATAAGCAGTGACTGAGTATACTCAATAAATATCCAGTGTCTTCTTATAGTTCTTAACGAAGTATTGATGCATGGTATTTTACAATTGGTAGCAAGATTTCAGTCAATCGAAATAAATGTGATATCATCGTTATTGCATCTTACTTACTTTATTCGTATACTCTATTTACATTGAAATAAAAATAAGTAAACAGATTATTGTTGGGTAGAGCGAAAAAACCCCTTGCAACAAGTTCACAAAGGCGTAGAAATCAATAGAGAAAATTGTGTCCAATCAGCACGCAGATAGTTCTTACCAGAAAATTCTAGACCAATGAGAAATCACGTGATGCATCTCTGATTGGACAGCTATCTTACTACTACTGTGTCTAGTAGGATGTAGAAAACTCTAGAAGCCTGAAGGACATTTATGATAATATAAATATCCTAGTTTTTGTACATAATTGACACCTTGCAGTAAAGAGTTATTTTGCCGTATTTCGTGTCTTCTCTCTCGTCTTCACGTTGAAGCGTAGTTTTAGCCTGGGGGTCGAGTCAAAGCTTAGGAGTCAAATCAAGCGGTCCACTTAGACGAGATTAATAATTGACGACAGAGATTTTCGCGGTCGAATAAGAATCTAAACCACGCGTCACAACAAATTGGCGACGGGAAATTCGGAAAATTAGAGAAAAAAATCATCATGAATATTACTTTAGAACAACTAGAAGCTTATATGGAGCGGCAAGAAAAGCGGTTTGAACAATCTCAAATAAGAATTATGGAAACACTGATGCAGAAAATGCTCCTGAACCAACAGAACTCCAATTCTAGTGAACTCCAGCTATCACATAACGATTCAGTCATAAATTCTATTCATGAATTTCATTTCGATGGTGCAGCTGGTGTCACTTTTGACTCGTGGTTCAAGAAATATGAAGATATGTTTCGTATCGATCTCTGTAGACTGGACGACGCTTCAAAAGTTAGAGTACTCCTAAGAAAACTTGGGACAGTGGAACACGAACGCTACAGCAACTTTATCCTACCAAAGAACCCACGAGACTTTAGTTTTGATGAAACAATTCAAACCCTGTCTCAAATCTTTGGGGAACAGTCATCTTTATTTAACATCCGCTACCAATGCTTGAAGATCACGAAAGAACCAGGAGATGACTGGGTAAAACACGCAGGCATTGTGAATCGAGAATGTGAGAGGTTTAAGTTATCCTCCATGACAGAAGATCAGTTCAAATGCCTAGTATTTGTCTGTAGCCTACATTCACCTGAAGATGCTGATATCCGAACAAGAATCCTGAGTAGACTCGAACACTGCCCGAACATGACCCTACAGGAGGTAACCACCGACTGTCAAAGGTTAGTCAATTTGAAACATGATACTTCTTTGATAGAGAGTGGTAACCGATTTCTTCATGTCAACGCGGTCGAGAGAAAAGACTTGCAAGGTTCCAGTGCCCAGAATCATCGTAATGACAGCGGTAAGCCACCATCTCCATGCTGGCTGTGCGGTGAGTGGCATTTCAAAAGATTCTGTCCATTTAAAAACTATCGGTGTACGACATGTTTTAGAAAGGGGCATAAAGAAAACCGCTGTAAAACACGAAAACACCGCCGTCCGAAGGTCTACTCAAAAAGATTCAAGCCAAGAACTGCCAAAGTGACAGTAGCTCTCAATAAGACCGGTTCTCATAGTCGCAGAAAGTATGTCTCCCTCAAAATTAATGGTTATACTGCTCGTCTCCAGTTGGATACAGCTTCCGACATAACTCTCATAAGCAGAAAAACGTGGGATAAGATTGGCAGACCACGAGTATACCCTACACAACAAACAGCACGTAGTGCGTCTGGAGGTATGCTAAATATTGCTGGTGAAATACACTGCCAAGTCACAGTCAAGGAAGCGACGGAGACTGGAGTTATATTTCTTACAGAACGCCTATCACTCGACTTATTGGGACTCGATTGGATAGAGAAGCTGAAGTTAATGGATCGTCCCATAAGCGTGATCTGTAATAATGTCAACACAGCGAAAGTAGACGAGATAAACCCGAATCATGAGCTACTAAAGCGACACAAAATAGTATTTAGTGATGGACTGGGAGAATGTACTAAATTCCAAGCTACTCTCACCCTTCGACAAGGAGTAAAGCCAGTGTTTCGTCCTAAAAGACCTGTTCCATATGCCGCACTTCCAGTAGTTGAGCAGGAACTTGAACGACTTCAGAAAATTGGTGTTATCGAACCGGTGAACTTTTCAGAATGGGCTGCACCGATAGTAGTAGTGAAGAAGACTAATGGCAGCGTCCGTCTATGCGCCGATTACTCAACTGGTTTAAATGAAGCTCTGGAAACTCATCAGTATCCATTACCTCTACCTGAAGATCTTTTTGCTAAGCTGAATGGAGGCAAGCTGTTTGCCAAACTGGATTTATCAGAAGCATATCTGCAGATCCCTGTTGCTGATAAGTGTAAAGATCTGCTTACCATAAATACTCACAAGGGCCTGTTCCGATATAACCGACTACCTTTCGGAGTCAAGACGGCCCCATCCATATTTCAGCAAGTGATGGATACCATGCTACAAGATCTCCCTGGTGCTGCAGCTTACCTGGATGACATAATAATTATGGGCGTAGATAAAATGGACCTAGAGAAGAAGCTCGACCAGGTGCTATCGAGAATAGCCGAATATGGTTTCCGGCTCCGTGCTGAGAAATGCAACTTCTGCATGCAAAGAGTACGCTACCTTGGGTTTATAATTGATAAAGACGGAAGAAGACCAGATCCGGAGAACATCCAAGCAGTGAAAGCTATGCCGAGACCGACAGATGTTCCCACACTACGATCCTTTTTGGGACTACTTAGTCATTATGGAGCTTTCATCCCTGATCTTCATCGCCTACGTGCTCCATTAAATAACCTTCTGGCTAAGAACGTAAAGTGGGATTGGTCTGAAAGTTGTCAACGTGCTTTTGAGAAGATCAAGCAACTATTAGTCTCGGATCTGTTGCTGACCCATTACGACCCAACCTTACCTATTGTAGTAGCATCAGACGCTTCAAACTACGGCATTGGAGCAGTTATCTCTCACATCATGCCTGACGGATCAGAGAAAGCAATTTCGCATGCAGCTAGGTCTTTAACTACAGCAGAACGTAACTACAGCCAGGTTGAGAAGGAAGCATTGTCAATTATCTTTGCTGTGAAGAAGTTTCACAAGATGATATTCGGACGCCAGTTCACGCTCTTAACTGACCACAAACCGTTGTTAGCCATATTTGGATCGAAAAAAGGGATTCCAGTATACACTGCGAACAGACTGCAACGATGGGGATCCACATTATTGGGTTACGACTTCAAAATTAAGTATCAACCTACTACTGATTTCGGACAAGCTGATGCATTGTCTAGACTTATTGGTTCTCAAGCGAATCCTGAAGAAGACACCTTAGTGGCAGCAGTCGAGACAGAAACAGAAGTGCGCCGAGTTTTGGAAGACGCAGTTGATGGTCTACCTGTTACGTTTAAAGCTATCAAAGAAGCCACAGAAGACGACAGAACATTACGAGAAGTCAGGGGTTATCTTCTCACCAACTGGCCGAATCGTCGCTTCCATGGAGAAATACTACAATATTTCCGCAGACGGGACTCCCTCATGATTGTTGATTCATGTATTATGTTTGGTGACAGAATTGTTGTTCCAAAAACATTACGCCAAAAGGTCCTGAAACAGTTCCACAGCGGTCATCCGGGCATCAACAAGATGAAGTCATTAGCTCGAAGCTATGCCTACTGGCCTACCATGGATCAAGACATCGAGGCCAGATGCCGCAACTGTTCTTCGTGTCTGCAAGCAGCAAAAAGTCCGAAGAGGTGTGAACCACAGGAGTGGAAAAAGCCTAATAGTCCATGGGAGAGATTACACGCAGATTTTGCAGGACCAGTACGAGGAAAAATGTTTTTAGTCGTCGTAGATGCACTCACAAAATGGCCCCAAGTCTATGCTATGACAAGTTGCACAGCTAATGAGACGATAAATAAGCTATCTGAATTGTTTAGCTATTTTGGGGTTCCAGAAACTTTGGTGACTGACAACGGCTCACAATTCGCTTCAGAATCGTTTAAGCACTTCTGCCGATCTTATGGAATTACACATGTACGCTCCCCACCATATCACCCTCAGTCAAATGGACAAGCAGAGCGTTTTGTTGACACATTTAAAAGATCATTACTGAAGGGGGAAGAAGAGGAGACAAGCCAGGTAATTACCAAATTCTTAACAACTTATAGAATTACACCCAACCCTATTGTCCCTGATGGCAAGTCCCCTGCTGAAGCTATGTTTGGAAGACGTGTCCGGACTATATTCGACGCCATGTTGCCACGTAAGTTGACGGATAGTTACAGTCGAAACGAAACAATCCGGAGCTTAAATGTGGGTGATAAAGTGCTCGTCAAGTCATATCTTGGACCTAAACGTTGGGAACCAGCAATCATTGAACAAAGAATAGGAAATGTCTTGTACAGAGTGCGTGGAGCGTTCGGAACGTGGATCAGACACATCAATCAGATACGCAGAGATAAAATGATGCTAAACGAAGTAGACAGACGAGAAAGGCTGCCACTCGAGTTACTGGTAGACAGTCCAACGACAAAAACTCCGACGGACACTCATCATCACTGGACACCAAGAAAGTCAAAACGCCATAAGAAACAAGTTGTCAAGTTACAAGTAAACCCGAAGAAGAAATCTTATTTTTTAAAAGGAGGGAGGTGTTGGGTAGAGCGAAAAAACCCCTTGCAACAAGTTCACAAAGGCGTAGAAATCAATAGAGAAAATTGTGTCCAATCAGCACGCAGATAGTTCTTACCAGAAAATTCTAGACCAATGAGAAATCACGTGATGCATCTCTGATTGGACAGCTATCTTACTACTACTGTGTCTAGTAGGATGTAGAAAACTCTAGAAGCCTGAAGGACATTTATGATAATATAAATATCCTAGTTTTTGTACATAATTGACACCTTGCAGTAAAGAGTTATTTTGCCGTATTTCGTGTCTTCTCTCTCGTCTTCACGTTGAAGCGTAGTTTTAGCCTGGGGGTCGAGTCAAAGCTTAGGAGTCAAATCAAGCGGTCCACTTAGACGAGATTAATAATTGACGACAGAGATTTTCGCGGTCGAATAAGAATCTAAACCACGCGTCACAACAATTATTAAGTTACTACATTTTGGCGACTTCCCAGTTGTAGCATGATTTGATATAATGATAACAATGCTTGAGTGTGAGTGTCAATGCATTCAACAAATCTAACATTCGAACAGCTTATATCATGTCATAATCAATGTTCTAGGTAAAGTGAATAATAATTAAAAACAGAATGATATGTTATTGAAGAGTCTATATTTAAAGCCAAAATTTGGTTACGCAATCTGATTATGATTAGAAAATAAACTGAGGAAAGTTTAATATAGGAATGACAGATCTAGAATAAATTGGGAGTGACTTGATTACAGAAGAAATAGTAAAGAAAAATGAAATTAGGAAACAATTTCGGAAGTGAATTGTGTTCGTAATTAAATGTATGAAAAATGACAAAAACACCCTTCAAATATGTTACTTCTTAGAGAACTAAACAGTCTCTTTAGTCCTATCGTACAATATCCGCTAGACATGGGACATAAAGTGAATGTGATCAATAAACAAAACGACTGTACAATATTGAGATTCAATGAAGCCATTACAACTAAAAGTCGATAACATGACCCATGTGTTCAAAAAGAATTAATAATGAACTTTCGGCTACCACGGTAACGGATTTGAATGGTAACCAATAGTGTTTTTGTCAATCTTTATTCATTTAATTACGTACACAATTTACTTTTCAATCTTGGTTCTTAATTCCATTCCTCTTTACTACTTCTTCTATAGTCAAGTCACTTTCAATTTATTTTAGATCAATCATTCTTACATTAAACTTTTCTTAGTTTATTTATACAAACTATATTCATACTACTTAACCAATTTACTAATATGTTAGTGATTTATAATTCCCCATCTAAGCCTTTATCTCTTTAAATCATTAATTCATTTTTTGTGTTACGTAATCAAGCCACCTCAACAAGTTTCTAGAGCTAACAGGTCGCTCTTTTATAAATACTTTGTTGAAAAATCTTCACATTGTCTCCATTACAATCATGTCTAACGCTTGATGGACATCCTATATATTTACAATGATACACTAAATCCGATTTCCTGTATCAGCTAGATGATGAGAATGCAGCGAAATACTCAATGAATTCAATGTATTCTGCAAATATTGTCGTTCTAGCTTTATTGTATTTCGTGAAAGAAGTAAAAAATGTATGAAATTAAATCTAGAATCTCAGTAAAAATATTTTCAGTTATGTAATATTTTGCATTGAGTCTATAATAAATTTGATAGTGAATGATTGACGGTGACCGGCATTAAATCGTCGATCTATATGTTTTTGCCAATCACTACAAGTCAATAAAGTGTAAGTAGTATCTTAAAGGAATGTACAATCTCCCAGGTGTCCCAATCAGTGCTTTTCACAGTCATAATTAGAGAGGCTTCAAATTACAATATTTAGTGATTAATGAAATAGATATTTCATAAACAATACGAATTCTATTTTGAATTGTATGAAAGATGTTACTTTTAATGAGATTATGAAACAATATACAATGATAATGTAAAATTTGATAGAATTTGATAAAGACCGAAGACTAGACAAACATGGTCACTACTTAGTGACTAACTAATGTAAGAATAAATTTGTTCTACAAAAGGTCAATAGCAGTATGAACAGCTCAGTGGTAAATTTTGCGACTGTGAAAGTATGTGGCATAGGTTCCCATTTTACAGAGAGCATCAGTCAAACTAAGATTTTCCTCACCTACTCCAAGAACTTTTCACGTAAGTTAACACGTTTTTTAACTGGCTTACTAGTGGAACAAAAGTATCCAAGAGTATTTCATTTTGGAACATGTTAAGCTAACAAATCCAATAATCCAATAAATATAACAATTAACTTTTATTCACATGATAAGTAATTTTGGCATTTAAACACACCTTACAATTTAGGACCAGTCAGTTAGATGTACCAACACCTGAATGCAAAATTCATACTGATACTATAACTCAACATCTATCATATCACCTACAAGATCGTACTCCATTGGCATAATGAGTTATGTTAGTCAAAAACATTTTTAGTGAATACACTACTTAGTTTAGTTGTTTGTGCTCCTTAAACGTTAGTGTTTATTGGGTACCAGTGTAAACTAGGGACCATAAGACATTTGTTTCGCCCTAGTATGGGAATCCTCAGCAGTACATAACTTCAGTTCCTTCAGCGAATCCAATCCACAACTTCCAGGTCTCATGGCTGATGATTAACCATCCTCATCTTTCAACAGACTGGCGTTTATTCCTATAATTCCAATCTACCCTAACTTCTCCTATAGCTCTATGATCAGTCAATACCACTCGTAAGAACTATCTCACTCCCAACATATCTGAACTCCACCACTCGCGACTTTTCTTTCACTTGTGAATAACTTCCGCAGCAGCCTCAGGTTAGTCAGTAGTCAGCTGATTATTGTAAATGAATTGAAATGGCTTTGTGACGATGGGTTGGTATGAAGTAAAGTTGTTTGGTTTCGTGACATACAGACCGCTACCTGTCGGGTAGAAGTGAAAAGTAAGGATCACTGGACAGCTCTTTTTCGTAGTATGGGATTCGTCAGCGGTGTGCAGCCTCGATTTATCCGACGAATCTAACCTGTACCTTCCAGGTCCCACAGCTGACACTTAGCCATCGAAATCGCTCGGCAAACTAGCGATATATCACAAACCGATGGAAGTGGGGATTCTACCAATGGATGCTAGCGGTGTAAATGGTTAAGACGTAGATCCGATTCTCTGGCAGCATCGAAGGTGCTTGTTGCTGAGGCGTTCTATACTGGGACGAAACAGCTCTCTAGTGTTCCCTGGTTTTGATCAGCGCCTAATAAACATCAATCTGTGAAGAACACAAACAATTAAACTTAATACCTATCTTCACGAAACCATTTGTTATACATTAAATCCAACGTACTACTTAAACTTAATTACTAACCATATTGGAAGATACAATCAGTTTTTAACTGGATGCAATAGTAAACGAGTTTGTTTTATGATCCGGTATGTTAACAGAAATAGATCATGACGATTTTATTTTAATACCTGACTTTTACCTGCAGATCCTCTAGTTCGAATTCATCCGTTATTGTAGTTTTGAGTAATAATACAGGTCTAACTTGTAGTTTAATATACGAACTGTCACGTGGCTAATGGATTAAATTGTTATTTATTGTGCTAACCTTTATATGTACTCGAATATCAGTCACTTTCATTCAAAAAATAACATCGTCTTCAAACCAATAATATTCTTGGCAGCTCGGTTATCGACCGATTTCAGTGTACTTTCATTCCTACAAACACAACCTGTTTTCCACTCAAATGTTCACTTGTAAAAGTGACTTTTTTGTTATTTATGATTAATCTATAATAAAAGGTTCTAAGTACATTTGATATGTGACCAACAGTGAAATCTGAAATGTGCAAACCTCCCCCCTCCCACCTTTTTAGGATACATCAAATGAATGCACCTGAATCCTGTTATTGATGTATCCCACCGGGACTCGAACACAGCACTGTTCACTTCAAACACCAGTGTATTATCTACTTGAGTGCGTCTACTTAAGCAATATATCAACCCAATCCACTAAGAATGTAGATATGGCATAGGTGACTAATCAACTGAATTCGTGAATATATCAACAACAGGAAACTGCATCTCCCATACTGAAAAGTTATTAGTGAAAATTACTAATCAGAAAATACTATTACAGAAATCTTACCTTAGAACTCATATACTGTTGTAATAGATGTCTTAGTTCAGCATTTTGCTTCCTTAAACCATCTGTATCATGTATTAACTTGGCACGATGTTTTAAAATTTTGGAATATTTTCCTAAAGCCATATATAAGTTATTCCATATTTCTTCCCATTCTTCAGTGACAATGTTCTGTCTGTGTGTGTGTGTATAAATAAACGTATTTGAATAGAATGAAAAGAATTAATCGGTATTCAAAGAAAGGATATCTTTTGTGTAAATTAATGATAAGGTAAAATATCTAACAATACTGGTTAATAGAAGCTTTGGATAATTCCTGAAAACAGTTTACAGAAGCCACAGAAAACGTTAAAACTACTTCGACTGATCAGTGTTCTTCAGATACCTTCATGTGAATCCCAAATAAGCAATAGGTCAGTCTCGTTTTCATTATCGTCCGAGATGAAGCTTCGTAAGAAGTTCTCAACTTCTTTTTTTTCAATATTTAAGGTTCAGACGTAGAATTCTGGGGACTAGAAATCAGTTAAAAAGCTGGTGTCAAAGCATTTAAGCATAAAACATTTAACCAACTGAAGTTTATTTAAGAAAACTAAAAGCCATAAGTATTGTATATGAATTAATAACATTATCTGGTTTCTATTACTTAGAATTTAAGGATAACTCCCATTGCAAACTGATGTCAGATACAGAAATCACTAAGTAACAGGTTTGAGACTTTTCAGAAATGTATAAACACTACCCTCCAGGGTTTGAAACTACGGCCTTCAAGCCTCACGAGAAGAGCTTAATGTTTAGACTACTAGATTATCATCCAGTAGTTTACATTTCTTAATCCCTAACAATTTTCACAAAGCTTCCTATGCTAATAATAATCGCGCACTCATTAGTGCTTGATTTTGATTTCAACAACTTCAAAAGTAAGGCAGTTGTTCATCAAAAATATCGAATGATGTCGTGTAATATAGCAAATTAAATAAACTAACAGACTGAATTAGGATGAGTTTGTGTCCTCCTGTTGATTAGTCATGAACTGAAACTAGTCAGCCTGCGTTGCTATATGTTCATCGTGAGCGGATTGCCTCGATGTAAATATAAATCACAAGTATTGTTTAAGTTGGATTGTAACTAGCAAGCGGAATCTATGACGCGCGTTTCATCCTATTTAGGACTCGTCCATTGGATGTACCTGCATCGCAATTTTGATATTTACACTGGAATTCAAATTCAGTTCGCTTCATGCCAAAAGCCACCGCGTTTACCACTAGGCTACCACCAGTCACAATTCAACTTAAACATTACTTGTGATTTATATCTATATCGTGGTAAACCGCTCAGGATGAACATATAGCAACAGAGGCTGACCAGTTTCAGTTCACAATAAATTAACGGGAAGGTTCAAATTCATCTTAAGTACATATACCTGTTGCACAAGTGTGACTGTTTGAACTCAGTAGCTTGATGGTGAACGCGATATCATTTGGTACGAAACGAACTGAGTTTGAATTTCAGTGCAAACACCTACATTGGGATACAGTTACATTGGAGCTGACGAATGTTAAATAGGACGTGATGTGCGTCCTAGATTCCGCTTGTCAGTAACAATTCAACTTAATAGACTGAAAATTAAAAATCTGCTTATAGAAGTGCTTACGATCACAGGTAAAGTTGTAAGTAACCACAACTGGTAAGTTCAATACTAAAGCAAAACATATCCAATGCTTTCTAGCTTTCAATAATTATTTAGCTGTAATCAGTTATCATCATCTGATGTTAGATTATAATGAGATTTTTATTCAACCTAGACAAATTTCGTATAAATCATTTCAATTAGACTATTATGTATTACAAACAGTCTTACTTGTATTTGTTCCAATATTCTAAATCTTTTGAATCGTCACGAATTTTATGGTCATCAAGTTCTTTAGTTTTACAAGAGCGATATGATTCCTTTATGTTTTCAGCTAAATTTAATGAAAAGGATTTCATTTTCATTGACTGTGAATCATGCTTTGATTGAATACCAGATTCCGTAGATTTTGTACCATCACATGGAAGTTCACGTCTTCGCATATCTTCTGTGAATTGATATATCGCATCAACTACTTGAACAGGTGAAATTAAACTCCATTTCGGCTGAACTACTTCAATATCCGTAGATTTTTGAGCTTCATGACAAAGTGACGACTTGGGGAAATAAAGAGGATGGTTTGCTATATTTTTCTCCTTATTAATGTAATTTTACGAAAAAGCAGTGTATTTTTTATTATGGACTGGCGTCATTCTAGAAAACACTAGAAAACAGGTAGCAGTTTCCAGAACATTATCTTTGGTTAGAACTATTCGGTAGCACTTAATCAGGAACTTACCTGGACTCGACCCTAATACCTTTAGTTTTCGCTGATAGTACAATATCTATAAACCTCTGAACTGGAATCGATTGGTCTACAGTTTTAGCTTCGATCAACTTGAAATATTATTATTTAAATACTACCTGTCAGTGAGTGTTGTTTTGAATTCCCAAGAACTTCTCGAATACCACTGAGATGAGAGGAAGTACTAGAAAAGTACCCACCTGGTCATGGACTTTATAAACTTCAAAAAAATTAGTGTCACTCTTTTATTGAATAATAAACAGGCATGCTAACTATAAATGTCCATATTTGTTAACCACAGGTTACAATTTTGGAAAAAGGTTTATTTTTATGCATTTTACATACCATTTCCTGTTGGAGACATAAGTGTAGGAGAGTTCTAGGGGCTGAGAAGCTGCATGAAAATCAGTATCAATAATTAACTACTAGACTCATTAAGTACCTGACTAACGGCAAAGTCGGTCCTTAACAGTCAACTGTTTTTATATTTACCACTTCATATGAATTTATCGTATCATCAGCACGAAATAAAATACAGCAGTTAAGTCTTAATTAATTGGTGTTCAAACAATCCACAAAGATGATATCTTTTAATCACTTATAATATCTAATCATCCTAAACTTCATTTATTTATTTGTAGAGATTCGCATTATTCTATTACATAGAAAAGCTACCCTTTTTATTGTTATTCTGTCTTCAGTATTAGTTCATTCTAAGGTTTGTATCAATAGTCTGATGTCATGAGCTAACATTGTTAAAGGTTTTTTGCAACCTTCATAATGTTCAATATGTTTGCAATAATCGATACTTTTAATTGATATACTGGATCAGTGGAGCATGAGCAAGCAATGCACATTGAACTGAAATATCCACTGTGAATAGTTCACCGTAGTCTAGTCCAGTATTTTAGGTAAAAAATATGGAATTAGAAAAAGTCAGATCATTATCCCAGTGTTAATGTTCAAACTAGAAATGTAGGTACATCCAGCTGACGAGTCCTGAATATGAGGAAACGCGCGTCATAGATTCCTCTTGCCAGTCACAAACCAACTCAAATAATAGTTGCAATCGTGCGATCCGCTTAGGCAGCATATATGGCAACAAAGATTGATCTATTTCAGTCCACGACAACTCAACCGGAAGATCTAAACATATCCTAGTTACTATTTATTTAGGAAAAATTATTCCATGTTGCATGTAGCTGATGAAGAACCATTAAGATAAAATGAACTGTCATCTTATTATCCTACATAAACAGTTATTCTTGTTATTATTTTTTTTAAAATCAATCAAAGGAACCATGTGTATGAAGCATCTCATTTCATTTTGACAGAAAATATGTATAAAACGATAAATAATATTAATTTGTAATTTAATTTAATGGCCTACTTTATCATCTGATTGATCAATTACATGTTTAATTGTTAATGAAGATGATTTCTCGTTGATGGAATGAATTTCACTGTTATCTTCATGTACACATTTCACAGGTTCATTCACTTCATCAGGTGAATTTTGTACATTAGAAATTCGTGATGAGGATTTTTGGTTGGATTCACCTAGAAAAGTTAATTTAATTCAACAAAACTTCTGTTTCAAATTAACAAAATAATCATTTTAAAAATAAATATGAATATATTGAAATATTTTGTTTTTACTTGGTTGAATGAGCTTAATGGAGATCAAATACAAGGGAATACTAGATAGTATGAGATTCTTTAGTACTGATCATTTAAGGTCCTGTCATGAATTAAATCCTGTAAAGCCACTGAAACCTTTGATTTGATGTTCAGCGGTGCAATGCTAATGTCAATTATTTCATGATTTAATGTGACGACCATACAACATTATTGGTAGCATATGTTTTACTTATAGCAATCATGACTTCACACTAGAACGTCAAGAACATCCTGTAACACATCACTCGTAAGTTGACTGCTATCGTTTGATTGAAAAGGCTTTCTTTGGAGATCTATTTAATTAGTAAGTAGTTTTAGTCAGTCAGTAAAAATTTATAAACTACTGATGATATACCTTGAACTTAGGCTAATCACGTCATACGAAAAACAATAACCATTTCTTGGAACCAATACAGCAACCAGACACATAGACTATTTATCTGTAAGTCTGTTTCGATATTGTTAGTCACCAAGACGGATTACAGAACACATGATAATTGAGTCAACAACCAGAGAGAGATAAAAAGACCGAGAAACAAAGCATATCTTACGATTTCGTTAATATACACAAAAAATCTGACGGCACAACGAACCAGTAAGTAAAATAACATTTATTCAAAACAAGGACAATGATGGCTGAGACTCGAGGAACGTGTACAATGTTAATTAGTTGTAGTTCCTGAATGGAAAATGATATGTCAACAGTTTATGAGTTTGATAGGAGGTGAATACATTAATAATAGAAATAAAATGTTCAATCTACACTTCCCCCCCACCGACACTCAGAATAAATGAAATAGTCCTCCAAAAAATAGCTCTGAAAGTTATCTGTTGATTTTCATTCGCCTGATCTAACAAATGACTCAGGAGATAACCCCACTTAGTTAAACAGGAATAGTAGTTTCACAATAGCATTCATATTTATTTCACAATAAATAGTTCTGTTATAGGTTACTACGTTCTGAAATTTCAGATGATTTATGTAAATAATTTATCTTTTTTTAAATTTACCATTTAATTTTCATTTTGAAAAGTGTACTGACTGAGTAAAAGGCATCTGCCTACAATTATTATTTAAGTTAGATTGTGACTGGCAAGTGGAATCTATGACGCGCATTTCGTCCCATTTGGGACTCGTCGGCTGGATGTACCTGCATCTCATTGTTGATGTTCATAGTGGAACCCACTTATCAGCCACAATCCAACTTAAATAATACTTGTGAATAATCGCTATATCGAGGTAATCCGCTCAGGATACACATATAGCAACAGAAGCTGACCAGCTTCAGTTTATAACAAATCAATGGGAATATACGAATTCCTCCTAATCTGTCTACGAAGTTCTTTTTTAACTATGCTTCTTAAATATTTCATCTGATTGGAGGCACAATGTTCAAAATGAGTACAATCATTAGAAACTAAATGTATATTGTATATAAATAAGATGGATATAAAATATCCTTGAGTTGAATAATTTCTGATTACTAAGTCTTGGTTGACCAATTGATTTGTAGTAGCCAATGACAATCCTTAACTTGATATCTTACAAAGTTTACTTTTCTGTGTTGTATGTATGCTTAACGTGTAATTAAACTCAACATGAAGGTTACTTACTTCAAGCGCTAGTCCTGCTTGTTGAATTTACATTTCGTTCAAAGATATTTTGCATAAATTCATCATTACTGACTTTCAAGATATACACTTATCCTGTTGCTTGTAAATGTATATTATGTAATGTGATATACGGTGATTTATAGACAGTTTGGAATTATATTATTACAGAACTGAGTGCAATCATAATCCAATATAAACAAGTATTAACAACTTACATTTCAAACGCTTAATCAGACACGTAGCTTACATACGATACATATAATTTATCTATAATCTTAACATGAGCTGTGGTCAACCGTCACCCAAAGATTCACGACCTTTGGAAGTAACCAAGGAATATACAGATTTTAATAATAATCAGGTATTCTTAACACTATTTTATCTCAGCCTCGATACTTCTAGCCTAAAGCAGGTGAAGGAGGTAACAATCAATCACAACATTAAAATGGAATAACAAGGATTATTCACTTCAGAAAGTCGTCATACATATGAGCCTAAACCACACAGTAGCCTAATTAGAATAATAACATCAAGAGGAAACATAAATATTAGGGATAACCGGTACACAATCAAGTAACTCCAGTTCATGAGCAGAAATTGGTGGGGTAACAGTTAATGCGTCAAATAAGAGGTTAGTATGACAGGAATATGACATTAATAAAAGTAAAATGTTCAATTCATATGAAATATATATATATATATACGACAATCTCTGGAGAAATAAGTCTTACCGTCTAATTAAACTTCATAACTCCTTCTTCAAAGCAGGATATCATACAGACGATTAAATAATTAGCAGCAGCGAACTTCGCTCTTAATCCATTTAAATACCTATAAATGATCTTCAGATTCAAGAAGCTTCTAGGAAATATCATAAATTTAGGATACCGCTAGAACATAATCTATCCTTTTCTAGAATCCTCTTGGAATGCTAGTTGTTAGAACTATTCTAAGCACTTTCCATGCTTTTAAAAACTTTTTTCTTTAATTATTGCAAATTCTTAAAAAGGTAATTTGATGAATCAAGTATAAACCCCTCAACATTGTTTTATAATTCTATGACAATCTATTCATCCCAGTGATTATTAACTTTAGTTGCATTTATAATAAAAAACACACAAAAATGCCATTGTCCAGGTGAATCAAGGAAGTAAAATCCTATACTTACTTAAATCTTCAGTGATTGTTGAAAGTACGCCTTTATCATTTTTATGTTGTTTGATAAAATATGTGAATAAAATATTTAAATCATCTTCTGTCTGTACTCCTAAAACCTGAAATGATGACACAAAGTATAGAAAATGAATCCACAAGATAATGCTTATATATATATATATAACGGTCCCAGCTTTCCTCATGTTGATGTTAAGGACAATATCTGATCAGCCTCCATCAGCACATATGAACCATGAACGGACTGTTAAGATACTACTTTTAGTTGCAAGTTACAGTAAAGTCCAATTTCGATTAGCAGTGAAATCAATAGCACACCTATTCAACGAATCCTCAGTAGGGAGTAATTTAGGTCTTGAATTCTGTTTGAACCATTATACAGCTTCGGTAAAATATTGTGTGTGTTTTTGGTTGAAATATATTTCTTGATCTGATGAGTGGTATTGAGTTCCAATATTTTATGAAGATGTATTTATGAGACAAGTGTATCACTCTCTATAGGTTAGCTCCATAATAAACACATTTGTTATGCGTGAGTTCACATGGAGTTATTACCAGAGATTATCATACTAAATGGGTTTATTGAAAGATATAGACTGATTTCGCTTGCATTTGTTGTTGTTGTTGTTGTTAAAGATAACTTCAACTACTTCTAACTCCTTAGCAAACGTAAAGACAAAGGCCAATGACCCAAATGATTATAAGAGAATCATTTACTTTAGTTGGACTTCAGAGTAGTCTGGAGGCCAGTGGTTGTGGTATTTAAATTTCGGCAATTAAGTTGTGTATACTTTAATTCAACCTAGTGGATAGTACCACTAGCTCTCCTACTTTGAATATGGCTGAAGATCAAGTGTACAAATCGATACCTACTGTAAACTATCTAATGATGAGTTAAAAGCATTCAAGATAAAGTTTGTACCTATAAGATGTGAAAATGATGCTCTAAAAATTATCAATATCTTGTAGAAATGATGATAGTAATAGTACAAACAGTAGTAAAGATAGATGACATAGGGAATATGACTCTAGAAGAAAGAATGAACTCGAAGAACAAAATAAATAAACAGTTTTGGTACCTGAGAGTTAAAGGAAGATAATGAGTGTACTAATCAGTGCCACTGTAACCGATTCTTAGCTATATTGCTCAATGTTTATTACTAATGCATTACAATGACCATGCAGACCCAAATTATCTAATTCGTACCTACTAAAATGGCGTTATGTCACAAATTGATCAAAGTGAGAATTCAACAGCTGGTAGTCAGTTGGCCCAGTGATGGTGAGTGTTAAGCGTTTACCAACCTACAGGCCCTGGGTTCGATTTCCAAGTAAAGACGAGAGAGTGAGCTACTGAGGAGTCATAAACTAGGATAGAACAGCTCTCCAATTTTCCCTTGTTCTCAATAATATACAACCTAAACCAATTAATGACAAATACAAACAACAAACTAAATACCAATCACTGAAGAAACCACTTCAAAACATGATGAAAATCTATTTTAAACATTATTCAATCACAGATATCAATTTGTAAGTAATTTATTAGCCTACGGAATTTAGACATGATTATCAAGTTTAGATATTACTTGGCAACAACTTATTTCTAGCTATTCATTATCCTGTATACGATTAGAAATATTCATATAATTTAATTTCTTTCTCAATAAACTTACTGTTAAGATTGTATCTAAAGCGTAAAAGCAAGCCATCTTCATATCCTAATGGTTCTAATAAACGTTTCATATTTTCACCAATTAGAAATTCCTGTAGTAAATATGATAAAAATGAGATGTAGTTCACATAGTAAGAAAGTGAAGTGATACATGTTTACATATTAATTTTTTAGTAAATAAGTGTTGAAAAGTTAAGCGTTTACTGGGGAAACCTTAAGGTCTTGTAATTCGATTGTGCATGAATCTTCCCGAATTATATATACATACCCGTTACACAAGTGCAGCTTTCTGGACTCAATAACTTAGTGGTGAACGCTGGCACGAAATTAAGTGATTTTGAATCCCGGTGTGAACATTAGAATTGGTATACAAGTACACCCATTTGATGAGTCCCAAATAGAACGGGATTTACATACTGGATTCCGCTTTCTAGTTACAATCCATCTCAAATAATAGTTTAGGTCTTGTGTTCGAGCACTAGTGAGGCTATGAGTGCAAACTCCTACTAAGAAGTCCCAAACTAAAATGAGACGAGTATTGTTTGAGTTGGATTGTGACGAGCAAGTGGAATCCAAAACTCACGTCTCGTCCTATTTGAGATTCATCAGCTGGAGGGCACCTGAATTCATGTTGATGCCCACATTATTTAATGATAAGTAGTATAAGTAGACACACTGCAATGAGTCAAAAGAGATTTGACACTTACAGCATTCCATTGATTATTTAACCTTGTTGTTATTTGCTACTGTAAGTGATCAATCACTGTTGTTATAAGTAGATTATCAGTAGACAGTCATGGTATGTTTATCAAATCAAGATTTTTTGATAAAGTTGAATTGTGGCTAGCAATATATACAAGGATATGAAAATTCCGTTTTATTTAGAAGTTGTCCAACTGGATGTACTTACATTCCAGTGTTAATGTTCTCATTGCGATTAGAAGCCAATACAGAATTTTTTATTTGCCAACGTGTTGTCGACTATTCTGTTAAATCCAGATAATCGCTAATTAATTCAATAGGTATGAAAGAGTTAATAACTGTTTGGCATTTTTTTGCTGTTGTTATTCAGTTTTTGTTGATATGTGTGTATCGCTACCTTACCTCATAGATATTACCCCTTAATCATAACACTGGAGTTTGAATCATACGGAACTCGATTAGAGTCTGATTATAAATATCAACACTAGGATAAAGGAATATCCAGTCAACATGTTCAAAAGAGGATGAAGCACGCATATACTGTATTCCGCTACTACTCAAATTATAAATATACGTAGCATATCCATAGAATAGTTGAACACAATAGCTATATTATTCCCTTGTAACTGATTATCTCAAGTTAGACTATTTAACTGATTGTATATAATCTATAAATACATAGGGAAACTTTAAAATCAACCAGACAGAAAGGCTTTTTGCTTAATCATTTCTGTATGAAATATTGGCAATCTATCGTTATGCATTTAAAGAAGTATTCAAAAATGGTTTCCTTTTTTAATTCCCTTTATAGTTTATCCAAATTTTTACGTCTTTCATAACTTTGTTCCAATCATTAAAGTTGGATTATAGGATAGCAAATGAAATTCAGTAATCGCGTTTTATCCTACTTAGGACTCATTAGCTGGATGTTCCTGTATCCGATAAAAAGATTACTAGGAAGATACTTACTAATCTGTCTCTCTCATTACTATATTTATTTCTTGAATTTTTCATCATCCATGTAGACAAATTAATTAATGTATTATCACAATAAATGTATCTTCTGCAAAGTCATTTTATTCGGTTATGAAGTATTCGTCATCTTACTGTCAAAGCTTTAAGTGTAACATGAAGCATCTATTATTTGATTTGAGCTGAAAATGGCTGCTGAATTCTTCCAATTCAGTCGGCTTACTTGGATGTGTAATGGATTCGTGTTGAATATGTCCACTGATCACTCAAATCAGAGTTTAATGTGGGTTGCTATAGAAGTAGATTGGAGAAAAGCTAACGACGGGAACCAGTCCTATGAAGTCACCTTTCTTAAATGTGTGCCAAAATTAAAGAGAACCACGTGATAACTTACAGGCTCATAGCATAGTAAATGCAAAAATTCTTGTATTATTTTTGGTGAAACTTCTTTCAGTGTCGTTGGTACTTCATTTTCCGAGGTTATAGCACATGACTCAAGAATGTGTCTGGAGAATTAAAATTCATAAACATTTCAACAAAAGTATATTAATATGTGGTATAGCGCAACGAGCATTCAATGTCAATGGTATTCACCATGACAGCCTAAATGTTATGGGTTCGATTCATGGTAGCATCAGGAGTGCGAGCTGTTACCATATTGAAACAGTTCACTAGTGCCTCATGGTTTTCAACAGCACTTAACCGCGAACAATTTCTGATGAATATAACTAATGAATTAAAACTAATCTCTACAAACCACTTCAATGTTAGCTTATGAACATTTCAGCAATTAAAATTTGTTCATTACTGATAATTAAAACACAGTTAACATTAAGCATTCAGTCATGTACTCACTTCTTGTTGCAGTAAACAAAGTTTTTATTCTTCTAGAATAACTATGGAAGTTTCACAATTCAACAACGGTACTGATTACTATCCGATGGCCAACTACTAGCAACTAAATTTAGCACATAAATAGCTTGTTTAAAACTATTAATAACTGAAAGTAAGTGAAAATTATTGAGGCCCTTAGAAGGCATAAATCAGCTGATCAGTCCACCCTAGAAATTGATATCGACAAGCTATATTTTGAGTGATGTATCCATACCTTTAAGTGTAATTAAATACTAAAATATTGTAAAATGCCAGAGAATAGTGGGTTATTGGCTATTTTGATCTGTTCTTCACTCTTGCCTTTTAAGCGCCTTCTAATTTCAGTGTATACAATGATTAAATTTCTATTAGAATCGTTCCCAATTATCACTAGGTGTCTATTCAAAATGTTTTTCCATAGTAAATCTTAGAATATTTAGTTACTATGCGTGTTTTCCATAAATATACCTTTTAGATTGAAGGTCTATTAGTGATTTCAAGTCATTCCAGTAATAATAATAATAACAAAGTTGTATTTAAACGTCATTACCACACATTATTTATTACAGACAATATGCAGATGATGTAACACTTTCACAAATGGATTACATAAATACTATTTCATACGTTGATATGTTTATGTATTGCCTGCAACAACTACTATCAAAAAGTTTGGCATTTAACCAATCTCTCACAAATTATAGTGCATGTAAGTCAACAAAATAAGATTAACCAGTAACAAAGCAACTATGATACACACACTCATCGGTTTGAAATATAAATCTCTCAACAACTAAGGGCTTTGAATAATTACATAAATCATCTTGCAATTTTACACTACATAGTTATTGCTGAATTTTAATAATGATATTAAAGTCAATTGACTTCTTAGTGAACAATTTGACATGGACAAGTTATGTCTTTGAGATGGTAAAGAGGATTTGTGGCTCAGGAGGACGATTCTGATTTTACTACATTCTCTGAGTTAGATGGTTAAACTGTGTATCTTTTATTGTCATTCTGGAAGGCTTCTATCATAAGTTTGCGTCAATGAAGTCGTCAAAAATGATGAAAGCTCTACAATTAAACCATCCAGCTCAGAAGAAACACAGTTTAATTATTAAGTTATGTCACATCCACTCCAGATACAAGAGGGACTATTACTAACTCACTTTCATTCAAATAATATTAAACTTGTTTATTTATCATTGGTAAACCTATGAATTATTATTAATAATTAGCTGACTTATGAACTCTATTTAGATATTCTGTAGCTGTCGTACATTGAGTTTATATGCCGATATCTAAAGGAAGTCTATGCACGTATTTACTTTAGATATACACTTGTCTTTTGAAAATCTAACACGATAGAAGTAATAGTTACAGCTATATATAGACCTGTAAATGCTTCTAAATGACTTCTAAAAGGACTTTATCTAGATCAGCAAATATCAATGAACATAACTATACATCGATTCATATGCTTCAAATCTATATTAATATTCTGATATCTGCAATTTATACAAACACATCACTAAGTGAATTTTATGAGAATTCAAATTTCATAAAATAACTTTTTACTTCATTACTTACCTATTATATAATTGGATAATATTATGAATTCACTTACCTCTTATCAGACTGTAAAGCTAGCTCCATTGCAATTACAGCTGGAGGTTTACTAGGGATTTGATTCAATGGGCCTACATTATCCATGAACGATCTGGAATTTAATTTTAAAAAAACAGAAGACTATCATCATATATATAATCACTAGGTAGTTGATGATAATCATTTAATCTGAACGTTTTCAGTTTTTAATGAATTTAATTTCATCTATTATCTCATTATATATGGAATTACGTATAACCTCACTTAATCACGCGCTGATTTACAAGGATAAGAGATTTACAGAAACTGGTCGACTTTTTCAAAGTTTGCGTCACATAATGACTATAAAAGACAAACAGAGACAGAATCAGAAAGGCTGTATTGTTTTATAACACACAACCCTTCCCTCTCCCTCCCAGCCCCCAAAGTTAAGGATCTAATTTTGGACTCACAAATATTGTAATGATTGTGTTACTTTATGGTCGTGTTAAGTTATATGGAATGAATAGTTCATATAGGTTGTTTTTAAATTATTTACAGTGTCATCAGGACCCATTCGTTGTGATATCGTCATGACTACACTATCCACCTCAGAGAATCTAATAAAACTAAAACAGCACATAATGATTGGTAAATCTTCACAACCATCTTAAACGCAGTTAAAATAAAATATTACATTTCCTAAACGATCTACAGCCTTCTATATCAATAACACTGACTTATGATTTTGTACTGTATACATTACTGGTGAACTACTCACGTCCTTAAAATTTGGTCGAAACTTAAAACTGTTGACATTACAGACAAGCCTAATTAAATAAGCAAGTACGGACTCATGTATTCAACTGAAATTGTGATCAGTCTTTATATATGTGGGGTTTTATGATATCGTATTACTCGGACATCAAGCTATATGTAATTCAAACCCGTCTATTCGTTTAATTTATTCCAGAGAACACAATAATACAGTCTGATGACAACATCAGTCAGTTGCTGTTTCATTCTCAACTTAGGTACCTCTGCCATTCATGGTGCTACACAAATACTTCAGAGAATCCATTCTGAAGATATTTATTATCTACCTATCTAAAAAGATGTTGTATAGCTGTGGATTTTCTAAAGACAGTAGTATTTAGTGATAGGTTTCATACACAAAATTCCCTTTATCAAGTTGAAAATGATCAATAGTGCACATGATGAAATCAATTATTTCTAGTCGTTTGGCAATTTGTTACTAATCAGATTCCTGAATATTCAATAACATAGTTATCGGTGATGTTTTACAACATCACTTTACTAAATTTACACCTTTGTTACGTCATGCTGACATGTGCAAAAGACAATTTCCAGTCAGATTCTTTTAGGTATAAACGTGGAAACCATGTCTTAATTGTGATTTCGAAATATTCCTGGTTGTGGGCAGAAGAAAAAAACCAAACAAAACAAAATAAATTCATCATATTCTATTGCTCACATGTTTAGTCTTGTTATTTTCAATGTTGACTTACTAACACTAGTGAAACTATTGGCTACAGTGCAGTATAAGTGCAAGGTTGAGAGATTTCTTAACTCTCTTCAAAGAATAACCATTGTAGTAAGTCAGGAAAGATCTTTGAAAATCTGAATTAGTTGCGTTTGATGCCCAAAAGGTATACATCACAGAGTAAACATTATAGTGTTAAAAAATATCAAACACTAAGTTCTTGCTAAACAAACGATATATGACACATGAATCGACAATACACTTAAACCAAAAACCCTTAATCTAAACTAACACTTAAATGAACCTTACATCTAGCCTAGCACTATCCATAAAATTAGCCGTAGATTAATAATAATCATGAACCAAAACAGAAACAAAGGCTGCACAAAAGACTACTTGAATTCTTGTAAGAGATTTTAAAGTTCAGGTGTTGTATAGCTAAATGGACAAGATGAGGTGTCATTATTTTCTTAAAGTACAGACAGAAAACTCTATAAAGAGATTAAATAATCATCTCAGTATTGTTTCATTGTGCCCTTTAAAATTTTCCATTTACAATTACTAGCTTTTGATTATCTAAAAGCGGTTATAAATTTCAGTCTATGCTGATCGTCTAGAATAATTGTTCAACGTGGAAAACTTAAGGATCCATCATACTTCTCCTCATACTATACTCTAGTCATCTGTTTATAACCAGCAACAGAAGCATGTTTCATCTTATTCGAAACTCGATGGCTGGATATTCCTGGCTCCCAGTTTTGTTGTATTCACTGATACTCGAATTTTTTTTCAAATAACTTCATACTCATTGAACAAATAAATGGCTATTAAAACTCAATATCTTAGTAGATGATGCCTTAGTGTTTGAACCGATGTTTATTTACTATGAATAAGTAACAGTGTGAACATCGAAAGAGGGATGTTCAAGTAGGCCAAATTAACAAGTCCTAAATAAAATGAAATTCTAGTCCTTGATTAAACTTTTAACTACAATCTGACTTCAATTAAAAGGTTCCATTTTGTTTAAATAAGAAAATGATGCATTCAAAAGTTGTATTATTTAAATAAAAAAAAAACATTTACGTGTCTGGTGCATTCCATGTTAAACCAAGTTGTTGTTCTGTAATAATTCGATGTGCTTCTAATAGACGATTAGCTTGTTTCTTTAGATTCTCTTCATTCATTATCCAAATATCATGAAAATTTCTTTTTACACTATCCAATAATAATCTTGATGATACAATTAAAGAGTTAGATAATAAGTATTTACTTGAATAACTAATAAAATTTTCTTTGTAAATAGACAAAAATATAACATAATCATGTTATTCAATGGTTGACTAAACTTTAACGTAATGTACATATCACAGATTTGTAAGTATTTAGTCAAAAAAAACTTGCAAGATATTCCCCAACTTGTATTATCTGTAATAGGATATTTGTTTGCTTATCCACTAGCGAATACACTATTTAATAATCCATTCTGTTTTACTTTATAGAGTCTTGAATGTAGAAGAGATCAGTTGGTTACTTGTAGTTGTTAACAGATATCTTCAAAGGATTGGCCATAAATGCTGGGACTAATAAGCGATGAATGATAAGATAAAACATAGATTCCTAAGTAAAAATAATAAATCGATTGATGCATTTATGAACCTGTATCAGGTGAGATGATTAACATGCATACCATTTACCTTGATGTTAAGTGTTGTCCGGCATACAAAATAGATTGTAGGAAATCTGACATCAGATAAAGAAGAGCTTGGAACGAGACAATAAAGTCATTGATAGTTGATTTGATCCAGGACAGTAATATAAGCCTCCTTTATATATATATAAGTAGAGCTGTATTACGTAATGAAACTACAATATAACAGGAAATACAATTTAGACCAGAGTACCTAAACCTGATAAATACATTCCTTGTGTAGTTCAAAGGTGGCACTTTTAGGAACTAACTTCAGAATTTCATATAAATAACAGTGATGCAATGTGGTCAAATCTGTAAAATTACTTTCAAAAATAGATAGTCAGGAAACAGTCTCTTTCATAATCTAATTCCATGCTAAATGAGTAAGATTTCTCTAGATCATTTCCATGATCTCTTATTAGTATCCATTATTTAAATCAGTTGTATAAAGAGTTTACAATGCAACATAACCACACTATACATCAATGCATACTTGGATTTCTTTTGTAAATCACGATAGTTTTCCATTCTCTTCTTATAATCTTCAGATAATTGCTCATTTTCCATACTAGAAATATAATAATAATAATAATAATTACTCTCAAGTTATTATTTGCAACAACCGAATATACGTTACTGTTAAGGTTTAAATGTGGAACATTCACTAAATGATGAATAAGTTTGTTTTCTAAAGAATATTTCGTTCAATTGTACAAATTAATAAGTTGTTTAACATTTTTCATTTAAATAATTAAAGTTATAATTATGAAATGCAACTTAATAAAAATATAAAATCATTATAGGTATGTTAATTAGCTTATAAGTTAAGTAGATAGTCAAACTGATTTATGATTTGATTCGATGGTTGAAGGTAGTCCATAGAAACTCCTGAAAGATTTAGGCTTTATGCTAGTTGTCATTTCTCTTCAAAGTGTACAAGTAATTTTGAAATAATTTATGTCGCGTATGTCATCCAGACTTGCATCATCCAGCTTTACCGTCTGCGACGACTGACTCCTGTAGAGTTGAGATATTTACACTAAGTAGTAACAAATAATATGTTTGTCTAGTCTTTAGAATTGACTCAGTTCGTTTTGTTGTCAACTTGTACATAGTTTGTCTTCCAGCTGCTTCCAATAACCTAACAGAGTTACAATATATAACAGTTAATAGATAAGATGGTTGATCAGTTAATATATGACCATTTCATGATGTTTATTTAAAGTTACATAGAAACAATAACCCTTTTATTATCATATACAGTTACAGTGAACCGCTTCTGTTTACTTTCCTAAATTTTTTTTATAACAAATGGTACCTTAAGTTCATATGTAAAGTTCAAATTGTTATTTTCAATTACTAGGGTCAACAGGTGAATGGATTATGTACAGTAGTTAGCAAAAATCTTGACCTATGTGAGTAAAGCATGTTCTGTAACAATGGTTGAATTTATCTCATGGAAAAACTTTCGTTACACAATTATTGAAAACCAGAAAGCATTAGACAGGTGTTTTGTCTTAAAATATGACTCCTTAAATCTGAAGGCTCCATTATAGATAGTAAGGTCATAGATATTTATCACTAGTAAATGCATGTTAGAACGGAAGTAGTTTAAAATTCTTGAATAAAAGAAAATCCCTGGACAAGTGAATCAGTATTAGTCTATTAGTTCAATATTATTGAAAGCTTCTTCAGAATAAAGAAAAAAGTGTGATTTACGCTTACTTTGAAGCTTGAAAATTCTAGGTTTGATAACTGGTAGGATTACTGATAGGAACTATTAAGGAATCTAATACTAAGACGAAATAATTCTCCAGTGTTTTTGTGTTTAATAGTTATCAAACTAAAGTCGCGGAATGATGTAAACTACAAAATTCAATAGTCACTATAAACAGTCAATATTATTGACATATGAATTAGCCGGAACGTAGTTATAACGAAAAATGTAGTAAATTATCAATAATTTCAATTAGCCTACATTCATATTACTTACCTGTACTGCTTCTCTTGTTTAGTTGATTTTATGTGTAAATTATTTAATGTATCTTGTAAACGGGTAATTCTACGTTTTTGATTTGATTTAAGTACTGTTGCTTCTTCATCTCGTCGCTTTAACACTTGATAGTTATAATCTAACTTCTCTAAATTCAATTGATATGTAGATTTCAACTTTTGCAAATGACTTTCTAATGTCTACAATTGTGACAAATAGATAGATGTGGTAAAATCCACATGTGTATGCATTGAATTTAAGTATATTACATGCTTGACTGAATGAATAAACGTTTTAAATCACACAGTTCTGTTCAAAATTCTGGGATTCCATTTTCTTAAATAAATTAAAATTCTTACTTTAGGTTTATTTTAATAAACTAATTACGCTTGTCAATCGCGCGATCATACTTATGATCTAACAGAAAATCTATACCAACCTAATGTGGATATAATTTATAAGGAGCTCAAAAAGTATTAACATGGTGGTTCGTACATATTCTTTCCTTACTCCTTTTTCTGTTTTTTTTTTGGATAAATGTTGAATATACTAAATATATTCATTGAAGAAAGGCATTTTCATGAGACCCAAACTGGTCTATGTTTAATCAAAGATGTGGTTACTCTTGAGCAGGCCCAGCTAGTAGACACTAAATTAGTAGCTGGACTCTTCAACCTCCCAAACGAGGAGTGATTAAGATGTTTAGATTTATTTCCTTTGTCTTACCGCAGAATGAAAGGCAACTGCATACTAGCATTCCGTAACTTGAACAATGAGTACTAACCTGAATACTAACTCGTCTTATATTTTACTCATTCTAGGACCAGTTATCTTTGAGACCATCAAAAAGTTTTTAAAACTACGCTCAAATAAACTTAAGTTTAGATTTCACTTCTCCCATTAAGTAGTCAACGACTGGGATGCTTTAAGAGAGCAAGTAGTATTAACACCATTGGGGAACATCTTCAAGAAAAAACTGGATCTTCATTTGAAAGCACATTGTAAGCATTAATACAGACCTGATATATTTACAACTGAAACTGATCGTAAACATTCACAAATAAACACGAATGGTACCTAATAACTGTAAAAACTATTTCATATGTACACATTTTTGAAGATTTACAAGTTCATACAATAGGAATTTAATTGAATTTTTGTATATTTCATACTGAGAATTCTATACTTTAATCACATAGTATTGAATAATCTAAGTATTACTAATGTAATAGTGGAATTCGAGGATAGTTTGTTTCATCCCATTTCGTTTGATGCTTTTAAGGGTTAAAGTTCGTCCTGTTAATACACTTTGACAAAGTAATGAATCAAAATCTCTAGGACATTTACATCTGACGAGAGGCAGTAGTTATCCATTATCACCACATAAATCTGATTGTACACAACGTTAACAATCATTAGAGTACTTCAAAGGTATCATTCATTGTCTGTTCTTTGTAAAGAAATCCAACGCAACAAACATCAAGAAAAAACAGTATAAACCTTCCTTTTAATTAGCTTTGAAAACATTTATTTCTACCGTGATTGGCAGTTGTTCTCCCAATACTTACTCCATAATCTCAATTTGACATCGTACTCATGAAAAAATGATCTTTTTTCATTAGTTGTAACTAACACATACCGAATAATAATGGAAGGTGCAAAATATAATGAGTAATCAGATGGTAAGTTTGACTTTGAAAGAAACTGAAACTTTAATCGATTGGCGGATGAATTATAACAAGTCAGAAAGTTTATATTAACTTAGCAATTAACAAGAAAATGAGTACTCATAAAGCCTACAGTCACTTTGACCAATAATGTCACAGTGTATAATGTGCAGGTATCTGTATCGTTTTTTGAGTTTAGTTATCCTTCCCAATGAGTTCTCTATCGTCCACCCCCCTACTCCTTGTCGAAATATAATATAAAATAAACTTTTGAAATGTAAAAATTTAATGTTATGTTTACATCTTCATAATCATCATCGACTTACTTCAACTTCAGCGCCTAATGATATTTTCAAAGCATTATATTCCTCTGAATATTTAGTACGTAAATCGTAAAATTCTTTCTCATATTCAGCCACTTGATCTTCTCGTTGTTTTAAATAGTTAATCTATAAAAGTGTTAGATTTTTTGTAAAAAAGAAGAAATAAATTAATCAAAAGGAGTAGAATGAATGGATCCACGTAATAAAACAATTCGACTATTTTGAACGCTTCCGTGAAATCGACATTGAGTGATGTTGAGGCTAGTATCTTATCTTAAAATATTAAATTAAAGAAAATAATGCATTGACGATACATTATTCATTTAAAAGTAATGAAAGGAATGACAACTTTTTGTATATCTACTTGATTCGGTTTAACCGTAACGATTTTGATATTCATTAATTGTAATTGAATTGAGATGATTTTCATGGAGGTAGATATTTACTTTAGTAGTTTGTATTCGTTACAGATTGATTTTGGCTGAGTAACAATAAAAATCATGGTGCAATGGTCAGCTCTTACGTTTTAGTATGAGACTCTTCAGAGCGCAGACTAATCAGAAGTTATTACCAGTGACAATGAAAGACCGCCGAGTTATATCAAAACTTACTATAGTGAGGGGTTCCACCATTAGACGCCAGTCCAGTGGTGCTGATGATTAAGTGATCGCCATAAGTCATAAAGGCCCTGGATTCAATTCCCCAGTGGAATCAGTAGTGCGCGCTGATACGGAGACATCTCATACTAGGACGAAACAGCTGTCTACTGCCCTATGGTTTTCAGTGGTGTATCATGGTGTAACGATGACAAACAACTAAATTTACTGATTGTGTTGCAGCCTAATATCTTCAGTCGTTTTTCCGTTACTGTAAAGGGTAGATGGTGTATATTAGTGCGTAATTTTCATAAATGATTTCATTTCAAACTTTAACTTCCACTATAATTGTGCTTGATATTCAGAATGTTGGGCAGGGCTACACTTATATATCCATGAAAGATATTGGTGGATAAATTCTAGATACTTTAATTCAAGTCTTTAATGTAAATTGTCCTCTAATATGCTTCACTCACTCACTTACTCAATAAATGAATACCGAAATAACTAATAGTGTTTGATAAAACTAAGTTAATGAACGAAATTTTGATATTCCACAATAAATTTACTTTATTAGATTTAGAAATTGGCGTTTAATTAGCATGTACACTGAAAAATACAATTAAGCACTAAAAACAAACTTATATTAAACGTTGACAATACAGTAGTACATAATGGATAGATGTATATTCTTTCAGTGTACTGTTTTATGCATAACTTAGAGAATATCACTATTGACATCGTCTTAATTGTTTGTATTCCTGTCAATGAAACTACCTTAAAATAATAATCAGTTTTCTCCACGGTATATATACTATACGCATGTTTCGTTACAAGTTTCCTTACAAATTGATTTCAATTAGTGACTCACTGAAATTCAAGAATGAATTGATAGTTGTTTAAAACTAGTTTTGAAATTCACAGGACATATTCATTTAAAACTTCACCAAAGGTTGAACTCAGGGTAGTTAGCACTTGACGTGAGTCTAATATCATGTACTTACAAAAAATTAACTTAAAGACATCATCCCTTGGATTCTAGTGAGAAGCTGTGATTAGTAAAATATTTCATTTTAAACTCAAAAGTTTAATAAATTTGCACTTTTTATTCGGTATATTTGATTATCTACACGATATAACTGAAGATAACTTCGGACGAGCACTACTGACTAACTTCAGTGGAGTTCTAGTGATATGGCATGACTAATGGAGTTTAATATTCTCTATTGTGAGGTATTTACCCATCCACTTTAATGAATAAATTCTTAAAAATTTATTATTAATCACTTTAAGTTAGAAATATTAACTGTTGGGTACTGGTGTACTTAATGGTTTAACGCTTTGGAGAAAGTAGCGAATTCTGAAAGTCATGTGCTCAACCTCACAGTGGGGTCGTAAATGTACATCGATTAGAAACCTATACTAGCAAAAAAGCGGTTATTCACTGTATATTCCGAATTTTTTTATGATTGACTAACTCAGATCAATTTAATGGTGTCAAAATTGACAATCTTTACTACATTCAATCATAAAAATTCTTTAATAAAAGCCACGATTTAAGACAGAACTAAATGCATAAGAGAATGATAAGCAGTATTGGGTACAGCACACTTCAAAGACATGTAAACATTACAGCTAACTTCAAATCCAATGTTTTTGTGCTAAACAATGATAACTAAAATAAAACATACTCAACACAAAATGCTTTTTTTTAAAAAGTGATTATGCAATGTGTACTTGTTTCTGCTTAATTTCATTCATAAGTATTTCCCATTCTGTATTTTGTTCATTAGTCAATTTTTCTCTTTGATCTAAAAATGCATTCTACAATAGATTGATAAAAAGCTAAAAAGTTAATGTATCAACTTACGTTAATATATTACCAACTAAAACAAAAACCTTTGAAAAACAATTTCACATTATAGTTACTAGTGTCTTATTTCAAGAAGGAAATTCCCACAGCTCTAATGAGAAGCTTTGAAAAAGAGTAATCGACCATTTTGAGACGGTAGAGAAGATTTGTAACTATGTTGGATGATTTTTGTTATATTTTGTTCTTTAATTTTGATGATTTAATTGTGAAGCTCAAAATGCAGTCAGAAGTTTGCGTAAATAAAGTTGTCCAGCATGACAATGAAAGCTCTTAAAGTAAATCACTTAACCTGGAAAATTCAATGTTCAACCTCGTCAGGAGTAGGATAAATACGTAAACAGTAGCAACAAATAATGGTCGAACAATATTCTGATTTGGTTGAAGTTAAAAATGGCAACTAGTGGATAAAAACACAGTTTCCTGTAAATCAAACATGTTGCTGCACAGTCTTGAGGTGTTGAGTTAAATCCCTAGTGCAGTCGTAAAACCAGGTTTCTTAGGATCCACTATATAATATGGTTAAACAGGTGTTTAGTGTTCCATAGTGATACAAAAGCAATAATATATGGTAGCGCAAATAAATGTAGATTAACCAACTTTATGCTTTTAAACATAGATGAAGTAAATACTACATAATGATAGACATAATTTCCAACCGTGATGACGTTACTAACTTCGGTTCAATAATGAAAATCCACACCATTTTTAGACAATATCAGACTAACATTAGCTAGTCAACCATTAAAAACAAGGGAACTTGGATATGTGGATTTCAACTTATTATGAGGATCCTCATTGTAGATAGCATTCAAAGCTTCATTAGGAATTGAATCTAGGACGTTTAGTCACCATGGCAAACGCAAAATATGCTATTGTTGGAGTTTCGGGTGAAAACTCAATGATAAATTTAATAGGAGGACAAAACATTCGCCTAATACTTTCCACACTTAATTGTTTGCTAGTCACCATCAGTTTGTGATGTTAACAGTAAAACTCAACACTACCACAAACTTCCTTTCCTATAGTACTTAGTTTCTGTAGTTCCATTATTTAAGAATGGATATAGTAATTTTTAATGTAGAGTATTGAAGGCTGTTTCAATGTACGTCTGTGTCAAGTCCTATGTTGTTTTTTTATGGTTTACGGACAAATCGAATTTTGGATTTGTTCTGGCAACAAACCAATCACCATTCGGAAAGTTTGTTACAAACAAAACGAATCAGTAGGATTTTTCACAACTATGAAACAAAATAAATTATACTTTGTTTAGGTAGGTTGCCAGTCTTGAATGATTTATTATCAGTTTCCTAATCTTAATATAATAAAAACATGGTTGCATAAACTCATTTGTCTGAATGTAAATATATTCAGATTAGAGGATTCATTTGTGATTCCCCCTCTCATCGTTATGAATAGCTTTACAAAAATCTCATCGTCGATTACAAATGATTTATTGACAAATTCACCTAGAAGTCAGTGAAGTTATGTTATATGACATTTATACGGAAAAGTCATGTATAATACTTGTTGAATATTTTAGTATTGCTACTTTTCTTATTCTCTTACTATTTAGTGAATCACTGAGATGATTTCGTTAAGAGTTTAATATAAACAGACTAAATTTTACTGAAAGCATATTGATTTGTATGTTGACAACAATTTATACAGAACGAGGGAAGAAGTGAATACTTTAACACTATTGTTTTTACTCATTGACAACAACTACAAGTATTTCCAATTAATTTTGAATATTCTTAGCACTATACAAAGGTATTTTTACTCAGCTTTTCACTTTTCGTAAGACAGGAATAATTAATTTTCAAACTTTGCCAATCTGATTTACTTTTCTGTTCTTTTTAACTTAATCTACTAGATTAATGATCTCACAATTGAGCTTAGTGTAAATGCTGGATTGGCTTTTGATGCGAAACTCAATCCTCACACTAATTACTGAGTGTCGTATCAAACTATTCTGCACAGTCGTTATATAATGCATGAGGGGTTGTGAAGCTGTGGATTCAGACTGCTGAGGAGTTTCACATTAGAATGTTAAAGCTAGTCAATCCATCCTGGTTTTCAATCATCATTTAGCTAAAGTCAGTCTATGGTGTAATACTTATTACTGTAAGTAGTCCAATTGGAAAAGTGTGTGCTGGACAAAACACGAGCACATAAATAATCAAGCATATAAATGGACCAAAAAACAAATTAATTATTGTAATCCATGCATACTTCGATGGCAATGATTTCTTCACGATATATTCTTTGCATAGCTTTAATTTGTGATTCCATTCGTTCGGCTAATAAATCAATGTCCTCCGTGCGCTTCTTTAGTTCTCTCACATAGTGATCATCTTTGGCTTTAACCTCCTGAAACGATATCAAAAAAAATAATAAAATGCATTTATTTTAATTTTATTTTAGTATGTTCATATGTACATATGTTTATACCATTATATGTGGCGAACAAACGAAACCTGTTTTACCTAATAATTATAACCTGTAGAGCTGGAGACTCTATAATGACACATTACTTAAAACTAAGCCCTAATGGTCCAATATTATTTATTCTTGTCCATTTTAATATTATTTTACACTCTGTTTCATAATTTGAAACCGTATCCCAGTCGTTTTCTTAACAATAGATATTACTATATCAAGTCATTCGCCTTCCATCTTGCTTATATTCCAATACTATGAAAAATATAGTACGAAAACGTTTACCACTACACATTTCTGACGCATCCAGTGCTGATTGTAATACATAAATATGAACAACTTTTTAATCAGTTGTGATTAACATATGGTCTGGTGCATACACGCGTTGGCCCAAGCTACTAGAATATGCTAATACAACCAAATGGAATTGAAACTATTAGTAAAAAATAAGTCAAAACAAATCTACCGTGAATAACGATAAAAATAGCTAAGCGCTGAAATTACTATTGAAGAATGTGGTGTGTATTAAGTAATAATTAATGAATGTATCCATCTCACTCTGATTATTATGAGCCTATTCTACTCAATATTTTTAGCTACTGATAGCTGCAATTACGTACTTTCCGACTAGATAGTTTGCATGTAGGCCATGCAGTTAGACTATATGTTGCTTGTATGTTTTGCTAGTGCCATATGTAATTTTTTCAAAGAAACAAAGAAAGTTGTGACTTACTATACTTAATTCATTGATGAGTTTGTTTTTCTCTGCTATCAAATTTTTACACAGCGTGTTTTGTTTGTCCAGTAGCTGAAATCGCATAAAAACAACAAATGTAACATAATAATTCTAAACAAATAGGCTTTTACTGCCTAGTTTAATGTCCTTTTTGTAAATTAAAACTTGTTTTGTCATACCTCTTTCGTTTCATCTAATAATTCACTGTCTTGTGCCATTTCCCACCGTTCAGTTATCTAAAAGTAAACGGGTACTTCCAAAGAATTCAAAAGCAAAAGGATTTTGATAAAATTTAATAAAATTATTCAAAAAAATCTCAAACTTTTTCTGATAATAATAATAATCTTAAATAAGGATAAGCTGATTCCAATTTGAAATTTTTGTTTCGTATAAACATTCTAACTATTTTCGAGTAGAAAGTGTACCTTCTAATAATTACCTGACTTGTTAAGTTAGTAATCTGCCCAGTCTCCAGAACACCCGAAAATACAAACAATGATGACCTAATATTTTTGATGTAGTAAGCGATCAGCGGTCAGTAGCAATAATATATGTGGGTTTATCAGAATAGTTATGTGTTGTACAACTGTATTCTGAGGTTTAAAAAAATGTAAAAAAATGTCACTTTTCACTCTGTCTTCTTTATCGGCTGCTATTCAAACGCAACGATTCTACATAAATCTACATAATTTCAAGTATTGATAGAAATTAATAGTTAAAGGTCAGATATGAATCAGGATTTAATTCATGGCAAACATCTTTTGGAGGGATAAGGTATTTGATCCGATGATCATATAGAAACGGCTCAACAAATTATCATCCTGAAGTTTATAAACATATGCATACTAGTTTGGTTGCGCTATTATACTCAATTTTCAGAGCTTTGAAAAATACATATCACTTTGAAATGTTCCCAAACACATTCCATATGCATGCACAACTGTAGATTATGTAGTAGAAAACATGACGCTGACTAAAAGAACACATATCAACTAAACTTTAAACCAATTATTCGCTTTCATCATTCTTCACCAGATACATAGAATTTGTTCAGATATTGAATGATACACTTGAACAAATGTAGCTATTTAATCAGAAAAGATTGTTCTCGACAACTTAAAATATCGTACTTTATTAAACGCCTCAAGGCTCTTGGCCGTTTCGTTTTCTAAATTACGAATTGTAGTTTGGTTGAGTTCGTGATCTTCAGCTCTTTTGAGGTTTTCGCGAGCATCACACGCAACACGAATATTTGTAATAAAAGAATCCCCATCGCGAATAAGTTTGGATATCTTTTTATTACTCAGTTCGAGTTGGGATCTTCCTAACCCAATCTCCTCCTTTCTTGCCTTAGTATCATTTAAATAAGCGTCACCTCTACTTGTAAAAACGTTAATTAATATATATTATGAATAACATGCTTCAAAAATTCCAGCCTGTTTTTAATTCTTATTCGACGTGCAGCGATCCTTTGCTCAATGTCATGTGAATCTACAGAAGGACCGGTATGCTCTGCTTTTTCTTCTTCAATGTAAATATTTCTCAAAGTATTGTTCACAGACATTTGTTCAAAAAACGCTAAAACTGTTTCTATGTTTACGCCGCCCTGAAATATTAAAACAATAAAAATGTACCGTTGTATTTCGACAAATTAATATGTTTGGGCTCGTCTATAGGCTCTTATGTATCTAAACCTATTTCATTCTGAAAATGTCTGTAAACTGGTATGTTTTCATGTACGAAATGATACTTGAAAATTAAAACTAATTATTTATTTATTTACTTTGAATTACAATCCTAAATTAGGTCTGGCTCGACATTTATAAATTCATTCCTAAGCAGTGCGCTGTCTGTGGTGTTTTAGACCCGAAACCCATCTCCAGCGCCTCTTTCATGAACTAAATCCGTCTAACATTGATCTTTATTATGTTTCGTCTTCGGAGGCTGTTGAATTTCAATAAACAGTATTAAAGAAATGGAAATACACATATCTAAAATTGAACTAAGAAGCGAAAGTGACTGCTATCGTATAACTGTATTAGTTTTAATAACTAAGGTGTGTCAGTTCTGTTACCTAAAGTTAGTATTATTGTTTTTTAACTGTATGACTAACGCAGAGGATCACTGTGAGTGGTGTCAGTATGATTAAACGTGAATAGGGAAAAGGGCGAATTCGACGGGTTTATTCAAACGGTAGAAGAATTGCGGTGAGTAATCAAGAGAAAAGACAGAAGCCTATGATAAGAATATTTTGTAGTAAATTTTTACATATGAATAGACTTAGTAGTTATTTATTAGACATTAATTTCATAGAAATTGAATACCCAGATGTTACTGTGATATTGTTATGTAAATTGTGTCGTGATAAAGTATAAGTGAGAAGCCGTGTGGAATAATTGGATCAAACAAATGGCTGTTAAAATAATAAGACAATATTAGCGCTGCAAGTAATAAAGTTATAGCAAGCAGGTTAGTAATTGGCATAAATAAAATGAAAAGCAATTAATAGGGACACTACAGAGACTAAATACCTGAAAATGCGAAGAGAACCAACAATCTTACATTGAATTGGAGATGCTGTTTCCCTTATGAAAAACTAGGCTAGGCAAATCGCGTTCATATTTGTATTGTATCAGCATTTATACATAGTGGGACATTGATGAATAATCAGGGTCAACAAGATTCATCTATATGGAGTAGGATTGAGGTTGGTTAAGCCTGACTGAGAATATACCTGTCTATATTAAAAGGAGAATAAGGTAGCTTAATTTCAGGGATAAGATAAGTGTTATTTCCACCTAGGGGATTATGTTCATCCCAGAGTAGTCATTGTAGATTTGCCTTTAGAAATGCTAAGCACTTTGGTGTTCATGAGACAGTAGTACATGAGATATATATTGTCCCAAGTACTGCTGGGTAGTATCGAGATTATATAGGCGTGTTATATATTGAGCGGGCCGAGGACGTCAGGTGTTATACTAGTTTGAATAAATCGATAGTTCATTCAGTCCCTTGGAGTCACTAAATAGTAGGTTTATCGCTCGTATAAAATGGACACTGGTATCAAACGTAAGGATTTCTGCCAGTAAACTGCTCTAAATGACAGTTGATTTGTGCACGAAAAAATCTGGCTGTTTTCTAGTCTTACAATGTTCTACCTGGGCTGTTTCTGTGTGGTTTCTGAGGCTGTAACTAGACGCTTCAGTGAATTTTAATGTAGGTTGGGAGGAATATGCTAATCGGCGTGCAATTTTGAAATGGAATGTTGAACTGGGATTAGCCTACCTTTTCCAAAGTGTTTATAAGCCTAAAGCATCGCACCGTGTAGTGCAGTTTAGTCCACAAGTCATATCTAGTATTTTTCTTGTAAAGTGATGCTGTACTACTTCAATTTCCAGCTTATCGCTTATCCCTAGGCTGCTGAGTTTAGATAGGCAGTATTCAGGCACCTAGTGAACACAGGCGTTGCATAGTACCAATCTAGACTCGTGTTGCTGGAAATTTTGAATTATACAATCCATAAGTCTGCGTATCTTTGAGATGACAGATGCTATTTGTCCCCCCCTCACCATCTACTTTAAAGTAAAGATTAAGGTTGCGGCACCCAATGCAGATACTGCCATATTTTTTAGTGTTGAAGTGAACTTCACGATTTTTACACCAGGCAGCTAGTTCGTTTAACTGTTGCTGTATGATCCTAACAGTGTTGTATAGTACATATATGTTACCTGAGTAGGCGACTTTCAAGTCGTCTATGTATAGATGGTTTAGCCAGTGCTAAAATAGCTACTAGCCCTAGTACACCTCCCACCTTGTATAACCCTACTGATTACCCTCTTAGGAGATTATTGCACTGAATTCACTTCGAGTATCTGATATAGATTACTTAAAAAGGATTTAGGCCAGATTTGCAGAGGTTTACGAATTCCTATATAGTATAATTTCTCACAGAGTGTGATGTGCGATACTTTGTCAAAGCACCTAGATATATCAGAGTATAGTGTATAGACCAAGCTAATGATAACATTGAAGATTAACGTCGTTCTGTATAGAGCCTGCCGGTTTTGGAGTTACGCACGAATCCGCGATAAGAAAGC
Organism: Schistosoma japonicum; assembly: GCA_025215515.1. Taxonomy (NCBI): domain Eukaryota; kingdom Metazoa; phylum Platyhelminthes; class Trematoda; order Strigeidida; family Schistosomatidae; genus Schistosoma; species Schistosoma japonicum. The sequence continues at coordinate 11,703,234 of CM046066.1, forward strand.
CAATAACATAATTTATTGGTGCAAAACGTGGTATTATATTTAACAAAACACAAAATTTAACACACAAACCTCAACAGTTCCCTTTCTCTATACAGCCAAAAGGATTCAAGCAATTGTATAACTAATCTATATTACAAGAAATAAATAGTGAAGGGACAATAAATTTGTTACTTGTTCAAAGAAAGTGTTTCTAACAAATAAAGGAACCAAACGTCTTAAATCAACCAACTGAGCCAATTCACTCAGACGGACAGGAAGTATTAAGCCAATATGGCTTACAACAAAACCTTGAACCCCGACAAAACAAAACTGAAGGTCAACAGGATGTAATATATACTACCAAAAGGACATGTAATAACCTAATTGTGGGTAAAACTCCATAACTGTTATAAAAAATAAGAGGCAAACAGAAAGAAAAAGGAAACTGTTACAGAAACAGAGCACAACAAAAAGACAAATTCAAGTTAAGGAACTGCTCAACACAAAAGAAACATGGAGGGATTTTCATACAAGCAAAATACATTTTACATATCGGTCTAAGACTATGTTGCATAAGTCGCGGCAAGATGAAATAGGATTAAAGAGATCAGAGTGACAAGTCGAACACGATCGACTCTTTATAAAACAATGTTGTGATTTACATATTTGTCTTTGTGCTAGCAGGTACTCTGAGTTGACAGTTTTTAATATCCTCTCCATCATTCGTGATAGAAAGGGGGGAAATATTTATAGGCCTATAACTACTTGCGTATGCTCTATTACCGGCTTTCTATTTGAGAGTAATGTAGCTAGTTTTCAAATGTTTGGTTATTCTCCTGTGTCTAGCGACAAGACGAACAACATACGGAGTATAAGTGGCACGTTCTTGCCACACCCCTTGAGTAACAGTGGGGTTGTCGATTCCTGAGCTTTTTGTAGACCTAAGGTTTCCGATAGCTTCAGTTATACATTTGTTACCGAAAAACATTTTGCCCAATCCACTGTCTACAAGTACCTTAGTGGCAGACTAGCCTCAAAGTTGCTAAGTGGATTATTAAAAATTTAGCATATTGCTCTGTGGATGGTTTGATACCTTGCTGCCCTGAATTAAGAATGGGGCATCTTCAGGGGGGGGGATACGTTTACTCAGAAACATTGTTAAACAACTAGTTTTAGTATCACTTATCAGTTTATTTAGCTCTTTTTTCCTTTTATCCTGATTACGCGACATTCTAACAGATTCCGGAGTTTCCCAGACTGAGTGTAAAGATGAATAATTACAAGAAATAACGACTTGATAGTTTTTTAGTTTAACTTGTCGTTTACGTGAGAAAAATGAAGACTCATTTCTAGAATGCATGCGTATTGCTATGGAAGCTATGGTATCTAAACAAGGTAGAATCGAATATATATGTAAATAATCTCGGTTTATGAAATTAAGGAAAATTTCAACGTTTCGCTCGGCAAGCTGGTCAACGCTCCTTCAGAAAAATAATCGAAATAGAAAATTATCGAATATATATGTAAATAGGAAGTCAAATTTCATTAAGAATGTCCAGTCGCATTCAGAGTATGAAAATGTTTCATGACTCATTATAAGTGATATAGTGTTGAATCATTGTGGATGAAGGATAGTGTGCATTTTGTGTGTAGTTTCATTTGTAATCATTTGTGCACATATATAATATTATATGTTTATGTAGGTATATGTACTCAAGGAAAAACGTTATGGGAAAGTTTAACCGAAAGAATGGATTGACACTTGGTTGTGCTGTACGGAAATGGGACATCTGAAGAGATTAAAAGAATTTTAAAAAAGTATGACATACGTGTTTCTCATTGAACAAACTATACACTAGGCTTCGTACTCGTAAATATCAAGAATAGAAGAACTAATGAACTGTGTTTATGAGATCAAATACGAGGAGCGTTGTGCTGAGGTCGTAGGAAAAAAACCACGACAGTTCAATGTAAGGATTAGGGACATTTACTTTTTATAAAGCATGTTCCGAAATTCTCTGAAAACTTGAAAATAAATCGGCAATAGAATTGCGTTCAACAGAAACAGGGTACAGCATTAATTTTTAAGAATTTAAATCCTTCAAAAAGACTTTAATTCTTACAAAAATGGTTAGCAGCTGATAACCTACATATATGGGCGAATTCTAATAATATAAATTGACGATGTGGAGTACTGTTAGCGGCACCATGGCAACCATCAACTAAAAAATAATTTTCTATTTCGATTATTTTTCTGAAGGAGCGTTGACCAGCTTGCCGAGCGAAACGTTGAAATTTTCCTTAATTTCATAAACTGAGATTATTTACAAATATATTCTCTTCGTATGCCTTACATACACTCGACGCCCAGGTTTTTCGAATCCTTTCTTTTTTCTTTGGATAAAAATTTCTATATTAAGATGAAATAGTCCCGTAGCAAATAGTCAATGAGTTTCGAACTGATTTAGTAATTAAGAAGCTGTTCCATGAATTGTGCGACATACAGGTCTGTGTGCCTTCGAAGTGACTGAAATTACCTATCTGGAAAATGCAAGATTCGTATAGTATATAAAGGCCAGGTCTCAGACCCCTCGACGTTAGGAAATTCATTTTCACTCTGCTTAACAGCGGAGGTTTAAACTGTAGCAACCAGTGAAATGTCACATAAAACTGGCCTCATTAAAAAAAATAGGGCCCAAACACATGTAATGGCTCATGGTGCAACCAAGATTAACAGTTTAGAGGCCTTCGCGGTAAAAACCTGAAGATGCAATTCTCACCAATTAAAATATGGCTAGGTTTTTCAAGCCTCACTTTACAAAACAACCAAGTTAAGACCATTCGCACCAAGACGCCTCTGCTGGCCATGGATACAACTTCAGGGCACATTCGCGTCACGCTAGGGGTGGTCCTTCTGTAACCCAAGATACTTCGTCCAGATAAGGTTCAAGGGTGTGACAGTATTCACTACGTAGTGTGAATGCAGTATGTGCTAGATTCACTTGGCACCGTGTTAGATTCGTCGGACTCACATATCCAACGTTTATAAAGCTAAAAGACTATATCCAGTTTTCTGAATATTTACTCATAGGTACATATATATACCTTGTGCATTCTACAGCAAGCAGTTATTCATTTACCCGTCAAGTGCATTCAAGGTGATTAAGTTACAAAAACAGCAAATTAGTTACAGCAGTCTTTACTTTGTGCCTGCGAGCGTAAAACACGACGAGCGATAATGGCTGGCCAGAAGAGCAATATTTCAACCTTTAGGAAACATTATCTAGAAAATTAGTTCATAACTAACCAATGAAATTCGAGCAAAGAAATTATACAACGAACATTTAGCTATTCATGAGTAGTATGGTAGTTACGACTAAATCTAACGTTATGCTCTCTAGCCTTCAGTCTTCCCCCCTCCCCCAACATTTTCTAGGCTTAAATTGTTGCCTCATAAGTGGTAAATAGGCCTACCCTCCTCATGGTTTTGTGAGACAGAAGGGAATTTATGGCGTCAAAAACCCAAAACTTCAGTTCTTATATTGTCAAATCATAGAAAACTCGGTGGGGAAACGAAGCCAAGCATGGTTACATAGTCGACAGATCCTGTACCGACGACACTCCCCTTGCATGGGTTAGCTGGATGAATTGTTGGGACAACAAATTTCCGTTCACACTATTTTTCTTGACTTTGCCAAAGCATTTGACTGAGAACCACACGTTGACTTACATGTCGAAAATATTACGTATGTATTCCGTCAATCTATTACACTCACAGTTGTATAACTACTTGAAAGATTCAGAGTTTTACGTTTAAACAAACAGGTCACTGTTACATTGGAGCAAAACATCTTCAGGAGCCTTGCGGAGAGCTGTACTTTGTCCCATACTTTTCCTACAGTCAGTTGACAACTTTCTTGATTAAATTATTTCAACAGCCCTATTGTAAACAGATGACGCTAAGCTACAGGGAGCTTCATGTAGTGAGAATGACTTCCAGGTATAACAACAAGATCAGTTGAAGATCAAACACTAGACGAAAGCCAATGATATGTAGTTCAGCGTCTAAAAATAACATATCATTTCCTTCCGAACACCAGAGTAACAGAACTATTATCCCTTTCCCGTGATATCTCGATGAAGTACGATCTATCTCAGTCGACGCACGCGACAGCGACCTGAGAAGATGCAGCTAAACCCAATCCTTTCCTTCATTTCGTCTAAAGACAATGAAGCATGCTTACTCCTTAACTTATCATCAACTGTGAGACTCACACCTGACTTCATCCTCAGGCACATAATATCATCAGGCCTCCTATCCTTGAACACAACTTCAAAATCTTATACAAATGCAGACATGATCCACGTAGTGGGTTACAGGACCAGTTATGTTCCTTGGTTCGCTTTTGTGCAATTGCAGCAGAACGATATGAGACTTGGTTTCGGCACATAAAATCCTGGTTGGTCAGTCTACTTGGTCACATGGATATTATCTGATGCCTAACTATGTTCACAGCGTAGTAACCTACACAATATAACACATACATTCACCCAACTGTTATCTCAATTTATTCTATTTTTCTCTCTATCTCCTACGGTCCCTTTTCCTTGCGTGTTAATCTTACAACTTTTGTCCAGCTGACTGACTGGCAATGTGAAAGCTTCTGGTAGATGAAATCTGAGGGCTGTGAGACATTCTCAAGCACTTCATCAACAAATCTGCTGCCACAACCAGAGAGTATTACTCAGTGACGCTACGGCAGATGTAAAACTATACCATGACTACGAAACATGAATGCAAAAAATCAATTATTTTAAATTAACTCGCCACAGTGATATTAAATATTAGATAGTAAACCAAAAATCCTTACTAAAAATGCAAAATTTTCTCTAGTAAACGGATGTAGTGTATATAACCATGGAAAATGAGATCAAAAGTTCTTTTTTCTAAGTAAAGGTGTCAGTTTCATTGCATCTCATGAAATAAGTTCAATGTGATTGTTTTATAAGATTGGTTTCTATTAACAGAATCGACCTTGAGTCGCCTAATCTTTCTTATAAGGAGTCGACCAGACTACTTGTTTGGAAGTAACAGGACAGTTTCCTTAATTGTTATGTCACTCGACGATAATGATGTCGTAGCTGTGAACCCTGAAGTTGTGCTAGATCCACCGTAAGTCAATCTAACGACTTTCTTTTACTTATATATATATAATGATTCTGTTAAATTAAGATAAATACACTGACTTCAAACATCCTTCGTTTGGGAAACAAAAATTATGCATTAATTAGCAAGTAAACACAGGATGACCGTTGTAATTTCAGTAGCTAGCTGTAATCGTTGATTCTTATCCGTTATGCTTGAGTTATGTGATGCGAATAAATAATTTTAGGAATATGTTGGCGAAATACTTACCGGTTTTTATCAGCGTTCCAATAAATGTGATATTTGAAATCATTTACACATCTTTGATGGGGGGGGTTGAATTGTTTTTCTTACAAAGGTTTTTTTCCCTGTGATATCCCCTTGACCTTCGACAGCCTTCCTGGAACGGGGGAGTTAGAGTTTCCCTAAGTACTTTATCTTGGATGCTTAAAAGCAGCTTGATTGTCGGCACACTTTCGCGACACAAGTCCATGTCACTCATCATTCTTTTCGCATCATACCGGTTGTCACCATGATTATAATCATGTATATATACAGTGAAATTCAGTACTTTGTGGACAATCATATTCCACTAAAGTATGTAGAGCTAACTCAGTATTATCGAGTAGATTATAGTTAATGAGTTCATATGTCCACGTTGTATTATTGTTTTTCTGTCCAGTCATGACGAATTATGGATGTTCGCCTATGTTTTTTGTGTAACTGTATAAAGTGTAAATTGTTCTATACAAATAGCAGCTGATGGGCTGTGCCAATCCATGATCAATATATACTACATATAGCAAAATAATTAATTCACCTACACCGCTGTAACTAGATTTTGCAACATAATACTTCCGATTTTCACGTCATAAATGATTGGCTTCCAAGCATACAGTTAAAGGTTGGAACCCTTCCAAATTAACGTGGTTCTGACAACTGAGTGATGTCAAAACGTAACTCGAAGCATAATCTATCCGCACTTGCTAGATCACACTAACCATTAAACTTAGTCATGTTTTTTTTCTCAGAAAGAATAAATTTCCTACATGGTTAAGTAACCACTTGTTAATAATGATACAGTACTCGTTTTTATTTTCTTGAATCTATTGCGTCACTAACTTATTTAGGTTCCTAGGGCTTTCCCCTACTACCAGTTATGTGTTTAGCAACTTAATTACGTAGTGTCCACTACTTTCGAAAAATATTTCGAAGTTGTGCTTAGCCAGTAAATATCTTAGGTACAAGGTTAGGAAACTATCCGCTCTGTAATAATATGTCGTTACTGACAGCGCTAATTAATCAGATTAAGATTTGATAACCAAATCACAGGGATTTTCGTAGATATCCAAGTTCATCACCGGTTATTTTTTAAGTTCTTGATTGTCGAAATAACGAAGATTAGTTGTCAAGGTTAATAAGTGGGAAATTTATGTCATCTACCTTCTGGTCTTCACGCATTCTTATGATGACTGCTGTTGTTCCTGCCGTTAATCATGCCTTCTCGTAAGTTATGAGTATAAAGTCAGTCGCTGCTATACCTGGAGTAAGAAATGCTTTAATAAAATGCTAGTTACTGTACAGACTGTTAACAAGTACGTCGGTCACGTAGAACTCCGGCGAAGTCGCTTCAATAGGTTTTAGAAGGCCACTCCACTTTTCTGAGAATTCTCATCAACCCTGATAGGTCTGTGTCTGAATATATCTCAGCCCGCATTCAGATGGTTCTTCTGGATTCGCTGACTTTCGCTACTTGTGGTTCGGACGAGATATCCGTCTCAATGAAGTGCTGAGCGTACTGCGCAGTAGTCGGGTTCGTTTTAGCCTGTAGATGCGTAACATGGGCTATGAAAATAGAAGATATGCTTGGGGCTCTAAATCTTTGATCATACAAATCCTCAAAGTACCACCCGTTTATCTTGAAGTGACCAGATAGGCAACATCGGTGTTAGATATAGAGTACTGAAAAAAAATTGTAAATTAGTTTAAGAGGTCGTAAACTTCCGTCGACTAAGGTGGTCGGGACATGTGTTGCGTATACCCAACCATCGCCTACCTAGCTACATGACACCAGCTGACGTAAAAGTAAGATGAAAGGAAGCTATAGGCTATCAAACTAAAACATGGGATCTGTTCATGAAGTATTTAGCTGTTGGTCTAGACCATGTTGACAGATACAGACTACCTGGTTGGTGATATCATGATTAGTGATTGGAAACACTTGGTAATACGGTTCACAATCGATAGTAGTAGCACAGATTTATCCATTCTCTTGAGTCCAGATACTTCCGTACATACATTCGCTTCATCTTTTTCCGGTTGAATTATATTGTTGTGTTAATTTTGCGAACTTGATATCATCGTGATAACGTGGTGTGGTACCTTGGACCTATGTGCATACGTGCCAGGTTCTACGTTGTTCATGACTAACTGGCTGACTTAATTCATTCAGAATTAGGTGGGACCGAAAGTGTGGTTTGATTGACCTCAATAACCTATAAAACATGTAGTGATTCCAACTTAAGTATACATCTTGTTTACATGTTATGTTCGTCAGTCATATCCTTCAAATGTAAGATTACTCCATACTTCTGAATTAGACTGACATTAACTATGAACTGAATAGTTGCTGTCATCTGGTGACACTGACGAGTAAAAATGCAGTAGTAAGCTAATCATGCTCTATTTCCATAATGTAGGGGTTTATTGATTTTTCTGTGAACAAAGGGATATATTTCAATTCCTCAGAAAATTGATTAGATACCTGTGCTACTACGTTAGGACTGCTTCTATAAATTATGTACGAGCTTGAGTGACCTTTTATTTTAAATCTTAACCCACTTATAATGTCTTATTTACTTACTAGATCTGATCAGTCTATATCAGGTCGAGGCCGAAGTCACAGCACTGGTAGCGTTTCAGGACCATTTGATGTAGTCTGTGATCAGGAGTCAGATCCTACTCATTATCGTGTCGCCGCCAAACCTTGTTTAGTTCTCAGACCATCTAGTTCAGCCGGCCCTAGACCTACGTCTGCTAATCATGCAAAATTTATGGATTCTGGACCATTTCAACGAGCACTTTGTGAAGTTTCTTCATGCTGTGAGACCGATATAGCATGTACAAGTGACGTTATGGCAAGTACCAATAAAATTGTCTATTCTAAACCAAAGCCAAGCAGCTTTTCTTCTCCACCATCTACAGTTCAGTCATCCTCTTCTGCAGCATTGGGAGCAAGGCGTAGACATTCACATATAGAATTCTTGGATAAGCGTGGAAGTCAGTCTCGCAGTCCTCCACCTTCAGTTGATGTTATCAAAGCAATGAATAGTGTGAGTCTGCTATTTACGAAGTGCATATGTTTCGAAAAGTCTTATTTATCTATACTCTTATACGCCTGCCCAAGTTGATGGTTTTTTTACTTTATATGTGGTAATCTACCAGAATCGAAAGCAAAAAAATTAAAGTCACTGTATCTATAGTACTACAAAACTAGAAGAAAACATGTCGATAAAATGATAGGTGCGAAAGTTATTGGTTATGTAATGTTATTGGTCCTAACACGACAAGTGTAGTCTAAAATTTAGGTAGTGATCGAATTCGGAATAACTATTTAGATTTTATAGTTTTACATAACAAACTGACTGTAGCTAGACAACCATTGCAAACTAAGAGGCACTGTGTAGTTGTTTCGACTTAGTATAAGACACTTCAATAGTAGTGTGTATCTAGGACCTATGATCTGTACTTCTCTTGCAATTATCTTTGTGTTTATTTGTGTATTTATTTTTTACAGAATATAGCCAATAGCTCAACGAATACATGTAGTGGTACTAATGATTTATCAAACACTGATAGTATTATAAGTCCCTCCAACTCACCTGCACCGCCTTTGGCTCAAGCTGTTGTCGCTGCGTTGAGACAACATCATAGTTTGTTAAGATCAGCAACTAATACATCAACAGCTTCATCATCTCATTTTTCACCTGGTTACCTATCTGACGAAAATGTCGACAATGAAGATGACGATGATGCTGATGATGATGATGAACAGGAGGAAGACGAAGAAGATCAAGTTGGTGTGGATAGTAATATAGATGGGGAATATTGTGACAATGACTTTCATATCCGTAACCAAGATTGCACAATTGATTTGTTAACTGGAGAGTGTCAACAACAGTCAGTTGAAGCAGATGGCGAAAGTGGATATGGCGCGTCATGTTCATCGTCATCAGTTAAACTTAATTGCAATAAACGTGATAAAAAACGTCGACGTAATCGAATTCAACGCAGAACAACTAGTATAGGGACAGATACAACAGATCATTTATCAGTTATTGATGACCCGATCGATGATAGGCTATTTGAAGCACATAATTCAAGAAACGTATCACCAAATCTTAATGGAATTGCTACAGATTGGACTAAAGCTAGGTCAGGTGTTAGAAGTAGTAGTACACGTCATAAACGAAATCGTGTTCGAATTTTAGACAGTTCCATTGCATCAACAATAACAACAACAACGCAAAATTTACAAAGGCATATGTCTATTGATCGTCCATTCACATCAGTTTTGTCCCATAATAATATACACCAACACTATAACTTGAACGATTGTGAGATATTGAGTCATTTACACAGCCCTATCTCTTTGGATTCATCACAGCCAAATAGTAATCAAAGCTCCTTGTGCGTTAGTAATCGTTACTATTGTTGTTCACAACATACTACCACCCATGGAGGTACTGATTTCAAATGTATGTATGCACTAACAGATATCCCTAGTGACCTATTAGATGTAAACTGGGTTTCATTCGACCCTAGTGTACAAGATCCAAGTGATGAACGAATCGACCTATCTACTACAGGTCAGAAAGACTGCCACTCAATAAATTGTAATGTAGCAACAGTTAAGCCGCCGCCGTCTTCATCAGAGACAATATCGACTGTGCCGGTAAGTAATTTGCAGTCCTCAAGTTACCAATTATCTATCAAAGACTATCCAAGCATTAAAATTACAGAGACAGTTCCAATTGATGTGAACAGTGATAACAATGAAAGTAGAAGTAATAATATAATAAGTGATGATAATGTACATTCTGTTGCTTCAGATAATCCTGTCATTGCTGTTACAGCATCTAATTCAATAAAGCATGCAGTATGTTTAAACAGCTCCTTAACAAATGCATCATGTTATATTCGATCGGATTCTTTCACGCATGCACCCAGCATTCCATGTACATACACATATCGCACTTACGATTCCAATAGTAATCATAACTGGACTGCGATACATCCACCATCACAACTAGAACGTCTACAATCTGGAAGACGATCATCGACTATTTGTGGTTCCCAATCTGTAGTACCGACAACAACAGTAGCATTGAATAACGTCTGTCATCATAGATGTTCTCTGTCAGGTCAACTTTGCAGTCATCCTGTTGGTTTTGGGAATCATTATTTTTGTCCAAATAACAGTTATAACAATAATCAACCGTTATCCACTTGTCCATTAGTTCATAAATATAGTCACCAACATCATCACCATCATCCAAATAATACAGTCCATTCAATAGCCAACTGTGATTCTCCACCGGAATCTTGCTCTAGTTCCACCAAACTACATTACCATTCAGATCATGGATCATTTCATAGACATAATGGTATTGTTATCAATCCCATAAATGTTGGTAGAGAATTTTATGACGATTCTGGTCTAGACTTCATATTATCTTCTCCATTGCAAACAAAGCTATCTCATTCTCGCAATGGAATTGATGGTCGTCATTCACTCAATAGCTATGTTAATCAACCATACATGCAATCAATTAACATGGAGCAGAGACGTAATTCACTATCAGCATTACCATTCTGTGAAGTGAATTTAGCATCTCCAGTTAAGTAAGTGCTCTTCTTTAATTATATTTCGATATTTCTTCAACTTGGGACTGACTAGTACAGACACCATCATTTAAATCAAGCTTTCAACATAGAGTTATACATGAAATTCAGTTTTAAACTAATCACTTCCTGTCCATGTTCCCAGAATCTCTTCTTGGCTAGTCACATTGTTGCGAATCGGTGGCTGTGATTACGATTATCAACTCCCAGCCACTAAGTTACAAGTTCTAACCCTGTTCTACCTAATTCGGTTTGAGCAATCAGGTAGGATCACTATCCGTTACACTTTTAATGTGGCTGTGTTTAGTAAGATGAATTAATAATAATGACAGCTGTATGATTGTGAACCATCAACAGTCGCACCGTTTACATTGTTTTATTAGCAAACATGTTAACTTCATCCTACACTTAATTGTAATATAATTTAGTGGATAGAGAAATTACGCAGTGGAAGGAGGCGCCTCTTTACCTGGTCTTCAGCTAGCATATAAACGGAAAATCTGAACTTTTTGGATGAATATTATTTAGGCGCACAGTCATTTCGCATAAATGTATATGAAACGTCCTTAGAAATAGGATGAAAAAACAACCTACTAAAATGTCAATAACCCAGTGGAAAGCTTTTAATAACTGTTAAAATGAAAACAGTTTGATGACAAACCAATGCCTCAAAATAGAAACTATACCATGCAAACTACAATTCAGGAGTATTGTGTCATTACTATCAACTTTGTACGACATTGCTTCAAATATATTATGCTCTCTCTCACTGAATTACTATTGTCTCTTAGGATAAATTTAGAATGTTAGGTAATAATTCATACTTGGTTTTATCATGTAATATCATGTGTTGACATAATTTTGTAATTAATAACACCCAGTAAAGGATTAAACTTAGTTTAACCAAACGTTACAGACACTCCTAGACTACTGATTTGCCAAAGGTAATAGAACAGCCCACTACACTATTGTTATACTTGCAATTCAAAGAAGGTTATATGTGCTCACTTCGTCCCGTTGTCTTGATTTCCTTCCGAAAAACTACTTAACTTTTTGGAATACGCAAATTACACTGTTTAGTTTGCCGAATACTGACGAAATGCAGTCTTCTAAACTCATTTTCTAGTAATATAGGCATGTCTGAGAAATTTTTTATTTTTCACTAAACATAAGATATTACTTCAGTCATCAACATGCAAACTAATGTTAGGAAATAAAGTAGTTAGGCACATTCACCATTGCATTTGTCTTTAAAACTTCACCACTCCTTATGGTTTAATGTCTGTTGAAATCTCAATACAAATTCAGAAAGCTCACTTGGCCTTTACCAAGTTACATGTAAGTGAAAAGTCTGTCTACCAAGTAAAGATAGCGAGTAAAATGCTCAGCAGCTCTGTATGGATATGTGGAGGACATGCAGACATTAAGATTTGATCATATATACCTTGGAAGTACTGTTCGAGTATCCTGGAACGACCAAGTGGATGATGCTTAAGTACGGGATAGAGTACTGAGTTAGTTTTGTTTATAGATACAGGCTTCCTGTTTAAGGTCCATGCAATAAACAGTGTATCTCAAAATCAGCTACAATGACTCAGGCATATTCAATATTTGTCTTCCCTTCGACCCCAAGTTGAAAAATGATTTCATACCTTTGATTCAGTAAATTCGTTCTTTTCCGAATTATATTCTATGGTTAGCAGTTATTACCTAACAGTGATACTACTACTTTTAGCACTTTGATATTCGTCTCCATGATTTCATCTCATGCTGATGTGTGCGGCAGTCTGGACTGTACAGGTCCTACGTTGCTTGTGACTGAATAATTTTGTTTTGAATTTGCTACTGGAAGATTGTTTAATGACCACTAAATGCGTATGAATTACTATATTTATCTAAGTTAATGTATAGTTTGCCGCTGTTTGTGCCTTATTCTCTTAGTTATTTGCATATTTTTTCCTTAATTTCAGCGCCTCACGACAGTCGTCTAATGGACGTCAACGCGTTAGTCTTCTAGTAGATGGTGTTCGATTCTTAATTGATGCTGAATTGCTTCAAGCCCATCCTAATACAATGCTTGGACGGATGTTTAGTTCACAATTTCTAGAGACTAGATATTTATATGATAATCTTAGCACTAATTATCCACAATCTACATCAATCGAAAGTAGTCCACCAAGTGATAGGAAATCACAATCTACTACACTTTCATCATCATCAACAATCCATCATAACTTCCAAGCACATCCACCGGATATCCCGATCGCTCAAGATTCAAACATTTCAGCTCAAGTATTTCGTACTATTCTTGATTACTATCTTATTGGTCGTATGTCCTGTCCACCTGGTGTATCAGTACAAGAACTCAAAGAAGCATGTGATTATTTCCTTATCCCATTTAATCAACAAACTGTAAGATGTGAGAATCTACGAGCATTTTTACATGAATTATCGAATGATGGTGCACATGGTATATTTGGACAGTTTCTTGAAACACATATTCTCTCATTACTTGTCAAGTGTACACAATTAGGCGAACGTGAATGTCATATTGTCATTGTTACAGATGATGAGACTATTGATTGGGATCCAGACTATCCTCCACAGATGTCAGAGAATGAATTAAATTCACATATTATATATAGTACACAAATGTTTCGATTTTTGAAATATATTGAAAATCGTGAAGTAGCCAAACATGTATTGCTCGAACGAAGCCTTAAAAAAATACGTATTGGTATTGAAGGTTATCCAACATGTAAAGATCGAGTGAAATTTCGTCCAGGTGCTCGACCTGAAGCAATCTATAATTATGTTCAATGTCCATTTCTGCGCATGTCTTGGGAGGAAGAAGAAAACAAATCACGACATGTTGATTTTCAATGTGTAAAAAGTAAATCTGTCAGCGATTTAACAACAGGTTTAGAACAAGCTGTTGTTGATCCACTCCCTCCCCACCTAGTTCATTCAAATTTAAATAATCAGTTAAGAACATCTGTGCCAGATACTGTAGCTACTACATCTCTGAATTTCGAAACTCAAACTAGTATTACTGTTGCTACAGCATTAAATCATGATCTAGCTTCTGTAACTTCAAATGAAATTATCGGACCGATAGAAGAAACATGTACTAATCATAATAATGATGGAAATGCAATCTACCTGAATCATATATCACTATCCAATCTGTCTGTTTTAACTTCGGAATTAGGATCCAATTCAGATGAACCGGATTCTGCTACTCCACTATACAATGCTTCCGAGTCACAATATGATCCCGTCTCTCCAACATCTTCAACATAACTTAGTATGTATATCTGATTAAACATGATTCATTTAAAATATTGCTCTTACCAACTACATTTTTTTGTTTATCTAAATAAAAACTTCATCAATGGGAATAATTGATGTATTATCTGTCAGGGGTACGTAAATTGCTTTAACCCATTCAATTATTAAAATATAATTATCAAATTTAATACTCTACTATATTACACCGATATACACATGTGTACAACATTTACTTAAATGAACAAGTAAACAATACAAATTAATTATTGTAAATTGGCTGTGACTATGAAACTATTTGCTTCTTGCTTTCTCTCCTTTGCTACGCATACGTACATACACAATACTATTACCCAAAGTCACCTTTTGACTTTGTTGATTGTCCCGTTATATTTGTTTATTCCACTGTTACTAGTTTGCAATCGATGTACAGCTGCAGACAAATTTTAAAAGCACGGTAAATATGCATATGCATGTATATTGCACAATTAATTTTCATATTACTTAAAGCAAAATGAAATTATGTACTGTAATATCCAATTCTATATTAGGTGACAGTGAATTAATTACTCTACCCAAATAACACTCAAATAATCAATCCAGTTGTTATTAGGATTCATTGTGTTAGTTTTTTGCAGCTTGTTTGGCTGTTTGTTTATCGGTTCATTTTGTATTTTCTACACTTGAATAATTCAACACTCCTATTCCTCCTCTTCTACTACTACCTCTTTTTGTTATCAGACTAGATAAAAATTTACACAATCTACTTATTACCATAACTGAGTAATGTATATCGAACTCCTGTGTTTGTTTTACGCCTATTGGTTTACTTACTGTGTGTGCCTATGTCTATCTGGTTATCTATAACTGAGTAAATACATAAAATGAATGTATTTTATTCATTAGTAACAGTTTTGCCTATTTATTTGTTTATTACATATAACCGATAATTAAAGTTGAATAGAAGAAAAGACGAGAATAAACGTGTGGAGGTGACGAAGAAAAGAATGAGTAATGTCATACTATGCAACGATTCATGAATTGTTTTATGCTTACAATTGCTACTGTATGTTTTTCTTATCTGTCAAAGATGACCATACAACTTGGTATATTATTACAAATAAATCTATCATCGTTATCTTGGGTCAGTTTTTGACGGTTAAGTATTCAGTTTCTTACCATTTGATCATATATTCAAGTCCCACTAGATCGTAGTATTTCTAACCTCCACACAACAATGTAATTCAAAACTTAATACAAAAATCTGTACCTAGTGGTTCGGTCGTTGAAGTGTTTGATTTCCAGCCACCAAGTCATTTTAACAACTGAGTATGATATTGACTATCTTCTTAAGTGTTCACCATAGTGTCGAAGAAGGTCCCATGATGTCCTTTTGCTCATGTTGTCAAATGCTTCCTCATAGTCAACAAGGCTAATTTAAAGTGGTGATTTACGTTCAACTGATTGTTCAACGATAATCCCCAGTGTCGCGATTCGGTCGGTACACAATCAACTCTTACAGAATCCGGTCCGTTCATCTCAAAGTTGGGCGTTTAGTTAATTCTTCATTCGGTTCAACAATACTGTTGAAAACTTTTCCTGGCACTGAAAGTAGAATGATGCCTCTGTAGTTCTTGCACTTGCTACGATCTTCTTTTGTTATATTGACTAGGTGCTCTTCTTCCCAGTTTATTAGTACTTGCACTTCCTCTCAAATCTTTCTGAAGAGAATGTGGGTCGTGTTCACAGTTACTTCTATATCTGATCTCAATGCCTCAGCTGGTGATGATCTGAAGCTACATCAGCTCCTTTCTTTGCTCTCACATCTTCTATGGTCCTTCTGAACTTATTATTGATGTAGATGTGGTCGATTTGGTTCTCGATAGTGTGATCTGGTGAAAAACCATATAGCTTTGTGTATGCGTTTGTGGGAGAATATAGTGCCAACAATAATCATTTTGTCAATACCGATATCACGAATTGATCTGAATCAGACAAGCCATTGATCATCTGGATTTATACCTAGCTAGACCTAATACGACTACGATCCAACATCTATAGTTCTCATATCAGACGTCGTATGTGGTTTTTAGGTCATTCCACGATAACTATGTTTACAAGCTCGTGCGCCTTTTTATCATCGTAATTTCTGTTGTTTTCTTTTTATAAATAAAGCAGTTTCTCAGGTGATTTCTTTAGGTAATTCACCTCACAAAAGTGATAATTTCTTTATTTTTTGAAATCAATAGACAATGTAAGTCATTCGATTGTATGTAATATTTCTTTCCAATATAAGTGTTTTCTTAATTTTCTTAAAACTGTTTTATTTATTCTTTAATATGATATCTGAAAATGTTGATAATTGTACCATGGCACTACACAGCATTCTACTGTTTTACTATAGAAATATAAATCCAGCTTCTAAAAGTAGACGAAATTCATAAGTTATTGATATTTGATTATTGTTATCTTAGAAGAATTATTCGTGTTTATTGAGTTTGTTGAATAAACATGTATGACGAATACTCAACCACCGCCTACCTAAAAGCGCGATGTTAGTTGGTGTAGGGTTAGGTTAAAAGAAAGCTGGTATGATAATCTCCAATAGTGAATTCATGTAAACTCAGACGTTCATTTGACTTTAGGTCTTATTGCATTTATAAATATGTAATAGTGTACTATTATGCATATATATTTCTTCATGTAAAATGTTTGTATTTCTGCTTATTCATCCTCTTTATTCGATTGCTTTGTTGTACTATTTTTAATTGACTTTCACATTCTTTACTTGACATAGGTGCATTTCATTCCGTGGTCTGACTGTGCGATTGCTTGCTTGTATCTACTACCAAAGTATATAATACAATCTCATTACTACTAACATTAGTATTACACATTCCTCACTGTTATTTTGTGACCACAATCCGGATTACTAAGTTTTAATAATACTACAGCTAGGGTCAGCCTAATCAAGATGTGGATCCAGTCTATGAATGCATTGATTGTTGGTTTGTGCTATACTAATGAGTGCAAACTACGTGATAGAGATTTGATTAGTAACTGCGATCAGTGATCACACGTATTTAGTGACTTGACTTCATTGTATTCCGCTAATTAATTCTGAAATCATCTTGATGTCTAGTCTTCCTTACTACCACTGATTCCACGAATACTCTACTGCTTATCTTGGTAATTTTATCCCGTGTCGACGTGGTATAGCACATTGCACTGACGCATGTATGTCCCAGGTTTCACGTTATTTATACCTGACTGCCATGTCTAATCACTTAGTTTATTATTTATCTCTTAATTTCGTGAGGAAGTAGCTTAATCGTTAAACTATTCAGCTTTCAGTCAATAAGTCTCAGTTTCTATCCCCTTTCTAACTATCCGATTAGTGTCGCTAGTTGTCATATAAATAGTTTGAATAAATATTGAGTACATAAACTCATCACCTGGTAAATGAGTTGTTTTAACCGATCACTCAGACATCAGTGGTCGCTTCCAGATTTTGGATATTGGCAAACACAACTTATAGTAAAAATGCCACCTTGAAAACAAATGGTCAATCATATCAAGGCAAAGAGAAGTGACTGGTTTTCATGTAAAAGCTAATTATATTGTAAGATATGTAGTGCTTTCATGAAATTAATAAACTGTAAATACCAAAAGAGAGACGGGAATCGTGATAACTGCATTGTAATGCACACCTATATCACGAACCTAATCCTAAACAACTCTTAATATGCTCCTAACCCTGAACGTAAACTAATTATAGCCATGGTCTATAACCCACTCCTATAATTTAATGCATCATCAAAAGATTAATCCTCGAAGTGTTAACTTAGGACAGCAAATAAACGAATCCGTTCTTATAGATTTCTTATTCCAATAAACATCACGACGAATTACCATGATATCTCCCAATCTTCGGCATTTTTGAACAACCATTTCATTACAACAGTCACAAACAAGTGTCTTGTTCAATAATCTCACATCCTACAAATACATGTGGTACACCATAGTTCTTTCAGAATTAAAATTACACATCAACCGGTCTAGAGTAACAGTATCACTTGCAACGATTTCTATCTTTCATACAACTATGCGTAATGACCTTGGAACCAATAACTCGCCTCTAATTGACCAAAACTTTGACGTTCGTTCGTAGGAAATGCCAGGCATGTTGACCTGGATATTTCTTATTCGCAATGAGTAACAAAAGACAAGAAAATCATTTTCAGAGATATTTTTAATATCAGCACTAAATATCATGCACAGTGTGACCTAAAACTGAGTGTTACAAAGTCACTTGGTGTATGAGTAAAATGTTGAACTTGGTCAGTACTGAATCATAGGCAAGTGAAGTTGAATTATTTATCAAGTTTAGATTTCTTTTGTAATTTATGTAATGGTTTTTGTGACTAGTTTACGTGTTTTTTCATAAAATCGAAAGTATTTTTAAACACTGAGATAGTGGAGAATTATAGTGCTTACTTGGAGTCACTCAGTGATCCATTGATTAATATCATTATGATAGAAAGAAATGAATTATTTGGCAGAAAATGGTTGATAAAATCATGCTAATGAAAGAACTTGGAAAATAGGTTCCTGATACTAAGTTTATATCTAATCTAGGTCGGTGCCATCTTGCTTTTACTAAATATCTGAATGGGAGTCTTCTCTTTACAGAAGAGGATATTTCCATATTGATTATTTGAACTGATGTTTGTCAACAAATGAATACATTTTAAGAAATTTATTAATCCAAATTTCTCTTTATGTCCTATGTCGCTTATAAATGACTGACCGATGTTAGAGGCTTATGTATTAAATATGCCGACCCACTATCTACCTCGTCACGTGATATTTTCTGGAGTGGGAATAGGTTAGAAGAAGGCCTACATGCATCGAATATAATATATCATTCCGTGAAGTCATTGACCATTAGATTGTGCTGGTTGCTGTAAATTACCTGATTAAATTCTGTACAACAATAACTCAGAATCAGCTACTCTTTATCTTTCACTAGATCCTGAGTTTTAGAGCTATCTTCTGTTCTGTCAATTCATTCTTTCTTATGGTATAATATTTTCCTATCATAACCGATACTACTGTGGTATTCATTTTAACAATTTTGTCTTTTAAGTGGAAACCGACCTGCAGTTCATCTTAAGATCATAGGTAAGTCATATATATCTTATGTAGGCTACATGATATGATTAAACATTCGGAATATAAGTTGTTAATGCTTGGTTATATTGGATTACTGATTGCACTCAGTTCTGTAATAATATAATTCCAAACTGTCTATAAATCACCGTATATCACATTCACATAATATACATTTACAAGCAACAGGATAAGTGTATTTCCTAAAAGTCAGTAATGATGAATTTATGCAAAATATCTTCGAACGAAACGTAAATTCAACAAGTAAAAAATCAAGACTAGCTGCTTGAAGTAAGTAAACTTCAAGTTGAGTTTAATCACACGTTAAGTATACATGCAACAATGAAAGGTACAACGATTATCACCGGTTACTACAATCTCTATGTGTTGATGTTGTGTAACAACACAGATAAATACACATTTATGTCAGACTCCATATTGATGGTAATCACTAACTAGTACAAAACATCGATCATTTCAATAAACATTTCAGCATTTCACATGTATATGGTAATAACAATAATCACTTGTTCTATTTCTTACTTGAATCACTGAACCCAATACTAATAGTCAGCATTTGTTTTGTTGCTATTGTTGTTGAATATTGAATAGTAGATCAAATCATGCAATTCAAAATACACATATTGTTACTTGGTTTATTCATATCCTTTTTCTTTCAAGAAAAAGATATTAGCATTATTACTATTATTACGTAATTTATGTGTCATGAAATCTATTCATCACTTAACAAAAGAAGCACATTCTACTAGGTCATATTCAAATAGTAAACGTGTAATGTACACAGAACATTGATCAATTAAATAGAAAAGAAACATTAACAGGTTTATGACTTTGTTTTTATGTTGTCATCTGTTTGATTGACTAGGCCAAATCAAATGATTTCAAGTTTACATTGTTTTGCATAACCAATTCATAATCATATATTTTCTGTAATGTAAACAACTTGTTGAAATAGTCGACACGTATTTCAGGGTTAGCTAGATTCAATTAATTTTGGTACTTAGATGTTATTTATTTTGTTAATTCATCAGTGTCATTCACTCAGTAGAAATGATTTAATATGAA
Source organism: Schistosoma japonicum (assembly GCA_025215515.1). Classification (NCBI taxonomy): domain Eukaryota; kingdom Metazoa; phylum Platyhelminthes; class Trematoda; order Strigeidida; family Schistosomatidae; genus Schistosoma; species Schistosoma japonicum. Next base: position 11,723,809 of record CM046066.1, read on the forward strand.
TAAATCACTAGACTGGATCTTTTGTTCGAATACTAGATCTACTTACTTTTGATTATTCAGCATAGAGTACTATCATCAACCGTCAGACCTATCAATAATACGGCTCAAATAGGAAAATGTGAACTTGTTATTTATATATTTGATAATTCATCTACCAATTACAGATCCACGTACATGGCGTCGAACCAGTAACACTGTCATTTTGCTCGAACCGAGGTAGACAGCGTTCGGTTTGGATCTGCGACCCATTGACTGGAAACTAAACTTTTTAACTGTTCTTGCACCAGGTTGGTTGTATTTTAAATTTAATGGGCTAATTATCACTGTGTAACATAGAATCTATGGAGTTTTGTTTATTACAACGATATCTTTTATCACATACTGACGATTAAAAAAACAGTTAAGTTTGAACAAATATCTTGTATTATTCTTAATTCTGTCAATAGCGGAGGAGAGGAGAGTGATTGGAAGTTGTCGGCAGGGAACTTTGAATCAAGGTTTTGTGTTATTTAGAAGCTGCAATCGAAAGTGAGGTGATGCCCTTTGGTGACTTCGACCTCCAGTCACAAAGTTGCACGGTCTGTGAATGCTACCACTTAATTGTACTGAAAATGACTTCATACAATATGTGCGATTCGGAATTAAGACATTGAAGAAAGGTAGCTACCAATTTACAATACAATATTTTTTATTTGTCAATTATTTATTCCACTGATGTTTAAAATTGATCACATCTACTCTAGTGAGTCACAAGTAACATGCTACTATATCGATTACAAAGTATCGACTAGTAAGCCATTATTTCTACAGTAGACTGTTTCATAAGTGAGGCTAAACTATTAGTAATAAAGTTAAACCGAATTAAATGGAATTTAAAATTCCAAATTAAGTCTCAGTGATGGCTTGTTGGCAGTCGTATATACCCTTCCTGTAATTCGTTTTGGAAGCGCTTGTTCCATACTTTAGGGCCTTACTGCCGAAGGATAGAAATCCATAATTCAAGGTTATGTATGTTAGTGCCAATATTTTTCAACTCCTTCCGTCCTTGATGGGAGTATATAATCTCTGAGTATGTTGATTGTCTTAAGTTAAAGACTTTACTGCCATCACTACCCCTGTGCAGTCCCGCAAAACAACTGTATTGTATAGTAATACATTAACCCCTTTAATTCTACCAATCTGCTGCCACTACAGAAGTTAAAGAAATAAGTGTTCCAGTTGATATAAGTCGATCACTTCATCATGTCAGGCATTCCCGACCGCGATATCAATGCAAACAGTGACGTTCAGAACCCATTATAACGATTCAAATCAAACTGGGTTTTTTTTCTATTATGATAAAAAGAGAATACATTCCATCTTTAATTTTATGCTTTACTTAATTATGAAGAGGTAATCAACTGTAAGCTATTATCCTAGGTTTAATCTTTATAGACAAGATTCCTCAGTAGGAAGTGTTCATCACCATTCCTAAGAAATTCTACTCTTAATAAACCAGTCAGGCTTCACGTATTGCCATCGTCGACCATCTGTACTAGCTAAGGATAATGAGACTAAAACTGGCTTGTTCACTAAACTGTCTCATAATAGTTTATTCACTTATGAATGATTGTGGACACTTACGGCTTATGTGAATGCCATTAATATTATTAAGATCTCTTAGGTAGATAGTGTATACCTGTAATAGCTTTACTGTCGTTCTGGACATCATCAATGTATTCTATATATTCAGTTCCTAATAATGCTGTCGACCTAATAGATGGCTGAAAACTAAACTATCTTACTAATAGAATTCAACAATACTAAAATATTCTGATTCGATATTGTAAGATTTCTGCACTTAATATCACTTATTGATCTGGGTTAAATAACCATTAAAAAATCAGGAAGTATTAGACAGTTGTTTCGTCCTGGTATAGAATCGCTCAGCAGTGCTGATTTGAAGCTGAAAAGTTCTCAATTCACTTTCAGATAGAAATATAAATAAGTGACTGCTGAAGAATCTCAAACTAAAATGAAACAGTTATCCAGAACTTCCTGGTGTCGATTTCTTGTCTAACCAAGGTCAATTCATAATATATATATATATATATATATATATATATATATATATATATATATATATATATCACTATAAGTTGCATGTGGAACGAAAGCAATAATCAATATAAATAAACAGATGATTGACAGGATAAAGAGATGAAGTTAGAAATTAAACAAAATCTGCACAGATATCATCACTGTTTTTGTTTCGAGGTAGATATTATCTTCACTTTTTTCAATATTGATCTATATTATACTAGAATTATTAGATAATGATTATTATGAAAGTATTATATGAGTTGGACTAGTTTCCGACAGAATAAATGGTTATTCAGCAAGCATTAACATTGGCTTTCGTAATGCACTTTCAGTTTATCTTCATTCTTTTGTAATATGTCTAAACAAAGAATATTTGAAAAGCTGTCTTGGCTACTCGGTATGTTGCTAATCTATTCAAATATATAAAGTCGTTAGTAAAATGAATTTGTATCTTCCCGTTGATTTGTCATGGACTGAAACTGGTCAGCCTCTTTTGCTATATGTGCATCCTAATCGGATTGCCTTGATATAGCTATAAATCGTTAGTAAAGTTTAAGTTGTATTGTGACTGGCACACATAGTAACAGAGGCTTACCAGTTTCAGTTCACGACTAATCAACGAGAAGATACAAATTTATCCTAATTACATACACATCCCGTTGCACAAGTGTGACTGTCTGGGCTCAGTAGCCTAGTGGTAAACGCGGTGATATTTGGCACGAAGCGAACTGAATTCGAATCCCGGTGTAAGCATCAACATTTGGATGCCGACACTTTCAGCCGACGAGTCCCAAATGGGACGAAATCCGTTTCTTGAATTCCACTTGCTAGTCACAATCCAACTTAAAGTCGTAAATGTTTGAATTCTAATTCAAGTGAATTTCAATTTTAATTAAACTATTTGGTTAACATACCGGTTAATTGAAGCTTCAAAATCTGTTTTTTTTGTTTCTTTAAAATTCATGAAGGAAAGTAAGTGAGTGAAAATGTTCCTTGTAGTTATGTAAGATAAACTACGAATAGGTTTCAACGAAGTTGATTAAAATGAATGATAATGGTTATGTATGGATATTCAGTGTTTTAGATATTTATCTAAGTGATTGCTGTTTATTAGTTAAAGCCATTCCATTTTCATTCATTAGGTTACGTGTTTGAGCCCTACTTTACATACTTAAATTTAAGATACTGTAGTGTCCCACAATCCCTGGTGCATGAATCAGTTATTTTTGGATGTTACGAAGATTGTTGGATTGGAGGTTTCACAATGCGGATTGGTTCCAGTTAGCCAAATATTATAACCAAGAAGCCCTAGACAGCTGTATCATCTTAGTTTGAAGCTCCTTAGTATTGTGTATCCTTGACCTCAGCTGGGGTCAGATCTAGGACCTTCAGACATTGTGATGAGCGCTCAAGCTTCAAGCTCCTGAGGTTTTTGATTTGGTCAACATACATAAATTACTGATCCTCGTGAAATTACCCTGATTATGAATGTAACCTTGACGTAATGCTCGAACTTGCATATAGTGACGACTTAATTGAGCTGTATTAACTGGAACACTCAGTCTATAATACTACTAACTTCTAACCTAAGCCACAAAGGTAGGTGGAAATTACTTGATTGAAGTCCGTGCTATATATAGTTGGAAAGGTGAGGTGACATCGCTGAGAATCAGCCACAGCAGTGGAGATACGTTCACTCCTAATATTTTTATAGATATTAAGTTTCAGCATCGCTTCATACACTCAGTTTAACTATTTCTTCCGGAATCATGTTGTCAGCAATAAGTTTTTCTAATTGCTAATACATTGTCTGGACTCATTTGTTTTTCATCTCGTTGATTGTACCTCTTCACTGTGTTGTGGTACGGTAATTTAAGCTAACACAAATTTATCACAGGCTCTACGGCGCTTATAAGTGACCGATCGATCTGCTTCATAATTTTGAATATAAGAAGAATAATAACCGGATTATATATATATATATATATATATATATATATATATATATATATATATATATATATATATATATATATATATATATATAATTTGATCCGGAAGTCTACCATAGATCCGATGTTGGCAATCATATAAAACTCCTAAATGTTCTGTCCTTCTATAGAATTTCTCTTCGTTGATTGTTGTGTAAACCAAGTTCATCTACCAGCTTCTACTGATGTTGAGTATTAAAAAAGAATACAACTTTAAGTAGTCCACCTATCTTGATAAGAGAATGTGACTGTTAAACTAAACATTACTGATAAAGCTAATCAGTATCGAGACTTGTATTACAAGACCATATCCATAATGATTTTTAAGCACTGTCTAGTATCGGTAGAATGCTCTTTATAAATAAATTGATGAGCAGTTTTAATAAAGATACTATGAGTGAATGTTTCTAAAATGCTAACATAACACAAGAAATAGGTAAGTAACTTTTTATTTAATTGTAATAGGTTCTGGGATAAAAATCTCTAGAAAGGCCATTATTATAAAGTAAAAGACCAGAAGGCATTTGTTCTGTTTTACTTTAGTAGAAAATATGTTCAGCCAGACACTACTATGTACAGTGATGATGATTTATGGAACTATGGAAGTTTTAAAGAATAATATACCAAAATGAAGTTGTTATTCCCTAACAACATCTCATAGATCTTTCTTTTAGTCTAATAAACTGATGACTATGTCTAAAAATTTTTTTGATTTTGAAACACGGGGATGAAGGGACAGTTCAGTTAAAACATGGAGAAGTTTACTACTGATGCAGAATTTGTACAATTTTTTTTCTACTTTTATACTTCATTGTTCTATGACACCTATTCATCTTTTTTCCCCCCTTTAAACTCAAGTCGTTTAAGAATCAATCATGTTTTGGTAGTCTACCAAGAATTACACCATTGAGATTACAAAATCGTAACAATTTCATTTATATGTATATTGTCAATTATTCAGAGTATATTGATTTTCAATAATGAATCAATTAAGTGATAACATGACAATTAGATAATTTATTATTAGAATGTAAGTAGATGATTTTCATTTGTTTCAATTGTGAATTTCATTTTTCTTCTTCTCGTTGAAATCATCTCATTTAAAGTATAATTCATTCATGTTTACAACAAAGAAACATGAAAATAAAGTTACGATTATCCTAAACGCTTTTAATGTTCACTACATTGTTATGATATTCAATAATTTCCTATGATTTTTCTATTCATTTAGTAGGTGAATGTAATTTTTTTTTGTATTAAGGATTTTATTTCAAGCCTTTTCAGTTATATACAACTATTGGATATGATTAAGTCTGTATAAGATAGTTTGAAGTACTAAGTGTAAAGTATAAGTGTAGTATAAGTTACAATGTGAAGTGAAATCATTAATGAAAATCACACTTTATTATGCATTACTTACCTACTAAATAAACATAAATGTGCTTGCTGTAGATTTTTTTTGTTTGTTTAGTAAGTGATTATTGCATAATAAATGTAATTTTCAGTAGAACTATTGTTTGTTGACGAACTTGAGAGATCGCATGTAAATTTAGTAACTTATTAGTCAATCAACAATGTTTAGGTAATATGGAATAATTCATAAATTTAGATGATTATTTTTGTGGAGATTGATTATTTAGTTGATTGAATATGTCAAAGATTGATGTTGGTAGGATACCATTGGAAACCAGGAAGTACTAAACAGCTGTTTCGTTCTAGTGTGGAATTCCTCAGCAGTGCTTACCCAAGATTCCCCACCAGAGGCTACCGGTTGACGTCTAACCCTCTGCACCACTGGGTCGGCATACAATCGTAGAATTTCCACTTCTATCAATTTGTGGACTATAATAATCAGCTCACTAGTGACTAACTCCAGTATGTTCCTGAAGCTCCAGTGATAAGTCGTGACTGATGAAGTTCAGACTTGTCGAGAGTGAGACAATTATCACCAATGACAATAAATGATCATTGGGCTATGTATCACAAATTCATAAATTGTTATAGAAAATGAAAGGAATCAAAATGTGAACTATAAATCTTTGAAATAAGATAAAAATTTGTTGTTCTTCCTTACGGAGCCTATAGTATAGTATAGTATAGAGATGAATTTGATATCTTCAATGTATAATCATTCTACCTAAACAGTGTTGATTTCAGAAATCTAAGTTTACAAATAGACTAATTAACTTAACCAAATTTATAACCGCTTTTACATAATCAGTAGTTAGCAAATTGTAAATGAATAATTTTGTTACTGAAATGAAGTAATTTTAAGATGGATTCATGAATTTTACTTAATTCATTTAATTATTCAAGTTTTCTATGAGCTTTTCTGTTATTTTAATCTGAGAAAATAACAACACCTCATGTTGTTCATGTTTCTATACAACACCTGGATTTTAAAACCGACGACAAGAAATCAAATTGTCTTCTGTACAGCTTTAAATTGATTCTGTTTTGTGTTCAAGGTGATGCTTATCCTAAAGGCTGATGTTAGTTAGGCATAGTGTTAGATTAGATTTAAGGTTTATTTAAGTTTAATGTTAGTTGAAATTAAGGGTTTTGGTTTGGGTGTATTATTGATTTGTGTGTAATATATTGGGTGTTTACCAAGAACTTAATGCTTGATACTTTTAACACAATAATTTTTACACTATGATGTCAAAAGTGGGTTTTTTCTTAATGAATATATGTCTTTTAGGCGTCAAACATAACTATTACCAGTAAGTGCTTTCTGTTTTACTTTGAATTTTCAAAAATCTTCCCTGATTAACTACAATGGTTATTCTTTGTGAGAGAGTTTAGGAATCTCCCAAGCTCGCCCCTATATTATACTGTAGCTGGATTAGGAATGAAATGAAAAATACTTGATAGAACTTCTTGCTAAGAAATTGAAAGGATTGTTTATATATGTTTTATGTGTGTTCGCATAGTGGACATAAATATTTCGAATCTACTCCCTTTTCCCTCTTTTGGCTAAAGTACCGCTTTAATGAGGAAGAAGTTTGTATAAAGTTATGACGATTTTATCTGTTTTAAAAGCTGATGTATAGTTCTCCGAGTAAATAATCGACTTATGATTTCGTAGATGTATAGTATGAATTGTATTGAAAACTATTAGGATTAGGACATCGATGAACACGTAGAATTAGGATCACTTTCGACTCCGAAAATATATGAAAGGCACTTAATGAAGACAGTTATAAATATGTGGACATTGGAATGGTGATTTCCCTCGAAGACATAAATGAATGTGATACATTGGGTTGTGATTGTACTGGTTTTACCTACAACTTCACCCAATAATACTAAGGGAAGTGGTCAAACAAGATACTGGTAGACTAAATAATTTCTATATACCATCGAGATGTGTAAAACGATATATAAATCACCTAATGAGTACAAATATTCATTTTTGAGAGATTCTATTTAGTGTGAGGGGTTAATTATACTAATCAAATGACAAAACTGAAAGTAAGTAGAGCGCAGTTTGAACCTCAGACGTACTAGTTAGAAGCCAGTACACACCCCAACAAAGAAATATGTAGTACAAAGATCATTATGTTAGGGGGTAACCACGGCCTCTACAGTTCTTCCTGGTTTTCACTGGTTATCTGACCTAAGTCAATTAGCGATATCAGATTCAACAACAATCTCCACAACACCCTATGACAGTTATTATTGTCTACTTTCAAAAAGTAATTCCTGGAGCCCTGGTGAAAAGAGTTCAATCATGTTTAACGTGAAACACTTACCTACCAATGACAATAGATGAGGTTCACCAAAATGATAGAAATTATAAATATCATTGGTTGGATGTCGACGCACTCAGTGGTCTAACAGTTATGTATTCGTCACGAAACCTGAATGTTCTCCTCTCAACTCATTGATAGAGTCTTAAATACATGCTTCTTAGGGGTTGCATACTGGAAAGAAATAACTATCCAATCATTCCAGGTTTTCAATTTCTTGACTAACCCATGTAAATTAGTTATATAAAGCTCAACAATCTCTATAGCACCCAATTATAATCAGAATCCGTTGTAGTTTCCATGGTATTCTGCATGATATACAATAGAATATTGAAACGTAGATGCATGATACTAAGAAATTCTAATATTGATTAAATAATGTATATTTACATAACTAGTATGACACATCATTATGATTTTTTGAGTAAACATACATAACTGAAGGTTATCTGAAGCTAAGTGTTCAATAAGTGCTCTTTATTCAACATTTTCTATCAGTTTTCCGTTTATTTAGCAGATATGCACTAGAAACTAGAGAATCATCGATTAACAAGGAGGGTCTGATGCAGATGTAAAGGCGCCGATTGGATAGGCAATAGCAGAATTTGTATAACTGAAGGACATCTGGAACCCAAACCAACTGTCAGTCAACATTAAAGTTAAAATTTTCAATACAAATGTGAAGACAGTTCTATTTTATGGAGCTGAAACTTGTACGAAGAACTACGAAAACCATCCATCACTCAAAAGATACAACTATTTATAAACAATTGTCTGCGCTGTATAATTTGAATCCGTTGGCCGTATACCATCAACAACAACCTCCTATGGCAGAGAACAAATCAACCAGCTTCCAGCCGAGGAAGAAATTAGGAAAAGACGCTGGAGGTGGACAAAACACATATTGAGGAAATCATCAAACTGTGTCACAAGACAAGCATTAGCATAGAATCCTGAAGGCTGAAGGAAAACAGGAAGACCCAAGAACACAATGCATCGGGAATTGGAGACAGACATGAAGAGAGCTCTTGGGAAGAGCTGGAAAGGAAAGCTCAGGATAGAGTTGGTTGTAGAATACTGGTCGGTGGCCTATGCTCCACATGGGGTAACAGGCATTGATTGATTGACTAAAAACTAGAGCAAACTTATATGTATGTCAAATTAGCTACTGTAATTTGTTACGATAGAGGAGCTACTGAAGTTTTTAAATACTAGTTCGATTCTTCAGTCGACCAGATGGTTTCTTAATAGAATAACATTGTTAACGATTATTCCTAAAACTCAAGTGAAGTAACAAAACGCTGTCACCAAGTGAACGTTTCCTTTACCACTCTTGGTAAGAATACACAATTTTTCTGAACTATATAGACTCCCGGTAATAGCATAAACACCCTACTAAGTCGATTCTCAAAACAAAGTCTGCCAATATAGGAATTCTGTCCTCTCAATTAAAATCAATAGTATCAACCCCCTAGCTTCATTGACAAGCATATATTTCAAGTTTTGGAAGATATCAGCAACTAAATATACCAGTGTAGCACAGTCAACATGTCAGATGAAAAGCACGAGAAAATGAACTTGAAAGCTTGAAATGAAATCTTTAATAGAAATTACGCCTTAATATGAAAAACTCATCCACTCAGTGAACATAGAAGATTTTGCAATTAACATTGGCCAAAATATAACCAGGATTAAAGACATAATTGCTAACAGGTGATCACTGATGAAATATCTCAAGTTATGAATGCAATGAAAACGTTTCACCGCTTTATATAGATTAATGATACTCAAGAAATTCGCCGATTATTACTCATTAGAACTTTGGAAATCTTTGTTGTAAAAGCCGTGAACAGAAATCTTAATTTCTATGTATGTTGTATGTGTAAGTAGATATCTTCTGAAATTACAATTTATATGTAATAAAGTTGGAATACAGTTAGTAATGGAATTCAGGATATTCGTGTTTCGTTCTATTCAGAACTGAACGTACCCATATCCTAGTTTAAATAATCATGTCCGGACTCATTGTCTATTGCTTCAAACGTTAACACTGTATTCACTATGCTACGGTGTCTAGATAACCACTAATATATTCAAAGGGCGATAAAATGATGTGTTTATAATATTTTGAATCTCCCCTCTTTTGATTAGTCTCTATTGGTATATGTGTAACTTGTGTGGATAGTTATTCAGCAACGAATCTCTAGGATAGTCAAATTGGAGCTAGCAACAGAATTCTTAATTCATATTTCCCCCTAGCTATATATATATATATATATATATATATATATATATATATATATATATATATATAGTACGATTTGTTTAAAACCAGGCCAAGGTTGGCTAGTTGTCATTCTGTTTAAAGCAATCTATACGCACAACTTTTTTTAAAATGACCTTAATCGACGTGAATTGTGTAATCTAGTTATAAGAATACAATGATACTTATCAATACGTCGAGAGAGAGAGAGAGAGAAGTAAATGAAACAAGATTGCATAATACACAAATACAAATATGATTTTCCATTTCGGCTTTTGTTAGGAAGGAGGCACGAAAGGGAAAACGACTAACTTACAAACTTATTTATATATTGGCGACTTAAGATAACTTACTTTCAAACTGCTTTTTAGATTACTATTTCAATTATTTTAGGTGTATATAAATCGAACATTTTAGTTGTTATGTTCCCGTTACCCTAACCTACCTTTTGACCTATGAACTGTTGTCATATCACTTCCCATTCAGGAACTACTACTATTTAGTCATGTATTTGCCCCTCCCCCCCGCCCCAGTTTCCAGTCATTAATGTTACTTTCCTCACTGGTAAATTGTGTAGTCAGGCATTCTATGTATATAAACGAATGAGTGAAATATAATGGTGGATCTAATTGTTGTCTAAATTATTTCATTTTTTTCATCCGCCATGAAGACTAGCAGTCTCTAGTCATACGTGCAGGCATAGAACTAGCAACTTATGTGTCTGGTTGCGGTGTTGGTTTCTAGTAAAGTTAATGTTTCCATTTATCGTGATTGGCCGTTACTTGAAATAAGATTTGTTATGATATTTGCATTCTAATGCTGAAGCACCCATTAACTAAATGAATGGAAAAATGATCGAAAATAAATATTAGAGAACTTGTGACAGAATCAACATTTAAAACAAAGTAAATAGTTACATAGTATAACTCATAAATATCTGAGACTCAAATGAATTTGAAAAGATCTTGACTTTCTGATGATGTTTCTTTTGGGGATTTTCATCCTCAAGACGTAAACTCTAGAGTAGCAACTACTGTTAAAATAAAATTACCCAATTCACTTTAAATATTCTTCCTCTGTTATGTATCCGCTTTGAGGAGATTTAATTATGGTATTCTCATTAACGTTTTTCACTGATCAGTCTTAATTATTCATTTTATCAATATCAGACTAAAGTTAAATATCATTTTGGATGTTCTCTTGTACTTCAGATCTCAGTACTGGTTGACTAGCCAGTTTGGTGAGTAGACCATCCAATACTACATATATAATAGCCTGAAATGTTGTATAGGACTAAGCCGATTGTCGAAAGTGTATCAAACATTCACTGATAATTGGCTTAGTGACCAGTGTGACGACTATCCAGTAGTTTATACTACTTATCTTAAATAAACCCTAAGTGGGACTGATTTGAATGTCAATATAAATTAATAACTGATCAGCGACCAATCGGATATTTGTCATGTCCATTCTAGTGATGACGAAACTCTATCGATGATCAAGTTATAATGTAGCTACTGATCTGAGTGATTCAATATTGTGTGTACTATATCTTAGTGTTAATTAGTTAAACTAGTTATGCAACATTATGTCTAATTTTTTTGTTTGTTAGTGGAATAACAGTTAGTTACATAGTGACTAATAAATGACAACGCCCTAACTACAGTCAATGAGTGAATGCTTTAGACAAAACGAAACAATAATTTTATTATAAATAGAATGTTATACAGTAAGAGTAACTAACAACAGCATGTAATGAGTTTTGTGGAACTACAACAAATCCATGGTAATTTCCTATGAATATAATAATAATAGATAGTTGTATTATCGTTACTATTTCTGTTGCCATTATATATATATATATATATATATATATATATATATATATATATATGGAAATGTCTCTAACTGTGCTCTGGTGAACTTACATTGATTTGGCAGTCGAGGACAAGGTCATCCTCAAATATTTGTATTGATATATATATATATATATATATATATATATATATATATGCATTATAATTAATCATTTCTATTTACAAATTAATTAATCGAAAGTTATCACTCAGTGTTGTGTTTATCTAGTCCTTCATATTGTTGAATGAAAAATGCCAGTCATATTGATCAATACGGTCACTATTCGGAGAAAGATAGTCGGTGAGAAATGCTACTTTACTTATATTTTGTGCTAGTTAACACTCACCAAAAATTATATCTATAATCTTATGATAATTGGGGCTCCTTGTGAGATTCGAACTAGTGTCACTCTGGGATTACTGCTGAGCCATTCGGATAGCGACTGAGTTTAATTCGATCAGTACTGAAAAACTAGAGTAATATAACATTGTTTATTACTCGGTGACTAATTACTTATGAATATCTCAATCAGTTGAGGACCAAATAGCGCCTAAGATCGCGAAGCTGGATGATATAGGCTTGAACCTCCCAGTAATCATAGGGTCCTTTAAGTTTATAGGTCCATGTTGTGGACGAATACTACTCAGAAAGAAACCTAAGTGGAGAAAAGTTTTAGCCGACTACCACCAAACCCCTTAACAAGATTTCTATACGGTTTATATATGTGAATTATTTAGTACTCCAATAAATCCTACAATTGTATTACTCGCCTATCAAACAGCCTTAAGACATGAATTATCTAGTTTCTCGGCATATGACAAATTTCATAAGGCTCATCTCTTTCCCTCTTTTATGGATTTGGTTGCATTAACCTAATATCCAGGATCATCAACTCCATATTTATATAAGGTGAATTACGATCACACAATAACATGAACTAACTTAAGCCGAATGTATAAACGTATGTATCTCTTAGTTTGTAAGTAGTTGTATCAAATGGTTGTTACTGCTAAGGTCAGAATTTTATCAGTCGCTTTGCTATATATGCATATTCAGCTCTGTTTCAACATATTATCAAGTAATGAATTTGATTAACATTGAGTTCTAACTGAAAAATGGAATCGAAGATGAGTGTTTCGTCGTATTTGAAACTCGTCAGTCAAATTTGTTATGTCGGACCACCATAGAAGAGTGAAAAACTTCCAGAACTGTGTTTTAGACAACTTATTTATTTATTTTGGCCGCGAGTTGTGTAAACATTACATTTCTATTATTGTTACATTCCTCTTACCCTATCCTCCCGTTTAGCATATTTACTGTTATTATTAAATTCTCTTATTATGGACTACAGTTAATTAATTGTGTACAAGTTGTCCCTATTCACTACCACTATTTCCTTAGTTCTTTATTAATGTTAGTTTCTTAATTGGTTCACTGTGTGGTCTGATTTTTCGTATATATAAAGGTATGATTGAAATATAATTCGATCCTATCCGATCCGATTCTGTCTGTTATGCTCATAAATAGTTGTTTTTTTCTCTATTCCGGCTTGGGGACTGGTAGTCGTGGGGCAGACGTGTCCGTACAGTGATTAGTAATCATCAAGGGCATTGTGTATTTTCACAATACATAAGAAAATTCACGGAGTGACTCAAATTTAGTCTATTATCTTCAAATACCATCGCATTTTTCAACCTGAAAATCTTAGGTTTGATCATTGGCAGTTGGGATGACCGAGGTAGGGGTGTACAACGTTTGATAAATTTATACTATTAATAAATAAACTATCTAATATTCACCCTGGTTATTAGTAAATATTCAACTCCCATCAAACCATAACACAAATTGATCAGACACCCTAAATACTTCTTGTTGTAAAGTTCTAATGAAGTAATTAGAAATTGACCAGTTGATATACATCTATCCACCTATCCTTCCCTCCCTATCATCTATCACTACAATTACAAGTATACATACTAATCCTATAACTAGGACATTTATTACACTTTATCATCAATTAGACAATTGAATATAATAAAGATTATCAAACTTAGTGAATTATCATTACTGAATGTATTCTAGGAAATAATTTATATTATTAATTTATCGATTTATAGTTAATTGTTTTATCTCTAAGGTACACATTCACCCACGTACACATTTGAAAACACAATCAATGTTTCCAGTTTACAAATAACTTAAATAATTTTAAAGAATTGTAAAGTTAATAAAGATGTGATAAAACAGGATGTATATACATAGGTAGGTATAATAGAACTAGCAACTATATCGAATCGATTGCATAGGTATACAAGTACGCACACACACACACTAAAAAGTAAATACAACTTTATCATTTAAAGTGATTTCGAATTTTGTTGTTGTTTTTTTACTGTCTCTTTGTAGTTTCTAATAGTTTATAAGTTTCCAATGTTATAAAGATAAATATTATCCAACTGATCTATAAATTTTATCAGATAGTATTACATAATTGATTTATGAAGATTGGTATTAAGTTCAGTTGATTGAATTCGTCACAGATTGATGTTGACAGGAGTACTATTGAAAATGTATATACCGACTTGTGACTAATGTTATATTTTTGTACGTGAAAGTACGTTTTATGCCATTGACTACTTAACCATTTGTTTGTTAGTGCACGGAAATTTTCCGTTCTTGAACAGCAAACAAAGAAAAAAAAAGTTTTACTTTGATGATTTTTTTCACGTACAGGAAATTTTGATATTCATGGTATTTGTTACGTATAGGTCTTTGAAACTCTAGAAGCCAGTAAACCTTGTTAAAATTTGAATTCAATATCACGAATTGGTCATGGATGCTCACTGCCAAAGTGTTCAGTAATAGAACAAAACAGCCATGTTGGTTTTCATTGGTTATCTAACCCAGACTAATTCTTGATATTAAATTCAAAATTCAATAATCTTCATAACACCTATTTACAATTGTCAAAATTAATAATATTAAGTATTCAATCCGATAATAACAACATAATCCATCATTCTCTAGGATTTTCATGAAGGTTTTATTTTATTAAAAAACTATTTATGGTCAAGTTTTTTTGTTTTTCAATATGATGATTGGCTACTGAAAACAGTTTAGAAGAGTTATTCAAGAACTCCATTAGATTAACTTCGATGTGATTTATTCTGTAATGTTGATTAGAAATCTTTGTTCTACAATATCATCAATTGAATTGTGTATGAGACAATTCATAAGAGTAGTGTACTACTACTATTAATGTAACTCAAGTTGAAATTGTAATCTAATGTATTTCAACAAAGTTGATCAATAGTATCATATTGGTTACAACCATTCTGAAATGTTCTGAAATTCATCTGAAGTTAGTCTATCCAGTGAGTATTGATGAGAAGACGTAAAGTAGAAGTTCATTGATATCAATCTATAATGAAAAACAAATCTCGTCCATTAGTACTTAATTCAAAGACTATTCATATTAACTAACTAATAGAGATGATTTCTTTCAATTCTAATAGTAAGTTTCAACAGAATGAATTCATTTATGTATTCGATAATAGATGTTGTGAATTAACTGAGGTTGGAAATTTTCTACAACTGAATTCTAATTATGAAATTGCAGGGTGACGTAATCTTTATTTTCAAAAATACAGTCTATTCGGTAATCACGTTAAAACTTAATGTGTTGATAATAACCTGTCTGGATATACATCTATACATTATTCCTATATTTATAGTACAAATTGAGGTCTACAAACAATCGTCGTGTTATTGAATGAGAAAGGATATATTTTCAATGTATCAGTTTACTCACATGTCAATAAGTCTAGACTAGTAATAAGTGAACTTCTATACAATGAAGTCATACGAATCATACGTTCATACTATAAATGAGTTTGTTATTTACGTTCATTTACGCATTGTCTATCAGTTAAATTGTTATTAATACGTATCAATTCATGTTAATTAGATGTAATAGATACTATTCAATAACGTCATTTGTATTCTTTATGATAGTTGTGATGCGGCTGGTAGTGAAATTTACTATAAATGCAATTCATAGCTTAGTTGATAATGTTCTGGATGACTTAAATGAAAGTACTAAAGGAAATCCAGTTAGTAAGTTCCGAATAAAGTAAAATGTTCATATCATAGATACCACTAATAGATAGATTCCAACTCTACTAAAATTTTGTAACTAAATGGCAGCATAATGGCGATCCATTAATTTTCAGTCTATATTATCAGTCATTTTTCATAACTTGACACTATAGTAGTTAGCAATGACTGTGGGTTGAAATCTAGAATACTGAATTTAATTAAAATTAAATGTATAAACTTCCTTTGTCACTAAAATACAATGGTGACTTGTTCTTAAACGATAAAAGAATAGACTCCCTAACTTCCTCAACACTAAATGAAGATACAAATAATAGGAAGTTTGTATGTTGTCTTATTTCGAAGGCTAGTTTATGTGCAGATAACAAAGTTTAATTAGAATGTAATGGGATCTTCCAGTTGACTTATTATGGACTGACGAGTGGAATCCAGTACGCACGTTTCGTTCTGTATCGGGACTCATAAGATAGATGTACCTGCTTCCTAGAGGTTGATGTTTACACCGAAACTCGAACTCATTTTGTTTCGTGCCATAAATCATACTTATGAGTTATCGCTGTATCGAGGAAATTCGTCCTGGATGCAAATTAGCAGCAAAAACTGGTCACTTTCAGTTCATATCAAATCAATCGGAAGATTCAAACACATTCAAATTATATATACATACGGGTTGTACAAACATGGACGATTAAACTCTGTAGCATAGTAATGAATGAGGCTGAGCTTGGCTCAAAACGAACTGAGTTCCAGTCTCAGCGTCAATATCAACACTAGGATGCTAATGATTTCAGCTGGGGAGTACCAAATAGAGAAGAACGTGCGTCCTGGGTCCCGTTCGCCAGCCATAATTCAACTCGAATTACTGAACAAGAGTTCCGGGTTTAATTCTAGCAATTCACGTCTAACCAGAAGGTACTTTGTATTTCCGATTGATGTACAGTGACACGTGTCATAAGGCAGTTCGAAAGTGAGAAGAATAAGAGAAAAGGTAAGTAAATGATCCTGCTGTTGTTGAGGGAAACGGGCCTATCGGATAAATCCTATGACTACAGATTGATTGACTTAGAAAGCCCTAAATGATTGCCGAAATACCTGAGCGACTAAAGCCTTTCCCAAAGGTATGGATGTATAGAACGTGCATCAGCGAATGAGAGTTGAGACCAAGACATTTATTGAGTGAAAACAAATACTGAACCAATTAGTAGCAGGAGATACAAAGTACAATAAAGGCTGAATTAGGGTGGCGGGAGAGGGGATAGTTATGCATATATTTTGGAATAATAGAATCACAATGACAGGAACACTTATGACGATCGTTAATGAGTCTGTGAAAGGTTACAATTTGAACAATAGTCACTGAATGTTTAACCACATATAGATTAGGCGTAAAGTTCACTTAGAGCCCGAGCAATAAACTTGATAGATTGTTATTTCCAATGCATTGCCCCCCCACACACACACACACACACAATAATAATAATAATAACAGTAAACCTGCGAAACACACTAAACACATCAAGTGAACTTTCATTTAGTAATGAAAGTAGTCGATTGAAATAAAATGACAAACATGAAACAAGTACAATCTGATAACTGAAACTGAGAATTGAAAAAGATTTAAAATCTGTTACATGTTCATCACTTAAAAATTTTTCCACCAATATTATTGTTTAAGTAGTCAGTGTTGACGCCCATTTCTTTGGTATTAATAAAAACATTTGAAGAGTACTTCTTGTTTTTGTAAACTTTACAAAATGTACTAGTTTCATCAACTGTCTGCATTATTGCACTAATATAAAGGATTTTATAACTCAGTGTAACTTGATTTCTTTTATAAAGTTTAAGTTGAAAACTTTGTTGAATATGTCAAGGCCTTGGTTACCACCCCCCCCCCAAACGTAATAATCTTCGTACTTCATATTTCTTTGTTGGTATGTTTGCTAAATGTTAGACTATTGAAATTTGACTAGTAATGTGATTTGTGACGTTGGATTCTTTTGAGTCCAATTATATATATGTTGCATGTTCGTTCTAGACTTCTTGACCATACGCGTACCTTGTGATTGTCATGTGTACATGAGTCATTGTGATTCACGAGGGTGAAATCACTGATGGAATATATATATATATATATATATATATATATATATATATATATATATATATATATATATATATATAGTTGTTGAATCTAACAAGGTTACGGATACAGTTGCACGATCATGCTCAGATCACAACAAAGTGGTGAGTCGAAACGAAGAACATGTTGCCACAACTCAAACCTTTCTGAATCATTTTTATCTGATTGTCCATATAGCTATTCATATTCCGAATGATCATTTGAACACGTAGCCCTAAATAAATCATATATATTTTATCAGTAATCAAAACATTAATTCTAGTCAGTCGGTTTCACTAAAATTATAGTGAATTTCATCGAATCCAATGATTAACTAACTAAGATTAATGACGTGAAACTTCATATCCACTAATCTTTACAATACTAAATAAAAGTAATCATTATGTACTCATCAGTGACTGGTTGAATGACCAGAAGAAAATTCTAGAATCCTAGTGAGAAAATGTGATTAGTTGAGTTTACTTATGTCGAGTGTATGACATTTACCCACCAGTGACAATGAATAAAATTGCTTAATATCACCAACTGACCAAAGTGAGGAGTTCAAACTAGTGGATGCTGAGGTCGGTGGTCTTGTAGAGAAGCACGTGTGGATGTTGGAATGAGTGGTTACACTAACTAACTCCACGTATAGCACTTCATTACGTAAGTGGAGATGTTGGATAGAAGCTACCCCAGGCCCCGATACTTAAATATTCTTAATTCATATAATCCTCTGCATGTCACTTTGACTTTACTCATATATACTAATGATCAGATGCCCACAAATTGAGAAGTCTTTGAGCTGGATCGCAAATAGCTATATTTGAAATAAATTAAATCCAGTAAAGTCCAAATAACCCGACAGACAGGGAGTGTTGCAAGGATTGAGGTTTAATCATACCTTGAACATGCATACCATAGAGAAACGTACACCAGGTAAATATTGATATGTTTAGGGATGAGTGGGTGGGTGGGGGGTAATCAGGGACTCTAAGTCTAAAACTTGAGCGCTCAGAGATAACACTAAAGGTCCTAAGTCCAATCTCTGATTGGGTCGCGAATAAATACTTTTGAAAAGTTCCATGACTATCACGAAACAACTCAGACTTATTCTTTTACACTACACCGACCCACTTAGTTGTTCCAGTAACACTAATCTGCAATATATATTACTACCGATTAGTATGAGTAGTTTGGAAATGTCAACACACTTTCTTATACAATATTTTAAGTGTTACTTGGCCGTCAGTAAGCGAATATCATGCAACTTGCGTAGAAAGTCTGTGTAAAACTCTTTTTCGCCGTATTTGTTGTATATTTCACGCGAAATGATGGCGAAAATGTATAATTTAAGTTGGCAGTGTTGTATTTCATGCACTGGGCGCTTTAATTGTAAAGCTTTTGTTGTATTTTCGGACAACATCATCCGCACTTACATCTGTTAAAAGTGAGCATATCGATGACTCTATGAGTATGAGGTCAGTACATTCTGGTGAATCCGTTTCTCACTTATATTTGTTCATATCAGCATAGATCTAATTCTTCAGTTTATGGAGAAAATGGTCGACCGTAGGTCGATTGTATAAAATATTTAACAGAAACAAAATGTTGTATTAAGAATAATAGAACTTTAAAGGTCATATAAATGAACCGGTATATATTATGGGGTACTGAAGTTTGGACTAAGGGTAGATGATATTCAAACTTTTGTAATTAAACCTTCTAGTTAACAGAACTCAATATTATCAAAAAGCACTTAACTTGGTACTAATTTAGATCACATTGCAAATATGCCTATTCATCCACTTTCAAATATTCTAAATAAGATAAAAGTTGGATAACATAAGATTTCATCTCGTCAACGGATAACAACGAATTTGGTCTACATCAATTTATATCAGCTGATAAAAGTGAAGTATACTAACTTGGCAATTTTTATATCAATATATTAAAGATTATGGATAAATTGGAATTATTATATTATTAATAAGCATAGTACTATCGTAATCTTTTATTAACAAACATTAACAATTCATGTACCGAACACTCAATCGTACACGCAACCTAAAATAAATTATTTATTCCTTATCCGTAAACATAACATTAACAGTAGTCAGTTGGCTTCACTTAATGCTTATTATCTACTACCAGTCGGTATAAATGCCAACACCTTATTCATTAAGCTATTGAGTTCAGTTAGTCACTAATTTATTCAACAATTGTGCTATTTCAGGAGATAGATATTATGTACGAGTTTCACTATGAACATGAACATTTGGATACAAGTATATCCAGAGGATAAGTTTCATATAGTGTAAAAGTTATATCCTATATTCCACTGATATCTATAATGTAGATTTACTAAGATACTTCTAATCAATACAAGAATATAATAACATAGATCAATAATTTTCAACATTAACAACCGGGGAATTGTGAATCTTTACAAAGAAGTTATCAGTTTAGAATTCATTTCTATATGTTTATCATTTAGTTCTACTTTTCAGATAATTCATTTTAATTACTAAGAACAATTTATATTAAAAAGAAAAAAACAGAAAGAGGATAGCATTGAAACATTCTACATTCACTAACTATTGGACACTGTTCTCTTTTATTTATTATTCATTAAGTGTTCAATTAACAATAGCGTAAATAATAATGCCAATATTATTATTGTACATTGAATATTAATTAATTTCATAGTAGTTCTTTGTCACTTTTCCAGTAACTAAAACCATTTCTCTTTTTTTTTGTTTTTGATTCGATAAAATTTACTTACTGAATTGAATAAATGTATATGAACTATTTTTCATATGCAGTAATAAATGCCGATGAAGAAGGACAGTGTAGCAGTAGTTCCGGCAGACAGCAGTAGGTCTCAATATACACAAAGGAAAAAGCAACAGCATTAGATATAAAACAACGAACCTTCACCCAATTACATTTGACAGAGAAACGCTGGAAGATGCGGAAACTTTTACATACTTGGGCAGCATCATCAATAAACAAGGAGGGTATGATGCAGGTCTGAAGACATGGATCAGAAAGGCAAAGGCTACATTTCTGCAAGTGAAGAACATCTGGAACTCAAACCAACTCTCAGCCAACAGCAAAGCCAAAAATTTTCAATACAAATGTGAAGACGATTTTATTGTATGGAGCTGAAACTTGGAAAACTATGAAAACCATGTATCATTCAAAAGATACAAGTGTTTATAAACAACTGTCTACTTAAGATATATCGGATCCGTTGTCCATACACCATCAGCAACAACATTCTGTTGCAGAGAACAAATCAACTTCTAGCCAAGTAAGAAATTAGGAAAATATGTTGGAGGTGAATAGCACACATATTGAGGAAGTCATCAAACTTTATCACAAGACAAGTACTAACTTGGAATCCTAAAGGCCAAAGGAAAGAGGTAGATCAAACGACACATTGCCCCAGGGCTTGGAGTCAGACATAAAAATAACAAATAGCATTTGGGGAGAAACTGTAAGGGAAGGAGAACACAGGACGGAGTTGATTGGAGAAGGTTAGTCAACTGACTATGCTCCTACATGGGGTAGCTTTATCATCAATTACTTCTAAACTTTATTAAATATACAAGATAACTTGAAGATTGTACAGTTTAAAGGTGATTACTAACTGATTTTAGTTGAGAGTAGTGAATAGTTTATTTTGTTTTAGTCTGATCATTTATCATCAATAAACAATTTTTTAGTTGTATTGAATTAGTGGAATTCATTCTGTATTCATTTGTTTACAATAATTGTTATAATGAAGCGAGTAATCGAAATCACAATATATAGAGTCTATTCTTAGTGATACTTAGGATCACTACTATTACACGGTTCCCACTGGACATTTAGTAACTATGCTAATTGCATTACTTAAATTGTAAACTTTTCTTGGACTTATTAACTGTCGTTACATTCTGTTTTCCTTCCAGAGTTATTGAAACTTTGTTATTAATTGATTATTCTGATCTCTGTACACGACTCCCCTAGTTCAGTATTTAATGTGTTTTGTATTTTCTGTTACTGTTTGGCCCAGATTGTAAAATCACTGTTTCATTAAATAAACAACTTAGTCTTAGCTCTTATTCGTTGGCACTTATTTCTTTTCTATTCATACCTCTAAGGTAGGCTTTGATCAGTTCAGACATAGTGCCAACCACTAACCTTTTCTCAAGTCTGTTAGGTCACAGTCATAACACAAGTTCTATTAGCTAGCTTCCTCCAGGCAATCACTAGCAAGATTATTACAATAATTCATTGAAATATTTCTTTCATTGGAATCTAATTGTGAACAAAATTCAACTCAGAAGCATGGAATGATAAGTTATGTTCATTCAATAGTGGAATGAATAGTAACAATAATACCTGTATTATTTGTTGTACTACTTTTTTCTGAAGATTACTATATATGCTATGATTGTATACTCATTAAACATTTTGTTTCTATTAATTTTATATTCCCATGATCCTAACCTCTTATTTGACTCATTGACTGTTGTTATATCATTGTTCATTCATCAACTACAATTGATTATTTACGTATTCACTACACCATTCTTCTATCATTTATGTATTTATTTGGTATCTATGTTATTATTCTGATTTGGTTGTTGTATGTTATCGGTCTCTGTGTTAATATTTAAAACAGTATATGAAATGTAACACACTCTAGTGCTCTTCATGTACTAATTCAGGGCTATTTTATTTGTGAAGCCAACCTACAGATGTAAGAATATCAATTCTTTGTTTCTCAATCGTCGTATTCAGTTCCTGTAAGGTCATTTTTAGCACTCGGTCAAAGGGGAAGATATGTTAGATACAATCAAATTATTGATAAATTTTGAAAACTCTTTTCATTGAAAACTGAAATTAACATCATAATTATGAAATTTGCACATAATTCTTTAGTTTCAAGTTGAGATTTTGTATTTACTGTCAGTTAAGTTTATGGTGTAGATCTAATTGGTTACTGTCTACAAGAGAGGTATCAAAGTATCTAACCACAGCTATTAACTATTCTTAGTTGTAACATACTCAACAAGTAATCATAGTATCATGACTGCTACAGATTACATAACATGAAAGATTTCTAACTGAAATCAAGAATTACACCCAAGCTAACAATCAAGCATTAAAAAGAAGAATATCTTAAATTTTATGTTGACATTTTAGTAGCCATTTGCAAACAGAACAGTTACATGAGTTCTTAGAAAACCAAGGAAAATACTAGATGGATCATATAATTTCTTCTTCTTCTTCTTTCTTACGTTGATTAATCATAGATTTAGTAGATCAACCTACTGGTACATATCTCCACTGATCACCAACCTTAATTCAATTAGAATTTCTTCCAACAACCTAATATCAAAACATAGTCTCTACGGCTAGTAATCATACTATAATTTAATCGATAGAATAAGACCTGCACTATTGAACTGGACAAATATGATACAAGTCACTCACTACTTGGTGATAAATCAGTGTAAATATCTCAATTCAATAAGAGATCATTAGTGACTTGAATAATTCACTCTGTGAAATGGTGTTTCTTTGGTTCGAATCCAACACACAGGATTAGTTCATTGAAATATTTCAAATACACTCTGTCAATAATTGCTACCTAATACGAATCTTAGGTGAAACACGTTCCTACTATTTTTTTTATTACAAAACTAACTAACAAACAAACCTTATTTATCAAATTACTTTTACCTTTTTCATTATATTAATTTACAACCAATATTTCATCCAATACTGATGCCAAAACCTTAGTCAGTAAGAACGTAGAACTTGGTACGTGTGTACATCAGTTCAAGTTACCATCCTCAAGTGGCAGAGAGATTAAATTGTCGGGCCAAATCCCAAAGTAGTGAAGGTAGTAACGGAGTCAGTATTAATGGTAAGAATTAGAGATCGAAGATAAGATTTAAGAAAATATGACTCAGTAAAATGAAAATTATGATAAGTTCAGAAACTTAGAATTTGGAGAAAGACAAGGAACAGATGCATTTGCTCCATTCTGGATGATTTTGAGTCATGACACCCCAAAGTCTTTAACCATTTGTTATAATCATCATGCGGTCCCCAACCAGGTAGTCTGCACCGAATAACATGGCTCAGCCTAATTATCAATGACTAGATGGACTGGTGCCATGTTTAAGTGTATCCGCCTCTAGCATTTTTCCAGCCTAATCCTATACCAAACAGGATTACTCGTCGAGGTAGGTGGTAGTTGGGCACACTTAATAAATGTCTTAACCACCTCGGCTGATGAAGATTTATTACTTCATCAATATATTTACTATACTTACCTAGTACTGCATTCCTGACCCTCGTATTGCTTACTCAGTGGTCCCAGAAAACAAGCAATGCTTTGAAGACATCTACGATCGAATACTAGAAGCTTATGAATATCAGTCTATCCTTAATAGCCATGTTTCCCATCCATAAAATAAGACTGATCGAACTGCTGCTCAGTACACGCGTCCTTTCATCAGTAGACATTGTCTTGCCTACTCCACAAGTGATACAAATTAGCAAAAGCCAATCGAGCCTTCTGCATACAAGTCAAGATTTCATCAGATACTAGACCAGTCAGGGCTGATGAGACTCTCAAGATAAGTGAAGCAGGTCAACTCATTCATCTACTTCACTCTCAAACGTGATGTGTTGTCGAGCATCTATCAGCTTAGTAGATGCGGCTGAAATCCACTGATTTCGCATAACTTTCGGTTTAGTTTACTAGTAAATATCGCTGCTGCTTTCAACAGCTCTTTAATTATTATTCCAAGTTAACTCAGGAGTGAGTATCACATATACATTTGACTTATCGATTTTCTAGTTGTTCCTGAAATGTATTCTTGACTTTTTCATCATTAAGTGGAACTCTGATGAGGGGATCCTTGCCGTGAATCTTGTACATCAAGTGAGACGTGGACTAATACGCGCTCGTACAAAAGCATGATCTGAGTCTAAACATATTCTCCAGAATGAGTGATAGTCTGCTACGAAGCCTCTCCAACGAGGGGTGATGGAAGTGCAGTCTATTTGAGTCCAGTGTTGAGCTGAATGTGGAGAGTCACCTATGTCAACTGATGTCTTTCCTTATGTCTAAAGTTGGTGCTTGTGAGAAACAAACGGCTATCTAAATATAGTTACAACAGACGGTCGCCATTATCTGCTCGGCTGACCACGACACCATAAGGATCCACCTAGGTGCCTTTCGGTTTCGTTTATTCTACCTACTTGGACATTAAAATCACCAACCACTATTACTACATCAGTGCGCTTAACTTTTCTAAGATGGTCGGAATGCATTCTGTAAAATTCATCTGATGTTGCAATCAGTGGAAGCGTAGGCAAAAACAACACTAATAGGCAAAAACACAGTACCAAACAAGAATAAACTACAGATTTGTTGTTCATTTCAAATTTAACTTATCCATATAATTTTCTTTACGGCACAAATTAAATTAAGTCAAGAAAATGACTTACTTATATACAAAGAGTTGATCGAATTCACTTCTTCATTTCGCATAAATAAAACAAGCTTCGGATTATTTTATTACGTAATCATTATTTTAAAGTATGGTTTGTAGACCTTCAGTAGTACCGATTCAAGACAGCTCCATGATACAGTATATGAAATTGCTATAGCAGTTAATCTGCATTAGACAGAATCATTGTGTTTAGAATGGATTGGTGTTTAACCTTTCTCTTCGTTTGTAACATTTACTTTATTTTATTACATTATTTAATTTCCTAACTGTTTCAGTTATATCATCTTCCAATTTCACAATCTTATATACTGGAAATGATTGATCTTATATTGTTCTTCATCATCATTAACTTATATTCAGTTTGCCCGCTACGCAATCAATTAGAATGTTTAACTCTATAACTGTTGATCTTGTATTCGTAGTTCATCATAATGGTGTTGAACACTTATTTATTTTCAATCAACTTCATTACATAAGTATGTTAAGTTTCTATTTTGTATTGTGGGTTGTAAGTAGTAGCTGATAGGAGACTGATTGACTGCAAACCAATCGTCGTTTTATTCTGCCTTAGTGTTCGTTTTCTATCCAAGTTTATTAAGGAAACCAAGTGTGTAAATTTTTTCAATGAGAATGTTAGTATTGGGTTTTGAAGCTCTACATTACGGAATGATTTTAGTTGAACAACCATTAAAAACTATGAAGGACTGGACATAAGTTTGATCATAGTGTAAGACTTTATATTAACGTGCATCCACGATATCATCATGGACCAAATCCACAACATTCAGACTTCACAGCCTTGGCTTAACATTCAGATCACTAAGTTAATATCCAATGATTCACATTTGCAACTTTAGTCAGTTAGTAAAGATTCCTTAATATCATGTAACCAATGAAATTAAGCCATTATAGAATATTAGACAAATGCCACCAATGGTTATGAGTAATTGTAGTGGAATATCTTGAATTGATTGAAATTAGAAATGTGAATTACTGGATGATAACTCAGCAAACTGAATGCTAGACGCTAGCCAGAAGCACTAAAAGTCATAAATTCCATTTCTTTTGGAGATTTTAGTGACATACTGATGAAGGAGTTCAATTCTAAGCCGAAGATGGCAGTTCAGTATTTCTTGGTTTTCATCAGTTGTTTAAGGTTAGACTGTGGTGTACAGCTACACTCAAAAATATCTCTATCTGGTGTTTATGTAAGTTAATATTAAACAGTTATCCCTAAATCAATGAAAACTTTCAGCACATTTCGAAGCTTTGCTTAAGGATTAACTTGGTCACAACATACAACACGCTTACCGAACTTCATGACTGTTGGTTCGAACTATGTTAATAGGTATAGACTCGCAGGTTGGGGTTTGTATGATGATCATACCCATTCGTTAGTGACTCTGGGTGACATGAATGAGAATCGGTCAAAATGCTTCAGGTGTAATTATACTTTATATTCATTTAAATCCTGAGCTTGAAATTACTTCATATTCCTCTTTTCAGGAATCAATTGGATCTTCGAAAATCACATTCACTATTTTCAATCTTTTTAACAACCGCTAATGTTGCTACTAATCCTACTATTTTAGTATTGATCTTAATGTACATATGAAGTATATGAGCTTAAGTAGACAAACATTTAGTCAGTGTCAACACTGAACATAACTGACTGAAGTATAATAATAACACGACACAGGTCAAAAGACAGATCAGGTTTTTAATTGTCTATCACAGAAAAAAACACCATCTAGCCCTTTGCAAAAACCGAAAAAAATTAAACAACATTTGAGTATTTCTATAACAAATAGTGCTTTAAGTGATTCTGAATAATACATAAAGGACACTCTTTTAAACCTTCTGTAAGACTCTACTAACGATGGTAATATCCATGTATCGTTGAAAAATTCTTACTGACAGACATTGAAAACACATAACCAAGTCTTTTAACTGATACCTAATACATGATTAAATATCGTCTACTTGGCAACACAAATTGTAACTGCATTAAATATTCTAACGACTGATCAGTTCATTACTTAAGTTATGAATGTGTAAACGATAGAAACTAGAAGAAATCGAATCCTTGAATTAGAAAATTCACGTAAAATTGTCAGCCTATTTCATTATCCTACTAAACGGACAGAAAACTGATAACGACCAAATGCTGTGATTTGTAAATACAATCATCGAAACATTAGATACTCACAAATCATTTGATATGATTCGACTTAATTATTGACAATCAGTTAACCTAACTAGGTGGAAGAAAAGAGAAGAAGGAAATGCATAGAAAACTGTATTTACAGAATCC
Organism: Schistosoma japonicum; assembly: GCA_025215515.1. Classification (NCBI taxonomy): domain Eukaryota; kingdom Metazoa; phylum Platyhelminthes; class Trematoda; order Strigeidida; family Schistosomatidae; genus Schistosoma; species Schistosoma japonicum. The sequence goes on from CM046066.1 coordinate 11,751,829, forward strand.
GATACTACTGATATTTTCTTGTGTATTTATCAGTAGTTAGAATGATCAAGATACTATGTGATTGAAAGTGGTTGTCAGAGAAACTTATTTAACCAAGATGTTGTACTAATTAGCATTTGTCAATAAGCAACACCTGAAATCTTGAGTGAACTGATGCTCATAGTAGGATTTGAAACTGACGTATAATCTTTAAACCTGTTGATGTTACTACAGAAATATTCTGGCAGCGATTGACTGCCATGATCCGATTGAGCAGTTTACATTGAGTAATCATTGAGTAGTGACCTAGTGTCACTATGTGTCTAGTACTAGTAGTGTTAATTCGATTTTATCTGCTGACAGGTTGTGTATCTACTAGTCGAAGTGACTCTTAATCATGATGAGGGTTCAAATCCTACAAGAATCATTAGTTTCCTCATGCACTCAGGTAACTAAACCTGATGTCAAGTCACTTCGACTAGTAACCTTATCACAACTTGATGAATTGAATTCGATCAGCACTAAAAACGACCTAGTAAATATGATATTGATTACTACACATTCATCAGTCGATATACATTGACTTATAAGTTTTTTTCTTAAAAGTGAAAATCTACCCTCATTAAACAAGTTTAAACTAATAGATGTCCTCAACTGGGAGTAAACGGTTTGTAACATAAAATCCAGTATTGTCATGTATCAACATTGATTAACTAACCCCCGTAATGTGATTATTAGTACAATATGACTCTTAAACTTTGGTCTACATTATACACTAGACGCTTAAATCATGTATACTCCAAGCTCTATTGCTAACTAATAGGACCAGACTACGTTTCACTTGTTAATATTTGAACAAGTGGATACTTTCAGGATTAGCTTTCATAAGAAATATTATTGTTCTTAACTTGCTAATGTTCCTCTTAGTTACTGTATGTCGTACACAATTATTCATTAGTTAAGTAACGCAAATTGTTTTGCTGATATCCAAGTGAAGTGACAACTGAAGAAGTACATCAGATCTCTCACAAACCTGAAATCCCTTTTGAAAACAACAAACAGATTGTCTTACTGTATATGAAGGATATATCAGAAATCACAACAAGATTTACTGAAGCTATTAACAGTAAGTGTCATATAAACCAATGAATTTACTACAACCATTTCTAACCAAACCAAAGGTTAAGATAATAAAAGATGGCAAACTGGATGTTAACTACAAAATAAACTACAGCAACTGTAAGTAACATTACATTCTACAAAATGACCGTCCTTCATTTCGGTCTACATAAATATCAATTAGCTATCAGATGTTATACTGTATCTTCGCTGATATCAATTCATACTGACAATTATGTACACATATTTGACTGGGAAATCATTATGATTTTAGACAGTGAGAAATCAAAGCAGACCAGAGATTCTCTAGAAGCTTGATACTGAAGTCAATCGGCAGTCGATTTATACATTGAAATGGATCCTATTTATCAGTCAATTAGAAGTATAACGAACAATTAAAATAGGTATGGATCAGATGTCAACAGAAGAAGCGTCAACAACAATCAACCAAACTCATGGTCGTACAGAACAAGATGTTAGCTAATCACATGTGAAGAAATTCTCATGCATCACTTCCATTAGAAATTGACTGCGATGGCAATCGTTTCAGAATGACGACGAAAGCCACACAATTAAACCATCCAGCTCAGTGAACTGCAATCTAACCAAATACATCAAAAACACTTACATAAAATCCATATATTAATACAAGGTATAACACTGTCATGAAACTAAGATAATCTGGTGACCTAAACCAGAAGTTGGTAGAGTTAAGCTTCGAATGTGTAGAATATATATATGAGTTCATTTATGATTGACAGTAAACTCGTATATTTTTATCTACACAGAAACACACACATCTACACATACAAGTTAAAATGACTTCAGTATAAATGATAATGGCTATCTGACCTGAATATAGTCATTAAGTTAAATTAATTGATGGTTGTATCCGATTAAACAACAAACTGTATAACATTCAAATCAATTAAGCAATTTATACAATAACTTAAATCTGGCTTATACCCTAGTTTCCTTTGATGGATAGTATCCTTGAGATAAGCTACATTATTGAGAATATTACTGAGTTTAAGGTTATTCAAGTAAAACATTTAATAGAAAAAAAATTATGTACATAGTTTTGTAGGTTGCATTTACTAAGGATTGATATCAGTAGTAGTATTATTGACTCATCATCATCATCATCATCAACGTAGAACCGAGAAAATACGCCCATAGGTTCAAGTCGCCATATCACAATAGCACTACGAGGTAACATAATAACAAAATACAAGAGAGGAGAGTGAAGTAAAATTGTGCAGAAACTAATAATAGGATTCAAGATTAAGATGAAGTTAAAGAGTGAATACACTTGCGCCACTGTGATCGATTCTAAGCCATGTCGCCAAGTGTCTCCAGCCATTTATTGCGACTATCATGCGGACCCTAACCAGGTAATCTACATCTACCAATATGACTTAGGCTAACAGTCAAAGACTTTATGGACTTATGCCATGTTTTGGTTTGGCTGGCCCCACCATTCTTCCATCCTCCTTCAACCCTAGCCAACATCGCGCGACGAGGCAGGCTGTAGTCTAACATGCGCAGCACATGTCCTAGCCATCTCAGTCGATGAAGGTTAATGACCACTTCGACTGATATTATTGACTAGTAGAAAGCATTGAATAACTGTGCCATTCTAGTAAGTAACTTCTAAGGTATATACATTCACAGTCTTGTTTGAGATCCAACACATGATCTTCATTGATCTCACGATGATTGAATTTCGTTTTAGCCAATAAGTTAAAATCTAAACATCAGTGTAATAAACTCCATTCAATTCATAATAAGACAGGGTGATTAAAAACTGATGGTAATAATTGGGTCATTCTTAACATAGTTGAACTTAATTGGTGATTTCTTACAATGTTGAAGGTGACCTGTCACTACAAACTGATTTTATTTCGAAAAATATAAACTGACAGATCTCTATTTGCTTTTAGTTCGGGATTCTTCACCAACACAGTTACGTGCTAAGCAGAACAAAGGTGTCATTGTGAACGTTATGCCTCTTGACTACTGAGCTGAAATTACATTATGATCATTATCAATTAATCAATCAATGTCTGTTACCCGATGTGGAGCATAGGCCACCGACCAGTATTCTACAACCAACTCTGTCCTGAGCTTTCCTTTCCAGCTCTTCCCAAGAGCTCTCTTCATGTCTGTCTTCAATTCCCGATGCAATGTGTTCTTGGGTCTTCCACTTTTCCTTCAGCCTTCAGGATTCCATGTTAATGCTTGTCTTGTGACACAGTTCGGTGATTTCCTCAATGTGTGTCCTATCCATCTACAGAGTCTCTTCCTAATTTCTTCCTCGGCTGGAAGCTGATTGATTTGGTCTCTGCCATAGAAGGTTGTTGTTGTTGGTATCTGGCCAACGAATCTAAAGTATCCAGCACAGACAGTTGTTTATAAATAGTTATATCTTCTGAATGATGGATGGTTTTCTTAGTTCCCCGTACAAGTTTCAGCTCCATAAAATAGGACTGTCTTCACATTTGTATTTCAAAATTTTAACTTTAATGTTGACTGACAATTGGTTTGGGTTCCAGATGTCCTTCAGTTGTAAAAATGCTGCTCTTGCCTATCCAATCGGTGCCTTCACATCTGCATCAGATCCTCCTTGTTTATCGATGATGTTGCCCAAATGATCATCGTACAATGTCATAAATGAGTCACTATTCAACTCTTAACTTCATTGTGACCTCGCACTAGAATATTTTTCGGAAATCGATGTAAAGTTAGTCCTTAGGTAAAAATGGTTACATTACTTAGTTGAGTAGTCTCGTTGATGAACTTCTTTTGTATTTTCGAAAATATAACTTCTGTCACCGTGACATACCATAAACTAATCACGGTTAATTCTTTGCTTGATAGGCGATTTTTATGTTGAATAATTTATGTGATTAATTTCGGCCACATTAAAATCACACCGATCATATAAAATGTTTTCAGTGATTGCTAAGTTTGTTGTATTCAAGGAGTTTAAAACATTGCTCTCCTTTAGTTGATTGAATTCAATTGTTCACACTACTGAATTGTCCCGTAACAGGATGAATCAAATATTCAATGTCTGCCCCTCCCCCATGGTATCCTAATGTTACCCTACCAACATCAATTTGTGACTAATCCAATCAACTAAACCTAATATCATTCTCCGTAGAATGCCTCTATTCGAAAACACTACGTCGGGAAAAGTGAAATTCGTATAAACTTTTCTTACAACCAACATACATTCTAATGTTACGTATTGAAAACAATCAACTAATAATATGTCACTGAAACAGCATGACTTTATCACATGATTTGTCCTGTTTTGTTTTCTTCGTATTCACGTCAGTGATTTTTTTCAGAAACACATATCTGATTTGGAAAACCGCAAAAAAAGAGTAATAATATGATTGGTAATAAATGCATGACTTCACTAAGTGTAACATAATATTTTGTTGGCTAATTTGTCAAATGGTGACTGTTTTTTGTTTCGTAAGTAAATAAACATTTACTACTTGTAAGTAGTTTGAGAATTATTAACAATATTTAGTGATAAGCTTAAGGAAATTGAATTAGAGATAAAGCGATTTAGTGATGCTTCAATAGGATATTACAAGTTGGTCATGATAAGACAACTGTCACAAACCTAGAAGTACCCGACATCCAGCTTGTCCTAATATGTTCTAGTAGTGTGTACATTTCTAACTCTATTGGGGAATCCAGCTTAGGGTTTTCGGATCTCGTGACAAATGTATGACAGTTAGACGACTGAATTTGTCGTTATCCAGCGGTTAATATTTCAAACTTCAGTCAATCAACAATATATTTTCATGATATCATCCACTGCCATCGATTTATAAATTTTTCACATTAGACATGAACTGAAGCCCCACTAGTCGTTTCTTCTCACTATAATCACTACGAAGTACTTCCCGAATTTAGATTGATAGTGCACGGTTTTCCGATTGTTGTCTAATCCATGTTAGTCTGTGATGTGAAATACAAATACTGATTTAGCTGAACTATAGCAATCCTAGACTGTTACACAAGTTGACCCTCTAATTAGAAACCAAATTTGAATCCTGAATGAATTGTTTCAAAAGTATTTACAAACGTGATTAAAGTTGTATGATAACTGGCAAATGAGATCGTGAACGATTCATAAATAGGACGAAACTAGCCTTCGCGATTCCACTTGCCTCCACAGTTTAGCTTATTTAATACTTGTGATCCACGGCTGTATCAAGGCACTCCGTTCAGGATGCACTATGCTGTAGAAAGAGATTAATTAACTTCAATCCGTAACGCATCAATGGGGAATATATAAACACCTTCAAATTATAAATCATACCCGTTAAACAAGTGTGACTGTCTAAACCCAGTAGCCTAATGCTGAATGAGGTGATACTCGACACAAAACTGGCCGATTTCAGGATCCTGATGTAAACATTGATACTGAAAACTAAGTATATCCAGCTGATGAATCCTAAGTAGGATAGAACGAGCCACCTAGATTCTACTTGCTAGCTACAGTCCAACCTGATTGATGTTAATAACATTGTTTATTTACTAATTTTTTATTAATATTCTTCTTGATACATGTTAATAGCAACATTCATTAAAACATTAAAACGATGCTGCTGAAAACCCTGACTTGTTCTCCTACGTCACCTGTTGTTGTTGATTAAATACACGTATTTATCCCTATCTGTCATTCTCATTCGAGTTTTCGGAATCAAGACAAGATTTATTTATTATTTTCTGTTGTAGTTTAGACCGTAGAATTATTCTGATATACTGCTGCTGCTATTGAATCCACCTTTTTGGTTATAACTCACATAGTCTTAATATTTCTCGGTATACTATATTTGGGGATTATGAATTGTAGCGAAGTTTTGGAAATTTAACCTTTTAAATACAAACTACTGCTGCTGCAAGTAGACTGCAGTGATATAAACTAATCTTAATCTGTGTACTGACAACAACTGTTATTACATAGCTCACACTCTCTCTCTCTCTTACTGAAATAAGGATTCCTGCCTAATCGTCTTCCGTCTTTAGAATTTTCGACTAGACGGGTTCAAGGTGTTTGAGTGCTGAAGTTGATCGCGATTAGTCAATCTATCAAGTACGAGTTCTAACAATTTAATGCCTATTTTGACTGTTTATAACTGTGTATTATTTGAGGGCATCAAGGCACTATAAGGATCATAAATATAAGTGATGCTGAAGCAATTAGCTAATTCATTCTGTCATTATTAAGTTATTCAGGTTATTTTAGAGAACCTTCTGTAGTTTTAAATTAATTCTCTTAGTAAAGTGATAATATTTAGCATAAATATGGGAGCTATAATCAGATGAATACCCATTTCATCACAGATTTGCGTTATTAGTAGTGCTCCCTATTGAGACTCGACTGTATCTGATGCATTGACATGGTAGTTAATTAACTTTGTTGAGAATATTCGTTTATTTAGTTCCTAGCATTTTAGATACATCGGTCTGGAGGTTGGTTAAACTTAGTTGTGATTACAGTACTATAGTTCCTAATTCACGACCAGCATACTTACTAATACCACATCTTTAGTCCAAAAGCAGTAGACTAGAGAACTTTATTCCCAAAAAATAACACACTGATAATTACCGTTACAGTGGTAAAGTTTGAAAGGTAAAAAGTTATCATATGAAAACTACGAGCATGAATGGTCGTGTTCGACCAATTTTAAGCAGTTGTCTCTTGAGGGTTGCCATTTCATTCCCAAGTGACCACGATCATATATTGGTAAAATTCTAGTTCAAGACTCTCCAGATGTGGTATCCTTTAATGATTTTGGAAACTGAAAAGTGAACACAAGCAGTTGGTTAATAATTCACAAATCAAGACATAACGGATGTTTAGTGTTCCATCATTCTTAATGATTTTGACACTGTATATCACTTCTCAGTGAATTTTTTTAACGAGGTGAATTGTTCTGCAAAATAATATTCGAATAAAAGTGTTTATGAAATGTTATAAAATTTTAGTGCACATTCAAAAATATTATTTTTAAAAATGGTGAACTTCTTTTCACTTAATTTGTATTTAATTTGTATTGTGACTGGCAAGTGAATCCAGGACGCGCGTTTCGTCCTATTTGGGACTCGTCGGCTGGATGTACCTGCATCCCAATGTTGATGTTCACTTAGTTTTTTACCTACTTTATTTATTTCAGTAGTACAAATCATCTAACAAAATTTATACATCGCAAGTATGATGAATGACTTATGTGAAAAATATCACCTGGTGGAGAGAAACAACTTTCTTATTCATCGTGGCTGTACATATCGCATGTTATACTTCACTTAAACTGAATGTCAATTTTTTTCTTCAAACAGAAATATCCATATTTCTCTGTTCCAGGCTCACACACATATGTACACGTAATCTCCAAATCCTCTTGTATTCACATCACTATTCTATGCTTGATTAATTATATGGGGATGGGGAGCAGGTAATGCAGAAACATATCGTGAGATAAAATATTCATATGACAAGTAGCTATCAGTCATTTTTTCTATTCTATTCTATTCTATTGAGAAAGATAGGAAAAAAACTTATTATTTATATTCTTATAAGGTGGTAGTGGCACTATGCAACATACACAATGATACATACATATGTACATGCATAAAAGGTGAAAGAAAGACAGTAAACTACTTGGATTATAAGAAAATAAAAGGGAACACAGATGGTTTATATGAATATATAATTCACTTATTTATCTATTCATTGCTTAAGCTATTTTGAGAGTTTATGTAAATAGAAAAGTTTAAAACTACTGAAGGATTGGTTGAATACAATGGATTTTGTACACATTACAATGTTGTGATTGTTCTTAAAGGTAGAGAGTAAATGTTGTAGGACTGAAAAATGAAAAGTTTACCTTATTTTCTATTACGATAAAGTGAATAAATGTTGTTGTGTTTTTTTTGACTAACTAATTTAGTAAACATGTAGTTCATTCATTAATCTATAATTGTGTGTTGTTTTTTTTTGAAAGAACCTATTAGTCACCAGTAACTGTGTCGAGTGAAGTGAAAATAAGATAAAATGAAAGAAAACATACAGCCATATCTTTTTGCTAGATTTTGTTTCTATTTATGTTTATATGAAGTTGTGCTGTCCCCCGCTGCCTATTGATAGCGGTTGAATAGTTTCATGAATTTTTGTAGTTTATATAACGGACTAACTGAAATTATAAACTCATGGAAAACTAGGAAACAGTGTAATAGTTATTACATTCTCACATGAGACTCGTCAGTAATGCGTCTTTATTGCCACTCTGGAGATAGCATAAAAAATGCAAGCCTTACTGTAGGCACTTCATTTTTAGACTACTGAACACTCTATCCCCCCTCCCTCATTCTATGGCTTGTGTTTCTAAGTGGTGACTACTTGACCTAACCACACTAATCATGTTTTTTTTACTAGAGCTCTGTGCTTACCTATTGATTTAAGTAAGTTCAGTGATTGTCTAAGTAAAGTTAGATTCATGATGTAAAGTTTCAAATATTATCTTAATTTGTTTTCTCTAGTAACGTAGTAGAAAGTCAACGTCAATCTATTTACCTTGTCCCTAATTAGATGAAAATGTGATATGTAGAAATGAATTGGAATTATTTCAATAACTCATTTATCATATTGTTAATATGGATACTTTTATCTGTATGTCTACGTATTCAGGTCAGTTGTGATATAATAGAGAAATAATTGAAGCTGGTAATGTGAAGGAATTGTGTTTGCAATTTATCCAAATGAAAACAAGTCATTGACATACTATGAAATGCCCACCTCTTCCCTCTCATGCACACACACACACACATTTATCAACAGTAATAATACTGAATGTAGTCAACCTGGAAACTGAAAATTGAACAGTAAATAAACAAATGCATTTTACTCAACTTTACTTTCACATAATTATAGTGGAGTTATTATTGTGTATGTGTGTACAGAGGAGGGAACAGTCCATAGGATGGTGACAAAAGTGGTTGGTGTTGATACTGACTTCTTTTCACTGATGATAATTATTTTATCATGTTTCGAAAATGTAGACAACAGGAAAAAAAACATGACAATACATGTACATATACACATAGATATATATGTCCAAGCATCTATATATGAATAAGGTCAATGCCACCAGCTGTGAGATTTTAATTAAAAGGAAAGTTTCTTTGTTTGTTCATAGATGTATTGCTTGCCTGCCTGTTGTTATTCCTTGTCTCAATAATACATTGTCGGGCTACTACTGTATGCAGATAATATTAGGTCTACTTAAAGAAGACATAGAGATAAATTAGAATAACTGCCACTGTTTTCTACTTTTATAATTAGGACCATACACATTAAATGATGCATGAAGCATATTGAATGAATTAGACATTTGCTTGCATTAATTAATTATTTTTTTAATTATGTTGAATAAGGGATCTTTGAATGTAACGAAATCTTTTGAAATGTTCATCTCTCCCACCTTCTTTATTCAATTGTTTTTTTTTTCTCGTAATATTGAATGACAAAACTTAATTATTACAGGGAGTAACAAAGGCATGAGTAGAGTAAACTCATACACAATATGTTCTCACTTAACCTTGTCTGAACTTGTATCAATTGTGGCTTCGGTGAGATGTCCACCTACCTAGCAGTTCGTTCTGTGTTACTCTATAAATGTTAAACCTGATCTATTAAACTAAAAGATGAGTGTATGTTACAAGCTTCGATCAAAAAATGTGTTAGAAGCATTCTTCATGTTTCGTGGCAAACATAAAACTAGTTAATGCTACTGTAAACCGTTATCGAATGAATATGGACTAAGAATGCATAACCATCATCCACTTCAACTGATATAAGACTGGGTTGAAAGAAATGTAAGAGCAGACAAACCAAAATATGGTATTATTCCATGGGGTTAATAACTGTTGATTAAAGACAAGTTGTTTTAGGTACAGCCTACCATCTGGGGGGTTTCAAAATAACAGCGGTCAATCGTTGGAGACTTTGGGTAAAGTGAATTAGAATTAGGTCACATTGGTGCAGATGCGTTCGTTCTTTACCCATCGCTCTTTCATGAGTTCTATAGAACGTGCGGAAAATATAGTCTTATTCAATGAAGAGGCTGTCAACCCCGGAGTCCCTTAAACCCCCTTAGGTAATAGTGGTATCTGAAATGCCTCCCTCTAACTCTAAATCCAAAACGTTATTTCAGGAATGGTTTTCATCATTACATAAGTGGTTAAAAGGATTGAAGTAGTTGGGTTAGATGACCACTTAATTTTTCTTGGAAGTATCATCAGCCCTGGTGGATCGGCGTCCGATGAAATCTCAGCACGGATTCAGAAAGTTCGCTTGGCTTTCACCAACTTACCTGATGTAAGTTGGGGGCAGGCGTGATATCTTTTCCTCAACGAAAGACCGAGTGTACTGAGCAGTAGTCCTCTCTGTTTTAACGTATGGATGTAGAACATGAGCCATAAAAATGCAAGGTCTACGTAGGCTCCAGGTCTTTGATCATATAGGTCTTCGTAGTCTCCTCTGTATGTCATGGACTGACTGAATAAGCAATATGTTAGACACGGAGTGCTGGGGACAAATGGTATCAGTAGATGAAGGTTACTAGCCTCATCGGCTGAGATAATGATAACTGGCATAAGTGTAATATTTGATAAAATCTACCTGCTCTGTTTTACACTGTTAGTCAGCCTAGGAGTGAGATGAAAGAAAACTAAGGGTGGTCAAACTAAAACGTAGTGTCAGTCCACGAAAGTCTTTTATTGTTAGTTTAAGCCATGTTGGTAAATGCAGACTACCTGGATGGAATCCACTAAATGATAACTGAGATCATTATCTTAAGAGGTTAGGTGACATGACTCAAAATCGCTCACAGTTCAACAGGTGTATTCAATCATTCATCTTCTAGATTTTAAATTCCATGATTCTTACATATGTAAATTTCATACATTCATTCTTGTTCAACTGTATTGAGGTATTAATCATGTTAGTTTAATATCACCGTTTTAATGTGATGTGACAACCTGGACCTATGAGTAGTTGTGCCAAGTTCTACGTTGTGTATGAATGATATTTTGAGTTCCAATATTCCAAATATACCTTTCCATCCTTTCTTCCTGAACCATTTTCTCAATGTTTAGTCTCCCACATAATAATAATAATAATAATAATAATAATAATAATAATAATAATATTATTATTATTATTATTATTATTATTATTATTATCATCATCATCATCATCATCATCATTATTATTATTATTATTGTTATTATCATTATTATTATTATTATCATTATCATTATCATTATTATTATTAACGATTCTAATATTAATAGTTGTGATGGTTTGTATTTTACACTAATTGATACTCTGAGTAGAATCTGACCAGTTTCAGTTGGTAAATGGCTTCCGTAAATGAGTGTTTTGAAAGTGTTTCTGCTTATATAAGTTCATCAGAATATTAGATATTGGCTGGTATTAAAATACCGGAGACATGTTTTGACGTGTCAGGAACTCGTCAACTAAATATGCCATGCAGTTTAATTGTGATGTTTACGTAGACAACATTTACTAATTACAAAATTTGTCTGTATTCTCCTATTTATCGATAGTTATACAAGAATTGGTAGATAGGCTTCTTAAAAAAAAGTTAGTGGCATTATTCGACCCTTGAATAAAACAAAATACACCTCATTAACTCAATTGATATACATTATTTGTCCTAAGTACTAATCGACTACAGAAGTAACGGTTGGCCGTCAATTTACTTAAAGGATAAAATTCCTCTAGTGCGTAGTTTACAACTCAGTTGTTTTCGTTAAGCCACTTACATTGGGAGTCGTACTACTAAACAAACTAATCATCACGTTTATGAAATTCAACCTTTATGATATATTAAAAGATAGAGAAGAACACCAAGAAGTTGAATTCTTCTATATTCGTTAGATATTTTCTGCAAACTGATTAAAACGAAGTTGTGTATTACGTCCCTGGAATTCGACAAACGTTGGGGCTGCTTACCTTCCATTCGTGCAAATATATACTGTGAAAGTGCACTTACGCGCTATTATACAAATTATTACCATCCTAAATACTTAAAAATATAAGTGGGAACGTCTCAGTTATTTGCATATTCATCCGACATGATTGGTATTTCGATTGTGAATTTATGATATTTGTACCAAATAAACTGGTGGAAAATCTGCCTAGTTGAAGATATCTATCAGATACCCAGAAATGTGTTTAAAATAAGTTTAATTGGATATTGTAAAGACTTATGAATTCAAATTTGATATACTGATGACTAGATGTCTGACAAACAACATAGTTGAACTCCACTGGTCATGTTTTTTCACCAGATCTCCAATAAGTACCTTCTGAAGTCAGTCACTAGTGAGGTGAGAAAATATTTACTTAAATAATTGTCATTTGAATACACGTTAAAGTGAAATCTATTAAAATATTGCACAACTAGTGCTCAGAATACTTTACTGTAATGAAATTTATAACGAATAGAACTAATACTACTATTATTATCTACTCAATCCAGTAAGGATTATATTAGAAACAAATGGTTGCTAAGTGAAGTGCTGAATCTGTTTCCTATAAAATATTAAGTATGCCATTCTACTCCATATATATTGAGTGGTTGGATATAGTAAACAGGATTTCCTGTTCGATACCTGTTGTATTGACGGAATTGATGTTTTCTGTGGGTTTCAAATTCATATCACCCAGTTCTGCAATCTACGACTGACCTCCTATGGGACAAGGATATTAACACTGATTAACCAGTGAGTAGTGGTGAATATCACGTTTGTCTTTTCCGAATGGCACTAATAGAATTCCGTCGATCAGGCTGAAATCTGGAAATCAGTCTAGGTGACTCGATGTCGCGTACACCGTCTTAATGGCGGGTGTTTGGATGTAGTCAGCGGTAGGAAACTCTGTTTAACCAACTTTTCTTACTAGTGGGCATTAGTCATCGAGTGGGGATTATAAATCATAATGTTTATTATTGTAGCTATTATTTCATTGTTATCTACCAAAATTCTTTCCAATTTACCATTTAGTTCAAGATTTCACTTCTTGTATTGCATAAAATAAGGGAATCTATGCACAAATAAATCATAGAATCACTTCTGTACAGCTGATTTGAAATATCAAATGTATACAAAAAGAACAAAATCTTGACTTCTCCACAGGAAGTCTAATCAAAATCTAAAATAACACCCACTTCAATACTTACAGTAATAGGATGAAAACAAATAGAAATGGTTTCATATAACAAGCTATAATAGAGAGAAAGAAAGAGGGAGGAAATGAAAGGAGTAAACAATGACAAAATGAGGACAAAAGAAGTTTCCTAATGAAAAGGAATAATGTTCTTGTTTGTTTGTTAATCTTTCTGTTTGCTTCGCTTTTAAACAACAATAGTAGTAACAATTGTATGAAACACTCTTCGTTATCACCATCATTAACAAAATATCTTTTATTATCATTAATATATGACTAGTCCATATGTTTACTGGGGTAAACACATATGTACACACCCACTGATACAATCATATACATCATTACAAAGATGAAATATAGACATTGACTTTGTTCATTAAAGGGGAAAGATATGAATGAATAGGCATATTGACTCATATATACATTCTCCTTGTTATCAACAACAAATATTAATAATGACAGAAGAAACAATATAGATAGTAATGAAGTATCAAATGAGTTGAATATTCATTGACTAATCACTATTGAAGTTATCACCAAATAATTCTCGTATATTTTCTTTCAAGGTGGAGATTATTTTGCAAATTTTCACTATTTCATTTAAAAGAATGCTGAGCAACTAGATTAGAGGCGAGTAGTAGACACTTGAACCGCCAAACCATCGGCAAGAGATTGACTGAAAATCTCTCATTCCTGTCGTCTATTTAGCTACTCAGTGTTATTTTTTTTAATGAAAGATTGGGAAACGGTTTTCTTATCAATAAAAGAAACTATACACAAAATAATAAAATGATAATTAAGTACATAGTTACTTATAAGTAGCATCCTGCTATACAGCACAAATTCCGTGGGAATGATTAAGAAATTAATAAACAATCAAGTTCCAAAACAGTATATGCATGCCTTTAGTGCATATTTTGCTGTGAATTAATTACTCAGTCTATTTCATTATTAAAAAGCTTGGATATCCCAGGAAAGGAATACAGACAGTGGATATATTAGTAATGTATGAAGAGTGGAAAATCTTCAGCACTAAACAATGTGTAGAACCTATCATGTTTCGTCATCAGTTCAAGTGTCTATAACTTATCACTAAAGACTAATAGCAGACCAGTAAAGTCAGTAGTACCAGTCAAAATATACAAACATGTGTTAACATCAGTCAATGTTGACAAAAAATGTGTAGCCCAGGAAGATAGTTTTGGTTATACTACGTTCTCTTAGTGGATTGGTTTAACTGTAGAGCTTTTGTCGTCAGTCTGTATGACTCCATCTGTGAGAAGTCCTGAAAGAAGTGAGGTGTGAGATTTTCCCCACAAGTGATTAGCTAACAGCTTGTTCATTTAGTCAGGAATTTGATTGATTGTTGTTAACACTGGTTCTGTCATTTTTTGCACATTCACTTTGATTATAGAATTTTTATGTTGATGGAACAAGATCTATTTATAAATACTGAAAATTCAACCTCTTTACAGTTTCACTACTTAGATAATCTAATGTTATCTGATAAATAATTCAATTGACAAAATCAACATGTGTATTAATAATTTGAGTTATCTGCAATCAATAGCACGTATGTAGCTGATGAGAAGGCAACGAAATACATTGAATTCAAAGCATTCTACAAATGTTGTCGTTCTGGCATTATTCAAATAAAATTAATTGTTCAGCACTTGTAATGTAATTTTAGTAAGTCATTTAAATCTGAAGTTTCTAATATCGATGGTACCGTCTATAAAGACTCTAAAGGCAATCATCCTCGGGGGATGTACTTTCAATATATTTAAACAGTTTAAAAATTATTTATTCTAAACAGTATCGTATTCGCTCTATGAAAATGTATCTTAGGAACGAATAGATTAGAAACTACATACCAGCTCTATGAAATCTATGAACTGAATGCAATACTTACAGTCTTCAATGTTAGATTTTTTATAGGAAATATGGACCTTACTTAAAATGTTATACATATGATTCGGATCATTATCCATCATATTTGAGTTTAACCACAGTCTCTTACCTAAAAGTAGTTACTGTTCAACTACAAATAAGAATAAATTGAACATGAAAATCAATATATCAATTATGATCTTATTTTTCAAGAGAAATTTGAACAGGATTAAAATGTATTCCTTGACAAATAGTACAATGAAGTGATGTTGCTTGACCATATGACTGTAGCTTTACGAAGCTTTAAATGACTATTTCTTTAAAATTTAACAAGTTTAAAATAAGTGGATTCATTACAGATTGATGTTGACAGGGTACCATTGAAAACCAGGGAGCACTGAACAGCTGTTTCGTTCTAGTATGGAACTCCTCAACAGTAATCAACCTAAATTCCACCCAGCGGCATTAGTTTGACAAACACCTAACCCTACCATAGGATGTCGACCCAGTGGTGCAGTGTGTTAGGTGTTCGCCAATCTGAAACCTCCAGGACGGGATCTAGAGTAAGCATTATGGAGGAGTCCCAAACTAGGACGCAATAGCTGCCTATTTCTCTCTGGTCTTCACTGTTCTCCTCGCTCTGAGTAATTTGCTGCATCGTGAAGTAGGAATGCTTGAAAGTTAACACTTAGTCGGTGATTGATAAGAGTTATTATTTAACTACTGTACAGATCTTCATTTATGCATTGACAATTAACATAGGAAGTGGTTGAATAATTCACCTTGTTTGGTTCAACGCAAAATAATTATGCAGTTGGATTACGCAAAGCATATAGCATGACAGAAATAATTAATGTTGTCCTAATTTTCCAATGAGTAGAAATTGATACTACTGATGTTTCTTGACTTAATGTAAGCTCCTTTTTCAGGGAAGCAGAGAAAACATGGTTTGGTATGTTTGTTTTAACACAGTTTGTTGCTTCATGTAGCTAGAATTTGTAACCGCTTACTAGATCCCATAAATATCCTACTTTTGAGCTCTAAACAAAAACGAAAGAAAAGAAGTATGAATGGAGCATGATTCCATGTAGTGGAAATACGGGTATTAATCGGTTTATGTGATCCTGGGGACCTAGAAACTTTTAGAAACAATCTAAAATTAATAACAAGATCAATGATTTTTCAATCACGTTAGTGAGACATGAATAACTGGTTTTTAAGAACACTCTTTGAAGTAACTGAGTGTTTTGGAGATGGCTAAAGTTCAATTTGATATCACAAATTTGCATGAGTTAGACGAACACTAAAAATCAGGCACCATTTGACCGCTGCTTGTCCTAGAGTAGAACTCATCAGTTGTATATATCCACTATCCTGTCAGGAAACCTATAATAGTTAGACCACTGAGGTCTTTGGTTTGATGCCCTGGTGGGGTTGTAGGTGCACTGCTAAAAGTTCTATACTAAGACGAAACAGCCATTCAGTGCTTCTCTATTTTCAATGATTGTATAATTTAGACCAATTCGTAATATCAAATATAGTTTTTTTCGAAGTAATTACAGAACGCTGCATTTCTAAAGCATTATCAGCGTTTTCCTGGCTTCTGAGCACCTCATAGTTGTTCAATGTACCGAAATATGTTGAAATTGATGTTCTCTGCTGGGAAAAATATTCACAAAGACTATATATATGTTTATATATTTGATTGAACTAGTTCGATTTCCTGTGATTAACCACACTGCAGAAATTGTTCTATCAATTATGTCGCGATGCAGACACTAATTTGGGCATTATTCGCTACTAACTGACTGGTACAAATTGTAGGTCTCTAATTATGACATTGTGTTTAAATGATGAGCAAGGTCAGTTCTCGCATGATCATGGATACGCTCAGGGAAAAGTAACATCATAATAATATTGTCGAGTGTTGTAGAGATTATTACATTTGAAATTTCAGACCAAAAACTGACCTTAGCTAGATAAGCCTGTAGGTCGTGAGTACGATTTCCGACATAGTTGTAGATTCCTACTGCTCACTGAAGAGCTTCATACTGTGTTAATAAAGCCGTCCGATTCTTCCTGTTTTGAATATATGCTTAAAATAATCAGTTCATGATATGAAATTTAAACCTTTTATGTCAAATATATGTTTACAAATCTTTATAATTGTTGTTGACATAATCTTGATTATGACTACAAGTATTTATTCTCCAGAGTAAGAACCATCAAACATCCTAGCAACAACACTAACAACAATATAGAAACTAGCAACAACTAAGAGGAAAAATAATAAATTGGATTATGTCATTTCAGATTATGTCGATAGAAGAATTCCTTTATGTATGTTAATATTTTCGTTTGTTTGTTGTACAATGTATCAGGCAAATCGCTTCCTTACTTTCAAATGGTAATTATTCCATTTTCCTCCCCTCAGTCACAAGCTCCCACAAATACACATAACAAACAGACAAATAGACAAATCTAATTTTGACCTACTTATTCCCTACTGTAATGACTTTTTGTTATGATAAATAATGATAATTTGTATCAAATCAATATACCAACAAAACATTGTGAAATCATGCACAAATAACGTAGGGTGAGATGGTAGAAAATGAAACGTTAATGGAAAAGAACAGAGAATTGAAAGAGTAATTGTGAGCGAGGAGTGCGAAGTTGATGACCACAGCTAAACTTATCTATAGACAGCACCAACAAACAATAACGAAATTTAAATTTGGAGATAAACATATTTGAATCATAAGATATAATGAACAGAACAATCGGGAATTAGATACATCTATTTATATCGATCTAAGTTAAAATCATACCAATCCATTGAATTAGTTAATGAAAACCATGGCAATTATCGCTTTCACAATTTTGTCATCTTTCAAGGTGTGAATTCCCTCACAATAACATTGATGCATGTATGAAAGCCAACTAAAGGATATTCAGTGATCGATAACTTTGTTTGTCGACCCGAATTTATAAAGATGTTCAATAAATCATTCATGGCTTTATTCAGTGACTGCCGTACAGACTACATGGTTTAATTCCAATGGTCGTGAATTATCACAAGGACTTCGAAATTGCCTCATGAATCAAGTCAGTCACTAGTAAGCACATTGTGTGATGTGGTGATCATGCAGTCTGAAGTCTTGAATTATAGAATGACATTGGTTAGATAACCGCTGGAAAAAGAAGTATTAGCTAGGTGTCTCGTCATTATATAAAAACTCGCATTCATTTCCCTACCGGAGATCGAATCCAAGAATTCATTGACTGGTTGACTAAAATATGGCAACTAATCAAAAAATAGATAAGCGGTTAATTTCGAAGAAACTGTTAAATGCACTTATGCGATAGGTTCTAATACAAATAGATTGGAAGGTAATATACACCATTGGGTGAAATAACTTGTAAAACCCCCGATAATCAGAGACACCTGGACAGTTATTTTCTCTCCTCAGTGGACGATTCTAGTCGGTCCACAAATACGATTCTAAACCAGCGAATCTAACCTTGTATTTGCTGACAGAAATAAAAATTCTGGTTTTGATTCTTGATTCAATCGTGAGTGTATATTGCTGAGGAATACCACACTCAGACTAAATAGTTGTTCAGTACACATTCAGTTTTCACTTGTAAATCAGTGAATGATTCTTGGTAATACAGAAACCAAATATCTAATTTCGTCACTTCGTATTGTAGATTGAATCTCGTTTCAACTGTTCTCAACATATTCATAGATATTAGACATACACTGACTTGTTAACGGTAAGGTTGTTTAGTCGAAGTATACTACAACTAATAATAACTTAATAATAGTGTAAAAATAATAAAGTTCATTTTACCTAGCATGGGCTGAAGTGCTCATTTTTGAGACAGAATTATGAAGCCTAATGAAACTACTCGATTATCTAGTTAGATGAAGTGGGTTTCGAACCAGCAACTAAATAATCAACTATTAATACAATCTTAATTGATTAAATATGTCACAGATTGATGTCGGCAGGATACCATTGAAAACCAGGGAGCAATGGACAGTTGTTTTATCCTAGTGTGGAACTCCTCTTCAGTGAGCACCCCAGATTCCGCACCAGGGGCTTCAGGTTGACAACGAGCGCTTAATATATTCAATTTTTGAATTATTTTCCTATGTCGAAAAGTATTAACTAACTTTAAACCATATTCCCCTACATTTAAGTTGGATTGTGACTGGCAAGTGGAATCCAGGAGGCGCGTTTCATCCTATTTGGGACTCATCGGCTGGATGTACCTGCATCCCAATGTTGATGTTCACACTGGGATTCGAACTCAATCCGCTTCGTGTCAAACGCCACCGCGTTCACTACTAGGCTACTATGTCCAGACAGTCACACTTGTGCAACGGGTACATATGCAATTTAGAATAGGCTTGTATCTTCCCGTTGATTTGTAATGAACTGAAACTGGTCAGTCCATTACAAATCAACGGGAAGATACAAGCCTATTCTAAATTGCATATTCCCCTACCCTTAAATAAACATCAAACCACAAAGTAGAATAAATATTTCACTTTTTCAATAACTTAACTACTGATATACAATTATTGAAGTAGACAATTAGTGAACATCCCTTCTCTTAATTCTGATATGAAATCTACATTTACATCGTTAAAGGGGGTGCAGCATATATTTATATTCGATCACCTTTTTTAATTTTAATTATCATGTATTTCATTTTAAAAAATTCTGATGATTTTTTTTAATTTCTTACCATTGTCATTTTTTAATTGGTTCAAACTTCAAACAGCGTTTGTTTGTAACGGACACGTGGCCAATTGGTCTACACATCTACACTGTTTATTTATAAAGGAAGGGATGAAAAAATTTCTTTCTAACCAATCACGTGCTTCTAATAAATGATTATTTACTGTAGCATGATTATGGAAATTAATCTACAAGTTGAAAGTTCATCTTCATTGAAAGTTTTTTACTTATTTCTAGTAAAGATTAGCTTAATTTTATGCATGGTACTCATTACAGACAAAGCATGAACAATAAGATTAATAAAAGTAAAATTTAAAATTTTATAGATTTACATCAACTACATTACTGTCTACAATTTCAATCAGTGATATAATTGTAAGTATAGCGACAAATAGTCATTATGGTTGAGATCAAAACAATACGATAAAAGTAATACACACTGACACACACACACACACAATGAATAAAAAGATAACTCCAAATATATCGATTGTAGTAGTGACGATTAATGCGTATTACTATCTTGAAAATGAGTCATGTGAAGAGGGGTGGGTAAATGACGTTATAAATACAAATTAAAAAAAACAAAACAAGATGATACAACGTTTTAATAAAGAGGTGATTGTATGTAATCAATCCAAGTAGTTAATATAAACTCAAAATTTACCTTCATAAAAGAACATCGATCCAGTAAGATGAAATAAAGAGGTTACGCAATAGACAACAAAAGTCGACGTAATTATTTAACTATCTTATGCCATCGATGTTTTTTTATGACGGTAAATTTTATATTAACTATTTGGATGGATTGCATACAATCACCTCTTTATTAAAACATTGTGTTATCTTGTTTTTTTTTATTTGTACTTATGACATCACTCACCCACTCCTCTTCACATGACTCATTTTCAAGATAGTAATACGCATTAATTGTCACTATTACGATCGATATATTTAGTGTTATCTTCTCGTTCGTTGTGTATGTGTGTCGGTGTGTATTATAATTTTCTGTATTGTTTTGATCCTAACCACCATGGCTGTGTCGCTTCACTTACAATGGCAATTAGAATTACAGACCGTTTGTAGTTGATGAGGACCTATGAAATCTAATGAACTAATTCTATGCAACAAACTTTGTTGTTCTTGCTTTATTCAAATTTATATGGAATTTTGTTGTATTAGAACGAGTTCATCTGAAGTATCATTAGTAACCATGGTGTAGTGGATGACGATTTCATCGTGCTATTAGACGCATAGTAATAAATTCCTCCACCTGTACCAGGAATCAGAACTAAGAAATTTAAAAGTCTCAACTTTAATAAATTCATATCTTAGGGTGACGACCATCGATTAGCATCGGAAATAACATTTTCACTTCCAAAATGTTTGAAATGTGTACCACTGGATGTCAACTAAGCAAATCAAATGGTTTACCGCTTACTACAAAACCTGAAGGTCCGGAATGTAGTTCATAGAGTTGTTTTAGAACCACGATAATGAGGATGAAGTACTTTGAATGTAATTGGTTAGATTTGCTGGTGAGCTTGTGGGTGAGCACATACTAGAGTGAACAGCCGTCCAGTACTTCCTGGTTTTCACCGGTTGTTTAACTCAGTTAATTCATGTTATTAAATTTATACTAAATAGCTATACTTGATTTTTTAAATGACACCTTAACTGAATCGATCTGTGATGAATATCAAAAGTTAAACTACTATCTACTATCACGAAACAGAATAGTCAATGTTCTCGTATAAATATCTCTGACAGTGGTGACTTTCATAGTGTATGGAGTGGTGGTGGTGGTGGGGTTAAGAGTGATTGAGTTAGATGAAGTGCTCTGATCTTACGTTAATAAAAAGCCAATAAGATTAATCCCTAAGCTCCGTAATTGGATCAAGCGAAGTGATTTATTCAGATGGAAGATACACGATCACAGCCACTGGGTGAGAAAGAAAGTAAATAGGACGTACAATCAGAAAACGGTTTTCGTATATCACGTAACAGATCACTTCGTAGCGAGAAATACATGATAAAATTATGAGTAATACACTTACGAAAATATAATATCTCAGGCTAATCGACTTCCTTTTCATATTTCTGTCTTAACAGCATGAATAATTTCTCTCATAATACACATACAGATGAAACACTTTTCAGTATTTAGTGAATATCTTAGGTGCTGTAGAATTTTAAAAAATTTTTCATGTCAGTGCACTGATATCTAACTTATCTTCAGGACTAAAAGTTCACCACCCTACAGTTATTAGATGTAAAGTTGAATAGACTGTATACTATAATATGATGATCACCCCTCCAAGTTGCGATTTAAGTAATAATAATAATAATAATAATAATAATAATAATAATAATAATAATAATAATAATAATAATAATAATAGTTTTGTTCAGTATTGCGAGTGTTATTATAGTAAAGTATTCTCTACATCGATTGTTCAATGATCCAATCAATTTCTGTTCATTATTCATTCAAAATTAAAGTATTCAAAGAAAAATGTTGAAACTATTTTTGTTTTTAATCTTCCAGGTTTTCAATCCATTTTTATTCACAAGCGATTTCTTTTTGCTTAATTTCTACAATTATTTATTCATCCAACATGCATACATGTGATGTATGAATCCAAATGAGTTCATTTCTAGTTTCTTCAAATGAAACACAGTTTTCTTATATTCACCATAGTATTGTTTAATAGGTCATGAGAACATAATTACCATGCATAATTATTTGATTAAAATAAATTCAGAATGGTAATGTAAATGGTGCTCATTTTTATACACTTTGAAAATAGGTCATTCGGACATTATATCATGACCGACTAATCCAAATAGAATTCTATGTTCTGAATTATCGACAGCTTTTGATACTGCATAGTAGGATTATTCATATCCTCCACCTAAAGACAATTTTTTCCAAAACAGTGTATATTTAGCGAAACTGAATTTATTATCTTTACATTCTCAAGTTGAAGTGATGAATTTTCAAAGTAAATTTTGACTATAACTACTCATGCAATGTTTTACCGGTATAAGAGAGCGTCTTTCAGAATGAAGACAACCTATATGAAAACGGAAACTATTGATAGCATTGGTTTCTGTGTTCGATATAAATTATAGCAGAGTGAGAGAATTTACTACAATAATTGAATAAATTCACATTAATAATACGCTGATTAATATTCAGTGCGATTGTTGTTGGAACTCTTCAGTAGTGCACGTCCACAACCCCCACCAGACAATCAGGGCCCAGGACCTCAGGCTTCACGGCGAACTCTTAGTCATTAGGTCACCTAAGCCACCTTCCTACAGTTGATATTTCTAACTTAGTTCATTAGCGACATAACTGCGTAACTTCATTCATTCCCTATCGGTGGGTAACAGTCTCACATTCGACAAGGTTGAACTCTATTAGTCATGTCTTCTCTATAGAAACTCCAGGAACTAATTCCAGAAGTTAGTCACTAACGCGCTGATACTGATTGTAATTAGGTGTTATGGTGATTGTTGAGTCATGAAGTAGTTTGAGTTTGTGTTAGTCGATTCAATAACAACAGAATATTTAATATAATTTTCCCCATTTGTAAATTTGAAAAAAACAAGAACAATGAGAATAGCAGAATAGTATATCACGGTTTCTCATCTGCTCTTTTACAACTTAGAATAAGTAGTGAAAAATGTTTAACAACGAAAAGTTTGTACATTTAAACATATCCTCGTAGCTGAAGTGGTTCCATCAATAAAGAATAATAGAGGAAGTATTAATTACGAAAGGAATATACAGCATGTCCATACAGTCGAATATTTATATGTCGCGTAATTTGAATATCACAGAAAAAATCATTTGGCGATAGATCAGATGAACTAAAACTAAAAGATTACTCAATGCAATTGCAGAATTACTCTGATCAAAAAGTTAAAGTGAATAGAGTCCATATGAGATGAATAGAGAAAATGTCTTTGATAATTGTGAATACGAACGACTTTTTTTAAAAAAAGATTTAAGTTCACCATGACAATACAAGACTGATGATGGTGTCCTTTTGAATACACAAGTTAAGTTTAAGCCTTTTAATAGCAACGGCCTCCTCAAAACGTTTGGTTAGTTTTTTATGTCAAATGATTCTAAAATATCCGAGTCATGTTCATTATCAAGTAGATGATAGATGATCTTACTGTTTCAAATTGATTGTCCTCTTAGCCGTAATTTTTTGAAGAATACGCTCGAAGTTACGAACACTAACTGTCCTAATTCTTTCAATGTTACAGTTACATGCACTTAGTGGTATACATAGTTCGAGGCGAAATGAGACGAGTATTTGACTACTTTTGATTACCACGACTGACAGTTAGTCGTATAAAGTGAAACTAGTTCTGTGGCTGGATAGGCTCTTTTCTATTGGAACTTTTAATCTAGATTCTTTTTACCGGAAATCTCATCACTTTTGAAAGCAAGCTTTTTTACGATCATTCCCTCTATTCTTGTTTCCCCTTATTTAGTGATGAATTTTGCGGACAACCATTAGTCTTCAGACAGTTTTCATTTTCGCCTACTTCTAATTGGTCGTAAATATGTCCGCCAAGGTTAGACCCAGTGAGCTTCCATTAAACACTCAGTCAATTTGGAGATATAGTGTCGCTAAACTGAAATTGTGAATCGTAGCCGAATAAGGTCACTATGTTCTGATATAATTTGCATAGTTTTATTCAGTGAGATCTTAGTAAATAATCATGCACAAACATTGCCTGTTGGTTGTCAAGACATCTAGGACAGAATTGCTCAAAGATAAAGCCTAAAGTTAGACTGATTTCTGTCAATTTACTTAAATACCTAAAAGTATCGGTATCTTTGATGAATTCATGGTACCATTATTTTGTTTTGAAATGATTATTCCTACTGATACTACATTTTAAAGCAGCTGATGAAAAACTGTGAAGTACATGATTTCATACTTTTATACAATGAACGTCGTTCCTACATTTTTCCATCCACAGAATATGTTACAACTACTGACTATTAACTGATTCATATTCCGACCACTTTGTATTATAACTTTACTATAGAACCTCTGCGTATTACGACCAGTTTTCAGTAGGATCAAACTCTACGGTATTTCCGAACTTTGAATTTGCCACTTTTGATAAAAGATGCAAAGTGGATAGAATGGTAAACTAAATTTTGTAGATCGTAAAGTAATGCCGTCATTAAAACTTATCGCTAAATCAATATGACCCGAAACTAGAAATTGTAATGATTCCTTACTCATCAAATTTTATATCGGATCAGTTATTGAACATTTCTAGAGTATATGGAAAGGTGGCTAGTAGTGGAATGTAAGATTAGCGTTTGTTCCTCTTCTGGAGCTGTCAGATGACTGCACACTTTCATCCCAGTGTTGCTGTCCACAATCAGACTATAACCTAGTAGTTTTCTCTTCGAAACCCCAATGAGTCATCCACTGAAATACTGAATTCAAATAATAGTTAACATTCAAAAAGTAGGTTTGTTCCTCCATATTATAGTTAAAAGTTATACAATGATAAAGCCAATATTTTACATTATTTACCTACTGATTGATTATCTACCATATTTTGATTATTTTCGTATCCAAAGAAAAGAACTCTAATTATAATATAGGATGAAAGTCTCCAACGACGTGTAGTTAATCTTCAGAGCTATAACTTTAGAATCATTTTTTTCTTTTTCAGATTCAATTCATATCGCATATATCCAGCTTTTTTCTGTAACTCTACTTTCATAGTAAGCCATACTCACTGTAGCGTTGTACAACAGTAGTGCATTTATCAGTTTTAAGTAACTTAAAGGAAGCTAGATTTCAAGAAGTTGTATATTAGATATAAGTTGCTAGTTGACATCATGCTTAGAATTCAGCGTAGAACTCAAAGTCACCATCGTAAATTTGATCGTTGGAAAACGAATCTAGTTAAGTTTCACAAGTTTATTAGATAAATGATTTATTTAGTTAATTACTAAAAAAACCTGTATTCAACTTATTAATAAACCTATAAAAACAACTAAAATTCACTTAACAATTGAAGTATTCCATTATCTCTATATCTCATCAGCCCCCTTCCTCGCCCGCCTATATTAGTAGTGAACAGTTGTAATTGATCTTCCTTAGGTTATTTTTATTTTCTTTAAATTTTAGGACAGAAATCAGTATTCTATTGTAACATATCACGTCATGAAAATTAATAAACAGCATAGAAACTAGTCATTTTCTAAAAATATCAGATTATATTGATCATCATTAGAGTTATTTTAATCTTTGTAACATTCCATTTTCCCATTGAAACAACATGATGACAACCAATCATATGAAGTTATTTTCAAATTACTCCTACTCAAATTTTGTCAAAATGAAAAAAAGAAGATTTAACCTGTAATCGATTGGTTGATTAAATGGTTTACTTCACAGTGTATCAATTAAGTTTCTGATACAGTCCTCTTCAGTAACTTAAAAAATAATCAATGTGGTGATATATGGTAATATATAAGCAGCTTATATTTCGACATAAGCTGCTGTATAGATCGATGAATCGTGTGTTTATTACGGACTAACTTGAGAAGTATTTCTCAGAATTCAAGGGAAGACATGATCATTGAAGTTGAACCATCCCCACTGAGAAGTAAATATCACCAATAAGAGTGACCAAATGCATTGCGAATTGAATGAAGTTAAAAATGCAAATTATTAAATGGCAAATCAGTGATAAAAAGTTTGAAAGTCTGTTATGATTCCTGAAGAACCTGGGCTCGAACAGTAATGACAGCCCACTAATAAGGAATTCCATCCTAGGATGAAATTTGTGTCTAGTACCTCCTAGTTTTTCATTGTTATTTAGCTAAGTTAGCCGTAAGCTAATTCTAAGCGTGTTGTCGAGGCAATTATTTTTAAATATTAAGAGTAGTACATTTGGTGTAACCCTTAATCTTTTAGTTACTGATGTTTAGGACTGAGATATATTGTTACCGTTGACATTCGTACATTTTGATAGTGCCTGTCTCAGTGCAGCGTTGAGACATAATTTGTATTTATGCTGGATTGTCACAAATGCAAACCAAGATTGACTGGTAATTCAGTTCCATATACCTGCCACATCCCAGTATTGATGTTCACATTAGGATTCGAACTTAAAATTACAAAAACAAATTTATTAAACTAATGTGGCTCAGGGATGTACAATTCTATAATGAATAAGTACACCTAATTTCATCGGTTTACATCCCCTTCTTGATGATAATATTCTATGAGAAATCATGAAGATTTTGGGTAAATTTTTGAATCAGTCAGTAGAAACTGCAAACATCAAAGTAATGTATATGCATTTACTTAGCTTATTCACAGAGTGTATTGTAACCAGAATCTTCTATCAGATGCATTCATACACACACGTATACACATGTACATACAGTACTTGTTAGATAAAAAGGAAATTATTACTTAAATTATTCTGAATTTGGTATCGTATACACGTGTGTAATCATTAGTTTGTAAGATTACATATTTGAAGTTATAATGCTGATGACTAAAAAATAGAATGGTGAAAAACAGGATAAACAGAGAAAACCTGATCAACTTTGTTTAAATGTAAATTTAAATACGCCTAAGTGTTTATCACCACTTCAACCACCCACCTTATTTTTCTAAAATACGACGAAATGATTTTTTAGAAGCCATGTGATGATGAATATATAAATAATTTATTTGGTAATGGGAGAATATAAATTCCCTCCCGCTCTAGCAGAGAAAGAAAATGTGAATATCTTAACTTTTAGGTAATGAAAACAATAGAATATCAGGGTTTCTATTATGTGCAGTCTTCACAACACAGATCCGTTTCTGTACTAATAAATTATCTGCAGTTTATCATGTAGGTAGATAAATATAAATGCAGCTTTCATCTTGATAAACAGAAAATAACAATAATAATAAAAACTACAAAAACTACATAAATTGTTTTGCCTAGATAGGGTGGTGATCATATGTAAGGGAATTCAATAAACATGTATGATAAATGAAAGAAACTCAATGGGGAGGTGAACGCCAATACACTTAGACAAAATAAAATATTCATATGATTACTGTCATGAGATTAATGTTTATGTTATGAAGTGATTACAGTAGAGTAAACATAAAATCTATGGTCTAGTTAAAATTATACTGAATTGTTTAAATGTGACTTTATGTAGAGAAACAAATGGTAGTACACATTTGTAAGTGTTTTCATGATTGTTAATAATATGGTTAGTATTTAAGTAATTTTTCTTGTCCAGTAGCTTCTTAATTCAGTAGCTTAGTGGCTAATGCAGTTTTTGCTCTAGGTTAGGAAATCAGTACTAAGATGTAGGTGTATTCTGTTAATACATTTCAAATAGGACGAAATATACATATCCTAGATTTGATTGTTGGCCACAATCCTAACTTTAGTCTGAAAATTAAAAACCCTTCTATTCAGAATTGTACCATTAATGTTTTTTAGACAATGTACACTTCACTTATTCCATCATCAGACCTTTGATATAATGAAAAAAACTTACCTTGACGCCTAAGGACATAGTTGTTCTGAGTAGTACGATTACAGTAATAGGATGGACATATTTGGACATTATGACAATCATAAAAGATTGTTCTTGAAAATTCCAGAAAAGTGTATAGGTGTTAACAAATACTGACAAATAATCGATGTATTCTTTGAACCTTTCTGAAAAATCTACAATTAAACAGTAATGTTATCTCACATATATCGTTTGGTAAAACATCAAAGCGACAACTACTTTGGGAACATGATGATGATGATGATGATGATGATGATGATGATGATGATGATGATGATGATGATGATATGATGATGATGATGATGATGATGCTGCTGCATGCTGCTGCTGCTGCTGCTGCTGCTGCTGCTCTGCTGCTGCTGCTGCTGCTGCTGCTTCTGCTGCTGCTGTGCTGCTGCTGCTGCTGCTGCTGCTGCTGCTGCTTCTGCTGCTGCTGCATGCTGCTTCATGGTCGTTGGCAATAAGGGGACTATTACTAGGGAAAAGCAAATATCCATCACGATTGCTCTACTGACGTTAACTTTTGTAACACATGATAACTAAATATCTGTAATGAAATATGAGAATTTATTTTTGTTATTGTTGATATTATTAATTCAGAACAAAGTAAGAACAACCTTTTAATTTTCAATAGTTACGTTAACAAGATTCTTATTCACAGATGCATTATGGCTTTTCAGTGGAATCCGGTACTAGAGTCTCGTTTTATTTGGGGAATTGTCAGCTGGATGTACCTCTACCCATGATAATATTCACACAGCGATTTGAAATCTGTTCGTGCATATCCCGAATAGGACAAAACATGACCCTTGATTCTATTTATCAGTCATAATCCAGTTTTGATCATCTTGTAGATCAATACCTTGTCGATGTACGCATAACATCAGTGACTGATCACTTTCAGATCTTAACAGCATCTATGGGGAAAATACAGACATATTCAAATGAAAATTCATATTGTTGATAATCACTTGTTCAGTCAATTTGTCAAAGATAACCGAAAGTATAAACGTTCGATTGTCTTTTGTATATAGGGTGGGTAGTTAGATGGCAGGCAGTGCTGATAATAGTGATGGTGACATAGAATTTTGAAAAGCATTCTATTTTCGTTTTCAGCAAAACATTTGTATCAGCGTTAAACTTTGAAGGACAAACAATTTTGTACGAATAATTTGTCAGTGTACCTGTGTGTGACTGTGTACAGTAAATGAAATTCGCTTAGTTAAGTGTATTTATTTGTTAAATCATTTATCAAGTAAAATGATAAGAGATTGAAATCATTGTACCTGTGTTGATCAATACAGTATACATATAACACTAGTTACAGGACAGTTGAAAGTATAAATTCACAGATTGTTTATTTAATCATGAAAACAAAGTGTTTCCTTGATTAAAACTGCTTCCATTTTCATGGGCGAGTATGTGTACGCTAAACATCTTGTTTACTTCATGAGTTATTTTACTTAATACAAAAAAATGTAACTAAATACTTTATGAGATTTGAATAAACATGATTATATACACAAGTATGCATTAGTGTGTTAATAGAGGACTTGCGTATAGGTATGTGTGCCATATGTACATATGCAAGTGTCTATTGGTGTACATCTGTTGTAGTGGTTTAAATAATAGTTTAGGTAAATACTTATAGAAGTATACTTTGAATATGTCCATATGTAATTTAGTGGACATTGTGAAATCCGAAGTTCTATATTACAAACTGAACTTAGTTAGGGAACAACTGAACACCAACGAGAACGGCATCTATGCTTCGTTATAATAATGAACCCCTCGTTAGTGTATATCTACTGTGAGATGGTTAGTAAATTGTTAACCACTTTGTTTATGTAGATAATAAGCAAACTGGTTACTATACAAAGATATTATAACATTTGACACAGGAGTACTGTACTAAATATACCTTCTTACAACTTTCTGATTTATCTATTTAAATCGGTTATTAATCGTAGAACTGAAACTCAAACAGAACCGTTAATAGAAGAATAGCCTTAGGAAACATTACCGATGTTCATCGATTACTAGTGCTGAGGTTATCCGCAAAATTTTCTGTATTCATAGAGAATATCACATATGTATTTCGATTCATTTAGCAAGGGGGAAGGGGGGGGGAGCGTACTGCTTTAGAATTTACATTTTGATACTTTACGTTTTATTGTATACACAATCCTATAGAAGGTAGTTCCAGATAATTTCAGTAACTGAAAATGAAATCGTTAATGTGAATTACACACTCATTTAATAAATTAAGAGAAAGACCATCAAAGGTTGTTAGTGCTGCAATCTTTGGATCATTGAAATCGTCACATATACTGTCAGTTATTAAATCAGAGTAATACAGTATTATATCAATTTACTACATTAAAATAACGATTAATCCTGGATAGAAAGAACTTCAACTTGCTTTAATTTTTCCTAATAAAACTACGCACAACACAACTACTTCTACCAACAATAAGGTAAGGTAATACAATAAAGCTATTGCATACAACAAGCATTAATTAGCCAGCTGTGTTAATAATCTTCTGTTGTCATGACAACAGATTACAAGTAACTACCTCTGTTACAATCATGTAGATGATTTGATAAATTTACAATCTATCTCGTTAGTATACTTAAAATCATGTTCTGCAACTAGTGCTACAACTTGAATAGTTAAACTTTCATTTAATACGGACAAATATTCGTATATCATCTGTCTGTATTTCTAATTTCTAGACTTCATTCTATTGATTTTTCTATTTCTCTAGCTGTTATATATATGAAAAGTTACTGTCTGTCTATCCAAATGGTAACTAAGTCATGGCAGCATGATGCAATTAAGATTGAAATCACACACACACACACATACAAGTATATAAATGTATGATTGTATAGGCCTTAAAAAAAATTAAAAAATTGATACAATCACAGGGGAAATATTAGTGTTTATGATCAATTATCGACAGATGAAATCATTCCTTATTTTATTACTTCCCTGTACCTGAGGTAAATGTCGAAAAATTCTATTAAGAAATATTTATTTGTATATTTGTAAAGAAACACTGAAAATGAGATTGAACAAGGTGTACACTGTCCATATTTGTTCTTCAATTGTTCCAGTTTACTCTTTTTTCAGTTTTATACCATTAAATTACAAATGTAAACCGTTGGATAATAATTAAGTTATTTGAAGAGTAATCGCTAACCAAGAGGTCTGATAGTTTGGGGGCTGAATCCTTGATGAGACCATAGATGTGTACTGTCATTTAAGAGTCTCATATTAAAACAAAATGTTATCCATATCTTTTTAATTTTCAGTGGTTACTTCAGCTAAAATTCTTCTTTTGATGCGAAACTGCAATAAACTTTTATCAAGTACCTAAACTATAATAAATTCAATATGACATTTATGGTTTCACTATTTGGAGGTATGCACTTAGATATGAATAAACTGATCTCTGGGACAAGCATATGACTATTAATAGAATCCTGTGATTTATTAACATTTATAAGAATACCTCCCGTGAAAAGGTAATTTTAGAATGGGTTTTCAGATGAACTGGACAGTATTCTCGTACTCTACAACCTGAACACAATATCTGAATACTATGGTGTAGCTGTACAAGTATCATGAACCTTGGTGGATCATTTGCACTATAATCAAGAATTATTTCTGATCAGTGTGGTTGTCAAACAATTGTAACAGCATGAAGAGTTTATTTCTGACCTTCCTTTCAATGACCCATGCATTATAATAATTTAATAATATTCCTATTAGAGAATCACCATAGATAAATGAAACCAGTGACCAATGAACCAGTTTGTACATGTATGTTTAGGAATATCTACCAGAACAATCGAAAACCATCACTAATATTCATAATGAACTTCCAAGTACTCGGGAATATTTCTGCTCCATATGTCAGTCACAACTTACACTATATTCGAGTTATAACATTGTTACGTGGACTAGCTTAAAATATCATAAGAACCCACGTAGAACTTATGGTGAAATATAACTATATTGTTGCCTAAATCAAATTCATCGCATGTATGAAATTAGTCATTAATTTCTTTCGACTGTTTAGTCCTCAGTTAGGGAAGTATTGTCTTATACGTTATGTCCTACCTGATAAACCCATGTGTATTGATTAATTTCATTGTTATGAAATATTATTTTCGAAGTTACGTAGTGTTATCAATAGCCGAGGTTGTCCTCAACGTTAGAATGTTCACGACATGTACCGTATCCTGTACTTTCAGTGGGTTTTTCGTTCATCTAATAAATGACGCATTTCAGAGTTAAATTTTCATTTCCAGGGTTATCCGCAACAGACTTATATGCATTTGTTACTATAGCTCAGTCATCATGCTCCCATAGTTATAGTGAAATTCAATATTTGAAATGAAATCTTCAGTGAAAACCTTACTCTAGTATGTAGCACTTACCAACTAAATAGACAGAAAGTGATCGATGCAATACAATTGGCAAACATTAAAAACGCTCCCGGTAACTTTAACCGTTATCAGTCCATCGAAATATTTTTAATTCATTAATTTTTCAAAAATGTGATAGAAACATTTTTTTACAAAAAAATAAACACATTTAGCAGTATTTACAACAATAACCACCAATGATTTAATGAATAGTATTGAAACGATACACCTGTTACAGGTGTCTTCTTAAACAGAAAACAATGAATTTTTAATGTGATTAGATTTTATATAATATTGTTGAGGTATTTTAGAATAGGCTTCTATCATCCCGTTGATTTGTAATGGACTGAAACTGGTCAGCAGACTGTGTCTGAGTCCCAGTGTGAACATCAACATTGGGATGCAGGTACATCCAGCCGATGGGCCCCAAATAGGACCAAACGCACGTCGTAGATTCCACTTGCCAGTCACAATCCAACTTAAATATAAATTGTTGAGGTAGTTTTTATGGCTTAAGTTAAATTATGGATTAGGTGTCTTCTGTGTTCATCACCAAGACACTACTTAAATCATTCATGTAGTCAAAAAACAGAAAAAACATTCAATGATCCATGTATATTTCCAAAATATACAGTTTGTCCTATATGACCGTTTTTATATATGGCGTCCAAAGTTTTTCGTTGTAAAGACTGTTAATGATGGAAATGTATGTATATGTCCTTTAATTTTTCCTATTTCTGATGCTAGATGATTGTAGGTACTCGATGGAAAATATTGGACTTACGTGAATCTTCAATCATTAAGTAACTACTACTCCCGAATGGTTCAATATTAGGTCGCTTAATTTCACATTGCAACCGTTAACACTAATGTATTTGGACAGCTAATGATTTCCAATAAAACTGAGGTGCAGACCTTGATGGTGAGTGCTGAGCAGCACAAAAATTAAGCGAAGTAGAGTTCTCTGTTGACTAAGCCTACACAACCTAATAACATTAGCATAGCACAATCAATGCTGATTTACGTAAACTAGTGGTCACATTACAATCTCAATGATATTAGCTGCTATTTAAAGATCAATGGATTTTTTTTCTGTTCTAAATAAAGTATTTTCGTGGTGACTTTTTGGTGAACCTGGAAAAATAAAGCCTACTTTTAACCGACTCTGATTTTTTGTTTCATTTAAGCATTTGATATATTGGTTACTGACTATCAACAACATTTTTATCATTAACTGGAAGTGATCAGTAGTAGATTAAAGGAAGAAAATGACACTCAGTTTCATCCGTTTATTTAAGGATATGTTAACAACTGCACTAATTCAAGTTTCAAAAAAATATTCATAGAAGATTTCATATGACTCTCATTATCAGTCGAATGAAATGTAGTTAATATTATGCTTGAAACTGTAATTTTATATTCTAATCTGTATATTGATTAAATAGTGTTTGAGAAAACAGTTTCTTATGAACCAGATTTCTGATATGGTTTGTACTTGAAGGTTTAAATATCGACTTTTCAGCTACTTCCTAGTCATGTTAAATCATTTACTCTTCAACTGCAAAAAGAAAAGTGTGAGGCGTGAAGTATGGAAGAATATTTGATTCAAAGGTTAGTTTTTGTGCTGAATACAAAGATTCTGGAAAACATGCTGGAATCAATAACAAATTCAATAGATATACAAACACAACAACACAAAAAATGATCCTTCATTCTAGAATTTTCTTGAAACTTATAAAAGTTGTCAATTTGTCAAAGTACTTTCAGCATTTCCCTGGCTTCTAAATAATTTTTTTCTAAGAAATGTGAAGACTTTCTAACAGACTAGGTGTTTGAACTGGAGCTGAAAATAAAAATCCTCGGACTCCAACTCAGTGATTTGATAATAAGTATCACGATGGCCTCATGAGAAATAGAGCTTCTAGATTTGATATTGTGTAAAGTGTTTAGATAGGATCAGTACTGCTGTCTTACTTTCAATAATTCTCCAACTGATACAATGCACAATTCGATAACACGAATTGGTTTGAATTAGACAACCATACTAGAACAAAACAACTGTCCAAGCATCCTGGTGATAAATGGTTTTCTAAATCAGACCTATTTGTGATATTGAATTAACACACAGGCAGTAACCACAACACCCAACTATGATACGAGTTAATGAATACGTCTTTAATTGTCTTACTTCTTATGTAAAAATAATTATTACTCAATATTCTAATGTTGTATTAGATATCATTACCTCTCTTTTATAACATGCATAGATTGTACATTGGTATGCATCGTTGAATGCTACTCATCCCTTTACTCTTTATTTTTGCTGTTGATTTGAATACACAAATTTTAAATCACAACTCACTTAAGTATCTTGAGACTCAATCAGCTAATAAATGCCTGTTACCCCTGGTGGAGAACAGGACGACGACCACCATTCACCAACCAATCTCGTCCTGCACTCTCCTTCTTCTCCAGTTCTTCCCAAGTACTATTCATTCTATTCATATCTGTTACCGATTCCCAACGCAATATATTCTTCAAACTTCCTCTCTCTCTTCACTCTTCAGAATTCAAAGTTCGTGTGTCTTGTGAAGTAGTTTGATTATTTTCTCAATGTGTGTCATATCCACACAAACTCCAGTGTCTCTTTCTAATTTCTTCCTCAACTGGAAATCGTTTTGTTATCTGGAACACAAGGTGGTTGTTGATGGTGGTCTGGCCAAATGATTCGAAATATCTTGCACAAACAACTGTATATAAATACTCATATCTTTCGAATAATACATGGTTTTCGTAGTTCTCTATACAATTTTCAGCTCCATTAGAATAGAACTGTCTTCACATTTATATTGAAAATTCTGATTTTGATGTTGGCTGACAACTAGTTTGAGTTGCATATATTTTTCAGTTGTAGAAATGCTGCTACTGATATTGGTATACTAAATATCAATCTAGAGTACCTTAACCTGGAAAAGAATTTCTAAATCAACTGACACAATTCGATAACCCTACAACCTACTTACATGTACCCTGACTACATCTGATTATCGTGCCAAGGCAACTAAAAAGAGCGCTCTCACTTGCAGTTATCTCATTTATTTATTAAAATAGTATTTTGACTATACTTATTATTTTCCTCTTGTAATCTACAGTATTAGCGACTCATTCATAGTTGTCTAGATTTACTAACATTTCTTATAAAATGTTTCATTTTCGTACACACATCAAACTGATTATGCTCGAGAGTTGGTTTAGATTCTATAAACAATTATGGAATGGATAACTTTCGTTGAAATGTTTACTCTGAATTAATCAATATTTGAAAGTAAAGAACATTATCTGTCTATTTCTGTATATGTCTGTGTACCGATCTTTTCAATTTAATATGCCTAGTATATAATTATCGGTTTTGTATATTCTTCTATAGTTCAAGAGAAAACTATTTGTATAGAACGATATATGCCAAAAATAAAAAACTAATTGTTAGCTTACTTTTGTTACTAGTTCAAAAGTGTGACGGATGAAGTCACACATACATGCATACATACATATATACACTAAGTATTGATGAGAAGAAACATGAAAGAATAGGCCTTTTTCTTATTTCGTGATTTACATTGTGAAATTAAAGAGGGTGTAAACGTGGAACATTGGATAAGCCGATTTATTGGTAACCAAGGCAACGCACTAGTTACAAGTCCTAATAGGTCTAAGTTTTTTAAAATCTCTGATATAGTTATTTATTTCGTCCATTTATGTGTGAGTACTACATATCACCGTATAATTTACGTCAAAGATGTCGTCTCAAGCTCTTAGTTCTTGCATTTGTTTACAGTATTTCGGGTTGTGCTACTATGAGCGAGTGCCTAATAAACAACTAGAAAAGTGACAGAAAGTGTTTGATATGACAAATTTAATGAATTTCAATAATAATGTGGAATAACATCAACTATAAATTTCATAACAAATACTTCGTAATGACTTATCTTCAGTATGTATTTGCAATAAAATGAAACAAAATTACAAAATGTGAACTGATTGGAAGTCGCTTGTAGATCATTATATATAATAGACTACCATTACTATACATAAATATATTCATTCATTGAATCTTTTTAATTGATCAATGTATGTTAAGTAAATGGTGTTAATGTTAAGCGTTCCGTATGAGTACTCAATGTGGATACTCACTACTTATGAGTCATTACTAGGACGTATCAATTGTTCATGTTCTTTTAGGATGAACATCTGAAATTTAAGTGCAAATTAATTATAAATTTGTAATAGTTACTAATATTGTGCCAAGAGGATTTCATTCACCGTAACCTAAACATGCAGAAATGAATACTTGAATACAGTCTAATGTGCTATTAGGTACAATACACTAATAATTAAATAAACACCGTAACTTTTTTTTAGTAGGCATCATCAAAAGTTAAATCATATTTGTCAATCAGTTGACTTATCATTTTGTACCCAAGTATGTCGTACAATATCCTGATATGATGACTACTCGAGTTGGATAAGAATTTTGATTTCTCTTTGACATTCAGCTAAATAAACAATAATCTCTCATCTGCATCATCCTGTCATTGAATGATACCAACATGATTTTATTATTATTATTTTTAAAATTAGTCTTTTTAATCAGTCACTATATCATTTGTTTATTTATGTGACTGTTTTGAATACTTAAAGTGAAAATGTAAGTATTCCAATAATAGTATATTCAGAGTATTCACAATTTGAAGACTTTGAATAATTCACATAATAATCATGTTGATGGTAAGAAAATGACTGACAATGAAAATGACAAAACTGACAAGTTGACAGTCAATCATTATCTGTTTACGTAAAATGTATCTCTATTTATTACAACTTCATTGAGGTAATAATTTAAGTGAATTCTATGTACATTTCGATTTCACACATTTTGCATACTAAGTTATTCATTATTATAATGTATTGTACTACTTACAGTAAGTATAGACTACTAATCAGTTATTAAGTGTACAGGAAAGTTTTAGAAAACTAACCGAAGCTATCACTTTTAAATGAATTTGGTTTCAGGTCGTATAATTCTCTGTTCAAATATGATAATTTATTTGGCCTACATAAGAAGACAAGTTTATATTAAATACTTTTTCGTCATCAAGTCATATCAACTTGGCATTAATTGAAAATAAGCGAGCTTAAAATGACTATTTCGTATAGATTCCAATCACATTAAAAGTTCAGATACAAAACTCCAAGATAAAACCTAAGTTGTGTGATAAGAACATTTCATTCTGAATCCCATGGTGTCAAGTGATGAGAGGTAGCTAGAAAGAAACCTTATCAAAACTAGATTTCGAATCAGTTAGCAATCGATGTAAGGCATAATTGTAGTCCTCAGAAAATGGATATTAATCATAGAATGCGGACTATCATTACTCAGTTTCCCAATCCAATAATGAGTGTCAGGCTTGCATGAAACCGTGGTTAACGACAGTATTCTACCTATTACTTCTCAGTATTTGACACTTGAAGCATAATATATGCGATTTTAGATTAATTAAAATAGTAATTATCTTTAAAATTATTTGACGGAATTCCACCTGGATTACTGACTACTTAAACATGACAATGATCATTACTAGGAGGTCAATTATTACGATT
This sequence comes from Schistosoma japonicum, assembly GCA_025215515.1. NCBI lineage: Eukaryota > Metazoa > Platyhelminthes > Trematoda > Strigeidida > Schistosomatidae > Schistosoma > Schistosoma japonicum. The sequence continues at coordinate 11,790,545 of CM046066.1, forward strand.
CCAGTGGTCACGAATTTGTAGTTGGTTGTGAATCTCGTCAGACATGACTTCTTGTTGGGAATGACAGAAACCCATACCGAAAGCGTCACTGCTGAGGCAGCACATATTGTTTCACATAGTATTTTGTGAATGTAATCCCCTGTAGGGTACACGTAATGCACTATCAATATGCATCAAATGAGACTAAACAGCGGTACACATGTTTTTGACTACTTAACTTCCCATGGCTGAAGTATATCACTTTTTATAAACAAGGAAGTTGTTGGCAATACTTTGACCAACCAGTACTCATAAGAAATTCCAAACATAATTCCATAAAACAAATAAATATGTTTTCATTATGTTGATTACAAAATTATTCAAACTGTGGTCAGTTCTATCAATTCTTCATGAAACCTCACGAAATTTAAGATGCCGTTTATTCTTATGAACACCACTTATTTTCTATATACTGACCCGAAAACAAATTTTCTTATCATACTTCCAGCTTTAAATTTCATGTTAGATGTTTTTGTATAGAAGATATTTAGAGATCTAGGAAATCATTAGGTAGTCAATGTATAAGCATAACCTAAAGGATAAAATAATAATACGTGTACGATGGATCATTTAATTCATTTACAAGATACGTGATAACTTAATAGCAGATATGTAACTGACAAACTAGCAAAACCAATACATATCAATAAGCTAAATACCACTTTCATTGAAAATTTTTGTAGGAAGTGAGTTTAGGGTGGTAAATGAAATGTCATCATAATTTGTTGAAAGTATTCTAAAAGAAAAAGTCATGTGTAAAAGGACTGTAAACTTAACTTTTTTTTAATTAGTAATATTGCTGAAAGACAGAAATCAGGATTTCACATAAGGAATGTGTGAAAAATTATTAGTTAACTTGTAGGAAGTGGATTATAATTGAGAAAGCACCATGGTAGAATTAGGAGTATTCACATTCATCGATTTCTAATTTCAGTCAAGTCATGATATAGTGCAACAATAATTTAATTTTGGTGATTATAATCGTTTCATTAACGAAATACGTAAATTTCACTCGTCATGACTTCCTATTAAAACATTAAAAATTTATAATGAATTTTTGAAATCCTTTTAATTATACCGCTTGGTTGGTTCATAAATGTGTAATAAATGTGTTCCTTAATTACTTTGAATGTCTAAATTTTACTACCAAAAGTATCAAGGGATATGATTACCACCATTAGAAAACACGACGTGAAGTAGCAATTTTTAGTACGTTCACTAAAACAAACCCACTTCATGAAAATAGTTTGTTACGAATGTCTTTTATGAAGAATGACGAATTTGAATTTGACATAACTAAAGAACCTGAATTAGACAATTGGAAAACGGTAAATATTATTTCACAACTGTCTCGTCTTAGTGTAGGTTAGTTCGATAGAGTTCGCCTATGTACACACTATAGATCGAACGTGTATTGTAAATAAAAAGTAAGTGAAGCTAAGGAGAGATTGTAGTATTCTGTTGACTATTCGAATGAATGGATAAAAAAGAACCGACTGACTAAAGTCCTGGTAATTTTAGAAAATTATACAAGACGATTATAGATAGGTCAGAAGTTATATTTTCATTACAGATATAATCTGTTTTGTTTCTTATCATATACAGGCTGGTAAGAATAAACAATAGTATAAATATTTTTGTTCTTGTTCGTCACAGTGACCAGTGTTCAGTGCTAGTGAAAACCAGGGAATATTGAATAACTGTTTCGTTCTTGTATAGCAGTCCTTAGCAGTGCGTACAAATGATTCTATAGAGTGTCGAAACCAGAGCCTTTAGATCTCGTGGTAAATGGTTAACCGTCAACACTGCTTGACCGGCGTCAAACTGCGGAACTCTCACTTCAGACATCATGTGATATAACATGACAGTCAGTTGAAATTCTACCACCGATTGCCAACCCAGTAAGGCCATTATTAAAGTACTTACTTCGAGATATGGAGGTCCTGGCTTTGATTCCCTGGTTGAATCGAGGGTGTACATTGATGAATAGTTTATTACTAGGACTAAAAGCTATCAATTGTCCCATGGTTTGGTTGGTACTCAAACGAGACAAATCTGTGACTAGTAGAAATAACAAAAGTAAACACCAGTGTTCACAAACCACTTTACCCATACAGTATGAATATTTGAGGAGGGAGGAGGGGGTAAATAGTTACATTCGGAGGATATTTATCAATTTTTAGTTATGTCACTAGCGAGAAATTTCCAATGTGGTGATCTTTATATGAAGCGACATATTATCTACTATAGAGCCAAGGAAATGTTTGTCTAGTTATTTAGCACTGATCAAATTTTATCAAATAAGTTCCAACGTAGCCATCATTTTGCATAAAAATTTATTGACTGTTGCCTGAAATCTCACTGGGAACACTAGTTTCCTCGAGAACGTGAACATGCTATATTTACCATTTTCATCTAAGAGGAAACATAATTCCAACATGAGAAATGTGAACAGTACTTACTAGAATCATGATAATAGCAAAACTTACATTCTTCAGTCCTATGTACTATGACTAACACCACGTACTTTACTGACTACTTACGAAATTTGACTGTTATCCCCAGGTGGTCAGTTTGCAATTAATTTTCATGTTCAAATTTACCATTTTTTCTGCCTTAATGTTTTATATCATATATCAATTGAGTTAGGTAAACACTGAAAACCAAGAATTCCTGAATAGCTGCTTCATCCTAGTATAGGACTCCTTAGAGGTGTGTAAACATGTTCCAACTGGGGATAGAACAGAGAATGTCTGGCTTTGTGGAAAATGACCAACGTTTAGGCTGCTGAGCAGGCGTCCAGTGGTTTACGTTTTTAACCACAGAAACTACTTTATAAAAGTGGGGATTATTTAATATAATCATTCAGTTCATACTGATATCATCATAACATTATTGAATCCGCCACCACTACAGCGTCATGTCACAAGTATAAATGAAAAAAATAAAACTTTTTTTCACCAAGTGAATAACTACTCACAAGTAGGTCGGGTAAGAATGACTTCAACGAAATCGATCTCTAAAGATTTTTATTTTATTAAAGTTAGTATGAGACACATTCATTGTATTCAAGATAACTAAATGATTCAGTTAACAAAGTTTACTATTTGAAACCTGTCTAAGGGAAACTGCTGTAGAAAAGTCCTAGTACAGAATGGAAACAACAGTATTCAACTAAACTTTTCTATGAGAAGATTAAGTAAGTATTATCTAAATGGCTGAGTCGAACAATTAACCAAATAAATTAAATCTATAGATGCTAATAACTGTTTGTTTCTATTTGGATTACCACTGAAAACCAAGGAGAAATAGGTACTTGTTACTAATTAATAACAAACTCTTCCGTAGTGTGTATTCTCGACGGCTTATGCTGAGTATGTCGCAGTGGTATTTTGTCTACTCGGAAACTTCAATGCCGTATTGAAATATGTTACGAAACACAACCTTCAGCCCTGATTTGTCTGACTCCATGTAGTTGAATTAGCTAAGTGGTAACTATCTCAAATCATGAAACTGAATGGAACAGTATCCAATCCACCATAGACGATTAATTCCTTCAAATTTCCATGTATACCAGTACTGATGGGTTTCAACATGTATGAAACTTTAATGAACTATCGTCTTGACTACTCCCTATCTACTTATCAATAACACAATGCACTTGATTTCGATTCACTTAGACTAGTGGCGGCATTCCATTTTGATTGATGGAATTTGATCACTATTGAAATATGATATTTATCACTAACCAGTGACCAATCAGTTTTTTATATCTCAGTCGTACTTTAGGTCAACCGTGCCCCAATCCCTTCGGTTAAAATATCTAAGACAGTAAACTGAATGGAAAGCAGCATTTCTTTTAAGAATGAAGGTGAACCTCTATGAGGAATGCCTGGTTTCAAGAAGGCTAAGTGAAATAGAGTCTCATGTAGACTACATTCACCCACCTAATACTAAGACAAAATTTATTTGATAAATATTTAAATGTTTTTCTTACACTCAAAATCTTGAGTTGTGTCAATCAACAAGGGTTAATGTAATGACTAATGAGTTGGACTGTAAGCATAACTCTGTGATTATAGAACTTATTCAGAATCGATATAGTACTGATATAATGTTTGGATAATGCGAGAACGACAACATTTGTAGAATACTTTAAATTCAATGTGTTTCGTTGCATTCTCATCAGCCACAAACATGCTACTGATTACAGATAACTCAAATCACTAATACACATGTTGATTTTGTCAATGGATTTGTTTATCAAATAACATTAGAAAATGATTTTTATTTTTGACGCAAATGTGTATAAACACTGGTGATTATTTTCGAATTTCATACTAATTTATGATCATTGGTGTTAAACAATTGCCTAAAATAAATTTAATGTTTAAGCTGACTTAGTTCTCTAATGAAGATTGATTGTTGAAGGTGCTTGTTTAAGGATCATGGTCATATTTAATGGCAGCCCACGTGACAAACTTCTCTTAAACAGACTACTGTTGAACGAATGAAACATGTAGTGTACGCTCAACTTCACGATCATCAGGTCGGATTCCGTAAGAATCTATTATGTACCGAACAATTCTCGGCACTACGGATCACTGCTGAACAATCAGTTGAATGGAACTCATCACTTTACATCAATTTCCTCGACTACGAAGAAGTATTTGACAGTGCAAACATAAAAATATTATGTAGTTTTCTTCGACCTTATGATGTACCTGAGATGGTAGATAGTCAGTATCATACGGAATTATTACGACGGACTATACTTCAAAATAATGCATGAAAGATACCTCACAGATTCATTCGAAGTGAAGACCGGTATCAGACAGGACTACCTGATCTCGCTCTTTCTTTTTATGCTGGTGATTGGCTGCATTATGAAGCCACAACATCTTTAGGGGAACATGGTATACGGTGGACGACATGAATACAACTAGTCAACTTGGGCTTTGAAGATGATCTCGTAATTCTTTCCCACACCCATCAATAAATGCACATGAAGACGAACAATGTAACATAAATCTTTACAGACAACAGTAGGCCTCAACATACACAAATGGTAAAGCAATAGCCTTGGAAACAAAATAATAAGCGCCGACCTAATTACACTTGACAGAAACTCTGTAAGGTATGGAAACTTTCAACAACTGAAAAATATATGCAACTCAAACTAGTTGTCAGCCAACATCAAAATCAAATTTTTCAATATAAATGTGAAAACAGTTCTATTCTATGGAGCTGAAAATTGTATGGAGAACTACGAAAACCATGTATTATTCGAAAGATATAAGTATTTATATACAGTTGTTTGTGCAAGATATTTCGAATCATTTGGCCAGACCACTATCAACAATGACCTTGTGTTCCAGATAACAAAAAATTTCCAGTTGAGGAAGAAATTAGAAAGAGACACTGGAGTTTGTGTGGATATGACACATATTGAGAAAATCACCAAACTGCCTCACAAGACACATGAACTTTGAATTCTGAAGAGTGAAGAGAGAGAGGAAGTTTGAAGAATATATTGCGTTGGGAATCGGTAACAGATATGAATAGAATGAATAGTACTTGGGAAGAACTGGAGAAGAAGGAGAGTGCAGGACGAGATTAGTTGGTGAATGGTGGTCGTCGTCCTGTTCTCCACCAGGGATAACTGCCATTGATCGATCGATTGATAATTGTGTAGATCAATATTAATAATCTCATTATCGATAAAGATGTATTAATTAAGGAGTCTCTCTATTATTCTTTTTATTGCTATCGTAATCATCACTATAATTAGGTATTGTGGTTAATGCTAAAATTGAAATTTTCTATTATTTATTGATTATAGATGCATGACATTCGAAAACTACGAAGAATTAAATAGCAATTTCATCCTAGTGTGGGAGACTGAAGAAGTACTTATTCACGATCCATCTGGCATGGAACCTCGAACCTGCAAGAATACCTATGAACGTTTAACTCTTGATCTGATATTCAAAAATTGAGATCGCTAACTCAAATCGATTCGCGTATGTTGCTCAATCTTACACTCGACATGGTCAACGTTTACCCACTAGTGACAAACTTCCAGAAGTAGATTTCAAGCAGTGGATAAAGTTGAGAGTTATATGGCAAAATGATATATTAGAAATACCAAACACTGAACATCAGCTGAGAGGTTTAAAAGTTAACTACCCACCTCGAGTCCTGAAAGTTTTGAGTTCTATCTCTTTTGAGGACATAGGTGCACACTACGCAGCCACCTCATCCCAAGAAAAGTGAACCCTGGTTTTCAAACGTATAAATGATGTCAGTCAGTTGTATACAGCTTCAAATTCATTATTATATGATATACGCTGAATTCATGTCAATTTTCGTACGTCAATCATAAAAATTAAGATCACATTATTAGATAGTTATATGTCAATACTACTAGCATATTCCATGTATACATCAGTATAACTTTGTGTATGAATATGTTGTCATATGTAAATATTCCACTACATCATAGTCTTAAAATTGTCTTTTCTAAACTCCAGTAAACATGGTATATTTATTTGTATACATTCGCACTTTGCATGTTTTAGTGTGTATGAAAATACACAACTTAATCTCAGTTAGGAAGTAAACAGGACAGAAAGGATACAAAACAAATAGTAAGAATAACGAATTTACATGCTTTTATGAAACGCTATCAAGTAGTCACGTTTCATACATACGCTGTATCAGATTGTTTATCGGAACCAAATAATTTGATAACCAAGTTTGCGAATTTTGCACTGAGGCTTTAGGTGAATGTCAACAATCGAAATGAAGCCATATTCTTAGGATTCTTTCCAGTTGCGATTTATCATCAAGAGCATTTTACAATTTCACTGAAGTGTTATTACAGTGGGGACCTATTTGGTTAGTTGTAAAATCTTCATAACGCAGTTGGGAGCTAAATTTCTCACTTGAATGATTCTAAATGATTACATTGGGGTTGTGCTAGTGGTTATCTTGTTCTCATTTTATCTGGCCTTCAAGTCACTTCATTTAGTTGCTGACCGGATACCTATGAATGGCTTTGAACCTGCTATTCAAATTGAAGTTGGAGGAGCACACAGTTAACTTCTAAAAGATAGTATAGTTCCCTACCTAATATTTGTAGAATGATTTAATCATTGCCTCGATATAGCGAATTATTAAATTAATTTGTATTGTGACAAATTAAATAATACTTGTGAATAATCGCTATATCGAGGCAATCCGCACAGGATGCACATATAGCAACAGTGACTGACCAGCTTCAGTCTATAACAAATCAATGGGAATATACAAATTCATTCTACTACCAATTCGCCCATTGCACAAACGTGACTGTCTGGACTCAGTAGTCTAGTGGTGTACGTGGTGGCGTATGACACGAACCGGACTGAGTTCGAATCCCACTGTGAACATCAACATTGGGATGCAGGTACATCCGGCCGATGAGTCCCAAATAGGACGAAACGCGCGTCCTGGATTCCACTTGCCAGTCACAATACAAATTAAATAATGATTTAATCGGTAGATTTCGATCTATGATAATGGAAAATATAATCATGGTTATAAACCACTGATCAATCAGTATCAGTGGCACAATACTTTTCTTTTATATTAAATATTCATGGTATGTATCCACTATATTCACAAACTTTTTGATACATCATTTATTTAATCGTTCAACTATCGACTTGCTAACAGAAACCTTGTTCGAAGTTTTATTTCGCTGAATTTTCATACAGTTAACAATCAGTGCGAAGTAAAAATTGAAGTGGTAATTGCAAGGTTGGTTAATTTACTAAAACAGGTGGGGGCAGTATTTACAAGTTTATATGTTAACTTGGCAATCAAGAAGATTATGAAATGCATTCTCTAAAAGTATTTAATGACTGTAGTTGAAGTAATTTTATATTTTCATCAACTTTTAAAGACATTTTTAAGGGCTGTCCTGACCTGTTAACACTTTATATTAATTGAACTGGTTGGTTACTATTATGTTTGAAGAACATTACATTGACGAGTGAACATTATCTGAAGAATAATTTTGTAAGCACCGAAGCCATTGATTGTAAATTTTTTAAAACTCACTATATTCGTAATATTTTGAAACCATAATCTTTTATCTTCTGTTAACTATGATAACCCTGCTAACTTTAGTTAATGACATTGTTTGGTGTTTCATTTTCAAAATATTCAATGAAATCCCTACACTGAAGCTAGTCATTAGTTATTTTATATTTTCAAATGATGTGATTTCTTGTTTCAGACTCGTGATGGGTTAATAAGAGGCTTCATGCTCTCTAGGTATAATGATACATCCTGGCTGTATAATCCGAATTTAATAATGTAGTGTGTGAATCATTAATCTCTTGACTGATAGCTTTGTGTTTTTAAGCACTAAGTCCCTAACTAACAATAATCAATTGATTAGATGCTACCACTTTATTTCTGCAAAGTATCGCAATTCACGTAGTCTATAATTCTAAGCACAACTATAAAGTACTTCCTGTGTCATTTAACTTTTTATATGTTCATATTTACTTCCCCATGTCAATATGCACTATTTCGTTGATGTCAATTAAAATCCCACTATACAGGAAATTAAGATGCACTTGATTTGTTTCATAGACTAAACAACTTTGATTGAATGCAATACACAACCTTACAGAGTAAATTGATGAATTTATTTTGTGCTTTAATCATTTGATAAAAATAATGACATAGTAGTAGAAGTAGTAACAGTAGTAGCAATTCTCAAAGTAGGTCCATACTAAAACAAAGCATCTATCTAATGTTTCATAATATAACAAACGTAATGTTTTTTGCTAAATTTTCATGTAAACATTCGGCATGATAATTCATGGATTCCATTCTTTTTAAGCCAGTGATAAAATTGACATGTAGTTGGAGATACTTGGGAGAATTCCTTATTTTGTCTAGGCTTCATGAAACTTCTCATTCATAGTAAGAATACACACTGGGACTTATATGGGACTGGAATTCTCAGTTCGGTTCACTGTAGAGTTGATTCGTGGTCAGTGTACAAACTAACAAATTACTTAGGTTAGTCATAACTTGATCGATGGTTGAAGGCACCAAGAGTTAGACATATATGACATTGTTGTTTACTCATCAATAATCAAACAGTCTTCAAATCAAAGATCAAGCACAAATAGTCAAAATATCACCATACTGATCAACATTGATAAGAGGTTACCAAAACTATATACATTCTTCAAATCCAAAACCTTTCAATGAACTTCATATTCATTAAACTGGATTCGAGTCTAGACTTTACTAGTAGGAAATGCAATATACAGTAAACAGTGGATGACCGAGTTTACAATTCCAAATGCTAAGAAGAATACTACTGATTAACCTATTTAGTTGAAAAACAGTCATTTCATGTAGCCAACTTTTATAACCATTCAATTTCAACTAACAGTCTGATCGATTTCAGTGTTGCATAACAATATAACTCTTTTCCGTCTCATAAATCATTAATATTTGCCCTATTTAAAATGCAAGTTTGAACTATTGAATCTAAAATGTGTTGTAGGGCGCATAGTAAGGCGTGGCAATCTTATTTTTACCAACTCTATGCATTCGATTACTACTTGACTAGCATACGGCTAATTCATTAGTACTACGGATAGACTCGTAACTTTCCATCTAACCATCTATCCAAACTGGTCTGACTAGGTCAGAAAAATTTACAAGGTCAGACAAGCTATCTATTGATCGATCGATAACTATTGAAAATAGATTTCTTTGTCTGTATGTGCGTTATTTATTATAAAGTAAAGTGAAAACACACATACAAAGTAACCGAAAATGCTAAGCCGTGACTGCACCAACCAGTGCCCAGCACATTATTGCACATACAATGTTAACTAACTTACAAATAGATAGCCTAGTTGTGTTGTCATGGTATGCAGATTATACGAACTATAGAGAGTGTGACTTAAAATAGTCGTCTCTACTAGCTTAAAAAGCGCATGATTTTGAATATTAGTCAATCGATAAATATGGTATGCCCCGATTGGTTCGCTGACAATGCCATTAGGCGGGAGGGGGGGTGAGAAAGAAAATCTAAATAAATGTTTCTCAGTTTATGTTTATGTTGGATAATGTTTTGCATGTACACACTAACTCCACAGAAGAATGAACATAAAATATATGTTTTGTGAAAATGGGAGGATGGTGATAATTCCTCTATCCATCTTTGTATAAAGCATAGATGTATATAATACATAGTAAGATAGAGAGAGATGAGTAAGATATAATAAACATTTGGAAATAAACATAATTTAAAATAATTATAATAGTAAAGTCATGTTAAGGTCCATTGAACAAGTGATAATCGCTTCTAGATGAAAGGGGTTTTCGGAAAATACATTGTACTAAATAGGTCTAAGCAATAGACTGTGTCTGTTATAAACCATGCGCAGAATGTTCACAGCAGTACATAATCCCATATAATTAAAATCATATGCGAATTTGATTGTATGACAGACTACACAGTTTGTGTGTTAAGGTAAAAGCATTGGAGGTGTGGTGTAGAAAAAGAAGTGAAAGTGCTCTACACACTACATACTTGAACTACTGAGATACACTATCTTATCTTCAGTAGACAAGGTGCGTTATAACATATTGATATATACATATACATACGTCTATATTATGCATATATATGTATATTCATTTGTGTATATGTCATAATACATAAGATCTGATTAAGATGCCCAGTGGGAATTATAGATCATTAAAAATAATGATGTTAAAATTTGTAGTGTTCACAAAATTGTAATAAAAGAAAAATTATTTTAAGACATGTCTTTTTAGAAAAGAGACTCAGTGATCTATTGTAGTAAAATGAATTTATATTCAGCTGACCTGGAAAAATGATGGAAGTCAAGGTCAACTAATACTTTGTCTGGTTAGACGAATTTCGTCTTATGAGTAGCACATCTAGCTATTTAAGAAAATATGCATAGATTTACACAATACTACCTAATGATAATTTCTTGGTAAAAGCCAAACTGATTAAGTGTATTTTTCAACCATTGAAGATTGTTCACAGAGTATTGAATGGTCATCAAGATTACTAAATGCTTACAGTAATAATTCAGTTTACTATGTGAAACTGAAATGCGAGTCAGTTTTGGTTATGTTCTATCGATACATGACTCGTACTATCTTAAAAATATCCTTTCTCGGAAAGCTAGTGTCTTGCCTTATATGTGTCGACTGAACAAAATAGTTCATGATGGGACTAATATATTGGGAGAAATCAAAACGTTGAACATTTTACGAAGACTGTGGATCCTCAATAAGGTGTATGGATTCATTCAAAGCTGTGCGCATAATATTGATTACAACCCAATCCTTAACTTTATTTCAACTCTTATTACTCAGTAGGTGTTTAGCATATTATTATCAGTGAACTTGGGACATAATTTAACTGACTTGAACTCTATGGCGAATATATATATCCTATAACCGTTCTGTGACGGAACAGCCAATTCTCACTTCAGTAGTAAAATTTAATAGTAGATAGTTTGTGGGATTTGATAAAAAATAAACCATTTCACTTATATTTCTTGTTTGTTAGCACTAGTTAATAAAGGATATCCACGTCAACCAGTTTCTTGACGTGAAACTTTACCTCTGTCGAGACCTTACGTAGAATGTTGATTTATTACTGAATAGTGACTAATGACTACCTGTTCTGTAAAGTTGATTCTATCAATAAAGTGGGAATATGACAACCAAACTATTTGACTAGAAATAGTTCAAACGAGAATGAAGTTGATTGTAATTGAGATTTCTGTCATAGGTAACCTTTAAACAACGACATGCTGTCGATACCTATAAAAAAGATATTTTCCATTTTGCTCAAATATCACAATGCATAGATGTTTGTCACGGAAAAAATGCAGTTTTATCTGATTTACTTCAAGTATAGTTTTTAAACTAATGAATAAACCGAATTAAAGAGAAATAAACTGTCAGTATGATATCTACTGATAAGTATTATGTATGTTTATTGTTTAATGTAAGCTTTTCTCGTGAAAGGAGAGGGATTCGGTAGTGAATACTGTTAGAGGCGTATTTGTTAGCTGCCATTTATTAGTTACCTACAAAATAGTGAGTGACTTCTTGAGTTCACAGAGAAGCAAATTATGTTAGTTGTAACAGAGCCCATGAGAAAACTCTTGAAATTCATCCACTAAAGATTTTTTTGTGTTAGGTCTTAATCTTACAAGTATGTATCTGTTAAGTAGATTGGGTCATCATGGTTAGTTAGACAATCATCACATCATAAAAGTGCAGCTATATGCGACTACAAATACATTCACTCATTATAATATCTTAAAAGTTGAGTTTCCAAATTATTCTGTACCTTTCTACAAATGAAATTGTTTTTACCGAATATTTATTCTTACTAGAGACACTACTACAAATACTTCTGTGTTATTCATCTTGATAATTTCATCTTGCAGTTTGGATATGTTATGATAAATTCTACTGTTGATATTTTACTATCTGAATGACTAAATTTTTGTAAATGATTACCGTGTTTCATTGGTTTCACTTAAATCCTATATATTCACAAATGTACACACAACCACTATTAAATGTAAACATACTTAGTGCATTAAATTTAATCAGAAATAAGTAATGTTTCTTATGAAAAACTTTTAACCAGAATAAAAATATCTTCTATGGAGGAAGTCGTGAACGGAAGTTAAGAATGATGAAGGTTTATTTTTACATGAAAAAAAAAACAATAAATAAAGAAAAGGAATTGAAAGGCAATAAGTAATATACTATTCAGTGATTAAAAACAAATCTTTCTTTCTCTCATTGTCTAATATTATTAAACAATCACTCTTCACTTCATATCTATAACTTCATCTCAAAGAAAGTAGTATAATTCACACTTCCATTTTTTTCTTACCAAATTTGTATAAAAGTATCTTATGACTTGAAATTGTGTATATTTACTGTAGATAAGTCGATAAGGCGATAATTTCATATCTTAATGAGTAATAAAAAGTTGTTTGTGCATGACTATATGCATAGATCTCATTAGATAAACCTACATACATATTCTTAAATATACCCAGATAGTGAAGAAATATAATTATTTTCTTTTGCGAATAGTTTAATGAAATACTATCATCTATGAAATAAAATGTGTTAAGTCGATGGGTTTTTCTTTTTAATTGCCTCAAAAAGTGGACACCAAAAACTGAAAAATCAATGGTTAAACTATTCAAGGGATATGTATAATCATAAATGGCTATCCTCCCACCCACATGTGTACAAGCTAGTAACACTAGTTTTCTTTTATTCAGTATGATCTCTTTTCATTTGAAATTACAATCAGTTGCTATGTTAATCAGATGAGTGGTTTTTAGGTAAACAAATCTATCAACCAGAAGAAATAAATAAATAACGAAGAGAGTAGATTCTGGGTGCACACAAATTTTATATTAACCCATATTTTTATTTTTCTTACCAAGTGACGAATAACAAGACGAAACTGTGTTTAAAAGTGAATGGGATGATGGATAATAGATTAGGCTGATTTTTAAGCACAACAGAATCCATAATTAGACAGTAATATACTAAATACGCTTAATGTCTCTTGTCTAGTGATAAAGCGATTTTCAAATTGTTTAATTTTAATAAATTACTGTGTTTGGTCATGCAACATAGAAATAGTTAACCAGGCTAGAATAAAAGTAAACATGGCAATTAAAGCAGTTGAAAAACAGTGTATAATATGATAGGGCAAGCCTATATCTAGATTGTAATTAGACGTGTATATTAGGTCTGTATTCACCTTAATGCTTTCAGTATTCAATGTGTGTTGTATCAAGCGCTTTCAGTCACATTTCTGTCCATTTAATTAATAAATGAAGTAAATTGTATTGTAATGATATGTAGAACTTGTTCGGCTACACAGAGTGCCAATTTGATATCTAGACATTAGTGAATGAATACTTCGGCTTATGAGTAGTTTTATTCTGTTCTGTTGTACCATTCAAAGTGAAATTTAACCGTAAAATAGCTCATTTCCGTTGTTCACCGAATACCTATCAACCATACAGATCCTCTGATCCGACAATTTATCCATAATCTTGTCATGAACTATTAACAACCATGAGGTGGTTGTTGGATTAGTGATTATTCTAATTTTAGACTTCTTCATAGGTGAGTATACTTTGTCGTTAGTTCCAGACTGTGAAACTGAGTTGCCCCAATTCTAATCACACAAGGAATATCAGTTCTTACAATATTGAATACATGTCTTATAAATGAGCGTTCTCTAGCGTGAAACCTAAGTGGCAAATGGCTTCCTACAAATTACTTCAAACATTTAAATAGAACCAAGACCATTTATATCCCGAGATGACCATTATACTATTCATCCACTAAATTATGGATACAAAAAGCAGTTTATTAGCTCTTTCCCTGTATCATTGCTCTAGCTTAGACACAGTTTCCATTTAGGCCCCTGGTTACTTATGCTGAAGTTTGTGGATACCGTTTAGTTTAAAAATACTTGATAACTCAAGTGGAATATAGTTACACAATCACAGAAAACGCAGAGCGTAGGACGTTCATTTTGTCCTAATATACAAGTACTCGGCACTGGACAAGCACGACCTCATATATAATGGGATAAGGGATCCCTAAATCACTCTGCCAGAACAATGCTGTCAGGTCACTAAGTCATATTATCGGTTACTACTTATTCGATGTCATCCGTGCGTGCTGATTTCATCTTTTCTGCCCTTAGTAAACATCAGAAATCAACATCACAGTAAGTCCTTGCCAGATACTTTGAAAATAATCGCCAGGGTGAAAGTGATCAGTATTTAGGTGGAAGTGTTTTAATGTACATTTAAAGCGATGAGGATACTTTATCAATTTTCAAGGTTGTGGTTTTCTACAGTATTTACAGTGGGCGAAAGTGCTTTGTATTCAATATGTCGCCTCAATTTTTATTGCGTCTAGTGGTTGAATAAAGAATATTGTTGCTTTATCTTCATTAGAAATTTTATTTCAATACCCTTACTTTAACAAAATGTTTGTGTTTCTGCCCGACACCTCATCATTGACGTGTTCGTAGATCTTGGCTTGAAATGTAACCTTTAGAGAAAATTACACTCTAATCTGCAGAATTTACAAACTAAATTAATGGAAAAAATGATTGAAAGTGTTGAATGTGGCATAAAGAATATTGATAGCATCATGTGTTACCTCAGCTATACACTAAAGAGAATGAAATAGTTTTAATACGCCTACATCATAAATTATGAGAACAGTTAGAGATAATTAATGAATAGATAAAACCAAAAAACATTTGTATCAAAATGAACATCAGGTGAGTTCATGTGAAAGCACTATCGATTCTGTTACTAAGTGAAAGCATAAGATTTTAAATAAGAAACTTCATGAACCGATACATAATGATTAGTGTTAAGATCAATATTTTCAATTCACTTGAACTTTCTTATTGTTCTATGGTGACACATATACACACGCAAGATCACGTAGGAGATAGTATTGAATTGTTATATTTGATATATACACTAACAAGCTGTCAATTTGATTATAAACTCACATTCTGTGGAAACACTATGTGGAGCTATCATCTACGTTCAGTGATGTTTTCTGGTTCAAGGATGATAACTGGATTGGTCTCACAATCCTGAAACAGTGATATTAGTCTTCTGGGTTGATTTAACATAGCGCTTTATTCGATGGTCTGAAAATAAGGTAAACAAATATAAAGAAGAGGTTAACTTAAGATAACGCTTCAGAAGAGAATATCATTAGGATCTGTTGGTGCTGTTCACCACTCTCAGTTGCAGTCGTAAAGAACATACAAATCAGTATTTTAAAACAGCATATTGATGAAGTAAATGATGAATTTGATGCAACTTTTTTCTTCAATATAATTGAACCTACCAGAAGGAAGTTCCCTCTTGTATGTTCCTTTCAAGTTTCTTTCTAGCATTAATTTGGATTTTGAAATCTATTTTATTAAATAGCATTTCTGTCTGTTTATTTTTTGTTGACAAAATCACTTTTATCCATTACTTCATTTTACGTAGCACACAAGATTCCAAAATATGAGTTTAAAAGTTAAGTGGTTACTAAAAGACTGGCAGGTTTTCAGTTCGATTCTTGTGATATAGTATGCTAGAAGGACAGAATCATGCAATACACCCTGGTTTCCAGAGGTTCTGTAAACGGAATCAGTTAGCGACATAAAATTATGAATTTGCATTTATCCTATCTAGTTGAAATTGAGAACGTAGTAAAATTCACGAAACTAAAGTGATTACAATTCAAAATTTATTAACTGTATATCCTTACATGATTTCGTTTTTCATGTTTCATTTCCCTCCCCCAAAGCGGCTCTGTACTAAACGAAACTGTTTCAATAACAACGAGATTTCTGTGTGAATGTCAAAAGTGATTTAGAGAGAAAAATGATTAACATATGAGGTTAGACACGCAAAAATGATGAAGTAGTTCATTCATAGATCCAAAAGTAGTATTTAATAAAGTCATACTGCAAACTCGATCTGTAGAATGTCATCAGAATAAAATTTCTAAACAAACAAAAAAATTAGTGATTTAACAGTAAACGACCAATGTAATATCTCGATTCCACAATAAATAAACTAGTCAATTCACGAATAACTCAGTGGGTAATGTGAATCTCAATGTCAAAAGGGGTATTAGTTCTCTCAAGACTCACGAATACGCCTTATTGAAGAATGTTAAGTATCATGATACAGACTTCTATTACGACTCTCTCCAACCACCTAAAACGTATACATTCGTTAGTACCAAGTTGGTTACACTTTTAAAATACACATGACCTGATTAATATATGTTAAAAATTTCATTGGATTGAATAGGTGCCAATAAGGGACTTTTTGAATTTACTATCACAAAGTGACCTTACTTAGACAACCATCAAATACCACGAAACTGAACTAGTCAACTATTTCGTCGTAGCATAGGACTCACGAATGGCTGTAAGCAATCATTTGTCCACTAGGAACTGAGTGTTAATTCTCTAAGCTTCGTGATAGACACTCGTTCGTTAGATAGATTAGCCTTTCAATCACTAAATTCACTCAGTTTTCGAGTAAGATAACATGGCTAGCAAATTTCAATTAAATGAATTAGTGGTGACATGAGCGTTCACCATAGAAAACTCCTTTATTAAGATGAAATATCATTTTCTGGTGTTTATTTGTCTTCAGAGATCGTCTGGTTTAGAAGTATTCGTGACAGAAAATTCAACAATCTCCACAATACTTTTTGTTCTATATTTAATTTCGTTATTACTTATACGTTCATTTTTTTTAAACCAATTTAACTGATTAAAGTAAGAACCTTAACGAAACAGTCAACTTTTTTTAATACTTGATTTACATTTGGGGTCGTGACGTAACTCTCACTCAATCTCTCACTTTGTAATACGTCATAAAGTCACTAATCCATAACAATGAATTAATCGGATAGTATGTTGTAATTTTTTACATCTCATTCATCTAGGTGTCACCTAGAACCAATAAAATACACAATTATAAATAATCTGGATGGAACAGTTTTGTTCTTTGCATATTACTATTACAATCGATCTATTATTATTATTATTATTATTATTATTATTATTATTATTATTATTATTATTATTATTATTATTATTAATTCATACATTAACTTACTCAGACAGGTCATTCATTCTGTAGAATAACAGTTCACATAACAAATTCCAACTTCTCATCTTGACTAAAGTTTTAATTTATTATTATTAAACAATTGTTATTTTGTAATCGGGTGTTGTGAAGATTGCTGAATGTCATTTTGATATCACGAATTAGTCTAAATTAGATAACAATCGATCACTAGGAATCACTGGACAGCTGATGATTGAATAATCAATACCAATTCATTAGTGACTAACTTCTAACGGTAATTCTTGGAGTTTTAGTGAGAAGACGTTATCAACGGAGTTAAACCGTGTTGGGTATAAGGCAGTTACCTACCGATGGCAAATGATAAGGTTACAAAATCGTATCATGAATTGACTAAATTTGAAATACCATCCATCGAAAGCCGACTTAGATGGTCTGATAGTAAGGCGTCCACCGAGGAGCCAGATTATCCAGGTTTCGACCCTTGATGTGGTCGTCGATGCACACTGTTTAAGAGACCCATACTACCGGGGGGACAGCTATCCATTGCATAAGGTGATCAATTGTGATATCAAACAGAAATTGTTGTGTTATTAATAATTTTAAAATTGTTCATATAACTACAAAATTCATCTGTATTGTTCAGATCAGAAAAGTAGACGATTTCGGTTACAAGTGAAGATTATGACAATGTATATCAATACATTTGAAAGTTTACTAGACTGTCAGTTTATATAGATCGAAAATATCTGAAATTACATTCTATCAGTTAACGTATTCACATACTACTGATTTAGTAAAGACCAAGACACTCAAGTTTATACCAATTTATGCCACCACCAAGGATGATCAACTGACGTAGAGCATAAGGTTTTGAAGTTTACAATGACCCAGGTCCTAGTCTCAGGCATTTGTATTTACGGAGTTACATACTTAACATTATTATTCGTTTTATGAAGACAGGATGTATTACTTTTGTTCACATTATGGTTACCAGTTATCTAGATATCGATTAGTACATATTTATTGATAACTTTCTGATATGTATTTGTTCTAATTAATTATATGTTGAGCTAAAACAGTACACTTCAATCTTAATATCCACTTGATCAAATATTATTCCAAAGTATCATTTCTTTATTCGTGAAGTGGCTTCTTCATATTATGATTTTCCCATTCAAATTAGTTATGATAGTTATTGACTATTAACCAGCGCATGGATTATTGAAACAACTCATCACTATCTTACATTATTTATTGTTTCAGGTAGGATCGTCTCTTTATGCTTAAGTTTGTTAATTTTATAAATCGGTCATATACACGTTTCTATACACCGTTTGTTAAGACTATCTTCTGTCTTTGATGGATAATTAATTCTTCTATCTTTTAATTATATTGGCAGCATAAACTGTACTCACTACAAATGAATTTCGGAACGTTTACAGTTCTGGTTATCTAATGTAATCGTATGTAAGATCAATCAGTTCTACATAAATAATACAAATTAGAAATCGACGCACAGCACAAGTATTAGCAATTCATTTAACGCTTCATATTATCCTTTAGTCTGTTACGCAATTCCTATTCTTCATTACTATATCCAATTTACTACAGATGTACGATTGTGCAGCATTAGTAAATGATGTTATTGTGAAGAAAATTATCTTCCTTAGGTTATCTTTATTTTCGATCACTTATCTATTTCACATGATATAGATTTATTTCTTAATTTCTTTTTAGGGGATATCCTGTTGATTGTTCTATATAGATAAAGTGCGATTGTGCATAATTAATATGACCAACCGCTGACACTATAGAGACAGTGTAGATAGTTGGTTAGAATTCAAATGATCATTTTCTATATTGAATGCAATGAGATTGGTGTTCTTGGAATGTCAGTAACAAACATTCCAATCATTGTAAGATGTCAAGGATTTAGGCTGGTTGCGTAATGAAGTAAACTAGATGAAGAATTCTCATCGATCCCAAAATCCTATAATGAAACACCTTTTCGGTACACCATGAGTTGCAACAAATTATCATCTGATAACAAAAATAAACTGTGTAATTCACACCATAAGAACATTTGATTGAAGAAAGAAAAACAATTTCGTAAGCCGATCATGAATTATCTATCCTCTCAAATGAAAATCTTTAAGAAAATGATAATAGTAAATTTACCCACACATACCATCATATAGGAATTCATTCACCATGATAATCCATTAACATCCTAGTCAAGTTGTTGCTTACAAACATATTCTTTTGTTTGCTTTATAGAGAAAGATTGAATTCTGGTAAACATCCACCCTATCTATCTGACTACAACTACTATAAATGAAACTAAAAAAATCTGTGGCTTTTGTTTGCACCGAAGATAACATTTTTATCTGGATTTTTTCAAAACATTTCAGTTTAACATATAAATAAGGGTAAATAACAAAATATTCGTTGTCATGATGGTAGTGTGATCAGGGGGGGGGGAGTGAATAACATTGCGATCTTGTTTTTCTCTGTTAAAACAACATAACAGACATTTTGTCTGATATGATTAAGAAGGATATTTAACGTCCCTACCTGCCAACTTTAGAGGTTCAACTTAAATATGACAAAAAAATGTTGTGAAAAATGGATAAACCAATCTTCCGTAAAACAAAAAAAATTAACCTGCATATAAGTAGTATGTATAAAAATCCTTCTATGTAAGTAACTTGATTAACTGACTACTGGTTTTAGAAATTTGTTGGAATATTTAGAAACAATTAAACTCAGAGTAGTATGATTCACTTAGAATAATAATATTCACACAATATGATCTCCTTATAAATTTAAGTGAGAAAAAAGTAATGATTTGCAGAATTCCTTATATTTCGTGGCTTCTCATCAGTTATAAATTGGCCAAAGTTACGATTAATAATGGTACTCTTAGCAAAGTTCTACACAACAGATTTATTGATATTAAGTTTGAAATTGTATAAGTAATCACTGAGAAAAACGAGTGGATAGCATCAAATATCTAACGTGGTAATTAGGATTGAAGAGTATTCGTATATAGCACTGACGATCGAACAGTGAAAACTGGGAAGTGTAAATGTTGTGGAGATTTACAGTAGTGCACTCATACGTTCCCCCTCTCAGAGGATACTTAACCGTTAGAGCCACTGGGTTAATATTCAATGACACACATCTAACTTTAATCATTTCCCTGTACTGCATGATTGTTATTATTAACAACTATTTTCACTTCAGACATGTTTGAACTCTACTTGACTATGATTTTCTAGTAAAAATTTAAGAACTCATATTGAGTATGGCTAGTAAGTACTTAATTATTATAACTTATAGTATAAAACAGAATCGTACAATATTTCATGTTCACTTATCTCTTCATTCATGATTACTAAGTGAATTCAACAAATGTCTATCGGTTAATCATAAATTTGTTATCTTCACATATCTATGTTTATAGTTCAATGTATAAATGGATCTTTTTTATTCTAATAAAATAATTTCTATTCAATATAGGAAGTGTACACAAACATGAACTATTCAAGTCATGTTTTCAATTTACTTATATCTTGTTACTAAATCCCTTTCTTATCACTAATTATAAATTGAATGAATGCAATTCATTAATTAAGTTGTAAATATATACATTCATGTATACTGGAGAGCTTTGTTCTTTTGTTGTTTTTTTTCATGGAGAAATAGATAAGACATTGATTAATTTCAATCAGTAGGGTAATGAACACGTGACTATATTACAAGTATTCACAATCACTGTTATATGGCATGACATTTATATTAATGGATGATTATGTGTAGATGGGGGTGGGTGGGTGGTTGTTAATACAATGTTTCATTAAATTAAAACACATAGTGATGGTGTTGATAGTGGTGGTAGTGGGTCATAAAGATGAATTTTCAATCTCATTACGTCATACATTCAATGTGAGACATATCATACCTATGATTATACATACATACGAAATCAAATTAATTTCAACAGAAAATTAAAACATACGTTATATTTCTTTACTATTGAAATGATCAGATTACATCACGTTTTTTTTCTAATTCTGAAATAATAATAATAATAATGAAAAAAAAAAACAAATCGAAATCAAATTGTTATTTCGCTCTAATCTTATTTCATTAACGTTTGTTTTCATTCAGTCATACAGTTTAGTGATAGTTAATATAATAAAGTTTAAAGTTTTATGATTGTAAACTAGAATGTGAAAGATCTGCCCACAATCAGTAGTAACTGATGAGTGAGGAAAAAATGCTTTGATATGTAAACAAAAAAAGGGAGTTTGAAGATCAACGGTTAACTTTCATGTTTGGTTGTGAACGTTCAATTAATTTCACTATTTTCAGATCTTCAAAGGACTTTTCTAACAAACGTGAATTGTAATTGTATCTGTTCAAGAATAAGAGTTTAGATTCTTTATGACTTTCATTATGTGGTAATTGAATATATCACAGATTGATGTTGGTAGGGTATCATTAAAAACTAGAGAACATCGGATAGCCGTCTCATCCTAGTATGTGACTGCTAAGCAATGCACACCCCAGATTCTGCCTAAGAGGCTTCAGGTTGACATCCAATGGCAGAATTTCCACTTCCATCAATTTGTGACATATAGCGCGATGATTCTCCATTGTGGTTGGTGACGACTGTCTCACACCCGACAAGTTTTAACTCC
This sequence comes from Schistosoma japonicum, assembly GCA_025215515.1. Taxonomy (NCBI): domain Eukaryota; kingdom Metazoa; phylum Platyhelminthes; class Trematoda; order Strigeidida; family Schistosomatidae; genus Schistosoma; species Schistosoma japonicum. The sequence continues at coordinate 11,813,052 of CM046066.1, forward strand.
ACCAATCACAACTCACTAGAGTTTCAAGAGATATTCGGTGCTCCCTGGTTTTGAATGGTACTCTACCAACATTAATTTGCGAAGCATCCAGTCAACTAAACTTATACCAATCCCCACACCATTTTAATTCAATATTTCATAATTATTTAAGTATACAACTTCGACATTCAAGGTATATAATCCCACTCGATTATTAGTTAACATAGAGTGATGGCATAGGAGTTGGATAAAGAAAGTTCTCAGAATATTAATATTCTACTGATTCCAAAATCCTTCTCTATGTCCCTATTCAAACAACCACGTTATTAGAAGTTCCGATCAATGGGAACATTTGACTTAGGAATACAAACATATTAACCAATCTAATCGCTAATCTTCAGTACTAATCGGCTCTTTTTCCTTAGTATAAGGAATTTTGGAAATTGTCAAATGTGGAGTCATATATCAGAAAATTCGTAGTTAAACATTCTTTAAAAATCAAGAGTAAGTGGACAATTGTTTCGTCGATTCAGAGGTCTCCTCAATAGTGGACAGCGCGAAAGCTTTTCGAACCTCTAAACTGCTATAATAAATTTCAAAATTTACAATTTCTGTTAATTCATCTCTTGGTTTTCAGTGAGTGTTTACCTAAAGTCACCGTATTATTTATGTCCATAAAGTTTAGTCATCTTTAAAATTCACTATACTAAGAAATCGTTATATACTTCCAGAAGTAAATCAAGGTAACAAATATCAACAATGTTAATGAATAATGATCACTCAAAATCGTCAATGTACTGAAGATATGATAGAAACGATTGAATACGGGTCTAACAGTAGGAACGTTACTCTATTTAAGAAAAAGTTGAATCTAATCCTAGATTGATCGTGGATGTGTTCTGTTAAATGGTCCTGTATATGAAAACACCGCTAACATGTGTTACTATTGTTTTCAGTTGTTGACTAACGACTCCTAGTTTGCTATGCGAAACTTCGAACTTCATCTATTAGACTGCATTTCATAAAATTGATCTTCAACTAGTAAGACCAATTATCATAAAATTTAACATATAACAATAAGTAGGTGTTTGTAACACAGAGGTTGTCAGTGGTACTAATGGAATAAACAATCTAATAGTAGACGCACATTTTAAGTAGCCTGACGTTGCATTCAATGGTTTTATCATCTTCTTCGTAAACAATGGATGCTCTATCTAGCATATGGTAGTCTATGACTTGGAATAGAATCCGCCAGAAAACATCATTTCATTCGAGGTTCCAGATGCACCTTACTGCAAAATATCAAATATAGTGAAATCTAGGTAGCAAACTCTTTTGACGATTGCTTCCATTACAACACGGTGCACATTGTATCATTTTGAATAATAACAAGATTGACCAAGTTAATTGAAAGAATTCGATCGGTGCAATAACAACAACACGAACATCACAATGGCTAGTATTTAGTGATCAGTCAATACTACTATCTGTATAAGTTAGGTTGAAATACCTTTCCTAAAGATGATGTAGTCGAAAATAAAATTTCATGTTCAGACATATCGAAAGTGAGAAAGTTATCACCATTCTCATTGACTGACCGTCTCTCTATGTAACGAATTGTCGGAAGTCGAAGTTCTACTATTGGAAGCCGGGCCAGTAGAAATGGTTAGGCGTTCGCTGTGAGATCTGAAGGTCATGAGTTGGATTCCCTGAAAGAATCAAGGATATACTCTGCTGAGAAGCCTCATACTATGCTACGACAGATGTTCAGTGTTTTCTCGTTTTCAGTGGTACTCGACTAACATTACTCTGTGTCAAATACGAAAAACAAGATTAAATACTAGCCTCTCCTCAAATTCCCTAATTGTTGAATTTCAACCTTAATTAAATATTTCTGGTTTGACAAAGACTACGGCCAATTAACACTGCATAAACATTTTATACGATTAAAACCATACAAAGTAAGAGTAATTCGTAATCTTCCGTTAGTTGATGCTCAGAGTTTAAACTGTTGACATCATCATGAAGCTACTTAAGTGGTGAGTAATCTTCTTGAAAAGTGGAATACTCTTTTTATTTACATTTCTGTACTCATTTACCAGTTTGGAATAGCTTATTTGTCTTTAAGTCAAACTTCACATTCTATGGTTAGTGATGTCAATTTAAATAATCAGAGGTGAGTCCGAAGCCGTTCACCACTCTTTACCTATAGGTAAAACTTTTATATATGAGTCACTGTCTATTTCTTAAAGATGATCGACTTAGAATTGCTAACTTAGGGATATATAATATCCAGATTGAATATTTGTCTGTATCAGAATGAACCTTATTTATTCCTACTTTTGAGTAAGGCTTAAAATGATGATCCATTTTTTTCAAAAGTTTGATTTCCTTAGATATATTTTAGAACAGTTTGGTTAAAAATATCTACACAATGTTCAAAAGACTGGTAGACCTTGGTGGAAACATTCGTAATGCTTATTACGTGTTCTGTATCTAACACTTTCAGATATATATTTTTTTACTTATTCGACGACATCTAGCATGTTAGAAGTAATATAGTAATAAACTATGGTATTGATATTCATTCACTCGCTAATAGAATGGAAAAATAACTGAAATAATTGGTAACAATATAACATTTCAACATTCAAAATACTTCAGATAGTCTCAGACGAATTCACTTATCAGAGTCTTCACCAATGTATATCATAGGTACTGAAAAAAGTCTGAATTAATATTAACTGGGATTAAGAAAATCTATTGTTATCTTGTTATAGTGAAATGTTTCAAATGTCAGTCAATAATAGTAGACAATGGAAAATATAATTAATGGTTTTCACTAAATCAATCAGTTTGTATCGTTTGGATAAAATTTGCCAGAATTTAAAGTTGTATAATTACCCTGAAGCTAAATATGCTTCACTTCATCAAAAAAATAGCAGAATTAGGTTAGTAACTACGATGGATTTTGGAAAAAAATAGACATAATCTTTATAGGTTAACACAAAAACATCAACTAGGCCCAAATTTAATACACTGATCATGTTACTGGATAATAATCTACGTAGCATTAGATCAGTGTTGATAGTCTAGACAAACATGGTATAATTTATGATTTAAGGAATCAATCAATCAATGTCTGTTACTCCATGTAGAGCATAGGCTGCCAAACAGCATTTTCCAACCTACTATATTCTAGAATTTACTTTCAAGCTCTTCCCAAGTTAGTACTTGCCTTGTGGCGCGGTTCAATTTCCTCAATGTCTGTCCTATCCACACCCCCTCAAGTGCCTCTTTCTAGTTTCTTCATACACTGGATATTGTTTTGTTATCTGAAACAGAAGGTCGTTGATGATGGTGGTCTGGCCAAATAATTCGAAATATCCTACGCAGACAACTGTTTATAAATAATTGAATATTTGAATAATACATAACTTCGCCCGCAGATCTTCTAGGGTTGCCTCCGGTCCCAAGCCCGGGTAAAGGAGGAAGGTTGGGCATAGGCCTTGCATCCCTATCCCGTAAAACACAAACTTGCTAAAAAAACGCCAACCAGATTAAACAAACTTAACCATTTAAACTCTGTCCTGGAAGTGGAAGGAACCTATATGACGCTTCATGATAAAAGCTGAGATTCTTCGGAAGTCATGAGGTCGATGCCACCCTTTCTAACGACTAGAGCGAAAATTTTTATAGGTACATGGAATGTTCGGACAATGTGGGAGACAGGGAAGATCAGCCAGATACGAAACATCATGGGACGACAGGGACTGGGAGAAGGAAATGAAAATGGTGAAAGATTTACAAATCTTTGCGCTTTCAACAAAATGGTTATAGGTGGTACAATATTCCCCCACAAACGCATACACAAGGCTACATGGGTCTCACCGGACCATGCTACAAAGAATCAATTCGATCATATATGCATCAATAAAAAATTCAGAAGATCAATGGAAGATGTGAGAACCAGGTGAGGAGCTGATGTAGCTTCAGACCACCACCTAGTGGTTGCCAAAATGTAAGTGAAGCTAAAGAAGCAATGGATAGCTGGAGTAACAGCATTACAACGGTTCAATACAGCCTCTCTTCGGGATACTGACAAACTCAAGGTATCCAAAATAACTCTCAACAACAGGTTTCAAGCCTTACAAGATCTGCTGAACGAGGAAGAATCCACTATGGAGGACAACTGGAAAAGAATCAAAGAGGCACTAACTTCAACTTGTCAAGAGGCTCTGGGCTGCAAGAACTATCATCATAAGGAATGGATTTCCACAAAGACCCTGAGCGAAATTCAACAAAGGAGGAACAAGAAGGCAGAAATCAACGACAGCCGAACTAGAGCAGAAAAAATCAAGGCACAAACTGAATGCACAGAAGCGAAAAAGCAAGTAAAGAAGAGCATTAGAGCTGACAAACGGAAGTACATCGAAAGCCTCGCAACGACAGCTGAAAAGCTGTTTGAGAAGGAAATATAAAACAGCTATACGGCACAACGTAGAAACTGGCAGGCAATTATAGTAAACCATAACAACCGGTCAGGAACAAAGAAGGCAAGCTAATCACCGAGATTCAAGAACAAAGAGATAAATGGGTAGAACATTTTGAGGAACTTTTGAATAGACCAGCTCCACTGAGCCCACCAGATGTCGAAGCAGCATCTACAGACCTCCCGATAGATGTCAGTCAAACACCGATGGAAGAAATCAAGATAGCCATCAGACAGATCAAAAGTGGGCAAGCAGCAGGACCTGACAATATACCAGCCGAAGCACTCAAGTCAGATATAGACATAACGGCGAGGATGCTCCACATTTTATTCAAGAGGATCTGGGAGGAAGAACAGGTGCCGGCAGACTGGAAGGAAGGATACCTTATCAAGATACCAAAGAAAGGGGATTTGAGCAAATGCGAGAACTACAGAGGGATCACACTATTGTCAGTACCAGGGAAAGTCTTCAACAGAGTGTTGTTGAACAGAATGAAAAACTCAGTGGATGCTCAACTTCGAGATCAACAGGCTGGTTTCCGTAAGGATCGGTCATGCACAGACCAAATTGCAACACTACGCATCATCGTTGAACAATCAATTGAATGGAACTCGTCATTGTACATCAACTTCATCGACTATGAGAAGGCGTTTGACAGCGTAGACAGGAGATCATTGTGGAAACTTCTTCGACACTACGGTATACCACAGAAACTCGTCAACATCATCCAGAATTCTTACGACGGACTACAGTGCAAAATCATGCATGGGGGACAGCTGACAGATGCATTGCCAGTAAGAACCGGAGTCAGACAAATCTGTCTGCTCTCGCCCTTCCTCTTCCTCCTAGTGGTCGATTGCATCATGAAAACCTCTACATCCGAGGGGATGCACGGGATTCAATGGACAAGTAGGATGCAACTTGATGATTTGGACTTCGCGGATGATCTAGCACCTCTGTCTCATACATACCAGCAAATGCAAGTGAAGACAACCAAAGTAGCAGCAACGTCAACATCAATAGGCCTGAACATACATAAGGGAAAGAGCAAGATTCTCATGCTTAACACCGAGAGCACCGACCTAATTGAACTTGATGGTGAAACTCTGAAAGAACTGGATACCTTTACATACCTGAGGAGCATCATCGATGAACAAGGAGGATCCGATGCAGATGTAAGGGCAACGATTGGCAAAGCAAGGGCAGCATTCCTACAGTTGAAAAATATATGGGACTCCAAACAACTGTCTACCAACCTCAAAGTTAGACTCTTCAATTCGGATGTCAAGTCAGTTCTTCTGTATGGAGCTGAAACGTGGAGAACTACTTCAAACATCCTCAGGAGAGTACATGTATTTATCAACAACTGTCTACGTAGAATTTTGAATGTCTGTTGGCCGGGAACCATCAGCATAAGCCTACTATGGAAGAGAACAAACCAACTTCCAGCTGAACAGGAGATCAGGAAACGACGTTGGAAATGGATAGGACATACATTGCGGAGTTCATCAGACTGTATTACGAGGCAAGCAGTAACTTGGGATCCTGTTGGACAATGGAAAAGAGGAAGGCCAAAGAACACACTGCGTCGAGAGCTGGAAGCAGACATTAAGAGGATGAACAGTAACTGGAGACAGCTGGAGAGGATAGCTCAAGACAGAGTTGAATGGAGAATATTGGTGAGCGGCCTATGCTCCTCCGAGAGAAGTTACAGGCGTAAGTAAGTAAGTTCGTAGTTCTCCATACAATTTTCAACCCCATAGAGTAGAACCGTCTTCACGTTTGCATTGAAAAGTTTAATTTTGATGTTGGTACACGATCGATCCTTACAGTATCTGACTTGTCAATCTCGAAGTTCGGCGTCGACTGGATCTTTTATTCGGTTCAATAACACTCTATTAAAGACTTTTCCTGATACTACAAGTAAAATAATGTCTCTGAAGGTCTCGTAAATACTGAGACCTTATTTCTTTGGTATCTTGATGAGGTCACTTCCTTCCAGTCTGCTGGCAAATGGTCTTCCTCCCAAATCTTTTTGAGTAGAATGTGAAGTATCTTTGCAGTTGCTTCTATGTCTAACTTCAGTGCCTCTGCTGGTATGTTATCTGGCCCTGTTAATTTGTCTCTTTTAATTTATTGGATGGTCATTTTAATTTCTTCAACTGTTGATGAATCGGTGTTCATTAGGAGATCCGTAGCTGCTGCTTCGATGACCGGTGGGTTCAGTGGGGCTGGTCGATTCAAGAGTTCTTCGAAGTGTTCTACTCACCTGTTTCGTTATTCCTGCACCTCGGTGATTGGTTTGCCAACCTTGTTCTTGATTGGCCGTTTTAGTTTACTGAATTTCCCAGCTAACTTCTTCGTTGTATCGTATGGGTTCCTCATGTTTCCTTCTCTTGCAGCTTTTCAACCGTCATTACTACGTCCTCCACATATTTCCATTAATCCGACTTGATGCTCCTCTTCACTTGATTATTGGCTTCTGTGTATTTGACCTGTGTCTTGGCTTTCTCGGTCCTCGTTTGTCTGTTATTAATTGCCAACTTCCTACTCTTCCTTTCTTCTATCTTATCCAGAGTATCACTAGAAATCCATTATTTATGGTGTTGTGCCATGCGAGCCGAAACATCCCGACATGTTGATCCTTGATCTCTTTTCATTTGTCCTCCATATTAGTTCCACCTTTTTCTAGTAGATTGTGAAATGCCTGAAACTTTTTGTTGAGAATTATTTTGAATTCGTTAAGTGTGTTACTATCCTGTAGAAGGGCTGTGTTAAACTTTTGTTATACTGCTGCACCGGCTATCCAGTGTTGCTTTAGCTCCAGTTTCATTTTATCCACCACCAGATAGTGATCTGAAGTTATGTCAGCTCTTCTTTTTCTTACATCTTTCATGGTCCTTCTCGACTTCTAATTGATGCAGATGTGGTCGACTTACGGATTGATCAATCTAAAACTTTTTAATCTCGTAGGTGTTTGTGAGCATGAACAGCTGAGTAGCGACGTCTTAAGCTATGAAGGTTGGTAATAGAGGATTGGGATTTACAAAAGAATTGATTCTTTCGAAATTGTAAGTATATGTAAACTGAGATAAACAGGGCTTTCTAACACTGACTGCTTGAGAGCACTTAAAATTAAAATATAATTCCTACAGTTTCAAATTATGAAGCTTGGAGGTTACATTAACCAAATAAATCGTATTTCCACTACTCAATTATGAATCAACATAGTTATATTTGTTTTATATAAGTAAATCAACTTACTGACTTTGAATAACTTGGACTAGCATCTACGTTATGTTTTGTGTAAGTTACAAATTTACAATTGCAGTGGATGATTACTGTGAAGGAGATTAACTATTTAGAAAGTTAAGTATCTGAAAGTTGCTGACGGAATCATGGATACGCACTGTGGAGAACCTACATGGTAAGACATACTGCAGTCCATTATTTTCAGTTTTTTCACCGCCTTCTAACTAAAGTCTGCCGAGATATCAACTATATTGTGATTACAGTTATTGTTGAGTTCACAGTGAACTATGAGATGAGGGCATCGTGTATTCATTAAGTTACTAATTCAAAAAAATGTATAACAATATTAAGGTCATCATGTTTGTTTCAGGTTCAAGTAATGTCTTTTTGGATGGCGAACATTTGAACAGACAAATGCAATTCAACAACTAACAGTTCATTGTAACCTATTCAAAGTGTAAAGCATTTATAAGTAACTTTTCTACATTATCTCACAATTGTTGATAATTACTTCAATTACATAATTCCTATTTGTAATGAAAAAAATTTTTTGTTTTTACGTTGCATACTTACTCGGAGTTTAGATGACAACTATTTGTAATTTTAACAAAACAAGTTGCTATGTTGCATACGAATCTTAACAAGGATTGTGTATATATTCATTATCATCGTTTATAAGGTGAATTCTAATCTCATAACTAATACATTTTCTGTGTATGATCGATAACCACAGAGTCTATGTGCTACCCACTGAGTTCAAGATTATCCATTTTAAATTATCGAGTAACCATAGCAACACAGGTTGGTGGTCAATTTAATTCGTTACAAAGTGTAGATTTTGCGATTCTGGAGTATTAAACAATAATAATGTTAATTCGGTTACACATTATCATAAATTAAATCTGTCTACATCGTTTACATTGACTAAAAGCAATAAAACAGATTGAAAATTTAACTGATTGATTTCAATGAATGTGTCGTCCCAGACTCTGAAGGAGCTATTTTTTTCATGTTACAACAACAACGACAACTACTACTACTAATGTAGTGGATACTACTCATAAGGTCGTCCATAAGTAGTAGGTGGTGGAACATTGTATGGTATCAACTCTGTTACACTATTTAGTTCCCCAAAGTCAACATAGAATCTATAATTCCCATTGGATTTCTTCACTAGCAGCACAAACTGTGAGCGGACATGCACTGGAAATTTTAGGAGTGTCAGACTGTTGTATAGAAATCGGAGATTGTGTCATACAGTCTCCATTCGTAGTAACTAAGGGTATACAGCAAACAATACTGGGAGTAGACTTCATTAGAGTGGCGGCCGCGGTAATTGACACAAAAAACAGGACAGTAAGCACTAAGTACAGGCATTTCAGTATACATGGTAACAGTGAGATGGCTATGACGCAAGCGTTGATCTTACCGCAAGAGAACAGAGAAAGTATTAAAAGAGTGGTAGCAAAATACAGAAGTCTGTTCATCAAAGATGGAGAGGCCTATGGGTATTGTGATAGAGTGAGGCATGAAATTCCTATAGAGTCGTAGGAACACAACGTTTCACACGCTCCGGACACCAGATTATCTAGAAACAGAAGTAAATAGTCAAGTTAAAAAAATGTTGCGGAACGGGATAATTGAAGAGGCCGATAACCGTTACAATTCACTTGTGCTGCTAGTAAAGAAATCCAATGGAAATTATAGATTACATGTTGACTTTGGAGATCTAAACAGTGTAACAGAGTTGATACCATACAATGTTTCACCACCTACTACATATGAACGACCTTATAAGTAGTATCCACCACAATACTACTACTGTAATCGTCAATTTCTAGAATTTTCGACTACGGTATAGCTGCTTTATTAATTCATGTTTCCATATTATGAATGTGTGGATTTGTTCTTATTAAGCGATACTGATAATTCCCAAGTTCATCCTGTCAAATCTGTTTAAATTAAACAAATAAACAGCAAATATTAAGTTATGGTAACACGCACAGTTGTATTTGTTGCTAACTTAATCTGTGAGCATAATTTATTCTTCATTTGAGAACACGCCGGAGGCAATTACAACGTCCACAGCATAAAACAAAGTTTCAAACATTACATATGTAAGTTTACCACCTAAATTGAAAAGGTGGATTACATTATGTTGTTCGCGTGCTTTGGTTAGTTCGATAAAATTAGCTGCAACTAGAAAATAACTTTGTATGGATACGGAAAAATATTATCAAATGGTTAATTTGTCTATTCTTGTTTTACTTCAATCATATTGCAGAATTAGAAAATTTCGTGTTACAATGAAATCAACAGATTTCTTCATTTATTGACAGATTGTTGTCATAAAAATAATTTCAATGTTATTACATGGATGGCCTAATTGTCATATGGTGTTTGTTTAACATTAAGTTAGTTGCACCGCCACTTCTCTGTTCTTTCTAACCTCAATCATTATCATAAATACAAAACACATAAACTAGGAGATTGACAAAATGTTAACTTATCTCTTTAAAGTAAATAAATAAAATTGCCTCAAATAAGAATTATGCATAACTGTTATTACAGATAATTGACACTATCATAAGAGTTTATCTTTGAGAATCTTCAAAATATTTTCAATCAGAATGAAGTAAAGAAATAGTTATTCGGATATTTAAATTATTAAATTCTACAAGAATAGATGTAAAGTAAATGAAAAAAAAAATTAAAATTTCGTTGTGGTTATTAGTAACAATTTGGTCTTGGTTAGGTGCTAGTGAAAACCAGAAAGTGCTGGACATCTATCTCATCTCAGTACAGAATTCTTCATCAGTGTAAACTAATTAATATACTGGAGGATTGGACTCAGAGCCCTTTTAGTTTCGATGCAACCGCTTAACCATCAGAGCCAGTGGGCCAATCAAATTATGATATAATAGAATAATCATTCATTGTCACAAGTATAACTTTTAACTGCCTATACTGATAGACTCCATTATTCATGACTTTCTACTAGAATTATAAAGATATCTTGAAGTTAGTGATTAGTGAGCTGATTATTGTAACAATTTAGTCGATATAATACCATGGAGATCAGGTTTTGATCTCGTACTCTCCGCGAAGTCTGGAAGACTCTGGGTGCGATAGCTGGATTGAGTTATTTGTGTGTCCTACTGAGGAGTTATATATTTGGACGAAGCAATTGTTTAATGCTCTCTGGTTTTCAAGTGGTACTTAACCGATATTAGTTTTTTACGAAAAAAAATACGACGAATTTAAAATTATAAAAGCTCGTCAACTCAAAATTAAGAATTTTAGAAAAATGTTCATGTTGATGGGGGAAAATTAAGTTGTTGGTCAAGGTAAGGTAAACGATTAACCGAATTTATTTTCAGATACAAAGATTACGTTTATCCATATGAATACCAACAGTATCGGTGATATACAGTAGATTAATGCAAGAACCATACAGTTTATTCTGCAAATATTATGGATAACTGTGAGATCTTTATTTTGATCAACTTGATGTCATATATTATACCATTGATTGAGTACGGAACCCTTTATTATTCATAGTGTAATAGGTATATGTTATTATGTAATACTATTGATGGTTTTAAGTAATTAAAAAGAAATTATTTCTTTTTCCTATATTGCTTCCCACTAACTGTGAGAGATCAGCTAATTTTCTATTATATTTCAAGCAATTTAAACAAAATGATAATAAACTTGAATCTTCATGAAGTAGAAATATCAGTGCATATATAACAACAGCATATTTAAAATGATTAGCAGACCGACTAGAATAGATTAGCTAGTAGGATTTACTTCAGCTAAGTTCAACATTTGTAAGACAAGACATCTATACATAACATTCAATATGTGAGTAGTTTTTTTATTAATGACTGATTGATATTGAAAGGAATTCTTTGTATTTTAGTGAAATAAGGTGTTTTGAGCTTATCATAGTATCGATGATAATTGGTAACAACAGAGCTTACCTCAATGAAGTCATAACTTCACTGATCAGTCAACACTTTATTGATCAGTCGAGGCCTCATTACAGCATTATTGACATCTTAGACTACAAAGCTGTAATATGTCATACGGTCTGCATTTACCTAATTGTTATGTAACCTGAATTTTTTTAATTACAAGTGACTTTTATTACTTAATATTTCGTAATAATTCAGTATGAACATGATTGTAATAAGCCTGAGAAGAACTAGCTGGATTGACTATGTTGTCTTCGTATACTTTTTAGTTTCCTATAGTCGACATAGTGAAAAATATTTTATAAACTGTCATAAAAATTCTGAAAATATTTAGGGTCAATTTTACAATCAAACTAATTCAATTACTTGGTTCTCATTTTCACTGACCGAAAGACACAACAGAAATAAATTACACCAACTTCAAAGAAAATCACAACTGACAAAGAGGAACCTCTTTCGTAACTGTTTACTGCTAATTGATTTTTACGGATCACTTTTTGTAATGTTAAGTGGCTTTAAATTCAGTTACTAATTTCTACAAAAAAAATTGGTGATGGTGTGTGGGAAATTGGGTGAATAAATATCATGCTGGTTGTGATTTAGTAATAAAGTATGCCTGGGACTTTCAAGACGTTGATGTACCTTTATAAATGTATGAATATGTCACACATTGATATAGTTAAGCATCTTAGCTAATTACTAGTAATTAAGTGGGTTCATCTTATTAGGAAATCTGCAACAAATCGATTACTGGGTAGTAACCAAAATAATCATGTATTTTATCCAGTCATTAATACAGAATTGGCTCTATGTCAAATTTAAGGATCCTTGTTGACTTATCTTAGTTAAGACTGATTCAAAGTTAATTAGCTGATCATTGATGAAGTACAATGTCATCACTTTTGTTATTGAAATTAATGATTGTAAACGCAAGCATTCAAATCTTTAAACAATTTAACAGAATGAATAATTTAAATTTAACGTTTCGACATTACAACACTGATTGCAACACAAGTTGGAATCTCCAAGGAGTGTTGCTGAGTTGTGTAATAACTTACGTTCTATCGATTTCTTATGGATCCTGTAGATTATTACAAACGGTCTTCCTAATTCACCCAAATAATTCAGAAATTATTCTGTTGTCCAAAATCACCAACCATGTTATACAAGCCTAGAAATATAACAAGTGGCGATGGATGAAGGTACTGAAATATCATAAACTGACTGAATTTACGAATGTTAACTTAATAGACTAGAGATCATTGATCGTTTATTGGAAACATACGAAAAAGTATGCACTCTTACATACGTTCGTTATTTGAGGTGATGGATCTTTACTACCTTGTCTCAACATTTAGTGCTGTCTAATGTTAGTGTAGGTTGGAAGAAAACTAAGGGTGAGGGGGGGGGGGCAAACTATTATGAGTATCAGTTTAAGTTATATTTCTGTAGATGGAGACTGCCTCGTACTGAATTCACGCGACTAACATAACCGTTGGTCAAGGTTACGTTAACATAACTCAGATTCGGTCATATTGACACTAGTACATTTCCTTAATTTTCCTTTGAATCTAAAGTTCCATTAATGTTTCATATCTTCTTATGAACTATATTTTGATATTGATGCTATGGAATATCATCATATAGTAATGTGATATGGCAACTAAAACAAATCCGTTTTATACTGTAGACTCTATGACTAGCTGACTAATTGACTGATATTCATTTTAACGAGGTAACAAGAATGTATTGAACAAAGTAATAACCCTTAACAAACACTACGAATCTCATTTCGAAATAATTATTGATCTTACACACAATTAAGTGATTGTGCTAAATTTATTATTTCCCATTCATACATTGTCACTTAACATAATTCGAGACTATACTTTTATTCATTCATTAACCCGTATATTGAGAGTGTGTTCAGTTGGTTGATTTGGTTAATTTTCATTCGTCATATATATCGTTCATATACAAATCAAATAATTAAAAACCTATCAATGTCGAAATTCAGTTACTTTACACTGTAACTCAGTATATCAGCAGTGTTTTCTATGTTTACTGCATAAAATGGTAATTGAAACGACTGTCCATATGACTGATTGTTTAACCTCACATATAATTCGTTAGAGTTTAGTACTTTCTTGTTCTCACCTCCACTGAAACACATGACTGATTTGTTGAGTGTTAGCCAATGCGAAGATACGTAGTGAAATCATAATTGAAAGCTTAATAATCGCTAAATTCAAAATAATTAACATGCATCCTTAAATGCAAATAAGTACTTATGTTGGTTGGTGGAGATGACTGAAGTTAGACTGTTAGTAGAGTGTCAACATCAAAAGCGTAAATATGTTGTGTACAACATGATATGAAACATAAAACAGATAGATTTGTGTATTTTTTCTTCGTATATGTATTAAGTGGTCTGTATTGTTGTGTATGTTAAAGGAAAGTTGTGTTCAACAAATAACTAAAAGATGGCTTGCTTTTTTTAAAAATAAAGGATCTTAAATTTTATGCATTTTCCTTATTGCTCTGTCGATATGTTTTAAAGCCATGACTATCTGTATGAGTGAATGAAGAGAGAAAGGGGAGGGAGGGGTAAATGAGGGCAGAAAAAACTTCGAAATAGCCGTCGGAAAATAAACAAAACTTTGTTAATCCGAACAGCCACTCCCGCCCACCTATTAACTTACGTTCATCGCTAATCACACCTACATGGACAAGTAATTGGGACGAATACATTCTAAAAGTGTAATTATTGATAATTGTATATATTGTCTTCGGAATAATACGCAGTAAACATAAAAGACTGATTAGACAAGAAAATTAGGACTAAATAAAAAAGTATAAATAGTGAAAGTTTAAACTTGAGATAAAACATTTAGTGATAATTACACTTTACTAATATGCAGCTGTAATCTAATACTTAATGAACGGATGTATGCCTAAAGATGCTGGATAAAGCATACCATTAAACACTGAATACATAGTGAATAACCCTAGCTCTCCACCATCCACATTTTTCTCGTTTTATCACCTTGCATTGGAAACTATACATATTCACTTACCCGTAATTACTTTACGGGAGTATATTCGTTTAAATTACGCATATATATGTATATATGGATATAGGTTGACTGGAAGATTAAGTTCAAGAAGATTTTTTTTCAATGTCTATATCTAATTTACCCTTATCTTAAATGAATATGTTCCTACCTCCCCCCTTCCTCCCTCCTACCGTGAATACACACTCACCCATGGGTCTAACACGTGTAGGCGAAAATAACGCATAAATGATACAAGAAAATTATAAATCCTTAACTTCATTTTTCAGACATTTACCTAGTTTCTTTTGTGTGTGATTCGCATAACCACTTAATTCATGGGAGAACATAGAGAAATTAATATGTTTAATATTTCATGTCATGTAAACACCATGTTTTTGCGCTTTTTTCTGTTTCAGAGGTCTTCACTACCATCCCTTTCAACCAATATCAATAGTTCTTTAAATTAGAAAACAAATGTTAATTCTGTTATTTTGAATTTAATGACAACTAAACTTTCAATCAAATTTTCCTTAGTAGTCTGTTTTTCTACCCTTCTGCACACTGTCTCATAGACCTCATCATAT
Source organism: Schistosoma japonicum (assembly GCA_025215515.1). Taxonomy (NCBI): domain Eukaryota; kingdom Metazoa; phylum Platyhelminthes; class Trematoda; order Strigeidida; family Schistosomatidae; genus Schistosoma; species Schistosoma japonicum. The sequence continues at coordinate 11,828,396 of CM046066.1, forward strand.
TAGCCATATGTTTCATAGGAGATATGAATAGAAAAGCTTGAGAAAACATTAGGATTTAACAATATTTTTCGTGATTTAGAAGCCTACTACTATTTCCTATTGTTGAGAGTATGAGCTGCACACAACAACCAGTAGTTTCGTTAAAATTCATTACAATAACATTTCTGTCGGTGAGCAGAGAGATAGAGGTAGTCAGGTGGTGGTGGTGGTGGGTCAGTACTAGTTATTCTTCATTTACCCACATAGATAGGCTTAAAAAGTCTATACAACAACAATAAAGGATTAATAATCCCTTTGACCAAAATAATATTTTAGACTGGAAATTAAGCTTAGAATAAGAATGTGATTTCCTATTTCCTAAATTAACAAGTATAGTTCCACTGACTTAGCCCTTTAACCAGTGTATTTTAGAGAATATAAATGAATCAGCAAATACGTACAAACATTCATCGTGCACACAAATACATTACAACGTATTCACACTGAGAAGGAAACAACACACGTTTATACGCATACAAATATACAATTTGTTGGAAGCATGTATGCATTTTAAAGTAGATATACATGTGTGTAGGTCATATGATCGTAAACCACATTTGGCATTATCATTCATTCCAATGAATAAACTTGAAGAATTCAATTTTCCCCCTTTCCCAATCATCCAAAATTACATATAAACAACATCTACGCACATACGCATGTATATTATTGGAATCAGTAATGTAAGTACTAAATAAACAACAGTGATTAAATCAAATGAGTCAATAGATATTTCATTATGGAAAATAGTTAATAAAAGTGGGGTGGGTGAGGGATGAACATAATCAACTGATGAGTTACTGCCCTTCAGGCATTTTCTCCCCTCATTCAATATGATTGCGTTATCCCATGAGAGTATCAACAGAGTGGAGTAATATATGGAATCCAATTTTTTATTTTTTCTATAATTCATTCAAATGTGTAAGGCATATTAGTGGATGTATATGATTCATCATACTATAAACCCATATAAACTTGGCCATAAAATATGAAAACTCTGATGGAGAAATATTCCTTACTAGGGTATTTAAATTATCATAGATAATTGGCAAGTTAAGGTTATCTTCAATGTTTCGAATATACTTAATGGTACTTGGTGTTTGTGTTATTTCGCAATTCATTTAAATGGGGGCCACATATTAGAAAGTTATTTTCATTAGTGAATGGATTTCATACACTATTTGTTGCTGTTTTTGTGATTTCGTCTGGTGTGTTAGTCTTTACTATACTGAATGTGTTCACAGTAGATTGTTGTTGATAACTAACTAGAAATACTCGGTGTAACATTATCATGAATATTACAAGCCTAATGGATGAAAACATTCGACTGGAGGGGCGATAGTCATTGATTCTAGCTACATGTGTTTTGTTTATTATCATCAATAATGATAAGTTTAGCGACAAGGAAACTCAACTTTCTTGTGTATTCTAGGTGTTTGTTAGAAAAAACCAGTGGGAAAGTGAAGTTTAGTAGTATTTGTTGGATTGCTCTTGTTCTGTGTACATATTCTTCTTGTTTTTGTCACGGCAACACAGTAAAAGCAAATGTTCTTCTAAACTAAATCATGTTCCACTTTGAAACATTTTACACAGCTGCTTTAATAAGAGAAGCTATACGAGAAAAAATTTAATGAATGAACTCATATACAGATAAATGAGATGTAAACAGTGGAATAAACACGAAAACCATCAATCAATCCCATAAGAATACATACACAAGTTGCCACGCAAGGTTCAACCTGAAGGAACTTCTTTTGATAATCTGATCATATAATAATAATAATAATAATGGTAATAATAATAATAATAATGGTGGTGGTGGTGGTGGTGGCGGTGATGGTATTAGTGAAGACGATGGTGATGGTGGTGACTGCAACTAATGCTCATTAATGACAATAATATAAATAGAATAAATAAAATGGGTTTTATTTTTCTAACCACTTTAACGATAGATTGTTACTAAGTGATATACATCAAAAGAAGTATGCTTAAATTACAAATGACGGGAATTATCGAAAACACATGATCTCTATTCCTTAATTTGACAATAAACAAGCCCATAATTATTATTTCCATTCTGTACAACACAAACATTAAATTGTATTTTGTAAGAAGATAATCAAATTTTAGTAATGGTGATATGTGAAGTAATATGATACTATGTTTGCTGGTTGAAACATTGGATCATTATACCAATTGAAAAATGGTTATCCACAATGAATCGAATGTTTACGGCGTGTTTCGTAACCAACATTTTCGGTCATTTTTTGATGAGTCTACTGAATGTATGATTTTCGTAAAAAAATGCAAAAACAAATTTTAACTCTCAAAATCGGAGTAATTTTCATCTAGCATATCGGGTTGCGTTAAATTCATATGTTCATAATAGACAGATACGGTCAATTACAGCCTCTTCAGTTGGAATTGTAAAGGAAAATTTTACTGTTACTAAAAGAATAGGAGAAATGTTGCATGTACAGTTATGTTGCAGAAGTAGGTATCTAACAGTCCAAGACTAGTATATATTAGCAAGTGAAAATAAGTAGTTATTGTCATTTGTGTACCGGTGATACTGTTCATTTGAAATTTTTAAAAAATATTGTAGCATAAACTATGCACAGCTAAATCCAGATGGTGCCAGTCTATGAAGTTTTCAACAACGTCAGCAGATGAAATCTCTCTGAATGTATCTGCACAATATTCGCAGCTGTTGGTTAAAGGGATTAAGAAACGGCACAGAATTTATTTTGGTCGCTTAAATACATTCACTAATTATCTTCCTCTTAGTTTGAATTCCAGTGTTTTTTTCTGTATACGTTTTTATTCAGTCTTCTTGAACAGAATTCTAACTGTTTAGTCGTTTGCATAATTATTTCTTCTTCGATTATTTTGAATGTCTTAACACTCACTTTTACTATCACAGACATTCTGATGTGTGATGATAGTGATCTGAGTTAACGAGCATTTGTTTTTGACATTACTTTGACTATAACTGACTTGAAGAAGAACGTCGAAGTATAACCATTTGAGAGGAGAAACGTATTTCTAAATGAGAGATTTGTGGAGTTCTGTTCAAAGTGAAGTTGACTTTTTCATTATTTCATATCATTATTACCATTAATAGGGTAAAAGAAGATTCACTGCAAAATTGATAGAAAAGTAAGCCTAGTAACAGACTTTCAACAGTGAAAAAAACTCTCTTCATAGAACATAATTCAAGTACTTAGGTAAAATGTCGTACTTGCTAACGCACTGCTACTGGGGTCGACTCCTGAAATGATCTGTTATATTATTATTTTCATGAAATGACTCGTATATAGAATCACTTATTAATGATCGGCTATCAATTATTATCATTCAGAAAATCATTTCGCATATTTGAAAAACATTTAAAGTAACCTATAAGATGAGATCGGAAGTTTTTTCAATGATTTGTGAAGAAATAATAATCATTTCTTTATTTGATTATTTATCTAGTTTTCTTAAAATGAAGCTTATCTTTTACCACTATCATTGTTTTGCATCCACTGTTACCCGTTCTCACATCCACTATGCATCAATGTACTTAATAAAACCCTTTAATAATTTCTATCCCAATAAGTGAAATCAATGAACAAATTAAATAAGTAATAAGTAATATTAACAATATTGAAGAGAAGATTCAAAGTCCAAACAATAATTATGATCAGTAAGTGGAATCTAAAAAGGATCTTCCTTTCGTCATATTCCACACTCATCAACCGGATGTACTTGCTACTTCCCTCCCCCCCCCTTCATCCCTTAGTGTTGATATTCAAACATCAATTCTTAACATGAAAAACAGTAAAATACCAATCCTTACAAACTTAACAAATACTTTATTTTGAGATTTGTTTATCATAAACAGAGAAAACCTGATATAAACACATTCTCCCTCCCCCCACAAAAAAAATTTTGTTTAAATGAACTAAAGTCAATTAACTATAAATTAAGTATCATTTTGTTTACTGCAAAATTGGAACAAAAGAAAGATAACTGTTTTCTATAGATATTCTAAGTAATTAGTACATTATTACCAATGGAATGTTGATTTCATGCATGTAAATACACTTAGTCAATGTTTTCCTGGAAAAGGAAAACCTAAAACTAAATAGAAAATTTTATAAATTTTTATTTATCAAATGTTAAGTGATTGTATTCAATAGTGCATAAAACACAAATATCAATAATTAGAAAAAGAAAATGTTTGCTTACACAACTTGGTAACAATTTCACATACACGTATATAATAATAAATCAATATTATTATTTAAACAATACAATCATTAACTCAATAGTAGAATGATAATTGATATTCAGTACATATTGTAAGTAAGTAGTTGTGATTGTATGCATGGACACACATTAATCAATATGTACACTTTCTCTCACTGTTTTAAATTGTCAATGGTTCTTATTTTCACATTACAAATTATATGTCATTAGATCTAGAAATGAAAATCTAATAGCATTGAATACAACCTCATCAAGCATTGAATTAGCTTATGCTAAACTATAGGCATGAAAAAGAAACGGTTGATAATATTTGAGAATGATATGAACTTAAATGTAACTTGCGTACTACCGCTATATAGAGGCGATCCGCTCAGGATGCACATATAGCAACAAAGGCTGACCAGTTTCAGTCCATTACAAATCAACGGGAAGATACAAGCCTATTCTGAATTGAATTAGGTTAAGTTATTAAAATTATAATGTGATACGATGATATTTTATAGGTATCTTCGTCCAAAAATGAACGAAAATATTTACGATGATATAATTACATGAGTTAAATTTGATGATATAAACAATTATGTAACAAACTGAATTGAATATTTTTAAAAATGGAAATAATGAATAATGAAGAGAATTATGAGAAGTAATAATGACAATGTAATGAAATCAGGGTTAAATTTCCAAGGTAAAGACCAATAAGTGTTTCCTTTTGGAATCATAGATTTTATTTTAATAGTTTAGTGGTAATAGCTTCAGCATATTTTAGTTTACTGACTATTGGATACTTTAAAAGTTCCAAAATATGAATCTGGTGTCCTATGTCAAACAAATGATTAATGATTACACTTTTAAATGTTTTCATTAATCTAAGTCGTAGATTTTTGGGGATATGTTCGTGAATAAGTTGGTTGGCTGTTCTTCCATTTTAGCAATAGAATTGCCTTTACATGTGTACGTAAATTTATACGGACTGTCAATGGTAACATAGGAATTGTATCTGTTGACTTTCAGTTGTCTCAGGTAACATGTTACTTGATACGATATAACTACCTATGGAGCGTAACAGATTTTCGTGAATACTGTGTTTAGTCTTCTTCTGGCCGTTTCTAATGCATCATCTTCAAAGTAGATTTCTAATAAAATAGGTTTTCATCGGATTGTGATTTCATTAAATTTCATCAGTTTTATTTTCTCTGTATTTATCGATGCATCTGTTTGGACAGCCATTGTTTCTCATATATTGTTCAATGTCCATAAATTCTACATCTAGTTTACCTGGAGTACGCATCTTTTCTGTTCTAAAGAAGTAGCTTTTCACCAGTGCATTTTTGTAATGGATTGGACAAAAGTTATCAAACTATGAAAACAATCTATCCATTTTTATGTAATTGAAGTTTCAGTCAACTTTATCATCATGAGTATGCTAAACTTTGTCTTAAACATAAATTTTCCACAGTTATTACATGTTCTACATACTTGATGAATGATCGCCAAAATAAAATGAGTAGTCGTCTTATTCTGTGCAAATAGTCCCTTTTGGTTTATTCAGAAGTCAAAAGACTTGTACTCAAACATTTTCTAATGTATGTATCTTTTTAATGAAGACCAAATGATTTGATCAAGATATTCTTTTACAAAGTAGTCAATTTAAACTTGAATAGTTTTTATCAGGTATACTAAAACAAATTGGTTATAGGCTTAAATGTAGATTGCGCTCATGTCGACAATGAATGCTTTATTAAACTAACTAAACAACTCAGAAAAAAACAAAAACCAAAACAATCAATAGAAATATGATAGTGGGATAGTACTATCAATCAGACTATCGCTGTTTTCCATATCAACATTCCATTCCACTGTTTATCAATCTGTTGAACAAATTGGGAATAATTTGTATGTACACGTATTATTATTATTATTATTATTATTATTATTATTATTATTATTATTATTATTATTATTATTCATGTTAATACAACTATGTAAATTAAAAGTTAACACCAAAAGAAATCATAATAGTTAGAATCATAATGAAATTTGCAGTACAAACAAAAAAACAACTGCTAGTTATTTGTATCTATGTCGTTTACTAACACATTATAATTATCCATCTTATGATTGTACAGATCATTAATTCAATATGCTACTATAACATCATTATATTCAGTAGATTGTATGGTAACTCAAAATCTTAGTATATTGTAAACGATACCACTAATTTTGAGAAAATGAGTTTTAATTGTAATTTTATGACATAAACCTATGGAATTAAACAACATGAAGTAATTAATCTTTTGCTTATTGAAGGCTAATTTATTTATAGTTAATAACTCACAACGTACTGCATGGTTGTATTTGAGTCAAAATACAAAATCATGTGATTTACATAAATTTACAATGTAATAAAATTACAACATAACTAAATAAGTTAGTATTATAAGGCATCACTTGGATAAAACTATTCAGTCATTACATTTAAATGAATAACGTTAACCGGTGTCGTTGTTACTTAACTTGTGGAACAATAAAAGGAATTAAATACCGTTTGTGTAAACAGGTAAGAGATGACATTTGAGTTAAGGTGTCATTACTAACCAAATAAATGTAAAAAATTAATTTGAAGTGCTTTGTAAAGAATGGTATTAAGTTTTAGTTGATTGAATTCACCACAGAATGATGTTGGCATGGGGCCATTGAAAACTGGGGAACACTGGACAGCTATTTCATTTTATTATGGGACTCCTCGGCAGGCATTCATCATCCTGAAGCAGATGAACCAGAATCTAGGACATATGCTACAGACGAGTCCCATATCAGGACAAGACCGGCCGCCCTGTGCTCTCTGGTTTTCAGTGGTACCCAATCAACACCAGTCTGTGACAAATTTAATCAATTAAAATAGGAGAATGATCTAACTGATGATATTGCAGGATTTTGTTCAACGTAAAATGGTTCATTTGTTTTGGAACGACATCAATCCAATATATAATCTTAAGCTTTTTTTACTTTTTCTTCAGTATTTATTTGTTTACAATATTCCTGAAGCTGGAAATTATTATCACTGTCAAGTGGTATTTTAATTTTATCAAATACACTCAAACAAATCATATACAATCAAATATAAGTAGTCTACGAAACAATCAAAGAAAATTCCACTCTTTATAACTTTTGAATAAGTTACTAACTATCTAGAATCATTAGCTTAATAGATAATTCATTAAATTTGGAAGTTATAAATCACAGGGTATGAATTTAAATGAGAATATCAACATAGGTTAGCGTTTTCTTTTAGCAAGCTTATGTTTTACCATTAAAAGAATGAATAGCAACTGGAAACAGCTGGAAAGGATTGCTCAGGACAGAGTTCAATGGAGAATACTAGTGATCGGCCTATGCTCCTCTAGGAGGGGTAACAGGCGTAAGTAAGTAAGTATCATCATAGGGAATGTCAATACATTCAAATTAAAATACAACGATATTTTCATTATGTATTCTACTGATGATTACAATTTATTAACAAATCATTACAAAATTTAATGTTTCATTGAATAACAAAGTTTATAAATCATAAGGATAAAAGTAAAATTCTATAGTGACAAACAATTTTATTGAAACGTTTTATCATCTTCAATAGACAATTGATTTTTTACAAAAAAAAGAAAAGAAAAAAGGTTTAAAATGTTTACTTCACTTCAATTCATTCTTCTCTCGTAAATTTCCTTCTTTATATTAGTGAGTTTCATTTTATTTTTGGATAAAAATAAGAGGCGAAGGAGGGGGGGGAGAAGAAGAGGAAGCGGTTTAGAAGACAAGTAAAAGATAATTTAACTGAAAATGATGAATCATTTCAAGTTGAATAAGGATAATAATTAAGCTTAGATAGTTAAAAGCAATAAAATACAGAATATGAGAGGAAGACTGAGAAATGAGTGTAGAGAAAGCGAAGGATTTCTTTAGATGGGAGGGGAGGGGATATGAGTGGATTAAATAAATGATGCAGGAATCAATCGGTTTAAAATAAGAAATATGGAATTCATACACTTCAAGCATACTAGAATCAGACTTCATTTTCACTAGTGCAGTGATTAGTTCAATTTCGAAATAACTTTGCTTTTTGCAATATGTAAGGGTTATATGATGTGGGGAAACGATAGAAATCGAGAAATATCTTATACTAGATATAAACTATATAAGTAGATGTAACCATACTTAGGCAATAACATACATATTGAAAATATAAAGGGTATAATATATGAAAGGAATATATATAATTTGTCAGTTTGATTGCTTAGTTGACATTATAAAATGAGGAGGTTTCCAAAAATAATTGACGTTTGCTAAACATCTTTTGAAAATCATAGATTAATGGACAGCTGTTTCATATTAACATAAAACCCCCACTGAACATCGAATTCATGACGCCACCAAAGATCTAACACTGTGTATTTATTTTTTAGTCTCTAGCGGTTAACCTTCCAAATCACTTGGTTGACATCGCACTCAACCATAACTTCATAATCAAACTCCTGGGATTACTTCTCAAAGTTGATCAGGACTAAGTATATATGGAGTATTAGTAATACAGGTATTGTAGGGAAGTCATCTTAGTTAAGAAAATATACTAGAAATCGAGTGACGCTCAGCCAATGCATTTAATTTCAATTCAATTATTTTCGCATCGTTTGTGTAGTCTGTGGATTGCCAATCAATCTGACTACTATACTTCTTGTATTGCCATATTCCATAAGAGAGCAATTAAATTACACTATATCGCATAGAAGTAAGTGGCGGTTTTTCTGTTGAATAACAAGGAAGCAATTTACATCGCCTTTCGAAACTACAGTTGTCGACGATTTGAAGTAATGATGACCACTTTTCTAACTTTAAAAATTTCGAGATGTCCACTATAGCCAACAGCATCCAGAACTTTAGTTTGATCAATAAAGTGGTAGAGTCATCATCTGGGACAGGATATGTGTTCAGTACCGACTGATTTCCAGTGTAACTATTTAATCGATGTTCATTTTATTAGGTCTTTTCATCACTTGACTAACAATTTACGACCACTGGAAGACAAGGAAATACGACACTGTTTATTGAAAATTAACGACTATTTAGCTATGCTCACCAGAAACGCGGTCAGCAACAAAATCTCCAGACTTTATGACAGACCTTCAAACCAATGGATTTTCATCGAAGTCTTTATATTTGTAATTTCAATAGAGTTATTTGTGAAATCCATCTATATGAACAATATTATTATTGTCAGTTTATTAAGATATTTTTAGGCAATAATAATGTTGTGCTAAATTGCATGACACGGATTGACGTTATGACTAGTAAGAAGCCCGAATATACTGCCTCCTCCAAGAATGTTAGTTATCGGTAGTAGTGACCCACAATATCAACAGAGATTAAATACAAGGATTATTTATGGGACACAATTGACTAGGTGAAAAAATAAAAACAAAATTGTTATTGGATAATGTGAAGATTGTTGAATGTTAGTTTGATATTACGAAGTGGTTTGAATTAGACGTAATTGTAACAGGAAAATTAATTGATAAATTTGAAGTGCTGAACAATAAGTGAATAGACGTTTAAGTAAGTTGTACATTATACGATCTTTCTAATAAATGTCATATTTCAAACTTTTTGGGGCTGATATTAATCCATTTTATGATAGAAGTTAATTCCAGATGTGACTAGTGAAGTTCAACTATGTCAGATGTAAGTCAGATGCCCATCGACGGCAATTGATCAAGTCACGCAAACGTATCACCAACTGACTGAATCAGAAATATCAACCGTTGGAAGCCGACTCAATGGTCTAATGACAAAGTGTTCGCCTCGAAGCCAGATGGTCCTGGGTTCGATATCTGATGAGGTTGTGGATGCATACTACTGACGAGTCCCATACTATGACAAACAGCTGTCTAATGCATCACAGTGACCAATAGTTGTCCAATTCAAACTAATTCGTGATATCGAAATAAATTAATTCATGAAGTTAATTAAGTGGACATACATACGTCCACCTTTGTTGATATGAAATCAGTGAGAATATTTCTTACACCATCACATCTTTCTATATACATTACTATCTAATCCATAAAATGAGATCAACATGATCTAGTTCAGACAATGATGACACAAAAATAAGAAAAAGGAAATGAAAGTTAATGTAGAAAATGTGAATCCCAACACTTGAAAAAATTGGATATCATTTATTATCATTCCACATCTCTCCCTCCCCTCATCCTTCATTTTGCACTCTATCCCATCATCACATATGCACATCATTTACATTGACTTTTAATTGAAATTTCATTCATGCAAATGTCTTTATGCACTAAGCTTGTATAATTAACCGAAGCTACGAAACAGTGATGATAATGAGACAAAGTGAGAGCGAAAGAAAAGATAGTTCTACCGTAAGATGACCAAAACATTTTATAGTTCATGAATGATCAACTTGAAAAAATGGTAAACAATATATATAGATATATATATCATGAACCATCATTTTGTATATGAGGCTTGACAAATGTTCATTCATGTGTAGAAAGTGATTGTTATTAAAGGAGAAGACAATTTCATCATTAGGGTTACGGTTTTTTAAATAATCAAATTATATGTATGCATTATTGTAATCATGATCTATCGACTATGTTGAAAGTGTGTGCACTGTGTTGTGTGCAGATATCTTAATCCATATTGATGTAAACAATTTGCACACATATGCACAACATTTTATAGCCTGGAATATTCATTTCTATTTCATGTTCATTTCAGTGACTCCGACTGATCATCATCATCATGTCAAAATAATCTAGATCTAAAAATATTCAGGATATACCTTATAAGTAGGAGGATGTTTTGTGTGATAATGTGTATTTTTGTTTGCTTGTATATCTTATGTTCTCTAAAGCTACAAAATAAAAACACTGGTAATCATTACTGTGACTTTAATCTACTTAATCGTAAGGTTGTTTATTTTCAAGAACATCATGGATCAAAGTATTGACTAATTTTATCCAAAATAGAATCACTTTTCTACGTATAGATGAAGACAAACAGTTCTAGAATGATGTATTTTGATGTTCATTACATCCGGTATGTATATGTGTACATGTAAAAAACGAAATATGTCTATACATGTAGATTGTATACAGGTGAAGTGAATTGTTTGTTAAAAAAGGAAGTGAAACAGTTGTCATTATCAACTACACATTGTACACTTGTAGTAGATGTTATAAAGCTACAAACATACACTTAAATAATTTGTATGTATGTATAAGAAAAGTAATTGTATTTTCCAAAGAGAAAATAATTGGAAAATGTAAAGAGAGAGAGAGGGGGTAACATAATAACTTCATATCATTTTGTAATGAAATTAGTAGTTAACAATATTCAAGCTAACAACTGTTGGGTCTAAAGAAAAACAGATTATTCGATTTATGTTATTAATAACAAGTCATTGATGAACAACTGAGAAGATAACAGTATTAAAATGTTATTATAACACAATCTGAGTTATAACAAAATCAGTAGTTGCTCCTATGTAAGAAATAGTTTGTCTAATAGATAAAGTATTTAAACGTAATGGTTATTCGAAGCATTTCCAATGTGTACTAGGTGTATTGAACAGCTCACATTCATCCTACTTTTCGTTCATTTAGTTAATGGATTTGAAAATGAAAGTGTAATTTGTAATTAAAATTGTATTGAAGTATCTGAAAATATCCGTCCGTTGTATGCTATGAAAATGTTCAGTCAAGTTCAGTTTGACATCTTTAATAAAAATGTAAAGTTTCTAATTAAATAAACAGAAAAATGATCGATTGTATTGGGTAAAACTATAAAGGAAACGCAGGAGTAAATCAGAGTAATACATGAATAGTAATAAAAGACAATGAAAGTCATTTCAACTCAGATGTACGCAAACAACATCAATATCAAAATAGAAACACTTGTAGAATATTATTGATCCAAAAACTTCTTTGTTTGCAATCCCTGTGTGTTTTAGTTGTTTCTAAAGATAGGGTTTCCTCATAAATCAAGTACTTCATAATCGTGTTATCGCATCCGTCCATAATCATAAGATATACTGATCATTGATCCATTATCCTCAATGGTCATGATAGTAATAGTTATTTACGTGATCATCATTTTCTTTTACTGCTTCCAAGGGGATAATGCATAAATCTATACTTACAGTAAAAAACTTAACGTTTTATTAGCCACTCAAATAAAACTAGAAACTTATGAATTTTGCCTTCTATAACATCAGTGTGTGATATATCAGTCATGTCCCATTTCGGAAATGACGTACGATGTGACATAAGACTATCACATCTACTCATACTAGGAATTAACCAAGTTCGTATTTGGAAATCGAAATCACTAGGAATTAGTGTCAGTCAGTCCTAATTAAAATAAATCATCAAACACATGTACGTCAGTAAAAGTTGTCATAACACATAAACTTGACAAGAACAGTAGAAATCTAGTAGGCACACTTGCTAATAGAAATAATAATGATAACAACTAAATATTAAGACGATTCACGTAGATGGAGTGAAAATAGTGTATGTATGATGTAATACTTGAATTCAAGATCTAGGGAAGGGGGATAAAAAGTGAAGACATTTACATCGTTTTGATCGGCCATGAACTATGTGAGTCAACTTCTGCAACAAGGCAATATATGTCAATAAACTAATAAAATAAGGAATCCGGCAGAAAACAAAACTGAATATTAGATCAAAATATTGAAGTCATCCTTATAGATGACAGTTTACATTGTAACAGTTTCTTATTACCTATAGTCGTCTCTGAGATGCCGAGTAAAAGTTCGCCTTATTTACTAAAAATTTTTGAATAATGATCACGTGATCACTCTGTAGTGATTCGAACTGTTTTACTAATACAGACCGTTTACATAGATAATGCATGTTGGCTGGCGTATGAGTAGGTTGTAAAAAAGTGAGATGTAATTTAATCAAGACTACATTTCATAGTGTCATTGATTGTTAGAGTGATCCGTGTATACAACGGTAAACTATCTTTTGTGGCCCGTATGATTGTTGTGACCAATCATTGAAGATGTCGGATTCTAGAGCTTATAATAGATCAACGATATTTACACTTTTTCTTGCCTATGTATTGATATTTAACATTATATTGCATATTTTATACACCTAGTGAATGATTTCTTCTTGAATTCTATTCTCAATGTTGATTACTACTGTTACTTGTTCTGTTCTTCTATCCATCTTGCAAATTGTTTGTTACTTTGATAATATAACAGTGTATATTTGATTATGAAAAAACTTGTAATTACAACAAATTTGATTAGAATTCTCATCTTGTAAACAAGCAAATGAAATGAAATCTTTGTTATATAATCACTATTCTTTCGAATATGGTTTTACACACACACACACACACACCTGTTAAACTAGTTAACATGTTTACGAATAAACACGTGACAATTAATCAATCATTTAAACAATCAATCAAGTTTAACTACATTTTTGTTGACATAGCAAACAAACCTTTAAAAACAATGTATTACTTTTGTTGTGCTTATTGAAGATTTGTTTTCTAAAGAAATGCTATAAAATCCACTACGAATGATGAAGTAAAACTTAGACATTATAAGTTCCCCCCCACCCCGCCCCCTCAGAATATCTGTTGTACATTTCTGCTATTTAAGAAAAAAACTTGTGATTATCACTACTATAAAAAATCAATATGTTGTATTAATTATTAAAAGTAACTTATTATTATTGGTACTATGTATTGACTGTAGAATTCATGCATGTAGTTCAAATTCTGCATTGAGTGATAACCAAGTTAACCACTGAAAATAGAAAAATGGGTTATTCTTGAATTCAACTCTATAGCTTACATAGACAACATTGAGACTTTACGGTAAATCTTTATTATACGCACTATTTAGTACATGTCACTTACTTCAGCCGATGAACAATGTTACGCGATCATCATTTAGCTCCCCAATATGCTAACGTATAATGAAAATCCTACTTTTCGGTGGTTGGCTAGATACAATTATTCCGTGATACTGTAACTTAATTAGGTGTAGGGATTCCTACTATTCACATGGATTAAATTTTTATTGCGAGCTACACAGTTTGAGCAACTAACTTACATAGGTATGGTCAGTTCATCAAACTAATTAATTAATTTATCTATCTGAGTTATATCTATCCATTTGTTAACATTTGATTGTTAATATATAATTAAATTTATGATATATAGCGCGAAGATCATCTGTTGTCATTTGTGAAAACTACCTCAATCCATAGAAGTCTGAACTCTACCAGTCACCACTTCTCATTTCAGCTTCAGCAACACCTTGAAGTTAGTCACTAGTCAGCTAATTATTGTAATTGAGTCGAGATAGTTAACGGAGATTAGCATCAAATTTAGTTGATTGAATTCATCATAGATTAATGTTGGTAGTCGTGACTGGTGGAGTTCAAAACTTGTCCGGAGTGAGACAGTTATCACCAATGACAATGGATGATTGTCGCACTATATATCACAAATTGAGGGAAGTGGGAATTCTACCATTAGACACCGGCTGACCTAGTGGTGCAGAGGGTTAAGTATTCGCTAACCTGAAGCCCCTGGAGCGGAATCTAGGGTGCACACTACTGAGGAGTTCGATAATAGGATGAAACAGTTATCCAGTGCTCCCTGGTTTTCACCATTTTCCTCAATTCAATACAATTAGGTTCTTTAAGCGATTCACTTTATGACCAGTAAATTCATAAGATTTCCAACGACAAATAAATCAGATTCCGAGAAAGAACAAGAGCATAAACAAATAATTTAAAATTAGTAAGAAATTTGGTGTCAATATCATAGTACGAAAATGAATCTGGGATTGTTTAATACCAGAAACAATTTATATGAAACACGTGACTGAATGTTTCCGTCATACTTCATAACCTGTAAAATGTAACCACAGGTAATACTAGGTGACATTTGCGAATTGATTGACTTTGAAAACGTGAACAGTGAATCAGTACGCATTGGTAACTAAAGCTGTGATTTCATAAAAATGGTTAAAAAGTATTTGATTCAGTTCTTGATTGAATCATATTTGTCAAAACATCATCTCAAACTTCGTGAATTTCAACAATTGTGGTTCGAATAGCGTAGAATCATTGTAAGACAAATAAAGTTTCCTACGAACTAACTTTAGCTAGAATCTATCGAGTCACTTGGATTAATGACCATATTACAAGTTGATCATCACAATGTAAGTATTACTAGTAGGGGAGTAGATAAATATCATAATATTAATCATCACGATTCAGTGATTAATCAGTGACAACTAAAATGTTTTCTGAAAATAAATGGTCAGTCATTTTTAATGAAGAGAATGGGTTGTTTGGTTTAGTTGTGTATATACGTAAGTAATTAGCTGCTAGGGCGGTAATTTATATCCAGGAATTTCTGTGGTTCCAGTTAAATATGAACACATTTTGAAATAATAGATGGTAATAAGCTAATGACCACATACAGTTTCTAACTATGATACATTTTAGAATATTCCAACCCAGAAATAGACTTCAGATATAATCTCACAATTCTGTAATATTCCGTAGCAGGAATGTCTATATTTTTAGATTAGTTCGACAAGTTTATCAAGATTTTCATAAACTTATTTTTTGACAATTACCTTGAATCCCATATATCAGGAAATCTGATTACAACTTTGAGAAAATTTCACATCGATGCTTATCATTGACGCGTATATCTAGCCATCACAGAATAGTGCTTAATGTTTTATTTGAGTGTTTCTTAGTTCTGAATGTTTGTGCCAGTGAAGTTGCAACAAGCTTAAATGATACAATATCGTCTGTACTGTAAACTATCCAGTGATCAATCAAATGGCAGATCAATCTATTTATAGCCATTTGATTATCAATGTAAGTATACCAGTCCTACAGATAATCTATTGTTAATCGACTAGTGCACTGGTAACATATCAGAAATTGAAATACAATAGAATGCAGGTTTTAATCCCACGTGTAATACCATCACCCTCAAGATTATGAAATCCCTTTATTGAAGAAAACCAACTCTCATGAAATCTAGATTCAACAGTCCTTCATCCATCTGACATCAAAATATACACAATATCTATTCACCCAAATTAGTGAACATAGTGTATAATACTAAGTGAGTACCATATGAGATATACGATTGAAAATTATGTAGAATTACAATGTAAATATAATTTGTAATATTTGTGATCGTTATAAGTTAACCCACTTGAATAATTAACAAGAGCAAATTTCAAGTGTTATTAAAATACGAAAAAAATGGCTAAAACAAACGACAATTAAAATGCACAAGAAAACAGATATTTAAACAATTACAAATGAAGCATGAATATGTACGCCTACATCACATACATACAGTCATGCAGTGTATACTGTGTACAACACACTACCTAATGTATGTTTTGTATAAAGTGTACACTAAGTGGAGTATGTACTCGAGTAAGAAAACTAGGATGCTTTGACTTTGATCTCTCTCATTCATTTGCACATACACACACTCAAATGTATAAACTGAACACCACTTTGACATAGTACGGAGCCTAGACTTATGAGAATTAAAAATAATTATATACATCAATATTTCAGAACATCTTACCAAGCAATCAACTTTTTGAATCATAAGGAGAAACAATTACATCATCAATAGATTTTTTGGCCGAAATGAATTTTGATTGTGTAAGTTGTGTCAAATAAGTATTTTGGAAGGTTGAAAGACAGGAAAATGGGTATGACGTAGATTATGTATTTAGGACTGATCAGATAAGAATATTTATTTGATAAAATTGTTATACGTCGATATGTCAAGTTAACTGGGAATATACTTCATTTGTTTTAGTTGTCAGTTGCTCATCAGATAGGAATTGTTGCTGTAATCACAAATTCGAATTAGTAGATAATAATATCATTTTATAACAACCAATCCCAATAGGAAGGGATGATGTCAACATCAATCAATTTGGTAAATGATGTCCAAATAGTTCGGTGATTAACTGGATTGATAAATTCTTCAAATGAGAACTCTCCACTTCGTGAACAGAAGGAATTATATTTTGAAGTTCATTATTTGAATGGCATAGACATCGTGAATTACTGTGAAGGTTTCAAAACTTACTTTTCATCAGAAACTGAATGCGATTGTAAATTATTAATATTCGGGAAGAGCTTGACAAGTTGTTAATCATGAGATCTGTAATATGTTCCGTCACTACTAAACTAGAATACCCTGATGACTATATCTTTCGGCCATAACCAATTTATTCAGTAACTCACTTATCATCTTTAAAATTAGATTTTGATACTTGATTTGTATCTAAGTATACACAGCAAAACGTAATTGAAGATGCCTCAGGTCGATGAATTCTAACAAAGTAGGAAACACAACCATAGAGGAATTCACTGTTATTAACAACCTATATACACTAAAACTTGTGACTAATGCCTCTGTTCACCCAAAATGCATATGAAGCCACGTTACTGAAAATCAACAATGGAAGGTTATCTAATTTTACTAATATTACTTTCTTGATGTTAACAGCAGTCCGTAATAAATGTACAACAAGTAGCTACCAATATCAGTGTTTCTTTTCATCTGTTTTAGTAACTGGTCGGATTCGGTCTATCAAGTTTCATTGTAACCACTATACTGTTGATATTGGACTGGTTAAAAATAATGAACAGGAAACTATGGTCTTGTCTTTTACTATTTAGCATTGATCAGGAAGACATAATTGCAGTCTTGAGGGCAAAATAATCGCTACTCAGTCGCCATGTGAATAGCTTAGTCGTGACCGGTTGTAGACCGTGAAACTGTCTACTCAAGATAGTAACCCCCTATATAGTAATATTCTCCTCATGACTCCAGGTATGTCTTGCTGATGAATACTAAATAATAAACAACCTAGGTCTAGTGTCTTTAGTCGACTAGTTCCGATCAATCATGCAAAATGAATGTACCTCGATATCAGCACACTATGCATAAATGAATAGTATTATGTAGGTAGTAGAAAATAAAAGACTGGTACTATGTCAACCTTCTATTATTATTATTATTATTATTATTATTATTATTATTATTATTATTATTATTATTATTATTCGTGTTACTTTATTGAACAACTAAGTATTTAACTTAATTTATACCATAGGAACTAAACAGTTACTATGTTATTAGTACTGTATAATCACAATAACATTATGCGTTTGTAGTTTCATTGTGAAAATATGTACTCAACATTCAAAACAAAAGCACGTGTTCACATTATAGTACCTTGGATCCACTTTTAATATATAATCAATATTGATATATTTGTCTATTTATATGTCATTCATTTTAACGTGAAGGAAAAGAAAACCGTAAAATTTTTCAATTCAATGGTTCCATAAATATGATACATTTAAATTGATAAAGAGATATAATAAGTGAAGCGTAGTTGTCAACATAATTAATTGTATGTCATTTTTGAGGAAGTTTACATATCATTACCGACTGTCCATTGGTTTTAAAATCATTCAGATAGTGTTGGTTTAAACATGAGTTGAGGACACTTCACAGGTGCTTCATTGAGACGTGTTCTGTGAGTGGTAGTTCACAACCTGTGAGTCTAACTGGAGTATCTAAGACATAACTGCTTAATATCAATTACACACAGGACTTTCTAAGAGTAGCTACCTATGAGTTAGCTTTATAATTTTAGGGTATTACTGTTGACACCAGTGAAGTGTGTAATTCGTATGACAATACATTTATACCTCACTCTTTCTATTTAAAGAAAACAGAATGTTGCCAGATATGTTGGATAATACCTATGAAACACCTTACTGCCATCACAGCCTAGTAAATTTCTATTCAATAGGGCATTGTATTTGATGCTTTTAGACTAACCTCATTCGGTGATGTATTCATTGAGCCAGATGGTTTAATTTCGTAAGCTATAACATGCTGTTCTGAACAACATCATCATCACTTAATTAATGTAGAAAAAATAGGCATTAGTCATTCCATAAGTGTTAGGTCAGTCCTCCTTATTGAACTCACTTTGTATCTTTGTCAACTATGGCTATTGTTATCTTTCATTAGCACATTCATTACTGTTGACTGGGTTTCACGTCTAACATGCTACTACGTGACTAAGCTTAATCTCCAGTATAGGTACATAGAGTAGGTCTATGTCTATCTAAATGGTAGGCTTGTAGAAACTCTCTGATATTCCTAAAACTTCCTTATTCCGAAATTTCGAAGCCTCGTCTATTGTATTCATTTATATGGTCAAAAAATGATGGTAAGACAACTAATCACAAACAAGACCACAGGGACGAACTGGCATTACACTTGTGCAAATAATAATGGTTCACTTTTACATGAATGTGTCCAGAACGATACCGTCAAGCTTCACAATTAACCATCTGGCTAGAAAAACACAAGTTCATAAAATCATCTACATGAGTTGTAAATCCTCATTATTTTAGAGATTTGATATGTCACCAGGCGAGCTCATTTGCATAAAGGGAAGCGTATATAATACAACCAGTTCATTACTGGCATTCAAATTCGACCAATACATTAATGTAGTCGTTATGATCACAGTGGTTGTTTTGTAATTCGTAAGCTAGGTACATTGATTACCTGATGTCATCCAGAAACTCAAGTTAGTATAATACACTGTGATTGCATTGAAACGGGAATTTAAAATGCCGTATTCCTAAATGATATTACTACTTCTCTTTTAACTCATCTTTAAATATCTCAGCGTCATAACTTGAAGGGCTTCTAGGTATTGCAGATATGATACATACCATATTTATTTGTATATGACATTCAATACTTTGATTAATATGAATTTGTGACCCACTTCCAAAAGAATATTTGAAGGAACTCTGAAGAAGAGATGACTAGTTTATCTACGGCATTCAATATTTAAAGTTTCAACTCTCACTTTAAAGTCCTTTGTTTAGAATTTTGCATGGAGCTTTCAAGTGGCAACCATTTACGTATACAATGAATACATACACTTCATATTGAATGATCATGTCAAAGTAGTTGGTACTGTGTAAAATTTGGCTAGTAGAAAGCAGATTCAGTAGAGAAAAATGAATTGATGAAATTTAATAAGTTCATAAAACACATGTCTCATGAGAAAATAAATCGTTCATAATACGCAAATACATAACCGTGATGTCAAGGCAATTCGGAAATCCTGACTAAAAGTCGATATAGCACTTCTTCGATTGCGCTTACATTTTATCTTGAACGAATGGGTAAATAGATGAGTAGGTGAGGGGAAACATACAATAGGGTAGGGAATGGATTTGTAAATGGATATTAAATGAGGAAATATTAAATATCGTCAGTATAAATTAGAGAATAGTCTGATTGCTGTCTTGTTTCCATAACATCTTCAGTATAGTGATTAAATGAAAAGACGAAAACGTTATTGAAATAGGCGTTTACTTATCTCATGAGTTTTGATAAATAATTCAGTTGCTTACTCATATTCCTAACTATTACACCATGGAGTGACTATCTACATTGTTAAACAATTCTGGGTCTGGTATGACAGTTGTAGTATATATATATATAAAGTAAAAATGTAAAATTAAATTACACGTCGCTAAGCTATGCAGCTATACTAATATTAAACAGATGACTTTGAATATCCAGGACGTTATTAGGTAATTGAAATATGGTTGGAATCCACCGTGATTACAGTGCAGACATTGTCAATCTAATACAATCGAATAGCATAGCGACACAGTGGCCTTCATGGTCCTTTGGTAGAGTTATGTTCGAGGTAGTTTTACTAGGCTAGAACATATTTATGATGATTACATGGTAGGTACATAGAATGCGATTCATTACTAACTTACGTGCCGACTCTAAATTGAGTAGATTTAATGGAGTGTGTAAACAACTATTGGCGTCGAATAATCAGTGGCAGATCATTTAATATACAGTGACCAGTCTTCCAAGATTGTAATACTTACCGAATAAATCGCTTAGTGATTTATGTTATTACACTAACAATAAATACTTTGCAATAACTTAACAGTATTCCGGGCATCTGAATCCCTTCAATCTTACTTCAACAGCTTGATAACATCTGAGATATTCAAGGACCATAAATACTTATTTCTAAGACGAAATTCCCTTTTAAGACACTTAACAAGAATTTCGTAATACTCATAGTGTCCACAACAAATATCCGTTAATCCAAGTTGCCATACTATAATCAACACAATAACAACGTAATCAACTAGATGAATAACAAAGGAGTATAAATAATCGTTTAATGAGTGATAACGAGAGCGATACTGTAACATGTTTTATCAGTAGCCTCCGGATATGTGAATGATTTAAATACTCTTTAATAACATAACAACAGTTTAACACAAATAAATCAGCGCTTAGTTTAAAATTAAAAGCAGTAAATTGTTATGTGAAGTTTGATTCTCAAGAATGTACGAAGTGTGTGAATTAATAAGTGAATTAATTGAATGAATGATTGACATGCACAAAATAGTTATTACAGAAAATCATGTGAAAACTATACCTGAATTATGAGCCGATAATAATGTTGATCGACTATAATTGTAACGTAAGTCAAGGGGTTGGTTTGCATTAATTTATGTTTGCATGACTAGAAAAAAAGTGAAACTAGTAGTTTCTAAATCACCTATTTTGATTTTCACAATGGATATCCGATTGTTCTGGGAAGAAAGCAATCGTCTGTTGAACTCCAAGTAAAAGAATAAATTTTCGTAACTATTGACAATCAGCTTAGGTAAGAAATGATATTCAAAAAAGTATTTAGATGTATGCAGAAAGGTCAAATTTTAGTGAATTTAAAGATAACATAGGTCGCAAATAATGATATACTCATTTTTTCACCACCAGCTTAGTATGACAACAACCTAACTTTTTATATTCCTAAAGGTTTTGTATCGTCGAATCCTATTTTTTAAGTTCTTTACAGAACAGTTATGACTTTAATGTAGGTATTGTTTGACTATGTGTCATGCACCATACAGCTGAAAGCTATTATTCTTCTGCTGATTTTTCGTAATGTGATATGTGGATGCCAGGGTTTTTATCTTCTCCCTAGATGGCTTCTTGTGAGTGAGTAGTACAGTTATTGTGAAATGTTTAGGATCAAGAAATGGCTCGTTGTCAATAGTGTATTAATAATTGTGAACAGTAACATCAAGACATCTAAAAATAAGTGATTTATCCAATAGGGCAATTCTCTTTACTGTAAAGAAGTCTCAGCAACATTTGTGTTCGCCTTCCAGTGAATTTCTACGCATAACTCTTTTACATATTAATTTTTCACAAATAATAAATTTTTTAAGTATTTTACATTAGTCACTAACTTGCAATCACCTACGATAACAAACGTTTTCTTTATCATACAATTCTCGAAAACACGCTGATAAATGAAGTTTATCCACATTAGATTTTCTATATTTGGCATCCTATTTATAATTTGGAAGGTTTTGAAAAGATTATTAAAATCCATACACATCTAGTATTCACGCTCACTATTTATTTCAAATAAAACAGTAACAAGAAGGTTTTGACAACTCGTGGTGAAAGCCTAACTTCTTCGGAAGCCATGAGGCCGATGCCCCTTCTGACAATCGGAGCAACCTTTAATATAGGTACATGGAACGTCCACACGATGTGAGAGACAGGTAGAAACATCCAAATAGCTGAAAAAATAAGAAAATAAAAACCTAAAGATACTTGGAATAAGCGAAATCCATTGGTTACAAGTTAGACAACAACGATTATCCTCAGGCGAAGTGCTTTTATACGCCGGTCATAAAGAAGAAAATGATACACATGCACAAGGAGTATCACTAATGTTGATCCAAGAAGCATGGAATGCTCTTATAGAATGGGAGCCTCATAGACCTGAGATCATCAAAGTATCCTTCCAGACAAAGAAAGAAGGGGATTACAACAAATGTCATTCAATGCTATACAATCACCAACGACAGCCACGAAGACGATAAAGGCCAGTTCTATGCGAGGCTGGAATCAACAATCGATAAATACTCAGCCAATAACCTGAACATTCTGATGGGAGACCTAAACGCCAATGTTGGAATGGACAACACCGGATATGAATACATCATAGGACGACATGAACTGGGAGAAAGAAACGAAAACGATGAGAGTTAGCAAACTTATGTGCCTTCAACAAAATGATTATAGGAGGCCCCGTATTCTCCCACAAACGTATACACAAACTACATGGGTTTCACCGGATCACATTACGGAGAGCCAAATCGACCACATCTGCATCAATAAGAAGTTCAGAAAGACCATGGAAGACATTATAGCAAAAAGAGAAGCTGATATAGCTTCAGATCATCATCTGGTGGTGGCTAAAATGAAACTGAAGCTGAAGAAGCACTGGACAACTGGAGCAGCAGTATTACAAACCTTTACCACAGCCATTCTCTGGGATACTAACAAACGCAATGATTTCAAAATAACTCTCAACAATAAGTTCCAGGCATTTCATGATGTACTAGAAAAATTTGGAATTAATATGGAGAACAATTAGAAAGAGACTAAAGAAACAATAACTTCAACAAGCCAGGAGGTTTCGTGCTGCAAGGAGCATCACCATAAAGAATGAATTTTTGTTGGCATTATGGACAAGATGGAAGAAAGTAGGAGCAAGAAGACAACAATTAATAACAGTCGGACAAGAATAGAGAATGCCAAGGTACAAGGTCGAATACACAGAAGTCGACAATCAAGTGAAGAGGAAAAATTAGGTCGGATAAACATAAACATGTGAAAAACCTAGCAATTACAAAGTAGAAATCTGTAAGGGAAAGAAACATGAGATATCTGTACGATACAACGAAGAAGCTATCTGGGAAATACAGTAAGCCAGAACAATTAATTGAGGCACTGAATTACCTGCAGAGATGCTCCACATTCTCTTCACGAATATTTGGGAGGAGGAACAAGTGCTAACAGACTGGAAAGAAGGGCACTTCATTAAAAAAACCAAAGAAAGGAAACCCTAGCAATTACGAGAACTACAAGGGAATTAGTTTACTTTGAGTACCAGGAAATGTTTTCAATAGGGTAATATTGAACCGAATTAGAGATCTACTTGACGCCGAACTTCGAGATTAGCAACTCAGGTCCTGTAAGTATCGATTGTGTACCAGCAAATCGCGGCTCTAGGATTCATTGTCGAACAGTCAATTAAACAAAATTAACCACTTAACCTCAATTTCGTTGACCACGATAAAGTATTCGACAGAGTGGATAGGAAAATATTATGGAGCCTTCTTTGATATTATGGAGTACCCAAGAAGATAGTCAATTTCATACGGAATTATTACGATGAAGTACAATGTGAAATCTTGCATGGAAGGTAGTTCACACATTCATTCGAAGTAAAGGACATATCTCCTAACTCTCACCCTTCCTCTTCCTGCTGGTGATTTACTGAATCATGAAATCTGCAACATCTCAAGGCAATCTGAGAATACAGTGGGCAACATCGATGCAACTAGATGACCTGGACTTTGCAGATGACCTAAGTCTTCTATCCCACACACACAAAAAAATGCAGATGAAGACGGACAGTCTTACTTAATTCTCTGCAGACAACAGTAGACCTTAACATACATAAATGGTTAAGTAATAGCCTTGGATACAAAACGACGAACACCGACCTTATTACACTAGACAGAGAAATTCTGGAAGATGTGAAGGCTTTTACATATTTGGGCATCATCATCGTTAAATAAGAAAGATCTGAGGCCGATATGAAGGCGCTGATTTGAAAGGCAAAGGTAGTGTTTCAACAAGTAAAAGATAGCTGCGACTCAAATTAGTTGTCAGCCAACATCAAAGTCAGACTTTTTAATACAAATGTAAAGACAGTTCTATTCTATGGGGCTAAAATCTTGAAGAATTACGAAAAGCCTCATTCGAATGATACAAATATTTATAAACAGTTGTTTGAGCAAGATACTTTGGATCCGTTAAGCAGATACAATCAATAACAATCTTTTGTGACTGAGAATTAATCAATTTCCAACTAATGAAAAAATTAGGGAGGATACTGGAAGGGGTGTTGACACGGCATACATTGAGGAAGTCATCAGACTACATCAGAAGACAAGCATTAACTTGGAATCCTCAATACCAAATGAACGTAGGAAGACTAAAGAACATATTGCGTCGGGAATCGAAAACAGATGTGAAGTGAATGAACATCACTTGGGAAGAACAGGAAGGTAAAGCTCAAGACAAAGTGGGTTGAACGATGTTTTTTGGCGGCCTATGCTTCAAATAGGGTAACAGGCATTGATTGTTTGATTGGTTGATTAATTGATTAGGAGTTAATTTTAGGTATGATCAACGGAGTTAAGCGGTGTCAGGTCTAAGACAGATACCCACTAATAAGAATGAATAAAGTCGCGCAAACGTATGACAAATTAACTAAATGATAATATCAACCGTTGAGAGCCGCGAATCCAGAGGGTCCTGGGTTTGATCCCTAATGGGGTCGGGGATATACACTATTGAAGAGTTTCATACTGTAATGAGACAGCTGTCTAGTGCTTGCTAGTGATCAATGGTTGTCTAGTTCAGACTGATTCGTGATACTAAGTTTAAAAAATTCCGCAGTCGCCGCAACAACTAATTACTATTCTAGTACACATTAATAAGAAGAGGGCATTCTAAACAGATGATCATAAATCATTCCTTCGGATATCTCAATCTGTGTGTGCTTATACAATTAGAAAAGTGCATCAAAACGTGAATATTGCCAGTGAATAATATTAAAGTGAAAAATGTTTTAACGTTGGTTGAAATCTTTTACAGTATTTTAGTCGTACGTCAAATATTCAAAGGTAGTATTCACAAAATAGAATATGTATGCAAAATAACATTTTACATTTTAGTGTTACAGCTAAAAGCTGCAGTTTAATCCATCTCCATTTCTACTTGTTTATCCTGAATGGAGTGACTTGATGTAACATTAACTCATAAGTTTTATTAAAGACTGAGACTGTCAATTTAATGCCCGTTTCTCTGTATCTTAGGCTCGTCAGTTGAATATGTCTATCGCATTCTAGTATTGAATTTCACCCTGAGCGACCATCCATAACGGAAAATATGAACACTTGCAAAATTAATACATACAAACATGTCGTACAAATGATGGTTGACTTAGACACAGTAGGTCAGTGAATCATACAAACACGATTAAAGTGAATGGAGTAAGTTTGAGTTCTAATGTGAACTTTAATAATGGGGTATGTGTAACAGGAGTTTCCAGCCGAAAATGTTGTCAACTGGAAGAAACTCATATCAGTCGTGTATTTCACTTACCAACCCTAATTCAACTTTAATAAATAACATGTTGGTTTCAATAAATTGCATTCATTGTCTTTTACACATATTCATTGAAAAGATGTCTTGTAATCTGTTTCATAATACATTTTAATTACTACTTTTCGTAACACCTCGTTTGTTTTCGTCCACCAAACCACCTCACTTAATAATAATAATAATAATAATAATAATAGTATTAATTCCCTTTTCACCACGAATTGTTTTCTTTTCTAAAATTACAAGTAAACAATCAATATGATAATAATTATTATGTGTATTGGTAGTGTTTAATTTCAATGCTTGTCATAATAATAATAATAATAATAATAATAATAATAATAATAATAATAATAATAATAATAATAATAATAATATTAATATTAATATTAATATTAATATTAATAATAATAATAATAATAATAATAATAATAATAATAATAATCAATTTATGATAAACAACACAACTCATGAATGAACATGCACAAACCAACATTTATTGTGTTCAAAATAAGTGGTTTCACCTATTTGCTACCATGATATTGGATAGTGCAAAATAATTATTTATCTAAATTGGTAATGAATATCATACATACTATGCTAATGCTACTTTGTAATAGTAATAAACATTATGAAATTGCAATCACAAGTACTTTAATTATAATTCACATTATGTGTGAATGTAATTGAGTAGGGTTGATATTACAAGGATGCATATATACATGCATATGGTCGCACTCGAAATGTGAAAATGGAATTACGACAGCATGACTTATTTAACATGTAAACATGTTAATGAATGTTAAAAAAGATTTTCATAATATTTCGTCAATTACAATTGAGGAGTTGTGGAGATAGTTAATTTGTCAATCCTGATATCACTAATTAATCTGAATCAGACAACCATTGATCACCTGGAATGACTGGACAGCTGTTTCATAATAGTATGGGACTCTTCGGTAGTGCATTTCGTTGCGGGTCAAAGGGTCCTGGGTTCGATCTTTGATGAGGTCGTGGTTGAGCACTGCTGAAGAGTCTCATACTATGATGAAACAGCTGTCCAGTGCTTCCAGGTGATCAATGGTTGTCTGATTTAAATCAGTTCGTGATATCAAGATTGACAAATTTTGACAATTGTTAGATCAACAAAATGCATGTATTTACTGAGTTGTTGTGTTATTTATTTTAGAGATTAATCAATAGTATGTAATGTTTGCCTAAAATGTATGCCTTTGATTTCATTGCTACTCACCATAAAATTTATAAAGAATGATTGAATTTGTAAATTTATACTCGTTTTATTCTCACAGACGTCTGAATAGTAACCATCATTCGTCACTAGCCTTTACATTCATTCCTGATTATTAACTGAGAATTTGATTTAGTTTAGACGATTGGCGAAGAATATAAACTTATGGAGACAAATAAACAATGTAAATTGCAAATTTAAAGAAGCTGATTCATACTTGGTAAAGTTTGCTCGTGATCAACAGTGGAATATAGGACATATAAACATCAACTGAATGCGCTTCTGTCCCACTATTCCTAAGACTAGAATCAAGTAACTATCACTAACAGACACTAAAGTTCTATCCACCGTGCCACTAACTTTTTTATTACGTATGAAGTCATTTGCAAATGCCTGTAATTCTACGGTGAAATCTATCCAAGGTCTTAACTATCCAGTTTCCCCCTAAAACAGCATTAATATCGAAACAATCGATGCAGGATAGACACAAGCTAATACATCCTTAACTAATACTGTTGTGACAGCAGGAACGAACACTTAAGCCCTTTCATTTCTACATTATTTAACTGAATTATAATCAAACGCAACTTAATATTCATTAAAAGATTGTATGTATCGAATCGACAACTGATATATGCTGTACTTACAAACTCCTTTCTAACATTCAAAAGTCTTCAGCTGCTGAAAGCCTAATAGAAAGCCAAAGTCCCATATTATAAAACAGAATTAATTCAAGCGTTGGTTTATGCACACAAAACGAAAGCAATTATGAAATTATATGTGATTTTGATATTACAGGCGCTTCTGAATCCTCCAATTTAGTTAAGAAGAAAATTCATGATTTCCAGACCTTACGAAATACACATTACTTTAAACTCACATGATTGTAATCTAAAGTTTCCCGTTTCCAAATTCATCTCATTCATAATTTACTGTAACACCTGTATAACGTTATCGTTGTCATATAATTAAAATCTAGGAGTCATTCACCAGTGAATTAATCATTACAGCTTCGGTTATCCAGCATCTTACTAAATGATATAAATATGTTGGGTTGAGTTGTCAATAAAGCTACTCAAATCAGCCAAAAGTAACTAATTTTCGTGACTAGAATGGATTTTTTTGAAATGATGAATCACTGTCGTTTTCAAGTTCTTATTGCTTTTAATTAGAATAATCTCGTATGTTACTGCAACTAATCAGCCACTGTTGCCATATGCGCACCCTGATTGGATTGCCTCAATATAGCTATAGTACACAAATTATATTTAAGTTGGACTGTGACTGGCAAGTGGAATCCAGTACGCGCGTTTCGTCCTATTTGGGACTCATCGGCTTGATGTACCTGCATTCCAATGTTGATGTTTACACGAAGATTCGAACCCGATCCGCTTCGTGCCACACGCCACCGTGTTCACCACTAGGCTACTACTGTGTTCAAACAATCACACTTATGCAACCAGTACATATGTAATTAGATTAAGCCTTTATCTTTCCGTGCTTTGTAATTGACTGAAACTGGTCAGCACGTGCTTACTGGATTCCACTTGCCAATCAAAATCCATCTTATTGCTTTTTTTTAATGAAATAGTAACATATGATTACAGTAATAGGATATTTTCACAAAATACTCCTAAATTCCGAATCAGGAGAGACAAATCGGTAAATTCTATAACTTTCCACTGAATATACACTAATAAATTGATGTTGATGAAAAAACTGCATATCTTTTATCGTCCTATTAGTAAAGTATGTTTTAAATGATGCACAAAATTTGTATTTTTGTTCCGGTTTCATTCATGTTGACAAATCTGCAACACAGACATGATGTAAGAAATTTGTTTCTAACCTAAGAATTTGTAGAAACTGTTTTTTTAAGTTATACACCATGAACTAAACCTGGTTAGGTAACTGTTGGGAATTATAAAGGTCGAGACAGATATTTCGGTTTGTGACTATCTGCAAATAACGCCGAGTGACCTCTACTTTGTAATATTCTGAACAAAAGTGGGTGATCTATGATCGATTTCATTAAAAATCATCAGTCTCATCAAGCCACTTAGACAAGTGGCCACAATGATAATTAATCACTGATGTAATTTTATCATTAACATGTGAGAAATCTAGAAAACACGATGATCACTACTCGATGCCCGATCAATGTATTGAACATAGTCCTATTATAGGACAGTCTGAGCTAAAATTTTTCCATAGTAACGTTTTTGAAAAAGAAATGAGGACGATTCGGAGAAGAAGAGTTTTTAGACAAGGCCATCATTTCTATATATAGTCATTTCTACATGATATTTCTCATTTGGAAAACATAAAACAGTTGTATAATAAGTTATTTAGAAATTTCAAGTATCGAAAGAATTGCAGGTGTGTTACGTAGTTCAGTTCTCTATCATTTAAACAATTGCGTAACACGCTTGTAATTCTTTCGATACATTAAATTTCCAAATAACATATTATGCAACTGTCTTTTGTTTTCCAATAATGAAATATCTTGTAGGAATGACTATATATACGATTGTACAACAATGGCGAAATGATCGCTTTGTCGAAAAGAAAATTGTCTTTACTAAATCGTCTTTATTTCTCTTACGATAATGTCTTATTCAGACTTTAAACTTGACTAACCCATAGATTAGTATGCATCAATCTTTCTTCAATCTCAAGTAAACTATGGGTTAATGAATATTAAATAGCCCCAAAAACTTAGTGAAACAGAGTTCCTGTGTCGACTACCTTCAACCATATATTAGTAACAACATCATGGCAATGCAATAGTGAATAATTACTGAACTTTCTTCATGCGCATGTCTACGCATGCATTATATATATATATATATATATATCATGAGAATATTTTGTTTTTGAATACACTCTATACATACACAAATCAAAAGAGATAATCAATAATTTACATATTATAAACTCAAACCACATGATCAAGAAAGAATCAAAATCGATCAATTCATTATTCTTTTGTTGTATGTTTGTAGTAGGTTATTTATTCATATTGCTTTGTTAGTTAGTACTTCTTGTATATTACATAAAGAAAATTTAAAAAGTAAAGGAAAAACAAATAAGCCATTCATTACAAGTACTATGTGTGTGTGTGTGTGGATACATTCAAAAACATTCAATAATTGAATTCAAGGTCATAAATTGATTTTTCCAATTTCAATTAACCAATAAGAATTAAGTGATAATGATTTTAAGAACTAATTTAATTTAATGATATTGTCCTATTATTAGGTTAATTTTTAGAAGAATTATAATACGGAATTAGAATGTGAAAAAAGTATCTAGTTAACAATTAAATGATTGAATCATGTAAAAAAAAACATGATTGATATAATGAAGTATAGACAATGAAGAATTTGGTCATTTCTATGACAACAAACTTATTGATTTTTATTAGTGTTTGATCGACAAATAACTGAGAATGAAGCATTTGCATAGATGGGATGAAATCAATTTATGTAGAAATAATATAATCATTTATATGAGTGGATCGATTGTGCAAACTATAATTGAAAGCAATTTTCACAGTTATACAGTCAAATTGTTATGAAGTACAAATTAGTGACAAAGTTACCTTGAATATTTATTATAATAGTTTTAATTAAAAGTAATGACTATGAAAATCATGAGATGCAAACTCAACGAAATGAATATTATGTGCTTAGTATGATGCATAAAAATTTCGGATTCAGTCTGCGGCCTGTCGAGGAGTAACATCTTTGAACAAAACAGTTATAAAGTCCTTCAGCCCATAGTGTAAACCACAAATGTGTTTAACTAGTTAATTTAAATTCATTTTTCAATTATGACATTATTACTGAAATAATAGTGCCATTTTTTCCCAATTCCATCCTATCATCGAAAACATGGTCATTTATAACCATTTGAAATTATTTGATTGACATGGTTATTTGTGGGTATATTGGTAATTTAGTTAATTGAATATATCACAGATTGATGTTGGCAGGGTACCATTGAAAACCGGGTGCACTGGGGAGCTGTTTCGTTCTAGTATGGGATCTTCAATAAGTTGATTACATAATATGACTTAGGCTCTCTCCGTTAACCTGAAGCTCCTGGTGCGGAATCTAGGGTGCGCACTACTGAGGAGTTGCACACTAGAACGAAACAGCTGTCCAATACTCCCTGGTTTTCAGTGATACCCTGCCAACATCAGTCTGTGATATATTCAATCAACTAAATTTAAAATAAAATTGAGGTGGGTTGTAAAAATAGGTATTAAGTTTTCGTGGATGAATTCGTCACAGGTTATTGTTGGTCAAAGTTAATTTCATGTTGTCCATGAATATCTCGTGAGAATTCATAATTAATGGAGCTCAGAATTGTCTGGAGCGAGACAGTCATCATCAGTGACAATGAATAATCATCGTGCTATATCACATATTGATGGAAGCGGGAATTCTACCATTGAATGCCAGCACAGTGATGCATAGGGTTAGGCTTTCACCACCAAGAAACCCTTGTGGCGAAATCTAAGGTGCACTCTACTTACGAGTTTCATACATGGACAAAACATCTGTCCACTGCTTCCAGGTTTTCTATAGTACCCTACCAACATCAATCTGTATCGATTTCAATCAATTTACAATTAATAATCATTCAGAAATGTACATTATAATCGGTCAGGATGACAGTGTGAAAATTTCAGTAAAAAGTGTGATAATTTGTTTATTAATTCACTCTAGAAGTATGATTACGTAATGGAATTTGTTAGTTTTATGTTATACATTTTCAATCTGAATTCTATTAGGTAACATATCAATGATTGAGTGTAGATGTGTGTTAACTGCAGTTATTCATTTGAATAACATGGCAGATTGTAACCAATAAAATCGATTTCGACAGTATCAGGTAATGATTCCATTCATCAAGGACAGTGGAAACTGATTTCGCAATAGCTATCCAGTTAATGACAGTTCTTCAGATTGCAATGTATTAAAAATCTACAAAGTGAGGAGAGAGGGGGGTTATAATATTTGCTAAAAATGACCAATTTTAAGAACCTATTGTCCTTTTTAAATAAAAAATAAAAGTGCTGAATGTAACATTTAATATGTCGAAATTTTAACGATATGCCGAAGATCTGAATAAAGTCGCTTATAGAATACATTGATCAGGGAAGTTTTTGATACTTAATCGTCCTTCAGTACAAATTACAATGATCCGTACAAATAAACAGAAAGTTGGTTAATTTCAATGACTATAAACCCCTTATACTAAGTACTACTAAAAACTCCAAGTTACAGAAATAATTATGAACGTATTTTACAATCGATTATTGAGATTGAAGAATTTGCTGTCTGTGTGTACCATTTAGGTGTGAAGAAGAAAGTAATTTTGTGATGGATTGTTATCTATGACAGCAAATGCATTAATAACAATAGGTGTAATGATGTGGATATATTTGTCTATAAAAACAAAATACAGACAACTCAACATGAATGACACAATAAGTTTTTCTTATCTATTTATCTTCTAAATCACCATCAACATGTTCAATAATACATAAAGAGTAAACACATCAATTAGTTTATCTCTTTGCGTTGTTGTAACTAAAAGGAGAATATGTGATATAGGCTTCGCCCAGTTTTAGCGAAGTTAGTTGGGTAGACAAACAAAACTTACAAAATCACTTACTAATATCAATTAATCTTATCAGTCACTATGATGATGTTTGTAACTTGTAAATTTATGTCAATTGAGAAATTTTTATTAATTTCAAACCGCCCACTGTCATAGAGGGTGATTTAATTGAGATTCATATTTGTATCTTTGCATAGTTAACGCTAAAAATTTATTTTGATTAGTCACTGTTCCTATGTACTTCTGAGACGATCGTCTTAATAATGCATGAAGCTTTAAGTAAAATAAAGGCTAGATTACGAACATTAACAATGGGGTGTAAAACGCATGTCAAATAAGGGAGCCCAAAATGAGATGAGTTTTTCTTGCAGTTATAGACTAAATTCAAACATTTATGCAACTCATCACTATATTCAGCCAATCCGTTCAAGATGCACATATAGTAATCTAAACTGATCAAATGGAGTCTTTAATATCAACAATAAAACGTATTTCTCACACAAGAATGGCTGTGTGAACTCAGTAGTTTAGTGGTTAACTCAGTGTCCAGAGCCATCGAACTGTGTTCGAATATCAGTGGGAATATCAACAGCGGAATGAGGATGGAGTACCTATGTAGTGAGCTCCAGAAGAACAATATATATATTACCTGGAATTAATTTGATATCCACAATTCAAACTATTTTAGAAGTGTGCGTGAACTAAGTGGATGATTATTTTGGGAAAAACATGAATATCTATGGTCTCATTGGTAGCTTGATTAATATTATACTTACAACTAAAATGCCTAGTTTGCAAGGGTTCGCATCTTTATGACAGTGTTGTTGAGGCCTGAAACAGATTAGTAACTACTGTCATAAGTGAGTCCTAAACGGATTACCTGGATTTAGGATAGAGCCACGAATTTTATTAAAGTTGAATAATGGGTTCAGTGACTAGTGTGTATTTTGTTCTACTCGGGTCCGATAAGATAGATGTACCTGGCACTACATAGTACTGACATTTATACTAGGACTCGAATCCAGTCAATTAGCTTCAAACACAAACATATTATTTACTGCACTATGGAGTCTAGAAAGTCATACCTGTGCTACGCACTTGTATACAAGTGATTCATATTCTCCCTACGTTTATAATTTACTTTTAAGTTGCTGTCTGATATCAGTTACTCAGTGGATGTGACGCCTGAGTTCGAGTCTCTGTATGGATATCAATAGTGGAATGTATTGAAATGTTCATGCAAAGTCTCCTTTTTATCTTCTTTTATATTAAAGGAATAGAAATACTTGTATGTGACTGCTCAACAGTGCGCAACCTAGACTCCGTCCTAGATAATTCAGGGATTCGATCACCTAACTCTCTACACCAACGCCCCAACATCCATAGGTAGAATCCCCACTCCCATCAGTTTGTAGTATATTGAAATTATTATCAATAATCATTAGTAAAACTATCTCAGTCTCGACAGTTTTGAACTCCATCAGTTACAATTTCTTACTAGAGCTTCATGAACATCCTGAAATTAATCATTAGTGAGTTGATTATCGTAACTGAATTCAGGTGGTTTTTTGTTAGGAGTCCCATGTTAAAACGAAACAGCTTTTTAGTACTCCTTGATTTTCAATGGTACTCGATCAATATCCATCTCTGATGAATTCAATCAATTAAAACGTAATACTAATCTCTATCCACCACCACAACTTAACAACAGTACTGTCTACATTTTTTTTAAAATTGATTAAACATGATGAGTAATAAAAAAGAATATATTCAGACAACAACAGTTAGCAACTTTTTATGCTAATCGATCGAAATTAATTAAAATGTCATTTTATAAAATTAAAAGTAAATTATTTTACAAAAAAAAAAACAAAATTTAGAAAATTTACTTTTCATTTGTTTTTTCTTTTTGTTACGATTTACATCAATAAAACAATAAAAAAATGTTCAGTTAACTTATTACAATGTTCCAAAGTGAAAATGGTTTCCAGAAAAGAAAATCGGTTTTTACGTCATCTAATCGTTAATCATGATCATTTTGAAATAAAAGTAACATAAATAGTGAATGTTTCTTTAAAAAGAAAAAAGAAAATGAAATTTACCTTCTTTCTTTTCTATTTATCAACTTTTATGATAAATAAAAATGAATTTGTTAATGCTGATATCACGAATCGATCTGAACCAGACAATCACTGATCACCTGGAAGCACTGGATAGTTATTTCGTCCTAGTATGGGACTCCTCAGCAGTGCGCATCCACGACCCAGTTGAGGATCAAACCCAGGACCCTATGGCTCCGCGACGAGCGCTTTACCACTGGACCACTGGGCCGGCTCCTAATGGTTGATATTTCTAATGGATTTGTAGTGTTAATGGATTCGATTCTGTCGAAGATTTAAATGGATAATGTGTATGCGGTGATTACAGTAAGTAAAAAGAATTTTCAACATTTGCATATATTCAAAGAAAACTGTAATTACCTGTGTAAATGTTAATGTTTTATCATTGATAATTCTATGATATTAACTGAATATATTTGATGAATGAATTCTATGGTAACTATCATTTTATCGTTTCTACAAAGGATAGTGAAAATGAGAGAAAAGATTGGGAAGAATATGTCTAAATTATATTGATGATACTTGTTGAGTTTCACAGTAATCTAATTCACAATAGTTTGTACACAATTTACAATAGGGTAAAGTAAAAGCGTATCATTATCAAATATAATTAATGTTGAGACCATGCACCACCGTAAATAATAACCCTATATATAATAACTTGTATGAGCTTAGTTATGACATTGTTCACTAGACTGAACAGAAGTAGTGATATGCTTCACATTTGTAATCTACCAACCTTACTATTAGGAGTTTACTTGAGGTATTGGTATTAGCGGTGTGATAAAAACACAGCTTATGGTTAAAGATTTGTCAGGTAAAGGTAGAAAATTAGAGAATCTTGACCAGACATTTTTTATTTGGACAATACAATCGGTTATCATTAAATGTATGATTTGAATATATTTTTTTGATTCCCCAGAGGGTCTATGCTAAATGAATAAACAATAGGATTAATCGTTATTAACGATTCATTTGTAATAAATCTAACATTGATTTAAGGTCGGTCGTAAATTATAAGGTGACAGTATTTTTCAGAATCAACGGAATTATGTGAATTAATTAAATGGATCAATATCATATTTTAAGTGTTTAGCTCAAAATATCAATACCAAATAGATTTTAACCATAGATCAATAATAATAGTGACAAGCTGTTACATCACCTCCCCCCCCACATTTTTATATGAAAATAATTGGTTACATTAATGTAATCGAATACAAGTCATGAGGTTGGTATGGAGTTGTCTATGAGTGCATTGCTAGAAAGAGTGGATGTGGAGGTTTCTTGATCAGTCATTGATACCTTAATCGCGAAATGTCTGCATCAAGAAGTAAATATTCCTCCCCATCTTCTGTAAAGGAAACAATGGTCGGTTAAGCCAAAAATACACGGCTGCATTACTTCGGCAGTTGACTAACAGATTAGATGTGGGATGATATTCATATCCGAGTAGGAAGCTGTGCATTTAATAGCAGCTGTAATAGCAAAACAATTACAGTTGCACTTCATGGTATGCTTATTGATTTCATCACCAGATTATTTTTTCGATGACCTTATATTTTTAATTCTATGTTGTGTCACCAAATTACATTTTAATCGCCCATTTTGATACATTTGATGGACTTGTAATTGTTCTATGATCATGTTTATCAAAATGCTGTGCACTGAAGCAAAAATGATCAAATTTACATCACTGGCTAGCTTTTCATCAGTATACAACCATAGTTAATTAATGCAAATGTAAAACAAAATTGTTAATAGTAAATTTTTCTTTGAAAATTGGTAGCTCGAAAGTTATTCTTAACTTATTGCTGGACTTATCAGTTTGTATGGCTGATTAAAAATACTTGTCTACAATGAATAT
This sequence comes from Schistosoma japonicum, assembly GCA_025215515.1. Classification (NCBI taxonomy): domain Eukaryota; kingdom Metazoa; phylum Platyhelminthes; class Trematoda; order Strigeidida; family Schistosomatidae; genus Schistosoma; species Schistosoma japonicum. The sequence goes on from CM046066.1 coordinate 11,866,041, forward strand.
GTAAATTACGTATTGCAACATGAAAGAAACATAGTTAACAATATTTATCAGTTACAATAATATCGATCAATTGTAAATTCTTTTCTCGATACTACAAATGAATGTTGCACTATGATTGATAAATTTTGTTTCTCATTTGATTAATCAATGAATCACTCAAGTTTGTAATGCAAAAATTCCTTTTGTCATCACAAATATTAATGACAAGGAAGAGTTAACTGTAAGAATATGAATTGACTTAATATGAACAAAGTTTGCCTGAGTGTTTTTCTATCATACTGTGTGGTTACCCCGATTAATTTGAGAAAAAAATTGGCGAAGAAAGTTACAGTGTTTCCGTATTTTGTAATGGTTAACGATTAATAAAAATTCGTCCGCACCCCCTTCCTGTGAGACGTCGAAGAATTGACAAAACAACAAGATGATGACCTAAAAGAAGATAGAGGAAGAAGTATATCTGGCCTATGATTTAAGTGACTCGATATCAACTGTACTGTATGATGTTATGTGGATGAATGTAGTTGACAAGATCCACTGAATTCATGTTTAATGATAGGTACTAAGGATTTGGCTCACACGACATTCGATCAATCAGTTCAATTAACTCAATCCTATAGGTCAATCTCATACCAATAGCTCGATAGTGATATTTTGAAATATGAGGCTGAGTGAATGTGGGTTTTAATTTAACAAAGATTATTAAATTTATAAAGACTGCATATGCTGCTTGCTGACACATAATAATCAGCAAAAAACCTAGTTCAACGAGGATTTTCTGTGAGCCATCTATCATCAAAAACGTATCCAAAATATGACGATTCACATAAATTGGTGGCAGTCGAATTGACAAAAATGATCTATAAGATTAAAGAAACACCAAATGGGAATAGACGAGCATGATATTAGTTTTTAATCAATGATCTTCCAGTGTTAGGTTAAAGAGTACTTGACACCTGTTTCATCTTAATTTAGGATATTTCACTAATCAACATTATTAAATCCTGAAATACTAATTTAAAAGTATAATCCTTATCCCGAGATCCAACTTTTCAAAGTCAGACATCGTGTAGAATTTTTCTTAGATTGATTACTCTAAATTGAATGATTTAACTGAGAACGACAACTAAATCTTTAGACTAATACCATTCTATTCTGGAAACCAAGTACCAACAAAAGTACGAAACCTCTAGTTAAAAATCTTCTCTGTCATCTCAACAATCATCATATTTTCATTATGTAACTTTTTAAATATACACTCTCAACTGTTTATTTAAATATATTTGGTAAAAACAAAAATTACTACACACAGTCAACTACCTATTTGCATTCCATGGGTGAATGATTTAACTTTATTCTACAGTAATTTTAACTGATGGGGAATAGGGTTTGTTCAATTTGTTTTTACTGTCAAACTATTCAACTTAAGCTTTAAGATAGTTTATTTCAATTACTTTACAAATGAATACTTATCATCAACACCGAACTAGGAATGGATTTGCCATAATTATGACAGCTTTTAGTAAGTATTATCAATTTCATACCATTATAAATGTACTGCATTTAGAATAATTAAATTTCATAATCATCAACATCATATATGTAACAATTTAATTTTGAGGCATACTGAAAATATTTGTAATAATCGATACCAGTGATGATAGATACCAACTACTGTGTCCTGATAAGAATATATATTGATGTAATAATTTTCTAGTATCACGGATATATATATATATATATATATATATATATATATATATATATATATATATAACTTAACAAATGCATGCATATCATGTACAACATACGTTAATTCATCATTTAAATACCTACTTTAAGAGCTATTGATCCACACATGAATATGCGTATTTGCGAAGACCCATACATACATTAACACCTTACAGTTTAATCAATCTGTATATAAAAAGCTTATTGACTAATATAATAGATTTAATGACCAAAAATGAATATATATATATATATATATATATATATATATATATATATATATATATATATATATACTAAGAAATCCTGTATCATGCCGATTTTGTATAATTTGAAACTAATAAATAAAGTGTATTTGTAGGCTTGAAGTAAGTAATGTTCTTTGTAGGACACGAATCTATATAATTTGACTTCAGTATCCACAAACACAGATTGCATCATTTCCCTCCCTCCTCTTTCAGGATTACAACTAGGCTTTCTTGGTAAGCAACAAATAGCACGAAATCTAAACTGTGTAGAATCTCTTGTTGATGACTGATTCCAACCAGGTAGTCTGCATTCATCAACATGACTCAACCCAGTTGTCAATGGCTTCATGGACTGGTAGCATGGTTTGGTTTGGCCGCCTCTAGGTTTTTTCCAGCATCATCCATACGACAGTATCGCTTGTCGGGGTTGGCAGTGGTCGGGTATATGTAACACGTGTTCTAACTACCTCAGCAGTATTAGTTACTGTTGTCGAGTAGAAATTTAAACAGGATCTTTAGTCGAATACCTTTAACTATAAAACATGTGATTATTCAATATCAATGCGTCTATTTTTATTATTGATGAACACAAGTATAACCATCCAGCTTAGAGAATGCACTCTAACCAAAAACCATTTTTCGAAGTACAAATCTTTTTTTACCGTATGCACAATAATTGTTCACCTCGTTTAAGTTGGATTGTGACTAGCAAGCGGAATCCAGGAAGCACGTTTCGTTCTATGTGGGACTCGTCGGCTGGATACACATACAATCCTGTGTCGGTGTCTACACCTGGGACTCGAACTCAGTCCGCTTTTGTACCAAATACCAACTTAAAAAATACTTGTGATCTGTCGCTATATCGAGGCAATCCGCTCAGGATGCACATACAGAAACAGCAACTAACCAGTTTCAGTTCGTGATAAATCAAATGAAAGATTCAAATATATTCTAATTAGATGTTTACCTTGTTTGATGAGCTTACATACCAATTATGTTTGCCAGTTATTATGTTGAGTACTCTGCTCAGACTCATTTCTATGAAATATCTGTAACGATTGTCAAAATGTAAGTGTCAAGATAACTAGTTGTTCTATTCTCAAACACTTGGTTTACTTTTGACATTTCATCGCTTCATTATCAACTTTTAAAATAATATATAAGACTGAACAATCCAGCCTCAAAAGAAACACGGTTCACTATGTCTGTGAGTGGTAGAAGTCTTAACAAGTCATTGTTACAAGACCTAATATACTCGTTTAAAAACTACATGTCCAAGATCTCGTTTGACCTTAGTCTCAAAAATTGACAAACGTACTTATGCATTTCATCTATTTCTGGCAGTTACTCTTAATTTTTCCTTATTCGCATTTACTTGATATTCTTCTGATTGACGATTTTCCCTCATACATGATATTATTTTATCCTACGCCTTCATTTTTTATATAACATGTTTCAGATACTTACAAACACTTTCCAAATAATTCAATATATATTTTGTTGTGAATTTATTTATCCTAATTAACTGCAATTACACTTAATTTCTTCTTTAATATTGTAGTGAGTTTTCTTATTTGAAGAAATAATGCTGTCAGTGAGAAATGATGGTCCTTGTGTACTGATTGAGTGATGAAACAACTAGTTTGTGCTTTATAGTTTCTAATGATTCACTGGTAACATCTGTTAGGAAACTGGGGTGACACACGTTTGAATCCAACAGGGAGTATCAGCCCTATTTGGAACTGTAGTTACACATTGCGGGTTAACATGGAACTTTAACTGAAATGAATGAATTGCCGACTACATTCAATTATGTAATACCTAGTTGTTCAATATTAGTTCGTTCCTACTTTTATAATTGTTTTATAATTAGTTTACTTTCATAAAATTATAAAAGTATGTAAATAAATGATTATCAATGACAGATGCCGGCACATATTTGAAATTTCTTAGTGCGCGTGGGATAGGCAGCTACCATCGTGATGAAAAGAATGCTAATAGCCTATTTAAATAATCAGAAACATGTCAACATTAACAGTGATATCTTTACACAATACGAGTTATCTGAAATAAATGTAAGGAAGGTAGTGATCAAGATGTACACCAGGGAATACATTATAATACCATACATTGTAGTACATAATTTACCCATGTTAGGCTGCAGTACACACATCCTGTTATTATGGATGTCTGTGGTTAAATCCAAACACTTTAAATGAGATTTCTAATGATTATTAAATACTAAATTGTGGCTCTCACCAATTGAATAACTTCTAACATGCTTCTATAGAAAGTGAGGACGTCAAGAGCTACATGAATCATACAACTCAATCTCGATTCTTTACTTTCTTGTCTAAATTAACAATTTAGTGTGTATGTATAAAATATAACCACTAGAAATATATATCTTTCACAGTGTTTTTCTAAATCATCTTATTTTATATTCTATACCTTCGTCATAATAGTCTCACTTCAAGAAAATTATTACTAGTAATTGATTATGATAGCGTAATTGTAACATACATTCATTTGTAATGCGAATGCAATACTGAGACTATCTTCTGTTTTCGAACTTAAGTACCTACAACCAGTAACCAACAGTCAGCATTAGTACATACACAAACATGATACAGTTTAACTTGTTTGAAAATTTTAGATTTCCGAAATACAAACTGAATGCATGACTATCATCAAAAATGTAATTTTTCAACACCTTAACTTAATCTGGTTGATAAACATAAAATTAATTCATTCAGAACTGAATAAAGCTGTATGAGCTGTGGATCAAATACAATTTTTACCAATGATTATTAAACTATCATGGAATGAAATAACTACAAATGCTTTCTTTACAACTTCACTCGGAATGCTCAACTGTAGATAGACGTCGTGGATAAATTCGCACTTCACTTGGCATTATTTGCTGTGAATTAAATGACATTGAAATTTCCCAACCAAAATCAGTGGAGAGATTCACACAAGGATAAAACAACTATCCAATACTAGTTCATGTTAATTTGTGATATCATATTCAAGTTTGATAATCTCCATAACACCTAACCATAATCATGAAATAATTTGTTTAATCTTACAAAAAAAAACATCCATCACACCTAGATCCCTCATGATAACAACTTTAATTCAATTAGTTATAATTTTTAAATAAAAATAAATAATCAATCTGATGAAAAATATTCCAGTTGACTCTAACTTAATGTCTTATTCCTTAATTTATGTTGATAGTATTTAATGATAATTATTTTCTCTGAACTGAAGGTTTATAGACGACAACATAATCAGTAAAACTATTTACTTGTTTAAACTCAAAAACTTTTAGTCAAACTAAGGGACTAAATGGGGGGGAGAGGAGGAGAAAATGGTGAACAAACGTTGGTTAATTATTCTGCTTTTTTTTCTACCTTGATCTTAATCTACTGTTTGTCATACAGAAAAAAAAACATACATCAATACATTTTTAATTGATTTACTTCATTTAATGAAATGAACAATTTGTGCATCTATTTATTTATTTGTTAATAATTTTCTGTTTTTCAATGAAGCATCAGTCAATTAATTAGTATTGTTATTTATTGTAATTTGTACTTGTACATTAATTTGATTATTTACTTCATGATATGTATGTTATATTATTATTATTATTATTATTATTATTATTATTATTATTATTATTATTATTATTATTATTATTATTATTATTATCTGGAGATGATGATTGGAGTACTAATGAAAACTAAAATGTAATAAATAATTGTAACTTAGATACACTAATTTTTGTAGTCTCTTAACGTTATGAATGCACTTAATTGTTTGTTAGTATGCTTCCTGGTATATATTTTTTGGCATTGTTTGTTAAAACGTAAAAATAATGACTGTGTAACCTTGACTTCTGTTTACTGCTTTGTACGCCATATGTGGAGCTTCACTGACGTTTGTCAAATGTATGTATTTGCCCTACTAATTGTTATCAGCCGAGTACATGGTGTTATAATAAAGGATTAATACCTATTTTCTATTATAATGCGTACAGTGGCATATCCTGAATTCAATCAGTACTGCTGTTTCGGATATTGACGTCTGATTCTGTTCTAAATATTGCATGTACGGTTTATTGAGTGTAGCGAGGTCTGTAGAATATCAACTTTTGATTGTAAGTTGCCGAACTTACCAAGAAAATTTAGTTGATATAAACTTTGTTCTGTTTGATGCACATGTAACAACTGATAATATATGCACATTTTATACTTAGTTTCGACTGTTTAGATTTACGTATCTCGCATAAGTATTCTGCTCTCGCCTCATAATAAGAGTAATGATAATATTAATAATAGGTCTTTTATCCAGTATTATGAGTTTCATGCAATATGGAATTTTCAGTATACAGCATTTCAGCAAGTACACTTCACTGCATACACATCTCTAACAGTATATGGAAATTAATTAAAAATATATATAGATATGAAATCAGAGGGAAGTTTTAAAACAAATAAGGTTTTACACAACTGTTAGTAACCTGTAATTTTAAGAGCGCAGATTTCCGTTTAGGTCAATGCTTACAATGAACTAATGGGATAGTACAGCTTTCATACTCTTTTTCGCGTGCTGTGACTCACCCTCATAAAAAATATATTCGAAGAGATAATGTGGATTAAATGGGTGACAGTTCATATCTGATAAAATATAGCTTACCAGTTGTTTCCCCCAATTACTCCTATTTTGTTCCATACTTTGGTATAATATTTAGTGAAGAAATTTAGGAGTGGTTCACTTTTCAAATGAACAATATGTACTGCAGGAATAGACATCTGATGAAGAATCATCCTTCCTAATGCGTGTCATTGGTGAATGTGATATTTACAGTTAAAGTTCACAGTATTATCCATTTCAATAGGTTGTAGAGCATTTTATATAAGTGGGTCATAGTATAAATCTTCTCTGGAGTCGATAACAGTGATTCCATCATTGTATGAATTCAATACCTTCAGGTCATGTGGATAGTAGGAATTTCCAATCCCACTGAATTCTGCATGTAATGCAGCTATCGTCCAACGTCATTGATGATAACGCTTTCATTTCTTATTTTGCATGAATTCAACTGGTCCCAATTTTTCCCTAGAACTTCAGAAAGTCATCCTGAGGTAAGTAGCTAGTAAGTCGATTACAGTAGATTTGATAAAGACAGTCATGTGGAGATTATTATAAATATTTGTAGGTGATACTCCGTGTGGATCATTCTTCAATAAGAGTACAAATGTATGTTATTTCTATTGTTAGATTATCTAAAATTTTCACTAGTTAGATGATAATCTAGAGTTATGTATGTGGGTACTGAGGAACAGCTATTATGGAACTCGTGGTTGAATATTATTAGGATAATGCATATGTGAGAGGTGGAGTATGGTGTTATTTTTTCAGCTTGAAAATAGTTAACATCGAGGATTAATTTGATAAAATTGATCACTTGAAAGCTGCCTTCAAAATGGATTTATATAATCATGTACAGTTGGATATCTTAGTCACTTACTGCTAACTGGAATTCAACTAAGTTGGATAAAAGCTAATTGAAGATATTGAACATTTTAAAAAATTATGTTGATGGCAAATTTTATAACTACTCTATTTGTTCATTAAGAAGTGACTAATATCATTATTGTCTACTCCTGCATGTTGCTTATGGAATTAGATATATCGATTTGCAATTTGGCCATTAGTTTGTGACCCGATGTGATTTTGTACTTTGTTCTCCTTAAGGCTTAGTATATTGAGCCAATGATATGAACCCAATGTACTAGGCTTCATGAGTGTTGAAACTGGTTAGTAAGGCATGATTATTATGATTGTGTGAAATTTTTGCTTCCATTAAAATACCAATATGCAGATCTTGATTCCAGCCGTAGTGGATACACACTACGAAGGAATTTGTTACATGAACTAAGTGGTAATATAAAGTGCATATCTTTTCCAGGCTTCTATAATTCACGTCAGTTTATGATTGCAGCCAACTTCAGAATAAACTGATCATCATAATCCTTCTAAGTCATAATATGAGAAAGATGTATCATTTGTTGGTTAATTCACTAAAATAACGTAGTTAGTATCTCGTTTGAAATTTTTTTTCATGATAAACAATCTGTTTCTTTCTGTTTTTGTTTACTTTCAACCTGATGTTTTAGATTTATATAAGGCACAGTGATACATCGAAGCGTATTCGATTTATAGGAATCTCCATATTGAATTATTTATCTCAAAATTTGTTCTGAATAAAAGTGTTATCATATCATTTGTCTAGTTAGTTTCATTCATTTGAATAAGTACATACATTTGCGTATTTACTAAGGTTTTACTTCAATTTGAACACCTCTAAAAATTTTAAATCTCCTAGGCAGCTATTTCATCCTACCATGGGACTCTTGATCAGTTCATAGAGCTCAAGACCACCAGAATACTCATCGAGCACTTTATTTCTGCATCTTTAAGTGGACATTCAACAGCCTACCCTCCTAATCTTTAGTCATTTCACAAATTACATATCGAAATCATCATCCATAGTCATCCGTATTAATTGTCTGAAAAAAGTGTTGGTTTCCAGTAGATCGAATTAGAAATTCTCATTATAAATGATGAAAATAATAATTGGATAAAGGGGAGTTTTTCTAAGCGATATACTTGTTTTAGTTGTATTGGTGAAATACAGTTTTACATAATCAGTACGTCACTAAGTAATTTAAATAGAATTGGAATTCGCTCGAACTAAAATTACAAAACTCTCAACTTAATACGATTGAATAGTTTAGCAAAATACAGGATAACCTAAGTTGTCATGAAACGATTTCAGTCAGTTAATTTGACAACAGTAAAACATGTATGAAGTTAAATTTTAAAACGAAATGAATCTGAGTAGGAAATTATTGAAAGTCAAAAGAAAAATGAAAAATCATTTAATCCAACTGGAGAGTGAGTCATCTATCAAGTTGCTCCTTGTCTTAGTAATAACAATCTTGGCAATAAGATAATTATTTTCAAAAACTTACATTGAATGATCATTAGAAAGTTACCAGTGTTAAGTTAGTCTAGTTTGCCCCAGTGTTGACCGAATCATGCCGATTATCAAGTTTTAATGTGATCACTATTAATATAATCAATTAACATAATCAATGAATGTATTCTTTACTGATGAATGCCAAATAGAACAAATCCTAAATTAAATAATGTTTCTCGCCCACTTGGCGAATTCCTTAGTTATCTAATTTTCGATCAAACATTGTATTTAACTATCTATTACAGTTGTTCCCTTTTTATCCCGTAGTTTATATAATGCATTCTGAGACAATTATTGCATTATTCATCGGTTCGATAGAGCTGCTAATACATAATTCATCAATGTGCAAATAAACTCAATAGCATATTAAACATTTATCTATAAAAAAATTGGCAAGGTGAAATACCTTGAAATCAGTTGGAATAAAACTTATTTTTCACATTTCATCATCTAGAAATCCAGTTGCAGTATCCCTCCATACGTACGTAGGTAGATTATGAATGACTAACTGACTGACTTGTAGAGTAATAACGTTTGTTGTACAACACACTTTACATTGTTTTACTTAACGTTAATGTAATCACATTATTTCAAATTGAAAATTATTTATTGTTGTAATGTCTATTAATTTAAAACTAACTGTCACATACATCCATAGCGAAAACTTGAATGCATACATGTCTAAAGTATATGTATGACTGACTGGAGTCCTTAACATAGTTCATTCAATACTAACCGGTTCAGACAAAAAATGTCAAACAGACGTGCATACTTATAAAAACATTTCACAAGCATGAAACTGTCAACAACAACAACAACAACAATATTATTTACAGAAATTACTCAATTCCCTGAACCCATAAAACAATGCATCGTGAGTAAAAGGTTGTAATGCGTATGTAAATATTAAAGTATTCATGTATATGTCGTGTGTTTACGGGTGGGTGTCAAATAAACCACCTCATCAATAAGGAAAACTGATAGCTGAAATATTGACCTATAATAAATTTAAGAAAATTATTATTGAACAAAACAGTGACAGAGAAGACTAAACTGACACAACTTAACAAGAACATAAGTAGACAGCTTTTTGTCCAACTACTATATCATTAGTTGAGTTCTGTTTTTCAAGATTGTTTTACATGTTATAATCTTAGAAATTTTGTGTACAAAGGAATTTTTTTGCTTAGTTGTTTGCTTCAATGATAAACTATTTATCTCAATGTTCAATTTTTTCGAAAGAAAGTAAACAAATGCACTTTTATGAATTGGGGGAAGAGGAAGCTACAAGAGGGTAGTAATAGTAGTGGTAGGTGAAGTTGTTGTTATTCAATACACCAGAAATAATTATTTTTATAAACACTCGGGATTGATGCTAACTATGTTTGTTTCAATGAACACTCCTAGGTGAAGGTGTTTAATCGACCATCATAACTAAATCGCATTTAGACAAATCATGAAGGATTTCTCCCCAATTAGACAGTTAGGGTTGATGTTGCTAGTTTACTGATCATCTGCCTACTGTAAAATATACTATTTCTCCTATCCTTTGTTGTTTTCTACCTTCTTGTAATTTGACGTGTTTGAAATATTTTGAACGAATTCTATGTGCGGTTAGGCAGCATTCATAGTAATCTAAAGTTTTTTTGAGTGGGGGGGGGGTATTATAATGACTATTGATTTCTATCTTCTGATATGAAACTTCAAATTCAACAGTCCTCACAATACCCCACATTAATCATCATCAGGTGCTTACTAGTGACCAGAATTTCCATCAGTGTATCTCGTACCTAAGAGTGTGAGACTATTATTTACAATACATGTGGATAATGGCTGCAGAGTTAGGATTGAGATTGTTAACTACCAGATACCAACTCAGTTACATAAAAATCGTAGGTTTCCTCTCTTGTGATGTCACGTTTGATCACTTCTGAAAAGCTTAATGATATTGTTTATAACGACATTGAAAGCATGATACTTTTAGAGAACACTGTACCACCAGAAACCTCTATCGGAGATACATGTTGTCTCAATAATTTCGAAATTCTTACCAGTTTTGAATATTCAGAATGTTTCTCAGGTAAAAAAAAGAGTTAATTACTAAAAAAGTTGAAAATCATCTTTGCCACGTCACAAATTAAGTTTATGCATGTCACGTCATGTTAATTGTGTTGGTTGTGAAATTTTTTATTTATTCAGAACCACTTACTGATTTTGTGCTCAATGATGGCTGAAGTGATAGTGATTTGAATAAGAAATTGGATCAGCTATATCAATGTTATATTGAGCCATATAATGGATAGCAACTACCTGGATGAAGGAATCGGGTTAGTCATATTCAGTGATTGTAGACATTGAGCGACTTGATTTAAAACCGATTACACCTGCACTGCTGCATCTGCGCTATATTTTTCAGTTGGTCTACAGTTTAAGTATTCCTTCTTACATACTTATTCTATCCGTTTTCTCGAACTATATTTTCAATGTTCGGTCATTTTGACTGTCATCGTTGAGCTGATACACAACGGTACAAACACTGTGCTGATTATGACTGACTGACTAACACCACGGATCAAAGTTGTTAATTCATAGGTGTATGTATTTTCAAAGAAGAGCGAAATGATTTGTCAAATAAGTGCTAACATGAAATCAGTCTAATGCTTAAAGTAAGTAAATAAAAACTAATCATTTCATAGTCGCAGTTAATCACAATCCAGTTAGAGATAGAACTATACCATGTCAAGAAGCTGAGAGAACACTTTTTTTTATATTGATCACTAATACAAGAAATTTTGTTCGTAAAATTTGTGACATCCACAAACCATTTACATTTAAAGTAACCATTTTGGAGTATCATAAACTGTCATCTCTTTAAAGATTTCAGGTATACACTATCGCCGTATGGTATCAATCAGCATGAAATTTTCGAACCGTTTCCAATCAACTATCTGACGAATTACACTACGATCATTGATCAGTTACAAGATTATGAAGATACAGAGGGCATTTTTATCTATACAATCATTAGTTAAAGTAAACTTTCCTTTATTTTATCAGTAAGTCTACTAGACAAAGAGTAATTAACAACCAGTGTAAACCTGTCAGTTCTATAGAGAGTCAACATGAGCTGCATTGCATAGCGGTAACGCCTAAGACTGTGAAGCTGGATGGTGTGGGTTTGGGAGTCAGTTCATTTGACATTACAGTCATGTTCTTCTGATGATTGTCAACTGGTATGATACTTAACTGAAAAAGAATCTCTTTCCGACTATCTCCAACTGTCAAACATTGAACTGCAGCATCAATGTCTGGCATGTTGCAAAGTTCTTCAAATGCATTATTGAGTCAAGGGTGGCTAGTTCATGTGATTTTTAATTTATGTCTAAGTAGCTTGTCAATATGCCAGATATCCAGAACTTCAAGTAACATAGTTCACATGTTAGAACACTGGTGATCATCTACTTCGGTTGTTGACAAGCCGCCAGTTGATTTAAACAGAGAATTTAATTGAACTAGAATAGCCTAGCAACATGTTATGTGACTAAAACTGTGGTCACCATGTCACAACTTAATCATTGATTGGATTCGATTTGCACTAGGCCCTAGATATTGGTTACTATCTCATGATCAATTAACAATATGGCCAACATGATAAATATCATAGCTAATCGAGCCCAGTGAATACTACTCTATCTAATATCACAACAATTGATTATAATAATATATGAATCACCTAGAGTATGACTCACATATTTGGACATATCATAATTGGTTGAAACTTGACTACATTAGTGTGTAATGTGAAATTAAGTTTGATCATGTGCTAACCGATGATGACTAGTTGTTATGACCTATGGTGTCTATTACTCTATGGGTTGGAAACAAAATAACATGCGTTTCATGTGTGCGTCATATCGTAATATTGACAACTAAATGAATACACGAAACACTTAAAAAACTTGAATTTTGCTCACAGTCACATTATTCCTTTCAGCGTTCATTTAAGATAATAATCGTAAGTGAAGTGAAGTTTCTTTCGATGGATGTTGGCTCATATGTGATTGAATCGATTATATGATCGAATCATTGGTCAGTTTTGGTTAATATGAAGTTCTGTCAACTAATTTGAGAGACTTTACTGCTACAAAAATAAATCTCTTACCTGTCTCTCTTGAAGATTAAGATGTATTTAACAATTGAACTCAATGTTTATCTCATTAAAATCTAAGGTCGGTCAAAGTGTAGGCTGAGCTGAATTGGTGTTATTCATACGTACTCGGTCAGTAACTCAAGGAAGCGATCTTGGGAGCAAAGATGAACAGTCTATATGGTAGAAAAGTGAATAAAGCTACTAGGAGCAAAAACCCAGTAGGAGCATCTTGAATCACTCACGTGCAAAATCTAAATTGGCGCTCGAGTGCTTCGTGCAGGATTATTAGATTTACATACGGTGTATGATACATAAAGAAAATAATTATCAACCAGCGAACACTAGATAATGAATACTGAAAGTTGTACATAGTCAGTGCTTAGAATTTTCATTATATCTTCAAATATCTGTCCAATAATTCCCGGTTTTAAAAGTAATCTAATTAAAGCCATTTCATGATGAAAGCTGTCTTAAAACTACGCTGATTCCTTTTTTAAACTTTCGACGAATGAAATGAGACAAGAAACCAGTTTGATAATTCAGTTGACAAACAAAGAGAACTACTCCAAACCGAATAATGGTCAAAGTGCTAGTTTCTCAGTCCGAAGTAAAGAATCTTTCATATACATCTACCCTATTTACATAATTTCTTCAATGAAAAGGATAGTATCAGAGTTTCGTCATTTTTTCGTAATTCATTTGAATCAATTACACACGAACATGCTTATTGACTTGGCTTAACAGGTTGTACAGATTAATTTTATTGTGAAGAAGTTTCATTTTGCGTATATGCATTTGTCGAAGAACCGGTTATCCTTCCCTACGACGGAACACGTCAGTAGTCTGAGTTTACAAACCTCACAAATAGCCCATACTAGTGTCATTTCGTAACATGACACGGCCGTTGTTCAGTGTCTCTCTTTGTACATGTTTCAGGTCAAGCCTGGAACGAACTATTTTAGTGTCATTCAATACTCATAGTCATTACCTGACTGGATTCCCATATGTTTGACTTCATGGTTCCCTGTGTAATGCAACTTAATAGTATCCTTCCAAGGTTAATTCTCATTCGTTTTAATGTTTAGGATATGGTCCGATCTCCAGACCTAATCCAGAAGTCAGTGAAAAAGCAAATCCGCAATACAATCGGTTATCACCAAAGCTTCATACGCGATTGGTCTCTTCAGTGAGCCTATGCACAACATTGAGTTCACTAAATAACCTACTAGGACTTGTTGTATCGACCAACTTCGTATAAACATCGGGCGTCAAATTCTTCATCACACATTTGTAAAGACTTTCATCTCTACGTTGAAACAGTAAGTATTAATCACCAAATATCTTAAATGACTTTTACTGTATTAATCCATCTATCATAATAGTTACTCATTCTTAGCTTTTTTATGACAGTGAAATTATCGCTCCCACAGATTAATCAACTAATATATTTTTTGTTGGTATTGTATAGGTTTATAATAAATCGTTAAGCGTGTGAATCAGTTAGGTAAATTTTACGCTGTGGATACTAATTAATAAGGTTCACATTAATAAATTTCATGACTCAATCTATTATGACACTTGTTGAAGTTGGATTGTGACTGGCAAGCGGAATCCAGGACTCACGTTTATCCTATTTGGAACTCGTCGGCTGGATGCACTTGTATCTCAATTTTGATGCTCACATCGAAATTCGAACTCAGTCTGTTTCGGGCTAAATGCCACCGCGTTCACCACTAGACTGCTGAGTTCAGACAGTTACACTTGTGTAACGGGTGTATATGTAATTAGGATGAATTTGCATCTTCCCGGTGATTTACTATGGACTGAAGTTGGTCAGCCAGTTGTAATTTGCGTTTGGAGCGGATTGTCTAGATATACCAATAGTTCACAAGTATTGTTTGAGTACCCTAGTTGTAAACTTGGTTGTGTTTAGCACCGAAAATCGAGTTCGAATCCCGGTGTGAACGTCAACACTGGGATGCAAATGCATCCAACCGATGTGTCCAAATAAGACGAAACGCGCGTCCTGGATTCCACTTACCAGTTGGAATCCAATTTAAACAGTACTTGTGACTTATCGCTTTTTCGAGGCTATCCGCTCACGACGAACGTATTTCAACAGAGACTGACCAGTTTCGGTCCATGACAAATCAACGGGAAGATACAAGTTCATCCTAATTGTTGTTACACTTATTTACATTCTCATGATATTAGTAAGGAATAAATTTGTTGTTAGGTATTATGAATTTTGGATATTTGGGATGTCAAGTAACATGCTTCGATTAGAATTTAAGCAAAGCGGTATTCAAGTTTTCTTCACATAATACAATCGTATAGACTAAAAACATACCAGATATTCAGAGTCTACCCAATGAAAACTGTACGCACGACGTATGTTGAATTTGTTATTTCCAGTCAGTTCCCAGTTATTAAGTAATCAGTGCCTATTAGCCTGCAATTTTCATTCAGGCTATAGTTTTCACCATATTTGTATTTTTTATTTAGCACTTCACTGGAAATGTGCATAATAGACAATTAAGGATAGCTCTAGACGCATATATTGCTTTGGTATGAAGTAAATCTACATCTATTGACTTCTTTTTTCTTTGATTGAGCTGTGTACTACCGTGTGTGATATTCGTAAAATGATAGTGTTACAGTAAACGAATGAGAAACTCGGTCGTGTATATAATGACAATATTGTTCAAAAACTGAGGCGCTTCTTTCCCTTATCAGCAATTACATGTCAACAAGATACCTGTGATTTCCAGGCTTCAAATGAATACGTTAAAATATTATCAGGTTTGTCTACGTTATCATGTAGATAATTAGTGACTTCCATCATATTCAGAAAATAAAATCTTGTTAATATTTCATGTTTGCATTTAGATTTATCAACTGTAGGATGTTATTACACTATGTCGGGACATTTGATGTAAATGGTTAATCTATCAAGTACAGATACTTTGCAATAGACATAATGATACACTCTAGGTGTGATACTGAGGTTAAGTAGTCTTTCGAACCTAGCAGTAAAGTGAGTACCTTTACGAAAGAAACCGACACTACACTTGGATTACAAGACAGTTTTTAATAAGGTTGACAGATTTCTATTGGTGTTACAAGTGTCATGTACAGATTTGATCCAAGAGGAAAGAACCAGACCTAAGTCAGGTCTTAATTTACTGAAGCGGGAGACCAATAAAACTGATATCTACTAATCAGTTACGACACAATCATGTTATTCTGTCAATGATTAGTAAATGAATAAGCTGTTTCATTAGTGGTCGTTACATCATGTCATACGTACATTCAAACATCCGTTGTATCAATAATAAAACCTCGTAAGTAGCGACCACTAGGACATCATATTACATTTCATCTATCCATTATTTCTAGCTCATTAACCAGGTACAGATAATTTTGTGCACCTGAATCCAAGCTACATCCTTGTGATATTATTAGGTGCACCATAACAAAGCGAATCGGGGTTCGGACTTGGAATGTCTTGACCGAAAGTCAGAATTATTGAGAAACCACTTCACCTATCAATAAGAATTGAACACATTACCAATCCTAAGATCGTTTCTCGTCATAAAAACTAATACTGTCCTAAGTCAACAATAGTCATTATTAAAACAACACACGATCAAATAGTGTACTCTGTGTATTTTTTACTTTTCAATAATTATATTGTTGGTAATATAGCAAATATTTTCGAAAGGGATATATACACAATGTATGTATATGCATAAACATATATGCAAATATTCTGATGACGGAAATGGCGAAAATTAAACACTAAGAAATGAAATAAAAGGAAATAAAATAAAAGTAATCGAAATTCAAGAGAAAAGCAAAGAAATGGAGTAATGGTGTTTTGTTTATAATACGATAAAGCAGCCAGATGACAATAATAATAAAGACAAGGAGAGACTGACAGAAGTATTGAAATATCGCATATCAAAGACTCCAGATTGATTGATAAAGAGCACGTATAGCTGGTAGGATAGCTAACAAGTGACTTCATCGGTGAAGAGAAAAATCAAATAAATGGCTACCTATGAGGTAGTTCCGTAAGGATATTGATGCCAGTGACGATAATGACGATATTACACAAACAATCTATCACAAATATTTACATTTGACGACGAGAAACGGTCAGTCATTAATAGGATAGCTGTTAAATTAGTAGTACAGTTTAAACGAAAAGAAAATTAAACTCTATGGATTCAGATTATATATATGGAATAAATCTGGGTATATATATAGCCTTATATGATAAAAAATATGTATCTGTACAATGAAAGCACTACAGTATGGTTCAAATGACAATCCAATCCTTCAGCAGGTCATCTTTTTGAAGATAAATCAATTGGTAGGTCACATGCATCCAATATGTTATTTTCTGCTGTCGTCGTAATATTATTCATACAAGGCAGTTGGTTAGAATTTGAATTGAGATCATTACGTCCAGATGTTGTGATACCAGGAGGAATTGTTGAATTCAATACATTGCCTAATGAAAATCCATGACTGAATAAATCAGTGAATTGCAATTGTGTAAACATATTCAAATTGGTAGCATTATTAAATTGTATACTACTGGGAGGGCCTAATAAAAATCCATGTTCATTTGGAAATAGCAATGGGTTAGGGCTATTATTTATCGGTAGAGTAAAATTTGATTCTAAAGGGCTAAAGGTTTGCCAATCCAAAGTATTAGTACTGGTCGTGGAACCAGTGGTTACTGTTATTGTATTATTGTTACAATTAGTACTACAAGAATTCATTTGAAGTGCTGAACAATTAACAACATTAGGCAATATTGAACTCGATGATGTAAAACCATTTAAAGCATTTAAAGCGGCAGCCATTACCATAGGATTAGTAGTAGTTTCTGTTGTTGTACTAGAAACAGCACACATCATTTGCATTTGTAATTGTTGTAAACAAACAGCTGCTGCAGCCGCCGCAGCTAATGTGGCATTCTCGGAATTAGTGATGGCATTGAAATTAGTTGTAGGATTTTGAGTGCAAGTATTGAAAGTAGTATTACTACTGTTTATTACAGGTGAGCTTAGACAGCATAAATTCAGCGAGGAAACATTATCATTATTTAGCTGAACCACGGAAGAGGGAATTGTAGGTAAGCTTAAAAATGGTGAAAGTGATTTTATAATCAAATCTGATTGTACTGTTGTAGTTGCTGACATGGATGTTAAGGACTGTGAAACGAGGCATGATAGTGACGTTTTAGCATCTTGACCTCGTTGTTTAGTGGTTGGTGGTTTCAGCTTTACACAAGAATTAGAATGTTTCTGACCAGTAGAAGGAAAACTGCGTGGAGATGGTGGCATATTACTCAAATGTCCGACAGCATTCAGGATAGTGGTGCCACTACTAGTACTACTGCTACAACTACTGCTAACATCGGGGATTGTATATGTAGGTGATTCACTGGGAAATGTATAAATATTATCAGCATCATTTACTTTCCGATTACGATTCGTGTGCATTTGTGAAGCATTTATCATACCTATAGGTTTTGATGAATTCAAGGTGCAATTATTATTCCAGCTAGATGACGTTGAATTTTTCGATTTGACGGATGATTTACGAGAATTATATTCCATAGTGTTTACAAAATTTGTAGTTGTTGTTAAGGCAGGAGCTCCAATGTTGGCTGAATATTTAACGCTACTTGTAGTACCACCACGATTACGTACTTGACCGAATATAGTTGCCATTGGGCGATTCGGTGTAATAATGTTAGCGGTAGTTGTAACGGGGGGTTTCGAACTTAAACACTTACGATTACTTGTAACTGAAACCAAATTACTAGAAGTACTGTTAGTAGGAGTGAGTGTTGACAAAGACTTACAAACACATGTAGCTGTAGTCATAGTATTGATACTACTGATTGAGTCAGCGCTATCAGTAGTTTCATGTTGCTGTTGAAGTGACTTTTTTAATGAATGGTCATTTAATTCACTGGTTTCATTCATGTTCGATTTTTTACATGAATTTGCATATGATGATTGGGGCATGTATGGAGGACTATGCTCAATTGGAGTAGATGACCGTCTTGGAGGTAATAAAAGTCCTGGAGAACTAGGCGAATCTAGTGAGCTTTTCATAACAGCTTCTGTAGCGGCTAATATAAATGAAGTTGTAGAGGATTGTGAGTTATTTGCCATGGCAATGTCAACAACTGGAGGTGAAACGGAGATTGAGGTCACAGAAATAGATGAAGGTGGGTTAGTTGCCGATATTTTTTCTGATTTTATCGGGGAATTATTTGGAGTAGAGCTTTTTATAATGGTTTCATTTTGAATTTTAGGTTCTTCAAGGGATAATGTTGATGAGACGGTCGTAGATGATATTTCAGTCTCTTCAACAATTGTACTTAAATGATTATTCAGTTCAGGAGATGAAGTAACAACGAATGAAGACGATATAACCGGTGAGGATGCTGAAACAATAGATGAAGTGGAATGTGATGATGTGTCAGACAATTCTACATCAGAATGATTTATATGACAAAGATGATGCTGCATTACGCCAGGAGCAACATTCTCATCTGCATATTCACTAAGTGAGTTTTTTTTTGCATAGTCAGTTATCTCATAGTTACCTTGTTTAACATCACATAAGTCCGCAAAATTATCACTATTCTTTATATTAGGGTTACTATTACTATTATTGGTTACGACAACTGAATTATCATTTACAGGTGTATCTAACTTCGCACTACTAGTAGTGTTCGGAACAGAAAGATTTTGTTCCTTTAAATTCAAGCATAACGGTTTAATTGTTCGCGCTGTTGTTGTTGTCGACGTTAGTGAAGTTGTACTAGTCGATACTGAAGTAGTAGTATTAGTATTGTTTGCAGCTGTAGGTGATGCTGGCATCATTGACGCGGTACACTCGGGACTAGATATATAACACTGATGAACAAGCTGACAAGTTGGTACACCAAAAAAATTTCTAGGTCCACTGCATTCTTTAATACTAATCGTCAAGCCATCTACAGTAATATCTGTGATGCACATTTCCGGTACTAGATGAATTTGTCTACGATTAACTGGTATTGAGGTTGTTGTGCTATATAATGACATATGACTTTGTTCAAGCATTACATCACTAACATGCTGTGTTGCTGAAATGGTTGATGTTCTGCATGGAGTAGATGTAGAATTAGAAGATGAAGATGATGAGGAACATTTATGTGTTGGATTATAATCGACCAATGATGATGAATGATTATCAGTGTATGAGCACAAGCTATCCGGTGCAGATAACTGTGTTGTTAGAGATCTCGGTAAATGGATACGTAATGGGGCTAATCTAGGGAAATCCTCATTGGGAGAAGTATTATTTGAAAGAATAGTTGGTGAGAAACTATCTGTGGATAATGATGATGTAAGTGAGGTTGACGAACCAGAGCGTCGACGCATTTTATTCAAGTTAACATTAAAATCTTCAAAGGACGAAGAGTAACCACCTTTTTGGTGATGATGATGGTGATGCTGTTGATAATAATGATAGTCTGATGTTCCATCATGACGTCGTTTACGTTTATCTTTCTTTTGTGAATGTTTACGCCTTTTTGCAAATTCATAACCCGGCGATGACACACAACTTTCAGAACTCAACTGTCGACTACGCTTTTTTGATGAAATAATTAAATCGAATGGTGTTGATGATGACGATAATGTAGAAGAGACTGTAGTAGAAGAAATAAAAAGTTTTGGCAACTGCATAACACTAGATGTCTGCTTTGACCATTTTGGAGATTTACACGTATTTGACTCACTGGCTATCGTATCTGTATAACAAGATTGTGGAGAATTGTCAATCTGAATATCGGGAAGACGCAAACCAGCTGTTGGATTGAATGTATGAGGTGATAAGTTTGTGTTACTTCTACGCGGTAATTCAACAGGTGCTATGAAATGTGTTGTAGAGGTTGGATCGTCATGTTTAACAGATGCCGTTTCTAGAAAAGAGGAGGAATGGTCAGAGTCTTCAAGAAAGGTACTTGATGAAGAGGTATTTGTCAGTTGCGAAGAGTTTTGACTATTACTGCCAGAAGAATTACTTAATACACCCACTGGAGGACAAGGAAGTATACGATCACGTGGTATAGTTAGACGAATCTTCGGTCTTTCCTCACTGGTTACATTAGAACTAGCAGTAGATGTTGTTGTTGCAATAATTAAGCTAGTTGTAGTTGCATTTTTAATAATATTTGATGTTGATGGACTGACAATCTGATTAAAATGCAAGAAATTTAACAACACAATATAAATCTAAGCAAAATAGAGTGAAGTACATAACAATTAGATAATTTGAGTCTCATATATGACTAAAGGATGCAATAATGTTTAAATAAAGTATGTACGGTACAGTATAAGAGACTGGTGTAATCTATCAGTTCTAAAGTGATTTTTGATTGGTAGTATTGATTGGACATTGTAGTGTTGGAACATTTGACATATTAGTAAATAAACAATTCTCGACGCAACCCTTTCATGTAAAGGTGGGTAGAAAACGTTGAATACCCTATTCAAAGAGCCTCTCTTTGATCGCAGCTTTTTTAGCTTGGTGTAGTGAATATGACTGCTTATAGTGATGACTAGGTTAGACTTTAATGGTTAAGACATTTAGTTATTTAGGTGACTACAATGTTAATTAAGTCGGTTGGAAAGCAATAAGACTACAAGTAACAAGCCTATGTTGCGAAGCCGAAGCAGTACTGCTGAATCTATTAGAGTATGAAGGCAACTAAATACAACCATCAGAACAAGGTCAGCAGCGATTTCGTCTGCAGACAGCGGGAGTTAGAGACTTCAGCTCGAAGTAAAATACATTTCGTTTTACTTCGAAGATTTCCTTTACTAAGAGGATGTTCTAAAGTTGTTAAATGCAATGACCATTTACCTTGAACCTACATTGAAGAATGCGGCTGGATTTACAGGCAGAATGCTATGGAAAATAGCAAACAGGTTGATAAGATGAATTCTTAACGTTTGAAGTGACTGGGGTATGTACCACGTTTTCCAGACCACCTCTTACCTAGAGAAGTAGAATTATTGGGAATAGGAGTAGGTTACGAGAAAGTTAGCGGTGGCCAAACCGAAACGTGTCATCGGTCTATGAAGTTGTTGATTGTCAACGAAAATTATATTAGTAGATCCCGACAGATCGGGTAGAGTACATACAATTATCGTGAACAGTGGATGAAGAAGTTAAGAGATATGGCTCAGAGTTGTTCACAGTGGTACGTGTGCATTCAACTCTCGTTCGTCCCTAGGTCTTCACCTGCATACCATTTATTCCGCGAATTAATTGTTTTATATCAAATCACACTACACATGTCTAATGTTTCTTTTACTACCAACGATACAACAACTATTACTAATAATTTATTATTCATTTTACTATGATGATGCACACTAGTATCAGGGATCTCCGTTGATTATGATTAACTGACCGAAATGATGTGATGCTACAAAGGCACATTTTTAACTTAAGAAAAAATAGCTGTCCAAAAACAATACTACACTTACAGGTTGTGACGATTCCGTATTCATAATAGTGTTAACTATAACAGTTTGTTGTTGTTGTGCCTGTTTCCCAGAAATTCTAGAGTGTGCTAAAGCTGCAGCTGCATTCGCAGCTGATGCAGAGGCAGCAGCTACCAATAAAGTTGTTCTTCTGAAACGACGATCAAAGCATAAGTCATTTGTCTCAGTATTCACTGGTGGACTAATTGGATTTGTAGTGACAGGATCCACAGACAAATTCGGTAAATTTGGTGATACTGATTTGATTTTCACAACACTGTCTAATTCATTACCAATACAGCTACTTTTTGTAGCAGTAGTAAGGAAAGTAGAAAGAATTGGATCAACATAAGATGATGAAGTTTTAGATAAAACATGACTATCCGATAACTCCATTGTGCAAACTTCATGTGAAGAGCATGATATCTCCGGACTTGTCACAAAAGACAAACTGTCTTTTCTGGGTTTACGAATTCCATCATGGTGATGATCATAGTGTTTATTATCTGGTGAATTTAATGAAGATCGTTGGCTTTCTGAACTAAGACTTCGTTCACGTAATTGTGATTCTTGTTTCGCTTTTTTACGTTTCTCACTGAAATTTCATTTTGAAGAAATACTAATAAATCAATCAGTTGATTATGGAATAAATACTACTGAAATATTGTTTATTGAACTAAAAATGAGCCAATGATAATCATGCGGTTCAAATATGACCAATTTATTTGAAAAAGTGAATATCATACATTAATCAGTTCAAGCTACAAATAATGAATCAGTCAGAAGTTATGAAATAATTTTAAGTTAAACAAAACTACTAGAAAATATTCAATTGATTTACTGAACTTCAGTATAAGTAATAAAAGATGATCTGATGTAACATAGTTCATGCAGTCAGCAGAAGGTTCTAGACTCAGGTTCAACTGTATTGACGGAATTTGGAAAGTACATGACATCCATCACTATTTGATGAGTAATCAATGTGAAGATATCTGTTCAACACGGTAAAATTGTTTTGTTGTTACGTCCCAGACTGTGGAAATGGTTGACGCTTTCGAACTCCATAGATTGTAAGTACATTTTACTGATAAGTGCTAACTAAAACACTCCCACACACCACTTAGCATCAAAGAATATTGCAGATTTTTTCGCGTCGGCAACTTGTACTGGCATTCTTTTTACAACTTGAATAGTAACAGAAAAGACTAGACAAACATACCACTAGCTAGTAACTATGCAGCAATCAATTAGTGAAACTAAACTGTAACGAACGCAGATCCCAAATGACTTAGTCACTGCTTTATTACAGAGAAAATAGTTTAATATGTTATTAAGAACAAATAGAACTTACCGTTTTTCGAATGATTCGATTAATCTTTTGTCCAAAATATTTTTTTCTGGTTCCCATGTATTGTGCCTAAGAAATGGTTAAAAAATATATTTGAAACAATAATGTTGCTGATATTATTGCTTTCGATGATGATTAAAACAAGTGAGATACTTTTATTAGATGGTGATTTGTAACATGGGATGGAACAGAAATATTACTTGATTAAGTTAACAGCTTGGTCATTAAAATGTTCAACCGAAATCTTGCAGGTTTGGAACCCTGGAACTTCAGTCCGAACAGACATGGTCAACAAAGCTGAGTAAATAAGTGTTTTAGGCTGGACTTGAGAAGAGTGACTAAACATACAGTTCAACAAAAGAATCACTGAAACCAATGTACATTATGCTTAAAATAAATATTGAATGTATTCATTTTCACCAGAGATCGATTTCAAGCAATATCATATACATAAGGTATCATCTATATGTATTGGTTACTATCTGGATGATAATCAAGCAGCTTACGGTTCAAACCAAGAAACCATGATTTCATAGACTAGTGTTGTTCAAAACGAAACCTAAGTTTAAGAAGCTTCACATTCGGATTATAGGTTGTTTTTAAAACATTGTCATAAAAGTATAGTCAAAAAATAAAGCTACGAATTGTGGTTAGGAAACTTGATTAGTCATTGATTTCCATGATGTGGAGAAATGTGTAACTGGACTTCACAGTTACATTTCCCGAAAGTCTGTATTTAATTATGTTGTTCGGTGGTCGGTTAAACAGTTCCCCGAAGAAGTAATCAGTCTCCTAGCCCTTAACTGCAAAAAAGCAGTTTAGTCATCCTGGCAATCTTATCAGTTTAGTTGGATTGGTGACTCATGAAATATTGAAACAAATGGCAAAAGCTTTATTCTTCAAAAAATTGTACTATATTTCGGCAGGTGAGACTGTCATTTACAAATTCATGAGCATAATGCACCCCTATATCTACTTATACTACATACCATCATTGGCTCATATATTGAGATACCAATCCTTCTTGTCACAAGCACTGGATGAAAGATGTTAGTTCTTAGCGTGTGCTAAGACCAATGTAGTAGCTATGAGGTACCTAGAATCGTGACCATCACTAAACGCTATTCGAAAGAAATAAGCAGCTCATAGTTGTGTCAATTTCCATTTTGAGATGCACCGGGAGATACAGAGTCTTACTTCCAAGTTCACTCAAAATGTTGATGGCAGCTATACGAGGGTTTATTTCACACACTAAGAACGAAAGATAGTTTATTAATACTAATGCAGATGCTTACTACCCCCCCCCCTAATAAACCAAACAGCTAAATTAAGCACCAAATATAATTGTGAAGTGTTTCTTAGAAGATTGCTTAAACGTGTATACAAAACTTCGTTGCGAGTTTCATGTGTTCCTTGGTTGCCTCATAACAACGAATGGTTGTAACCTGCATACTAAAATCGACGAATTCAGGAACACTGCAAAGTGTAAGCTACACTGTGAGATGTAATGGTGACAGAGCTAACACATTCTAATTGCGTTTTATCTTGAGGCAGTATACCAGACTACTGTTATTTGACAAATAATGGGACTAATGTTGGGACGAGGAAAACCACTCTTAGGTGACTGGCATATGTTTACTGTATGAAGTATACTGAAGAGACTAAAAGAAACTTATTGCAACCGGGTTTGCATTTGGTTTTTTTTTTGATAAAATTCATTCACTCTGTTATGCTATAAATAATAGTGGCAACTGATTGGATTTGTACATGCCTAAAAACACTCATGGTGTTCGTTACGTGACGAGATAACACAAAACATGTACTCAGGTAGCGTTCTGGATGACCCAGAAACAATTCAGCTGTATGATGTTTTGCTAAATTTTTCTGGGTATAGAAAAAACTACGCATCTATGCTTGATGGGTCACTCCATGATCTGATCAAATTATCAGGTCCATATGGGACAAACCAGCTGTGTTATATTCAAGGCCGTGTATAATGCTCCTAAGCTGGGCCGTAAGGTCAAATAGATAGGGGTAGAAATCAGGCAAACTTGAAGGTCGAATTACAGATCAATGTATACATATTCGACCAATCAGAAACAAGTATTGACCAGTAAGACACTAGAATAGACGTGGGCAGAGAAATAATAATATTTTCTTTCTGGCTGGTTGTAACGCTAAGCAAAATTCGAAAATTATAACAATAACTCATAATCAAGATTGTTGGATTATCAATCGAAAAAAATGCACGGAAACTGCACAAAAATCTAGGTTTGTCTATACTTACGCATCAGACCAATTTTTCCATTTCACTAGGTATTCAACACGATTCTGTAATGGAGATTAGAATAGATGGTCAACTCAAAAAAATACATTAAGTAAGCATTTAGAATAAAACTATCTTTACGACACAACTTACATTTATTAATGTGAGATTTTTTATGAAGATTCATTTTACGACGACTAGAAAAATCCACATTCATGTAGTGTAGGGATGTAGATTCCAACTTCCCTCAAAATCAGTGTGACCCAACAATGTGTACATGAAACGTTACTTGTTAAACGGAGATACATCATGACTGATTAACGGAACAAAGCTATGATAACTAGATAAGTTTAGAATGTCTGTCTAATAAACAGTAGGGAAATTGACGAATAATATTTGGGGCTATATTACGTACGATCTTTAATACGCTCATGAAGTGAAAGGGTCGTCAGGGGACGGGAAAAAATACCGAGGTAAACCTAAAGTCATACATGTAAGCGCTCTGTGACCTCGTCTAAAAGACTATCATCTTGCTACGATTCGACCAATACCCTATTGTTTAAAATGGCCGAATCTCAGCAGGTACGATGATTCACTACTACAGTTTAGATAACCTGGTAGTGTCACAAGCTATTTACACTGCGACCAAACGTACTAATTAGCCTTAGTTTCTCTCGAAACAAGACTTTCGTAATATTTACTGGTAACGTGTTTTCGTCAATTATTATAAAATAGTAGTAGTTGAAGCAAACATTTTGGAAACTGAGCTCTAAGTTTGTATTTAATACCACCAATCGGTCTAAATTAGATAACCACTGATCACCAGGAAGCACTGGACAGCTGACTCGTCCTAGTATAGAACTGCTGAGTAGTGCGCATCCATGACCTCATGAAGGATTTAGCCGAAGGCCCTCCGGTTGCGAAGCGAGCGTCTTACCAATAGACCAATGAATCAGGTACTAACAGTGACTAATGGTTGTCTAACTCAGACCAATAGTGAGAATCAGCAATCCCACAATACCCAATTAAATATGCTTGGATCATGACTCATCGTAAATTCAAGCTGTCTGGATATTGAATAAATCGAATATATGTCGCATAGTCGGTAAAGCTTAACATGTTGATCGGTATCACATAGAAAAGATACTAATGTTATTGCCAAGCATACAGTCGAACTTGAGAAACAATAGCTACTAGATTAATGGAGCCTAATGTTGATTAGTTACATTTATGCATGGGTATTAAAGACAACTACTGTGTCTATAAATCTTTCAGATTATTGTTACATGAAATTCAACAGCCACTTGTAGCAAGACTATTAAAAACTATTATAAACAACAAAAATTGATCAGGTATAAATGTAGAAACGTAGAATCACTCGAGATCACTCTAAACTACACAGAAAAAGCAAACCATTGAAATTTAAAAATACCGCTGAGCTTATATATTTCACATATTACTTTACTTATTATTGAGTGACAAGAAGCATGTAAACAAATCTGAAAATCTTATATCACTTACCCCACGTATTCGTTTTCCAACGAGATGTTCAACTCTATACACACCAGAAGTTCGTGAACGAGCTTTATGCATTATTAATTAATTGTCCAGGTATATAACAGTCCAAAATATTACTTTGGTCAAAGCATAAGGTAATGTCACATGAAATTAAGTAACTGTATAAAGAATTGTAATAATCCAAATAAAAGTAATCCAAGTGTTGTTAACTGTAGCGTCCTATATTTACTAATGATGAAACAATTCTCGCTAGCTTGTATTGTTCTCGTTTCTTCCCCCCCACGTCTACTTGTAGATGTCTTTTTTCACCCCCTATGTATAATTTGTAATCTAACCATTCATCAAGCAGTGCGCAAATCCTTTATTCGTCGCGGGGTTAACTTACTAGCCAATAAAAAAATTGTATGAAGGGAACCTTGAAAATTTTCCGCTGATTATTCTAAAATCTGTATTAACCAATCAGGTTACAGATGATGGTGGTGTGTTGTTTTACGGCCTAATCAGTGTATATAACTTTATCATAGATGATAGTAACCAGGACAAAAGAAAAAATGGCTAGACAGACAGGCCTACCATAATTCCTCCAATAGAATTCATTCTTTTATATTGTTAGTTGTTCTCATTGAAATCTGAAAGATATAACTGAGTGGTGGTGGGTCATCCTGTTTTTACTAGAATTGCATTTATCACTTGGATTGAATGTCATGATGATGTCTTATGTATACTTATTGTACGATATTTGAGCATTAACTTTGACTCAGTAATTTCTTTTAATGAAGGTGCTATTACTTTTAGTAACAACTGTATGCTACTTTTTTGCATACATACGAGGTCTACGCAATGATCAAAATGACTCCACATACTTGTAATTAAAGTCAAACTTTGCAATGTGTCTTATTTGTATTACAGCATTTGATTAAACTGAATTAAAACCGGTACTTGCGACTAAGTAGTGATACTTGACTAATAAATACTGGTGTATCTGAAATTTATGTCCAGTTACTCAGACTAGTTTCCGATTAAGTTGATAAATGTCGATCATCAATAAATTGCCACGTAAGCCTGAGATTGGTCACTACTGAGTGAACAGTCAGAGTTAATCTAACTGTTAATTAAGTTATCGTGTGTTGAAAATTATTGCTATCATTATTGTTCATAGGTGATGATCATTATAATAAGGTGTGGTCTAAAGTTTAAGCTCACTCCTCAAGACCTGAAGGTCCTGCGCGCAATTTTTGGTGGGGTAATGGGTGGACACTACATAAGATTTGTATACTAGAATGAAACATCTATCACATACATCCTGGTTTCAATTAGTTATCTAATCAGCGTCAACTCGTAATATGAAACTTCAAGGATGGTCATTTTAATTGTGATCATCACCCCAAAATAATTATGACGAATGATTTAGTTCCATTTATAAAAAACCTACTCGTTTTTTTTTTCAGTTACGGACCCATTTGACTAACTTTTATGGTGGCTGTAACAACACCTAACAAAACGACTTCCTATTGTATACATCACATATATCGTAAAATATTCTATAGACAGTGAATTTCAGTAATGTGCGTGAATTTGTAAATATTCTGTATCGCATTTTGTTGCATCACTTTTAAAAATAGCATATACAAAGTTTTCGATGATTATCGATACTCTACATTCATATATTTTTATTAATTATCTTTAGTAACACACAATTGGAGCAATTGTGTTTATGGTTCCGCATATCAATATTACAGATTTGTAACTTTAGAAAACCTTATTTACTGAAGGTTAGTCAGTTTATGATCATAGATCTCTTTCTTAATTTTAATAAATCATCTCGGAAAGATATACATGAGAAGTTATATTTGTCAGTAATATTAGTATTATGTCAATTTTTTGAAAACGAATACCTGAAGTATTTACTAGAATTGTATCGACAATTCAATATATTTATTGGAACTTTTTGTCGAAATTGTTGCTCAGGAACATTAACACTAATGTTTAAATACATCCGGCTAGTGAGTTTGACTTTATGCCAGACGAGATTCATACGTCTGCTGAACTAGTCAAAATCCAAGTTTACTAAAGAAGATTTGTTTCTAGAATAAGATTTATGCATTCAATCATCTCATAACTATGAAGTAACTAAGCAACTTTAAATTGAAGTTAATTCAAATCTTTACAAATATTAAGCTGTTTTCACTAGCTATTTAGATGAAAGTTAATTCTAATGAGTAAATTTAGATCAATTATGTTTAGAAGTACGACAATTATTCATTAAAAACTCTGAAAGTTACTTGTGTTATCTCAAATTGATAAAACTTCAAGGAACTTAAAGAAAATGATTTACAAAAATGATGGTATTAAATCATCTGTCAACGTTAAAAACGTAGATTATTAGAAAAAAAACTAGCTGACTAGTTAAGTAAGTCCAGAGGTGCCTACCGTTTACCTCCAACTAACAGTATATCAAAAACAGTTCATACAATATTGAGTAACTTAGATTAGTGGGCACATACAACTTGATCATCGACAGAATTCATTCGCAATTAAAGAAGATTAAATATGCGTTAGATTGCCTATTTCCCAGTGACTAGTCAATGAATACATTTCAGTCCCAGAAAGGTAAGCCACAGATCGGATTGCCCAAAGGTAACTAGATCGGACTATAGAACTGAATGACCTGGGATCCAGTTAGTCAGAAAGCATCAGTTCTCTCAAGAATATAGGTGAACCTAATTGACGAA
Source organism: Schistosoma japonicum (assembly GCA_025215515.1). Taxonomy (NCBI): domain Eukaryota; kingdom Metazoa; phylum Platyhelminthes; class Trematoda; order Strigeidida; family Schistosomatidae; genus Schistosoma; species Schistosoma japonicum. The sequence goes on from CM046066.1 coordinate 11,896,660, forward strand.
TGCCAAATGACACGAAACGCGGGTCGAAAAGTGTTTCCGAGCAACTACCTCCTACCACTTACTACCATATTTTACTCCTTTCTCTTAAAAATACACTTAAATCGCAGTGATTTTGAGATGGTAGAGAAGATTTGTAACTCAGGAGGATGGTTTTTGCTATACTGAGCTCTCGAAGCTGGATGGTTTAGTTGAACAGCCCCCTCCCCATGAAGTCAATCAGAATGATAACGAAAGCTCAGTAATTAAACCATCCAGCTCAGAGAACGCAGTTTAACCAAATACATAAAGACGTATCAGCTTCGTAACATTTAAATAGCTAGTTATTAAACTGTGAACACTTTAAAAATGTGATTTTATTTTTATAATTATTGTCCACGCAGTGGTTGTAATAAGTGGTTTAATTTTAAAAATCACGAAGTACCTGACAATTGTTTCGTCTGTAATACACTACTCCTTAGCGGTAGTGTCCATCTATAAACTCAACGGTACTAGAGCGTCCAGGTTTCTTAGTGAGTTCTTAACTCTTAGACTTCTGAGTTAGCATTTAATGTTGTATTTCTAACTTCAACCATTCATTCTTAATGAAAGTATCTTTCGTAAAATTAGCTCCTTTCCGTCAAACATCTTCACTGAACATGTTATGTACTTATCTTTCATAATAATATTAATTGTTCATAAAAAAACTATGCTGCGCTTTATGGTGGAAAAACTTGTTAAAGTACTAAACTCTTGTCGATAAAAGCTTACCTTTTTTACACATTCTCATTTACATGGTATCAATATTTAGTGTGTAATGATTTTTCTCAAAGCAAAAGGATATTTTCTGTTACAGGCTGACATGGACTGGATAACTATTGTAAAACTAGGGGATTTCGAACAAAATCTGTTTGTTTTACTCCACGATTCCTCAGATCGAACCCCTAATATTTGTATAGTGATTAGTACGATATTTTCTTACTTTGTCACTTAATAATTAGAATGATGATTATGATTCGTTTTAAAGGAAGACGTATATTATACTATGAAATTCAAACGAGCGGATTTAAGATACTGGCTGGTTCGGTATTTTATCGAAATGACTATATATAGTCCATTCGTATAATAGGTTTCGATTTTATTGCCAGCATAGTGGGTTTTGATGGACTATTAAATGGCTGAGTAACTGGTACCTAACAATGACTACTTTATGCAATCTTTTCATCATCCCTAGTTCAAATAAGGTAAGGTGACATGGGACTTGAGTTTCATAGTGCAATCTTCAAAACTCTATACAAGGAATCTAAGTGGTCACATTGGTTTGGTATATTTGATAAATAATTCTTTTTTTTTCAGATACTGTCATTATTTCTACATACATATAATTTATGGTATCAACCAGGACTGATTTATCATATTTCACCAGTCAAACATGTTGAGTACTAATTGATGCTGTTTTAAAAATACGACCTCATAAACCAATCACTTCATATGTATAAATTGATACATATATTCTTTGAAAGTCTAGACACTGACTTATTAACCACTTTCAGTCCTCAGAAATATACACACTTGAGCTCCTAACAAGAAACAAGGTAGAAGGAAGTGGGAAAGTAAGTTTTCCTTCTACGTTCAGTTTAAAGAAATAACTTCTGAAAGCCATTTCAAAAAAATTTTTCGCAAACTCCTGATGCAGTAATATGAGGGGAGCATAATTCAAACCCTCAACTTTTTTGTTAAAAGCTAAATGTTTTAACTATTTAGGTGATTTCACTTTCGTAATGGACAGTATTTTGTAACTACGTTAGGTAATTAAAAGTAGTCAGTAGAAAACCTTACTTCATCTCTTTTAGTGTCAATTCGTAACAGACAGCATTGGGAGGAACTGGTGTTTCCTGTTATATTCAGAGCCAAGTTACCCCTGCCTGTAACGATCTATTCGAACTATGATTAATCGGTAGAAGTGTGAAAATTACAACGTTGATTCATCACTGTATAGCGACTAATGTCATGCTTATCTAAATCTATATTAGTAAACAAAACCTATCATATAATGGCATTAATTACAGGACAAGGTCGAGTATTTCCACGTCTTCCAACAAGGCACGACATGAACCTTTTATTTAAATAAAAACGAGAAATTTAAAAGATGTGTGCGTATTTCTATCATTAGTAGCGTTTACGATGAACAAGTATAAAAAAACACGTCGTATGAGACGTTCTGCATATGTTAGAAGGAACTGATGAAAATAGACGTATATCATTAAGTATTTCTTATTTTCTGGCTAAAATAGATTATTTACTTTATGTTTTGGTAACAGACACTGAAACACTCGAACCGTCAATTAGTCCATTCCTGGGTTAAAATCCTCTATGAACTTCATTTCTATGTATGCAGATCGATGATGGTAACTTAATACTTACAAATTGCAATATATAGTACAGCTAAACAAAATACTTCATCAAGAAAACATTATCCCTATTAATAAATGTTATTTTTCGTCCAGTTGGTAAACACTTGCTGAACTATACAAGATTAAAAGGCAATAGATTTTGTAATTTTGTCGTCCTTGTTTGAAACTTATTCTCTGAATAAACTACACCACCCTGTACATGATTAAGCTCTCAGAACCTTCTGGTTGTGTGATCAGTATAGTACTTTTAGACCATGTCCAATCATATCCAGAATCAAATAGCACCTACTTTCAACTAGCATTATATATTTTTTTAATGATTCTTATCTAATAGTATCCACTTGATGTGTGTTGAGACGAAAGGAAGTCGATGATAATTTTCGAATTATCAGCGGTTAGTTTTGTTGGTTGTGCCATTTGTATTTAAATATAGATCGGCTTTTTGCATGATAGGTTACTGAATTGATTTAGTTGTGAAGTGAATTGGTTATACACATATTTGGTTGAAGTTTGAGTAAATTAATCAATGTAAGGTAGATAAATAGATACATTTTTTAAATTTATAGTTATAATCTACCTGTAGTTAGTTATCTAATGTTTGCGTACAAATAAAATTTGAACTTCATCTGTCTATCCAGCAATCTACTGAACCAACCAATTATCAATTAAAACAATGACGTTTGAACGATGAATATTCTTTTTGAGCAATCCTAGTCATGTCTTACAATTATGAGTTCAAAATTAATAGTCACAAAAAATAGCCAGTTCTGATGCAAATATATCATTTAGATATCAAGGATAATTGAATATAATTGATAAACATGGGAACTTTTAAACAATACTACGAAAATGATTAAATGTATATGTTCTTGTTTTGTTCCAACATTTTTTAATGACTTAGCATACTCCAATTAATATATTATTATATATTATTTTGGTATATATTATTATTATTATTATTATTATTATTATTATTATTATTATTATTATTATCGTAGTCAGTTGATTCAATTATTGGTAGTTTTTTAATTCCCCGTTGTTGACATTTAGGAGTGCATCAGGCTCTGTTGCTATATGTGTTCAGTTTGAGCGGATTGTTACAATAAAGTGTTATGTTACAAGTTTCATCCTACTTTTGAATTGTTAAATAGAACCTAGGATTGACGCATGTTTCGTCCTATTTAGAACTCGTTAGTCAGGTGTGCATCACTTCACGATATTTATGTGCAATAAACTGAAAACATTTACTTATGTTTAATCGAATATACTTTTAGAGTAATTTCGGTATACCAGTCAGATGACTTTTTGATACGATACGATTAGACAAACACGGTATTAGTCCCCACTTAGTGGTCATTCAATGTCGCGAATATTTTAGTCCTACGGGAAGTCGGTGACCATCCGAATAGGTCAATGCTAACGTTTCATACTGTGATATTCTGAGTGGGACTTGTTATGATTACACAATTAATACCAATTCCTTCAATTATATACACACTCGCTTTTGTTAATATGTGCTAACTAGCACGAAACCTAGTCTAATCAGAGTTTCCTGTTAATTGCCTTTCACCACTTTGTCTTCATTTGTGTTTCTATATATGCGAAAAGATTTATGTTGTTTATAAATTTTGATGCATTATACATAAATGATTATTTTCAAATTTATTATTTGATGTAATCGGTTAAACCACATGACTTACAATCAGTAAGTAATCAAGTGGAATCCTACTGTAATATGGTCCCTAATCTAAATGACTGGGTATCGAGTGTACATTAATTTGACAACAGGCGGTTAGAGGCAGTTGGAAGCATAGTTCATACATATACACAACTTGATACCTGGGATTTACATCAATCACTAAACTGTCAATTCAATACTTTGTACTACGTTATATACGAAGTCAACTTGGTTGAAAAATTAATTCGTAAATGGCTGTTACTACTAGTTCCTTATATTTCAGAAGAAATATTGATATTCCAATTATAACATTCCGAAAATATTCATCACTTCTACGTGATAACGAACTTCTTATTTTATTGGAGATATTTCGTAAGTGATGCATCAATTTCTAACGATGTTGAAGTTACTCCGTGCCAACGTGTTTCAACTTTCATAAAACTAAGCCAAATAGGATTTACTGCTGGGTATCTTCAACCGCCTTCTATCGAAATATAGTCCTCACGATATCCAATCACTCAAGCTAAAAGTCGAAACGTAGTGGGCACTGTTTGATCTACTTAAAAAGACTGGGGCGAATATGAAATTGGTCACTACCCAATGTCTAGACACTGTAAACTTTTTTGCTGAATAGGTCTTGTGATGCGAATACAACATAGTCAACATCTTTGTACTGAGATGCATTATATTTCAAAGTAGTGTTACCAAAATGCAAATACAAATGGAGTCAATAAGAACACTTAAGGTTTAGCATTCTTTTAAATAGAATGTTTCGTTTGACCAATCAGAATGAAGTAATTACAAGTGATTGTAGCAGGCTAAAAACATTATCCAATTACATAATCAACTATCTTTTCTGTCGAGAATTTAACAAGTGAAATCTGCTAAATTATCATGTAGGAGTATTTTACACGACCAATTAAACTAGGAAAATGTAGTGCAGCAAACTACTAACAATAATTAATCACTGCCCCAAAACGCTTTTCAAGAAACCATAGTAACTATGGTAAACAGAATGTTTGTTACTATCAATTTTAGCTTACGTTTTTTTGAATTCATAAAATATTCACAGTCTAATATTCTCAGATTGAAGCTATCTATTACAGGGAGGTGAATGATGACCTAATCAGTTGGTAGATACTGATAAATTAATTCTGATATGTTTTTTCTAATTGTCATACTGTAATTATTACATAGTGTACTACTATCATAACTAAACTACCAATTTTAGAAATATTTCCTATCGATTTTGTTTTTTCGGTTCTTCTCAAACTTTCAGGAGTATTTAAACAAACACGTGATCCAATCTGGCAGATATTTCTAATTGATACGAATCAATGTGTGTTGAACTATTTAGATAATATTAAAAGGTGTCTTCAACCCAGATTTCGTACTAGTTAGTATAAATCGGCAAGATGAACCTTCATCACATAAGGAAGATGATTCCCCCTTAAGGTTTCGAACCTAGGTTAACCAGTTTGACATTCTGGGAAGTTATCGTTGAACGATTCAGGTCTCAAATAACACCCAACTATAAGAGAACTAATTAATGAAAATTTAGCAAGATGACTAATATTGTATGGATGTTAATTTTCAGAAGACTGTTCGTTACTGTTCGGTCATTATATGTAATTCATACTGTGAAAACAACTGACGTGGGTTCGAACCTCAAAGGGAGTATCATTTCCATCAGAATTATAGGTACACCTTACTGAAGAATATCGATTACCACGAAATCTAGGTCAAGAAGGTTTTCATTTCAACTGGCTCTGATTACTTAACAACCGTAATGTCTTATATAAATTCTCAAAGTCTCTCCAATTTGATCAATACATTGTGTGCTTATTTCTGAAATTGAAAACAGAACCGTTAATACTTGATGATGACACATGTGTAACTGGAGAAATGTGTCCTTACTGAACTGAATTTTCTGAATACTTAAGTAATTCTCTGCGTGTATGAATGGAATGGAACATCTTACTCAAGTGGTTCCCTTGTACAGTAGATCGGTTAATAATTTAAACATTTGATATCTACAGAGTAGTTTACCCATCAGGTCATTCTAATTTCTTAATCTTGAAGGCATTACTTCATATGTATATCTTTCGAATGTATTAAGTCGTGCAACAAGTTCGTTGATATATCTTTTGCTTCAACTTTTAGGTGCTAACTTAGGTGATTTCTGGTCATCAGAAGCTTATTACTTTTAAACCTAGAAAAGAGAAATAAAAAGTAAGTGTTATTGAAAACTTTCTTCCAGATTTAGTGTGTATGCAGAAACAAGGGTATTTCTGTGTCTATTTATATGACTTTTAAATTCTAGGAGGTTCGGAAAATAATGGTTTTATCCAAATTACTTATATCCTGCTGTTTACTGTAATTTTCTCGGGAATTTCAAAATTACGTTGATTGAACGCAATATTTTTAGTGTTTTTCCAAACTCTGAAGGCTTTATCGAGGGAGTTTGAGACCTACTGACAGTAGTGCATATAATCGGTCGTATTTGCATAGTGCTTCTTTGGTATACATTTGTCATTTGAGTCTATTCGTTAACTTGGATTTCACATTCTGGGCTGACCTTAGAGAATTACCGAAAATCTAAAAATCCTAGGGGTTGTCTTTTTCTAGACTATTACTTCCCAGTAATGGGCATCTACGACCTTATCAGCGATCAAACCTAAGACCTTCAGGCATTACTAAGATAGCTTAACTGTGATATGGAACTCTAATTTAACAATCTCCCCAACACCCAATAATAATTAACTAGTGCTGACGAGTGATTGGCTTCAAGAGCTAGTTCCGGAGATCTAGCGTACTAATACGATCAGTTGAGTTAAACCATGTCAGAAGAAACAGAGTTATTCATCTATGGCATGATATGATGATTACACAATATATCTTGAATTAACTGAAGTCAAAAATGAAAATTACTAGGTGCCTACTAATAGGTTTAAATGTTAAGCTGATGTCAGGGAGTCTGTAGATACTGGGTTTGATCTCCTGATGAAATCGTAGTCATGTACTGCTACTGAGGAGCTCCATACAAGCACGAAATAGCCCTTTAATATTTTCTGATTTTATTAGTTGTATAACTAACGTTTGTTTGTGATGTGAAAACGAAATTCTACTAAATTCAATAAAAATTTGTTAACTGTTTCATCAATAAACAGGTCATCAAAATGATACATGACATTATTTATTCAAGGTGTAATACGAATTAATTCTTCATATTTGAGTACAATTTATGTTTGTATTTTGTAAATATTCGATAGATAATTTACGAGCAGCATTCTCTAGTAAGATAGATTGTAATCGTAAGAGAACTGATGTCTTATCTAATGCCCGTCCAAATAAACAAACTTCTGTCATTCAATTCACTAATAAGAAATATGACTTTAATACTGCTCAAGTTGTTAGGCTTCACTTGCGAAATTCATATATATACACATATAGGTTAGTATTTTTTAAATTGAATTTAAATGATTTGTAGAGATTGATATTAAGTTTAGCTGATTGAATTCGTCACAGATTGATGTTGGCAGGGTACCATTGAAAACCGAGGAGTTCTGGATAACTGTTTCGTCCTAGTATCAGTAGTGTGCACCCTAGATTCCGCTCCAGGGGCTTCAGGCTGGCAAATATTTAACCCTCTGCACCACTAGGTCAGCCGGCGTCTAATGGTATAATTCCCACTTCCATCAATTTGTGATATATAGTGCGACAATCATCCATTGTCATTGGTGATAACTGTCTCACTCCCGACAAATTTTGAACTCTACCAGTCACGACTACCAACATCAATCTATGATGAATTCAATCAACTAAATTTGATGCTAATCTCCGTTAACCATCTAGACTCAATTACAATAATTAGCTGACTAGTAACTAACTTAAGAGTGTTATTGAAGCTGAATTGAAAAGTGGTGACTGGTGGAGTTCAGACTTGTCAGGATTAAGGTAGTTGTTACCAATGACAATAGATGATCTTCGCGCTATATACCACAAACCAATGTTCTATTCAATTCTGATATCACGAACTGATTTGATTTAGACAACCACTGATCATCTGGGAGCACTGAATGGCAATGAGCATCAACGACTCCATCGGGAATCGAACCCAAGACCCTCCGGCTCCACGGTGAACGCTTTACCTTTAGATCACTTAGTCGGCTCCTAACGGTTGATATTTCTAATTAAGAAAGTATTATTTTTGATATTAGAATCTGAAGTCGATAAAACTATTATGTATTTACACAAGAACTGGACAAGAATTCAACAGTGGGTCAAATATATTAGTTGATTTTCAAGAGTTCGACTTGTGAAGATTGATGCTGATCACAATAATTTCCTTACTTTATGGAAAGTCTAAAGTTGTAAAACCTGACTCGTTGTATTAACTAGAAACTAAACAATATGAAAATACATCAGTACATCGTGATTGATCATTTTAAACAACCTAGTTCTAAATGAGGTCATTTAGAGCCTGAATAACTCAGTGACAAAGGGTCAGATCGTGAAACAATGTTACATCATTCCCTTCTAGATTGTAGTCGGACGAATGCCGACTAGCAAGAAACCTTGGTTAAACGTTGTTTCCTTCCTATTTCTTCTGATAACTGAGAGAACTAGCGATCCGCATTCACTGCCCAGTAGAGAAGTGAACCTAGAATATTTAGGTCTCTCACTGAACATTTAACACTGAATGAGGTTACTTACTAACGAGAATTAAGTATAATTAGAAATGTAAACAACTGAATGCTAACTCAGTTACTTGAAGGTTGCTTCTTTTTCGATGATGCTAGAGAAGGGACTTACGTATGTTGTCAAATATTTACATTAGTTTGATATTACGAATTAGCATGAAGTAGGCAATTATTTTCAACCAGGAAGCTATGGACAACTGTTTTATCCTAGCATGGAACTCTTCAATATTTTGCATCCATGACCCCATCAGGGACTGAACCTAGGACCTTCTGGCTCTTCGGTGAATGCTTAACTACTTGACCATTGAGTTGGCCAGTTTCCAACGGTTGATATCTTCCACTTAATCAACATACTCAATCGACTTAGTTTAGTACCAATTCAAGTTTCACATATGGTTCATCCGAAGTGACCTCACTGGGTTTGTACTTATGGTTGTCTTTCTCTATTATCTATCACATGGACTGTTCGATGAGTCAAAGTGGGTAATCTCGAGGGGGGGGGTTATGAAATTTATTTCAGTGATCTTTGGTAATTTATTTATTAACGGGTACATAATTTATATCCAGATTATATTAGTTGTATATTTAATATAAACATTAATGTTAATGAATGGGTTTAAGTGGTTGGTTTCGTTCCATTACGAGACTCCTCAACTCTGCATATCTAACACTTAGTCAACAATCAATCCTAGTATTTTCAGGTTTTGGAAATGTATACTATTTAGTTGTCAATCTGGTAGTCTATTGGTTAATTACCGGTCATGAGCCCTAAAAGGTCGAGGTTCAACATCTGATGGGAATCCCTGATACCTAATGCTGAGTAGACTCATACTAATATAAACTGTCTAGGCCTTTCTGATTCTTGATGACTTCCGATTGTATTCTAACTATCGTCAATTTATGAACAGTACTACCCATGAATGTACTATTATATTTTAACGTAATGTATAAAATATACATAATTTCCAAATGAATCTATACAATCAGAAAAAAGTAGTTTTGTCGGATCAAATAATTGGTTGAAGCAAATAATCAAGAAAACTTTACTGTTTTAATTCGGTTCAACATTAGTACCGTCGCTACTTGCTAGACAGTTAGTTTAAATAGATGACTGTTCATGTTTGAACTAAATAATGATTCGTACTGTCTGAGGTTTACCTGAAATGTTCTAATACTCAACAAGGTGTTCCATCAAGCGTTTTCTGTAAATCTTTCGTGCATTTATTTGGTGAATGACTATCGTCTATTAGCGTAGAATTCTCACTAATGATTTCATTTCAAGCTACCTGAGTTATCCACAATTATCTTTTATGAACACGTTTACTATAGCACAGCTCCACGTGTCAGATAAAAAAACAACAATATATGAAAGTTAGTGCTTCCAACAAAATATTTGATAAAAATTATATTTGAATATGGCTCATTTACTCACGAAATGAACAGCAAGAGTGACCGAAATGTTCGAGTCTTAAACGCTTACATTACAGATAATCTCATCTGACATATAGTTTTATAGATGTTTTGTTAATATATTTATAACGTTAATTTTTCTGAAAGGATGGTGAATTTCCTTCTTTTTGTGTATACAAACTAGTTGAGGAAGCAATGTAGCAATGGAATATTCCATTTCATATTAAAATATATTAATGGCTATTATCAGGAAAAATACCAAATCGTCAAAGTGATTCGTTATAGTAAGTAACTAGCCAAAAGTAGGAGGGATTTATAAAAGAATCAAGAATGATACTGTGTTCTTATTCAGTATGTATTTCGCCTCTATTAATTCGGAGTAAAATCCATATATATTACTGTTATTGCATTAAGGTGTGATATTTGTTTAGTAATCGTTAAATGTTAGTAAAATCTATGTGTATATAATAAAGTGTATTTAATCTCAAAGGTGGTTGTGAATTTTTGTAGGTGGATATAATCTAGCAACAGTGTTTCGTTTTACTCCCTGAATTGCACGAAGCATTTGCTTTTTTTTTAACTAAAGTTGAGTTTCGCTGCTAAAACACAGTTTTCATTATTTATGTCACAATTACAAAGTAGTCATTTGTATATATTATCATTGATGTAATTTTGAATTGTTTTCTATGGAAATCGACTGATCATTTCAACCTAGTATTCCGATACACTAAATATAGACATTCAACTCGATTTCCGTAATAACCTTTATAAGCCTCGGAGAGGGGAGGGGCGGAGGACAAAATTATCAATCTGCTTAATTTATTATGAAGCACAATGTAAGCAAGTATGTTATCATTTTTGAAAATGACTCCAGGTTTCAGAAAAGTATTTGACAACTTTATTGTTTCTCTAAGCAGTTGGTAGATATCTAAAATTGTGAAATGGCAAAAAACTGAATAAGGAAACTCGAAATTGGTTAGTACTGAAACTAGACAGGTTAAAAGAGTTATCACTAGTAATTATTCCGTTAAGAGGCTTTTTTCTGTAGGTTCACAACTCACTCCACTCACTTTGGTTTTGGCGACTAGGTTGTATTACTGACCTTCATACTTAAACCGTGGCTCGAAGTCATCTGCGTAAATATATACCTAGTAAATAAATTAATAATAATAATACCAGTCCTTTTCAAAATGACTTTTGAAAGTAAATTTCTTTAAAAATCGTCTTATGAGTTAAATACTAATGATGGATGCACTTTAAAAAACACATCGATGGTCATCAAATTTAAAAAGAGCTAGTAGTCTGTTTCTAGTGCACTAATCTACCCAATGCCCATTTCAGTTCGTTGAACAACCGCAAACTTTCTGATTGGCTAATTAAACCCAACTGCACACTTAGTGTTGCCATACGTAAATTAAAGGGTTGATATTACCGTTAACGTCTTCAATGTTCTTTAAGTTGTAACCTACACTTCAGGCCACTTTATAGTTCATTTAGCCTGTTGCACATTAGAGTGGAATTTTCAGTAAATGTTTCAGGTTTTCATTTTTACTATATTTGCGTTATCGAGTCAGTATGTTGGACAGAGCTACATTGACATATTCAAAGAGGTCATTTATAGTCAACTTTAGATACTGGAAATAAAATCTGTAATGGAAATCGCCCACACTTTCTAAATGAAAGGAGATGACTAAAGGTGCTGAACCAAGCATACTTACTAAACATTGAAAACGTTTCAGATAACACTATATTAAATTAGCAAAATTCATTGTTACCTTTGTAGAAATATCTAAGACTGTGAGGTCTTAAATCTGAGTATGTAATTTTAATGAGATTTCTTGTCACAATTGACTATACCAATGAAGCACAATCAATACAAATCATCTCACGAAATACAAATTATTTTGCATATGATAAATGTGCTTTCTCTGAAGCATGCTACAATTATTTGATATCTGAAAAGTTATATATATATATATATATATATATATATATATATATATATATATATATATATATATATATATATATAATCCTTAAAAAATAGAAAAAGACTACTTGGTTTCATGACGAGTGGATCCCTATAAGCGAGAAAATAGAAAAATATTCCGTGGTCTATATTTCCTTACTTTTAATCTTAGTTGTGTTAATTAAAGGACTTTCCTTAGACTATATCAAATTATATCAAACTTATTCTGATTAGCGTAGAATGAGTTTCTGTGTATTACTATTGATTTTAAGATTGAGTAACTAAATTGTACTAAAGCATACACTTGAAATGTGCTCTACCGATGGATTTCTGGATAACCATGTGGTATCAATGTCATTTGTAGATCAATACATAACTACTCATCATGTTACCAAGTAATTGAAATATAATTATAATTCACTTAATCTAGAATTCAGATACTGTCGATTTAATAGATTCAAACAGCTTAACAATATGTCGAATATATTGTAGTTCTTTAAATAGTTGCATAATGCAACAGTTATTGCAGGAATTACACAAATGTATTTTATTTTATTTACCATTTTAAATACTAACTAGAATTCTATCAAATAATATATATATATATATATATATATATATATATATATCATTTCAAAATAAGATTTTAATCTATACATAGAATATGATGATATAATTAAATCAGAATAACTTAGTTACTGTAGTAAAAAGACTAAAATTTGTTGTTAATTAGAAACTGGCACATTACACAGTATACACTTGATGTATTGTGTTACTAGGATGACTAAAAATCACACAATAGTTTTGATTTATTTAAGGCAGAAACTTTTAGGAACACTTTCGTAGAATTTAAAATCTGCCCCTTTTTCCGTTTTAGTATTGTAACTGATTTGGCGGATATGTGCAAATTTAGACAAATAATTTAATGTGGTATGGAAGCCTGTTAATCTTTGATTACTTATGCAAGATATTTATTTGTAGGATATGTTTTTAATTGGGTGCTATGGAGATTGTTAAGTTCTAACTTGATGTAATGAATTAGTTTGAGTTAGACAACTATTGAAAGCCAGAAGGCACTAGATAACCGAATCTTCCTAATACGGGACACTTCAGCTCTACTCACCCTTGACCCCACTAAGGAATCGGACCCAGGACCTTCAGGCTTTGCTATGAATGCTTAACCACCAGACCATTGAGCCGGCGTTCACCGGTTGGTTAGAAATAGTAAACCATTGTGAGGTGGCTCGGTAACTCAATAGCTAAGCGTTCATCGCGGAGCCTGAAGAATATGTTTTTACTATTACTACTTTTAGCCTTATTCTGGTTATCACTCTGGTATCATCACCTCTAAAATCGAAATGAATCAAGAGTGAATTTCTTCCGACTGTATATTAATGAGACATCTTTCTTTTTCTAAGTTCTTCCTGGATAGCCATTGTTTTTCAAGCATTTTTACCATGTTTATTAATTCTTCATCCAGTTTATCAAGACTATAAATATTGAACAACCTGTAAAATAGTGTTTTCCCCAAATACCTTTTTCGCAATAAACTGGGCAAATATTTTCAATGTTACTGTATTATTTCAAACTTAGAGTATTAATCACAGCTCCTCACTACAGTGTTAATTACTTGGACTCCATCTAGATAATAGATAGTAATAAACACATATTATCAAGTAATGTGACATTTATGTAATCTGACATTGTATCACGAATTTAATTTAATTAGTGAAGCATTAGACAGCTGCTTCATTCTAGAATAGGTGGTCCACAGTACTCAGTGTACATCCATAACCTTATAAATGATTTAGGCCAACATTTTTAGTTATTTCGAGATAATGCTTGATCTCATCCATTGCTGTCGATGAATAAGTGTCTAACATCCAACATAGTTTAGTTCCTCTGGTTACGTATTCTGACTGAAGTTCAGAATTAGACCCTGAATCTACTAGTAGGCGTATGACTGTTCAACTTGTCTGAAATTTCTACAAGCTGTACTGGCAAAACAATATATTTCTGTGATGATTTCTGTATGATAATAATAATAATAATAATAATAATAATAATAATAATAATAATAATAATAATAATAATAATAATGATAAATGGTCACTAACGCTGTTTTTAGTTTGCATCTGCAGTTAATTAACGCCTAGAAGATACCATAATTTGATGCATACAAACGAATAAAAGTAGTTAACATAAAAAGGATTGTGTGTAAGATAAAAAAATGGTTATCTTATGGAATGCCAATTGTGTGTGCCTAGTCTATATTTGCGCGTCTGCCCTATGCCTACTCGGTCCCAAGCCGGAGATAGAAGAGCACAAGCCGACAGACCAACCAGTCAGTATTATATTAAATTTCACACATACCTTTATATAAACATAAAACCTGACCACACAGTCAACCAATTAGGAAACTAACATTAATACAAAATGTAAGTAATAGTGAATATGAACTGGAGTACGTATACACAGTTGGTTAACCGTAGTTCATCAATGAGAAGTGATATACTAACAGTTAGTGTGTCAAATGGGAGGATAGAGCAGGGGGAACTGAATAATAATAAAAATAAAATGTTTACCTTGAATACAATTAAAAATAGTGAAATAGTCTACAGAAAAACAGTTCTCAAAGATAATCGATCTTCTTTAGGTCCCGGGTATATCAGGTTGATACTCTGTTTGTTCATAATCCAAAATGTGCTATGATTTATGTCATGTGAGTAGTAGTATCTGGTTGTTGTTTAGGCTGTTAGTGCTGATCGAATCCCATCGATCATTTGGTAGTTCGACCATTAGTCCAATCCACTGAACATTGTGAGCACCATGTTTACATATTAGATGGAAGTCGACATTATATTGACTGACATTTCGTTCAAGTTAGTACTGATCAGCAAGGCATACTTGCGAGAAGCTATGATTCTTATTTGTTTCGTGCTTCATAGTTTGGGACGGTACCGCTGATCCATTCAGAACACGATTATTATTGTTTACGACTGAGGTGTTTTCATTTATTGGCTAATCCCTCAAAGTGATCATTATCATGTTTTCTTAGTTTGTAGTGCTCATCGGATCCTATCAATCAAGTTTCAATATAACCACTAGTCTATGTGATTGGACATCAAGTTTACTGTTTTGACGTTTGATGGGTTAAGGTAATTAACGTAGATTTGGTGAAAGCTGGTACCCGTCATTAAAGTGAACTCATAATCTCAAAGGAACTAACTAAATACTCAAACGTTTTGGCACCAATTTTTCTACTTCAAAAACACTGCAGTTAATCTTTAATGTTTTAAATTTATTTCAGCTGAATGATTATGAATGTATGTATAAACATTTTTATTGAGATATTGAGTGGTGGAAGACTCAATTATAGACATTGATATTGTTGAAAGATTTTATTAGTTTATCTTACCTAATGAAACGAATAAAGTGGGATTCATACGTCTTGGATAGGAAGAAAGTGTTTGTAGAAGCTGAACTTCAGTCACGGTCGTCAGTGATAACTATCTTATACTTGAACATATCCATCCTTCATTGATCGATTTATTCGTAATATATCAACAACAGGAATGATCTATCTTTTATAATATTGCATCACGGGCTCAATACTAAATAGCCTTTCCAACCTATTTTGGGACTTTTCAGTACAGATTCACGACGACACAAGGATTCGAACTCAAGACATTTAATAGTTGCTATGACTATTTAACCTTCTAATCACTGAGTTGACATCCAATTGAGTCGGAAATGCAAACCGTTGATCCTGATGAGCAACATACTAGGACAAAGCAGCTATTCAGCACTTCCAGTTCACCAGAGATTGTCTAGCTTAAGTCAGCTGGCGATTGAAAAGTACATAGTTCATTAATTTTAACAGCGTTCTACATTCTTTGCAGACATTGTTTTGGAAATAACAATGATTCTCTTTTTTTAGAGTCAATCTAATCTATTTACCATTTATTAATGTTGAATCATGATTAATTGGTTTCATCCATGCAATGACATGATCTGTGTTCATCAAGAGGACATCTGAAATTTTGTTTGGACATAATACCATTAATGCATTACTTTTCTTTAAATTCCGTTATTCATCCTGGTGTTCTTTGGACAAAGCCTCGAACTTAGTAGTATGCGTGCTTACGCCGTATTTATCGATATTGAATAACTTTGATTTTAAGCAACCATTTTCATTGTCAATTACTGGATTAAATTCTTTCAGCTAATCAGAGAAAAAATTGAACCAAGTTTTAGTATCGATTTTTTCTGCATGGATTTTGAATCCAAGGGAAAGAGCTTCGGGTTCATTTCTGTTTGATTTGATACTCTGTGATGTGTAGACGAACTTTTCATGTTTTTCCGGGAAACTCTTCATATAATTACTCTTTTACAAGAATCTTCGATAGAGTTGTATAGAATTTTTCACATAACTTCTTTTGAAGATTTTTGATGAAATTCGTGAATTTCATTCAACACATTATACTAAAACTCTCGTAGACTTTATTCAAAGCACCGGCCTCAACCCTGAATTTCATAATTATCAATTTCGTTAATTCATTGTGTAATTTTGTATTATCCCGAAAGACGTTTATACGAAACTTAAGGATATAATGATTTGTCAGCAAAAGTAGCAATATATAAGGCATTCATCATGAAATTTCAGTCTAATAACTACCATAGATATTCTACAACGTACAGTTACTAGGAGACTAAGTGGCCTGAAAGATTGTGTAGAAAGGTGTTTATTATGAAAATTTTGTAATAAAACAATGTGTACAAATAACACTTTTTATTCCACTTTTTTAGATCACTTTGTCATCAATTTCTGAAATCAGTTAATGTGAGCGTGGAATGTATGAAAGGTGGTGCATGCCAACTACTGAAATAGTGTGTTTCCCTTTATCAGATTGCAGAGTTTAATGAATGATAATGAAGTGAATGCCTATCGACGTTATTTATGCATACCCATTATAAATATTGTTTAATTTCGCAAAATATATATCCATTCTTTATGTTACATTTTTTTCTCAGTAATCTAAAATATACTTTACTGTGTTAAATTTTTTTAAAATATAATTTCAACATTTTGTTAGCGTTCAGTTTAGCAAGAAACAATCTAACTGGTAAGATCAACGTATTTCGAACATTTCACAATTCTGTGAAATAAAACTTTCAATTGAGATGGCTGTTTCTTGTAGAGATTAGTATTTTGATTGGTTGAATATGTCACAGATTGATATTGGCAGAGTACCATTGGAAACCAGGAAGTACTCAACAACTGTTTCGTTGTAATGTGGAACTTCTCAATGGTACCCTGTCAACATCAATTTGTGATACATATCCAATCAATTAAAATACCACTCTCCACAAAAATAACCGTCTCAATTGATCTGTAATAATCAGCTCACTAGTGATTAACTCCAGGATGTTGACGAAGCTCTAATGAGAAGTAGTGACTGATGGAGTTCAGACATATCAGAAGTGAAATAGTTATCACCAATGACAATGAGTGATCATTGTGCTATATATCACAAATTGATGGGAGTGTGAATTCTATCATTGAATGCCGGCTGACCCAGTGGTAGAGAGTGGTAGGCGTTCGCCGTCAACGTATATAATATGTATATAATAAACTATGATTCTGCTATAAATATTATCATATTTTCTCACTCACTAGGGATTGGTTTTCAAAAAAACCAACACCAGATCAAATCAAACTCAATAGTCAATGTGGTTAAGCGCTTTCTGTAAAGACAATAGGTCTTTCGTTCGGTCCAAGATGGGGACGTGGATGTACACTACCAGGGAGTAGTCTCACACTAAAAAACAACTTTTCTCTAAGCTTCTAGAATTGTAATGTTTGCATAATTGTAGTCATTTCGTGATATGAAACTTGAGTATAATTCCTATCGGTCTTTTCAAATGACATACGGCATAGGTTATTTATTTTTCAATTTCACTCTGAAAGGCTATTCTTTTGATTTTAATCATAAATATTGTTAATCATATTCCATCAATCAAATCATAATTGAATCGTGAGACCATTATACTCAACATCATACTGGACGTTGTTCATTGTTCGGTAATTAGAAACTTTTCGTAATAGGACTTTATTTGGTACTTATTATGATGGCTTACTACAATAGTGTAGTAAATTATGTCTTATCCTGAACTACATGTATATTTGTATACAATGAACCAGGTATATGAAGAGTAGAAATAGAATTATTTCATTCTACTGTAATAGTTTCTATAAAAAATAAAATTGTACCAATTTAACGTCAAATAATTTACAATGTTAATGCTAAATAATGCATTAAAATAGATGACCTTAATTAACCTTATTACTTTTTTTTTTTGGTATCAACATTTCAATTCAGTCACACAAACATTTTTTTAAGGTCAACTGAAACTGGCCAATAAAAACTATAGTAACTTGGAATAATAATTAATTAATTATTGATAGATAATTTTTAGGATTGTGAAATTGATAAGTGTTCTTGAGAAAATTTTATAATAAACTTTAATGAATATCATGTTTGCACTATGTAGAAGGTGTAAGGTTCCGAGGGTTGGGGGTGGGGGGGGTAGGAGGTAAGAGAATGGTGATTTTAATTATTTTTAAATATCTAATTAGTTATTGCATGAATGGTTAGTTAAATCACACACAGCCTGATCATATCAGACGTCAGGAGAAACTGTTTTTGGTGGAAACATAAAAACAACAAACATTTCTGCGTTTGACGCTGCAAATAGTGCCGTTCAACATTATGTTTATTAAAATGAGTAAATGAAATGATTTAAATATAAATTTCAAAAGATTTTATGCAACCAGTTAGAAGGAGATATTAATCGAGACATTACTTAGTTAAGATAATACTAAATAACAACTCTTAGAGATACGACCTAAAAACTGCTAAGGATTCGCGAATTTAGGTGACAACTCAATACCTACTAACGAATGTAAGACCAGCGACACAATAAAAGGAAGCTAAGCTATTCCGCAGCGTCCCTGCCCAGCTAACTGGAGTAAGAAGTCCAAAGTCAGCATGAAGTGTTTAATTCCTCAGGCAGCCTGTCAGACGATATCAACACACACAACTCATGCGTTTATATACAAAAACAGGGAGCGTCCTTGGGATGTCATAAATAGCTTACTAAAATAAACAATGAACCACTAAAATTTAGCGTCTTGCCAAGTGGGAAACACGAACTGAAGGTGAGAAAGGAACTTTTTGGCTTAAAAACAGGAAATTTAAATTTACACAATAAAATCACAAAAATCACAGGTTTGCCTGGAGAATTCTGGGGATCTAACAACCCCAACAAAAACATTTATTTAATTGGAAGTCAAGAAATCTTGTAGGAATTACCAAAATGATCTGAAGCCTAGAGATCGTGAGGTATTCGATAGTGGTTAATGAATAGTCCTCTTTGAGAACCCTTATAAGGATGTAAATAGGCATTTAACCAGGTCTTCATACTATCGATGCTATTAGAATGCACTCAGAGAGTCAGATCGATAAAATACCCCATATGCATAACTACATATTTTGAAGCGCTTTTTGACTCCCAGTCGTTCGCGTATACAGAGGTTCCGGGTATTATTTATTTCTGAACTGTTGAAAATGATTTGACGTTGTTTTATCAGGAGCATTCTGAAAATGCATTATTTCTGGCCACTGCTAGAAACCTACACCATTGCAAGTCAGTTTATAAAACTAACTGTTTATCTAATCATTCTCCTTACTTCCATCCTAGTTATGTTCCTCACCTATAAACTAGTGTTTATTTTTTTAATAATCCCACATTTTGTAAATACTTGACGAAATTTCAGTCACTGAAATCACTCACTATTGGTCTTGAGTCACAACCCCTCCGTTGGAATTATAAATCCTGTATACTGACTATTTCTACGGTTGGTTGTAGCCAAACTCAGTAAAATGCCCTTCTTTGTCCATCTCAACTATAAAGGTTAAGTTTCATGGATAATCAGTAGGAGGATTATCATTAACACTGCAGCTGAACTATTAATCCAGTATAAAACAACATGTTCAAGAATGTAATCGAAAGTTGACAAATAATCTTTCTATTTTACCGTTAATTGCATCAAGAAATTTATATGTAACAGCCAAAACGACTATACTTGTTGTAAAATGTAGGCCTGTCTTAGGTTTTGTGGGCATGTCTTAATAATACTGAGATTGTGAGGAAGAATTATTTTGATTAGGCAATCGCTAGATGATTATTAGATAATGAGGTTCAATATAAAACCTTAAAATCTTTCTAGATGACTAATAAGCAATGAAGATAATGTTTACTGTGATTGTTGACAATATTTTGTCCAACCAGCTATTCATACTGATTGCACAACTATTCATAATGTATGATGCCAGTTGATTACGTGGAGTGCGACCATAAAAAACTTCATTTTACACCTGTTTCATGATCTTCTGAATACTCTCCATTTTGTGATACCATTTTTGTTTATATTTTCATAGTTTTAAGTAATTCTAGGAATCGCATAAATAAAATGTTCCTTAAATTCAATACACTCATCCTGAGAGTGATTTTATGATCACAGTTTACACGCAACTAAACGGATTTGGTATTTTTATCAAGAAGATAAACAAATCATTATTCTAATCTTAGATTGGATACACCAGCCTCACGAAACACACTGCAATTCTTGAACTATTTGGAGGATTTTTTTTCTCTAATGCAATATCTCCATACGTAAAATTTCATGAATTCTCTGACACTTTTATCTGAAGTCTTGTCGAATTCCTTAATAATACAGCTACGGCGTTTACTGGTTAAGTCAAGTAGAAATATGAACGTATACTTAAATGTCTTCATATCAATTTTAAGGTTAGGCGGATAAAGGTAGTCGGTAAGAAACTCTATTTGAACTAACTTTGTGTTAGGTGTCACTTGTTATCAGGACATACTAAAAATCTTAAGGAAACGAAAGCTGAGTCAAACCTATGTCACTTAGTAGCAACTTCTCAGGCTATTAAACTAGTTCTAATCTCCCGGAAAGCATCAGTTTTCTAAATATTCCAGGTAAGACTCTTTAGTGAGTGGCAGTGTCTAGTCACTTAGACTAGTAGGCGAACTTCATTTTGGTCGAAGGGTTTGATTACCGATAGTGAGCACTAAACAAAAATGGTTATTATTTTATGATTGGTAAATACGTATGAATTCTGCATGGAAAATAATGCCAATGGCTGTTTTTGTTATTTCTACTCAGAATAGTATTAAGTTAACTAGAATGAATACACCCATCCGCATTGTAAGCTGTTTTCTTATTTTAAAACATTTTTCTAAACCCATGTTTCGTCCTAGTGGGAATATCAGCACTGGGATGCAACTACATCCAGCTGATGAGTCTCAGATAGGACGAAACATGCATTCTAAATTCCACTTGCCAGTCACAATCCAACTTAAACATTTTAACTTTTTTTCTTCTATTACTCCTTGTTATGTATCATCAATTTAAATAAACGAATACTACAATGTAATTCAGTTCATATCTGGTAGTAAATGTAAGATCTATCAACAGACATCATTAAGTTGACATATTTATTACAATTGACAGAATCGGATGTTTCACTCGTTATTATATATTCTAACTGTTAGATAATTCACTTAAATATTTGATTAATGTTCTATGAATTGATATTCATGTCATGACATTTCAAGAATTTAGCACTTAAGTAATCAAAATAGTTTAATTCTGAAATATTCTTCGATTTCAATGAAAGATAAAAGAGAATTACAATCGTTGAATATGCAAAAAACGTGTATAGATTTTCTAATACACATTAGATTCATTTTAAAACTAATCGATGACTTACAACGGACAGTTATTGTAAATATGTGAACATGAAGTTTTCTTATTCATTAGTTTAAATCAGTGAATACTGTAATATACTTTAAACAGTTTCATAAACTACATCCTACGTTACATTTTCTACATCACACAGACTTTGAGCTTTTATCTGATATTGACGAAGATGTTTAAGAGAAGTCTATTCATTCGGTTTACATTCATGATTATGGTAAATCATTAAATTCTAACAGAAATAATCAGTGAATAATATTACTGGTAAGTGTAGATGTACTACTTATTAATTATTGGTGCTTACATGTCAACAAATAAACAACTATCTAGAACATCTATTGTATACTTTTACTGTAATACAACTTCACACATCTCTGTATTTTCGTACAATTTAGTTTACTAAATGCTTACTACAATAGTACTTAAAAATAAAGTAAACATGGGATAAAATAATAACTCCGGTTTTAATGGGATTAATATAATGAATGAGATTATTATTATTATTTATAGCTTTTTGTTAATATTAGGTAACTAGGTTCCAATCGCTCACCTTTTATATTCATTTAGATATCATAATGCTACTAACAAATAATAAATTACACTTTAATGGTCAACTACTAATAGTTGTCACCAATGTCATGTTATATCACTATAGTAATCTCATTAATTTGGCTTGAAGTTGACTATTAAGGAGTTGAATTAAGGTAGTTTTGTGAAAATAGGTATAAAGTTTAATTGTTTGTATTAGTCACAGATTGATGTTGGTTGGGTACTACTATAAAGTAGGAAGCACTGAATATTTGTTTCGTCATAGTATGAAACGCCTCATCAGTGTGCGCTGTCGATCCCACCAGGGAATCAAAGCAAGGGTCTTCAGGTTAGCGAACGCCAAACCCTCTGTACCACTGATGTGGCGTCCAGTGGTGAAATTCCCACCTCTATCAATTTCTAATATGACCCGGATATCATTTATTGTCATCAATAATAACTGTCTCACTCCCGACAAGTTTGAACTCTACCAGTCACGATTTCTCACTAGAACTTTGGGAACATCCTGAAGTTAATCACTAGTACGCTAAAGTGGGGTGGTTTTGTGGAGGAGTCCTATACTATGACATAATTAGTACCCAACCAACACCAATCTGTGGCGAGTCTGGATTATTAAATGCTTGCATATAATAATTTTATATTCTACTTAAAATGAATCCCATGCCATTTACTGTCTTCATTCATTACTAACTGATCTAAATTAACACTGAAATTGTATTTATTTTAAAAACTGGAGCCTCTTCTGGAAAATTGTCATCAAAATGATCTTCGGTGAAAAATTAATGAAATAAAACAATTAATCAATAGGAGTTAATATCAAATTCATTTAACTAATTGATTACACAAATACGTGATTTTAAAGGATAAACATTGAAAAAAATATCACCGTTAAAATTGCATCCGTACACGTTGTCAACCAGTTACAATCTAATAAACCACCAGAAACGAGAAATTCATACAATGATGCGAATATATATATATATATATATATATATATATATATATATATATATATATATATATATATATATATATTAGACATTATTGACTTTCGCTGATCTGAATTCCTCGCTGAAACTCTAGAAGTTACCTCCCGGTGTTTGCCACTCGTAAGCACATTATAATATTTTCGTGTATGAGAAGTTGTAGATATTATTAAAATTTGTAGTTTTACATCATGGACAAGCCTTAGATAACCATTAAAATTCAGAAATCGCCGGACAGCTGTTTTATTCAAGCATCGAACTCCTTAGCAGTTAGTATCTATGATCTCATAAGAGATTAAGCTCAACGACTTCAGGCTTAAACTACAAACTACGGAATTGATACCTAGTAGTTTACGCTTTCAACTTCAGTCAATTCACAATGACCATTCAGTGTAATTGTTAAAAAAACGCTTTACATGAATTCCACGAGTTACAACTTTGTACTAGAATCAACAAAATTCATTACGTAGTTAGTTGCTAATAACCACTTCAGTGCTTCTTAATTTTCAGAAGTATCCCACTCAACTGAAATTCTTGTTGAACACATCAAATCATAGAAATTTAGTCATTTAAGCAAGTATCCATCCCCTTACTTCCACCGTCATCACCACTTCCCCTACAAGATTATTTGAACAATGAGCACTTGAAAGTCTCTCTACGTAACTGAGCAATAATCACAGGAAAACAGAAGGTGGGGTGTTCGCTGTCTCATGTTTAAATCATCTTATTTTATTTTTTATGCCAATTTATCTACTAACGAAAACTTATTTACTTTTGCTACGGTCGCCACCACCACCACCACCACTAAACGCACACCCATTCAAAGCAAATAACAGATAGACGAGAAAATCAATGTCGCATAATGCTTTCATTCATACATTAAAAGCAAATTACATTATTCTTAATTCTTGTCTTTTGTTCCTTATTTTTCCCGTGCTTATTCTTCACACCCGTTTCCTATCCGCTCTCCTTCTGGTTTTTTTATGGAGAAATCCTCTTGGGTTTAAATCATTATCAGTTAGTTAGTTAAATAACTTCATAGAAGTGAGAGAGAGAGAGATGAAAGTAATCTCACAATAACAATAGCAAAAATAAAGAGTAGAATGAATAACTAATCAAACGAAAAAAAAAGCGAAAAGAAGGAAATCGAGAAAAAAAGAGAAAAATTTTTATAAGTAATGTTACTTTATCACGCATTGATTAACTATGTAAACAGAATGTCTCTGCTTATGTATGTGTGTATGTATGTAGATTGTATGTACCGTTGCATAGTTGTTAACGTGGATAGTCTCCTAGTGTTATTTATTGATGTGTAGGCTTATCAACTACATGTGTTATGCACGTCCGTATATGCGTTCATCTACATACTAATAGTATGCATGTATGCATTCATACTAATGAAGAAATATAACTCGAAGTGAAAGGAATGTATATTGAATCTACTAAATAAATGAAGAGATTAAAAGAAAGATAAAAATAAATTATCATTAATATTAATATTGATTTCTGAACATAATATAAATTATTAACCAACAAATATATATACACATAGCTACACAATGGTCGAATATGAAAGTGAACCTGAAGCCATAAGTTGTCAACAAGATAGTTCTAGTTGTCAAAATAAACGATTATTTATTTCAATTGAGATGATTATTTTTGTTGATATTGGTATTTTTAGGTGATTGAATGTATCACAGATTGATATTGGCAGAGTACCATTGAAACCAGGAAGTACTCAACAACTGTTTCGTTGTAATGTGGAACTTCTCAATAGTACCCTGTCAACATCAATTTGTGATACAAATCCAATCAATTAAAATACCACTCAACACAAAAATAACCGTCTCAATTGATCTGTAAAATTCAGCTCACTAATGATTAACTCCAGGATGTTGAAGAAGCTCTAATGAGAAGTAGTGACTGATGGAATTCAGACATATCAGAAGTGAAATAGTTATCACCAATGACAATGAGTGATCATTGTGCTATATATCAGGAACTGAAGGAAGTAGAAGTTTTACCATTGGATTCCGGCTGACCCAGTGGTAGAGAGTGGTAGGCGTTCGCCGTCAACGTGAAGTCCCTGTTGCGAGATGATGGGTGTGCACTGCTGAGGAGTTCCACCCTATAACTAAACAGCTGTTGAATGCTCCATGGCTTTCAATAGTACCCTATCAATCTGTGACATATTTAATCAACTGAAAGTTGTTTATTCATTATCCATGCTATAATTGTTCGATACGCATAAGTAACTAGATCTGTAAAACTTTAATGAGGCGATGCTGTTTTACCTGTGAAATTCATCTACATCAATGACACTGAATGATTATTGTGAGGTCGAAAATGTACACCACTGAATACCAACTCGATAGTTTAAAGTTAAGACGTTTACATCAAAGCGTGAAAATTGTGGAGTTGATCAGTGATACGGTTTGAATGATCATTAGTTACGAATCCTACATTAGGATGAAATAACTGTTTAGTTATCTTTGGCATTCAATGTTACCCTAATTATAATCAAACCGTAATGACATCTATATATAAGTTAAAGCAATCTCATCAGAACTTGTTCACGTCTAGATCTTAAGTGAATATGTGATACCTTCAAAGTTATCTTAAAAAATTACTGAGAGATTTGCATTTATAGATGCATATAGTCATTTAAGAATATTAGTAGTGGAAAATCATATTTCTCAAAACCTAAATCACAAATCTTGGTTTTCAACTGTTAACCCACTGAAAGTTTTCGTTTATCGATTCAATCTTCATAAAGGAAGCAACAGCGGTTTCCTACTGCTCTGCTAAATGTACTTAGATTATGTGACCTCATCCACTGTGACCTAGGATATTTATCTCACCCTACGAAGCGGCTTTCAGGTTTTGAACTAGTATTTAACCCAGGTTAACTTGTGATTTCACAGTCGACAATCCCCACAACACCTATTAATAACAATTAACATGTCATCACAAATGGATAGCCTCAGGAAGTAATCCTGGAACTCCAGTGATCAAACGTGACGATTGGATTTCAACTGCTGATGAGTCTCATACTAGAATGAAATAGCTGTTAGATGTTATGTGGTATATATATATATATATGCTGAACTATATATCAAGTATATTTGTCTTGATTTATCACTCTGGCATTCTTATACTCCAGCTTGGGGACTGTTGATATTAGAACAGTCATACTGGCACAGAAAAATCAGTCCTTGTGTCCTCGTTCTCCGTAGCAGTTCTAGAAGGGTTTTATTCCGTATCTTGTAACTAGTCGTAGGTCGAGATATAATAACTATTAAACAAAATTCTGTTATGATATCATATTTTGTTGTTCTGTTGTCTATAATACTAAAGAGATTGGTGGACATTCTGATTTCTTAATACTGAATTTACGTTCACCCTTCATATAGTTTATTATTATTTGGAGAAAAATTGCCGTTTTATTATATCGTCGATTGGTTGAAGTTAGTAAGATTGATTAGCAGTTCAAAAATAGTGCTCTTGCCCTGAAATGTGAAGGTACATACATCGGTTTCTTGAAGAGTCTCCGGTTCGTACTACATATGAATGCAGCAATTTGTCAAATGAGGTCAATTTTTCGACGGAACCATAGTAAGGAAATAACCATTGAATAACCTTTTCATTATAGTTGAAGATTTCTGAATACGACCTTCTGAAAGTGTAATGGGTGTACAGTACGAGGGGTTCTTAAATAATTAGGAAACAACTAATGATTGTTTTTTGGCCTGCAAAAAATTATTTATAAATGTCACCGTCTTGGATTCGATCAACCGCAAGGACTGAATAAATATGACATATCACTACTACATAAGGATCAATTAGTGTAAATACCAAAACCTACATGAGGTCAGTTGTTGTTCGAGTGACTTTCAAATCACCTATCATATCAACACAGTGTCAGCTGTATCGAGTCAATCAGATTACCAGTTATATTGTTATTTGATCGATAGAATTCTATCACCATTATAAATAACTAGATAAATACGAAACTGGTCAGTGATCAATCGGCGTATATGTATAGTCCAATACAAAGGTCATTCGTAACCCGAATAGGCCAGTGGTCACTAATTGTAGATTATAAAACTGGGTGTCTCAGAATCTAATTTGAGAACGTTTATCAATTCCCCTCAGAATTGTAGGTACGTTTGGCTAACAAGTGCCAAATGATACGGAATCTAAGGTCAGAGTTTCCCAGTGACTACGTAAAAATCTCCCTCCATTCTGACATATCATCGTTGCACAATGACACATCAATCTGAATGTCGAAACCTGAATGAAATCGGTTTTTGATCGGATTAGCTATATGGTAACAACTCAGATCGTGAAATTATAACAGTAGTAAAAATCCCTCAGAAAAAACATTAGTTTTCCTCTAGCTTGTAGATGACTTACTGAAGAGTGTATAGAATCTAAGTGAAACAAGGACCATCTCAAACATCAAACATATTTGATAATAGTTCAGTAATTTCTGTGTAAGCATGCACATTCTAATGATCAAGGAATTACGTATTTAATATTTTAAAACGCTTGAATGCTGAATACTATTAAAGATTCCTAAAATATAAATTTAGTATTTATCCTGCTACTTATTGTTCTTGAGTTTGTACAGAAGTTGAATCACTTTAAACAAATCTCTTCAATCTTCATTAATATAAGGTCTGAAAAGTAGAGAGTAATAGATAACCATTTGCTTTCAAAAGTCAGCTATCACAGTCTTCGCACAAATATAACTAACATTTATCTTATAAGTGATTCTGTATCCTTATGTGACAGCCTTCAATCTTAAAACGTTTTGAAAGTCAATCAAATGGTAATAACGTATATCTGACTACAAATGTTGAAACATCTTAGAAGATGAATAGTATTCATCACAATAGCTGAATATTTAGATTCTTCCTCCCCTTCCTCCTCCTCCTCCTACTATTACTACTACTACTACCACCACCGGTGGACACACTGCGTTTCATATTGAGAGGATGGTGCCAAGATGATGGATTATATACTTAGAGGGGAATGGTGCTTCTTGTTGGTCTCGAACACGAGGCAAGGAATTCTACAATTCAAGATATTTGGAATCGTAGACTTTAATCAGATCTAAATAAAATTGATGAGTACTCAATCATTAGTCACTTTACTTCCTTACGTTTTTTATATTCAACATAGTAACCTCAGTTCATGATGGAAAATAATGGCTAACCTCCTACTTTCTCTGCCTATTCAATGAATTTAGTAACTGCTGAATCGAATTATTGTATCCCTTTCAAAACATCGGACTAATTGCTATTCTCTATACAAGTGATAATTAGGTTAATTAAATCACTACTAAGTACCTTTTTTTCTAGAAACAAAGGTGATAATTTGTTAAAGTCATTTGTTTTTAGTCAAATAGATTTTAGAATTCTTTGTGCTTAATTTACAAGGGAAAAGAAATGAGATTATCTACGACTATTGAAGATCATTAATAAGAAATCCTGTTTGACTAAGATTTCGTGATAGTTGTCACTTTACAGCAAGGTGTATTCACAATCTTAAAGGAATTATAATTTGAAGGGACGAAAGGAGAGAAGGAATTTCCTTTCAATTGGTTTTTCATTAAAGCTCAACACCTATATATATATATATATATATATATATATATATATATATATATATATATATATATATATATATATAATTAACAGTTCCGTCGTAGAATTATAGAGCATCATCCAGAATGGCTGAGTAGAGGTGAATTACGACATGTAAACAGCTCTATGCTTTCACATTTAGTTGATAAGAAACATTAGGTGGACGCGGAAAAAGCTTTTTAAATCATTTATCTAGTCCTATCTAATGTACCATATGGTTTATGCATACATGTTCTATACATAAGTGGAAGCCATCGGTACTCACCTTCTTAAACCGGACCTATACGCACATAATAAATTTGCACAACTTCCTTGCATGCCTTGACCATCATTATAACCAATACTTAAATGGTTTACAAATGACTTATTGCACTCAATTCTCTCATTAATAATATTTTTTTTTCATAACTTCAAAATGTGTTACCCCTTAATTGTCATTTACTTATTACGTAAGTATTGACAACCAGATTTCTTGTAATTACTTTACCGATTTTTTTTAAATAGATATTATATAATCATCAATACGCCAATCCACTCACTTTCAAAAACTATAATTACTTTATTAACCGTCATGCTTCGTCAATTAGTTGTCACATTCATTTTAAGAACACCTTTGAACTTGTAACATGATTATCCCTAACACACCACCAATTATTTCGCAATGATTTTAAAACAGTTGTAAATTTATATGTTATATGTTTATATTAGTGCAGAGCTTTGATGAAAACATAATTAAAAGAAATTTATTTGAGATGGCTATTTTTGTGGAGATTAGTATTTTAATTGATTGAATATGTCCCAGATTGATGTTGGTAGGGTACCGTTGAAAACCAGGAAGAACTCAACAACTATTTCGTTCTAGTGTGGAACTCCTCATGCAGTGCGCACCCCGAATTCCGCAACAGGGGCTTCAGGTTGGCGAACAGAAGTAGTTCACAGGTATGAATTAAGTAGGGCTGTGGTTGGCAAGTGGAGTCCAGGACGCTCGAATCAGTCCTATTTAGGACTCATCAAGGTTCGACACAAAAATAACTAATCCCGTGTTCCGATATGAACATCTACACTGGAATGTAGATACATTCAGCTAAATGTCTCAAATAGAACGAAACACGGATCCGGAATTTCACGTACCATCCAAATTCCTATTTATTGTATACTTTCATGAATTAACTCTCCTTATGAGATTTCAAACCCTCTTCACTAAGCCACACGTTTCTTTCAAGATTGCAGATACAGCATGCTGATATTGCTAACTTTCACGAAGTCTATGCCAGAGCAAGATTCATCCTGATTGATTCCTAAGCTACAGTGTATGTAATGTTTATTCGTGTAGTTTATTTATGGCTAGACTGCACATTTAGCATTAGTCAAAATCGATCAGCACTACTGAGGACTAAAATATATACGATATTAATACGCTTGTCTTCGCTTTAAATAAAGAGGATGTATTTTATTTTATCCTAATTACACTATTCGTAATAAGTAATTATCGTATTAAATTAAAAATATCAAGATGAGATGGATTTTGTGGAGATGATAATCAATTTTATCGTTTGTATTTGTCACAGATTGATTACATTTGGGTAGCGTTGAAAACCATGGAACAAGTAGACAGCTGTTTCGTCCTAATAGAAGACTCCCTTAACTTCTCCCACCCTCGTTTTTTTCCAGATAATGCAACCCAGGATAATTCAGGTTTCGCGGCTAATTCTTGATAGTTGGCATCATCAAGCGGCCTCTAACGTTCCTCAGTATCCACTGGCATCAAACTGAGATTAATCTGTGATGAATATACACACCGAGAAATTAAAAAAAACTGTAACAAAATAAAATTGTCACATGAAATTTATGGATTGTTTATACACGTATTATTTGCCTTTTTTATATTTCAAGATAAGTGTATTATCTATTCATTGTAGTGCTGTGATGAAAGAAAAATTAACTGTTACTATGTGTGCATTGCTTTATGTATATGCGTAAATTAGAATTTTTCTTAGAAAAAAGGATCAATGCTCTTAATAGTTAAGTGCATCCATTAGAATAGATCGATATTATTGTCACAATTTCTACTTCTTAATAGTAATTCATTTACTTGTATAATAATAAGTAACATACAGTGGAGATTTGTTTTGATTTGCTTTCTTTATTCATCATAGATTAATTTTGTATTAGTACCACTGGAAACTAAGGTGAACTGGATAGATGTTTCAGTCCTAGTATGATTCTTCATGAAGGAGGTCTAACCGTGAATGATTAAGGTCATACGGCAATGAACGATCGTCACTCTATGTTACAAATCGATTGAAAAGAGGATCCTACACAGAATCGAAGGGCTAGTGTTACAAATAGTTAAGCAAGTTAGTTATTTGTTTCCTCCGTGGTGAGGTTGTTAGTGTGCGCTGCTATTGGTGGTTTTCAAACTAGGATAAAACATGTCAAGTGCTTTTCAGTTTTTAGTGAAACCAAACAGCAATCAGTCTCTGGCGAGAAAAGAAACAAAAGATCTCTTGATAGAAGAACTTTACAAGAATGGAGTTTTCATTTGTATCGTTTCACAAATATTAACAGATTAAAATCAGTTACGTAGGTTTGATTGTAATTTTTGTGAAGGCTTGATTAAAATCAAATTATATATCCCATTCCTACAGAAGGTCAGTTGAGAGGTATGAAACTGAGTGATACACATCGAATTCATTCAGAACCATCAATTCCGTAATAATTTCAGCCACACCTTAATGATGAGTGCCAAATATTACGAAATCTAGGTCATACAGTGTTTTCTTCCAACTATCTAGCATCGACATTACGTTATAATAAATAGAATTGTCGGGATCTGTGCAATGCGTTTAGAATAACACTACTCATATTACTTCGTGGTGGCTTGGTACAATATTTACTAACGTCTGTATTGCTAATACGTTTCAATACAGGACAATACAGCATTTATTTTTACCTAGTACGAATCCTTTAAAAGCCGAATCTCCCAGGGATAATTTGTTTTCAGAGACCAAAATATGATTAACCATTAGAATGCAGTCCTTAACATTTTGATTCAAATTATAATGATTATTGGCTGGTTGTAATTAACCATAAAATTTGAATTTGTTTCGAGGACCATGAGAATTAATTAGATGCATTGACTGACGGCAGGATTTGCAGATCCGCCATTTCTGTAAGCCAGTATGCAGTGCTGTCTAACTCGCCAGGTGATTTTCCGCCGATTTTTGACGTCACTGTGGTTTACGGTGACTCAAGTGTTTACTGATATTGTTATTTCTGTGACGCTCTCGATGTTACTAATGTTTGTTCACAAAGTAAATTATTTTCTCCTAGCTTATTTTCAGAGAGCTTTGGTGGTATTCAGCGACTGTAATAAATTTTCTTATTTTCAAGTCAAAGATACAATTTCTCTAAGCTTCTTCAGATTGCTGTAATTCGCGTAACATTTTTTGATATCGTAAGTCTTTAGAGATGTTGCTCATCGTATTTCCATTTGCAGCTAGTGTTAGCCTTTATTAATGGAGACTCTTGGTGCTGTGTATCGCCTCATTTTTTCGATGTCAAACCCTTTACTGTAGAATTGTCTAAGCGCATTTCAGGCTTACTGGCGGTGCTTTAGAGAGTAAAATATAGCCATCGCTCAACGGGAAAATTATCTGCATAAACCCGTCAAGTCTCAACTACAAGTCTTCACTAAGCATAAGAAGTATTAGGAACGTAGTTACTAACATCTCAATGTATTCGAACTTAAATTCATGGGGCGATGTTGAATAGTTTATCTCCTACAAAATATTTTTAGATTACTTCTACTCGTTATGTAATGAACGAAATCCGGATTAAATCGAGATAATCCAAAGATGAATTATCACTCTGTTGTATTCGGTTCTACTTTGGATACAAACATAAGTTAAGTGTAACTTGCCAAAGAGCTAAAGGGCGAATTTCCCATTATCATTACTATTCCTTTGCAATGACTTATATTGGTTGTTACTCAGTATACATTTTTAGAATACAAGATGGTGGACTTATTGATTTATAAAACATTAGATAGCCATTCTGTAATAGCGAGTATCTGATAAACGATCCTTGGATTCGAAGGCTTGATAATAAAGAATCGCATACTGTAGCATAAATGATTATGGTCGATTGAACATGATGAATAACATTTCATCAAAACTATGTTAAGACACGACGATTAAAATATCCAAAGGAAAATAATAAAGGTGAATATCATTTAGTATCCGAAAGTGCTTAACTTATGGTTCTTTACAAAATATCGTAAGTAATTTAGGGAGAGTTTGTAAGGTGCACAAATGTTACGGTGAAAATATCTTCGGAATTTCTCGAGTATGCTATATCACATATGAAAAAATAAGTAAGTATGAACAGGTTGCTGAAGTGATTGGAGTTGATTCCACAAATAATATGAAGTTACTTAGTTTACTCAGTAATTTGCCTATAAATACAACGTTTATCAATTAATGCATGCAGACAATAATGGTCTTGTTTATTCAGTAATGTTCGCTAGTTCAAGATGTGAGATGAGATAAGATTTGATTTAGATACTAGACAAATTAAAAAATACTTGTTGATATAAGTCATACTGAAGCTTTTTGTAATGAACTATGATAGTTCAATAAAACCAGTGGCTATAACTAAACCACCAAAGGAACAATATCCTATTATGCTGATTTTGTATATACCGAGCGATATGTTGGAAAATAAGAAATCCAATGATGACATAATAAATATATTTAATTGTTCACTAAGTGTCTGTATCAATATGCAATCATTTTTATCAAATAATGCACAGAAGTGAAAATAAAGTTTTCAGTGAATTGTAAGCCTTGATTTTTGATTCTTTTAGAAGTTATTTCTACCACCGGTTTTATTGAACTAACACAGTTCACTTTGACTTATATTAACAGGTATTATTTTGAATTTGTCCAGTATCCCATTCAAATTCTATCTCATCTCACATTTCGATCGAGAGAGAATTACTGGATGACTACTACAATTATTATCTGAGCAGGTTAACTGGAACATTTAAATTTCAGCTGTTTAAACTGGATATATAATCAAAGGTAACTACTTTGGGAACTTTCTTATATTATTCATGAATGCTTGAATGTACTGTAACATATTCGAAGAGGAGGGTTGTTTTTCACTTATTTCAGACGTTGAACTTTTCAGATTATCCTTAAATTTGGGCATCAAATGAATTATACCTTAAAGACATTTCTCGGACATATTAATAATCGTTTATTGACATGATTTAGTTGAAATTTTGTTAAATATATTTGATTACTTTGCTTGGTTCAGAATCAACCATAATCATTGATTTCAAAACTGGCAATTTATTATTGTTAAACTATATTGAGTTCAGCTATTTCTTATATTATCATTGATAATTATCATACATGTTCGTTATTCATTATAGATCGTATCCAAGACACTTCACATGTCTCTAGCACAAAATGTTAATGTATTAACAAGGATAGGATCTCCGTCTTAGAACATGCATATAATGCTTTATTGACACAGGCATTTAAAATAATAATTATAGGAGACATTTCTGTAGAACTTATTACGGAGAGTTATCTACGCTAATCGTCACTCAAGTTTTTTATTTCCATATATCAAGCATCCCCATGGACACCACTGACACATAATGTTAAGTGCTGCGTCATTACCAACCCATAGTATTAATAATAAAACTAATATGATCATTTGAGTAATACTTTATTTATATTAAACAGTATTATTTAATCTTTTCTTTATGTTTTTAATCAGTCAATTTACAAAATACATTCGTTTATCTAGAAGAAAAAAGTACCGAGATGATAGAGTACGGTCGAAATGTAATATCGACACAATGCATCACAAAGACACATCAAGTATAGATAATTGATGTTTCGGAGATATATCACCAGTCAAGCGACAACTTATGACCACGTGTTTTTGACTTAAGTTGTAGTACATCACATATTCAGTAACTCGCAATCATTGTACAATATGGTAAAATATAAGTTGGGTCAAGTAGTAATGCTACATAAGCATGATGAGAGAGGAGAGTAAACATAACTGCTGCATAAATGAGTAAGACTAAATATTGAACACACAGTGGAGTGGAAAGACATTCATAAAAAGGTAAATAGAAGCTTCTTATTTCGTAAACTAAAAACATTATTTTGACGAAGTCATGAATTCTGTGTAGAATTCGTTAAATATGCAGACTATGTATATTATGTCACAACAGGGAATACA
The DNA here is from genome assembly GCA_025215515.1 of Schistosoma japonicum. NCBI lineage: Eukaryota > Metazoa > Platyhelminthes > Trematoda > Strigeidida > Schistosomatidae > Schistosoma > Schistosoma japonicum. The sequence continues at coordinate 11,932,113 of CM046066.1, forward strand.
CTGATGACACCTGTTAACAATGCAAGTATATTGACTACAGGCGAAGTTAGGAAGGTTCTTAATAATCGTATATTACCAATTTATGTCATCTAAACACTTTCCAACTAATATATTTTTTCATAACTGCGTCTCACCTTCAATGAATAACAAGGACAAAAATCTAAAAATAAACAAGGAGGCAGATCAAAATGCAGTATACAAAATACATAAAACATGTAACGGAATTTACTGACACTCTGGAAGCTTTTACTATAAATTGCATCACTTCCGTGGGGCGTTTACTTAATGATTCGTTAAGGGCATGCCAATTTTATGACTATCAGACTGATTAGGTATATGTGTTAACAAAACTAAGCGAGAAGTGCTTATGCGACCACGATGAAGGGAAAAATAACTTTTTACAGTCTTTATGTGTACTAAAGTGTTTTTATTTTTATACATTACTCATAGGTACAGCTGTATAACTTATTATTAACAGAAGATTTACGTAGACATACATCTCACCAAGAAAGACAGACTAACCAAAGAAAGGTCATAAAAGATCATGAACCGCTAAACAAAGACATTAAAATGGAAACAGAAATAGGCAACATACGCAGCCCTTAATCGTTTATATAAAATATGTACCTGATTATTTGAATTGGATGGTGTCTGGCAAGCGGATTCCAGAACGAATGTTTCGTCCTATTAGGGACTCGTCAGCTGCGCATACTTACATCCATGTGTTGCAGTTCAGGACAAAACGGGTGTCCCGGATTCTGCTTATCAGCCACAAATTAACTCAAATAATACTTGTGAGCAATCACTATATCGAAGCAATCCGCTCAGGATGTACATATGTCAATAGAGGTTGATCAATTTCAGTTCATGACAAGTAAACGGAAAGATTCAAATATCTTTCAATTATAGGAACCTGATTAATTCATATAAATGTTGCACTGTCCAAATGTTGAAATAGCAAACATGTTTACTATAAAGTAAACTTAAAATGAAAACTCAATGGAAAAGAATTACAATTAAACCGCATTTACCTGCTAAATGAACAGAAAATTTTGTCTACATTATTCATTGTTTACAAAGCGATACGGTTAAATACAATCAACCTAATTGTTAATTAAAGTACCAGTGAGACTGAGCAAACTTCATGTAAACTTAATACAACTCAATATCATAATGAATAAACGAACCGTTGTAAAAATAAAACAGTTTGATATAATTCACAGATCACATGTATACAACTCTTATTACATTACTTTAATATAATGATAGTTTAACAGTTGAAATTTGAATAAGATCAGGTCATGGTCTTCCACTTATCTTTACTGAACGATTGTATTTTAGAAGTTCAATATCTCTAACACAATGATTGTATAATACAGTGTCTAAATTGTTAATAATTTAGTCAAATGAAATCAGTGTAATCAGTGAGTTTATTATTATTATTTCAACTAATCGAATCTGTTAGTCACCCTTGAAACTTCTTTGTAAAACTAGAGAAAACACCTCATTTATCCTCTGCCTATAAACAAGAGTTTATACATTTCTTCATAAGTGTGTAGAATTTCAACATCATATATTATCTATACATTTCAATGTTTCTGATTATGCTAGTGATGATAATCAACTATAGATTAATCCATATTTTTCAAAGTATATTGTATGCCTATGATAGCATGTAACGAATCTTAAATGTTTTTAGTATGGTCAATTTAGATTGAAATTGTCAGATAAACATCATCGAATCTAGATAAGTAAGCATGCACGATTAAATTATGATGAATTAATCAATAATATATCAGATTATCAACTGAGATATATAGTTTATCGAATATCACATGAAATGTAACACATGTGGTGACATAATGAAGTTGAAAATAAAACAAAACGTGACAAAATATTATCTATTTGTTTTCGATATATCAATCAAGATTTATTGATTAAATGTTGTCAGCTGAACGTATTTACATTTCCAGTTGCTTCAAGCCAGTACATATCCTCTACAAAGGCCGCATTTTAGCTAATAGGTGCTATCTAGTTCGACAGAGAAATATTCATTTATTCTCATTGTTGATATTAAGAATTAAATGGATCAGTCTCTATTCACATACAATTATCCTGAGAGGATTCCTCCGATACTACTTTTCAACATATTTTTTCTCAGCATAATTTTGGATTTAGATTAGCAATAAAATCTATACCTCGTGTTTCCTCATATTCGGTACTCATCAGTTTCTAGTCAACAACAATACAAATTAATGACATTTTTCTAATAAAAGTAACCCTTATAATAGTATGTATTTTAACAATACTTATTAGATGTAGTGATAACTTGTAATAATAATAAGAGTAATAATAATAAGGGCTAATTCTACATACTTAAGTGAATTCATTTTCAAAGTACAAGTTTGTTGCCATGTGAAAAATGTGTAAAAGTTGCAAGCAAAATTTGAATAAATACAGAAAATGGTATTGAAGGGTGTAAGTATAGTGAGATTGGATTCATTTACATGTCTAGATATTTTTTTTTTATTGGGCTGAATTATAAATCCTGATCTCATCTACCAACACATAGGCAACTTGTTGTAGTTAACCAGCTACGATTGTTACTGCGTTAAGCATCTTTCTTATTTATGTTGATTTTGGTTACTGACCAGGTGTGTTGACTTGTTTCAGTGTATATAGTGGGGGCTAATTAGTCCTGAGGGCCTTTTTTCTATCATGTATATAGTGAAGATACAAAGAGTTGACTATCTGTCAACATATCAGCGACATGAGTTTATCCGCAAATAGATAGTCGATGGTCGATGCAGTGAACTTCTGAGAAGCACTAAAGTTAAATGGAACGCTTAACATATATTAAGCGTGATACTGAGTTACTTTATCTTGTAGTTGCATTACAACTTGATAAATAGGGCTGAATTAACACTCAATGATTACAGAAACATGATATAGATTATTAAACAACAATCAGTGTTACAAATATCTCACTTCAGTAAGAAGTCAGTCAGTACTCGATTATCTCACTAGTAACACTTTACACTGTAAAGTTGGATGTCATGTTATCAAATTTTTTGATAAACTTCATTAAAATTTCCAGTACACCTTGATGATAAGTACCAACTAACATAAAGGCTAAACGAAACAGTGTTTCCTGGAAAATACTGTCAAGCAACAATTGAATCATGCTGTGAATATTTCATATGGTATTATTAATAAAATGAACCATGAAATAGACAATACAAAATAACAGTAATTTCTTATACATTCCACTACTTGTTTCCTTTGTTAGAATTAAGTAACTATTCAATGTCTCTGTGTGTGTGTGTTTATGAAAATCATTCTATCTTTCACATTCATAAGGTCACTTATGAGTAGATAAATTTTTTCAATAGAAAATATTTCAACATTGAATCGAATGAATAAGAATGTGTTTACTCAGTAACGAAACAACATCAATGCATAGTTGAAATTCCAAAGAAAGAAAATCAATTTATTCTCTTTTGTTTTTAGTTGTTGTTTTTTTTTCTCCAATGTAACAAGTAAATACAGTCAAATAAACAAATGAAACACTGAACCTAATTCATATGCATATCAATTGAAGTTGTTATATCACAGCATCTTAGTGAGATGAAGTAAACAAGAGGAAAATTATAGTAGTATTATTAGATCTATGAAAAATAAGTGTAAATTATGTGTATGCTAAATGTGTAAATGAGTATAATCAATAGCAAGGAGTGAACTCAGGCTTTCTGATTTTTAGCATTTATAAGCAAAGTGTATTTGAAGTCTTCAAAGTAATTATACTCGTAATGGAAGTTCTAAACTTATATCACGCCCCACTCCCTTCCAAGACTGCATAAATACTTTGTTGACCAGTATTAACTATTAAAAAATATAGGTTAAAGGTTTTATACTGACTTTTGTGAATCAAAAAAACATCAAAGCGTAGAGCATGAGATATCAAGTTACCTAAACTAATAACTTTATTGTAATTTGTTCTGTATAATTCGAATAGAGCTAAAGTGTAGACAATCATGATATCAGTAATTATTGAGTAACCAGTCAGTATAAATACGTCATACTCTCTAAATGATCTGAATATTTTAATCCGCTGAAGAATTCATTTCATAGTTAGTACATTATTATTAACATTCTTATAAAAATCAGACATAAGTAATTTATTTAACCTGAAGTTAGCTCTTATTATAGACTTACAATAATGTATACACTGTATCCATGCATTTTTAATTGTACTGTAGCCAGAAACACTTCGTGACAAAACATTATTCTAAACTGAACAACCTACATAAGTCGTTCATCTTAATATAAGTCTATAGTTTAATTAACTGAAAATTTTTTTAGATGAATGAAAAAATTTTATGTGATTTTTCATATGCATTTTCATTGGTAATAAATGAATTGACGGTAAACGTGACTGATACTCTTGGGAAACCTTAGATAGTACTGTGTCACAGATTACCAAAGGAAGACAACATTTAGTCTATAACTTCTATAAACTAAACAATAAGGAACTAACAATAACCATATTCGTAATAGGATGGTACATTTTACAACCTACAATTTAACAACACAAAATATGCAGAATTTCAACAAAATCCCCTCTTTTGTAAACACGGTGACATGTTTATTTTCAGAAAAATTAAGTTCGAATTTTGTTTTCGAATAATTACCTACCATTCAGAATCATCCGTGAATATTTACGATCTATCATTCTGAACCTATAACAAGTCTTTATCACCGACCATATTCGATGAATGATTTCTATAGTAATCAATCTATCGATTATTCAAAGGATGATAGAGGAAAGTATACTAATCACTGTGTTAACCGTACTTGTAGATTTCATCAATAATTCAATTCTTGGAAGATTGCTTAAAAAATTTTGAAAACCTTCGGTTAAACATGTATAATTGGTTAATAGTTGGAACACACGAAATATGAATGAAATGAGATTGTTTTGTAAAGATAGGTATTCAGTTTGATTTATTTATATTTGGCACAGATTGTTGTTGGTTGGGTACAATTGAAAAGTGGGGAGCACTCGACGGAGGTTTAATCTTAGTGTGGAACTCCTGTGCTGTGCACACTCTCGATCCTATCAGGGAATCGGACCCCAGGCTTTCAAATCTCATAGCGAACCCCTAACCGTCTACACCACTGGGCCAGCGTCAAACAGGAAGGATTCTCACTCTCTTATTTCCTCGATTCCATGGCTTAATAAAGGATGCGTACTAGTGGAGGAGCCCCATACTAGCATGAAAACTACTGCTTTCTTGTTTTCATTAGTACCCAACCAACATCAATCTATGACGATTGCAAGTAACTAAAACATTTGTATTTGAAAAAAAAGTGTTACCTTAAACCGAATGCCAACAAAATATTTAATTATATTGACTTGTCAACATGTAGGATATATTCAAATGCAAAAGCAATAACTCAGTAGTCTCAGCAGCCATTGACATGTTGAACAATTTATAATTACTGCAGCTTAAGACTGTATGTGAGGCAGACTTGTAAAGGAATATACAGCGCTTGAGAAAAACTGGAAAGGGAAGTCCAGGACAGAGTTTGTTGGAGAATGCTGGTAGGTGACCTTTGTTCCAGTAAGAGGTAACACATTGATTAAGTGAAGACTGGGCATGGGCCAGAAATTAAAATCATAGCTATAAATCAATAATACTACTTCTATGCAATTTGCTCTCAGCTTAAGGGAAAAAACCTAGTAACAGATTTATTGATTGATTGATTGATTAGGTGATCAATATTGTTATTGATTAAAAATAATAATCGGTTGGATTAGTTGAATCAACTAAATCCATAGCAACAAGAATAGTTAATAGATAACTACCAAACAAAACGTTTAAACCAATAAAATTTCTGTCGTCAATAACCTGTCATTAGATGGTAGAAAGTTATGTTACAGACTAACTAATTAAGCTGTACAAAATTGAAAAAATACGTCTCAACGACAGGTAAACAATGCAGGCTTTTGTATATTTTGTATAAGTAGACACATATACTGGATTAACAAATGTCGAGAAAATGAAAACTTTATAGTGTTATTATGTAATACTATGAACACTATACTAAGTGATATTAAGTGATAAAGGTAGTTGGCAAGAAATCATGTCCCATTTACGTTTCGTGGTAGATGACACTCATCAGCAAGGTATTTCTCCTAATATTGTTAGAAACTATTAGTTCCTATTGGATTTAGACCAGTACCACTAAGCTTGATACAGCTGACCTATTCAAGCGGTGAATAACCAACTGTATGGTTGCGATACTGATCGAATGATGTCAAGATAGTCTAGTTTATTCTCATACTAATCAAGTTAAAGTATTACTACATACTATATGCACTATTTTTTATGCTAATAAGTTGGAGGTAGTTGATATAACCGCAATTAAGATGTAAGGTTCAATAACCTGAATTATCTACCAGAACTGTAGTAGGTGTATCAAAGAAATAATTCTCCACTTACTGGATGAATGAAAAGCCTTTTATCCACTTAAGCCGTTGTTTCTTATACATTTGTTTTTCAATGTATTTTATATGAAAATGAAAAAAAAAATGCACGAATCACTTACCATTTATATACTAGCAGATAAATATGAGAGAGAGAAAAATATGGAGATAATGAGCAGATTTCTACACAACATATGATAGGCTCTTGGTAAGTAAGAAATGCTCTTTGAGTACATAAAGAAGATCAAGTTGTTCCAAATAGGTACAAATATACTCAAAAGCTGTTTAAAATATATTTCTATGACAATTTCGTACAATATATACACTGAAGTAGATTTATCTCAATAGATTTAAGAAATCAAAAAGTTACATACTGAATGAATCGTAAAAAAGATTTATAAGTTGAAGAACCAACTTATAAAAAAGTATTTGTTTATCACACTGTATTCATTTGAGTTTTACTAGTATGTTTATTTTCAGATGTTGTATCACAAATTTCCCTAAGTTAGGGAAACATTGGGAACCATGATCTAGCATTCGATAATTATTTTGTTCAGAATCAGGACTCCATAGCAGTGCACACCTACTTCCCTCACCGGAAATCAAACCAAAGCTCGTATCGATATGGTTAATAATTGTCCTTATATATGCATATTTTATGTATTAAAAACTACACCAAACTTTATGTATCTTGGGATGGTGTTATGTCCGAATTTTCGTATCACTCTGTCATAGTCTGTAATTTTCATTTTATGATGTAAGGACTTATGTGTTATTTTTTCGGCTTTTTGAGGTAGTTGGGAACCACTTTATACCTGGATTTCTTTCCACTTAACATTCATCAACCGGGCATATACACAGTCATAGAGGAAATGATGCTTCGTGCATATTTCAAATCAGCGTCAGCTAGCTAAAAGGTATAAGTCAATAACAACCAGTTATTCAGAGATAGGACCAGCTTCAAATAAGACTGAATTATCTATATTGATCAATGGAATTCAACTGGCATTATAGGCTGGATAAATATGGAATTACAATGATTAATCAACGTAAATATATGAGGCTTACATATTGTTAGTGGTTATTCATATAACACAGTGGCTAATATGAACCTTAGACTGTCAAACTGGGCTGCAGCAAGTCAATGAACATTCAATACAGACGTATAGGAGTCAATTATCTTGCTGCACTATCTAATAGTTACTTTTTTAACTTATCGAATTCTCGTATATATCATCTATTACCCATTACTGTTTCATCCAATTTATTTTAATAGTATGAAACACTGTGTCTAATTGCACTAGAAATTCGGAGGTTAACTTCGTATCATAGACTGGTCTGAATTAAGTCAAAGACTAATCACCAGGAAACACTGGACAACTGTTTCGTTAATTGCAGGACTCTTCAGTAACCAATCAATGAATATATTTCCGTGTTTCTAATTTTTCACCAGCTGATGCGAATCTTTAATAAAAATTCAGTGTTATTTCTGCAACTTATAAAAATATAATTCGAGTCAACAACTGTCGGATCCAATCAAAGATGAGAATTCATTAACTTAATAAGTTTGCAGTGTCACATGAAATAAGACTAGTTAGATAATCATCTAATACAAAAAAGCGCTAGACAGTTTCTTCGGACTACTTTTGAGACTCCTCAGTATATATCTATAGCAATGCATTAGATCGAACCAACAGCTTTGTGAACTCATCGTAACGGCCTAACTCTTACTGAGTTGATAGCCATGGTTTACATTAATAATTTCAATCAGTTAACGGTAGCATGTAACCATCACACATTATCGTTGTTGGTATATGTCTCATTTACAGCGCGATTTAGAGCCACTGGACACAAGACCTCACTATAACTGAGATATTATTATAGTATTGAAAGTTTGGATTAGTTGAAATTGAAAATCTACGCCTAGTAGATTGTTGATTGGAGAATATAGGTCGGTGGCTCATGCTCCATGTGGAGTAAGAAGCATTGATTGATTGACGCCATCGGATTTTGAAGTACTTAGTTTCTAGATATTAGGTTCGTTTTGAGATAGAGTGGATGACAGTTTCATCTCATACTGATGGTCTGAGTGTAGGCTTTTAAGTTGTGAAGCCAGGTTGTAGGAGACTGTTGAATACTTCTTGGGTTGTTATTTTTGTTGCAAATAATACCAACAGTGGTTAGCATCACTACAATTCATTTAAGATTCATTCCATATTAGTCTTAATCTGGTACAAACCTCCGTTAGCCGTATCAAATCGACGCACTGAGACGACATTAAAATGAAATTTACCAAAAGAATCGAAGTAATACAGTAGCAGTGGTAATGAGAAAGAGCAAACTTCAAGAGTATGTTTTGTGAATGTATGATAAAGAAGTACTGTAGATCAGTATCTATGAAAGGATAAACAGTTAGCGTATTTACTACATTGTAACCCTCATTCTGATATTTTACTTAACTTCTTTAGGCAATTGTCGCTGCCATTACTTGGAACCTCAACAAGATGGTCATTGTCTGCCAACATGACTAAGATCAATAGTCAATGGCTTCGTGAATTTTAGCTATCATAGTTTGAGCGCCCCAAGCTTCCTTTCGTTCTACTTCCAATTCCATCTAACACTTCTCGACGATGTACACAATACTCGAACATGCGAAGAACGAATCTTAATCACCTTATTCGATGTACTTCTACATATTTACTAATCATTTCTCTCATTTGTGTCTAGTGACCTACTGCCTAATCTCAGTACTACTCATTTGAACATTTCACGATACCCGACAAATGCTTCAAAGACAATTACGACTGAACAATTACAGCCTTTCACTCTATAATGAAACAGTTATACAGTGGTCTCTTATCAATAATAATCCTGAGTTTACTGTTAATCCATTATAGAAGACGGTTTTAAAATAAATACTTTCAAAGTTTGAAATGACTAGTATAGGCATACTGTAAGTTATAAGATGTTCATTATGCAATATTCCATTATAAATCACGTAATGGAAGAAGTAACATGAATCAAGTAGGTGAAAGATAATGATAAGGTGAGATAAATGTTAAATAAATTATTAAATTTAGTTCATATGATCAGAATGATTACATCAGGTAAATTTGTAATGATGTTGAGGTTAAGAAGGAATTAGACTATTGATTTATTCTATCCAAAATGTCACTGAAAAAGTTTACATTTACTTCTCTTAAATACACAGCTCCAGCCTTTTAATCTGTGACATTAGAGTCTAGTGCATGTAAAGTTAGAGGAGACTGATTACATTTAGCAGATTAGTAAAATGATGAAATATTGGATGTTTTATGACTTAAATGAACTTAACAACATTTGATCTAAGTGATGACAAGTTGTCTTAAGTTCATTTTTGTTTGGCCACTGTGAAATGCACTCGGAAAATGTGCTGAAAGCCAAATTCTTTAAAAAACAGCCAGTGTAAACTGCTTCGATGGAGTAGTTGAAGAGATGATACACTTTTGCACATTTAGAAGTTTGGTTCGCTATTAATCGGACATTATTTTTATTATGTTCAAGCAAGCATTTATCAAAACATACAGGGGGTGGGGAAGGCACCACTGACAAAATTATGTAGAAGGTCCATTTTGTGTGTAGTGACACCCCAACCCACAGACAGTGAGTAGAGTTTGTCTATAAGAATGCTTAAATGTCTGAAAGGTATGAACTCAATGTGATGCTATACTACCCAAAATCAACAAACCATAAACCCTTTATTTATTGAATATATGCCAGAGACTAAGATAAACACAAAAGGCTGTCGTATCAAAGTTGGTATAGACATATAAATTCAGTACGAGAATCAATTATGTATGCACTACATACTGGTGTGAATCAATACCATGTCCGATTATATCTGAATATACTACTCAGTAGGCTCACGAACAGCTGGAATATCATACAGAGGCTAAGATTACTCTTATTTTGAAGATGAACTGACAGGGAGAGAAGCCTGTAAGACTTACGCAACTCGACTCACGAAAATCGAGATGTGATTAAATTCAATAGAGACCTTACAACGCTTTAGGAGGTAGGTGATACTACGTGATCCGTAGTAAGATGACTGATGAATCCAATTTAATGATTATTCAGATTAATATTCAATTTGAATTTGACAAATTCAGTTATAAATGTGATTTTTTTTACGTCATTCTTATAGTTTTCTGTTTATCACCCACTTAATTTTGACATTTATCCATTCACAATTATTTAGTCGTAATTAATATGTAAATAAACTGTGTTCAGTAGGAATAGCAGGTCAAGTTTATAGTCTTTCTATCTTCTCAACAACTGATGTTGATTTAACAGATATGGAGGGGAGAGGTTGGATGTTTAATTCGAGAGTGTTCACGATTGGCATAGCCGTCAAAAACAGTCAAGATGTAAATTAAACCATCTCCACATAGAAGCTGGATATATAATATTAAAGCTCCGGAATTAACTTATGAAGTCTTTCACTAGTCATTTATATCAGATGGCGTTGTGGTGTATTATAATTGATTTTCACTTCATAATGATTTTTTTACTCTGGATAGACCAGAGAATTATTTAATTCAATTGTATTTTGGTTAACAGTGTAATCCACGATATATACGTCATATCCTACAAGAAACTCACCAGACAAATGCGATTGTTGGTGTTTATACTATCTAAATCTTGAGACGAGAGAGGGAATTTCGCTAAGAATTTCAACAACAAATGCATTTCAGGTGACTCATGAAATCAGTTTCAACTGGCAAAACTCATTTATTCATATTCATTTGAGACTTTGCACAGATAACTAGAAGAAGAAATCTAAATTTGTTCAGAAAGTTCAGTCTACAAGTCATGTATGGAAAAGTCGATGCACAATAGTTTCGCATTAGTGCAATAAAAAACGTCCTTAGAAATAGGTTTACTAAATGGAATACTGTAAAATAACTGAACCATTGAATTAAAAGCATCCTTGAAGGGAACTAAAGAGGTGTTTTTCATTCAGAGCCCTAAATTCAAATTCTTGCTAATGAATTACAAAATGTTAGTTTTACCAGTTACTTTCGATCACATAGTATCACCCAAATACACTGAAAATAGAGCCCAGTATCGATTACTTCAAATGTTAACATGTTAACCAATAAGCTACAGAATATAAAAATGGTTAACTTGTTCAAGAATAAACGATGTTAATGACTTGTTTACGAATAATTATCACATCAATCTAATATCTGTACTGACATAGAGATTTAAAAATGAATAAGCAGCTACACTATACTTCTTGGTATTAATGCAAACCATAATAATAATGACAGTATCATATTAATAAACAAGAATGTAACATGAACAGTCATACCAGTTGGATTGAAGGAGGTGGGTGAGGAATACTTGTTTCTAAACTAGTACCACATAGAATTATCATGTTACTAAGTAAGCAATTCTAGATGACCGAACATTCTGATGCATAATCTCATTAAGATTGTTTACAAACATCGACAATTCAAATATCTAGATTAAGGACAATGTTATTTATAAGAAAAAAAAATATTTGTTTTCTTTTAATTGCAATTACTTACAAATGTAAACACGAATTAACTGGTATGTTTAGTGTATGCCAAAATGTATAGGCTTGTTGTTTCTATACCAATATTGAATATGCCTATTTTATTGAATTGTACAGTTCAATACTCAATTGTGTTTTTATTAAGCGACAAAATTACCATGTGTTTTCCTAAAAAACAAGATTGATTTATTCCGTAAATGTTTCTTAGATTACTGTTTTGTATTTGTTTTAATTAAAATACAGTGAGTCGTCATTGTTGAACAGAATATAATCAACAAACTGTTAGTGCTAAGATTACGTAGAGCCTACTGAAGAACGTTTCTTGCAAGAAAATTGCAGCTGATGTTTTCTACCCGTCTAGTGGTGATACCTAGATTAAAGAATAAATTACCTAAGCTTGTCACTTCTTTTATGTCCATAAGTTCAACTAGTGATGTGAAGCAAGTTACATTGGGAGATGTTGTAGAAATTTACTCCTCCGTGCTGCTGATGCATCTCAGCACGATTAACCAAGGCGTTGTAAAAAAAAAACACTGACAGTTCAGATATTAGCCCACTTAGTTCAAATAGATTATGCGGTGAACATTAATCAATCATTTACTATTATCATGATCTTAATTTTTAATGCGGTTCATGTACTAACTTGTAGTAGTAAATAATTTCCTAAATAAATAGTTGTATAGGCTCTCGACATTGATGTTGACTATATTTATTTTAGCGGACACAACTGGTTGAAGGCGATCGGTCACAAATCACCACCAGATCATGACACGGCACAATGCGGGAAGCAGCTCTCTCTAGTCAACTAGCTTAGACACTGTTATCCTCCTGACGCTCTTCTCACGATCAAAATATAACTTCTCCTACATCCATCACTGCCTTCTGATTTGTTCTTATTTCTCTGGTTATACTATAAACCTTACTTGGTCATATTCCTGATGTACTTCAAAATCTAAAAATTGGGTTGGATTGTGGTTTGAAAATAAAACCCAGAATATCTATTACGTTACATGTTAAACCAATAATTCAGAAGTACTTACTAATTCTCAGTATTAATATTCACACTAGAACTCGAACTAAGCCTATTCACTTCAAACATTAACAGGTTATTCACATTAAGTCATTGAGTTTAAATTGTGTCTACCTTGTTCACTGATTATCATTTTCTATCAGTTGGTTTATCAATTAAAGAATACACTAACTTATAGGTATAACATTATATTCGACAAGAAACAGGTTTACTTCATTTAATTGACTGATGTTTGTAAGAATATTAATGAAATTTAATTTAAATGTAGAGAATAGAACGATTATATTTGTAACCTGTTTTACTCTTTAAAAATGATTTCTCTGAAAATTTTTATTTGTTTATTTTGTCTGATAGATACAATTATCATCATAAGTTAGGTGAATTGTGTTTGGTCAACTATAGAAGAGAACAGCTGTTATTCAATCATAAATGTTCTTGATGTCATCTATATTACTATGTTTTCTCTTTATACTGTCTATATGTGTATTTCAATCCATAGGTTAGTATGGATGAATGTATAGATAAATAAATAATAAAAGGACAAGTTACTAAAGTAAAGTTTCGATCTTTCAGTTCTAATTGTTAAGTTATGAATGTCTGTATGAATGTATTAAAAGTGATAAATTTAAAGGTAGTAGTAGTAGTAGTATGAACACCACCTGGTAGTTTAATTAATTCTGTCAAGCCTATTTATTTATGACAAAAGCACCCAAGTATGTGTGCATGTGGTGTGTGTGTGTATGTATGAATGTGACAGCACTTTTGTTTAGTTTTAAACATTGGATTTACATTTGTAAAGGGCATTATATACATATCCACCATGTCTGTGTGTAATAAGATGATCTAATCTAATCGACAACATTTACACCCACACAAAACTGTTTTTAAAAAAAGTAAGGAAATTCTAGGAACGGAACAATCGAGATGAGGCACTTCTGTCATGCAAACAATAATAATAATAATAATAATAATAATAATAATAATAATAATAATAATAATAATAATAATAATAGTCTACATTTTATGATGAGATAAATGCACCAGATCACTATCATACCACCATCATTATAATCATTCATTAATAATAATTAACTAGAATAAATTATTAATTCAGTTAGATGTCCACTTGTGTGTAGTGATGACAATCAAATTTATGTTCCGTTGTTTTGTCGTTGTTTATAAAACTAAGGCAAAACATAAGGAACTTATTTTATAGGTATTTTCGAACGAAAGTATTTACAAAACATGAACGCCGAGTGTATGTAAGACATATGAATAGAATCTATTTGTAAATAATCTTAGTGGATAAAATTAAAGAAAAATTACAACATTTCGCTCGACAAGCTGATCCGGGCTTCTTCAGGGAAATAACTAAAATCAAAAATTATCGAATATAAATGTAAATAAGAGGTCAAATTTCATTACGAATATTTAGTCGTATACAGGGTATGAAATTGTTATATAAGTCATTGTAAGTGAATTAATGTTGATTTGTAGTGGATGAAGGAAGGTGTGCATTGCATGTGTAGTTTCGTGTTACACTTATTTGTACACATATATTGGTTTGAGCTATGTTCACGGAGGGGAACAGGCAATCTGAAGATTAGGTTGCTATCTAATCATAGTTGGAGTAAATCAATGTAATGATAATTATGGGTCAAAGAATGGGTGTATATTTGCAAATGGTAACACGTTGAACTGTGTAGTTAGAATAAATAATTCTGAACACAATCAATCAATCAACCAACCAACCAACCAATCAATCAATCAATCAATCAATCAATCAATCAATCAATCAATCAATCAATCAATCAATCAATCAATCAATCAATCAATCAATCAATCAATCAATCAATCAATCAATCAATCAATCAATCAATCAATCAATCAATCAATGTAATGAATTGGAAGTTGGAGTAGTAGATATTTGAATTCATTTTTTAATAATTAGTTGGCATAATGCAGCTAACAGTAGTCCGTCTCGTCGGCTTATATTATTTGGATTTGCCCATATGTGTAGGACTTCAGATGTTAGCCTTTCTTTGCAGGAATTCAATACCTTTTTGAATGGTTTTAATTCCATCATAACTGATACTATGCCCTGATTCTATTGAATGTAATGCTACTGCCGACTTATTTTCAAGTTTCCGTATATCGTTAGAGGATTTGGGAATATGCTTCGAACAAAGTATATGTTCACTCATCCTTACATTCAATTGTCGTGATGTTTCTCCTACGTATTTAGCATTGCAATAGTTACATTTGATCTCATAGACACAATTCTTATGTTCTTCTTTTGGTACCCTGTCCTTCATATTTAGAAGTGCAGTACCCTAGTGTATTGTTTATTCGGAAGAAAACACGTATGGCATGTTTATTTAAAATTCTTCTAATCTCTTCGGATGTTTCATTTCTGTATGGCACAGTGTCAATTCACCCTCGCGGTTGGACCTTCGGTTCACCTTTCCCATTACGTTTCCCTTTAAGTATCTTTTTGACAAAGTTCTTGGGGGTTGTTGTTGATCATTAGTGTAGGCATCACTAGATTTAATTCAGTTTCTTGGTCTTTATTATCTGTGACTAGTTGATGGATTCTGTTTATCAGGTTCCCAATAACTGCCACTTGTGATTTATCATGAGCTGATTTATAGTCTAGGTATTTTCCGAAATACGTTAGTTTCCGAGAAATGTTAAACTTAAGATAGTAATCTTGTTTCCTTTCGATAAGACAGTCGAGGAAGGATAATTTATGATCGATAGTCTCGATTTCCTCAGTGAATTCGATGGTGTTGAAAATACTGTTGACCTTTTCAAAAAGTTCATCTAATACATCTTGTTTCGTAATGATGAAAGTGTCATCTACGTACCTTATCCAGAGTTTGGGTGGATAGACACATTTTGAGAGTGTACTTCTTTTCAGTGAATTGCAGAAACAAGTTAGTAACTATTGGGGACACCGGCGATCCCATCGCCTACACTTTCTGTTTGTTTATACGGATCTTCGCGAAACTTAAACAATGTAGAATTTAAGCATAAATTCAAGTAGACTTAAGTCATTATCTGCGAGCAAATATTCATTTATAATGCCTAACTAAAAATTAATTGAGACATCAGTGAATAAAGAGCAAACATCAAAACTTGTCTTTACTTCATCTTCTCCTAAACGTATGTTTGTAATCATGTTTTTAAAATCAAATGCATTTTTAATTTCATATTTTGCTTCTTTATTATATGGTTTAAGCATTCTAGCCAGATATTTTGCTAGATTATATGTCGGTCGAGTTTGTGAAGTCTACCACTGATCTTAATGGAACATTCATCTTGTGGATTTTTGGTAGTCCGTAGAATCTCGGTTATTTCTCTGAATAAGCCTCGGACCAGCTTGCCTAGCGAAACGTTGAAATTTTTTAAAATTTCATCCGCTGAGATTATTCGCAAATATATTCTATTCATATACGAACTCAATTGTTTATCAAAATGTATTCTCACTTTGTATCCTAGTGAGTAAATAAATCTATGCTATATTTGATGATGAAGGTAATAATAAGAAAATATGTATATTAAATGGGTAACGTATTAGGTTGATATATGATGAAGAAGAGAAAACATTTTCAGGAGTTCAAATTTATCAGATGGAAAATTAAATGATTAGTATTTTAAACACACCAGGACTCGAACTCAGTTCGATTCATGCCAGATCGTCCGTCTCGTTCATCGTTAGGCTACTGAGTCCAGACAGCTACGCTTGCGGAATGGGTATGTATACATAATTAGATTGTGTATTGATCTTACCGTTGATTTGTTGTAGACTGAAATTAATCAGCCTTTGTTGTTATATTGATGTAATCAGTTCAGGATGCAGATATGGCAACAGAGACTGGTTAATTTCAGTCTATGACAAATTGACAGGGAAGATCTAAATACATCTCAATTATGTTACATTTTAAATTTAGATTTTATAATGTAACAGGTTGTATGTATCAAATGAAATAAGATGAATTCATTTTATTGTGCTCAACCATTTGTTCTTGCCGTTTTGAGTTAATTAAGGAAACAGAATATATGAAGTATAATAGATGTCATTAAAATCACTGAATTTTCCTTGCATAATGTCTTACAATGATTAAAGTTAAAAATATGATCTTTGGTTACCAAATCAATAGTTCAAATGACTCGTAATTGCTTAACAGTTAAGAACTAAAATGACGGCGTAGGTATTTGCGATGACTGTATTTAACACGAATATCATGTTTATTGGCATTGGTTTTTGTCAAATTGTAACAAAATAAAAAGTTGCATGGTAACTAGACTATTAGAGATCAGTAAAATGTAATAATCAATGGTATCTAAATAAGGTGACAATCGTCTCTCTCTAATATTTCAGGAATGTCTTATTGACGATCACCAGAGATCACATAAACTTGGTCTTATCAGAGTTTCTTACAAACTATTTTCAACCACCTAACATTTAAATACAGTGCACACTACATTAAGTCATTTGGATTAGTGGTTACATTGTATTCTGTCAGAAGTAAGGACTAGACAAACATGATATTAGTCACTATTCAGTAATCAATCAATGTAGATTGGTCAATACGTTGAGACACAGACACTTTAGTATATCGAAACTGGCTACTTACATGAAAATATACTTTAAACGACGGTGAATATGATTCAAAAAATATTTCTAACACAAATGCAAGTTTAGTAGTATTTCGTTTTGTTCATTCTTACCAACCAATATAAAGTGAACTAAATATAAATCTTAGGTTTCGATCAATTTTATTGTAAGACTTGCATGAGTTACTCAAGCGCTCCGATTCAGGATTTCGAACGAGAGTGATTCTGAATGCTCTTACAGGGCTTTCACTTATAGTTGTATTGTTCCATTCTCTACCTTGTAGGCTATTCACCTTCGATCCGAAGAACACTCCCTTCAGTTGATGACCGAATACGTACGAATAACATCAAATCAACCCAGCTTACACTATCAAAAGCTGAGGTTACCATAAATAATTTTACTATTCAATAAATGTGTCGTACTCAGCACTTTCGGTCATATTTTTCGCTCATTTTATAGGTGGATGTTTCATATTAGCGACTGCAGTTTTCAACAAAGAATACATTTATGCTTTAACGCTTACCGTATTATTTTTCTTCAGAATATCAAGCTCATTACACTGGACAAGTTCGCATTACATAATTACAGATAACTCCTATAGCTTGAAACAAAATCTTTAATGAAAGTTACACTCGAATACATAGCAATAATTCACTGAATGAATGGAATAAGTGTTGAACTATACACAGTTACTGAAAATTGAAAATGTCCTTAATGACTTTACACTTAACATTATGTTTTTATATTCACATCTGTTAAAGTGTACTGAATTCCAACTTTTTTGAGGTACGTTTAACTGTTCCGTTTTACTGAAAATATTCAGAATGCAGAAAATAATTGAACATTGAAAGTATACGTCATGCATATACTTAAAAACGTACTACTGAAATAGTGGATAATTCACTAGGAAATGTATTCTACGTTCAGTTAAATTTTCTACTGATGAACAGAAATTAAATTTCCAAATATGCCTTATGGAGGAATATGAAAGAAGCTCTATTTTCTAGCGATTTCAATGACCTTCTAAAGTAATTTAAACGAAAATTATTGAAAAGGCATATTTTATAAATGTATAGGTCTGTAATTCCCAATTATTGTATATTATGGACTTCATTTGATCAGTTTCTAATGGCCTATGGGCATACTGAACGTACTGCTCATATATTAACGTAAGTTATGAGTTTTAATTAAATTAAAGTCTGTAGGGAACGTGGGTATGCACTTCTGAGGAGCTTCGTATTACGACAAATCGGTTATCTAACATTGCCTTGAAGTTTTCAGTGGTTGCTTAACTGATTTCAATTTCTGATGCCCAATTCGAATTATAATTTTGATGACTTATTAGGTAGTGTGATAAATTAAGAATATCTGATTGTTTCTTGATTGTATAATGAGGTATTTAAGAGTGCTTTCATTTACTAAACATTAAAATATAATAACAACTATCCGACAGTTTTTTTCAAATTAACCTAAATACAAATTAATGATTTAGAACCGGACTTGTGATAACTAGGTTATCATGGTCTTAATTGTGAGTTCATAAAACTAGTTTTAAGTCCTTTTCTTTCCAGTATTCTAGGACAAGTCATCTTCGATAACTTGATCCCAAATGAGAACAAAACTTCAGTAAAAAATCGTCACGTATTCCAATAATGAGTAAAGCAGAATATCAGTATTGAAAACAGCTGAACCTACTGTGAAAAATTTGATGAGAAACACCCATACATTTTCTGTTGTTCATTCGACGTTGATTGGTTGAAAATGGACTAATCAGTGTATGAGAGCGTTAGCTCGTGTCGTGCATACATTAATCAAGATTATATCCTGCTATCTAATGATAACCCAAAAATTTGGACAGACCTATGAAGCAATCATCATTTTAGAAATAAGATTTAATCAACATAAATTGATCTCTAGTTCTGATTTTATCAGTTAGTTGGTACTTCTCGTAAAGTCAATTAAAATATATGCCTCCGAACTCAGTGTATTATTCAGCACATTTTAGTCACTGGCACTTATTTTAAATTACTGTAATTAGTCTGTAATGAAGAATGTTGACATTAATTTCAGTTTTGAATATAAAATGTGTATTAACATCGAATTCCTGCTGATAATCATTACATACTTGCACAATTATAAGTGCAATTTGATTGACGGATTAGAAATATTATTTGAATAAAATGTATTTCAGACACTAAAAAAAAAACACGGTTTTAAAGAGATCACTGCGATATTTGTAGACAAAATATGCTTCTAATGATGTAATCTATTTTTGTTTCTATGTTTTATATTCAGTCATAACTACATATGTAACACAATTATCAATTTTGTCACATCATGTGATGTCTGTCTGTTTGTAGTTACCTGAAACACACACAAATAGACAATAAGTGATATCAGGAAGTGATAATGTACTTCAATGTTTTATGTCAATTATCTGAAAGTTGCTTTTACCTAATTCATCAAAGAGTAAAATTTATAGAGGTAGTTAAGGAAGGGGGCAATAAGATTACCCAGCTTGTTTATTTTCTAATTTCAGGAAAACATGTATCTAAGACAGGATACGGGGGGGGGGATGAAATGAAAATAGGATTGTTTACCATAAAAGTAATAAAATCACGTTACACCCACACTCTATCTATGTAATCTATTATTCATACCGGTTAATTGAAGAATAAATCAAATTAGAATAAAATGTAGAAGACGCTGTTGTATTAACTTAATTTTTTCATATAAACAATGATGATGATTTATTTACGGTAAACAGTTGCAGAAGACGATAATCAAAATAAAACCTACATCAATAATGATTGATGGAGTTAATTGGAAGTTCTTAAATAAACACTTGAATACAAATATTTAAAGAAATTTGCTGCTAAAATTATTGCTAGGGAATAGATTTCTACAAGAATTTGATATTACAAATTCACATGGATTAAATAATAATTAGAAATCCAGAGTCACTATTAAATAAATGTTTTGTCATAGTTTAAGATCCCCTAGAGACGTTCGTTCATATCTGCATCAAGAATCGTATCCAGCATGTTCAGATTAGAAAGAAAACACTTAACCTAATAACTACGGTATTATTATCATTTGGTTGATATTTCTAACTACATGGATGAAAAATGTCTAAAATTACATGAGCCACATCTTTTTACTGAAATTTCAGAAACATTCTGAAGTTGGTCACTAATGAGCTGATAATTGTGATTGAATTAGGGTGGTTCTGTGGAAGAGTTTTATACTGGAACAAAACAGCTGTACAGTGTCCTTGGTTTTCACAGGCATCCAACCAACATCGATCTATGATGAATGTAAACAACTAAATTTCTAACTTCTGTCAACTCACGATATACTGCACAATACTATCGATTGTGATTAGTTGATAATTGTCATATACATGACAGTTGAATTGCAGTTATCATGTTTTCTAAATGGGTTTCCAGAATTACTTCATGAGGTTAGAGAGTTGCTATGAATGGGTGTTGTGAAGATTCTCAAATGATTGTGCCATGCACGTATAAAATGTTTATTTGATATTGCTTGATTGCGGAAAAACAAAACAATAGAGGTCTGTAATGAAGAGTGGGTTGGAAAATGTGGATAACCATGTTATGTACTTAAACACCAGTACCATCTCAAGGTCCAAAGTCATTGGGTTCAATTTTTTAGCTGGAGTTATTTGTTTACAGTGTATGCTAAATAATGCAGTACGGACTGATCTTCCAGTTACATGACCACTGAAAACCAGAAAGCATTAAGTATCTATTCAGGGCTAGGATTGGCATCCGCAGTTATGTTCATCACCACTCACTTTAAGGACTCAGTCTTCTCATAGAGAACTAAACATCTGAGCCACTGAAACCAACCAATCAATCAGTCTATACCTGTGACCCTATGTGGAGCATAAGCCACCGACCAGTATTCTCCAACTAACTCTGTCCTGAGCTTTCCTTTCCAGCTCTTCCCAAATGCCATTCTCATTCTCTTCATAGCTGTCTCCAATTCCCGACGCAGTGTGTTCTTGGGTCTCCCCCCTTTTCCTTTGACCTTCAGGATTCTTGTGACACAATTTGGTGGTATTCTCAGTGTGTGTCCTATCCATCTCCACAGTCTTTTCCCAATTTCTTTTCCGGCTGTAAGTTGATTTGTTCTCTGCCATAGGAGGTTGTTGTTGATGGTATCCAGCCAACGAATCCGAAGTATCCTACACAGACAATTGTTTATAAATACTTGTATCTTATGGAGGATGCTTTTCGTAGTTCTCCAAGTTTTCAGCTCCATACAACAGAACTGTCTTCACATTTGTATTTAAAATGTTGACTTTAATGTTGACTGACAGGTGGTTTGAGTTCCAGATGTTTTTCAGTTGTAGAAATGTTGCCCTCGCCTTTTCAATCCGCACCTTAACATCTGCATCAGACCCTCCTTTTTTAGCGATGATGCTGCCCAATTATGTAAAGGATTCTACATGTTCCGAAATTCCTCCGTCAAGTGAAGTTAGGTTAGTGTTCCGTATCGGAGGATCTTGCTTTTCCCATTGTGTATGTTGAGGCCTACTGCTGCTAAGGCTGTCGCTATACTTTCCGTCTCCGTCTGTATTTGTTGCTATGTGTGGAATAGAAAAGCTAGATCACCTGCCAAGTCCAAGCCATCTATTTTCATTCAGTGTTGTTCACTGTATTCCCGTAGTGCCTTGAGATGTTGCGGTCTTCATGATCCAGTCAATCACTAGCAGGAAGAGGAAGGCCGACGGTAAGCAGCTCTATCTAACACCGGTCTTCACTTCGAATGGTTGTATCAACTGACCTCCATGCACGATTTTACAATGTAGTCCATCGTTAGAATTCCGTATGATGTTAACTATCTTATTGGGTACTCCCTAATATCGTAGAAGGCTCCAAAATATTCTCCTAACCACGCTGTCAAATGCTTTTTCGTAGTCGAGGAAGTTGATGTAAAGTGGTGAATTCCATTTGATTGATTGTTCAACAATGAACCGATCTGTACAGAATCTGATCTGTTGATCTCGAAGTTCGGCGTCGACTGGATCTTTTATTCGGTTCAATAACACTCTGTTAAAGACATTTCCTGGTACTACAAGTAAAATAATGTCTCTGCAGGTCTCGTAATTGCTGAGATCTTCTTTCTTTGGTAACTTGATGAGGTCACTTCTTTCCAGTCTGCTGGCAAATGGTCTTCCTCCCAAATCTTTTTGAATAGAATGTGAAGTATCTTTGCAGTTGCTTCTATGTCTAACTTCAGTGCCTCTGCTGGTATATTATCTGGCCCTTTTAATTTGTCTCTTTTAATCTGTTGGATGGCCATTTTGATTTCTTCGACTGTTGATGGGTCGGTGTTCAGTGGGAGATCCGTAGCTACTGCTTCGATAACCGGTGGGTTCAGTGGGGCTGGTCTATTCAAGAGTTCTTCGAAGTGTTCTACCCCCCTGTTTCGTTATTCCTGCACCTCGGTGATTGGTTTGCCAACCTTGTTCTTGATTGGCCGTTTTAGTTTACTGAATTTCCCAGCTAACTTCTTCGTTGTATCGTATGGGTGCCTCATGTTTCCTTCTTTTGCAGCTTTTCACCGTCATTTCTAGGTCCTCAACATATTTTCTTTTATCCAGCCTGGTGCTCTTCTTCACTTGCTTGTTGACTTCTGTATATGCGGCCTGTGCCTTAATTTTTTCTGTTCTTGTCCGGCTGTTATTAATTGTTATCATTTTGCTTCTTCTTTCTTGGATCGTGTTATAGACTGTCTACAGAAATCCATTTTTCATGGTGATGCTCCTTGTGGCCCGAAACCTCCTGACATGTTATAGTTATTATTTCTTTGATCTTCCAGTTGTCCTCCATAATAATTCCATCTTCTTTTAGTAGATCGTGAAATGTATGGAACTTATTTTTGAAAGTTATTTTGAATTCGTTGCGTTTGTTAGTATGCCGGAGAAGGCTGTGTTAAATTTTTGCAATACTGCTGCTCCAGTTGTCCAGTGCTTCTTCAAACTCAGTTTCATTTTAACCACCACCAGATGTTGATCTGAAGCTATATCAGCTCCTCTTTCTGCTATTATGTCTTCCATGGTCTTTCTGAACTTCTTATTGATGCGAATGTAGTTGATTTGGTTCTCCGTAATGTGATCCGGTGAAAGCCTATGTAGCTTTGTGTATATGTTTGTGGGAGAATATGGTGCCACCTATAATGATTTTGTTGAAGGCACATAGGTTTGCAAACCTTTCACTGCTTTCGTTCCTTTTTCCCAGTCCATGTCATCCCATGATGTATTTATATCCGGTGATGTCCAATCCAACCTTGGTGTTTGGGTCTCCCATCAGAATGTTCAGGTCCTTGGCTGAGCATTTATCGACGATTGACTGCAGCCTTGCGTAGAACTGATCTTTGTCGTCTTCGTGGCTGTCGTTGGTGATTGTATAGCATTGGATGACATACATTGTAATCCCTTCTTTCTATATCTTGAAGGATGCTTTGATAATCCTAGGTCCATGAGGTTCCCATCCTATAAGGGCTTTTCATGCTTCTTGGGTCAACAAAAGTGCTACTCCTTGTGTGTGTAAGGCGTTTTCTTCCTTATGACCGGCGTATAAAAGCACTTCTGCTGAGGATAATCGTTGCTGTCCAACTTGTGACCAATGAATTTCGCCTACTCCAAGTATCTTTAGGTTGTGTTTTTTTTTATTTTTTCAGCTATTTGGATGCTTCTACCTGTCTCTCACATCGTGTGGACGTTCCATGTACCCATATTAATGGTTGCTGTGATTGTCAAAAGGGGTATCTGCCACATAGCTTTCAAAAAGTTTGGCTTTCATCATGAGGCATTATAACTCTTCTAATTAATGACCTTCCAACTCTCAGGGGAGAGTTAAAATGTTTATAAAGGTTTTTACTGGTTAGTGTTTTTTTCAGCAAGGTTGCTTTTTTTCGAGATGAAGTTGTTAACCCCATGCCCAACCCTCCTCCTTTTTCCGCGCTTGGGACTGGCAGAAACCATAGGGGAGTTCCAGGTGGAGTTAGCCACTGAAATGATTTAAGATAATTTACATTTTGAACATGAGATAATTTGAGATATTCAGTGACTTTTTTTCCCTGTAGACGATAACAACAATTATTAATCAAGAATCTTCTTATAACTTTCTACATGGTAATAAGAGTAACATGCATACCAAAAATTTTCCATAATGCTTGGAGCAATCAGATCTAACCTTTTGACTGGTTATCAGACAAACATATTGAATTGTGCATGAAAAGAATTTTTATTCAGCCGATTATTTTTTCTGATATCTACACATGGAATTATAGTTTCTATTTTATTTTTTGAAAAATTTCTGGCTGATAAAGTCACTTAATTCAACTGTATACACACCAAAAGACGAAATAGCATAATAAAACGTTCAGAACATGATCTACAATAGTGGATAATATAACACACCATAAACAACTGCCCTAGTCATTCTTTCCTAATGGAATACAAATTAACTCCTGGAAACCAACACCTATCAAATACAATAATACATGAAGAAGATAACTAACTATCAAGACAATCCTCACCAATTTCCAAAGAACTGAAGACATCTCATCTAAACACAACCAAACAGAATTTCCAGTATCATCATCTAGTTAGTAAAAAGTATAACTATCAGCTCCCAGATTGAATAAATCAAAAGGATAGTTACTTGTTATCTAAAAATCTATTAACACATTTAACTTGTTGTATATATTCGTCAGTTATTGGAATACATGCTCTTTATCCTCTTCTGCCTTCTGGTTTGTAATTTGAGAGGTTTAATGGTCTCGAGTTGAAAGGCTATCGATAGGATACAAATTATGTTTTGATTTTTAATTGTGAAACTTGTCGAAAGCTAGTTTCACGGGAAAATAACGAAACCTTTGAGCAAAAATAGGACAAAGAAAACCAGGGTATTTTAAAATCTCGGCTCTTAAGCTACTCACCAATCATTGAGCATATTGAATTAAGTCTAAATATAAAATTCACAAGCAGCTATAAAGTCGTAAGTTACGTCAACCGAGAGGTGGAGAGACTCATAAAAAATGTGCAGATAATGACAAGATAAGATAAAGGTGGAAAGAATAAGCATCCAGTTGCTTGCGTGAAAATTCTAACAGCTCACATTTTTCCGAAGCTTATTTCGAAAGTGAAATGCAGTGTTAGTTTATGCAACAACAAATCTATTGAATCATCTAAAGATGCATTAATTATTCCGAAAATTCAAATTTGTAATTATGTAGTAGACTAGAATTACTTCTTGATTACTTGATGCAATACTCAAATGTACAGTCAGTTAATCAAATTCCAGAAAGTCAATGGAAAACTCCGCTTCACTTAGGCTGTTTAACACATGTTAACAAGGTGTATCATCAATATTTACAAAATGGATACATCCTTGAGTGTTTGAATCCATGTTCCCTAGTTTCATAGTCTACGACAGTTACCACTGAGCTATCTGGATCGAAAGTAACAACTTATGTTAATGGGACTGAGATGTTTACACTACATAATCAAGATAATTTGTGTATCACTGGCAGTGAAACACACTGCACAACCCGAGAGGATAAAAGTAATGATAATAAAATGACAGGTGTACTGGTAAGAATAGTAATTGTGACAAGAATAATGAAAACAGCATGATAACATGAATAAATATTTCAACATAGAAAGTAGGTCAACATTTGAGAGAATATATTGATATAAAATTCAGTAATAACAAGTCAGTGAACAATCTACTAAAAAATACGAATAAGAAAGTAGTAATATGAAGGCACTGAAGAAAAGTACAAAAACTCCATGAATTAATAAGACTTAGTAAGTCTTTCTATAACCATAAGAAGGAATAGGTGTACTATAAACTTTTGTCCACAAGATCAGGTTTGTTGATACGAATTCGTATATCGGTCGATTTAGACTGTTTGAAAAGCTCATTGAACAATGGTCTGATATCAAACTCCGAAACATTGAAACCAAACAAGCAATGGATAGGTGTTGAGATACTGTAATAAAGGGCAAAACATCTAAATGTTCAATCTGTTCTAAATAACTTTTTATTTGGAGAGATTCCAGATTCTTTATTTAAATATTCATACTTTACGTAGGTTAAACAATAAAAGGAAAGAATTGTTTGATTGAACTATATATTAACTTGGAAAGTGGTGGTGTAAATTGTTGAATTCTTTGGCTTTATATTACAGATTGACTATAAAGACAACACTGTTGAAACAACGAAAGCACTAGGCATCGATTTTTACTTAAAACTGAATCAAACCCTGAACTTTAAGCCTAGTGGGGATCAATAAAAGTTATGGACAACTAACCTGCACCTAGTGTTTATGTGATTTTATGTGATCTTACATGTACTGAGGATGTTTACTACACTTTGCCAGTTCTTACATTTAATGTGCATCACTATGGTGTTTGACTTTATTGGAATATATATAAAAAAGGATACTACACAAATAGCACTACTACTACCTAACACTACTACTAAGACAGACTACTACTTAACACTACTAATACCGACTAGACACTTAACACACTCACTACGACTACGACGACTACTACTTACTACGACACTACTCTACTACTACGATCGACACACTACTTAGACTACGACTACGTACTACGACACGAACAACTACTAAACTACTACGGACACTACTCACACTACTCACTAACTATTACTACTACTATACTACTACTACTACTACTACACATACTACTACTACGACTACTACTAACTACTACTACTACTACTACTACTACCACTACTTCTACGACATAATAATAATAATAATAATAATAATAATAATAATAATAATAATAATAATAATAATGATAATAATGTGTTTTGTTCAAAGTACGAGTTTAGAACAGTATGGTATTTTCAGCAAACAACATTTCAACAAGTCACAACTCTCTACATGCACACCTCAAAACTCATACACACATTTACATACAATTAAACAAACAAAATGTTACAGATATGTACAGGTCTACATGCAAATTTCAAATTAAATTTCACATGAAATATTCACTAGGTGCTGTAATCAATTGCATTCTCAACATCACACATTCCTAATCACACAAAATCACACAATCCATTCACTCCTTAATATAAACAAACTCCAGACACAATTGAACGAATTCCATACATATCCCACTGTCTACATCAATTCTAATGTATTTCATCTACATTTCATCTTGACAGAAGATACACAATGAGATAATGTGAATGAATTGGCTAACAGTTTACATCAGATAGAATAAAACTTACCAGCTGTTTGCATTACATTCACAATAACGTCAAACATCCCACCAACATACTCTACAAACTTCCTTCATTATCGCAAGCAATGACACATATGGTCTCATCTCAAAAGTCGGGCGAAATCATGAGGAACAATATCGAATATTAGTCTATTCACACAATCAATTAGATGGAAGCATTCCTCCAAACATATGAAGACCAACATGAATCAGGAGTAGAATTGACATCAAGATGAGTGATATTCAGCATAATCCTTATTACACAATCTCCAATAATGCAATCATCATTTTGATTCACATGGATATTCACGTGCGTTTTGAGGTTGTGGAAATTTGGATACACATTAAGTAAAAAAATTAATCAGAATAGATTATCGGTCATCATTCATTAGATTGAATCTTTGATTTCAGAAGAAGTAAAGGAGGAGTAGATAGACATACATGTCGTGAAGTCAACTTCTCACTTAACGAAGGCATACTGTTTGTTCGTGACTGTAGGTTGTTGACTTTTAATATAATTTTCTCAATTTTCAATACGGTTCTCGACATAATCGATAAATTAACACAATCAAGGGTAATTTCTAAAACAATTGAAAATATAGTATATATATCGCATATCTTTAAAAAGACTATCGAAACATTTACGATACTCAGTAGGAAATGTAGTCGAGCATATTAACTAATGCAATCAATCAACCAATCAATCAATCAATCAATCAATCAATCAATCAATCAATCAATCAATCAATGCCTGTTACCCCGTGCGAAGCATAGGCCGCCGACCAGCCCTCCCCGCTTTGAGCCCCTCTAGGGTTGCTGCAGGTCCCAAGCCCGGATAAAGGAGGAGGGTTGGGCATGGGGTTAGAGACCCCATCCCGTAAAACAATAACCTTGCTATAAAAAAAACGCTAACCAGTAAATAATGCAAACTTATTAATAAATCTATCATTGACACAGATAGCTACAGAATTATTCAAATCATAATTCATTCAATATTTTTTTTGCCTAATAGACTTTTATTCATCATCGTCATCTCCACTATGTAATTCCCTTAATATATACATAAACTTCACTTCAAATATGTCATTTATATATGTATAATCAAACGTAGAGGTTTTGAAGGCGTAATCCATAATAAATAACTGGAAATATATGTAAAAAGAAAGTGTGATAATCTCCTTATTCTTTTTCTATTGTTCTGAAATATAAACATATCACTGATGATGATAAACATCTGACTGAATTTATACAGATGAATAATAATAATAACGTTGACAAAATGGTTCAATTTTCATCGCATCACAGACTGATTGTTAATTTTCTATCGTTCAATGAATCAGGTTTCTGTATGTCACTTATTTTAATGCTTTGACTATGTGTATATGTGAGTGTTAGTGACTGCCGCAATAAGCTTATGAAATACTAGCATGACTGAGCATACTGGCACACACATTGAGACTGAACGTGCATATTCTGTATGCGTATGCATTATGCACATACATACTTTGTAATCAGGTGTTGTGGAGAATGTTTAATGCTAATTTTACATCAGGAATTAGTCTGAATTAGACAACTATAGATCATCATGAGGCCTTTTAGCAATTTTTTGTCCAACTATGGGATTATCCAGCAGTACACAACCATGACCCCATCAAGGATTCACCCCTGGATACTGTGGCTCTGATAACTAATGGTGATCTAATTCAGACCAATTCATGCTATCAAATTAAAATTCAATAATTTTTACAACACCCAATTACAGTATGTATCAGCTCACTAATTAA
The DNA here is from genome assembly GCA_025215515.1 of Schistosoma japonicum. Taxonomy (NCBI): domain Eukaryota; kingdom Metazoa; phylum Platyhelminthes; class Trematoda; order Strigeidida; family Schistosomatidae; genus Schistosoma; species Schistosoma japonicum. The sequence continues at coordinate 11,961,901 of CM046066.1, forward strand.
TAAATTCTTAAGGTGATTCCTGGAGTTCTAGTGGGAAGACGTGACCAATGGAGCTCAACTGTGTCAAGTAAGAAGCAGTTACCTACTGATGACATTGGGTAAGATCTCACAAACGTATTGCGGACTGACTGAATTGTGAATATTAATCGTTGGAAGCCGAATCAATGGTTTAATGGCAAGCGTTCTCTGTCAAGCCAGAGTGTCCTGGGTTCGATCCCTGATGGGGTCGTTGATATACACAGCTGAAAAGTTCCATTCTTGAACGAAATAGCTACCCAATGCCTCCTGATAATCCATAATTATTTAATTCAGACCATTTCGTGTTGTCAAATCAGCATACTCATCTAGCACTGTGCAAATAATTTCACTATAAATTTCGCTAAATCAGGGACAAATAAAATGAATTCGAACCATTGATCTATAAATAAAAATGTATCAGCTATGAGATACCTGTGTGTGTTTGGTTTCATTCCGTTCACTTCTTTCAGTTTATTTGGATTAAGACTAGTTGCAGAATTTAGGACATAGAGGTTTCATTCTATTTGGGACTGAATTTGGGATTTTCTTGGTATTAATGTTCATAGTAAGGTTCGAACCCAGTGTTTAATGCCTTGAAACATCAATAGCTTATCTACTACGTTACAGAGTCCAAATCGTCACTAATTTGTTCGATTTAAACTAACACACACTGAGTCGAACCAAGCCTCCTAAATTATAATAATAAACATAATCTTGTTAAATCACTTATTCAAGATTTATTGACTTACATTTCCCACTATAGTGAATGTGTGATATTGTACAGGCCATATCCAATACCAAGGGTTACATCAGGATGATATAAATAATCACCTAATAACTGCAGAATCAGTAGATAAGTGTATAATACTCATTTTTGAGAAATGGATTTACTGAGTTCTAGTTTTTGGGTGTACGGTGTTAAACCGATCTGGGAGAAAAATGAGATGACCAAATTATAGCTTATCGTTTTGTAATAATCCTTGTTTTCAGCCTAGAAAACCAATGAAACGCTTTTTCCTGCTTGGAAACAATCAAGCTTCTTTCTTTTTAGTTACATTTAGATTGTAGCTGACAGATAAAATCCAGGACAACCGTTTCCTCGTTGTTAGGGGAACACCAGTTATATTTATCTGGTGCATTCGAGTGTTGACGTTTATAACAAGACTTTAATCATATTTGCGGCTTCACATCTATCTGGAGAAGACTTTCACATGATTCATGCATGTTGACAATGAATAATCTAAGGGAATCCTAAGCTTCAGTCAGATAAAACCACAAGGGCTTACATAGTCTTCTTCTAATATTTATTCTACCTTCATAACGATATATAGTTTGAAATCTGGTGGGAGTTTGCCAGTTAACATCAATTTGCAATTGACAAGGTTCACCACTGATAATGAATAAGTTAGTTGTCGTTAGTAGTATCGAATTTTTTCAATTTTGATATTCAGAATTTCTCAGTAGTTTAGCTTTAACTGATTGAATATTTTAAAAATCCCTATGAAGTAACTAGACAGTTATTACCACCGTCAAAATAATACACTATGAACTTTTACATCGATCACTGTTTAAGTGCATCCAAAATAAGTAAATATCAAGCCCATAACTTTAAAATAATCATTGCATGTTCAGTTCATTCGGTATATTTATATATACCTTATTCTGATCATGGTAATACGATTTCTATGAATTTATAACTATAGAAGCCTAATGAGGAAGCTTACTAAAGACAATTGTTCACTGGAATATTTCTTTTTTCTCAGACGAATACTGTATAAAAATTCCATGAATGCATTGAGTTTTACGTGATGTGCTTCATAAAAGTATCTAGTAAGTTTAATAACTACTGCTTAGTGATATGCAGTGGTTTGCAGTGACTTACTCTTAGGGATCCCTAGATCATTGAGTTTTTAGACAAACAGTAACTCACCATTATTCGCCTTGAATTTATTCTTTTTTCAGCATTTAGTATGGAATATTATCATATAATTTCTTGAATTAACTACCATTTGAGAAATATTAGGCCATTCTCTTTATTTGTTCAGTGTTTGAAAACTTTGCCCGTGAAACTAAACATTACTAGCGAATTTGCACAACTACAAATGACCTTAAAGCACCTTTTAACCAAAGAGAACGCACTGATAGATAAAATCATAATTTATTATGAAAACCGATAAGATCTTTAGAAAAATTACACAGAATATAAAGTTTTTACATGATTTATAAACTTTCGAAGATTGGAAATGGGCTCATTCAGTTTAAATTGATTATATGGGCGATATGGGAGCTCATCCATATTGCTCGAGATCATGTTGTTTCTAGAAACTCTATAAGGTCTAGGAAACTCCTTCAGACGTGACCAGTATCCTTTGATGTTTTGCGAGTGAACACAATTACTTGGGTCCACAAAATGCTTTTTGTGAACTACAACATTGGTGAACATATCCAAGTCTACGAAGAGGCCAATAAGCTCTCCACTCGTCAGCATAATTTGTGGATCCTGGTAGAACGTACATCTGGATTCTTAGTACCAGTGTTTTCCGCATTTCGATCTTGGATAGACTAGAAATGTTCTTTTCCTAATGTTCGGTCGTGAATACAAGGAACCTAGTACTAAGATCAAGGTAATTAGTACTTACCCATTCAGTTTTCAGAGATCTTCCTCGATTGTATTTTCTCTTCCTACTACCTGTTTCATCTATTTTAATAATTTTTCCTACGCCTCCTGGCGACAGATTTGAACGTAACAGCATTTCTGTGCCTATGTCTCTACAGTGCTGATACCATTACACTGTTGATACTTTGCTTACATTTATAAGTGATGATGCCAACGAAACAGGTAACTGCAAAACCCACATTACGACTAACATGCAAGTTTATCTAAGTGTCAGTCTAAACTGGATAAAGAAGCTGCCTGTTCTCATTGGTTTCTTTTGATATCAACCATTAACAACGGAAGTTGTCTCCATCTCGAGTATCTATGGATGGTGCTTGAGCCATATTGAGTCCATAATCACAAATCAACTCTGTACGATGTAATCCAACAGCTTATAGATTACTAATAATAACCTCCTTATAGAGAATTCCAATCAACCGATCCAAAGTAAACATTTTGAACTAGACTAAACTGCACAACCTTGAAACAATCACCTTGATTCACATTGGCTCCTTCAGGTTCGCCAGCAAAGTTTAGTTTCACTACATTGCCTATAATTCTCCTCGTTTCATACAGTCCTTTATCGTTTGATATCATCCGACTATAGCTAGAATGACGGAAAAAGGAGACTCGAAGATCTACTAATATTGTCAAATAGGAAATACCACTGATCCAAAGACATTATAATTGAGCTTATCATGCCTAAAATAATCAGATTATTCATACTTATTATTATTATTATTATTATTATTATTATTATTATTATTATTATTATTATTATTATTATTATTATTATTAGGATTAACTAGCTAACTAACTTTTCTAATAGAGAAACGAATTAACAGAATACATTAGAATTTGAAGATTTATCACTTTTCTTCCCATAGAAGCTATCAAATAGATTAGGAATCACATAAATGCTTTTGTAAAGATACATACATTTAATATTGAATATTATTATTTCTTATGTCATCATTTATAATTTTCTTTGTACTTTATATTATCATGAACTTACATTAGCTGAATAAATAAAGGGAAACTGGTTTCTAGTCACCTTAGTAAGTATATTTACTTTCTAGAACAATTGAAATTAGATTTCATAAGTCGAAATCTCCTTTATGTTATTCAAATATGTCGTTTGAAATAAACACCTATATACATTCAATCGGTGATAATTTCTTCGAATAGGATTTGTGTTGTAATTGCATAACATAAAACTAACTAACTAACTAACTATGTGACTTCACTACCTAATGATGTTTTATAAATAATAAACAAATTGTCACATTCTTTTTTTTGTGTATTCAATGTTTTCATTTCATCATTTTGACTGATTATCACGTGTTTTTCTGAATGATCACTGATTCTTTGACTTGTTATCTATGAACAAAAGTTTCCAAATTAAATCAGGAATGTAAAGTAATGTAGTATCTTTATTCCAGTGATGATTATACCATCATTTATATAAAATGAATTAATGAACTGAATAAAGTACTAAATTCCTATTCATTAGTGTCTATTGATAGATTTACATAATCAGTGAATTGCCAATAGTTGTATGAATTAATTTTATTTGTTTGTTCAATATTCAATATATTTTACACAAATATTTCAATATAATAACAAATTTAAAACATTAACACCAGTGGTAGAATGTTGTATATAGATTCCAGTTGTTCATTCCCAGCCTTCCTCCCCCCCCCCTCTATCATTAATCATATGATAAAGGCATATTGTTTTGGTTCCAGGATAATTACTTACATTGATTTATTTACAATTATCATTTCACTATTTTTCTGTTGCTTGTTTTAATAGTAAAAAAAGAGAAAAAATAGAACAGAACTACCTTGAACACGTGATACTAATTTAGTTTGTATGTTAATAAGTTCAAGTGATAATGTTATGTAAAGAGAAGAATGTTTTTGTTATTTCTATTTTATTAATTAATGCATTGTATCCATTGTATTTTTGATAAGTAAGTAAGTGTGAGATTGATATTGAAGAGAATAAGTATTGAATAGTGAATAGTACTGTTATATTTTCAGAATGACTACTTAGCTTTTGTAAGCCTTTCAGTAATTAGTTATGTTTCTTAAGTGAATGAGCATCAGTTTAATCATGAAATCCCTAAAACTATGCTTAAATTCAACTCTCTTCACTTTCTAAGGGATTCTCTACTAACGGAGTGGCAATGGGCTCCCCCGTTTCACCAATTGTAGCAAACCTCTTTAATGGCCCATATTGAATCGCGTATTTTCAATAATGTCATCAAATCAACGAGTCTGGCTCAGATATGTAGATGACACCTTTGTCATTATCAAAAAGACTTTTCTGAGAACTTTCTCAAAACGATTAAACACAGTCTCTCAGCACATCAAATTCACTTGTGAAAGTGAAAATGAACTCAATGAGTTACCACTTTTAGACTGCCTAGTCAAAAGGAATTTAAATGGAACTCTTAATCTGAGAATTTATCGCAAACCGACTCACTCAAATCGATATATCGATTTCAACTCAGCACATCCATTCAGTGCAAAAATATCTCTGGCTCTAAACTTATTCAGAAGAGCCAATAAACTCATTACATCAGAAGATGACAAGAAATCTGAATACAAAAATGTGATGAGTATCTTACAACTTAATAATTTTCCAATGAATATTATTAAAAAATTAGCAAAAACGTAACGATTTATTATTAACTAATAATAAATCAATTAAAACATCATGGATCGGTACAGCCGTTCTACCTTACCGCCATGACACAACAGAAAAACTACAAAGAATTCTAAAACAACATGGAATCCGAACATTTTACAAGACAACAAATACTCTTCGAGGTGCATTAGTTGAACTTGAAAAATTACAAATCAAATCAGCAATAGCAGTACATGCTATCTATCATAACCATAAAGTCGATATTAAAAATATCCAAATTATTGAAAGAGGTTTTTCCAATTATAAGGAAAGACGAATAGCTGAAGCACTTCACATTTTGTTAAATCTAACTGCACTTAACAAAAGTGAAGGCCTTTCTATCCAACCGATCACAATTAAATTACATTCACATTTCATTCACATTTCATTCACATGAACATACATACAATGTTATTTTCACATAATCTCATTTCACATCACACTAACATATGCATAGACACAGGTTTCACATCAAACCACCTTGACCCAAATGACTTGACATGACATGATGAAAACTCGCAATTTTGATTGTATGAACTTATTTTGATTCTGATTTGTTCCAATTGTATTAATTGACGTTGTGCTAATTCAATTCAGTTATTCATTTCTCTGAAGAAGCGACTTACACTAAGCCGCGAAACGTCAGAAAAATTTTAATTGCTACTCATTGGAATTTAAAAAATATATATTACACATTTCATTAAGTGAATGAAGTTATTTTCTTGTAAAGTAGTTGAAATTGATCAGTAAAAAGCCTTAAATAACTAAAGTTTATCTTAGTAGAATTGGTACTTCATATAAATTTGATCTCTAATCATTTAGTTTCAAAGTTTGAGGAGTGATCATTGATAAATTTAGCCTGCAACTAACATCCTAGTGGTACCGAAATATTCACGATATTGAAGAATAGAAGACTCTGGAAACATGTTAGAATTGCCAACAAATTTGCTAGTCATCCAATGAGAACATTAGGCGGCATTTCTAAAAAATGCGACACGTAGATCCCATCACGCCTTAATTTCATAGGTTTATGAATGACCTTCAATATCTATGTGAATTAGTCTGTATTTAGGCTTATCATGTAATTTTGTAACGCGACTAATTTATTGACCAGTTATTCCGTCTTTTAACATCTATTCATCATGAGCGTTGCTTAAATAAGTCGAAGTTTCGGGCAGTTATCACAACGTTATCAGTAACCGAAACAATCAATCACCAGTCTTATAATCAATATTTTCAAGATTTTCTGTTTCAGATAACTTTTCTAAGGAATTGTTTAGGAATCTCTATACATAACAATGACTACAATGCTTACATATCTAGAGTTTGATCTGATGTGGTTTGTGTGCTCACACTTTGGGCAAGTTTTAGGGTTTGGTAACTGTTCAACTCTTTGATATTAGCCAAGAGTGTAAAGTAAATTCAATATGAACTACTCCATGTCAATCAATTATTTCAAAGATAATATTAGTTTTGAACTTTATAAGATGACAAACTACACTTGTTGTGCATCATACATTTTGATTCATTGATTCTGTAGTATGTATGTATAAACGCTGATTGAAATCTAACAGTCTATTTCAAGTTGAATTGAGATGATTTGGACAGAGTGGTATTTGATGTCATTGTAGATGTAGATTACTTCTTGGTTGCGTACGAATGAACACCAGGTACTGCGCAGAGATTAGACCTTGACAACAATATAATCTATTTTAAGGCTAACAAAAACACACTGAAGGACTAAAGGATTACTTGGTTAGTAAGATTCCAATAGTTAGTATTGAGGGGAAAGAGTAACTACTTAAAAATATCCTATAGAAATCACTCAAAAGCAATTGTCAGTCACAAAGCATTTTGTTGATGTAGAATATAGTGAGAAAATCACCGTCAAAGCTTTTAAGTTTTGAACACTTATCGCCATTGATTTATTGTAACCCCGATGAATGTTGATTTTGCTATTCATGCTTATCTATGAAGAGAATTTTAGTGTTATCATATTGTAAACATTTACTCATTGTTCCAAGACAATTTAACTTAAATGATCGAATCGAAAATGTAGTGTAGATTTTGGAAATTAATTGGATTCGTCACAGATTAGTGTTGTTATGGTATCATCAAAAACAGGTGAGCACTGAGCAACTGTTTCGTCGTAGTATGGGACTCTCCGGTGGTGAGTACCCTCGATTCCGCTAGAGAGATCATACTCGGAGCCTTCAGGTTGACGAACACCTAACATCAATCCATGATGAATTCAATCAAATAAATCTAATAACATTCTGCACAAATACCTCAGCTCAGTTTTGTAAATTGTCAATGCTTCTGTTTCAAGAAAAATGTTCAAATAAATAAAAAGAGATAGTACAAGTACATTCCTTCTAGGAAATCGAAACTCTATACAATTTCTACAAAGAAGGACGGTGAAATTATCAAAAGGAATATCTTTCATTCGCATATATAAATGTAAGTAGTCATTAGAGCAATAACTTACGAATAAGCATAGAAATAAAATTATAAAGATTCGTACTACTTGTAAGTAGATATTCTCTTCGTTATAAAATGTGTACACAGTACTAGTGTTATGAGACTAATTCATCATCAGAATAATTCTATTTATTGATGACTTATATGCATCCAATTACGTAAAGACTAAGTTTTGAGCGTAGAGAGTGATGAAGATGGAACGTGAACAAGATCTTAACCAAATTTCAAATTGTTCCAGAACCAAATAATGTGATTATATTATACTGCCAAGTATAATTGTTCTGTACAATAAATTATGGAAACAAATTGTTACAAACCCTCAAAACTTGCAGTCATTTGGGGTTTAAATCAGAGGTATAAGTCAAAACCTAAATGGCTTGTTGGACAAAAGATAAGTAAACCAAGAGTAAATACTGAGCATACTTAATAGAACAAAATTCATTTAGAATAAGTAGTTTTACATGAAAAGTTCATACAGAGTTAATTGCTACATGCATTGCTCGTGACACATTCTTTGTATATCCAGATTATTTCTGCTTATTACTTAGGTTCTAAGGTAGTAATCAATATCACATGTCATTAATCAATAAGGTAGAAACCTTTATCAGAACGTTTAAATTCATGATACTACTTAATGGAAACACCAATTGTTGGGTAATCCCGTTTGTTATTGAGTCAGTTAAAATAAATAAGTTGGAATTTACATATTGTCCTGAATTTTATTCCCAGTGCAATAATGAACATTGTAATTCAGGTACTTCCAGATAAAAAGTCCTCTAGAGGAAGGAATAAGTGTTATTGGTTCCACTGTTTCTCATGTCTTCATTTTAATACCCCTAAACTGATTGAACGTGAGTATGAAGTGTGGTAGTTTAATTTAATACCAATTTCACATAGCAGACTTTATCTCGAGACATTCAAAAGCACAGTGACATATTAACCACAGGAGAGGCGAAGTCATCAATGATACTTGTTGTCGAATCGTTCATTCCGATTATCCCTGCAATAATACTCAATCGTATCAAAAATTTGGGAACTTACAATTCTGTGATTATATTGAATTGAATAAAGTTAGGAATAAAAACTACTGGGCTCTAATAGCATAGTTCAAGCATGGATCCACTTTGTGGAGTCATCATGCAGTAGCTATACGGTCCATCCAGAGTGGGTAGACCCTCTGAGTACAATAAATATACAAATGATCATGTAAACAGAATAGTTAATTTCTACTTACAAATCATAAGTCTTTAATTCAATAGAAGTTTAAAGTAAAACTGATGGCTGCTCAAACTCCTTCTAGTAGGATAAATTGTAGTTTATTAGGGAAGTGAGATTTTTATAACCATTGCTATCTACAGTAGATGAAACATATTAATGAATGCCTTCTGTTTATGAGATAAATTACTTATCAAGTTATATTTTTTATTTACTCATAGTTACAGTATATTATAAGGAGTGAGGTAAGCTTGAATGATTCTTAAACGGTTCTCAAAAAATAACTAATCAACGACCATTTGAAAAAGCCGAGGCCCACCAGAAATAACTTACTGCAGTATCTATATTATGAAGCCGGAAGGTATACAATTACTGAGAAAAATTAATTTGTGACACCCTGGAATAAAAAAATGGCATTGATAAACGTGTTAATTAGTAATTAGTGGTTTAATATACGATATACAACGCTCAAATTTACATACTCAAACTAAAATCCTTAGCGTAAACTAAGATAATTCTATCCCTAACCTTAACCTTTACATACCACTAACCTTGTATCCACAATCAGATGCTATTTAAGGGTGCATGAATGACAATTTTTACGTCTCTTTTATAGGCTCTAGTAAATGAAATTTATGTATCTGTGTGAACAAGTTATAATGCCATTATTTCTTTAATTTACACTAAAAAAATGAGGGGGGTAGGGCTATAGAAACCTTAAATGATTTTGTTAATCATTATCGTTTTTGTCAAATAAACTATCCACATAGAAATACAAACTGCCAATTGGAATGAAACCAGTTATAGATTCATGAAGCTGTTTGCTTCAATTGTTTCTTCATATTTTCATGGTCTATTAGTTAAAATGACAACTTATCTTGTAGCATCTTATGAACTGTTCAGTATCATTCTATACTAATATAAGAGTGTATACATTTCTATTAATCAGTAATTAAGTTAAGTAAGTTAATAACTTTGTTTTTTCTTCTCGTTTTATGCTTATCACGACGAATAAGTAATGATAATAATTACATTGATGATACTAACTGATTATTGAATTAGGTTAATTAACTAATAGGTCTATGTATTAATGCATGGAACAAATGATGATGAAATGATTCATCATTCACTTATTCCCAAGATACATTAATTGTTACAGATATAGTATTGTGCAAAATAATTATTTCCTGGGTATGAGTGAAAAGAGTACAGAGTTTGTGTCAAACTTTACTTGTATATATTAGTAAAGCTTATGAATACAAATTATGATGAACTGAATAATCATTATGATTGATGAAGATGCAATCGACTTTACCTTATTCAGATTCACTATGCTTTAAGCATATCTTTTCTGTACATTGTGGATCAGATAATGTATTTTCTTTTTCTTCATGTTGTATTCTCGTATTTACTGGAACAGATGTTCCAAAATATTTAAAGGTGTTTCAGTTCAACGTGACGACGTTTTAGACATTCTTTTTGAGAAATTTTCTGGGTTGCTGTATCAAACAGTAACTAGTATCTTCCAAGAATCTTATTCTGCGAATATTATATACCGATGAGCCGAAAAAAACTAAGATAATACAGATACCCAACAGCTTGTCTAGTGGTTATAATGTTGAGTTTCAAATAACAACTGTCACTTCTGCTCTCCTCAAAACAGATGGAGAAAGTCATACAATATAAACTTCAATCTATTAAACAACAAAAATGTTAACTCATAGTCGTTTACTCGAAAATCCTATGGAAGCATCATAATCTAGTGATTAGATTAGAATGAGGGTGTAGAAGTACATACTCAGTATATCATCGGATTACACTGTCTTTTATCATTTTTCAGCATAAACCCAGAAATCTCAATAATTAACAAGTTGTATTCATATTTCTGTGGTAGAGAACAGTATACTGTGTATTAGGGAAACTACTTCACCCATCGATCGACAGAAGTTGATGTGCATCAAGGTACTATTATCTATTAATCTTCTCTTTCCTCCTTTTTCTGTCTTTAACAAACAATGGATTTGTTAAGTGAGAAGATGACTTCACCAAATGTATGTCTATCTATTCCTCCTTTACTTCTTCTGAAATCAAAGATTCAGTGCTAGTGAATGAAGACCGATATTCTATTCTGAATGATTTTACACTTAATGTGTATCCAAATTTCCACAACCTCAAAATGCACACGAATATCTGTGTGAATCAAAATGATGTTTGCATTACTGAAGATTGTGTAACAAGGAGTATGTCGAATATCACTCATCATGATGTCAATTCTACTCCTGATTCATGTTAGGTTCACATGTTTGGTCAATATGGAGGAGAGTTTTCATCTAATTAATTGTGTGAATAGACTAATATTCGATATTGTTCCTCATGATTTCGCCCGACTTTAAAGATGAGACTATATGTGTGGTTGCTTGCAATAATGAAGGAAGTTTATAGAGTATGTTGGTGGGATGTTTGACGGTTATTATGAATGTAATGCAAACAACTGGTAAGTTTTATTCTATCCGATGTAAACTGTTAGCCAATTCATTCACATTATCTGATTGTGTATCTTCTGTCAAGATGTAATGCAGATGAAATACATTAGGATTGATGTAGACAGTGGGATATGTATGGAATTTGTTCAATTGTGTCTGGAGTTTGTTTATATTAAGGAGTGAGTGGATTGTGTGATTTTGTGTGATTGGGAATGTGTGATGTTGAGAATGCGATTGATTACAGCACCTAGTGAATATTTCACATGAAATTTGCATGTAGACCTGTACATATCTGTTATGTTTTGTTTGTTTAATTGTATGTAAATGTGTGTGTATGAGTTTTGAGGTGTGTATGTAGAGAGTTGTGACTTGTTGAAATATTGTTTGCTGAAAATACCATACTGTATGGAACACAACACTGAATAGTCCCTATTATTATTACTATCATTATTGTCAGTTATTTTGCACTACATCGGTCGATTAGAATGCGGCTATAGTTTAATCTTATTGTTTAAGTTGATTTGTGGTTCCTAGTTTTTAATAGCTATCTCAACAAAATCACTTCTTGGTGTGAGACTTCAGACTGATTAAATATTCAGATCGTCATCTTATAGTAGATAAAGTTTGATATAACTAACTGGAATAGTAAGATAATAGCAGCATACTGCACCAACAGCATAAAAGTCTCTAGTGTAAAAGTTCGTTACCTCACTACTGCTCATCTTACCTTGCCAAAAAAATATCAGAAGACAGTTGACCTATGACTGTAAAACTTAATATTCAGCCATAGACGTTACTCTACACATACAGTTTTGGCCAACTTAAGGTTAACTAGACAAAATTTACTCTCATGATCAACTGATGCATAAACTGATCGATATTGACAATAAAGACTTTTCATTTTGACCGCAATTTGTAAGGATATTTCAGCCATAAACTTGGCTATTCTCTTTAGGTTATTAATGAATTCAGATTTATGAATGTAGAACCTGAGAGAAATTTATCGAAGAATATTCTACTCTCATAATTTCTTTGTTTTAATAAAAACAGGAATTTTCAAACTATTAAAATTTATCATGTAGCTCCCCAGTGACATGTATTTCAAGGTAATACCGTAAAGAGGTTATGTCCGCTTCAGTTTATCCATATAAAAACTGAGACAGTATCTCTGATGATGTATGTGATGACCACTCGTTAACTTAATTGTACTGCTTATAGCGTCTTAAAAATGAGGTGCCCGTCATAAAATCTGAAGGCCTGAACAAAAACTTTGTCTAGTACTCCCTCGTATTCAAAAGTCCACCAATCAGGATAAGTTATTACTAAAAATCTACATTAAACAATTTGAAGATTTAAATTAATATAGTTTTATAGAAAAACTATATCACATACCTCAGAATTTCGATTAGAAAACACTAGCGAGAAAAAGTAACGAACGGAGTCCAACCATGTTGGGATGTGTGACAGCTACCCACAAATGCCAGTGGGTAAATCTGAGTATATATATATATATATATATATATATATATATATATATATCGCTGGGCGAATTAAGTTAGGAATATTAACGATTGAATGGTAGTTTAATTGTCTTAAGCGTTCGATACGAATCCTAAACGTTCTGGGCTCAATCACCGGTAAGGACATATGTTCACACAGCTGAAGGGTTTTAAGCCACATTGAAGTAACTGTTCACTGCTTTCTGCTTTTCGGTGGTTGTTGAAACCATTGATATAATACTGGTAATAAACATGTGATGAAGACCACATAGGATGGAAACATGTGTTTATTCCACTTGAAAAATATATATAGTAGTAACCTGATAAGTCATTTGTCAACAATATGTTTTCACATATTTATGAAATTAAAATATTTATCCAAGTTTAATTTATTTTCTCGACCATCCACTAGGTACATTATTCAGAGATCTGCACTCCTTCATGTACACTGTTATAACGACAGATATGATTGCTACTAACTGAAACTTTACCCACTAGAACACTCAGCCACAGAATACTTGTAAAAAGTAGTTTGGCTAGTGATTGCTTATAGTCTATAGTTTAGTATGAACACAACTCTTTATAAACATTTTAAGAAATATTGAAATTACAACGGAAAAGTTACTGAACGGTTTGTTTTGATTTGTTTGACAACAACAGAATAGACTGTCTACTAGATTGTTTCTACCTTGTAACTGAATAAAGGAGAATACCACTAGTGACCAATCGCCTAAAATGCTGATTTCTATTTCAGTTGCTTCCTACTAGGTGATAACTGATCACGATGTATTTCGTTCGTTAATTTTATAAACGTCGATAGTCCTGTTTTTGTTGGCATTGATTCATGTTTCATTATCCTAGCATGCGTCTCCACCTTTTACTAGATTATTTGTTTCACTTGGAAAATAAATAAGTTACGTTACAATTCATTATCTTTACATAGACAACTCTTGAAACTTCCTGAGTTGTCTTCATTAGTTTTGCCAAAGAAAAATCATTTTAATGCTCTGCATCATTGAGCAACTTTAATTAGGCTACTATGAACCGAGAATAAATGTATACATAACTGAGAACCTTGGGGTCACTCGACAAACACTTAGTGTATAAATTACTTAATTGGCATACAGTGATTGACGTTTCAAATTCACTACACTGTAGGACCATCATCCATTGACATTATTAGTAACTAGCTCACTCCATAAATTGTTACATTCTACGGGTTGCGTATTCTCACTACAACTTTGGGAATCATCTCTTAAACCTAGTTATTAGTCAGCATATGAATAATATTTTTCGTATAGGAAAACACATTTTTGTGGAAATTATTGAATTTTAAAGTCTGCATAATGGACTATGTTCTATTCATAAGCAGTGACCAGTAAGTTTCATTCTTGTCACAACTGGGGAAGTTATCCACTAGTGGCGTAGAATGTTATTGCTTGCCGTACGGTCTGGAGTTCATTGGCTCTATGCCAGGTGATCGCTGGGACCCGCACTGCCGAGTAATTACATACTAGAGTAAAGCAAACATCAACAATAGTCAGAATACACTGTCATACAAAAGCCTTATGTCCAGTCATCATTGTTGCATTCGGTATATATATATGGGTGTTGGCATAGGTTGTTACATTGGTTCCCACTTTCCGTTAAAAACGATATTGAAAGGTTAGATTGATTACAAGCATTACAAATTTCGACTGCCATACTACAAGTAAGTGATAAACTGCGAATAGTCCTAAAATCTCAATTTTCTCATCTTCAATCATGCTGTTCAAAATCGTTTCAAATTAAATAGTACGAAACTTCGAAATAACGTGTTCTGTGAAATGGTGATATTTAAGGTAGTTTAGCATATAAAGTATTCAACTTAAATCTGAACATAAAGTACGTTCAATAATCAAAGTTACACTTTGTGTATACCTGATTTACAATTGAATAGTATACACCAAATTGGAGCCTTTATTGATAGGACAGTGTGAATGAATGTGTTATATAGTTGTTTATTGGGATACAGAAACATGAAAATCATCAATTTCTTTTCAGACAATAAATCCCTGTAAGTTTCTTTTATTACTGTATTTTATATTGAACAAAAAAAACCCATTAAAACAAAAAAATTAATACCATGACTCATTCATAAAACTGAAAAGTAGTCAAAAACATTCACCACTTTTTATGTTCAAACTATTTTAAATTTTTCATAATAGTTAATGTAATAGTATAGGGATGAGCGACTATAGTTTAGTATAGGAACGAAGAATCGTGAGAATTAAATGACCGCGCAAGACGTCCTAAAGAACCAATCAGAGGTGTAGTCTTGGTGTGTAGGTTGTCGAGAATTCGAATTTAAGTTGCATACCATACATTAAGACTTTTTATTGTTTGGAAGAAAATATTATTCTATCTAAGTAGTACAAAGTTGTATTAATAGACTATAGTTTGATTTTTTTTAAAACGAGGTGCATACGACTTAATCACAACCAAGATAACAGTTACTGACTTTTGCACAGGATTCAATTGGTAATACCTGAAAGGAACATAGGTAGTAGTAGTGTTTGGCTAAGTATTAGGAACTGTAGTTGAAATTAAGATTCAGTGTTAGGAATATGATCTCAGGGTCAGAATTTAGGTTTATAAATACAATTTATAATAAGAATTAGCACTAAGTTCTGCAATGTGATAGAAACTTAGGACACGAAATAGCATTTATAGTATGTTTTAATATTAACAGTAGAATTTGAAATTTCCAATTAGAACTGGAATTTAGCATCAGCGGTTTGAGTTGTGAGTAATATTTTTGGGATTAGGGACATATTGTATGGTAGAGATTTAAAATAGGAATTGGGGATATAGTTCGACTACATACAGAAATAATATTCACGAATTGCTGTATTGTTAAATGGGAATAAGTTCTTGCGTCGTTAATGAAATAAGACTTATTATATTATTCTTCCTCGATGGAAACATTCAGTAATACTGGATTTATAATGATAACTATTTATTTATACGGTTGGGACTGTGGTGTATATAAGTCTACAAATAAGTCTTTGCCATTTACTTGGGATTTTCGTAGGAGAAGTCATTTTGTTATTAGTCCTTACTTCAAATTCGTTGTAAACTGATCGACTAATCGACTCAAAATTGTTTACTAACCATGCGAAATCTTTCTGTTCCCTGTAGTATGATTGTTTTCTTTCCGACTAACTATTCTCTTAATTGCTGCGTTGGTTAAAAGTAACTGATAAATGTAGGCGTTGATCAGATCATCCGTAAACCGAGTGAATACAGTTTAAGCATTGTTTTTCATAGTTCCTGTACTTAACTGTAGCTGGATGATTCTTAAAATGTCCACAATGTATAATCATTTTCCTTAATCGACATAGACCTTAGACATCCCAGTATACGGGTCTATCAGTGTTATGAAACAATGCCTTTTATCCCTAGGTGGAGTATAGGACTGGCCGACCAGCATTCTCCAACCACCTTTATCCTCAGCTCTCCTTTCCAGTTCCTTCCTGAGTGCCATTGATTCTTTTTTTGTCTGCCTCCAGTTTCCGAAAGAAATGTATTCTTTGCTTTTCGTCTTTTCCTTTGACCTACAGAATTTCAAGTTAGTGATTGTTTTGTGATGTATTTTGATGATTTCCTGAATGTGTGTCCTATTCACCTGCCAGCGTCTTTCCGTAATTTCTTCCTCGGTTGGAAGTTGGTTTGTTCTCTGCTATATAAGGTTGTTGCTGATGGTGTATGGACAACGGATCCGAGGTAATTTTGTGCAAACAGCTGTTTATAATTACTTGTATCTTCTGAATGATACATGGTTTGCCTAGTTCTCCGCATATGTTTCAGCTCTATACAGTAGAACCATCTTGATGTTCGTATTGAAAATTGCTACTTTTATGTTAGCTGACAGCTAGTTTGAATTTCAGATGTTTTTAGTTGTAGAAGTACTGCCCTTGCCTTCCCGATCCATGCCTTTACGTCTGCATTCAGACAGTAATTTCAAATGGGTGTTTTATCAGGGAAACGGGGAAATATCAAAACAGATCATACAAATTTTACATGATTAGTGCATATATTACTATTTCCTACTAACTTTTTGCCGTGCAAATAGAAAAAGACAACGAAATAGAAACTCAGCCATATAGTTACATGATGACTGTATTTTAGAGTTATTGCTCACTCTTGTTCGATGAGTATCATCGTTCGTCCAAGAAAATATACAAGTAGTAAATTTCAATAGGACTGGAAGTTTCATAAAATTTTTACTTAATTTTTAGAACAAACGTAAAAGTGAAAGTAACTATTAATTACAAGTTTGATAGAATGATTGTAGAGATTGTTGAATTTAAATTTAATATCATGAATTTTCCTGGAAACCAGATAGTACTGGATAAGTGTTTAATCATAGTATGTGATTCGTCAGATGGATGAGCTTTTAACATCACATTGGTGATGCTCACGCAATGATTAGAACCACGTACTTGTCGTTCCATGTGATCATAAACACTAGGAAATGACAAGTACATCAAGTCGAAAAGTCTTAAATGAGACGAAATGTGAGTTCTGAATGCTGTTGTTAGCTACATGTCGAATGTATTAGAATCTTATCAAATATTTAAAATAACCTTAACTTTGAGGATATTTCTCTCAAAACAATTAATTTGTTTCACTCAGAATGTAACATATTTTGCAGAGTCTGAAAAATAATAATAGACCACAGGGATAGCCTATTTATAATTACTTCTGAATGATTAGTCATGTTCCAGGGATTCGTATTATTGAATTGCTTTTTACTATATTAAATGGTAGATGGTGAATACATAATTATATATACAATGTATCAACATGCCAATTTATTTTAACCGTATCACTATTATCAGTAAGACGTCGTTATTAAAACAAATTAACGCATGCAAGTAACTTTATACTTGTTGAACGTGTTGATGGTTATCTGAATGACATTTTTCACCGTGTTTAAATCCCATAGAGAACGTTAACAATTAGATGCCTCTAAGTAATACGAATCATGTAAGATGAAACGTATGTTTTGAACTTTACCGCCAATTAAAATTGTTATAACGAAAGAAACTGATTGAATCTGAATGTACCTTCTGATATCACTGTGTATAGACTTGTCAGAAATTCTTTTCTTAGGCTTCACTTGAAGTATTACAGTAACTATGGTAAAAAAACAATATAATACTTGAAAACGCATCCAGAGATAAATAATATTGTTACGATGACAGTGAATTCTTCGGAACCAATGGGAAAATAATTATTTAGTGATAAAGATGCTTTGCTGTTTCTTAGTTCTTCATTATTTGAAAGAAATTACTAGTTAATATCTAGTTACCCATATTCATGATAATTACCGAAAAGTTTCAGTCTATAGCTGATCTGGATACGTTTTCTAAGTTAAGGGTCACATATTTTCAAAACGTGTACTTAATAATATGCATTTTTGTGTTGCAATCAACCACTTGTGTTAACTAACTGTACGAAACTACGCCGTTTCAAAAAACGCTTATAACTTGCTTCATGACTAATCCCCTAGGAGTTTATGAAAACCCACTGGAGTGGTTAGCGAAATTTCCTCTTATTTTGATGACCTTTGAAGAAATAACAGGTGGTCATATTAGAATGTAAACATCAAGTATAAAAGCAGATTTCATTGGAATAGTGAGATCGACTGTAATTATCTACATATGAATGCACTTGTACTGACAACACTGTTTAAAGACATGTTATATTTAGATTTCTGAATGTTTACAAGTTAAATGCTTATAAAACCGGAGGATACAAGACATATACAACTGTATACCGTTTGGTATATCAACTCATTTGTTATAGCTTAGGATTAACATAGAAACATCATTTTCGATAGTTCAATGTTATATCTAACTATACACTTATTGATAAGATAACATTGAACTGTATAACATGATAGTTGTGCCAGATCATAAATTAATTAAATTTGTTTTAATATAGCCTATTGGATTCCAACTAATAAATAATGAAGAAACATTTAAATTAAGATCTGAAGGTTCTGAGTTCGATCCTTGGAAAGATTGTGTATGCATACCACTAAGGATTGCAATATTACAATAAAACAGTTAGTCAGTGGTTCCTGGTTTTCGATAATATTTTAATTAGAGTCATTTCGTTTATATGAAACTGCAAAGGTTAACAATCTTCACAAACACTATAAACAAAAAAAGTCTGCATGTTTACTGGTAACTTTATTTGAGAGTTGATCATCAAAGTTCTAGTGTGAAATCCTTACCTATAGTGTACACTCTCGTCGAATGTGAGAGAAATACCATAAATTAGCAATGGATTGACTAAAGTAAAAGAAAATTGTGAATTTCACTATATGTCAATCCGACAGTCTGATGTTGCTAGTCATGACTTCTGTTATGTTCATCTAAGAGCACTACTTATTATTGTCTAATGGTTTCTATCCCTAACTAACATTGTGAAGGGGGGGAGGGGAAGACATATCCCAACTGAAAATCCGACATCTAATCTATTCAATCTATTCAGAGTTAGTTCTATTATAATGTAATTCTCTTGAGGAAATAGCATCTAATCAATATTTAGAATTTTATTATTATAAAGTGAAGAAACGGAAGGATTAAAGCTGTTCAGCATTTTTAGTTTTTAATCTTTTTTTTACTTCATTTATTTGAATGATACTTAAAAAATCCTGCATTTCTGAAGAATATTGTCACTAGCTTACTCTGAATTCATATTCCTATGTGTAACGTTGTATGTAAATGAATTTTTCAGTGAATATAAAAAAGGCTACGAATATTTACGCGTTCATTTTGTATTACTCAGCTTTTTCCTGTGTTTATAACTACTCCACCCCACCCCATCCTACAACCCATGTTCTTTTTTTCTGTCTATTCACCACTCCTCCCTTTTCTTTTCATGTTATACAAATATACACATACATACGCACACAATTTATATAATGAATCATTAATACATGGAATATATAGATAGATACACAATTAATAGACTAACACACCAACCTGTGTAGATGTAGAATAATTCAATGTTGTCAGTTAACAACAATAACGACAAAAACACAAAAAAATATACAGACATTACTTTGAGTAGTTAGTTCAAGTTCTTTTTTTGTTTGCTTTTGTTTTAATCATTAACTACTTGTTGTTGTTGTTATTGTTGGATAGATTAAATAGAAAGAAAAATTCTGGTGGTGATAATGTATATTAGCAACGTTTCATTCATTATAAACCTATTTTCAGATAAATAAATAAAAAAACAATCGCCAGTGTGTTTTTCAAATGTTATAAACGTCATTATCATCATCATCACCTCTGGCTCCGTAGCCATTGTTTTAGATGTCGATGAAAAATATATCCATCTAACTTGCCATGTCAACAATAATATCATTAATGTAGTAGACACTAAGTATTCAATTGAATGAAATGAACGAAAGTGTTAACAAAAAAGTAAATTGTATTGGGCATGGAAGAAAAAAAGCTATGCAAATATGTGAGAATATTGATTAAAACTAGATAGTAGATAGAAATGGAATTCAGGCTGTTAGTGTTTCGTTCATTTTAGGATATATCAGATGGGTTTACTTGAGATCGTTTAACCAATGTTCACAGTGGGACTTGAACTCACTGTGAAAGCCAACGCTCTGTCCATTGAATTATGGAATCTAAACATTCTCCTACATATGAAGAAGGTATATATATATATATATATAAGCGTTTGTTATACAGTTGTTGATGTTAAAAAATACATGTGATTAGCCTATGTTATCATAAAGTTAATCAAGGCAATTCACTCAGGCTAAATACTGAAATCATTAACGTTAACAATGGGAAGATCTACATTCTTACAGAATAAATTATATGAATTCTGTTTGAAATGTTAACTTCCCATAATTAGAATAAGCTCGAAGCCAAGTAATGGACGCGGTGGCATTTGACATGAAGGTGACTAAGTTCAAATCCCAATGTTAACATCAACATTGGGATACCGGTACGTCCAGCCGATGAGTCCCAAATAGGACGAAACGCGCTTCCTGGATTCCACTTACCAGTCACCATCCAACTTAAATGTTAACTTCCCATGTTAAAATATACTGGAAATAAGTTTATGATATTTTACTTTTAAATTAATGGTAATTACTAGTATTATATAAAAATATCATTCACATTGTTCCCTTTATTATTATCAAAAGAGCAAGAACAAATATTTGTGTAGAATAAGATGAATTCATTTTATTTCGTCGGTTTCTCATCAGCTGCATGCAACTTAGGATAATATCCACTTATTGAAAGTTTTCAATCCAAAACATAAATACGTATTCGATTTACAATTTAGTTTGAAAAAGTTTATAAATTTCATTTCCTGAATATTTCCATGCAATAGCAGAAGGTGATTCAGTACAACGTTCGATCTACAGAAGTACGACATGGAATGGATTATACCTAAACTTTAATAGCTGCTGCCCAATGCCATTTTAAAATAGAATTAGTGAAAACAATAGACTCAGAACTCATTAACAACAAACAGTATCTAAAAAAGAATAGCTATCCAGAAAATTCATTGACAAATACAGTTAGCATAAAGTTGGTAAACCAAATGAAACCACAGTCCAAAAGAAGTCTGTTTTCACTCAACTCAATTTTAAAGGTGATGATATTGTAGAAATGATCAGAAGAAGACTCAACTCAACATTAACGAGAACTTATTGTGTTGCGAAATTAGTGATATTGTACATAGCAACATGTTCACTAAAACAATCGAAAGTCGACAGGTATCCTTCTTGTGCTATCGATAACTCTTTGGATAAATTTCGTGTACCTAAAGAAGCAATTACATTGCAAGGACAGAAAGAAAGACTTACGCAAGTTTTAAGGAACATGTTCTCAAAAATCTACGATTCAAAGAATTTAAAACATTTAACAGCTCAATCGCTAAACATCTGATTAACACAGAACACCAGATTGATACCACTAAATCCTTCAAAGTGTTCAATAGACAAAACACTTCAAATCTTCTAAAATATCCTGAAACTATTGTTATTAAACGAATGAAACCAAACTCATGTGTCCGAAAACAAACAGTTATCAGCCTTTTTTAACCTTGGTAACATAACTTTTATGTTACTACTATCATTGGTACTATCCTTCCTCCGAATTTGATTTATTACGTCAATATATTTTCTCTTTAGATCAGATTTAAATTTTTCGTCACGTCACCGTTTTTCATCGTCGATACTCATCCCATGTGTCCGCAATCTTCTGCAACTTTCTACTTGCAAATAAGCTCGATGTAGAACAGTCTGATATTGCAAGTGAATAACATATTAAGTGAAGTCCGGATTTGACGTGAAATCCTTAATTAGAAATACAGTCGAAGAATATTCAGGATTTACCAAAGTAATTAATGGAAAATGTTTGAAAGTCTTGTATACGTTAGGACTGTCATAATTTTAGATTTTATTTCAGTTTTCACTACGCGTATTAATTAATTTTATAGGATATCCATTCGCACTTAAGGAGTTGTGTTTGCTCATAATCACTTCTATTGTTTCATCTAAACAAATATAATCGACACGATATATTAAACTTTTTACTAGATTTCTTTTGCACCTAAGGGATATAGAACTGTGAGAATGGCTATATTAGATAAATAAAATTGATTTTCCATCTACACTGTTTCATGCCGTACAGTTTGATTTCTTTATGAAAACATCTAGGAAAGAGACTGTATGATGATATACTTCACCTAGTGTGAATGTAATTGATGGCTGAATGTTATTAAATTTGCTGCGTTTAGTGTTCTTTTCTCTTCCGTCTTCAAGTATTATAAAAGTACCATTGTTATGATGGGAATAAAATGTTAGTTGACCGATTTCTTCTTTAAGTGAACTAGAATGTAATTTTGCTAGAAACAAGTCTGTAAGAAGTGGATCTAATTGTGGTCCCATTGAAACACCATCTATTTGTTGAATTGAAAATGAACATTCACTATGCATCTAAGGATTAATTCATTGAGTGTGGAATTAGGGAATCCAATTTATATATAGATTTTTTAATTAAGTTCATTACATATAAAACTACCTATTTCTAGTAGTGGGACGCTGATAAATAAGGATGATACATCGAACAAAATCAAGTATTGATTTCTGATAACCAGATTTTTTATTCTGTCAACAAATTCAAAAGGGTCTTTTACAGTATGTTTGCCAGTTACTTCGTTCAATGGCTTCAGAAATTGGATTAATCATTTATCTGTAACTTGATAAGTATAGTTGTTAAAAGAAAACAACTTCAAAACAGAAAATTTAATCTATTACAATAAATGCACGTTTGTAATACTAAGGTATCCCTAAGAGTTTGAAGTGGTCACCTTGGGAACTTGTAGTAATGCTAGAAATTCAAAATTTCAGAAAACACAATCGTTCATTAAATCAACATAAAAGAAGTTGTAGGGATTTCTTTTGTAAGCTTGATTTGTATACTTACATTATGTTAATTTAATTCAATGTGAAACATACTCCAGAGTATCTTCTACAATATTTAAATGTAATTGAATTGAAATGGTTATTTTTGTGGAGACCAGTCAGACAGATACAACGTAGGACCAGGCACATAAGTGCATCGGTCCAAGTTGCCACACCTCAACAGGATAGTAAGATGATCACCGAATTCATAGAATCAGTTACTTTAATGGTAGTAATATATAAAAGGAAGATTGCATATAAGGATATAATATGTAGAGAGAGAGAGAGAAAAAAAATTAGTTTGTAGAAAGAAAGGTAGAGTAGT
Organism: Schistosoma japonicum; assembly: GCA_025215515.1. Classification (NCBI taxonomy): domain Eukaryota; kingdom Metazoa; phylum Platyhelminthes; class Trematoda; order Strigeidida; family Schistosomatidae; genus Schistosoma; species Schistosoma japonicum. Next base: position 11,985,770 of record CM046066.1, read on the forward strand.
TTTAGTCTCAAGGTGTACGTGAAGACAAAGAATGTATACACCTACGCCATTGTGATCGATTCTGAGCCATGTCACCAAGAGTCTCCAACCACTGGGTACGGCAGTCACGCGGACCCCAACCAGGTAGTCGACATCTACCAATGTGGCTCAGACCAGAAGTTAGTGACTTCAACGACTGATGCCACGTTTTGGTTTGGCCGCCCCTAACCCTTTTCCAACCCACCCCAATACTAGTCATCATTGAGCGACGTGGTAACCGGTGTTCGGACATACGTAACACATGCCCCAACCATCTCAGTCGATGAAGTTTCATAACCTCATCAACAGATTTACCATTATTCCCTAATACCCTTCGTCTAACCTCATTATTAGTTACCCGGAGATCCCAGCAGGTACGAGATATATTTCTAAGACATCTGTGATCAAACGCTAGTAACCTACGAGTGTCTTCTACCCTTAATGGCCATGTTTCACAGCCGTAAAGTAGAACAGGACGAACTGCTGTGCAATATACTCGTCCTTTAGTTGATAGACGAATATCACGCCTACGCCATAGATGACGTAAGTTGGCAAAAGCCAAACGAGCCATTGGAATTCGTGCAGAAATTTTGTCAGACACCAACCCATTAGGGCTGATCAGACTTCCAAGATAAGTGAAGTTATCAACGCATTCAACTTCTTCACTCCCTATCCTTAGTTCAGGGGTTGACGCAGGCCAGTCCTGAAGTAACAATTTACACTTAGAGGGGGAGAAACGCATCCCAAACATCCTGGCATTATTGCTCAGTGCGACCAGAAGACTCTGCATCTTATCAGTGTCTTCACCAAACAGGACTATGTCGTCTGCGTATTCTAAGTCGATGAGTGGACCTCCTGGAAGGAGATCAATCCCAGAAAATTCAGCCGAAGAAAGCGTTACTTCCAGTAGCACGTCTATGATAAAATTAAACAAAAACGGAGATAGTGGGCAGCCTTGACGGACACCACTTGAGGTCGCAAAGTCAGATGACAGTTCGCTATAAGCTCTGACTCGACTGGTAGTGTTCGAGTAAAGAGCCTTCACAAGGTTTATGTACTTCTGAGGTACACCTTTTAATGACAGACACTGCCACAGAACCTCACGGTCAACTGAGTCGAATGCTGCCTTTAAGTCGAGGAAAACCAGTATTTTTATTTGATCGAATACTTCACGGATTGATGTTGACAGAGTACCACTGAAAACCAGGGAGCACTGAACGTTCGTTTCGTTCTAGTGTGGACTTCTTCAGTAGTGTATCAATAAAAATGTTGATGATTACACTCTGTTTAATGATCGCTGTAAATTAATTGATATAAAAATGCATGCATATAAACATTGTTCGCTCCATAATGCCATCTTCCTACAAGTCTAGTCTTTTTGGAGTAGCTGTGGGTTGGGAAGGAACAAGTCGCTTTATCCTAATGAAGTACAAGTATCTAAGATATCGTTTAACATTTAACCGTATCGACTATTGTTAGGGATTCAGTATCCTTAAAAATACAATTGTTTATTTAACCAAGTTGTATTGATTTTTTTTATAAGCTTGATTGTAAACTATGATCACATTTATGTGAGTCAATGTGATACATACTCCCGAGCACATTTGACAGCATTTAATTGTATTATTAAAAGTGTTGATAATTTCAATTTGATGAATAATCACTATGGCTACACGAATATTTTGTATATATACAGATAAGTTGAGTATTTTTATTTCGTTTGCCAGGCTGCCTGTAGAATTAACACATCTACTGACGTTGGATTTCTTCTTCTAGTTAGCAGGGCTGGGGCGCTGTGAAATAGCTTAGTTATTGTGGTGTCGCTGGTCATACGTTCGTTAGCAGGTGTCGAGGTGTCTTCTTAATTCGCAAACCCTTAGCAACTATTGAGGGAATTATATATATCATCCCGCTGTATCGTATCGTGAACCATAGTTAAGTCAATAAGAACCCATGCATTTGTCTCACTTGAAGGCGTCAAATAATATGGAAATTTCATTAAAATCATCATTAATAGTATCTCATAGCTGAATGTAGTTGTCGTTAAGAGTTGTATTACATTAAATTATTTGAGTATATGCATCCATCAGAATTATACTGAATGTTCGTATTTTATTTAGTCACTTATGTGAATATCCATTTTGTGTTCATTCTTTAATAATGGAAATCCCTAAGTAGTTAGTTGTCTGTCTATTATCATTCGAATATCTATTTGTAAGTAGCTTTCTTTTCTTTATGTTACAACTGGATAATATCAGAATATCAGCATACTAGTGACTGACTACAGGATAATTCCTGGATTTCCAGTGAGAAAATATGACCAGTAGGTTGTAACTATAGGCGGGTGTGAGGCAGTTACTCACTGACGTGAATGCATGAGGTCAAACGAATATATCTTGAATTGACTGAAATTGGAAATATCAACCGTAGTATACCGACTAACTTAGTGGTCCGACAGTTAAGTGTTAGTCGCTAAACTTAAAGTTCGTGAGTTCGACTCCCTGATAGGGTCGTGGACGATCACTGATAAGGAACTCCATACTGGAACGAAACATCAGTACCATGTTTTCTGGTTTTCACCTAGTTGTCTAATCCAGGTCAATTCGTGTTATCAAGTTTCAATTTGATGGTTATCGTATGATGAGGCTATCTTCAGAGTTCATTAAATATGTCGTACTTAGTACTTTCAGTAATCTTCCTTCCCATTTAAATTTTTAGTGATCATATTAAAAATTTAATTTTGTTAAGGATGTTAAAAGTCTGGAGGTGTCAGGAACAGTCTGTTATGAATATGTCCAGTGTAATATAGACTAATATTACCAATGACAAGCAAAAAACAGTGAACAGTAGTGCTCCAGATAAAATCATTTATGAAAATAAATAAACCAATATGCGGCATTCATTTGCTAAATTAGTGGTAAAGTGGTTTATATTGTTAGGTTTAACTTTTTGAATATTCAAAATCTTTTGTAGAGGGAAAGCAATGTGGGTACAGACAAATGAGGAAATAATTTTACATTTTAAGTGACTAGCGATATACATCAATTATAAGAAAATGAATAAAGCTTAAACGTAGATAGGTGATGTATAATGTTAGATGATTGTATGCAAACGACAAGAAACTTCATGACTATGTTTCATACAAGCTGGTACTTGTTAGGAGAGCATACCTAGAATCTTTAGGTAACTAGTACTTCCTGTGGGACTGGAACTTGTGTTAACAATGAGCCATTCTGTCTGTAACTGATCTCGTACTTGGCTAAGATTTTTCACTGAGTAGTGCGAAATTAATGTAAACTATTAATGTATATTTGGTTTCGCTAAGTTATCTAAACTGAATTATCTCTGTATTCATCTTACCAACCAGTTATTTAGAGAATGTAGAACATAGAATACAGACTAAGTGAGTTATGTTCGCTTTGAGACCTAAAGATAAACTGAAAACGTTCAATGAATCTTAAAGAAAACGATAGTATGCTTTAGAGAAGAGATCAACAAAAGAAAGTATACTTAAAATTACTATCAATCAATAAGCATTAGTAGGTGATGGTGAATGAATATGATAGAAACTAGACAGAAAATATGTATTTTAGTTGGATTATTCGGTAAGATAATATCAATCAGATCATTGGACAACCGTTTCGTCCTGGCCCGGGACTCTTCAGTAGTGCACACTCACGCCTCCGACAGCGATAGAACCCAAGACCTGCCGGTTTCACGGTGGACAATCACCATTAGACCAGTGAGTCTGCTCCCAGCGGTTGATATTTCTGATACGTCTACGCGACCTCATTCATTGCCATCGGTGAGTAATTGCTTCCTACCCGACACGGTTGAACTCCACTGGTGATCCAGGTGATCAATGGTTGTCTAATTCAGACCAATTCATGATATCAAATTGACATTCAACAGTCTCCACAACATCTAATTAGAAGACAATATTAGTTAAATTAATTATAATCAGTATGATAAGTCGAATTTCTAAAAAGTAAATAAGTTCACAAAGTTACAGGAACAAGATCATGGCTTCAATCATGCAGGAGGTTATCGCTGTGTCACTACCGAGAAATCAATTCCTTACAGATACTATCCTCTAATTGTATATATTCTTTATATGATCATCAAATAATAGAATTTCCGATTCACATAATTCTATTAATAAAATAAGGTAATCACAGGTAAATAATTAGATATTGTGAAACATATTAAAAGCAAATTTACCTGTTTTCGAAATTTACTGCTTTCTGTGAAAAACATTAAAACATACATAATAACTAAGAGGAGCTTGTATCGTCCCACTGATTATTTATAGACTGAAATTGTTTAGCCTCTGTTGATATATAGGCATCCTGAGTGGATTACCTCAATGTAACCACTAATCACAAGTATTGTTTAAGTTGGATTGTGACTGGTAAGCGGAATCCAGGACGCGTGCTTCATCCTGTTTGGGACTCGTCAACAGACCAGTTTCAACCCATGACTAATCGACGGGAAAATTCAAATTCATTCTTATTACATATATGCCCGTTGCACAAGTGTTACTGTTTGGACTCAGTAACCTAGTAGTAAACACAGTGGCGCTTGACACGAAACGAACTGAGTTTGAATCTCAATGTAACCATCAACACTGAGATGTAGGTACATCCAGCTGACGAGTTCTAAGCAGGATGAAACGCGCATTCTGCATTCCGCTTGCCAATCATAATCCAATTTAAAACATAATAACTGATTGAAATAAATAAATAATACACTTATGCCTCTTTTTGCTCTATACACAACAGAATCAATATCTTCCTTTACTCTTTTAACTGGAATAACTACTACACGATGATATGTATTTCTTTTCCCTATACATCTTTACTAAAATTATGAAGGCAGTTAATACACAGTCATTTTTACTTCGATTAACGCAAAACATCGACTAATTCAACTAGGAATTCCTACCTTAATCAGAATACTGTGAATGATTAATCATTAAATTTTATTTCTAACCAATCAGCAACAAATTATTTCCTTGAAATGTATTAAACATGGGACATAATAACATTGAATTTATTAGGTTTTCCACATTCAATCAAATCTGTTTTTCTTACTTTGACATGTCATTTGTTAACCTTTAGGTGCGAAAAAAAGTGTATGTAAATTGTGATGAAAAGAGGTGAGAGAAAAAAAAACTTTGCTAGGGGGAGGGAGGGGAGGAGAGAGAATGCTAAAGTTCTATAGTTACTTTATTAAAAGGGGATGAGAATTTGTTAATGTTTTTGTTTTGTTTACAAAATATGAGATTATAGATTCATTTCCATTTTTCTAGCATTGGCGTAAACAATTAGATTTGTAGGATGAATTTGTATATTCCCATTGATTTGTTATAGACTAAAGCTGGTCAGTCACTGTTGCTATATGTGCATCCTGAGCGGATTGCCTCGATATAGCGAATATTCACAAGTATCATTTAATTTGTATTGTGACTGGCAAGTGGGATCCAGGACGCGCGTTTTGTCCTATCCGCTCAGGATGAACATATAGCAACAGTGACTGACCAGCTTCAGTCTATAACAAATCAATGGGAATATACAAATTCATCGCCAATTGCACAAACGTGACTGTCTGGACTCAGTAGTCTGGTGGTGTACGCCGTGGCGTATGACACGAAACAGACTGAATTTGAATCCCACTGTGAACATCAACATTAGGATGCAGGTACATCCAGCCGATGAGTCCCAAATAGGACGAAACGCGCGTCCTGGATTCCACTTGCCAGTCACAATACAAACTAAATTAGATTTGTAGTTTAGTTTTTGTAGAGTGGAGTGAAGAGTTGTGAGATTAGTGATAGTTGACCAATATTGAAAATAAACTGAATTTCTAATTATTATGATTATTTCAAAGAAATCTCGAACTGGGTTGTGACAGCGTTTTAGTAATGTTTTAGTTTTATGAAAGAATCTTCATATTAATAGCATACTTTCTTAACCGTTCACTATAATCTACAAAAGGCTATTGGAAGTAGTTGGTAGGCAATTCTGCTTTGTCTTGGTCTCGTGCTAGTTGCCACTTACCAACAGGGTAGACTGTCTAGACCTTCCTCGGAACATATTTCCCTGTTTAGTTTAGAATGCATACCAACCAGTGTCATAGACAAATGTGTCGAAATTGGGCAATTTAAGACATCCGAAAGTCTCCCGTAGTTTAGATATATTGAGATTAATTAGTCACTTGATTTTGAGTATTTGGAGGTGTTTTTATTTTTTTTACTACAAATTTCGAAGTTCCAAATGAATAATTAGAAGTCTATTTCACAGTAACAGCTATTCTGCTTAATTTGCTTGAGCAATACTGTTATTTATAGAGAACAATTAAGTACATATGTAAACGTTATCTAATACTTTACTATTCAACTTTTCCATTCTACAGAATTTCAGCTTAATTTGACTGGCATTAATTATCACGTATACTCGGTTTATGTCTTCATCATTCTCATGTGACAGGGATCCTTTATTATTATTATTATTATTATTAAAAAGCACTAAATGGCTCATTCAACAATAAGCCGATACTACTTTTTCGGGGCTGTGGATAGTACTGACATTCAGTATGCATAAGTTTTATTCCATCCGAACTCTTCAGCTGGATATATTTGTGTTCTCATGTTGATAATCACTCTGGGACTAAAACTCAGTACTTATATCCATGAACTATTATTATTTATACGATATTCTGTTTAAAAACAAGTGTCCTAGGATATACTTTCTATATAGAGATTTCGCTGTGATATTATCTGTTTTTTGATGTACGTCGATGCTGTTTCGTATTTTGTTAAAAATATTTTTCAAATCCTTCGTTCAGTACAATTTAGAATTACCAATATCGTTTGCTATATTGTCAGACTGCATAATCAAATTCGAATTCCAAATATGTACATTCTGTCAATGATATCTGACATTTTTCGACATCATAGTAGCCACCTGTAATCATTCCAGATAGAAAGTCAGCAACTGTGAGATCATTTGAACTCTATTTTTAATAGCTTCTCATAAGAACCATGCGAACTAATTTTAAAATTTAGTCCTTAGTAGAGAGTTTTGGATAATGTTGTATTTCGTAGTTTTTAATAGCTGTCTAACTAAAACCAGTTCAATGAAATTAAACAAACACCTTCCTCCACCTTCTCTTATATAAAAGAATATCAATTGCTGAAGAAGAATGTTATCTAACATGTTGAGTAATGAATGACTAAATATGTCTATCATCCAACATTATTATCATAGTTTATAATTGATAAGGAAATAAATTGTATTCATCTAAATGGGTTCGATTCCTCGATGGGGTCGTGGATGTGCACTACTGAAGAGTCTCATACCAGGACCAAACAACTGTACAGTACTTCCAGGTAATCAATGATTGTCTGATTCAGATCAATTCGTGATATTAGGATTAAATATATTTCAATTGATAGGATATAAAGTGTTGTCATACTGTTAATCAAGTGAGAACTATTCACTGACATATGAATATACTTGAGTATTGATAGTTTATTATAAATTGTGTAGTAATCAGAGAGATATATATTGATAGACAGTTGATTATTTAATTATTAGTATTCTTTTTGCAAAGTGAGATTTTCATTTATTGGTGATAAGAGATACAAATCAATGGGAACTATGCCATTTGTGGTGTACTCTAAGATTATGTAAGCGATTTTGTCCAGATAACTCATCGAAGAAAAAACACATCACACTAATATTATTTACATTCATGCGTAATTAGATAGATTTGTCGGGAGTCTCTAGTATATATTTAGATTATGCCTAGCAACGTGTGCCTCTATCTCAGTGTTGGGATTCTAACCCACTATACACTGATAACCACAATCTAAACATTATAAAGCTTGTAACGAAATGATATTCACTTCAGATAGGCATATAGTAACAGAAAGGGGTCAGTTAAGGTAACTAATATCAAAAATGAGAAATTACAAGCGATTAGTATCAACTTCATGCTTATGAAACAAGCTAGTGGTTTCTTGATTCAGTAGTTTAGTTGATAATGTGTTGGCATTTGAATCGATATCTGCTTATTTCACACCTCAATGTGAATACCTATAATTGAATTCAGGTATATCCACTTAACGAGTTCCAAACAAGATGAAATGAGCATATCCTAGATTCGACTGATAGCCTGAATCTAACTTAAATAAAAATTGTTTCGTTATTATTATTATCATCATCATTTTGAAAAGAGTCTTGGTTATTAATTGGTTGACATAAGCTGCTGAACAAGTGAAGATTATATACCATAAGATAGTTACTTCATTCTAGTTTGAAAGTTTTCATGACCAACGACTCACAGGTATTTTCAAAAGAGCAAGAACAAATATTTGTGCGGAATGAAATGGTTTCATTTTACTTCGTTGATTTATTATCAGCTGCATACAACTTAGAATAATATTTTACAAATTTAATATTTTAAACAAAGTTTAACATACTCATGAGAATGTTTGGACTTAGTCGAAATCAAAAATTATGTAAACATGTTAGATATATAAAGGTAACCAATATGTTGGATAGAATGTTGCAAAAGCATATAACCGATGCGAAAGAAAGTACCAGAAAACAAAGTAGTAATCGGCGTTTAAATGATTACACAATAAGAAAATTAAGAGACGGTTGGAAACACTTGAGGATGATGTGAATTAACCTCAGTTCTTAAACTGAAAATGTGATACGATGACATAATGATCATGACATAATCAATCCTCTACGGGGTCGTGGATGTGAACTGATGAAGAGTCCCATATTAGGATGAAACAGCTGTACACTACTTCCAGGTGATCAATGGTTGTCTAATTTAGACTAGTTCATTATATCAAATTGACAGCCAACAATCTCCATAATACCTAGTTACAATCAAATAAATTAGACTTGACAATCTAAGAACGGTGATGTAACGAAATAGTTAAATCTCATCTGATGAGAAAATATATTGACGTAATAAATCAAATTCGGAGAAAGGATAATACCAATGATATAGTAACATAAAAGTTATGTTACCAAGGTAAAAAAAAGGCTTATAACTGTTTGTTTTTGGTCACATGAGTTTGGTTTCATTCGTTTAATAACAATAGTTTCAGGATATTTTAGAAGATTTGAAGAGTTTTGTCTATTGAACACTTTGAAGGATTTAGTGTTATTAATTTGGTGTCCTGTGTCAATCAGATGTTTAGCGATTGTGCTGTTAAATGTTTGAATCCTTAGAATCGTAGATTTTTGTGAACATGTTCCATAAAACGTCTGAACGTTCTCATGTGTATTTTACACTTTGTTTCGAATATTAATTTTGTAAAAGATTATTCCAGGTTGTATGAAGCAGCCGATGAGAAACCGATGTTGTAGAATGAACTCATTTTATTCTGTACAAATAGTTGTCCTTGCTCTTTTGTAAATAATGAAGGGAACAATATACATGAAAAAAACAAACAGATATTTCATGAGAGGGAATCTAATATATTCATGCTACATAAAGTAGCGTAGTTTCTCTAAATTACTGAGTCGAAACCGAAAAGACAATAATTTTTCACAGTGTGAGACATCAGAAATTGATCTGAAAGTTAGTCACATACAGTCTGTTCAAGTGTTTAGATCACTTATTATCCAATGAGGCGAATAATTATTGCATGTATTTTCTCATACTTTAGTTCCGAAAGGCTTAGAAATTATTACTTTACTAAAAACTGGGAAAATCAAACTGTAACGCATCACTTGTTGGGATTTTTCTCTCCTTATTTATCATTTTGAAAGACATGTGACAAATGCATTGGAATTTATGCATCTTATATTTGTGAAGGATGAGAAACAAACAACTGTATCTCTTGAATTGGTGCAAACTTTCAAAAATGACGGTGGATGGCAGAGACCAACTGTTACAAACATTAATAAAATTTAGTTTTATGAATAACAATTTAAATGCACGTTAAGAAGCAAATTTGGTAAAAAATGAAAGGAAGTGACGAAATGTTTGTTTCCAGTCGGTTTTTCATCACTGCTCTGGATCAGTAACTGTGTTGTATAGAATGTTGAATTTGAACTTTCAATCAAGAAGGGACTTAAGTTGGACAACAGCTGAAAATCATGAAAAACTGGACAGCTATTTTATCATATTATGGGACTTCTGAACAGAGTGCAATCACAACCCTTCTACGTAATCGACAGCAGCACTTTAAAGTTCCTCGGTAAACGTTTAGCTGTTATAACAAAGAGCTAGTTGACATTTCTATCTCCAAGAATGACCTGATTCAGTGCTGTTGATGGGTGACTGCCTCATTCTCGATATCGTTGAATTCAAGTTGTGAAATCTCACAAAGACTGCAGGAATAACGTTCTGTAATTGATCGTGAATGCATACTGTTGGGGCGTTCCAAACTGAGACGAATGAGATGTTTAGTTCTACTTGATTTTCAATGGTTGCTCGACTCATGTCGATTCTTGATATCAAGTTATCCCACATAAACGTTTTGCGTTAGATATTTATATAAATGAAGTGTTCGTGTGTTGGATAATAATATTGCAAATTCAGACGCGATTATGAAAATGATTATGAATGTTTAATGAAGCAACTACATATAACGTGGTTAGACTGATTCGTGTTCACATGTACTAACGAATAAATAGAAGAATTGGTGTAGGTGATAAGGGGATTGAATATTTTACTAGGACGTCACATGACAACTACTGAGGAGAAGAGTGTGACAATTACATAAAAGCTAAAGCAAAAGAGAAAATACGAAACTTTTGGTTATAGAAAAAGAGATAGTAGTAAGATGGCTTTTAGCTCACTCCATTATCGACTATGAATGTGGCCAAGGTGATGGGGGTGGTTGTGAAGAATTATTTTGATTGCATAAACTTAGTTTATCAAGATGAATGCTTCTTCTGTGTGTAATATAGATTAAGTAAGCGCTGTGGTAAAATAATTGGGATGTGATGGGTTAACTGGAAAGCGTTGCTCTGTGTTCATTTCCTATTAAATGACTAAGTATGGAACTCCTAACCGTCTCTAATTGTTTCTTTTCCGGCCAAGCAGGATGCTCTGAAATTCACTGAGTGACTTGTCTGATTGTACATCGTATGCGACTACCTACACATGAGCAATTACAATAATAAATGCACATCGATGAGGCTAATGAAGAAAGTTTATTTTTATTTCCAATTATAACTAAAGGTCGACTGTAGAATAGGCAGTACAACTTGGACACAGCAAACGATTTTTATGGAGACTTGTTTTTTCTTCTTGTCAGTATGTGATTAGCGTCATCATATTATGAACGGAAGCTTTAGCATTATTATCTTTTTTAGGAACTGTCATAATTCACGATTTGTTGTGGTGTGCGATATATGTATTAATGAATTTCATAGGACATGCTTAAGAATTCAGACAGCTGTGGATGTTGTTTAGCTCATCCTAATTGTTTCATTCGAATAGATAAATCTGAAACAATACGCCATAATCTGTATTTGATTTTAAAATAGACAGCCTATCATTAGTTTTAAGTTGTCTTAAAGCTTCTTTGTTTCTTTGTTAGTATGACTACTGTTTAGATACCTAAAGTGTCTTTCGAGTAATGTAGATTTAAATCTTTCAAAATCATCTTTCGACAAGGTTACTCAACTTTTCATTTGACTGTTCAGGTTTTCAAATGAATTTGAACATCCATTTTGTTGATTGTCTTTTTTTAATATCACAGAATTTAAGGCCAAAAGATAAGACTTCTAATCCAACATGTTTAGCATAACAGTTAAGAAACTGTTCACATAGTTACCTGAGTTAGTTGGCGATTTCATTTAAGGAAATTATCGAAATGTTACACAACAGTTGTTGAGAATTCTATACTACAACAAAATTTATAATTGTATTTAGATGCTGTAAAGATTGATGGATTTTAATTTGATATCATGAGTTGGCCTGGGTTAGACAACCACTGAAAACCAGAAAACACTATTTTGTACAAGCATAGGTTTTTTTAGATATGTGCATTCACGACCGCGCCAAGAAATTGAGAACACAACCTGTAGGCTTTGTGGAGAATGATTAACCACAAGATCACTGGACCGACTGTCATCCGATAGTTGATATTCCTAAGTCAATTAGAGATATATTTGACCAGTCTTATCCATTGTTATCACAATCGACATGATTGAACTTCATTGGTTACTCTGATATATCGCTAATTAACTGAGTTAGAAGCATCAGCCGTTGGATACTGGTTCAGTAGTCCATCTATTAAACGTTCGTCGTGAAGTCTAAACGGTTCTGGGCTCAATATTATAGTGTGCTTATGAATGCTCTCGATTATCTAATGTTTCCTAGTTACCAACTGTTACTAACTCAGGTTAATTACTGATATCAAATTAAATTAATTAGAATGAACCTGTACCTTCTCGTTAATTTGTTATGGACTGCAACTAGTCACTCTCTGTTGCTATATGTGCATCCTGAACGAATTACCTCAATGTAGCTACTGATCACAAGTTCGGATTGTGCATGGCAAGAGGAATTCAGGATGCACATTTCGTCCTATTTTTGACTCATCTGCTGGATGTACCTGCATCCCAATATTGGTGTTCACAGTGGGATTCGAGCTCAGTCCATCTTATGAGAAATGCTGCTTCGTTCACTAGTGGACTACTGAATCCACAAATTCATACTTGTGCTACGAGCAAAACATGCTCCCTGGATTCTGTCTGTCAGTCACAATCTAACTTAAATAATATCAAATTCAAGTTTATAATAATAGAGTCATGATTATTATTATTATTATTATTATTATTATTATTATTATTATTATTATTATTATTATTATTTATAGACAACTTATTTCCATTACTGAAACCAATCGAGTCAATTCATATCCATTGTTAACACTTCAACACAATCAATTTAGTATATGTAATAGATGAAAACAAAATCAATTTTATTGTTTGTCTATCATTCTCTAAATGTGTCTGTTTCTACCTCTACCCACCTCTACCCTTCCTTATCCACCTCCTCCTCCTCCTCCTCCCACTTCTACTCCTCCACCTCCACCACCTCCTTCTTATGAAAGAATTAAAAGTTATTATGATGAAATTTTTATTTGATAAAAAAAAGAAGACAGAAACAAATCAAGTAATGATGATTCATCTATTTAATGTTGACATTTTTATTTATTAGAAACAAATAATTTTTCTTTTTTTCTTTTTTAGATAAAATTTGATTTTGTTTTTTGCCAACTTTTGTTTTTCGTATCCCTTTTTTATTCTTTTTAATGTCAAATGTTTGTTTATTACAATTTAGTTTTAGTTGAATTCGATATTGGCATCATTCTGTTTATTAGTTGTTATTGTTGTTGTTGTTCTTTTTTTTGATTATACAATTGAATAAGTTGGATTGTGATTAGCAAGTGGAATTCATGAGGTGTATTTCATCTAATTTAGGACCCATCAGCTGAATGTGCCTACATTTAAATGTTGATGTTCATACTGAGATTCAAAGTCAGATCGTTTCCTGTCAGATGCTACAGCTTTTTTTTGAAATAATAATAATGTCTATATTCAATAGTATGTTTAGTACAGTATGAATTTTCAGCATACAGTGTCTCAACAAGTTACTCTTTTATCGGGTACACGTCTTTTCACTGCCATATTTAGCTAGAAGATGTCGACGTAAACGACCAATTAGCCACCTACAATCTTTTTTTAGAATCATAATCAGGTGCAGTCTTTTGTACAGCAACATTTGTCAAATGTGTGTAATGATCATCAATAGAATCAAATGAAAATCGTGTATTAGAGAAGCAAGCAAATCCATTTGTGTAAACCCACACTTTCATTGAATTGAATAAAACATAGACACGTAAATCAAATTTACTTTGTACATAATATGGATTAGTTATATGCCGTGAGATAACATAGGTTTCAAGGTAGTTCTCGATTCACTGAATCATCAATAATTTGTTGATCCCATTTCATTCCAGGTATGCATCCATGCTGAGATATCCTTTAATTTACGGAATAGAAATATGTCTTTACCCTGTGATTTAGCAACAGGTTTTATTATCCATACATGTTGCCAGCCATCATGATGTTTTCGTTTAGATCTAACTGAATGACTCATGATAGGTAGTAAACTTTTTATAAAGAGAGTACACAATGCGATTTTGGGACATGAATGGGCAATTAAAACAAAACAGAAAGTGAAAAGTAACCTGTTGAGATTTTAGTAGCCCAAAATTTCAAGTAGGCCACCACTAGGCTACTATTTTATTGCTATATCGAGGCAATTCGCTAAGGCTGTACGTATAACAACAGAGACTTATCAGTTTCAGTCCATAACAAATCAACGAGACTTAACAAATTCATTCAAACAATACAATTGAATAGTTAAATAATTTTATCCTCATGTTGATCATCAAATAAATAGAAATGAGGACATGAACATGTACAAGCCTTGATATTATCTGTCTTTGCATACGTGTTAGTCTCACTATTTTAGTTTAGAATTAATGAATTAGTATTAACATTGTTCCTTGCTTACCACTCCCTCCAACTACATATACACTTAACCTCATCCAGATCAATCAATAATTAATCTACCCTTCGTTTTATGTAGTAACAATCAATCAATCAATCAATCGACTGACTGACTGATCGATAGGTCGTCTATAATATGTATGAACTAATAATCAGACAGAATGAATGAAGGATACAATTTCTATTCAGAATACACGGAATGAATCAATATTACTTCAAAGATAAACAACATTAACAATTTATTGGAGAGAAGGTAGAAGAAGAAGAAGAAGAAGAAGGTGGGGTGAAACTTTCAGTCTTAATCTTATGACTAATATTCTATTATTGTTTTGAATTACTCAAATAACAACAACAACAACAACAATAAAATCTATTTACTGATTGACTATTGATGACAGTTTGAATGACGGAAGAATAAATTAGAAACATCAGTAATAATAATAATAATAATAATAATAATAATAATAATAGTAATAATCATAAATAACTTTGAATATTGTTTTGAATATATTTTTATGTTTTGTTTTGATAAATAGAAGTTAATACAAACAGAATGAAATTGTGAATTTATTTATTCAATTTAAAGGAAAAGATAATGTAAGTGAAGTGGTATCTTTTAGGTGGTTGAGTGTAATAAGTAGCCTATGGATACTTTAGGGGGGGGGGGGTTGAAAGTTATCTTAGTCTTGTATAATTTTGTTTTATTATTGATGATACATTATGATCTATCATATAATCTATATAGTTTTACGCTTTCAAATACATAACGTAAAATGCAGTGTTGTTGTTAAATATACTTTGTCTAATTACCTACTTTGTTATATCGTGTATGGATTTTGAATTTACATGACCACTGGCTTTCCCTCCTCCCTTCAGTTTGCAAGTCTATGATTGATATACCATATTAACATTTTATAACTCTTTGTTCCTTACTGTATTTAGCATGTTCGTGATTGATTCTATCATGTAACTTATGTCTTTTATGGTCCATTAGAATAGATCCTTTTTGTGTAGCTGCTTATTTACATTGGTTGTACTCTCCAGTTGTATTTAAACCCTTATTATTACATTCGAGTCTTTTAGATTCTTTGTTTTTGATGAAATTTTTTTGAATTGAAGGGCCATAACTGAAGATATTAAATATTGTACCACATTCATATTAAGAGGGCATTTTTTACATTTTGAACTCATTGTTATTATTTCGCCTTTGGATTTAGTTAAATAAACATCAACTTTCTATTCTTATATTATTAATCCACTAATGACTTCCAAATGGCCCAGTTGGTGCAGAACATACTGATTAGTATTCAACTGCACTTTCCAATCTTCTGATCTGATCAAAAGAACAAAGATTCCATGCCATCCAATAAACATCTGCATATTAAGTTACTAAGTAGTGCGAATTAATTTTATTAGTTCGCTTATAGTAGATTCATGGTCATACCAGGTTGACAGTTGCACTAGAACATTTCAACATTGATCAAAGTATCCCGTTAGTCGGGATGTGCCATCAAGTCGCTTCTGTGGTCCTGATGGAACTAATCCATCACAAGGGAATTAAACTTGAATCAACCAATGTCTTCGTGACATACATTATTATTACTAATAGGCTGTAAGATTGAGATACTCCAATTAATCCCTGAGTAGTAAATATATTCTATGGTGCTTTTTAACAATTTCATTATCAATCTGTGATTAAGAGTGGAAGAATCCTCATTCTTTTGTTACTACGTTAAATGGTCATTTGTTATTAATAAGTACTATAATTACAGAAACAGCATATATCCAGGCGTGTTCAGCTATGCTAATACAATCTCAGAAAGTAGATACATTTATTAAACCACTAATTCGTTTTGTATCTCAAGGAACCATTTTATTTACACATTAGCATTAGTACACAAGCTAATAATTCAAATTTACTTGACCGAATTTAAATTTTAAGGAAGATACAAAGTAAAGAAACGTTCGACAATCATGTTCAGTGGTTTAGAATGTTGATTTTCAGCAAAACCATTGCTTATTAATACTTATATTTCTCATGTAAATGTATCTAGAGATTTGAAAACAATCAAAATTTTTGCATCCTAAGTGATGTTTTAAAAACATTATTAAGAAATTCTCTAAATGAACTTGGTGTCATTTCATAATTCCTACAAGACATCCATTTATTATGAATGAGTGCTATTGAGTTTCACCATTTTAAATAATCTGATACTCACTTGTTATTGTTGATTTATTGTTCTAGTTACTTATGAGTAGTTAAATTTAATTTTGAAAATACTCCAATGTCTTAACTATTTAGCTTGAATCAATATCTATTATGAGTTCTTTGTTCCTATAGATACTAGAGGCTGTTTTCTAGGACTATGTTAAGATGAGGTGGTCAGAGGAAGTAAACGACATCGGATAAGAAGTATTTACAATCTCAAAGAATGAGATGACTCGATATGGTTAATTAACTGGAGTCAGAACTGTAAACTACTTGACACCAACACAACTATTTACAGCTTAAGCTCTTTCCACGAAGTTTTCAGCCTATTAAATTTGATCCTAAATGTGATTAGTGAGGTGTAGCAGAAATAAGTGCATGTTTCATTTCTAAGGAAAAAGTAGTAATTATCAAACAAACTATTTTCCATGCATAAACATTAAATTGTTGTTGGAACAAGTCGGTAATGTTTATTCCTCATATTGATAAAAAGGCCGAAACACCTTTGCACTTTCGCTGCAGTTTATCTTTTGAATTCGCATGTGCCAGTCGTTACAATAATAAACACTTCTAGTTACGCTTCTTTCTAAATTTTTATATACCTTGACTATTGTCTTATCAGTGCTAGTCATTTGAGTAACGTAACGTATAATTGTTGGAATACATTATTCGAACCACTCAGTCGAATCATATTTGTCACTTTTTAAACACGTTTCCACTCTCAAAGCACTTAGAAAGCACATTGGTGAGGAGTTCCATGTTAGGACGCAGCAGCCGTTCCTGACTTTCAGTGGTTGTCTTACTAAGATAATTTTGTGGTGTTCAGCTTCAGACACTCTAGCAGTGTATGAATATTAAGTACAATTTCCATTAAATTGTACACCCAATAATAAAACCGAATTATTTAAAAACAGCTAGTGTGATCAGTTGATGATTTACCGACAAAATAATATTACACTATACACTAATTTTGTTATTCACTCATCACAATTTTCATTTGATATTTGCTATTTTATTCGCTATTAAACAAAAATACGAACCACAGATACCTTTCATAACTTGTAGTTATTCACTTCTGGTCAATGGTTAACACATATGTTACACATACTCAACAGGATAGTATAACTGCCCTATTTGGGTTTTGGCTTAATTCAAACATAGTTTTTTATCTGATTGATGCTGTGTCTTCCTAATCACAGAAGTTTGTAACTTAGGAAATAAAAACTACAACAAATATAGTAAAATTGATAGAAAGTGCAGAAAAAACAGTTGTTTTCCTACTGAAGTGCAACCTGCATATGATCAAGTAACGTTTGTCGTATAACCAGGTCAACTTCTAACGATTCATCCCAATCTTACGAATGACAATAAATCAGAAGGCAATGAAGGATGAAGGAGAAATTATATTTGATCGTAAGTAGAGCGTCTAAGGGATAGCAACGTCTAGGTTGGCTAACTAGAGACAGATGCTTCCCACATTGTGTTGTGTCATTATTTGGTGACGATGCGTGACCGAGAGCTCTCAACTAGTTGTGTCCGCTAAAACAACCATGGTCAACATCAATGTCGAGAGCCTATGCAACTATTTATTTAGAGGATTATTTAACGCTACACTACCTTCAGATCTCAAGTTAGCTCTTTGGAAAACTAACGCGCTAGAGCACTTTAACCCTAGTTGTAAAGTGTGGAAACAGCCTACTAGTGTACATTTTAGTAGTGAGGGCGTGGATAAGCGTTTACGAATGTCGCTGTTAGAAGAATGCTTAAATGCGAAGTACTATATTCTAAGAACCACATACTTCGTTATTTCATTGACTAACATCGATCAAGGCACAAACAGTGATTAGTGCGCATTAATCATTATAATGAAGAGTGTGTGGAATATTTATTAATGTAACAATTATCAAACATGTAGTCGAAAGTTGAAAAAAATGTTACAAGTATAATGAAAGTGTTCAATATATATATATATATATATATATATATATATATATATATATACAATGCAACATGCTTCATTGAGTCTAAATATAATGTAACATGCATTTGAAGATAATAGGGAATAAAGGATAATGTAATTATGTAGATGAAAGACATTGTTTGCAAATGATGTATCTTTTCTTACCGAAATGTATATATAAATACGTACTTTCACAAAGAGCAGCACTTCAATATAGGTCAATATAAAATACAAAATTATACACTTAATATATAAAGGGGAAAATTGACTCAACAAGTGAAAGTGTCTACTAGGTGTTTAGGTCAATGTACATGTATGCTAGAGCATGTGACTCATGTTGCTAAGGGACATTTTCTGTGATGCTTCAGAATGGTATGTGGTTATAGTCATGGATATTCGCAGTAGAGCGTATAGTCGGTACATCACACATAGCTACTATGTTGTCATTGTCAACAAATGTTGGTTTTAATCAACCAGTGCTGATGGTTATCATGGAAAAAGTTCATCCGGTTGCAGCCAAAATGACAATCCCTAACGTGTAAACTGGATCTTGATTCACTATACTTTCGTCATGATACATGACCGACAGTTCTCAGCCTCTAATATTAAGTATAATCAGAATAGGCCAGCAGGAATGTCAGATACTCGCATAACTACACGTTTTGAAGATTGAAACATTACCAGAGATTCCACTGATAGCGTACGATTGTGGTGATCAAAACCGCATCAAGTAACCATTCACGTCCATCCTTGGGAAATGGAATTCATTAGTCCTACATCCTTGCAGATCTACGAGCCCTATATAACCTATTTCGCAAGTAGTTTTTAGATCTATCCGTAGATGCAACGCTATTATAGGCTCAGTGAGCACTAGATACCCCCCCCCAGCAACATTATTTTACTTCAAACCATAGATCGCGGCAACAAATCAGACTCTGACAGTTTCCGCCAACTCAACATGAAATAGCCTTGTTGTCTCTGAAACGCTAGTTCTGTTGTTACTGCATGCTTAGCAAAGAATCAATGTAGCATTGAGGCGATTTGTAGTGTATGGAGGTGAAAATACTGTTAAATATATGATCTAACTAATCTCTCATGTAATATCACTATGCAACTTTCTGATAACTGCGATATAAGACCTTTTTTATATCATACGTTTTTGAGTTGGGTTCGTTACGAGTTGTCACAGTGCTAGTGATGACAATCGTCGATATTGAAAGCTGACTGTGGTTATATCCCTACATTGTATCACTAATGTCGAAACGTTAAGACTAGAGACCACATTAAGACTCGGTCGATATAATTCGACTAAAACTGCTAATGACTTGACAAACATCCAATCTGTAACTGTATAGTGATCAATCAGTTGATGCTAACTCGTCGCGAAGATATTGGATATTGGGCTGATGGTCAAGGCTTTTATTCCGCGCAACTTTCCAGTTTCTCGTAGAGTAAGACATGAAAAAGTAGAGTTAACTGTCGATTTTTAGTGTATCAGAGACTATTAGTCACATTTAGAGTATATAATAAGACAATTTATTAGTTTTGATGGAAGATTTCGGTTTTACTATGTCTGAGAGTAGAATATTGGAGGTTTCAATATATATATATATATATATATATATATATATATATACATATATATTGCAAAACTTGAGTATTTCACATAAAACCTATCACGATAGGTATTGGAAATATAATACTGGACTTATCGGAGCGTCAGAGACTGGATCCTTGGATATATGAATATAAGTAAAGGTATACTCATGGCTTAATTGCGAACTGTGGTCTTCAGACATGTGTAATGCACGTATAGCGAATCAAACACTGAAACTCTGTGTTATTGAAGCACCTAAGTATCTAAGTGAATTAGTTTGTGCGGTTTATGGATGTTTTGAAATTTTTTGAGGCAAGTTTTTAGTTTACATAAAGTGTCTAATGCCGAGGATTTGAAGATCTGTTAATAGCTTATTACCTGCTCGAACCAACTTAAGTGTGTTGACTTCTTATATAAATTAGTTTGTTGTTGCTTAGATGGAGTATTCAACGTGAGGATCCTACATGCAAAGACTGTAGAGTTTGAAGCATATCTTCAAGACGTTTGCATGCTTTGCGAAGTGAACATATTAATCGTAGTCCGTTAGCTACCGCTGCATTGCAGTGTGTAGTGGTTTTATATTAGTGGTTTAAAGTCACTACTTGGTTCATTATTTTTCCTACTTGTAGAGGATAGTCTTTCTTATAGGCATTTCAGCGGTTATTGCTTTTGCCGATTTGCATAATACTGTTTCTGGAGATGATCTCTCACTACTAACTTTGGGACTATGTAACTAGTTCATTTAAGTCATGATGGAGATAAAGCCAGTAAAAACCTTTACGTTGTCGACAGTGTCAAGGATTTTCGTAATTGTGGCGACTCACTAACATGAAGCGGGATTAAAAGAAAACCTGAGATAACATCTTACTGAATGCAACTTAATAAGTCATCCATCTGGATGGCATGCCGTTCACTTATGCTCTTTATCTTTGCTCATGTAAGAAGTTCCTTATTCGATTTTGGATCGACCATGTTATCTTAGAGTTTTAGTCTGCATTCGACACTTTGTTGAAGTCAATGAATATTAAACCTACACCCAATCTACTATCTATATCTTCTGTCCAGTTCTCTACCACGGTTAGTAAGTTACAGATCCTTATATTGCTCTGTAGCTAACAAGTCTCGTAATTCTGTGCGACTAGGTTAGTTTATCCCGGGTTGCTTTTTCTAATATTTTAGTTAGATACCAACTGGTTATTTCCCATACGACTGACTAGTAATTGTATCCTTACCATCTTTTGAAAGTTGGGTTCGAATATGTTAAATAACTCTGTAAATGGTTCTGAAGTGATGTCCGCGAAGGATGGCAGCAGACAAAAGCATAATCCAGCAGTTATTTGTTTGGCTGTCGGTTACTGAGTCAATGGGAGACTCTTTCCTTTGTGACAAAAACTGGTTCTGTAGTCATGGTTCAGTTGTTTAGGTGTAAGATGTATCAATAATAGTGTTCATTGAATCGAAACACAAGTAAAGTGATATGATGATACATCAGCTTCGATCAAGTCTACGTCAGTTAGCATAACGGAGGTTACTTTTATCGGTAACGGCAGAATCTCATTGTTTCGCTTTATTCTTCTTAGTGTGAAAAATAACAGTAGATTAGGGTAGATAAAAGCATCATGTTTCAGCTACCTTGGCAGTACGTGATTTATTGATTATTACTTACTAATATTCTTAACCTTACGGCACTCAAATTTAGAAGTATCATAACCCGTCATGATGTACACGTCTTAAACATGTTTTCCGCTTTGTAGTAGCCTTCGAATATTCTTATTGATCCATGGAAGAACTGTTCGATAACTTACATAGTCGATCATGAGATGAAAGAGATACCTGTCTTCTCTAATATGACCATAAAATTACTCCATGCCTCTCCAACCAAATGACTTGTAGTGATCAACCATTTTGTTGACACTGCCCGATCTCTGACTGACCTAAATATCTGCCTGCCAGATATTTCGGTAGATGGGAACAGATTCATATGCACTATCATTTCGTAAACCCGAGGTACAAACAGTGTAATTATTGTTAGCCAGCGGTGGATAGTTGGAAATTCATGGTATCGTCATGGTGTGTAAAAATATTATCCAACTTTGATTGTTCGTAGTTTAAATCAAGACATCTCGGTTTTGTGATACTACTAGGGCACACTAAGCGTAGTCAACAGCGGAGTTGTGAGGTGCCTCATTGATATTTATGAAATCTCCAACAGTAAAGCACCTACTAGCCTTGGTATACTTACAGATATGGTTTGCAATAAAATTATCCTTCAAACTGCTAGGACTACGGTAAACCTCTCAAATAATCATTTAATTATGCTTTGACCTGTGATTACAGCTAGCTGCGTCATTTGTGTCACCTTCATGTGCTTATGATAGCTACTGTCGGCTACCATCAAACATATATTCCAAAGGAGATTATTCCAACCAAGGTACTCAGAAACTAAGTAAACATACGTTTAAGAAACATTCATCTGTTTTAAAATTGTCGTTATCTTGATGATTAGCTAATTAGAAAAAATAGTCTAGGGATTTTAGTCGTTGATGAGGTCAGTTGGAATACTCACCGGATCTTACATTTTAATATCGTTTTTTGAGTTGCTAGTGTGTTACTGAATTCTTTCAAAATTAGTGATGAGCTCTTAAATAGATCATTTCGGTAGAGCACACGTAAGTTATGCCTTTGAAATTTCCAGCGTTCTATATGTGGTCAGATTCCACTTGTTCATCATAAGCTCAAGTGTGATATATAGTGAGGTTAAAATAGATTTTTTAAAGTTTATTGCTGTAAATAAGTGGTCGTTAAGTTTATGAGACAAAGTTCCTTACTTTTAATGCAGTGTTTTGCAATAGATAGGTGGTGAATAAATGGTTCTAACTTTGTAACCACTGAAAATGTGATTCGACAAATTTTAGTTGCGCTAAATGGATTGGAGTTGTTTAACAGGAAGTAGTTTACGCCTGCAAAGAACTGCTTTTTTTGCGTTTATCGAGTCACAAAACGTTTATGCATCTTAAATATGTGCATAGGCAGTTTAGCATGTTAAACTTATTTCGACTTTGAAAGTTATATTGCGTCCTAGTTAGATTTTGACTCGTTAATGTTTTTGCTTTGTTGTTATTGACATGGGAGCTCCTGGAGAATATTAATGATTCAATGCTGATAAGGACTCTGTTACCAACGAGGAATGCAGCATCGATCTATGTTTACTCGTCTTTGTTTAAGTTTATTCTGGTACTCACCTTTGATCTTATTCTGTTAATTGTGGTGTCATACTATGCGGAAATGACTGCCACCACCAACTTTCGTCGACTTAGGTAGTTGGGAGATAAGTTGTGTATGCCTGATCTCCATCTGCCTCATCGCACTATGCTAGCTGAGCTAGGAGTAGGATGAAAGAAAGGTAGTGACGGACAAACCAAAACATGGCATCAGTCCATAAAGTTTTTGACTGTTGATCTAAACCATGTTGGTAGATATAGGTTTCCTGGTTGGGACCCGCGTGATAGTCGTGATCAGTGGTTGTAGACACTGAGTGATATGGCTCCAAATCGGTCACTGGCGCGACTGTATTCACTCTTTGTGTCCTGCCAGATCCTAAGCTCAATTATTTCTTCGTACTTTTATTTGCTTTAATCCTTTCTGTTTAATTATTTTGTTTTATCAATTTTGTGAATTTAATCTCGTCGTGCCAATATGACACAGCAACTTGCGTATGCGCAGAAGCGTTGGGTTCTGCGCTGCAAATAAATGAATAAATGAAACAGTAAACGAAAGTACTTGAAGTCGGAAGTTATGAACTAAAATGAAAAAAATTACCTTCTGGTTAATAGGTTCTTATTTGATTAGGCCTTAAAGGTGAATGTTGCTAAATAGTTTTACGATAAGTTATCAAGATTAGATGCATTTAGAATTTTACACATGATCATATTCTCTGGAATAAGCTTTGTGAAATAGGAGTGTTGGTGGTCAGTGTAACCGTCAGTATATAGTTTGTTTTTGAACTAGATATAAGCTTGTAGTTATTTTGAAATGGCCAACTGCTGCGTAGGTAGTTGTATATTATTCTATACGGAGAGCTGCCTCCTGATTTACTCTTTACTTGTATATCCAAGACAAGCAGGACTTGTATTGAATTAGTTTAGCAACTTGTATCAATTTGCATTATACTTCTTGGCTAGTGAACACTATTTACTTAAAAGAAAAGTGTTCAGGAGGGGCTCTAAGTAATAAAGCAGCTTAAACGTCTACGTACATGTTTTTTTTAATGGTAAGAATTACATTCTGGTCAGGGAATGTAATAAATTGTTTGAAGAAGTATGGAAACTAACAGTGTTTCGTCAATTACGAATGATCATCGTCCTACCTATCATCGAATACAAGTACTCTACCTATTTCGTCTTAAATTCTATTTTCTGTTATATTGTGCAGATTATCTAAAACCAGAGTAAAATTGACTAGCAATAAGTAGGCAAGGAAGGACTTTGTGATGCTTATTAAGTTATAATGGGAGTCTGTAAAATAAATCCGTAAGGAAAAATATTCTTTTCTAAGCTACTCACTTTTAAAAATTGTAGCTCTCGATCTGTATTAGAAAACATTTTATGGTAATGCTTCAGTTATTTCCTTCATGTTGTCCATAAATAAAACATTGGTTACGTGGTAAGCTGAGTGTTTTCAGATAGTAGACAGGAAATCCTGTTTAACCTAGGATTCATACTAGTTGGCACTCATTGGCTTAGCGTACTCGCGATCTCGGGTGAACCTATGCATCCCGTTGGATTCAAATCTAGAGTCACTCAACTTTATAGTCGGACGTCACCACTTATTTAGAGTGTGATCCTTTCGTATAGATTTTATTTCTGTTATTCTACTGGTGTTTTATTGTAACTTGTAGATTTTTTACTTGATTTCTTGTATTTTCTTGTTTTTTCGCCTCTAAGTAATATTTGGCCTAAGAGATATAATTATACGTAAAGGATATTTTTGAACAAGAAGAGTATTGGAATTAACGTGTTAATCAATTGGTTTTCAACATTTCGGGATCATGTTATTTGATTCCCTCAACCAGTATTCAAGTTATCTTTTGAAACGTACATTATTCTCAAAGTCAGGAGTAAATTACACTAAACATAACGCGTTTACTCACAATGCGTTCAAAAGACGTACATTATTATACTATACATTATCCTTTGGGATATTCATGATTGGTTTTGGATATGGTACTGTTCCATTATATCGGTTGTATTGCAGTGTAAGTCGTGAAATGTTCCTTTTCTAGTTTCGCTTTGAGATAAACGTTATATTATAATAAAATAAATACTTCAGAAGATATTACCTATCCTCAATCACAAACGTCCTAACTTGAATTGATTGACCACTGAGTAATGTTGATTAGACTTCTAATCAACAATCAAGTTGCTACTAGTTTAAGTGACTTGATATTGATGCAAAAAGTACTCAGTAATAACGTCTCAGGCTGTGGAATCAGGATGATCGGAGTTTGAATCCGACAGGAAGCACCATTTTCTTCAATACTGCAAGTATGCCTTGCCGACGAACTCTATTTACGAAACCTAGGCTTCTTACCAACTACTTCCAACGACCTTTGCTGTGATATTGCAAACCTATTTATTAAACATTCAATGAAATTGCACAGATTTTTAATAAATATTCAAATTACAGCTGTGGTAACTGACATTTGTTTTTACGGATTCTAATGCATACACATCGGTAGCGAATATGATATACTATTCTTTGTGGTATTGTATTCTATTAGCTGGTTGTATTATTTACAAAACTTCCATTATCGTTCTGAACATCATCGAGATCTTTTTCATGTAGAAGTAAATTTATCAGTGGTTTCACAAATGCTAAATCAGTTTGTTGTTTTGATTTTATTTGTTATTAGGTTATCTTTGTAGTCTTTGTCGTTTTCGTTCGTCCTTGTATTCCTTATGACTGTCCTATTCAATTGACCTCTGATTATATAATTAGTTAGGTTTCTTCCGTATGAGTTGATAAATTGGATCTATATCGATGTATATATTACTTAATAACTGGCTTGAGCGCTATACTTCTACAAATCCTACGGAATTCTCTACATCCTGGGTTTTGATTCTTTTCACTCATGACAGTCTGTTCGAGTTTCATCAGTGTGGATATTGACACTGGGATGGGGATATATTTAGGTGCCGAGTCCTACATAGAGAGAAACTTGCATCTTGGAATTCACATGTAGCCACATCTCAAATGTGCCAAAAATCGATGAATGACTTTTCGCTTGTTTTCTTTTTTAATTCAAAAGACAAGTCATGTTTTTATTTACATAATAAAAAATAATCGTTTGCACAGATTTAAGATGCAAAATATTACTCATCAAAAGATCGTCTGTAACCCACCTCAAGTAGTTGACCCTTGAACTCTTATGCCATGACTACTCCTAACCCAGTTTCCTTTTAAGGTACCGCAAATACAAAGACTTCCATGGTGTGTGAAACTGGAAAGTGATAACTGTGATCATGTCTCTTACGGCTCTAGATCGAAACTACAGTTGATGGGGGGGGGCAGGGTTACAAATATGTTGCTCGAGGATATTTAATAACTGGAATTCCAATTCATATGGGAGATAAGTTTAAACAAGGTTACTTTATTTATAAGGAAATAAGGGAAAGCTCACTTTATGTCATAGCTCTATGATATGGAACATAACTGTCTAAGGCTGACATCTGTTAAGATCGTAGAAACTGCACATCTCAAGGGCGCAAACGCATCTCAGAAGATAAGCCAGTGGCGGTCCCTATTTATTTTTTAACACAGTTCTTAGTAAAAGTAAGAGGGACTCTCTTAACTGAAAGTTGTCTTTCTTGGTTGTATTTTTGACTAGACAGTATCTTTAGTTAAATAATATTCCTGTTCCTTTATTTATTGATAGTACTACTGTTTTCTCCTGTATTTCTTCACAGTATTATCGCTTTATTGACCTAGGGCCCACTTTTTTGATGCCTCACTATACTAGAATTTTTATGAAACGTTACCATATTTTTGCGTAAATGTATTATACTCATCTATTCAATCCTTGAATCAGACATTTACTGATAATGAATTTTGGCTGACCAATAATCTGTGTACTACATAGGTTACTGAGTATTACAAAGACCCTTAGAAATAATCAAATATCTTGTTGATCTGTTCCAAATCTATCTAGCCCAGGACGGTTGATGAGATGACTTGAAATCAATCAGTGAGGCAATCCAGAATCCAAAAATCGTCTATTTCAAACATTCCTTTAAATATCTACATATGTTCCCAGACCACGCAGCAGCACTATTAAAAATAGCATCAATATAAAACAAAAACAACAATAGTATAAAATCGGGATAATGTGGGGGGGGGGAGGTGGGAGGAAATATTTAATCCTAGTTCAGTTTACGAACTGCAAATGGTACAGTATTGGTTAAGCATTTAAGCAAAAGCTTAAGATAAAGGAGATATGAAGATAATAATAACTGAGTCAAAATATTTATAGTAATCGTCCTGGAAACAGTTCTGAAAGTTCCGCTCTTTAGGTTAATTGTCTTCTATAAGAGTGTCTTACTCATTTCTTTTTTCAGAAAACGGGATCTGGTACCAATTCAAGTCTTGCAATGGCTAAAACTGAAAAAATGAAAACAATGAAACCAATTAAAGATCGCGAATATAATATATATTTCACTGCTGATACACATTCAGCAATGAAATGGAAATTTAAACCATTACAAAAAGCTGTAAGTAGTTTTTATTAGAGAAAAGTAAAGTAAATAACCTTTTCCAGTCAATCAGTCTAGACATTTGGAACGATAAATAGTGCATACCCGCGTCTCCGTGTTGATGTTCACACTGGGATGCAGGTGCATTTGACTGATGATCTCAAGACAGAACGAAACACGTATCTTGCATTCCACTTATCGCCACAGTCCAACTTTAATCACACTTTGAACCGCAGTTGTATTAAGGTAATCCACTCAAGATGGATATATGGCAACTGAGTGATCAATTTAAGCCCATTAGAACATCAATGTAAAAATACAATTGCTTTCAAACTAGATAGAGAGAACACTTCAGCGTGCAGTTCAGTTGACCTTCTGCTTCTCATTATTCCTATGGGATGTGAATGGATTATCAACATATATTTCCCCGAATCTTAAAAAAGTTAAAAAGGGTTATTATTAGTCTGAAGTAGGTGTAAACAGTTGAACCTGTTTTATTAACTCCTGAGATTTTTAGAGGTGGCGGTTCATTTTCAGTAATAAGTTGACTGATATCGTAACTTAAGTTTGGGGTCTGGATACAATCACATCTGACCAGTTTCGAAAGGATGGGAGTTCTCTGTTTATAATAACAGACGATTCAGTTCAACTTATGCGGTGTCTGAAGTATCAGCCTCTATAATAATTCGACGTTTATCTCAAGCTGGGGAGCAACAAACTAGAATAAATTAAACCGGCCATAGACCTGGGCGTGGATGCACTGGTCAGTTATTCAAATTTTGTCAGGTTTTAGAACAAAAATACTTATCGGCATCCGGCATTAGTCGTATTTCTTGACTTCAAAGCAACTTGCAACCTCGTGGATCAAGAGGTCATGTAGAGAGGGACGTTCCGTCAAAAGGGGTACCTCAAGAGTGCATTATTCCTATAGGTTTCTCTACTCGAACACTACCGGTCAAACCAGAGCTTATAGCTGACTGTCTTCAAAATTATCAACTACGAGTGGTGTTTGACAGAGCTGTTTATTAACCTTAACTTTTGTTAAATATCGTCATACATTTACTTCTATAAACTACACTTTCTTGATCTGACTTTTCATAGATTGATCTCTTACTAGTAGGCTCACTTAACTACTTAGAATATACAGATGATGTTATACAAAGGAATACTAGAACTGGAGACGTAGGAGATAGTGAGTTAATGTATCTGCGCTACGGTGATTGATTTTGAGTCATATCAACCAGCGTTTCTGACATTTTTGTGGTTTCCATGTAGACTTCAACTAGGTAGTCTAAACCTGCCAACGTGGCTCAGACTAATAATCAGTGACCTGCGCTATTTCCACTCCTATCAGCTTTCTCCCGATTTACCCCCTAATCCAGCCATCGTTGCCTAATAAAGTAGACGGTGGTAGGATTTAAGTAACACATGTCAGACGTCTCAGTTAATGAAGATTCGGAGTTTCACCAACATATCTAATACGTTTCCTTATGTGTTGTCAGTAGAATTTCATTGTAATATATACCTAACAGTGGTATTTTATTGTCTGATGGTTTAGTAATTGACATTAATCAGCCAACTCCTTGTCTTCTAAGGTGACGGTCATTCATGTATCAATTGGAGTAGCATTTAGTGCTTTCTTAGACTGTTATACTATGTCGTAATTCGCGAGTAATGTTACTCATTTGGCATGTGTAGGTTCATATACAAAAATTTATTGCAATGACTTGGCGTTCAAACTGAATTAGATGGAACAACGTTCGGACTTGATACTTACTCTCTGAATGCTGAAAGATTCAAATTATTTTACTGGGAATCGACTTATAAAACAAAATAATTTGATATTTTCACCTAAAATCAGTACTGCTCACTCAGCCGTATCATTACCTTCAGGATGTGTCCCATAGATACCAGTAGCGATAAAACACTTTTAGCTTCATGTCAAACGTCTTCAATAATCAAAAGGACTCAGTCAGTTGGCCATAAGGAACATATAACTTGGCACATCTGCACATCGATCCAAGTTGCTACATTATATCAGCACAGCTAAGTGAAATCATCAGGATGAACGAATGCTAAAGTGGTTGAAGTAGTAGTAATTAGTACAAGTAGTAAAATTGAGCTTGTGTGAAGATGACTCTAGAAGACAATGACTTTTCAGACAGTAAACTATGCAATTTTTAGACTTAGGATCTAAGAGGAATCAAAGAGTGTTTTTCAGTATCGCTAGCCATTTGTCACGATATTCGCTCAGACCTAAAGTAGCTGGTTTTCACCTGTCAACATGTATAAGACCAATGATGTCTGATTTCGTGGATTGGTGAAATTTTGGTTTGGCTACTCTTGTCTTTAAACAGAACTCATTGTTTGATGTCTAATCGTATTTCTAGACTGAAACGCTGAGTGCGTCAAGTCCTGTTAGTTTCTATCTGAGACGTTATTAACTACATAACTAGTTCATCAAACTTGATATTCAACTATAAAATTTTGAAATACAGTCTTTTGTCTTGATCCCTAGTATTGAACTGACCAACAAAGCAAACAGTTGTATCGCACTCCTAAATAGTAACATCTACACTTTAAATCTTGTTTGCATATATTTATATTTAATTTGTTGTAATTTTTGTACAGATTAATTTTTGATTTGTTTGTAATCGTCACAGTTTGATCGCAGTCGTGTGCTATTGAGAACCAGGTAGCGCTGGACAGCTATTTCATTCTAGTATTGGACCTCTCAGTGACAATGCTCTTCCATTACCTCACCAACAACACTGAATGATCGTCGCTCTCTATCAAAAATTGATTATAGTAAAAATCTTACCATTACATAACAACCCTGTGGTACTGGTGGTTAAGCATTCACCGCAAGACATAAGGAACCTGGGTTCAATTCTTTGTGGGGTTAGGGTTGTACACTGCCACTAAGAATTCCCATAATAGGAGGAAACAGCTGTTCAATTTCCCCTAGTTTTCAGTGGTATTCGACGGAGATTAATTTGTGTAAGTACAAACAAGAAGTTATATGTATGCATATATATGACTTTCTATTTATTAAAATAAACAGTTAAGGATTATACCTGGAGAGACAGCGTTAGCCTTTTATTCGGCAGAGAATCCAACCGACCAACCAATTGTAGGCATTGCTACTTATTCTATTGTTCCAGTTGAAGCATCTAAATATTTCAATAAAATACAAGTACGTTATTAATTTTTTGGTATAAACAATTCATTACCTCCGATTACAGTAAACCATTCGATTAGACCCTTTTTATATTCATCAAGTAGATGGCTACATCACATCATTTCAACAATTGGGTAACTATATAATGACTATATAATGCAAGGTTGTGTGACTTTTAACAAAAATACGTGGATAGAATTAGGGTGTAAAAATAAACTAGCAGTAGATTATGGTAATTAAAATGTTTTCACCTCGAAGATAAAAGGCATCAAAAAGATCGATTGAGGTAATATTCAAAGCAATCTAATTAATTCGAGGAGGTGTGAGAAATAATTTAAGGAAGAGAGGGGAAGAATAGTCAATGAAACAAAAGAATAATAATAATAAAGTAAGGGCGAAAACAGAGACAAGCCATATTACTTTTGTACAC
This sequence comes from Schistosoma japonicum, assembly GCA_025215515.1. Taxonomy (NCBI): domain Eukaryota; kingdom Metazoa; phylum Platyhelminthes; class Trematoda; order Strigeidida; family Schistosomatidae; genus Schistosoma; species Schistosoma japonicum. The sequence continues at coordinate 12,017,477 of CM046066.1, forward strand.
AGCTCCAGCTTTCTTTCATTAATATTTAGAGCTTTTGTTTTAAGAAGAAATCTTAGTATACTAGGACGAATTCTACAAACTGCCTTAAAATCAACATTTGGACTGGACGATTGGTCACAGTTAATTAGTTGTTCAAGGATAGGACTCCTGATTATTTTTTCCCATCCTTATAGAACCATTCTGGAATTTTCCCATATTCGCGTTGATGATAAATACTGGCTGTAGCCTATGCACATTTTCCTACAGGACCAGATAAGTTTATAGACACACATAGGAGGGGAATCAAACGTACCAGTTCATCTTTTACAAATACGGAGAATAGTTTCCTGTTTATGGAAGTTAGTCGCGGTTTGGCAGTATAAAACGTCGTCTTGATTAGTATAGAAAAGAGGTTTATAAGTATCTGGAAGCATGGTCCCATTTAAATTCTAGGTTCATAAAAATATTCTTAGAAATGGATCTTCTGGACTCTAGATATCCGATTTGAGCTAGCATTTTTCTTGGGAAGTCAAATTCATTCTAAATGCACTCAGCACTACAGATCTTATCTGCTAGCATAAAAGTGAATAAAGTTCCTCTTTCTGCATTATGGTACCCAGCTATAGAAGTTGATTAACTGACTATTCAATGCTTGATTTCCATAGACTGACCATTTGGACGTCGAAAAATGAGATAAACGGACTTAATTTATTTTCTACCATGAATTCTAGGGCTAGATGGCTCAATTTACTCCTGATGCATTGGTATCTGACAAAATTTCAGCACAGACTCAAAAAGGCCGTTTGGCTCTTACCAACTTATGTTACTTGTGAGGCGGGCGAACTGTCTGCCAACCAAAAGGTGAGTGTGCTGCACAATAATCCGCCCTGTATTAACATATAGCTGTGACACATGGGCTATGTAAATAGGAGACAAGCATAAACTGCAGGTCTTTGATCATAGGTACCTTCAAAGCATCACTCGTATAGTTTGGTACAGTAAAAGGACTCGTCTACTTATTTTGCAATGAATTGTTACTTGGGCTATTTGTATATATGAATATGACTCAGTAGTTTGTCAAATGAAAATTTTAGGGATGAATTTACACGTCCTAGTCAATCCCTCCTCGAAGTAGTGGCTGTAATGGGTAGAGTATTCAGCTTTCAACCAATAGGTTGTTGATTCAAACCTGCGCCATCTAGTTTGGTTTTGACAGTCGGTTAGTATCGTCACAAAAACAACATAGCTTGAATCTGAGTATAAGAAACCTATACATTAGTTCCATTTTTATTATATATACTCCGTTCTCCAGAATTACAAAGTGTGTGAATGAAATACTGATGTATTTCACTTGCTTTACTATTTAATTCTTTAATTGGCAGAAGTAAAACATAACTAATTTTCAGATTTGATTACATTCTATAATGCACTGTTTTCCTACCGTGCTTTTCTTGTTTTTTAATCTTTTTCACATTTTTCAGTGCTTTTGTTTTGAAGAACAACGTCTCAATCCTCATGAGAAAGTAAGTGTCCGTATATGTTTTAATGAAAAACTCTTCGACTGTGGTTATCTACAATGTTTTAAATATTCAACGAGTCTGTGGTACCATGCACTTTCAATCGTCTTTTTCCTTCATTTATGAATGAATGCCACGGTGTTCTTTTTTTCATATCACATTATGGTATGCAAGAAAGTTGCGTGCGATTAGTCTCTGTTAGTCTATCACGGCTCCATTCTGAGTCCTGTAAATGACGCAACTTAGTGGATTAAGACGCCATATAATTCATGAAAGGTAAAAGTTACTATCCTCCTGTAGTTTTATCTTGTTTTTCATAAAATCAAAGCAATTCTTAATCGAATACGGTCCTCTTTTGGTTGTCTGTTCCATTGGAATATATCTTTTGTTATTTAATTTTCCTGTTAAATTTTCCCGTTTTAATCCTGGTCGCCTCCACACTTTTTAGCCAACCAGTTATGTACAACGTAGAGCCTGAGATATATATATGCATCGGTCCAATTTACCACAATCCACTAGCACAGAATGATCAGTATCGAACTAGTAGAAGTCGTAGTAATATCAGTCACAGCGAAAAAAGATTGGGCATACAGAATATGATTCGAGAAGGAAAAAAATAGTTCGTAGAAAGAATGGTATGCAAATATTTCGGAGCTCAGGATTTAGATGAATTCAAAGAGTAAGTTCGCTTGCACATCTGCGACCTATTCTAGGTCATACCACTAATAGTCTCCAATCACTAGTTATTACAGATACCCTGGGCTGCGCCTACCGGGGAGCAAGTAACGAATTCATGAACCGATTCCACGTTTTGGCTTGGGACTCTTTCGTTTTTATTTCTTTACAAAATTGTCTTTTTAATTGCGTTAAGCATAGATTTTTCGGTGTCCTTCTGCATCAAAATTTCATGTGCTTAAGCGAGATAAAAATGAGTGAATGCCACGTATTAAAGTGCGATTGTCATTGAAAATTTCATATGAAACGTATGAGGTTATCCATAGCTGTCTAGTATGAACGTTTTCAGTGTAACTCAGCTAGGCACTCCAGGTGAGGAGCACGGTACTACTGAGTGTTAGGACTTGAAATGTTTAATGAATGGGAGGGGGAAATGGTAGACGGGACTTCTAGACACAGGATTTTTATTGAACATTGAGTAGCTTGTGCATAGCCTCCGCCTTTCCCAACGTAGGATAGATCTGATTTTATGTGTGTTAGGGTTGAAGGTGTAAGTGTAAACTGTGAAAAGTAGTTAATCGAATTCTCAACAGAATTTTTGCGATTAAGAAACAGGGTAAATCTAAATAGCATTAAACGAGACAAATAATGTGTGTACAGCAAATTAGGTCGACTTAGGTTGACTTCAAAACGTAAGTATACGCTAAAACATTTAAGCTCAAGTATTCGTATACTTCCTTATTCTTCATAGGGATTATATTTCCTATTATCTCATATTGAATGTTGAGAAGCATTGTGTTTGAATGACTAGGATCCCGCTCAACTGTCTCCTGCTCACGATACTGAAATGAAGACCTATTACCTCATAATCTGGTTTCTTCTGTTAAATAGAACGGGACGTATCGAGGCTCCAAATATGTACAGATTAAGGTGGTCTTGTGTTGATTGATTTTTTAGATTCATAGTTTATATTCGTCATAGATCGATTTCGGTTGGTCACTGTTGAAAACCAGGGAGCACTGAACAGCTGTTTCATCCTAACATGGGATTCCTTTATTATATTTAAATAAAATAAGTTTAGGTTGGGAACATTTTGAGGGGATGGCTTTACGTATATTGATCAAGTCAGGTCATCTTGTAACTATTATGAATGTTGACGTGTTCGGCCTAATGGTGGTCAAGGTAAAAAGAATCGGTTCAACTCTCTTCTTGTGCACATGGTTTTGGTAATTAGTTTATCTTCCACAGCCGGTCCATACCACAGTAATGGAATTGTCTTCTAAGCGGTGGCCTAGATGTTGGAGAAACTGACTTTGAATTATCATGATTACATTATAATTAGGTGTTGTGGAGATTATTGACTGTCAGTTTTGATATCATGAAATTGGTCTAAATTGGACAACCATTAATCACCTAGAAGCACCGGACAGATGCTTTGTCCCATCATGGGACTCTCCAGCAGTGCGCATCCACGACCCCATCGAGGTCGAACCCAGGACCCTCTGGCTTTCGCATAAAACGCTTCACCACTAGACCACTGAGTCGGCTCTTAAGATTGCAATTTTGTCAACTCACTTTAAACTGGAGTCTATTTAAACAACTGGTAACTAACACACTGACACTCCAGTTTTCATCGCACAGTGCTATTGAAGAAAAAGATTGAGAGTACAGGAAAGTATTATATTTAAGGTTGTCAAAATTGTGTTACCATACATGCTAGCCAAAATGGCATTCGAATGGGAACACAGTAGATGATAAATGAATAAGCAACTAATCAAATAATAACAATCCGAATAACGTAGTGCCAATAAATCATTGAAGATGACTTACCTCTCATGAAAACTATTTTTTATTATCAGAAAGAAAAAAGGCTGGTTGACCTAAGTTCTAGCCGATAGTGGGTGACGCCGATATTTAGGTGATCTTCATTCTAGCAATAAGCCAACCATATGTAACGTAGGACCTGTGCCACTATCGATTCTAGGTCGTGCCATTTGCCTCCCCGACTACTGATTTGTGGTCGTTGCTCGGACTCTAACCAGGTAGTGCACCTATTGACATGCGTCTGTTGTTTTCGAAAGTACTAACAATCGAATGTTTTTTGTTTATCCTAATTAACGTTGCTTAAATATTTATCTTACGACACAATGCGCGTACAGTTGTTAGCTTTTGTATATGCTGTGGGTATTCTTAAACACACTTCTCATCATTCTTCTACTTCATTTTTCAGGTTGATCTGCCTGTGTTCTTCTACATTGATCCAGAAATTAATGCAGATCCTTGGTTAAAAAGATGTTCACAAATTGTATTAAGTTATACATTTTTTGAAGCTAAAAAAGCTAAACTTCATATTCCAGGAATTACAACTCCAGAATATTCGAGCGTGAAAAATCCAGACGTAGAAACAGTGTAATTAGCTTGTTAATCCGATGATAGGTGAACAATTAAACGAAAGAATTTCCAGCGTACTAACTTATTATTATTTTTTAAGCAAATGTACATAGAATCAATTTACGTATTTTTGTGTAAATATTATTATTATATATGCAAAGTGTTTTTAATATTTTTAATGAAATATAGCTGAACCACATAAATTCTATACTTTGGGGTCATAATAATTGTATTTTACTCAAACAGCAGATTGATGCTGTTTTATCGTAAGATTCCATTAGAAAAATATCTTGGTTGACAAAACTAAGTGGTATGATAGTTCCTAAGGTCTCGAATTTCCACTGCCTTCACCAAATCAGACATGTTCTAGGGTGATTATGTAAAAATCAGCAATTCATGTAATTATGAGGGATAGCATTTTCGATCCAAAGAAATTGATGTACGTTACGACATAGATTAAATCGAACTGCATAATCTAGATCCTCTATCGAATGGGAATAGTAAGTGACAAGTTGTATCTAACACTAGTAATATAAGCTTCCTGTAGACAGTAAAAATCGGGGATTGTAGTTTTCTGCCACTTATTGTGTGCTACCCTGTTTTGACCAGTTAATTCTATTTATATTGAGCGTATTCATTCATTATGCGGTCAGCGATACACAACACTAACGTATCACATGACTTCGATTTTCTGAAATTTCGCTTGTGCTGTGATCTTTAAATACTTATTCGTGCCACTAAAATAATATTGATTACTCAAATAGAATGTGAGTTTTTACTTATAATTTAGCCTTTGAAAGTATTGTTAAAAGTGTGTCATTTTACTTAGTCTCATGGAGATTCTCATGGTATGGGTTCACCCAACTTTACTTTGATGGAGTGCGTCAGTAATCACTTATTTTTTCATGATAAACATGTCGCTGTTTCGAACCCATACGTCGAATAACAACATTTCGCTTAAAATTATCTTACATATCATATACATTATTAATAGATGAAGGTGTTAGGAGATGTACTGTGAATACATAGAAATGTTAAAGCTGGAGTAATCACAGCGCCATTCAGACGTACTATAATGCATACATCAGGACTCCCTTATGAACAAATTCAAGGATATTGGGCATATGGAGACATATGTAGTACTGAAACCGGATTTACTCTTGGGATGTAAATCACAGTCGTCGTTTTGTTCAAATATCACAGTAATGTTATGCCAGTTTCAAGCTGCTTCAGATTTCAGATATAGAGTCAACTATTAGTCATGGGCACTAGCTAGTGCACATTTTGATCTTTTGGTGTCAAAGACTTTTCGTCCCATCATATGATATCATCATTTGACGTAGCTACAAGAAGTATGTTAGCTAAGCAGTGTAAGTTAAACTAGTTAACAATAAAACTGGAATGTTGATACTACTGGATTTGTTTGGATGGACTAATTTCTTGCACTGGCAGATATTGTTTCGAGAATCGATTGAGTGGGGTGTTCGTACTGTTAACGGAAGTCCATATCATTCAGAAGTATGAAACGTGTATATTTTACTGCACTGTTTAAACTTTGAGTACTCTTTATGAAAGTAGTGTCAACTTGTTGTTATTCCATTCATTTCCTGAGAATAACCATCAGAGTCATTATTCGATTAAGAAACCATTTAGCTGAATGATGATTAGTATCAGTATTCTGAAATTCCAGTAGTCCCTCAATCAATTTTAATAGTTTTTCATTGCTTTTGCCTTTGGTGTCTTTGATAGAAATCTGTAACTGATGTTCTTCATGTAATCTGATTGTACATGTTCATGTACTTTCTAGTCTTCTTGCTGTATATCTGAAGACGCCACAAGAAACGGGAAACTTTATGTGGTATATGTGTATCGTCTAGAAACGCTAAAGTGACGTGAAAATGAAGGTGACCGATGAATGGTTTGAAGGATGGCAAATTTCTAAACTTGATTTGATAGTTGTGACTGTAAAATAGCTATGGCGTTAGTTTCACCAGTTAGTACCATGTAAAGAAGCGATGTGATGTACTGTGGAATATGCTTTAAATATCTTACCTACTGCCTAATATATTGGCCAAAGAAAATGGCTTGTAAATGGCGATGGGTATTTGCTGAATATTAAGATGTAATCTATACAGCGACATTTATTTGTGAACCGGTTCACCAAGCTTATAACTCCCCACTGAGTCGTATGTCTTAACAAATGTGCTGCTGCGTGGTCGTCGAGTAGCGGTAAGCAGCTATAGTAGAAGTTTAACATAGGGAACATAAGTTCCATGTATTAAGGTGTCCTTGAACTGTTTATAATTTTATTGCTGGTAGGAAGACTAATTAAGTCGCATACTCATTCAGCAATTTCTAACTGAAAACGACGCGACGACGTGAGAATAACATGTAGCTTTTAATTTTATGCCACTTGAATGGATGTAGGCTTTTATCTGTGCAAATCAAATACAGGGATTTTAGGACGCAGTGTTGGGGCGATTCAGGCTCTGTTACATCAAAAACGCCAAGAGTTGTCATCAACAGGAGCTGTGGCTTAGGTGGTAGCTAAAGAAATATGTTGTTTGAGTCCACATCACAATACAATACATAGTGTTGAGTGCTTTCGATCGAAGATTACAGAGAAGAGGAAAACTGCCCATAAGTACATAGAACAACGTTTATACGAGTCGTACACTGCACATTCATAAATATTACGTATACGTGGATAGAAAAGTAATGAAATAACGGAATTATTACTGGGGACGATCCGATACACTGAATATAGCAAAAATTAGTAAAAATGTGTACACGTGCTTATGAGCAGGAAAACCTACATAGCACATATTCATCATTTTATCATTGTGGTCAGTCAGGACCTAAGTTATTAAACGAATATGTAGAAGCAAAAAAAGTGTAAAGTATATATTGGTAGACTCCGATAAGAGATTATTCTTGTAACACTAGTTTATCTGAAAGGCTGCAAATTTTGTTACGATAATGGCATTCAAATATCCACCACCACAATGCAGTATTTTAGTCAATCAGATTTCTTATTAAGTGATGAGACTTTGAAATACCTACCATAATACAGGGGTTATTGAGTAACATGGAATTGAGTATACGATGGGTCTATTAGTGGAAACCAGCGACTGTATTTTTTAATACCATACAATAAAAAGACCATAGGTGTTTTGACTATGGCTTGTAAGTTGTAGATTACTTCAGCTGACGATAATTGAATAACTTTGTTAATCGTATCACATGAATGAATTATTGTAATCGTAACAGATTTAAGAACATGGAACTTTACAAATTTATTGACCAGCAGACTAGCATCTATCCAGTAACGTACAAGAGTAATAATGAAGAAAAAGAAGTATATCATTTTGGTACATATAAACAAAGATAGTTAAAATAGGTATTAACAAGTGAAATGACTGAATGAGTAAATACGCGATGTTACTAATCTAATTGGTGATTCTCGATCGTTTTCCATGGACTGAATCAGATCAGAATCGGATACAAATATTACTCGAATAAAAATTAAAAGGCTGTCTTACCATAGCAGGTGACAATGATGGAATTTCGCTTAAGACTATTCCTGTTAAGAAGATAAATTTCATGGGTCTGCTTTCAGTTAGTTACATTACATCTGCAGTCAGGAAGGAATGTAAACTTCTTAAGTCCCATGACACAGCTGTTTTTAATGTACATCTAATAAGTGAAGAGTCATTTGATTTTTATAAAGCAAATACAACAGACCAGAATAATTTGTTTAAGTTGACTATAATACCTTGGTTGTCAGAGACGCACTTTTGATTTTGGCGTTTTTACACACCATCATGTCAAGCACAATAGGCCCCAATTCCCGATTTCATAGAGTGTCAGAAATAAAAGAATGGTAACTAATATTTTGGTTTAGATTTATACAGTTTTTTTTACTATTGATTGGGTTACAATTGCACATTTCCACTCACCTTATGTAATAATATTGTGTGCTTAATTAAACAAGTTCATGAGATATTTTTTACAACTTATACACTTTTGATGTATTATATGTTTTGATATATTAATTTTTGATTGTAATAGTATAACTGTTCACGTAACCTTGTGCTGTCAAAGTTGATTTCCATAATTTATAATCGTATTTTAATTCTTCTCACTTACAACGCAGTCATCTTATTGGTATCTATGTAGAGGTGTTTGGTTAAAGTCTTTTGCTTATTATTTACTACCGCTTTTTATTGCCATATCACTGTTTAATCCTCCTACGTAATACATGGCTAAAAGCTACGGAAATCTTAGATAAGATTTGCTTACTAAGCGTTAATGTTTCCTGCATTTAATTATTATAGAACAGTACAGCAACATTTAATTTTTCAATTATAGATCTTTGCTTCGTAATTGAAAAATTTGTAATTGCTGATGTAGTTAGACTATTGTTAAAGCCTAGACTACCTCATATCATATCAGCTTTTAAGTTGTACATTTATTTATGTGTGTATATTCAAGTTATAATCAAGCTCTCCTCCTTTAGTCCGTTTTAATCTTGGACATTCATTGGATTATTTAGGACCCGAAATGCAATTGAACCTAATTCTTCTTATAGACTTCTTTATTTACATGCATCCGAACTACCTGTATATTTGCGTCAAGTCAACTGGTATACGATGACTATACGTACATAAGACTTGTATTTGGCCGAAACCTATACAACTAAGATCCAACATCTATAGTTATTATAACAGACATTGTACGTGTTCTTCTGGTTGTCTCACAATAGCTATTTTTACACTATCAACTATTCTAGTGAGGAAGAAATATAAATCAGTTATATAGAATATTTGACATGAGAATCACATGTACTCATTTGTTGCACGTCTTCTAGCAACCGAAATATTAAAACAATCTTAATTCATGCTGGATGGCATATTTGAATTGCTAGGCTAGCATACTGAGTAGTTTATGATATTTGGAATACTGATACCAAAGCCTAAAGTTTGTCTAGATTTTTCGAATGCCCATGCTTAGAAATTTATATCTTCCTTCAGTATCTGAGATCGCCTTAGTTACATTCATTCCTCTGCGAATTTATAAGTCGTATTTTATCTTTTATGACTATGATTAAGATTGATCTTTGGAGTTAGTAGCTTCGTAATTATGAGAGATATTTTATTATTTTATCATTCAAACACAGACAATTCCGGCTGTTTTGCCCTGATTCAGGGTCATCATGGACCATTGAAATTTACCACCTAATATTAAAGATTCTCTGCAATACCTTATGCTGATCGCAATAAAAAATGAGTATTCGTTAACATGTGTAAGATAGTAATGACATCCAGACCTGATTAAACCGGTTTTTAATAACTATCGAGTTTTCCCACCAGTGTCTCAAGTGTGGGTAATACTGTTGTGATCTGCTAGAGTCTATATTTGATTGTGAAAACAGACAATATTCCTCCTAGATATCTACGAGGGTAGTACGTCATCATCTGCTAATTACTTATACTATATCCTCGACATAGCCTAAATTCCAACAAAATTTCCAGCTTTATTTATGAGTAAATAAGGAACCCATGTGCATAGATTTCGCAAAAGGTTAGGTATCTTATATCTTAGAGGGCTATAATATTTTGATACAAATAGTAAAGAAAGCCAACTATGAGTATAAAAATACTAATTTATCTAAGTTTGTTTGGTTATTTAGTTATTTTTATTTCAGTAATTTTTACCTGTTCTTCTTAAGAGTTTAACGTAGGACCATTAGTAGAATATCACAACTAGAAGATGTATATTGAATTTGGAATTAGTAGTTTCATTGAAATAATTATTAAGTAACTAATACTTTATACTTTGGTGGATTACAAACAAATGATGACAGCTAAGGTTGAGTGAAGGAAATTAAACTCATCGCTGATCAGGTCAACAGAATAATTTTTACTGTTTGATTATATGCTGGTGTAAAAGTTCACTCAGAAACACTCAATTATTCTCGAAATAGAAGTTTATACCACCCGACAATCAATGAAACACTACTTTTTCCTGCTTAGGCGTATTAATATTTGCCAACTGGTTAAAGTTCTGGTAGTGACCGAAATTTTTCGGATTCTCTGAAATTTTTAATTTTCCTTTATGCATTTGGAGTCCGAATTTCATCAAGTATCGGTTGTTTGTCATGCTTTGTAGATGCCTTTGATAACCTTTTAACAAAACTTCAAATTATATGAGTTCAATCTGAACGTTCAGGTTGTATGCCAAACTAAGCAGATGACTCTACTTATGCAGGGTTCGGCGGCTAGAATGTTACTTTAGCAACGAGAATATGGACGACTAATTTTATCGGTAGATACAAACTATTTTAGCTCATTCCATAATTTCATTAGCTTAAGCCCTTTTCCCTTGAAAATTAAGAAAGCAGAATGAAAATAAATACATAAACATTTTTACATCTTCGTCTTTCCGAGTCAGTAGCAGCCATTGTTCACTTTATTCCTAACACGTCAATTTAACCAACCTAGAAGCTCAAACATTATTCTTTTGTCTTGTGGCGTCTTAAAAGAATTGTTGCAAGTACAATAGCTCTAAATAAAGTTTATTTTGCATCTTAATTTAGATACAAACTTGTTTATTCCTACAAATGGCAGATAGTCTACAAAGTGTACACTATTAATTATCTTAACAGATCACTGAAATATAAAAGTTCAGTCCCTTAGTCTCAAGAAAAATAGAAATTGATACGTCGTTATCCACAGACAGTTCAATTTATGCAAGCTAAGTGATTATACTTACCACAATTAAAGTTGATTAGTCATTTCGACTGTATCCAATCTGGGTTTTATTTTTAGGATATTACACACTTGTTAACGATGAGTTGAGATGTCATTTATGTCTTAGAAATAGGCTAGTGTTTTGCACTTCCGTAAAATGCAATCGAGTATCCTCATTTATTTTCAGCCTCAAACAATACGATTCATTTTCTTACCTAAATTTTTTCTGCAACGTAGATTAATGTATTTTGTTCCAAATTTCGGAATTACTAAAAGAAATGTTTCAGTTCGAAGCTAGAATTCAACGTGGATCAATATCTTGTAGGAGTTAAAGAACATAATGAAACTATTACACAATTCTTTCTAGATTTAGTAGACTTATAGGTAATGTTTGTTATGATTAAAATCCGACCACAAATAAATGCTAAGTAATAAGAATACTACGGACTTTGTTCAACAGCATATATTTTTAATGACAATAATATAATTATTAGTACAAATATAGATGGTATTATAACAGCCGTCTTGTTTTATAAGAACTGAATTTGTGAATGGTTAAAATATCCCTATACAAAGATTCTATACAGGTACTTAATACTCATTAATTATTGTTTACAACCACTTTTACTGTTTTCATAGCATTTGTTTTCGTAGCAAAATATATATTTAATACATGGATTGTGCAGTAATCCCAAATCTGTTGCCTTTCTAAAATGACAGTAGTACTGAAAGAAAAGAAGAAAAATACACTTCATAAGTTTCTTAGTAATTTGATTCACGGTTAGCTTTTAGGTGCATTATGAAAGCTCGTAAGTAAAATCCCATGTTCTAAAGACACAGTCAATCAGCAATTAAAACAAACAGCAATGGTAATTTACGGTAATGAAAGGACGCTTAAAATATTATTGATCCAGAAGACTGACCACGCCTTACAAGGATTGTATGGTATCTGTTTAGTTTTCATTGGCAATGGGTTTTAGGATTTGTAGTGACGAATACTTTTTCGGGTTGTTAAAATATCGTATAGCATATTTATCCATCGATAGTGTGTAGTGACACATAGTAACCGACTGATAACCAATAAATTGCGACATCGAATCCTCAATAGTGAAATAATATCAAATGACAACCTGAATGTCAGTATAAAAGATTTCCTTATTCAAATTAGAAACCACTTGGTGTAATTTATATTATGGACTGACTGTAACTCAAAAGTAGTGTGTATCGCATAATCTCACCATGAATCGAACCCAAGGACTTCATGCTGCACAACGAGCTACTAACCTTCATACCACTAGGACGATACCCTGTAGTTTAGATTCCAGACTTTAGAAAGTTTGCATGTCGAGTGTGCATAATTTAATTCTAGAAACAAGTGACTGCTTATGCTAATTCTTGGAGTTTCAGGGAGAAAACATGACCAGCAGAGTTTGGCTGTCGGGTTTGAGACTGCTACTCTCTATTGGTATTAGCTGATAGTCATGCGACACAGAAAGTTGATTTTAATTAGAAATGTAAACAGCTGGATGCCTTGCTCAGTGGTCTGATGGTTAAGCGCTCCTCGTAAAGCGTGGATGAGTTGGGTATGATTTTTAGGTTGGTAAGGGACGAACGCTGATTAGGGATTCCATTCGGAAGACAAATCTGTTGTTTAATGTCTTCTTGTTTTCAGAGGTTGCCTATTTAAGATCAGTTCATGATATAAATTACAAAATTCAACATACTCTTCAACCTCATTTGTACTAAGTGAGACCTGACAACTAGACTTCGGTGAATATTATCAGCACTCATACCAGTATCCATGTCTGAACTATTAAATTATTTTTTAAGTTACTTAAGTTGTGAAGTATTTATTATTATTTTTATTGTTATTGATTACTACCCTACTGTTTTCTGTCTTCCTCTCGTGTATATCAATCACCATAGTGATTATAATAAATATTTTATTAAGTAATCAATTTTTGAGATAACTGATTATTTGCTATGAAACTTTCTATTACTAAAGATAATATTGAGAATAATAACATATCCTCTTAACATGTAAATTATTCAAGCGTGTACTATTGGGAAATCATTCAAATTTAATTAGGATTACTAGGTCATTACAAAGCTGACATGGTTCCAATGAAAATGAATGCACTATAGTAACAATAATAATAATCTTGAAGAAACATTGTCATTATTACTTATTCTTACTACAAATTGCTCACTGTCGGATACTACTGAAAGCCACGATACGCTAGAGAGATGTTTCTTTTTAGTATGTGTATTCTGAATTCCACCAAATAAATAGACCAACAAGTTTTTCAACGACCGTCTAGCCAACTGTATCACTGAACCGGCGTCTATTCATAGAATTCCCGCTTTAAATATTACTAATCACTCAGTTGATAATTTTCAACCTTTCTATTTTATGATCTTAATTAGTTTATTTTATAAATAGAAATCTTGAAGGCACATATGATTTTTTTTGCTGATTGTATTGATTAAAGATTAATTTAGGTTGAATGTCATTTGAACTTGGGAGTACTGAACGGTTATTTCTTCTTAGTAGAGGAGGGATCTTCAGTGGTAGCGAGCCGTCACGATTACATGAATGATTAAACCTAGTCTATTCAAATCTTATTACAAACTCTGACTGGTTGGAAAGGTTTGATTTATTTTCATATGCCTGATTTTCAGTGTTTTAAGTGTATTTCGGTCTACATTGACACTAACCTCAATTAAAACGTTTCCATTTCCTAGGGTGTCAATATAAATCAAGGTTTAAAGGAGGGTTGTCTTGTCTAATGAAAGAAATTTTGCAATTGGAACAGCTTATTCTATGGATAATGCTCAGGTTTTCTTTTGTCCTCTTATCTTCTGATATGTATATGATTGATTCAAGTGATTTCGTTGATTTATAAGATATAGCTATTCCTAAGGGCCTCGATAATCTGGTTTTGATTTCTGGTATATTCTTTAGACATGGTAGGATAGTCCATTTTCTAGTTTCCATATTTGATAAATATTTATTGAGTGATGTGTGTGCATAGTCACTGTTGTGAAAAACCGCCACTAGGTATTTTTTTTTTCTATTTCAAAACAGATGAAACACATTGTAGTGCATTTTCTGTTCAGAGGAATAAAGAAAATTAACTAAGAGCAATTTTACAAAATACTCAAATATCCACACGACTTTATGAAAATGGATAGTAGATTATTTCAGAAGCATCAACAGTTATATTGTAATACAAATAAAATAGATTTAAGTTGGATTATGACTGGCAGGCGGAATCGAGGACGCATGTTTTGTTCTATTTAAGACTCGTCGGCTGGATGTATCTGCATCCTAATGTTGATGTCCCAAACAAGATGAAACACGCATCCTGGATTTTGCTTGGTAGCCGCAATATAACTTAAATAATACATGGGATTAATAACTTTATCAAGGTAATCCGCTCAGGATGCACATATAGCAACAGAGACTGACCAGCTTCAGTTCATAACAAAACATCAGGAAGATGGAAGTTCATCTTAAATTAAATGATACACTAGTTGGAAGAAAGAATCCCACGACTTCAATTAAACGAAATCTGGATTTAACTACCTAACTCAGTGAATGTAATTTGCATGGAGATATCCATCATCTCAGCCTGTTTAATTTATGAGTAGGGCGACATATTCATTTGTTGTTTTGAGCTAATGATAACCTCATAATATTGTTTGAAGTTCAGTATTACATTTTATTAACCCTGGTGCGGATATTGATGTAATAATAATAATATAAATGGTATTAGTAATAACATTAGTGTGAGTAATAATAGTAGCTTTGAATTGGATACACCCGCATTCATCTGAACATTTTCACTATAACTTAGTCAAAACTACATAACTCAACAGTAAACTATTCATTTGACTGCTGAGTTATCAAAGTTATATCACTTATACTGAGCATAGAATGTTATGGAATATATTGAATTTCATCCTTACTAATTCATCACTGTTTATTAAACAAGTACCTATTAAGTTTCAAAGTGACGATAACAGTCTAGTAATTAAGGAATGAAACTGAACTACTGAAGAAAATGTGACTGTTAAATCAAAAGGCTAATTTAATGTGTACAATCATGAAGCTTTCTCCAGGTACTGTATGCTGAGTACTTGGCAAACATGATAGTTCCTGTTGATCCGTGTACAGTGGTTGATCACTGAGTAGTGATCGAATTTATGTTTGTCTACTCATTAATACTGGTCAGATTTTACCGTCTAAGTTGAAATGTGGAGATTATTCTAAGTGACATAACAAAACAAGAAGTATGTTGTTCATGTTATACAGCTGGTGGTAGTTTCAGGAAGCCATGTTTTACTTAAGTTTCTTGCTATTTGGCACTCTTGAGAAAGGAGTGTCTTTAATCTTGATGTAACTAATACTCAGAATCAAGTCAGTTGATTATTTAAACAAACAGAATATTGATTAATACTTCGTGATTAGTCAACGCGATTATCTAAGTCCAACTTATAGTGGTGGTCTCAGACTGTGAAATTGAGTGATGTGGGTTTGAATAGATTAAAGATCATCAGTCCCCTCAATGTTGCGAGTACTTCGTGATAACGACTGCCAAATAATACAAAAGGCAGGAGAAACAGTTTCTGTTGGCAAATATTTCCAACTATCTAGAGTTAACTTTTATTAATTCAGTGGTTGAGACATGTAATACATATATCTGCTCGTAGTCATTCCAAACTCATGATTCTTGTTGGCAGAAGAGTAGTTTTCATAGAAGCTATGGATAATCAGATGAAGAAATGATATTAATTCATTAAAATCAATAAATGTTGATGTAAGTCTTAATGAGACGTCCAGATTTCTTAGGTAGAATATGCAACACAATACAATCGTAATGTATGTTTGGTGAAACTTAAGTGTGACAAATCGAATCCTAACTCCATGGTTCATTTACATTCACTTTCTGTTTTACTTTAATTGTGACTTCAAAAATATTTTTAACTACTTTTAATTTATGAATTTTATGGATTCTTTCTAAACTATTCACTTTTATGTGTTGTTTTCTGAAGAAATTTTTTTCAATTTAAGAGGATGCTCATTTACGTGACATACACCATCGTTTATAAAGAATTAACTGTCTATTTGCATATTTTATTGATAATTTTGTGATTTTCTGAACTGGATAGTTTAGTTACATAACTATCGGAATGGTTATAGACACAACATTACCAACGCTGAATTAAATTAAAAGTGGACATTTATGATTAATCTACAATTGTCATTCTGATAACCATGTTCCTGTTTAGTTACTATAAAACTCTTTATCTTCAAGTATCCTTTGGTTCCTTTATGTTCTTTTGTTCAAGTGAACTTTGACAATGGGTTTGATTGAAATTTTAAGCATAATTGAATAAATTTAATGTTTATTTATGTCTATTTACGTGTCTAATGATTATTAATTGATCTGACTGTTATGCTTCAAGGAATTCTTTGAGTTATATCAATTCAGAACTTCGATATTTTTGTAACCAATTATCTATTTACGGTTCTTGATCCTGTATATATGTATATATATGAGTGAAAGTTGTAAAACTACTCATTATTGTGCTTCTTACAGTTATCTTGTAGAAAATGTTTCATTCATCGTCGTTTGAATTGACATATTTTTCTAGGCATATAATAGAATTAAGACATTATACTGGCTTATAGAAGACATTGACTTCAAGGGATCTTGAAATCTGTGTTGATTTTTGACATTTTTTTCATCAATAATAGAACAATTTATCTTCGGGGTGATTATGTGACTGTATATTGACTTACTAGACACTTTTTAAGAGAATGTTTAATTTCGGATAAAGGTTGAGGAACAAAATCCAGGACTCGCGTTTCGTGCTATTTGAGACTTGTCAGATGAATGTACTTGAATCCCAATGTTGAGGTTCACACCAGGACTCGAAATCAGTTTTGTTTCATCCCAAAATCAAATAATAAATGTTTATCATTTCTATATTTAGGCAATTTATTCATGATGTACACATGGTAACAGAGACTGATCAACTTCAGTCCCTAACAAATAAATGCGGGAATTCAAATGGATTCTAATATATTAGGGGAGTTACATGGTTAGCCATTTTTCGAAGACAGATGCATATATCTTAAAATTTTAATTTACTGAATATTCTCATAATGTTGTCAGTGATATTTTGGCAGGTATTCCTGTGGTGATTTTCAATATGTAGTTGAGCTGAACCTAGACAATCATATGGCCTATGTGTACTCTTATATAGGTGGTACTGCGTTTTATAATTTGTGTATTCCTTTTTATGTGTAACTGTTTACCTACTCATTTTATTTACTACATTGTTTAATTGTAGTACGTTAAGTCGACTTTCAATTTCCCTGCTTGTCATTGATTGTCTTATTCTAGCCCCTTTGTGCTTATCTATATATAATACAGTAGTATTCCCATAAATGGATTCCTAGTGAGATTCCCTATTTCCCTGATTACTTGATTACTGATCCATATATATCTGATTATTGACAAGGGATTTTTTTTAATTATTGCAATGCAATACTGCTACTACTACTGCTGCCGGAAAGCTGCGTTATTTCGTAGCAGCGACTCGAAACTCTAAATATGAAGTTCTATGTTAATCAATCACTCAATACCTCTTACCCTATGTAGAGCATAGGCCCTTGACCAGCATTCTCTAATAAACTCTGTCCTCAGCTCTCCTTCTCCTTCAGTTCTTCCAAAGTGTTGTTTATTCCCTTCATGTTTACCTCCAAATCCCGGTGCAATCTGTTTTTTGACTTTCTTCTCTTCCTTTGGCCTTGAGAAACCCAAGTTCGTGCTTGTCATGTTATGAAGTTTGGTGATTTTCTCAATGTATGTCCTATCCACCTCCAGAGTCTTTTCCTGATTTCTCCCTTTGCTGGAAGTTGGTTTATTCTCTGCCACAGAAGTTTGTTGCTGATGGTATCAGGCCAATGGATCCGTGATATCTTGTATAGACAACTGTTTATAAGTACTTGTACCTTTTGAAGGGTACTTTCGTAGTTCTCCATACAAGTTTTAGTTCCATAGAATAGAACAGTCGTGATATTTTGTATTGAAAATTGTTACTTCGATGTTGAATGAGAATTGGTTTGAGTTGCAGTTATTTTCAATAGTAGAAATTCTGTCCTTGTTTTGCCTTCTTAATCCATGCCTTCACATCTTCATCAAATTGTCCTTGTTTATCGGTGATGCTACCCATTTATGTAAAATTTCCCACATCTTTTAGAGTTTCTCCATCAAATGTAATTGGATTGGTACTCATTGTTATGCATCTAAGGATGTTTCTTTTCTCCTTGTGTATGTTGAGACCTATTTCTGGTTACAGAGGCTGCGACTATACTTTCCGTTTCTACCTGAATTTGTTGTTGTTGTGTGAGATAGAAGTGCTAGGTCATCTGCAATGCCCAAGTCATCTAGTTGCATCCAAGTTGTTCACTGTGTTCCATGCTTGCCTTGAAATGTTGCAGCTTTCATAACCAAGTCAGCCACCAGTAGAAAGAAAAAAGACGAGAGTAAGCAACCCTATTTAACACCGGTCTTTACTTGGAAAATATCTATGAGCTATCCTTAAATCACAACTCTGCGGTGTAGTCTGTCGTAAGATATCTACCTGGAATCCCCTATAGGATTACTGCCAGCCCCAAATCCGGATAAAGGAGAAGAGTTGAGCATGATATTAGCTACCCCATCTCGTTAAAAAAACAACCTTGCTGAAAAACACACTTACCAAAAGTTCCATATACCAAACACCAAATACTACTGATAAGAACATTACAACTACTTATGATCATTCATTAAATCTTCTTCTTCTTTCTATTTCAGTGAAAATCAATCAAAATTTGTTAATCAACGTGTTAATGAAATTGAAACATTTTTTGGTAATTTATGCGCAGAACTTGTTAGCTATACAAGACGAACATCAAAATTAAGAAATAATGGTATGTATACATAATTTTTACCTTTTTAATCATATACTACTTATATAGGTGATGAAATTGCACGTATTCTCTTAGATTATTCAAATAAAGAAAAAATTAATAGAACAACATCAGATGCTTTACGTAAAGTATCTGAATATTTTGCAACTGTTGAAGATTATCGACATACTGAAGTAAATAATAGTAATAACTTTATTTCTTACTATTAGATTGATCGAATTGTTGGTAAAGTTATCAATCCATTATCAGCTTATGGAGAAGAAATTAAACATATTAAAGTAGGTATCTACATTTAATTAATTAATCATTTTCCTTTTTTTGTTTTACTTTAATTATATAAGACTAATTTAAAAGTTGAAAGTGCAGCACGTAAAAGAGAAATTACTAATATGCGTAAATTGGAACGATCTAAAACAATTCAATCATCTAGAGAGGTAAGTAAGTAAACATGAAAGTATACATTAAGTTTTTAAAAAAAGTTGGATTGTGACTGGTAAGTGGAATTCAGGACACTGCGTTTCGTTCCTATTTGAGACTCATCAGCTGTTTGTACCTGCATCTGAATGTTGATGTTCACACTGGGATTCGAACTCAGTTCGTTCCGTGCCAAACACTACCGCGTTCATCACTAAACTACTGAGTCCAAGCAGTCATATTTGTGCAACTGACACATAGGTATTAGGATGAACTTGTATCTTCCCGTTGATTTGTAATGGACTGAAACTGGTCAGCCTCTGTTGCCATATGTGCATTCTGAGCAGATTGCCTCGATATAACAATAGTACACAAGTAATATTTAAATTGGATTGCGACTGGCAAGTGGAATCTGGGACGCGCGTTTCCTTCTATTTGGGACTCATTGTCTGCATCCCAATTTTGATGTTCACCATTTTCAGTCCATTATAAATCAACGGGAAGATACAAGCTTATGCTAATTATATTAAGTTTTTATTTTATTTAAAAAATAATGGATAGAAGAGAAAAATGTAGATTACTAGAGTAACTCTTCAAATGTCTACATTGAATAATCACTTTAATCAATCAGAATAGATAATGAAGATCCAAGTTTTGAAAAGTGTAGACCAATAATTACGAATTCATAGCCGACTTAAGTCAATCAGATGATTGTAATTGTAAATGACTATTCTATTGTCAAAATAGGGTAACATTAGACAGGATGCATAGATTCTACATGATAAATGTTCTTATAAAAATTTTATTGTGGGTGTTAAATTCCACTTCATAGATAAAAGTACCTATACAAAATCTTTGATTAATTAAATTAATCCCATAAAATCTGTATATCTTTGTCTAAAATTACTTTATTTTGCGGATGAAATATTTATTCACTCAGAATTCTTGAATGTGTTTCTCTACAGACAGTTTAGAAATCAGTTAAGTTCTTCTTTGACCCCCCTCTCCTCACCAATTTTTTGTTTAATATCTATCTCACTATAAGAACTAACCAATTGAAATAGAGAAAGGATTGTAATACTTAAATGACTACACAGAATATCTTAAAGAACCAAACAGACTTTCTCTCAGTGTGAAGAATATCGCGGATTTGAACTTAAAATGCATACCGTGGACAAAGCTTTCCGTTGTTTGGATGGAAATATTATTCTATCTTATCTAAGAAGTACAAACTTGTATAAATAGATTAAAGTTTGGTAATAAAACGAGGTGGACACGACGTATACAGTTGAATTAATCACAACCAAGATAACAGTTACTGACTTTTGCACAGGATTCAAATGGTAATAACCGAAAGGAACATTGGTAGTAGTAGTGTTTGGTTAAGTATTAGGAATTCTATTCATAACTAAAATTTATTGTCAGGAATATGAGTTTGGATCAAGATTTGGGTTTAAAAATAGAATTTATAATGAGAATTAGCACTCAGTTTGGCAATGTGATTGAAACTTAGAGCTCAAAATAGCATTTACAGTATGGTTTAATACTAACAGTAGGATTTGAAACTTTCAGTTTGAACTAGGACTTGGCATCAGGAGTATGAGTTGAGGTTAGCATTTAGGATGAGGAGCATATTGCATGGTAGAGATATAAAATTAAGATTACGGTTATAACCCTAATTGTGCTTTCCAATTCATTGTCCCGTTACAATTGTTTTCTTCTAAATTCATCCTAAACTTATCCTACTTTATACGTTTCTTGAACGGATCACTTTTATATCATAACCAAGATACAGATTGAATAAACTGGAAAGTATAAAATAAAATGAAATGTGCCTCATGAATTTCACTTATCAGCTAAAATTTAGCATTTGAAAAAAAAGCCTGTTGATAAATGATAATGTCGAGGTATAGCTCAAAATCGTTCGCAGTGGCGTAGGTACATCCATTCCTTGTCCACTTCCAAAGTCTAAACTTCTGAAGTCATCATAATTTTCCGTTTATTGAATTATGTATATATGTTTTTTTGATACCTCATCTTTAATCTTTAATCCTTTCCATTAATAGTATGTTACTACCTCTACTACTCTGGGATTTAGTCCGACAACTTAACCTCTATCTGCTAAATGAGGCATGAAACTTGAATTGATGTATGTACATACCAAGTCCTAGGTTGTAACTGTCTAACTGATTGATCATCTTAGGATGAACATGTGCCAAGTGTAAATGACCAATTGTCTAAGATATGGTGATAGATAAAATCTACATGATTGAAGTCTGTACCATTATGTTAATCAGAATTTAAAGATGTTAAGCAATATGACTGAGAGTTGGTCATCATCACACTAATTTCTCAACTAAATTTTGAATCGCAGTACACCTTCACACATACCTTGTTTTAAGCCAGTCTTCTCATATCTGTATTCTCCACATTTAGTCTTTTTCATTATCACTGTTACTAATTTATTGCCACTTTCCTGTTGTTCATCTTGTCGTGAAGATATGGCATTAGAAATCCAGCTGATTCATATTTATTCCAGGCTCTATGCTAAATATGACTGACATACAATATACACCTTGTATGTTTACCAATGATTCTTTAATACTTTACAGAATATCTCACAATTCTTCATTCGAATAGTATTCTCAATTACCAAGTCAATCTTCTATGCTACACAGTTTCACGAAGATTACGTATAAAAAGAAAACTTTATTTTCAATATATTGAGTTTAGTTGGCATATATATGCACAATAGTACAAGGTGTTTATATCTTACTACTTTAGGTTACGTCATAATTAATTAATCAAGCATAAAAGTACTTCGCCTTATTCAGTACACTGTCATAGAAGTGTACAAGGTTTTTCATTATAGATGTGATTACGAAATAGGACAATAATGACAATAGAAGTATTTATGTTAGAATAAAAACAAAAAATGACTTGATCAAAAGACTTGTACACTTTCCATTGGTTGTAATTAATTTCTTTGATCGGTATCATTTAAACCATTGACAACTGTTATGTACATTAGCCAAGAATACCTAAGTGATGACATTTGAAACTGCGAAACTGAGTAAGTATCAATTCTTTCAAGATTATAAATACGTTCTATTGACGAATATTAATTAAGATAAAACCTAGATAAAGACAGATATCCTGCTTTCTACATTCAACCACTTAACTTCAAAATATTAATTAATGTTGTAGACTTATATTTAAATTCTACCAATACGTAGCTACAGTCTATTGGTTTACTGACTATAGTGAGAGATCGTGACTGGTGTACTTAAAATTTATTAGAAGTGAGGCTATTATCATCGATGATAATGTATGATCATCGAGATATATTACAAACTGACGAAAATGGGGATTTCACCATTTGATGTCAGCCTACCCAGTGGTGCAGACGCCTAGGCGTTCACTGTGAGACCTGAAGACCCTGGGTTCGTGTACCCTGATAGAGTCGCAGAGTGCGTGCTGATGGGGAGTCTCACTGTAAGACGATACAGCTGTCCAGTGATTTATGGTTTTCAGTAGTAGCCTACTAACATCAATCTTTGACGCATTCAATCAACAAAATCTAATACCAGTCTTCACAAAAACATCTCTATTTAATCACACTAATCAGTTCACTAGTGACTAATTTCATAATGTTCTTGAAGTTGTGACTGATGGAGTACAAACTTGTCCAAAATTATTAGTTCTCATTAACTTGTCATATTGTTTTTCAATGTCATTTTTATGCACTATGTAAGGTATTATACTTTTTCGTTGTATGAATACTCTACCATTAAATAGTAGAATATTTAAGATGATTCCATTTTGATGAAAGAAAATATAAACTAGTACTAATCTACGTTATCTTATCATTTGATAATCATTTACAAAATACCTTACAGTCACTGTTAATTGACCTTTTTCAATGCTAATTAGCTTAATTATTCAGCTATAGCATAGAAATTAGCATACTTGGTACTTAAGCAACCGTGTAAAATTCCTCAGTCAGTCAATGAGGGATGCACTGCCAGCATCAAGGTTGCTACGAAGATTAAAGATTAGGCTTTTAATGGTAGGAATATGATTTTAGGTCAGGTTTTAAGGTAAGAAATCAGTTTTGTTGTAATAACTGGCATCAACTCAGTAAGCCATAAGGTCGGTGTTAAGTTACATAAAGTTGAAGAAATAATATGTAAAACATTGATCAAGGAGTATAAGAAGCGCAAAGTTTTGCAACACTATGCCAAACACTTTTCTTGTTGCAGCATTTTAATCAATGATTTTTGACGTTTTACTTACCTTACATTCAGTTTTTCACAGTCTTAAAATACTACTGAATTTAAATTCTAGAAAACAATTGTCATTAAAGAGGAAACACAGTATTTATCGTATGAACTAATATTAGTAATAGGATTAGAAATACAAGTGATAAATAGGATTTAATGATTAATACAAGGCATGGTGAACCGTCATGTTATTCTGAAATTAGTATTTAAGATTATCAATTTATTGTAAAGTTGGCATTTAAAGATACAATTAGGGTTAAAGCACGAGTGACATAGAAAACAGTATTTACAAATGACTTATCGTTATTTGGGATTAAATGTACATTGTTAATGAAGTAAAACCCATCCTACAATACCTTTTACATAAAGGCCTTGATTAAACTCAAGATTTGTAGTAGCAACCGCTTGTCTGGTTGAAACCGCTGTGATGTGTACCCACCTGTAATTAAACCTTGTGGAAAATGAACTGAGAGCTTTTCATTCATATAATTGAGTTTCTTTAACATCGTTTCTATGGATTTACAGAGGCTAAGCCACTAAAAAACTATGATTTAATTATTTAACATGTAAACTATTAAGATCCCCTGTAATATACATACTTTTTCCCCATAAACTATTCAGTAATAAATACTGTATTCTTATTTACTGACAGTGTTTTATCAATAGGAACGATGATTGGCTTCTTAGTAAACTAAATGCGGACATTTTAAGTAGTGCTTACTCCTTTCTATACTGTAAGCTAATCGATTGCTTAACTAGTCACTTACATATTTCACTTATATATTGACTTCTAAAGTGTTACTTTGTTACCGAAAATCACTTACTTTCAAACCTTAAACAAAAGACAGAAAGCATGTAAGAAGTTTCACTTCAAAGATTAGTTAATTTACAAAAATAAAAGTATTTCTTAGACTATATATGACCTTTGTATTTCATAAATCTCTGAAAAAAACGTGTTAAGTTTAATTAATTGAATACTTCACAGATTGATGTTGGCGGGGTTCCATTGGAAACAGACAGCTGTTTCGTTTTAGTGTGAAACTCCTAAGCAGTGTGAACCTTAGATTTCGACCCAGGAGCTTCAGGTTGATGGCGAACACTCGGGCCCCCTGCACCACTGGACCGGCTGATATCAAATAGTCGAATTTCCACTTCCATCATTTTGTTATATGTAGCGAGACGATCATTCATCTGTCGAGTACTTCCTGGTTTTTAATGGTACCCTGTCAACATGAATCTGTGACGCATTCAATCAATTAAATATCCACAAAAACCATATCAATTCATTGTTAAGTTTATTGAAAAATTTCAGCTAATATCCATTTAGCATAGAACACAATCTATCGTTTTCTAGAATTTATTTGGTGATTTTCAAAAATCACTGATCCATTAAAATCTTTTCAACATTTACCCACTCCTTCTGATGATTATTTCCAGGAATTATCTGAGGCTTCTAAAAGTTGTAGATACTAAAATATGTGATTATCACATACAGTTACATATCTGCTAATTATACTGCCTACATAGATGTTGTTTACTAACTTAAGATAGAAATTAATTAAAAGATTGTTATGAAATTCATTAGTACTGCCTGTTATGACGTAAAAACAATAGACTACTATGCTTTGGATGATGTATAAGATCAATTAATGGATATGGCTTTGTGCACATGTCATCACAATAACAACGCCAATCATTGCCTAGTTAATCCCTATACGTTTACTCGATGCCTACACGATCCCTAGTCAGAATAGACAGAACACAAGTTAATGAATCAACTAGACAAAATCGTATTACATCTCGGATATTCCTTTATATATACGCATAACCTGACCACTTAGTCAACCAATTGGAAAACGAATATCAGGGCAATAGTGACTATGAATTAGAGCAACATGTACACAGTCAATGAACTGTACTTCATAAATCAGAAATAATATACAAACAGTTAATATTTGTTAAACTGGTGCATAGGGCGAGTGAAACTGAATAACATGTCCACATTGTATATAACAAAAAAATGATTGAAGTAATCTACAGTAAAACAATTCTCAAAGGAATAATCAATCTTCTTTAGATGCTCAACATATCAATATCGAAGTAATCAATAAACTGTCTATTGATCCATCTATATTTTTGTTGCTATTTCCATTTTCCACTTTTTTTTTATTTTATATATTTTTTTAATGTTTATTTTAGCAACAACCTAAGGTTAGTGGTTTATTATGACACTTTAATAACTACTGATAAATTTCTATTCATTTTGATGTTAAACATTAAATAATTGACATCATTTATTATTGTTTCTATTGTTATCAATATATTCTGCATGTTGTCATCTATTGTTCTATTCATTGATTCAATAATGAACTTGTTTACATGACATTTTATTTCCTTAAAAAAAAAAGAAAAAAAAACTCAATTACATAGTACAAGTTTTTAATGGTTACATAATTGGATTTAGTTGATATGTTACTCTAGCTAACCTACTTTTTTTTGTTCTATTTAGTACTTGTTAATAAGACTTAATTTCAGTTATGAGGGAAATGATACTTTTGGTTGAATTCACAGTTTTAGATGATACCATTGAACTGTTAAAATAGTAATCAAAGAACATACCATTTAAGAAAAAATTGAAGAAAATCTGGTATTGATGTAAAATTAAACTGTTGATAACAGTTTCTGTTTAATTCTTATTCGTTGTTACGTGATTTAAAGAAGATGTTAACATGGATTAAAGATTCTTTGAAATTTTCAAAGCATCTAATGACCTATTTGTCTACATGAGTTCGAGCTCAGAACCTAAAGGTTATATTGTGATCACAATATATAGTTATTTAGTTTGATTTTATAAGTAACTACTTCTAACAGAAGACTTCATAACAATCGTTTTAAATCATTAGTTACTAGTGAGAATTTAAAATTTATTAGGAAAGGAGATGTATGCGGTGCAGTGAGATGAAGGAATGTGAGTAGAGTTAGTCGTAGAGATAAGAGAGATATTATGGCGTGTAGAAAGGATTTGATTTTGACCAATTTGGACTCTCGTGCTTTTGCGGGTATGAGGGCGGTTGTCACTTCCCGGCTGCCCACACCGTGGAAGGGTGTTTCTTGAGGAACCTGAAAAAGAAGGTACATTAGTGTCGGTCTTAGAGACCTGAGAGCGTGACCGCAGAGCCCAAGCGACAACTACTTGAGGCCTGTCACACACGGCCTTTTCATGAAGGGTTTTTTGAGTATTAGCTCTGCACTTAAAAACCCCTAGTGGGCACCCTTACCGCCAGAGACGGCAATCCGTGAGGTAGGGTGAGGTGTGACATTTTTAGGGCCGACCTTTTCTAACCCCTCCTTCCTTGTGAGAAGGCAGCATCGCTGCAGATGCTGGTTGTCCGAGGGAAACACCTTACTGCTGTCACACCTCGCTGCAGTCAGCAGTACGACTTCGCCCTCAGACCTTGAGCAGCTGCTTTTAGTCTCATCGTTCTCCAATCGACCTGCCTGGCATGGTAGAACCTATAGGAACATATGTTCCAGCCAATATAGCTCGGTTGGGTCGTCACGATAGGCAAGCCCGACCACCACGTCAAGGTCGCAGCTACGGTCGGGCGATTCTTATGAATATTACTGATAGCCATAATTGATTCTATACAAAGTTTAAATCCCGCATCGTTTTCATGAAGTTTTAGTATAGGTAAATATAACTAAAACTTTACCAGTTCTTACTAAATAAATTATAAAAAAATAGGTACTGAGTATTATTTGTTTGTAGTTTAAATATAATGCGTATAACAATCATATTGCTAATTGTTAGCATGATCAACTTCGTAAATAATGACCTGAGTTTTAGTGACTAACCATTAGAAAGTGAGATTTAACTATGTCAGAGACGAGATAAGATTCATCAAGTAGTAATAAGTGATAAGAAAGCATGATTTTGTGAACTGGTTAAAGTTAAAACATAGATCATTTACTCGATTAGAAAAAAAAAGCTGAGAGACTCGAATGTTCAAGGTATATCCGTTAGAGAAGTCAATATTCACTACTGCTGAAAAACAGTATACTACGAAAAACACTTAATCAGTGTTTTCTTGTTTTCAATGGTTGTTTGGCCGAAATTGCTCTGTAATGTAAAATTACACTAACATAAAAAAAACATTTAAACAGTACCTCAGTTGAATGTTGGGAATAATCAAACTTCAAATTCCGATGTAAACATCAACATTGAAATACAGATACATTCAGCTGTCCTTGATTCCACTTGCCAGTCATAATATAACTTAAACAAACATTTGATTTTAATGATACCCAACAGGTACCAATCAGTACATAATACAAAACAATAAATTAAACCAGATTAATATATTTCTGTAATAAGATTTCAAGTACTTACTTTTTCTACCATTTTCACTCCATTACCCTATTTCATTTTAAAGTTAATTGTATTGTCTATGAAATCATCATGTCAACTAATAATTGACTAAAAAAATCTTTTCAATAGACTTTAGTTATTCTACCCTCTGGTCAACTGGTATGATTATATCAAAGTTTATAATTGTAAACTGTAAATTTTGTTATAAGTAGTTTATTTATTTATTTATTGCACCATTTTGTGTATTATTTTATTTAATGCACTACTAGATAAAATGAAAGTTTACCTATTTTCAGACATTGACATTCAGTTCGGCTGAAGCTGTTCATAACATTTTCAATACTCACTATGAGTGTGTGTGTGTTTGTGTGTACTGTCTTAAGTATTTCAGTCATTTTCTTATTTAGTTAGTGAATAAGTGATTTGAGTTGAAATGTACAGGCATTTAACAGTTTCGATTGAAGCGACTATCTACTGTGAAATTATCTAAATGTAGCTTAGCCCGACATGTCAGGTGAATATGCTAAAATGAAAAAGAAAACAGCATATTTGGGTTTTAAGTAAGATTTTTTATAAAAGTTTCTGTTTAATGAAGCAACACATACCCACTATATAACTGAGAAATTTATCGAACGCGTTACCC
Source organism: Schistosoma japonicum (assembly GCA_025215515.1). Classification (NCBI taxonomy): domain Eukaryota; kingdom Metazoa; phylum Platyhelminthes; class Trematoda; order Strigeidida; family Schistosomatidae; genus Schistosoma; species Schistosoma japonicum. Next base: position 12,046,487 of record CM046066.1, read on the forward strand.
CGTGTGGAGCATAGGCTGCCGACCAGTATTCTTCGACCAACTCTGTCGTGAGCTTTTTTTCCAGCTCTTCCCAGCTGCTATTCATTTTCTTCATGTCTGTCTCCAATTCCCGACGAAATGTATTCTTGGGTCTTCCTCTTTTCATTTGGCCTTCAAAGTTCCATGCTAAGGCCTGTCTTATAACACAGTTTGGTGATTTCATCAATGTGTGTCCTATCCATCTCCAGAGTCTATTCCTAATTTCTTCCTCCGCTGGAAGCTGGTTGAATTGTTCTCTGCCATAGGAGGTTGTTGCTGATTGTATACGGCCAACGGATCCGAAGTATCCAACGCAGACAATTGTTTATAAACACTTTTGTCTTTTGAATGATGCTTTTCTTAGTTTACCTTACAAGCTTTAGCTCCATACATTAGACATGTCTTCACATTTGTATAGAATAATTTGACTTTGATGCTAACTGACAGTTGGTTTGAGTTCCAGACATTTTTCAGTTGTAGAAATGCTGCCTTCGCCTTTCTAATCCGCACCTTAACATCTGCATCAGACCCTCCTTGTTTATCAATAATGCTTCCCAAATATGTAAAGGTTTCTACATCTCCCAGAATTTCTCCGTCAAATGAAATTGGGTTAGTGTTTGTTGTTTTGTATCGGAGGATCTTGCTTTTCCCTTTGTATATGTTGAGACCTACTGCTGGCTGCCGATGCTGCTGCTACCTTGTCCATCTGCATCGAACGTGTTGCAGACAATATATTTAGTGAGCATTAGCAACGCTATAGATAACATAGAACCTATTTATGTATAGTTTAGTTTTTAAAAATTTAAGCATTTTCTTTATAACTATATCTATGGTAATTACTATTAAAGTGTAGTACTCGAATGAATAATTCATTCATAGATAAAACTATCTTATTTAAAGTTCTTACTAATTAAAAAATAAATTCACTTAAAATAGCCGGCCGATTTCACGTGTTACTAGGGTGTTTACTGTTAAAAAAAATCGAAAACACTTATCAATACTAGTTGATTTTTAATGACAACTTCACTGCTAACCTAGTTTTAAAGCTTAACATTCAAGAATGACTTAAGCTAAATAAGTAATGAAAACAAATGAGTATTGAAGAATTATATCTTTTTTAGTTGGGGACTAACGAATTCACTAAGAATCAAATACTAAAACTTCTCAATAAGCCTGTCACCTTTCGACAACTGAGTTTATTATCTAACAGAACTAAAATTTACTTTCATTCAATAAGTAGTTTATTCAAGAATGACTTACTTCGAAAGTGATATACAGGAATTTTTGATTGAAAGTCATAATTAGACGGAAGTAAGGCATGAAACTCTATGTGTCGTACAGTGTAGCAAAAACATAAGTCACTTAAGGATCTAGATGTATCATGTTTAATGTTAACCCTGTATTCATACAATCCTACTGTTTAGAAGTTAAACACTTCAATAAATTAGTGGTTTATTTCATTATTCTCAATATTTTATTCTTAGCATTTAATTTTCATGTAAATATTACTTTGTTCTTTGTTCAATTTACAATTTGTGTGAATTGTTTCAATTTGTGCACACTAGTCATGATTATTGTTAAACAAATCAAACACATTGAATTTCTTTTAATTGTTTTAATTTAAGTTTAACAGTAACAACATTATGAATTTGTTAAATAACACTATTTTTAATTGATTGAATATATCGCAGATTAATGTTGGCAGAGTACCATTAGAAACCAGGGTGGATGTAACAGCTGTTACGTTTTACTGTGGAACTCTTCAACAGTGCGTACCTCAGATTTCTCACCAGGAGCTTCAAGTTGATGAGCACCCAACCCTCTGAACTACTAAATAGGCATCTAGTGGTTGAATTCCCACTTTCATCAATGAGTGATATGTAGCGCAAGGATCATTCATTCTCACTGGTTATAACTATTTCACTCCTGACAAGTCTAAACTTCACCAGTCACGACTTCTCACTAGAGCTTCAGTCAGTTACAATGAATGTTCGTGGCACTGTGTATTACAATTTGATGGAAGTGGGAATTCTACCATTCCATACCAGCCGAACCAGTAATGCAAAGGGGTCAAGTGTTCGCCGTCGAAATGAAGTCCCCGGGGCTAAATCTAGGGGTGCACACTGCTGAGGAGTTCCACACTAGAACGAAACAGCTATCTATTACTCCTTGGTTTTCAGTGATATCCTGCCATCATCAATCTGTGACATATTCAATCAATCAAAATATCACTCTCCACAAAAATAACCATCACAATTGAGCACTATTTTTGTTTTTATTTTATTTGTTTATTTCTTTGGGAATTTGTCGTCTTTGTTTCATGAATGACAGATTTAATTGGATACTTTTTTGTTCATATCATTTGTTTTCGTTTGAATGTAAGTTATTTGATTAGGAGATTTAATTTCAAGTTATCCGTAACGTTTTTTTCAGTATTCACTGAGGGTGGTGGTGGAAGTGTTGAACTAAGAACTGGCGATGATTTTTCACTTAAAGAATGGATATTACATATCTGAGTGTAGTTTTCATTAAAAAGTTTAATTGAAATTCTTAAATTACATTATTTGACATGCCAAATTACATAACACTAAACATGTTTATAACAGATAGTTACTGTTAACTCCGAACTCATTATTTGTATACACTAATGTATATTACTCTTTAGTATACTTCATTCATTCACAAAATAATTGAAATGTTAAATAGAACACATCTAATGAAGATTCAGAATGTTATGAATAATGTCACTTATTGATTTTGGAAGTGGAACAGATTATCATCGATGACCTCCTCCACGAGAATCTAGCAATATTAGGTCATTGATTAAAATATTGTAATTTTAATGAATATAATTCAACTCAGTTGTTTCCCAGTGGCATGAGAAAGTCGTGGATCAGATTTGTTATGATGTAGATGTGTTCATTGATGAACAGTATTAAACTAGGATGTTACACTTGAATGGACGACACTACTTCCAGATTATCAATGATTTTTCATTGAAGATCAATTAGAGATGAAAATTGCCACAGAAACAAGACTCAACATTTTCCATAAAATCACATAACAACTGGAAGTACTTTAGTGTAAATTTCACATTAGGATGTTCATTTTAAAGATAGAAGCTAATCTACATTAGTTTAACCAAAGTCATGACACATGAAAAAACAAACACTTCTATTTTGATTAATGTGGTGATGTTAGTTAGACACCAATATGTTTATTACTAGTATGATTGATTTCGACAGAAATTCTCAACGTTTCAATCAAAAGCCTTAACAAGTAGTTAAACCATGTTAATCATTTGACAAAGTCAATCCGTGGTGTGAGATATCAAGCAAAACAATCTTCACAACTCAGTATATTAGCAATCAATATGCGCTTACTTTTTGTAACTAACATCGAAAAGCATCAGTATCAATAACGTCAATGGATGATGATAGTTGTGAACTATTGTGCTTACTTACTTACTTACGCCTGTTACCCCTCTCAGAGGAGCGTAGGCCGCTCACCAGTATTATCCATTCATCTCTGTCCTGAGCAATCCTTTCCAGCTGTTTCCAGTTACTGTTCATCCTTTTACTGTCTGCCTCCAATTCTCGACACAGTGTATTCTTTGGCCTTCCTCTTTTCCGTTTTCCAACAGTATTCCAAGTTAGTGCATGTCTCGTGATACAGTCTGATGATTTCCGCAATGTATGTCCTATACATTTTCAACGTTATGAACTATTGTAAATTAATTGAAATTGTTGTCTTGATTATTTTCTTTTGTGTATATATGTTGATTCTTGTGAATATTATTTCCTATCTTTGAATAGATGAACATTCCAATAAGTAATTTAATTATTATGGTTTAAACACATCAGTATTCTTCTTGACTTAGAGTATGCTGATGACATAGTCCTATTCGGTGAAGATGCTGACAAAATGCAGAGTCTTCTGACTACCCTGAGCAACAATGCAAGCATGTTCGGGATGCGGTTTTCCCCCTCGAAATGCAAAATGTTGCTTCAGGATTGGGTTGCATCGGCACCTGAACTAGTGATAGGGAGTGAAGTAGTCGAGCGTGTAGACCGCTTCACGTATCTGGGGAGTCTTATCAGTGCTGATGGCCTGGTGACTAACGAAATCTCAGCACGGATACAGAAAGCTCGATTGGCTTTTGCCAAGTTGCGTCACTTATGGCGCAGGCAAGATATCCGCTTGCTAACCAAAGAACGAGTGTACCGTGCAGCAGTTTGCTCTGTCCTACTATACGGGAGCGAGACATGGCCGTTAAGAGTAGAGGACATTCGTAGGTTACTGGTCTTCGATCATAGGTGTCTCCGAAGCATTGCTCGAGTATCGTGGGACAACCGAGTGAGCAATGCTGTCGTTAGGAAACGGGTTCTAGGAAAGGAGGGCAAATCAATAGATGAGGTATTGAAACTTCATCAGTTGAGGTGGTTGGGACATGCGTTACGCATGTCTAACTACCGAATGCCTCGACGAGCCATGTTTTACGGTGTAGGAATAGGTTGGAAGAAAGCTAGAGGCGGCCAAACCAAAACATGGCAGAAATCGATGAAGTCACTGACAAGTGGACTGAGTCATGTTGGTAGATGTAGGCTGCGTGGTTGAGGTCTGCAAGACGAAAGTCACCAATGGTTAGAGACCTTGAACGACATGGCTCAGAATCGTTTGCAATGGCGCAGGTGCATTCACTCTTTGTGTTCTCTCAAAATCTAACCTTCTGAATTCTCTATCTTTCTTCTTTCAAATTTATCTCACTGAATTATACTTTTCGAATCATATCTTCGCTTCCTAATCTTCTGCATTACTGCTAATACTTGTACTATCGCTATCACTCTTGGATTTGAACTGACAGTTGCGTCTCTGTGCTGATATGGTATGGCAACCTGAACTGATGTACGTACGTACGAAGTTCTGCGTTGTATCTGTCTGATATAATCTAATTGTTGTTAGAACTAGTAGAGTGAATGTATGAATTTGCATGTTTTATTACTGAAGAGAAATACTGATGATTTAGAAATGTGATTTTTATTAAACTATCTCTCCAGCAACTTCCTTAAACATTGAAAATTAATTTGTATATTAGACTGTAAATCTTATTTCATATGATCCTCCTTCAAATGTTAGCAAGAATTTTAACTTTTAGTATGCTAAATGACTAACTGTTGACTAACAGATTATCTACAGTGTTTTCCATGTTCACTATGTTATATCCAGTATTTCTGATAATTTTCCAGTTTATTTAGTTAGTGAATAATGCATGCCTGAGTGTATTTTTATTTTGAGCTGATGGAGTTATCTACATTTGTCTGTTATAAACAAGTTTAGTGCAGAGTAACCTTACATAATCGATTAACAGCACAAAAATAGTGAAAGCTATAGATTATAATGTAATCTTTCAAATAAAAGTTACACTTTATTATGCAACATTTATTGAAGGAATAAACGAAATAGTGGTAGAAAATGTTGGATAAAGCAAGTAGTGAACATTATAAATGTTGCAGACAGTCATGACAAGATTGCCTAAACAACTAACTACAAATAAATTAATGTGATTTTGAGGAGATAGATATTAAGTTTAATTGTTTGTTTTCGTCATAGATTGATGTTGGTTGGGCACCATTGTAAACCAGGAAGTATTCGATAGCTGTTTTGTTTTAGTATGGGACTCCTCAGTAGTGCTCAAAGAGAATCCAACTGAGGATCCATAGGTCTTATGGCGAACAAATAACTGTCTGCACCACTAGGTCAGCATCGAATGGTATAATTTCCATTTGCACCAAGTTGTGATGTAGCTCAAGGATGATCCATTGTCATTGGTGATAACTGTTTCATTCCCAATAAATCTGGTGGGGTTGAGAATCGAAATTACTGGATTCAACAATCAACAGATGTTAAATGCTTTCTGTGAAACTCAAAAGCTATTGTGTTCAATCTCATGTGTATGATTTTGATTACACATTATTATTAATGAATGATAAACTAAGGCTATGCAACTTTTTAAAATGAACTACCTAACTTAGTAGCCTAATAAATTTTTAGTATTTCATAATTATTGCCTGGTTTTATAGTTTTCCCATTGTAAATCTGACTATAGGGAATACTAGTGTTTCTGTATATTTTTATTAAAAACACTATTCGTGATAGACGTTATTTGAAAATGGCCACTCCCTATTATTATTATTATTATTATTATTATTATTATTATTATTATTACACATTAGTGATTCTCTGAATCTAGGTTAATTATTGAGTTATGTATTGAGAAATGAAGTCACTTTATATTCATAAAAGAAATAAGTAACATTAGATCTTGAAGTCCAACATCATCATCAATAGACAACCAGAAAAAAAGGTTGGCTGTTACATCTTAGTATGACACTCCTCTGTAGTACAAACCTATTGATTGAACCCAACACTTGTAGGTCTTGAGGTGAAGATGAGGTTTGACCTAATGATATGCATTTCTAACTTCTGTCAATCTGGGTTGAATATTTCTTTAGTCCAACCATTGACACTGATGGATAACCTGATAAACAGAATCCATCAACTAGCCACAGATAATGAGGACAAAGAAACTGAATTAAACTTAGTGATGTCTACACTAATGATGAACAACTACCCAAAGAATTTTATAAAAAAGATACTTAAGGAGAAACGCAATGGGGAAGCCAAGCAGAAGGTTCAACCGAAAGAGTGGATTGACACTGTGGTTGTGCCTTACAGGAATGGGACCTCTGAAGAGATTAGAAGAATTTTGAATAAACATGCCATACGCGTTTTCTTCCGAACAAACAATACACTGGGCTCTGCACTTGTAAATATCAAGGACAGAGTACCAAAAGAAGAACAAACTAACTGTGTCTATGAGATCAAATGTAATGATTGCAGTGCCAAATATGTAGGAGAAACATCAAGACAATTGAATGTAAGGATGAAGGAACATATACTTTGCTCAAAGCATATTCCCAAATCCTCTAATGATATACTGAAACTTGAAAATAAATCGGCAATAGCACTACATTCAATAGAATCAGGGCACAGTATCGATTTTAATGGAATTAAAATCCTTCAAAAAGGTTTTAACTCCTACAAAGAAAGACTAACATCTGAAGCCCTACACATATGGGCTAATCCGAATAATATAAACCGACGAGATGGAGTACAGTTAGCTGCACCATGGCAACTAATGGTTAAAAAATGAATTAACAACTTCTACTACTCCAATTTCCAATGCATTCCATTTATTTGTTTATTGATTGATGAATTCTGTTTAGAATTCCCTATTCCGATTCACATTCAACGTGTAGCCATTTACGAATATTCTATAATCATCATTACATTGATTTCCTCCAACTATGATTTGATAGCAAGCGTATCTTCAGATTGTCTATCCCTCTCCGTGAACGTAACTCAGAACAGTACAGGTCAACACATGATTGTAACATGAACTGCACACAAAAATGCACACCTTCCTTCATCCACACAATTTCAATATTAGTTCACTTATAATGACTCATATGACAATTTCATACCCTGTATGCAATTGGATATCCGTAATCAATTTGACCTCTTATTTACATTTATATTCGATAATTTTTGATTTTGGTTATTTCCCTGAAGAAGCTCGGACCAGTTTGCCGAGCGAAACGTTGGAATTTTTCATTAATTTCATCCGCTGAGATTATTAACAAATATATTCTATTCATATGTCTGATGGATAACTGCTTAGCATACGACAGTATCAAATAGTAAACAACACGTGCTAAGACATGTTAAGAAGTAATTCCGAAACGATATAATTAGTGAGCTTTAACTATGTTGGGCGTAAGGGAATTATTCACCAGTAATAATAGATAAGGTAGTAAATATTTCACTAACCGATTAATTTAAATAAAAGCAAGCCATTGGATGACAACTCAGTGACATGAAAATTAAGCCGTTGCTTCGTAGTCTACACATGTTAAGTTCGACTCATGATAAACGCATACTTCTAAAGGGTGTAATACTAGAATGAAACAACCATCCAGTGTTCTCTTGTTTTTTATAATTATCTAATTAAGATCAGTTGGTTGTTTTGATTTTTCAGATTTATTAATCTCCATAACACCCTAATGACAATGATCTTTGATTGAGTATGTGTATACTAAACTATTTGAAAAGAAAAAATAAACAACTAATGAATGATATACACTTAGTTTATAAATAATCATTATTCAAAATGTTATTTTTTTATTTTCTAAAAAGGCTGAAATACAATTACATAACGCTATGGTTGATGCTACTAAAAGTGCTAACAATTTAGAACGTTGTGTACTTGATTTTGAAGGTCGTCGATTGAAAGGCTTAAAAGTAAGTAAACATTAATTGAGATTGATTTTTTTTCATTATTGAGAGTTATGGAAATCGTTTTTTGTGTAGTTTGTTTTCTGTACAGATTGATTTAGTTATACAACTATTGAAAATTGGAAGTTTGAATGGTTGTAAGATGTGAACTTATTGGTAAGAAGGTTAAAGTACATACTGTAATATTTGAAGCCTATGAGTTCAAACTTTGGTGTAGTTGTTGATGTGAAATTATATGAAGTTATGTACTATGAGAGGTCAGCTGATCAGTTCTTCCAGATTTTAAATTTCTATTTAGCTGATATCATTCTGAAAATAAGCAAGTAAAGAAGAACATTAGAGCCGACACACAGAAATACATAGAAGGCCTAGCAATGACAAATGAAAAAGCTAGAAGAGAAGAAAATATGAAACAGATATATGACACAACGAAGAAACTGCCAGGCAAATATAGTAAACCAGAGGGACCAGTCAAGAACAAAGAAGGCAAGCCAATCACCGAGATTCAAGAACAAAGAGACAGATGGGTAAAACACTTTGAGGAACTCTTAAATAGACCAGCTCCACTAAATCCAACAGACATCGAAGCAGCATCTACAGATCTCCCGATAGATGTCACTCCACCAACGATGGAAGAAATCAAGATAGCCATCAAACATCAAAAGTGGGAAGGTAGCGGGATCTGGCAATATACCAGCTAAAGCACTAAAGTCAGAAGTAGACATAACGGCAAGAATGCTCCATGTTTTATTCAAGAGGATGGAGAAAGAACAAGTGCCGGCAGACTGAAAAGAAGGACACCTTATCAAGATACCAAAGAAAGGGGATTTGAGCAAATGTGAGAACTACAGAGGGATCACGCTATTATCGGTACCAGGGAAAGTCTTCGACAAAATGAAAGATTCTGTGGATGCATAACTTCGAAAACAACAGGCTGGTTTCCGTAAGGATCGGTCGTGCACAGGCCAAATCATAACACTACGGATCACCATTGAACAATCAATTGAACGAAACTCGTTGCTATACATCAACTTCACTGACTATGGGAAGGCATTTGACAGTGTAGACAGGAGATCACTATGCAAACTGTTTCGACACTAAGGCGTACCAGAGAAACTTGTCAACATCATCCGTAATTCTTACGACGGACTACAGTGCAAAATAGTACATGGAGGACAGCTAACAGATGCATTTCCAGTGAGGACCGGAGTGAGATAAGGCTGTCTACTCTCACCTCTTCTCTTCCTTCTAGTGGTTCGCTGGGTCATGAAGACCTCCACATCTGAGGAAACTATGGAATTCAAAGGACAAGCAAGATGTGACTCAATGGTTCGGACGTCGTGGATGATCTGGTTCTTCTATTCTATACACACCGACAAGTGCAAGTGAAGGCAACCAACGCAGCAGCAACCTTAGCATCAGTAGGCCTGAACATACATAAGGAAAAGAGCGAGATCCTCAAATACAACACGGGGAGCACCAACCCAATTGAACTTGATGGAGAAACTCTAAAAGAAGTGGATACCTTCACGTACATGGGAAGCATTGTCGATGAACATGGAGGATCCAATGCAGATGAAAAGGCAAGGATTGGCTAAGCAAGGGCAGCATTCCTATAGTTAAAGAACATATGGGACCTAAAACAACTGTCAATTACTCTCAAAGTCAGACTCTTCAATTTGAACGTGAAGAGAGTTCTGCTGTACGGAGCTGAAACGTGGTGAGCTACTGCAAACATTATCAGTAGGGTACAAGTATTTATAAACAACTGTCTGTGCAAGAGACTGAGTGTCTGCTGGCAGGAAACCATCAGCAACAGCCTACTATGGGAGAGAACAAACCAACCTCCAGCCGAAGAGGAATGTAGGAAAAGAAGTTTGAAATGAATAAGACAATTATTGGGAAAATCATCAGACTGCATCACAACACAAACACTAACTTGGAATCCTGTTGGAAAACGGAAAAGAGGAAGGCCAAAGGACACACTGCGTTGAGAATTGGAAGCAGATATCAAAAAATGAATAGCAACTGGAAATAGCTGGAAAGAATTGCTGAGGACAGAGTTCAATAAATAATACTGGTGAGCAACCTATGCTCCTCTGAGAGGGGTAACGGGCGTAAGTAATTAAGTGGTATCAATCTGTGATCTAAAACGATGACATTTTCAAATTCTCTGTAATTTCTGTGCATAATATATCAACTGATAGATATATCTATTGGATCATCATAATTATAGCAGTGGTGTCTACTAAGCATAATAAATGATTATTTACTGTTAAGTAACGATTTTTATGATATACCAATTCTTCGCACCCATGTACTTGTTATCCTACAAATTGACACATTAACAACTAAATGGTCAAGAAGAAACTGTAGCTATAAATGCAAATCACTAGATATTAATTTTGTGGTTTAAGCAGTAAACATCTGGTGTGAGACCAATAGGTGTTAGGCTCGATTCTTTATGACATCACATATATATATTGATGAAGAATTATATACTGGTGTGAAACATCTGTTTAACACTTTTTGGTTTTTGTTTGTTGCTTAACTTAGATTAGTTCATGATATGCATTTTAAAATAGTATTATATTTTATGTACTCTAGACATAAATTGGAAAATTGAATTTATTTATTATTTGATATAGAGAATTATTACAGATTTTATTCAAATTGAAATGTTATGGCATGCTAAAGCATTAGAAACATACAGTTTAGCTTATAATGCAATTCAATTATTACATGAAGAAGCAGATCTTATTGAATTTCGTGGTACATTACTACGTTCTGGAAGCAATTTAACTGTATTGAATAATAATCTTCCAATCAGTCAACAAAGTATTTCAATTGGTGGTCATTCATCACCAATGATTTCTCCGTCAATACCCATAAGAGATCATCGATCGTATCGGCCTTCATCGTCTATGCATAGTCCAATGAATTCTATGAAGACTACTGGTAGTCGGTGTAGTTTAACATCATTAAATCGTAATAAAAAAAATAAACAATTACAAGTCCAACAAATTCAACATCGACAACAGCAACAAGATCAATTTCCATATTCTCAACAGCTACAACAACAACGACAACAGGTGAATTTATGTCTCACGAATTTTAATTGTACATAAGTTTAAAAATATTGCATCTTAACGACATTCACAGTTACTCTGTTTATTTTAATGAATACATAATTGTAAAATGACGTAAGTTTCACCCATTACGTGCTTGTGTTGGAAAAATGTTGGTTATAAATCTTAACTGACTCATAACTCTGACACTATATAGGTGACTGAGTAATCTGACGTCCTTTAACAATAGTCAAATATCGTCAACAGATATCGGTCTATTACGGATCTACCTAGATCCAGATAGTAGGTGGGACACCTAACGAGCAGGTAATGTGAAACCTAGAAAACGTTTGTTTTTAACAATTCTTTTCAATATCTACCTGTGTTTCTAGGTAATGCAGTAACACAATAGGAGAAATAGTATCGATACAAAATACAGTTATTCATGATACAAATCGGAATATTGAATACATCACTAGTTGATCTTAGTTTAGTTCATGTATAATAAATGGTATAGTAACACTTAATGATGTAGTTAAAAGCTCAAGTTAAGGGGGTGATATGAAAATAATAGAAAATATTAGAGAAAATTACTATGGAGTCTCTGACAAAATAGTTTTAGGAGGTTTACTCTTTATCTTAATAGTCCTCTGTACTACCTTCTTAAAACCTATAATTCGAGTACATATATATATATATATATATATATATATATATATATTATTATTGTAAATTTTTCAACTGTCATTCTAACGTCAGCACCCAGTTACTATAGAAATTGGAGCTTTATTTATTCCATAAATGTTTGGTTAATTTGTCGTCATGGTCATATTTATGATTAGTCGTTTTGATGCATTTCATTGCTTTCATTCGTCCTTGTTTTCCTGTCGGTTGTCTAGTTTGGATGATCTTTCTTTATGTGGTTGATCGATCTTTTGCATATGGGTCTTTGATTGATTATGTTATGATTCCAAGAAGTTCTAAAACACTCTAGATATCTTGATATTTTTCTCAGTCGAAATGTTGTATTACTTTTACACTGCATTATTGAATACATTCGGTAAGTAATTTGACTCTGGATTTAATCACAGACTGATACCGACTGAGGATATGACTATTAAAAATCAGTGATCATTGGTTAGTAATTTTTATCCTATGGTAGGACTCATTGAAAGTGCGTATGCTTAACGTCACCAAGAACTCAGTGCGAGATATTCAAAGCTTGCAGAGAGAGAGAGAGATTAACCTTCACACTTATAAGTTGACATGATATGTTTATAATTTTCAACCCCAGGGAATTTGTAATATTACTCCCCCTTTATTCAATGACATTGATGGAAAACAGCTTATTTACTGAAATATGCAGACACCACTGGATATCAACGAAATGGGCTGAAAGTTATACGTTTACCATGAGGCCTAAACCAATTGGGTTCGATCATTTGTGGAACTTTGGACATATATTTCTGAGTAGTGTTATACATGAATGAAATCGCTGTCCAATACTAACCATTTTCTAATTGTTGTCTAGCTACATTCAATCAGCAATGTGATCTTCAAGATTCAACAAGCCAAGTAAACTTCATTTCAATACTAACCGGTATCCGAGGGACAACTTCCAAGAAAACTTAAGGATAATGGTGAAAATGTTAGCTAAACATCGCATTGTTTTATACTGATCGACTGTAAACTACAATCTTATAGTTTCATACATAACACCATATGCATAAGATACGCAGTGGAAGTGCAAAGATTCTATCGTATTTTTTGATGTAGCCATTTCATGATATTCCCAGTCAATCTGTCTAGATCAAAACAGTTTTACTGGTTTCAAGTAACTTAGACTGGTAATCGCATTGAAACAAGATTGATAAGCTCAGAAAAGGACAAAGACCTAATCATTCATAATACTAATTACTACAGTGATTAATCAGTAAAAATATTTATTTTCTGAAGTGAACAAGTTACAGCCCCGATAACCCAGTAACAATCTCTAATAATTCAAACTTCACTCAGTATAAACATCCGTCTCCCTAAGTTTTCAGACACAGTAAACTGAATATGGATAGTGTACAGTATGATAGATGGCTTGAGTAATTTTTTGAGCTCATAAGGTTTTATGGAAACAGGTTATAAGTTTACTCGTTTAAATTGGTTACAGATTAATGTCAGTTGGGTATCTGTAGCCATTTCACTTTAGACTACTCATTAGTAAGCACTCACGATTCCTCACATGGGAACAAACAGAGGGCCTTAAGCACTAATGGCGAACACACAACCCTTTGCACCAATGAGCAGACCGGCGTCGAATGGTAGAATTCCCACTTTCATCAAATTGTGCAATGTCGTGACAAGCAGTCAGTATAATTAGCGAAAGCCGGCTCTCTTTCAACATGTTTGAACTCTATCAATCACGATGTCTTACTAAAACTATAGGAACGTCCTGAAGTTAGTCCACAGTTAGCTAATTATTGAAATTGAATTGAAGTAGTTTTGTGGAGATAGGTATCAAGTTTAGTTGTAAAGTTTAAACATTACAACAGTCCGACAGTGATATTGATTAAGCATTACTCTTAATCAGAAATTGATAAAAATATGCATTCTACCGTTGAATATAGGCTTAGTTATGCTTATATGTTCGCCGTGAGACCTAAAGAACCTGGGTTCAATTGCTTGTGTGGAATCAAGGCTAAGAATAGGTTTATGGTTAGTTTAGATTTACTGTTCTAGTGTACACATGATATCGATTTTTGTATTATATATCGTTAGTTTTTAGTTCACCTTTCATAATAATTTGTACTCTACAAAATCGAGTTTCTTTTATAAAGTTTGTGCTTTCTGAGAACTGTAAATCTAGGCAGTATAATAAAGGTTTTTGATTTATCCTTGGATTTCATGATTATTTGGATATCTTAGCTATTCTTCGTAGGGTAGTTTATAGAACACTGAAGGCTGGTAGTTATATATATATATATATATATATATATATATATATACTTAGTCCCTGACAAGTTCCAACTAACACAGAATCTACATCAAGCACGATTCCTTATGGATTTTTTTCAACTGATTAATTACTTCTCGACATACCATGAAAGAAACTAAATCACTACCTTTACTTAATGTTAAAGAAGATGAGTTTAGAAGGTGTGGTGTACTTTCCAAACTATTTTTCAGATTATGTAATATATTTTAATTGCATACCTACTAATTGGTTGGCTCTGATTGTTTTCATATTGAACATACCGAAAGCTTTTATGCACATCATAAATTGTCATTTATATCTTTTACGGCTTATGTACTAAGATTAACTATTTATATGCTTCTTTTACTTTGATTTCGTACCACAAATACTCTGATTTTGTATTTATGATATATATCTCATTGTATTGTGTATACTTTCGAAAATCATGTATATGTGGTTATGAGACAGATTGAAATATGTGATTTAAGTGTTCTCATCTACCAACTGGGGTTAGATAGTCTCATGAAAGACTGATCCGAGATCTTGCCACTGTTTTCCATTGTAACGAATAAAGGGTGTGTGTATCATTGGCTAACCAACATTCAGTAACTGTAATCATCTAACCTGAGAAAATATCAGATTAAAAGGCAGGTTGATAAGTTATTTTTTAGCTAGTTCCAACATATATAATCTATCACTCGAATATTTCAAAGATCATGACAAATATTTGGTGACGTAATTTACACTTAATTGATACATTTAAGTCGAATCATTTTAGTTATCGACGTCACATCAATATTTCTCTTTGTGTTTTTATTTTTCATATCTATGGAAATATAAAATAGAATGATGATGTAACAAGCTTGTTTACTGAAGGTGATGATGATGACGTTGGCGTTCATCATAATGATAGAGATAAATTAGAAGATAGAAACTTAATGAATGGTTTACAAGACCTCGAAGATGATGATGATGAATTCAATGGAGAAGGTAACAGTGAGGATGAAGAAGACGATGAAGATATTGATGAAGAAGATAATGATGATTATGCAGTACATAGTACTACAAATCATTCACCACCTAGGAATTTAAATCATCCTGTATTATCTTCAACTACAAATAGAACATCTGGATCAACACAGCAGTCACCATTAAAGTCTGCTTTAAAGACTGGAATATCTAAATTATAAACAAATTAAACCACACCCCGATTTCTTAGTCAATCATTGTATCATTCCCACGTTGTTTATAACAGTTAACTTAAACACCTAAAACAGTAGTTGTATAAGAACAGATCGTTTTCTCAGAAAAAGAAAACTGCACATATTTTCAGAACACAATTCATTTCTTTGTGTATTAAGTTTAACCTGTTTTCTTTGCATACATCTCATACAACGTTTATAATTATCAAATGTGAACTAATCGTTATTCCTAAATCAATTAAGTTACTCACTTAGATGTCACATTTATCAATGTATATTACTTACTATTATTATTATTTAGTAGTATAAGTTATGCGTAAAATTTGTCATGATGATATTCTACATTACAATAATCTAATTTGTAGATTTTATTAATGTTCTTAGCTTTCTTATTTAAATATCAAACATTATAGATAAATGGCATTTTTGTCTTGAAATCTTTATTACTTTTTTGTCTTGTTAGTAGTATATAACAACCAATTATATGATCATATGTACAAATCTAAGTGTGTTATTTAATTAAATGTTTGTGGTTACTTCTATTCCATATCAATGATATACATTCACTTTAGGAAGAGGTAAAGAAGAGAAGGAAGAAAGAGGAGGAGGGGGAGGAGTCGACAGTAGAGAAACAGAAATGTAAATGTGTTCTTTCAAGGTGTATTTTGGTTTATGGCTAACATTCATATTGTTGTTAATGGTATTGAAATATTTTGTCAGTAACAAGATATATTTATGTGTATTTTATCATTTTAAACTGTACCCAAGAAATTATTTATTTTGATGACAATGTTTTGAGTGTTTTCTTTTTCTAGAAAGTATATTTTAATTGAAAATCTAGTTTAATTCTGTATATTCAATATGCGGTGAGTACTAGAATCTCAGGTGTTCACTTCATTCTATTGAGAACTTGAGCAACTGGATATACCTGCTACATCCTGTATCACTATTAACATTTGAACTTGTTTGTTGTATCACTTGTTTCAGATCTTAAATCTACTATTGATTGATATACTCACAAACTTGTTTTGTGAGCATGAGAGCTTGTAATATCTTGTTGTTGATATTCTAGAGTGAATTTGATCAATCTCTGTATGCACATCATGAGAAGACTGTTGTGATACAGTATTAATTTAAAAATTCTTAGTATATTTCATATGCAGCAATCAGTGGAATCTGTGACTTAGATTTCTTATTTTCATATTCATCAGTTAGATGTACATACCACATATAATCTTGACGCTCACACTAAGACTCGAACCTAATACCTTTTTGTTTTAAACGACTACTAGTAAAATTTAGTGTTGGGGGAATTCATTTCCCCAAGAATATAATCATTTAGAAGTTGAACATGAAACTTTGTATTGATTTGTTAAACTCACATTGCATTCCAACATAATTCAGTGTGAGTTTCTATTTTCATCTAAAGATTTATTCACAGTTGATGATTTTCTTAATTCATAATCCCTATAATCTGATTAACATATAAACAAATGAGCTGAAATAAAACTGTTTGTCTTTAACCTCATGTCTTGCCTACAAATCAGTCTCCTAACAAATCACCACAGCAGAGGATATCACAATTCAACCTACTGTCAAGAATTTCTCTCACTCGTAATGAGTGAAAAGGTCATGTAAGATTGTTAACTCCCCTAGCCAGCTGTTTCAAACAGTTTGAGCACTTATTAATAACACAAACCAATGGAGACTTTTTGTAAGAGATCATACAACAATAATGTGGACAACATGGATATATCCTGAAAAGATTCTATAAATTTCATTCCATTTTACAAACATAGTTGTATTGATATGAACAAGGTGTTTATGTGGTCGAAAGGTATTACTCATTTATAAATGTATATTGAGGATACATATCAGTCAGCTGTTGTTTACGAGAATCAGTAATAAAAACTGACAGGACGGATAATTCAAGCCTCATGAATATGTGCTTTGATGATGGATAATCATATAGGCTTTCCAGTTTTATTTGTTTATTCCCAAATTTTTTACTAAGACAACAGTAGTTCATTTGTACAAAATTTGTTGTCACACTGTTATAACTGTCTGTACTACTTCGGTATACTGATCATCGTAATAAATGCTTGATCTTGAGGGTGTTCATACAGTATACTGTTGAGAAAAAATCCTTAACTATATTTTTGATAAATGCAAATTTTAAAATTTAATCGTCAATTTGTTTTCTTCTAGATTGTAAATGCATATTTTAATAGAAATCCTTTTTAATTCGTCACAGATTGATGTTAGTAGGGTACTAATGAAAACCAGGGACCACTCGACGACTGTTTCATCCTAGTATAGAACTTGTTAACAGTACTCACCTTAAATTTCTCCCCAGAGGCTTCAGGTGGACCAATTCCTAACCTTCTACACTACTTCTGTATGATGTTAGTCAAGGTGATAAAGGTCAATACAGTATGATTCAACATAGTCTTGAGCTAGTGTAATCACTTTTATTAACTTTAAAGAATGTATGTTATATCTAGAAGAAATTCAAGTTGACGTTATGAGTTAAATAGACACTATTATTCTCCTCGTAAATTCTACTCTTCGTCCCAGTGACTATATCTATTCTGATAGCTAAAACGTAATGGTATTAGATTACGAGACTTTAATTAGCTCGATCAATAATGTTTTTGCAAACACTGTTAGCATTTGGCTGAATAACAGAAAGACTTTTAATGAGTACAGTAAGTTGTTACTATGCTTACTTAAAATTGACAACTATTGACTAGTATTCATAGTTTAATTATGGTTTACAAAAAGAAAGAATTTGCTTTAACGTCATGAATGTCGTTTAATTTGACTGTCTTATATGCCGGATAGTTTAGCTCCGTTTATTCAAACTAGTCTACATAAAATAATGTATGTGTGATTGACAAACAAAATAAAGGTTATCGCCAATGACATTGTTTGATTGTCGCGCTGTGTCACAAATTGATGAAAGTGAAAAATCTATCACTGGACGTCTCCCTAGTGGTACAATGGGTCAGGTGCTCACGAACCGGAAGACTTTGGATTCAATTCCCAGTGTGGAATCGAGGGTGCGCACTACTGAATAGTCCCGATACAGCTATTCAATGCTGTCTGGTATTCAGTGGTACCCTATCAACATCAATCTGTGACGACTCCAATCAATTGGACTTAATATCGATTTCCATAAAACACCTCAACTCAAAGAAAATGTAATCGTTAAAACGGATCACATATAATTCATAATATAAGGGTGGATGCTCAATACCATGAATTAAAATATAAGCAATTGCATGGCAACTCAATTATCACATAAATCTTGGATTCAATATCTGGTAGGGTCCGGTATCCACATCACTAAGGATTTCATTTATATAACGACGAAATATCTAACAAATACATCTAGATTTTCAGTGATCACATCTCAACATAGTCAATTCATGATGTGAAGCTTCAAAAATTCATATCATTATTCAATAAGATGTAAATTTTCAGTTACGGTCGGTCGTTGCCATTATTGACTTAGTTTTAGTCTAATGGTTATTGATTTTGAGATTAAAGCATATCATTCATAACAATCAGTTTATTCAATTGATCTATTTCAGAGGACAAAAGTTCACATCACAAATTTCGTCTACTTATCTGAACTTGAGTATGGATTATTCATTATTGAACATCTGTTGTATTATCAGCAATACAACCATTGCAAAGTTCGCTTCTTTTTTCACAATTCATAAAAGTGTTCATGAGTGTTTATTAATGTAAATATTCACTGATACATGTGAGTGATGCGTAGGTCAATAAATCAAAATAATCGAGATTCTCTCTAATACTCTTATTACGGCTAGTATAACATCCTTGACCACTAACTATGGATTACTACATCGCTTCAACTAGCATCTTGAGTTTACCTGTAATGATATCAGTTTAAACTAAGAATGATTAACAGATACCAGCCATGACATCACTTAAGCTCAGTCAAAGATACTAAGGATCAAGAAACCTCACGATCGGTCAAGGTCAATCGCTGTACTAATCTATGAACCCTGTTATCTTCATTTTGAAGAAAGAAAAGCAATGCTGTCGATCGATATCATTATTGATTTGTTTCTAAGTGTTGTTGGTTATGTAATCTAATCGTTTTCTTCGTTTTATCACTTCATACATGATTAGATACGTTTACTTCGCCTGTTCCGAGGAATTAAATTTCACGTAACAAAATACGTTTTGTTATTTGCATTCATTAGAAACCGATGTTGGTTGGATACTACTAAAAACCAGGGAAGACTGAACAACTGATTTGTGTTCATATGCAGTGCTCACTCTTGATTTTCGCACATGGAATTCGGCTTAGAGCCATTGGGTTAGAGAACATCTTACTTTCTGAACTAATTGGGCACCATCAAGTGGTAGAATTTCTACCTCCGTCAGTTTGTGATATAGCGTGACGATCATCCATTGTCATTAGTGACAACTGTCTGAAACTTATCTAGAGTGAGACTGTTAACACCGATTACAATATATCACAAATTGACGGAGGTGGGAATTCTATCATTAAACTGCCTAACACCAGTGGTGCAAAGTGTAAGGCGTTCTCTAACCTTAATATCACTGAGCCAGATTCGCTGTGTAGAATTGAGGGTGCCCACTGTCATAATGGACTCCCATACTTGAACGAAACACTTGTCCAGTGTTATCTGTTTTCGGTGGTATCCAACCAACATCAATCTGTGGTAAGTAATAGCAATTAAACCCAATAACTGTCTCTACAAAAATACCTCAATCAAATCTCGTTTTCTCATCTAAAATCTAGCAAGGATTATTTGTTATTGGACTGTTGTTAAGTTTTCAGCAGTGCAATCTACATAGTGCACATAGTTCCTATTCATATGAAGTGAATCATCTAATTGTTCATACAATCATATAATTTTAAAAGTTACTTTCATTTCATCTTGTCAGTAAAACTCTAACCAACAGTAACTATATTGAAAACACCAACAGTATAATCTAACAAAGTGGCTTAGGATTAGTGATAGAATGAGTTTATAGTGAATTATATCACTTATTCACAAGAACGAAGAAGAATGTTTTGTGAAACATTATTTCGAAATTATTATAAATATTTCATATATCATCATGATTGTGATCATTATTATCATCACCAAGAACTATTATAATCTGGTTTTCTTTAATTACAATACAAAAGGAAATCATGAGGTAACTTCATTGTAGTAATCTACTGTATATGGATAATCAGTTGTATTAAACGTATCATTTAAGTGTTTTTCAATGAATGTTTTATGCGTAGAAGTACTTGAAAATATATACCAACCACTGCCTGCTATTGATGTTACACCAATCACTTCCCCATTTTCATTAAATATCGGACCTCCACTATCTCCAACATCTGGTCCTTGATTATTCATATCTATATTAGAACAAAGTGCTCCATCAGTTGGTATTTTAATACCACGTGGACATTTATCCAATTTTATGATACCTTAATAAGTAAATAAGTAAGAAATTATAGATCTAATCAGAACTACAATAAATAACTATGTCGATATAAGTAAATTCAAGAAAACTACCATCGCATTATTGAGTAACATTTAAAACTAGATTACGGCTACAGTACAGAGATGAGTGTAGATGATTCTTAAACTGTCTTTAATGAATAACCATTGTAATCAGTCAGTATAGATCTCTGTTTAACGTTGTGAAAGTATAAAACTATTACAAAAGAAAAGTTAATTTTTAACATCACAGTGTATAAAGAATAGTGTTAAACGTATGAAATACTAAGATTTTACTAATCCAATGGTATATAACATATATATCAATATTATTTCTAAACCAAAGCCCTAGACCAAAACAAATTTAACTAAATCCTTAACCTTAATCATTACTTCAACATAACACTAATCCTAAAGACCACGCCACTGGATGCCATTTTATTGATGCATTGATGCAGGTTTTAAAATATGGATGCTGTATAGCTATCTGGACACGTTTAGATGCATATACTAGTTGATTACTACGTAGTATATGCATCTTCGTCTTTCAGGAGATCAATTATATCCCCAATATCCTAGTAGTGATGGTTGCAGACTGCGTAATTTGATGACGTTTGGTCAGATCATCCGGCGGTGGTAAAAGTCACCTCAAGGACTCATGTATGTCATACTGATGAGTGCCATATGATATAATACCCAAATTCAGGGTATTTTTATCGCTCACCAAACAACCTTCCGAGTCTTGATGTCATTGATTTCTACCGAGTAATAAGTCAGGAAGCTTATACAAAGCTTGGTCAAGTACAATCCGGATACCGGTTTCAACACTGCCCTATTTCACAGAAAAACATATTTATTTATAATTAGTGTCCTTGTTTTGGATAAAACGGGCCATAAATTTTTGCCCCAGATTGTCACATTTGTAAAATCCTTTCATACTAATCCTTATATTGTACACTTAGTGAGTATATATCGTGTTTCTAAATATTCTTCGGATAGTATACCTTCAGCGATGCTGAAAACTGCTTTCCGCTCTTGTATACTCAGTTCGCATAATAATAAATCTATGTAAGCCAGGTATGGATGAAATGACAGGCTGGTTAAGTAATTATAGGCTAGCTTACTTTTCATATATGATTACTTCCATACATCCTGCATATTATAAAAATTACCCATATACCACTTAATATCTCTGTATTGTAATTTAGTTGAAATTTTGTTTAAAGTTGTATTGTACTAGTCTTAGCTAACCATGATTAATCAACGAGCTTGAACCAACATAATAGGCTAAACTATAGAGAAAGGATCATTTATAAATTGGAACATGGTGTCTCCATTCATATGCGATTTCAGTTGTATTATTGTTAAATTTTACTATTGTATCTACATTGCATAATTATATATTCTTGTATCGGATAGTCGGATTCAGTGAGAATCCACATGATGAGATTGAGTATCTGACTGGAATTATCAAGTGGTGAAAAATGTATACCATCATATACTTGAGATATTATTATAATGTCTTGTTTTCCAGTACAGCTAGTTGGTACTAAACTATTAATTATTAATCACTTACCAAAACGTAGTTGTCCATTCGAATTTATAGAAGTATCTTCTCCATAACCTAACACAAAGACATCTTCATTTAGCTTCTTTATGTTCAATTGAATAATTATAATCTATTGTCGCTATTTCAACATAACCTTTTACAATGTTAAATGGTCTATTCACAGTTAAAATAGAAATATCAGGTGAACCACCAAGTAGATCATGATTATCCGTTAATCCTGAATTGATTTGTTGACACTGATTTTTATAAGATGTAGGATAATCGAAATGTGTACCAAGTCGAAATTGTGTATGAGGTAAGTAACGTTCATTGATGTTAGTCAAATTTGCATGAACCTGAAACACATATTGAAAAATTTGTAGAAAAAAATTAAAATAATGATAAGGATATATGATTACAATATGATCTAATCACCCTGTTGATACAGTTTAGGACTGAGAGTAATCAGTCTTTGTTAATGTATCTGATAAATTTTAGCTTTCTTGTCAGTTTATGTATTCGATTTCATTGTCACCACTGATATACTAATAGTCTTAATAGATTTCATGATTTTTCATTTATGTATATAAATATTACTGTATATTAAAGTAGTATTAGTGATAATCTAATAACTAAGAGTATCTGTGATGTTTTAGATAATCACTATGTATAGTGCACTCTGAACGTTTGGTTATAGTCGTGTTAATTTTTAGTTGATGAGTGCTCTGTATTTGTGTGTAATTTACATTAAATGTTTACCATTGAATAGCTTAGGCTACTGACAACTATCAGTTAAGAATATATCATTGTAGCATAACCTGATAATCTGGATAAGAAATATTAATATTGTAAGGTTTTTAAATCAAATCTTTAATGAAAACTACATTTTATTACGTAACAGTCAACTATTAAATGAACAGAAAAATAATAGAAAATGTTCAATAAAGTACACTTATTAAACAATGAAAACATAATGGATTACGTCAGTATCTAATGTATATCGGTGAAATTCATAAGTGTAATCAATTCCAAGTAAGCATTCACTGCTAATCTAGATATCATACTCTTTAAAGTACTTAGATTTACAATTGGGGTGTTGTGGAGATAGTTAATTGTCAATCCTGATATCATGAATTGATCTGAATCAGACAACTATTGGTCGCCTGGAAACACTGGACAGCTGTTTCGTCATAGTGTGAGACTTTTCAGAAGTGCGCATACACGACTCCATCGGGGATCGAACCCAGGACCCTTTGGCTCCTCGGCAAACGCTTTACTACTGGACCACTAAGTCGGCTCCTAATGGTCGATATTTCTGATTCAGTCAATTCGTGATATGTTTGCAGCGACCTCATCCATTGTCATCAGTGGGATAACTGCCTTACACTCGACACGGTTGAACTCCACCGGTCATGTCTTTACACTAGAACTCCAGGAATTGCATCAAGGATGCTAGTGCATGAGCTGATGAATAAAATATAGTAGGTCGATGATTCGGAACTGTGTTTCATTATAAATAAAGAATTTTAGTTGTCATAATAATTTGAAGAAGAAATATTTTTTCTAAACCACATACATTTATAACCAAAAAGTTTTTGATAAATAGATGTTAGTACTTATCTGCTTAAGTCATGCATAATTAAGTCAATAGAACAATCTAGATAATAGATTTAAGTCATTTAACCTTAAAAGAATAGTAACTGCCTTTAATCTTACTAATCCTTATCATTGTAAGTACAACTTAGAAAAAAAAGAGTATTCTGGTAATGAATCTCATTTTTATTCAATCTACATTAGTATTAAGTTAAGATGATTAGTGTAAGATAGATGTATATCATTCTGAAAGTGCTTACATTACGATTCAGTCATTAAAGTTGAAGTTATAGTAATGCATTATTTGGTAAACTATGATTATCTATTAAAATAGGAAAGTGATCATTTGATTATAGTCAGTTTTTGATAGGAAACACCAATTTCAACAAACTGCACAATACTCTATAATAACAATCCTAAAGTAATTTTTAGAATTTCATTATGAAGATATGTTTACTGAAGTTCAGATATGTTGGGCATTAGTTACAGATGATGGTCAGGAATTGACTGAAGCTAGAAATGTAAGTTGTTAGATGTCAACTGAGTAGTCTAAAGGTTAAGTCCTCATTTGTGAAGTTTGAAGGTCCTTAGTTCAAACATCTAGTGAGGACATGGGAACATACTGAGCACTGAATAGTTTCATACTAGAACGAATCAGTTGTCCAGTGCTCTATGGTTTTCAATGAGTGTCTAAACTAAATCAGTCCGTGATGCCAAACTTTAAACTGGAGAATATCTTTAAGTTGTTTAACGCTGTTGTATTTACTAATACCAAGCATACCTTACTGATAGGTATGAAATAACACAGTACTTAAGTTCAGAGAGTTTTCACCCAAACTGCATCCAGTCATCTTACATGAATTCTAGATTCTACCAATAGTTACAATCCACAAATATGCTGAAAACTAGTATCTATTAGCTCAACGTCAAGATGTTTCGACAGAGATCGACCAAACACACTTCTGAATATCATCACCTAGAAAAATATAAGTTCTTACAAATATGTCATACTTGTTAAATAAATTGTTGGTGATTTGAACTTAGCAACTTAGTGGGTAGTGTGTTTAGTACTTGAAGTGATAGGCACTCGGTTCGAGTCTCAATGCGGATATCTAACAATAAGAGGGAGAATTAACTAGAGAATTAGTCATTAATAAAATGAATCTATACTTCATGAACTTCATTCCTACCAGGTTATCCTAAGATCATAACTTTGGTCCGAATCATAAAGTTCAAAAAGCATTGATGATATTTACAGTTTTGCGTTATCTCACTTGGTTAGCATAACAAAACATAAAATGTTTTAGAAGGCTTAGCGAAAATTCCTGTTGTTCTTCTAGTTGTTACGCAAATATTCATTCTACTTTAATTTAGTGCATGGAGGTTAATCTTTGATTCACTCGTTTACTTTTTCTTATAACCATTTATATAATTTTAGTAAATCTCAACTTATACCTATTCGAATGATTGATGTTTCAATAAAGAAATTATTTGAATTGAAGAGCTTTTGTGGATATAATTGTTAAGTCAAGTTGTATTTTTTTTCTAGGTGATATCGGTTGCGTATCTTTAAAAACCGGAAAGCATCAGAAGGGGTGTTTTGTTCTAGTATGAGACTCCTGATTGGCAGTACGCACCCTCGATTCCAATAAGCCCTAAGTCTGATTCCCTGTAGGGAAGTCGAGAGTGCGTACTACCAAGAAGGACTTTCATACTAGGATGAGATAACCGTCATTTGATCCCCTGTTTTTTACTGGTGCATAACCTAGTTCAATTTGGAGCGAACACAAAGAACCAAACTAAAGAAACTGTTTCTAGTCCTACAGGAAATTATTGACTCTTACTGAAGGCTGAATTGTGTTCAGAGTTCAAATAAAGGCTGACAAATTAATCTAAATTTCTAGTTTTTTCTACTACTCAGTCACTGGTTAACAAACTACCTGTCTACTGAGAAGCAACGAATGTGTTAGGCGTTTGAATGCAGTCTACAGGAATTAGATTAGTATTTATGACTAGGAGAATATTACACTGGTTACTGGACACCGATTAATCACTGGATATATCTTAGTCCTGCAAAAAGTCAGTTATGGCTCCTATAGCTTAGTAATAATATCTTAGACTAGGAAACCAGGTAACGTGGATTAATACCCTATAGGGAGCATCAATCCCTTTAAGGCTGCAACTAGTACAAAAAACATGTTGAGCAGACTTTTCATCTGGAGTACATATACTCACTTTCAAACGCTAGTCATCCTTTTGTTAGGTTCGACAAACTTGTAATAAACACATAGAAATCCATATCACTGTTGGTTACCTTTAGATGAATTAAAAAACAAATTAGTTATATCTTTTCCATCATAGCTTCTCAAAACATAAATGTTATGTTGACGAATAGTGACTATAATTTCAACACAGTAATACATCACTTATGTACAGTGAAATGAAAACAGTATAATTTAATATGGGTGGAATGACATAAGGAATAGATTATGGAACATGATATTGTGAAGCTATCTATAATTTTTAAAGCCTAAGTAAACATAATACGTGAATACATTTATTGTCTTTTTAGTTTAAGGTGAAAGGGAATCGGATAACGATTTGCTCAATGATTAGGTGCCCCTCGCGAAATCTGAAGGTCCTGGAAAGATCATAGATACACGCTTCTGAAAAGTCTGTTACTAGGACAAAATAACTGTCCTGAGGTTCTTAATTTTCAGTGGTTGCCTAACCAGAATAATTCATGATATCAAATTCGAAATCATTAACAGTATTTAACTATACACACTGATCACTATCATTAAAGAATTAAGGTATCCTGGTGCTTATTCGAAACTAGGATAAGCTATGTGACATTAGAAGGGTAATCGGAAGCCAATTTCTGATTTGAGTTTATGTGATTAAGCAGTTGTTACTACATGAATATTTATCAAGCTGAAAATATGTCCACATTTCATCGGTGGAACATAAGAGGGAAGGAGTAAATGAACCACGGCGACAATTCCAACAGTCTACCCTTATAAATTTCAAACACAGGTTGATGATAATGATTTTGTGACAACACTGCAGTTACTTTACTATGAAAATAGTAAGGTAATCTATAAAGATATGTAAGCATTCAAAAGTCGTGTGTGTGTATAAGACAGAACTTGGCATCTATGTTCAACGGCCTAAGTTGCCATACCTCAGCAGTACAACACGATTGAAGCGAAATTAATAGAAGTAGTAGTTACTTAGATATTGTTAAGAAAAACATGTGGACATATAGAATATGGTACGGAGAGAAAGAATTAGGTAATGGGAAGCATGGTATAAAATAATTGTAACCTCAAATATAAAGGAGGTCAAAAAGTGGATGCAACTGCGCCACTGTGACCAGTTTTGATTCATGCCACCCATAGTTTTTAACCATTGGTTACAGCATTAGTACAGACTCCATCCAGGTAGTTTGTATCCGTCAACACGACTCAGACCACCAGTAAATGATTTCATGAACTGATACCACGTTTTAGATTGACCAAACATAACTTTCTTCAATCCTGCCCTTATATCAGTCAGAATTTCGCAACCAGGTAAGTAGTAGTTAAACATGTGTAACACATGACTCAACCACCTCGATCAACAAAAGTTCACAATCCCATCAACTG
Source organism: Schistosoma japonicum (assembly GCA_025215515.1). Taxonomy (NCBI): domain Eukaryota; kingdom Metazoa; phylum Platyhelminthes; class Trematoda; order Strigeidida; family Schistosomatidae; genus Schistosoma; species Schistosoma japonicum. The sequence goes on from CM046066.1 coordinate 12,074,388, forward strand.
ATTTACCGTGTTTTCCTAATAACCAGAATCCAGCCTCCTTATTACTAACCCTGCAGTCCCGGGAAACGCGGGTGATTTTTCAAAAACATCGAATACCAATAACCTACGCTTATCATGTTCTCTCAATGACTACGTTCGTATTCATTAGTAGGACAAAACTGACTGCTGGACAGTATACACATCCTTTGATTAGCAACCGGATATCTCGCTAACGACATACGTGATGTGAATTAACGAAGTCAATCAAGCTTTCTGAACTCGTGCCAATATTTCATCATACACCAACCCATCAGGGGTGATCTGACTTCGAAGATAAGCGAAGTTGTCAATGCGCTCAATTACTTCATAACTGCTGTTTAGTTCAGGTGTTGACACAGACCAGCCCTGAAGCAACAGTTTACATTCGGAGAGGGTGGCGGAGAGAGGGTAGATAACGCATCATAAAATGTTCGGATTGTTGCTCACTGTTATCAAAAGACATCATTTTATTACTTTTTTTCACTAAACAAGACTGTATCATCTGTGTATTCTAAGTGAATTAGTGAAAATTCAGACGATGACAGTTATTTCCAACAGTAAATCTATTGTAAAATAAAACAACAATGGGAATAGTGGATAGCATTGATGATACCCACTTGAGGTTACATGTTCGGATGACAGTTCTCCATACACTCTAACTTGACTAATGGTGTTCGAGTAGAGAGCTTTCATTAGGTTTATATACTTGTGGAATAGGTGTTTCAATGACAGACACTGCAATAGAACCTCTTAGTCAACAGAGTTAAATGTTACTTTCAAATCGAGAAAAAATTATCATCGAACAGTTTCTATGTTATGAACCAATAATGTTGAAAAACATTTAGTTTGTACATTACTCTAATGGTTAATATAACTAACCGTCAACTCAAAGTGATAGATAAGTGAAATACAGTTCTAACCTATGACTCTATAGAGGTCACTCTTTCCCCTAACACTATTATGTTCGTACTGCATGTTTCTTTATTGATATTTGTACCAAAAAAGTAAAATTGCATTGTTCAACTTAACGTTCGCAGGTTGTATAATCTGTAACGCTGGATTCTTTCAATTCATATATATATATATATATATATATATATATATATATATATATATCGCCACTTCATTCCAGACATCTTGATCATACGCATGATTGGTGATTGTTGTGCGTGCATAAGTCTTGTTATTGACGAAGACGAAATTACTGACAAGATATATAGTTATTGGATCTAACGAAGTTACAAATCCAGCAGTATAAGTTGATTACAACTACTCCATTCCACTATGAAGTTACTGTTTTACTTATTAATTTAATAATTATATATATATATATATATATATATATATATATATATATATATAATATTCATATTACTATATTAATGTAAGTGATAATAACACTATATTAATGAGAATAAAAAAATGATCTATTCTTGCCTACCTACTTCGTATGTTGGATCACCACATGCACAATGTCCAGCTGTTAAAATTTTATTGGATGATATAATTGTTCCAGTACATAGATGTGTTTTACCCAATAATAATACAATCATTGGAAATTCACCAGGATTCACTAGATAACCATTTTGTATACGATATTCTAAATTAGTAGCTAATAATATATACAAATTATTCAGTAGACAATGAATGATTATACTCCAAATACAATAATTCATTAATGACATTCTATGAATTTTTAATGCTTAGAGAAAATTGTAAAAAAAAATCATTTAAGAGTATTTAAATACGAAAAAAAAGAGAAAAGAAATTCTGATTTAAAAATGAAAAGAAGATAAAAAAAAAGAGAAGATTGATTGATGTAACACACACGCATATCCAATGAACTATTGAACTGTAATCGCATGATAAATGATAATCTGATGGCGTAATATTTAAATGTATGCAATAAGTTACTTAGTTATGGTAATAATTAATTTTGAATATGTGACATGTTTATTAAGTTATTTGAATGTATACAAGTTGATAGTATTGAGATTTTAGTAAAGAGTGAATTCTATCAATCAGTACATGTTATCCCTACTTGGAGAATAGGTCGATATTTAGTATTCTCTAAACAACTTTGTACTAGGCTCTCCTTGACAGTTCTTCTTAAGTGTTGTTTATTTTTTTTAATGTCTTCCTCTAATTTTCAGTTCAATGTGTTTTTTGGTATTGCTCTCTTCCTTTTGGACTTGAGGATTTTAAGTGCTTGTCTTGTAATGCAGTTTAGTGATTTTCTAATTGTATGTCCTATCCACCTCAAGTGTCTTTTCCTAGTTTCTTCGTTAGTTAGAAGTTGGTTTATTCTCTGCCACAGAAGTTTGCTGCTTATTGTATCTGGCCAATGAATCCGAAGTATCTTACGTAAACAACTGATTATAGATACTTGTATCTTTTAGATGAAGGATACTTTCGTAATTCTCCATACACGTTTTAGCTCCAAACAATAGAACCATCCTGACGTTTCTACTGAAGATTTTGACTTCGAGGTTGGCTGAAAGCTAGTTTGAGATGCAGATGTTTTCAATTGTAGAAATACTGCCATTGCTTTGCCTTATCAGTCCGTGCCTTGATATCTACATTAGATCCTCCTTGTTTATCGCTGATACTGCTCGTTTATGTGAAAGTTTTTACATCTTTCAGTTTTTCCGTCAAGTGTAATTAAATTTGTGCTTGTTTTTTGACTCCTCCTGGAATCCTCCTACGGATACTGTCAGTCCCAAGCCCGTACAAAGGAGAGAGGTTGGGCATGGAATCGTTAACCCTATCCCGTAAGAAACAACTTTGTTAAAAAAAAATTAAGCTAACCAGAGTGAATTCTAATTATGTTTCAATTAGATATTAATGTCATTAATGAATTTTAGTTAGAAACTGAAAAGAATTCAACAGTGAACTTGTATTGAATTCCTTAAGGATAATATTAAATTATATCCATTTTCAGGATAAGACCTAGAAGATTTAGGTTTCTCAGAGATAGTTTTATCCTTAAACAACTGAGTCAGTTTCTAACAGGTTATATTTCTATCTTTAATCGTGCATTACTATTAATTCGTAAGTGCTAATTAGTGGAACTTCACTAGATATATACTTCAATTATTTGTCAACATTCAGGAGATCTACTTATACTTTTTTTAACCAAAAATTATAATCACTTACTTTCGATAGTAAATAATAATAATAATAATAATAATATGAATATGAATACGAATATGAATATGAATAGTGACATGTTTGATTAACAGACAAATGGAATAATTGAGAGTGGGAGGTCATGACGTAATAGAGTGTGGTATATTCAACAATACACTTGAAAAAAACATTTTGCTTAGTTATACAATTTTGTATGCATGTAGAAGAATTAGACGCTTATGAAATCGGACGAATTCACTTTCGTTTCACAATGTTTATTGTTTCTGTTTTACAAAAATTTACCAAAGGAGCCAATCACACAAAATAATATCCACTTATAGGCAATGTCTATTAGTTTTCGATATTGTTTACTGTAAAAAAGATACTGTATAGTCCATAGAATCGATAAAGAAAATTTGAAAACTTGTAGAAATAAAACAGTCTGCTCCATTTAATTAGCCTCTCCTTATGAATATATATATATATATTTGCTGGTTGATTATGTCACAGACCGATGTTGGTAAGGTACCATTAAAAACCAGGGAGCACTGGATAGCTGTTTCGTTCTAGTGTGGAGCTCCTTAGCAGTGCGCACCCCAGATTCTGCATCAAAGGCTTCAGGTTGACAGCGAACGCCTAACCATCTGTACCACTGGGTTGGTATCCAATGGTAGAATCCCCACTTCCATCAATTTGTGATATATGGTGCGACGATCATCCATTGTTATTGGTGATAACTGTCTCACTCCCAACAAGTCTGAACTCTACCTAGTCACTACTTCTTACTAGAGCTTCAGGAATATTCTGAAATTAGTTTATAGTAAGCTGATTATTGCAAGTGAATTGAGTTAGTTTATGCAGATTGATATTTTAGTTGATTGAATGCGTCACAGATTGATCTCCACAAATCATCCCAATTGAATATATATACACATATGAAAAAATATATGTCAACTGATTAGTTATAAATAACCTGATATGATGTTTATAAAGTTCTTAGTATTGATCAGATTATACCGATCATCTGCACTGGAGTTAATAGTTAGCGTGACTCGAAATTACATGCATTAAATTTAGATGTTAGATGAACGAGAGAAAGTTGGCATGGCAACCTTAGTTTATTTTGCATAATATTTAGTATTTTTCTTCAGAGGTAACATCTGAAATCTTGAGAAAACCAATATATTTTATGGGATAGTAATCTACGTCAGCCCAATATCACGATCAAGGACAATACCACTGATGCCATATTTTTCTTTAAAATCTTGCAAATATTATCCATGATCATTATGATTCAAGTGAATGACTGTAGATTCCTAATACGGCTCTTCTTTGCAAGATTCAAACTTATTGTTAGTAACTACAACTTATAGAAAACAATTGGCTGATCTTACATTTGTGAAAGTGGATATAAACTGTCGTTTGAAGAAATTGCTAATGAGATAGTACTATATGCAGGACCTGCTAGCTGAATTTTAACAGTTTATTAGTGGTTCTTATTTACTGGCAATTTATTAATGTTATAAACAAACAAGTCAAAGTGCGTAAGTTCAGCTTATAAGCTTTTTTCTAGTCCAACACGTTATATAGATATGAACATGTAAGAATCTGGAAATAAAACGACCATTAACTCCGTTCCTAAGAAGTATCTATTTATAAATTTAGAATTAAAGAGGACGAAGTTCCCGGTATACGTAGAAGCCATCTATCTATACCAATTAGTAGAACGTTTAATTCAGGCTAAACTACGTCTAACTTCCACCAGGAAAAAATTTCCCTCTAATATATTTAAAAGATAAGCTCACGCGCCAGGTCGCTTCTGTGTGCACTTATAAGTTCAGTTATTTTTGTGAAGCCCGGTACATTAACTGTTGCCAGATTTCTCTTTTAACACGAATACCAGAACATATCTTAACTTTTTTTAATAAAGGCAAAATAAAAGTAGTTAGATGCTTTATTCTTAAAGAGTTAACTAATTATGATCATTTAACTAACACACAAGTCGATTTTAAGGTTCTTTGCAGAATCCACTCCAATCTACTTATATTTCTTTGCAATCAACTCATTAAAGTAGTAGAAGCCATGGTTATTCATGATATGAAGCCTGAACTTCGTGTACAAAAGATGTATGTCTTATCTTTATTTTTACCTTGACCATCAGCTCATTTCTAATGTTATTATTAGCAACATTAGAAATCATATCGATGAAATGTTTCTCATTTCATTTTTTCAACAAATTTCTCGTTTGAACTAGCATTTAGACGATTTCTACTCAATAAATTTTATGAACTTGGGAACATGGTAGATAACCAAGATGCCTATCAAGTAGATAAACCTATAGTTTCACTTCGAAGTGAAAAACTTTGAGTAAAACATACGTCTTGTAATCACTGATGAGATCTAAACATTCTACTGTATCTCGTATCTGACTAGGCAGTTAAATTACTTTACTACTTATTAATTTATGTAAACGTGTAAAAGTTGATAAAAAAAATAGTGACAAAAACGCAAACAAACAATTAAGAAGTATCATATTTCTCATGAACACAAATTATCATAAATGTGAGTTAGTATACTCCCCGGTCGACCAGATTAAAGATGGCTTTCGTATGGGGACATTCCCTAAGCCTTCAACCTAAAGATCCAGCCTAAAAAGTAGTGGAGCGTTGTCAGAAGATGGAGTTGCACGGTAGCTAGTATCCGGACTAGGTACATATGTCATTTACTCCTTCAGGATTCTGGAGCTTATGTTCACTATTGCTTTGAAGCCAGGGTTTTTCAGCCCCAGTAGGTGGACTCTAGTTCATGCTCACCAGTCCAGTTTATTGTCTGATGTTCTCTTTCGTTCTCATTCTAGTAAACAACAGTCATTATCCTATAGAGTGGTTTAGTAGGGTTTCTCCGGCAGTCTATGCTCATGTATTAGAGGGGGGGGGGTGGAAGAGCAGAATGATCTTCCTTTCAGTCGTACCAAAGTATTTTGAAGGGTGACACTTCCCTAAAACAATTAACTTTTTTGTTAGATAGTTTATTTGTTTTTTGGCATTCTAATGATAGTTAAATAATTTTGTGAGCATTTGACAATGATACTGACCATCCTAGTCTTAATGGATAAAATTAGTTGGAGGCGCTCGGTGAAGCATCACCACCAAATCAAGACCCGCTAGGACGTATTAAGTTACAAATTCATTTACTTCTTGTCTACAACTAAATATGCCATTCCTTTCATCCATTATTATGTTATATTTTGTCTAGCGTTTTACGTTTAAAGTACTTCGGACAAGTACTGTTATTGCATCTAGAGTGAATTAAACATTATTTTATTTTAAGGTTTCAGTATCCATCGAAGTAAAATGACTAGAAATTGCGAAATCGGTTTGAAAATAATACATGCATGAAGAATTTTGAAACTCGAAATCTAAGTGAAGAGCTATTGTGAATGATTCTCAGTGATCCATCGGACCCAGACCGGTTAGCTTGTACCTACCAATAAGGCTTAGTACAACAGTTAATTAGATGAAAAAATTGATGTCATTCAACGTTGTTCATCAAAGTAGAAATAACTTTTAACTACAGTACAAAACACATGAACACGACAATACAGAATTCGAACGGATTTACTCAGCTTCATTTATTAATATACAACAATAATGGCTACACAATATGAAGAGTACTCAGTGAGAACAAGGAATCTGGAGTTCAGTTGTATATAGTAATATCACTTTGTATCAAGGTCTACTGCAACTGAAAGATAGATAAAGATCATAAAACTCCAAACTAAACACTGATAGGCGCTCAGTTGAAATAGAAACACCATCTACTATAGAGCGGTAAACTAAATTTTTAGACTAATGATTATATCTACTTACAAACGCAAGTAACTTAAAATTATGTATTTAATTCCTACTGCACATAATACCCGAAAAATTACTAATGGATGGATAGCGAAATAGTAACCATCATCAAAGTTAAATGCTTAATCACCATGGTAAGGTAATATTTTACAAGAAACTAACCAAAAACAACTGATCTTTCTCTGAATAATCTAAATTTCGCGCTGATTGGCACATATCAGTAGCATGGACTTACAAGTACTATGTTTACTGTAAAATCTTGAAAATGCACCATCGAGTTTCACAGTTTGAAATGCTACATATAAGCTATTTGTGCAGTGAGTGATCTGTAAGATTGAGATGTTGAAATCATTTAATCCCAGAGTAGTAAACAATAGATGTACCAACAATCCAACTAACAACATCACAAATCATGCAAATAAACAAAACTTGTCGGAATCTTTTCGGGGAATGCAACACCAGGAGTTTAGAATTAGTAATTTACCAAGTTTTACTAGAATCTGTGAAATAACTAAGTCACATTCATTGGGAAATGTAAAGCAGATCTAAGTTGATTTTCATCTGATTTTTGACAATGATGTTCTTTAATTCCTCTACTTATTCAACGGTTGCCGGTGTTCATATATGTCTTTCATAAGAAACTAGAACCAATTTACTGAGGAAATTGTTAACTTATCTGAGTTTAAATTGGTATTTTACAAGATCACTTCGTAGTAATTAATGTACTAAATACTTCTGATCTACTTACAGTGGATCATAAATACAGTGTAAAACCGGGAGTTAATTAACACAGATCTATGTAACAGTGTATTTATTACAACTAATGAAGTTTCAGAGAATAACCAAATTAAATCAGGTGTAAACAATCAACCATTCAACGCTCACACAAACAAAGTAAAAATGTAATAGTCATCATGAATTCAGTTAAATAATCGATTGTTCATGAAATCAGACCGATATAAACTGGAATCAGTGCACTGAATGCGCCTTAAATTACAAATAATTCTTTGAAATAAGCCACCATCTATAGCCCCTTATGTAGAAACACTGATTTATGCTGTCACCTTAATACATAGTAATTCGTATTCATCTGGTTGTTTATGAATTAGAGATAATGACTGGTAGACTTACGGTTTATAAGATAGTGCCTGCTATGTTGTTTAGGTATTACATTTTACTAATATGTTTCGGTTAAACCTTTGATTTAAAGGAGTTTAAACAAACATTCCTCATGATAGCTCTTTTCCTACTAAGAATGCTGATAAGAAGTGATCGAGTAAAAAATCACTGATTAATCCAATATGATAATCATAATTCCAACATCCAGTTGAATCTTGACATTTCGAGTTATCAATTATCTCAGTATTTTATTCTATTATATTCTGATATGTATTTACTCAGTATTAACATTTGGTCAATTTAAGATATGTTCTAAGTTATAACTGTTTGACTGAAATTAAAAATCATTGAGGGGAACTATAGTATTTTTATGTAAAATATGTTTTAGCAGTCATAAGGTTGTTTCCTTAGCAGTTAGAGATTGGCTAGAGTATGGCGGCCATGGTGCTCAAGAGTAATTATCTGTGCCCACTAATTACACTCTTATGTTATAACTACGTAGATATTTTTAAACTGCGTAACAAACAGCAAGTCATAACGGAACGGAAAGGTACTCGATTGGTTTCAAATATAAGTAAGTTAGACTTGAAATAGGAATCTCATAGAAATTTTACCCTTCACAAATTTGAATAAAGTAAGAACGACATTTATAGAATACTAAGAACTGAGTATATTTCGTTGCCCTTTCATCAGCTACATACAAGTTATTAGTTATAAATAACATAGAATAGTAATAGACATGTACAATACGAATTGAATTGTCCGTCAGTTAAATTGCTTGGAAAGTGAATTATTCAATTTAGAATATTTATAAATATATTGGATGATTATTCTAAAAATTTGATCATGTAGTATAAGAGTCATTATACACACATGAAAATCAATTCAAGGGGTCATGTAAGAATAATAATTCTGGAAAATAGGGGATGGGCTGATGTACCTGCTTTTTTAAGTACGTGAAAGTTGGTAAATACAGTTGGAGATAACATTGAAACAGAATTGCATCATCATAGAATAGCCTGTAGATTTTGCCCAATTAAGGTAATTAAACTAGATTGCGAAGTATGAATGAACGAGACGTGTGTAACTGCAGGAACCGCGGCGCTCGTCAACTGTCAGCATAACCGTATCATCTCCGCCACACCCAACAGCTGAACCGCATGCGCCAACCGAAATTATCTGGCTACGTCACCTGGGACACACTCCAAGAACTGAGACGTCAACGGCTGCTCTCTTGAGTCGTTGTCTAACGAAGGTAAAGCACGATGGAGCAGATTCGTAAAGGTCGCAGCCAACACCAATGGGTCACCGTTGGGTTCCATATGCGCGGTCCTGAACTACTACAACGCCATCTCCCTGTTAGCCTGACTGTCAAACTCGTACACCAACCTGGCCACAATATCCACCCACGCCGCAGTTCAGGATCGTATGTCTTGCGCCCGACGGTGACCCATCGGTGTTGGCTGCGACCTTTACGAATCTGCTCCATCGTGCTTTACCTTCGTTAGACAACGACTCAAGAGAGCAGCCGTTGACGTCTCAGTTCTTGGAGTGTGTTCCAGGTGACGTAGCCAGATAATTTCGGTTGGCGCATGCGGTTCAGCCGTTGGATGTGGCAGAGATGATACGGTTATGCCGACAGTTGACTAGCGCCGCGGTTTCTGCAGTTACGGAACAATATCTATGGGGAAGCGAGTCGCCGATCTGGAGGAGCAGATCACACAGGTTCGAGTCCACACGACGAAGGCGGGAAGGTGCTTTGAGTGTGGAAAATTCGGTCATTTTAGAAGAAATTGCCACAGAAAACGACGACAAAGACCGTTTAAACGTTATATACCGCATTCTTCCTTTGAAACATCATTTCGGGTTGTTGGGTTGGCTAATAAGGGTGCGTTGTACACAAAAGTGCACGTAAACGGGGAAGCACTGGTTTGTTTAGTTGACACGGGCATGACTATATCCTTAATAGACGTAGGACTGTGTCAACATGAGGGCATTTTCACTGGCAGTACAAACCGGGAGCGGACATGTACTGGAAATTTTAGGAGTGTCAGACTGTTGTATTGAAAGCGAGGATTGCATCATACAGTATCCATTTGTAGTAAGGGTATACAGCGAACAATACTGGGAGTAGACTACCTTAGAGAGGCGGCGGCAGTAATTGACACAAAGAACAGGACAGTAAGCACTAAGTACAGACATCTCAGTATACATAATAACAGTCAGATGGCTAAGACACGAGCGGCGATCTTACCACAAGAGAACAGAGAAAGTATTGATAAGGTGGTAGCAAAATACAGGAAGCTTGTTCATCGAAGATGGAGAGGCCTATGGGTATTATGATAGAGTGACGCATGAAATTCCTATAGAGTCATAGGATGACAACGTTTCACACGCGCCGGACACCAGTTTATCTAAAAACAGAAGCGAATTGTAGTTGAAGAAATGTTGCGGGACGTGATAATTGAAGTGGCCGATATCCGTTACAATTTACCTGTGCTGCTAGTAAAGAAATCCAAATGGAATTATAGATATTGTGTTGACTTCAGAGAATTAAACAGTTTAGCAGAGTTGAAACCATGCACAATGCCAACTGTGGCCGAAACTTTAGATCACTTACAACAAGCAATGTTATTTACTGTACTGGACCTCAAGCCAGGGTAATGGTAACTACCGGTAAAGACGAGTGACAGGTACAAGACAACCTTCGCTGTAGGTCAAAAGCAGTACCAGTTTAGAAGAATGCCATTTGGGCTGTCAGGGGTGCCGTTCACATTCAGAAGGTTAATGAACTTATTGCTACAAAATCTTGAGAACGTGGTGGTTTACGGAGATGATTTGGTGGTTTATAGTAAAACAGAGACAGACCACATAAGGCATCTAGAAGTAGTTCTCAAAGGAATCGAGGAGTTTGGGTTGCGCAATATAATAAGAAATCGCAGATAGCCAAAGGTAACGTCACACTGTTGAGGTATAAAGTAGGAGATAGTGAAATAAAGCCGCTACCCGAGAAAATTTTGACTAACAGAAACATAACGTCGCCGACTTCGAAAAGGAAGCTTGGGGAGTTTATGGGAAGAGCAGCATTTTACAGCCGCTTTATAAGGAACTTTAACGAGATCGTTGCATCACTGTACAAACTATTAAGCGATGAAAAACCTGTGATCAGATCAAGCAGCTATTAGACGCAAAGTAGATGACATTAAGACTACCTGTCCTTGGAAAACCTTTCAGTGGCCACAGACGCCAGTGATTTTGGGATTAACGCAGTACTTCGGAAGGACGATGGAGTAGTGAAGTATGCTACACAGGTTTTAGCGCTGATAGAACAAAAGTACTCGACCATTGAAAAAGAGTGCCTAGCGATTGTTTGGACGGTAAATAAAAGGAGACTGTATCTGCTGGGCCAGCCATTTCACATTGATACCGACCACAAACCGCTACAGTAGTTGAAGACGGCAAGAGATCCCCGAGGGGAATGGTCACGACAGATACTACGCCTGCAAGAATACGATTGGCTACATACTAGGAAGTCGAGATGTAATAGCTGACTACCTCTCACGACTATGTGAGGACGCTGGCTTACTGGAAGTTGCTTTTGGAATCAACAAAGTGGAAACAGACCTTGAAAGATTGGTTCGCTGCCAGAAAGTCGATCCAACGCTTAAGACAGTGAGATGCGCGCTAACTGAAGAAGTGAATGACCAATCAATGCACTTTAACATAGAGGTAAAAACGTTTTTTAGCCAAAAAACAGATTAAGATTGAATGCGGCTGGAGTGTTAACATGAAGGACAATGATGGGAGCTGGATAGCTGTAATTCCAAAGCTATTAAAACATGAATTAATCAGTGAATGCCACCAACTAGCACTACACATGTGTCGCGAGAAACACTGACCTCCTGAGACAGTGTGTACTGGCCAGAGATGCAAGAAGACATGATATGTTTTCGCCTGCCCACAATACCAGTTAATGAAGAGTGATAAGTGCATACGGACTTTGTTACAGCCCATACTCGTAACAACAGTAGGCGATCTGTCGTCAGTGGATGTAATTGGTCCGTTTCCTCAGACATGGAGTGGTAAAAAGTACGTGTTGGTGATGACCAGACATGCTACGCGTTGGGTAGAAACCGTGGTGATTACTGATCAACGAGGAAAGACGATGACTGAAGTAGTGATGCAGGTACATCGTGGCCGACCACAGCGTCCCGAGAATGATATTGACTGATTAAGGTCCATGTTTCGAGAGCGAGGAGTTCACATCTCGCTTCGAGCAGTTAGGTATCAAAAGAGTCAGAACAACACCGTATCATCCGCAGACCAATGGACTAACAGAGCGCAATAATCACATAATAAAAGAATGGTTGGAAGGAAAGGGGGGTAACTGGGAGACGGAATTACCGATGATATTGTCAGCACATCGAGCCTTGAGTCAAGGAACAACAAAAAAGTCGTAAATCTAGTTGATGAAGTAAGGAAACCACGACTGCCGGGCAACATGACCTGGCCTTAAAAACAAAAATGAAACGATAAGAAGTAGGAAGGAAGAGTGTAAACAAGTGGTGAGAAATATACAACAGAAACAGAACACAGATGTTAAACGATCAGAACAGCATCGAGGAAATCATATGAAACGCTTTTCGGTGGATCTGGTGAAGTGTAGAGGATGGAAGAGCATGACGAGTGGAGGACCAGGCTCGAAAAAAGTGCTCCCTAAATGAAAGGGCCCATACATAGTCGTCCCAAGGCATGAACTGGTATACACCATTAAGAAAGACAGCAAAGAGAAGCATGTAAACATAAGTCTATTGCAAAGATGGATGTGTTGGGATGATGGGGCAAATACGCAGGGACAACTAGCGACAACAGAACCAAGGAGATGGGCGCACATACAATCATAACACTTAGATGGAAGGGCGTGTGGTGGATAATACTCAAGGTCGTTCATAAGTAGTAGATGGCTGAACGTCAGGTAAAATTGGAAAGAATCAGTAAACAGCATGTGAGGCGAGTTGCGCGGTGGTAAGGAGCAAAGCGTGATTAAAATACAAAGGAGAATCGAGGACAACCAAGAGAAGCCTACAACCGGCACGGATCAGAAAACGCGAGGGATGTTCAAATTGGTGATTAGAAGCAATGTGTATAATATTTTATGACGTTCTCTGTTTTTACCAAATATACAATTGCTTGTCTAAATGGTTTTTTTTCACACCGTTTTACCTTTAGATTACTCTAATCGATTAAGGTGATGTGAATCTTAATAGAGAATGCGATTATTTCTTTACTGCGATTCACCTACAAAAATAAAAAGTGAACTCGTACTCAAATTTATACTTAGAACGTAACGAATAGTACTGACAAATACTTACGAGACTAATAAGTATACTCGTACAAATGTACACTACTGAAGTAACAGTACTGATCATAAACAGAAAGTATACCATAGCTTACGAGAAATGAATGAATTCCCACCCCAAAAAAAGTGAACTCATCTCACACGCTGCCCAGAGCTGCAATAAGATTAATACTATTATTGCATTTTATGCTCTAAGCTCCATCGATTAGTGGTTAACATACATGAAGTAATTATGGCTTGTTTGTACTATAATTCGAATAATTTACTCGTTATGTGGATTATGATAACCTTTAAATATCACTAGTAGTGACCAAAAACCATCGGACAAGTTGATTAGTTTGCAAACCTAGAGAAACTAAAAAAATATACCAACGTCGAGTGTAAGCAAGGTCTACTTACATTGTAGGAGATGAACCACTCTTAGTTGAAACCGCCTGCACTAGAAAATCAAATATGCAAAGCCATGGAATGGGCAGCTCTCACAATACACGAATTTGTTAGATACGAAAGAATAACGGAGGTAAGCTGGGAGTTTCGCTAATCTTGCGTTACCAGCCCATTCGCTCGGTAAGGATACTTGTGTTTATGTAAAACAACGCCGATGTGTCCTTAGAATCTTCCTATGGATCTGAATAAACCTACGACCGTGGCATCTAGCAGATCGATCTACATAAGCACCCTCAAGAATGCAATGTATGCAGGTGCAAGCGATTTGGATTTGGGAAACTCATAACAAATGAGGATGGTGATAATAACAAGATATCCTGCAGCTAATAAACTTTACGAATAAAAATTCCCAACCTTAGCAACTTCCAGCTTAAACGATCGGAATTAAGGAAATACTTATTTATTCATAGAGACGTAAAGCTCCTTTAATGAAGTTTATTTCCTCTACTGGAAAGGCTAAATATACAAGGGAAATTTATGGAAAAAATTAATTGGCTATTGCCATTTTGTACACATATCTCTTGGATATTTTAAGCTTCTTTTAGGGAAAACAGAGATTTCACAGACTTTTAAAAGAATAAGCTACGATGACAAGATCTTCCCCTCACGGGAAAAGTAAATCTTTCCCAAGGTTTCTCCAAAGTGCCACTTTTATTTTTTCAAACATGGTAGTTTGGGAGAAAACAGAATTAAAACCAAGTTTAACAAACTAAATCAAGCTTGTCCGCATCTACCGTTTGCAACATACCACTAATTAGACGACTGCCTAAACAAAGACAAAAACTAGTGAGGTCAGTAAGTTTGATACTAGGGCACGTAGAGAGCTATCCATGGCTTGAATTATAATTGAATTTATATGGGGTAGCACTTAAGGTAGTGGGACGACAGTTACTGGCTACATAACTCTGACGCTACGGTAATCATAACGTTGTCTATAGGAAACTAGTGTTCTTATTATAAGTGATTATCGATCAACTTGCTTATGACTTATAACCACAAAAAGGTAATAGTTTAATCCTTCAGAAGAGTTAATGAAGGATCCACTAATAAAAAGAGCAGACATAGAAACGCATAATTCTTGCATGATACACAAAATAACCCAACGTACTGTCAAAAAATTAATTAAGTACAAGCCTCGTTTACATCATTTATTGAAGTGCGTGGATACATTAACCTTTCACAGGTTTTGGTGGCCCAGAGCGGAAACCATGCTTAAAGCGTCTATGAACCCTCTTAAGATGCAGCATTCTACCTGTCCCCGTAGTTCTTCGCCGTTTAGCTTTCTCAGACCAATTGTATTTTCTCAGTCTAGCGGAGGGATATCCACAGGATGCACAAGTCTTTTTCTGAATGTGATAAGATTTGCGACCACAACGACGACATTGTGTGTGTGATTTTACGTGTCGCTTACCAAAAGAAGTCGTACCCTTCGTCATCTTTTATCTAAATTATGAGAATGATAAGTTGCTTCTCTTAATGTACCTGAAAGTACAGACCCACGCCTTCAACGCCTGATTATCAAATTACCCGCAAAGCACTGGATCCAATATCCAATAACACTTGTGACTGCTGGAAATATTTTACAGGTTGGTGACCTTACAGTTATATATACATAAGTCGCTAAATTTACAAATTTGTGTTTATTCAATGGTTGTATGGGAAATTTTTAGAAATTATTTTCAACAAAGTTTTCGATTTAATCCTCAAACCTTACGGTATTTGTGATTTTTTGTCACATTTTGTACTGCGTTAGGGGACTTGGGCAGTTATATACACTGTATTGTTTCACATTAGTCGTCCACCGACAAGATTTGGATACATTTAAAGGGACAGTTTCGTCTATTTAACCGTGTCTAATATAGATCGCAATCCGTATATACTAATGAACAAAAATATTTAAACTGCTTTAAACAAGTACTGCAGTACTTAAGCACAGACCCTTGCACTATTCCTTAAGGAAACCAAATCAGTTAAAATTATTTATAAAATATACAGAACAGGTTTTGGATGCTTAAGTTCATTACGAGTCTACTGCAGTTACATCTACAACATTAAAAATAATATACTTCTCACATTCTGTACAAATAGTTCAGATATCTATTTTAAGTTGAATCCGATGCTAACAGCTAAAACTGTGCTACAACTACCTCATATTCATCATATAATTACTAAGTAAGAAATAGATTCTAAGTAGCTTATTCGTACTGATTTATTTATGGAAGGTGAAAATATTTTATAGGTCATAATAATCCGAATACAGACTGAGAATATACTAGAAATCACTTATAAAGACAACCATGTACTGTAATTACCAAATATATTTCAAATGAACTTGCTAGGATTAAGAATACTTATTTAGTTGGGTTAACTCATATTGAAATATAAGGTGATTAATTCTTAATCTAATAGTCAAGACTTACGAATAAAGCTAACAGCTCACTCGTTGTGTAGAAAAGTCGACATAGATTATTACGCATGAAGTTAATCTAAGAAGTAGGCACGTGTCACTGACGGAAGCCAAGCCCTGACACTTAACTTAAAGTGGGCCATATAAATATCTTTTGTGTCCTATACACTAATAAAAATTGAATTAAAAAAGGAGTTCATGTTGGATTTCATCGTTGTAGTTACGAGCAACCTGAATTTTCCCTAGTCGTAATGTATCACTCACAGTTTACAAACTGTATTGTCCTAACTTAGCAGAGTGCAAACTAATGAGATCTAATTTTGGCTTTACATAATCTCAACTAAAGCCTATAGGATACATTTTTCAAACCGAATCTACGAATGTTACTGAGAAGTGGCCACAATTCTGTTTTTACGTTACAAATAAGTAGTGTACATTTGGGCTAAATTTATTAATCTTCGGAGGGCTGTATGTTTATGGATTAATTGCGTTTTAATTCTAATAATGGATAACAATAAAGTCTTCCGCTGTACTTTACCTCCTACGCTATATAGCCAGTTTCATATTTCCATGTAGAACATTCAAGGAATTATATAGAGAACGAGACTTATCGTATATTGATATCACTTAATGTTAGTGCAACAATTCATAGCAATTAACGCTCTAATTTTTCTCCTAACGTATAGATTTCTTAGTATACTAACTGAAGCCCAGCACCTGACATAATAATACATAAACCGATTAAAATCAATATTGCGTAGCAATGTTAGGATCAAATAAATACGACCCTGACCCAGTGCTAAAGAGATGTATAAGAACGAAATGCGAAGTAGATATAGTTTATTTATTTACTCAGGTAAGCTAAAAGACTTCAGGTAACTAAGTATAAAAGACGCTAAACACCTAAAACAGTAACATTTGTAACATACAAATAACTAGGTAGCTTAATTAAAGTTAATAAATATGCAAATTTTATATTACAATGACATAATAATGCATTTAATTAATTACTTTGCAAAATGGAACACTAGAACATATGAAGATAACAGCGAGGCGTCATTATTCTTAACTGTGTTTGCGTATGACAACTCAAACTAAAAAATGCATTGTAGCATAATGCAACAAAACAGCAGGATTCGAAAAGTATTCGCACGATAAAAAATTATTAAGCACGACATCCTGATACGATACGTAAGTAACCTAATGACAGTGTTAAATAGTGATTTGGTTGCGAGTTTGACTAAAACCACGAAGGAGTATCAACCATGATCAGCTTGACTTCTTCTATCCTAACCAAAACACTTGTTTTCCAGAATTGAACCATGTGGAAATTATTGGATTTCTGAAATAACAAGTATCAGTAATAAGCAATAAAAACAACATAACTAAATATATTGCTTTGGTTAAACAGCTTAACTTTCTCTATTTCGTAAATGGAATTGCTTTTAACTGCTTCAATTAATAGTTAGTGCGTTTTTACTCGTGTAATTGGGCTAAAGAACCCCAAACTGTTTAGTTGGCATTATGATAGGATTTATAAACCTTTCTAGCAGTATACAACCTTCTAAAACTTAGTCTAAAGTCTTAATTTATAATGACCAATATAGAATGCCTAATTAGCATTCTAAAATTTCCCTTCAGAGACTTCTGCAATAATTTGCTATAATAGTTTGCTATACTCGACAAGGACACATTGCATCATTTAATTAAGATTCGATTGTGGAGTCATCATTGACCTGACTGTTGCTTGTAGCTCGCTTTCACTAAATTGTCAAATCCATGAGTAGTTAGTGAATCACAAAGTAAAACCTAGTAAATACGTACATTATTTCAAGTTGTCATATCCCGATTAACATGCAGATGAAAGTTTTAGGCCTGAATCCCAAAGTAGTCGAGGTAGTAATAGTGTTAATACTAATGGAGAGGACTAGGGGTCAGAGACAGTGATTTGAAAAATAACAAACCTGTAAAAAATTACGACGGATTCGGAAGCTTGGAATTCGGCAGACGACCAAAACCACTGCAAAGGATTCTCAGCCGTGTCACCTAAACACTTTTACTACCGCTTAAGATTATTACACAGACTGCAACCAGTGAGTCTGGACCCATTAACATAACTTAGCAAAATTGTCAATGAATTCATGAACTGTTACAATGTCTTGATTTAATCATTTCCTGAATATTTATTTGTCTAAGGATATCTGCACTATTATATGGGTTATCAAAAAACCATTTCTCTGATATCTAAATCTGATCACTGACATACAACCAGTAAACTTCGTTGTACAAAGATTTGATAATATTAACAATAACGGTAATTTACTTTGTTTCCTACTTTCCCTACGTTCTTAAATTATGTAGAGCGTAAACAATAGCTATGGTTATGGAAATACAATAACTGTAACAGTTGTGAAGCGTCTCTAACTTCATTCCAAGTGATTTGCTTTTATACATTAACAATCGGCTTACACGAAACACTGAAAGCAAATTGTTGCGGATTCAAAGCCCTTAAAATACAATCGTTCCTTAAACCAAGCAAATGGCGTTGTTAAAGAAGTTGAACACTGATACCACTAAATATTGTTTGGTTGAATCGAGTTCGTTTGTTAGCAGCCGTTGGTTCTGGAACGATTTAGTGAGCGCTCGTGTTTCTATCGGAGTCAATATTATGGAGAAGTACATTTCTAAGTACTTTGTATATTTATTGTATTATTGTAGACTATTGTTATTGTAAAATCTATTTCTTGTTTGTATGAAAATCCCTCCATGTTTTTTTATGTTAAGCAGTTTCTTAACTTGTATTTTGTCTTCTTGTTGTGCTTTGTAGCTGTGACAGTTTCTGTATCTTTCCATGTGCCCTTTTTCGTATAACAGTTATCAAGTTTTGCCCTAAATCAGGTCCTAATATGTTCCTCTTTTGATAACATATTTACATGCCATTGATCTTCAGCTTCGTTTTGCTGGGTTTCAAGGTCTTGTTGTAAGCCATAGTGGCTTGATATTCTCTGTCCTGAATGAACTGGCTCAGTTGGTTGAATGCAGACATTTGGTGTTTTTATTAGTTAGGAACACTTTCTTTGGACAAGTAATTAATTTGCTGTCTCTTTACTACCAATTTGTTGTATTATAGACTAATTGTACAAATGCTTAAATCCCTCTGGATGTATAGGGAAAGGGAACTGTTGAGGTTTGTTTGCTAACTTTGCGTTTATTGCTAAATACAGTACCATGTTTTGCACTAATAAGTTGTTATTAGATTTCCTATTGCGACTTTGTGCGTAACTCAAGAACCGGCTGGCTCTATACAGAACGACGTTAACTTTCAAATGTTATCAGTAGTTCGGTCTTTACAGTTATCGTCATTGTTATTATTATATAAGTTGGAGTAAAAAATAGTTTTCTGATGACTTATTACTATTTCGTTGAGTCGTGGGGATAATAATAGAGGTCGATACTCGATTAATTAGAAGCATTTTGTTGGTAGAAGAAATACAATAATATTCTGAACTTCAGTAACCGCTCAGTCGTAGTAATTCAGTCGGTTGATCTGATAGGCCTTGTATTGATTTCCTCGTAAGATTTATTTGTAAATTTGCATCAATTAATTCAATTTTAAATGTGAGAAATATAAACATTGTTTGCTAGTCTCGTCATATATATTTCGCACTACAATATAATCTTCTTACAAGTCTAATCTTTTGGAGTAGCTTTGGGTTGGGTAGGAACAAGTCATGGTATCCTACTTGAATTGTCGACGAAACCAGATATAGCATTCGAATACCTCAGATGATTTAGCTGTATCGTATCGCGGAACGCACTAAATCACTAAGAACCTACGCGTTTGTCTCATTTCAGAATACATATCAAAAGTAATATAAGTTGAGAGGTGCTCGGTACACTAGATGTCGTAAAGAGTTTAAGAATGGCACTTTCGAGAGTAACTAAGTCGTATACTTTTCTATAAAGCTTTCTTATCATCTGTAAACAGCAAAACGACTTCCACCATAAGCATCAATCAATCACATTTACAATATTCATACGCCAACAAAACCAGCATCCCGAATCACAGAAGTCAGAATTTCTCGAAAAAAGGAGTTTAACGGTCGGAAATAAGTATAAACAATTGGATTAGGTTTTACATACAAACTAGCCTTAACACTAGTTTCAGTTTGATTAGGACAGACGGCTGGATTGTCATTGTTAGTCGATGAAATGAAAATCTCTCAGCCTATTTAAATTTTGAATGTGTCGACTGGTGGGGATGCAACGACGAGTTGCAACATAGGGTTCTACTCTCTGACTGTTCATCGAGAGAGTCTGTAATAAACTAGCAGATATTAATTTAAGCTAGATTGCTGACTGAAAAGTGTAACTTAGGAAGCGCTGTTTACAGGGTCACTCACAGTTATTTCACTGGGATTCAGTAATTAATTGACCTCAAGCTTTGATTTTTAGAAAAAAGCCATATGATTGGTTGGAGACAATTTTGTAGTTCAACTCATTTTGATATTCGTCTTCTCTTGGAGGCCTTCTTATAACTATTTCTAGTCTGTTTAAAGTTTGTTAGAGCTGCCCCTGTTTATCATAAGTACACATCCCGCCAGTATCTTTTCAGCTTTGGTATTATGAGTTTGTGATTGAAGGTACTTTCAAACAGTTTTATAGTTTTGGATAACGATTAAGGAACAGAGGATTCAGTAGCTCTTGGAATAATATTTAGCGGAAATTTCCAGTGTGTACTGACACCATATTTAAGGTGTTTTTCACAGTCCATTTATTTGAATCCATTTGTTAACGCAACCACATCCAGGTGATGTCACTTCATGTGCATATTGCTAACAGGGCATTTATTTCCATTTTCCTAAATAAGCTAGAATTAAATGACCAACAGCCGAAACCTTTTCATTAGTTAATACAATTTAAGCACGATGAATATGACAGTCATTCCAGCGAGTTTCAACGTCACGCTTTTAAACAGACCCACTCAGCTGATAGGCTAGAAGAAACGGGTTTCGATCATGTCATCCATCTTAACTGTACATTTAATCCGCGAAGTTGATTTTTGGGAGAGTGACGTGCTCCTAAGACTATAACATGAGTATATTCTAATCTGAGATAATAACCTATTGCTCTCAACATCCAACTGTTGCACTAAGTATTGGCAACGGTTATCATGCAGCTGACTCCGATTAGGCTTCTTGTAGTGTTTGACAGCTTCACACAGCATCAGACAGATTATTTTGGGGCTGAAAATTTAGTAGTGTCAACCGAGTGTGCCACTTGGCAGAAACTGTACAACTATTCTTATCGTTGCGATAAAATAACGTAACATTTCGTCCATAATATTCGAAAGACTTGGTTCACTCGTCTATAAGTGGTTTACACTTTTTATTGCAATGTACAAGTGTCAGTGCTATCATGGTTTGAAATCGCTTAGTGGAATCAAGTAGTAGGCCTACCTATATTAGAATTTTTAAATTAACGGTTTCCGCCACCACCTCGCTTTTTGTCTCCACACAATTCACTAATGCTACGACTGGTTCCGATGATTTCTTCGGGTCTTAAGTGCTGTCGTCCAGACCTTAATAGTTGATATTCATTTGTTCGAAATTCCTCGAGTATAGTTGCCACCAATTTTGGTAATTGTAATCGAGACCGATTATTCCCGCTTTTCTTGAGTAACTAAACAGCCTGTAGCGTTAGACGTTCCTTTAACCCTAAGGATAATATTTGAAATTTGTGTTCACAGATGCTGCACATTCCATTTTCCGAATCCAAGCCTTCAAGCGCTTCTTGAACAGTTGTGATTCTTCCTCTGAAAAAGGACCACTAGGTCTCTTTCATGAGGTCCTGTGGGGTCGTTAGAATACCTTTCCTTACCACATGCATGATCACAAATACTGGCTGCTCAGTGAACGTTACGCTGTTTGAAGGTTACGAGAAAAAAAGTACTGATTATGGCACTGAGATAGACATGATGGTTGTTTCCAAAGGTTTAATTATTAACCTGAATCCTAGATCACAGTACATGGCGTGAAGCAACTAACTTTGATATACGTAAAAGTGCGCGTAACCTACACCATGAGACTGACGACTCTATTAGATTGGTCGGCTGTAACCTTAGTGGGCAGGTATCTTGATTAATACGAATCCAGACGTATTTAAAAAGATGGAGTAAACAAAGATACAGTTTCATCCCCTCGAGTTTCGCCCCATAACACGAATTAATTAGTGCGCCATTTTCAATATTGTCCTTCTTGGTCGTCTTTAAATAACATGACGTTTGTTGGACATTCAACATGGCTGTCGTAACATGTGGTAGGGTTATGTATTCCATCGACCTAATAATGACACTAATCAATTTGCACCATGGGACCAGTTAAAACGCTGTTGTGTGCTCGCAAGACATTATTATCTTAAATACAACTTAACCATTAACTTTTTTTACATATATCAAATAGCTTGGCCACAAAGGATATAGTAAGTCAGTCTAGTGGGGTTATAAGATAATGTAACCTTACGCAAGTCACTCAGGTGCACCACGTCATTCACCACGCGGTAGAAATTAAGATAATAGTTCAGCTGTGGTAGAGGTGATGAAACAGTTAGTCCCTTAATAGATTGCTTCCCTAAAACGGAGTACCTACAGTATTAGCCCATTTTTCTCAAACTTCAGGATGCAGCTTGCTGATAAAATATGTTCCAATTTCTAAGTGTTGCCAAATATTTCTCTAGAGAGTCTTAGTCGGTTCGATTGAGTTGATCTTATGTCATAGGGTTAATCTTTTAAAGTTTCAGTCACAGGTTTATATCCTTTTGCAGAAACCTATCATTTATATAGTGAAGACTAAAATGCAGTTCTGCACTGTCCTTGAGATTCATAATCATTATCGAGTCTTCTAGAGCCCACGATTATCAAATCGCTTGGGGGGAGGGAAGTAAGAAGTTAGTTTATGCAAGTGACTTGTAAATACATCAAAAGGTGATTGACCACAATTTACTAACAATAATTGTAGTACTATGCTAATACGAAAGTGTTGTGACGCGTGGTTTTGATTCTTTTATCGACCGCGAAATCTCTGTTGTCAATTATTATCTTGTCTAGGTTGACCGTTTGATCCGACTCCTAAGCTTTGATTTGACTTTTAGGCTAAATCTACACTTCAGCGTGAACACGAGAGAGAAGACAGGAAATAAGGCATAATAAAACTTTACTGCAAGGTTCAATTATGTACAAAAACTAGGGTGTTTATAGTATCATAAATGTTCCTTAGAGCTTCTAGAGATTTTTATGTCCTACTAAGCACAGTAGTAGTAAGATAACTGTCCAATCAGAGATATATCACGTGACTTCTCATTGTCTAGAATTTTCTGGTAAAAAACTATCTGCATGCTGATTGGACGCAATGTTTTCTATTGATTTCTAGGCCTTTCCGAACTTGTTACAAGGAGTTTTCTGGCTCTACCCAACCTAAAGATAAATATAAACTTCACAAACATCAACAGAAAGAATAGCTATGTAGTCAACAGTAGTGTTCCGAAGCGCTAACAACATCAATTAGTGTAAACGGTAAATAACTAAAATCATAATATTAGTTAAATTCTAAAATCAAAGGCGTTGCTGACAAATTGGTAACGTTTATCTAACGATGGCCAGTCGAACAGATGAAACAGTTATATAGCAGGAGGCTGACTAAACCAAATTAAATAAAATCTCAACGAAGATCATTAGGTTGCGTAAAATACATTCAAAAATAACCGAATTTCATATAATAGAAAAACATGATTAAAGGAACGAGAGGGGGTGGCAAGAAATAAGCAATCATGTATGAGTCAAAGGGATATTTAAAAAATACTGCTAAATTCGTTGAGGACAATAGCAAGATGTAAGTGGCCTGTCTTTACAGAGGCAGTTCGTGGTAAGAAATTTTTAGACATTTTGAACCTTGCACTGATAGGAAAAAAATGAAAAGAAGCACTATCAAGACAAGTGGTGCGCTAGCAAGTTAGTAAAGATATACTCCGAGTGGTAGGTTTTTGAGTACTGCACAAGCCGCTTGATTTAAGAATAGTTTAAGTCATTGCTTGCAATCAAAACGGCAAATTACAAAACACCCCGGGGAAACCAATTCTGGTTAAAACCACTCATACCAGCTGAAACTTGGTCAGTGAATGACTATATATTACCCTGAAGCTACTGCATACATATTGAGTTTGCAAAATATTTAAGTCTGCTACACGTATCGTCGCCCTTGCTGAATGTTAAATAAACGTTGTGCTGTCTGGAGACGACGAGATAGGGACGGTGTTGAATATGGCGCACTAATTGATCAGTATCGTGGGACTTGTCATAACACAGCATGTATCATTGTGTTCGTAACCTTATTACAAATATTATCATCTGGATTATGACTTAACCAGTAATCAGTTTTATATTAATCAAGAAGCCTGGTTGGGGTTACGGTGGGCCAGTCTAATGGAGTCATCAAGAAGTGCTACCTTACGTACATCAATCAGCTGTGGCGCCCAGCTTATTGTTAAGTAGAAATTAAGTTAGGTAAACAGTCATGCAAATAAGCAAGCTCATCTAGTGGTAGAAACCATCAAGCCTATTATTTAAACCACCTTTCGAAGCGACATAAATCATTTTAGTTAGAGGACGGAGTTCTGTTATATATAAAAGAGAGCATTCATATACATTACTTTACTAGGAAGGAAGACACATGTGAGATCGTCGCTTTGAACTCAATTATAAAGAGCATACATTCGAACTTGGTGTAATCGGCCTGTATCGACTTTGGATGGCTAATAATTTTACCATAGGCCACATAAAGCTCTGGATTAAATGCAACCTATACTTGTTCCAAAAGGACTTCACTGCACTCGAAGTAACCTGGAAAGACTCAATTTCAAATAAGTGCGAAAATGAATTTGATAATAGGCACCCCCGTCTTCGTAACTGCAATGAAGCATGCATTGGTACAGCATGTGTTCAAACCTACGTGTTTTGACTTTAAAGTGGGTTCACCTCTGCTAGACTTACCATTCACTAAAGAGGCTTAAGATATTTACTATCCCGAAGTCATACCACCATTTGAAAATAGTCTTAGCCCTTAGGTTTACAACCTGTGGCGTGATCTGTGGCGAAGCATACCTTCAACCAATCACATAACAAATGGTTAGACCATCAAATATTTTGTCTAATAGACTGACTTCTCGTTTGACACCAACTCTTCCACAAATGAAGCTTGGTTTTAGGTTTATACTATTAGGGTAATCCAATATACCAAAGTCACTACCATGCATATATATCACTATGAGACAATAAATATGATCAAAAAAACCCCTCGACAAAAGAAACAACTCTTAAAGCTATTGATTTCCAATGGATCTAAATAGTTTAGACATGGTTTATGTGTGATACGGGACGCAAACAAGACGCTGATAATTAAAAATATCTGATTTTACAAGAACCAACTATTTAAACTATTTAAGTAGTTTTAAAAGACTGTTTACTTATGCAAAGTGATAAGCTTACAGAAGTCATATCATCTCTTTCGTTTAGATTTATGAAAACCGAGTTAATACGGTGAATCATGCTAACAAAGATACAGAGTTACGAAACATTTAGTCAAAGTATTTTTCCTCGAAAGTAGTGAAAAATCATTTATCAGTTAAAATACGATATAATATTGAAAATTCCGTCGTTAGCTTCTGAACGTCTGTTCCCACGCAACTATGTCGTCACATAAACAGTTTCTTACAAAATATCTTCTTTAACTTCGGAGTTCTTCCATCCGTTTCCAGACGCCCCAGAAAACCAAAAAAAAGAAACTTTTAAATGTATGCATTTTTTATAAAGAGAAACGAATCCAGCGGTAGGATATAGCTACAGAAACGTGCAAAATATTAACAGCACTGATAAAAGATAAAACGATTCCTTAATATTTTTTAAACACGAAAATACGTGAAAATGCATACTTTATAATAGAGAGAAACGACTTTTATTTGATCTTTTCAACAGGTAAAGTGTAGTAAGTTAAAAGAGAATCAATAGGTGTAAAATTCTTTCAAGTGTTCTCGAGATCGTACAGTTTTACCAAAACGTGTAGCTCATGGTGTTATGGAGCATTATGAAGCTTCTTCTTGTTTGTTATTCATTGATTAGGGCAGTGGTGATGTTGTCGATGCCAAGTTTGGAGGTATTGTAGTAAATTCGACTTCGAAAGGTTTTTCTTCTAAATAATCGGCATTCAGCTAGCTGATGTTGACGTTTATTTGTAGCCATTTTTGTCGAAATCGTCTGTACTTTGATTCTCACTTCAAGACCTCGTATCGTCCTTCGTAAGTTGCGTCGAGAGATCGACGTAGAGCATCGCCACGTACAAAAACGTGTGTACCATATTTTAAGGCGGGTTGGATAAAAGCGTCTGTCGATTGTTGTTGAGGTTGAACTAAACTAAACGCAAAACATTCGTAAGCTGGTTAACATAAAAATTAAAACCCAGGTTTATCGAGGTGAGAGCGGTCTTCACGAATTCATCTAGAAAGTCAAAGTGTCGTTCTGGAGACTAATTCAGCAACACTGTGCCCAACACCTGATTTTAAAGTGCTGTGAATTCCGAGTAGAACTGAAAGTAAAGCGTTGGTCTAGCGCAGGATGTTTGTAGCTGGAAGTGATGTTCTCAGCTGCTGATGGAAGTATTTTTATCAAAAGTTAGATTATACACGGTAGGCGGTTGTTCTGAAGCGCGTGGTTTCAAGTAGTTTGGTCAAAGAGTGGAACAATCCAGATTCAAACTGACGTCTACGGTCTGTTGTTATTGTAGATAGACAACCAAAGTTTGCTATCCATCGTTCGACGAGAGCGAAAGCAATCGTGTCACTGGTGATGTCCTTTAGTAGGTTTGCTTACGACTAGCATGTGGGTCGCTTCACGCATGTTGGAGGATCGGAAAATCTGCTTGATTCTGGTTAAGGTCCTACCAGATCAAAATGGACGCGGTCGAATCGAGTGTCAAGGGTTAGGAAAATGCTAAGAAGACATTTATTATGCTAAATTACCTTGTTATTTTGTCAGGACACACGAAAGCATGCCCATTCTTTGATATCCTTGTTCAGCCTCGGCCGGCGTTGTTTTGGGTAGCTGGTGTTAGAGATCATTGTCTTAATTTTTATGTCGAGTTAGTTCAACAAGGTTAATTCCTTGGATACGATTCAAGCAATGTATTCCTGATAAGCCGTCGGCAACCATATTGTTAATCCCAGATATATGTCGTATATCAATAGAGAGCTGGAAAATATAGTCTAGATAACGCTACTCTTGTGGAGAGTATCTATCTGAAGGTGACTTCCTAGAAAACGTCAGCGGTTTGTGGTCGGTAAATATAGTAAATTTACGACTTTCGACGGAATGTTGAAAATGTCGTACAGCACAGTACATGACTGATAGTTCACCTCCAAAAGTGCTATATCTCGATTCAGTATCGTTTAATCGTCTTAAGAAGAATGGTAAAGGTTACGAAGCCTGGCCAATCCATTACTGCGCCAATGGCTGAGTCAGATGTGTCAACGGCGATTCTGATGGGAGCTTCAGCACTGTGATGTGCTAGAATAGTCGATTGGCTGTTGCTTTTTTAGTTGCAATGAAGGATTTCTTTAACTATTGATCCATTGTGATCATCTTTTTATTCCCGCTAAGTTGATCCGTTAGTGATTTTATCATAGATGCACAGGCGGGTATAAATCGTCTATAAAAACTAACCACTCCATTAAAAGATTAAAATTACTTGATAATGATTGCTTTCGGATACGCCAGGATAAAGATTACCTTGTGTTTTTGAGGTTGTATACTGTTAGCATCAACAGTATGCACCATCAGTTCAAACAAAGTTGTTCCAATTTGGCATTTTCAAATATTTACCGTAATTTTATATTGCTGAAGTCTTCCAAAAGCTGTGTCCTGATGTTACATATGCGTTTCCTTATCTGAATTCGCCATCAAGCAGTCGTTCACATATGCATGGACATAGTCAAGTTCGCGAAACACGTCGTCAATCAAACGCTGAAATGTATATGCTACATTTCTCTAACAAAGAACATCCGGAGGAATTCCTAAAGGCCAAATAAGTTATGATAGCAGCTTTATGGATATCGTTTACATCCATCGGTATTTGATTGTATGACTTTACCAAACCGATTTTTAAAAATAATGTTATTCTATCCAAGATCTCCATTATATCGTGTATGTGTGGTAATGAGTAACGATCAGGCGCAGTTTGAGCGCTGAAATGTCAGCAATCACCGGTGAAACACCAATCTTTGATATCTCTATTCAAGACAATATGTAATGGGAATGACCATGGGCTACTGGAAGGGTGGACTAGTTCCAGGTCTATCACATGATCGAATTCACTTATCGCAATGTTTCTCTAAAGACCAAACTACCGATAACGTTTAAAAGTTAACGTCGTTCAGTATAAGGGCCAGTCGGTTCTTGAGTCACGCACGAATTCGCGATAGGTTATTCAATAACACAATTTATTGGTGCTAAACGTGGTATTATATTTAACAATAAACACAAATTTAGCACAAAAACCTCAACCCCTAAACAGCCAAAAGGATTCAGGCAAATTGTGCAATCTAGTTGAACAATAAATAGTGTCACTAACAAACAGAGGAATCAAATTATGTCTGCAACCAACCAACTGAGTCAAATCACTCAGCCACAGGACA
Source organism: Schistosoma japonicum (assembly GCA_025215515.1). NCBI lineage: Eukaryota > Metazoa > Platyhelminthes > Trematoda > Strigeidida > Schistosomatidae > Schistosoma > Schistosoma japonicum. Next base: position 12,103,456 of record CM046066.1, read on the forward strand.
GGCAAAATATCAAGTCAATATGGCCTACAATTAGACCTTGGAACCCAGTGAAACAAAGCTGAAGACCAGTGGCATGTAATATATGCCAACAAAATAAAAGACATGTGAGAACTTGATTGTGAGCGAAACCCAATAACTGTTATAATAAAAGGGCGAACGGAAAGAAACAAGATCTGTTACAGAGTCAGAGCACAATAAAGTGGCAAAATACAAGTTAAAAAACTCCTCAATACTAAAAGAACATAAACGGATTCTCATACAAACAAAATAGATTTTCACATCCACTTTTCTAATGGTGGTCGGCCTGTTTTCGAGGATGCAGGTTGACCAGTTGTTGTGATGTGATTTGTGACATTGCTGATTACACACGATAATTTCGACGTTGCCTTATTCAAATCTGCATACTTGTCAAGTATTGGCTAAAAATAAGGGTTAATTGAAATGTTTAAAACTAAAAAGTATAAGCTACAACCTGCAGCAGTGTTTCTACAAACGTATGGTATTGTGTTGCTATCCACTTGCCTCCTTTGCTAGGATCAAGAAGCGAGTTGTGGTGGCTCAGTAAATTTATGCCTATGATAAGTATTTTCACATCTGCGATGGTGAATATCTAGTAAACGGGTTTTCGTGGACCCGTTACTCTTATGGACCTGTGCAACGACTTTTATGTGGTACTATATTTGCACCTTTGAGGAAAGTCAAAATGTTTCGGAATCGATAGTAAAGTTAGAGGTCGAATTATAGACTTCTATAATAAACCTAACTTTAATATGGAGTCGCAATACTGAAGAAATCAACCAATTTAAACTAGCCTGCAAAAGAACATCGTAAATGCATTGTCGACTGTTTAGTCTCAATTTTTAGTGGAAATTTAAGATTGTTTAAGTATCTGAAAAGTTGATGAATATCGGCGGTCTACTATTGAAGGTCACGTGTGCCTAACATGGTTAATATTCCGAAGACTAGGAATACGTTTTGCAAGAGTTCCAAATGCAAAAAACACACTTTGCATAAAGTAACCCAGTACAAAAAAGGGAAAGATTCTCTGTATGCCCAGGGTAAGCGGCGGTACGACAGGAAACAGTCAGGTAAAAAATATACATCTCATTAATGCCAAATTCAGGTTACGGTGGTCAGAGTAAACCTATTCTTAGAAAGAAAGCTAAAACGACAAAAAAGATTGTCCTACGACTAGAGTGCTCCCAGTGTAAATGTAAAAAGCAGCTAGCAATCAAGAGATGTAAACACTTTGAACTTGGAGGTGACAAGAAAAAGAAGGGTCAGATGATCACTTTTTAAATAGTAACTGGTAAAAATATATTTGGTATTTTTGATCGTCTTGTTCTATCATAAATCACACGATATTGGTAGTACGAAGCAATGTGATGGTCTGTCCTGTAGTTCTAACTGCATTGTGATCTTATCTTGTAGCTGACACTGCATATTACGTTTTTGATTAATATGTCTATTGTGTAGTGCAGAATAGGTCTGTTAGAAGTGGACTATGCTAACAAGGTTTGAAAGGTATTATGATTACACACGTGTTAGCAATTAATCAGTCTTGTGGAGTAAGATTTAAGTGTTCTTCGTAAATGGATAGCCATTCATTTGGAATCAGTTTTGCGCACTAGTTTGACGTACCATATGTCATGTTACCAGTGTAATTCGAATGCATACCTACCACGCTTGGAGCATTTAAGAAGTAGAAGTCATGCAGTCGTCATATGGTCTTAGACCTACTGACAGTCCATTTCTCAAACCCTGAATAGTTTGGGATTGATGCGGGTAAAGTCTGTTGTTTCGCCTAACATGCACCATTGTTTCTTAGGACTTGTTTTTTGTGATGCGTTTATCTTGGACGGGGTAAAGAGGATGAACATATTCACAAACCCACGTGTTCCTTATCTCTTTTAACCTTGATTAGTTGGTGGCTCAGTCACAAATAGCGTGGAATCCGAAGTGTTAACAAGTTAAAGCTATCACAAGACAGATAATCTCTTAGTGAATACCAAAATGTTAAGAGTATTATCCATGGTTGTAAGATAGAGTAAACATGTAAGCTATACAGTTGGTCGTAAGCGACTTGGTTTGGTTAAAGTATGCTTTATCAGGTCTGGCACAAAAAACTTAAGAGCTATCGGCTTGTTGACGGTCTGTCAGCGCAGACTAGTCACAGGATGTCTGCCACGATATAGTCCTGCGTTTGCATTCTTAGGGCTTAGATTGTTATGCAGTGTTTTATCATGGAATTCTTATCAAGTAAACCATACTGATGCTAGGCGTATGTCAACAAACACAGTTCTATCTTCGAATTATTGCGAAAGGTTATACTAAGCCTTTTTGTTCTGATGATTTGAATGCTACTGAACTTAGCTAAGTACACTGCCGGTGAATGAGTCTAACCAATTAAATCGGTATTTACTAGGCGGTATGGCTTTTGGCAGTCAGTGAACCGTAGGACAGACAGACAGACAGATACAACGCAGAACTTCGTACGTACGTACATCAGTTCAGGTCGCCATACCACATCAGCACAGAGACGCAACTGTCAGTTCAAATCCAAGAGTGATAACGATAATAGAAGTATTAGCAGTAATGCAGAAAATTAGGGAGCGAAGATATGATTCGAAAAGTATAATTCAGTGAGATAAATTTGAAAGGAGAAAGATAGAGAATTCGGAAGGTTAGATTTTGAGAGAACGCAAAGAGTGGGTGCACCTGCGCCATTGCGAACGATTCTGAGCCATGTCGTTCAAGGTCTCTAACCATTGGTGACTTTCGTCTCGCGGACCCCAACCACGCAGCCTACATCTACCAACATGACTTAGTCCACTTGTCAGTGACTTCATCGATTTCTGCCATGTTTTGGTTTGGCCGCCTCTAGCTTTCTTCCAACCTATTCCTACACCGCTAAACATAGCACGTCGAGGCAGTCGGTAGTTAGACATGCGTAACACATGTCCCAACCACCTCAACTGATGAAGTTTCAATACCTCATCTATTGATTTGCCATCCTTTCCTAGAACCCGTTTCCTAACGACAGCATTGCTCACTCGGTTGTCCCACGATACACGAGCAATGCTTCGGAGACACCTATGATCGAAGACCAGTAACCTACGAATGTCCTCTACTCTTAACGGCCATGTTTCGCTACCGTATAGTAGGACAGAGCGAACTGCTGCACGGTACACTCGTCCTTTGGTTAGCAAGCGGATATCTCGCCTGCGCCATAAGTGACGCAACTTGGCAAAAGCCAATCGAGCTTTCTGTATCCGTGCTGAGATTTCGTCAGTCACCAGGCCATCAGCACTGATGAGACTCCCCAGATACGTGAAGCGGTCTACACGCTCGACTACTTCACTCCCTATCACTAGTTCAGGTGCCGATGCAACCCAATCCTGAAGCAACATTTTGCATTTCGAGGGGGAAAACCGCATCCCGAACATGCTTGCATTGTTGCTCAGGGTAGTCAGAAGACTCTGCATTTTGTCAGCGTCTTCACCAAATAGGACTATGTCATCAGCATACTCTAAGTCAGTAAGCGAGGCTCCTGGTAGTAAGTCAACTCCTGAAAAGTCAGACGAAGACATGGTTATATCTAGGAGCATGTCTATGACAAAATTAAACAAGAATGGGGAAAGTGGACATCCTTGACGGACACCACTTGAAGTGAGGAATTCCGATGACAGTTCGCCATAAGCTCTCACTCGACCTGTAGTTTTAGAGTAGAGAGCTTGTATAAGGTTAATGTACTTCTTTGGTACACCTTTCAATGACAGACACTGCCACAGAACCTCACGATCAACAGAGTCGAATGCCGCCTTTAGGTCCAGGAAGACAACTATTGTAGGACGCCTAAATGTGTGTCTGTGTTCCAGGACCTGTCGCAGTGTGAAGATGTGGTCTATACAGCCACGTCCAGGTCTGAATCCAGCCTGGTTTTCTCTAGTCTGCTCTTCACGAGCTCTATTAGGCGTCTAAGTATAATCGAGGCTAATAATTTAGAAACTATATTAGTCAGACTGATTCCCCTGTGATTGTCACAAGAAGACTTTTGCCCTTTCTTATAAATTGGGACAATCAGGGATTCAGACCAGTCAGATGGTATTACGCCCAGTTCCCAGATTCTACCTAAGATTTCAGTCAATCTAGCTGCTAAAACTGGACCACCATCCTTAAAAATTTCAGGGGTAAGCCTATCAGGACCTGCTGCTCTACCTCGCTTCAGATTTCCTATAGCCTTCTCAATTTCATAAAGACTAGGAGGAGTTAAGTCGATTTGCCATTCAGGATGACTGGGGATCGTGGGCAACCGAAGCGTGGCTGAAGGCCAGTTAAACTGATCCCTAAAATGTTCCGCCCATCGGTCCAATCTCCTGGACTGAGAATGAATTGTAATCCCATCCCTTTCCGAGATAGTCTCACTCACATTCGGATCCCTAATACCAGTTTCCTTAATAAGTCGAAAAAGTTGCCTACTGTTGCCTATCGCCGCTGCCTTTTCCATCGTTTTTGCTTTCGCCACCCACCACTGTTCACGGTCGTTGCGTAGGCTTTTTATCAGCCTGCGCTTAAGCTCACTTCGCTCTTCATCATGTTCATAGCCAGGTGGGATGAGTTTACGAGCATCCATCAGTTCGGTGGATGCTACTGAAATCCACGGCTTCATCCTAGCCTTATGATTTACCTTACTAGCAGATATCATTGCTGTTTCCACAGCATTTTTGATATCATTCCAACCTGCTTCCGGATGGCAATCGCTTACACGGTCGCCTAACTGTTTTTCTAGTTGTTCCTGAAATATATTCTTAGCTTTATTATCATTAAGTAAATCCCTAGGAGGCTTCATTGCTATGTCTTTCCTACGTCCAGTAAGCCTCAAACAAATACGCGCTCGCACTAAAGCATGGTCTGAATCTAAACATGTGCCCCAGAACGAGCGACAGTCCTCTATCGAACCCCTCCATCGGTGGCTGATGGCGATGTGATCTAGTTGGGTCCAACGTTGAGACGATTTTGGGGGTCGCCAGGTCAAAAGATGCTTTTCCTTATGCCTAAAGTTAGTATTCGCTAGAAACAGGCGGTTATCTGAGCATAGTTGCAACAGACGATCGCCATTATCTGTTCTTTGAGCCGTGACACCATAACAACCACCCAAGTGTCTCTCATTTTCACTTAGTTTACCTACTTGAGCATTAAGGTCACCAGCCATTATAACTATATCAGAGCGCCTAGCTTTTCGGAAGAGGTCCGTAAGCTTGCTGTAAAACTCATCTTTCACCTCATCTGAACTGCAGTCAGTGGGGGCATAGGCAGATACGACAAAGAGGCAACGACGAGTGTCCCTATCTTTCCGAGTCCTAACTGTCCCGTTCAGTCGGATAGCGCACAAGCGACTATCTACAGGGATCCAGTCTAGAAGAGCTAGTTCTGCCCTACGACTCAATGCTATACCTACACCAGCGAGACCCCGGGAATCAGCATCCGGGCTACCGGATACACGAAGAGTAAATCGGGCTGCTTCTTTGTTTTGATACGGTGAGATCAGGTTAATGATTTTACTAGGATCCTGTATGCGCGTTTCCGAGACGCAGCATACATCGATTGAGTGAGATTCTAAAGTCTTAGCTAAGGAAGCCTGTTGCCCTATTTAACTTAATGTCCGTACATTAAAAGCTCCAACATATAGTCTAGAACGGGGTTTCAAGAGACCAGGAATGATTCTTCGTGAGCTCGCATCGTTTGCATTAGCGGTGCAGTGAGATGAAGGAATGTGAGTAGAGTTAGTCGTAGAGATAAGAGAGATATTATGGGGTGTAGAAAGGATTTGATTTTGACCAATTTGGACTCTCGTGCTTTTGCGGGTATGAGGGCAGTTGTCACTTCCCGGCTGCCCACACCGTGGAAGGGTATTTCTTGAGGAACCTGAAAAAGAAGGCAGATTAGTGTCGGTCTCAGAGACATGAGAGCGTGACCGCAGAGCCCAAGGGACAACTGCTTGAGGCCTGTCACGCACGGCCTTTTTATGAAAAGTTTTCTGAGTATTAGCTCCGCACTTAAAAGCCCTTAGTGGGCACCCTTACCGCCGGAGACGGCAATCCGTGAGGTAGGGTGAGGTGTGACATTTTTAGGGCCGACCTTTTCTAACCCCTCCTTCCTTGTGAGAAGGCAGCATCGCTGCAGATGCTGGTTGTCCGAGGGAAACACCTTACTGCTGTCACACCCCTCTGCAGTCAGCAGTACGACTTCGCCCTCAGACCTTGAGTAGCTGCTTTTAGTCTCATCGTTCTCCAATCGACCTACCTAGCATGGTAGAACCTACAGGAACATATGTTCCAGCCAGTATAGCTCGGTTGGGTCATCACGATAGGCAAGCCCGACCACCACGACAAGGTAGCAGCTACGGTCGGGGAACCGTAGAAAGTGAATCAGCTTTTGGATCCCGGGGAAACTGGTCATTACTTGACGTAGTTCTAGTGAATCAAAGTACCATTAATGGTGTACACTACTTAAAAGCTTTACGTCTAGAATGTAAGCTCACGTAACAACTGAAGATCATGGTTACATCTCTGGGGACTTCGAGATTTAATGAGGCTTCAGTAGATGGATTATTATTATACTACCGACCTTTGTAAGTGATCTATTAAGTGTTATGAAGATATATGTTCTCATATTCAGAAAGAAAAGGTGTTACGAAGATTAATCGCAAGCTATATCCAGCTAAAGTTCACAAAGAACAAAAGTTAGTTTTAAATGGGATAAGGTTGAATGGTTACTAGTTATTAATACAAGGTGTAGACTTGTGATTAACCGAGGTTGAAAGACACTCGACTGGATTCTGTTCATTTTAGTGATCTATCATTAAAGTACAATGATGTCAATAAGCTGGTTTCTATAAAAGTCGATTAAACGTGCAATTTCCTAACATAGTCAAACCTAGTCAGTGTTTATATTTCGTTGGAATGTGATCTGAGTTACCGATTAGTAAAATAAGATCAAGCTGGTTCAGTAGTATGTTAATGTAGGTATAACTACATTCAATTTTCTAGTTAGTTACCAGAAAATGATCAGTGTCATATCTGTCTCACAGTTCTTAATGCTAGACAAGTACCTTTGACTGTGGTTTTGATATTTATACTAGGTTGTGCAAAGTGACGACAAGCAAGTCGAAGGTGACGGGTTTGATGACTGCATTGAGTATTCAGATTTAAATATCAGAGAGGCTAACAATCATCAACGTGGTAGTTAGTGTTTAGCAGTGAATACCGAGAAAGAAACATCATTCTGATTGTTTCCAAACAAGAGCCTAGATTACCTATTCGGTGAAAACAGTTGCTTAGGAAATGCAACTTCTAACAGAAGTATGCAGATTTATTCTTGTGTTATTTACATGAAACCAACTGAAGAGAGTTGTAACGAGCACAAACATTGTGCATTTTGTCAAATAACACACAAACAAGCTAGAATTCATCACTATACATTGTTTATTTTATATAAGTTTTCATACTGAGAAAGACGATTTTGTGTTTCATGAAGTTCTTGTTCCAACTCCCGATTACGCCATATCAAGTAGTCAATTAATTGATAATTTGAAAAGTTCCCATTCAGCGGGTAGTATACATTTCTACCATCTTGTGCTTGTTCTGTTTTCCAAAATCTTCCAGAAGTGGTACCAGAATTTGAATCAAAGAACGCAGGCGTATCAACAGTGATGTCGTTTTCTCGAAGATCTGAAAACTAGTAAAGTAATTGGATAAAGCAGCATATGTGAGAAAGAAAAAAATATAGACGAATATGAAATATGATAAATTGAATAGGTTTTGCCGATAACAGTTTAACTTTGCTATGAAGTTTTAACATTACGAAAAACTGACTGCAAACACTGGTTTAGACTGCAGAATGATCCCACTTATTTTAATAATATAAATAGTAGTTGCTTAAGGGTTAGATTCACTTGGCCTTTAAACAACAGACCGCAGATTTAGACTCAACTTTACCTACTTTGTTTTAAGTATCACTACCCCAGACACAAATAGTGTAGCTCAAAAGCAGAGTACGTAAACCTGTGCTCGGTAAATAATAATAGGTCTATTCAATAGCTGCATCAGTTATTAAATAAACGAAACCTAAGTAGTCGGAGTGAATAAAGAGAGCCTGTAGCATAATAATAAAAATACAAAATAGTAAATACGTCTCATTATGTTTACTTAAAAGGTCTGGAAGTAAGTTGAACATCTCTAAAAGATAGGTTGTGGGGAAATATTATGCCATCCCAAAAACCAATTAATTAGGTGCGCTATATTAGATAGCCTAGTAGTGAGTTGAAAATATATCAAGTGGTCGAACTGAAACATTTACCAATTTATGAAGGACAGATTCTAGTTGAGACGTGCGGGACAATTATACATAAATGTTGTAAACTTTAAGTGAAGTAGGTAGACGTCGGTCGCAATAATATTGATGCGTTAATCCTTTAGCATATCTAGTTGTTTTTGTGTTGCATTCACCTCATCACTTTTAACTTTTCCCCCTTCGTAAAGTTTTCTTGAAGCATTGATGTAGAATGAGGTCGACAAACTATTGTATAGTGTTCTGTGTTGCTTTTATTAATTTGTGTGATGGTAACTTAGTTTATCGACATGGAAATCTAATCTCAGTAAGTAAAAATAAACAACAGCAGTTACAGCCTTATAGTAAGCACAAAATATTTATTGAAACAATCAATTTATAGTATGATTTGTAATTTATAAGTAGCACTCGTTAATACAGACCTCATCTCGAGTGCCACTTAAAAAAAGGGGGTGCTAAACAATTGTTTCTTTTTAGTATATAATCACCTCAGACGTAGGGGCTTACAATTCTTCTAGAGACTCAACCCGTGACATTCTGCTTTCAGGACAAGCGTTTAACCATTAGACCACTGGGTTAGTATTATAATAGTACACATTTCCAACTTTAGTCAATTCATGATATATCGCGACAATCATTCCACGCCACTGATAGCGACTGCTTCACTGGAAACATGTTTAGATTTCATTGATTACGACTTCACACTCTACAACTTCAGGAGTTAACTGTAATTAAAGTTATTGATGAGGTTGTGGGTACGTATTGTTGATGGGATTCATATTACTATACATTCTAGTAGTAAACAGAAAATGGTGGGTTTAATCAGAAAGATGGTTTTTCGCTGTTTATGCTTTGTTATCAATGGTACCCTGCCAACATCAATCTGTGACATAATCGATCAACTAAATAACCGATCTCCACAAAAATAACCATCCCAATCGAACAAATATTACTCTTATTTGTGAATAGGAATTTTCAAGAGCATATCAATCCCATAATTACTTACCTCTGAGTTGACTGATAATATTTCTATAATATCCGTTGCATTGGGGCGATATTGAGCATGGAAATGTAACATTCTGGCAACTAATTGACTCTAGTATTGTGTAAATTTGACATTAAATGGAAATACAAAGTTGCGATATATTAATTAAGGAAAGTAAGAAGAACAGTGATTTGTTAGGACGTGAACTTCAAAAAGGATAACAAGAATACGTTGTAATATGGCATACTGGCATTTATACCCGACCATAGATTCTGTTTTAGAGTGATATTCTCACTTGCGAATTGCGATGAACCAATCAAAATATACTGACAAGAACAAGTTGCCTTAGGTTCTGTCATGACAAGAAGTTAAATAGGAAGGCGGCTAAAACTAAAAACAGCAGTTCGAAGTTCTACGACAAAATTATACTACTTGATTGCATAGAAGTGTAGTGACAATAAGGTGTGTCCCTCAGAAAACCAGCCACAAAGGTAGGAAGGGGCTAGTAAAAGCCCTATCAGTAAAAACTCCACCTTTCCTTATGGATATTTATTGCCTGCTGTAAATACGGAGCTAACATATCAAGAGGTATTCACAAACAGGCCGCTTGTGACTGGCCTCAAAGAGTTGTTCCTCAAGATCTGGAGTTATAATCCCAGGTCGACAAGACTACTGATATTGTTCCAGCTTTTTATTAGGTACTCTCTAACTGAAATACATGCATATTTCACTGTTTTTGAACTAATCTTTTCTCTAGTTACCTAAGAAATTTATAATAGACTGCAGAAAACCATAGAGAATTTTCTATTATTATTGTGAAATCCACTTGTCGTGACATCTTAATGGGAAATTCGACTTATAGTTCTCTAGAAGCAGAAGTAATCTTAAGACGAAAACGATGCTGAGTGATAACTACCTTTGAAATAGCTGTAACGGAAGTATGTGGTGGTAAAATGTAGATCAGTTAATATAACAAAAGTTAGACGATAATTGTGTGGATAACGTCATCGTGTATTATAACGATAAACAAGCTTTCTTAATCTCACTTAATCAATTAGTGATCCTCAAGAGTACGGCACCTACTTTGCATTAATTATGTCTGAAGTGCTTTCATAATACTGAGAGGAACCAATGGCCGTACTAACTCTGTGGAGAGCTATTGTAAAGTCCGTGTATAAAAGTAGTAGTGCAGTGGATAAGATTGAGAAACGCACAACAAAAAGGCTTATGTCAATCTGATTCACATAGTCTTGATGCTTATTAACGCTAACGAAATATAGCCTTTCTAAGCTAAGGATATCTAATAACTTCATATGCTTAGTTAGATTCACAAGAAAAACCGTGCATTTATCAATGTCAACCGTGATGTAAGTAGTTTCATTTGGAAATAACCGACTCAAACATCATATATTAAATAAAACAATGTAGTTATTTGGGAATCCTGTTAATGTCATCGTTGTATGGTAGGAAAAAGCTACTCGATTGTGGGAAACATTCGTGGAAATCGTGCAATCATTAAACTGTTTATGCAGAAAATTTATGGCTATTTACTGTTAGTTATAGCTTAACAGGGTTTACTCATCTCAGAGTGACACACTATTATAAAGGAGCTCATTAATCCCGAGCAGCTAATTTAATGGAAATTCCAGGGGAATATCGACTTCTTCCCAATCATTTATATCATACAGAGGAAGAGTACATATCCGCCCCCCCCCCCAAAAAAAACAGATCTTTTAAGAGAAATGTTAGAGAAGTGTCACATTCGGACCACAGCTCTGTTGTAACGCTATCTGCTGTCGGTGTATCAACAAGATCTAAATAACAGTCAGTAAATTTTTTTAAAAAACAATATATACAAGAGTCAGATAAGCAAGATTTAATGAGAATGTCACATTTTATAACTATTTCTATGATTGACACAATGCAAGTGCGTTGTGATTGATGTAAATTATTCAAAGTATTCATATCTACATAAAACCATAGAATGTAAAAGTAGGCTTCTCATGAGAAGTTGGTGGAGAAAAGTAGCCTTTCTATGGGAAATACTGAAGGAATGTAGTGTTTCCCGCATAGGCTTGAATGACCAATTTCTCCTAAAACTAGTTGCTTAAGACAGAAATTATTAATCAAAATGGAAAACAAGTACACAAACATACACATAAACTCACTTCATAAGGCCAAGTTGATTTTAATGAACACGGAAATAAATCTAACAAATAATCTATGGTTCCATGTTTATTGTTATATACACTAAATTTACACTGATCACCACCATCACCACATGAAGTCTCTGGATTTTTCGCATTATGAAAATTAGTCAATGATGATGATGCATTGATAAATTGTTCCAAATAGGTTACTAATTCGGATTTTGTAGAGCATGGATGTAACATTTCAAAAAATATTACACCTAAACTGTAAATATCAACCTATTAATAGTAAATGAAAAACATAACTATTAGAAAGGGGTTTGTAGTTCTTCGTTGCTGATATATAGAACTGTAATTGATCAACTTCTGTTGAGATATGTGTATCTGCAGCTAATTGTCTTTGATTAAAATTTTTTAATATAATTGATATGTGGTTAGAAGTAGAATTACAGACATACATTTCATTCCATTAAGGACTCATCAAACTGATGTACCAGAACCTTAGTATAGACAACAGTGTTTCTTGTAGACTACTCTCAAGCCATAAAACATTGTTTCACGAAAAGGTTATTGGGTTTTAGTTTTAGTATGGGCATCAACGCATTGAGATGTAAGCGTATCATGATGGTTAGTCCAAATTTAGGACAAAAAGCAGTGTTAATCACATACCATAGGTACTGGTGGAAAATACAGTTTATAACAAATTAATTAGATTCAAATATGACCAAATAATATTATGCATACATATTCTCGTTTCAAAAAGTTCATCCAACTGTTTTAAAGAAAGGGGTTGAACAAAACAAACCAACTATTCGTCCGTTAATTATAATTTTTTTTCCCCAAAAGTGGATACATATTAAATCATATTTGCTCTAAATACTAATTTATTAAGATCACACGTCAGAGACTAACATTTTTCTGTTTTGAATGGATGCTAAGAGGAGACGGAACAAGTTATTTTTCCTGCAAATATTCTTGTTATTTGTAAAGTAGGCGGTAACCAGTACCATCGTTCATTCTCTCCGTACTGACCTTGCTATTTCTGATTGGTTGTTGTGATTTTTAGTGTGGTAATTATTGTAACTATTACAAGGTCGGTATTATAACTATATATACAGGTTGGAACAAAGCATAATCGAATCTTCTTAGTGTCGCGTTCGTGCATTCTCGATTTCGCTTTGGGCGAGTAATCAGTTGTTGAGTCATTGCTTACCGGTTGTAAGTATCTGCTTTGCGCAGATATATATATAATCGGTGAACCTTATTGGGAGGTGATAATTTTGCTCAATTTTATTTTATTAACTGTTATAAATGAACATATTTATCGAATGAATGACATATGGTATTTTCATATTTTTCAAATCCCAAGCTTTCTAGGTATTACCTTATCTATTCCCAATCAGAGATCGTACAGCATTGTAGACTTGTATTCCATGTATATAGTAACATTAGTAGGTAAATACACAGAAATGTAAAGTACTTATCTAGTCTTCTTTACATTCTAATCTGTAGTTTGAAGGGATTGAGCAACGGACTAGTATAATGTATGATTTATAAATTCTTTTCTTTAGCATAAACAGTAGCTATTTCTATTAGACTCATAAGTAGTGACGACAAAGGAGAAATGGATAGGAGAATGCAGTGCATAACATTTACGAACCTTATAATTATAAAATGCTCGCTGATTTGATTTATTGGCATAGAAATTTTGAACTTCTGGTGCAGTATAAATGGAACTGCCTAAATTAGCAGTTAAATAAAACAAAGTTTGTGGTGCTTTATAAGTTGACAAAAGAAATTGATGCTCTTTATCAGAATTATCATCTATCTGGTAAACATTCTTACTGTTAGATGAATCTATTCTACATTCTGGTTTAGTTACCAATCTGTTTTGTCTCAATCTGTGACTAGATTCCAATGAGTTGTTGGTGAATTCATAATTTTCTGTTAAATTACTGAAAGTGAAAAAAAGTAAACACATTTCGTAAATTAATTAGACAGGAATTCTCAGCACCAACTCTACAATATTGGAAAATATTTATATCTTACTTGCAGTTATACCGTAATTACTTAGGGGAAATAAGTACTTTTTGAGTAGACAATATTTCACAGACAACTTCAATCATAAAAACATTCTCTACCAATTCAACTGATACACTTTTGAGAAGAGAAAGAAAAACGACAAATTGATCAGGAGAATAAGATGAATTCATTTTGTCTCGGTGGTTGTTTCTAACTTATAATATATCATGGATCAAAATTACAGTGAAAATACTTGTAGAAATCAGTTCAGTTGAAGGTTACTAATGAAGATACATCAACATAATGATGTAGTGATTGAGAAACTCAAAATAGGCAGCGAAAAGAATATATATATACTATGTACGGTAGAGTTTTAGAAGATATGAGATCAAGATAGGTAGGAATCAGTGGTTACATAGTGAAGGAATACGTTAGTGATAAGATGGAATAAAACGAAATTTTAAAACTACTGAACTGTGAGAGTACCGAAGGAAAGATTTAACGAGATTATCGAATGAGGAGGAATCAAGTAAACTATTATAATATAAAAGGATAAGATGTGTGTAACCAAGGATGGGAAAAATTGACGAAAGTCCATTTAAGTGGGATTGTGACTGGCAAGTGGAATCCAGGACGCGCGTTTCGTCCTATTTGGGACTCATCGGCTGGATGTACCTACATCCCAATGTTGATGCCTATTCTAACTGACAAAAGTCTGATTTTGAATATACAAATCAGGTTCTTCACTTTTGATAGCTAGAGCCTAATCAACTTCATAAAGCTGTAGCTTGGTTTGAAGGATTTGATAATAACCTGGTATTCTTTATTGAAGAGATATCTGGAAATTGCACTACTAAGAGCCAATATTTCTTCTGATTGAATGTTTTTAGATGAATGTTCAAAGAATTTTTTCTGTTCAGCTGATTTAACAGATTTAGCAAGTTAGATATATATAAATTTATAGATACAATTGATGGCAACATCAAGAGGATATTTGTCGATCGCTGGTTAATTATTTTATGCAGAATACTTAATTTAGCAGCAGGATAAACTCTTATCAACACAGTATTAGGATATCAATGGATTGTCGCTGTGAAATCACCTATAAAGCTGCAGATAGGTAGGAGTGAATTTCTAAATGACTGTAACTACTTTTGTCTTCATCTTTACTTTATCTACATTTTTCAGTGAATTTTCGACGCTATCAGTTGTCTTTTAAGCATATTTAAAAACTTCTCTCAATTCCTTCTCTAATCTGTAGGTGGTGCATATCTTTTCTACTCTATATAATAGTATTTACATTATTACTTTCTTCTAACTAATTGAAAACACATGAACAAATTTAAACAAAGAAACTACTGCATGTAGTTTTCCATTGAACAAAAACATTGAATTGCATCATTTGCCCTCCGGTATATGTTAATTTTAAAAAAAAGTAGATCTTATCATTCTTTTTATGTTTCGCACAAAACTTAATTATTAAGTTGAACATTACTGAAAAAGTTTCAATCAAATCTATTTATGTAATTATTAGACATCTTATTCTATATGCCTATTTGTTCATGTTCTCCGTTTCAAACTAATAAAAAAATAAAAAAAAACTAAGTGTATGTTACAAAAATGATTTTCTGCATCCATTATATATAATAGCATACATGAATTCCAATCTATTCTCTTTTAGACTTTTTTTCTCCGAAAAATAGATTGAAACAAAATATCCCAAGAACTCAAGTGTTTGCCTTTGAGTTTACTAATATTTACCATCGCGATAGATTGTACACTCTTCTGATAGTAATAGCGCATGAGTACATACACAGTTACTAGATGTCTAAATCAAGAAGAACTAAAATATTTGCACAGTTGGAAAATAAACGATCAAAATCTTTGAGTAGGCTGCCAAATTCTCATTTATCAGCTAGTTAAAAGTAGCTATAATTATGTACAAATAGCAATAAATTTTATATGAAAGCAAACATTTTTGAAATCGAGTTTCAAATTACCCGATATAGTGTACAGTAATTGATGTTTTTCGCTTAAAGAGTATTCATGAAAGGCCTTACTCTGTATTACAAAGTTAAATTTCATTTATACGATCACGATTATTACGAGTAAATGCAACTGAAAATATAACATTATATGTTCGTTTACTATACTGTTAATTTAAAGGTTGAGATGTTCGACTTTTATAAAAGGAACGACAGTTTTAAATACTGTTCTACTTATTATGGTTTAGATTATTGGGTATTACTAATGACGAAAAGGTAGATTTTGTTATCCTTTCTGTGTTTCACACAAATCGCAGTTTTAAGCACTGATCTACCTACTTTGGTTTAGGCTATTGAGTATTACTATCACTAGCTCGATATCAAGTACACGAATTTGTACACAGAAAATGAGGTTCTTGTTTCTATACGGGTAAATAAACGTATTGATTAAAAGAGGCTTTTTAAATCGTTTAAGTTGGATTGTGATTGGGAAGCGAAATCCAGGAAGCGCGTCTTATCCTAATTAGAACTCACCAGCTGAACGCACCTGCATTTCAATGTTGATGTTTACACCGGGATTTAAACTCAGTTTGTTTCGTGTCAAATGCCACCGCGTTCACCACTAGACTACTGAGTCTAGACAGTCACATTTGTGCAACAGGTGTATATGTAAATAGAATAAACTTGCAACTTCTCGTTGATATGTTATGGACTGAAGCTAATCAGCCTCTGTTGCTATAAGTGCATCCTGAGTCATCATTATCATCAACAACGTAGAACCGGACAAATACGCACATAGGTTTAAGTTGCCATAACACATTAGTACTACGAGATTACAGAGGTAACATAATAACAGAATACAAGAAGGGAGAATAAAGTAAAGGTGTGCAGAAAATAATAATAGAATTCAAGATCTAGGTGAAGTTCAAGAGTGAATACACTTGCTCCACTGTGACCGATTATAAACCATGTCTCCAAGTGTCTACAGCCATTAATTGCGACTATCACGCGGACCCCAACCTGGTAATCTGCATATACCAACATGGTTTAAACCAACAGTCAAAGACTTCATGGAATGATGCCATGTTTTGGTTTAGCCGCCCCTACCCTTCTTCCATCCTACTTCAACCCAAGCTAACATCGTGCAACGAGGTAGGCGGCAGTCTGGCATGCGCAACACATGTCCTAGCCATCTCAGTCGATAAAGGTTAATGACCTCTTTGACTGATTTACCATATTTCCCAAGAATCTTTTGTCTAACCTCCATATTACTTATTCTACTGTTCCATGATACACGAGAGATGCTACGAAAATTTTAATGGTCAAACACTTTAAGTCGACGCATATCTTGTTTTCATGACCCACGTTTCGCAGCCATATGTTAAAACAACGCGGACTGGTGCGCAGTACACTTGGTGTTTCGTTGAGATACAGATATCTTGCCTGCACCACAAGCGGCGTAAATTGGCGAATGCCGATCCAGCTTTCTGAATTCGTGCTGAGATTTCGTCAGACACCGACCCACTAGGGGTGATGAGACTTCTGAGATAAGTGAAGCGCTCAACTAATCCGATTACTTCACTCCCTATTTTTAATCTAGGTGACGAAGTAGGCCAGTCCTGGAGTAACAATTCGGAAATCGAAGGAGAGAAGCGCATCTCGAATATGCTCGCATTGTAGCTCAAGGTGCTCAGAAGACTGCACATTATCAGCGTCTTAGCCAAATAGGACTATATAGTCTGCGTATTACAAGTCGACAAGAGGATCCCCTGGAGGGACGTTAATTCCTGAGGCGTCAGAAGAAGTGAGCAAGACTTCTAAGAGTATATCTATGCCGAAACTAAATGAAAATGGGGACAAGGAGCAACCCTGAAGAACCTTGCTTGAGGATGAAATATCTCGTGACAACTCGCCATATGCTCTGACTCGACCGGTGGTGACTAAGTAGAGAGTCTTTATAAGATTTACGTACTTTTGAGGTACGGCTTTTATTGACAAACACTGCCACAAAACTTCATGGTCTGTGGAGTCAAAATCTGCTTTCAAGTCAAGAAATACAACTATAGACGGATGTTGGTACATATGTCTATGTTCAAGAATCTGGCGCAGGGTAAATATTTGATTAATGTAGCCACGTCCAGGTCTGAAACCAGCCTGGTTTTCTCGAGTCTGCTGTTTTCCAGTATCGGATAAACGCCGAATGATTATGGAGGATAATATTTTATATACTATATTAGTCAAACTGATTCCTCTGTGGTTATTACGAAAGGATTTCAGTCCCTTTTTGTAAACTGGAACAATCGGCGGACGAGACCAGTCAGATGGGATGATGTTCAGTTCCCAGACGTCAGCTAATATATCAGTCAACCTGCTAGCAAAGACTGGACCAACATCCTTAAAGATATCGGTAGAAAACCTGTCAGGTTCTGCTGCTTTCCATCGCGTCAAGTTACTTATAGCCTTTCCAACCTCACTGAGAGTTGGGGGACCTGTGTCAGTTTTCAATTCAGGTAGCTTGGGTATAGTAGGTAAGCTAAGAGTAGTTGGAGGCCAGTCAAACTATTCCTGAAAGTGTTCCACCCATTGCTCTAATCTTCTAAACTGGGAGTGAATCACAGACCCACCTTTTTCCAAAATAGTTTCACTAACCATCGACTTCTTAATACTCGTGTCCTTGATAAGTCGGAACAGCTGCCTACTATTGCCTACCGCTGCCGCTGCTTCCATCACTTTTGCTTTTGTTGCTCACCACTGTTCACGATCCTTACGCAGACTCTTTGTCAGGTAACATTTCAATTGTCGTCGCTCTTCATTATTCTCCGAGCCTGCTGGAGTGAGTCTTCGAGCTTCCATCAGTTCACTAGAAGTTCCAGAGATCCAATAGTCTTACATAACCTTTGGATTAAATTTAGATGCAGATAACGCTGCTGTGTTTACACCTGCTTTAAAATCGTTCCAAGTTGTTTCGGGATGAATCTGTTGGTTATGGGAGACTAAATGCCTAGCCAAACCATTTCTAAATACAATGGTGATATTTCCAGTCTCAAACTGATATATAAGGGGTTTGTCTGATGTGACCTTTCTGCGACCAGCAAAACGCAGTGATGCGTGCTCTAATTAGGGCATGGTCAGAATCTAAACACGTGCCCCAGAAAGAGCGGCAGTCCTCTATACCATATTTATCTAGTACTATATTCCTAACCCACGTATTGTTTACACGGTGGTCGCAGAAAACACCTGCAGTGCTTTGAAGATATCTATGGTCGAGTACTAGAAGGTCACGAATATCCTTTATCCTCAATGGCCATATTTCACATCCATAAAGTAAAACAGATCGGACTGCTGAGCAGTAAACGTATCCTTGCAATAATAACGCTTAAGCAAAAAATATCAAAAGTTCAGTAAGTTTTAATACATACATTAATCTGTAATGTGCGGAGTAGTAGGCTAGTGACTAAAGGATTGTTCTGAATCACTACAATCTCGCATGTTCGAATCGCGCTCTGTCTACTTCAGTTTGAAAAGATAAGTTATAGTATTGCTGTTCAAAGTATTTAAAACTGTAATCACTACGCTAGTCACACCATTCACTAACGACTTAATTTAGAAATATAAACCATTGGATGCCGGCTTAGTAGTTTGAATATCTCTTGTAGGCCCAGGCATACGCAGTGTTGAAAGCTGTCATAATAGGACGAAACAGCTGTCAAGCACTTCCTGGTTTTCAATAGTTATTCAATTAAAAGTGATTGGCGATAGGAAACTTTAAATAGAACAAGCGTTACGGAACACTTACTCTTTAGAAAATCCCGAACTATTTGCTTTAAATTGAATCAAACTATCCGAATCAGTACTTTGACTAGATACTGATGAGGTTGACAGGACTGATGTTAATGAAGGATGCTTATCATCACTATTATGAATACATATACTAGTTTCAGATAATAACAATGGATCGGACTGTGTTACAGATGATTTCAGATGAGATGTGGATTCAGGTATATTAGCATTATGATACTGGGAGTGTGTGTTCTCGTAAAATGAATGAAAAGTGCCTAGAAAAAATAAAATCGTTGAGTAAGATTACATAAAAGCAAATAATGAAAGAGATATTAACTATTGTTATGTAACAAGAGTGAGATTCAATATAGTTCTAATATATAGCAGTTATCATAATGTAATAATCGATTTATTCAATATTCATACATAATTCTTTATGACCGGTCATTCTGTTACTATGATATCATTTACTTTCATCACCGAATACATGTATCAATTATATAGTAATAGCTTCCTGTTTTGTCAAAGGACACAGGATGAAGACGGAAATACAATAACCAACTGGCTGATGGTCATGGTTTCAAGATAGTGACACTAATTGAGTTTTCATCCCTGCATTCTAACACACTGTCGAACCTTGGCATTACCAACATCATGTTCCTACTGATTATCAGTATTCATTTGGAAGTAACGATGGTAGAAAATAGAGACGCCGAACATCAGCTTGGAGAGTCCAAGTTTCACAAGCATAGTGCAGAAATACTTTCATCGAAATTTTGTGAACGCAAACTTTTACAATCACACTCGCATCATGTCGAAGCCAAAGATAGTCCAGATTGGCATAAGATGATCTGGTTTTCATTATGCGTAGATTAATGATATTTGACAAACAACCACCAGCACTCAAACAGTGACCCAGATACAGGAACTTTCAACTACTTTTGATGGCTTTTAACAAAGAGTGAGAAAACGTAAAAACTTCTGTCCGTTTTGCAGAAGTAATTTTTATTTTGAAGGTGAAAAGTGTATGCTATATCTAAGTATATTAATTGACAACTGATATTGAGATTTTGATGGATCGTTTCTTATTGCACAGTAAGACAATATAATCTACATACCCAAGGTCGAAAAATCTTTCTACAGCTAACAAACCCATACCACAAACAAGCACTTCTTCAGAGCTGTTTCCGGGATGATGATGATTGATAATGATGAAGAACAAAATGAAGTAAACAAAAGTATATACATTTATGTATTACGCCTATATATAAAGAACCATGATCTGTGAGCAATGTTTACTCCTTGTCCTAATAGTCCTCTTAACTTACATAGTGTGTCGTTCACGGTGTTATGAAACGTTGCAGGTTAATGTACTAAACAAGACTAGGAGATATTGACAAAAAGCAAGTTGTGGATATACTTAGCTGTGATTCATTAACTAAATCAACTTTATTTTTAACAAAGAACGCATTAATATAAATAAAACAATGTAAAGCTGTAGAATAAGAAACGAGAATACCTGATGAATGCTTTGAAGAGCTAGTGAATGAATCTAAACCGAATGGATAATCATCTAATAAAATTCTAGCCAATCCGAAATCACATATTTTTACAATTAATTGATGATAACAATAGGGTTTTTCTACAATTGAATGTAAACTGTTATCACTATTATTTGTTGTTTGCAAAAATGGATGCAATGATGTTTTCCATTCATTGTTATCGGACGAACGACGTAATGATAAGTGACCAACACTACATGTACAAGGAATGTTAGTGATAGAATGTAATGGTGGTCCACAAATGAGAACATTTTCAGGCTGTGAAAGGAAGAAATTATGCAAGTAGCATACTAGTAGTTATAAAGAACAAGCCAATTATGAAAGAAACCTATAAAATGTTCCACTGAAAGTAATAATATCAATAGTGAATTTACTTTAACACTTCGTGGTCAGAGAAATAACAGAAAGACTAGGACGACAAGCTATATTTTATTGAACGATTATTTCCAGTTTTGATGGGATAATGGATCATATAGACATCTCTGTTAATTCTATGATCACTTATGATGTAACATCCCGTTTACTCTTCATAAAACATAAAAGGCACTAATTGCTAAAATTTCAACATATTCACTCTACTGGTAGCGAACTCTAAACGGTTGACACTTGTGTGTACAAAAAACATTCAGTTTGACATTGGCAGCACAATCTACTGTCAAACTGACGGTGCAACAATTGGTAGTTCACTAGATCTCAACCTTGTCAAGATTTTATGGCTGATCTTGAAAACAAAGAGCTTGAAAGTGTGATCTATGAAATGATAAATTATTTTAGGTATGTTGATAAAATGTTTATCGTAAGTAATCAACGACATGCAAACCACTTATTAAAACTTTTCAATCTAGCATCACAACACATACATAGAAACATTAAGTTTACTATGAAACTGAAAAATATAAGTGATATGCCGGGCACCTAAAGAAGATTGATTATCTTTGAGAGCAATTTATCTGTAGACTATTTCATTATTTTTGGTTGTATTCAAAGTGAACATTTTATTTTTATTATTATCACATTGCTCTTGCCCTATCCTCCCGTTTTACGCACAAACTATGAGTACATCATTTCACATCATAAACTACGGTTAACTGATTGTGTATTCGTTACTTCAGTTGACATTCACTATTGCTCCTATTTTGGATTAATGTTAGTTTACTAATTGGTTGATTATGTGGTCAGGGTTTATGTATATACATAATGGGATGTGGGGAATATAATATGATTATGTCTGGTTGGTCTAGCGTCTTGTGTTTTTCTGTTACCGGCTTAGGACTAAGTGGGCGTAGGGCGGACACGCAGTGATCGATTAAGCACCGATCGGCGTATCGATACATTAATATATTTCTAAGTCATAACAATAAGTTAAAATTTTTAGGTATCGCTATGCAACAGAGAGAGAATTATTCAATTCAGCACGAGATTTATAGTGTAAAGTGGATTGTTTTATAGTTTCTGTTCAGTCGATTATGATGAAGCACTGGTGGAAACATCATTTTACTGGGCGGGAAGGATATGTATTCACCACAAACTGGGTGAAGAACCAACAAAATATCAAAGATTGCCTATAAAACAACGAAGATGGTTACGAAATGAAAGTCCATAATTCTAAAGAAGCTATGACTGAAAAATAACTGCTTTCACTCATATTTACTTTAAAAGTGGTAATATTGGATTGATAATCAGAAGGCTGAGTACAATATTAACATGAACATATTCTGAAGCTAAACTGACTATCATGTACAGAACAATATATCCTCTCAACCAATCGCAAATGACTCAATTTTTTTATGTTACCGTCAACCGTTTGTACAACTTCCAAAGTAATTATAATAGTAAAATTGGAAAAAGGACCTATGAACACAATCCTAAGAGTTTTTGAAATGAAAGTTTACAACAGCTCTATTTCCAGATACCTCAACGATGAAAGGCATAAGACAGATACCCTGAAACCATTCAGTATGTTTAATAAGTAAACAATATCTAATCTTTTAAAGTTGACTGATATTAATGCTGTTAAATGTTTGGGACTTATCAAAAATGGAACACTTACCAACCTCTCTTTCTCCGGTAACTTCTACTTGATTACATCATTTTTTTAAATATTTTCTTTAAAATGTAATCCATTTTATTACATGATTACATAGTTTTCTAAATTCAATTTTAGATAAATGAGCTTAACCAATATCCTTAGCAATCATTGTCAAATTCCATTTCATCCATTCAATGAGTAATCAACTAATTTTGGTCTTGTGATTTTTGTTACTACATCAATTGATTTTATAGAATCTTTTGCATTTAACATGCTTACAAAAGTCTAGCCAATTCTTTCAACTTTATTCGAATGTTTGTAACACCAAGCTCATATTCTTTCCGTCTAAACTGTAACTAGGCTTACCTGTATAGGTAAATCTTTAGGTACGCAGCTTACAAGAACCAAAAAAATAACATAAATTCATTGTAATCTGCACAACTGGTTGTTCTTGATCTTTTCAAATTGAAGAAACAATGTACATGATGGCATTTTCCTCTGGAAACTGACATCTTTTTGAAAATTGTTAAAATACTATGTATTTCGCCTTAGTTTTGGGATTCATCGGCAGTGTATATATCCATGATCCCACAACATAATTGAACGCATGATCTCTAAGATAGGGGATGGGTCTTGCTATTTATAGTAAAACAATCCACTATACTGTGATTTACAATAGTTTTTATATTGAATAGTAACTAATATCACGTTTATCTACTTTCGGTGATTATCAAATTCTATTGATCAGATCATAATACTGAGTAACGTAATTTAAAATGGCGTAAATTATGTTTAGATGCTAGAATTGGAAGAAAATTACAGACATGGGTTTTGTTGTTAGTTATTACTCGTTAGCAAGACCTGCCTGCAATATTGGTGGAATTGTTTTATTTACTGTAGAAAATGAAGGCGAAGTAAGTAGTGATTATAATATGACTCAAATAGAACGAAACGTCCATTCTACAGTTCACAGTGAATCACAACCCAACTTTATTATATATTGTGGCTAAATTCCAATATTGAGGCGATCCGTTCGGAGTAAACATATGCTAATAGACATTGATCAAATCCAATCATGAAAAGTTACAGACCCTTACTAATGCCTTTAATGATTCGAAATCTGACAGAAACTATAGGTAATTGTTCAGTAAATCAGTTGAAGAATTCTTTATAACACTTTGAGACAAAAAATATATTTAAAATGAAGACAACTGAAATATTGAAAGCTTGTCCGTATGTCAAGCTTACTGAAACGACATTTAAAATGGGTAATAATATCTATTAACACTGAAGATTAGTGTCATAGTTACTGGATGGAAACAAGAAAAAAACTGGTACATGGTACCCTGGTCGTTCTAAGTTTTTACAGTGATATTAGATTGGATAGCATATAAAAGACTTTTTAATAGGATCCAATCAGGATTTAAGTTTCCTATCTACTTCACACATAAGTAAAAGCCTATAGTGTTGTCCTGAACAACAGTGCAAAATTTATTGTAAAATTGTCTAGCTCAGAAAACAGACCTCCACCAAAATACATAAGGAAAGCTACAAGGAATGGACTTACCTTAAGATCACGATGAATGACGTTCTCAGAATGTAAATATGCGACTCCTGAAATCATTTGATCCATTAGCCAACGAACAGGAGCACGTTGGATTGTTGGATATATAAGTGGAGAAATATCCAGCTGACTATTATTAGTAACATTAGTCGTTGAGTACAAATTATTTCTATGCTGTAGCCAATCAGCTAGGTTATATTGACATAACTCTAATTGAATACAAAGAACAGGTCGTTGAATACATATACCAGAATGTGATTTATCCTGAAAAGATGGGGAGGGAGGAAACAACTCCAATATGAATGACCAAAACAGGTATTTTAATATTAAATTATTCCCTAAAATAAATAGTTCAGTACATTTTATATAACTGGTTCCATTTGAGCAAATTTGAGCAAAGTAAGAACAAAACTGCATGCAGATGTTATTGTTTAATACGCCTTTATCATTTATTGCCAATCATGGTATTTTTAAAAATTGTAACTAGCTGAGGGCGAATAATATGAACAAACCATTCACTTTTTATTATTTCACTTACAGCATGATATGCTCTTTTCAATATTTTACTAGTCAATTTCACAGTCTTCTTGTCTCTTTTCCTCTCCAAAAGGAGTGATTAAATATACTATCTCAAAAAGACTAATATAATCTTTTCTTTATTAATGATCTATTGACTATAGACAAATGTCATTTGGGAGTTTGATATCTATGTTGTTAGATTCTGCCATATGATGTATCTTCAGCGCAATATTAAGTCAATGAATAAAATAGTACTTTACTAACTTAAATCAAGTTTTCAAAGCAACATGAAATTGATGCATTTGTTGTGTGAGGGTGACCGAAGTACATAAACTGAAGTCAAATCAATAGACTAAACATTCGGTAATGAATGAGTGCACAAATAATCAGCCCATATGAATAAACCTACAAATTTATTAACAGGAACCAATGCTCCGACATGACTTGTGGAAGAGTGATTTTTATGTTTCTTTTTTTGTCCTCGACTTGAGCAAATTCCATTGGCCTTTGGCTCCACATCAAGTTCAAGATAATCGTTGAATGCATCCGGTACAAGACGAGTGTCAGGAGTACGGCTATTTACAGATTTAGGATGCTTTATATTTACACTGTTCGATGGATGGGTTAGATAATATCTATGAGGAAAATTAAAACAAAAGAAAGGTACTCAAAGTAATGTCCAAACAAGCAAACAAAATAAGAATTATATTCATGTTAATTACTTTCAAAGCATATTGTTCATGAATCAATTGACATTTGACCTTGGATATCTATTTAGCTGACGTCCAGATTGTAACTACTAGTGGAATTAAGGATGAACCTCTCATTTTTTGTGAACTTCGTCGATGATTCTTAAATATCCCAATGGATGTTAACCTGCTATTAGTAAGACCTTAATATGAAAAAAAAAAATTCTAACGAAGAGATTTTTGAAGTTTGTTCTTCTTATATAAGATGAAGACAGTTTATCATTCCCGCTTCGGATAACACCCCATTCATGAATAATTCAATACTAGATTTTTATTAAAAGAATCCTTTGTAAGAATTTAATCTAAAGATCTGTGAGGATGATGAAGTTGATTGTAATTCTAATATTTAATACAATAATTCAGTTGTAATTCAGCATTCTTTCCCAATTACATGAGTTTGTGTACAAAACATACACAGGATAATTGTATATGCATCACATAGAAGCATATAATAACGTTAAGAAAGTATTAAGTATGATTATGAAGATAATAATTACCAATACACATGCATAATAAAAAATAAAGCAATTGTAAGAATGCCAGTGTTTTCTACTGTTATTACCACAGAATTATACGTTAAAAACTGCATCATTGGTATGAGTGACCCCGATTTAGAGCTTAATCACAATCTAACATATTTACATGTTTAGCCTTAAGCTACACCGCTTGTGTTAGGGCTAGGACTACTAGTTAGTTTTCTGAGCTGCAGTAAGCGGAGCGGAGTTCGGACTTGAAACTTGTCGATTGAAAGTATAATGCGTCAAACACTAAGCCATAGAATCTCATACCCAACTTAAGTTACGTAATTGCATGATCTCGCTTTTTTTGATAAAATGGTGGTCCGCCGGTATATGTCATTCAACCGATAATTTAAAGTCAAACCAAATAATAATCAATTTAAAAAGTATTCGTATGTCTTACAACGATTCAGACTATGAGTTTCATCATGCAAGACAATCTTGGAAGTTGAATAAACATCCATCACGTTCAAATATGCATGTAAACTTTAGCAATACTTTCATCGTTAGAAACCCCAGAACGTTAACTCCCTAATTTACATAAGCATTATGCGAAACCAATTTAATCATTCGAAATTTCGTCCCAGCTACTAATTATAAGACTATAAAGCCAGTTGAGTACCTTGATTTATTATTAAACTTAAAATAAGATTAAATACATATGACAAATCTACGATACTACAAATAATAAATCATAAACAGCACACAATATATCTGTGACATAGGTCAGAGTAGTAGATTTGTGACAAAACAACAATATCTTATGAACAAAACAGAGAATATCAAAATACCATTAATCGAGAACCTAATAAATACACAATGAAGAATATACATGTAGATTCACTGTAAAATAGTTTCCACAGTATCATATTTCATCAATCCGTCCATTTAAAACACAGTGAAATAAAAATTTAACATATCCAAGAAGTGGAGGTCAGGTCCGAAATCTGTTGTCTAGAATTGAAGACACTGGAAAACTTTGTGTTTCAATTTTGTTGACCTAGCTGTAGTTCAACCGCCGATATATATCTACCTTGTTTTAGATATAAAATAAGCATATATTTCCTGAATACATACAAGTGTGTAGATTTATTAGGATATCCCTAAATTTTTTTAATACAGTATTTTATGTGAACGCTGAATTTTTAATTAGTCTTTAAGCTCTTCATTTTTATAGTAACGGTAAATTATTTCTTGTAAGTCCGAGTTTTTATGATCACAGGACGTAGAATTCGGATTTCTTGATAAAAATTTATACGCTAACAAACCTGGAAAATAAACACAGAGATTATTCACAGATGAACAATACGAAAAAAATTGGCTTTATATGTAATTTTAACACTTAAAATAAATTTTATTGAGAAGTACTTACTTGGTACAATGTAAGGAAGTGGAATTATAGCTGGATCCCTAAAGCAGATAAAAACAGATTTTGAATTCTTCGGAGAACGAAATGTGACTAAACACACGAAAAATATACTATTGATGTTTTCTTAGAATTGTATGACATTGACGAGAATCACAACTTGCATTTATTCCAAAAAGTGTGCTACCAATATGCTTAAAGTTTAAGGTTGCTCAAAATGAATTGTGTATTGACTTGTTTGAATAAATTCACAAAGCGATCGGCATTTTTTAACACTTGCTTAAATTTTAGTAAGCATTTATAACTATTTTCGTAGTAAGGAATGACACTACGTTATATTAGAATGAGAAACAAAGGTTTATAAATACTGTAACTCGACGCGATGATAGGTCATTCAATCAATAGTATAACAACTCTACAGAAGTTTGGTTTTTAAGATGATCAGTGGAAACAACCAAATGAATTATTACAAATGTAAGAATTCAGAACTGTAAGAATGTGAACTTTAGAACAATGGCAATCAGATGTACACAACACATTTAAATTGAAAACCATAAGGAACTGTTACTGAATTGCATTTTTAAGACCATAACCATGAAATGCTTACCTCACTTTTATTTTCAACTGATATCCAATCGAAATCTAACCAAGAAGTAATGTACCTGACTATATTTACGTGATTAAGTCGCGACATTGTATATACTTCCGACCTAGCAAGCTCCTAGTAAATACGACAAGAAACACAAAAAAGAGGAATTTGCTAAAAACACATCAGCATATTTTCTCATATGCCCATGAAATATATTGGCTACTCATTATTTTGTGTTCACTTCATGTTGAGACATTATCAGAAATAGGAATACGGAAAACGTGAATAGATGATGCAATTGAAGTATTTGATTATTAAATCGAAAATTTTGAGAAACAACTAGATATTTGTCAAAGAATACTGTGGGTAAAAATGATTTTTACGAATGAAACAAAGATAGATCAATAATATTTAGTATTACCTGAGTAACATGCAGTTAGGTAGTTGATACATAACGTCCTATTAATAATAAATTCATCATAATTAGTACAAGATGTCCAACAATTCAGGTTTTTCGAGTTTGCACAAATGGCTACCTAGGAGTTATTTTGTAATTTAATAAGTGACGAGCTCGACTAACAAATTAGTTTCTAATGATCAATGAATTTTGTAGTTTTTAAAAAGGATGAAGTTTGAATAGGGAACCAGATTTGCTCGGGTTTAATATATATTGTGAGATATTTTACGTGGAAAAGCGGAGACTAAATGGACAAGCAAGTCCTAGTAACCATTTCTGAGTTTTAAAGTTTATCAATAAAGATTTTGTAACGCTATTCAGCCGAAAGCTTTTGTTTTATTTAGATACTTTAAAGAACAGGAGTACAGTATAGAACTTTATAAAGTGTCACGTGTTTTAATGTTATTAATATATTACGAACAATTTGTATACGCTTTGGTGGAAATGAATTATAATGTACAACCCAGGTTGCTTCATAAAACTGTAATGATGTGAGTGAACACAAATAAAACAGGCATGTTTGCTTTGTGAAAGCCACACTAATTGAGACAAAAAAATGTGAAAAAAACCGTGCCTAAAGGAAATTAAATGTTCAAAAGACAACTTTACACTTTCGATGAGAAACTAGGACTTGTGATACCTTACTGTTGGCATTAAAGGTCAGTATTAGGTTTTCCGTTAGATAATTAGGAAACTGGTTGCAGTTTATAATTTATGATTAGGCAAAGGCTAAGGTGACATTCACAAATGGGGTTAGAGTTCAAGTTAAGGTTATATTACTACCTATTGGTGAATGTTACTGTAGAATAATGCTCAGTAGCTCGGGAACTAAACTTTGATTTTACCTATGTTTTAAATATCTACTCTTACATCCACTTTTGTTAGGGAATTATGACGACTGTTAAATGCCCAGGAACAATCACGTAATATGAAGAACATCAAAATATACTATTATATGTTTAACTATGCACACAAATTATACACACAACAATGGAACTTACAAGCGTATTTCTTGAGCGCGATCCAGAAATTCGCTTGATTGCGTAAGCTTTTCCGTCAATTTTATGTTTTGCCTACAATACTAGCCGATAATTATGGATTGGTAATTTACCTTGTAGACAGTTCCAAAGCCCCCATTTCCGATAAACACAGGACGGTCAAAATTGTCGAGAAGATAATGGTTCTGTACACAGCTTAAGAACCTGAAGATAATTAAAGGTTAAAAAAAGCTGCAACCTTGGAAATGAGCTCTTAGAAGAATATTTTACAACGAAAGTGATTTACCAGTGAGATTAAAAGTTCCGAAGCCAGATCAGGTTTATACATACGTAAGATCTCGAACAAACGTGTAAGATTCCTTTCAGCCTCCTCATCTTCTTGCAATCTGCACTTCCTCTTTTTTTCTAGCGAAAATATAGAGACGAACCCTGAACAGCTTACTGTCATACACTAGTATTGGACCGGGTGACCTAGACATTTGATGAGTGCTGAGGCCTTCAGACAAACTTGATCTTAGCAAACAATAGGTATAAACACAACTTATAGTTAAAAATGGGAAGAAATGCACTTTGTTTCATTACTAAAACCGTAAATTCGATTTTGAAATATTCAAAGTGCCTTCATTATTTAGGATATAAATTCTAGTTAAGGAGGCACAACGATCATATTAAACTTCTAAAAGTTTTCTAGATAGGAAAGTAAACTTCCTGACACTTGAAAGCTACGTCTAGGTACTAGGTATATGTGTTTTATAGCCATAAGGTATTTCCTTTCTTTCATTTTGAAAAATCTCGTAATTTACTCACCGAGGGGTTGGTATTACTTTGAGGTCCCCAAGGACAAACAGAAGGATCATTTACGGGAAGAGGAAACGTCCTGGAGTATAGATTTGTACGAAGCAATTCACCTCAACACTTTCTTCGCCTATATCTTATGCGGAAGTGAACTTGTACTTGTTGGCATAAAGTGGCAAATAATTATTTATGGTTATAAATTAATTTCAATGGGTGAGAAATTTGGAAACTTAGAAATTCTGCATACAGTGACCGTAGATGGATATATATGTTACATTTTCGTCCAATTATCTTAGCGTCGATTAAAGCTTTTTTAAAGCACATTTCTGATCATAAATGAGTGTGAGCTTGGTTTATGTACAACTTTCCCAATATGACTCAGTGTAGAGTTAGGTACACTTTGCATTTTCTTTTCACTTACCTCAGGAAAATCGCATATTTTTAGTTTAACGTTTAATAACTTCTTTTACTTTCGGCTGCTGGATGACATTTACGTTATACATCAAGTATGCCTTTCTACGCCACAATTGGTATGCTATATCTGGGCCATAATGGTTATAGATTTTATATGAACCATAGGTGACTTTTAGTTGATGACAATCAAACTCCTAGTAATTCACGTTACTCGGTAATTCTATTAACGCATATTTTACAGTTATTTGCACTAAGAACAGCATGTTTATGAAACGTTCGCATAAGTCTTCATGAGATTCTTAGACTTTGGAGGTGGACATTTAGAAATTTCGACCTAGCAGAGACTTAAAATTAGTTAGAATTCTAGTGCATAAACCTGCGGAATCTCTGAAGTAGTTTTTAAAAGTAGAGAATAATACTTCAAATCAATGGATTTGCAGCTGTCAACTGAAAACACTTTGGTTGACTCCAACCGAGTGATAAAGATACTAAACTGTTTGCTAGTCACCAACAGAAAATGGTGTCAGCATTTCAAATGCTACACATAAAATAAAACTTTTTCACAAAAAAGTAGCAAACATCGCGATATCACCAAAAAGCTAGGAAAGACGAAATTTGACATGTCGAGTTCAGCCAAATATGTTAAAGTGGTAAATAATCCCCTAAATGGATAGTTGTATAGGCTATCATCAATAATTCTGACCATGTATATAATGGCAGATACGACTAGTTGAAGGCGCTCGGTCACGCACCACCACCAGATCACGACACGACGCACCGTGGGAAACATCTCTTTTTAGTTAGCTAGCCTATACATTGCCATCCCATTGATTATATACCCACAGTCAAAGCATAACTTTTCTTCCATCCATCACTACCTTCCGATTTGTTCTTATTTATACTTGTGGGTTCAATCGTTATAAATTGCTCTGGTTATACGAAAAACGCTACTTGTTCGTATACCGGGGTGCCCTTCATTGGTGAGCACGACATGATCTGGATACGGCCATAACTGTGAGTTCGTTCTTGTTTATAGTTTCAACAGTATTTCTAATGTAATTATTCTTTTTCGTAAATTCTTCACTGTATTGTGGTATTTGCATATATTGGTATCGTAATGATGACTGATCAGAGGCCTGAGCTTATTAAAATTAAACCCCCTAAAGCCTCTAATCTTTCAGCTCTTCCCCTTTTGACAAAAAAACGTTGAAGCTTGGTTTCGCTACGAGGCCAAGTTTTATGACCCTAGCGTGAAAGGATCTGCGCATTTAATTTCTTTCCGTTGTAAGGTCTTTCCTGTTTGAATTGAACATGAGGTCACTTCCTCGTTGACTGATCCGATACATTGATCCACGTTATTTCACCCTAGTCTGCCTAGAACCTTATGATCAACTCAAAAGATCAATTCTCAATAACTGAGATGTATCCGACAGAAAACGTCTTAATGAGTTGCTGTACATCATCAAGCTTTATGTGACGGCTTAGTGACAGAAATGTTATCGCACATGAGAGAAGTGATCGGTTTACTCACTTTTGACGAAGGTATCTTCCGTCAATTCTTTCTATCAAAACTACCACTACAAGTACAAACAGTTTTGGTGACATTTCATAACAACACAGTAGATGAACAAGCTTTATCTGTTGATTACATCACCAGATCACCAGAACTCCACAAATTTTCAAGGTGTATTCTGTCACAAGAAAACTTCATGTGACCGTAAACGAAGTGTTGAAACCGAACAACACTCGCATTACCTCGACCTAGAAGAATGACATCAACTAAGCGATTCTCAACGACGAAGTTCTTCACAGAGAATATACTAGTTTGACCTTGACGAAAGGAAATCTCACATTGTTGGTGCCACAACACCTATGTCAAAGCCTCGAATAAGTGTAGACATCTCTGCTGTTAATGAAGTCACGAAACCACCGTTGACGGATCAGGGAACTAACTAGCCGCCACGCATTAGCGACATCCCTAGTCGGTGGAAACAGCCGCCTGTTATTCATCACTTATGTGATAACGAAGTTTCCCCAACTCATCGATACTTGCACCCTTCCTGGAACTTCATCTCATCGCCAACATGAAGCTGCATTCCATCTACAAGCGTCTGATGGGAAGAAACAGACACGTATGACAACAGATATGACTGACAAAGCTTGGGTCCACGAAAACCCGTTTACTAGATATTCACCATCGCAGACTGTGAAAATACTTATCATAGGCATAAATTTACTGAGCCACCACAACTCGCTTCTTGATCCTAGCAAAGGAGGCAAGTGGATAGCAACACGAAACCATACGTTCGTAGAACAACTGCTGCAGGTTGTAGCTTATACTCTTTTAGTTTCAAACATTTCAATTAACCCTTATTTTAAACCGATACTTGACAAGTATGCAGGTTTGAATAAGGCAACGTTGAAATTATCATGTGTAATCAGCAATGTCACGAATCACAGCATAACAACCGGTTAACCTGTATCCTTGAAAACAGGCCGACCACCATTAGAAAAGCTGGATGTGAAAATCTAATTTTGTTTGTATGAGAATCCGTTATGTTTTTTTGTATTGATGAGTTTCTCAACTTGTATTTTGCCACTTTATTGTGCTCTGACTCTGTAACAGATCTTGTTTCTTTCCGTTAGCCCTTCTATTATAACAGTTATTGGGTTTCGCTCACAATCAAGTTCTCACATGTCCTTTATTTTGTTGGCATATATTACATGCCATTGATCTTCAGCTTTGTTTTACTGGGTTTCAAGGTCTAATTGTAGGCCATATTGACTTGATATTTCGCCTGTCTGTGGCTGAGTGATTTGACTAAGTTGGTTGGTTGCAGACATAATTTGATTCCTCTGTTTGTTAGTGACACTATTTACTGGACAACTAAATTGCACAATTTGTCCTGAATCCTTTTGGCTGTATAGGAGTTGAGGATTTTGTGCTAAATTTGTGTTGATTGTTAAATATAATACCACGTTTTGCACCAATAAATTGTGTTATTGAATAATCTATCGCGAATTCGTGCGTGACTCAAGAACCGACTGGCCTTATACTGAACGACGTTAACTTTTCAAACGTTATCGGTAGTTTGGTCTTTACAGAAACATTGCGATAAGTGAATTCGATCATGTGATAGACCTGGAACTAGTCCACCCATCCAGTAGCCCATGGTCATTCCCATTACATATTGTCTTGAATAGAGATATCAAAGACTGGTGTTTCACTGGTGATTGCTGACATCTCAGCGCTCAAACTGCGCCTGATCGTTACTCATTACGACACATCCACGATATAATGACCACGTTGAATGAAGTGACAGTATTTTTAAAAATGGGTTTGGTAAAGTCATACAACCAAATACCGATGGATGAAAACGATATCAATAAAGCTGCTATCATAACTTCAATTAGCCTTTAGGAATTCCTTCGAATGTTCTTTGTTAGAGAAATGCAGCATATACATTTCAGCGTTTGATTGACGACGTGTTTCGCGAACTTGACTATGTCCATGCATATGTGAACGACTGCTTGATGGCAAACTATGATATGGAAACGCATATGTAAAATTAGGACACAGCTCTTGGAAAACTTCAACGGTATGTAGTTACAATAAATATACAAAAATGCCAAATTTGAACATTGCCTCTACTTATATACGAAATATATTTGGAAATATCGATGTAGTTGCTGACCTTTAATCGTGATAACGTTCCTTGAATCGTATTCAACGAATCGACCTAATTGAACTAACTTGACATAAAAATGATAGCCGCGATCTGTTACACGAGTTATTCACAACTAAAGCTCAAGCTCCAAACAAAAATGATTAAAAAAGTAGGAACACTTTACTTTGTGATTTTTCCCCAAGAGTAATAGACGCATTATTTCCGACACAATGCATAACCTCTCTCATCCTGGAGTTCGTGGTACTAATAAGTTGATTGCCTAGAGATTCTGTCGGTCGAGGCTGAACAAGGATATATAAAAATGGGCATGCTTTCGTGTGACCTGACGATAGAACAAGGTAATTCAGCATGATATATGTTCTTTTAGCACTTTCCTAACACCCGACATTCAATTCGACCACGTTTATTTTGATCTGGTAGGACCTTTGCCAGAATCACACTGATTTCCCTATCTTGTAACGTTCGTTGGCCGATTCATACGCTGGCCATTGACAATTCTACTGCTAGACATCACCAGTGAAACGATTGCTTGAGCTTACGTCGAACGATAAATAGCGAAATTTGGAATGCTTTTTATTGAATGACAAGATGAATTCGGGGGTACTGAATGACAATTGTGCGTAACCAAAGCCTTAATGTGTAATCTCTTTTGTAAGATCTTTTTGATGGTTCTGTGTAAAAATCCCCCCAAGTAACACTTTTCTATTTTTGTTTGTTGCTTTTTCGTTTAAATGTACATCTATTCGCCTTAATCCGTTCAGCTGTGCAATTTAATGACATTTTTACTGTAAATGTGATTGTTACTATTTATTCGCATTGTAATATTTGTTTATCTTTGCGTTTTTTCTGGATTTTTACTATTCTTATAAACTTCATATACTTTGTTTCACTGAACATTTTGGCTTCGTTGGCTGCCATATTGGTCCGTTCCTCTTCTTGACTGCATTGCTTGATTTGACCGGGATTTGTACTTTATCTGAGTGAAGGTTGACGCACAATTTTAGAAGTTGAAATATTGTGTTATAACAAGTAACTCTCGATGCTTTGTTACAGATATTTCTATAGATTTAGACCTTACTTTCTGAAGAAGCAATATGCGATCTATTCAGAAAGGAAATTATAACGTTTTTGTTTGTTACGTGAGACTGAACTGATTATTTTAACTTTTGAAATTAATTTTGGTTGAATAACTGGTGGTGACATTTGTTTAGGTAATATTCTACACTTGTAAAAATAATTTCACACAGAACCGTTCTTCATTCAACCATTTGTTTTGAATTACGACTGTGCAAGAGTACGCGTTTACTAAGCCAACGTTGACAGTTATTTTAATATTCAAACTGCCTCAGTTTTGATCCTACACCCTTTGTAAGAGTTTAGACTGTAGTTAAAATATATATTATATGCCACTTATCCTGCAGAAATAACTTTTGTGAGATGACTGGGAAACCATGTACGACGACTGCAATGAGCAATATAGATATTGGCTTGTGATTGTGTTAATTTACGCTAGTTTTAGATCTAATGTATAAGTAATTATCGTGTATTAATTTGCTTCAAACACATATAGGATTGATTTGACACATTTAAATAGAGACGTCTATGCGAAGAATCAGTGTAGGGTCATTGAAATACCTAACCCTACCACATGTATCATCGTTCATCTCGAGTGCTCAGTAACATTATGTTCTTTGAAAACGAAGAGAGGAGGGTGGCATTGATGAGGGCACACTAACTAACCTGTATTATATCAAAACAGCGTAACAAAACAACATGTGTTGGTGTGTCTGTAACTCTTCATATCATTGTCATCTCAAATACATCTTAACCGCTAACAATTTTTGTGTTCATCATGAAGCTTAGCAACCTGGATTAGTGTGAACCAGGCTAGTCTGTTAATCAGGCAGTGGAAATTTACGTATGGTAAGCTAATGCATCATTCCATTAACTGTACTATAGGAACAACGTAAACAGTTAAACTAATAAAAGGAACCATTAAACCAAGTCCTATAATGTTCCAGTGAAAACTCGAACATGCACACAAAGAAATATATAATTTAGAAGTCGATACTCGCAGCGGCTATTTTAGGCCTTTAGAATGGGATAGGAAATCTTTGAAAATACAATTGTTTATCGAATCAAGTGAGATGAGTTAAATCGATATTTTGTAAGCTTGATTTTTAAATCTTTATATTAATGTGAGTTAGTGAGAGTCATACAGAGTACATTTGACAGCATTTCATTGTTTTAATGAAATATTGATAATTTCAATTTGAATTTATAATCACTGTCAATATACAAATATTTTGTACGTAACTCACTCTCAATCTTACTGGAATAAAAATTCCTGTCTATTTGTCTTCTGTCTTCTAAATTTATGACTAGGAGGGTTCCAATCGTTCAAGTGCTAAAGTTGTCTGTAGTTAGTTAAGCTATCAAGCGCGAGTCATAACAAAATCATTTTCCTCCTTAAGTGACATTTTATAAGGTGGTTAGAAATTCGCCCTAATAAAACATATGTGAACTGTTACTTACTTAGAAGTCAATAACGATCATAAAGTTGGGGAAATCATTTGCTCATGTAAAAGTCTATTGGCTTTCGTGATAATTACTGTCAGTGGTATGCACATACATGTATATTTGTAAATAGCATACTAGTAAATCTGTATATAAATAGGTGCTCGGACTAACTTAATGAAAGAATCATTTTCTAATTTTAGTTCTTCTGTTGAACAAAGCAGTTGAATCGTGTAGGATTTGGCAGAATTTTTGTCGCAGAAAGTGACCTTGTGTTTCGTTGGTCTGGATATGTAGTAATAATAATGATATTAATTTATTTCCTGATATCAGGAACAAGCCAATTTCACAGGCAAGATCAACAGAAACATGACAGTTACTTACTTACTTACGCCTGTTACCCCTCTCAGAGGAGCATAGGCCGCTCACCAGTCTTCTCCATTCAACTCTGTCCTCAGCAATCCTTCCCAGCTGTCTCCAGTTACTGTTCATCCTTTTTATGTCTGCTTCCAGTTCTCGATGCAGGGTGTTCTTTGGCCTTCCTCTTTTCCATTTTCCAACAGGGTTCCAAGTTAGTGCTTGTCTCGTGATACAGTCTGATGATTTCCGCAGTGCATGTCCTATCCATTTCCAACGTCGTTTCCTGATTTCCTCTTCAGCTGGTAGTTGGTTTGTTCTCTTCCAAAGTAGGCTGTTGATGATGGTTTTCGGCCAACAGACATTCAATATTCTACGTAGACAGTTGTTGATAAATACCTGTACTCTCCTGAGGATGTTTGCAGTAGTTCTCCACGTTTCAGCTCCATACAGAAGAACTGACTTGACGCTTCGAATTGAAGTCTAACTTTGAAATTGGTAGACAGTTGTTTGGACTCCTATATATTTTTCAACTGTAGGAATGCTGCCCTGGCTTTGCCAATACTTGCCCTTACATCTGCATCGGATTCTCCTTGTTCATCGATGATGCTCCCTAGGTATGTAAAGGTATCCACTTCTTCCAGAGTTTCGCAATCAAGTTCAATTAGATCGGTGCTCTCGGTGTTGAATTTGAGGATCTTGCTCTTTTCCTTATGTATGTTCAGGCCTATTGATGCTGAGGTTGCTGCTACTTTGGTTGTCTTCACTTGCATTTGTTGTTGTGTATGAGATAGAAGTGCTAGATCATCCGCGAAGTCCAGATCATCAAGTTGCATCCTACTTGTCCATTGAATCCCGTGCTTCTTCCCAGATGTAGAGGTTTTCATGATCCAATCGACCACTAGGAGGAAGAGGAAGGGCGAGAGCAGACAACCTTGTCTGACACCGGTTGTTACTGAGAATGCATTTGTCAGCTGTCCTCCATGCACAAATTTGCACTGTAGTCCGTCGTGAGAATTCCGGATGATGTTGACGAGTTTCTCTGGTATACCGTAGTGTCGAAGAAGTTTCCATAGTGATCTCCTGTCTACGCTGTCAAACGCCTTCTCTTAGTCGATGAAGTTGATGTACGGTGACGAGTTCCATTCAATTGATTGTTCAACGATGATGCGTAGTGTTGCGATTCGGTCTGTGCATGACCGATCCTTACGGAAACCAGCCTGTTGATCTCGAAGTTGAGCATCCACTGAATCTTTCATTCTATTCAACAACACTCTGTTGAAGACTTTCCCTGGTACTGACAATAGTGTGATTCCTCTGTAGTTCTCGCATTTGCTGAAATTCCCTTTCTTTGGTATCTTGATGAGGTATCCTTCTTTCCAGTCTGCTGGCACCTGTTCTTCCTCCCAGATCCTCTCGAATAAAACGTGGAGCATCCTCGCCGTTATGCCTGTATCTGACTTGAGTGCTTCGGCTGGTATATTGTCAGGTCCTGCTGCTTGCCCACTTTTGATCTGTCTGATGGCTATCTTGATTTCTTCCATCGTTGGTGGATTGACATCAATTGGGAGGTCTGTAGATGCTGCTTCGATGTTTGGTGGGTTCGGTGGAGCTGGTCTATTCAAGAGTTCCTCAAAATGTTCTACCCATCTGTCTCTTTGATCTTGAATCTCGGTGATTAGCTTGCCTTCTTTGTTCCTGACCAGTCGCTCTGGTTTACTATATATCCCTGCCAGTTTCTTCGTTGTGTCGTATAGCTGTTTCATATTTCCTTCTCTTGCCGCTTTCTCCGCTGTCGTTGCAAGGCCTTCGATATACTTCCGTTTGTCGGCTCTAATGCTCTTCTTTACTTGTTTATTTGCTTCTGTGTATTCATTTTGTGCCTTGATTTATTCTACTCTAGTTCGGCTGTTGTTGATTTCTGCCTTCATGTTCCTCCTTTGTTGAATTTTGCTCAGGGTCTCTGTGGAAATCCATTCCTTATGATGGTAGTGCTTGCAGCCCAGAGCCTCTTGACAAGTTGAAGTTAGTGCCTGTTTGATTCCTTTCCAGTTGTCCTCCATAGTGGTTTCTTCCTCGTTCAGCAGATCTTGTAAAACTTGGAACCTGTTGTTAAGAATTATTTTGAATTCCTTGAGTTTGTCAGTATCCCGAAGAGAGGCTGTATTGAACCGTTTTAATGTTGTTGCTCCAGTTATCCATTGCTTCTTTAGCTTCAGCTTCATTTTGGCAACCACTAGGTGGTGGTCTGAAGCTACATCAGCTCCTCTCCTGGTTCTCACATCTTCCATTGATCTTCTGAATTTTGTATTGATGCATATATGTAATCAATTCGACTTCTCTGTAGTATGATTCGGTGAGATCCATGTAGCCTTGTGTATGCGTTTGTGGGGGGAATATTGTACCACCTATAACCATTTTGTTGAAAGCGCAACGATTTGTAAATCTTTCACCATTTTCATTTCTTTCTCCCAGTCCTTGTCGTCCCATGATGTCTTCGTAACCGGTGTTGTCCATTCCGACTTTGGCATTTAGGTCCCCCATCAGGATTGTCAGATCCTTTCCTGGACACTTCGCTATAATTGACTGAAGCCTATCATAAAACTGATCTTCGTCCTCGTCGTTGCCATCGTTGGTGGGTGCATAACACCTGGATGATGTTCAATATAATCCCCTTCTTCATTGTCTTGAAAGATGCTTTGATGATCCTGGGTTCATGTGGTTCCCATCCTACAAGTGCATTGCGCGCTTTCTTAGACAGCATCAGAGACACTCCTTGGGTGTGTGGGGCATTTTCCTCTTCGTGCCCGGAATATAGTAGCACCTCTCCCGTGGCTAATGTTTTCTGTCCAGTTTGAGTCCAATGCGTTTCACTGATCCCGAGCACAGTTAAATTGTATCTCTTCATTTCTGCTGCTATCTGGGTGATCTTCCCTGTCTCCCATATTGTCCGAACATTCCATGTACCTATAAAATTTTTTGCTCTGGTCGTTAGAAGGGGTGGCATCGGCCTCATGACTTCCGAAGAATTTCGGCTTTCATCATGAAGCGTCATATAGATTCCTTCCACTTCCAGGGCAGAGTTTAAATGGTAAAGTTTGTTTAATCTGGTTAGCGTTTTTTTTTTTAGCAAACTTGTGTTTTACGGGATAGAGGTGCTAGCCCTATGCCCAACCCTCCTCCTTTACCCGGGCTTGGGACCGGCAACAACCCTAGAAGAGCTGCGGGTGGAGTTAAACATGACAGTAGTAGTGCTTAATTGTTGTTTAGACTGTTTATACTTTGATATATAAAGATAGTGGAATAATAAATGTTTTTTTAAATTGGTTATTTCTGTGGCCTCCATTACGAACTAAACATTGGAACAACCTTGTGACATAGGAAAATTGCAGGGTATGTTCAAGTCGCCATATCAAAGGATTGCATTATGACAGATGTAGATATTCAACGTTTTGCGTAGTATGAAGCGACCTCTAAGGACTGACAAGAAGGAAGTAGTACATGTGTAGTATAATTATTGAAATATTAGAAAGCCTTTTCACAGATATGAGATTTGTTGATCGTTGAAAAGCAACATATTCAACCCTTACCCACTAAGAGCTAGTTTGAAGTGCGAAATGTTGCTGGTTTAGTCAAATATATGTATTGACCGAAGTCAGGTTTGATGATTTCTGTAAAAACTGAGAAATTTCAGGAGGCCTATAAAAGCTAGTGTAATCCTTCTATAGATCGATAAAGGTTTTTTCTAAGTTGAGGACAGGCCCCGACTATTATTAATCAAAATCCATCTTGGAATGGTAACTCGTAATCACAATACGCTTATTTGATTCACATGTGCTACTAAAAATAAGTAGGGTCTGAAACAATACAGTGAGTGTTCAAAATAAACAGAAATGTACTTCTAAACATATTAACTCCCAGAGTAAAGCATCCGTTCTCTAGGACGTTTCTGCAGCCAGTGAATGGCAATAGTGAAACAGGATCTAACTGACAAAGTTCAGCATTATTAGTGCATAGTTCTGATGACAAGAATCATAGAACCAATGTCTCTCAGAATCCCCGAGTGTATATCCGACCGTTTTTAATCAGAATCTAGAATTGTTCAACCCCCTTCTGGATAGCTGAAGCAATCTATCTAGTATCAGCTAGTCTTTTGTTTTTCATATTACTCGTAAAATATAGTTGAGTACCCAAGCGTTGGTTGAAGTTAGCTTCCACGTTATACGGATGCAATTCACTAAAGGAATCAAGAAGACACCAAGCAAAAGTTAAGCATCGGGTTCATTAAAAACAGCAAGCGAATCTTTCTCGAATATAACCACACCATTAATTCAAAAAAGTGACAACATCAAGGTGCAAATTGTGTGACAGTAATTGATCAATTTTAATTCTTGACTAATTTCATCGATTTCCTCTCAATTTATTATGTTTAATCCACCATTTGTCACCACTCATCTGGGACTAACGCACGCACTCTCCTATCACATCACCTTACACTAAGTACCACAACCAGGGAGTATTTTTCAGTTAAATAGCTAGAAATTTTGCACTCAGTACTATCAAACACTCAGAATCTTACTTTAACATCAAGTTTCAAGTTTAAAGAAGTCGACTAGCGTAAGCCAGTTTGTCTCGAAGAAATTGGAAATTGAAATGGGGACGAAGTAGTTAACGAGCTTGAGCCGGCGGTGATTTCGATTGTCCTTGCCCCAAGGTTGTGCCGTTCGTTACTTTGGTCTGTTATTTTCACTGTAAAGTGTAATTTCATCTGATGTGTTTGCGGAATCGTTGGGAATGAAATAATAACCCCCTTCTTTTATTCTCCTTCGTTTCGTGATTTCTTATGGACGTGCCTTCACACACCTCAGTACACATTGCTTTCTATAGACAGCAATGTAT
This sequence comes from Schistosoma japonicum, assembly GCA_025215515.1. Taxonomy (NCBI): domain Eukaryota; kingdom Metazoa; phylum Platyhelminthes; class Trematoda; order Strigeidida; family Schistosomatidae; genus Schistosoma; species Schistosoma japonicum. The sequence continues at coordinate 12,145,749 of CM046066.1, forward strand.
ACTGTTACTATGGCTAAACTCAAACTGCTACAGAGTGAGAATAAGAGTAGGAAATACATGTAGTCTATTCGTACCTGTCTTCTTATATATTGTTGAGCCGGTTTTAAAGCTAATTTTAAATAGGTAGTTGACGTACTTCGTCTCTTTTCATCTTGTTTCACCTCTGTGGTAAATGCATATATGCCTGAAATCTCAGACTCCTATTTATAGAAAGACAGCTGAGGTCGTTTACGCCTAAATTACTTTATAGTTTTTACATCTGAATTTAGAAAAGAAAACGGGCTACATAATTATAAGTTGTCACATTTTGTTGAACAATTAGTGGACTGACGTCACGTTTAACGTCAACTAATTATTATGGGATGTAGAAATACAATAAATGCTCCTAATCTTGCATAGAACTCATCCAGAACACACTTGATAGTCGAAACTATTATACCTAATTATTAAAGTTTCTGTGAAGAGACTATATAATGACGATGAATTTCTTTTTCATACTTTTATGCACATTATCGAAGCATAGTAAAATTTTGGGAAGATTAAGTTTCATTTTCAATCTCAGTTTTCGTTTTTCTAGCCTACTCTAATAATAAGAACGAGCCTTTTCAGTATTAAGCTTAGTACAGTTTGCAGGCATCATGTAAATTGTTTTCAACTGTGATTTTCTGACGATTCATAGCTTTGGTCAAGACTTCTGGCTGTTGTTTCTCTCAGGTTTAGTTGTTCAAGAGTAGGAAGTGTCGACGTTGACTTACAAAACTATCCGTAGATTGACGACCTAAAGGATGTTTTGAAATCAAGATTTTCGACTCTCCTCTAGAAAGCCAAACTGAAAACTACCGATTTGTATTTAGTTTGACTTGTTACTGTATTATCCTTGCGATTCTGATTGTAATTGTGTCTAACAGTATTTTAGCACACTTCATTGATGCACCGACGTTTATTTAGTATAAGCAATAACTTACTATCCCATATGTTAGTTGAGTCATTCTGTGTCAGTGGGATCTTACTTACTTTTATCCAGCGTTTGAAAGAATGTGCCTGAATGGTCATTCACCGTTTCAGAACTGCAAATGAAATGATTCAAGCCAGATACATCAACCTAGCAACCTAAGATAGAGGACTATCAGTCTGTCGTATACTCGAATATTGAGATTAAGGTGGCGCTTTGGTGATTGGTTTTCAATTTGTCTTTTGCATGTATCTGAAACTCCTTCAGGATCTTATTTCGAACGAAATACTGTGCCTGCTTTCGGTGTTTTAGAAAAATGGCACTGCCTTTGTCACTCACCGTGTATTATTGTATGATCTACAATATCATTCTACATCACATAATCTCAAGTCGGATTAGAGTTGATAGTTGGAACGAAAGGGGAATAATTAATATTTAACTGTGGTATCAGTCGCGGTAGACGTAAATGTAGTTTCTATAAAATTAGTATTTATAATACATTGTTTTTTATAAATTATGATATACTACCAAAATCTCTTTTTTCTAACTCACTACTTGATTAGTTTTTATTTATACATAAAACCCTATTAATTAGTTCAGAGTGCATAGTAATAGGTTACTCATTTGCCATGTAAAAACGTACATAACTGAGTTTGAGGTTCATACTTGTGTGTTAGCTATTGTACCATCTGCTTCCCTCCACAAACGAATACAAATTAAGTGGTGTACCGACGTTAACCGACTGATTGGAAGTCAACTACTTTAGTCATCACTAGGGTTTAGTCACGTACATGCAGGTTGTTTTCATAAACACTTTTTGGCTTTTGAATTCGAAAGAAGCAGGTTATACTTTCATTCCGGAAATCAGATCAAATGATAGCTATATTCTAATTGTCAATATTACTGATGAATGGATGCTTATGGTAGTTTTTTTGAAGTCCTGTATATTACAACGATATTCTTAGCTTAAGAATTTAGGTTTATGTACATGCTTGAGAAAAGATTATTGATTAGAGTCCACTTTAGCGTTTATATGACACCAATAAGTGTCTAATAAACTTAAATGTAAAACACTAAAGAAAAAAGTACGTTTTGATGCATTTTTTGATGTATATAGTTTTTCCATGGCTCTCATCTCTGATCTCTATGCTTTTCCATTAGTACTTACTCTGTAACTACCTTTCCCTACTCTGGGATTTGGTCCGACAATTTAATCTTTATCTTCTAATTGAGGCATGGCAACTTGAACTGATGTACTCATGTACCAAGTTCTACGTTGTAACTGACTGACTGACCATGGCTTCTTATAAATAACGACGAGTGCTTTCCTATATAGATAACTGCAAAATTTTTTAATGCATTATTCGGAATCATCCTAATTTATTCTTACGAATATTTATTCACTTAGACTATTGTTTTCTTTGTATTTTTTCTTGGTTCTGTAGGATGTTATCGTGTGAAGAACTTGCAATAATGCAAAATTTACCTGCTCTCGTAGCAGATTTAGAAAGTATGGATATTATTGATCACCTTACTGCTGCTACTCCCCCATTAATTACTCCTACCGACTATGAATCAATAATCGTAACTTCTCAAAGGGAAGGCAGAAGAGCAGGAGTAAGATGTTTGATCGCTTGTTTACTGCGTCGATCAGAAATTCAAAAAGTATTTTCATGCTTTCTTAGTATATTGAAAGAAGATTACAGCCATTTATTTGATATGTTGAGCAGAACATACGATAGCTTAAAAAACAAAAGGAACAGTGAACATGATATCGGCGAATTAAACAAAACTTCATTTTGTTCCAATGTCACCTTGGAAACTGCTGATTCAGTAGCTATGACTACTCCTTGCCAATTAGTTACCAAAGATGTCGATCATTCGAAGATGTTTTTAAAAGAACTTGGGGCTTCTGACCATGGTGATTTCTCAATAAATCATTGTCATTGTATATGTTAATAGTAATTTAAAACAAATATTTATTCATTCGTTGTATCATAAAGTAGACTAGCTGTCTCTTTACCCACACTACTTCGTAGTATATAGTGCCCAGAATAGACTTGGTAGAAGTATGCGTAAAGCGTGTCTATTTCACTGAAGCTTATGTTTCATGATAGCATCATTTATCATATTATGGCTAACTGTTTAGATTTCATCGATCACTAGATCTAGTCTCTGTCCATGCTTTTAGCAAGTTGGCATTTTACCGGCCTACTTTCATAATCATACGTACTACCACATCCATATTTACCAAATACTATAGCTGAAAAAACTAATTTAACCTTCATTTAATGAAACCTGGACTACGTTGGTTGTGTAAACGTTGGATATATCATTCAGGGTCCAGACACTTAACCCAGTTACTGAAAGTAAAGTGCCTAAATCAGTCAATTGAAGCTTCATAAAAACATCTGAAGTTTAAAGCTGTGTGGAATTAAGCAATCTTGATTTCATCACCCTATTCGATTTTGAGCACATTTATAGAAAATGTGAAACATGTAGAATGTATACTGTTGAAAGTTTCCAATGGAATAATGATATTCCAGTTCTCAGTTAATATCATTTACCATTGAAGCAATTGAAGGAGTATCCATTTACAACAGATTTAGTACAGTAAAATTTAAGATTAATTTAATTATTGACACATTCTTATCATTCTGCTGTTTCTTTACTTTTTAATCTATTAGATACCTTATTTAATATTATTTCAACTATATGCTCACACCCGATCGCTGTTATGAATTGGAAAAACCTTTTGAATGAATTGGTAGGATGCAGTGGTGTCAACGCTACTGGTGTTTCTTTTATTAACAGTAACACTTCTTTCCATGTTCAAGGGAACAGTTTAAATTCGAAAGGTCCTGATGATTTTCAGTGGTGCGCATCAAACTGTCGTCGTGGTCTCTTCCATTTTTTTACTATTAGTTTAATTCGAAACCTAGAAAGTCGTGGATCTCCTTTTAAACGATCATACTCAGTGAATCCCGTTGGCGTTAAATTTAACACCGTAAGTTTTGTTATTGGTTGTCGGGAGGTAAATTATTTGTCTAAGCACTTGACTTTTATTTATTAAAACAGTAGTCAGTTGCATTATTTCATCTTAAACAGTTTTATGTGCTTAACATCCTCCGTATGTTTAACTCAGTTACATCTAACTGATATAAGAGTAGGATGGAATAAGCTAGGGGCAGGTAAACCGAAACGTAGCATCAGTCTATAAAGTTAGACTGCTGGTTTGAGCCGTGTTGGTAGATATAAACTACTTGGTTGGGATCCACACGAACGTCGTAACCAATAGTTAGAGACTCTAGGTGACATGACTCAGAATCGGTCATATTGACGTAGGTTTATTCACTCTTTATCCTCCTCTAAATCATGACTTTTAATTTATTTCATAGTTTTCTTTCCACGAACTAATTTTTTCTCCCTGTGCCGTATTATTTAAGCTCACAAAATACGAAATTCATATTTACTAGTCTATATCCTCTTGTTTACTTCTTTGATATGGCTGTTAGGTATTTAGAAGAGCTGGTCACTCATGAACAGCTTAGAACCTGATACATATGTTTATAGACCCAAGTTACCACACCACATCAGCACAGAGTGAAATTTTCAAGATGAAAGCCAAAGTTGTAGGTATTTAGGTGTCAAAAAAGGAGATAAAATATGAATAAAAATTCGTAACTTATGATCTAAAGCAGGACAAGTATTAAATGTGTCTGCTCCATTGCAGCCGATTTGGAGTCATGTCGCCCGAAATCAGCAACCATTTGTTGTACGAACTCCAGCTAGGTAGTCTTTTCACCTACCAACATGGCTCAGACCAACAGTCAATGGCTTTATAGATTGACAAAACGTCTTGGTGTGGCTACGTGGATCTTTCTTCCAGCCTATTTCTAGATTGGTCGGCATTGCATGTGGAAGTATGGGGGTGGTTCGACATATTTATTAGCTACCTGAAAATCAAATTACAGTCTTATTCGTTCATTATAAAGAACATTTTAGTTATTGTAAAAAAATCACTGAATAACTTTTGATTAACAAATATAACTTTTGGAATTATTGTTTAGCAACAATATTTTTTGTATTTTCTTTGCCCATTCAAAGCAATTACTTCGTAAATTGGTTACAGAACGACTAATTCCGGCATTGCAACGTCTTGATCTTTGGAATTTAGCCAGTTGCATACAAACACAGATTGACCATACTGATGAAAATAACTGTGATTCTCTAAGAAGTGCAGTTTCGAATAGATGTAGCCTTCTGTGTCCAAATGATTTTTCTTTGAAATTACCAGATTTTATCTATCATAATATTAACAATGATAACAATTTGTTACATGGCCAGAGTGATTCTCTCTCTTCATTTGATGTGCTAAAGTCTTGCACTCAATTCAATTATGCAAAATGTAAGTTGAATTAGTAACTGGATTGCCATTATATTACTCAGCAGTTCGTTCTGTTTTACTATTTGAATCTAAAACGTCTTTAATAACGGAAGACATTAGTAGGTTATTATTATTATTATTTAACCATGTATATCTTTTAAAACTAGCTCGTGTTTATTGAAATCATTGAGTAAGCAAAGAAAAAATAGTAAGTCAATTGATAATATTGGGGATCTTCACTGACTGAGATGGTTGGAACATATTGCATGATGTATGAGTAGAGTGTAAGAAAGCTTGGGATGGGCCTGATCAAAACTTGCAATCATTCCATGAAGTCTTTGACTGTCGGTATGATTAATGTTGGCAAGTGTTAACTACCTGGTTGAGGTCCGCGTGGTCCTCGTAATCAGTAGTTGGAGATGGTGAGTGGTTTGGTTTAGAACTGGTTACAATGGTGATGATGCATTCACTCCTTGTCTTGGGTTCTGAGCTTCACGATTATTTTTTCCTTTTTATTTCGCTAATTCATTCTCGAATCATACTCTCTGTCTCTAGTTTATATTATCACTGATATTACTATTACTTCGGTATTCATCAAGGGAATTCTGACTCTCTCTTCAGATGTGGTGTGGCAACTTGGATTTATATGCCGGCTTCTACGACTGATGTCTTAACATATGTAGTTCTTTTTTCTGATAAATAAAGCAGAGACTACTATAATCATTCATTCTCTACTTGGGTCAATAAAAGTTCTAAAATATTATTCAAAAGTAATTAGCGAATAAATAAAGTAAGGCATGGAGTAGGACGATAATGCTTCTAGAATGGTGAAGCTCGTAGTATGCTATAGTATTGAATTCATGCTTTAAATCTAAATAATTAAGAAAACATTTTACAGTGATAAAAAGGAAACCTTTTTATGAATTTTAGTTAACTTTTCTGTCATCAAAATAAGTAATTTAACCTTTAGGAAACAGATCAACATGGGAGATTCTAACGTATACTTTTGTGTCAGCTTTTATAAGTAATTGGTCTCATAGTTTATTAGTTCCTTGGACTATAATCAAAGACAAGTGTAGTTGTGAAACGCGTTTCGGACATACTTTTCGTACAGTATGGTGTGACAACCATTGGATCCAGAGTGCTTTTATTGGATTTGTACACAAACTGACATAGGTCGATATGCTTTTTTAGTCGTGGTTAGAGCTAACGTCGTAATAATTCTTCTATAGTACTGAGAAAAGAAGTCTTTGCCACGAATCTAAACTTGACACTCACCTTTAGACACGCTCTTTAGCATTACCTTTAGTTTCTTTCACATTTTTAGTATAATTTTTACTGAGAAAGTTTCGTTTAAGATACTAATTATTGGTTGATGCAGAACTACAGAAAATTTCTTGAAATTGAGGTTTGTATTCTATGCAAGCCGTCTCTCTACATACTATGTATCTTATTTTCAGTCGTCGATCTATCGTTTTGTCATTAAATGTCTTAGTAGACTTGGCATTTTTTGTCTTGAGCACTTGAAAATAATCCTAGATACAACTTTTATATATAGGTAATGGTGGGATTATTGGCAAATGTTCAGAGAGACTTGAGCCACAACTTAAAAGTTCGTCCATTGCTAACTTATCGATAAGTTGCGGAATTGTATGTTTTGTTTAATGTCATACTCGGATGCCCGAACCCAAATGGATGTTGACTAGGGTTCAAAACTGCGACTCAGCGGCTAAAAAAACAGAACACTAACCCCTGAGCCCACTGTGGCCTGAAATTTCACACGCATTCGCACATAAGTCCATGTTTTGACATTTCACCAAGAAATATGTGTTTCTTTTGTGCCATGTACTTCATTCTGATTATTTGTCTTTTTTTTATCACATTCTCCCAGCCTTACTTTTTTCCTGTATCGAACCAATATTTCATCATTCTCTCATACTTTTGGATTGGCCATTTCTACTTCATGAATTAAATGTTTGTTCAAGTTGTATTTTATATTTACTTATATGTCGTTCATCTTCATCAGAGTATTTTTCCTCCAGAAATGATAGTAACATACCTTCTAGTGATTGTAATTCTTTTTGTCAAAATGCTCAAGATGAGAAAATAAAGAATTCAGCTTTAATTATTCTTTTTTGTACAATATTGTATAATACGTTGTATCAAAAGTTGATTACAGACTATGATAAACAAACTTTGAGTCAATGTGTTTATACGCTAAGTGAAAGTATCCAAAAGGTAAGTGGATTATCATTTCTCACCTTTATGTTTTGTACGATGTGATCACTGTAACTTGTAGTTGTTGTACTATCTTACCAGGTTTTACTTTCTTGTCAACTAAAATTCATTGGGGAAGTGGAGTCCTAATTGATGCGCCCTTCATTTGAGAAAGGTCATGGTCCTTCACCCAATAAGTATTAGTTAGATAGTGTTAATCACCGTAAATCTCAAAGTTTTAGAGTGTATTTGTTTATTAATAGGGAGGTTTTGATTTATCCTGAATTAACTCAGCTTGAATTTCTATATGTAGATACCACAATTTCCTTTTTTTTTTTAACCCCCAGCGTTTTCTGTAAATCTAAACAATAAGAACATTTGATGCACTGTTGGCCGATAACTTGGTGATAGACTAAATTTTGCGTCAGTATACATCGATGTATTAGTGTGTTGCGCTAGCTCCCTATTTCATCCGGTCTAAGCAAACTGTTTCAAGACTAGATATTGAGAGCTGCTATCAGAATAGATTAACGTCTGACCTTGCGCTTGCGTTGGGACATTATGAAAATAACCTTGTTGGAATTTTGCTATCACAAATTACATTGAGGAGTTTTGTACTAAAACCAAACCGCTGTCTTGTGTTGCCTAGTTTTTAATGACCGTCTAATTAATGTTAGTCTGTGATATAAAACTTCTGATTTAAGTCTTCACAACACCTAGTAATATCAATCACCATGTGCGTATGTGTCAGACTTCAGGGGGTAATTCCAGAATTCTAGCGAGAAGACGTGATCAATTGATTTCAGCCAGATTGAGTGAGGCTTTTAGCCGGCACTGGTATCGAACGAAGTGCAATGCTGCGTATCGAGTAATGTTAGATGAACAATACTGGAGTCCCATAGAAAAATTCAGCAGCTGCCTAGTGCCTTCAGGTTTTTTAGCCACAGTCAGTGCGTGATATGAAACTCTTAATACAGTGATGCTATTTGTGCTTTCAGGCTATCTCAGCACCAAATAGTCTAAGTGAGTTGATGGTTTTCACTTTACTTGCTCAAAATAACTTTTATTGTTTTTTCGATTTTCTTCCTAACTTCAACAGTCATGCGTAGCATCTGTAATTCATACAAAATTATTACCAGCTCTGCGTTGTCTCGATTTAAATGCACTACATGATGAAATAGAACAGTTAGCTCTGCAAATGCTTCATTGAAACCTGATGTCATAACTCCAAGAATCCTGTTTAAGAAAACAAGTTTCTTGAACCCTCAATTATGTACATATTTAAATTAAGGTGATGAATTCTGACTCTACATCAAAAAAGATTCATTTGATTTCTTACTGTTTCCTTATGATAATTTTTTGTTGTAGAAAACTGCTATCGGATTATGTATAAATTGTTATCTTGATTATATACCTATTACTTTGGAATAAATCGTTAATGTTAGTTTTCCTCATCAAATTGTAGTCATTAGTAAAGAAATCGGTACATTTTTGAATTTGCGATTGTGAAATGACAAAGTTCTGAAAAACGACTCGTACAATTTTACGATTGAGACTCTTTTTGGAGTCTAGCCCGGACCGCATAACAGCTCAATAAGATAAATACAAAACAAAGGTATTAATGATAGAAATCTGGATAGTGGGTGCATAAATAATTAGTTTTATTTCATGAACCGGTGATGTGATAACAGTTAGTGGAGTAAATAAGAGCTTAGAATGAGGAGCATATGGAAATGAGAAGAATAAGACGTTTAATTAGGATGCGATCAATATATATGTAGTCCCCTGAGGAATAATTATGGGAGTTGAATTATCCGTTTCAACTTATCCATAATACTAATTCTCACTCCCAATTGGACATTGACACATTATGTATAGATTTTAAAATGGGCTTATTTACGCGAATCATCTTGTCCAATTTTTTAAATAATGATTATATCATTTGGTCTTAGAGACCTATTTAATTAGAGCTATTTTGATTGTTTTAGTGGTTGATTTTGAGTAGTACTTTCGTAAGTATATTAATAGGACATTTACGTAATGACTACTGTCTGATCGAAATGCGAAAGAACTATGAGTTAAAATCTCAAAGTATAGTCATAGCACCTATCCAAATTATGTTGTTAATAGAGAAATAGTAGTAAACATTAAGTTGAACAAGTTTATACAATAAGGCACGATGCACAGCGCGAAAATAACCAAAGACACAACTATTACTACTTATCATTAACAAGTAGTGTAGCATAAGACATCCAATGATGAGTTTGAAAACAACCACATGAAGATAGTGAGCATAGATTTTTCACACTTGGAAGTGATGGTTAGTGTTGAGGGTGATAGTCCAATTTTCTTGCTAACACTGTATCGGGCTGAATATTTTTGATATGTTAAACCTTGGATTTACAAGATTAAGAGTGGGCGTCCTAGAGGTTTTAACACTTAATTCCCAACTAGCAGATTGCGAAGTTTTGAATTCGTTTACCTACTATGATTTGGATAACCGTATAGTACTGCTAGTCCTAGTGTGATCCTATGCTTGGTAGGGAATGTGGAACATCTAACTTTACGAAAATACCAATATTTGGTGAATTTATTTTTCACCTGCTTAACCTTAAATCATTCGGTTAAGAATTCGTCATATTTTATAAATGACGTAAATAAACCACTTCAGGACCACCAATAATTTTCTTTCCGAGCTATTTCTGACAACGTCTCAAGCCACTAAGTCACACCATTCTCAGGACATCAAAGGAGCGTCAGTTTAGATGGTATACCCGGTCTCAAAAAAGATGCATCAGGTTTCATAGCCAGTGGTAGCATTTTTATAATCGACCCTAAGTGACTAGACGAAACTTTTGACAGAGACGAACTGCTGCGTGCGATGAATTGCAAGTGTAATTACGAAAAGGAACTAACAGATAAAGGAATGCAAAATAAATTCATTTTACTCACCCTAGGTGTAGGTATCGTTTGTGTTAGTGTAAGAAAGTAACTCATCATCAACATCAAATTATCATGTATGTGGGCTGGAGTACTGCCTAGGGGCCCAAGCTGATGGTTTTCTCAAAGAGGCCACTAGCCGAGCCCTTGACCGAAATGTCTAATCTACAGTTCTATGGTAGATGGTGACTAAAGTAAGTTTATGTACTACTCGTTTCCTCAAGACCTTAGAACCAATATTAAGCAACGGTTTGAAAATAAAGTTTTTCAATTTCCTTAAGTGAACCCTATGCCCACCCAACTGGTTTAGGAGTCAAATGTCCGCTCTTTTCTTCCCACTTTTGTAGACAACACTCCCGTAACATATAAACAATGAGCAGGACTTTCCCGGCATAGACTACAAACACATAACTACATGGAAATATTTTGAGAGGAAAAATGGTCTCCACCCTCGGCAGTAGTACTAGGGCATTTTTGGAGCATAACTTTGGTGATTGTACGAGAACTGGTTTCTGTGCTATAATATAGTCGCCGATAAATATCTTTCAATCAACATTTTCTTACCAGTTATTTTAAAACTAAGTGGGACTAAGATACCAATCATGTGCAGAATCGTGTACCAGTGACTTTAAGCCACACTAATTGTAAGAGTAGCCTATGATACTACTTGGTAGTTCAAACTGAAGTATATAGGGTGGAACTCGGATCTGCGATTGATAGAGCTTAATCATAACTTGAATGGAAACCAGTTATCGTAAGATAAACCAGAAGTTACATATTTATATACATATTATGATGACAAGTAAATAAACTAACTTTACGAGATAGTTACACTACACAAGTAAAAAAAGAATAATAAAAATCAAGTAAATGTAAATAAATAAATTATAGGAATAGAATAGTTGAGATTTGATATTCTTTCAAAGAATAGTGAATACAGGCGCTTTGAAAACTGAATTAGTATGTTTTGTTGACGTAAGAAATCAAAGTAACAAATGTATCACAAGTCTTATAGAAAGACAGTAAATTGTATTTAGGATATTTTTATTACTAGGTAATTTGTATACTTAAGAAGTCATGACATTCAGAACAAATACGTACAGGTTTATTACTAGCTAAACCTTCAATAGATTGCCAATAATTACAACATTTTGAACAAAATATATGACCACATCGACGACAGTGATGACGTCGACGAATTAAGTTAAATGAACGATTACATGATGCACAGTAACGTCCAACAATATATGCACTTTGTATATCATCATTACTATCAATAGGATCGTCATCTATTTGTTCATGTTCACTATCTGCACTATCGATTTTTGATATATCTAATCGATTCTGATAAGATGGGGAGTCAGGTTGCCATGGTGGTAGGTAGTTAAAAATTTGATCAGTTGGATTTTGCGTTCCTTCAAAAGAAAGACCTATATTCAACATCTGAAGTCTTTGTGAGAATGTGCCTTGGATAAAAAATATAGATATTGGTTAGATTTAATTTGACAAGAAATTACTTACTGGTTGACGATTTAAAAAATGGTAACAACTTTCTAATGTTAAAATCAGGGAGCTAGAAAAATCCAAAACGACTCACAAAAAGCTCGTGAGTGACCGACCTCAAGCAGTTTTTCTTCGGGCTCTGAGGTTATGCTCCAACTTCGAGCAGACTATTACAAATATTATTTACATTTTGAGGTAACTCAAGAAGTGCTATTCTCCTAAGGTGTACGTAACCTGGAGGTGACAAATACCAACACTACACTCAAGATTAACAGATGTTCCATCTATTTTGGCTCAAAACTGACAACATGAACGTGTACTTGTTGAGTTCTACTGTATGTATGAATTACTATTACCTATGTATTTTTGTGAGGAATTGTGAAAAAAAAACATTAAATGTACTGAGTTTTCATAAAAAAACTTACTAGGTTGGTTATTATTACCAATCACAGGGGGAATAGATTTCGGATTTGTGCAAGTCAAGTTATCTAAATAACTATCATCATCTAAACAGGCAGCAATATCCAAGCCGATTTCATCAACAATTTGTTCAGTAATAATAGTAGTAGTTGTGGTATTATTACCACAAGGATGAAGTGGACTTTTTTCACTGACAGCAATATTTGTTGGTATTGTTGGAGGAGTGCGCTTCTGAATTGTTTCCAGAGGTTTTATTGAACAGTCACCAGTTGAATCGATAACACAAGGAGATTTGTTAATAGGATTCGTAGTGTTATTAGTACAGCATCGTAAATAGGAATTAGACTCTTTAAATAATTTATGTAAATTTAATTGATGCAGTGATGATGTGGTTTTATCATGTTGTTGTTGTCGGATTACTTCATCCCAATTGAATAGATTGGCTAATTGTTGAAGCTTTTTTTCACTACTTGCCATCATCACATTAAACGGATCCCATTCTAGTTCTTCTTCTAATTCATTTTCATCGGACAACTGACTGTCAATACAAGATTCGTCTTCTTTGGCTATTTCTTCTACATTCCTTACGTCAACCGTATCGACTACCTCTGAACTATTATTAGTATTTGCAGAACCAGCAGATTCCATATCGATCTCATCACTAGTATCATGCATTTCAATTACTTTCTACAATCAAATAAAAAAATGTAAAGAAAAAAATATTCACAGTAATTCATAGTGGTGTAGAGATTGGTGTATATAAGGTTTCATATTACAAGGCTGACGTTAGTTAAACAGCCACTAAAAATTAGGAAGCATTAGACAACTATTTTATTCACGCTGTGAAGTTAGAAAATCCCAGGTTCAATTTTTGGTGGGAATGTAGATGTGCACTATTGAAGAGTTCCGTACTACGACAAAAAATATCCAGTGTTTCTTGCTTTACAATGATAATCTGTGTTAGTCCATGATTTGTGTAAATACTGAGTTCGACAGAAAGTGATAATGTTAATTTCTACTCATTATTAGGTAATAGAATCAAACTCAACGTAGTTTATGCAAAAGTCCAGAGAAAACAAGGTAATAATTTAGACCAGTTGTAATGAAAAATATACATTTTCCATTGTAATTACTACAAAATGTAACGTTTGTCATTATGTTGTGGCATTTCTGAAAGGACTAAAAGTTATCTTCAATATTTTAACATTCATTAACTGTGCTGTCTTCAGCGCTGGAGATCCATAAAAGTTATCAAAACACTGCTTGAGTATTGTGAAATGACTAGGTGAGGAATGCTCAAGTTAGAGGAAGCATACTTGGTATATGTATGTATGTATGTATGATCAACATAGAGCCTGACACCGCAAGATAAACACCACATTAGTAGATGCTACTTCAATGATAATAATAATGATAACAACAAGCAGTATGAACATATAGAATATGGTTCAGGGAGCGTGGAAAGAAGGTTATGAAATAATTTTAAGCTCACGATTTAAGAAAGGACAATGAATGAATATATCTACACGAATGTGACTGATTTTGGGCCATGTCACTCGGTGTTTCTAGCCATTGGTTACGGTATTCGTGGGGACCCTAACCAGACAGTCTACAGCTACCTACACGACTCAAACCAGCAGTCAGTGACTTCGTGGACTGATGTCATGTTTTAGTTTGATCGTCTCTGACTCTTCCATCCTGCTCCTAAATCAGCCAACATCGTGCGTCGAGGCAGATGGTGGTTGCGCATACGCAACACATGTCCCAACCACCTCAATCGATGAAGATTGACAACCTCATCGACTGATTTACCACCTTTGCCTGACACCCATCGTCTAACCTCGTTATTACTTACTCGGTGATCCCAGCTGATGCGAGTGATGTTTCGAAGACAGTGATAGTCAAAAACTAGTAACCTACAAGTGTCATTTACTCTTAATGGTCACGTCTCACATCCGTACAAGAAAACAGAGCGAACTGTTGCACAGTATACTCTTCCCTTCGTTGAGAGATGAATATCTTGTCTACGCCATAGGTAACGTAAGTTGGCAAAAGCCAAACAAGCTTTTTGAGTTTGTACTAAGATTTTGTCAGAGAACAACCCATTAGGGCTAATCAGACTTCCAAGATAAGTAAAGTGGTTGATGTGCTCGACTACCTCACTCATTATCTTTAGCTCACGTGTTGATGAAGACTAGTCCTGGAGAAATCGTCTGCATTGAGAGGCGGAGAAACGCATTCCGAACATGGTTGCGTTGGAGCATATTGCTGTTAAAAGATTCTGCATTTCATTAGCGTTTTCGCTAAACAGGACTATGTCATCAGCATATTCTAAGTCAATAAGTGGATCTCCTGGTAGATCAATTCCTGAAAAATTAGACGATGAGAGTGTAATTTCCAACAGTAAATCGACTAAGAAATCAAATAAAAATGGAGACAGTGGGTAGCCTTGACGAACACCAGTTAAGGTTAAAAGTTCAGATGACAGTTTGCCATAAGCCCTGACACGACTATTAGTGTTAATGTAAAGAGTCTTAACAAGATTTATGTATTTCTGGGGTACGCCATTGAATGAAAGACGATGCAATAGAACTCCTCAGTCTACAAAGTCAAATGCCGCTTTCAAGCCAAGGAAAACCACCATTGTTGGGTGCCGAACAGTATGTCTATGTTCTAAAACCTGACGAGTGGTGAATACAACCGTGATTAAGTCTGAAATCAGCCTGGTTTTCTCGTATTTGCAGATCACGAGTCGTAGTTAAACGCGTGATAATTATAGAAGCTAGTATTTAAGACACTATATTAGTAAAACTAATTCCTCTATGGTTATCTTAGGACAGTTTTGACCTTTTCTTATATACTAGGACGATTAACGATCTAAACCAGTCAGACGGAATTATGTCAAGTTCTCAAACTTTAGTAAAAATATCAGTAAGTCTAGTTATCAAAGTGGGACCAGCATTCTTAAAAACCTTTGGAGATAATGTATCCAGATCCACTGCGTTACCTCGCCTTAGATTAGCTATAGCTTTTACGACTTCCACAAGGGTCGGGAGACCTAAGTCGACTTTTCATTCACAGGCTGCCTTAAAATAGTGGGGAGTTCTAGAGCAGCTGAAGGCCAACTGGACTGCTCCTTTAAGTATTCAGCCTATCGTTTTAAACGTCTAGACTAAGAGCTAATAAGCGTTCCATCACTTTCGGAGATTGTCTCACTAACGCTTGATTTTCTAACCCCGGTTTCTTTAATCAGTCTGAATGTTGCCTATTGTCACCAACAGCCGCTGCATTTTCCATCTCTTTTGCTTTTATTACCCACCACTGCTCACGATCGTTCCCCAGACTTTTTTTCAGCTTGTATCTGATTACTCTTCGCTCCCCATCCTGTTCGGAGCCTGATGGGATAAGTTTTCGGGAGTTCATCAATTCAACAGAAGACATTGAGGTTCGCTGACTCTTTTTGACACGTTGATTTAAGTCCTTAATAAATGTCACTGTAGATGCCATAGCTGTTTGGACATCTTGACAAGCAGTATCTAGTTTGGTCGCATCTTTATAATTGCCTGAGTGATTCTTCAGTTGTTCCTGGAATTTAATCTTGGCTGTCTCGTTGTTGAACTGAATTCTAATGGATTTTTCTGTAGTAGTTTTACTTCGCCCAGTAAGATGCAAGCAAATGTGTTCTTGTACTAGGACATGATTAGAATCTAAACATGTGCTCCAGAAAGATCAGCAAACTTCTATCGAGCCCCTTCAACGGTGACTGATGGCGACATTGTTTATTTGAGTCCACCGCTGAGTAGGTCCAGGTCGCCATGTTAGACGATGTCGCTCCTTATGCTTAAAGTTCGTGTTTACTAGAAATAAACGATTGTCTGAGCATAGTTGTAGGAGACGGTCGCCATTTTCCGTTCTCTGAGCAGGAACACTGAAACATTCACCTAAATGTTTCTCGGACTGATTGAAGCTACCTATTTGGGCGTTAAAATCACTAGCCATGAGTACCGAACCTGAGTGTTTGGCTCTATGAAGAGGTTTAGAAAGTATTCTGCAAAATTCATCTTTCACTTCATCCGTGCTACAGTTGGTGGGAGCGTAGGCAGAAGCAACGAAAAGACGACAACGTGTGTCCATATCTTTCCAGGTTCTTACTGAACCATTTAGTCGGACGGCACATAAACGACTGTCGACAGGAATCCATTCGAGAAGTGCCTGATCTGCTCCCATACTTAACGCAATACCTACACTGGTTAGCCCACGAGAAGTTGCTGTTGAGTCGCCAGATAAACGGAGAGTGTATCTCGAAGGATGTTTACTCTGATTAGGTTAGGTCAAGTGAATGACCATGCTAGGATCCTGTATGCATGTTTCGGAAACATTACATTGATGGCGCGAGATTCTAATGTCTTAATTAGGGAGGCTTGCTGCCCTATTTGACACAAGTTTCGTACAATGAATGGACCAATGTGAAGTTTGGAGCGTGGTCTTAGTATACTCGAGACATTATTTCGTGGACCGGGATCGTTGGCAATGATGACACAGGAGGAAGTTGAAGATAGGGATTTAGGCTTGAAGGTAGGGGTAGGATAAATATAAGGTATAGAAGAGGGAGGTTGGTTAAAATGGCGGTCATCTTGTGTGTTGTTAGAGGTTTGAGGGCGGTTATCTCTTCCCAGTTGCCCACACTGTGAAAGGATTCCTCTTGATGTACCTGAAAAGCAAATTAGGTTAGGGTTGGTCTGAAAGACCTGGGAGCGTGACCGCAGTGCCCAAGGGACAACTGATTGAGGCCGGTCGCACACGACCTTTTTGAGAAAGGTTTTCGTTGTTGCAGCTGCGTACATGTTGGGGCCTTACTGCTGGAGACGGAAATCCATAGAGTAAGGTGAGGTGTGCATTTTTAGGGTCAACCTTTTCTAACTCCACCCTTCCTTTGTGGGAAGGCAGGATTGCTGTTATGCCGGTCGTCTGAGGAAAACATCTTACTGCCATCACACCTCTGTACAGCCAGTAGTACGACTTCGTCGTCGGACCTTGTATTTGCTGATTTTGGTCTCACCACATTCTAACCGACCTGCCCAGCATGGTAGAACTTTGAGGAGCGATCGTTTCGGCCACTATAGCCTGAATGAGTAATCACGATAGGTAAGCCCGACAATCACGATCAAGGTAGCAGCACGGTCGGGATACTTGATATAGATGGCAAACCGACTGATAGAGCTTTAAAGTTTCATTAACTGAGGTGGTTGAGACATGTATTACATACACCCGACCACAGCTTACCACGTGTAATGTTGGCTGGTGTAAACAAATCCAAGGAATAACTAAACCAAAATGTATCATCACTTTATGAAGTTAGTAAATGCTAGTCTGAACCATATTCATAAGTGTAAACTAGTCGATTGAGGTCCTATCGATAACGGCAGACAGCGGTTGAAAACACATTTAACATGACTCATACTGGCAATTCGGTTGGATAAATCAAAGTATATAGAGCAGGATTGAGACTTGTGACTTAAAGACGAACAACTTAATTACTCGACCAGAGAACATAGCAGCACAGTGGATAATAAGGTGACAATGAGCGTACTTGATGTGACTCAGGGCATGATTGATACAAAAAAGAAATTTAATCCATAAGAATTCTTCGCAGTTTCTATTCATTCATAAAGTTTCTCAAAGTAATTTTACAGTCACTCATAGTATAGTTACTTACAATCCGAAAATGCGAATGTAATGTATACATGATTCATTTACCTCAAACTTGGCTATTTATTTGTGTTCATTAGTTTGGACTAATAGTTGAAAACTTGAAAATACGATTGATCAAAAAGAATATTCCTCGTTCATACATTGTTATCAATAATATATTAATCGCACTATGCTGACTGATATTGGAGTAGGATGGAAAAATGCTAAGAGTGGCCAAATCAGAACGTGAAACCAGGTCAATAACTGTTGATCTGAACTGTGTTGGTAGATAGAAAATATCTGGATGGGATAGCATGTAACCGTCGTAACCAATAGATGGAGACTGTAGGTGACATAGCTCAGAATCGGTCAGAGTGGAGCAGATGTATTCACTCACTGTCTTCCCTTAAATAATGGGGTCAAAATTATTTTATACCCTTTCTTTTACAATTCTTTACTAATTCTTTTCCATGAATCACATTCTGTATGTCGATACTCTTTTATTATTACCACTGACGTTATTATTATCTATACTATTTTGGTGTACCTCATGATATACCAAATAGTGTTATAAACCGGACCGGTGCATATATTTACCGGGTTCTACATTGTACATATTTGACTTGTATCCTTATTCTCTTGTAAGTGTTGATCAAAGTGCGTTTTGGAGATTGATCTCAATTTAATGTTTTGTGTTTGTCACAGATTGATCTTATTTGGGTAACGTTGAAAACTAAGGAGTACGGGTCAGCTATTTCATCACAGTATAAGACTCTTCAGCAATGTATATCCAGACCCCACTAAGAGTTGAAAACAAAACCTTCATGCTTTACGACGAGATCCTAACCATCATCGAGCTATCTCACAAATTATTTGAAGTGAGAACCTCACCATAAGATACTCAGTAATACTGTAGTGTTGATGTTCAAGTGTCCACCACAGGACCTAGAGGTCCTGAATTAAGTCTCGTGCGGAGTCCCTTACTATGGCGGAAAAACTATATCATGCTCCTTAGTTTTGAATGATACTCAACCGAGATCGATATGTGACGAATACAAAGCATATATATATATATATATATATATATATATATATATATATGTATATATAGACACATGGATGTACCTGTAATATAAACCGTAACTCTGTAGGATATTCCCTAGCAAATCGATCAGCTACACCAGAAATACATTTATATAACCGATGCAATCCGGGAAGACATGTTTTCCATATATGACTTTTCTGGTAGGAAATATTCATGTTATGAGGAGCTGAACTAGGTGTTATAGATGATAAAGACAGTCGAGATCCACAAGTGGTATTGATTATAGTAGCAGAGGAAGTAGTTTTAATTTCATTGTGTACTTCTGAAGAACTGTTTGCATTTGCTGTTTGTTCATAATCTGATAATCTAGTTGATAGCTTTTGATTATAAATCAAATTAGGCAATCCATTTGGTCCAAGCCATCGTGTTAACCGACACAGCTGATCTGGCCGAAGAGCATATAGTTGTCTGCATAAATAAGCTAATTCAGAACGTGATGAGTTGAACATGAATGGTAGACGATAACTAAAGGGGGAAGAAAAATAACAAAAAGACTCTGATAGAGTGATTCAATGGGCTGACAGATTACCGATACCAGCTAATTTCCACATACTTTGTTGGGAGTCCAAGAAACCATTTCGAGAAATATTGATTTGTGAAAGATACTAGTTTCTGGAATGTTATCACTTTTCCTTCAAATGAAACATTCTGGGAGATATCTAGATTGAAACCCAGCAGTCAATTATAATAAAAACAGTTATATATATATATAACAATTTATTTATTTTAACTCTTTTTCATAGTTCAAGAGTTTATTTTTCTGAATCATTATTATCAATACCATACAGATACACACACACATCTTAACATGTCAATGTTAAATATCTAGTACTTACTATGTACAATTCATAAACAAAACACGATTGGTCAAGCTTTGAGTTTAGAACTATTATGATACTTATATAACGTTGGTATTTTCGAATTTGATTACTTACCTGGAGAAGCTCTGATCAATTTGCAGAGCGAAACATTGGAATTTACATATTGTAAAGTGCTAAAATTTTTCAAGAATAATTTACCTCTAATAAAGAATTACTTTTTAAAGATTAAAGACTTAAGTGACTTGAAAGTATAAGACAGTTACAGTCCAAGTCAAGTAAGTGACACTTTTTCAGCATTTTACAGAGCTATTTATAATCGTACTGTTTCAGAGGGGAAGTCCTTAATCGAAAGTATGTTTGTGATAGAAATTCGAACGAATTCCAGCACGATGGTGCAACAGAAATATGTCGAGGGTCGAATGATACCTATATTCCCGTGAGGGATATGTGCAACTAGACAAAGCATGCAAGTCAGATGAAGAGAGCTAGAAGATAAATGAATCCGAATCGATATACTCATGGGCACCTTTCAAATGAACTCAAGTGATGATAAGAAGCAAGGAAGCTGAAGAGATAAGAGATGAATGATTAAAATATTTTGAAAGATGGAAGGCCACAAAATACGTTATAGGATGCTAGGGTTCGCGAATTAAGATGACACCTCGATACCAGGTGACGAACATATGATTAGCTGAACAATAACCCGTAGAGCTAAGTTATTCTTCTGCACGTCAGCCCAGCTAACTAGAGAAAGAAGCTCAGCGTCAACAAGAAGTATTTGATTCCACAGCATCACAAATAGTGTAGTAAAACAAACAACGAATCAATGAGATTTAACGTCGTACTAGCTGGGTGACATAAACTGAAGGTGAAACGGGCCGCCTTGACGCGAAAATGAGAGATTCAAATTTCCACAAATGAATTAAAAAATAATAGGTTTACCAAATGAATTCTGGGGATCTGGCATTCCAAACATAGGGTGGTTCATAGAAATAGTTGTATATTGATAATTTCTCAGAAGACTCAGTGTATACTTGCAATCCGTCGCTTTTCTGTTTGTAGTTCGAGAGTTAGGGATTACTAATGTGATGGTAAGTGGCAAGGAAGTCAGTATTTACACGATCAATTACAAGACAAATCAATTTCATCTTAGGACTGATAACACACAGGATAGTAAAGTATGTGAATATTAAGAGATAGAGAGAAAACCGACTAGGTGAAAAACGTCTACTTACCCAACTGCTAGACGATTAGAACCTATCGGGGAATCAGGTAGTAGACGACAACCAACTAGTATACTTAGTCTCGGTAGGGCAAGTAAAACACAAGGATCTCGATCAGCCAACTGTTGTGTCGACAAAAGTTTGACCGTTAATCCCCACATTAAGGTTTCTGAAAATAGTACAGTCACTAGCTGTAAGAAATAAAGGAGTGAAGGTTGAAGACGAGAAGAGTTCATGATACAATACAGTAAAAATAATGAATTTTAAATGAAACAATGCTTTTGGTGTACAGTTATTAACTTAGTCAGTCATAATTAACGTAGAGTCTGGAATATATGTGCATTAAACCAAGCTGCCATACCACATCAGCACAATGAAGCAAAATTATCATGAAAAATAGTAAAGAAGCTGAATAATACAGCGCAATATATAACAAGAGTGGCTAAGTGTTGGGAATATGCTTCTAGAGTAGGGAGTGGAAAAGTATGCATGAAAAAAAGTAGAACTAGAGACCTAACAGAAGAGTGTATACACCTTCTCCACTATGACAGATTTCGAGCTATATCAAACAGTCTCCAACCACTGACCGCCGTTATTGATCGGACCTCAACTGGCTACTTTGCATCTATCAATATTGTTAAGACTGACACTAGCTAACATTACACGTCGAAGTAAGCTGTGGCCATGAATATGTAATACATATCCCAACCACCTCAGTCAATGAAGATTTAGAGCTCCATCAATAGGTTTGGCATCTTTTTCAAATCTACTGCTTCTAACTTGAGCGCTCCTCACGAAATCGTTCTACAATACTCAAACAATGCTTCGAAGACGTTTGTAAATAAGACCTTAGAACCTACAAAATGCCCTTTTAAAAGGACGAATGAGCTAATATTATTTTATAGCAAAGGTTTCCCTAAATTTGTAAACATTGATCGTAATGACGTTACTTACTCTTCAAGTACGGTATCGTGTAATCAACTTGAATTACGCATTAGTTGTAACGGCTAGTGATACTACCAAGCCAGTCGAAACCAGTCAGTCAGTTACAACGTAGAACTTGGTACATGCGTACATCAGTTCAAGTTGCCATGCCCCAATTAGGAGATACAGATTAAATTGTCAGACCGAATCCCAGAGTAGGGGAGGTAGTAACAGAGTAAGTACTAATGGAAAAGTTCAGAGATAAGATCAGAAAAGATCAGAGATAATATCTGAAACAAAAGAAATGTGATTCAGTACAGAGAAAATTATGATAAGCTCAAATTTGGAGGGAGACAAGGAGTGGATGCACCTGAGGCATCGCGAACGATTTTGAGCCATATCACCTAAATTCTCTAACCATTTGTTACGATCATCCCGTGGGCCCCAACCAGGTAGTCTGCATCTATTAACATGGCTCAGCCCAATTGTCAATAACTTCATGGACTGGTGTCACTGAGCGAAACTTGAGCTTCAGATTCTAGTGGTTAATTTATCGAACGCAGTAAATATGAACCTACACCATTTAGACTTGGTCATTTGAAGGTCTTCTAGTATTTCATTCAACAATAGTTCGGCTCTACTGAACTGATCACACTTATTTTTTACGTAATTAAGGTTAAGTATTTATTGTACTGTTTCGTTCATCTCGAATGTTAGTTAAGCTAAACATTATATATATATATATATATATATATATATATATATATATACGCATGGACATTACAAGGGAAGTGGACAATCTATGCCATGAACTGACCTTGCACTAGATATGTTAATCGTTATCGTGGTATGAATACATTATCAAAATGAATATTGTAAATAATTGACGACAAACATATGAAGAACTATGCAAACATAAACTAAGTATGCTGCTAGTTATAGACGTTAACAATTTACATATTTATTGGCATACTACTAGGTATTTTTAGAAATACCATAATCATATGATAAATATTCAGTGACTGTCATTTAGAGAATGAAATTAATTCATTGTGAAACTATGCAATTGGGAAGTCCTAGCGTACATTTAATTTTAGAGACCATTACGTGTTTAGGGATAAAGATCAGATTTAACAATATATGTTAAGTTTATCTGGACCACAGTAGTGATCAAATTCTGTCGATGTGGTCACTAGTTCAAGTAACTCGACAACTAAAAAAGTCGCAGTTCGGAGTTCGCTCTAACCACTTCAGTTTAAGAGAGCAGGTAGTATCCTTAGCCATCAGACAAAATACTGTGGCTCAAAGCCAAGTATATGAATCTGTACTTGTTAAGTGAGTTATATTATCAGTGTCATTTAAAAAAAAAACGGAATATGTTCTTCAAAAAAATACTCCACAATAACCGTAAACTCCATTTTTCTTTACGTACCTTGTGTTTAACACCATACTGCTTATTGATAATAAGTAGTATAGGTTACCACCGATAGTTTAAAAATAGTAGTAAGTGTTAAAGTCTTGTTACAATATATTTTTCATCCAACTCTTTCTACTTGTGGCTAGATTTCTCACTCTTCTGATTGTTTAATCCCTTAATTCATGCATTACCTAAGAATTCTATAAATATCTAGATTGGTTCACATATCCACGAGATAATTGTTTCGGTTTTGTTAGAATTTATGGTGTACCCGCTCAGCTCTTGTTCAGATATAGGACAAGTCGAGTGAAATATACTGTATCGAGAAATACCAGACAGTGAAGATATATAAAATAACGTTCTGTCGACTTAATATTATTTTAATTAACTAAAGAAAACTTGATGTCATTAGTAACATGATACTTTACGATAGAAATTTCACGAATTTGGTTTCATTTTAATGAAATACATTTAGGTCAATACTGTTTATAAACTTTGGAAACTCTCTTAATGGGTTGGATTTCACACACTGGATATCTTTTCATGGTTTGTAGCACAAGAAAGGTTAGATGATATCAATTAACACATGGTCGACATATAACAGAGCATATGTACCAGTTATCGCCCGAATGAATTTATCAACACAACTTTGTTGGGTAACGAAAGATTTCCAATCATACAGACTGAATCTTTTAGTAACAGCATTAAATTTTAAAAATTAGAGAGTGCTGTTGGGTCAGACTATTAATCCTGTATATTGAGTAGTTAGTTTGGAAATATATAAATACCTATGCTTTGTTTCTTGTATCATCATCGATTGCATTAGAAACAAACTATTTTCCTGTCTTCTATATTCTAATTACTTGTAGGACTGAGTCATAAGTCATTGAAATATAGTGCAAAGTTAGGTTGAAGAGTACTATACTTTGTATTCCCTTATTGTGTTGATATTTCGATTTGCTTAACTACAGATGGTCATAACAATCTTTGATTCCAACACTACACGATTCTGAACTGAGTTGCCAAGTAGTTGGTGATTTCTTCACGTTAACAGATACCTCACGCCATTTAGTAAAAAGTACACATAAGAAGCTTCTTGAAAACTATTTTCCAACACTTCACAAAAAACATTGCATCGAAATATGGCTTTATATTTCATTAGTCGAAATACACATCTAAGTCAACTCCGCCTGGAGCTCCTCTAAGGTTGCTGCTGGTCCCAAGCTCGGATAAAGGAGGAGAATTGGGTATGAAGTTAGCAACCCCATTCCGTAAAACAAAAACCTTGCTAAAAAAAGCTAAATAGTAAGAACTAGTAAGAACTATGTTATGACGCCTCATGGTGAAAGAAAGAGTGGTAAGTCAGTAGGGTCAAAAAACATACCAATTGAGGCACTGAAGTCAGGTATAAAAGCAACTGCAAAGATACTCTACTATTTTCTTCAGAAAGATTTGGGAGGAAGAAAGAGTGCCAACAGACTGGAAAGAAGCGTACCTCATCAAGATATGCAAGAAAGGAGATCTTAGAAATTGCGAGAACTACAGAGGCATCACTCTACTTTCAATACCAAGAAAAGTCATAGACAGAGTGATATTGAATCGAATGAAAGATCCAGTCTATGTCCAACTTCGAGATCAACAGGCCAGATTCTGTAAAGACCGATCGTGTATCGACCAAATAACTACTCTACGGTTCATTGTTGGATAATCAATCGAATGGTAATCCCCACTTTATATCAACTTTCTCGACCACAAAAAACATTCGACAGCGTAGATAGGAGAATATTATGGAGTCTTCTACGACATCCTGGCGTACCCGAGAAGATAGTCAACATCATACGGAATTCTTATGACGGACTACATTGTAAAATCGTGCATGGAGGTAAGCTCACAAACTCATTCGAAGTGAAGACCGGTGTCAGACAAGGCCGCTTACTATCGCCCTTCTTCTTCCTGCTAGTGTTTGACTGAATCATGAAGACTGCAACATCTCAAGGCAATTTCGGGATACAGTGGACAATATTGATGCAAATAGATGACTTGGACTTTGTAAATGACCTAGCTCTCCTATTCCACACACGGGATAAATGCAGATGAAGACGCAAAAGGTAGCAGCAGTAGGCCTCAACATACACAAAGGGAAAAGTAAGACCACCCGATACAAAACAACAAACACTAGACCAATTACACATGACGAAAAAATCCTGGAAGATGTAGAAACCTTTACATACTTGGGCAGTATCATCGATAAACAAGAAGAGTCTGATGCAGATGTGAAGGCGCAGTTTGGAAAGGCAAGAGCAACATTCTTACAATTAAAGGACATCTGGAACTCAAACCAACTGTCAGCCAACATTAAGGTCAAAATTTTTAATACAAATGTGAAGTCAGTTCTGTTGTATGGAGCTGAAACTTAGAGAACTACGAAAACCATTATTAAAATGATACAGGTATTTATAAACAACAGTCTGCGTAAGATACTTCGGATCCTTTGGCCGGATACTATCAACAACAACCTTCTGTGGCAGAGAACAAATCAACTTTCAGCCGAGGAAGAAATTAGGAAAAGATGCTGATGGTGGATAGGACAGACATTGAGGAAATTATTAAACTGTGTGATAACACAAGCACTAACATGGAATCCTGAAGGCCGAAGGAAAAGAGGAAGACCCAAGAACACATTGCATCGGGAACTGTAGACAGACATGAAGGGAATGAAGAACATTTGGGAAGGACTGGAAAGGAAAGCTTAGGACAGAGTTGGTTGGAGAAGGCTGGTCGGCGGCCTGCGCTCTACATGGGGTAACAGGTATTGATTGATTGACTGAAGTCAACAAGCTTTTGTGCGTCATATGAGACAAAACACTAGAGAATTAATTATTTAGTAAACAATCTATGAACACAATTTATTGATGAGTAATGGTTGTAACATTTATAGAATATACAATGTCACTGTAAAACGTGATTCATATGAGATGTTCTGTTATAAAAAAGAATCATGCATTTAAACCTAACATTTTTTCAAATGTTAGCCAGTATTATCAATCCATGAAGATAAGTGATCTATCTTACATAATAACATAAATATAAAATGTAGTGCTATGTTTTACCACTGCTTAGGTCGTTATATCATACAGTTCTCATAGTTACTAGAAGTATCAACTGAGTTCATAAATTTAAGTTGGATTGTGACTGGCAAGTTGAATCCAGGACGCGCGTTTCGTCCTATTTGGGACTCGTCGGCTGGATGTACCTGCATCCCAATGTTGATGTTCATACTGGGATTCGAACTCAGTCCGCTTCGTGTCAAACGCCACCGCGTTCACCACTAGGCTACTGTGTCCAGACAGTCACGCTTGTGCAACGGGTACATATCTAATTCAGAATAGGCTTGTATCTTCCCGTTGATTTGAGTTCATAAACTTTAATGTTACACTACTATTAACTGAAATGATTTAAAATGATGAATGAAAGTAGTTTCACTAAACATTAACAGAGAAATTTTCACACCTGAACATCGTCGGCTTCTTGCAGTGTTCTGATTCTCCGTGAAACACATCGTACAAAGTCAAATTCAAATCGAGCTGCACAGTAGTCTAATTCCAGAAGAGCATGAAATAATTCCGGAGAAATTGTTAAAAATCTTGAAGAAGGTAATTTAACTGGTGTTGTATAGATAATGGAAGCAATGTTAACTTGTATGGAGACGCTGATAGTTCTATGATATTCATCATTTATTATAGTGGGTTGTTGTTTCAAGGGCTGTGCACGATCTGGATCATCAATGGAAATAGGCGACAATTGAGGTGAACTAGATCTATTTTTACTTGAAGAATCACTGGAGTCGCTGTCAATAAAATCTGGAACATAAAACCCGATTAATACTGGTTTCGCATTACCATTATTAAACTATAAAATTATAGTGAATCTAATGAATAATAAGTAATGCAAATTCTCAGCTGTCTAGAAGTTTATATCAGTTAGTCACAATTAATGCAGACCCGGACGTAGATGGATGTCAGCTTAGATTACCAAGATATATCAGCACAACACGATTAGTGGTAAAGGAGTCGAGACAATCTAGTAACAACAATGAGAAGAGTTAGGTATTGAAAATATGGTTCGAGATGAGGGACTGAAAAGGCATTAGTAAAGTAATACCAGGACAAAAAGAGCAACGAAAAAATAAAGTGAATGAGTCTATGTAACTGTGACCGGTTCTCTGTTATGTCACTTAACGTTACCAACCACTGATCGCGCAAAACTGAAACAAATAGACTGCATCTACTAACATGTCTAAGATGAACAATCCGAAAATGATGGACTGATGCCATTTCGTGGTTAGCTTAGCTGTCTCCTAACTTGATTTGTGTACTAATGAAGAAGAAAAATAAGAGCATTTCAACAGCCATTTACAGGCTGCTGCACCACTAAACCATGAGCCAATTTTATTATTTGAAGGATTTAAATATAACTTGGGTACCCTGGAAAAAGCTAGCACGATTTGAATGAATGTTTCACTGAGATAGTTGAGTACTCACAGAAAAGAGAAGCGGATAAAATTGATGCAAATAGTGTGTTGGAAAGAATACTGATACTGAACAACGAATTTCATAGTAATGCATCCAGACAGGTGGGTTTCACAAATTGTATTATATTAGTCTACAGAATAGTCTGAAAAAAGACATAAAACACCAAAGGAGTCAAAGGTTGTAAATGCGATCAAATAAAAAGTTGGGGGCAACACTGATATTATGTGTTGAGTAACAATAAATCAGTGCAAAGTTAGAGCTTTCATAGATGGAATACGAATGTTCCATAACGGTTGAACAAGGTGAAACCAAGTAAGAATATTGCAGCTGTGGGCCACAGTTGAAAGTTAGCATAGAAAAATAAAATTGACAACGTGAAAATTAAGGGGAGTAGAGTACCAAAGTAAAGAGGGGGTACTAATAAGTCTTATCCATCTTAGATGAATTTCTGTCGGTCCATAATAGAAAAGGAATAAAACTCATTAATCCTTTCTGAAAGAAAGTGTTTGAATTTGGTATAACCAGGTTGGTTTCAATATGTTAACTGAGACAGATTTGCAGTGGTAATACATAAACCGGCAGTAAGTATCATCGATATACTCCAGAACCTTATATCTAATTGAGGTGGAAAATTTTCTACCACTAGCTAATGAAACAAAATGTGAATTTTTACTTAAACTGCTTCTTATTAGAAGTAAAGGTTGTTAGTTTAAGCTATCATTCCATTGAGCTACTGTTCGCTCAGGGGTTTATTTCAATAATTTAATCTAGTATCCAGTTATCAGCCAATCATATTGTATTATTGTGCATTATCTACTGATGAAAATTAAGATTCTAATACCGTTAATGAGTTTATAACAGAATCCCTGGTCAACTGATGAGAAAATAGATATTAACGATTACAAACTTACAGTAAGCGAAATTTTAGAAAATATAGTAGCACTGAACTTAGAAGTAAGACGAACTTATAATAAATCTGAGAGAATATATATAGCAATAAATTACTTTGCTTTTCCTGAGTATTTCCACTTTGGTAATCTGGAATACACTTCGGAATGCTGGAACTAGGCTGAATCTTGTCTTGCTCTGTTGAATCTTTTAATGCTTCATTAGGTGTAAAGTTTTCACTTTTAGTATGACATGAAGATGAGTCATTTATACATGATTCCACAGTGTTGACAACAAGGGCTTGAATACGACCATGTGTATCTAAAAACTCTGAAGCGCTTGGCTTAGCAGGTCTTAGATCACATTCAACATTGAAGTGACTGAAAAATGTTATAAAACAACATTGTCAACAATTACCCCGCTTTCCCCCAAAATCACAAACAAGTTAAGAGTAAAACAATAGTATTACGTAGTGGTTAATAGAAGAGCTTGTAATATTCCTTATTCTGTCATGAAATTTACAAGTGAGATAAATCCACATTTTAGTAACTACCAATTACTCTCAAAGAATGTTATGTAACTCACTAACCAAGTACAAATTAGTGTATTTAGCTTTGAGTCATATTCTCTAAATGTTAGGATCAGTGATACTATTACTCGACTGTTGAAAAGGAAGTAGGTGGAACGTAGTTAAGACTTATTAATAAGACCCGTATCTTAAATTCTGAGCTACTGCTTCATGTACAGAAGCATATGGAGAGAGAACTGAACCTGCAATAAGATGATGATAAGCCAGTCAACTTGACCAATGAGTTATCTCTCTATTCGATGACATACTGTCCGAGTTAACAAATCCGGAACACTAATATGAGCACAATTTACATAAAAGATTTGAGCAGTTATAATATACGAGTTACAGTATCTTGATTTTCTCAGGATGTTTTCTTAAAACTTAGTTTTCTGCATAGTCACTTAAACGACTGGTCAGTCCTGTCCTTTTTAACCAAATGGTAGGCCTATAATCTATTTGTATATTTATAAATTATCTTAATCATAGAATTTCTAAGGCTAAAGAAAAAACAATGAAACAAAAGTGAATTCCCTTCGTCTTGTAAACCTGCACATAGTTGACGTGCTTGATCGTATCGAGAAAGTGAAATATATGTTACGTAGTCGCGACGGAGTTATGCATATCAAAAGTTTCAAGTTGTTTCCATCGGGTATTTACTTTATAATATTTGAGTAAGTCATTTAAGTAGTAATGTGTCAGTAGGATAACGATAATCATTTTGTCAAAGGTGTTTGGGAAATTATTTAATTTGTATTACCGATAAGTCCTCTAATAAAGCGAAGTTTGCCTAAACTAATCATGCAAGAAGAGAAATGGAAAATGATTTACCTTGAATCAAAATTGATAACTTTATTTGCAGCTGATACTAGACAGTTTTCAATATTTCGTAAATCCACGTCTTCAATATACTTGGTTCGGAAAAGACGTTTGTGACGAGCATTTGTAGGTAGGGCAGCGTTAAGTAAACGGAATGTAATTGATCCTAATTCACGTCTAGCAGAATCAACAGCTTGCATAACAACCTGAACAGAAACAAAGATTTTCAAGTAGGCCGTTTATTTTCGTTTTCTTTTAAATAAAAAGCTCATAGACTTCAAGTCAAAAAGTGTTATAGACTTGTCTTCACAATTTTCAAACGAAAAGGACAAAAATGTTTTGGGGAATATTATTGGAATTGTCTATACGATAAATCTGTTATGTTGGTTAAAGTTCTAAACTACCGATGATTATCATCCCTATTGGCAAGTCGATCCCAAGCGCAGCACTATTATTATGAATTGGACTAACAGTCACTGACTTTATGCATTAATGTAATTTTAACCAGGGCACTTCTAGACTTTTTGCAATCTAACTAATCACTCAACATCACATATCAATGCGGAAGGTAACTTGGGATCCTTGACATATGATTCAGACACGTTAAAAAAGGCATTGACCAACCTAGGATTCTTCTCTAAGTTTTTACGAATAAAACATCACTACTTGTTCGATACTAAGCAAACTATTCTGCATACAAATGATCGAATATATGTGATCTATAGTTGACTATTAACGCTGATCAACCGAAGAAACATGAAATATATACAATTAGCAGTGTGATGACTTTCTGATGATATTCTAAATGGAAAAATAACGAACACGGTGCTTTAATTTATGTCAATACTTTAAGAGTTACTAGTTTATTGAGAACAAAGAACCCATCAATATAGTCAAAACGAACTACACATTCAGATACTTCACTAATCAATGAAGTAAGAACTAGTTCAGGTGAAGTTGGGAGAATCATTCAAAATGATCCGTGAAAAATAGAACAAAGCAATGTACATTGATGGAATTTACTGACCATAAACTAAGACGATAGTTGTCATAACTAATTACGCAAACATATAAGTTCGAGTACCTATTAGCAATATGTTTCGCTTTTTCCAGCGCTGTATTATTACAAGAATTTTAAATAAAGAAACAAATGATATCTTTAGTTCGAAGACCTTGGTAATAGTGAGCTCAGTTAGTGTACTCTCAAGCTAATATAGAACTTGTCTGGTTTTCACATTTGTGGTTATTGAACTAGGAATATGATCTTTAGCGTCATAAACTTATGAATTCCGTTATTTTATGTTCTTCTGGAGTTTTAAATACTCCGTTAGAGGAACCTCGTACAGGTTGAGATTAGATACAGCACGATTAGAATACACTTCAGTAGAGAAAATATGGATAAATATTGAAGAGTTGTTCAAGCAATAAATATAATGTAACTTACAGATCATCGATATTTCTAAAGCGACGCATGTATGCAGTGAAATGCGTTCTTAATATAACATACTTATCGCTTGACTTATATCAAGCAATATAATATACTGACAGTATTAAAATCAGGCTACTTTTTGTAAGCATAAAGTGTGATACACAAGATTTCAGACTAGAATATTATTTTTTATACTACAATGGTCACACTTATCATTAACATATAATTAAAAAAAGCCTTTTGTGTTTCTAGAAAGCTGACGTACACCGTAGTGAGGATCTTCATTTTTTAGTCCTACTAACTGTAGTTCACACATTTGTGCTTTAATAGTAGCCAAGTAGAAATCAATGAGGACATCACTTTTCATTTTGAAATCAACGTATAGCTCAAAATCGCCGGGTCAACGGTGCTCAATATCCATATAAGCTAACAAAATTTTACAAAACAGACAATTAGTTGGCACTCGTCTGTAACAATCACGGTTGAAGCTCCTGATTATTTGCACCTAATGATGAAACTTATTCAACTATTTTTCCAGCAGTTATTGTAAAGGTTTTTAGTAGTTTATCCAATCAACTATTTTTATAATTATCTTATTTAGATCAATTGATTTCTTTTCTACAGCATTTTAATGTTGAGGTGAAATTCATAGTATTTACAGTGTCTAGTGTTGACATTCTAGTTGCTTTTGGTTCATTGCTGTAAGCTGATATCTTTAGAGAGTACATGCGTGTGCCTCATAGCACAGAGCTTGTAAGAACCAACAGCTATTGCAATAAAAAAACAGTCGGTTAGCCACTTAGAAATCAAAATTCGCAGACGGATAGTGTGAAGGCATAGAGGATGGAAAAATAATCTGTTCCATATGGTTAACAGCAAGTAAACTACAATACAATGAAATATAAAGGATAAGAATAATAGAATGAGTATGTGAATAATATTAACAAGGTAGGGTCCACTGACTACTAGTGAATTGTGTTGTATGCGGTAGCATTGTAACGATACTACCGTAAATTTCTATTTTTATATTAATTTGACTATTGGACGGAGTTTCGTATGATACAACACAAGTCTTCTAACACCATGATACTCTACCTGCGATCCATGGGCAATGAAAAGTCGAGAACTAATTAAAACGAGTTAGTATATTTCGTAGAGCCGTAACCAGACAATTCAGTCAAACTTAGCTAGAGTTTGTAATCTATATCAGTTTCTGTGTTTTATCATGTCACAACATGCAAACCTTTAAAGAATAGATGAACAATCAGTAAAACTCGTTAGTATGTTTACCGGTGTTAGTGGCTACTGCAAATAGTAATATTGGCTATAGTTTACTAAGAAGAGAATAAACCAGTTATTTTGCATGTAATCATTCTCAATTATGCTATTTTTTATTGAATTGTAAAGTAAGCAGTAATCGGTACTGCTCTTCATTTCCTCCGCTCGGACCTTGGTAATTGTGATTGGTTGTAGTGTCATTTAGTGTGCTAACTACTCTAATTTATGCAAGGTCGCTTTTGTAAATATTTATATACAGAGTTGGGATATAATAGAATCGAATCTATCTAGTGCTGCA
Organism: Schistosoma japonicum; assembly: GCA_025215515.1. Taxonomy (NCBI): domain Eukaryota; kingdom Metazoa; phylum Platyhelminthes; class Trematoda; order Strigeidida; family Schistosomatidae; genus Schistosoma; species Schistosoma japonicum. The sequence goes on from CM046066.1 coordinate 12,179,161, forward strand.
TTTGTGTCTTCTTGATTTCGGCTTGAGGTGAGTAATCAGTTATCGAGTTGTTGGTCACGGTTGCGATTATCAGTTGTAGCAGACAAATTTGCAGATTAGAGTTGCGGCTAGTTCGCATATAGCAGTAGGCCTTATATCACGACATAACATAGTATACGATATTTAAAATACAAATTGAAAGCTGTTTACCTCTACTCAAAGCAGTGGACAGAACTTTTGTTTGCTTACGTAGCTGTTTATACTCTACTTGAATGTACTTTGTGTATCGACCCAGGTCACGACAGTTGTAAAAAGCATTCAAGATTGGGAAGGCCTCCAGTAAGAGGGTGTAAGACTTTGCCAGTGTTTTTTTTCTTGTGTAGATTACCTAATGGTAAATTCCATCTAGCTTCTGGTGGCATTGTCCTAATCTGGTAGGGCTGAGAGGTAGGATGCAAGAATTTATAAACCATTACCGAATCTGTCATATCTTAAAAATTGACTTTACGTTCAGTCATTTCAGCAACCACTGCTTTAACCTATTGTGACTAAATGGCTAATAAGAGAAAAATTGTCCCCTTATCCGGATTCTGGAATTGTGATTCCATGACACTCTGTCAAGTTCCGACTATTCAAAAATCATAGCTATAGCAAATGTTACATGCATGGACATGAGGAAACTTATTTGAAGCAGAGAAACACTCAGTAAATCACATTCCAGAGGAAGATTTCATTCATCCAGTAAGCCGGCTGATTCATTTTCATCGATCTCTGTAAATCACACAAGAGACTAGTCAGAAAGTACGTTTCTGATCAAATAAATGGTGATGCAGATAGACCACTACTTGACTGTCTTTGATACTACAACTATTTCTAGAAAAATATGAGTTATGATTGGATAGGCTGTAATGTTTCCTACAGAAAATTTTGTTGTAGGTGCAACAGGTGGTCACTCGTAGATCATTAACAAATTGTGCGTCCAGTGATATTCGGCAATGTAACCATGGACGGAGTATGCTATGTAGTTAAAAATAACCAAAACCTGTTATGTTTAGACTAGTTTGCTGACATGGAACTGGGTGTTCCATTAAGTATCGTATGCAACCGTATCATAACTATCAAATCAAAGCGAGATTTTACCATGAAGATTCTGAATAGATATGATATTATATTTGCAAAAGTTTAGAATATTGTAACTCGATGAAAGTTCATCTTTTCTTGGAGTCAAGCGTATCTTGTGTTTCGGTCCAAAGTCCAGTCTTTTTACTGGAAATCGACGTAGAGGATCATAGCCTAAAAAAATAGTCAAGAAAGTTACTTACTCTTCCTGTCTACTTCGTGACACTTGCCATTTCGTCGCTTCTTTTATATTCCCATAACTCCTGTATCCACACAACACAGGGTTGATTATATATCTAATACATGTCATCAACAACACATTTTTAACAATTGTAGTATTTTTAAAAAATGATTCTCTCACTTCTGTCCTTGTGGCAATTAAGGCGGTTAATAACCCTACCAAAAAATTCTCATATGCATCTAATACTACAGTCTTTCGACACGGACTTGTGGCATCTTGTTAGGTCGGACCACAAATAAGCGTAACAAACTTTCAGAACTGTGTTTTGAGAACACTATTTCATTTATTCTAACTGTCTGTAAGGTAAACACCTTTGTTTCTATTATTGTTACGTTCCTCTTGCCCTATCCTCCCGTTTAGCATAATTGCTGTTATTAAATTGTCTCTTATTATGGACTACAGTTAATTAGTTGTGTACAAGTTGTTCCTATTCACTACCACTATTTCCCTCGTTCTGTGTTCATGCTAATTTTCTAATTGGTTTGTTGTGTGGTCTGATTTTATGTATATATAAAAGAATGCTTGAAATATAATAGGATTCGATTCGATTCTGTCTGGCTGACCTATTGGCTCGCATTCTTCTTATTTCGGCTTTGGACTAAGTGGGCACAGGGCAGACGCGCAATAACCAACTAGGCACAAGCAAATCTGGCACTTCGGCCAACCCAATCACCCCCCCATCTTTCTCGTGTCATAACACATCTTCACATGGTAATTCATTTAGATTAAGTTCTGACACTGTCACTATCACCTGACCAACTATTGTATGGACTGCGTCATGTTCTCGCTCTACTTCTTTTATGATGGGTTATTTGAAGCGACATCACTAAGCAATAGGGAAACTGATGCTTCTGTTGTACATGGTCATTGAATTTGGGCAATAATTACATGCCTGACTGCAGTGATTGCTTCATTTATTACATTTGGGGTAATGTTGTTGATATGGAATCATTGTGTGCGTGATAAGATAGCAATTAGCTGCCGATTTGCTATTATAAGGAGCTCCAGTTATTAATTTATGCGTTTGCTTAGTGTTGGCATATTGATTGACTTCAAATTATGACCTGATGGGTGTCCAATTAAATTTTATGACAATACAGAAGACTCTCTACAATGATTGGCAGATAACAAAACCTGACTTCTCAACAACCGATAGACGACTCTGAATCTGTACAGACTGCTCTTTAAACGATTTTTACTTTTTAACCCGTCATCATTGTTATGTTGCCGAAACGTCGTGAATCGAAGCGTGTAACTAATTCCTGGAATAAATGAGGCCAACCACTTGGTCAGCAGATTAAACTTTTCATATCTCGAATCTTTCAACAATTATCATATTTTAAAAGAACCCGGCCAATCATAATATATGAAAAACAGTGACGTAGGTAAAGTTAGTCAGTACCTACACACGTCTGCTCTGTGGACATAAGTCTTTGAAGCCTGAACGAAGAATACAGCTGAGCCAACCACCAAACAGTTGAATCACATTTTACTTATCCATTTATATGCATACAGTGTCTGAACACAGCGTACCGATAAGAAAAATAAAAATTATACAAAGTAAAAACAATGAGAACTAGGAACAAAGCGTACAAATGATGTCGGATCAGCCGACCTGACAAGCTACGGCTGAGCAAGTACTGTAGTTCAGGATGCTATTTGGATTAACCTAACAACAAAGTGTCTTTATTTAATAGAGTTTCGACTTTGACTAGTATTCTCACAACCCACATGGAATAATAATCGTCGGTAAGTGATAAATCCCTTCAATTTCTTGACGTAAGAATACACAATTTGCCTAGAATAATACAACAACCTTATAAAATAACCAGAAATCTACTTCTAACTAATATTGACTTCAATAGTAACACAAACCCTCGCTAAGTTGTTCCGGAATCGATAGATGATGACAAATAGAATTCGATCGAACCACATGACGTTGATTAGTATTAATGTTCGACTCCTTTGGTAGATGCACAGTAAAATGATTGCAGTTTCTGAATGACAAATGATGTTATACACCTCATGAGTTTAGTGAGTGGTTAGGGCGATGCGAACACAACAATAATAGATATAAAATAATCGATCTAGACATACTTAAAATAATTGGATTAGTCTCCTGAAAAGCAGTCTAGAAAGTTAGTTACTCCTCTAGGATAGTTTTGTATAATAAAGTTTCTCCCTAGATCATCTGTAGATAAGTAAGAGTAGATTGAAGGAGATTAGCCAATACGAGTACTTCTGGTTGAATCCTGTGATTTACTAAGTAGACAATTTCTGCACTTTGACTAACATATTCATGTCACATGTCAGTGGCCGATGTAAGTCTTGTTGCTAGTAAGAAAGTGCACGGAAGTAATCATATTTAACTGCCTCCTGACAAAAGAAAGTAATATAAGACTTGATACATCCCATGGACAGTTGTCACTTGTGTCAAATGCGTTGGTTAGTGTGACACTTTAATTTCCTATATTGTGCTGTAGAATGGAAGGTGACTATAGAACTAATTAATAACAACAATTAATTAACCAATCGAAAAACTTACTAATCAGTAGTTCACATACTTAAATGCTTAAGATAGACAGCAGGTTGGTTCACCGATGTATGTTAGTTTTAGCTCCTCATTACGATCATTCTTGACCTTTATCTTTGATGGATTTTTCTTGCCATTCTGATAACATTTGTGTTCCTTGTTTATCTTAATTATACTATATATGTTATTGCATAATCAATAGGTATTAGAACCAAAGGCACTACTTTTAATGTAAATGTTTAGCTCAAGTCATTTAGTATCAAGTTATTTACTTTGATGGCAACTTTTAAGTAAATACAATAAAATTGATTTGTTTATATTTACAGCGATAATGTTCTACTACTTCTCAACCTAAGTCTTACTGTATTTGTACACTTTAACGACATGCATTTTTCAACTTTTACAATATCGTCTATTAACTGTTAAAGGATTGATCTTGAATACAAAACTGGTATCAGTTACTAAAAGTTTAGAAATTTCTTAAAGATTATTTTTTTATGCAATCTGTTACTCCTCTGAAACAATTTCAGCCACTATTTGACATTATTTTAAAAACCATTCAAACTTGGAAGGGTTGTCTAATTGTCGCTGAGTTTCAAAAAATAAACACAAGAAGTCAAATAAGATACAGAGTACAGAATACTTGTATATTAAAGAGAGTGTTTTATACTGAATGATTCTGGTCGTTTTTTAAAGTAGTTTTAAAACATGATTTTCTTCAGAGTATCAGGCTTTACTTTATTCTGTCTGTCATTTATATGTAGTCATACAAATAATAATCGGCTTTCATCTTTAAATTATAGCTCTGTTGTTATGACGTGAGAAATTTGGTTGGTTAATTGAACACCAATGAGGTGTGCCTTGTTGATAAATGCGCGTCTGTGCCATGCCAGGTTAGTCCCAGATCGGAGACGGAAGAATACAAGACAGTAGACCAACCAGACGATCCTGTTATATTTCACAAATTTCTTTATATATACACAAAATCAGACCGCACAGTAAACCAATTTAAAATCTAACATTAATACAAAACAAGGGAGATAGTTGTAGTGAATAGGGATAACATATTCACAACCAATTAATCGTAGTTCATAGTAAAAACCAGTATACTAAGGGTAAATGTACTGGACAGGAAGATAGGGTAATAGGAACGTAACAATCATGGAAATGAAATGCTTACACTGCCCACAGTTAGAATAATCAGAATAATGTTCCAAAACACAGTTCTGAGAGTTCATTACTCTTCCTTAATCGCCCAACATAGCAGTTGTGCTGTAGGGGGTGGCAACTCCAGGTTGACTGACAGGCAGTCAGTATTTAGTAGAGTGCCTCGAAGCAGTGTTTTACTTCCACTTTTATTGTCTGTGTTTGTGAAAAGACATTTTTAATGTACCGTCGTAATTAGTTTTCTCCTATGCTCACGACAAAAATCACATTGAACGATTCACAGTATAACTGTCTATTAAAAGCTTCAAAAGTAATTGAAGACATCAAGGAAATATCTAGTAATTAAGGAGTAAGAATAATTGCCTCTGATGATTTTGTATCATTCAATTAACGTTGCGTTAGATTCACTGGAATAATGCGCTAGTGTTTGATAAGGTGAGAAGACTAGAGTTCTCGTATAAATAATTGTTAATAAGACTTGTCACATACATTCGACTGTGATTAAATAATAAAAAAACAATCAAAGTAGTCTGCTTTTGTGTACTTAAGTGTAAAAATAACTAGTATATGATGGCTGATTAGATAAACAATGATTCGACTAACGACTAGAACTGCAATAATTTACTAACGGAATATAAAAGACAATTTGCCAAAAAATCTTTAGTTATTCATGAGTAGTATGATTATCATAATAAAATCCAACAGGGATGATTCTATTTAACCGCATAAAATTCAAAATATTAACGTTGTTTTATGTTACTTAATAGTAGGCAGAGTTATAAATAGGTGGTTTCACTTACATTTGATAATACAATAAACACGATGAGGACATTTTACCATACTTTACAAGTTGCTCATCATATATAATTTACCATTCATAGTTTCTTAATAAAAATGGTCAATAATTAAAGACGGTTATGACATATACATTTTTTAGTGTTAGCGTCAGAGGGGGGTGGCGGAGGGGAGTGGAGTTATTAACTAAGCGTAAATGTTTAGGCTGCGTAGTGTGAATGATATATTAAATACTATACATTACATTATCCTGTTGGCTAACACTGACAGAGCACATTCAACAGTCAGTGTGTACTAAAGATCAAAAGGAAGCTTAAATGATGAGTTTATAACTACAATAACTAACGAACGTGTATTCAAAAGTTAAAAGGTTAGACGTACCAGGAAGGTATCAAGTGTATGTGTGAATGCAACAATTAAATGCTTATGTTTAGAAAATAGTTAATTTGATATTTGTTACTATTTTATACACACAGAACAGCAAACCCTTTCATCACATTTATTGTCTTTTCAAATGCAAATGAAGTTTCTGATTTATAATTCTATCTGCTATTAAATAGCAACGAAAAATTTATTGAATTTTATACCGTTGGATACAACCAGCCTACCAACAGGTATTATGTAGCTTATTGCTTACTAGGGTACAAACACATACACGATAAGTAATGTCTAGTTTCTCTTTGTTCATAAACACAGTGACCTAGGAGTTATAGTCAGTAACGATTTAAAAATCACCTCGAATTGTTGCGTTATAGCCACTATCAGTTTCACAATCCTAATGATCAATGCATAAATCTTACAGCCGTGATGATACTAATGTTGTGAGAAACGATTATTCTATTAAATGAAAGTTTCTAAAGCTAGCTTACAAACGTTTTACATATATATGGATAAAATGCCTATTTACTATTCTGTTACCATGATTTTTGCACTACCATAGTTACCAGCTTTCATTTAGACATTTACCATGGATAAACTAGAATAAATTATTTTTAGACTCACTGCCCAGTTTCTATTCTACATGTTGTTGTGTGCTGATGTGATTATTCAAATTATTTTGTTGGTTTGGTTTTCTTTATATGTATACATGTTTGATATATACTCGTTAACATCTTGGTTCAGTGAATCTTGTGTAATCTGACTGCATTAGATCTGAGCTTACTAGTATCTAAGAGGTCATTCAGGTGAGAATAGCAGTCACGTGGTCAACGTGTTTGTGTGTTTGACTTACTAAGGTTATTATATTTCCGTACGTCGCGATCGGTCAAGCTTAGGACATAGAGGCTCGGATACTTCCTACTTTGAATACAAAATTTTTTAAATGAAAACTTGAATGCTGCATGCAAGCGACCAGCCCCAGTTTAAAATAGACAGTGATTTCTTGGGAATGAGTTCAACGAAGTGAATCTAAGCTTACTCCTAGAGTTTCGGTCCTGACGTACGAAGACTGACTGACTAATCATATTAACATTTTTATACACAAGAACTAATAGTGATCTAATCACAGCCTTTAAGATATTTATCGATAAATTAGGAATTGACGTTCCTTGCTTCTTCTTTACTTCAACAAAGGGAAATTTACGAGAACATCGCGCAAAGTTTTCTAACAGCTAGCTGCCAACACTACTGTGGAACAACTAGCTAATAGGAATCTATACTTTAATATGTAGTCGCAGCTCCATCTATCAACACATTCCAAAAAAATTTAACCATATAGGAGATTTGGTTCTAAAGAATTAATATAGGACCATTCAGTCTTCTGTTCTTATCGAACTGAAAGCGTAAAGGCTTTGATTGCCCTTGTAAATGTAATGATTTTTATTAATTATGTATTTTTCTGTAGTATACATGTTCAAGGTATGCTTGAATCACTTTCTTCTTGGAATTTCGTTCTTACCTACACATCTTCTCGAACTTGGATTAGCTGTTGAATCTAATTGGTTCTGAATATAGCTTTATAAAATTGGACGTTCTGATTTCGCAGTTTACGTATATCTGATTATTAATATACATACATGAAATCAAAGTGATATATGTGGGATTACGTGTACTAAATATATTCAATTATTAGAACCTGAGTTAACACTGATTCGACATCTTCAGCCACCGTAATCAAGCAATATACATCAGCTCAGTTGACATATCCACTCATTTCAAAATATACAGGTACTTCTCTAAAAAAATCCTGAAAGTTAATTTGATAAATGATTAGTTAAACAAGTTTTCTAGACAGTTCCAATAAGATACTGTAGCAAATAAAAACAGTCCTTAGAGATTTTCTTGGAAAAATTGTGAATTCATATAAGATGCGTTGAAAAGATTCCACTCAATGAATTCTAATAGAAATTTATTATCCATGAACTGAAATTAAACAGGTATGTCTAGAATTAAATCTAGAAGTAAAACTTCGATTTTACGATCAATTTCATTTTGTATGTTAGTGAGACATAGACTGGATTAAAGCATGTTCCGTGCATGATTGTGATGGCGTACGCTGATTGGATGTTTCTGAAGCAATCAGCTCTAGCGGATTATTGGAGAAGACTCTAGAAGCTTCTTATGTAAATACTTTAAGTATACTAACGTTTCATTAACTGTGAATTCCTACTTTTATACAAATTCGTTCCTGTTCAAAAGTGTTCTGATTTGGGGTCTTGTTGAGTAGTCCAGTGTCAAAGAATACTAAGCAATGGCAGAAGCTGGGTCGTTGTTAGCGAGAAAATGCAACAGTATATAAATTCATTGAAATGAGATATTGACTTTACAGTTTACGTCCAGGTTAAACTGGGCATGATCACCAATTCATTTTCTATCAGTTCGTCATAAATTATCATATGTATTACTATTTTAGTAGTATTTAAGGTATCTTATGTCATATTTTCGACAATATTTTGAAATAAATTTTATCATAATCTTTATAATTTATTAAATGTAATAAGTATGTTAGTATATATATGATCTACATCAATTAAACTTAATCACTGCGACTTGTTATGTTGATCATGATGTAGACTGTCCACTATCTGAATATATGTAGGCATGTTAAAGTTCTTTGTATGTTTACTAGTTGTCTGGATAGTATTAGATTGACCTAAGAGGTCATTGTCTGTTATCATTGATGTATTTTGATTGACTAACTTACAAACCTCCATGTTGACAATATTGCTATCTCTTATTTCTTGACCTACTTCCAGTTCATTATCTTCCGTTGAACTATTTTCATCAGACATATAGTTTGTAATTGGCATACATTCTTTTAAACTTTGTCTACTATTCACTAGCTGAGATATTTTAGTCGCCTTAGTTGTAAGACTATGTGATTTCTCCGTAATAGAAGGTGTATAAATATACCTTTCTCTTGTAACATCAACACTGATTGGTTCTTTCAGTTCACTGATTGATTCATTGTTGATAGATATGATTTCATATTCATCATTATCATGATTAACATTTTGTAACGAGGTATCGATCAAATTCATATGATTTATTTGATCATTTTGATTAGTTTCAATATCATCACTTATTTGTTGTACTTCGTTCAATTCCAAGTGATCATTATATGAATTTGGCGGTAGTTTTATTTGATTGTATATTTGACTAGATTGAGAATCATTCTCTGCTAGATACTCTTCATTAGTATAATTGACTTTTGAACATACAATTGTATTCTGCTTCACATAATCTATGATTTCATTACATGATGTAGATAACATAGGAATTTTTTGTGATAGTTTTATTAATTTATCATAATTATTCTTTTCATAATTTATAAAAGTTGATTTCATATTACAAGATCTTATATTTGAACATTTCTCTACATTATTTTCATATGATTGATATTCTTTAGAATGTTTACAACACATATCACATTGTACAGAGACATCATGTTTTAATGAATTTACATAACATTGAACATTATCAACTAAACAATTGAATTTTGAATATGAATAATTATTGTGTAGATCAGACATTTGAATAACTATCACTGAATTCATTTGATGTTGATCATTTGAATTGTTTAAACTACTTCATTATTGAATTTTGTATGTTAGTAATAAGATGTTCATGAGGTTTATGCTCATTATTGAATATTGTATTATTTTGAATGTTATTTCTTGATGAGTTCAATTGAAATAGACTGGAACATTCTGGTGATTTAATATATTCACCTATTGAGTTATAGTGTAAATCATTATTTACAATTTCATTAAGATTTTCACTTTTATTATCTTTTATACTTTCATATGATTGTTTGCCAACATATTGAAATTGATTATCAATAACTATTTCTTCATGTTCATCTGTATCCTTATTGTTGTTATCATCCAAATTATGAAGTGGTTCATTGTCATTCGTATTATTCTGTACTCCAAGTTTGTTTTGTTTAAATTTAAAGTTTTGTGTTTTATTGTTATTTTCATCTACAATTGAAAAATGAACAAATTATAAAGTGAAATTTTCAGCAAAATATCAAATTGGTGTTTGAAATTTGAAACTAAATTCAGAGAATAATTTTTTTGTTTTATGAATATCAATAAATTGTAATGGAAGAATAACATTTGATTCATTGCATTAGTTACTCGTTAATTGGGAACATTTCTACATCTGAATGTTAACTGTTAAGCTCTCCATACTCCTCCTACTGAAATCACTATGTATCAAAATGTGATACCAGAACCAGAATCGAGGAGAGAAATCCACTGTAAGTAAGTAACCATTTTTTATATGAAGGTTTTTTAAAATAGTCGCTAATAACTGAATTTAAATTACTGTAACTTAAAGTGGATTGCGTAGGACATTCCTTAACGTTTTTAATGTTTAATGCATACGTTGTATCAAGCATAATACCGTTGATTTAGTGGTTGAGTGCTGTATACAAGAGCATGATTTTCACTAAAAGTATTAGTTCTCAAAGGAAATTATCTACAACTGTTTCTTATGGGATATGTTCAGTAAATTTCACAGTCGAACAAGCTTGATACAAATGTCAAATATAGTAAAGTTAGGGCTTGAAATAAAATCTTTGATAAGAATTGCAATGAATGAAAGAAAAACTGCTAAAGATTATTACAGTACACCCAGTAAGCATTGATAACTTCAGATAGCGAAATATTTTACTCAAAACATGTCAAAATTGAATGAATACATTACAGAAACTATCAAATGATAATCTGAACATTTATTGAAACATAACCTTAACGTGTAACTTATTCTGCTATTGTCACACTCAAAACAAATCATCCAACCATTATCAGCTGTAGTTCTATGTTAGTTAGAAATAAGTATGAAGAAGTATATTTATGACAGTCGTAGATCAACCATATTCTAGTGACTTCCTGCAGATTAAATGAAACAGTCAGTTTGTACTTTTCAAAACAAATTATTCTTATTGAATTTTAGGCTCCACATCATAGAGTGATCCTAGTTAGTTCACCACAGATTGGTATTGGTCAGGTGACAATGAAAATTGGGGAGCACTGAATAGCTATTTCGTTTTAGTATAGGACTCCACAACTGTGAACATCCTCGATTCCTCTAGAGTACCAAAACTTAGGCGTTCAGGTCTCATGGTTAGCATTCAACTATTTGCAGTACTTCACTGGTATTAAACGGTGGAATTTCCGCATAAATTATTTTATAATATAGAGTCTGAATCCTGCGATTGGACGCCGCCCCAGTGGTCCAGATGGTTGAGCTGTCTCTGTAAGACCTGAAGGTCCTGGTTTCTATTTTTTTTAGAAATCATGAGTGTGATTTGTTGAGATGTCCCATACTAGAACTAAATAGCTGTTTAGTGTAACGTGGTTTTCAGTGATACTCAACCAACATCAGTGTATGACCCCCCACAAACAAATAAACTTAATGTTTGTTTGCTGTAACTACTCTCAGAGGGTCTCTTTCAGTTGTATGCGGCGACTTTAACTCGTCAGAATGCCCTTTCTTTTTATCCTTCGATCACTAAAACCATGTACACTTTCCAGCTCGATGCAATACTTCGCTTGATTTAGTTTTTGTAAAGGAGGTTGGAATATTCGAAACTCGTAAACTGGCCCCTCTTCCGAATTCCGACCACTGCATCATTCATGTTTTTCCAAACATTTATGGGAAATCGGTAGGAAATATAACTTCTTATCTGACCAGGAAAATAAAATATAGAAATTACTCAAATGAAAACATTTACGAGTTGAATAACATGCTGGAATTAAATAACTTAGAACCCCGTTACAAATGAATCGTTAGAATCCACTGTAGATGTCACCGGTTCTTATCTCTAGTTTTTTCTTGTTGTTTGATGTCCAAGTGAAACAGTTTCTGTTAGATTTGACTGACTAATCTTTTCACATCTTAAACGACTGATAGAAAAGGAAAGTTACTACAAGAACAAATATTATGCTACAGTTATAAAGTTAAATGGCCCCATATTTCATGAAAGCAAACGTTTGAAATCTATGTATGCTGCACAGTTTCTATCCTGTAAAAATTCTTTTAATGTTTGTAAACTATTCAAAGAGCTAACATACACTAAACAGATTACAGAAGATATACATTTCAATGCCTGTTCGTTAAATGAGTCTTTCCTACGGTATGGATCTGATCAGATGTTCTTTGATCACTGTAAATCGAATGAATATTGTTGTCCCATAATCACGGAAATAAAAGTTTTAGAATACCTGAAGGCACTCAAACCATCACGATGTCCAGGACCTGATGAGGTTCCGAACTTTCTTTTCAAGAAATGTGCTAATATTTTTTATCAGCCACTGACTAGTATCTTTAACGAGTCTTTCTCTTCAAGCGTGATACCAAAAACTAGGAAGAAGATGAAAATAACACCTATGCTTAAAAATGCGTCTACTGGTAGCAATGTTAAGTTTAGACCCATAGTTCTAATTTCTCCCTTTCTCAACGTTATGGAAAAGCTTCTACTACGTAAGCTGTAGCCAGCGATGAAAGGGGATATCGACCCATATCATTTAGCTTGCAGATACAATAGAAGTACACTAGATGCGGCAGTTGTCTTACATTATAATATAGTGTTTAGCCTAGGAAAGGTTGAAAAGTATATCTGAAGGTACATCCAGCCGATGAGTCCCAAATAGGACGAAACGCGCGTCCTGGATTCCACTTGCCAGTCACAATACAAATTAAATATATCTGAAGTATGTTTTTTGATTAAACTTTCGCCTTTGATTCCGTTCCTACACCTATATTACTGAATAAACTTGGTAAGATGAACATACAAAGCTTGATAATCAACTGCCTGTATTTCTGTTTCTCCGGAAGAAAACGATATACTACGTACAAAGAAAAGTGCTTCAAATATCTATTAAAAGAAGTTGGTGTATCTCAAAGTGCTGTTCTTTTCCCTTTTCTTTTCTCGTTTTTATTGAATGACTTGCCTTCTTCTATGAAAATTACCTCTGTTAAGTAAGCAGATAATCTTACTATTTGTATGCATGTTTCTTCTTCCTTAAATTATTGTGAAATGAATTGTTTCTTAACACTTCTTGAATAATGGTCTAGTTTGAATGGTTTTCAATTTAATCCCTCCAAATGTCAAACAGTCAATTTCAATCTAAGACGTTAATAAGACCTGAATGCTCAAGTGAATCCGAAGGATGCTTATAAAATTGGAGATTCTATAATTAAGACTACGTCGAATGTTACTTATCTTGACGTAACTTCCACTTCTGATCCATCTTGGTCTTCACATGTTTTACCAATATCAAAGAGGGTTTTTCGGTTAATATATCATGTGAAGTAATTACGTAGTTTTGGTATTACCAAGCACTTATCATTACAATTTGTCACTTCCTGTATATTACCGATTATTTTATAATGTTTCCCATTATTTTTTATCGGACGTTTGAGAAAAAAAACTATGTTGTGTTGCGTAGAGTACTGAAAGTAAAGTGTGTGATGAGAACTACGACGTCATTGTGAACACGATTGTAGACAGATATCTAAAATCTTGTAGACAGCTATTTAGTGCTATTCCATCTGGTATAAATCACCCTCTTCATTCACATCTTTCACCCTGTATATCTTCTGCCAATACTCGACGTCGCTACACTAGAATTCAAGCACGTAAAGAGAAGGATAAATGATCCACTATTTCATATCTAGCTCATGTTTTATGTGATGGAAAAGTTGTACAAGCCCATCTAATTAGATATCTGTGCTCAAAAAAATACATATTATTATGTAATGCGACGGCTCCTGTTTCTTATGCAACCGTAATCTAAATCTTTCATATAAACACATGGTAAAAGAGTAACTTGTTGAGACAATGTATGCTAAAAATTCATATTGTTCTAAACATACTATCGAATAAAGCTATTCATGTTATGACTATTCCATTTTATACAAACCAAAAGATACAAAATCGAAAGAATACAAATGGAATAACATCTACAAAATAAACTGTACTAACTTAGAAAGATATTATCTTGGACAAAGTGGACGCCCTCTTTACATACACATACATATATATCGCTTATCAAAGAAAATATACATTACTAATATCAATTTCTAGAAACATAGCTTTCAAATTAATTAATGTTCGGTTGTCACATCGAAATGGACCCACTCTATTAATGTTTACTAAAAAAAGGTCACTTAAATACTTAGTCAACGGTCAGACAAACAAAACAATCAGGAGGATTTCAATAAGAACCCACTTCTAAGTGAAGTTCACGTAGATGATATCGTTGTACACAATTAAATTATTCCTCTCTGAGAACTCAATTTAAAGAAATTAATCTGTTTAAACTTACATTCATTATTGTTTAATTGATCTAAATAATTTTCATCATAATAAAAACTTTCAATCTTATAACTACTCGTTATGAAATCAGCTGGATCTATCCATTGTTCATTGTTACAATCATCATTGTCATCAACATAGTTTTCTGATTTGCATATAAAATGTTGAGACAATATTTGACAAGACTGATTCATTTTCAATTTATCCTTTTTAAATAGTTTCTTTTTTATTTGTTCATAGATAACAGTTCGAATTGAAAGTGTACTAGATTCATTACCCATTTTTATTATTGTTTAAATAAGTTCTTTGAATTTGTATTACATAATTAAGTTGAATAAGTAACATAGGCTGTAATCATTTACATTATGTATACATGATTAGTTCATTTAACCAATCGTATGAATCATATTACATCTTTGATAAACATTGTTCAACTTCATCTTCCAGTTTATGAATTCTGGGATGTACATATATGATGAAATAAAAGTCAGTTATATGTTGTTATTTTACAAATTATGCAAATTTATGCATATTTGAATAGGCTTATTTATTAGTCGAAGTTCATGTAAAGGTGTAATCGTTAAGTGGTATAAATATGAAGATGGGATAATGAATGTGGAAGAATATTTGTAATCTACGGTACCAACAAAAATATAAAGAATTGACATAGTTAATTTTGTGGGGTTTGGTATTTTAATTAATTGAATATGTCACAGATTGATGTTGGTAGGGTATCAGCAAAAGTCTAAGAGTACTGGAAAGACATTTCATTCTAGTACTGGAACTCTTCAAAGTACGCACTCCAGATTCCGAACCAAGAGCTTCAGGTTGGTTAACACCTAACCCTAACATATTCAATCATTTAAAATACCAATCTCCACAAAAATAACCAGCTCACAGGACCTACAATAATCAGTTCACTAGTGACTAGCTTCAGGATGTTCCTGAAAATCCAATGAGAAATTGTAACTAGCTGAGTGAAACAGTTATCATCAATAACAATGGATGATCGTCGCACCATATATCACAAACTGATGAAAGTGGGAAATCTGCCACTGGATTCCGACCCAGTGGTACAGAGGCTTAGGCTTTCGCCATCAACCTGGGGCCAGTGGTGCTGAATCTGGGGTGCGCTCTACCGAGGCGTTCCACACTAGAACGAGACAACTTTACAGTGCTCCCTGATTTTCAATTATACCCCATAACATCAATCTGTGACAAATTCAATCATATAAATTTATATCAAAATTCACTTAACTTAAACATATGATGGATAGAAGGTATAATTGTACCAATTTAGTTGATCAAAATTTTTAATAACTGACGACGTGCTGCAGATAGTAAATATTACAAAGCATTTATGTGATTAGTTACTATTGGAATGAAGAAGTCGTCGATGCTCCATGCTGAGGCACCCCATAATGTAATAAAATAGTTGGTCCAGTGCTTCCTGGTTCTAAATAGTTGTCTAAATCAGGTCGTTTCCTGATACCAAATTCAAAGCATATATTACTTACCCTTATTTTCCTCCTTAGGTCGTTTACATAGAAGTTACTGTACACAATAGTATTGATTATATTTTTATGTTTATTATGTGCTGTATTAAAGTTATTTTTCTATTTTCATCTTATTAAAAGTTCATTCTAAAATCTTTTGATTAGAATCTTATAGTATTAATAATAGTCACGTAAGTATTGATGAGTAGTTTCGAAAGGTATTCCTTAAAGGTTCTCGTGATAAGCCTTGGGTTCGGTCAGTTGTGTGAATCATACGACCTTGGAAACATATGCATCGGTACAAGTTGCCGCACTTTACTTTCAAGGCATGATGAATACCAAAGCAATAGAAGTAGTAACATTTTTGGTTGTAAAAATAGAAAAAAAGCGAATATAGAAATTATGATTCATTAGGAGAAAATGAACTTATAGAAAGAAAGATATTCAATAATTTTAAGCCCAAGATTTAAGGAAAGATATAGAATAATTACACCTAAACCACTTTGGTAGCTACTGGGGCATGTCATCAAAAATCCGTAACAATTGATTACGTCAATCACGTTCGCTGTGAGACTTGAAGATACTGGTTTCAATTTCCTTGAAAACTTGACTCCACAGACTGCTGAAAAGTTCCATAATAGAATAAAATATCTATCCGATCCTCTCTAGTTTTCAGTCATATTCAACTGACATAGAACTGTGAAGAACATATATTCATTTACTTTATCTGTAGTTACATTTACAGAACAACTACTTAATTTTAATTGAATACACTATCATCATAATCTGTATGATTTGTAATTAAACTTACTAATTAAGTAGACTATTTTGAAATGAACTATTAAATATTTTTGTTTTAATTCATACCTGTTTTATACTTAATCTTATTGACATGAGACTATTCTCGTAAATCTTTGTCGAAAGATACCTTAATCCGTTTATTTTCAAAGCGGATATAGAAAAATCATACCAGTAAGTAGGTTATCCGAGTTTTTTTGGTTATGAGTTGATTAATGAAGGGATTCTCTACAAACAAACTAAAGAAGAGGCAATGGGCTCCCCTCAGTTTTACCAATTGTAGCAAACCTCTTTATGGCCCTATAGTGAATCGCGTATTTTCAATAATGTCATCAAACAACGAGTCTGGCTCAGATATGTAGATGACACCTTTGTCATTATCAAAAAGACTTTTCTAAGAACTTTCTCAAAACGATTAAACACAGTCTCTCAGCACATCAAATTCACTTGTGAAAGTGAAAATGAACACAATGAGTTACCATTTTTAGACTGCCTAGTCAAAAAGAATTTAAATGGAACTCTTAATCTGAGAATTTATCGCAAACCGACTCACTGCAAATCGATATATCGATTTCAACTCAGCACATCCATTCAGTGCAAAAATATCTCTGGCTCTAAACTTATTCAGAAGAGCCAATAGACTCATTACATCAGAAGATGACAAGAAATCTGAATACAAAAATGTAATGAGTATCTTACAACTTAATAATTTTCCAATGAATATTATTAAAAAATTAGCAAAAACGTAACGATTTATTATTAACTAATAATAAATCAATTAAAACATCATGGATCGGTACAGCCGTTCTACTTGACCGCCATGATACAACAGAAAAACTACAAAGAATTCTAAAACAACATGGAATCCGAACATTTTACAAGACAACAAATACTCTTCGAGGTGCACTAGTTAAAATAAAGGACAAGATTCCCTTCACCTCTACACAGAATCGTGTATACACACTAAGTTGTGTTGGTTGCGATGCTTTCTATATTGGAGAGTCTTCTCGAGAAATCAAAACTTGTGCCAAAGAACATGAAAGCTACACTAAACGACCTCCTATTAGTCCTGTTGAACTTGAAAAATTACAAATCAAATCAGCAATAGCAGTACATGCTATCTATCTTAACCATAAAATCGATATTAATAATATCCAAATTATTCAAAAAGGTTTTTCCAATTATAAGGAAAGACGAATAGCCGAAGCACTTCACATTTTGTTAAATTCAACTGCACTTGACAAAAGGGAAGGCCTTTCTGTCCACCCAACATGGACTTTCTATCCAACCGATCACAATTAAATTACATTCACATTTCATTCACATGAACATACATACAATTTTATTTTCACATAATCTTAATTCACATCACACTAAAGTATGCATGCACACATGTCTCACATCAAACCACCTTGACCCAAATAACTTGACATGATCAAAAACTGCTTTTGATTGTACGAACTTATTTTGATTCTGATTTGTTCCATTGTATTATTTAACCTTGTGCTAATTCAATTCAGTTATTCATTTCTCTGAAGAAGCGACTTACACTAAGCTGCGAAACGTCAGAAAAATTTTAATTTCTACTCATTGGAATTTTACAAAAATATATACTACTCATTTTATTGTTTTTGTTATGTTTACTTGTTTAGGTGTATATTTGGTTAGTTGTTGGATTGTTTTTGTTTTTAGTTGAAAGATTTCAGTAATCATATAAGTAAAACTAAGACAAAAATATTCTAAATGAATCGTTATTCTCCATTGTATGTTTCACAGTAAATGCATCAAAAAACAAGGCAAAGAAGACAATGAACATCAGCTGACTAATTCAATTTAACTAACTTTACAGTCAACTGATTTCCGACAAATAAACCTGTTATGATGACAAAAACTGTTATGGACTGATGATGCGACTAATTAGTGGATATATTCTTCTGAGCACGAGGTTACAATAACAAGTGACTTGTTGGCTACTATATGTCTACCCGATACTCATCCAGTCCCAAGCCAGAAATAGGAAGAGTACAAGCCGATAAATCAATCAGACAAATCATATTATATTTCAGGCATTCCTCTATACACAAAACCAGACCACACAATCAACCAATGAAACATTTAACATTAATACGAAACAAGGGAAATGATGGTAGTGAATTAAAGTAAGGTATACACAATCAATTAACTGTATTTCATAAATGGAGAATGATATATTGATAGAAAATGTGCTAAACGGGAGGATAGGGCAAAAGAAACATAATGATAATAGGAATAAAACACTTAAATTATACACAACTAAAATAATTGAAGTAGTCCTTCTAAAACCGAGTTCTGAAAGTTAGTCATTCTTCTTTAATTACCTAACATAACCAAACTTTTCTTCTGATTTTATTTGGCTTAAGTACTTTTGAAAAGCTTCAATTCTTAGCAACATACAATTACATGGCATATTTATTTTCAAAAATAATTGAATTCATTCTTGATAGTGTTTACTAATGACGATCTTGGCTAGTCAGTTTGTATTTCTTCTTGATGGAACTGGAGAACGTTTAAAATGATAATTTTAATTAAATTTGCCATACTATTTAACTGTAAAACTCATCTTAACTCCACTACTTATTAGTTCTAAGTAATTAATCATTATTAACGGTCTTAGATACTAAAAATTAGGTTCAATTGATCAAAATGCAGTGCATTAGGATAAGAAAAATTTAGAACAGAAGCTATATTGCGACTTAATCGGCAGTGACGACTAAACAAGTATGACATTAGTTACTACTCAACTATAAGTTGACGTAAGTATGTAGGATTCTATAGAAGGTCAGTCATCAGTCCGAATAGCTCAGTGATAACTTCTTAGGTTATTAAACTGTACTACATGACCCCTCTCCCTAAATCCAACGGCGATTATTGGTTCAGTGATGATAAATAATTCCCCAAAACAAGTAATTGTGTAGATATTTGCCATTGGTGTTAACCATGTTTGTTTTGGTGGACACGGCTAACTGAAGGCTCTTGGTCAATCGTCACTACTATATCAAAACTTAACTCACGGTGAAACCAACACAGATAACATATATGGTGCAGTCGCGTTTGTATTCTACTTATTATTAGATTTTCCTTCCTATTCACTCACTTATGTCCTTCTGCTTTCTTCCTTGTTATTATATTGTGATGCAGTCGTTAGATGCTACTCTGCATATACCATAAGCGTATCATAGTTCTATACAGGATACTCTTCAGTTTCCTTAATAGTTCAGATCCTCTTTAAAGGCAAGTGCCATCATAATTTCAATAACACCAAAGTATAGTGTTGAAATTAAACAGCTCTGTAATAGTCTTGATGTAATTTTGGCCAATCAAGAGAAATGGGTACAGAAATCATTGATTTTGATAGGAAAACCAATTGGGGTTAGTTTATTTATTGTTCTTCCACAAAG
This sequence comes from Schistosoma japonicum, assembly GCA_025215515.1. Taxonomy (NCBI): domain Eukaryota; kingdom Metazoa; phylum Platyhelminthes; class Trematoda; order Strigeidida; family Schistosomatidae; genus Schistosoma; species Schistosoma japonicum. The sequence goes on from CM046066.1 coordinate 12,199,493, forward strand.
AAGTCTTCATTCGAATCGCAGTGTGAGGGATAACACTGTTATTTTACGATTTCAAAAGATTGCAATCATAAATTCCAGTAATTATGTCTAATCGTTATTTTCCTGGTGGTGTTTGATTATTATATTATTAGTTGAGATTAGTATACCTTTTGTTAACAATCAACATGTTCATATGATTTAAGCACTGTGCCTTTGAAACATCTCTGAAGCGTCACTAGCTCGGTAATATACTTTAGTTCCACATCTAGTATTTCGAACAGAATTCAATGACTGATACCTTTAACCACCTAACAGACAAAACATTTGAAATAAATCAATAAGGTTTCAGAAACAATTTTTAAAACTAACAGCATCTCTCCTAATTTAGATGTAAGAGTGAAATTTATATATCTTCATGAGAAGGAAGTACTTCGAAAGACAAATATATTGTGATTATAGACAGAAAATGACCAAAATTAGGTGAATAATGAGAAAGTAAAACAATTATATGTCAAAATGTCAGACAGGTTTTCAAAGAAATTCTGAGGGAATGTAATTGTTTCTGCTTCTCAGTAATTATTATATTTCAGGATTGTTACTTTAAGTTAATATTGTGGTATCATGGTTCGAACTCCATAACAGGTTCAAGAATTAGAGTAATTGTTTGTTAAAAATTAGAAAAGGAAAAAACAACAGTTACAAGTATTCAACTTCATAAGCTGACTTCTAAACATTATAAGAATCGCTAATAATCAGCGCTATAGTTTATTTCTATCAATTGAAACTAACCTCAAATTACAGTTCAGTTTTGATGCTAAGTTAATGCGAACCGATTCCTCTGCCGTAAATTGTAGTATAAAACATAAACCTGACCCTGATCCTAAACCCTAGTTCTGAACCATAATCCTGATTATAATTCTTGACTTATAAACTAAAAACTAAACTCCATCACTTAGCGAGTTATGTACAACCTAGAACCTGATACATATGTACATAGGTTTATGTTACTAGGTACGTTGAAGACCATTCCATTATCAAGTAGTAAAACTTTTAGAAAACTTTAGTAAACTCTTTAAGCACTTAAAACCTCTTTATTTTTTGTCATGGTATTGTTTATCATAACCAAAGTATTCATTTACTAGTATTATCTTCTGATTGGTCATTCAATAAACAATAACTATATATAACGCGAATTGGTTCTGGGGTTGTCAAATATTTCCTACGTAGATTTCGATAAATAATAATGATTTCTCGTTGCGAACACTTTAAAAATTGAACATTACCGGAGACAATTACTTGTGCAGCTCCTTGATTAGAAAGGATGTCTTGCCATCTATCCTCCAGCCACCAAACAGATAACTAGAGTCATCATTAATCATACCATGTCTTTAGCCAATTATAATGGATCATATTTTTAGTTTCCTTCTATCCTATTTAGCGTTTAGGGCATGTCGTTAAAAAGCGGTCAGGTTTACAGCGTAACCGGTTGTATTTAAGGGTTAACATGTCAATAAATATGTTACTAAATATAACGTTTGAATCTAGGGAATATATCGAACAGCAATTAGATAATACAAGATGGCGACAATAGAAAAAATGACAATTACATCAGCAAATTTGATGAGGATAGAATCACTCACTATTTGATAACAACTGTATCATCTGTTGGTTAAATAAGAGTATTGTATAGTACATACTGTTATATCACTAGAGGGGTAATTAGTAGATATTACTGAGGAGTGTTATACCATAATAATACAGTTATTTAGTGATTGCTGAGCTGAATCTGTTATAAGCCCCTTTATATATATTAAAACAGACATCGATAATCAGATTAAAACCTGTAAAAGTGGAATCCAATACAAGTCAACATTATACACACTGTAGAAGAAAAATTCAATCACATTTAATACATCGAAGTCAAAACTGAATCCTACCACGCTAACTAAAAGAAGATAATAACAATCGTTTATACAGTCAGCTGATGACTTAGAACAGAAAAGTTAGTATTTTAAAGCTTAGCTATAAACGTTAACAAAATTGACAAAATACTTTATATGATGTACATAGAGATTAAACAGTTCACTTGGTACTAGTAAATGAAGGTGAAAATCAAGTGATGACAACTCGAACTCAATAAATCATAGATCTGTATTAGTTAGCAACCTATCACTACTCACTAGCAGTTAATGCGTTGAATTCTTGTACTCAACAGTAATAGCTGAGATTTTCTATTGAAAAAAAAACAAGAAAACAACAACAGAGTTTATGAATTCCTTTCTTTAATTTAATTTGAAGAAAATTCTACATAAGATAGTATCATATTATCGATTATCCACTGATCATAACATTATTTATTGAACTACGTTAATCAGAAATGAGGATCTTGTGTTCAGTTTGGCTAATATTTTAATAACACATTTAAATCTACTCATCACTGCATAAAGTGGACTTGAGTAGATGATTAAATATTACTTGATAGAAAATGCTTTATAAAATATGCTTCATTTAGATAAGTTGATGCCATCAGTTGAAATAGTATGAAATGAGATATCAAGAAATTATTCTTCATGGTCATGAGAATTCAATTTTCAAATGATGAATGCACTTTTAACATATTCATGCTTGGTTTAATGATACCTTGTATTGAAATAGTTACTCTTGAATGTTCTTGGTTTATATCAACGACAGTAGTTTGATAACAATCTAGTTGAGGCAGACTTCGGAAATCATATAAAATAGCAACTAAGAGTTCTTGGCAAAGTCAATTCTGTCTGCATTATCTCACATATAAACCTACTAATCAAAAGAACTTGTGTCTAGTTGATATATTCTTGCTCCACTTGATAAATCACTTATACCGACACTAACGATTTTGTGAACTAATACGTTAATTGATTACCTGACTTAGTATCGAAAGAAATCTCTTCGTAAATCAGAAAAGCTCACTTAACTTTTGGATACTTGTGTTATCTATATTATTCGCAAAACGTCTATCTGCCAAACAGAGAATAAGTAAGTTGGGTAGCATTCTGCTCTTTCTTTATATTGGTACGGAACATGGCCTATAAAAGTAGAAGACATTGCTAGACTTTTAAACGCAAAGCGTCATAGACTGCCTAGTATAGAACATCACGTCTTTATCAGTGAAATAGTTACCGAGTCTTCTTTCATGCCTTTGTCGGTGGTTAAGAAAACTCCAGTCTGCCCGTATTTTTCTCTCCTTCAGAAATTTTCGGAGTTGCTAAAAGTTACATATGAGGACACGCTAGTAAAACATGATGTTGTGCATCACATAGACAGTCAAATCACCTGTCCACTTTCGACAGCGACGATTAGATCCTTAGCGTTTATTGATTACCAAGACTGAGTATAATAAGCTGCTTCATTTACGTTTCATTCGTCCTTCGAGCAGTGCGTGCGCATCCCCACCACATATGGTTCCAAAAAAGAACGAGGAAACGCGACCTAGTGGCGATTATTGCGTCTTGAACAAGCAAACTATTGCCGATAGATATCCGATCCCCCATATACATGACTTCGTTAATAGTGTGTACAGCACTGCTTTTTTTTCAAGATTGATCTAGTCCGAGCCTATTATCAATATCCAATAGCACCTGTTAATATCTGCAAAACGGCTATCACAACGCGATTTGGGTTATATGAGTTCCTTCACATGCCCTTCGGGCTTACTAACGCGGCGCAAAGCTTTCAACGGTTCATTGACACAGTGGTTCGCGGACTACATTTCGTGCATGCATATATCGGTGATGATAGCGAGTACAACACCAGAAGAGCATATGGAACACCTACAGCAACTTTTCCAACGATTGAAGGATTATTGTGTAGCAATTAACGCTGACAAATTTCAGTTCGACAAGCAATCACTTTGATTTCCGGGCTATATTGTGAACTCTAAGGAAATTATACCCATTTTGAAAGCTGTCAAGGCTATCAAAAGCTATCCTTTATCTAACTCATTTAAGAAACTCCACCGACTCTTGAATAATGAACTTCTTTAGAAGATTTTTTCCACATTGTGCACATATAGCTCAGCGTTTGACAGATCTTTTGAAAAAACGCTTTCGGTTTTTAAAAATGACTGGAACAGCAACTAAAGTTTTGCACAATTTAAGGAAATCTTAAGTTCAACAACCTTACTTTTCCGCCGTTACAACAACGTTCCTCTAGCTTTATTGACTGACGCATCAAATACGGTGGTTGGAGTAGTACTCCAACAGTTTATCAATGGTCAGTGAGAACCATTGTCGTTTTTCCTCCAAACGCATTAACACATCGCAGACTAGATACAGCACGTTTGGCAGATAACTCTTAGCAGTTTATTTGGCCTATTAAGTATTTTCGACATACTGCTTAAAGGTTTAGCTTTTACTGGTTTTACTGACCATAAGCCACTCACGAAAGCATTTATCGCGATGCATGACTACTGTAGCTCCAGAGAAGTTCGACAGTTAAACTTCATCTCACAATTTTCAACATACATGCTTCGTTAAAGAAAGTACAGAATGAGGTGGTAGATGCTTTATCATTGTTAGCAGTGGCCGGTTTAAGCAGTCTGAGTAGATTTCATGGAAGATGTCGAAATGGCAGATGATATCAATATACATAAGCTTTAAGAGTCTCACACGTCATTGAAACTTTAACAGTTATGCTTAGGTGGGAAGGAAACGCTTACGTAGAACATGCCCATGAGAAAGCCACTGGCATGTAGTACCGCCATCCATGAGACTTCTAGTTTTTGAGATACTTCAAAACCTCTCACATCCAGACAACTGTTAAGTTGATATCATATAAATTTGTTTGGGTAAACATGAAAAACTGATCTTCATCAGTAGGCGAGAACATGCCTGCCTTGTCAGAAATCGGAGATTAATATCCACACTGTTTCACCTTTAAGAGTTTTTCCAGTAACTATACACCAGATTTAGTCAGGTGCATGTGGATTTGGTGAGCCCTCTACCTCCATCGAACGTCTGTACGTATGTATTGACATGCATTTATCGGCTTACGTGTTGAACTATAGCAGTACCTCAGAAAGATATAGCAGAGTCCACGATAGCCAAAAAATTTATTAAACATTGGGTTTTAAACTTAGGAGTAATTTTTGTAATTATTTATTATGTTCCTAAAACATACGTCAAAAATTCTAAACTCTCACGCTCGTTCGTGCTATTCTTTTAAAAGTATATTAGTACTGTATATTTCTTAGTTGAATATTTGTACCAAAATGTTGAAACTGTAGTGTTCAACTTAACATTAGCTCGTTGTATAATTTGTGACGCTGTATTCTTTTGGTTTAAGTATGTATATATCGCATCTTCGTCGCAGACTTTTTGATTCTACGCGTAATCGGCGATTATTGTGCTTATGTAAGACTTGTTATTAAAGAAGGCCAAATCACTGACAAGATACATAGGTATTCAATCTGACGAGGTTACAAATTCAGGAGTATAAATTTATTACAAGATAAAACACACTTAAATGCTTTTCATCAACATCACCCAAAATTAAACTCCTATTTATTTCCATATAAAAATATGACTCTTATACATAATTTTATTTCTTGGAAACAACTAAAACAAATTGATAAAAAATATAATATATCGTGTATACGTATATATTTAAGTAAAATGTAATTGGTGCTTACTTTACCATATCATCTTGTTACAAATAAAGCGAATATGGATGAAAATAAACTTCGTATGTTTGGTCAATCGAACGAGCACTTCTTATGAAGGCACAAAGGAACGATAAAGCGTAGTCATTACTATTTCATAAATGCGACGTTTGATTTTTAGTATTATTTTATAAAGTCTTCACTAAAGGAGAAAATAGACCTCATAAGTGGTGCTAGTCCTTGTAGTGCCTCTTCTAGTGAATATTTAGTTTTACATTAAAGGCGTTCAGAAATGGGATCTATATTACCTTATTCAACATTCAAGATATATTTGATCTGATTTAAACTGCTCGACTTCCTTGTTTCTGCGTCTTGCTTTTTGGATCCGGTGATAGCTGTTTGTCTACACGATACTCTAGTCGTAGAGGGCTTACATGAAAACTAAGAACTAAACACAATTATTCCCATTTTTCGATTGTGGTGGTAAATTATCCCCTAAGCAAGTAGTTGCATAGGTTCTCGTCATTGATGCTGACCACGTTTATTTTAGCGGACACGACTAGTTGAATGCGCTCTACCACGAATCGCCACCAGATCACGACATGACGTCTAGACGTTGCTATCCCATTGACGCTGTAGTCAAGACCAAACATAACTTCCCTTCCATCCCTAACTATCTTCTAATTTATTCTCATTCATACGCGTGGGTTAAATCGTTAGAAGTTGCTCTGGTTATACGACGAACGTTACTTGGTCATATACCAGGGTATACTTCCTTGGTGATCACGACATGGTCAGAACAGAATCATTACTGTGTGTCTATTCATTTTTTGTAGTTTTAAGCAGAGCATTATTGTATTATTATTTTTTTGCACTGTACTTTGTATGTGTGTATATTAGTTCCTCAGTAGTGATTAAGCAGACGTCTAAGCTTATTAGGATCTAAACCCCCCACTCCTCTAAGCTTTCAGCTCATCACCTTCTGGACAGAAAACATTGAAGCTTGATTTCATTACACAGGAGCCAATTTTCGAAACAATGGCGTGACAGAACAACTCGTTTAATTTCTTTCTGTCGTAAGGTCACTTCCTTATGAATTGAGCAGATATGTCACCCTTCTCTTTTTCACTCTTGTCTGCCTAGAACCTTACGACCAAATCTAAAGGTTGATTTTTAATCGCAGAGATGCATTCGATAGAAAACGTCTTGATGGGTTGTTCCACTTTACCAAGCTTGGTAGTTGTTTGGAGACAGAGATGTTGTCAAGCATGAGAGAAGTGATTGGTCAACGCACTTTTGACTTAGGGTTATGCTTTCAAATCTTTCCATTAAAAATGTCACAACAATCGCAAGCGGTTTTGGTAACAATTCATAAAAACTCAGTAGACGAACTAGCCTTATATGCTGGTGGAATTCGGGAGATCACTGAAACTTGTAACGATGAAGTTTATTTCGTTATAGGGAAACCTTGTAAGACCAAAAACGATCTACAAGAAAAACACGGACCAAGTAGTTCCCGATAACAAAATCCTTTACGGAAAAGATTCTCATTTTAACCTGGACGAAGGAAAAACTGTTATAGGTGCTTTCTACTTATGTATCCCTGAACGCCCAGGATTATACAATACCTTCCAGTTAAAGGTTGACAGTTATTTGTCCACATGCGATCTTCCTGCACATGAATCTAGCGTATTGTAAATGTTACTGCTTATCAGGCGTTTATTTCCGCAAAACTTTACGTTCTCTTGTGTCAGAGTTAGCCTTTCCGTATCATTATGACCATACCTGTAAACTGACATGAATTCTTTACTAAGTTTCAAAATATAATAATGATAAAAACGTGTTACCACCGAACAAACGTTTGTTTCAGCACTGCTGACAAAGTGCTCAAAATCTGAAAAAGTACAACAAAATTTACACACAAATGAAATCATATTTCCAAAAGGTGTGGACTACCAGTAATAAAAAAGCACTCCACTGAATCGATGCCCGAATCAGTGTCTGCTTATATGGGAATTCGGTTCATTCAAACAAATTAACGCAGATTCTGCTTACTGAATAGAATATACGACCTGGGAGGTGTCAGATATGTAAAACGCTCATTCTTTACATGCAAAACTTCATTCATTACAATTCCAGTATAAATGTGACCATTTTCATAAATAGATGGAATTTTAGAATGTATAATATTGTTGTTATTAGGGTCTTTAAATTAAAAGTGTTAGAAATAATATTATGGGTAAAGAACGATAACGTAGTATTTACATTGTAAGATCATAGAATATCTAGTATGTGGATTTAGAGAGAGTGCAACTCAAGTACCGAATAAATCACAGCCCTGCCCATATATATTCCACTTTCTCCCCGCTATTTATCAGTAACATGTTTTGTAGCATCGTTATGATTTTTCTTTCAATAAGGTGACTTGATGGACAAGCAAAGGCAATTTACATTTATGTTCTTGAGACACTACTGAAGGTATGATATAGAGAAAAACTCTCAGTAGATTCTTTCTAACACTTAGAAAACTTAATAACAGCTATAAATTCGATGTCAAGTGTATTTCATATATTTACATATTTCGGATAGTTGAAATAATATTGTCACGTTTAATACAAGTAACCTGTATGACCATCGTTTTCTTACAAAAACAAATAAAGGTGAATCTTGTTACTTAAAAGCTACAACCGAACTTTATCGTAAACGCATTTCTGGGTGTCAGATTATAATAAAAATTATTATACCTACGATCGAAATGTTTAGGTAGAATTGCTGACGTAAATTATCTTTCTAAACAACGAAAAATAAAAATAAATAAAATCAAATAAGTTCTTAATATCAGTTTTATAAGTGCTAAATATTGACTTAAGGATTTCGTTTTCAGCTAGGTTTGTTTAAATTTGTCATTTCAAATTTATTTGCTTTCACAATTAAACGGTCCACTTATGAAATGTTAACGTATTAGCCTCATTATTAATGTCTTTTTGAAAGTAAGTAAGCCTAGATGATATAACGCTTCTGTTCAAGCTAGCTTATTTATTCTGCTTGTAGGACACTTATTTTATAACAAGTTTGGTGACTTTATTTGTTGACAGAATCCATACAAAACACCAAAAAGCAAGCATTCTAAAATGCTCTCAAGTTTACAAATTGTCTGTTTGCTTCTGTCTGCCGTTCTAAAAATTGTTCAGTCTGAAAGAGCGCTCAAAGTTTATTTTAAACCAAAGTCGGTTAATTTGCAACTAGGCGAAAATGAAACAATATTCATAGGATTAAAGTTAGTTGTTGTATTTTCCACAAGTTGTTGTTTTCAGTTATGCTTTGATTAGTAATTTTTAAAACAAAAATTATCGACAATTTGCATTATCAAAAGTTAAACGTTATTGCCTATATATGCTTCATTTTTGTTATTTTTCTGTTTTCTCCGGTGTAAAACAATATGTGCCAATTAAAGCAGGATTCGAATCAAATTAGCGACATAATGAACTTTTCTATATCTCCTTTGCTTGTACTTAGGCGTTTGGAATTTCTAGACTCTAAGAAGAAAACCCCACAAAGTTGTTGTTTTTCATACTGTGAAATTCTATCGTACAACTATTTGTTTAATAGCTTACTCAAATTAACATGAATTTCAAAGATATGAACCCTTGCCTGCTTGACACTATAGACACACTGTTACAGGCTTTTTAAATTACTCGTCTCAGTATAATTATAAAGTAATATTTTTGCTACTTGTATATTTAGAAACACTCAATGGTATCTAATTGTATATAGTTTTTAAAAGACAGTCAGTCAAATATAAAATTCAAGTCACCACCGCAGTTATACAGAATTAATGTAATGCCATCACTTCATGGACGACATTATTGTCACAAACCGCCTGCCATTAATTTTTCATAGCCTTTACATTGTCAGCACATCTGATATTCCCGAACTTAAATTGTGTGTAGAAAGCATCATCTGAGTTAGCGTCAAATTCTAACCATAGTATAATAGAGAAAAAGGCTTGTATAGATTGTTTTTTCATATTTTCCGTAACCAGTTTTTTTAAATTTTATTGTGATTTGGTTTCTTGTCTTTCAAAAATGAGTCTTCTTATGGTCATCAGTTTTAGTATCACACCTTCAAAATCAAAATTAATCCAATTCACCTTGGTGATATCTTGCCTAGTAGACCGGCGTCTGAGCTTTAAATATATTAATTGATTTTTGCCTCTATTCTTGATGTATTATAACGTATTTTTTCAATAACGTTGTTAACTTGAGAGTCATATCACGCCTTTTGTGAATCGTTTTACTTTATAACATTAGCTTACCATAAACCAATCACTTTTCGCCCGTGTAACTCTAGTAATTGAAGAAACTAATTGATTGAGCCTCATGTTTCCTAATTAAAAGTATTTGGGGCGATATACACAGGAGATATTTAATGTGTTCTTAACATGATAAACGTGGCCGCACGATTAAACCGTGTTTTTTATTTGGACAGTTTCTTTAATTGATTAATGATGGCCCAACAAAAATAAGTTTTATAATATAGACATACATTAGTGATTGCTGCTTCTCAAATATCTTATTTGTCAGAACGAAAAATGTGTACATACTATAAAACAAAGTTTGCAGGTCTAAGCCCTAAGCACTTGTGGTTTCATAATTTTAATAGGTGATAAAGTATGTTGTTTCAATGTTTGAGTAGTGTTACACCGATTTTAGCAAAAATAGCTGGCACATAATTTTAAATTAAGACGAACACGTATTACAGAACATCAAGGGTTTAATCAAAACAACTGCTTTCATTATTTGAGAATTTGCTGCCATTTTCTGTCTCATTTTTTCATGTTATATATTTAGAAACTTTTATTGAAAAGAATACATTTTTGCTTAGTGATGGCAAGGAAAGAGGTTAGTTTGTTAGCACATTTTACTAAAAGTTGCACCTTTTGCTTAAACATAAGTTCGATAATAGGCTGTTTCAGACGACAGACCATGTCAAAAGCACTGATAAACTCACTATGATCTCACCAGTATAACATTGTATATTGTCAGCTCCCATAGTACAAAATAAATAATAGGATGATTAGTGCTTGTCTGAATATATCATTTATATTAAAACTGTTTAATAAGACGTGCGATCTCTCCATCATTTTTTGTTATCCTCATTTATTACTAATATTATTATGCTTTTCTTAATTTGAAAACTATCTGTAGTGATACAACAGAAATCAATGTGAATCTTGAAGTGCAATATTGGAATCAAAACAGTGCTTTAATTTCATTAGAAGATGTGAAAAATTTTGCTATTCATCCTATTAATAATGTTATTATACAAAAAGATCAAAAAGAACCTTCAAGAACTATTGTTTATGCCAACAAACCTGGTCACATCTATTTGGGAATAAAATCAGTTCCTAATATACATATTGTAAAGTGGGTATACATTACTTTTGCGGTAACATATATTTTATTCAAATCGACATGATATTACAGTGAGGAACTACGTTAGAACAAAAATGTCTGGCAAAATAGCTGTATTTAAAGCTAATTAAATATTAAGCTAGTTACACTTTGATAAGACTGTCGTTATTTACGTAATATAGATTTGTAAAGTTTTAAATAGGTTAACTATTTTTTAAAGATGCTTCGGGTATAGCTTAGAAGTAACTAGAAATGTTCAGCTACTTCTGTGGGGATTTATGATGTTAAGATGATTTTTGTAATTACTCGGTTAAATAACACTTGTAAAATATGACTGAGTATTTGTAATCGAACATTTCCTTTTATTTTTTGCTTAGTTGATATTTGACAAGTGGTAGAATATCACCATATTTATCCATGCATTAATATATACATATATATATAAATTTTAGTTTTACAATATATAAACTACGCAAAGTGGTTCATATATTTTTAACTGCATTCCCTGAGAACACAAAAGGTTAAAATTTATTTCACGATTTTTGTGAATCTATGCATTATTTTACTTACAAGAGTTTCATCCATAGACAAGCTCATTAAACGTTTGAGATAAGTCAATAAAGGCAAAGGAAGCTGGTTGGTCTTAAATTAAAAAGTAGTAAATCTAAAAATAGACTTACAGTTACCTACAGTGAACATTTTTAATAAATCATCAAGGTATGTCAGTGGTGATCTTATTCGTATTATGTGAAGTTAAAACTCCGCCTAGAAACCCTCTAGGGTTGCTGCCGGTCCCAAGTACAGATAAAAAAGAAGGGTTGGGTATGGAGTTAGCGATCCCATTCCGTAAAACAACAACCTTTCTAAAAAGACTAACCGGTAACAACATTTATAACCATTTTGACTCTGCCATGGGAGTTAGAAGGTCTGTTATGATGCCTCATAGGGAAAGCCGAGCTTCTTCAGAAGGTAAGAGGTCGATGTCCTCTTCTGACAAACAAAGCAATAATTAATATAGGTACATGGAATGTTTGTATGATGTGGGAGGGAAGGAGATGCATCAAAATTACTAGGAAAATGAAAAGATACGACTTGGAGATACTTGGAATAGGTGAAACACATTGCTTCCAGGCTAGACAGTGAAGATTATCCTCAGAAGAAGTGCTTTTATCCTCCAGCCACTAGGAGGAAAACTCCTCACACACACAAGGAATAGCACTGATGTTGTCCCAAGAAGCATGGAAGGCCCTTATAGGATGGGAAACTCATGAACCTAGGATCATCAAAACATCCTTCAAGAGAAAAAAGGAGGTGATTACAGTCAATGTCATCCAGTGCTATGCACCCACCAACGACAGTCACGAAGATGACAAAGACCACTTTTATGCTAGGCTGCAATCAACTATCGATGAATGCTCAGCCAAGGACCTGACCATTCTAATGGGAGACTTCAACGCCAAGGTTGGAATGGACAACACCAGATATGAATACATCGTGAGACGACATGGACTGGGAGAAAAGAACGAAAGCGGTTAAAGGTTTGCAATGCTATGTGCTTACAACAAAATGATTATAAGTGGCACCGTATTCTCCCACAAGCGTATACACAAAACTACATGGGCTTCACTAGATCGCTTTACAAAAAACCAAATCGACCACATCTGCATCACTAAGAAGTTTAGAAGGACCATGGAAAATATAAAAGGAGGGAGATGAGTTGACATAGCTTCAAATCACCATCTGGTGGTAGCTAAAACAAAACTGAAACTGAAAAAGCACTGGACAACTGGAGCGGGAGTATTACAGACGTATAACTCAGCTCTTCTCCGGGATACTAACAAACACAACGAATTCAAAATGACTCTGAACAATCAGCTCCAAGCATTTCATGATTTGCTGCAAAAAGGTGGAACTAATGTAGAGGACGACTGGAAAGAAATAAAAAAACAATAACTTTAACATGTCAGAAGGTGTCAGGTTGCAAGAAAGAACACTATGAAGAATGGGTTTCTGTTGGTACTCTTGACAAGATTCAAGAAAGTAGGAGCAGGAGGATAGCAGTTAATAACAGCCGGATAAGAACAGAAAAAACCAAGGCAAAGGCCGAATATACAGAAGTCAACAAGCACGTAAAGAGAACCATTAGATCGAATAAACGAAAAATACGTGGAAGGACCTGGGAATGACGGCTGGGGAAGCTGCAAGGAAAAGAAACATGAGGCACCTATACGATACAGCGAAGAAGTTAGATGGGAAATTCAGTAAGCCAGAACAGCTAATCAAGAGCAAGGCTGCCAAACCAATAACTGAAGTGAATGAACGATGAGCCAGGTGCGTAGAACACTTTGAAGGACTCTGAAATAGACCAGCCCCACTGAACCCACCAGTCATCGAAGCAGCAGCCACGGATCTCCCTATATACACCGACTTACTAACAATCGAAGAAATCTAAATGGCCATCCGACAAAGCAAGAGTGGCAAGTCAGCAAGGTCAGACAACATATCAGATGAGTAGGGTACTGAAGACAGATATAGAAGCAACTGCAAAGGTACTTTACATACTCTTTAGAAAGATTTAGGAGGAGGAACAAATGCCACCAGGCTGTAAAGATAAGTACCTCATCAAGATACGAAAGACAGTAGATCTCAGCAACTGCAAGATCTACAGAGATATTTCTCTTCTTTCGATACCAAGAAAAGTCTTAAACGTAGTGTTACTGAACCAAATCAAAGATCTAATCTACACTCAACTTCGAGATCAACAGGCCAGATTCTGTAAAGACCGATCGTGTATCGACTGAATCGCCTCTATAAGGTTCATTGTTAAACAATCAATCTAATGGAATTCACCACCTCACATCAACTTTCTTGGTTACAAAAAAGCATTCGACAACGCGGATAGGAGAATATTATGGAGTCTTCTACGACATTATGGCGTACCCGAGAAGATAGTCAACATCATACGGAATTCTTATGACGGACTACATTGTAAAATCGTGCATGGGGGTAAGCTCACAAACTCATTCGAAGTGAAGACCGGTGTCAGACAAGGCTATCGCCCTTCTTCTTCCTGCTGGTGTTAGACTGAATCATAAAAACTGCAACATCTCAAGGCGATTTCGGAATACAGTGGACAACATTGATGCAAATAGATGACTTGGACTTTGTAAATGATCTAGCTCTCCTATTCCACACACGGGATAAATGCAGATGAAGACGCAAAAGGTAGCAGCAGTAGGCCTCAACATACACAAAGGGAGAAGCAAGACCACCCGATACAAAACAACAAACTCTAGACCAATTACACATGACGAAAAAATCCTGGAAGATGTAGAAACCTTTACATACTTGGGCAGTATCAGTGATAAACAAGAAGAGTCTGATGCAGATGTGAAGGCGCAGATTGGAAAGGCAAGAGCAACATTCTTACAATTAAAGGACATCTGGAACTCAAACCAACTGTCAGCCAACATTAAGGTCAAAATTTTTAATACAAATGTGAAGTCAGTTCTGTTGTATGGAGCTGAAACTTAGAGAACTACGAAAACCATTATTCAAATAATACAGGTATTTATAAACAACAGTCTGCGTAAGATACTTCGGATCCTTTGGCCGGATACTATCAACAACAACCTTCTGTGGCAGAGAACAAATCAACTTTCAGCCGAGGAAGAAATTAGGAAAAGACGCTGGAGGTGGATAGGACACATTGAGAAAATACCCAAACTGTATCACAAGATAAGCACTAACTTGGAATCCTGAAGGCCGAAGGAGAATAGAAAGAAGCAGGAACACACTACGTCAAGAATTGGAGACAGACATTAAGAGAATGGAGAGCAAATTGGAAGAGTTGTAAAGGAAAACTCAGGACAGAGTTGGTTGGAGAAGTCTGGTTGGAGCCTTATGCTCCACATGGGGTAACAGGAATTGACTGATTGATTAATGTGAAGTTAAAATTGACATAACTGCAGTTATTTGGCTTTGATTTTTACGGCGTTATTAAATGCCCAAATTTTATTAGGTTGACAGAGGTGCCTTATCATATAAATTTGGATGGAGGTATGTAGTCTTTTAAAGACAAATTGTTGACTACTAGATTCTACAGTATTTAATGTGAGAGTATCATTTCAATAAAATTATTTATAAGTAGATGGAACTACTTGGATCTCATTTTATGATCGGCTTGTTTGACTTCAGAAACAGGATCAAACACTGATATTCATGTTTTCAATTTATATGATACGAACTCTAGATTAAATTATCTTATTGTACTGATGAAAATTAGTTTGGAAGAAATGAAGCACTACAATTGTAAACCCATTTTATTAGTCATAGTATATTTGGTTGATTAATAAACCGATTAATTTAACACACTAATGCTTTTATAACCATTTCAATTTATAGTGCAGACAAACCTATTACTCCTGTATCTGTTATACATTATCATTGGCTGTATATACTTCAAGTTGTAATTGGCTGGCTTTATTTTGCTGCTTGGACTGTTTCATTTTATCCTCAATTATTCCTTAACTGTAAACGTAAAAGGTAATCAACTAATGTTTTCAGTTAATTAAAGGCTGTGTAAGAACTATTCATAAAATACGGTTCAAGCAAATTTGTTTACTTTTTATCTTCGTGTAGCCAGTTTTTGTTGTGACAGTGGAACACATGTTTGTTATTAATTAGAGTTTGATGACTTAACTATATCTTGATTAATAAATTAGAAATTTGGTGCTGATTGACTGATGGAAAGCAATGGTAAGAAAGGTCTGAATGATAAATACCAGCTAAATCAATTTGTCGATATAAGTTCACAAATAAACTAAAATCAGAAGACAAGATATGAGTCGTACAAGAATTAATCTTTTATTAAACAAAATAACCCTTATATATACAAGATAACGAAATAAACGTGGTTGGTATTATGAATGATAAGACGAAATTAGTTCATCAGATCATCCAATCTCTTTTGGACTGTTATCTAACAGTCAGGATTATTTTTTCTCCAACACATAGCCTCCACCAAGCAGTGATTTAGGGTACTTATCTGATTACTTTGGTAAATTGTTAACTCTAGTAATTTGGTTTGTATACTCTTCGGTTTTACTAGAAAATACATCTCTTCCTTCTACGAACTAGGAGACACCTTTTCTTTATTTCCTGATTCCAAAGTGTACGTAATTCTTACCTTTGCCTCCTCCATCCTTTTTAGAGTGAACGCCCGTAATATGACATAACCAGTAATATTATCAACAACTAAATTATTTTTATACTGTAAGCCATAATCTGTGGTCTTGGTGAACTTGTTTGGCGGACGGTAGGGAGATGTTAATTATCTCAGTGTACTGAAAACAAAGTTAAATGATGACAATATACAAATAAAATTTTTAGATTTAATGTTAGAGAACTTCCTGAAAATTTTGTCTGCTTTGGACTGTTTGGATTTGAACTAGCAACGACTTTAAAATTACTTATAAAGTCTTTCTAGTTATTACTTCTAACAATTACACGTGTTTACATATCATAAGCGATTAAAGAAATTCATATATGTAAGGCAGTTATTGTACAATGAATTAATTTTTAACTGTCTGGTTTATTAATTACTGCGTCACACTAGTGTTATATGAAACACTTTGTTTTAAATTTATAAGTTACTTCAATTGGAAAAACCATATCTATGCAAGCAATAAACATAATATTTTCGATTTCGCTTTTGGATCAATAAGAGGATACTGCAACTGTAAAACTAAATCGTATTTTTTCTGAAAGAAAAACTGATGTCATCACAAATTACTAATTAGTAGTAGGATGAATTTGTATATTCCTGTTGATTTGTTATAGACTGAAACTAGTCAGTCACTATTGCTATACCTGCATCCTGAGCGGATTGCCTCGATATAGCGAATATTCACAAGTATCATTTAATTTAAATTGTGACTGGCAAGTGGAATTCAGAACGCGCGCTTAGTCCTATTTGGGACTCGTCGGCTGGATGTACCTACATCCTAATGTTCATGTTCACAGTGCGATTCAAACTCAGTCTTCTTCTTGCCAAACGCCACCACGTTCACCATTGAGTTACTGTGTTCAAACGTTCGCACTTGTGCAACGGGTATATATGTAATTGGAATAAGCTTGTATCTTCCCTTTGATTTGCAATACACTGAAAGTGGTGAACATTAACATTGGGATGCAGGTACATTCAGTCGATTAGTCGCGAATAGGACGAAACGTGCATCCTGGATTCTACTTGCCAGTCACAGTCTAAATTAAATGTTACTAATCAGTGTTATGTACACTACTGAAGTCAAAGTTTACAGTAACTGAATTATGAATAAACACTATATTAGATATTCAAGAAAAAAGCACTCATCTAGAATTACATTGAAAGAAAACAATTCTATGTAGAAATTGTATACCTATAAACATGATTGATTCTTCTTGAAAAAGAATTTTTGATAACATTCTCAGTAAATAATACTTTATACTATACTTACTCAAAAGTTGATCTATCCAAATGAATGATATTCAGGTAGTCTTTATTCATAAATGCATGGATTCATTTATTAATTAAAGCTTAATACACTTCAAGAACATTAACAAAGGTGAAGCCCTAATCCTGATTTCTGGTTTATATAATTCACTTGAAAAGTTAGTGTAAAATTGCTTCAAATGTGTAGTGTGTTTTAATAAGTCTGTTGTTTTTTTTTTAGAAAATTTCGATTGTTGTCAGAAAATACACAGTTAAAAATTGTATTTACTGATTACCATTGAAAGGTCATTAACTAGTACTAATCTATGTTGTTTTTGACCTTCGGATATAATACAATAGAATAATCAATAATTTTTCATATGTACCAGGTTTAACAATTTTGTAGGATTATAAATGCCACAACTAACAAAAATAACCCCAGTTTTACAGTTAAATATTTCTTTCTAAGAAGATGTTTTGCTTTCTTCATTTAGTGTAGTTGGATTCAATTTCGATTTCGCTGTATTGAATGTAATTGGATTTTTTTACTACAGTATTTACAATATTGGTTTGTTTTGGATCCCACTTATACAGGTATGTGTTGTAATTAACAGTAACTATATTGCCATTATAAAAATTATGATGTGTTCTTTTTTTTCAGTGATGACATATCATTTAATTTGTATTGTGACTGGCAAGTGGAATCCAGGACGCGCGTTTCGTCCTATTTGGGACTCATCGGCCGGATGTACCTGCATCCCAATGTTGATGTTCACAGTGGGATTCGAACTCAGTCCGGTTCGTGTCATACGCCACCGCGTACACCACTAGACTACTGAGTCCAGACAGTCACGTTTGTGCAATGAGCGAAATAGGACGAAACGCGCGTCCTGGATTCCACTTGCCAGTCACAATACAAATTAAATGATACTTACGAATAATCGCTATATCGAGGCGATCCACACAGGATGCACATATAGTAACAGTGACTGACCAGCTTCAGTCTATAATAAATCAATGGGAATATACAAGTTCATTCTACTAGTGATGACATAGTTTGCGGAATGCAGCTTATTTTGAGCACTTGTCTTTTAACAATTATGTTACAAGTCCGAACCTTACTCTACCTATTACATTTTAATAAGTTTAAAATAAGTTAAGGGTTCAAACCCTGCTCCATGTAATTTGATTTAATCTAGTGAACAGTATCTCTGTCCCTCATAACTAAAGTACAACTCTAAATCATATACTCAAATCTGTGATTAGTACATAAGTAGATCTGTCAGTCAGTGGTGACATTATTGTTTCGAATGGCCCTTGACAAATAAATTCCCACCTTGTTGAACACTTAGGCGGTACGAATCGTCTTTTTTCTAATAATTTAATGATATTCAGGAGGCAAGAACAAAAAATTAGAGCTGAGTTAAAGTAATTTATTCTATGTCGATGAAATTTTAATGTACTATAATCAAAATTACAACTGAAAATCGCAGTAAAAATACAGACAACAACTCAGTTGCAGGTAATTCGGAAGGTACATTGGCATAATGTAGCAGCGGTTTTGTACAACTAGAGGGACTCAAAATAAATATTCAAAAGATGTACATGCTGTTTGTAGGAAAGAGATGAACGAAGGTTAGGGGTAGTTGGAAACAACTAGTCACATAATTAGAAATGCCCCAATGATAAGTAAGAATAAATTGAGTAAAGTTCATTTAGCAGAATTTTTAAATTACAAGACTGATAACGACTTTATGAGGGACAATATGTGAATGTAAATTTACTGGTGAATTTGGTGTTCATATGAATATTAGGGGAGTAAGGTATTTGTCAGTTTTCAACTGAATTATCAAACGTGTTGTCATATAAAAAAATATTATTTTCGTAACAGTATAAGCTCTAGTCACTGTATTACTGTGCTTGAACTAATTCCAACTACCATATCATCACTATTAAAGCTTGAATGGATATAAGTAGGTAGTCATTGATTTGTCATTTATTGAGTGCATCTGTATGATTGTAATGAATAAACTGAAACTGGGATAAATTAAAAGAACAGATAGTGCTTGATTGATAGCACTTTAGCATTTAATGCAAAAGCCACTGTATTAGAGTCCTGATGTATGCGCAAAATTACTAGATTGTGGGTATGTTGTAACAAATCCTAAATATGGGGAAACTGAAATGTTTTTAGTTCTACTGTACTCAAGATAACTTGTTTATATCAAGTGTTTAGCAAACGAAAAATATACACACAGTAAAGTATTGCATTGTGATTTTTGAAATTCATGATTTTAATTAATCAGTTTCTGTTGGTATATACGCGCGATATTACTCATAGCGAGAAGTCAAATGCATTTTGAATACTGGTTAGCCAACAGAAACTAGTTAAGCTTGGTTGTGGATATCAACAACAATCTCCTATCAGTAATAAAATGTATCGTGTTTAGAGTGATGAGTAATATATCTTTTCAATTTTACGGATAGCATATCGCTTAGGATTTTCAAAGAGCGAATACAAAGCATATTCCAAATTCCACTACAAGGCATTGTTCAAAATACAGAGTACCTCATGTTGTTGTACAGAGTGAAGTGAAAAAACCCACCTTAAGTATGTATATCTAAAACGAAATTAAAGAATTTGGTTCAATGCTATTTTATTACTGATTATTATTATGATTATATACTACTTTTTTTACTATTTCTTTATTAAGCAACAATATTTACAAAGACATCCCTTGGGTTCAGTACCAGTATTACTCAATGATTTGGTATTCGCGTTTCATGCATTTTTCATTTCTTTATTGACGGCCTTACAGATATTATTTTACGAGGTAATTTTTACTAAGTACTTTAATATTAGTGATTTCTGCATTAACTATAACTTATTGCTGCTTTAATATGGATGTGAGTTAAGGTTAGAATAATGTTATTAAGTCATACAGTGAATTATTTCAATGAATCCGTGAAAGCTTTTGGAATGTCAGATTTTAAGCCTTCATTGTCACTCACCTCTTACATTAAGCGGTGAGTGACTTTTCTTAAACTAAATGATGACTTTTACTATTTCACAAACATACTAATACATTGATTGATCACTTATTGATGAACAGTTATACGTAATTACTTCTTAATACTGGTAGGATCAGGTTACAGCTAAAACGAATCATGAGTCAATCAAGGTTACACTGAGACTATCTCAAACCACCTTAATTTGAAATAAAGTACACAAGATACATGTTACAAAGATCAGAATAGAACCTAATCACCGTTAAAATTAAACTAGTGCCAAAAACCATTAGGCAAACATATCAATGGTTATTAGTAAGCAATAATCAATATATGTAAATATCTCAGTCATACAGGAGGTTAATCGCAACCTGAATATTTCAATGATAATATCTGAGAAAATGAAGGAGGTGATATGTGGATCATCAATTCCTTCAGAACTAGAGATACGATTTGACAATGCGTTTGCACAAAACCTAAGTCGAACCACTTAACATTAAACGTATACTGGTATCTGAGAAATTCATAAAACGCCAAAATATAAATAAATTGATTACTAACAACTGAACTCTTCAATTTATGCACAAATTTTCTTTAACAGTACTATCCTAAAGCACACTTAAGTCGAAGTTCCATTATCAATGATCTTAAAAATTTAGTGCAGTCAGTTGTGTTAAGTAATATGTTGTCACAACAATCAAATATAAAAAAAATCAAATTATCACAATAACTTATTAACAGTATTTTATGTCATATAAACTTAGTGACTGTATTAAATCTTCAAGATTATATTAAGTTGAATTACATAGACAGTGTAATTTGATTGGCATACTTTAATAAAATATAGTAATTTATAAACTTCATACTTTATACTATCTTTGTCAGTTTTAAAGAATAGTACAAATAAAATAGTTTCAAGTTAGACATTATATTGTTAAAAAAACATTTTTAGTTAAGGTATGTGATAAGTAGTAAAAGTGAAATTCTTTACTTTGACAGAATATTTGCAAATAACTGAATAGGTTTCCTAAATCTGTTCAAAATGAATGATAAGCGGATAATCTGTAAGCAAACGAATGAACAAACAAAGAAATAAACAAATTTTCCGATCAATTAATTATACAACTAATCATATAGCTAAGTAACTACGTACCCAACTTACTAATTAAATAACTGTCTGATTAACTAATTGACTAACTAACTAATTAACTAGCTAGCTAATTGTCTATGTAACTAACTGACTAGCTAAATATCTATATGTACCGTTTTCTGAAGACATTCTTGTTGGAAATAACTTGATGTAAAGATGAGTTATACAATCACTGGTTGGCAACAGTAAGCTCTGTCTTAACTTTTAGATTCGAAAGGTGCTCTTTAAAAATAAAAGACATATATTCGTTTCAGGTCTCTTATCAAATATGTCTTCGAATCATCATTCACGTATTATTGAATGATTCAGTAATCAATACTCATGTTAGATAATAAGTACAAAAGAAAATTGGCAAACCAATGGATGAGGTTGTGAAATTTTATCTACTGAGGTGGTAGGGATGTGTAATGTATATGTCCAACTACCGCCTACCTTGCTGCATGAAGCTGGTCAACATAGGAGGTGGGTAGAAGAAATCTAGGAGTGGCCAAACTAAAACATGGCGTCAGTCCATAACGTCTTTTTCTGTTAGTTTAAGCCATGCTGGCAGACGCAGACTACCTGGTCGCAGTCCGCTCAACAATCACGAGCATTGACTGGAGACGTTCGATGATATGGCTTGTATATTAAATCTTTATCTAGATCTTAAATTCAATCATTCTTTCTCATGCTCATTCAGTCCATTGTTTCCTGTTGTATCAAATTGTGAAGTAAATCTCGAAAATTTCGTCTTTCTGTACTAATGTGGTATAGCAACTTAGATTACTGCTCGTATGTGTCAGGTCCTAAATTGTCCACGACTAACTGGCAGACTGATTATCTTAACATTCAATTGACTATTCGTTGAATTAGTTTAATTTTATACATCTAAAGTTATCCACAACTATTCTCTGAACACATCAATATGGCACAGCCAGGCTTTCTTGTTAGAAATCTTACAGATACTGAACGTTGGGCGGTGAAATAAAATTTTTAATAAAAATAGCACTAATATAAGGAGTACTGACATTAACTGGACAAAAAATGATTCGAAATACTGGACAAGCGCACGGTTATCAAACATTGAAAATGTTATGGATAGTATCGGTCAATGTTTTCACTTAATTTTCTAGCGAAATGTGACTTCCGAAACAATGCAGTGATTTGGTTACATAACACTGAAATATAAGCATGAGGCGTGTATATATATTTACACTCATTGATTGATATGAATCAAAATTGTTATCTCAAATTAAATCAGACTACGAAGACTGCTAGTAGACTGATAATTTTAATGAGTGCTCCGGAGTGAAGTTTCAAATATAATATGAAAACTTGATAAATCAGCAGTTGATCAAAGAGAAGTAGTCACTTATTAGCTGAATAAAAGTAATCACCGTTTGTGATAAATGAATCAACGTCGAATGGTTCGAAGCTGTCTGTGAAAAGTTACAGGTCTAAGTCTAGTACTTGTGGGAATTCGTCAACAGGGTCAACCTGTAGTCCTATTGAGGCAAGGGTGGGTGAACTGTTGCTACTGTTGAAAGTTCAGCCAGCATTATATAGTACAGAAGTTAAAGTTATATATTCTAGGTAGTCCATGATGAAAACATTACTATGAAATAAACTATCTGAATGAAATTAACCTTACTGAAGTCTTTTTTCTGAGTTATAAGTTTTCTTAACCAGCTAAAGGTAATAATAATTAGCTCATGTAGTATGAAAATTGAAATACGTTTTCATCTTAATAGAATGAAATCTTGAACGAGTTACATTTAGACATTGAATTCAGGTGTGAACTGATGAATTGAAGTGAGCAATGTTATTATTTCACCCTGGTTTTCAATTAATAATAATGAGATGATGATGTTTTATATTCTCATTTTGAAAATTATCCCAAGGAATTTTTGAACATACATTTGGAGAATGCTTGCTTTGTACGATCTAATGAAATTTGCTCTATTTTTATTATGTCTATTGTGTGTTTTAGCGTGGCGGCCAACAAGTATCAAAAACATGCATAGGAATAATAATATTGATCATAATTTATTCAGTGATTGTTTGTATTTTGGGAGGAGCTAATGTTACTGAATGGTTAGATACCCTTTACTTGTTATCTTACGTTAAACTATTTATCTCATTCATTAAATATACTCCTCAGGTAAGTAAAATGAAAAGAAATAACAAGTAGAGTGTTTATCAAAATTATTATTTACTTTTTTGAATTTCATTAAAGAAGAAAAGTTATTACAACAAAGTAGTTTTTCCTATCACATTGGTAGTTTAGCGTTATTACCTATTATTTAGCGATGTTTCCGCCATCAAGTAAATAATGCATGAATTAGACGCAGGCTACTAGGGGACGATGGTAAATCTATTAATCAGATTGTAAACTATCACCAACAAAAGTGGTAGTGACATGTATTACGTATGCACAAATACTGCTTATCTTACTGTGCTATGATGACTAGCGTTGGAAAAGTAGGGAAGAAACCAGGAGCGTTTAAACAGAGAAGCGGCATCATTTCGCGAGGTTGCTGATTATTGGTGTGATCTGCGTTACTAGGTGCAGACTATCTAGCTGAGGTTCACAAGTTTCTTACAAGTTGTTTGGTGTAATTCAGAATAAGTCACAATTGTGCATTCAATATACGTTATCTGCATTTGCTTTATTTCCGAGTTTTAATGGTTGCATATATTTTCTTTTCGGAGCATTAATTTGTTCTTCTCAAATCATGTTCTCTACATTAAACCTTCCGTACCTGCCACTGATTATACTGTGACTTCTACTAATTTGGAACTAAGTTTGATGTGCTAGTGAGGTATTCCAACTAAGACCAATGAAAGATTCTTCTTTGTATATGTTTGACCAGTTTTTCACAAATATGATTTGTTTCATAGCTGTTTAAAGTGATTATTATGACTAAATGAATAACTTATTCGATCAAGTCGTTGTAATACAGCTTAACATTTAGTCAGACTAATAAATACATGTGTATGGCAAGCAGGAAGTGATTATCATATGTTTGGCCTACTTATATTGAAAACTACCGAATATTGCAAGCAATCAATTAGTGTATTGTATCAAAGTATCCTTCTTTCGCTAACCTTATCTTAACCAACAATCATTTTAATAATAACGATGATCAGTAACGACTGAACACAAGACTAATATGTAATTAAATAACTCTATAGTCGTATACGATATAATGGAGAATGTAACAGGAAAGTGAAGTAAATGGATGTTAATTGAATTGAACTTGAGATGAATAGAATAGTATCTAAATCAGAACGATTATCTATTTTATTTTAATTAAGTTACTCAGATCTTTTTGTAATAACAGTAGCCTTTTTTAAATTGAATCAAATAGGTAACAATATAATATTAACGATTGTAATCACGTTGTATTAGAAAAAAAGTGGTTACAAATTAATATGTTCAATTCTAAGTACAGAAAAATATATTTAGAGTTGTTGATATAATTCGCCTTTTGTCTGTACTTGGACAGATAATAAGTGATGAATATACTAGATTCGTTACATATAACATAAATGATGATTGGGTAACAACATAGTTATAACAGTTGAACTGGTATAAAAAGTTTATAATCGAAGATGATGCTGTATTAAATAATGACTATCGATGGACATTTTTGAATAATTACACTTTGAATACATATTAAATACAAATTTATTGCCATGACAAACAATTAGTTTTGTGAATTCCTTAGTGTTGCAAAATTTATGATGTTGACTAACGTTGATACTATTATTATTATTATTATTGCTGTATAAAACTTCTTCCGTTATATCAATATATATATATATATTGATTGAAGGGTTTGTGAAGTTAAATTGTGATTGAATTTCATCACCAAATAACATTCACTGCAGAAACGTTTCCCACCAGAACAGACTAGACAGTTGTTTCATTCTAGGATGTTGAATCTACAAATCTCTTACTAAGATGTTGGAATATAGACGACTAGGAATTATGTTATAATGTTGCTTAATTATTTATTAACAATTCGTGAACTGAGCTAAGAGCCCTGTCTCATTTGTGTGAGCAGAAACTTGAGACCAGGTGGCTGAAAGTTAGCTATATTTACCACCAAGTCACCACTCTATTTGCACACTAAATACTACCTTATTATTCACTTAACGATTCAGTCCAAATGCAGTCTTGAACATCAATAACTGGAAATTAAGGTCATTAACTAGTACCTATTGAGCAAGTTAGTGGCTATTTGAACTAAGTAACTTAGATAATATATCGTCAATCGAAATAATAGATATTGGGCTTGAGTAACATCAGCACTAGAATGAAAATAAATAAAGGTGACTAGTCCGAAGTAAGTCGAAATGTTCTAAATGGATTTTATTACTGGTTACACACCGAATGCACTATAAATTAGGACTGAAGGATATATAAAGACTATTTGTTTAAAATGGACATATGTTAGTGAAAACTGATCAATTACAGTCTATGACATCAACAACAAGCAACAACAACATCCAATAATTTCACCGATCACTTTACATTAAAGTACTCATTCTGTAATCTTTAATGTTGTTCAATTCCACATTATTAAACTGTTTATAAGTTTTTATGTATGTTCATTTCATTCACTTAAATATTGTAAGTTATTTTTATCATCACTTAGTTGTTATGATATCATTTTATTGATAAAATGCGATCGATTGAACTTCAGACACCTATATTAAGACTAAATATATGGTACACTATGATATGATGCTTAAATGAATATAATGTATGCATTTATTGATAACTAAGTGGTAACGGATATGTTTTTCTAATTTTTTTTATGATAAAACTAGAGTTCTGCAGATGATTGAGCTGTAATCTTATTAGGTCAATGGTTATATTTTTGCTTACTCTCCCAATCAAACCACCTTACATTATAACACACCAAATATGATGTAGCTATCACAATGCAACCTGATCATCGATAGAATACGATTAGAATTATTTGGGACTAGATATACCTTACATTAGTCACTAATCTGTGATCTATCTTTGAAATTATATTGATCCTGCACGGGAGAATGTTTAGCCTTAGAACGAATAACTAAGTGGTAATGTTTGCAAACCTTAAAGCTAGGTTACCTACAGTAAAATCTGTCATGGATAGTCATTTCATTTAAGATTGAAATTATACCTTACTGACAAGTGTGGACTAGTTTAAAACCTCGGTCAAGCAAGATTTCCGGCTGATATGCTCCCCCCCCTTAAACTACCTTTCAGTATAATGTATTGACGAACTGTCCACTAATTTAAAGGATTAATGTCTGACCTTTGAAACAATAAGTTTTTAAATAATAAATGTTATTGTAGTTAATATCTCCTACAATATGTCTATTTTAAAGCTTATAAAAATTATCAAGATGGGTATGACACTTTTGATTATGACACTGTCTACGACTATCCAATTGGGGAAATAGTACAGCATTAATATAATTCACTGATCTTAAGGCATCTTAAATTACTCATGATTCACTTTTTAATAATTTGAAAAGATTAAACCTGACGATAGCAAATATAAATTTCGAAGCGCCTAGTTCATCTACACATACTCATAGCTTGAAAATTCAGTTGACATTCATAGTTTTATTTGACTCAGGTCATTTAGAACTTCTATCTTGCATCAACAAGCATTTCATGAGTAGGCGTTTTCAATGAATACAGCTATTTTAGAATAATCATATGATTCTACAATACATTTATACTAGTACGATGAATTGATTCATTCAGGTGCTATGCTTCCACTAAATTAAATACAGTTTAAAATAGTAGAATTCACGTTTGTTTGTTTAATTTATTCATATTCAAGAATTAAAATATAGATTTCTGATGTAGAAACAATCAGCCGTTTAATTATTGAAGTACTTTGCTTTAAATCAGTAGGTTATACATTCAAATAACTGTTAACCTGTTTTATTTGTTTTAGTCATTCATATAGTACAATAATCTTCGATATGTACTAAAAAACTTATACTTAGTAGATAACTTGCATTTCATTAAATGCTGTTATCCAGAAAACTAATTATATTCTGTTTTTCTTCTTGAATAACTTCACGTTGGCATGAAGAGTGATGTAATTCAAGTTATTCTAATTATTTTTATACACTGGCATAAATAATACGTTTGAAGAACCTATAGTTTGTAACTTACCCGATGTACTAATTGCAGTTAGCAGGATAACTAATGTTAACTAGAGATCATTATAATATTGTTTCGTTGTACAATGGGAGTCCTCAGTAATCAATGTATATGACTATTTCATGGATCGAATCCAGAGTCAACAATTCTTCCACTATACACTGCTTTACAACAGTTGTCAGTCTATAATATGAAGCTTTAAAATATCATTTACTTTGTTGGTTATGATGATGATATTCGATTTTACGAAAGCAATTTTAAATCATCTGTTGTTAAGGTTTGTAAATTCACATTTATTTCTTATCAACTATAAATGAACTTATACTAATGTACTTCTATTTTGTTTGTACACAAATCAAGGCTTTAATGAATTTCCGTCGTAAAAGTACAGTTGGATGGAGTATCGGCAATATTATATTAGATTTTAGCGGGGGTATTCTTAGTATTGCACAAATGGTGATTATAGCATATAATAATAGTAAGTACCGGTTTTCCTTGGTATAATTATGACGTTTGCTTCTATTCTTTTAATTACTATTTCGATTTCTATTGCTAACTGACCGTAACTTGACAAATGATTAAAACAAGGTAGCACCAGAGAACTGTTTCATCCTAGAATTGTAACTCAGTAGTTTACATCCACTGCTCCGATAGAGATGGTAGCCACGACATTCAGATAATAAAGTAAGCTCTTTATGAAGAAGGTTCAGCAAATTCGTTATTAATTTATAGTGAATCAACACCACACTATATAGTATAACACTTCTAGTTTCTCATGCCTTGAAAAATGATTTTTTTTTCCATACACTAAATTACAATATGCGAAGCGGTGGTCTTCACAGAGTTAGCTTTATATTCAATATAATAATCCGTTTGTTGATGTGAATTTAAATTCAAATAAAAGCATCATCTCCGTCAAGTACTTGGGTACAACTTTTTGTTAATTGCAAAGTGGCAGGAAATCTAGGTTAAACAATACCTCCCGTTGACTACATCAAACTGTCCTATATTAAAATGTAGAGTATGGGATGTTGAGTCACTAGACTAATAACCACTTTGTGACTTTATTAAGAGAATTCAATCTACGTTATAAGAAAAATGAAAAACATGATATTGGTCCCACATACTCAGTGATTTGTAGGTATAAATGATTCACTCATTACAAAATATAAGAATGGTAATGTTATAAGCTTGAGGGTGGATGACTATGGTTTAAATTTCGATAAATCTTGTAAACGTACCAAAAGTTTTCCAGACCTAGTAAAGTATTATTTGATCCTTTAGATGTTACCTTTATGAGATTTAACGAATACAGCACTTAATTGGAATCTGTTGGTAGATATTTCATGCTATGGGCTGTCTGTCTAAGTAGGAGGGTTTTACTAGAGACGGATTAGGTGTTTTCCAAAGTTCCTCTAATATGATTCTGCTAGAGACTTCCTCTGTGACATGGGCGGGTTGTAAGTAACTTCACATAATGTTAATGGAATTATTTATTACTCGGATTAGTATTCCATCCTTCTCCCTTTTTTATTAGAGTTTTTTTAAGTAATTAAAGAGTTTTCTGGTAATTCGACTGTTAGTGATGTGATTGAGGTTGCTGGCGAGTACTCTCCTGCAACTGCCGATAATTCTTGTACTTGACTCCAGACTGCCATTCGGTAATTTGTGTAGTAGTTATTACTAAACTATGACTCATAAGAAAGATTATGAAAAGAAAGATTTAACTCTTATGAATGTTAAACATGTACTAAAATGTATTTATACTTATAGTCAAGCGTCCGAAAATTCGTCTAATCTCGGACATTTCATTTTGATTTTTATTTCACGAATTTCGATATAAAGCAGACCGATTCATTTTCCACATTTGCTGCGTTTTCGTCTCAACTGATCCTTTACTGTATTTATATTTCTCACCTACAAATAATATGCGTATATATATATATATTTGCATATGTATAAACATAAGAATATGTTTATATAGTTACACTATGATGCTTAAAGCATGATCTGTGAAAGTAGAAGACGCATAGACAACATGTTTGTGATCTCTGGTGCCATCAAAGAATCTTTCGCTTATCCGGGAACTGCTCAAAACACAACACTGAAGTTATGCACAGATTACTAGCTAAAGATGACAAATAAGCTAAAGTGGTAATAAATAATCATCTATTGAAGTGGTTTAAACTTGACCAACCACAGCTTGCCTCGGTAGGCGATATTGGCTAGTACTGAAATAGGCTGAAAGTAAACTAGGAATAACTAGACAAAACTGGTATTATTCATTGAAGTCGTTGACTACTGGTCCTAGTAGTTGTAGTAGTTGCAGACTAATTGTTTAAGGTTTGCGTGGTGATTGAGATCATTGGTTATTAAGACGTTGTATAACATGGTCCAAATGCACAAATGCATTAACTCTTTATCTTCGTCATAGGTCTCAAGTTTCATTATTCTTTCATACATATCTTTTCAGTTTCTCCCATTCCTAATAAAATGTCTTCTATTAATTTTGTTAATTTGATCACGTTGTGACTATTGTGATACTAGAACTTGAACGTATGCCTATGTATGTAAGGCTCAAACGATTTTTCTTATGACTAACTAATGTGTACAATACCATTATAGACTAACTGTTGTTGTTTTTCTTTATATATCACTTTATGAATATACAGATGACTGTGAGTAGTATAACTGGATCCCCAATAAAACTTGGTTTGGGTATATTATCAATTGGATTTGATATTTTATTCATGGTACAACATTGGTGCTTGTATCCTTCATCATCATCATCATCGTCGAATTCATCGTCAAATGCATTGACTTCAAGTAAATGTGAAGTAATTGATCCTGAAATAGATGAAGCTAAGTAGTTAAGTACACATATCAATTTAACTGTTTCTTTCTCTATTTTACTGTAACATTTATTTGACATGCAAATGACAATCGATTTTATCAAGTGTACTTTTTTTTTGTTAGTTTTTCATTTTCAATCATTTTCACTGTAGTTTATGATATTCTAACTGTTTCCTATAAAACAAAGAAAACATTTATTGATTGTATCTCAACAGAATGAAAGAATAATTCAATGCTTATTTTCTATGAACCGGTTTTCTTTTCTTATTTTGGTTTTTTCATGTATTAATAATGAATCTATTCAATTCTATCAAATAAAATGTTAACATTATATGAAATTAATAGTTTTAATGCAAATTATTATTACGTAATTAATATGAATATACAATAAATTATAAAAAGACGAAAGAAAATAATGTAGAGAAGTTTATTACTTATTTACTTACTTGCGCCTGTTACCCCTCTCGGAGGAGCATAGGCCGCTCACCAGTATTCTCCAATTAACTCTGTCCTGAGCAATACTTTCCAGATGTCTCCAGTTACTGTTGATCCTCTTTATGTCTGCTTCCAGTTCTCGACGTAGGGTGTTCTTTGGCCTTCCTCTTTTCCGTTTTCCAACAGGATTCCAAGTTAGTCCTTGTCTCGTGATACAGTCTGATGATTTGCGCAATGTATGTCCTATCCATTTCCAACGTCGTTTCCTGATTTCCTTTTCAGCTGGAAGTTGGTTTGTTCTCTTCCATAGTAGGCTGCTGCTGATGGTTTCCGGCCAACAGACATTCAATATTCTACGTAGACAATTTTTAATAAATACCTAAGCAAGTTTATTAGATGAAATTAATTAAAACTAATTTAATGTTTATAAAATAGAAGTGAATAGATAAATTTGAATGTTAACTACTATTTTCGTATAAGTAGTAATTATGATAATAGTAGTAGTTCTATTTAATACTATAACTAATTACAATAGATAATTCTTAACATCAAATGTATTACTTATAAGATGGCTTTTTAAGCAGTATATAGCACTGCATCGTATAGAAATTGCAACAATGAATAGCTGACGTGGTGAATTTTAAGGCTGTACGAAACGAAGGGTATTCAGAATACGTAAAACACAAAAAGCCAAGAAAGAGAACCCAGCCTAGAACCAACTTGGATCAAAAAATTCAAACGACGTGAATATAAAACTGCTGGAGACCGTGTATATATTATTTCTTGAGTTCTGTATTTTCACGGAATATGACACTCTGTTGTCTTATTCATCGTTTGTATATTAACGTACAATCATTATCAGATATTTATCTTCAATAATGAAAGTTTTCTATTAGTTCCAGTGATACAATTCTTTGATATCTATACATTATGTGTATAAGATGCATAAATTTCAATACTATTCACCACTCGTTTTCTTAAAGGATAGACAATAAAGAAAATATATTTCAACAATTGTAATGTTTTCGTTTATAATATTCACCATTTGGCATTGGAATAATGATTTATAATTATATACTAATAGAAAATGATTATATAGTGTTGACAGGTACGCGGTTCAGGGAAGTTCTTAAGAGGGGTAGTAGTTGGGATATTTGCAAATCTAGGAGTTTAATTAGTTGAACGTATCAAAAGTCTACGAAATATTAGGATGGCAAGTTTGGTGTTGTTTGTATGCATTCGATCAGCAACAAAATAAAGCGATCTTAAGGCTAAAGATAAACAGTCGAAAAGTGATTGAAACAATTATGAACAAAGGCCGAATATGATCATCTGGAATGACTTACATGCAAAATCTCAAAAGCGTCATACAAGTCTTACAATATACTTTTCAAATACATCATATCAGTTGAAATAAATTTTTTACATTGGGTAAAATTGAATACAATTGTGTCATTTAAAGTCAATTTAAAGTTCTATTTACTAAATGCAAGTACATCCTTTTAAACTCTTGTAGTCTATTAGTTAACTAATATATAGGAACTGTCAAAGCAGCAGCAACATTCATCAAATATTCTCTTGTGATTCATCTTGTACTTTAATGCTTAACTACCAACTTAATAACAACTCCTTAGTAATAAGAAACTTTCTACTTTTAAGCCTTGAGTAGAAAGGACAAAAAGGGAATGATTTGAATAAAGTTTTAATTTTTAAGTTAATTCATAAACTAGAAAACGTTACATGATGATACGTGATAAAATAGACAGTAACTTCATTTGTAATAAACTGTATTTAAGAAGAATTGTTATAATAAGATTATTCAAATTATAAGTGAGTGTACTTTTTCATCAGTCATTCTTAAACAGCTGATCTGTTTTGTGTCGCTACACATCATATAAGAACTGAACTTGAAGAGAAAGATAAATCAAAAGAAAATATCAACCGTATCATGCAACAACTAGCTAGATTATATATTGTATGATATGTAATAACATTAAATTTGACATTAAAGACAGATGAAAAGTGATTGGTTTCGGTTCATTTCCAATAATTCTGATCATTATATCAAGTATCTTTGATAGTAGATTTCATGATCTACAACCAATAGATCTACGTATTCCGACAAATGTCATGCTGTATGTAATGTCTGTATGTTATGTCATAGTAGACTATTTCAATTATTTTACTTGTATGTAATGTATGCATTTTACTCCTATCATCAATATGTCTCTCATGCTCTATTCTCCTATTTGGTACATTTACTGTTAGTATATCAACTTTCATTTGTGAGCTACAATTGATTGATTGTATACACGTTACCTTAATTCATTGCCCCTGTCTCCCTTGTTGTGTATTGGTGTTAATTTCCTAATTGGTCGACTGTGTGAACTGGTTTATGTATATATAAAAGAATGTTGATTTATCAGTTTGTAATTTTTCTATTGTAGCCTGGGATTGTGTGGGCATCGAGCAGACATGCGTCGACTGACTAGGCAATCTAATTGGGGTTTATTATTGTAACCACGTACCCATCAAATCACATCTAACTAATTGGTTATCTGTTGTGAACAGCTTTTTAGAAGTTATGGCAGTTGACAAAGTTTATTTTTCATGATTTCGATCTTTAAGCTAAAACTATCGACCTTAATATGTTTCTAAGCATTTCTTGATGAAATTTTTAAGAAAATGTCTATAAAATCTTTCCATATAATTGTGATGCTTCCTACTATCGACGCTCTGTTGAACAGGATTTATACATAAAATTCTAATTTGCTAATCATTTGATAACTTTTCTATTAACGATAACAGCGAAGTTTAAATATAAATTAAGAATCGAATCACGATGGTCTTGCAGAGATAGGTATTAAGTGTAGTTGATTGTATTGTTCACAGATTGACGTTTGTAGGGTACCATACATGGAGCACTGGACACTTTTATCGTGTGTGGGGCTCCTCCATGGCAGTGCGCAACTTTGATTACGCCAAAGAATCGAACCCAGGGATCTTCAGGTTTCACGGCGAAAGTCTAATCATCTAGATAACCGAGGCTACGTCCAATCGTAGAATTCCTACTTCTATCAAGTTATGATATACACAACAATCATTCTCTTCAGATATGTCTGAATTCCGTCAGTCACGAGTAGTCCCATTCTAAAATGAGATATCTGTCCAGTTCTCCCTGATTTACACTAGTACTCGCTATTGTCAAATTTCTATGTGCAGTGGATACACATACATTGAGGAGAGGTAAACTATGTACTGTTATTACGAGAAGATGAACACATATCCAAATGTCTACATAAACTAATGAACTTTAATAACAAAATTGGAGCATATGATGCGCATCCATCATACTCCATTATTAAACATTTAGATGATACAGACCGTGAAACTGATATTAAATCAACCATTTGATGGGAAATATATGAGTACTACAAGGTGCACATTAAGATATGTTGAGTCCATAGCTGTACGAGGGTTTAAACCATCTCTCTTGTGCATTCAAAAACATTTTTTAATTTACACTAACTATACGCTGGATGTATTGATCTCTTATATCCAGGGTGGAGTGTGATTACACTGATTTCCTGTTTAACCTTCTTATCTTCAGATATTGTTCCTACTTTGACCATTATTTCGCATAGATAAGTGCCTTGACAAGTTTACTTGTGATCAGATTATTGAAAATAGACTACACGATTAGTTAACTAAATGTTACTTGCAATTTCATTGAGGTCAAATTTCATAAGCTGTTAACCATCTTAATCCATTTATCATTTATAAGTGATTAAGTTAGGCTTTAAAATATCACGTTCTGGAAATAAGAAGGTATAATTGTTATCAATTACATGATGAAACTTACTGATCATTTAGTTTCTAATGTTAAGCCATAATTTCATACAATTAGATTAATTGAGAATTACCTTCAATAAATTTATGCATCATCTAACTTCTGTGCTGTTTCTACCAGTGTCATAAATTACATTTGTAGTCCATAAGTAATGTTGCATAACATCTAACCACCTTAACTTGACTATAATAATCAGTTCAGCCAGTGATTAATTTCAAAAGGTTTACTGAATTTCTAGTGTGTAGTCGTGACAGGTGAAGTTCAGATATGTATCTATCGAATTGATTTATCATCGTACTTCCTCATAAATTGATTAAATTGAGAATTCTACTGTTGTACGCTGGCCTAGTGATTCTGATGGTTGAGTGTTTAATGCAACGAGTCCCATACTAAGATGAAATAGATGTCTAATATTCCCTGGTTTTCAATGGCATCCAACTGAGATCATTCCGTGTCATATACAAACAGAAATATTAAATATCAGTCTATGTTATTCCATCTCAACTGATAGGGACTCACTGTTTATTTATTGGAAGTATTGTCACTCTTTAAGTCAAGAGCAAGTTTATGAATTGGTTACTAAAAATGTATTTAGTCGTTAACAAGACACAACTGAATAGAAGACATCGAGTATTTATATTCGTACAATTGGGTGTTATCGAAGTTGCTGCATTTAAATTTGATATCACGAATCAGACTACATTAGGCTTCCATTGAAACCCATATAGCTTTAGAAAGTTATTTTGTCCAAGTATGAAACACTTAGGCAGTGCACATTTACGGCTCACCATGGAATCGAGTCCAGAACGAACCGCGCCTCTTAACCAAACGTTGAAGGAATAGATCAGTAAACCAACAGGCATTCGACAGTTTCTGTTTCTAAGTCAATTTTCTAAAACACCCAAATACAATCAGTTTCAGCTCATTAGTGAGTAATTTCTAAAAACAATTCTTGGAGTTCAAGTTAAGAGACGTTGTCAGTGAAGTTCAGCCATTTTGGGTATGTGACAGCTACCAACCTATAGCAATGGATGGGGTCGTGCTAACATATAGCGAATTGACTGAGTTAGAAATATCAACCGCTGAATGCTGGTCTACTTAGTGGTTAATCGCTCGATTCTAAAGGCATTGAGTTCTATTTACTAGTGAGTCGTGGAAACGAACTGCTGAAAACTGACATACTATAACAAAGTAGCTATCCAGTGCTTCCTGATTTTCAGTTCTTGCTCAACTCAAACTAATATGTGATATTTAAATCGAATTTCATTTTGGTTTTCAGTTTTATAACTGTCATCAGTGATTGAACAAGGTATTTTACCAGTAATTATTGTATTAAAAAAAATTTGTTCCCTTCAAAAATTTTGAATAATGCAAAAACGACAACAATTGCAGAATACCTTGAATTCAATGTATTTCGTTGCATCCTTATCAACTACATACATGCTATTGATTGCAGATAACTCAAATTATTAATATCCATGTTGACTTTGTCAACTGAATTGTTTGTAAGATAACATTAGATTGTATAAGTAATGAAATTGTAAAGTGATTGAATTTTGAGCATTTATAAATAGATTAAATGAATACTCTGGAGTTTAATAAAGTAGTATGAAAAAGTGGTTCAAAAATAATTCAACTGATCACGTTCTAGTGAATAGTTGAAAGAGTTTGATTATGTAATTATGAATACTTAGTTATTGTGACTATGTGAAGAAAAGGAATAAGATAGAAATATAAAAGCACAACTCACTGACCTCTTATTATCTATAGTTGGAAACAGAAACTTGGTCATCGTTCTAATACTGCCAGGGCGATTGAACATTAACTACTGATTCTTTTTGAACACAAATTTCAGGTTTCAACCTTCTAATTGCAATGGCCTCAGTAAATTTTAATAGAATCAACTTATATTGTTTACTGATAATTTCAAAAGCATTTATTACATCAATATCATGTTCCTTGTCTACTAAATAACGCGTAATTGAACTTCTAAAAGTAGTTACTTCTTTCAAGTACAAGTTCTTCAGAAAATGTTCAATAAATTATAAATTGACCGATCTTTCTGTCCTTCCATTGCACCTGCTTTTCCAAGTACATTCCTTTTCTTTGCATATTCATAACAATAGAGTATTCATAATTACATAATTCAACTCTCTCAACTATTCACCAGAACTCTCATTTGTATGTGATCTAATGTTATCTGATAAAGAATTCATTTGACAACATCGACATGTTATTAATAATTTAAGTTATCTACAATCAATAGAATGTAAGTAGCTGATGAGAATGCAACGAAATACATTGAATTCAAGGTATTCTGTAAATGTTGTCATTCTTGAATTATTCAAATTATTGTATTAAACTGAATAAGTAATTAATTATTAACGTATTAGATTAATTTTACTTTTTGTAGTTTCACGTGTTTTCATTTCAATACAATGAAAATGTATCTAGATGTTAATTTGAGGCATCACATATATGACATTAGGCAATTTTATTAACTAAAATCAATTCATTTATTAATGACATGTTGAAGTTGTTAATAAGATTATGTCATATGACAACATTAGAATTGTTTTTCTTTAATATATTCTTATAGAAAAGTATGGAATGTTTAGTATGGTTCATGATATGACTCAGTTAATAGATCTACGGTGACTAGATTAGATATTTGTTGACTATGACACTCAATACGATTACTATGAACGTTTACTCCTGTCAATTATTCTTCAAATTGGGTATTAAGACTTGTTCCTTTGTCATATGCAGAACTGCTTAAAAAGACAAAGCTCATAGGTAGATTGTATGGTGAAGAAATATAACAAGACGAATGAACTAGCAACATTTATTTGAGTGTATTCATTATTATATTACTTAATTTACTGTGATTATTAGTTAATTGAAGTCGTAAACTGAAATATCTAATATAAAGTGGTTTTACGAAGACACATATTAAGTTTAGTTGTTTGAATTCATCACATATTGATGTTCATAGGGTACCACTAAAAATCATGAAGCACTGAACAGTTATTTCATCCTAATATGAGACTTCTCAATGGAAGTTCTAACGAAGCAACTGTTCAATGTTCCCTAGTTTTCAGCGGTACCTGCCAACATCAGTTGGTGAGGAATTCAAACAACTAAAATCAAATAAATTGTACAAAATTAACATGAACGATGATTATTTTACAGAAGTTAGTACAATATCCTATTGAATTAATAAATGCAATTAAATCTTATATGCTCTGCAGTATAACTCGTAACGGATAAATTGGATATGTTGAAGGTCTACAAATCAAGCTTTCAAAATTGAATAAACTTTTCTTTATGATTATATAACTTTAAACGTATATGCAAGAATATTTTATGGTGATGTTGATGAACGTAGTGCACTTACATCCAGTATGGACCTTGTAGAGATCATGATTGCATATTCCCCCTCCCACACATAAACATACCAACTTTCATTTCTTCAACATTTCTCTGTGATCTGAATATCCACGGTATGATTGAAACACTTCCTTCCTATCTGGTTATTTGCTTAAACTTGGATTACCTGTTGGATTTAATTGGTTCCAAATATAGTTTTATATAGTTTGGTGTAATGACTTCTCAGTTAATGTTCATTTGATTATTAGTTTATGTGCGTGAACTCAAAATGACACTAGCAGGATTACGTTCAATAAGGATATTTCAATATCAGAATCTAAAGTATATACAATTGAATATCTTCCATTCCTCGTAAGGAAGCGTCACAAGTGAACCTAGTAATTATATGCACTCACATGTCATTCTCTTTCTTTGGTTTAGCTGTGGATGCACATTGTTACTGCGGAGTTTCATACTATGACAAATGATCTCTTCAGTGTTTCCTATTTACTTAATCCAGGTTAGCTCATGATATCACATTCAAATTCATTTATCGCCATAACAACCATTTATGATAAGATTTTATGTAAGCTGTTTAAGTATTGGCATACAGTTCAATTTCAGATCAACTCAACAGTGATAAACGTTTTCTGTATGTTTTAATATATTTCACTGTTACAAGACATGAAGCTATTATAGACTTTTATCTCTCTATAAAATCGCTATCCCATTACAAATAAATTATAGACCATATGTTGGCCATAACATAAGAATATCTTCATAAGTCCAAACATCTAATGACATTTAATTCAACCATTGGCTTAAAGACCTATGACACCAACTTGACAACCTTACGCTCTAGCCCATAAACTCTCCTAATGCCTCATATATAAACGGGTTCACGGCAGTTATTAATGTTCAAAACATAATTATGCAGATAATTTTCTTGAGCTTAAAATGTAATAAAATACGCTGTTCATATATAATTAGAATGCATTTGAATCTTCTTGCTGATTTGTCATGGACTAAAACTGACTAGTTTCAGTTGCTATACACGCATCCTGGTGGGGGGATCGCCTCAATATAACGAAAGTTTCCAAGTATTGTTTGAGTTGGATTGTGACTGGCAAGCAAAATCTAACTTAAAAAGCGCTATTCATTTGCGACGTTGAATTAGTACATAAACTGAATAACCAGTATGTAGAAAATTTTTGAGACCATACAAAGTTCAAGTCAAGATTAATAGATCGTTAGAATGTTTTCAATGATTAGAATATAAAATGTAATAACTCATCGCCTAATAATTTCATTACAAATGTATAAATAGTAATCTCTCTAAAGTATAATAGTATTTCAAGCTAGTCATTTCCACTTTAATATTTACTTCCTAACTTAATTCATACTGACGTATTAATGATGTTCTCTTAGAATACAATGAAGGCTTTACAATTAAATGGTTTAGCTTAGGTAGTAAAACACTTTCAAAAAGAGTCTGATTGGTATTTGAAATAGTTTATCATTCAATAAAGCACGTTCATTCATTAAGAAGAGTGATTTATTAAAGCATATCATATTTTTTTATATCATTAAATATGTAATACAAATGAAGATATAGCTTTCTAATGAGCCTATGCAATCTATCTACAGTTAGTTTAGAGTGAACAACGAATATACACACCATATAAGCTACGTAATTACTTAGTTACACATGCAAATTCGGTCAAGTGACAAGCAAAATCAAGTTCGACCTGAGTAATAGGATCAGACTAGTTTGTGTCTGAAACATTTTAATCTGATTTGAATAAGTTTTTACAACAACGTAGTGTTCTGAAGTAGCAGATTATACTAAGCCGCTTATTGTCACAAATTTAATTGTCCACAATATACTGTATGGTAATATTTTGAATTATAAAGTTGAATAATGTCGATTGGAGCTTTACAGGAAGTATCCGTTTCGTGAAGGTTGAGAGTTCATCATGATGATGAGTAGCAGCTAGCACGAAACCTGGGTAAAATCATGTTTCCTACTAACTACCTCCCACCATCAAACATGTTATACGTTAAATATTCTAGGATTTTTTCCATCATTCAAAAAAATTGTATCTTAGACCCAAGGCTTAATAAAAGTATATGAATTTGTATAGTAATGCAAAATAAATAATGAATTTGATTTCACATTCAGTAAACTAGCAGTTATTTTCTCCATATCCATTCAAAGTGATTCAGTAAACTAATCATTCATAACATCAAATAGAGCCTGTCAAATACGTGCATTAGTTTAAGTTATTATGCCACACTGACGTAACGTAATTAAGTGACAAAGTAATCATATTACAGTATTGTTCAGTAATAACGAATGAAAAATCAGTGTATATGAGGGAATAATGTATGTGAAGATCTGGAAAATGATGAAGAGTAAGCGTATCTAAATCTACGTTATCGATTGTAAATTATTTCACCCATATCTCCAATCACTGCTTGAAGTCATTAAAAGGTAGTCTTTTCCTACAAAAATTGTCCACATCAACAGTTAACGAATTCATAGACTGATGCCTCATTTCGGTTTAACCACCCCTAATTTACCTTCATTCAAATCCTACACCGGCCAACATCATACATTCATGTAGGTATCACAACGTGAATCGCTTACTGGATAGTTTTTTAGATTTAAGGGATTATCAACTGATCTAGTTTGTTTGATTTTAATGCATATTCATTTCAATGAATTACATAAATCCATGAGGTCTGCAACAAATCTTTTACAAGTATACATGATAATTAAATATAAATCATTGAAATAGTCGTTGCAATCATGTAAGCCTTAATCACAATAGTGAAAACTTCTCTAAGGATAATGATAGTAATATATTGTGTCCAAGTCGAAGTACATACTGCTTACTAATTGATTTATATATCACACATATTGTCATGTTTTAACATTCTAAAAATTTCAAACATCGATAATTTTGACATTTTTCTTATCGAATTAATATCCATGGTAATTCACTTGGGTTAGATAAAAGAGAGAGATAATCTCACTTTACGGACAAATACATGGACATAAGTTATCGGTGTAGCAACGCTATGGATTACCAGTAATATTAATTCACGTGGATTATCATAAGCATCAATTCGATTAGGAAGACATTAAGATTTTAGATGTCAGAAGTTGTAGAATTGCTAAGAAATTTCTTGGCGTAAAATATTTACATCGATTCGGATCAAACACAAAAAAGACCGATAAAACAAACTGATTCAGCATATGTGAAATAAATGCAAAGCTTATTTCTGCATGAAGTAGGCGCTGAAGATGTTGCTATGAATAACATTGAGGTTATGCAATTAAGCCATCTAGTTAGTAAGATAAAATAATCAGAATGACTGTTGTACTAATTTACTCAAATTTGATGAAATCTATGCGGTTTATATTTAGTTTACATACACATGGAACAAGTTGATACTCACAAAATCTTACTGAGTTCTTCTCTTCAAAAAGTGAACTACTGAATTAGAATGCCAATAAATATGAAATCTTAATTGTTATGATGTGAATTACGGCCGATTACGATATGCCGTGACAGTAACTTTGATAGGAAGCAGTACCGGAAGACGCAGACATCAAAGCTGTTGTTGTATACTTACACGTCCGCCATGATAACCCTTTCGCAACTCCCCCACTTCACCAAGTCTGATATGAAAACATAAGATAAGACAGCCGACAACCAATCAGTCAAATTATTTCATTCATCTGTTTATATGCACACAAAACACATCCATATAACGGACCAATAAGAACAATAACATTTATACAAATAAAGGACAATAATGACTAGGAACTGAAGAAACAGATGAATAATTAATTGACCATAGTGATATGATAACAGTTCATAGGTCTGGTGAGAGGTTAGTACGAGGGAAACATGATAATAATATAAATAAATAGTCGATTGGTTTTATATTCAAAAATAGTTGGGATAGTCTTCTATGGATAGCTATTCTGCCTGAATCGCTCAACATGGCAATAATTAGTGATTGACTTCAAATGGAAAATATGTTACGAAGTCTACATCGGAGAAGTAAGTAAATTCATTGAGGACTTAATTAATTCATTTTATAAATATAAACAAAATCGCTTAAACATTTAGTTAAACTCATCAGGTTTCACTGAACTATGAAATAAACTCTGGAAGATGTGGAAACCTTAGCATAGATGGACAGCATCATCTATAAATAAGGAGGGTCTGATGCAGATATAAGGAACGGATAGGTAAGGTAAGAGTAGTATTTCTACAACTGAAAAACATCTGGAACTTGAACCGGCTGTCAGCCGACTTCGAATTTAGAACCTTCAATACAAACGTGAAGATAGTTCTATTGTGTGTAACTGGAAGTTGTATTGAGAAATAAAAAAAGTATTCTTTAAATGATACAAGTGCACTGTTTGCACTAGATACTTCAGGTCCTCTGGCTAGATACCGTCAGCACCAACCTTTTGTGGCACAGAACAAAACAACTTCCAACGGAGGTAGAAGTTAGATGAAGACTATGCAGGTGGATGGGATACACATTGAGAAAATAACTAAACTGCGTCACAAGATAAGCACTAAATTGGAATCATCACGGCCAAGGAGAAAAAAGAAAGATCAAAGAACAAACTACTTTGGGAATTGGAGGCAGACGTGAGCGTAATGAACAGTACTTGGGAAAAACTGGAAGAGAGGGAGATCCGAGGATAGAGTTAATTGGAGAATTCTTGTCAGCTGCCTATGCCTCGTGAAGGGTTAACAGGCAATGATTAGTTGATCATAAATAACTAAATAATGTCATTATGACTATTTCGGTGTAACTTTATCAGAAATTTCGAACTCAAACTTAATAATTTTATAATAACGCTATCACTGCATAGCATGAAAGTTATATCCTAATCCTGTGGTAGATTTTAGGGTGTGTATTAGTAAGGAGTCCTGCATTAAATTAAAACAATTTAACAGTTGATGTCAGCTTATAATTCAAGCCACAAAGATGCCAAATTGAAATCCCACAAATCATCTAATGAAATCATTGTGATTCATTTAGTTGAAAACTGTTTCATGATTAATTTCGACACCTCCAATACAAAATTGTGATCAAATAAGTTAAGCAATGAAAAAAGAATCTCATTTAAGCATTAAGAATGTCAAAAAAGGATTTCATGCAGTTAGAGAACTGCCTGAACTAAGCAACTGTTTCGTCCTAGCATGTTACTCTTTAGATATAGTGCTCACGGACAACTGAAAAAACGATGAAATTTAAGACATGATTTTTAAGAGACCTTAATGGATCCCTAATCGCCATGAAAACTGCACTGGCCAATATCCAATGATAGGATACCTATTTCGATCAGTTTGTGATGTATCACAATGACTTTCGACTCCAACTATCAGCAACTGGCTCATTCTTGTCAGGTCTAAACTCCTCCAATCTCGACCTCTCATTGTCACTTT
This sequence comes from Schistosoma japonicum, assembly GCA_025215515.1. Lineage (NCBI taxonomy): Eukaryota > Metazoa > Platyhelminthes > Trematoda > Strigeidida > Schistosomatidae > Schistosoma > Schistosoma japonicum. The sequence goes on from CM046066.1 coordinate 12,243,305, forward strand.
GAAAATGTCTTGAAGTAGGTGATCAGTGAACTGATTAGAATAGTTCATTTGAAGTGGTTTCAATGGAGAATTGTTTTTATTTTCTGTTTGCATATTTCGGTTATTGATTTCGGCACGATTTCAATGAAAATAAAGGAGCAGTGAATAACAATTCTTAGTATGGGATTGTAGATTGGCTGTGCGCATCCCTAGCTATAGCAAGGAATGAACACAGGACTGTCAGGTCTCTAACAGTTGACACTTATTCATTAGCACTACTAGTTTGACATTTACTGGTATCACACACAGTCTTATTTATTGTAAACAATTTGAATTAATTGGGATGAACTTGTATCTTCCCATTGATTTGTTATAGACTAAAGCTGGTCAGTCTCTGTTGCTAATGTGCATCCTGAGCGGATTGCCTCTATATAACAATTATTCACAAGTATTATTTAAGTTGTATTGTGACTGGCAAGTGGAATCCAGGATTTGTCTGTTGCACAAATGTGACTGTCTGGGCTTAGTAGTCTAGTGATGAACGAGGTGGCGTTTGTCCCGAAGCGGACTGAGTTTAAATCCTAGTGTGAACAACAACATTGGAATACAGGTACAGTAATCCAACGAGTCCCAAATAGGACGAAATGCACGTCCTGGATTCCGCTTGCCAGTCGCAATTCAACTTAAATAATTCGAATTAATGCTTAAGTTATGTCAATTATCAAATCATTTAATGCTGATGACACTCATAAATGAATATTTAGTCTACTTATGGTGCATAACATTTTATAGAGGTTAAATTTTATAAACTGCTAATCATCTCAATCCATTTATCATTTATAAATGATTGAAGTTAAGGCTTTGAAATATCACGTTCTGAAAGTAAGAAGGTATCGTTGTTATCAATCACATAATGAAACTTGCTGACCATTGAGTTTCTAATGTTGAACCATAATTTCATACAATTAGATTAATTAAGAATTACCTTCAATAAATTTGTGCATCGCCTAACCTCTGTGTTATTGTCATAAATTATAGTTGCAGTCCATAAGTAATTTTGTATCTGAATTCTAAACGGTATTAGAATGCGTAATGTCTGCTTACTGAAATATGTTACTAGACATACTGCCGATATTCTGATACTACGTGTATCATGAATTCTCTCCTTTGAATATTTGGACTTTGATAACAGAATTCAGATCATCATTCATAATTCGTTTTGCTGACATACGTAATCATTGTTATGGACTTATTAATTGATCAGTTCGTATGATTTATTTTAGGTTGTTGTTGGCAAGTTGAATTCATGACGTGCGTTTTGTTTTATTTGAGATTCACAGATTGATATTAGCAAGGTATCAGTGAATACCAGTAAACACTTACAGCTGTATAGAAATCCACTAGGTTTCGCACTGTTGAGTAATGCCGTACTAAAGCGAAACAGTTTTTTTAGTTCGAAATCACGGTAACAAAGTAATTGAGAATACTTTTTAGACCAAATATTTGGTTTTAATGAAGAAAGGATCAAATTTCATCAGATTTTAACGGAAATAATGACATAGTGAACTGGTTCAGTATGTGATTTACACATAGAGAATTCGTCATTTACATTTAAGGTACCATGAATTCGCATGGGCAACGTTGTTTAGTGCCCATAATACCAACTTTTATAGACCCTTGATCAATTTCGAAAAGTAAAGGTTTCCCATGTTTTAGTAATTCTTAAAGCGATTATTATATAATGACATTAGGATATTTACTGAAAGTTTATATTTTCACCACTGGTAGAATTGTGAATGCGTACATTGTTGTTAAATATTGAAGTATATTACAACGATTACACAGTGTTTTCTCTGTCCACAATTCATGGAAAAAGTAATTTTAAAATGTATTATTTCCGTAAATCAACTGATCTTCAAATGAAAGTGCTTCTATAAGCACATCTACTACTGATGAGTTACTTTAGTAGTATATTTGTGAATAAGAAAACATGCTTCAGGTAATGACATCGTGGTTCACGTAGAAGTAAACAGAAATCTGTAATCATTTTAATTCAACTAAATATCCACATACACAACAGATTGCATCGCTATTCATCTGTGAATGTGTATACTTTGATACAAAGATAAGCATCTATGCATATCAGTTAATGTACCTCACTATATAACTCTGAATGACAGTGACTTTCATAACTGATGAGTTTGTTTAATTAATATGTACAGGTCATAGAAACTACATGAAAGTGAGGTAGTAAATATTTATTCGACAGTACAGTGTTATAAGCTTAAATAAAATAATTACAAATATATTATATGATGGTGATGTAATATCACGAAGTAAAAACATCTGAAAATGTAGAGCAGTGAATACCTGTTCGCTAGTTCAAATTTGGTGAGCTCGTAACACAATACAAAGCTAGATCTTATGTAAGACCGATGTTATGCACTGATGAGTAGCTAAAGACTATAATAATATAAGTGTCAACTACCATTTTGCTGGCTGTATTTCATGAAAATTAAATATTGTAAGATTACTTTCATTGGGAATAGATGACTGAATAAAATTACTCACTACATATATAAAAAGCCTCTTCATGTACCCGTACTGTATTTGCTAATGAATATAAAACGTCATGTACCAAAGTTAATCTTTAGGATTTTGTTACTGATTACAGCAATGTACAGGATCAATACACTTCAGTGATCTTAATTTATAACATAAAACCTCAAATTAAGCTTAATGTTGACTACAGTGTCCACCGTAACTACACAATTTAAGTAAGAATGGACACATGATTAGATTTAGATTGTAGGTGGTAAGTGTAATTCAAAACTCATGTTTCACCCTCTTTGGGACTTAATTTCAGTTAGATTTATCTTCATTCCGACGTTGATGCTCATATTTGGATTTAAACACTATTCTTTCGGGTCCAAATTAGATGTGTTCTTCACTAAATTGCTGTGCTTGTCTAGACTCAGTAAAAAGGTGAAGAAGGCTTTGATATTTGACTCGTAGGTAATACGTTTGAGTCACAGTGAGGACATTAACATTGGGATTTAAGTTTCTGTAATGATATTTTCAGTACTTTAAACGTATTGTTTCTAATAACGGTCATGAAGAAAGGCAGTATGAACTTGTCAGTAGTATTAGAAAGGTTGTATTGTACCTCAAATTATTGAAAACACAAACAAGCTAGCAAGCAGACTGACCATGAATATTTATCGTTGTATATCGCAATACCAATGCCTTAAATACAAATTCTCACAGATAGGGAGAGTAAGAATAGAACGACTGATGACATGTATAGAGTATGAAGGTTAGATTAGAATAATACACCATCGAAATATCATAAAAGAAATGAGCAGGCAAGCATAAAACACTCACACAAGAAAAAATACTTAAGTTATAACATACAATATCGTGTTCATATAAACACTACGGCATAAAGTACACAAAAGTTTGAGTTTACATAAAATACTTAATAAAGATCATCACAGATGATCTAACAGATGAAACTTGCATTCTTGGGTTTCTTTTCGTTCATCTCTCATCTACAATCCATATTTTACTATACTTGTGAACTACCGCTGTATACAGGCTATCTTCTCAAGATGAATATATGACAAGAAAATGGCTCATTTTCTGTCAATAACAATGTAAACGGGAAGATATAAGCACTTTCAAATTATAAATGACACAAACATGCTTGTAATGTGGTTCTCTCCTTATGAATAATACATTTAGCCAAACGTGAAGTTTCATATACTTAGCTAATCCGGATTGATATATTTGTTGATTGGGGCTATCAGAATAGAACATCACAACAGTTAATAAAGCCAGTGATTGTTGGTAGATACAGACTACTTATTTGGGATCCGAATACAGTTATTAGAAACGTTGGGTAATGTATCTCAGACTAGGTCACAGCTGTGCAGATGTATTTACCCGTTGTTCTCCTTTAGATTCTGAATTTCAAAATCATTTTATACCTTTTATTATTCAGATTAAATAATTCTTTTCGAACCATAATCTCTTTGCTTAGTTACCGACACTATCATTAATATTGTTACTACAGTTATTAGTCTGATGTTTACCGTGTGATGATGAGATGTAGTAAGTTGATCCGAAGTTGATATGCTAAAAGTTCTACAATCCATGTAACACAAAAAAGTACGTCAATTAGAAAACGTGTTAACCTGTAGAGTACACAATTTGAAGTTGCTTGTATCTTACGATTGATTTTGTTATGGTTCGAAAGTGATTACCCTTTATTTCTACGTGAAAAGCTCAAACGGATTCCTTGTTTGAATGGTAATTCACAAGTATAAGTAAGGAATTTGCATAAAATTGAAATTAGTCAGTAATGCAAGGCCTCTGTACAGCAGAACAGTATCGGTGAATATGCTTACTAAACTTCTCGATTACTAGTCGATTGATGAAATTGCAGAATCTGGGGTACATGCTGTTAAGTAATCCCATACTCGAACGAAACAGCTATCCAGTGCTCCCCGGTTTTCAGTGGTACCTTGTCAAAATCAGTTTGTGACCTAATCAATAAACCAAAATGTCAATCTCCACAAAACCATCTCAATTCAATATTTGTAATTGATGAAAATGAATAGAGATCAACTTTTTTAAACTCAGAGTAAAATTTAATAAATATTCCCATAATGTTCATTTATCATCCTGAATATTTTTCACATATTCTTTTATTTATTGTTATACTACTTAAGTAGTAAACTTTATTTTGTTTCAAATTATATGACAATGCAAACAATCAAAAAAGTAGTAGGATGCATTTGTATATTCCCATTGATTTGTTATAGACTTAAGTTGGTCAGTCACTGTTAATATATGTGCATCCTGAGTGGATTGCCTCGATATAGCGAATATTCACAAGTATCATTCGATTTGGATTGTGAATGGCAAGTGGCATTTGACACGAAACCGACTGATTTCGAATCTCCGCTGTGAACATCAACATTGGGATGTAGGTACATCCATTCAACGAGTCCCAAATAGGACCGAAATGCGAGTACCTGGATTCTATTCGCCAGTCACAATTCAAATTAAATGAAATCAAAAAAAGTAGTTAATGTTATTTTATTGTATCTTTAAATAAACTACTAATCAGATGAATAAGTAGTTAGTTGTACAAATTAGTTTGAATTCAATATCATGTTGATTGTAGCATGAAATAGGTAAATAATCGTAAAATGAATGAAAAAATTGTTTTTTTTTCAATTTAGATTGTTTTCATGAATACCTATACACATATACAGTAATTATTGTACACAATTGTATGTAGTGAATACAATGTATTCTTGAGTAGACTGACGATGATAATAACCAAAGTTATATGATTGACTTTTCGGATTTGTATATGTAATTATATTTACGATAGAAAATATATGTAATTTGTTGTTAGCATTTGATCTAGATTACGTATGACTGAATAACGGAACAAACAATATCACAGCTAATTCTTTTTATTTTGTAGAATAAAATACTTCAACGATCATCATTAAGCTGACAAACCGAATCGAACTCGTAAACTGTAGGTCTGGTGGTGAACTGTTATAACTGGTTGAGAAATACTGTGTGATTGAATAGAATATGCTGGGACATTGTTATAAATATAATGGTGACCATTTTTATAATTCAAAATGCATGTGTATAGATGACCTGTTTATCATATAGTTTCAAAAATATTAGTTTCATTAATACTCTGTATAAGTTCAGTAATGATCACTTTCAGGATATAGTTTGAAGTAATGAGGAATATACTCTGTTTGAAGTATGTTTAGTGCTAGATTTTATGCATTCACCGTTGTAGTGTGACTGGAATCTTGAAGTATCCGACGACTCCTAGTTGATTCAATTAGACACATTAGTTAGAAACAATTAAATGGTTTCAATCTACTTTGAATTGTACTCACGTCATAGTGACGAATGATAAACGTCTCGAAACAAAGTGTGATGCATATTTTTTACCAAACGTCTTTATTCCACTCAACATTAGAGCGTATAGGAAGCAATATCAAACAATATAGAATAGTGAAGGACATTGCGACTTAACTTCATTGAATTCTGTTAGAAGTATAAACGATTGTAAAAAACGTCAAACTGGTCACTATTTAGTAATCAATGTATTTTGCAAGTTAAGATGAACATAGAATGTTAACTTCAGTTATGGAACTTTTTAAAGACCTGTATACAAAATAGCAGCTTAGGACGACTAGCGTACAAACATTTAAAGTCGGAAGAAACAGAAATCAATTCTTTTCTTTGTTCTGAAGGCATATAAGAATGTATACATAAGATGAGATAAGTGATGATTCAAATAAAATTCCTATAAACACTTCTCTTATTCATTGACGACTAACCAGGAAATCAAAAATTTGCTTACATTGTTCTTAAATATTGATTTGAATGTAGAGTACAGAAGTAAAACTTCTGAAGAATAGACTGCTAGGATCTTTGAAAAAAACCGTTGACTTTTGTCACACATGTTTTAATTTTATACTTACTCACTTACGTCCGTTACCTGTCACAGAGGAGCATAGGGCGCTTACAAGTATTCTCCACTGAACTCTGTCCTGAGCAATACATTACAGCTGTTTCCAGTTGCTGTTCCTCCTTTTAATGTCCGCTTCTGATTCTCAACGCAGTGTTTTTTGGCCTTCCACTTTTTCTTTTCCCAACAGGATTTTAAGTTGATGTTTGTCTCGTGGTACAGTCTAATGATTTTCTCACTGTATATCCTATCCATTTCCAACATCTTTTTCTGATTTTCTTTTCTACTAAAAGTGGTTTTTCCTCTCCTATAGTTGGCTGTTGCTGATGGTTTCCGGTCAAGGAACATTTAGTTTCTTTCTTAGACAATTGATTGTAAATACCTGTACCCTCCTGAGGATGTTTGAAGTAGTTCTCCACGTTTTAGATCCATACAACAGAACTGTCTTCATGTTCGAATTAAAGAGTCTGACTTTGGGGTTGGTTGACAGTTGTTTTGAGTCCCATATGTTTTTCAACTGTAGGAATGCTGCCATCGCTTTGCCAATCCTTGCCCTTACATCTGCATCGGATTCTCCTTGTTCATCAATGATGCTTCCCAGGTACGTGAAAGTATCCACTTCTTCCAGAGTTTATCCATCAAGTTCAATTGAGTCGGTGCTCTTAGTGTTGAATTTGAGGATGTTGCTGTTTCCCTTATGTTTGTTCAGGCCTATTGGTGCTAAATAATCTTTAATGCAAATAATTAAATCAAACAACCAATGTTGTTATAAGACACATTGTTCCCTTTATTATTCTCAAAAGAGCAAGAACAAATATTTGTGTAAAATTAGGTAAGTTCATTTTATTTAGTTTGTTTCTTTTCATCGACTGCATCATACAACCTAGAATAATGCTTTACTAAATTAATATTTCAAACAAAGTTTATTATACTCATGAGAATGTTTGGATGTTTGAATCAATATGTTCCTAAAAATCTACGATTGAATGGATTGAAAACATCTAACAGGGCAATCGCCAATTGATATAGCTGAATTCTTCAAATTGTTCAACAAACAAAAAGCTTCAAATCTTCTAAAATATGCTGAAGCGATTGTTATTAAACGAATGAAACCAGACTTGTGTGTCCATAAGGGAACGATTGTGAACCTTTGTTTACTACACTTTTATGTCATTGCATCATTGTTATTATCCCTTCTTCAAATTCGGTTTATTACGTCAATATTTCTAGTCTTCAGATGAAATTTAACTTTTTCGTTGCATCATCTTATTTAGATTGTTAAGTCTAGCTTATTTAATTATCAATTCTGATATCACGAATTGTTCTGAATCAGACAACTACTTATCACCTGGAAGAACTGGACAGCTGTTTCGTCCTAGTATGGGACTCTTCAGCAGTGCGCATCCATGACCCCGTTGGGGATTGAACCAAGGACCCTCTAGGCTCCACAACGAGCGCTTTATCATTGACACTACTGAGCTGGCTTCAAACGGCTGATATTTCTAATTCAGTCAATTTGTGATACGTTTGCGAGACCTCATCCATTGTCATCATATCACATTTTAAGTTGAATAGCTAAGCTTAATTCACATCATTCTCAAGTATTTCTAGTTATCGCTCAATTGTCTTATAGTGTAACCACTTAAACTCTGTTAAAGGATTTTATTTTGCTGGTACTTTTTTCTTCATTGGATATAGATATTAGCCAGCATTCTATCCAACATATTCATTATGTTTACATATCTGATATGTTTATATAAATTTTGATTTCAACCAAGTTTAAACATTTTCATGAGGATGTTAAACTTTGTTTCACTTGTCAATTATGCAAAAATATTCATTCTATTTTGTATGAAGCAAAACTGATGAGAAACCAACAAAATGAAATAAACTCATCTTATTCTATAAAAATATTTATTCTTTCTTAATAAACTCAAATAAATTTTGTTTCTTTTTCTTTTAGTTGAAATGAAAAAAAATGTTTATTTGATTATTTTACAACAAAAAAAAAACACATTGATTTCCGTTTATTTTCATTCAGAACATTTATGTTTCTATATATAGAAGTTGTTTCTATCTATAAATTAACTTGCATTATTCTATTGTACTCATTGTAAAGATCTACAGATCTATGCATATCTATGTATATGCATAGATATATAACTGCTCTAATTTAGGATGATTATTTCAAAATATCAAATTGATCATTGAATAATCATTTAGTAAATATTAAATGACAGGTTGCCATAAACAAAATTATTTTTGACTATTTAAGAAATTAATGATAAAAATAAATGATAAATATAAAAAAGAAAGAAACTATGAAGGGAAGTGAGTGTGTAATGAAGTAGAGAAGAGAAGGTGGAGAGGGGGGGTTGGAGTAAAGTAGAGTGAAGTAAAGTATGGTGAAGTGATTGAAGAAAAAGAAAATCTAATTAAATTAAATAATAATTTGTATTATTAATTATATTGAAAAAAAAATAAAGAATAGAATTATAAACTAGAACAAATAATTGTAAATATTTTGATGAGAAATAAAATGAAATGTTTATGACAAGTAAAGAATAAACAATGAAGTATTAAACAATGTTGAATAGATATTATCTAGTGTAGAGTAAATTACAACAAAATGATACTCTACTACTACTGAAAAGATAAGAATTCCAAGCAACATACAAGCAACATACAAGTAGATACTAACTGTGATGTACATTTCATTGTGATTCATTTTGAAATGTTGTTTGTTTATATAAGAATAATGTTTATTAGGTAACAATGAAAATTATAGTGTACTTAACAGTTATTTAGTTCTGGTATCTGACTAATTCAAAGTAGTGTGTTAGTATCAGGAAATGGAACTTAACAATTTTCAGATTTTCTGATGAACACATAAGTATCAATATCACTGAGTTGACGTGATGTCTTAGTTGTAGGCTTTTGTTATAATGTGACAAAGAGTCAGAATTAGAATCTATGGAGTTTAGTTTTCGTGATATCGTGACCCCTGTTGTTGCACTGCATTTATTGAGGATTTAGTGACAATATCATTTGTATTACATAAATTGCCAGTTTTTGTTAGATTCGTAATTTGTTATCATATCTTTCTTTCCCTAGTTATTGTAGTCTTATTACGATCTCATGATCACGATTTTCGTACACAACTTCTCTAGTCTAATCTTTGATGTATTTTGTATTTTTTGTTAGGTGTTTGGTCTAGCATATGATATATAAAAATCATTGTGTACATTCAATATACTGACTTGGTCTAAGCTCTTAGTCATTGATGCTTGTTCTCTCCATCCATATCTCCAAGGTAGACATAATGGCAATCCAATACCGTTTCTCAAGTTTATCAGGTCCTAGTCGTAACGCAATCTCGTTTGGACTAACTTCCTCCAAGTAATCACTGAAAAAATTATTACAGTTTCCTTCACATAATTTGTGAAAGCAATACATTGAAAGCTGTTGCCTATAAAAGTGAGTCAGCATTTAGATTAGTGAAGTAGGACGTAGTGTTCTACTGTTATAAGTGATGATGATATCTTCTTGATTGTACTGTTGTATTTCATAATCCACAATTCCAAATCTGATATTTGATATCTTATATCAAACGTAGTCACTAGAATGAGCATAATTTCTATCTAGTCGACAAGGTTGTTCTAGATCAGTTCAATCAAGAAAGGTGAGTCCTTTCACTGCATTAGTGGTGAATAAACTGTTCTAATTAAAAGTTAGTCTAACGAAGTATCATACCAAAGAAAATTTAACCTCGGAAATCAGGAAACGAATCATCTCTTCATAGTATTCCAGAAATTACCACAGTCACTACAACAGTTTTTGTAATCAGCACAATCACTTTGTTCCAAATAATGTAGACTAGAAGTTACAAAAGTGAAACAGAATGAATGTGATTTAAACTACACATAGTTTACCCCTAATGGTAAGAAGCGTTTAATTGAACAAAATGGACTGCCTTGTGCACCTTGCGAATTTATAAACATCTAACTGACTCCACAATCAAATGAGTCATCAGCACGCTAATGGATTTATTAAATAGGAAACTGACTAGTAATTCTGTTTATGCAACTAAAGTCTTGCTTAACTTATGGCCTACAAAATATACAAGCTAAATGCTTCACAGTAAACCCGTGCTACAAATGATTACCTCACCTCAACTCAGTATCACTCGCAGAAACAGATTCTCCAATGAATAGCTATAAATAGCCTGAAAGAAAAATTTCGCTCAGTCAAAAAGTTGGATCACATGTCATCGGTAAGCCAGTGGTTTCATTTCATCTAACATCTCTTCCTACCAATGTGCTTCCCTTTGAAACCATAGAAATGCTTTTCCGATATTCCGATCTTTTGCTATAGTCAATGCTGGAATTAAAACGATTACTACTTATAGTCATTAAGGTTGTCTGGTTTCAGTTCGCCAATACCATATACTGTCTAATTAATTGTGTTTCAACGAAGAGTCCTTTAAAACTTTTTTTCTAATGGACTCTATAATGATGATAATCAGTTAGAGGTTTATTAGTGCACTTAATAAAACCTAACTTGAATCTAAGCTAATAATTCATTTACTTATATTGAACAACTAACTTTCGAAACTATGTATTAACAGATTATTTCAATTACATTATTAGTGTGAAAGTAGACATTTTATTCCTATCATTATTATATCTCACTAGCATTTAATCCTCCCATTTGACTTATTGGCTGTTAATATGTCATTCACTATTTGTAAACTACAGCTAATTAATTGTGTATACGTCAATTCAATTCACTACGACTGTCTCCCTTATGTTGTAATGATGTTCATTTTCTAATTGATCAGTTTTTATGTGTATATAGAGGAGTGCTTAAAATGCAGTTGGATTTTGTCTAATTGATTTGTCGATATGTGTTCTTTCCGTTTCGCCCTGGGATTAGATGGGTATCCGGCAAAGTTACAGTAACCAACTAAGCACTCTAAATTAGTATTCGTCATTGCAATTTCATGCTCATAACGTCACATCAACTAATTAACTAATTAAACACTATAGTAGCATCATAAAATGGGGATCTCAATAAATCAATCGAAAGTCGATCACCATTCTCCATATGTTTTCATTACGTGCATCAGTAAATCAATATATACCTACCGAAACCAAACAAAAAAGAAACATACCTTGAATTTCCTGAAAATGTTTCGAAAAGTATCTGTTAGGTCGGACCACAAAGAGACGTAACAAACTTTCAGAACTGTGTTTGAGAACACTATTTCATTTTTTCGAACTGTCTGTAATGTAAACATTTGTTTCTATTATTGTTACGCTCCGCTTGCCCTATCCTCCCGTTTAGCATAATTACTGTTATTATATTGTCTCTTGTTATGGACTACAGTCAATTAGTTGTGTACAAGTTGTTTCTATTCACTACCACTATTCCCCTCGTTCTGTATTCATGTTAATTTTCTGATTGGTTTGCTGTGTGGTCTGATTTTATGTATGTATAAAAGAATGCTTGAAATATAATATGATTCTGTCTGGCTGATCTATTGACTCGCATTCTTATTTCGGCTTGGGACTAAGTGGGCACAGGCGAGGCGCGCAATAACTAACTAGGCACTAGCGATCGGCACTCGGCCAACCAACCCCCAATTCTCTCGTCATAACAGTATCGAATAAGAGAAATGAAGAAAAACTAAGAAGCATAATTTCTATTTCATCTTTTGGAAGCACACTAAAAACTCATACACGGTAGTTGGTAAACATTAAAGTATCAACCCATTGAAATTCGATATGGCTTTATCGTTCATATGTGTAAAACTCCAACTTAAGTTTACAAAAAGAAACAGTTATTTAACTTTGTTTACTGTGATTACATAATTTATTTCATGGTATCATAAATTATTTTCGACTATAATTTTTTGTCTTTTGCTTATTTGATTACATCATCTTTTTCAATTAAAAGTATCATTAATGAAGAAATAAGTAATATACAACTAACCATCATCAATTAGTACTGGTAATGTCTCATTCTTATATTCTTCACTTATTATGCAGTCTCACTCATACAAGTCTACACTGATCAGATAAGACAATGGTCAGTGTTTACTAGTGTTTTTCATTAGATGAATAAAATGTACAAAAATAAATTTCCCAATTAACTAGTGAATCCTCTTCTTGCCAAATAGTTTGTTGACTAGTGGTTTAATAAAATGTTAGTTAGAATATATATGCGTATCACTACTAAAGTATTCATTTTGAAAGAAGGATACCTTATCAAAATACCAAAGAAAGGAAGATCATAGCAATTGCGAGAACTACAGAGGCATCACTCTACTTTCAATACCAGGGAATGTCTTTCAGCAGAGTTTTATTGAACCGAATGAAAGATCAAGTCGAATGTTCAACTTCGAGATCAACAGGCCAGATTCCGTGAAGACCAATCGTGTATCGACCAAATAACTACTCTACGGTTCATTGTTGGACAATCAATCGAATGGAAATCCCCACTTTATATCAACTTCCTCGACAACGAAAAAGTATTCGACAGCGTAGATAGGAGAATATTATGGAGCCTTCTACGACATTATGGCGTACCCGAGAAGATAGTCAACATCATACAGAATTCTTATGACGGACTACATTGTAAAATCGTGCATGAAGGTTGGCTCACAGATTCATTCCATATGAAGACCGGTGTTAGACAAGGCCGCTTACTATCGCCCTTCATCTTCCTGCTGGTGGTTGACTGGATCATGAAAACTGCAACATCTAAAGGCATTATCGAGGTACAGTGGACAACGTCAATTCAAATAGATGAGTTGGATTTTGCAGATGATCTAGCTCTCCTATTTTACATACAGCAGCAAATGCAGTAACAAAGAATCCTGAAGGCCAAAGTAAAAGAGGAAGACCCAATGAACACATTGCGTCGGAAATCGGAGGTAGACATGAAGAGAATGAAGAGCACATTGGAAAGAGCTGAAAAGGAAAGCTCAGGATAGAGTTGGCTGTAGAATGATGGTCGGTGGCCTATGTTCCTACATGATGTAACAGACATTGGTTGATTGATTGACTGACAAAGTATTCATTATTATAATAATCTCTTTGTTGACTAAATTACTTTAAAGAATTCTACCGATTAATATTACTTTGTCGAATAAATATCTCATTACGTAATTTAAGCTATACTACACATAAAGATGAATACGTTTGATGCTTTGAAGATAGTTGAGTGAGGGTACTATGCATATTCATATATATTAAATGGCATTTATATTGGTAACATTCAACCGCACGTCATTCATAATCCAATCATTGATTGAAAAAGAATTTCTTGTATTCATATGTCAAAATTATTATGTCATTAGACTGTGAAATATTTTGGTGGATACATTTTGTATAATGTACTGTGTAGAGGAGAATAGTTTTCTCGAATTTATGGCAGATTCCGTTTTCAGATGTATGAATAAATGTATTCATTGAACACTGAGCGATACCTTGTGTTATAATGATCTAATCGTCACTTGCATTGATCGAAATTTATTGATGATCGATTTGATATGTTGGCATTTCTTGACTTGACTAAACACTTCCTACGAAATAATAACGATAATATCGTTGTAAATAACATATGGACGTTGATTAAATTTTTCGTAACAATATACCTTCATCAGTGTCTAGCATCTTTTGATTACCTATTAAGCTGATTTTTTAATTTCTGTTTAAAATTCTGATAATTATCAAAGATTATGACATGACTTCAAATCTCATTTGAAGCATCAATTCGCTTAAGATTACAGGTGTATCTTGATGACATTCTCCAGCTAACATGTTGATCTCTTCAAGTAGTATTTTATCCTGGTAACTTCATTGCTTACCATTAAAATGACAACTACATTACTTATTAATTTCAAATATAGTTTATAATTCCATAGTGCTATTCGTAAATTTTAAAGTGAAACTATATCGTTTAAGCTCTACAGGTTGTTTCCAATCTGAATTCACTTAAACTAGAATATAAGCAGTTTCAATTTAATACACTTGATTATTCTATCATCAAATTAAATAAATAAATTACAAGTACGGGGCGGGGGGGGGTTGTGGAGGTAGTTAAGCTGTCAATTTATGATATCACTGAATTGATCAGAATCAGACAACCATTGACTGAATTGGAAATATCAACTTTTAGGAGTTGATTCAATCGTTTAATAGTAAAGTATTCGCCGCAGAGCCAGAGGGTCCTGAGCTCGATGCCCAACGGGTTGTGATGCTCACTACTGAAGAGTCCCATACTAGAATAAAAATAGCTATGCACTGCTTCTAGGTGATCAAAAGTCGTCTGATTCAGACTGATTCGTGATATCAAAATTGAATAAATAAAACTTACATATTTATAACTTAGCAACACATCAAATAGACAACTCTACACTATTCAATCTACAGTAAAGATTATGACATACTACTTTTTTTTATTTTGTTTTAAGTAAAAAGTTCATGTTTATAAAAAAACAACAACACAAAAACAGATTGTTTACTTCATTTTATTAAGTAACAAAATATAATAAATGAAAATTAATAGTATTAGTAACTAATGAAACATGTAAACATGGAAGAAAATGATACATTTATGCATGAATTATATTAATATTATTCTTTTTTTTAAATTTACTTATAATGTTTATATGAATAGAATAAGTGAAAGTAAATATTATAACAAAATATACTACTTATAGGTCAATAAACATAACATTTTACTAATTGTTCTCATTCAATAAGATTGAATATCATGTTGTTGATTTGTTACTTTCTTCCAGTAATCAATGAATCTGTAATCATTTGTTTACTATTATGAAAGAAAAAAAAATTGACCTCATTTAAGTACTATTGAAAACTAGGAAATATTGGATAATTATTTTATTCCTGGTATAAGACTCCTCAATATATGTAACTAGCGGTTTTATCATAGAAATGAACTTTGAATCTTTAGGTTACATGGTGAATGTTTAACCGGTAGTACCTATAAGTCGGATAGCTTTGAGTAGTAGGATTTCGATTTCAGTTAATGTGTGAAACAGCTCAATAATCAGTTGGTGATAAATCGTCTATGGTCAGGTGGATTCGTTAATGTTACTGTTGAGGAGCTCTATAGAGATACCGAACAACTGTCTTGTGTTTAATGGTTTTCAGTGGTACCCATTGGAGATCAGTCTCTAATGAATGTGAACAAGTTAGAAAAATAATTTTTCACGAACCACTCCAATTACATTATGACAGTCAGTTCAACAACGACTACATTTAAGTTTTAGTAAGAAGTTGTAACTGGCGAAATTTGAGCATGCCGAAATTAAGTCATATGTCACTAAGTGACATTGGATGATACTTGAGACATATCATAAATTAATTGAAGTGAGAATTTTACAACTGAATTCTGGCTTAGTGGTACTGATGTTTAACCATTCACTGCAAAACCTGAAAGTTCTGGGTTCTTTCCATGAGGAGGGATCATGCATGCAAACGGCTTTTGGGAAGTTCCATACTAAAATGAAATAGCTGTTTTATGCTCTTAGGTTTCCATTGGTAACCAATGCAAACAAGTTTATGACGAATACAGACATTAATTTAAAACACTCATTCCTTTTATATAACATATGATTATTTTAAACTACATCTGTTTACTATGTTTATTCAACTTACTTTATGTTATGCTTCAGAGTTTACTTCAGTAAGTTCCGGCGAATGTGTGTATTCAAATGGAAGGTGAAGAAGCAATTATATCATTAGTGACTAATTTGGATATTCAGTAAAGTTGTATGATGTAACAAATGTACAGACAATATAGAAAAATCAAGATTCAACTTAGTTTAATAGGAGTATAAATATCTGTTCGTTTCAAGTAAATTACTCAACTGAAGTTCACTATGTTATGATATTTATATATTAACAAAATGTAGTAGATCTTCAAAAATATATAGTTTCCGTTGTATTAATTTCAAAGACTTGAACTTTTTACTGGTGAACGCTTCATCGAGATTCTAGGCGACTTCACAGGTTCAAACTCCCTGATGGAAGTAGGTACGAGATCCTTCCCTGAAGTGGCTACCAGACTGCTATATCGACTTTAAATATGTTTGGTTGTTGTTGTCGCTGTTGACACTTGGTTTGTTATTTTGCATATTTATATTGATTCCCTCCTCTTGACCTGATTCGTAGTATTATAGTTGTTTACTAATTTTCTAATTAGTTGATAAATTGCATAGAGTCCAACATATTTGTTGATTAAGAATTGACCTGAAGGCCAAACTTCGAAAAATTCCTTGGTTTTCTTCGTGTTTCCTTGGTCTGAATCCACCACATTTTCCTAATCAAACTTGTATGCATTAGTGTCTGTATTTATTGATATAAGAGGAGATATGTCATGTTGTTTGACAGCTGAATGACACTCATTTAGGCTGAGATGAATTAGTTGGCTGCTTTGTCCAATGTCATCTTTATCACAGTCAGAGTATTTGATTTTGTAGATAAGGTTAAATTTCTTTTCTTTTGTTATCTTCTCGTCTGATTTGTGTAGGATTAATTATTGTGAACTTGTTAGCCATCTAAGAATATGGAGAGTGTGGACGGTTAGTCGATTTAAAGATATATAGAATAATGTGTTATGAAATATAGATATCAATATAATACAATGAAGGTAATCTTAAGAACATAATCATGTTATAGATAAATTTAAGTCTATAAGTGACGAGAAACATAAATATGTGAAGTATGTTAATGATACTTTTGTTGCTTGTAACAATCACAAAGTTGCCTCTCATTGAATGAGTCTTCTCAAGAGAGTCTATTCTGGTATACGGTTTATAATGGAATATAAAAGTGATAACGAGTTTTACTTCCTTGACATTATTATGTAACGCGACTCAAATAACCCACTTTGAAGATTTATTTCTCTTAAAGACATTCAGAGTGGGTTATATCTGTCTGTAAATAGACTCTGTTCAATGGTTTACACTAATAACACTAATGAAAACATTGAAGAAGAAATATCCATAATTGAAAATTGCCCAAAAGATAATGGTTACCCACGGAAGTTCATCAACATGTATTGAGAAATAAGAACTGAAGGAACAGAATGTGCCAGTATAGAAAAAACCTAGTATTCTTATGACTTCTGTTTCCAAGCGATGAAATCGCCAGTAGAATTAACTTCAGACAAAACGCCACATTAAAAAGAAGGCTTCCAAAAGCCGATTTAGTGTTACCTTGTGTTACCTTCAGTTGTGTTCACCACTTTACTTGTTCCTACAAAAACATTTATACCAGAAGACAAGAATGGAAAGTTAACGTCCACAGTTTCAAACACGTACAATGAAAATTGAAGTTAAAAATCCAACGTATTTTTAAAAGTACCATAAGAATGACAATTTTGAATCATTCAGAATAATCAACATAAGCAAGTCATTCAGGTTATTACATTTTTCTGAAGTCAATGTTATCAAAAGGTTTAAAATAAATTTATGTATTCTAAAAGACACAGAAGTCAGCTTAGGATCGCCTTGGAAAATCTATTCTTGAATGTTTTCTTACGTAGCGTAGTAATTCATGTTATTTTGGGCACTACCTAACGTTTGTTAATTATTCTTCGTCATTCTTCCCCCCCCCCCTCATTTTTTAAGCATCGCTAATTGTTGCGTTACTTATCTGCCCATTTTACACTCGTGATTACAATAGTTTAGTTTCATTTTCAACTTTATACAAAACGTGTTTTCACGTAGTCTTTTTACATTTTTAATTCCAGAATTTTCTAATTAGTCGACGTATAAATGCACAATTGCATTGATCACTTGTTGACAATGTTTCCATAATTATTGTTTTCCATCTAATTCTTTTGTTTACATGATATAAATCATGTAAAGTAATTACAGATTGTCTTTAGAATTGTTGTCATTAAGGTTGTAAAGCAGCAGTTGAAGGGAAACCGCAAAATAAATAACTCCATATTATTCTACCACATTGATTATCCTTTCTTCATGTGTATAAAGTTCAGTCTGGAGAAACGAATTCCTAGTTCGATATTAAAAAAACAAAGGGAATACAGAAATGCTTCTTTTTAATTAGTTTCTGATCAAAGATGTACACTAATATATATATATATATATATATATATATATATATATATATACATTAGTTTTAAAATCATCACCCAATAATTGATGGCATTGAGTTGAGATTGTTTATAGAGATCAGTGTTAAGCTTATTTTATTGAAGTTGTTACCGGTTGATGTTGTTAGGATGCCATAAGAAACCAGGGACGACTGGATAGCTGTCTCATTCTAGTATGAAAACTCCTCAGCAGTGTAAACGTTAAATTCCAAATTTCTGGAAATAAAAATTCTACCATTGGATGCCGGCCAACCCAGTGGTTCAAAAGGTTAAGTTTTCGTCGACCTTAAACCCCTGAGACAAAATCTAGGGTATTTTCCATACTTGATTGAAACAGTTATTCAATGCTGCTAGGTTTCCAATGGTATTCAACTAACATTAGTCCATGACAAATTCAATCAATTGACAGTATGTTGTATAATAATGTTACAAATTTAAATGTGGTTAGAAAATAATAACAACCACTAATTAACATAGCAACTAAAACATGATGATAAATATGGCAATTATAATATTTGTAAGTATACAAACAATAAACGAATGAATTGGTATATTGTTTATTACATAATCCCTACTAAATATATCAATATCAGTCAATCAATACAGATATTATATAGTATTTTGAATTCTTTATAACTGTCGAATAATGAAATGTTTACTTCAAGTTGACTTCAGAGAATTAATTCACTTCCTTCAGTTGTTATTTATTTATGTCTTTTTCTTTTATTAATTTCATTTAATTGACACATTGTTTCTATGCAACTATACATTCAGATGGTATTTCCAAAAAAGAAAAGAATATGAGCATCAAATCTATTTGTAATTAATTATTAATGTAAAGTAAACTAGAATGAATAAACTAGTTATGAATGTCAAAACAATAGAAAACTGAAGAATAAAGAAGTAAAATGTAAATTATTATTTGTTTTTTCTTTTTTCTTTTTTTTAATTTGTTTTTGTACATTTCTGTCCATTATATTTGAATCAAAGTCAAATTTATCTGTTCTATTGGATTTTTTGATTATAAGAAAATCATGTTTTGTTCATTTACTAGGAAAGCAAATTGATTGTTTAGCTTCCTGAATTGATTATGATGTACAAGTAGAAAGTTATCTTATATTGATATTGTTAATTGATCTGAATTAGGTAACCATTAAAAATCATGAAACACTTTATAGATATTTCAACAACATACTTGATACTGAAGGACAATTTCGGAGGAAAAGTGTGGCCTTGGTTGATTGGATGTTCTCGTACTGATCTTGTAATCGAATTGTACTCAACTTTCTAAAGCCAGGCCAGGTGATGTTCTGAGATGCATTTAGAAAGTGTTTACTATGTTTGGTAGATATAATATGCTCCACAGGAGCAAGTAAACTGTTGTAATCAATAATTAACATAAAATTTTAACTCAGACGTCTACTTTCACGAGAACATGAATGGTAACTGTCTAGTCCCATGAGAAATAAAGTAACTATAATAACCCATACAGATACAGATGCTGGGATTGTTCTCAGAAATTGTCAGGAATATATTTTCAAATTATTCTCCATATAATTAAATGTTAGTAAATTTTTATAAAGAAACGGTTCAAAGAGATTTTAACTGAATAAAACTGAACAGAAGCTGACAGAAGTCCAAAAAAATGAAAGATGAATCAATTATTGACCATGACCTTATTGAATATTTGAAACTGTTAGGCTTTATTATTCCATGAATATATAATCTGCCGAAAATTCATATGATGAATATTCTTTTACATTGATAATAGATAGGAATAATTTACAGTGTTATATGATCACCTAATGATTAAACGATTGACCTCGAAGAAGAAACGAATAAATATCCAATGCATAGATGGAGCCCTCGGTATCTGGAAGTTTTAAACTTGATAACTACATTCAAAAACAGTTCGTCCAATGCCTTACAATTAACCTGGTCCTAATTCCTGCTTATTTATCAATTTGTTATTACTTTCGAGTTGTATTCTTCTACTTCCTTTTAACTTCTAATATTTTATAGTCAATTTGATAAATCTCTTCTATCTTGTCATAATTACTACCGCTATCTTCAGCACATTTTTTATCATCATACCAGTCAAGTGTCCACTTATTGTTTACTCTTCCAATTTATAAGTTAATTTCAATTTAGAACAGTTCTTCTTTATCATTTCAACAGTTATGTAACTCCGTTGTAATTCTTTTGAGGCTAGAAATTTCTGAACAACTTATTATGTCAATGCTGATATCACGAATTGATCTGAACCAGACAACCATTGATCACCTGGAAGCACTGGACAGCTGTTTCGTCCTAGTATGGGACTCCTCAGCAGTGCGCATCCACGACCCTGTTGTCCAGTGCTTCCAGGTGATCAATGATTGTCTGGTTCAGATCAATTCGTGATATCAGCATTGGCAAATTAACTATGTCCACAATAACCCTCTAATTGTAACTTACTATGTAATTACTATCTAATTTTAAGGTAGATGAATATCATGTCAAAATAACAATGTATAGGATTGATCCTTTCGTTGAAAAGACAATTCTCCTCGTTGAATTTGTTATGACGAGAGAAAAATGGGGGTGACTTGGGGTTGGTCGAGTGCCAATCGCTAGTGCCTAGTTGGTTATTGCGCGTCTGCCCTGTGCCAACTTAGTCCCAAGCCGAAAAAAGAAGAATGCAAGCCAATAGGTCAGCCAGACAGAATCGAATGTATATTTCAAGCATTCTTTTATATATACATAAAATCAGACCACACAGCAAACCAATTAGAAAATTAACATGATTACAGAACGAGGGAAATAGTAGTAGTGAATAGGAACAACTTGTACACAACTAATTGACTGTAGTCCATAACAAGAGACAATATAATAACAGTAAATATGCTAAACGGGAGGATAGGGCAAGCGGAGCGTAACAATAATAGAAACAAAATGTTTACATTACCGACAGTTCGAATAAATGAAATAGTGTTCTCAAAACACGGTTCTGAAAGTTTGTTACGCTTCTTTGTGGTCCGACCTAACAGAATTGTCTTTACTTCTTTCTCGTTTCAAATCATTCAATTGGTAATCACTACATGTAACATTAGCTATTAGCATAAATGAATATTTATTAAAGTTTTCAATGTTAATGTAAAGTATTTGTTTTCATTTTGTTATGGTTTGTTTTTTTTTCACTAGTGATTCAATTCAAATCAAAATCATAATGGTAAGAAACTTTTGTTTTGTTACTGTTATTATTATTATTTTTTTTTCGTGTTATTCATTTTACACTTCATTTAATCAGTAAATTGGATTCAGTCATGGAACAATCTCATCATCAGTTTACAGTTGATTATCAGGGGAACAAATATGTAATTAAAATTATAAGAATATTTAACAATACATATATGTGATGGTATATTTAAGGGGGGGGGGAGATGGGGTTGTGGTGGTGGGTAGAATGTTGAATTTGACATCATAAATTTATTTGGGTTAGATAACTGTACAAAAAAAAACCAGGAAACATTGGCTAGCCTTTTTGTTCTAATATGGAACTCTTAAGTGGTAGAGATTATCCCCAAACAAGAATATTCAAGTCTGATAGTTAAAGCTAATGAACTGATAATGACTAAAGTTGGATGTTTTAGAAGTTATTGAACAGGATATCATTGAATGATCAGTAACATACAGTTATATCAAGTGGGATTCAGTTACCCATATTCACCATAAACCGCCTGGAGTTAAAAGCAACAATTTCTGTTTGCCAGAAGGCTTTGTTGTTTAATCATTAAGCATTTGTTGCGAAATCCGAAGATCCCTTATTTGGTCCCTTAGTAGGGTCGTAAACGAACACTGGATTTAATAAGTTTCTTTTTAATACGTAATTCTAGTTTTACTGAGTGTATAGCATAGTACTTATAAATGTTAAGTAGAAGAAAGCTCACTGGCCAATGATCGTGTAGATAACCTTGAATGCACAGTAAGTTTCATTCAAGGTGTTCAGTCATGGAACCTCTTATTAGATCCAGTGTAACCACTCATCAACCAATATGGTTGACATTCGTGAATACTTTTAAATAAAAAGAGGCATCAAATTTATTTTCGGAAAACTATATTATCTAAACACTGTTGATCATGTTGAAGTAATGTTGTCATTTAGATCTTCGGCAACTGTATGATCTTTATTTATTCTCCTGAGAAATTCAATTAGTTGTTTTAGACCGAATTTCAAAGCATTTAGTTTAGTTGTTCAATGTTCTGGTTTCACTCTTCAAGTTATATAATTTACTTGTGAAGCATAGATTGTTATTCACAGTAAAATTATTCTAAAATGATGTTGTAAGTGTTGAAATATGTTTTAGAATTGGCTGGGTGAATCTGTAATGACTGAGTCGATAACGGTGACTCTAAATACAATATAAATCCTGTTTGAAACGGATGATGAATTTCTAACCGCGATTGATCGTAACCGTTAAATTCATAACCAGCCAGTTAGAGTTAAATATACACATCAATCAATCAGTCAATGCATGTTACCCCATGTAGAACATAGGCCGCTAATAAGTATTCTACAACCAATTCTGTCACAGCCTTTAATTTTCAGCTTTTCCCAAGTGCTCTTCATTCTCTTCATATCTGTCTCCGAATTCCGACACAGTGCGTTTTTGGGTCTTCTTATTTTCTTTTGACCTTCAGGATTCCAAGTTTGTTTTTGTCTCTTGACACAGTTTGATGATTTCATCAATGTGTGTCCTATCCACATCGATCATCTTTTCCTAATTTCTTCCTCGACTAGAAGTTGATTTTTTTTGTCACACAACTTTCCTATGGCTACTGCTTGTCTTACGCCCGGATTAAGAAGGAGGGTTAGACATTGGGTTAGCAACCCTATCCCATAAAAAACAACCTTCATAGAAAAGCGTTAACCAGTAAAAGACACACATACAATTTATAATTCAACCACTAACAACAAGATTATACAAAGTCTAAAGTAGTACAACAAATTGCACACACAACAGATGAAGTTTTACTTCTAAACATTATTAACTCTAAGCATCAACACAAAAGCTTTATTCAATCAATTCCAGAACTAGCGTCAGCCACTAATGAAATTTAGTTTGATTGAACAACGTTCAATAATACCAGCATGCCATCTTCCTTGACACATGTTTTAACCGAAATCTATTAGTCAACAAATGAAAACATGAAGAATACAAAACATCAGATAGTTATTAAGAATAATAAATATTAACTTATGACAACAATACACCTAGAATCTATAAACTGTAATGAAAACAAACATTATTTAGAAGAATTATAAACTGTCTCATGTTTGTATCACGGCGGAAAATAATTTGGATCGTAATATGTTCAGTAACTTAGTTGAATACTATCTTACGCTAAATGAAAGCATACCACAAACTATCACAAGAATTTCATGAGCATTATAAATGAATAAAATTTCTTGCAAGAACTGTTTTATTCAATTAAATGACTATTCATTACTTATCTTTTGTCAACTTAATACAGATTGGTAATACAATGGAATTGTACGAAATCACTTTCATCAGTGTATGCATAAAACTACAGTGACCAAGTTAGTCGGAAAAAATATCAAAATATTTGACCGATTGAACCTAGAAAAATGAATCATAACAGTCAGATTAATCAGAGATCATTAGTTACATTGATATAGGATCAATCTAGCAAACTAATCAGAAGACATCAATCAATCACTCATTTAAATGTACAAAATTACCATCGATTGTAAACGAACACAAAAATAATAGAGCCTATAAATGGCAACCATTCGAAGACTAGAAATATTCTAAAGAGTTTTATTTACTTAAACCCCGGTGTTTTTGTACAGACTACGGAAAACAAAGGCTTTTCCATAAATCATCCGTCGAAAAGAATCTAAAAATCACCACTAGCGTTATTCACTACAGCATTCCGAAACATGTTTACAGTAATGGTTGTTAGCAGTGTCATTAATTATTAAAAATCAGATTGACTAATAGTATAAAGAGTTAGGATTTCGCCAAACTGACGGTAATATGAAAGCATTTACTATAAACTTTGAAAGGCCTGGTTAATTAGGGTAAAATAAGAGATCGAACATATTTCGTTGTTACATAGGGCTTACATTTCAACTGATGAACTACTATAGATTCAGCTGTGCATACGTTTCTGTCGCAAACTTCATTTTAATCCAATAATTTTGACTTCACAGATAATTTTAGATGATGGTTCTTTTAATAATAACTGATTCAGAGTTGACTATCTGTTCAAAGTCTGAGTTTTATTACCGAAATACATTCAGCTTTGATACAAATATAGTTCAGTTCTTTGATGTACGTTTAGAATGTGTACTCTTTGTGAGGCTCAAACAACCTTTATTCAGAGTATATCTGGCTAGAAGAGAAAGTTAAGTCACCAAACAAAGTAATAACCTGAACAAACAGTTTAGAAATCTACTAAACTAATGACCCTTCACATAAATCATGACAGTTAATATCTTTACAACTTCTTTTGATTCCGTTTTGTTTCTTATTTATAATACAAATAACTTAGGTAACCTGTCAGGCAGAGTGATAGATAGTAACTATGTTTATTACAGTGAAGAACATATACTTACTTCAATCAAGTGCTACCCTGTTGAAAGAGTGTTCATCAACATATACGCGATATATATATATATACTTATTATTCTTGTGAGAATCCATTATAGGGGTGATTGGGGAACCCTGGTCGGTGGATTCTGTTCCACTAAACGTAACGAACAAGTGAATAATTCATCTGTCATTTATGCAAA
This sequence comes from Schistosoma japonicum, assembly GCA_025215515.1. Lineage (NCBI taxonomy): Eukaryota > Metazoa > Platyhelminthes > Trematoda > Strigeidida > Schistosomatidae > Schistosoma > Schistosoma japonicum. The sequence goes on from CM046066.1 coordinate 12,268,753, forward strand.
CAACAAACAAATCATCAGAAATCTCTCATTCTATGCATCAATTTAGTACAATTGATTTGTTAATTACAAAATGTGACATTGTTAATTTTAGATTAATGAATTGAATGAATGATATTTGACATTCTATACAATTTCATCACTTTTGTTTTATATGTTTTTTACTAGTAAACAGCGCGTTATTCACAAATAAAATGGTGACATTAATATATGCAATAGAAAGATAAACATTCCTTTGTATAAAATTAATAACAAATAACAACATACTACTTATAAGTAAACAATTCTACTTAATGAAATGCATATGTATATCAATAAACTCTACAACAGTAATTATATATATATGAATTTAAATAAGTTAATATTCTTTGATGAAGTTGTACAATACTACGAAATGTAAGGTGCTGAATCTTTGTTGAGCAATTTAAAATCTAGTTTAACAAAGTGAAGCCTTGAGGTTATAAGAGCGATCCGCTGCTATGTCATAGATGTCTTCAACTGAGAAGTCTTCTACTAGGATGAAATAACTATCAAATGCTTCGTGGCTTCCCACGACTGTCAAATTAAGGTTGGTTTATGATATGACGCTTCGTGAAATTTAAAGATTTCTGCTTATTTTGTATTCAGATAAATTCTGGTGTTGAATCTCAAAAGTCTTAAAATATGTATCATAGATTTAAAAGATATATTTTGGCCAAAATGTAATAAGCTGCAGTACCTAATGCTAGAAATTATAATTTATTCTTTTTATTCCAGTGACAGTGAATGATAGTTGAGTTATTTTATAAATTGATGGAAGTGGAGATTTTACCATTGAATGTGGGCCAGTTCAGTAATGCAGTTGTGTAAGTGTAAGTCGTAAGGTTTGAAGACCCTAGTTTCGGTTCCCTTACATAATTTCATACTACAGAGAAACAGTTAATGAGTGGTTCCTGGTTTTCAGTGGTAATCAGTCAATATTTATCTGTAACGAACATTGATATTTGTTAACATTTTACATTAAACAAGCTCATTTTAACTGTATAGAGTTCACATATAAAGTAAAAATAATTTATATCTTGTACTATCTACAGATTAATTTGAACATTCAATTTACTTTAAGCGTATACTGACTGAAAGTATTATGTCATCAAAGTAAGAGGATTAATAAATCATTGATCAATTGATTCAATTTAGTATGAGTGAGATTGAATCAATTCTTGTGTTACAGTTACATTGTTAATCTTATGTACAATCACATATAAGAGATTAACAGATTATATTACTTAAGTGATATTAATCTACAATGAAATACAACATAGTGCAAGACTGTTGTTTTTTTTTCAGTAATTCACTGATGGAAATCAATTACATGGAAGAGAATCATATGAAAAAGTATGCAATTTCTTTATTTTTCTTACAAATGAAAGAAACAACTTTTGGCATTATCTCTGTGTAAAAGTGATTTCATCTGATTATTAAAGTAATAAGTTTGTAACTATCTCTCTTTTAACATTATTGTTTGTTCATTAAAACGTTACCCGAGGCAACTCAAATATTGTCATTCAACATGGTTAGTTTGTGGACATTTCTGTCACATGATCTCTGTTTTCATTACTTTTCTTTAATTGTTATTGATTATGCACAAAAGTAGAAATCAATATGAATGTGTTTTGAAATTCGCTCATAGATTTAAAATGTGCTGAAATTGATCAATCTCTATTTTTCTACTGTTCATCTCAAGTGGATCGTCATGATACAGTTGAATTTCATGTGTATCATTCATTTCGGATTGTGGCCGGTAAATGGAAATCAAGACGCCTTGCATCCTGTTTATATATACATTTACATACCCATTGCACGAATGTGGCTGTCTGGACTAAATAACCTAGTGGTGAACATGGTAGTTTTTAACACGAAAGGTACTGACTTCGAGTCACAGTGTAAACATCAACACCTGGAATGCATGCAAATTCATCTGATGAATAACAAATAGAACGAAACACTCTTCCTGAATTCCATTTTCCAGCTACAATCCAAATTAAGTGGTAGAAGAGCAAATTTCATTGTGTTCTACTTTAATTTTCCTTTACACAAATATGCCATCTTGATTCCCTTTTATCATGATATATCAGCTCAGGACACTTGTTACGGTGAATCTCTGTTATTATCTACGTGAATTTCATCTTAATTACACTACTTATCGAAGATAAATATTTACTTTAATCGTTAGTTCCAGCGATATTCATTTATCAATTAAGCTATTACCTAAGATTACACCTTTCGCTACCGTTTTATCCTTTGGAATTTTAACAACATTGTATTGAATGTTAATTTGATATCCTGAATTGGTCTGAATTACACAAAAAGCACTGGAAAGCTGTTTTGTCCCAGTATGGGACTTTTCGGAAGCGCGCATTCACGATCCCATTAGGAATCACACTTAAGACCCTCTTGCTTTTTCTAATTCAGTCAATTTGTGATGTATTAAGTGTTCAACTGAAATAAATATTGATCTATGCCTTTTAGATTAATGCTTCTCTATTTTAATTATTATGAAACCATGAACACTCCTGTAAATTAATGTGTATTATGTGATCTTAGAATAAATTATTATTCTTATTATCTCCAAACTAAACGTAATTAGGTCATAGAATCAAAAGTTAATTTATCTATTATTCATTTGGGTTATCATGTCACTTTCATTTTATGGTTTGCATAAATGAATATGATGTACATATTTTGCCTAAATGAAATTGATCGATAATTAGATGTTACTTATTATTTAGTAACTAAGATAGTTCAATTTAATGTTATATTCTTAGTAAGTATGCAAGTTACTAGATGTAATTATTTTCCTATATGGAGAATATATGAATAGGTAACCCCTATAGTAATGTTTGGAATGATTAGTTACTGATTAACGATAAGTGTAATGTTTATTTTTGAACAAGATTCTATCGATGATGAAATTGTAGTTTAGCTACTGGTTTAAGTAATTTGATATCGTATGCATTATTTAAAACAGTTGGAGAAAATAGGATAGGAACTATGCTTTACCTAGGCTTTATGGGGGTTGCGAATTATCAGCTAGGCGTACCTACAAACTTAAGTCAATTGATACTCCTTAGTGAATTCGAATCGTTATGACAAACTTGTAAAATCTCCACCCTTTTCTACTAAGTTATCACTGAAGTGACCAATTCACTCGTAGTTAAAGTAAAATAGAAAATGATTTACTTCGTTTTATTTTATCGGACAACACGACTAAATCAAACGACCTATTGTAGAATAGGCACAGGTTGTGGCAACCTGTTACAAACTCTCGAGAATGTATTTATAATGTATTTTATTCAAATGGTGAATTCAAAATATGATAATTTTGCTTTGAAACTGACTTATAATGACTGAAATTTGATGAAACTGTATACTCAATTACATTAGACTAAGTTAAGGATAGGTAATACCGTCCGTAGAAGAAAACAACTGAATGCTGTTTGGGTTGCTGCTTTAATTATAATTTAGTGTACTTAGTCTTATAGTCTACTTTGGACAAATTACAGTTTAAGTTTATTGGTAATGTAAACATTACCGATGATGAACGTCAAGAACTCAAATAGCAGTTGGGTGCTTATGAAGTAAAATACAAGAATCATTGTTGCGAATGCTACGTAGTATGCAACCCTATAATTAGTGTAACCTATAGTGTATTCTGCCTTGTAAGAATATTTGAGTTCATAGTCAACAATTTTTCAAGAAGGGTGGATCACTTATTATTATCTATGGAGACCAAGATGGAGGCATCTATTGCCAGAGTATTTTCATGAATGTTAAGAAGTTCAAAGTTCATATATCTACTCTAATCACGGTGAGGCAACCTTGTTGCGTTCAATATTGATAAAATTTGTTTATGTTACCCATTAAAACAGACTTATTGACTTGAAGTAGTAAACTAAATAAATGTTTACCAAGTACGAGTTATCAATGAAAGTACTCTGTCTAACAAAATGAGATGTTATATATACAGAATATGAAATATAAGTGTTAGTCATTTTACGTCTTTTAATGGAACCTTTTTAAAGCTTTCATTTAGGTCTATATTCATACATTTTACTGTCGTTGAGCTGTTACATTCATGAATTCTGAATATTTCATGTTTCATACAGTATTTTGATGTGGACAGTTATTTCGACTACTAAAGTTCGATTGACGTCTTGCAGTGTATTAACCAGTACAAATGGTTTGTGGTTGCTAGTAGAATCTAAAACACCCGTTTAATCTTCTGGCATCAATCTTAGAAGTAAAAGTTAGCGGGTTCGGATTTTAATAGAAACATCTATACTATGATGTGCAGGGACACATTGATATGTTCCAATTAGGACAAAACGTACGTATATAAGTCACGAATCAAGCTCAACTCAGAACCATTTAGCTAACTAGAACTATCAAGGTAATTTAGTTGGATGAACATATGTCTAGTGTAATCCTTAATATCAAAAACGTAGTAGTACAATCTCATAACAATACAATTCGATTGTAATTTGGTACAGTCATTATCATCCTGATGATGTAATTATGGACTAAGTGCATTATCTCGATACAGTGGTATCTCACAAATATGATCAAAGATGTATATAAGTACATCCAGCTGACAATAGCAACGTAGAACGAAACACTAGTCCTAGATTTCGCATGCTAGTTATGATCCATCATTAATCATATTATGATTATATTTATATTTTTAACAATATGAAGTCGATTCTCAGAATTCATGCAGCTTGATGGGGAAGGTGATTGGATAAATCATCAATTAATTTAAATCAGGTTAATTTCAGGCGATTCAGGAAGAATAACAATCAGAACTGCCTTTTAGAAGACTTTTATTTTTGTGAGTACATCTTGATCGACTGTTATATATATATTATTGTTTTGATCTCCTAGCCCTAACCTCACACTATACTTGTGACCTGTTATCGTATCATCTGTTATCAGGGAACTATAATCAATTAACTCTCCATCTATTCTCTCAGTTCCTTGTGTATATTGCCCTTCTTTTCAATAAATGCTATTCTTCCTATGGGTCCACCATGTGGTCAGATTTTACACATATGAAAAAACGTGTTTGAAAAATAGTATGATTTATCTAGGTAACTCATCAGTTTTTATTCTCTCTCATTCCTTTCATGGGACTAGTTATTCTTGGACAGACGTACAGGGATCGACTGAGCACTATCATTGGCATTTGTTACTGTATTGGTGCGTACAATATCATCTCACGTAAGTGATCGTAAATCTTTGTCATAACAATTTCTAATCTACAACTAAAGTTGCTCAACTGAAAATTCTCCTGTTTTATTTATATTTCAACATTCTATTCAGAATTCACTGATAATTTAACACTAAACTAAGCGTAATTAATTACTAAGGGAAACATATTTATTTTGTTGTACGTTTTTTCTAGTTAAATGAATTTATAGTCAGTTATCATTAGAAACTTATTCGTGAATGCATCATTTGATTGATTTTAAATACTAGTTTTTATTGCCAAATGAGTAGGAATATGTTATAGTGTGAACTATGACTGAGCACAATATATGAAGACAGTAACCTTGATGTTCACCAACACCGAGAAAATCTAGAAATCATGGTCGTTTTTCTATGTCCGTTCATCTGTTCTGTGATTACTAGTCACTGCCTCATCTCCCAATGCTGTATCGATTAACACATATTACGTGAGCCAACAACCAACCAGTTAAATTACATTTTACTAATTCGTTTATATGTACACGAAATATGACCACATAGCGAACCAACAATCAGAATAACATTTATACACAAGACGGTCAGTAATGATTAAGTACTAAGGGACAGAATCATTGTTGATTAGTTATTATTAGCTGCATATTGCTGAAATAATATAGTAATAGTTTACTGGGCCTAGTTGGAGATTAGGGCTAGTGAAACATGACAATTATAGAAATAAAATCATTAATTAACATTTATTAAAAATAAATGAAATAGTCTTTGAAATGACACTTCTGAAAATTATTTATTATTTTTGAATTCCCCCCCCCCCCAATTTAAACAGAATACAAAATTGGGATATATCTGTTGTGTAGAGTTAGTGAACATGATGATCTCAAACCAATATTGGTCATAGAAACAGTTCCTTATCATGAAAGGTTCACATTCTCACTAAACTAATGCATAGTATTTTAAATATAACAGGAGGCAGTGGGGTGGGCGGTTTGTCTGGAAGTAGTGAAAATGTATTCATGAGTGAATTCTGTTTACAGAATTCGAACAATAAATGTTATAATATAAAGATTTAATATGAATGTAAGTAATGGTTTCATGAAGTTGGTTTAAAAATACTGTTTGTATGCAAAGCTTACATAACCAATTAGTAATGAATGGCTAGTTACTTTGATATCTCTTGATTCATATAAAACACTTTGAGAAATATATATTGTAAAAGGGGACAAATGAAAGAAAACGGTATTTACTATTGAATACACAATTTGATGCTGAGTTTATCTAACAACGTTACTTACGAGGTAACAATCAATTTAGAATTTGATGAATAGAATTTAGTCTTTAAAAACTTTCCAAATAAAGGTGACAGCGGTAGCAGATCAGTTCATCAATCAATTAGTGCCTGTTATCTTATGCCAACCAGCATTCACCAACTAGCTCTGTCCTGGGCTTTCCTTTTCAGCTCTTACAAATTACTGTTTATTTTTTTCATGTCTGCCTCCACTTCCCGAAACTCTTGATACTACATTATTAATCAGTGCAAATAGAACAGTCCTACATGAAATTAGCTGTGGCTTGAATAACTCGCTGGTTACATTTCGGTTTATAAAATTATGTGACATTCACCTGGATTCTACAGTGTAGACTAATCTAAAAGCTACATCAGGTAAGGTTTCTTTTATAGACTTTATAATACATTTAAGTCTAATAAAAATTGAAGCAGGTTCAATAACATGTCAGGCAGATGTCTCAGCAAATTACATAATCTCAATGTTTCACTAAACCATTTGTAAGAGAGGGGTGTATGCCACAAAGCCGGAAAGATTTGATCTACGATGAACATCCATTTCAGATAAGTGAACAATTTTTATTCTAAATAAATAGAATTTATAGATGTTCATCTATATATATATATATATATATATATATATATATATAATTGTGGATGTCAAATGCGTCAATATACTGAAGCCTATGAGTTGAATATTCTGACTTTGAGTTGATAAGTAGTATGTTCATGATATAAGTTTGATTTGTGGTAATGAACTTCTAAAATTTTCTTCTAGTACTCATTGACCTAGGAATGTAGCCATCATATTGACCACAAATGCTACTTGAGTTAGGATTAAATTAACAAAAGTGGTGTTAAAGTGTAATGTCAAATATATATAGTTATTCGAAATTGGGTTAGCATATTACACTGCTAGTGCTATATTCATCATCCGGATTAAATCATGATCTATTCAATAATGTATTCTATGAGATAAGAGGAAACCCACTTGTTTGAAGAATGTTCTCGACCTGACCTTATTATTAAGTAGATGTATAATCACTTGAAATGATCAATTTGTAAATATTTGAGTTTGTATAGGGACGTATATAATGTAATATTTAAGGATAAATATAGGTATATGGTGTTTTATGATTACTTTAATATTTAGCATACTATGAATAGATACCTAGTGTTTACTAGTGAATTTCGAATGTACTAGTGAAAACTTATGATCTCTCTATGAATACTACATTCGAATCCACTTCAATCAGTATATATATATATATATAGCTGAGAGGGGGGCTATAAACTATCTCACTACTGCAATTTCAGTTCGAATTCGGCTAGTAAAACGGGCGTCTTATCTTATTTAGTACTTGTCAGCTGAATATACCTGAATCCCAGCATTGATATTCACACTGTAACTTGAAGTTAGTTCGTTTCGTATCAAACTCTATTAGGTTCACTACTAGGTTAATGAGTTCAGACAGCCCCATTTGTGCAACGAGTTTGTGCATATAACTTGAGTGTTTATGAATCATCCCACTGATTTGATAATGAATTAAATTGATTAATTTCTGTTGTTATACGTACCTCCTGAGAGGATTGTTTCGACACAGCGATTACATTTGTGAGCTATCAGTAATTAAATGCAATTAACTCAGATTGTACAAACAATAAGAAAGACTGATCAGTTTAAGTCTACATCAAATTAATTAGAATATTTAAACACATTCAAATTATATCCACACTATTGAAAATAAATATAAGTAGGTAATAATAAAATTTCTACTTTTATTCAATACCGTATGTATGATTACTTTTAAGGATACCCTGGAACAAACTATCGAATATTGTAAGAAAATTTCTATTTTTAGCTAAATTGTTAATATTCTCAACATTTTCTTATTAAACAATTCTTCAAGCAGTAATTACCCTCCTCCTTTCCTCCATATTCATTTTCATAAGTCAAAGTTTACAACAAGTCTTCCTGTTCCTATAATCTACCTGTTTTTTTTTAATCAGTTAATATGCTTATTAAATAAATCGTTCTTCTGCCGTTTCTTTATTAGATCAGAAGAGGGTGAAGAGTGAGTAGGAAAATGTACTATTGATTGTTACAATTTATGTCCACATTAATAATAATAATAATAATAATCGATTTATACCTAATTGGTTTTAGTGTAATCAAAACTATCTACAGAATATAGTAGTATTTCTGAATGAAATTTAATTTCCTATAACTATCTATTTACTGTCATAATAATGAATACAATGAAAAAAAAGAGTTTGTATTCACGAATACTTGAGTTTAACGGAAATCAGGTACGTGATGTTTTCAAACAATCATTATTGTTACTAACTTCATTTGTCATGAAATATATTTTCGCACTAAAACAACACATTGAACAGTAGGCATACAAAGTAGAACTGATTAGTTCTATTTTGTATTTGTAGTGAAGGTGTATGTGTGTGTGTGTGCGTGTTCATTTGTGTATGATAAGTGGAATCATTAACCATAATCAATATCATAACAGAATAATCTGTAGTGTGATTGTAATTTCCGTTTTGATTACAAACTCTCCTGAGAATCAATGCTGAAAAGTATAATCAATCGGAAACCAGCTTATTTGATGAAGTGTTTACTCTATTGAATCGACATGATTTGTAGAGATTGGTATTAAGTTTCAGTTGATTGAATACACCACAGATTGATATTAATAAGGCATTATTTAAAACCAAGGAACATTAGATAGTTGTTTAGTTTTAGTTTGAGACTCTTCAGTAGTGCTCACTGTAGATTACGGACTTAAGGGCGTGAGCTTGGCGAATGGTTTATCCTCTACACCATTTAGCCGGCATCCATCAGTCGTGACTGGTAGAGTTCAGACCTGCTGTGAGTTTAACTAAACCGACGGTAATGAATGATCGTCGCTCTGTATCACATATTGATGCCAGTGAATTTTACTCGAATGCTTGCGAAATATTGTTTTTATATAATAAAAAAAATTAATAAGTAAGATTTTCAAGGGACATGGATTAAAAAGTTTCCGAATTCAAGGGATTTGGTTAACATGAGTTTTTGATTCACTATGAGTAGTTGTCATATCCCAACTTCGTCAGTAGAATATGAACATTATTATTATGATTAGACAAACATGACATTTGTCACTTTGTAGATATCATTACCAAACTTTCGACATGATGATTTGAAATAAACTAAGAGGTGGATAGGATTTAATGACAAGTGAAAATATATATGTCGTATTCTAATGAGCTAAAAAAGGAAATTTCTGATGTTTCTCAACTTACCATAAACCATCTCTTCAATGAATAAAAATGAATTGGATTAAACTAACTTCAGTCTATACAACACAGAAATGAATTGAAATATTGAATACAACCTAAAATACAAGTGTGATCTAAACGATTTCACGCCAATCGGGTCTAAATGATTCAAAATGAGCCATGATTCTGATCGTTTTTGAACTGAGAGTAGATATGAAACAATTGATGTGTGATATGAGAACATAGAAATGGTTTATATGTGCTGAACATGTGCAAAGTTTAATTTAATGTGACTATTTGGATAGATGGTCCATGTTGGATAGATAGTAATGATTTCATTTCTACTTGATGTATTAGGGTTTTTCATTATGTGAAAAGCTTCAGTTACTCTTCTTTTTTTTCAAAAATGAATAAATCTCTCTGAATTGCTCGAATATTCAATCATGCTAATTGTTTAATTGTTGTAAATAGTATATACTGCAAGTTCTCAAATAATTTACGATTTTTTGATATCTACAGGGTTATCAGGAGGTTGTCCTTCTGTATATCACATAATGTTTTGGACGACTCAACATTTCCCGTGAAGATCTTATCGCCGGATTAAGAAGGCCTAAACATCAACACATCCGAACTTGTACACATAGTTCTATTTAGAGATGAACAGGATCGTTTCTTTTATTCTAACTAAGGTACCTCAAAAAGTGTTGGTGATTGTATAGGTTGATTGAATTTCAAGTTGACTTAAATATTTTCAATTCTTCCAACATATCTAGACGGTCTTGTAGAACGACTGAATCAATCCATGATACTTCATAGGATTTATTATTATTATCTAAAAATAGCTAGTTTCATTTTGCTTATATCTTTAATAATATTCATAGGAAAGTTACTAGATCGTATGATGTTAATTATATTCCTACTTCTATTTTGTTTATCTTCTTCAGATATAATATAGTTGACGGCTCATCTGATTAGATTTAAAGCTAGAAAAATATTTGAATGGAATGATTGTTGTGAAGTAAATCCGATTTGAGTGTATTGGCTTTTGGTAGATTGCAAAGTTAGGAGTTCATTTAGATTACATTATACTGGACAGTGTAAAAATAGTAATTCACTGTGTTCATTTTTACTTTCGAAAGTGAATTCTTTATGAAATGAAAGTAGTGAACAGTTTTGAAAATGATATCAGAACATATTTTTTTATTAATGTCAATAGTATCATCTACATTTCTTGGCCAAACTTGTAGTCTTAGAGTATTAGTAAAAATATGATATCCAATGTGAGCCATGAACAAATTTGATATAAATGACTACAAGAGGAAATGGGAACTGATTGCCTTTTAGTTCGTTCTTTTAGTGAAGAATCCCTTTAAAAGTAAGATAGAATTGGATTCAAATACAGTTTTAAAAATTCCATGATTAAGCTAATGCATAAATGATATTGGAATGATAGTTTATGATGATCCCCTAGTCAATGAGCTATTGAATGTAGACAAACATCAGTTAGAAAAGTACCATATAATAATACAGATTTACAGCTTACCAACATTTTGCTTCCCTCAACTGTTACTCCTGAATATTTTGAAGTTTGAAGGTAATTATGTTACCGTGACAACACTGAGTAGATTACGTTGCAACAATTTCAGCATATTACTCAGATATTCGAACAAGTGTTGGTTGGGGTGTTGCTGAAATGAATTTAGATTTCAGACAAACTGTAGAATTCTGAATAAGTATGTGATTTCGGATATAAATATAAACCACAATAGGGACTCTAGTGAACTGGCATTTGTTCTTTTAGAGGTTGACTTTAATGTAACTTAACATTGTTTTAGCACTAATGTAAAATTTTTTAAATCAATAATCTTATATACTTATGGGATTGAATGTTCATGGGGCTTTTCTTCATAATTTACTTCATTCATGACTACCTTCATCTGGCTTAGTGATCATGATCGATTTTTATCTTTAGATATTTTAGTTCACTACTCAACAAGTTAAAGGAGAGGAAGAGAAGGTGTTTTGTTTTTTGTTTTGTTAACATATGAGATAATTTTCTACATGTTTACATGAGAATCTATTTTAGTGTAGCTTTACTAATGAAAACTCTACAAATGATACATTTTCTAAAATGATGAAAGGTTTTTTACACGTCCTGTTTTCAGTTAAGCGGTTTCATGTTTATTTAAAAATTTTGTCGGAAAGAAGACTATGAACAATAGATTCCAGTTCAATTGTTGGTGTTATCAGCTTTACCCTTTTTTTTCTTTCTTACCTTCTTTTTCTCCGTTTTTTTCTTTTCATTCATAAAAATCTTTGTTTTAGTTTTGACTAATTTAAATAATGATACATTCTCTCATATGAAAAAGTAAATAATTAAAGATTGTAACTGAATCAAAGTTAAATATTTTATGAAATCCTATGGATTACTGATGTGTTATATCTTCTAGTATAATGATTTTATTGGGTGATTAGTATGTAAGCTAGGCATTAGGTTGATAGTAAGTAGTCAGAAAGTATGTATTATGGATCATTGTTTAATCAAGTTTATTTGTTTATGGATCAATTAAGTTACGTTAATCATGAAATGAGTGGAGATTCGATAATAAACTTTACAAAAGTTAACATTAATGAATATTTCACAAGTTGAATACATTGAATACCAATGTAAATGTTTAACTACATTTATATTGGAGTAATCCTTAGATTAGACAAATATAACTGAAAACTAGGTAACGCTAGACACCTGTTTCACCCTAGTATAGAATCAATTAACAATACTTATCATATGTTACGACAAACACAGTTGTCCAATGTTCTCTGGTTTCCAATGGTATCCTATCAATATTAATCTGTGACTAATTCAATCAAGTAAAACTTATTACTAAACTTCACAAACCTCCTCAATTTAATTATGAAATGTTTTATTTGGTTTCTTATGAATAATTTGCATTTTTGTGAATTTAACATCACAAAGAATAGGTTTACAGTACTTCTCTAGGAGGTCACTGTTGAACAATTAGTCAGCCAAAACTTGTATATATACGTTTAATAAATGATCATTCACGGTAAAATTAACATATTGGTAAGAGTTAAAAACTATTAAACTGCATAACCCAGGTTCACATTTACCAGTGAATATCAGTTTCCTTAATTGATCATGTAAGTTTGGTTGGCAGTTTGGATAGAGTTTACTTATTGGCTACCACCAACCACCCAGCATTTTATTTGAATTATCGAACCAATTCAAAAAGAAAACTGTGAACACTATGATTGGCTTTTGTGTGATGCCAGAACCAGTTTGAAATAAATTACATAATATTATACCAATTAATAACATGAAACATTACTGTTTCAACAATGAGAAAGTTTCTAGTTGAATTCATTTTTGAATATAAAGAATTTTCACCCAGAAAAAAATAAGTAGAACTCAAGTACTATGTTAGAAGTTGGATGACTCCTGATATGATATTGATGCATCTTTAACCAGTAAAAAGGAAGGTTGTTTAGTTGTTAATTCTAAAGCGGAAAGTAAGGAGAGTTGAATAGCAACATTAGTATCGTAGGATTTGTTATCCGATTTGGGAAGTCGGTTGGGTGGGGGGTAGAGAAGATACTTATTATCAGTGAAGAGTTCTATGCTATTACGCAACAATCTTTCCACTTCCTTCTAGCTTCAAATGATTATCTTACCCTCATCTATCCATATTTATCCTAATATGGAATTTCTCAAACCTTTGATTATATATTATTGTTATTCTGCTAAATTAGATACATTTCCGTTTCTTTGAATCAATTTGAAAGATTGAAAAATTAAAATATACATAAGCTGTTTATTACTTAATCAAAATAATAGGGAAGAATAAGTTATACTTTTAATTATTACTGTGTACAAAAGAGCATGATAAACTATAATCATCGGGTCATCTGTTTTAATAAACTTGATCCTTGATTTCATGAAATTGTGAAAGTTATCATGTTACAATATTAAACATCCCCAAGTTATATTCATGTTATTGTAAACTATAACACTTGATTACTTGGTTTGTTGGTAAATATGTATTTTAGATTAGTTGTTCGTGTTTGTCTTAGACTGATGTTAGTTGGGCGCCACTAAAATCAATGACATGTTTCTCTTTTTAGTTAAGGACTCCTCAAGAGTGGGCATAATTGATTCTTTCAGTGAATCACACCGAGGGCCTTTACGTTTCACAGAGAATGTTTAACCATCTTTACCACTAGTAGTATTCAGACATGTCTAAAGTGAGACATCTTTTACCAATAAAACTGACTGAAAGTCACGCTACATTATAGAATGAGGGAAATTCGAATTCCACCACTTTGTTTTGAATTAATTTTAAATCTCTAATTGGTTCACGGTGTGGTCTGATTTTATGTATATATTAAGGAATACTTGAATTATAATACGGGATTGTCTGGTTGATTCGTCGGCTTGTGTTCTTCCTATTCTGGCCTGGGATCAAGTGAGCATCGAGCAGTCGTGTAGGGACTAGCTAGACACTCATTAGCGTTGTTATTGTGACCACATGTACACACTGCAATAACCATCCATTAGTGTCATACATGGATCAATAGCAGTTTACTTTTCACATAATAACACTATTACTAACAACTTAATACTTATATCTCCAATACCACTTCAGTTCAAATATGTTCTACGTTTAACTTTGATGAACAATGTTCTGATCTTAGTAAATATAGTTTTTTTAGTGCTGTAGTAGTCAGAAGTCATCAGACAGATGTATGTTTATCCATTGTTGGGAATCACATAAACATTTAAAATCAAGTAACTTTCACTTATGATGTGAATGTTATGTCCATTAAGCTACTGAAATCAGGTGTCCACTATCTTTTACATGTAAAAGTAGATTAGGGGTTTGTAACTTACCATCGTTTATATTCTGAAGTTGAAATCGTGGCAATTTACTGATGGTGCATATCAAACAACAAACATTATTCAACTTAAATCCTGAATATCAACCAACAGGAATCAATCAATTTGAATCACATGGTATACTAAAAATATTCGAATAATTCAAAAAGACACGATTCGATACAAACAAGATGCCTACAATTGAACGATGATTTCAATTTGTTGATATTTAAGTGTTTGCAGCAAAACATAAAGATAATCGACGTGATTTCCTTGTAGGGTCCTGAGGAGAGTCCATACGAAGGCGAGACAACACTTTAATGCTCAAAGGCTTAAACTGAATTCAACCGAGATTAATTTGTGGCGAATGCATGAAAAAAATATTAAAAACAACAAGTTAATGAAACTTTAAATATTCATAAGTTCTGATTCCCTAAACTATTCAGTATGAAGTTCCAGAACGGATTTCAGCTATTAAACTTCCTGTAAAATCATCAAATATAGCATAAAATTCAACTTAATTCAATGCAAAATCCATGCTCAGCAGTGTGTACTCCAAATTCTGCCTTTGAAGCTTCAGGTACACCAACTCTTAACGCTTTGTACCACTCTGACGGGATTCAGTGGCATGAATTTGACATAAATGATGTGTAAATGAAGATGGAGAATCTGATTCGGCTAGTATTCAGTATGCTGAGTGATTTTATTCAACTTATTTGTATACGAAATAAATTTTTATGGTTGATTGTGTTTCATCGATCTGATTGTAATGCTGTCTTTAGTTCGAATAATGAATTTTTGAGTGCATTATGTCATAGTAATAGGCAGTTGGATGCAAAAATAACATCATATACAGTACTAGGTTCTTCATAATTGTAAATATTTAATGCTGATATGTACCTAGAACCACAGAAATTTGATTGGAATTTCTACCTTAAGTTATGAGGAGAAAGTTGTACTTTATGCAAATGATAAACAGAGATTAGTACAATGGATGATATGTTCTTGATAATCATTATATCGTTAACCCTCATCCATTGATTTGACAAAATGTTACAAAACAAACTACTACTAATTTCAGTTGCCAATTATATAAATATTGGACAGTTTTATCAATTACATCGGTGACCGTCAGTACCTAAACAATTGTTGAAAACCAGAGAAGGCTAGAGAACTGATTCACCATAAAATGGGATTCAGCAACATTTTTTACTCAGGATACATCAGGCATTGCAATCAGAATTTCTAGTAATCCCATTAGATGCTTAATCCTCAGGGTATTGAATAAAGACCCAACCGTTTCATTTGCTGACACCAATTATTCCGTCATAGATTGCACGATTTTACCCAGTGTTATAATCCGGAAGCTGACTGAAAATTGTAGAAACTTCT
Source organism: Schistosoma japonicum (assembly GCA_025215515.1). NCBI lineage: Eukaryota > Metazoa > Platyhelminthes > Trematoda > Strigeidida > Schistosomatidae > Schistosoma > Schistosoma japonicum. Next base: position 12,284,832 of record CM046066.1, read on the forward strand.
TACCGGGAATTCAGGGATTGCTTGTCAAATTTATTTACTAGAGAACAGATTATTATTATTATGAAAGCCGATAGCAAGGGTCTCCAATGAGGTCTTATTTGCAAACTGTTAAGAAGTTCCATAATAAAACCCAACAGTTGTCCACTACTTCATAATATTTAAAGTTTACGATTTAGTATTCAACACTTCAACTTTTCCATGAACTTCTAATTACTACCTACTTCTTATTGACAAGGGATCCTGTTTCCGGTGGGAAATGAATTACATGAAACATTCTATATTTTAGGTCAATATATCTAGAGTTTATCTCAATTAAAAGTCATTTATTTCACTTTTCTACTTTTCTTTTTCATGATAAACTTAATTGATAAACCTTTTTTGACATCCACATTTGTTCAAAGATTGTCATTTTTCATTGCAGTAAATCTAAAAATCACATATGCGTATGCACACTACGATCCAATTACACACCTTTAACTGTCATTGTCAATTAGTTGGTATGCTTCTCAATAACGACAAAATTACTCAATCAGATTGTATATTTCCGTTGTTCTATGCTTTAAATAATGAATTAATGTCAACAAAAGCAGTTTCAGTGTACATAGTCAGTATGATAGTTTGAGCTAATGTATATACAGGAGTGGGTCAGAGTTGTTAATTAACTGATTGACTGTATAGTATATTATGGTCACACTTCTATCAGATGTGGTTTAAACAAAATTATGAAATTATTGTTTAAAGAATCATACTTACAATGGAACCTGTATCACACAGTCATTAATTTAAAGTAAAAAGTATTTAGATTTCAGTTAAAGCCAAATAGCACGTCGATTGTATAATGACGTATTCATCATAACTCTATATGACATCATTATTAATCCATGACTACGGTGTATGTTATAGTTGACTAATTTACAACGGTTAGAAAAGCGTATCTATTAACTATCATGAAACTTCAATTAAATATACTTTGTCTACCTAATGACCTTAATCAACTATGATCAACAGCATAGTGAACACTATGCCACGTTATTTAGACTAATCACTACAATGCAACAGAAGCCGCTCAACATTGCGAACCTGATAACTATTATAATGGTCACTACTGAATGATAGATCGGTGTAGTTTACTAATCTCACTTGAAAATCTATCATTGTTTACAATTAAGGAGGGTGAAATATTATCGCTTGTGGATTTTGCACTTGTCTGGGGTGAGACGGTTATCATCAGTGGAACTGACTGATCGTCGGGCTCTATCAATAATTGATGAAAATAAGAATTCTATCACTTAAAGACCACCCAGTGGTCCAGAATATTAAACGATTGCCACGAAACTTACAGGTCTTGGGTTCAATGCACAAAACCTAAAAGTTTTATAATATGATGAAACAGTTGTCGAGTGATCCAACCAACATCGATCTGTGACGAATATAAACAGCTAAAACCAATCCATCTTATTACACACGTTTAAGTACATTGAAAAGACTTCGTTATTATGCATATTTGGCCATGTAGAATAAAACTAGTTATGGGTATAATAATTGTTATGTTCTACCATACACAGTATGACACTTCCGAAAAATGGATGATAACAAATTTGTTTATGTACGTTATTTGCAAACTTATTCATTAAGAAATAAAAGATTTCAACTTGTTAAATAAACGAAAGCCTTCAACACGCTTAATTTTCCTTCTTCAAACTAACCAGTTAATTAATATTTGAATATCATTAACTATGGTGATAAACATTTTATCGTAAAGCTGGTATCTGGTAGGAGGAGAGGAAGGGTAATTATAAATGAAAGTGTTCATAACATCCCTTTGATGTGGTTATGGTCTAAAGTTGACCAGTCTTTATAGTCATAAAGTGTATCCTTAATGGATTGTCTCCATATAGTAGTGGTTTACAAGTATAGTAAAGGTTAGATTGTAGATAGCTCATTAGACGAGTCTCGAAGAAATGAAACTAGTATTCTGGCCTCCAAATTAATCTTTAAACATATTTATCATTTTGTTTGTAAGAGAGACCTTCACATACCATAAGCGTCCTTAAATAAAAAAAAGAAACTGATCAGATTTGTTATTTGAATTTGTTATCATGAATAGACATGGGTTATCAGCTATTTGAAAACATCAAACATCAAATGGCCATTTCGTCTTAGTATGAGACTCCTTAATACTTTTCATCTACTCCACCTTGCAATCGAGTCTAAGGTCTTTTGGTTTTGCTGCAAATGCCAGATCGTTAGACCACTGAGTCATCATCCCAAAAGTTATATTTCCAACTTCAGCCAATTAGCCATATATTTAATCTACCTCACTAATCACCATGGGTGAGTAACTACCTTACACCTAACATGTTTAAAATCCACTAGTCATATTAGTAAAATTATGAGGTGACTTTAAAATGATACAGAAGACTTACTAATCAAGAGGATACATCTCAGTCGACTAGAAAATCGTCAACATTCAGTATAGATGAATTATTAAGAATGCATCAAAATTTTTTGAGGCATAAGATTTAGCATTTGCGAAAATGGTCACTTTATGTCATGAATATGGAACACTATAGCAAGGTAGTTAGCAGGAGTATAAAAGTAAATGATGACGATGATAACTGTCAAGATAATCAGTTACAATCACGATAACCACGATGCAGTGATTTGATACTTTCAGAATGATTATCAAGATGAATTCTGCATGAAGTATGCGATGATGTTCGTGTCAATTATAGTACTACACCACAGTCACAAAAAGTTTTATTCTTAGAATCGGCTTATATGTGTTTGTTTGTGTGCACTGTTGTTAAATGCCTAATGAGTTAAAATTTATATAATTCAGTAATCTATGCTTTCCACATAATATTTAATATATATATATATATATATATATATATATATATATATATATATATATATATATATATATATAGTTAGTCATTGTTGAAGGATACAAGCCACTACAATTAAGTTGATAGTTTCATTAGAATAATCAGGATGTTACACATTCTTAAACTGTTATAGGTAAAGAACAATCTGTAAATGATTGCTAATGGTAATTTTTAACTAATAGGCCTATATTATGCAGAAATCAGTCATTGTTTTCATACTGTCTTTAAAAGTTTAAACCTATGTGTCAGGTTTATCTAAAATTCGATGACATTTTTGACCCGTGAAAAAAACACCTGACAGCTAGCTAGTTACGAAAGCTTACTGTTTAGTAATGTACATCCACTGCTTCAACACGGATCATGCTTTGGACAATGATGCCATACGGCATCTGACTTTCTAGATTATTTTAACAATTGGAGCAGTGTAAATGATTAAATTGATTAAGATTTTGTTATTAAAGTTCATTTGGTAAGAAACAATTTGTTATCTTTAATAAGCTGGCTATCACGACAGGTTACATAAGCAGTGTTCAGACTGGGTTTCTAAGTAAGGTGAGATTTAATAGGAAGTCAATTTTGAGAGAGAAAGAGAGAGTACTGGGTATCTGATACGCTCTGATAGTATGGGACTTTTTAGCAGTATGAACTCATGATTCTGTCAAATCGATGAAAGTAGGAATTCTATCAATGGACACTCTATTCAGTGGAACAAAAAGTTAGGCGTTCAACAACTAGAATGTATATCTATTCTAATTTCTATTATCAAAATTTCAATTTTATTAAAATCAAGAAAAATGTGATTGTTATTATTGCCAATTAATGAATTTGATAAATGAGCCAATGTTTAGCATAGAAAGAAACTACTTGTCTAACTCAATGAATAAAATTAATGAGTCTGCATATTTTAGCATAATTAAGAAGAGTTCTATGTTCATTACAAGCCTCTTTTTAAAATTAATAGACATTTAGATCATACTTTTTTCATTAGGATTCTGTAGTGGGATTTGTATTTCTTACTCTAATGTTTTGTACAGTCTACTAATTTAATATGTGCACACAGTACAACTGATAACGCTGTTTAGTATTTATATGAACGGATGAATAAATATGAAGTATTTAAGTTGGATTGTGACTGGCAAGTGGAATCCAGGACGTGCGTTTAGTCCTATTCAGTACTCGTCGGCAAGATGTGCCTGAATCCCAATGTTGATGTTCACCGTGGGATACTTGTGAATAATCGCTATATTGAGGCAATCTGCTCATGATGCACATATAGCAACAAACAATGATCAGCTTCAGTCTATAACAAATCAATGGGAATATACAAATTCATCCTAATGAATATGAATGTTACCTGTAGGGATTTATGTGTTATTATAAATGATTTAGGTGTTCATTACAACGCTACACACTTGAAAAACAAAACTCAAAAATCTTGTATTTATTGATATAATTACCTTCTTGTATATCTTCTGAATAGAGAAATATAGACGTTTAACCAGTAGAAAACTGTCGTGATATGATTTGTGAGAAACAAGTACACTTTGACTGCATATTAAACAGAAACCAGTTTAAAGTTCTTTTTTCGATTAATGTTACTGTAGTTATTGATTTCAATTCCATACTTTGTAAAATAATAAGTTGGTTCCTTCATACTGTACATGAAATGTTAGCTGTTGACCTTCAAAAAGAGGGGTGTCCGGAAAAAAACAGTCATCTTCAAAAAGCTGATACACATTAACAAATGATAAACTTTAGAATAATTTACTATTACTTTGATTTCTTCACATTCTCTGCATAGAATAGTGATTTCATTAGATTTTCAAATAAACTTAATTATGTCTGTGAATATGATGGTGTGTTGTCTATCAACTGCGCTTAAATTACTTCACATAATGCATAACAACATGAATTACACATCTCGTTGTACAATACTTTGTGGATATATTCAAGTTATCTTTTCTAGATGTTTGGTTGTTCAACTTTAAATAATTAGAAACACAGTACAGGACTTTTCAACAGTGTGTATTCACTACCTTACCAGCGATCGAATCTAGGACCATCTGGTTCCAGGGCAAACACTTTACTGTTAGACCACTGAGACAAGCCACAATGGTTGGTTTGCCTAGATATAGTAAATTGGTTGGAACGTGATAGGTAATGGATTTATGAAAGCACGTCTCATCTTATCTAGTACTCCTCAAAAAGATACACCTACCAGTAGAGACTGATCAATCGTAATTCATACTGTCAACTGTTGGAAGATTCACACTCTTTAAATAAATAACGTCATCACCATGGAACAGGTTACTAATTATCAGTAGACGAAACATTTATATTTCAATCGAAATTTAATGGGTTTGAGTTTCATACAACATGATTCAATTGGATACCCCACCACCACCACCAAAGAACTGCTTACTATTATTAAATGAAATCTTATTACAGCCATTAAACTTTCTTTTCTGGTGTTGGTCTACATCAAAATTCACCTAACACTTGATCACCTATCAAGATTATGCAATGATTGAATTGATGAGAATACAGTATTTCGCGTATTAAACCATTAAAAAGATAAAAAAGAATACATTACAAAGACTTTATAATTCATATAATACACGACATCCTGGTTACCTGTAATTCCTTGTAACTACGCATTGATGTAAGTATAATCCATTAGTTTATTCAACTGTAACTTATCTATAAAACATCTATAATATTCCTTTAAGTAAATAATCTGCTTATAAAGTAGACACTTATAATATAAATGTCAATCTTATTTGTGTAACAAACTGAAGTAAGCACAAAGACAATACGTAGTAACTATTCCGGAATCAAGTATGTTACTAACTATAATCTATTCAACTTCTATTTTATAAATATTCATTAACAATAACATTAACAATAATGACAACAATAAGTGTATGTTATTGTTCATTTTGAGTAAATGAAATTCATAACTGAATATTTATAAGAAAGACAACATTGAATAAAGTGATTTAATTACAAGTGAGTGTTGTTGAGACTGTTAAATGTTAAGTTGATATCATGAATTAGTTTGAATTGGACAACTACTAATCACCAAGCAACACTTGAACGTTGTTTCTTCCTAGTATAGGACTCTTCAGCAGCATGTATCCACGACCCCTAACAGGGACTGAAACCATAACCATCTGGATCTGCAGCAAATACCCAACCATTAGACCACTGAGTTAACAGCTGTTGACTGACATTTCTAATTCAGTCTTGTATCATTTTCTTTTATAGACTTCATAGATGTGCTTTAGAAACGTGAAGAAAATGGATTATACTACTATCAGGTGTACATTAATTTAAGTGATTCACTAGATGATTTTAGTTTGTTATCAAATTAGCCTAGAAAACCTAATGCATGATGAATATAATTTAGGTGACGAAGAAGCGACAATGAAGACACATAAACTAATTTTATACTGAATCTGATGTAAAGAATTGTTCTGTGTAAGAGAACCGCTAAAATTCAAGAAACAGTGTCAGAAGTCAAACAAAGTCTCTAGTGGTAATTGGTGAAGTCATGCAGTATTTCAAGAATTGGTTAAATAATAAAAAAAATGTCATTCATTTGACACCAGCTCAACAGTTTGTGGGTAATGCACTTACTGTGAAACCTGGAGGTTTTGTGTTTTATTCCTAATTAGGACAAGCGGACTCAATACTGATGAGCCATATACTAGAATATTATAGCTATGCAGTGCTATCTTGTTTTTAATGGTTTGCTGATCCATGTTAAGTAGCTATTTAAGCTTAAAATGAAGTAATGTCTAAAACACCCAATCATAAGTTTTAAATTTGTTGAAACCATTCAGTAAAAGTGAAGGAATAGATAAATGTGGTATTAGTTAATACTCAATGATCAATTATCATAAATATTTGTTTTTTGCTAGGACTCCACTACAGTCTATGTGTCCAACTGAGTATGTTTGAACCTTATAAGTGGTACTAATTTTTGGTTAGAGTTCAGTGTAGGGATGAGTCTTAGCTATATTTAAATTTTCGCAACGAATAACTATTTTAACCAGTCAGCATAGATTCCAAAAACATTTATGTATAACAAGTGAGTAAGTTTCTCGAATCGATATGATACTCAGAAAGCCGCTCTGATTGATTAGAAAATGAATGACTTATAGTAATCATGTTGTTTTTTGTTTAATATTTGGTGCATAAGGGAGTGATTTTTCTTAGATCAAATCACTGACTCAAAGTTCTTTTTCTTCATAATTTCAGTTAACTCGGTAGGGGGTCTGAATCAATAATTGTACCTCGTAAGAGGTTGTCACCTAATATTTCATATAGTTGTTGAATGCTGAGTAGTGACTAATGTCTAGAGGTAATTCCTCGAGTTCTGATAAGAGGCTGTAACTAGGGGAGTTTGAAGATGCCGAATATGGAGCGTTATATGTAAATGACTTTGGATTATGACCATATAGTATTGCATATCGACTGCAATTGAAAACATTAGCAGTTAAATTCTGTTTCATGGTATGAAGGTTAACTGTTTGTCACAAGACCAGGAGATCATGATTTTTTAATAGTTGCCGTACTACAATCACATTGTACAATTTAACTAAAACTTTAATACTAATATACATTCGTACGTATGATGGAATATGACTAACTGTCATATAATTACTTAGATACTAAACAGATAGGTTTTCTTTCTATTTTAGATGACTTGAAACAAATAGTAAATGTTCCTTTTTTTGTTTTCATAGACTTAAGCATTATTATGCTTAGTGTATTATATACATGGTGGTAACTTCATCAGTAACATTTCATTACAATGAATGTTACCAGTTAATCATAATCAATATTTAGCTTAAGTTGCCATACCTTTGTAGTACTTTGCTTCAAAAGTAACATGATAACTGGTTAAAATAATCAAAGTGATTGTTGTAAAAAGATGATAATTAATAAGACTGACCATCAAGAATGTGGTTCGAGAACAGTGACTAAAAATATATGTTTTAAATAAACCTGAAACTCATTTTCCAGACAGTTTCTGAAAGTGGATATATCTGCATCACAGAAACCATTGATTCTAAGATCTGTTTTCTAGCTCTTACGATTACTTACGACGGTTATCCTGATGAATCTAATCAGGTAGTTCGAATCTATTCACATAGATGAAACCATTAGTTAACAACTTCACATCATTTCGTCATGATGGTTAGCTAGTGAGTAAAATCTCTTAATACTATATGACAATAAATCTGTAGCATGATAATTGTCTTTACATTATAATGAATAGTTTTTTAATCTATTAAAACCGTCATTTAGTTTAAAACAAGATATATCGAAAGAAAATTGTCTGGTGGGATAGAGAACTCCAATGAAGTCATACCTAATCTCCGATATGTTCATTTGTTACGCAAGTACTTATAGTACTACTGATCCGAATAAAGTATGCTCAAAACGTGCTTCCAAAGCTGTATAATATTTAGTTTATTTTTAACCAACTAGTGCCAAGAAATAATCGGGAAGATTTTGAAATATTCTCATATTAATTTTATGTAAACTTTGATGTAATTATTAACTTGCTTTTTTGATTCTGCTTTCTACTGTCCCATTTTTGAATACATTTTACAACCTACTCTTTTCTTATTCTGATTTGAGACCGAGTCGGTGTTGTTATTGAATCTTAGAATACTAGACGGGATCAGAACATAATACTATCAGGTCAGTAGGGACGTCTCAACAATTACTGAACACTATACAATGATTATAATGCTTATACAATTGATACTTACATAAATTTACTGTCATATAAGTCAATTCGTATTAAGTACTAATTGGTTTCTTTCAAGCAAATTCCATTATCACCACTAGTTTAAACAAACTGACATTTCACTGTATTTAGCTTAAATTTCATGTGAATTGTCAAACAATTTTCAGAATGGTACAGTTTAAATTATAAAGAATCAGATACTCTCTGTTGGGAACACAAATTAGAACAAAATTACAATGAAGTAGAATTTCCTGGATATTATCTTCAGTTCCATAACAGAAGGTGCTTCTAAAAGTTCTATTTAGAGGGAATGATCAATAGTGATCAATCATGTTTGATGTGAAGTGATTTCCTACCGACAGTAGTAGATGAAATCGAGCAAATATATCGACAATTGGTTAAGTTAAAAAGTATTGACTGTTGAAAGTCAGCAATCTCAATAGCTTCAACAGTGGAAAGCATGAAAATCTTCAGCTCGATTTCTTAGTGGCTTAATAGATAAATACCACTAAATGAGTATCACACGAGAATCAAAGAGTTGCTTAGAACTTCTTAGTTATCTAACTCAAATCCGATAAGTAATATCAAATTTAACATTTCCATCTTGTTTATTTATCATATAGTTAGTCAATTGTTATGTTATCAAATAGTTTCTCTACAGTTTGTTAAGCAAAATAGTTTCATTTATATTACAAATTATCTATAATAATGATTAATCACTATGACTAACTTAATACAATTTCATTATAAGTAGTAAATAAACCATTTTCTAATTAAGTAATATTCATTACTTTTATGTTATTATAGTAATATGTAAATGAGATTCAATGAAATCTTGTTATAAATTAAGTATCATTATCATTTTAAATTATGATAAATAACTTTAATCGCATTATGTATCTTGTATTAGATGAAATTAGTTTCAGTTTTCTTTTTATCAATTGAACTTTGAATTAAATATTAAACGAATCAATTTTGGTTTATTTGTTTAAATAAGTAAGCATCAATCATTCTCATGATATATTAAGTATAAGTTGGATAAACTAGATAGTAACAAAAGTTATTTTATCATAGGATTCAACATTACAGCATTATGAACCTAATTAACTTTTGGAATACTTGTTAGACGCTGCTGTCATTAGTACACTTTAAACATATTAAGCCAGAGAGAAAATTTACTAGTAGTAATCATTAATAATTGTCTATTCATGAATTACGTGTGAACTATTTGATATAAACTTTGTGGATTGAAGTCAAGCTCTCATCTTAAGTCTGAATTACGTTGATCTCATACGAGTACAGAATAGTCGCTCTGTCCAACCTAATTTTGAGTGATTGTCTACTTTAAATCCAAAGGTTGATATTTTTAACTTACGTACATTTGTGATATATTGTATAACTTTATATAGTGTTACGAGCGAGTAACTGCCTTGTACTCGATGTAGTTGAACTCAACTGATCATGTCGTTGACAAAATGATATGAGTTTTAACTTCCTACATTTTCCGCCAATTATAAATTTGAATATAGAAAGAATAAACAATGTAGGAAAATCAGATGAAATCATTTATTTCGTGGATTTTCTTCTGCTGATGCTTCACAATCTAAAAATAGCAAAGTCATAATCATTACTGTACATACTTTATATCTTGTAACTCATCAAGAATTCATAGAAGGGCAATAATTATGAAAGGATTATGAACAAGTGTTCAAAGCAATTGCATATTTATACGTTAACAAATACGAAATTTTTGGAAGATGATCTTGAAAACACATGTTGATAGCTTTCCCAGAATAATGAAGATGGAGGTCAAAAGTTATGAAATGACATGTGCGAAAAAAAACACATCAGAATAACTCTTAGCACTCCTCATAAAATTGATGGGACATAACGAAAATTAGCTGATTGAATTCGATACACATTGATGTTTGCAGGGTACCTCTGAAAACCAAGAAGCACTGGGAAGCTGTTTCATTCTAGTAAGAGACTGCTCATGATGATTCTGGAGCGAGACAGTTATCATCGATGACAGTGGATGATCACAAATTGACGTAGGTAGGAATTCTTCAATTTGATGCTTACTCAGTGGTGTAGAGGGTTGGGCGTTTACCAACCTGGTGCTCCTGGGACGAAACTAAGATGCATACTGCTGTGGAGTCACATACTATGACGAAGAGGCTATCGAGTGCTTGAGGGTTATAAATGTTAACCTAGTGACACCAGTTTCCGACTAGTTCAATCAACTAAACTTATTACCAGTCTCCACAAACCATCTCAATTCAATAAAGAAAATTAATTGTAAAGAGGATGAATTGGTAGAATAACACTGAGTAATGCTTGATAAAAATAATTAATAACTAAAAAGAACATGAATTAAGGTGTTGCGTAAGTAATCAATCAAGTCTATAGTTACTAAGGCAATGCTAAACCAACTACTGTATCTTTTTAAATACATAAAGTTTTTATTGAAATAGCTTCAACGAAACGTGATAATGATTTTTCAGTACTGATTATGTCAATCTCGTGCTCACTATCAGGAAGATGACAAGTAATGACAATAATGAAAATAATTTGGTTATTTGATTCTAATTGTCGTGTAATATGCCCAGTAGTATGGATGTTAACCCTCTATTCTGTTCTTCTCATATATCTCCTAATACATATCAAGTGTTAGACGCAAGTGGGGATAACATTATGTGGGAATTAGTTCACTTTCGTCTGTCATAATGAGTATACAAATAGATTAGTTCGGTAGGTGAAAATGTTCTCTTAAATTTTGAAGTTGATTCTATAAACTATTTCACTACTAAATTAAGATTATAAGATTAGTTTCCTTTCTATACTGGTAGATCCTATCTGTTTTCTTACTTATTGATGAATTTTCATAGGTAACCATTGTCTATTAGACAATTTTCTACAAAAGACAGTTCTTCCTTAATATTTTTTCAGAATATAATCTCTGTTCATGATTGAATAGTGTCCATACCAAGGCTTGTTTGTAGCTTATTGGATAGAAACTATTGAAATGCATATATAACTCACTCCATGCCTTTTCTGCAAATAGACCTTTGAAGTTGGTTGCTTACGTCACATTTAATACAAATGTCGAAGATGCAAAGCTTATCGTTTCCTTCATGTTTGATACTAAACAGTATATTAGGATGAACTTTATAGAGAAGATTAATTAAATCAGAGGCTACAAGTAACAAAAGTATCACCTATATACCTTGCCCATAATTTTTTCTCATCAGTAATCAACTTTATTTTTGTTTAAGTTGACCATGAAGATACCAGGTAAAAAAACCAACGGACACTTCAAGGCATCTCCGTCAACCTGATGACAGTTGATGTTATTAAATTGAATCTGTATGCTCTTAGTACTTATAACTGACAGCTGTTTGAACATATGCTTAGGTGAAGGAAGGAGGTTGGTGTGGTGACATATAGTTTATATTGGTTATTCAGCCGAGGTTGTTATAAACAATCATAATACATTGATTGAAACCAAAATTACGTCTCAATTCTTATCATTTTTTAATACTTCAGAAAAGTGAAACGTCCCTTTCAAGCTACAGATAACAAGCTATAAACAAATTAGTTCAATATGTTTCGTTGATCAACGCGTTAGCTTGTGAACATAAGAGCTTAACATTGATAATATCAGTCTAAATGGAACACTTAACTCGTGTTTTTACTTGTTCATATAAATGAGTTATGGGATATTTGTTACTTAGGTTATATCTTTTGTTCCTAGGATCAGTGAGGAACATTGATAAATGATTCAGAATCGAATTTCGTCCTTATACTGTATTGTTCTGTACATTTGTTAGTCTTTTCATTTTTGAACAAGTGAAGATTTTCAATATTTCAATAATCGTTAGATTACTAAAGCGGTTTATATTTCTATTCTAATAAATTCATGATTTAATCACGAAACTTTATCTATTGCTATCGGTAAGTAAATGTCTATTACCCACCATGGTTGAATTCCACTGGTTTTGATAAACGTGAATGGAAGTAGAAACGAGATATGTAGTTACAAAAAAATACAACTAAACAAACACATAAGTAAATCCAATAATATAAACTCCCACCTAAGGCCACCGTAAAGAAAACAATCTCACGAACTGCTTTTGAATGTACAATTGAAGAATCAAATCGTGGACTGCTAGAGCTTTGGGAACATAAAGCGAATTAAGGTTTAAGTCTCTTTACCAGACTGAAATACGTAGATTACGTTAAATGATGAGTCTGAGGTTGAATAATCTGAATTTACTATATGCAACAGATCTACTGTTCTCAGACACAGAGAAGAAGAAGCCTCGACGAAACTATATTAATACTTAGCTCTACATGAGCAGGCAAACTATCAAATGTATATTAATAACAAATTCATTGAAAATAGATCCTTTAGCAGAATAAATTTGTTTTATGATTTGCATAAATCTTACGTATAAACTGTACATATGGTTTAGAGAATACCCTTTACTCCGAGGATAAAATTTAAACTACAACAATGATGTATGAGCTTTGATTTAATATAACGAGTGGTCATTTGGTTTTACTACAGGATGCTTATGATTTTGTGAACTTAATCTATACCTGAATCGAAGTGATTTTATGAAAATAGGTATTAATTTAACTTGTTTGGGCTTATCATAGACTGATGTTAGTTAGGTACCGCTGACAATTAAGGAATAATTGATAGTTATTTCGTCATGGTATGAGACTCCCTTACAATACACACCCTCGAACCCACCGAATGATTAAACAAAAGTCCAGGAGGAACCTAGACTTTTAGAAAGTAAGGTGGCTATTGCAGATTGCATCAACTAATATAAATTGATGGTAGCATGAATCTTATGTTGGATGTCGGCTTAGTCGTGCGGATGGATAAATGTGCGTCATGAGACCACACGGCCGAATTAACTGTCTAGTGCTCTTTGATTTTCAGTGGTATCCGATCAACACCAATCTATGACGAATACGATCAACTCAACTTAATACCATTCTCTAAAAATACCACTTCAGTTCATATATCAATTATGATTAAGTATCGGTGTTAGTATTAAATAATAAATGCTTTATATTCGTACAACGAATATCATTTTGTAAACTTATCAGTACGTAATGGAAGCTTGAAAATGTCTAAAGTTAGTATCAAGGCTTAATTATAATAAAGAATGTATTATACTTTACTACAGAACAATAAATATTCTAAGAATATGGACGTATTACTTTATGTCTTATGAAATATTCAGTAAAATGAATTTAAAACTCGAAATATCTTATTGATTCGAATTCATCTGATTGATTGTTCGTCTTTACTGGCTACTTAAAGAATTACTTGATTCTTGCTGACGTCGGACTTCTTCCTTTAGTTAGTTGGGCTGGGCTAACTCTACCTGTTATTGTGTCGCTAGTTATAAGTCTGTTAGCTGGTATCGAGGTGTCTTTTTAATTCGCCAACCCTAGCGGCATTACACCATACAATGAGGTTAGTGGGTTGGATGCCTGATTTGTAGTTTGACTGAACAGAACAATATCATAAATTTTGACATCAAATTCAGGGATTCATATATATATATATATATATATATATATATATATATATATATATATTTATAGGTGTATTAACGGTAGGGTGCTTCTAATTAGTAACATTATTTTGCTTAGTAGAATTACATATCTCATTTTTCTTAGTGGACTTTGATTTATTTGCTTCACATTAAGCCAGTAGTATAAACTAATTGTCACATTTCAACACTAACCAAAAAGTAACGTTGATAAATGAATATAAATGATAATTTCAATCTAATGAAAAATGAAATAGAAGCAATTGAAAGTTGAAAAGTAACAAAATGTATTTTATCCTACCATCCTTCTTCCTTCTCCCATCCCAGTCCTACAGACGCACACCACTGAAGGATAATATTAGATCATTTGATAATTGATTACTTATTTTTATTTGCTTACACGTCTCTTTCATCATGATTAGTAACAAATCAAATGTTGAATTGAGATGGTTTGTGTAAGTTGAAATTTTTAGTTTTTACTACACAGACTAATGTCAGCAGGGTACCACTGATAACCAGGGAGCACTGAACAGCTGTTTCTTACTAGTATGCGACTGAGAAGTCTCATACTACAACAAAACGGCAGTTCAGAGCTCTGGGGTTTTCAATGGTAACTTACCAATATCAGTGTGTGACGTATTCAATAAAGTAAAATAACTAGTGTGTTGAACTTATATTTAACTTCACATTATGGACTGAAATAACCAGTCATTGAAACAAAAGCATAATAAATAGCTGTTTCATCTTAGCTTGAGAATTCTTAGAATTGCGCATACACAAGAAATCTAAATATTGAAACCATGGCATTCAAGTATTATGCTAAATGTTTTACTTTTTAACCGTTAAGTTTGAATCTAATAATTTAAACCTAAGTCAATATGCGACTTATTGTACGATCTCAACCAGTGTTACTGATAATTCTGCCTCCAAATCAGGCCATAAACCATTTTGTAAAATGACACCTAAACAGGATTTACTGTGTAAAATAAATAGTATAACTGGGTGTTGGAGGAATCTTTCAAATTTTAATTTGAGTATTAGGGAGATGGGTGAATGCTAGTTTGATATCACGAATTGGTTTGAGGTAGACAACTATTGACAGTCAGGAAGCAGTGGACGTGACCAGTGAAATTCAACCATATCATCAGAGATATATATCTGATATATATCAGATGATATATGTCGCACTAAATATATAATTAGAATGTAGTTGGATCTTTGCCTTGATTTGTCATGAACTGAAATTGATCAGTCTCTGTTGTTATATATGCATCCTGAGCGTATAGTCCCGATATAGAGACAGTTCACAAGTATTGTCTGAGGTAGATTGTGGTCGATAAGAGGAATTCAGGATGCGCGTTTCGTTCTAGGAGTTAGTGAAGTGGCGTCTGATACGAAACGAAGTGAGTTAGAGTCCCGGTGTAAACATCAGCACCGGGATTAATGTACATTCAGCTGATGAGTCCCCAAATGGAACGAGACGCGTGTTCTGGATTGCGCTTAACAGTTATAATCCAGATTAACCTGTCACTGAATATTTTTTCATAATTTAACGAATGTTGTACAAATAAAATGGACATATATAAAAACTTACTTTAGAAAAGTAGTGCATTAATCAGTTCACTAGTGACTATCTTCTAGATGTTCCTGAAGTTCTGGTAAAACGTAGTGACTAGTGGAGTTCAGACTTGTCAGAAGTATGACAGATATCATCATTGACAATGGATGACTATCGCGTTCTATCATACATTTATAGGAGTGAAAATTCTATCATAAGATGCCAGTAAGTCTGGTAATGTAAATAGTTAGGCGTCCACCATGAAACTGGAATGTCTTCAGTCTGATTCACGGGTACACACCATCAACGTAGAGTCTCACACCAGCGTGAAACAGCTGTCTAGTGTTTCCTGGTTTCCATTGGTATCTGACAAACATTAGTATATGATGTACATAAACAACTAAACTTATTACCTATCACCATAATCTACCTTAATCCAAGCACATTAATAACTAATACGCGTGATCTAATCTCCATTTTAAGTCATTTGTAAGTAAAGTTATTATTGTCTACAAATGAAAACTGTTTCTAATTTTCACTAACGTCATCTTTAAAGTTTTGATTCATTTCTTCTAATCTATGTAAATTAATAACATTTTTGTCATAAGATGATAATAATACAAATGAAAACAGATTGAATATAATTATGAGAGAAAATAGGAAATGAATGTTGTTATGTAATAGTTAATGGCACTTGAATACTTTTAACTTCATAGATAAGAGAGTATAGTTTAAGTTAAAGAAAAAACTTAATTTCTTCATCATTTCCTGTTTTTTTCTTTAAATCATACTAAACTGTTTATAACTAGGGTATATTAAACCCCTATATGTCATTATCAAAATTTCCCTTTCCAGTAATTATGATAATCTTTGTAAAGTATAGAAAGTTATTCATTAATTGAAAAGGTATCAACAGACTGAAATATGCCAATATAACTTGACATATTTCAGTCTTAAAAGAAATGTCTCGATATTACCATTTAAATTTTTTGCAGTAAAATCGAACTGAACGTGAACCTGATATAATCTGCATCAGATTGATATGTACATTAACCTTTCCCTGTTGATTAAGTTATCGGCTATCTAAACTAAGTAACTTGCAGAATAACAAATCATAGTTCAAATCGTTTTTTATTATGTTAGAATCACTATGTGTAGATCTACACTAAAGAGAGTGTCTTCAATTCCATGACATTCGATAATTATAAATTCCATATATCTTAGTTACATTATGAACTTTGTTGATTCAAACGGTTTATTGAAATGACTACATACCATTTTGTCAAGTAGAACAATTTAGACCGATAGAAACATAATTTATAGTAATATGCTCTTTTATTTTTTACTTACGGAGTGACTAATAGCATATTTTAATCCACCTGTAGCTCTCCTAAGGTTACTGCCAGTCTTACGCTTGGGTAAAGGAGGAGGACTGGGCATGAGGATAGCATCCCCATCCCAGAAAACACAAGCTTGCTAAAACAAACGCTAACTAGATTAAACAAACTAAACCATTTACGCTGTGCGCTGGGGGTCAGAAAAATGTCTATGATGCTTCATGATGAAAGCCAAGATTCTTTGAAAGTCATGAGGCCGATTTTTTCCCCGTCGAGCAGCCAGAGCGAAAATTCTTATAGGTACATGGAATATTCGGACAATGTAGGAGATCAGGAAGACCAATCAGATAGCAGCAGAAATGAAGAGACACAACTTAACAGTGCTCGGAATCGGCGAAACTCATTAGACTCAAACTTGACAAAAACATAAGCTACGGAAGAGATGCTACTATATTTCAACCACGAAGAGGAAAATGTTCCACACACCCAAGGAGTGGCTCTGATGCTGTACAAGAAAGCGCGCAATACACTTGTAGGATGGAAACTACATGGAAGCAGGATCATCATATCATCTTTCCAGACAATGAAAAAAAGGGATTACAATGAATATTATCCAAAGTTATGCACCCACCAACGACGTAACGACGAGGATAAGGATCAGAATGAAACTGAAGCTAAAGAAACAATAAATAACTGGAGTAATAGCATTACAACGGTTCAATACAGCCTTTCTTCGATACACTGACAAATTCATAAAATTAAAAATAGCTTTTAACAACAGGTTTCAAGCCTTACAAGATCTACTGAAAGAAGAATAAACTACTATGGAAGACAACTGAAAAGGAAATGAAGAAGCACTAACCTTAATGTGTCAGAATTTTCAAGGCTACATGCAGCACCATTATAAGGAATGGATTTCCACTGAGACTATGAGCGAAATTTAACAAAGGTGGAACAAGAAGGCAGAAATCAACAACAACCAAACTACAGTAGAGAAAATCAAAGCACAAAGTGAATAGACAGAAGCAAATAAGCAAGTAAAGAAGATCATTAGAACCGACAAACGGAAGTACATCGTAGGCTTTGCAACGACAGCGGAAAAAGCTGCAAGAGAAGAAAATATGAAACAGCTATACGACACAACGAAGAAACTGGCAGGCAAATATAGTAAACCAGAGCGACCGGTGAGGAACAAAGAAGGCAAGCTAATCACCGAGATCCAAGAACAAAGGAACAGATGAGTAGAACATTTTAAGAAACTCTTGAACAGGCCAGCTCCAGTGAACCCAACAAACATCGAAGCAGCATCTACAGATCTCCCGAAAGATGTCTCTCCACCAACGATGGAAGAAATCAAAATGGTCAGCAAACAAATCAAAAGTAGGAAGACAGGAGGACGTGACCATATACTAGCTGAAGAACCCAAGTCAGATAAAGATGTAACGAAAAGAATACCCCACGTTTTATTTAAGAAGATCTGGGAGGAAGAACAAGTGCCGGCAGTCCCGAAAGAATGATGCCTTATCAAGATACCAAAGAAAGGAAATTTGAGCAAATGTTAGAACCACAGAGGGATCACAGTATTGTCAGTACCAGAGAAAGTCTTCAACAAAGTGTTGTTAAGCAGAATAAAAGATTCCGTGGATATTCAACTTTGAGATCAACATGCTGGTTACCATAGGGATCGATCGTGAACAGACCAAATCGCAAAATTATGAATTATCGTTGAACAAACAATTGAATGGAACTCGTCACTGCACAGCAATTTCATTGACTATGAGAAGGTGTTTGATAGCGTAGACAGGTGAAAACTATGGAAACTTGTTCTACACTACGGGGTACGAGAGAAACCCTTCAACATCATCCGGAATTCTAAGGACAGAGTTCAATGGAGAATACTGGTGAGCGGCCTATGCTCCTCTGTGAGGGATAGTGTGCGTAATTAAGTAATAGCATATTTATGTAATCCATAGAACTAATCGAATTTCACAGGTTAATTTGCATTTTGGTCAGTAGTCTGTGATGTTAGAAAAAAGAAAATATTTTTTCAACTTGTTTATGAGTTATCCATTACTTAACCGCATGATGTACTGAATATTTTAAGAAAATTTTTCTTTCTCATTTGAGATTCAAAACCATGTCAACCAGTTACACTTTCTGTTAACATAACTACTGAGTTGTATGGATAACAGTTAGCTTTACATAAGACATAGATATTTACACTAATTCTTTATTCATCTGTGTTATGTTAATTTTTTCTTCAACAGTGAGGGCTGTAGTCCTATTACATAATGGATACAGTTAATATCGACGTACCTAGATTTTCTGTTATAATCTATATTTCGAAGTTAATACTTACAGCTTCATAAACTTATTTTTACTAATTTTCATTAATACTGTTATTATTATGATTATCATGATTATCATTTTAGATGTTTCCACTAACTGTGCGTTAGTGATGCATATTATTATATGACATTTATTTCAAGCATTTACATTTAATCATAGTTGTTTATTATAAACATGTCAGGGTTGTACAGCCTATCACTGTAAATGAGAAGTACAAATAGAATGTACATTTAGGTGTAATATGAAGTTTTTAATAAAAATTGTATCCTATAATGTAAGTCTGAGTTCCGGTGTAAACATCAGTAAGGATGCCGATGAGTCTATAAAATAAAGTAGCATACATTGAGGTTTTTATCTGCCAGTCATAGTTTAAATTTAATCAGATTATTGACTTAACAAAGCATTAGGCCAATTTAACTAGAATGCATATGAAACAACAGCATCAGCAGGAAGATATAAGTACATCAAAATCATGTGTCCTATATTTGAATATTGAATATTACTAAAGGCTTTGATAATCATGTGAAAATCTGTGTAATTTCAAGATTACTTTTAATCATATATCAATCAATAAATCAATGCCTGTTACCCTATGTAGAACATAGGCCTCCGGTCAGTATTATCCAACTAACTCAGTCCAGTGCTTTCCTTTTTAGCTCTTCCCAAGTGCTGTTCATTCTCTTCATGTCTGTCTCCAAATTTCGACGTAATGTGTTCATTCATATATACATTATCCTTAATGGATGATATGAAACTGTACTTGTTCAAACATTTTAACACATGTATCTATTGGAACAGCTTAATCTCCATGATAGTAATATTCATTAGAATTGATTTTGGAAAATATATTGTACACATACTGCTTAAACAATGTTCCAAAATTGTTATTTCTACAATTAAACAAAAGTAATCGTTTTCAGTGAAATCGATGCCAGCCATTATCAATAAAGTCATGCTCTGTTGATAATTTTCGTTGGTAATTTATTGCTTACACAACATTCATGCAAGATTTATATATATATATATAGCTTTCTGTGTGAACACGAATAATACATTGAGTTGGACCCATTACGTAATAACGATAATACAACTTGGTCATAAAAATCTCTGGTATTAAAATAGTTAATAGACTGTGAAAACAACAGCTAAATGAAGCATTAATGTCAGTGAATATTCCGCTCTGTTGAAAAAGTTTTATACTTTTATCTACAAATGCCTACAGTGAAGGAAAAACTGCGTAAACGTACTCAGACGAATGTTAATCTTTACCTGTATATGCATTCATCGTGTCATTATTTGACAGGGACAAACTTTGATTAAAAATAGTAACAAGCGGATATTCGTCCCAATGTCAAGTCGTAGCATCCCAATACATCCATTAGAAGATACAGTTTTTATTATTGACTGATGATTTTGTTGTCAAATAAGCTTTGAAAAATTTTATTCAATTGACAAAAGACAGCAAACACGGCTTCATATGATTGACAAATTTAATAAAACAAAGGTAACAATTATAAACTAAATGAACTTTTAATAACCTATTATGATGACATAATGCAAATGTTGTACATCTAACTACAATATAATCTAGTTGAAACTGAAACTGCCATTTCATAGACAACATACATAATTGTCATAGTTACAATGTATGCCATTTCGTTAAATACTAAATGTAGATAAGCAAAATACTTTATTTTTGTTATGCCTGATTAATATACTGTTTCATTATTCAGTGATCAATCATTAGGAATATATAAGTCCAACAATCAATTCACGCCTGAATAGTCTATTGATAACGTCTCAGATTGTGTAACTTTTATTGATTATGTTGTAAATATTTCTTCAAATGATTGACAATAAGAGTGTTCAAATAGAATGAATAGTCTGGTATAACAATCTTAGGGAAGTTAAATTATCAAACTGTATATACTAAAAACTTAATTCATGTTATTTAGAATAGGCTTATGAATCCCAGTGTGAACATCAACATTGGGATGTAGGTATATCCAGCCAATGAGTCCCAAATAGGACGAAACGCGCGTCCTGGATCCTACTTGCCAGTCACAATCCAACTTAATTCATGTTATTTTCGTATTTCGTAAATTTTAATTTTTTCATTGTCTTAGTAACTATAATTATACATGATTTCGTTTTGAGATAATTGTACATAAATTTTCTAATTTTGGATATCATGAATTGATTTTGGTTAAAAAACTAGCATTTGCAATGAAAACTTGACTGTCACATCATTAAGTCAGCATTCAAAGGTCGACATTTCTAACTTCAATCAGTTTGGGATATCCTGAATGACCTAATCCATTTCATTGGTGGGTAACTGCCTCTCATTTGAGGTAGTTAAACCCTACTGATCGTGTCTACAACTTTAGTTGTCATTGTGCTCAACTATTCATTCTGTATTGTAATCAATCACACTGGTCTGTAAAATCAATTTTGTGGCTGAAAGAAAGAAACTGTGATTGGCATGAGTATCTTCTATCACTCTGACAGAATAAATCAAGTATTTAAAGTTGGCCGATCAAAATATAACCATACAATTTCGATTACAATCATGACATTAAAATACAGTCAGACTTCTTATTTATCAACTGACATTGGTTATTCGGTACTTATGAAATGCGCCTTGGAAAGTTATCCTATTGAATATCATACATCAGCTTGTTCAGTATTATCATACATTATTCTATCGCTGTTTACTGCATAAACGTTATAGAGATCTAGTGAAAAGACATGATCAGTAAATCTTATCAACTCAACGATTTCCATAACACTTAATTAGAAAAAAATTTGACAATATACATATAGAAAGACCGTAACGTATACATTTTATTCTAAGGTTTTTCTTTCGTTCATCCTAAAATCCTACAAAACACTTTCTTCGTGAATTGGTTAAATATTTGCTTGAATCATTTCATTTGTGTTTTTATGCACATACTAATTACATTGTATTTCATCAATTTACTTATAATGTTATGTAATCATAGTTTCATGATTAGTTATTCATTTAAACAATTATCATAGTAATCTTAAACAGTAATCTCCAGTTTTGTATAACTCAAATAGTGTATATGTACTCTTTCAACTAAGTAGTTCCCATTTTAAAATAGGCTGAGAGATGTTTTTCATTGGATTAGTTTATCAGATAGAATAATGAAATATGGAAAGCTGAAGGGGATAACCTAATCGATGCATGAAATCAATAAAATGGATAATCTTAATCTTTATAATGAATATCACTGAAATCATAGACAGACTATCGGTATCACAAAGTAAATGTACCAATTACAACTTTGGATTGTTCTATACACACAGAATTATTAAAACCAAGAGAAGATCAGAAAAAGGCAAGATAAATTGTATCGACTGCTAAGAACACTATATCGAATAATTTGACCAACCTTTCTATGATTGCTCGCATAAACATCAAGCTGCCTGTTAAACTTCACACCATCACTTCGCTTGTATTAGCGTATATAGACTAACTATGGACTTAGATACAACTGAAAAATTCTTTCATCATTGAATACAAGAAATACGACTTAAATCGGAGAATTCCTAGAAGCTTGACATTATGGTTATGAGATGACTGGTGATGATCAATTCCTAATTTATCAAATTTTCAACATGGAATTATATATCAGTTATGTATGAATCATATTTTTACTAACTTCAATTTCCTTCAAATCTGTTTGTTTTGGAATATCCAGCTAACACTAATCTTTCTTACATTCCAGTACATAACGCTTATTGGAATTGTGTACTATGAAGATTGTTGAATTCTCTGGAAAAGTTGTAAATACACACTGCTGTAAAATCTTATACTAAGACGAAACAACTGTCCAGTGTTTTCTAGTTTTCAATGGTTGTCTAACTTACACCGATTCATGATATCAAATAAAAATACGCCACTGAGTCGCACTTTCTAAATAGATTGATTACAACACTCTTCAATAATAATCCAGAACTTTGTGAATACACTCAGCTGAATATGATAAATCTTAAGATTGTAAACATGCACCTTTAGTAAACTGTATATGATCTGAGTTGTTCAGCATATATAGAAAGTGTATGCGCTTATTATAACGGCTAGAAAGGCAATGGATACTTTACAATCTAAACAACATTTCTTCACTTACTGTTTTCATGACATGAACTTATTTACTCAATTTCAGCAGTCTACTCAACATTAATCTCCAAACATTATATCACTGAGACATGTTAGTAGATGGGATATAGAGTGTAATTCAGGAACACATTAAGTCGATTACATAACAGTAACGGAATATATTAAACAGTTACCAATTATTATCTTCAAAATACAGTCCTACTTTTAGACAGTGATAATTGTTTATGTTTTCTAATGATTCATATCAGGTGAAATAAAGAAAATTAAAGTGTTTTTCTCATGATATGATTGTCAATTGAAATATGAAAAGGCATTCACGAAGTCAATGATTACATCATGCCCAATTTGTATCATTAATTATTTAAGATTATCAGGCTATTTTTCGATTAGAATCTTTATTGACACTAATTGTATCCATGACTGATTTATGCTTCTTTGATAAACAGAAGTCAAAATCAATTTCGCGACTTTTATGTTTGTTACTACTAAGTGAAAGTAAAGTTTTCATGTTATTTTTATCACTTCATATGTTTTTCAATAGTATGAATTGTGATAATACGTTATTGATTTCAGAGAAGATAAAACAGAATACTGATAATACAGTCATTTACTAAATAGAATTGCACGATATGAGCGTTATGTTAGATAAGTCAATGCAATACACTCTCCTGTGTTTGTATAATTCTACTGCTTCGGGTTCATCATGTAAGACATAATGAGAGTGTTATCAGAAACTATCAACTATTTCATAAATGGCTATTGCATATCATATGTCAAGAAAAGAAAATCATTTCCATTTCAATATATTCCTTCTGTTTCAGTTGAACTGGAAAGCTTAACTCTAATATAATTTGCCAACATGATGAAATGAAATTTTTTTTGAATCTTTCACCTTAAGAATATTGACTCTGAGCACGTGATTCCGACCTAAATTACACATTTTAGTATATAGCCTGTTGAGTCCTGTGAATGATGGCTGACTAATAAGTACTTAATTGTTACTTTCGTGAGGGGGGACGACGGGGATTTCGTTCATCGACCAGGATGATTTGGTTGCTGTAACTGTATCAACTTACCAGTCGTCATCATCAGTTAGTACTTCAGAAAGAAGTGAATATGTAGGATTTCTCCACAAGTAAATAATTTCTAGTTTTGTTGACCATGTATTTGATTAGTCGTTATCTATTAGTGTGTTGTCATCATATATACATCATTTGTCGTTACCATCTCATTTAGTCTGACCTCTGATGTTATACTTGATAGTCCTTTGACTTATTAATTGATGGGTTGAATTTATTTCTACATGTCAGTAGGTAGCGATAAATAATGTCAAATCAAACACCATCTACATGATCAGTTGCAGCAACTGTGACAAATACTATATTCGCATCGAGATTAACTATTTGTCAAAAACCATGGACTCACTTCGTTGATATCATTACTAGTGGACAATTATGGACATGATTTCGCTTGTAGGAATGTCAAAGTATTGGACAGAGAGAATATAACAAACAGGAATAGTTTGTAGAAGTTAACCATTCAATTAATTTATAAGTTGGCGGGTAAATAGAAATCGACTCAGTCTATCAACCAACAAGACAAGAGACTAACACTTTAAAGGTCAAGTCAAATAAGAAGAAAGTCATATCACATGTAGACACAACGATAGCACAATTATCAACATCAACCATTTTAAACACTAGGCTAAAATGACGAGCAGTTAGTCAACTGTAGGAGAAATTCTAAATGTTCACTTTACTTCCGAAGTACTTTTTGATAACATCGGCAATAAAGTTAATGAAAACGTTTTAACTAAACTATTTAGTCTAGGGAACAGACATTCCCTCGTAAATCGCTTCTTGAGCCTCAAACTTTTCTCCATCATTTTTAAATTATTATCTCTATAAATGTTGTTCGACTTTATATAATTGACAGATATAATGTTGTATCGTAAGTTACCTACTTACTGTGCAAAAGTAAATCAGCATGTCTAAAACGAATACGAACGTCTGAATATTTGCATATATTCAAGAGATTAAAGATTTTCTTTATTTCAATTTGATAATTAATTACATTGAATTTTCCATTTACGCAGTTAAGAAAAATATAGTAACATAATTATGATTTATAGAAAATTGACTTATTACTGGAAAGTGACCATAATCATGGTTGTCTGAGCCTTAGTGTTAAATGAACTTTGTCGATAAAGTTCTAGTTGAGTCATCAATCTTATTGGCTCAAAACTGAATTCAGAATGCTTATAATGTTAGGTGATTCGTCAGTTCAAAATTCTGAACCAAGACATCTTATTGGTTCTTGCTTGTTAGTAGAAGTTAATTGCAAAATTGAGAGAACTAATACTCCCTGTAGGATGTCAGCCAATGTCATTCAGTTGATCATAGCTATGAAAGAGATCAAACGAAACCACTAATACATAAAGAAATGTGCTAGACTGCAAAACTGATCCAGATAGCAAAAAAACAACTAGTTCCTTCGTAATTATAGGAATGTATTAGGAAACAGTGCCAACCAGTAAGAAACCTAGTTTAAACAAGAGGCTTTGCAGACTAAATTCAATCACATAAACATGTTTTCAAAGAAAAAGTGAACATTAATACCCATTCATTT
This sequence comes from Schistosoma japonicum, assembly GCA_025215515.1. Taxonomy (NCBI): domain Eukaryota; kingdom Metazoa; phylum Platyhelminthes; class Trematoda; order Strigeidida; family Schistosomatidae; genus Schistosoma; species Schistosoma japonicum. Next base: position 12,311,079 of record CM046066.1, read on the forward strand.
TAGGTAAGATAAGCAATTATGGGTTATGTTATTTTCTTCAAAGCATCCAAACACATTTCACCTTCAGATTATCCTACTCTCGTAGTCGAATCAATATCTGATAGAATGTGTATAATATTTAGTGTTGAAAAGAAAAACTAGTATATCTACGGAACATCATGTATATCTCAATAGTTATCTACATATGCAGTACCATTATTCTATCATTTCAGACTTTCTCCTCATATTATTGCACTTTGGAATAACAATTTAGAGTGAGCGATTTAACCTTTGAGCATACCAACTTTTATATTGTTCATTGCTCTGTTAGTCTGTATGTTCAGGGTGTGATAGAACTTTCCTGGAAATCACGTTTCCGAATCGGTTACTTAAACTTAAGTCATCCGTCGGATTAATTTAGTTCCAAGAAAAATTCTGTCTAATTCGTCTTGTTGATTTATTAATTTACATCTATCAGATCATCCGTATATGTACGATTTAAATACACGTCACGATATTATCGTTCAATATTGATAGTTCCCACAACTAAATATTCTTTTTGGATTTAGTTAATGCGAAAATCCAACCAGTATTTACTACTTAAGGCGACTTGAACTAAATGGGACTAAATATTGATCTTGCATTCAGCTGCTAGCCGCAATGAAAATAAACCTTAAAACGTTTGAATACAAAGCAATACCGCGGTAATCTGGTCAAGATGCATATAGGGCATAGAAGCTGACCGATTGTTATTTCTAGCTCCAAATACGAGAAAGCACAAACACCCACATATCTGTTCTCGAACCAAAACTTCTATGTTTGTATCCGTTTTCATGTGTGTACCAAAATCACTTGTAAGACTTTAGGAAGTGTTGACTTAAATAAATAAGTCAGTGTAGTTTTGACGAATTCTGTTTAATATTTTACTTGTATCTATCATAGATCAATCACGATTTAGTTCCATTGAAAACAAAGGAGGGCTAGACACCTACTTCGTACTAGTATGGGACTCATTGGAGGCAGTGTAGACCCGTGACTGCATTAAGAATTGAACCTACAACTTTTAGGTGCTCAAATTACTGCTGTACTGGAGTTGAATTATTGATTGTTGTTCTGTTATGATTTACACATTCTCTCCCCACTTCTGACTTGTCTCATATTATTGTAGGTGTTTATTAGTCTCTTAAGTGGTTGATAAAATTCATCTATCTAATCATATTTATTGACTGAGAATTGACCTGAATACGAAGATTTTAAGAACTCTCATGGTTATCTTCGTGTTTTCACTACCTAAGTTCACAATTCTTAATATGTAATGATAGAAGAGAAAGTATGTCATGTCATATGATAGCTAATTGATGTTCATGTAGGCTGAGATGATGTAGTCGGCCACTTTGTCCAATGTCATAATCAGTGTAGTTTATTTTGTAAATAACGTTCGGTTTGTCTTTTATTATTTTGTACGCATAGAATTGATGAGAGTATGCGAAGCTTACTCATCATCATTTCAGTAATCTTGTTACGATTTCTGTTATATCATTTATATACGGTTGGATGATTCGACGTATGAATTTTGTGTTTGTTGGTGCTCTTATGAAGCATTTTTCAAAATATAAATATGACCAGTAACAAACATATCGTTTAGAATCTCTCCGTTAATACAGACTGATCAACATTCGAATTATTGTTTAATATATAATTTCATCATGAAATATGTTAATGACTATTTGCATTCATTGAATAACCTGCATAGTAAATAAAGTCAAACATATAGAATTCAAGTCTCAGTATAAACATCTAGTGTACTGAATTTCATAGTCAATAAAATTATAATTTAATTTATTTACTACTTTTAATTCATTAATATAGAAAAGAATACATTATTATCGTATTTAAGTAAGTAACTTCTGTTATAATAAAAATTAGCGCTTTTTTTTAACAAGAGAAGGACAAGCTTTAGTTGTATGCGGTTTTTGTTGAAAGATTTTGTGGTTCTGATGTAATTGGTGTGGAAGGGGGTGAGGAAATGAGGTGGGGTAAAATTGTTGGCGAAATAAATTGTCTTCAATAAAATCAAGAAATGTTGTTACTTTCCCGTCTATTTTTTTTTTACTTTTTATTACAAAGTTTCAACCTAGAAACAAAATAAAAACTTATAATGACATCATTTTTTTCTGCAATTGTAACTTTCAAACTTACATAATTTATGAATGTGGATTAAGAAAAAAAAACTGAAATAATTATGATGATTTTATATTTTGTTACCTAAAGAAGAAAAACAGACAAAAATGGAACTATTACAAAAATTAGAATAAGCTTGTATCTTCCCGTTGATTTGTAATGAACTGAAACTGGTCAGCTTTTGTTACCATATGTACATCCTGAGTGGATTGCCTTGATATAGTGATAGTAAACAAGTAATATTTAAGTTTGATTGTGACTGGCAAGTGAATTCAGGACGCGCCGTTACGTCCTATTTGGGACTCATCTGATGGATGTACCGGCATCCCAATGCATTTCCAGCCGATCAGTTCCAAATAGGACAAATGCGCATCCTGGGTTCCGCTCCCCCCTACTACAAAGATTAGTAGAGAATAAAAGAAAAACTTCTTTTCAAAAAAGTGAAAAGAAAGTTTTTTGTACTTCATCCAATTTTGTTTTAAAAATAAATAATATGATATTTATACAATTCTAATGTATAGAAACATAAAATTTCTTAAGTTTTACTAAGTTAAGTCATTTCATTACAGGAAAACGAAAGAATTTAATCATCCGGAGTAACATGAACCAAAATAGTACTGAGAGAAAGAAACTAAGTCACAAAGTGATAGAAGTTGAAATTGTACTGTTTCACTTGGGAAATCGAGATTGTACACTACAAATGACTTCTATACTAGGATGAAACAGTTGATCAGTAATCTATGGTTTTCAGTAGTATCCTATCAATATCAAATTGTGATGAATCAAATCACATAAACCTAATACAAATAACCATCTACATTCAACGCAAATCACTTAGTTGTAAAATCAACCACGATGATCGACATGTGTGATCATGTAAATGTCAAATATTGTCAAAGGTGAGTGATCAATGTGTATATACTTTTGTGAACGGAAATCGAGTAGATTACAAAGGTGACAAATATGTATGATGTAAGAGGTTATAGGTAATTTGTGAGTATGTTTCTAGTGTGGTATTAAATTAAATGTATGATTGCGCAACATGGAAAAATCATAAAGCTTTCTTTCATGTTTCGCTCAGTGAAGTCTAGCAATATATGAAGTCTCAGTTACTCGCTTATTTTAGTTGTATAAGCCTTTTTTGAAATATTTTAATGCTTTTAATGCTGATTTGATGAATGTCGACAATAGGATGTACTGCTATTGCTATAGAAAAGAGGGTCTTATGATACATCTATATTGTGCAATCACATATTTAACTCAATCTCACTTCATTCCTACATTAGGAACATACAAATTAATTTTATCCTCTTACTTGATACATATTTATCACCTTCGTGATCCACTCGATTTCTGTTCACAAAAGTATACACACATTGATCGCTCACCTTTGACAATATTTGACATTTACATGATCACACATGTCGATCATCGTGGTTGATTTTACAACTAAGTGATTTGCGTTGAATGTAGATGGTTATTTGTATTAGGTTTATGTGATTTGATTCATCACAATTTGATATTGATAGGATACTACTGTAAACCATAGATTACTGATCAACTGTTTCATCCTAGTATAGAAGTCATTTGCAGTGTACACCCTCGATTTGGTTAAATGAATCAAGCCCAGAGCCTACACATTGGCTGTCACTTCACCCTCTACACCACTGGGTCATAATTCAGTGACAGAATTATCACTTACATAATATTACTCTATCAAGAATAATCTGTAACAGGACTAAAGTTTTATTAGTTTTATTGAACTATTGTTTTTTCCTTTATAAAATTTTATTTGTATTGATTTTGTGTATTTTTCTAAAAAATAAATTACTCACATGATTTTTCATCTTTTTCGCACTCTCACGGGAACAACTTGATTAATTTATTAAATAGTATATTAAATATATTTTTTCAAGAAAACTTTATGCATGACTTCATAGATTTAATACAGTAGTTGTTGGTAAATGTATGTATAATAAAATTATTTACTTTTTTTCCATAAATTTGTTTTTCAAGTTTCTATTTAAGGTGAAATGTATTCATCTTGAATTACGTAATCACTGGATGGTGAATAATGTCATGTTTTTTTTTGGAGTGCCTTATCCGATTCTGTTCATGATGAAGTTACAATGTGACTTTTAGTTTTAGTAACTTGATATTGCTACAATCATTTTTCACTTCAACAAATTACCAATGACATATATGACAATGATAACTTAATGTATACTTCACAGTTGTACAGAAAGTAATTCACAGCGTAATTACATTAGTGGTAATGATCGAAGAGTATCAGCTCCCTAGAAATTGAAAAATATACCAACCAAATATTACGCAATCTTAGTTGAACTTAGTGATTATTTATATCTTGTAAGTTTTCAATATTTACCAAAAATTTCCTAACAAATGCATCTGGGAATTCATCCGTTTACTTACTATATGAGTACTGGATGTCAAAGAGTAATATTCAGTAAATATATCACTTTATTCACTTGAAATTATTTCTCTATCGTAAGGTAGTCAGTGATCTCATTGTGATTATTTATTTTCAATTCATTCTGTTATGGTCAATTTTATTAATGAGTTGCTATGTTAGTAATTTACCTGGTGAAGTAGGATTGGTTAAAGTAGATGATGATTACAACATATGATTTCATCATACTGATGTCTTATACAACCATATCGTTAATCCCATACTGTTTATGTCAATAAAGATGTTGTTGTTAATGATGAATTTATCGTAAAATTATCTATGGATATTTGGAGGATTAACAAAAGAGCTTCTGCACCGACTTATTTGTCTTAGATAAATAAGGTTTTATCACCATATTCACACACAGTTACAACATTGAAACTGATAATAAATCATTGAAAAACTAAAAGAGCTCCTTAAAATCACTATACGCTAACAGATTTCACTACTCTTTGATACTTTAGATTGATTTAAACTATCTGCTAATTATGTGAAAAGTGGTTTCAGCATCTGATAGATAGAAGAATAATGAAGCGAAAGCATATTATTAATGTAATGTGGTTTAAGGTAGTTTGCAGGAGACCCTGTATTATCTAAGTTTCCAGGCTAGTTGAAACTCATCACGTGATTATATCAACACCTCTTTTGTAAATCTATATCCTAGTTACTACAAACAACAGGATAAATAATAAACCAATACGTCTATCCTTATTCCCACAAGAGTTTATTTACTGACCGAATACCTTAGTAGGTAATAAATGTAAATAATTTGACTAAATGATCTAGATTTTCAACTAGACTGATAATTCCTAAATAACGCATTAACTAAGTGAAATAGAGTTATCTTCCAACTAACTTAAACCATCATTACATTAACAACAAACTAGGTGAATAGTGTTGAATGACATAAATTAATGTTATGCTGGACCACTGGAGAAGAGTTACCAACTCTCAGAGCTGTGTCTTAAGAACACTATTTCATTTATTCGAACTGTGTAATGTAAACATTTTGTTTCTATGGTTGTTATGTTTCTCTTACCCTATCCTCCCGTTTAGCATATTTACTGTTATTATTTTGTCTCTTATTATGGACTACAGTTAATTAGTTGTGTATAAGTTGTCCTTATTCACTACCACTAATTCCTTTGTTCTGTATTAATGTTAATTTCCTAATTGGTTTGCTGTGTGGTCTGATTTTATGTATATACAAAGGGACGTATGAAATATAATAGGATTCTGTCTGGTTGCTGTATCGCCTCGTGTTCTTCTTATTCTGGCTTGGGACTCAGTGGGCATAGAGCAGATGCACAAGTATCGACTAGGCACAAGTAAATGACACTCAACCAACCAACTACCAAATTTCTCGCATCATAACAATTAATGACGTCATTTTCAACTTGATCAGACAGAATCTAATCAGTAGCAAGCAGTACTAAGCGAATTTTCCTTTTCAATAATCTGTCTTTTCAATGTTAAGTGACAACTTCACTATGGTATATATTACCCTCTCCTACTCTTGCTTCACCCCGTTGCCCAACCTCTGAATCATAGAACAAATTGATAAAGTACTCATTATGACTTTCTACTTGAACTCCTAAAATATTTTCTTATATTATTATATTTATAAAATTGAATAAATAGAATTCAAGTAAATAACATGATACTTCTGTAAATCAGTACCTGTTTCTATAAATAATCTTTTTATAAAAAATATGTTAAAATAATCGTTGACAACAAACACATGCTTACAAAATACCATTTAGTTTGTATGTGTGTAAGGGAAATATTTTTTGTTGTCAAGTGTAATAATTTTGAATTTGGACGAATGTAACTATGCACTTGTTGTAGATCGTTTGATTTTAGTGTTTGTAAATGTAATGATGCTTTTGATACATCTAAAAAATGAGAAGGGAGAAAATGTAGATAAACGTTATATGATCTAGTATATTATAAATAAATACATTGAAAATAACAATGAATTATTGATGGTTCGTAGAGATTGGTAGTGAGTTTAGTTGATTGAAATCGTCACAGATTAATGTTGGCAGGATACCATTAAAAAACATGGGGCACTAGACAGCTGTTTCGTCCTAGTATAGACTTCCATAGCTAGCTGGAGGCTGTTTAAGCTTTAGTGAGAAGTCATGACTGGTGGAATTCAGATTTGTCTAAAGAAAGACAGGCATCATCAGAAGTGGGAGTTTTACCACTAAATGCCAGTTCAGTTGTGTAGAGGTTTAGGCGTTTCCTAACCTGGAGCTCGTAGGGCGGAATCTATGGTTTGCCCTGCTGAGAAGTCCTACACTAGGATGAGAAAGCTATCCAGTGCTCAGTGGTTTTTAATGATACTTTTCCAGCAACAATCTCTGACGTATTCAATCAACTGAACAATGAATTATGTTGACTGGTCATTAAGTAGTAGCTAATATTATGTTTTGTCAGTTTACTTTAGTGGTAATTGAATCGCATCATTCAAAATTTAAAATAACCTAAGTGATTTAGTACCTCAAATTGTGTCATTGAATGATATGATTTTGAATTTTACAAGGAAACAATGATGATCCTACAGTTTTAGGTATACTCTTCTAGTATATCCCATCTACCTAACGTTACAACAGAACATTATTTTATTATTAATTCCACATTTGCCTTTGTTGTTCAAGTGGCATCCAGATGCAATTAACATACATTAGTATGTGTTCTTTAATTTAATTTTGTTACTATTATAAGCTTTTGTGGAAATCGTTTAAATTGAATAGTTCACATTACAAACTGATTTAGTCTAGGCAACCACTGAAAATCAGGAGGCCATAGAACATCTATTTGTTGTAGTATGCGACTCATCAGAAGTAAGAATCCATGATTATACCTAAAATAGAACTGAAGGAATTTAGCCTCTGAAAGAAGCACCAAACTACTTGATCACGTAGTTTGTATATAATGGCTTAAATTATTAACTTGATCCCATTTATTCGTTATGGTGTCTCATGAAAATTACAGTATTCACTCCATTGATATTCTAAAATGTTTGCTAGATAGATTATTACCCTACTTGATATTCATTTGTGCCATTGGTTGAATTAATCATTCATTAAGGGCTATTCAGACTGGTCTGGTTAAATATTTGTTAGACATACTACATCAAAATAAACTACATATCATCATGATTATCCTACATCCAGGTGATATTATAAGCAAATTCAAAAAAACCATAATCTTCCTTTGGAATTATGAGTAAGCGTTGCTAAGGAGTCCGTGACTAAAAATAAACAACTGACCAGTACTTCCTGATTTTTATTAGCTGTCTAATCCAGATCAGTCTGTGAAATCAAATACCATTTTGACAAATTCAACAGTTTGCAGAAATGATCAATATTATCTCATTAATAATTAAATTTATGTAGCAATTCCAATGGGGAGTCAATCAATCGAGTCCAACCCTGTAGGATATAAGCCAGCTGATAACTAATATTAGAGAACCAGGTAAAGCGATGTATGACAAACTGAAATACCAAACATTAGATACTGACTCAGTGGTCTAACAGTTAGACGTTCTCCATGACTGTTCAATAAAATTGTAAGCATACGCTGTGAAGAATTTCTGGTTTCTAGATAACTTTCAAAGTTTTTTTAGAAAGTGTTTTGTTTGTAATTACTATTTCCTAAAACCAATTTACAAATGCATCCTACAGTAAACTGGAAAATATTCTGCCAACAATTCACTTTAAATTTATCGGCGCTTTGTTATAAAACAGAATAATATCAAAATCAAGTTCACTTAGATTGAAATAGCTACGTTCATTAATGCAGTTACAGCAGACAGTTAAGCATAACTCGATAAAGTAATTTTATATTTGTCAGGTTTCAAAGTTCAGTCATTATGATACTGTGTATGTACATAAGTTGCTGATTAATTTCCTACAAATGTTACTACTCAGTTCGATTTATTACAAATATAATCAATAATTAGTTCATGATCTGATTTCAATGTCTGAAAAGTTCATATCTACAGTTCTTTGTCTCCTTCTATCTAGAGAAGTGAAATGAATATTAAAATTCGTTCATTGTTCTATGATCCGAGTTATATTTGAAATAAACTATCTCTGCTAAACCTCCATTCTAACAGTTAGAAATCATTCTTTAATTGTTGAGCATCTAAAATCATTTCCAAAATTAATAACAGAAATTGGTCCATCTAATGTATGTCAACACTAAATACAATTAGTGACATTAAGTAATGTTTAACTTTGATCATTAGTTGATTTAAAAGAGCATAGTAATACAAAGATTGTATTCGAAACTCCTCCCTACTCCTAGAACTCAGCGATTCTTTAATTAAGATCAGTTTGTTATACAATTTATCTTCAAGAAGTTCTTAACCTAATATATTTGGTTTATGAAATCATATTATCTTAATTTATCTTTTTCACTGAGTATAAGAATATAAAAGAAACTACTCTTGTCTTTTATATTAAGTGTGTATCAACATACCAACTATTTCCACTTCAATTCTTCCAAACATTATTCTTGATGACGGTGTAAGTTTAGATGTAGAAGATGGTGAACGATTCTTTGGTATAATTGAAATTGGTAAATGATCATTTTGAATTTTATTCATTGATAGTAAACTTTTAGGTGATGAACTTAAATGAACCATATGAGATGAAAAATTATATTCAGTATTATTATCAATTGGTTTATATCGTTCTAAGCATATCCATTGACCAGTATCTGATTCACTAGGCCATTTTATAAATAAACGACTTTCAAGTGTATTTGAATTCAACCATTTTTGTTCTATGTATACACCACCAGATCGATGTGGATCTGATGTTCTTCGAACACCATGATGATACCATTCTAATGTTAATTGATAATTGGATTTTTGTATATTTGAAGAAAATTTTGCATAACATTTCAGTTCCAATGGACTTCCATAATAGACTATACTTGGTCCTGTGACTGTGAGTGCTGAATCAAAACATAATGAAAGATTTCATTTATTTTTAAACATCTCTAGTGTAGAAATAGCTAGATGTTGTTAGGTAATGCCTTAGTTCAGTTGAATTGACAAATTTACTTTTGTTATAAACAAATAAAGAATTATGAATCATAACTTATGGAGTCGATCCTCCATGGTATTAGAACTCTTTATTGTTAAGCTTCCTTTGTTAAACATTTAGTCATTGCGATATTTGTAATACTTGTAGTGTAAACTTTTCATTGACTTATTACCAATTTTCATATATGTTTTCTTTCTTAGGTTACTTGTAACTTTACTAAGGACCTATTGTCATGATTTCTATAAATAACTTTCCTAGTTCAGGCTTTAAAATAATTCGTGCTTTCTATTATTGATAGGTCCAGCAGGTGATAATTAAAAGCTTTTGTCCAAACTTAGGAGACGATTTCGCACTGTCTTCTGTTGGATACTATTGTTTTTTAGCTCTTTACTTCCGGGGAGGGCCTAGGTCTCTCTGGAACCGTACTAAACAGTAAGCGTTCACCTAGTGAGGGTTTAGTACAAGTTCCATTAGTTTGTTTAAGCATATGGCCAGTACTCACTTATCTCAGTCATCTCGTATCATACCTACACCAGCACATAGATGATTGTCTTATAAATGGAATTATTTTAGTGTTTAAATAACCATTTAAATTTACCTTATGGAGTTATATATCTTCTCTTCTTTGATGTACAGCACTGAACTTAATCATCCAACATTGCTATATCATAATATAAAAATCAGTCGACAGTAAAAGTATAGCACATCTTACTGTCCAAGATTGGAAACATTGCAAAACTTGTAGTGTTACATTAAGAACTAACTTTAGTTATATATTCATCAAAAACAAGAGTAGCACTGGACAACGGCCTCTTCATAGTATTGAACTATTCACTAATGCGTAATCATGACCCACTAAGAATACAAATTCAGTGGTTGAAATGCCAAGCACTCTCTACAGGTCGTATAAGATCTGAACATTAGAATGTAAACAAATCATTAGAATGGGTTTTGTATGAATTAATCCCACTATTAATCGTCACTCACAATCATGTTGTTGTCTTTACTTGTTTGTATTTTTATTTATATAATTAACAAATGATAGTAGTTAATATATCCAGTACATTTGGAAATCAACTATTAACACTGATTAATCACTGACTAGTAAGCAATAGTGTTTGTGTACATCAGACTAATAATAAAATTCTATCCATCACGTTGTAATGATAAATTCTGATGTTTCAGACTATGATTATTGGTGACAAGTGTCAACTAGAACGATATTTAGAGATTTTACTCGATTGCCTTCAATCAGTCGATTTAAATCAACTATGCTACAAAACAGACATGTCATGAAGTGAATTTGATCAGTCTCAGATAAAACATGTGGGGTGCTGGTGCATTTAACTGTGGAGTCCGAAAGAGGGCAAAACTCGACTTCTCAATTCAGCTTCCTAGCCACAATTCAACTTAACTTATACCAAACAGTGTATGGTGTTTGTCAGTTATACAGGATTAGTATTAGAAGAGGATGGGAAATGTCATGAAGTTATCAATGTAAGTTACTAGATATCTCAAGATTAGTCGTTTGATGTGTAAGTCTGAATTTCTTGTATTCTATCCTCCGTGGGAACATAAATGTATGCTACTAGGGAATTTTATACTTGAATAATGAAGCAACTGTTCAATGAACCTTAGTTTCCAATTAGATTTAAGATGGGATAATATTCATTCTCATTACACTGCTCACGTATACAACAATACATTGGGAGTATTATAAAGTAAATGCAAATTAATCAAAGTAAAAACAGTAACATTAATTGAACTCACTTCGATTTTTAAAAATAAAATTGTCTGATACCATAGAACTATTCACCGGCTTCTCTCCTAGTGATGGTGATTCCACTTTGAATTACATGAAATAGAACAATAGTACAATGTATTGTTATGTTTATTTGTGGTTAATAGCTCTACTGTTATTCAACAATACGACTACAACGAATTAGATTATTGACAAATGTGTATGAAATAGCTGTATATCTTACTACAACCCAGTACATGTACTTAATGTTAATCTAGAACCTAGCTTTGCATGCAACGTGTACTCTCAGAAGATGTGTGTTAAAGGATTTCATGTGTAAATTCCTGCACAATCATACCCCTGTATAGCTATAATTTGTGATTATTGTATTTAAAGTGCTAGCTAAGTTATGTAGGTAATACATCCAGCATCAATGACTTCATCTGCATTAACTAGTTCTTACATACCTTGTGAATGAATATTAATTACGAATGTATACAATTTACTGTTGAATTAATATGGTTAAATAACACAATAACCTTTTGTATTTTGTGTATTACCTTCGCTGGATAAATGAAGTCAGACATCTTGAAATTATCCTTTTGTCAGTGCTAATAATTATCTTTCAACTAAATCATTTACCAACAAATGGAATTAGAAGAAGGCAGAAATGTAAGTCACTGAACGCCAACGTAGTGGTTGTCGAAAGGCCTGAAGGTTTTGGGTTCAACTTTTAGTACAGTCATGCCATCCACTCTATTGACGAGTTATGTATAGAATACAACAGTTGTTCAATATTTTATGGTTATCTTGCCTAGCTATAGTCAATTCACGAGGTAAACTACACAACCTATACAAACTCTATCCACATCACCACGCTCTGTATTGATAAATAATTATTGAAATTCTCCGTTTTGTTGTAATTAAGAATGACAAGTATAGGCGAACAGTAATGTCTCAAATTAGATCTTCAATAAGTTTCACTTTCATTTAACAACAATAACTATGTTCAAACATGAAGATTATAAATCAGTCATCTCAGTTTGTAATTCATCACTAACAGTTAGTTAGATTGATTACACACTCACACACACAAATACTTTATTCATGATAAGTGAGTGATATAAGTTGATTGTAGGATGGAAAATGTGCTAACATTAGTGATAATAGTAATAACAGGTATGCGCAAATGAAGTTCCCCAGAATGACAATGAAAGTTTCGTAATTATTCTATCCAGATCAAACAAAACAATGTACTAACACCATTTTCGTGAGCTACAAATCGCCTACTAGAATGATTACATATTTTAACATATTGTGAGTAATAATGATGATAAAACAAAAATTAAGCATTTCAACACAGGAAGTAAGTCAAAACATGAGAAATTAGGCTTATTTAAACAATAATAATAGTTATAACGAAATTAACATTTGAACTATAAATACACTGGTTCAATAGATATAGACAGGAGAAGGAGCATGAAATGGACAAAGTAAAGACTAACAAGTATCAAAGGTGGACTGTTCACTAAGTCTTATGAAACCATGAAAATGATGAGGTTGTGATATATTTCTTCCACTCATATCGACTCAAGTTGGTAGCTTAAATCCTTCAAGCTTCTGCTATATGAAGGAGACTAGATCAAACCCTATGAAGAAATTTTTTTAATGCTATACAATATACTTTTCTGAATGCCTTGGTTCTATCCAGTCCATGTTCACTAGCAGCAATGTATGACAAAACAGAACTACGTGTAGATTCAACTGGACCATTTCTAAACTATTATGGTGGATGCTGTTTGGTCGTTCTCAGGAGCAGCTAAAATTCGTAGATACACATGGACGTGACGAAACCAGGTAACTTATCTCTTCGTTGAGTAACTACCATTGATCTGTTGATGAGTGACAGTGATTCACTAGCTAGCTTTTCGACTGAATCAATCACCTCAGATAACAAAACGCCTGTGATGTCAAACCATCTAAACTAGTAGCCACATTACACCATAGTCATAATAAAGGACTAGACAACTAAGACATTGATCACTACGTGATAGTCAGTCAGTGCGACAATTTCTGTTCTTCAGTGGTTCAAGTCACTGGTAACGGTTATTAAGGTCCAATACAGTATGAGAAGGGAACTAATACACAAGAAAGCTAAATTTTACCTCTGCTGATAAATGCCAAAAGTACAAAACAAGGATTAAGACATTTCTAAGAGAAACCTTCTATAACCATCTTTCATACAACGATAGTAAATAGGGTATTTCACAAGTAAAATTATTACATAATAATGTTAAATTTTATTAAAAAAAATAATATTGAATGATTAATCAAGTGAAATTGTCGAAAGTCTAGTGAAAAAAAACCTTCTGTTAATTCAATCATTTAATTCAATTCAAATTAATAATTAATCATTTCAACTGTGAAGTTATTATTGTGCAATGGTGGTTAGTATTAACCGTCTCATTCATTATCATATGACATAGTTAATACGTTAAATGTACACTGTTTATACTCAAGTGTGATTTTAGCATTATACATTGATATATTGCTATTACACTTCAGTGATTATATATATATATATATATATATATATATATATATATATATATAGTGTGTGTGTGTGTGTGTGAATGCGAGTATCTTGATCACGTGAACTACATAATCTGTTCCATATTGAGAACAAGAATGTAACGGTTGTTTTAGAGTTTAAGTATAACAGCTTTACTTCTTAATGAATATAATTGATTGTTTGGAAATACTAAGTAAAATTAATAGTGGTTTTTGTTGTAAATTTATATCATGAGCTATAATTTAGGTGGAGATTTTTTTTCGATATCCTTCATCCTTCCTCACCTTCTGAATAATTTATAGTACTATTGGTAGTTTGTTAGTAAACAAACATAAACGGTGACTAGAATGAAGTGTTTTGAAATTTCCTGTTAAAAATATAACAAAGTTCCAGTCTAGGGATTTACTTACTAGTCACACAGCAATTTTTCATTGATGTTCTTGAAGTTCTAGTAAAATAATTGTGACTGATAGAATTCAAACGTATAGAGAGTCAGACAGCATTCACCAATGACACTGGATGACAGTCAAGTTTTATCACAAATTGATGTAAGTGGAAATTCCGCCATTGGGCTCCGTTTGGTAGATTGGTGCAGATGGATGAGTGATCGTAGTGAGACCTGGAGGCCTTGGATCCGAGTTCCCTAGGGTCAGTCGAGGAAGTGTACTGCCAAATAGTCTCACACTAAATTGCTAGTGGCAACGCACCATCATCACTCTGTGAAGGATCCAACCAACTCAATTAGTTTACGTCAACGTGAAGTAGCTCTATTGACAAATTTGATTTGTTTACAAAAAAACTTTATGTCAAAAAATATCGTACAACAGTAAAATAAACATTAGACACATCAGTATCATAGCTCTAATTCAAAATAAGATAATCCCTACTGGTGGTTATGGTATGATTATCTTAGAAAAACAAATGTGACAGCTGAATAAATCTACCTGAAAATTGATTGCATTCGACAAACTAAAATTCATAGTATCACATGATAAAATAAACCTTAAACAAAAATCCATTAAGTGTATTTAGAGTGTCAACTGTACACTCACCACATATTGGACGTATTCGTACGATATATCCAGTTAAATAGAGGTCCCATTTCTCCAAACAACTGTAGCTTTACTCACCCGATAGTATACAACTTGGAGAACAGAAAGAGGACATCCCAAGCGTTGTATAAACCCATTTAGCTCCCAAATCTCACTCACTTTATCCTCCATAGAAAAATAATGAATCCTAGTCTACCGTCTATACTAGTTTCTTTTATGTCACTAAATTGTTTACTCGTATGTTTCTCAGTAGATAGGTGCAATTAAATATATACATATTACAAGTATAAACAGCTATTGACGTTTGCATACTTACCTACAGATATATAATAATCAGGATTGTTCATATACTTGTTATTCACTGTCTCATTTATTCTCTGTTGATAGTTGGTTTCATTAATGTTTGTCATATTATCTTCTCTATGTATTGATTTTGCAGTACATGTATATAAACCACTATCAGTTAATTTAGCTTTTGTTATACGAAGTATCCATTTATCTGGTGACTTATGTCTAACACTAATACGTTTATCTGGAAAAAATCTATGATTACCAATTGTAAGTGGATATTCTTCACCAATTTTATTCCACATAATCTAAAATTAATAATTAGAATAATAAGAATCAATTGTTTATACTTTTAGTAAGTTACTTGACTTTACATAGTTCAAGAGAAAATGATTCTAAACTGAATTCAAAGATCTATTCAATGAATGCAAATATCCTCTTCATAGAATGAATATTGACTAATCTTTAATGAATTACTGAAATTATGATAATCTCAAGTTTTGTCTTTTCAGTAAACTTCACATTTGGAATGTTTGTAAACAGGTCATTTTTAGCGGGTGAAGGGGGGGGGGCTAAACAGAAGTTTCGTCGGTAAGAACGTTTGACATATACAGCCTAAAAAAGACAATTTCCACTGTACATTAAATTTATGTATCAAGTACACAAGAAGTCCTTGTAGAATATTCAGGTAAGCATAAATACAATTATCTGTACACTTCCGTAGACGGGATGTATATTTACTGTTGATATGGGTTTTCATATGAGAACTAGTTTGATCAATAAAAATTTGAACTACACATCAGTTATTTTTCATAGTCCAATAAACGTTCCACATTCATGTTCACAATGAGTATCCAGCTTAAAACTTTTAGGTCTACTGGGCATCTCTTAACCTTTAGGTCTCTTCACTTGGAGTTAACATCTGTTTAGAGCTTACTAGCTTTTAATAGTCGTCGAGCTAAGGCCAATTCTTGATATGAAATTTGAAGTCCAACCATTTTTCATAAGACCTGAACGTCAGGGAGAACGTTCTTTTAATTTTAAAGATTGGTTTTCTGAATGAGTAGGTAAAATATGTGTTGTTTGTAGAAGACTCCATGTTGGGATATATGGTACATTTAATATGATTAAATATATTACTTTGAATGCTGAAGTTATGTCAACTTGATGTGTAAGAATGGAGCTTCTAATTATTCTGCTTTGTCCTTTCCCTTAGCGATGATGTGGAATATTATGATGAATTTACCAAATCATACGCTCATTATAATTGGTTATGTACAACTAGTTAAACTGATAAATACATGGTTGAGTTGGCAGACCTTAGTGTATTATTGTTATTTCATGATATCACTATGAGTTAAGTAACACTAACCTATTATCATTAAATACAGTCGGTGGTTTTTCAACAACGCTACTCTTAGCGAAATGTAGTTCATACTTGTAACTTAGGGGAATAAATTACATATCTCTCAACAAGTAAACATCCGTACAATGTCAATCAAGACACAATTTTAACAGTTACCGTAGGTTCCATATTAACGAGTCATCAAGAAAAGGGAGATTGTAATCTTTGTTTACCGAACTTCGATTATTTACGTTTCGAAAGTAGGGTATCCACCTTAATCTTAAAGCACACAATCCATGCTAAAAACGACTACGCAATCGCCAAGGCGTGCAGATGAATCTGTAGTACTATGTAATGAACTTAAAAAACTTTCATAAATATTTACATTAACATTGATACTTCAAAAGTAGTTCTCTATTTATTACTACAAATTTTGATGGCAAATGCTTTCACTTGATTGAATTCGTCAGAGATTAATGTTGGTAGATTACCTTTCAAAACTAAGGAGTACTAAACACTTATTTAGTCGCAGGATGGCACTCCTCAGCAGTTCGTAATTTAGATTTTGCTTAAAGGACTCCAGGTTGATGACCATTTAACCCACCTACACCACTGGATAGCCATCCAGTGGTAGAATTCAGGGCCTGTTATATAGACAGTAACCATTTTTCATACAGTAGAAATATTCTGAGTTATCCATGTTAAATAACGCATTTCAGAGAAATGATCTGTTTCTAACGAATTCATTAACAAGCTATACAATTTTAAATATAAAATGTTTAAAAAACAGGATTTCTTTACATTCAATACCTTAAAATAGCAAAGGACCTGACTATTCATGAAATGAAGTTAGAACATTATCCACAAGTGAATTATGTCTTATCTGTGTCTTTACGTTGTTCATTGACTGATTTTTGATAATAATATTATTATTGGTAGTAGTAACCATAATGTCAGTAACTGTTTATTGAACTAAAAATATGTCCTCTTTTCTTCATTCTTTTATTACCTTTTATTTACACATCCTCAATCCCTACAATGAATTTCATTTGCAATTGTTTCCGACATTATTTCATTTAAGCTTCCTAATGATACCAATTATCTCTGAGACTTAAATATTCTAATTATTTTAACCTTATTCATATGAATTTGCCGTTTTGTATGTTTTTGTAACATTCTTGGTACACTGACAATGAGATGTAGGTGCATCTAAATAAGACAAAACGAGAGCCGTAGATTCCACTTATCCACCATAATCTAACTTAATTCATACTTATAAACTAATATTGTATAGAGGCGATTCGCTCAGGATGTACATATGGTAATAGAGACTGAACAACTTTATTCCATAACAAATTAACTGAGAGGATACAAATACCTTCAAATTATGTTCATAGTATATGTTTATTTATATTTGAACAAGTTCAAGAAGAACAAGATTTCTAGAATAAAATGAATTCATCAGCCTATATTTGAAACTGTTTATGAGCCACAGATAGACTAAAATTTCCAATAAATAACATAGAATCAAATGTTCGACATACTTCATCTATTGAGTTCAAGATGAATGTTTGGAATAAAAGTTAGAATAATTAGAATAGAGATACAAGATATACCTTTGATTACAGTTAAATTTGACGTGTATTTATATGGTGGAAGTTAGGAGCAGATACATATAGGTACAATTAACGAACGTTTGGTAAGTGCATGGGTAGTGATGAGGAGGTATGACGTAATTTTATAAGGTCAAATGAATACATTATGCAATTGTAAGAAAAAATTGATCACATAATCATATGGTGAATTCTTGATCGTGAATCATTTTGAATTGAGTCTGTCATCTGAGGTAAGAACTGCTGAGGTATTTCGCACTAGAATGAAACAATAGTCCAGAGCTCCATGGCTTCCAATGGTATCCTACCAACATCCATTTGTGACGTATTCAATTAAGAGAAAATTATTTTGGTTTATGAATATCCGAGTGATTGAACAAGAGGAAATAGTAATTATATGCATCATGGTAATGAAAGGCTTATCATGCCATGTTTCTGTACACATAGGTCATGTTGAAAACATTTGATTGCGAATATTTCATCAAAGCACAGTAATAGGGGTGCTGTCTGTCTGCTAATAATTTTAAATGTTTTCAGAACATTTATATTATATCCACTGCTAAAAAGATGTTTACAGATTCTACTAGTGAGGACTTTACTACCACACAGATAAAGGCTCTTAGGAACGTGCTCGGAAAATATGGTAGAAAACCTTCATTCGATCCTTTCTATGTAATTGTCACCACATGTGCATGTAAATTTGAAGATACATTTTAAAATGTAATCTAAAGGGTAATTGATTCAACTTTGAGTGGTTTAACAAGCTTCTAATGTTGTAGAAGTTAGTTAGTCGAATATCAGGTAAGGATTACAAAGTTTTATTTACATAACGGATTCTGTTATATGAATTAACTATCAACATAATTGATTCATTATGTACTATTCATATTGTATGTAACGTAACTGAGTGGTTATCATGCTGGTTGATACAAACTTGAAACGCTCAATGAGAATCAACTGATTAATTATGTAGATATACCCTATTGAAGATCTACCAACTTGAAGTAGCTCATGTCAACAGTTTCTTGGTAAACTACTCTTTACCGCCTAATGAAAACACATTCAGCTACAACAGAATGAAACGTAGATATTTCATTTTTTATATACCGTTACAAATAAAGTGTCAATACTACTGTGTTACTCATAATGATTGTTTATTAAACTATTTTGAAATGTATTAGCATTATTTCAGTCATTTCAATAGGTAGACTGATTAAAACTGAACTTCTCATTGGTACATATCACTAGAAATTACTTTTCAATCATTAGTATCTAACTGAAAAAAATCATTTGCTGGAATATAAAACAAACCATCATTAAAAAGGATTATATGTTTTTTTATAAGGTAGATCAACTTACTACATATGGACCCTCAGGTATAATACAACGTATTCGAATAGTTTCTCCAATAAAGTATTTAACAAATTTTAAATTTGTATTAGACTCTGAATTAACATCAACTTGTTGTCTGCTTAAATTAGATACTTCTGTATGAGATGATGAGTTGATTTCTTTGAAAATTTCATTTTCTGAAGGTATTAGTTCTAAACTATCATTGAATTGTTCCATTTCGTTGATTGAAGAGTTATAGAATTCTGATGTAGCATCTGAAAACATAATAATGTAGAAATTTTATATTGTTATCTTCATAAGACTTTGTACTTATTGATTATTAAGTAGTAATCAAAGATAAACTTCACTTATTCTTGGTACAAGTTCTTGATTACTTTTAAATATTGTTATGTATCAAATGAAGTCATGTTTGTACATTAATTGATTTAAGAAAAAAGATAGAAAGTTCTTGGTTCTGTTTGGCATACATGCATTAAAATGTATCTGGAAACTTGGATTTGTTTGTGTTAATTAACACAAAGTTGAGATTCAGAGATTCAAGTCAATTGTTGTCGACAATCAAATATCAAAATGAATTGCTTGCAATTAACAGGTAATCTGACATTTTATTAATTGCTTAGATAAGTATATGGTATACATTGAACTAGCTATCAGATGAATATTAATAACTAATGTAAGGTGTAGTCTGTGCGAAACCTCTCTTCATCGAGGTTTTCGAGGTAGTGAGAGCCTGTCAACAAGTCATATCTACAATTATGAAGAAATAGGTAATTCTGATGGAATTTGAATAGACTTCACAATTCGCAATGCTATCGATGGCTTCCTGAATAAAAGAAGTATTTACACTGATTTATAACTGAGTGTTAATCAATACGGTATCCCAAACAACTCAGTAATAATGATCGCAGATTTTAAAAGTAGGTGGTTGACGGGGTTTAAACTTTACAGAAAGCATCGGTTCTTTAAAAAATGGAATGATGTCTTACAAATTCGACCTACTAACATGAAAGCTAGTGAAAGTAGGATTTGCCCCCGAATACCTCAAAATCTTTCTAGATTGGCAACTAACGCGTACAACAGCCAGTCATGTAAATTAGTAAGCTGTTTTTACTTAATCATTTGTATTCAATCAAAATTGATAAACTAGATAAGCTCTTTATCAGTCAATGTAGTTATAATTAGGTAATGCACGAAAACGATAAATGTGCAGTGACTAAAGAAGAATGTAGTATACAGCTTGTTTAACTGATATTCTTTGACAAAGTTGAACTATGAATAAAAGGTCAAACTAAAATTAGAATAGAGTTTTTAGCTTTAATGTTATTATTACATACGACTTGTGTGGCCAACTGATTAGATTGAGCTTGTAGAGACCTCAAAGATTTTATAGTTACTGATAGCAAGCAATAAACACATCCGGATCTACTTTTTGTTCTAGTTGGCATCATTCTGCTTGAAGTTGAAATCAGACTTGCTAAGAATTATTAGTTACCATTAAATCTAAATTTTAAAGCCTCTTACGTTTTACAGCCAGTCACCAGATATCAAAACAATTCAAATAATAGTGGGTCACCTAGAAATGACAGTCCACTTTCATCATAGATAATAATGAATCAGTACTAAGTGGTTATGATGAACATAATCTTTAGATCTTATTGATGAGATAAAAATAACTATGTACCATGCTAAAAAGCTTACTGGCAAACTGCCCATAACTGTTTAGTAATATCAAAATCTTGCATTCTGTCAACTGAAACAAAACAAATGATGTAACAATATTGTGTGGTTGCTGCTACTCATAAGACCGTCCGTAAGTTGCAAATAGCGGAACCTCGTGCAAAAGTGGGAACGGTGAACAGCATACGAAGTGACAGAGAACATAGCTTGATTATAATACGTAGGAGAAGTAAATACAACCAAAAGAAGTGCGCCTACAACCAGATTGGATCGAGGAAAGCAAATGATGGTTACATGGGTCGTTAAAGGGGGAGTATATATTAGGTATAACGATCTCTGTTTTCACCAAACAAGTCATTGCCTTCCCCAAGTAGTCGTTCTCATAATTGATATAAATGAAGTCTTCGTCAGGATTTACTTTAACTGAACCTTATACCTCACCTGCCCTCATCGTCTAAGTGTAGTCTGTTGAAATCAATACTACACTTTATTCTATCAAAGTGGATACAGATCTTACAATAGATAGAATAGATTCATTTCATTATTTATCATGTACAAACAAAATGTTTAATCAGGACTTGTTCTTATGTTTTTCATATAACAGATTCTGCATAGATTCAAAGTATGCACGCTGAATCCTGTATTCACAGGCGATTTGTAACACCTCTACTTTTTTAGGAAGCTTACTTTACTCGATGAATGATATAATCATGGTGTTGCAAAATTTAGTAACATTTTGACTACTGCATTTGTTATCTTATTTTCAAGTTGTAGGTTTGCTTGTTACGATTAGCTAAACAATCTGACTGTAGATACCGCTGACTTACAAAATGTCATGATTAGTCAAATATTTATCATACACTTAAGATAAGGTCACTTTAAGGAAATCAGCTTTTATTTATTGACTGATAATATAATAGAACTTGGTTGGATACCATTAAAAATAACAGTAATCAGCACACTAGCAATTTAGTTGAAGACTGTTACGATCTTCTTTAGTAAGGCGCCGTGACTAGTGGAGTTCAGACCAGTCAAGAGTGTGAGAGTTGTTGTTAACAGGATTGAATAATATTTGCACTATATTAACACTGGATTCTAAATCTCTTAATAACACTAACAGATCTTCTCGAGTCCTGAATATCTTGAGGTTAAACCATAAATAAGTAGCGAGTACATATATAGCCAGCAAAAGTTCCATACTTAAACAAAACAACTATTGCAAAGTGTCCTCTAATCTACAGCATAAATTTTATATATATATATATATATATATATATATATATATATATATAACTATTACTGCGTATCAGAGAAAACACTGACGAAGATCTAATTCGAAACAGCATATATATATATATTCAGTTCTAATCACGAAGAAACAAATGTGTAGGAAATATAAGTAAGATGTTGAATGGAATCAATAGTATCCAATACAGGTTAAAAAAACTACCAAAAACTTCTTTCATGTAAGAAAGGAAGTTAGATCTCAATCGTTACAGCTGAATCCCACCAAATTCAAGACCAATACTGAATTATGCTGTGACTATTCGACTATGCCGAACTTACTGATACTAATTTGATACAGATTTCTTTCATAACGGATTGTCACCTATGCCATATATTTCAGCTTGGTTATTGGTATTATTTTCTTAGTCTTATTTAAGCTACTAGTATTCAAGTTGTGGTATGCATAACAAGTTCTCTGTTGTAGTTATTAATTAAATTGTGTTTAGATGACAACTTAAAAAAAAAACTAAACTTTTAAACGTTGACATTCTCTCAAATTTTATTTTTTAAATTCATCCCTTGATTCAGTATATTCACTTATGTAATAGATTGTTGCTTGGCCAAATTATATAATTTTTAGAGTATAATGAAGTGTTTGTTAAGTTGTTACGGTATAATCATTTTCTAAATGACAACAAGATAGTTATCTTATATCTACATTGTCTTCTCTTTAGTTGTTTTGTCAGTTATTTTTCTTGATTGTTTTTTTTTTCATTTAGAATGTCATAAAATAAAGTGTAAACAAAAAGAAAACGAAGGAGGGGGGGGGAAGGAGACTGTGAATTTTTTTAATCTTCAATTATGTCATTTTCTAAATAACTTTAGTTGTCAGGTGGTTAATTTGAAATAGTCACATTGATGTTTTTAATAGAATGATTAATCATAGATTGCTGAGGAGTAGAGGTAGGAGTAAGGGTAGAAGGGGAATATAATAAATAAATGAACTGAATTTTCAGTTTGTAAGGATAAGTAATATTTTAACTGTGTTGTATTCTTCGAAATGGATGGTGCAATCAGGAAACTTTGATTATCTCTGTATATAGCATTATCAGACTAATCTGTACATTCTTTTTTGGATATAAGTAATGATAATGTTTATCTAGGAAGTCGTTGAGAATACAACGACTTCAAATTTCTTCTCCAAAGTTACAAATTTTAGTCAGCACGAACGCAAGCAATTAGTAAAGCAACATATGGTTCAGTGTTAATTGTGATATTATGGGTTGGATGATTGGTAAGATGCATTTTTAGCATAAATATTAGGAATTGGGAGTTTTTCACGGTTGATGTTAAGCAGTATACTTGAAGAAGAGGTAGTATCATAGGAGTTAGTATAGAATGACCAAATAGAATCCATAACGAAAAAGTGAAGTGACCTTTAAATACTGAATAAAATTCGTACATGAAAAAAAAAGTAAATAGCTCCCTGTGTTGTGAGTCGGAAATAAAAAGATGTTTAATTCAAGCTTCAATGTAAATATGCACACTATAATTCAAGTACATGCAGCTATTGTGTCCTATGTGGGGGGGGGAGGGTGAGCAGAAACATTTCCTTTATACTATCTATAAACCCTATTCAGTAAAATATGTATTTCATGTACTTATGTTATATATTCTACGATCTATTCTTAAACTGTCAGTTTAATAACAGTATTGAAATGTCAATATAAGTAATAAATATGGTTGTAGTAAGTTTTATTACAATAACTCTTTAAGTAGTTCTGGATATATCGGCTCATATTTACATGTGTTATGCATATTTATATACTTGTACATATGAAATAGTATGATAGTATACACCTTGTTCTATAATATCAATAAACAATTAGACAAGATTTTCTAATGATGAGTTTCTTTTACACAAAAATGGGGCACAAGCTCTTAGCAATCTGTGTAGGTACATATAACCTGATTGAATTTCAAGATGACATTAGTGACAACCAGTTTGAGACATTTGGTGACATTACAAACCGTCAGTTACAAGTAAACTGATGTGTTCAAACTGAATTGTTTTTTTAAGAATTTTAGCTTTAATGTTCTATCATACATACCATTTCATTAATTCTCCACTAAATATATTCTCAGTCCTGATATCAAGAATTGTTCTGAATCAGACAACCATTAATCACCTGGAAGCACTGGATAGCTGTTTCGTCCTAGTATGGGACTCCTTAGCAGTGCGCATCCACGACCCAGTTGGGGATCGAACCCATGACCCTCTGGCTCCGCGATGAGCGCTTTACCATTGGACTACTGAGCTGGCTCCTAACGGTTGATATTTCTAATTCAGTCAATTCGTGATACGTTTGCGCGACCTCATCCATTGTCATCGGTGGGTAACTGCCTCATACCCGACACGGTTGAACTTCACCGGTCACGTCTTCACACTAGAACTTCAGGAATTACCTCAAGGAGCTAGTCATTAGTGAGCTGATATTTAGTTACAATTGGGGGTTGTGGAGATAGTTAGTTGTCAATCGTATTCCTCAGTATCATTACTACTTCATTATGCCAATTACTATGGTAGGCATTTTGTTAATTTAATCTCGACGTGAAGTTCTACCAATAGTAATTCGAGTGGATTTTATATTTATGTCATGCTCTATGTTAATTGTGCTAATCTAACAATCTTATATAAGCCTTTTAAAATGAAATGGCATTCATTGGCTGCAATTTTAAATGGTGTCTTATAATTTATTGTACTGTAAGTACAAAGCCTTCAATGTTACTTGTTCATTGATAACAATGATGACCAATGGATCAATGGGATGAAATGAAATTTGAATTGTAGCTGACGAGTAGAATGAAAGGAACGTGTTAATATCTGTCTAGGACTCATCAGTTTAACCTGATGATCTTCATATTGGGACTGGAAATTATTACTTTTGTGTAATTCGTATTATTAATGAAGAGGAGGTTTGAATACTCTGAAATATAATTTCGTTCATCTTGAAAGAGTTAACAATTACTTAAGCTTTCTAGTTTAACAAATAACGTGGATTGTGGTTCGAAGAGGGGATCGTTCAACACGTAACCCTAGAAGCAATTTAGTACTTCTAACAAGGGATCCCAATGATCTTGTGGAGACTGATATTTTCCGGTAGATCCAACCGTGGGTTACATAGTTTCAGAGTTTTCAACTGTTACCAATGACACTGAAATCGAATCTATCAATGATTGTCATTTCCCTCATATTTAAGGATATGCTTTGTTGAAATGTATCACCACTCTTTCAAGTTATGTTTTTTCCAGTCAATATTTTTCAAAGGGAATAATGTTTTACTTCAATATATTCATTACTACAAATTTATTGTATGTTATAGCATGAAGAGTGAATGAGATACCTTCTTTTCTGCTAAATGATACCTAAATGAAGAAATCTCATATACATATATACGATAGTACAGTTTATTGATGAATTCACTGTAAAAGATTCATTCATTGAAATCTATGTCATCATTTTGATTACTTACCTTAAAGTACTAGACAACACAATGAATAGGTTATTGTTTCTAAAAAATTTTACTATCCTCTTTTGTTACATGTAAAATTATGCTGAAACGGTAAAACACTTACAAGAAACAATGTAATTACATCGTAAAACAGTAGCTATTTTTATTTAATGATGTAACAAGCAGAATATAAAAATGTATCATTCTTCAACTTGAATATTAGAAAAGTTGTATATATTCCTTGAATTATTAAAAGAGAGTCGGTAATTTCATCAGTGTTTAAATAATTAATTGAATTAAGGTGGTTTGTGAAAATTGGTATTTACTTTTAGTTGTTGATGAATTCGTCACAGATTGATGCCTAATGGATACCATTCGTAACAATGGAGCACCGAACATCTGTTTCGTCATAGTATGAGACAATTCTATAGTGCTCACTCAATGGCACAGAAGTTCAGGTGTTCGACAACCTAAAGACTCGAAGACGAAATTTAAGGTCTATACTTCTGAGGAGTTCCATTCTAGGACAAAATGGACATCCAATATTCCCTGCTTATCAATCGTACCTAGCCAACATCAATCTGCTACAAATATTTATCAAAAAATAATTAATTATAATTGAGTGTTGTGGAGATTGTTGATTGTCAATTTCGACATCATGAATCGATCTGAAATAGACAACCATTTATCACTTGGAAGCACTGAACAGCTGTTTCAGCATAGTATAGAACTATCCAGTAGTGTCCTACCACAACTTCGTTGGGTTTGAACCCAGGACTCTCTCGATTAATTATCAAATGACCATGTCGGGTATGAGATAGCTACCCACCAAAGACAACACATGAGGTCATGCAAACGTATCACTGAATCGAATTAGAAATTCCAACCGTTCAAAGCCGACTTGGTGGTTTTATGGTAAAACACTAGCCTTAGACCAAGAGGGTCCTCAATCCGATCCTTGATGAAGTTGTGTGTGTGTCTGCTGAATAGTCACAGTACTAGTGCTTCCAGGTGATCAATGGTTGTCTAATTCCAACCAATTCGTGATATCGATATTCTCAAAATTATTAATTGTAAAGTTATATAATGATGTAGCATTTCAGTTATACGTTACCGGCTGAAAATAACTGGAACATCAATACAAACCAGAATGGAATAAACAGTTGTTTATTCAGAGTATGAGATTAGTTGGTGTCTAATGCACATTCAAAACTGCATCAAGGAGTGATTATAAAACATACAGAGAGTGAGTTATATATATTTGTAAAATTCCAATGAGTAGAAATTAAAATTTCTGACGTTTCGCGGCTTAGTGTAAGTCGCTTCTTCAGAGAAATGAATAACCTAAATTATCAAAATTAACCTTGGTAATGATGTATATAGAGAGTGAGGTATTGAATGATCGTTGCGTTATACCACAAATTGGAAGTTCTGTCTCTGAACACTAGCATAGTGGTGCTGATGCTTAAACGTGTATCGCGAGACTTGAATATCTTAAACTTAGTTTTTTGACTAAATCCAGTGTTTGAACTCCTCAGGAGTACCAAACTACAACAAAACAGCTGTCCAATGTTCCTTGCTCATTACTAGTACATAAAGGAAATCAATTTGAGATAAAAACATGCAACAGAATTAAGTATCAACCTGGCACAAGTGATCGTATTTTATTACATAATTCAATTACGTCATTATTATTAGCCACTCAGTTCACATGACAATTAAGTTCACGTTATCCCACTTTCTCAGAATAATCATTTTATAAAAACACATGTATGTGCATATTCACGCGAATGTACAGTCGACGACAAGATAACCTTAAAGAAATATGTTTCATTCCTAGTTAAGTGACTTAATCACTGTTTTCTGTTTAAGTATTACCGATAAGTTTATAAATCAGATGAACATCTAAAGGGTAAATGTGCTTATATCATAGAACCATAGCTGGAAACTGAATTTACTTATTTACACCGATAAAGAGTGAATAAACCTAAACTGTTGTGATCGAATTTTAGCCAAGTCATCCAGTGTCTTAAACAAATGGTTGCGAATATCACTTAACCCATTAATCAGTTAGTTTATGCATAAACACTCGCAAAACTTTAAATATAATACAAGAATAGCACTATTTAAGCAGAATGTTGATGTGATATCACGAATTGATTTTAATTAGATGACTGTTGATTATCAAGAATCACTGGACAGCCGTTTTGTCCGAGTTTGAGACTTCTGCACTAAGTATCGACAACCCCACCAGAGATCGGACACAGAACCCTATGGCTCAGCAGAGAACGCTTTACTATTAGATAGCTGAGTCTCGTCCCAACGTTTGGTATTTCTATATCAGTCAATTCGTGATACGCTTACATGACCTCATCCATTTCTATCGACTAGTAACTGCTTCTTCAGTTACACATATATATTGCCTAATAAGTCTACTTAATTCATAATTATCGAAAGTCAGTTAAATTTTTACTGGACTCAAATTATAATGAGGTTTCTATTGATCATTAATGACAAAAGTCATCATACATACTTTGTTATAAAATATAAAGGGGAACCAATTTCATGAGATTGAATACTCGTTTGAAAGTGAAATGGTATAGTAACCAGTCATTATAAATTAATAACACGTGTCATATTCTTGAACAGGATAAACTATCAACGTGGATTTGTATCTAAAATGTAACAAAGTAAATTTTAGTATATTCTATTAAATTATTTATTAGTTAATCTTCACCGACAATGTCACCAGGGGTATTTCCAATTATCTACAGATCTTACAGTAAATACCTAACTATTAACACTACTAGGTCACTGAGTATCCAATCATAGGATTTCAATTTAATGTAACTTGTAATTTTACAAGGCGAATGATCATGATTTCATTGGTGATGGTTGCCATACTTGCCTTACATCAGTCAATTACTACTTATAACTGGAACTTTGAAAGTGTCTTGAAGTGGAATCACGACTGTTCAGTACTCTCATGGTTTCTAATAGCACTCAACCGACGTGATTCTGTGAGAAATATAAACAATCAATTAAGACTCAATTGTCACAACAAATCGATTAAATTGTCATGCAATATAAATGTATTATTTACCAGGACAGTATGTATTTCTTTGTATAATAAACGTTAATATTGTTAGATTAACTTCTCTTTATTAGTAAAACCCAGTTCCCTGATCTCTTTAAAGTTATAACAGTCTTTAAAATTAGTTCTAATTAGCCAAATCTCATACAAACAACACCTTTCTGTTAAAACAAACCATAACTTAGTTGATGTAACGTATTCCCTAATCTTTTTCCTGAATATAATGATGCATATTTCACACTTTGAAATATTCGCTCAAAATACTTGTTTGTTGTCACCAATGAGACTGTCGAAAACAATAATCTTCTGTGAAAAATAAAATGAGAAGAAATTTATCAGAGTTATGTTATGCATATGAAACAATCTGATCACAAGCAAACTTATTAGGACATTCGTATATAAGAAATAAAGGTCAAACTAAAGTCAGATTGGAAGATAAGGACATAATGATAATAAGTAAAGTATTGTGAACTGCGCTCCAATCAGGGTGTAAGATGTAGACTTGGTGTAAGTGCACAATCTAATTGAATACACAAGGGCGATTGGGGGGAATCGAACTTTCGTATTAGAAGGGATTCAACGAACGATAATTCATAAATCCATAAAAAACTGTATATGTATGTTGTATACATGCAAATCGATTACTTTATTCATATTGTTGTCATGTTCATCACGCTTCCCTCACACCCACTAGACTCATTAAGTGTTGCCATGTTATTGTCAATTCTGCAACAATCAAACGAATTATGCATTTATACTCTCAATTCTTAGTCATCATTGTTTGGCATTTGTATAAATGTTATTTTTCATATACGTCACGTTTGTATGTATATAAGAAAATTAGTGAAATATAATTTAGCTGGTTGGTTGCTGGCTCACTTAATCTGTGTTCTTCGATTCAGCTTGAAGATTAAGGGTTACGAGGCAAATGCGTATGGATAGAACGACGGACTAGAGGTCTGCATTTTTCACTATTGGTTACTAACAAGTTTACTGTCTCCGTATATTGTGACCGACCATAATTCACGTCATATCACATTAATGTACTTCTTAAGGTGCTTCTATACACCACAACATAGGCTGGTATTCTATCAAATTTTGTGGCTGGCATCAACCAAATATTCGGGAAACAAAGATTACAGTTGTTTATCACGTGCTCCTATTTTGTCGATAGAGTTCATTCATTCTTACAGCAATCTGGGCTTGTTGGATTGAGGGAGTTTTATCGAAATCGGGTATCTAACAAATCACGATTGCTCGCTCCGATTTACCTATATTCACATACGCTCATATATTGATAGACATAAGATATGTGGTATTCGTTTGCATGCTGTTTGGTTTCTATTATTCAAATCCTTGACATTTCAATAACAATGACGTTAGCTGAATAGTATGTTGTGCTGATAACCGAGTTCATATGAATTTGTCCAAATATTCTCTGGTTGGCAAAGTAATTAAAACAGGTTTTCAAATGCTAAAAGTAACTTAAATCTCATTATGCTATAAAACTTTCGTCAATTTATAAACCTTTTGGTATATCCATTCTCCATTAATGTATCCATCGACATATTTACATTGCCTTCAGTATCATCATGTACTGTTAATCCTATTTAATTCATTGATTTTATAGCCCCTTTTATAATGAACTGGACATATCTACAAAAGTAAGACACTGCTTTATTTAAGTAGGTTTTCTTTAGATAGATCATTTGAATAAACCATTGTCTTTTCGACTAATTAGTACATTTAAAAAAAGGAATTCATTTATGCCTTTCTTCTTCACATTATAAACTAATATGATTATGAAAAATGTTCAGCTTATTTACTGAACATTTGATATCATTAGTTTTTTTTTCATAAATAACTAAGATCTAGTCAATAAATCAGTTATAAAAACATACTTTTTCCACTTAGTCTTTACCTAGATACTCCACATAAGCCATACATACATCGGTTACTAAATGTTTTAAAGGACTAGTCGTAGTAACGTTGTCGATCTGACGAAAATATTTATGCAAACCTTCTCACCCCCCCCCCGGCTCATCTTAATGTGAAATTAACTATATCAATTTTTTAGTCATAATAAATCTTCAAGAATTACTAAAAGAATCAACAGTGGAATATTACTCAAAGAGGAAAGTCTTTCTCTGAATAAACAATTTACATCATAAGGACACATTGTCTTTGCCTTGATATTCAGACCATTTAAATAATCAAAAGAGTACTTCAAAGAGTATACATGTAAATGCTATCTAATAAGGCTTAGTAAGTTTAGTAGATATTTTATGCGATCATGTCTAGATGATCGACAACTGGATAAAATTGAATGTGGAGGATTGTTGGTTTTATGAATTTAAGTGATTCATATGGAGATTCGAAACCAAAAGGCTTTAACAAATCCAATATCATTATTACTAACGTATTTTTTAGATGCAGGTATGTTTAATTGACTTGAAACTTTATTCTACATATGAAAAGTTATTATACCACATAGTTGCTCAAACTAAAGCAGTTGATATTGAGTTCGGACCTGTAACATAATAAAACTCAAAATCAAATACTTAAATATATGAGATACACTTACACTACTACTTACTACGATGATATTTTTGTTCAATTGCATGTTTAACCTATTCGATAAGCAGATTTCCTCTCATTATTTATACAACATACTGATAAGTTTCTCTTTACAAACAGTGTACTAAAAGTGATCAGATCACTTCGTTAGTGAAATAGTGGGAATCCTAAATATGTGAACACTGTTACCACTCATCACACCAGTTCAAATTAAGTTTATGTTAGTATTTTAGCATCCTGAAAGTATCATGCATTGTATAGAAAAGCATAGATTCTATTTAATCATTTCAGTACTCCTAGGTTATTCTTACTGGTGTTCTGCGCTTTCTATGTTCATCTTCTCGACAGCTGTAGATGAATAATTATAAAGGTGAATAGATTTGCCTTATGTTACAATATCTCATCTTCTTCGCAAACATGACACTTAGTTTCTTTGCAAATAATTATTGTTACATCTTAGTGTACGATCGTTTAGTTAGTAATCTTTATGATGATGGATCTTTCCCACTCTCTCTATATGACCTTTAACTTCCTTACACTATAAAATGAGTGATATAAATTTGTAAAATTCCAATTAGTAGAAATTAAAATTTCTGATGTTTCGCGCCTTAGTGTAAGTCACTTCTTCAGAGAAATGAGTAACCGAATTGAATTAATACAAGTTTAAATAATACAACGGAACCAGTCAAAATCAAAATAAGTTCATACAATCAAAATGCGAGTTCTGATCGTGTCAAGTCATTTGGGTCAAGGTGGTTTGATGTGAGGCATGTATGCATGCCTATGTTAGCGTGATGTGAAAGGACATTATGCAAATATGTGAAAATAAAATTGTATGTATGTTCATGTGAATGAAATGTGAATGTAATTTAATTGTGATCGGTTGGATAGAAAGTCCATGTTGGGTGGACAGAAAGGCCTTCACTTTTGTTAAGTGCAGTTAGATTTAACAAAATGTGGAGTGATTCAGCTATTCGTCTTTCCTTATAATTGGAAAAACCTCTTTGAATAATTTGGATAGTTTTAATATCAATTTTATGGTTGTGGTAGATAGCATGTACTGCTATTGCTGATTCAATTCGCGATTTTTCAAGTTCAACAGGATTATTAACAGGCTGTTTATTGTAGCTTTCATGTTCTTTGGCACAAGTTTTGATTTCTCGAGAAGACTCTCCAATACAGAAAGCATCACAATCAGCACAACCTAACCTGTAAACATAATTCTGCGTAGAGGTGAAGGATATCTTCTCCTTTATTTTAACTAGTGCACTTCGAATAATGTTGGTAGTCTTGTAGTTACACTAGTTATTAAAGACAATTTCCGATAATAGTAATTATGTAACCAATATGCTATCGCCCAAGATCTAATCCTTTTCACTTACTAACAACTATAAATTCAATATTCAACTAAAAGTAATCAGAAACTGATGTTGTTTCAAATAATGAACTTTTACTGTTTTAATGGCCTAAACATACCTATACGTTATTATGTATTATGTAATCAATTTGAGTGAACATTATTACTATTAGTGATAACTAATATTCATCTTACCTTCATCTGTAACTTTATCAATATGAAATTCCCTTTGACTGTAATTATTCCAAGAGAAATTAGGTGTATAGAAAACATTCTGTACAGTATTATTCAATAGTGAATGCATTGATTTATTATAATTTCTATTAGTAACAATTGATTGTTTATTAATATGCATGAATTTACGCTTCTGACTAATATTGTCTCCTTTAATGTTATCAGTGAATACAAACGATTGTATCATTGATTCCGTGAAATAAATAAATTGATACAATGAAATAATAAAAGTTATAAAGAAATATTTACACATCTAGAGTAAAACAATGAAATATTAAAGAATTTCTTAGGCAATTTAACATGTATTCATATCTATGAATAGATGATAATAAGTGATGTAATTGTAGTAGTAAAGTATAATTTTATTTGATAATTACATTGTCAATGTAAATTATAATTATGTTGTTACCAAGGTGAAATGTATTGATTTAGGTCAATTAGTTTTCGGTGGTGTTTTTTTATTTCTTCTTTTTTTGTGTAAATATAAACATTGTAATGGTGTTTCTGATTGTTTCCCTATTTATTCATTATTTGATATTTAAATTATTAATTTACAAATTGTTTATCTTCTTATAAAACCATATTTATAGTAATAATCAGGCTAAATATCTGATTGGTTAATTATTAAATAATTCCGTAATTTTGATTGGTTATTCAAAAGCATAAGCAAATTTTATTATTGAAGTATAATTTGGTAGGGTACCACTAAAAAACGGAGTGTTGGACAGCTGTTTCGTACTAATGTGGAACTTCTCGGAAGTAGACACCCCAGATTTTGTACCAGAGGCTTCAGGTTGGCGAACACCTAGCCCACTGCACTACTTGGCCGGCATCTACTGGTAGATTTTCCACTAAACATCACAAATTGATGGAAGTGGGAATTTTACCATTCGATGCCAGAGAGCCCAGCTGTGCAGAGAGTTAGGTGTTTGCCAACCTGAAGTCTCTAATACTGAATCTGGGGTGCGCATAGCTGAAGATTTCCACACTAGAACGAGACATCTATCCAGTACTCTCTGGTTTTTAATGTTACCCGGACAACATTAATTTGTGACATAGTCAGTCAAGTATGATTTACTTCTGATTAACAGAAATGAAACACTGTATGCAGGAGAAATTTACTGTGAGATTAAGTGGCAATCTATAGAATTAAGACAGCAAATATTGACAGTCATTTATGCATTGCTACATGTTAAATTGATAAAATGGTTAACAAAAAAATTGTCGTAACTAATAGTAAATCATTTGAACATCACTGTCTACCTTGTAAAAGGTATAGAATCGTTTCGAATTAAGTCTTTATTTTGAATGAAATAGTTTAATCAATTAATTGCTTTCACATTGATAACTTCAGTTAAAAATCACACTTTGACACAATTTGAATGATCGACTGAGTAGAGCAAGAACGAAGAAATGAGTAGAATAGGATTAATTCATTTCAATTCGTTAGGTTCTAGTCTATTGAAAAGAACCTACAGTATTTCATAATTAGAACTATACATTAAATTAAGCACATTGATTGTAGAAATCGAGGTTTAAGTTATGATTGAAAATGTGATATGTATCGGTATAATGTGCACAAAAGTAATGATACTAGGACATCGAATTAGTAACACACTGTCATACGATTAAACAACTAATCGGTAACATAATGCAAAATGATTTGTCAGTACTTAAGAATAGTCTGAATTGAGACCATCCAGTCAATCATTAGGATTAAAATGATTTCATCGAAACAAGAGAAATTTGAATACTTTGTATCTTCTCGTTGATTTGTCATGGACCGAAACTGGTCATTCCCAGTTGCTATATGTGCAACACTTACGATGTGAACATTAACATTGGGGTGTAGATACATCCAACCAATGAGTCCTATTTAGAGCGAAACGCCCTCGGGATTCCGTTTTTTCAATCACAACCCAACTTAGACAAAACAAGAGATAGATTAATAAAAATGATATGATAAGGTAATAGAAGAGTTTTATGGCAAGCTGAAATTCACCACTGTTTCTTTTTGAACCCATTGTGGTGGATACTACATATAAGTAATCAATAAGTAGTAGGTAGCAGAGCGTCAAAGGAAATTGGGAAGAATCAGTAAACAGCAGACGAGACGAGTTGCGAGATGGCAAGAAGTGAAGCATGATTAAAATACAGAGGACAATCGAGAACAACCAAGAGAAGCAGGCTGATAAACGATACAGTCCAGAGAACGCGGAGGATGTGCAAATTGATGTTTGGAAGTAATGTATGTAATATTTTATGAACTACTCTGTTTTCGTCAAGAAAACATTGCTTACCCAGTTGTTCTTTTCACATCATCAGTTTACTTTGAAACTTTTGGCTAGGATTGATTTAAGGAATGCAACGAGAGAACAGAATGAATGTGTACTGACTCCGAGTATAAAACCGCCTAAGAAGAAATGCACATCCAAAGAAAATTTCTCAATAAACATGACTGAGTAGGAAATACATAGCCAAAATGGAACTATTGTAAGCATATTATCTATTTGTATTCATCTTCAGTTCATACATGATGACACCTCAGAGGCAATCAATAGTCGACTTAGGTCTCTAATAACTAGGACGTATCTCTGTTACCAAATTTGTTATTTTATGTAAAGATATATGTTTTCAAATAAAACCATGTATTGATAGGTATCCTATGAACGTTACCACTAACTACATGTATAAGTTGATTTGTATTTACATATGAATTTACATTGGTACAACGGAAAGAAATGTGAAAAGACAAAACGAGAAGTACACAGTCAAACCTAAAATGGTTTCATAACCATGATTAAATGATATACAGAATTCTAACTGGAATTGTCAAATTATTAAAGCTTTTGTAATACACAAGTTTTTAATATCTTCCTTATTTTAGCTCGATTATCAAATGTCAAACGGTGAATCTAACAGAGGACGATGATTAGAATTGTCCACCTTTGATAAATGATGTTGTTCGAAAGAAGTTTCTTTAATCTACATTATCCGCATTTCCTTTTCAATGGCATAATATCCATCAATCAATGCGAGTAGTATTTCATTGAGTGGAATAAATTCTTGACTGTTTCAGACACTCAACAAGAAACTTTTTCACAGTAAAACAAGTTTAAACGGTACGACAAATCAACTAGATCAAAATATATACAATCATATTTGACCATTTCACTATCATCATCTTTAAACCAAATATGATTAGATGTGAAGCATATGAATATATGTGAAAATGTCCACTTGTTATGTGAACGAGTTACGTTTGATTGATTATACATTCTTGGTGTGATATTGATCAGATTATTATTGTCGCATTTACAAAATCGATTCAATTCAACTAACGTTTGAGTCAGAGACCCTCGTTTTTGTCTTATATAATACTCATCAGTCAAATGTCTTCATATCCCAATGTGAATGTTCATGTTGAAACTCAAACCTAGTTCTTCTACTGCTAACATTTTATTCAATGAACAACAAAATGCGAATAACTACTTACTTGTTCAATAGGTATTATTTTTTAATTTTGTGTTGTGATACTGTGTTAGTCAATATTCAGGACTGAATTTTCTTTATGTAAATCCTAAGAGGATCCTCGTTCCGACACTTATTTTTATGATAAATGGATTATGTCTGGACAGTCAAAGTTAGTTAGACGACCGAAACTCCTTCACTACTGAGCCTAGTATGATGTTACAACATATACTGATCGGTTTAAGCTGTTTCAGATACTGAACTGATGGCTGATGAACTCGTTTATATACAGTATGAAGGTAATAATTATCTATCATGTTCAATTGATAACATTTGATATACACATAAGTATCCTTTTAAGTGCTTTCAGAATGTTCAGGTATCTTCGTGTGGTTATTTTTAGATAACTACGCTGATTTAAACTAGATGATGTAGAAGAAAACACAAACATATTAGACATTTGTTATTATTGCATGGTAAAGGGTTGGGATTTGTAATCGAACATCACAGGATGATCATAATCAGATATTAATAGGGCAGTAAAACAACATTAGACATCCGTTTCGCTTTAGTATCGGGCTTGTAAGTATTAGGAATCCATGGTCCCACCTAGAAGTAACACTGAAAGCTACAGAATTTACGACAACTGATTAATCTCATGAATAGCATTTGTTGGTTGATATCACTAGTTCTATTTCATTTGTGATACTGCCGGATCTCATTCAGTGTCATTGGTAAGTAACTAATTTGCGCTCAACATGGTTGAGCTGCACTGGTCGCGATATCTTGGAAGCTCAGCTGAGTTGCATTCTGAATTCAATCGCTATCAAACAGATTAATTTTTATTATTTGCAAACTTTAGGTATTGTTGAATTTGAGGTTTCACATCAGAAACAACCATTAAAAGTAGGAAGCGACCGACATCTGTTATGTCCGATTATCGGATACATCGGTAGTTAATGGCTAAAGGAGTGAAATCGGATGTAAGATCAAATTCTCTTTCACTACGAACCATTAAATTCTTGAGTTTAATCTTTAGTGTAGAATCAGATGCCCATTTTCGAGAGGTTACATTGTGTGATTAAATGGCTGTCAAGTGTTACCTAGCTTATAACAATCGTCTAACTGAAAACAGCGGGTGTTGTGAAACTTTAAATTCTTTTGTTCTCTTACTTTATTCGTTGG
This sequence comes from Schistosoma japonicum, assembly GCA_025215515.1. NCBI lineage: Eukaryota > Metazoa > Platyhelminthes > Trematoda > Strigeidida > Schistosomatidae > Schistosoma > Schistosoma japonicum. Next base: position 12,349,070 of record CM046066.1, read on the forward strand.
AATTTAATGATAGTTATTTTTGAAATATGGATTAGTAATAACCATTTCACAAAGAATTAACATGTGATCTCATTAATTGGTTTATACAACCATTGAAAACCAGGAAACACTAAACAACTGTCTTGTTCTAGTATGATGTTCTTCAGTAGTATACATCCACAACTTCACTGGGGGAAATCAAACCCAGAACCTACAGACTTTTGGCAGGTGTATAACATTTATGTCGTAAATTTGAACTGCTGAGTAGTATTTTACTAAGATGCTATGGCTATCCAATTCTTCCTGGTTTCATTAGTTATCTAACTAATCGATGATAACAAATTCATATTCAACAATCTCTACAATATCCAATTAAGAGAAAATAAAATCTATAATTACTTATTAGTAGTCTATACAGTTAACCATAACAAAATATCATTTAACAATTTCTTTAGTTCGACAATTTCCTTTTAACAAAAACCGACTAAAATGTAACATTCCTTCATTCATTCTATAAAATTAATGAAAATAAAACTTTACAGACAAACAATAAAATACAATGATCATTAGTTTTTTTTCTTCTTTAGACCAATTTAACTTTGTTAACTGGTTAGGTATATCGCATTGATAAATTGAAGTGAGATGAAGACCAATTCAAGTAGCATCATTCTCTCCCTCCTTCCCCCACCCCTCCGCAACTCCACCGTACCTTTAACAAATAAACAAATCAAAAGTTGTTTCTATGTTTCCTACTCAACCTTTTAGAGAATAATAATCAAAATAAAATAAATAAAAAAAATTAGTGAATTTCTAATTTTAAATTAATTTTACTCCTTCTGGAATTTTGTTTTCATGATATGGGATTGATTTCTTCCTATGTGTTTAGTGTATACCTAAATACTTTGAGATTGACAATTAATTTAATTGTTTGTGTTTGCATTGACCTACAGACTGATGTCATTGGGGTACCAGTAAAATCCAGGAAGAGCTGATTAGTTGTTTTGTCCTAAACCTTTTTGAAGTGTGCACATTCATTTCTTCCAAGAAATTTAATGCAGAAAATTCAGGTCTCACGGTGAATGCCTAACAATTTGCACTGAGCCATCATCTAATGGGAAAGCTTTCACTTTCATCAAATTGTGATATAGCGTGACAATCGTACATTGTCACTGATGATAACTATCTCACTCAAATATATATGATCTCCACCAGTTAGGGCTTCTCGATAGGACGTAAAGAACATCTTGAAGTTAATCACCAGTAAGCTGATTGTTGTAGCTTAGAACTGGGGTGGTTTTGTGGAGATCGGCATTTAATTTGGTACTCTCTTAACACGAAAAAACGAATAATTTGATATTTTTTATATACACCCTCTAGAATTCCGGCTCAGCGCTTGTGACGAATTTTGGTGATTTTCGAGGCGTTTGTCCTATTCCTTAACCAGTGATATTTCCTAATGTTTTCCTTACCTGGAAGTTAGTAGATTTGTTCCCTGCTACAGGTAGGTTGCTGCTGATAGCTGTTTATAAATACTTGTATATTTTGAATAATGCTTTTAGTAGTTCTCCATAAAAGTTCCATTCAACGGAATTGTCTTGACGTTTGTATTAAAAATTCTTTGGCGTTAGTTGGTAGTTGTTTTGAGTTCTAGTTGGTCTTCACTTGTAGAAATGCTGTCCGTACTTTTACAATCTACATCAGATTCTTCTTGTTTAATAATGATGCTGTTATCCAGGTATGTAAATGTTGTCACATCTTACAGAAATTTTCCGTCAAGTGTATTTGGGTTGGTGCCCTTTGTGTTGTGTTTCCTTTATGTATGTTGAGACCTACTGCTGGCTGTAGAGGCTGCTGCTACACTGTTCATAATCACCTGCATTTGTTGCTGTATGCGGGATATAATAGTTAGGTCATCTGCAAAATTCTAATAGTCTAATTAAATCCATGTTGTCAATTGTATTTTTTGCTTCCTTTGAGATGTTGCAGTTTTTCTAATCCAGTCAACCATCAGCAGAAACAGAAATGTAGAGAGTAAACAGCATTGTCTGACACTGGTTTTTGCTTGAAATGAATCTGGGAGTTACCTTCCACACAGGATTTCATAGTGTAGTCCGTCTCAATGAATCTTGTTTGACACTAACTACCTTTACGCATACATCATAATGTTGAAGAAGGTCCCATAATATTTTACATCTCCATGCCATCAAATGAATTACATAATCTCATGTAAATATCTAAAGAGTTTCCTAACCTTATTAATGGAAAAAGAATAAACATTTTATGAAGATTTTCTTTGAAATACTGTCTTGTACTTCAGTTACACATCCGTATACAATGGCAAGTTTAATATTTGTGCAAAAGAATATGAATGAATCAAATGTTTTCAAATACCGATTGTTAAGTTATGTAACAATTTTTTACGTAATAAGACGGTGGTAGTAGGTTACGCACTAAACTGAAGATAGTTATTGAGATCTTGTGAGATGAAGATACTTCAGAATTAATTGTTCATTCGTCGAATATGGAATAAAGAACAATTGAATAATGCCAATCAGTGTGTAACGAAGAGCTTTACACATATATGCGTAAGTTACTAGAATATTTTAGCTAGCTGTAAAGTTAAGTTACGCCATGGTAGGAAATTCGTTGCAGTCCAAGTTATCTTGGGGAGAATTTCATCTTGAAACACATCATCACATAAAGCAAACAATGTCTTACCGTCGGAAATTTCAACACGTTTCACATCAGATGGATGGATCTTATAATCTTGGATGTATATTTCGACAACAACCTACTATTAATTGGTCTTCAGTGTGTTGTCAAGTTGTTAAGTGCTCCGTGATTTTCACTGGTACCTAACTAACATCAATCTGTGAAGAATACAAAAAATTCGACTTAATACTTACTACTTCAATTCAAATAAAGAATTAGTTACTAATCTAAAATAGTTGCTATGACAGTAGAGTTCCGTATAGTAAATTAATTCTAAAAAAATGAGATCTGATCATAAATTAATTTTAAATATTTTAATTCTGCAATACGATGCATTTCTCCCTAATCCTTTTTCTCTATGAAAATAAATCATGTTTCCATAGACGAAATAGTAGTGCATATTAGATCACTTGTTTTCTACGGTAGGTTGATTTTCAATTTTTTAGTTGAAAAATGTTCACTTCTATATTCATGGTATATTAAAGAATAATACAGATCATGTAACTGTAATGTAGTCACAACTTTAGGATAATCCTAGTTACGTAACCAAGTGAATGTAGTCTATTATGAACAATACTACTATTATTACTATTAATAATAGTAGTAATAATATTCATTAAAAAAAATCCTACTTTCATACTTGTATGCGTTATACTACTTATCATAAAATATACAAGAAACAAATTCATTTCCTTCTTTTAACTAGCTTTTTACAGATGATTATATCACTTTTTGCCTTCATACATAATTCACTACCTCATATTATATATATATATATATATATATATATATATAAGTAGACAAAATAATACTAAGAAAGCATAATGAAGTTGAGAAAAGTGTGCGTTGAGATAATGGGGGTGGGGAGGGGGAGAGAGGCGGAGGTGAGGAGCTTTTCTGAAGTAAATACACTTTTAGTATGTATTACATCTCTAAGGAATATGACAATATTTGTAAGTAATGTGTTCCACAACAGCTCCATCTTTGTAGACATCTTCAACAAAGTACACATTTATATACATTTGTATAGTTTTATTGTATTACCTAGTTATTTTATTTAGTATTTATTTCGATAGTAAAATGTCAATTAAGGATTAAGTAGTAGTTACATTTAAATAAGGAAAAATTTATTAGGAAAATGATTTGCATTTCTATTACAATTAAAAACAAACTTCTAACTGCTTTGTTTTTCTTTTCTCTTCTATCCTGTTTTTTTTTTTTAATGAAGTAATTTACATTCATTATAAAGTTTGAAATATTAGTAAACTAATTTGAATATGTTATTTGACTGTTACGTTGAATAGAAATATGGATTAAACATTGAACAGTCACTGTTATTGTATATGCATCTTTAGTGGATTAACTGGTTACAGATGAAGTTCAAAAGTATGATTTGATTGAGATTGTAGCTGTGTTATGGTGAAAACAAAACGTGTATTGATATATGTCAACGTTAATGATTGTATAGTCGATCATTGTACGTCTGCTTAATGCAGATTTGGTCCTAGGCCAAAAAATAGAATACTAAACCAACCAGATAAAATTGTATTGTATTTCAAATATTCCTTTATATCTACACAAAACCTGACGATATAGTCAACCAATTTGTAAACTAACATTATTGCAAAATAGAAATAATAATGACTGTGAACTAGAGCAACGTATACACTATTAATTAACCGCAGACCATAATTGAGAAATGATATAATAACAGTTGACGTGTCAAATGGGATGGATAGAGCAAGGGGAACTGAATAATAATAGAAATAAAATGTTCACATAGAATACAACTAGAAATAATGAAATAAACTACAGAAAAACAGTTCATGAAGACAATCAATCTTTTTTAGTTATCTGGCATATCACTGCCTAGTTAGTAATTTAAACTAATGGATGTCTACTCATTGATGTGAAGATGAAACATTTACTGAGAAAACTTACAGTCCTTCATTCAGCTTCCAATTGGGTTGTGAATGTATACTTCTGAAGAGTTCTGTTAGAGAACAACAACAGGCTGTCCAATGCCGCCTTGTTTTTGAAAGTGATTTTACAATGGCTAATCTAAGATATGTCTCAATGTAATTTGCTACTGACATGATTTAGATTGTGTTCATTTTAACTAGTTCCGTTAGATAATTCTATTTATTATTAGAAAATAGTATTACACTTTACTCAACCATTAAGAAAGTTGAATTATTCATTAGTTGATTAATGAGAAGGGAAGACCAATACAGTTTACCTATGTCCACTGTAGCTAATGATATTAGAAGAAGACGTTCAACACATAGTAAACTGACTAAAATTAAGAAATGAGAGCTAATGTGTATTGACCTACTAGCTTCAGTTTTAGGAATTTGATGTGAAACCTGAAAATCTTTCAATCAATCCTGGATGAGGTTTTAAATTTGCATTGAAAACCAACGAATCTCATACTCGGATTAAACAACTGTGTATTTCATTCTGGTTTCTAATGATTTTCCAGTTATTTACAGCTGGTAACGTATAACTGAAATACTATATCATAAAATATCTTAACAGTTAATAAATTTCTCATTGTTGATAGCACGAATAGGTTTGAATTAGACAACCAGCACTGGACAGTCTGTTTCGTCCTACTGTGGGACTATCCATCAGTGGGCACTAAAAACTTCATCGTGGATAGAACTCAGGACCTTCTTGATTCAAGTCTAATGCTTTACCATAAAACTACTGAGTCGGCTGCTAACAGCTGAAATTTCGAATTCAGTAAATTCGTTCTTGTGGGAAGACGTGACCAGTGGAGTTCAACAGTGTCGCTTGTGAAGCAGTTACCCAGAGATGGCAACAGGTGCGGTCCTGAAGTTAGCCAGTTATGAGCTAATTATCATTATTATTGTATTAAGATTGGTTTGTCAGCATACGTATTTTACCTATGTATATTGTGTGAATGGCAAACTATATAGCATTTTGAGTGATAAAATACTTTCAAATTAGATTACCAGTGTATTGATATTTAGAGTTAATTTGTAGTGATTTTGTCTTGATTAGCTTTGGTTCTTAGTTTTCATTGATGCCCAATATAGACAATAAACCTTAACTGATGTCTTAAATCCCACTTCAAGTGCAATCATATCTTCATGAATTGAAATAAATTTATTCAAACTTTGTTATTATCATAATAATCGTCTGAAATTCTCATTTTCAAAGCGACGAATGAGCGCTTGGTGCAGAACAGAAATGATTCCTCATACCTATATCCAAAACGTAGATAAGAAATTAAAGTAGATGATTGTATTAAAACATATAGAGATAAAGTTAGTAGCTATGTACCCAGAGGTAGTTGTTAAGAAAAATCGTTTATCTCAAGGTCCACCTTCATTCTTGAGATGCTGTCGCTATCCCTAGAATTAGTGTAAAATACATTGGTCACTGACAAGTGATCAATCAATGTTATAGATATCTTATTTTTATAGATGACATTCTAGATTTAGTTAGCTTTGTTGTTACATGCTTGAATCTGAAAATAGAGGAGGTGTATTTGATTCTCTAAGGAGTAATCAGTACTCACAAAATCGAAAATATACCTTGATGTTGAAACTTAACTACAATTTTTCTGCCGAAAGGTTTGCACCACTAAAGATAGAAACATAATACAAGGATTTACTAGCTACTTAGGCTATTAATATAATCGCAGTTTAAACTATGTGAAATGATTCGAACTAAGGGACAGACAGGAATAACATTTGCCAATTCGTATTATATTACATGACAATTGTATATAGACATATGTAGATAAATGACAAACATCCCACTTTGTTGAGTTTCGCTGGTAACAAGTCCTCACCAAAGATTCAAAATCACCATCTAAAGTTAGCCCCTACTGAGCTGGTAGTTTGTTTTATTTTTTTTTCTAAATAGGGCAGCTTTTGTAATTCCTTGATTGTATAGATATTTTTGAAGACCGTTGCTGATAGCTCAGTTTGTGAGTGGAAGTTTCATCTGAAACTGAGGGGCTATTTGTTAAATTAAATGAAATTACACTTCTCAATTGAGGTTTTCTTCAATAAAACACTTGTTAAGAGAATGAATTCGTGTATGACTTCTTTTGTGGAATGACGTAAAGTTAGAAAAGTAATTAGTTAGTTAACTGATCTTTTTTATCACATATACCGTACCTACTGAAAATTAATATAAGTAGCGTGAAACGTAAAACGGAATTTGTGTTTTCAAGGAGTCAAATATAATGGCATATTCGGTGATAGTGAAGTTACTTTTAAGTGGTAGTTAGCATCAAGATACTTCAGCATGTTCACATATTTACCGTAGAAACTATTCTTTTAATAAATATTTTTTGAACTAATGTAGTTCCACTCCTTTGTGTAGCTGAGTGTGCTCACTGACGTAAAGCCATTTTCTAAAGCTAAACAGATAAACAGTATTCCCAGTTTATCACTGGTGCCTAACTGAGATTAATCTGTAATGTTTAAAAACAATATTTGTAACTTTGATATATGAAAACTTGTTCGGCTCATCAAACCTTTTGTTTGAAACATAAGTTCACATGAAAACGTGATTGTATCCTTTCACAACGATGACCTGTTTACCATTAAGTTGTTTGCATTTTGTTAAACTCTCATCACAATCACTGCGTTTCAACACTTGTACTGGCGATTAAAAACACAACGAACTAGAATGAGCTATTGCTACGCTAAACATCCTCCAATTCAACCAAGTAGAATAGAAAGTCTAATGTGAAAACAAAGATATAGTTACACAAACTTTCGAGAAAACTAATAACCAAGTAAATAACTAACACAAATATATATATATATATATATATATATATATATGTATATATATATAATGAAAATTTCCTGTGGAAAACGCTACAAAACCACAGTACTAATAGACGAAACAGACCAATCATGTTAAGCATCCTGCAGGATTAGAAACACAAATTGAAGGACAATGTGCTCTTTAAGGCGCAAAAAAAATCTTAGTAATCCGAATTTCTACCAATAAATTGCAATAAAAACCATAAATTGACGTAGTTTTAATTTAAAGATTTAGCATTTCCTACAGTACTTGACGTTACTGAATGCCTAATTTCAAAAGATCCATGGTAACATTCCATGGTGAGTAGAATATTTTTGATAACATTGAAGTGAACATTCCAAAGTAATTAGTTTTTATTGATTATCATTGGAATATTTTAAGTATGTACGAACACTTAAATTACTGTGTGTATTTTCCTTCAGTTTTACTATTTGCATTGATAGTGTAGATTTCTGTTGTGACGCGTGGTTTGGATTCTTTATTCGACCGCGAAATCTCTGTCGTCAATTATTATCTCGTCTAGGTGGACCGCTTGATTCGACTCCTGAGCTTTGACTCGACCCCCAGGCTAAAACTACACTTCAACGTGAACACGAGAGAGAAAACAGGGAATACGGCAAAACAACACTTTACTGCAAGGTGTCAATTATGTATAGAAACTAGGGTATTTATATTATCATAAATGCCCTTCAGGCTTCTAGAGATTTCTATATCCTACTAAACACAGTAGTAGTAAGATAACTGTCCAATCAGAGATATATCACGTGACTTCTCATTGGTCTAGAATTTTCTGGTAAAAGCTATCTGCGTGCTGACTGGACACAGTTTTCTCTATTGATTTCTACGCCTTTCTGAACTTGTTTCAAGGGGGTTTTGGCTCCACCCAACAACTTCATTACTTGGTTTGATCTCCCGATACCTCAGAGGACAAATATTTTTGAATTGATTAATGCCATCACTTATCAGATTGGCAACATTAACCTAGTTAGACATATGAATAAATTATATTCGTAAATAATCTCAGTTAGTGAAATTAAAGAAAATTTGAATGTTTCGCTTAGTAAACTGGTTCGTGCTATGTGTCATCACGAATGTCCAATCGTATGCAGAGTATGAATCTATTTTTACATGAGTCATTAGAAGGTAACTAATGTTAGAATTGACTGAATATGTCACAGGTTAACGTTGGCAGACTACTGCTGAAAACCAAGGAGCACTGAACAGCTATTTCATTCCAAGGTGGAACTCCTCAGCAATCAAATGTTATGAATGGAGGAAGTTATATGTTTGGATAATTTATGCACATATATTGTTTTGAGCTACTATCGCCGAAAAGGGGACTGACAGTCTAAAGGTTTGCGTGTCAAATCGTGCAAATTTGAATAGGAGTAAATCAATGTGATGATAAGTATGGATTAAAGGGTGAATGTATATTTGCGACTAGTAACACAGTCTGTGTAATTAGACTAAAAAATTCTAAGCAGAATAAATAAATAAATAATTGGAATGTATTTGAATGCTGGAGTCGTAGATAACATATGAATTCATTTTACAATTCTTGGTTGCTATGGTACATCTAACAGCATTTCATCTCATCGGTTTATATTAATGGGACTTACCTATATATGTAGGGCTTCAGATGTTATTCTTTGCTTTATAAGAATGTAAACCTTTTTGAAGGACTTCAGTTCCGTCGAAATTGATATTGTACCCTGTTTCTAATAAATGCAGTGCTATTGCCAACTTTTTGTTGTTGAGTTTTCTAAGATCCTCAGAGGATTTAAGAATATGGTTTAAACAAAGTACATATCCTTTCACCTTTACATTCAACTGTCATGATGTTTCTCTTACATACGTAGTATTACATTTATTACATTTGATCTCATTTGTTATTCTGTTAGTACTCTATCTATTAGATTTACTGAATACACTTCATTTCAAGTACAAAGAGCATAAATATACATCGGAAAATGATAACCAAAAACGTATTGTATCTACCATCTTCAATATGATGTAGCTACATGTCGAATACATACATTAAAACTTTAATAACATTTAGATTTTGCATAAATTGAAGCTTTAATACATTTGAGTATATCAGTGACAATAGAGTTTAATGTACAGAAAGAGTTTCAAAGTCTACTTCTAAAATTCCTATCATTCATAAATCAATAAATTTACAACTATTAGTATAAAAAAGTACAGTGTTTTAAATTACCTTAGTCAAAGAGATCAACTATGATTAAGTAATTACATAATCAAGCTATCAAATTAACATAAAATGAAAAGAAACGTCATAGGTAAATGTCACTAGAATGTTTAAAGCATGGAATATAGAAGTTATGTATATGTTAACATCAGTATGCATTTGTTACCATTGTAACCCCAGATTAACTACAATTTTTTTATTGTATAAAATGAATAGATCATACTATAATTGACGTCAATAGTTCATAAAGGCGGTGTTTTTTATTTAGTGATATCTCTGAAAACAATCTTAATATTTATCACATGTTCTATGTTCATCATATGTTCTATACATCTGATAACCCTTCATACAGAATGCACTATAGATAACTTATCTCAAAACCTACTTACTATATTAGGTATATGTATATTCATAAATATGTTTGGAGGTTCCCTCAGGATAACATTACTTCACTATTCAGTATTTTTTACTCAATCGATCAATCAATAAATGCTACCCCATGTAGAGCATAGGCCACCGAAGAGCGTTCTCCAACCAACTCTCTCCTGGGCTTTACTTTCCAGTTCTTCCAAAGTACTGTTCATTCTCTTCTCCAATTCCCGACGCAATATGTTCTTGGGTCTTCTTATTTTTTTTTTGGTCTTTAGGATTTCAAGTTAGTGTATGTTTTGTGACCCAGTTTGGTGACCTCATCAATGCATGCCCGATCCACCTCCCAGGCGTCTTTCGATAAGTTTCATTCTGCTGGATTTTGGTTGGTTTGTTCTCTGGCACAGAAGGCTGCTGTTTATGGTATCCAGCCAACGAATCCGAAGTAACTTAGACAGACAGTTGTTTATAAATACTTGTATTTTTTAGATGATACTTTTCGTGGTCCTCCGAGTTCAAGCTCCATACAATAGAAATGTCTTCATATTTGTATTGAAAATTTTAACTTTAATATTGACTGACAGTCGGTTTGAGTTGCAGATGTTTTTTCAGTTGTGAAAATGCTGCTCTTGCCAATATTTCTTGTTATATACTGTATACAGCTGGGAGTTAATAGGGATTCTTTTTAGTATCATTTTCATTATTCTTGTTTTGAACCATCCTTATGGAAAGTTCTTAATGGCTAAATGTGATGAAGAAATCTAACTGAAGAAACTAATGAGGTTGAAGTTGAAATCAAGTAAATTAAATATGCATGGTGTTAAATTGTGTTAACTCCACTAGTCTCGGTAATATTCTGTATTAATCCCGCTTAGTATTCTACGGTTTGACAACGACATCGACTTGATCCAAAATCAGAACAAGAGTAGAGCTGGCAGCAATATATATTGAGAAAATAACATCAGGAGACAAAAGGCAAAATGTAAAGCAAATAATTACACTAGAGTGTATATAAACATAGGTACAGAGTATTCTAGAAACTTACCGATTAGTCGTTGACTCTGGTTGACTAAGAATGGACCAATCAGAGCGCAGCATGTTCTGAGAATGCTTAAATCAGGCTCGCTTCATGCTAATACATGTTTTGGCAAAGTGTATTATAAGATAACTCACTATCATAGTATTGAAATAACACAATTCACCTAATCTTTCACCCTATAACTTCTAAAATGTCATTATCACTTCAAATTTATATATAAATAGATACTATAACGTGACAAAGAATCGGGAATCACAATCTATGAAGTTTATTCTTTATGTTTACAGGACCCTTGTTGCTAAGTCACATTTGTTAATCATTTATTAACTATGACATTTCTACTGTTCCAGTTGTAGACTTCTCACTAACTCATTATTGATTATCATATCTAGTTTCCTTCCTGAGGTATTGTAACTTTACAATAAACTTATTCTTTTGTTCTTCTTTACAAAACTCATACTCACTTCCCAATTCAGTCTATACTGTAATCTGTGTTTCTTATTAGTGGCTAGTCCAGAATGTGCTATATAAAAGCCTTTGCTAATACATGGTATTGTGACTTATTTTCTGATCCTCTATTCTCTCACTCTCTATCTCTGAGTGAGATTAACCATATTGGATTCGATTCAACATTCTAGCGTCTATGTAGTCTTATAGTTTATAGAATCAGTTCCAATTGATCTGTTAGTGACAGTACAAACTACTAGGACCTTCAGTTCCCACAGTAAACACCCAAGTATTTAACTTCTGCCCGGCTCTAGTGACAGTTGAAATCTGAGTTTCCTGTGTTGTAATCTCTCTGTTCCACAGTGGTGTCGAAAGGGTTTACAGCTTAGGTCATTCTGTGCCGAAAACAAAAAAACAAATAGCAAAATATGATAATCAAGACTGTTGTTTGATTTTATACAACTTTGTTTTTCAAATAATAAAAAAAACTATCAAAATGGCGTCTTACTTTGATTTTTTGTTTGTTTTGCTTCGTTCATTGTTTACTTAATCTGTATGCCACAGTTTACCATACCCTAAGCATAAGTAGATAGATTTCTATCAACCTACCATAGAAATGAATAATTAAAATCTATCCACTGTTGTATCATTTTAATGTCACTTTTTTATTGTTTCACAATATGTCATTACACTTTGTATTCTGTCAACTAACCAACTAACTAACATGGATACATATTTAAGCTTAATGTCGGTATAAACCACTAATGAAACTGTCAAATTAAAATTGTTTTATGTGATAAATCGAAATCATATGATAATTTCAGAGATGAATTCATAGTAGATAATCACGTAATAAGTTGAATACTTTGACTGATGTAATAAGTGTCCAGATATATTTGCATTGTTTTGTTCGTTTTCAACAAAATTTACCAAAAATGAATTTGAAGCTCAGAAGATAACTTACATTGAAAATGAATATCGAACCATGAACAGAGATATCATCATGGCTTGAAAACAAATTGAAATGATCCTACAGTTGCCGCCTGAAAAAAAACCCACTAGGATTTATGATACACTACGACCTCATAAACTTGAAGATGATGATTTGTTGGTATGATGTCTACGTCAACATGGACCTTACTCAACTTGGTATCAATAAAATGAAAAATTACCTGAAAACGAGAGCTAAGACGAAATCATATATTGAATGAGACAATAGGTTTTATACATAGTATACTTAACCAATTTGTAACAGAAAATTCGAAATATAATGATGATTGAATTGGTGGAGTTTTGTACAGGGTTTGAGATAATAGGAGTAATAATAAGGTTACAATAGGTTGATAAAGAATATACATTTAACGATTAATAATTAGTCTGTGAAAAGCTTACAGTTAAGTCAATATAAATATCTTAGTTACTGGATGTTTAACAGATGCATTTTGACAGTAAACAGTGCTGATGCCACAGAGAATTAACTCCATAGGTTGGGATTTCTAATTGTTTGTCCTGTTTTATTACTATAACTGAAATCTTGATACTCTCTATTGATTTCAGTGTTTGTATTTTGGTTACTTATCCCTGACAATTGACAATCGTTATTATCTTTAGGTTTAATGGAATATTTATAGACTCCATATGACTTAAGTTTTAGTTATTTAATGTGGTTTATTTCTGTAGTTTGTTGTAAAAACAGATTAATGTCGTTTGAATTTAATCTTCCTTTTGTTTCGGTTAATGCAAACATGGTTAAAATTCTCACGATATGTATCTTCATCGACGTTAACGTCTCAAACTTTGAATTTATCAAGGAACACAAAATCATCTGCCTACTTTTGTTGTTAAAGTGACTCTTTGTAACAGAATATGACTCCTTGAAATAGTCGACATAACCATCGTATTGGGGTGAAGAATAGAAATCATACTCAGTTCAGTTTATTCATCATGCCATATGCATCCTTACAGATAAACTATACTTTATTCGAAATTCAGTAACTATCATATTTGTACCGCAAACATTTAGAAGCTTCCCACAGACTCATTGAAAATAGTCATACGTATTTTTGCATTGATGTATTGAAGGTTTATTATCATTCTTTTAACTTGAACCCATACTCTTGTCTTCAACAACCAATTGTTGAATGAAATGAAAGATTAAGTGGATACTCAACTACGAGGTCAACAGGCTGGTTTCCGTAAGGATCGGTCTTGCACAAACCAAACCACAACAATGCGGATCATCGTTGAACATCAATTGAATGGAACTCATCACTGTACATTAACTTCATTCACTATGAGAAGGCGTTTGACAGTGTGAACAGGAGATCATTATGGAAACTTCTTCAATACTACGGCGTACCACAAATTTTTTTCAACATCATCAACATCAATTCTTAAGACGGACTACAGTGCAAAATCGTGCATGGAGGACAGCTGACAGATGCATTACCAGTAAGGACCGGAGTCAAACAAGTCTGCCTACTCTCGCCTCTTCTCCTCCTTCTAATTCTTGACTGGATCATAAAGACCTCCACATCTGAGGGTGAGCACAAAATTCAATGTACAGGTAGGATACAACTTGATGATTTGGAATTCTTGGATGATCTGGCTCTTTTATCCCATACACACCAACAAATGCAAGTGAAGACAACCAGTGTAGAAGCAATCTTAGCATCAGTAGGTCTGAGCATACATAAAAGATAGACCAAGATCCTCAAATACAACACAGGGAGCATTGACACAATTGAACTTGATAGAGAAACTCTGGAAGAAGTGGACACTTTCACATACCTGGTAAGCATCATTGATGAACAAAGAGAATCCGATGCAGATGTAAAGGTAAGGATTGGCAAAGCAAGGTCAGCATTCCTACAGTTGAAGAACATATGGGAACCAAAACAACTGTCAACCAACCTCGAAGTCAGACTGTTCAATTCGAACGTGAAGACAGTCCTTCTGTATGGAGCTGAAACGTGGAGAACTACTGCAAACATTATCAGTAGTATACAAGTCATTATAAACAACTGTCTACGCAAGTGACTGAATGTCTGTTGGTCGGAAACCGTCAGCAACAGCCTACTACAGGAGAGAACAAATCAACTTCTAGCTGAAGAGGAAATCAGGAAAAGATGTTGAAAATGGATAAAAAATACATTGTGGAAATCATCAGACCGCATCACAAGGTAAGCATTAACTTAGAATCCTGTTAAGAAACGGAAAAGGGGAAGGCCAAGGGACACACTGAATAAAGAAATGGAAGGAGATATCAAAAGAATAAATAGCGACTGGTAACAGTTGGAAAAGATTTCTCAGAACCGAGTTCAATGGAAAATACTGGTGAGTGGCCTATTGTCCTTTGTGAGGGGTTAAGAGCGTAAGTAAGTAAGTATTTTGAACCCAGTACAAAACTCCACCAATTCAGTTTTCACTCTATTTCGAATTTTTCGTTACAAATTGGTCCATTATATGATATATAAAAGCTACTGTTTTACTCAATAAATAGCTTTACATCCATACCTCTTAGATAAGGCCTTGTTCACATAAGTATCCTGCTAACTAATCATCGTCACCAAATCATTTGGGTCATAATCATAATATAAGTCCTTATGATTCGTCTTTCCAGATTATTGCTAAGGTCATTTTAATGACAAAATGCTAAACCTCTAGATATGAAGAAAATCATAGTATACATTTTGAATAATAGCACCGAATCAACAATTTATTTAACGACTTAGCGACTTTTTCAAACTTTTGAGTCACTTCCCCTTTTAGCATGTCAACCACTACAGTTGGTAAATGTATTTTAAATTTATTTGAACTGAATATTAAGTAGGAATACTAACTTTGTTGATATTAACGTGTCATAAGACTGGAACAACGCAAATAGATGTCAATTTATGATTCATATGTATGTGAATCTGGATGATATCAGTAGGGCTTATGAACATGGTTGTTTTATTTTATTTTGCCGACTATCCACCTTTGGCTTCATGATCTTGTCATTTTAGAATTTGACCGATAACACAGATGTCCTAGCCTTAGATACAAATACTGGAAACCTCAATATTCTTAACCTGTTTATTGTGAGTCTGTTAGACAAATGGGTGCTGTATGTATTAAAAATTAGGAATCTTGTATAAACCGAGCGAAAAAAAAATCAATTCCAGAACACGAACTGGTCAAAACTTTTGTGACAACACTCTGAGAAGTAAACCCTGTCACCTTCACGTACAAGGATGGCCGGTAGTTTACAAAAATGCAGATCCACGGTTTCGGACTTTTGCTTTCAGAGTCTGTTAATAATCCTTCGGCAGGTTCACCTACAGAAAACTTGTTACAACTTTTACTTCCTCTAAATATTAAAATTACGTCCTCCTGTAGATATCAGTCATGCAGCAGTAAAGCCACTACAACGATACCAATCAAATGTCCTCACTAAGTCAATTGGTAGTAGCAACGCGCAGTGTGTACAAAGAGTAGGGCTGTAATTAGCACAGGCTTATAACATGGGCTTATTAAGAATTTCTCGTTCCTGGGGAATAATTACAAGCCCCGATTTTAGTCACAATAGTGATAAAGCAGTTCGCTTAACCCTTTCAGACGAGGTTTCTAGGTTCTCTGATACCATCATTGTCGTATAAGTATGACTCTGGATATCTAATAGTAATATTTCAAAGTGATTACAACTTGATAAGGAATTCGCTACATTATTACATAATTTATATTTAAAAAAAGTAGAAAAGTATAGTTAACTCATCATCATTTAACTAAACTTTTAAATCTAAAATGATATTGATCATTACTTTACTTACTTACTTACCTGTTACCCCTCTCAGAGAACCATAGGCCGCTCACCAGTATTCTCCATTCATCTCTGTCCTCAGCAATCCTTTTCTGCTGTCTCCAGTTACTGTTCATCCTTTTTATGTCTGCTTCCACCTCTCGACCCAGTGTGTTCTTTGGCCTTCCTTTTTTCCGTTTTCCAACAGGATTCCAAGTTAGTGCTTGTCGCGTGATACAGTCAGATGATTTCCGCAATGAATGTCCTATCCATTTCTAACGTCGTTTCCTGATTTCCTCTTCAGATGGAAGTTGGTTTGTTCTCTTCCATAGTAGGCTGTTGCTGATGGTTTCCGGCCAACAGACATTCAGTATCTTGCGTAGACAGTTGTTTATAATGACTTGTATACTACTGATAATGTTTGCAGTAGTTCTCCACGTTTCAGCTCCATACAGAAGAACTGTCTTGACGTTCGAATTGAAGAGCCTAACTTCGAGGTTGGTAGACAGTTGTTTGGACTCCCATATATTTTTCAACTGTAGGAATGCTGCCCTTGCCTTGCCGATCGTTGCCCTTACATCTGCATCGGATCCTCCTTGTTCATCGATGATGCTCCTCAGGTATATAAAGGTATCGACTTCTTCCAGAGTTTCACCATCAAGTTCAGTTAGGTCGGTGCACGGTCCTAATTGATCATTAGGCGAAATCAAATTGTGATGTTCACCATTTCTTGTTCCTTTTTTAGTTACGTTAGATTAGGATTATCAGTAGGACTACACAAAGTTCAATTAATCATATTTTCAATTTGTGCAAATCAAATTGTATTCACTTTAAGTTCATGCGACAATTCAAATCCAATAAAATACAAATCATTAAGGTAACAAGTTATTCACTAGGCTAACGCGTTCAGTATGCCATTTACTAATCCAACCCATTTATTTCTGAATTTATATTATAAACTAAAGAAATTTTAATCTCCTGTTAATAGTCCTTACTTCATCCTACTGACTTGTAACATTTTACAGTCTTTCTATGGTGGTATTCTTATTTCAAGCGATCTTTTCTAACATTAACAATGCCCTACTGTGATGTTCAAAAATCTTTTATCATTTCTTAAAGAGTTAGAATCGTTGACACTTCATAAGTATTCCTTGAAAATATTTACACTGGATAGAATAATATTCTTGATAATACAACAAATTAGTGACCGTAGAAACTTCTACAAAAACAGCACATTGTATAGTTGAATTGTGTTAGTTTTGTACTGATAGGTATTAATTTCACTTGTTTGTGTTCATCATAAATTAATCATGGTTGGGTAAAGCTAAAATGCTTGAAGTTCTGAACAGCTGTTTCTTTTTAGTATGTGACTTATTACCTGTAGCGAGTACCCTCGATTCTGTTGTGGAATCGAGCTCAGGGTCTACAGGACTGACAACGAACACTCGATCATCATGTTATGCATGAAAACTTACCAACCTATAAAGAATGTTATTTCTCTATTAAACAATATCTAATCTAATTATAAACAACATGAACTTTGAAAGAATAAATTCTTTAAATAATTTTCACATTCTATCTTATGTTAAAGGTTCAAAGATAAAATGACTCTGTGAAATCGGAAACAGAAAATTTAAAATACCAGACACATCATAGTTAATGTAACAGAGTAACAATAATAATTTGCTTATAAACATTGATTAACAAACACAAATAATAGTTCACCATCACTAAATTAATGAATTCACCTGAAACCGGTTTAATAGTTTCACTCATTAAGCCTAATACGGTTATAAACAAAAGAGCAAATTCATTACTAGAATTCATTTAATATTCGCAAAACTTCTGTCAGTAGTAAGCTAGATTGGATTGTGCCTAAAAAGTGTAATCCACGACTTACGTTTCTCAGTAAACTGCAGCCGACCGACACAATAGAGTACATGAGTTCCAAGTTATTTGGGACTCGTTGTGTAGATGCGCCTATATTCAAGTAGTGATATACACTTAGCGGACTCAATAAAGTTTATTCATTGCAGAGCTTTTCACTATGCTACCAAGTCCAGTTATCCAACATCAACAACGATAACTTTTAAACTTCTATAAAGTTTCTTAGAAATGATGACATTAAGGGTTGTTTATCTTAATCAGTCAAATGTAACATTTAATTCAAAATATTCATAAAGTAATAGTTCCTTGATTTAATATTTCATTAAAGTATACATGCATAATATATCGGAACATTATTGATTTTTGGAATAAATCATTGTATCCATAACTGATTTCCCCGATTATGTCATCCAGGAGGGGTAGGGTGGTTATACACAATTTTCTTCACTACTACTTAGTTTTTTATATTCAAAAAGTCTGTCCATTAAAGTATTTTTTTCTTATTTAGAATTCGTTTTTAGATCTTTCATCCAGTACATTTTAACATTAGGATGAACTTTATCTTCCCGCTGATTCGTTATGAACTACAGCTGGTCAATCTCTGTTGCTATATGTACATCCTGAGCGGGTTGCATCGATATAGTGATTAGTCACAAGTATTATTTAAGTTGGATTGTGACTGGCAATCGGAGACTAAACAACAACAAATCAATGGGAAGACAAAAGTTCATCCTAATACTTATGTGCCAGTTGCACATATGTGACTATTTGGACTCAGTAGTTTAGTGATGAACGAGGTGGCGTTTAGCACGAAACGAATTGAGTCCGAATCCCACAGTGAGTATCAACATTAAGATGCAGGTACATCCAGCCAATGAGTCCCAAATAGGACGAAACGCTCGTCCTGGATTCCACTTGCCAGCCACAGTCCAATCTATATATTACTTGGTAATAATCGCTATATCGAGGCAATCTGCTCAGTTCACCTATTTAACAAAGGAATATTTATTCAGACTGTTGTTTAGTGTCATTTCTTATTGACGAGAACTATCCTACAGTTTAAACATGCAAGCGAGAAGGATAGTACTGATGATAAGTTAACCTGAAGATAAAGACGATAATCTCAATAAACTCCTGTTTACTGAATTTGACAGCATCCGTAGTTTTGAGTATAAGTGAGGCATTAAATAGAAGATACTAATATTACCTACTGTTACTAGGTTTCTTTTAGACTCTTGGGTCTAACGCTAATTTGGCATTACTTTCACAATAAGACTCAACATTGAATGCAAACATAAACTCTTAGGCTTTTGGTAAAATGACTTACAACTAATATCATAAATATCTAACAAAATCGTAACTTGTATACTGTATATTACACTATTGGGCCCCATTTCATAAAACATACTTTTGCTTTCCTTCCATTGGTTGGCATCTAACCTGCATTTAATTTTCTCCTATGCAGATTTGTGATTTGTCTGAAGTTTTTTGAACGACGTCAGCTAACTGATCTAAAAATTTCATGCATCGTCAAATTATTCTTTCTGTTGTTCTTTCTTTTTTAGTCTCTAAGAGACAATGATTAACATGAAGCTAAAATATATAATTAGTAACCGATGGATGCATAAATTCTAAATGAATATAGAACTGTGTATAGTATTGACTTCTGTAACTCATTTGAACAACAATTCTCTGAATATGATCAACTTTACAACAGTAACGTTCACTGTCTAATATTTTTTTTCATAAGCAGTTTGCAAATTGGGCGTTATGTCCTATTTGAGACTTATCAACTGGATGTACCTGCATCCTAATGTTTATGTTCACAGTGGAATTAGAAATAGGACAAAACGCGCATCCTGGATTCCACTTGCCAGTCACAGTCCAATCTATATATTACTTGGTAATAATCGCTATATCGAGGCAATCTGCTCAGAATGTACATATAGCAACAGAGACTGACCAGTTTCAGTCTATAACAAATCAATAAGAATATACTAATTCATCCTAATCTGCAAATCGGTTATAAGCTTAATCATTTAATTCTTTAAACCTACCAAAATTAATGCAGTGTATTTTTTTACTTACTCCAATTTAGGGATTACATATTTGATAAAGTTTTATTACTTTACTTTAGTGTATGTAGAATAACCTTTTGTAATATGGGGCAATTCAAGAAGGGTAACTAACTTCCTGAACTGTTTTTCAGAACACTATTTTGTTTAAATTCAGTATATTTATATCAATTATTTTATTGCTATTACTGTCATGTTCCGATCGCCCTAATCTCATACAAGATTCCAAAACTGTTATCGTACAATTCGTCATTCAGAAACTGTGATCAATCAATCATGTACCTTTTACCCTCAGTCCTTAGTCATTAGTGTTGCCGTTTTGTAGAAGTGTTATTCTTCCTATTGGTGTGATGTGTAGTCAGGTTTTGTGCATATACAAATGCATAGGCGAAATATAATCTGACTGTCCGGTGGTTGGCTTAGTTATCTTATGTTCTTCATTCTGGGTTAAGGACAAGTAGTTACAGGGTAGACGTGTTCGTGCACTAACTGGTACTATCGGGGTCATAATTTTCCATTAATTGTGATTGCCAAATTTTTTTCAAGATGTAACACATTCTACTTGAAACTACCACTTACCTACTCATATGACTACAATATTCTACATTCGGAGGTTAAAGATAGACAACTGAAAACACTGTATAACCTACAGACCATATTATTTGACATTCTTCTGCTAATGTATTTCTAGTTTTGAGGTAATCAATAATCTCAGTGATATTCGAAATGGGTTACGAAGTTTCACAGTTCATTAACCGTATGAAAGTATTCATATGTGACAGAGGGTGATGATGATCATTAGAAAATCTCTCCTCATCGTTAAATATTTTAAATAGTACTGTCCACTGATCAAAGTATGAAGAATCACAGTACAATTAAATGAACGAAACATTTATCTTACTATCACGATCTTGTTTGAGATGGATTGTGACTAGTGACTATTCCGGACTCGTCAGCTGAGTGTATATGCGTTACGATCATTTTTGTTTCTAAATACATCATGACTCTGGCTGTATTAATGTACGTGTGCAAAATGTACAGAATATAAAATGCGTATAAATTAACACTGCAAGCCACTAAGTATTCTACTACTTATTTATATGTTTTCAGTTCAATTGTTACAAAATGTTACAACCTATTTTACGAAACCTCATTAATATTGGTACATCAATCTCGTTGATTACTACATTAAAGAAATGTTTAAGTTAACTTTAAGAATAGGAAGCTATTATTACAAAATCTTAGGCTGATAGTAGGAAACTGTAACAACTATCCCATCAATTTCCTTATGTTGAAACTCTTATGGTGGAGATTGAATAATTTAAACAGAATTATTATATGAAGACGACATGAACAACGAGTTGATCTGAACACAACAAATCGATTTTAATTAGTTTGGCTGATGTCAGTTGGATACAACATGTGATATTCGGAACTCAGAATTCATTATAGTTGGTGATTACTAAAAAGTCAATTAGCGCCAAACAGGTGTTTCATCCTATGCGTGAAATTATTGTGTGTTAGTGAATATATCTTCCACCTTCGAAAAAGAGTTGAACCAAGGACATTCAGATAGTGCTGTCAACCCTTAATCATTGGTATTACTGCGGCGACTGGTGTCAAATAGCAAGATACCTATTTCAACCAACTTGTGGAACAATCTTGTGACTGTTGGACTAGGACAAAACAACTCATATATGCTCTTCTTTTTGTTCCATTAGTGAAACCGCAGATATGCTGAAATACATGATAAAAATGACAGCAACAAGATGTGTGCATGTTGATTACTTCGCTGTTTGAGAGTCTGTTATTTTGCACAAAATAATCAATTAAGCTCTAGGATATATGCTTGATTATGATGTGTTTCTCATCCTTTGATTGCATCTACAGTATCGTCACGTCGAAACCAAGACCTATTAGTGACGAGTATTTTTTCCAATAGTGGTCTCTTTAAGCCAGTAAACATCTTTGAGGATTTCCATTGCTTGTTTAACTAAAGTCAGCCTGTGATGTAAGACAACAAATGCAATAATTATAACGGTCTTAATAGTGACTGAGTTCCAGAAGTTTATTTCTAAAGTCCTAGCGATAAACTGTGATCAGTGAACTATTATATCAAAATACCACTTTCTTCTTCATTTATATTGTGAAAGTTTATGAATATGATATACTGAACTAGATACTAGATGTCTGTGGATTTTTAGCCAGACGACATTAACCGATGAAACAGCTGTGCAATGCAACTAGGATGAACTTATATCCTTCCGTTATGGAATGAAGCTTGTCCGTCCCTGTTGCAATATGTGCATCCGAAGCGAATTGCTTCGAATATGGCTATTAATTACAAATATTATTTAGGTAAGATTATGAATGGCAAGCGAAATCCAGGACGTACGTTTCGTTCTATCTGGAAGCGTCAACATTAGGATGCAGGTACATTCGGCCGACGAGTCCCAAATAGGACAAAACGCACTTCCTGAATCCCTACATGCCAGTCATAATTCAACTTAAATTAAGCTACCCGATGATTCCTAGTGATCAATGGTTGTCTGATTCAGGACCGAATTTGTAATATCGAATTGACATTCAACACTCAATTACAATACAACAATTCATTTCATATATCATAAAATATTGGAAGTTGACTTATCATTACCTGGGAAAAAAGATCTACACTACAGACTATTCTATATTATTCTTGAAGTTGTATAACAGCTTATAATCATTAAAAAGAAACATAAACAATGTACAACTAATGAGATTTGCAGAACAGAATGATTTCATTATATTTTGTGGTTACTTACTTATCAGATGCCGATAGTCTATATTTACTATTGTAAATAACACTATACATACTTTAATCACTCAATAACAATCTTATAAAAGAGAACTAATTGGTACAAAGATAGAAAGAGATTATCAGATGTTTGTCAAAAACTAGTAAACATAATAAAGTAACGGAGGTTATTTATATGAAATTGAATACAGAAATTATGACGTAACATTTAATGAAAACGATGATTGATGAAAAATGAATAGTTCTACATAACACAACAACAATATGAAACATACCATTAATCTGTTTCAACAGTTTAATGATGAACATAATAGTAACATTAGATTTACAATTGGAAAGTGAACACAATAATCATGTTAACTGCTTAGATTTAACCATAAAACAAAAAGGGAAAAAAACACTCGGCCTGTAGTTCTTCTAGGATTACTGTCGGTCGCAAGCCTGGATGAAGAAGGAGGGTTGGGCATAGGGCATAGTATTCCCATTCCGTAAAACACATGCTCACTAAAATAAAAAGGTAACCAGAAAAAAAAACATGAATGGATCAATATTTAGATTTCAATAGTTTCTTTTGGGTGAGTTACAAATGTTATTAAATTAAAACTTTATTTAATCGAGCCAGAAAGGTGTGTATTCAACTGACAAAAGAGAAGAAGAGTTTTTTATGTAATCGAAAAATTTCTATGAAAAAATGGTAAGCTTAGCAAATTTATCATAAAGTCTAAGAAGAAAAATTCATTAATAATTCAAAATATACCAAAATAAAGAAAAAAAAGCTGGTTTTCATATGTCGTCCTATTCAAAGTAGACGAATATTTTAGATAGAAGTGATAAATGAATTAAGGTGACACTCGAAAGGAGATTTCAGGCATCTTAATCATCATCAGTATGTAGAACCCAATGTTCTTAAAACCTAAAGGAAGTAGATCTATACTCGTCAGAAGTTACGTTCAAATACATTTATCACTTTAAATGTATTTGTGGTGTCAAGTACATATGAAGGGTTGAAAGAAGAGCTTCTACTGTGTTTTCTGAACATATTTCACGAAACCTAAGTCTAGAAAGAGAAAAGATCTTCACGAGAGCAATATTTGAAAACTTAATTGAAAATAGGCACGTAGTAGATTCCTATATATCTTCTAGAATAGTCGATGAATGAAATATATACTTCTACTCCACTTTGCAGAAGGTATTGACATTAAATGCATTCAACCTGGCCTCTGTATACAAAAGGAAAGTTTGATTAACTTTTTAAGGCATAAATTTTTAATTCATTACATCGACATTTATTCATGACGTAACAGGTTGAGAATAAGACAGTTATCATCAATGATAATGGATGACTGTCGCGTCACAAATTAATAAAATTGATAGTTCTACCGTTGGATGCCGACCCATTGGTACAGAAGGTCGTTCGCCGTCAACCTGAAGCCCCTGGGGCGAAGAGTTCCATACTAGAACTAAATAGCTGTCTATCGATCCCTAGTTCTTAATGATACTGTACCAACATCGTTTTGTGACATATATTTAATCAATTATACAGAATCATTTATTTTTCATTATTCTTTGTCATCATTAAATATCTCATCATAATTTCTTCATTCAATTTTAGTTGAACATCCTCAGTTACTCTACTATGTTTACCATTTGTTGTCAAACATCTGATAATCGCTTTCTATCATTATATCATTTGGTTCTGTTTCACAAAACTGTTATTAAGTGACTTAGGTAAATATGCTGTTACTTATAATAATAATATATGTAAATTTAAGCCATTTGCATGTGACAAATTAGTAGCGACACAGTATAATGAATCCATGTAGAGCATAGGTCGCCGACCAACATTCGATAACCAACTCTGTTCTAAGATCCCATTTCCAAATTTTTCCAAATGCTGTTCATTTTTCTCATGTCTGCCTCCAATTCCCAAAGCAATATGTGCCAAGTAAGCTATTTAGATCGTAAGCCTCTAGAATGCTATTCCAGAAGCCAAGTCAACAGCAACAATAATAGTGATTGTAGGTGACAAAATTATCTGATAAACCAGAATAGTTGTTAATACAACGTTTACAACAGCAACTATAAGTTCACTTGTCTTGATAAGACATAAACAAATTTGAAACAATAAGTTAATGAACAATATTCTGTACTTTTTAACGTATATTGGCTGCCACTTTGTTCCACGAGCATCACAACCAATTCTACGTGGGAATTAGGGAGGTCCAATAATAGACGACAATTCTACCAAGCATTATTCAATATTATCAATGCACTAGCTCCCTTGGCAATGTGTTCTTTGGTCTTTCACTTTTTCTATAGTCTCGGGGATTCTAAGTTAACGCTTGTCTTGTAATACAGTTTGGTGATTTTCTCAATGTGTATCCTATTCACCTCCAGAGTATTTTCCTAATTTCCTATTCAGCTGTAAATTGTTGCTGATAAAATTCACTAGTTGAAAAATATTTATATACTTTTTATATTTTTTTGTTCATTTTCACTGAAAACTTTTTCTTTGATTAATTCAACTTTGAAAAATGTTTAATGTTTGATTTATTACTATGATAAAATAACTAACTGAAATCATTAGTAGGTGGTAACAATATCTGACAGATTATTAAATGGTAATGCATATTTCATTAATTGATAATACGTACTCAAATAATTATTGAAAGTATTACACCCCTCCCCAAAACCACCACCACCACCATCACCGCCATCATCTCATTCCCTGGTAACCGGGAGGAGGGAGGGTACAACTATCATGAATGTTTTATTTTTTTTATTGTTTATTTTTGTTTTGTGAAAAAAAATTGGTATTCAGGAAATTGCCTGTCGAAATTGTATTATGTAATTTATTTTATGCACTTAAATAATTTCATTAAATAAAATTACGTAATTTGATAAATTCATATTTTATTAATAAATAAATCTAAATCGAATAGTTTCAACTGGTTTTTTTTTATTTCAATAAATTATTTTATAGACATTGAAAATTTCAAGTGAATAAAACTAATTGATAGATAACCCTCGATTTAATAGTTATGTGGTAGATTAAAAAGGTTAACTGTATGTAATCAGTTTGAATGGTATAAACAGTATGTTATAACTCGTGTTTGATAGCTTAACTAACTGCTGACAACTTCAGCATTCTAACATCGTGAATCCTATTAATCACAATTTAAAAGACAGATGACAAGTAGGCAGCAATCTTTATTCCTGTAGGAAAGTGGGTTATTTACTAAATATTCATAGAATTACAGTTTCCTGAAACAATAAAATCATCATTATAATCCATCCGATTCAAACTACAAAGTTTCAACGGTTACCCAATCAGAACTCATCACGTTGAGGTTTTGGGAAGTTCTGTCGACCACTGGTTGAATAAAATATTTTTGGCTTTTTAAAGCGTTTTAGAGGCTTTGTTATGATTTCTGAGAGTCATCTTAAACGCAGTATCAACTGAAAGTGTAAAAACAGGGTTCAACCTCCTAACATATGCATATTTATACGTCTTTGACTAATTATTTAGACAGAAATATTGAACAACTACAGATTTAGAAGCATTCTATTGGGAGATGAAAAGTGTTTTTAATTACTGATCTTCAGCTACATACAAAGTAGTTGTTTAAACTGTAAGTAGATAGTTAACATTTATTTTTTCTTATTTGTATGTTCATCAAACACACTCTAGATTTGCACTTCATTTCTGCATATTTTAGCAAGTGTAGTCTATCTTTCGTTGCTATTTTGTAGTTAGATGTTATAACTTAACTTTGTGAACCCTGAAGCAAAGTAGTGGTTGAATTCAAATCAACTATCTAGTTTTTGGCCAATCGGCATTCATCGGCAAATGTTCAGGTCAACGTTTGGTAAGTGTTCGAACCCAACAGACGAAATAAAATAACAAGCACCACCTAGTCTTGTTCATACTGAATTCGCTGTCTACTATATTCAATCACCTGACATCAGCAACATA
The DNA here is from genome assembly GCA_025215515.1 of Schistosoma japonicum. Taxonomy (NCBI): domain Eukaryota; kingdom Metazoa; phylum Platyhelminthes; class Trematoda; order Strigeidida; family Schistosomatidae; genus Schistosoma; species Schistosoma japonicum. The sequence continues at coordinate 12,376,155 of CM046066.1, forward strand.
GGGTACCTTACATCGACACATAATGACTAGTGACTATACATCAACATCTCCTATAAAAATCTATCAGATTCGCATGAATGAGATACGACTTTATTGATAAATGGGAATGTTGGAAGTACTTAATAATTTTAATTATACAGCAACTATTGTGAATCATGAAGTAATAATGAGCTACCTAGCCATTACCAATAGAGTCCAGTATGAGATATCCATCATTTTCCCTATCGGTGGCTAATATGTGATACTGCAAATCGGCAGCAGTTGGACCAATAAATCCAAACTTATTGAACTCCGGATGAATTTGTATCTTTTTTCCGATGATTTGTTATGGGTTGAAACTAGTCAGCCCCTGTTGTTATGTATGCATACTGAACGAATTGCCTCAATATAGCAATAAATCCAACTTATTCATTTAGTGAACTCTAGTTTAATTCTTTTCGGTGCCATGACAAACCGTCATAGTAAAACTACTGTAGTTCCGTAGTTAATATATTTACTGTAAGCAGTAAAAATGATAACAATAGCTTAACACTAATCCATCATTTATATTTACATTTTATGGGGATAACTTCCTGTTGGGAAAAATGAAAAAAATATAAATTTTGAGAATTTGGAAAGAAAAACATCTATTCGTTCGTTCGAGCTTGATGTTCTATCAAGAAAATCTGTCTAACCCTAACAATTAATGTTTGTGTGTATGTATGTCTTCATGATGATGAACATAAAGAAGTATGAAGATCTAATTTATTAATAAAGCAATGTTTTGTGTATAAGAGTGATTACAACGAACAGTCTAAATAAGTTGTGGTTATAATCCTAATGAAACGAAATAGTGAACAGTCTCTGTGTGATAAAATTCTCTGTCTGTTTATATCAGAATTAATATCCTTTTGGTCTAAGATGAAATTTCTTCTGCCTTCATCATGGTGCATCCAACCATCAGTACAGTAATGTTTTCATTTTGTTAGGAAATTATGGTTTATATGACAGACTAATTGTAGTTAGATAGTCAGAAACCACATAGACACTATTTCGTCCCAACATGTGACTCATCAGTAAGCTGTAAGTACATACTTCTCCACCTAGTATCAACCCAGGACATTCATAGTTTAAATTTAATGCCTAAGATTGAACCATTGATTTGACATTCATCCGTTTACAGTTAAGAATTTAGTGAATTTAAAGCATCTCACGACTATCGTTTAACCTCGTCTGCAGGTAGATGCCTTATACGGGAAGTGTGGATCTCTACTTGTCACCTCTTTTCATGTGTACTTATGAAATAGTCTCTGAGAAGCTAATGAACAATTTTTTGTCTTAACATTAGACTCCGTAGTGAATTCGTAACCAAAACACTGTTCTGACCTGAGATACAATTAGCCTGTAGCGTTTAACCTATAGACCATTGGGTTGGTATTCAGTAGTATACATTCTAATAGTTTCCGATGCTAATTACGACATTCAGTAATCTCTACAATTCTCCCTATACTAACTTGCGAAGTAAACTGTTAGAGTATTTTGTATTACTTCAGCAAGTAGTAATAATGTAATCTGATCATCCACTTCCTCAAATTCATTATCACAATCAATTTAAGTAACCAGTCAAATCAACACAAATTACATCCAATCATTACGAAATTCATGTTAGTTAACAAAGATCCCTAAATACAAATGAAAACATCAACTACAAATACTTCTAAATTACATTCATTTACCATGAACTAATAATAAAATGAGAAATCAGCAAATATTAAAATTGAATCGACGTGGTTTGTGGAGATTCGTATGAAGTTTCAGTTGATTGAATATCTTACAGATTGACGTTAGCAGGGTACCAATGAAAACAAGGGGGGCACTAGATAGTATATTTTTTTAAGTATGAGACTTCTTAACAGTGTGCACCCAAGATTCCGCCCCATGAACTTCAGGTTGGTGAACACCTAACCCTCTGCACCACTGGGTCGAATCCAGTGGTAGAATTCCCAATTCGTAGTCCTGGGAGACAACGTGCCATCATGGGGTCTGGTAAGCATATAGATTACCCCCCATCCATGGCAAACCAACACCAAAGAGTTAGAAAAGCAGATGCATATAGAAATACACCCAATTATTATCAGAGTCATGATCACTCAAGGGACAAACGTGATGTGTATAAACAACAATAGTCAACGTGGCTCTAGGGGCTCGTGACATAATTATGATGATCTGGGTGGTCGGTTTCCCGATAGTCTTGATTGGTCAAAATTCAGATTTAATGTACCTGGAGTAAATAAACATTTTTTTTCATAGGAATATGTTTACTAAGGAGCGAACGCAGAACTTGCATCTAAGTTGAAAAAAATGATCATAAATGTTAAGCCTAGTTCAACAAGTACTTCTATTGATGACACGGAAAATGAAAGAAATAGCGCATATGAGAACGAAAACGCGTATTGTAACAAGTTTAGGGTGCTCTTCGTTACCATTAGCTCACAGATGATGGACCGTGCTAATGGCTTTAATTCTCAATTAATTAGCAGAAGAGATGAGAGATTCCTTGATTCAGCAACTTCCAGTACTATTATCCAGCAATATTCCAGACGAACAGGTTATCACAAGCAATGTTCTTTTGGACGTGGCCAAAAGTGAGAATTAAATTCCTCTGGCGAAAACTTCTAGTGATCGAGTGGTGCTGGAAATAAATCTCTATTCTTCAGTTCATCATATACACCTGTTTCAACTTGTGAACTAGCTGGTTGATTAGAAAACTCTGTATATTTTAATGCAAATAATTCGTTTAATATGAAGTTCTATTTAACTCAAATTGGCCGATGTTTAGACTTATCTCGGTCTTTATAGATCGCTTACTTTTAAAAGCCTAAGTTTCTATGGGACTGATTCAATTATTTTATGTCTAACAATTCAAACTGTAAAACCATGTTAACAATAATGTTTCATTGGCTTATTGCTCTTCAGAATCAACCTGTCCACTTTAGCGTTTGAGCATGGTTGCCTCAATTTTATGTTGTATTCACTTTTCAATTTAATTATTATTAATGCAATCTAATAAGGTTCAAGCAGTATATATTAGTTAACTCTGCTTGTGGCTCTACTAGGGTTACTTCCCGTCCCAAGCCCGAGTAAATGAGGAAGTTTGGGTATGGGGATAGCATTCCCATTACCAGAGAACACAAGTTTACTAAAACAGACGCCAACCAGGTTAAACAAACCTAACCATTTAAACTCTACCCTGAAGTAAAAAAGAATGATTATGACGCCTCATAATGAAAGCCGAGATTTTTTAGAATTCATGAGGCCGATGCCGTTTCTAACAACCACAGCATGGAATGAATAGATAATGTAGGAGAGCGGAAAGAGAAATCAAACAGCTGCAGAAATGAAGAGACACAACTTGACAGTGTTCGGAATCAGTGGAACCCATCAACTTCAAGCTGGATAGAAAACATCGGCTCAGGGAGAGATGCTACCATACTCCAACCACGAAGAGAAACATGTTCCACACACCCAAGGAGTTGCTCTGATGCTGTCCAAGAAAGCGCGTAATGCACTTGTAGGATGGGAACCACATGGACCGAGGATCTTCAATGCATCTTTCAAAACTTTGAAAAAGGGGATTACAATGAATATTATCCAAAGTTATGCAACCACCAACGACGGCAACTATGAGGATAAAGACCAGAATGAAACTGAAGCTAAAGAAGTAGTGGATAACTGGAGTAACATCTTTACAACGGTTTAATATAGCCTTTCTTTGATATTCTGACAAACTCAAATAATTAAAAATAGCTCACAACAACAGGTTTCAAGCCTTATAAGATCTACTAAATGAAGAAAAAACTACTATGAAAGACAACTGAAAAGGAAATGAAGAAGCACTAACTTCAACTTGTCAGAAGATTCTGGGCCCCAAGGAGTACAATTATAAGAAATGGATTTCTACTTAGACCCTGAGCAAAATTCAGCAAGGGTGGAACAAGAAGACAGAAATCAACAACAACGGAACTAGAGCGGAGAAAATCAAGGTACAAACTAAATACATAGTAGCGAATAAGCAAGTAAAGAAGAGCATTAAAGCCGATAAACGGAAATGCACAGAAGGTTTTGTAATGACAGCGGAAAAGCTGCAAGAGAAGGAAATATGAAACAGCTATACGACACAACGAAGAAACTGGCAGGCAAATATAGTAAACCAGAGCGACCGGTGAGGAACAAAGAAGGCAAGCTAATCACCGAGATTCAAGAATAAAGAAACAGATGAATAGAACATTTTAAGAAACTCTTGAACAGGCTAGCTCCAGTGAACCCAACAAACAACGAAGCAGCATCTACAGATCTCCCGAAAGATGTCTCTCCACCAACGATGGAAGAAATCAAGATGGTCAGCAAACAAATCAAAAGTAGGAAGACAGGAGGACGTGACCATATACTAGCTGAAGAACCCAAGTCAGATAAAGATGTAACGACAAGAATGCCCCACGTTTTATTTAAGAAGATCTGGGAGGAAGAACAGGTGCCGGCAGATTGTAAAGAACAACACCTTATCAACATACCAAAGAAAGAAGATTTGAGAAAATGTGAGAACCACAGAGGGATCACACTATTGTCAGTACCAGGGAAAGTCTCTAACAATGTGTTGTTGAACAAAATGAAAAATTCAGTGGATGCTCAACTTCTAGATCAACAAGCTGGTTTCCGTAAGGATCGGTCGTGCACAAACCAAACCACAACAATATGGATCATCGTTGAACATCAACTGAGTGAAACTCGTCACTGTACATAAACTTTATTCACCATGAGAAGGCGTTAGACAGTGTGAACAGGAGATCATTATGGAAACTTCTTCGACACTACAGCGTACCACAGAACCTTTTCAACATCATCAACATCAATTCTTAAGACGGACTACAGTGCAAAATCGTGCATGGAGGACAGCTGACAGATGCATTACCAGTAAGGACCGGAGTCAAACAAGTCTGCCTACTCTCGCCTATTCTCCTCCTAATTTTTGACTGGATCATAAAGACCTTCACATCTGAGGGTAATCACAAAATTCAATGTATAGGTAGGATACAACTTGATGTTTTGGAATTCTTGGATGATCTGGCTCTTTTATCCCATACACACCAACAAATGCAAGTGAAGTCAACCAGTGTAGCAGCAATTTCAGTATCAGTAGGCCTGAACATACATAAAAGATAGACCAAGATCCTCAAATTCAACACAGGGAGCATTGACACAATTGAACTTGATGGAGAAACACTGGACGGAGTGGATACTTTTACGTACCAGGTATTCATCATCTATGAACATCCGATGCAAATGTAAAGGCAAGGATTGGCAATGCAATTGCGACATTTCTGCAGTTAAAGAGCATATGGGACCCAAAACAACTGTCAACCAACCTAAGAGTCAGACTGTTCAATTTGAACGTGAAGACACTTCTGCTGTATTGAGTTGAAACGTGGTGAACTACTGCAAACCTTATCAGGAGGGTACAAGTATTTGTAAACAACTATCTACTCAAGAGACTGAATGTCCGTTGGCCGTAAACCATCAGTTACAGCCAACTATGGGAGAGAACGAACCAACTTCCTGCCGAGGAGAAAATTAGAAAAAGATGTTTAAAACATATAGGACGTATATTGCCAAAATCATCAGACTCCATCACGAGGCAAGCATAAATTAGGAATCCTGTTGGGAAACGGAAAGGTAGAAGACTAAAGAATACTGCTATGAGAATTGTAAGTGGATATTAAAAAGATGAACAGCGACTGGAAACAAATGGAAAATATTGTTCAGGATAGGGATCAATGGAGAATACTGGCGGGTGGCTTATGTTCCTCTGTGAGAGGAAACGGGAGTAAGTAAGCAAGTAATTTTTCACTAGTTGGAAGGATAATCATGTAAATATTTGTATTACAAATATGTTTCAATAGATTTTTATTTAACCTTTGCTTATACACTAATAAATTCGCATCGCAAATTGATATAAATAGGAATTTTACAATTGAATCTCGACCCAGCTGTGTGTAGGGTTATAAGCTTCTTCTAACCTGAAGTCCATGTGACGGAATGGAGGGCATACACTGCTTAGGAGTCCCATACTCAGACAAAACGTTAATTCAGTGCTTCCTGGTTCTCAACGGTACCTTACCAACATCAATCTGTGACGAATTCAGTCAACTAAGTATTAGAATAGTTTGATATCATTTAGTGGGGTCACCAGAAATGAATGGCTAACTAATGTTTTATCTTAGATCTAAAACTTATAATAACAAGTTAAAATCAGCTACCTGTAACTTATACAATCTACTTCGTATGTAAATAAATCAAATATGTTTTTCCCCATTTTACATGCTGATCAATGAATGAACATGTTTATTTCATCAACATGTTGAAACAATTAAAATGGTTCTTTGAGGCTTTTTTTGTCAGATGTTCCAGTTATTTTTGCCTTACAATATAATCGAGAACAAACGATGAATACTATTTAGAACAATTACTTATACTTTATGGCGACAATAAATAAATACTCCTCATGGATATAAAACATATGGCTGTAACAGAATTTAGATGAACTGTTTGCAAATCTCAGTGTTTGTTGGTAACCAAAATTGTACTATCAGTTTTAAGTGTCATATGCTTGTAGGTTTCCATCAACTTTAGAGGTTAGATAAAAGTATAGTGTGTTGTTGATAATGCACTTCATAATTAATAACGATTTCAAATTTCCTTAGCTGATTTGTTATGTAGGTATACAATTTATCAATTTCAGTTGATGCATGAGGATTATAAACTAGATTTATTTGCATGGTGTTATATGACATGCTCTAGTATGTTTCGATGGTATCCAGTTCTCATTTCATCTTTTATTAGGTTCATTAATTAAGTGAATAATATTAGTATTCTCAGTGAATCTTTGACTTATTATCTTTTGTTTGGAACATCTAGATATGAATAATGAAGGATTGTAGACTGTTACATAATAATAATTTCATAACTGTTAAACGATTAGGTGGGTGGAGTGACTATCTGAACTCATTAGTTTTATAGATAATAAACATAACGCCTGAAGGCTAAAGTCTTTGTGTTATTCATATACCTGTAAACATTCTATTGTATTTCAATTATGTTTTATTAAAAATTACATCAGATAAAACAATCACCATCGAACTTGTTACTTTCTCTACTTGGATAAACATGAAATCAAACAATAAAATCAATTCATGTTATAAATTAAAAATAAATAGTTAAACTTTCAGTAACTACTTCACATTAAAAACAATCTGATAGTATCTTCTCGTAAAATACATTATTTTTTGATAGTAGTACACTTTACATTTGAAAAAGAAATTCTAAGTTTAAAAACCATAAATGAATTGAGAATGTTGGCTTTTAATTTCAAATAATGATATCATAAGGTTTTGTTGATAAGATATTGGATTAGGTTCAGTTGTGACTGGCAAGTATAATCCAGGACGCATGCTTCGTTTTATATGGTACTCATCGATTGGATGTACCTGGATCCAGATGTTGATATTAACACTTGGCTTCGAACTAAGTCAAGCGTCAACGCGTTCGTCTTTTTGCTAACTGAGTTAGAATACAAGTATGTAAACATAATTTGATGGCATTTGTACATTCCTATTAATTTATTGTTGACTAAAGTTGATAAGTCATTGCTGTCATATGTTTATCTCAAGTGAATTGTCTGGATACAGCGGCAGTTCAGAAGTATGAACTAGGTTGGATGATACGATGATGGTGTTTGACACCAAATGAATTGAATTCGAGTTCCATTGTGAATATCTGCACTAAGATGTAGGCACATCCAGCTGATAAATCTTGATTAGGATGAAATTCGCCTTCTGAATTCCACTTGCCAGCCACAATCCAACTGAATTCATAACTATTCCATTCGTTTTTTATGGCTTATATAATTACCGATTAGTTTGAATCTTTTCATTATAGGATAATTACAGAGCTCATTTATATTTCAAAAGCTATAAACTTATTTAAGTGATAAATTTCATTGTATATCAAATTTTCTCTAGGTTAGTATGTACTCTGTAGTCTGGCTATCATGAAAATTGCGATGAGGCCGACTACGACGGCCAGTTATATGTTGAATGAAAACAGAGAATGTCATAAAATATTATATACATTACTTTTACTTTAAGTGGATACTTTTACGTACCTGGGGAACATCATCGATGAACAAAGAGGGTCCGATGCAGATGTAAGGGAAAAGATCGGCAAAGCAAGGGCAGCATTCCTACAGCTGAAAAATATATGGGACACCAAACAACTGCCTACCAACCTCAAAGTTAGACTGTTCAATTCGAACGTCAAGACAGTTCTTCTCCATGGAGCTGAAACGTGGAGAACTACTGCAAACATCCTTAGGAGGGTACAGGAGAGGTACAGGAGACTAGATAACGACTAATTTTGATTGTTTACATTCGCAAAAACTTGGTCTCATTATGGTAGCACTTAAGACCAGAGAGAACTCGATAACCATTTCGTCCTAACACAGTGCTCCTTAGCAGTAAACACCCTTGTTTTCATCATGGAGTCGAACCCTGAAAAAACAGGATTCAAAGCGAAGGCTTAGCCACCATCACCATTTAGCCAGTCAGCATTCGCTAGTATAATTCTCACTCCTATAAATGTATAATACAAGACTACGGTCAGTCAGTGTTACTGGTGATAACTACTTAACTCTCAACAAATGTGAACTACATCAATCACAGCTTATTGACTAGTGTGTTATTGACTAGTGTGCTGTTCGTTATGGTTAATTTAGAGTTAATTTTGTTGGTTAGAGAGTGCACACTGCTGAAGAGTCCGATACTATGATAAAGCATTTGTCTAGTGCTTCCTGGTTTTCATTGATATTCAATCAACATAATTCTGTGACGAATATAAACAACTGTAATCACAATAAAGTAACATCAAGAGGAGTAAATTCACTTGAAATCCCTTATCGATTTTTCAAAATGCCATACATAATCTGTCAGTTCTATGTAGTTTGATAACTAATACCCTTGAACGTATTGTAATTATATTGTTTACTGTAATTTTTAAATTACCTTCATTAATTATGCATCAGTGATTTTCATGTCATATTGCATTTATATTTAAACACTTTGATAGTCTTCAAAAACATTTGGGGCACGAAGATTTATAGAATCATATATGTTCAGACTTATCTTTAGCGGGACATTGATCACCATTGAGAATGAATAATCTTTGGGCCATACTGCAAGTTGATGAGAGTGGAAACTTTATCATTCGACGCTGGATGGAACAGTGGTGCGAATGGTTATGTGTTCACTATGAGACCCAGTCTTGAGTTCGACCCAGTGGCGGTAATGATTATTAGAACTACTAAGGAGTTTCACACTAGGATTGAAACAATTGATGAATACTTCCTTGTTTTTAGTGGAAACCGACCAATATCAATCTGTAAATAACAGAAACAATAAAAATTAATTCAAACGAATTCACTCAACACTAAAGCATCACACTGGCTGAAAATAACCTAGTACTTTGTTTCCCATAAATACATCCAAACAATATTATTTTCAACATATTTTGAATATAACTAACAGTGAAATTCAGATTTCACCTTTTTATAAATGAGATTCATTAAACACATATATCGGTATCGTACGATTGATATGCACGGTGAAAGATACATTGACTACTGTCCGCTTTCTATACCAAAGCACCATCCACTGTACTTATATGTGAAAGTATTCAGCCTATAATCGATTCCATTCAAAATTATCAATAACTGGAAATTGCGAATCCGTACTATTATTCTTCAATCCAGTCTATAAATTATTATATAAAAGGGCTCAGTGAACTAAGTGGTTAGTGAATATGTAGTTTCAAGGTAAAGGTGTGCATTCAAACCATTACGCGACTCATCGATACCTGGGTGCAGGTATATCTATGTAGTATGTTCTAAAAAGGACGTTACCTAGGTTCTGTATTTCACAGATGATCATGTACCAAATATTTTAAAAAAGATACACCTTGAAGTCTCAGTCGATAGGTTTAATATTAACAAGATGTGGTTAATCTCATTTATAAATGCCTACCTTGCCAATTTTGATTTCCTTCATCACAGATTGACGTAGTATGGCATGACTAGAAACCAGGGAGCACTGAATAGCTAATTTGTTCGAGCTTGGGACAATCCAGTAGTGCTCATCTTTGATTCCGCCAGAGAATCCAACTCAAGTCTTTCAGACTTCATAACCAACGCCTAATTACTTGGTATCCTTCTGACAGTAGTCCAGTGATAAAATTCACATTTTCATCAATTTCTCAACAATATTTAATGAATACAATCAATGGAACTCAATAATCATATTCACGAAATCCCCTCAGTTCAACAGTATCTTCATTTAATTTTTCATCAGACATGAAACCAGCATATAAATTAATGAAAACATCATCCTAGTTACTAGTAATCGAAATGATAATGATTATATAAACAGTTCATAAACAGAAATTAATGAGTAAATGTTAGTGGTTGGGTAAAATATCTTTCTTAAATGTATCTCTTCTTTTCTTTCTTTTAATTGAACATCTTTAAAATGTAATGAAGTGTTGATTAAGTTTTTTAAGTTGTGCTTCATTCAACTTTCTTCCTGTTTAAAGATAAAGTCGTCTCAGTCTAATTCTACTGAATTGAATGTTGCCTGAAACTTAGGATAGACTATACAGATAGAAAGATAAAACTAATCTAAATGTTTTATTATCTTAAAGTGACTTTTATCAATTTACTAGTAAAGTTGAAGATCTATTGAATAATTTTTTTCGACTTAGAATTAAGCTTTTTATTAGTACACAGCCGGAACTTTATTTAGAAGCAAACCTTGAACTCTTAGTATTCACTATGACTGCGTATATTTACGACTATTGAGATTGTATTTAATGGTTGGCAGTTCGTGACCACGATGGGTTGCCACGATTGATATTTGTGTTATATCTAGAACAGTCGGATACTATTAATCACGTCTTCTTTGGAAGAACACTTTTAAACATATTCTTTCTTAAAGTAATGATGAGTTCAAGTCTAGGACAAGACGACTGTGGAGTGATCACTAATTTTAGGTGGTCAGCAATCGAACTCTGTCAACTGTTCAACGGAAACCTATAACGTTCAAAAACTTACTTCACGCAACGCCTGATTGAAGAAGTTACAACCCACATTGTAATGTGACCAATGAAATTTGATCATTACTAAGGGACAGATTAAAATAACACTTTTCCATTAATAATTGATCAATGAATACACGTTGATGAGATAATTAGTCTAAAAGATACTGTTAATTAATACATTTCAATTAATAATAATAATAACGTAATTTAATGTTGTTGAGGATGTTGAATTTGAATTTGATATCACTAATTTGTCCGAGTGAGTTAATCACTGAAAACCGGGAAGTAGTGGACAGATGTTTTATTGTACTATGGAACTCTGCAGAGGTAGTGTGAATTCATTACTCCACTATGAATGCGAGCCTGTAACCCTCAGGCTTCGTAGTCAGCTATTGAACGTTAAGCCACTAAGCCGTGCTAGGAAAAGACGAACTAGTTATTGTTCTCGTAAATTTTCTTATTTTTGCTATTTTTGTGTTAACTGTAAATTTGACGGTAACCAGTACTACTGTTCATTCTCTCCGCACTGAGCTTGCTGTTTCTGATCGGTTGTTGAGATCTTTAGTGTACCAATTATTCTAATTGCTACAAGGCCGTTATTGTAACTATATATAGTGCGTTGTGACGTAGTAGGATAAAATCTTTTGAATGCTGAGTTTGTGTCTTTCTTATTTGATTTTTGGTGAGTATTCCAATTGTTGAGTCGTTTATCACTGGTTTCGTGTATCTATTTCGTTCGATTAGATCAGTTATAGAGTTATTGAGAGGTACAGTTAGTTCTTCTGTGTATAATGAAGGCGGCAATACATAACATCTAGCATTAAAAGAATGATATTTTTAACTTCAACCAATTCAGTATGTACTTGAGCCACCTTATTCACTACCAAAGGTTGATAAGTGCCTCACATCCAATATAGTTAAACTGTAACATCGTTTAAGCAGAACTTCGAAAAGTTAATAATTTGTAAACTGATTTGGATGGGGTAGTACAAATTCATCCTGAATGTACTGAAGTCAGAAATACTATTACTTTAATGCGAACTCATCAAGTATTCATCGCAAAACCTAAGGTTCTTTGTTTCTCTGGTGTAATCATCGATACACAATGCCAAAAAGTCCCATAATAGGATCAAAATAACTGTTCAATTCTTCCTAGTTAATAATAGTTGTCTAACCCAGATGAATTTGTTGTATTAAGCTAGTATAATGCTTTCCTTAATCATGATCTGATTATTTGTTAATCCTTGATATTACATAACTTCCCATCCATAGTTTAATTACAGTATCATCTGCAAACAACATTTTGTATTTGTATTACTTTACAATAATCATGATAATCACAAATGTACACACACACACATGTTGGCATTACTTTCAAACAACAACACAACAGAAAGTACATTTAAACCGATGAAAAGAAAAAAAAGAAACGACAAAACTAAAAAAAACAAAATTCGAAAATACTTCATATCTACATACACTAGTTTCTTTTATTTAAATATCCATCAACATTATAGTTACTTTTACTTGTTACTATACTTATTCCATTATATTAATTCTAAATTGAATAACAATCAATTCTAATCATATTAGAATTACATAACAACTGACCTAGTAACTAATGTTGATGTATAAATAATCATATAAAGTAATAAATAATATAATAAATTAAAAAATATTATTGTATATTGATTTATGTGTAATTTTCTACATGAATTAGTTGATCTAAACAATCGTTCAATAAATGATAATTTTTATGTTTACTATTTAAATGTTGTATTACACTGTATGCATTTGATTTAGAATGTTTTCTATTGAACATTGATGGTGTTGATGATGATGATGATGACGATAATAATAAGGAATTTGTTGAAGATGAAGATGATGATGAAATTGTTGGAACTGAAAGAAATACATAATACAATAGATAATAATCATTCTATTGTAAAATAAATTAAGGTTAATGCATGAAAATGAAATCAAGTTCATCTAGAATTCACTTTTAGGGTTACTGCCAATCTTATGGTTAGATAAATGAAGAAGGTTGAGCATCGGGTTAACAGCCTCTTCCCTTAAAAATAAACAACTTTGCTAAAAAAAAATACACTAACCAGAAGAAAACATTGTAACCATTTGAATTCTACCCGGGGAGTTAAAAATCTTCATTTCGATGAATTATGACGCCTCATGGTAAAAGCTGAGTTCTTTCAGAAGGCATGAGGCCGATGTTTTCTTCTGATAAACAAATTAATAATTAATATAGGTACATGGAACGTTTGCATGATGTGGGAGACAGGGAGATGCATCTGAATAACTAGGAAAATGGAAAGATACGACTTGGAGATACTTGTAATAGGTGAAACCCATTGGTTACAAGCTCGATAGTAATGTTTATTCTCAGAAGAAGTGCTTTTGTACTCCGGCTATGAAGAATAAGACGCTTCACACACACAATGAGTAGCTCAAGAAGCATGGAAGGCTCTTATAGAATAAAAATCTCACGGACTTAGGATCATCAAAACATCCTTCAAGAGAAAGAAGGAGGGGATTACAATAAATGTCATCTAGTGCTATGCACTCACCAATGACAGCCACGAAGACGATGAAGACCAGTTCTATGTGAGTCAACTAAGGATCTGACCATTCTGATGCGAGACTTTAACGTCAAGGTCAAAAAGGGACAACACCCGATATGAAGGCATCGTGGGAGAACACAGACTAGGAGAACGGAATGAAAACAGTGAGAGGTTTGCTAACCTATGTGCTTTCAACAAAGTGACTATAGATGGCACCATATTCTTTCATAAACGTATGCACAAAGCAAGATGAGTTTTACCTCATAACATAATGGGAAACTAAATCGACCACATCTGCATCAATAAGACGATTAGAAGGACCATGGAAGACGTAAGAGCAAGGAAAGGAGCTGACATAGCTTTAGATCATTATCTGGTAGTGGCTGAAATAAAACTGAAGCTGGAGAAGCATTAGACAACTGGAGCAGCAGTATCACAAATGTTTAGTACAGCTTTTCTCTGAAATACTGACAAACTCAACGAATTCAAAATAATTCTCAACAATAAGTTCTAGGCATTTCACGATCGACTAGAAGAAGATGGAACTACTATGGAGGACAACTAGAAAGAGATTAAGGAAACAATAACTTCAACAAGTCAGGAAATTTTAAGTCGCAAGGAACACTACCATAAAGAATGGATTTCTGTTGGTACTTTGGATAAGATCCAAGAAAGAAGGAGCGAGAAAATAGCAATTAATAACAGCAGAACCATAACAGAGAAAACCAAGACAGTCCAAGTACACAGAAGCCTACAAGCGGGTAAAACTGAGCATTTGGTTGAATAAACGAAAATACATAGAAGACCTAGCAATGACGGCGGAGAAAGCTACAAGAGAAGGAAACATGAGACACCCATACGATACAACGAAGCTAGCTGGGAAATTCAGTAAGTTGCGACGACCAATCAAAAACAAGAATGACAAACCAATCACTGAGACTCAATAACGATAAAACAGGTGGGTAAAACACTTCAAAAAACCGTGAATAAACCAGCTCTAATGAACGTACCTGTCATCGAAGCAGCATTTACAGAACTTCTCATAAATACGGACACACCAACAATCGAAAAAATCAAAATGCTTATCTGGCAAATTAAGAGTAGCAAGTCAGCAGAGCCAGACAACATACCAGTGGAAACACTGAAGTCAGATATAAAGTAACTACAACGATACTCTACATTCTCTTCAGAGAGATTTAGGAGGGCGAAAAGGTACAATAGACTAGAAAAAAGAGTAATTCATCAAAATACCAAGGGAAGGAAATCTAAGAAAGGGTGAAAACTATAGAGGCAACACTCTTCTTTCAGTACCAGGAAAAGTCTTCAACAGAGTGTTAATAAACCGAATGAAAGATCCAGTTGACGTTCAACTTCGTGATCAACAGGTCGGAATTACTTAAATATCTTGTACTCGAGCCGATAGTCAATATCATACGAAATTCTAACGATAAGCTACAATCCAAAATCGTGTATGGAGGTCAGCTCACGGAAACATTCGAAGTAAAGACTGGTATCAGACCAGGCTGCTTACTCTTACTTCATCTTTTTCTGCTGGTGGTTGACTAGATAATGAAAAATACAATATTTCAAAGAAAGCACGTAATATGGTGGACAACTAGAAGGCAACTAAACGACTTGAACTTTACAGATGATCTAGATCGTCTATTCCACATACAACAACAAATGCAGGTGATTATCAACAGTGTAGCAGCGGCATCTGCAGCTAAGAAGCGGGTAATGATCCTCAGATACAAAACAACGAATACTAACTTAATTACACTTGATGAAGAAATGTTGGAAGTTGCAGAAACCTTTACGTATTTGGACAGCATCATCAATAAACAAGGAGGACCTAATACAGATAGAAAGGCATGAATTGTTGAGGCAAAGCAAGGGCATCATTACTACAATTGGAAAACATCTGGAACTGAAACCAGCTGTCAGCCACTATCAAAGTCGCAATTTTCAATACAAATGTGTGGACAGCTCTATTCTACAGAGATAAAACTTGAATGGAAAACTACGACAATCATCAATCAAAATATACAGGCATTTATAGACATCAGCTTATGCGAAACACTTGAAATTCTTTGACCAGACACCCTCAGCAACAATCTTATGTGGCAGAGAAGAAATCAGCTTTCAAATGAAGAAAAAATCAGCAAATGATATTTAAGACGAATAGGATACACAGTGAGGAAATCATCAAACTGCATCATAAGACATGCCCCAACTTGGAATCCTTAAGGCCTAAGTATAAGAGGAAGACCAAAGAGCACCTTATACCGAGAATTGAAGGCGGACATTAAACGAATAAATAGCATTTGATAAGAACTGGAAAGGAAAGCCTAGGATAGAGTTAGTTGAAGAATACTATTCGGAGGCCTATGCTCCACATGGTGTAACAGACATTGGTGGATTGATTGATAAAAATAAAATTGACAATAAACTCATGGTTTTACACTACTTCTTTTATTGATGACAAGCATTCTTCTCTTCATAAATTGTTTTAGTTTAATAAGAATTTATAATTATTATGGTGTGTTAAGTAGTTATCCATTGTGTAGTTATCAATTGTATTTGTTATTTTATGTTATAAATTGTAATTAGTGAATTCATTGTCACATTAATGAGAATTTGTTTACAAAATAAAATAACTAGTTTCCAGTTTCTGATTACCAGTAATTAATTTTCAACAGCGGATTTATCATCATAAACACCTTCAAACCCCCTTCCCTTACTCTTACACAATAATATTTATTAATGAAACACTAAATATCACTTGTCACTGTGTATATATCTTGGATCATACGTATTTCGTTGCTAACAGATCACGTCATGTTCATCAGAGTATTGGAGGTTGTAAGTCATAAATATGGTTGTGCATAGATATATGAAATCTTGTAAATATCTAGTAGGTGTTAATCAAAACTGATATAAATCATCTATACCATTCATATCTTTCTCCTTCTATATCTTCTAATGAGAACACCATATATATAGACATAAGAATTCATGCATGCCAAGAAAAGTGAAAACTATCGACAAAACCATAGCTAAGATAAATATCATACAATCATAAGGGCAGACCCAACCAGTTATTCATGCGTTTTGAACATTCACATCATTCACTATAGTATAGATTCTTCTTTATTGTGAGAATTTATTTAATTACACTACACATGAATAATTCAAAACCAGGGAGCACAGGATAGCTATTTCGTTCTAGTGTGAAGCTGCTCAGCATTGCACACCCCAGATTCCGTATTATGGGCTCCAGGTTAACGGTATTCAATGGTACCCTGTCAACATCAATCTGTGACATATTCAGTCAACTAATAACCAATCTCCACAAAAATAACCATCTAAATTAAACATAAATAATTAACAAATGAAGAGAAAAACTGTCAAACAGATTACATAATAAAACCAGCGATAGTTTTGCAACATGTCATGCTTAAATTTTAATACATCACCATATGTCAATGAAATTGTGCATACACTTAAGATAAAATGCAAACTATGTACGGAGTCCACATGGTTATTAGAATATACATTTGATTCACACTCCATGCATCATTATTTCATAACGTTGTTCATCGTTTTTATGCGATATGTAACTTATGTATATTCAAGTAGAGTGGAACAGGAACATAATTGTTAATTTTTAATTGATAAATCATGTAGCTACCTAATTGTCAAGAATTAGTGCTGTTAATGTAGTTATGTTTATGGAAGGTAGTTGATAGAATACCTTTGACCTAGGTTTCGTTTTTTTGGTACTTATTATCAAGGTGTACTGGAAGCTTTGAGAAAACTTATGCTCCTCTGCAGATTTTATCCAGGGTCACCCACCTTTTACAGTTTGAGACCATGATCACTGACAACCTAGCTTCACCGTTCCCTGTCAACTACTTCTAAACCACTTTTTATCTCTACATTGTGCTAGTTATGTCAAGTCACTTAAACAATTGGTCACATTGCAACCTAATCGATAAAATTCGACCAGCCGCATCAAGGACCAGATGAATTTCAAATTTGTCACCACATACTAATCAATTAATAAAGACATTGATATGATTCACAATTTCATGAATTTACACTTAATACATTCTCAGTTTATTTTATATCTAGAATAAATAATAGTTATTTTGTAGAATTCCTAGAGGTTGTGTTTTATTTCAGCAATGCACAATATACCTTTGCATGCTAATTAGCTTGTGTACAACTTACCAGTTGATATTGTATTTTGTATTGTTGTCATTTGTACAGAATTCTCTGTATCAGGTAAGTCTATGAGATGAAATAAAGTGTTGTTTAAACATTACAAAATGATGATTCGTCTCTAAAATCATTTTTAAACTAAACAGTTGCATTTACGAAACAATACGCGAGACATATTTAACAGACCTAATCACCTTTCAAAGATCATTAATTAGTTTAATCGATGTTTTTCTATCATTTTAAAAGCCAGGAATTAACAATAACCTCCAAGAACTGATCATCTATTTCTCTTGGTTGTGATTATCTGCAGCATTTTTGCAGTTTACTACTCATTTAATACTTTTAGTTATTTTTCTCATTAGTAAGTATTGTGGTGAATATTACTTGCAAGATATCATACAATTAGTATGAGGAGAAAAGTTGTGAGAAATAGTAACAGTAGACACTTAACGTAAGAAGAAGCGAGAAGGAGATAGACTTGGTAATAAATAAGAAGAGAAGCCAGAGAAAGTAGTAAAGAGCCAAAGTGGGATGATGAACACACCAATGTGTAAATAAGTGAGTGAATTTAACTTACATATTATTTATCCATTTTCTACGAATTCACAAAACTAACTACATTTTCAACTCTATTAGTCATTCTTTACATACGGGTGGTGTTACTAAGAAACGACATCTGGAAACTAAGGTGTTAGTAGCCGGTCCTTTGACTCGTCGTCTGCGGTCAGTAGTGAACGTCATGATAGGTTTATTTGGAGTGAACACCACAGCTAGTGATTCTCTGTTTAACCGCTGAGATGCTCTTTGTTGGGCTGTCAGACTTAGCTACTAGCCTTGATTCTTAGATGTTCCGCGCCACTCTGCAGGTCGCAATAGATGGCCTGTCATATGCTTCATTCTGCCCCCGGCCCATTTGCGAAGTATCAAGCATATCACACTAGCCATCTATTCGTTTACATTTAAGCGGCTAATCGATTGCTTCAGAATGCTGCAGGAAACTACTCATATTTCTGTCTTCAAATGTTGAAACCGTGGTACCTTCATGTTACCCTGAGGCAGCGACATGTGTGTAGAATGAAAGACTGGTCTGAAAATAACTGTTTACTTTGTGAATTTACAGAAAAGGATAAATAATGTATAAGTTAAATTCACTCACTTATTTACACATTGGTGTGTTCATCATCCCACTTTGGCTCTCTACTACTTTCTCTGGCTTCGCTTCTTATTTATTACCAATTTTATCTCCTCCTTGCTTCTTCTTACGTTAAGTGTCTACTGTTACCATTTCTCACAACTTTTCTCCTCATACTAATTATATGATATCTTGCAAGTAGTATCCATCATAATGTATGTGCTTCAAATTAAGAAGCGATTTCACAGAATATTTTATTATAACATTCAAAAGTCTGTGTTTATCGTTCGGAATTTCGGGCTAAGCTTAGCTGTAACATTCATAGTAGATATGATATCATGAAATAACGGGAAGAATGGAAGGATGTGTTGAGTAGTGCATCTAATGCGATTAATAAAAATGTTGCGGAATCACTCAGATGAACTATGAATTCCTTACGTGCGAATAAATTTAAATTTATACAATGGATAGCAGCCGCTTCTGTATAATGTAAATTTTGGCGATATTTTGATTACTTAATATTCAGAATGAAACATGAGTAACCTTTATTCACGATGTACCTTCCTACTGCACTACTGTATAATTTGAAACCACTTAATATCAAATTCTTTGGTATATGTTCCGAGATTCTTTTATATAGTACTCTCTTTGTTCACCCAGCGTACGTGATACTGCATATACATGTAAAATGGCAAATACAATTGGAAGTAACCAACGTTGATCTATTATCTATGTTGGATTTACTGACCAAGATTTTGTGGAGCTGGTAATAATGAAGTTCCCCCCGACGGGCTAAGTTGTTACTACGCTGGCTCATAATCAGCAACCATTTGGCGTGCTGAATAGAAGACTAGTGGATACACTATTCTTAGAGACTGTGGTTTGTTGCGGAAACACGTTTGTTGACTTGAAGTGCTTTCATATGAACTTTAGAAGATAACCATTCATGACTAAAGCACAACGAATAATTTCTACTTCATTCTCCAGTGAATCTTCATAGAATACCCTGGATGGTCTAATGAACAATTTTCTAATCAAATGATTATTACTAGTATGATGCATTCAACATTACACTTCTTAAACAAGCAATAATTAGCTCGTATTTGTCACCCTTAGTTACGTCATAATCGTCTTGTCTCATTTTTCCCATTCATCTATAGATTGAATTTGTCATCAAGATTGCTACCAACTTTTGAAACCAAACTGAATATCAGTTACATGTAACATTTAACATTGCACTTGTAAAATAATATTTTATGTATAATTATAATAAGCTTGTATCTTCCTGTTGATTTGTAATGGACTGGAACTGGTTCAGCCTCTGTTTCCATATGCTCATCCTGAGCGGATTGCCTCGATATAGCGATAGTACACAAATAATATTTAAGTTGGATTGTAACTGCCAAGCGGAATCCTGGACATGCGCTTCGTCCTATTTGGGACTCATCGGTTGGATGTACCTGCATCCCAATGTTGATGTTCACAGTGGGATTCTAACTCAGTTCGCTTCGTGTCAAACGACAGTGAGTTCATCACTAGGCTACTTTGTTTAGGAAGTCACACTCGTGCGAACGGGTATATATGTATATTTAGGAATAGGCTTGTATCTTCTCGTTAATCTGTAATGGACTGAAACTGGTCAACGGAAAGATACAAACTTATTTTAACTAAACATAAACGACCCGTTTCACAAATAGTGACTGCCTAGACACAGTAGCCTTGTGATGAACGTCACTGTCGTTTGACAAGAAGCAAACTGAGTTAGAATTCCAGTGTGAACATCAACATTCGGATGCAGGTACATCCAACCGATAAGTCTCAAACATGACAAGAAGCACGTCCAGGATTCCACTTAGCAGTCATAATTCAACTTACTATCTTAAGTGTTTATATTATTTTGTGCGTATATAGAAGAATGAGAGTACGCAAAATGTGGAAAGAAATTCAATTTATCCTAAAAAATATTGATTGTTCTTGTTTTATTAAAAATCGTCGACGGAACAAATTGTTTGAAAAAAAAATTATTTCTACGTCAATTTGTCAATCAATTAAATGACTAAATCTGCCCTCCCTCCTACTTAATTCCTTAGAGAAAAACTTTTTTTCTTACCAATAATTTCTATGAAGATCTTGTCATACACAAAATCAACTTTCGATGGATTATATGTTACAGATGTGTTATAATGATATGATGTTGGTGATGATGACGAAGATTGTGTATTGTATTCATTCATATGACGATTTCCATAGCTTGACGACAATTTTGTATAATTTACATTTTTCACTGGATTTGATCTTTCTAAGCATATCCATTGACCAGCATCAGCTTCACTAGCCCATGCTATAAATAATCTACTCTCTAGTAAATGTGAATCTAACCAATGCATTGTAATATATACACCACCTGATTTCAAAGGATTTGATAAACGTCGTATTCCACGATGATACCATTCTAATGATATTGTTGGATCAAGTTTAGCTTCATATGATGGAAAACTAGCACGACAAATTAATTCTAAAGGAGTACCATAAAAAACAAGATTTGGACCAGTGAGTGTTATAGCTAAAATAAAAAAGAAAACCGAGTGTCATTAGCAAAAAGAAGAAAATGATTGCAATTAAATTAAAGCAGTTGAAAAGTAGGATACAATGAAAGCATAACTGATCTCTCAATGAGATTCTAAGCCCTAGTTAAGTAAGGTGGATAGGACATGTATTAAGCAACTAATTATCAGTCTATCCAATTGTCTGTGTTAGGCTTAGGTGTGTAGAAATAGCTATCGTTGAACAACCAGAAAACCACGTACGACAGTCTGCTATGAGAACTACAGATGTTGGATCGTAGTCGAATCGGATACCATCAGATATAAATCCTATGCAGATATAATTCTCGTATATCAATTGACTTCACGCATATATACAACTGAGTGGATCCACGCAAATAAAGAAGTCCGATACTAAGAATTAGGTGAGAATGTATTTTGTGACTTAAATAATCTAACAACCGCCAAAGATTCAAACAAACTGGTAGAGGAGGATTCAATCACAACTTAAACTTATACAATAAGAAATGTTCAGTTTAAATGCTGATATGTTGAGAGGGGATAATCTGCGCCTCTACAGGTGTAAATGGACAAGAAAGTAGCATCTACCCAAAAAAACCGAACTACTAGTGTTTTGTGACTTGGAATTCCTTCCTATGAGCCTTGAGTGGTAATCATGATTAAATGACATGACTTGTAGTTTTTATAGTTGTATTTATTAGTCACCTTTGTCTACAATATGAGACAGGTTTTTGATGATTTTCTTTAGAAACAGAATTCAACTAGAAAACCACTTAAAACTAGAGAACTTTTGCACTGTTATTTCATTGTAGTATGATACTTTCCACAAGTTCAAATTCATAAACATGACAGAAATCGTAACCATAAATTTCAGGATTCCTTATAAGTACTTTGATTTTCAGGTACTCAACCTGTATCCTGCGGTTAACATTGCATACTACAATCGGTCTTCAATGTTACTTGTTCATCATCTATTTTTCCGGAGACATCTGTTACGTTACTGGTCATGATGGAATCTTGGGTGAATGCTTCTGAGGTGTTACACATATCAAGAAAAACTAGTCATACGATGTTTATCGGTTTCCAGTGATTATCTCAATAAAAACATTTCATGAGGTATAAAATGATCTTTATTAACACACAATTTTAGAAAAAGATGTTCACAATGGTTTCAGTAGAATTATACTAAAAGAACCAGAAGAAATTATGTGTGAAGTACATGAATTCAAGCAAAATACTTATATTGATCAATGCATTCGTCAATTCTTAAAAACATTGAAATGTAATGTGAGCATACATTGAAAGTTAGTGTGGTGATCTCCAATAGTCAGTTAATGTAAACCCAGACAATTATATAACTCAAAATGTACATTAAGCCTTAGTGTTTATGTAAACTTGTTACTATGTTTATTAATTCATATATCCCCTCCAATATATCAGCCTTCTCATTTCCTTTATGACACTCCTCTAATGAAGCATGCTAATCTGACCTTCATATTCCTTACATATCATTGATAGTTGTATTCTCATCCTCCCCCCCCACACCCCCATGCTTAATTATATTTAAGACTTTGATATTGCAGTATATAATGGTGAATATTTGTTGTCAGACTGCTTTCTGGCCTGTTTGTGCACTTACTAAGGTGTACAATACAATACTACTAGTACTACTGATGAAATCTTTCTACGTTATTACATGACTGTAATTCTGAATACTGAGTTCTAATAACTATAGTAATGATAATACAACTGGCTTCGCAAGCAGGATTCATAGTAGGATGATTACTGAATTCCGAAAATGCAACATTCTACTGACGTAATTAGTAACTACGGTAGCATAAGAAATTATTTCTGTTATGTATGCATTTATAATTTCTTAAACTACATACTCAACACATAACTTGAACATATTTGTTGTAAATGATGGAGTCAGTCAATTCAACTGTTGGATAGAGGAAGTTTATGAAGATTAGTATTAAGTCTAGTTGACTGGATTCGTCACAAATTGGTAGTTGATAGAATTCCATTAAAAACCGGTAAGCACTACAGAGATGTTTCGTTCCTAGTACGGGACTCCTCGGAAGTGCTCACCCCACTCTGATTCTGCCAACTGATTAGTGACTAATCCTCAGGGTGTTCCTAGATTTCTAATGAGAAGTCGTGATTGATGGATTTCAGACTTATCAGGAGAAATATAGGTATCACGGTAGAAATGAATGGTCGTCTAGCTATGTCATAAACAGTTGGTAGTTGGTATTCTGCCACTGGTATAGAAGGGGTAGATGTCCCCTAACCTGGAGGCTCTAGGATTCGGTTTCCTTAACAGAATCAAGGGAGCCCACTGCCAAGGAGTCCCATACCAGGACGATAACTAATATTCCCTGGTTTTTAATAGTACCCTACTAAAATCAATCTGTAACGAATCCAATCAACTTAACTATTGTTGAATGATACAATCTATCTATTGATTATCATGCACATACTTTCAGCTTTCAAGTATGTGTTCAACTTTTGTTAAGTAACATAATGACTACATTTTACCATCATCTACAGCTTAGTTTAAAGTGTTCTCATGTTTTCATTGATCAAATCGAGATTTTACAAATCACGTATTTGTGTTTTGATAAGTACTTATAAACTTCTTGAATGCACATTACTTTGACTTTGCATGAGAGCTAACCGAAAAAACAATTTCCAAATCAGTAATGAAGTAAACGTAAAGATAAGATAATAAATGACTTAGAAATAAAAGGGTTGTAATAAACAAACAAAATATACGTTAATGGAAATATAAATTTGTTGAAGAATCTAGGATCTATGCGAAGAAAGTGATCTAATAAACTTTCTTGTACACATATATAAATACATAAGGTTGATACTACTGAAATATAAACGAGGCACATGAATATGCTTTAATCAAATCGTGTTTAATTTTAAGTTGAACTAAGGATGGAGAGTAGTGAATGAAATACGCGTGCCTAGTCCTATTTGGATATACCTGTATTCCAGTGTTTATGTTTACACTGAAACTTGAACTCAATTTGTTTCGTGCCAAATGCCAAAGCGTCCACTACTAGGTTACTGAATCCAAACAGGCTCACTTGTGCAACAGGTATGTATGACTAAGATTCGGATACATCCAGAAGATGGGTTCAAAATAAGATAATATTCTTGTCACTGAAATGAGGTGATCTCATAGAGACGGGTGTTAAGTTTTAATGGATTTTTCACAGATTGATGTTTGTAGAGTGCCATTGAAAACAAAGGAGTACTGGCTATCTGTTCCATCTTATTGTGGGACTCCCCAGCAGTGCACGCATTAGATTTATCCCAGGGGATTCGTGTTGACTAGCGCCTAACCCAATGCACTACTGGGATAGCATCCAATGATAAAATTCTTACTTCCTCCAATTTATGATTTAGCTAGATGATCATCTGTTGTCATCGGTGATGGCCTGAAGCCCTTGGGACTGAATCTAGGGTTCTCCCTGTTGAGGAGCTCGATGTGAGAATGAAACGCCTACACAGTGCTTGCTGGTTTTAAATGGTACCCTACCAATCAATAAAACTCAATATTCTTGTGTCTGTTGGCACATTCAGTAGTTATTCATATATTGTTTTGAGTTGATGCAGACATCTTTTCAAAAGTATAATTCTTTACAAGTAAAGAATATATGCATTTTAGCTACAAATATTTCGTTTATGATTATTCCCTGTAAACTACTAGGTAAACTTGAAGAAACTCACGAAAGGTAATTTGTAATTCTGATATTGACAATCATAGCTGATCATCTTGGTTTGTATCTACAGTGGGCTGATATCTACTTATAGAAAAGTTCTAAATTCAAGTTATGATATCATGAAATGAGCTTATGTACTAAAAGTAGTTAATAAAATCTTCATAAGTGCTTAGCGTATAAGACGTTGTGTTCATCAAAACTTACTTCATCAAATTTTAGAACACTCCCTTGTTGGGTAAAGGATTAAACAGGACACCCATACTTAATAGATATTGAATAATAATTTGATACTTAATTTACAATAAACGTCAAGCATCTAATTTCAATTAACCTGCCTTCTGGGTCCAATTGTCATCTCTTACTTGCATCTTTAAATAGACTAGAGAATTCTAACGATGAATTATTTTTGTGTATCGGCTTACCCTTTAACTATTTAAGTAGATCCTACCATATATTAAAGGAATATTCAAATCGGTCAGAGACAATGAATTAGGATTGTGAAGATTTTATAGAAGACATTAAATGATAACTGGGTTTGCTGTTGAAATGAACGGAAATTCCATATAATACTATTCCTTCTGCCAACATAACATATTTAATCACAGGCTTCCTGTGATCACGTCGACTGAATTAAGACTCTGAACTATCGTCTTATAATGTCACCACTAGAATATGAAAAGGTTAACAAATTTGAAGAATGACATGACTTTGTTCAATAGGAAGGTGAAATGCTTTATTAAAGTTTCTTTAAGTTCACAATAAACTCTTAATTTATTAAAAGCATTTGTTATTCACGATGGCATACACTTAAAGTAAGCCAAAAAAATGAGGAAAACTGTAGGATCTACATCATAACTTAGTTTCAAAACACTAACAGAAGCTTGAAATTCCTCTATCTAGGTGTTCATATTGCAGTTTATGTTATTTTGTAAAACATTACCTACAGAAAAATTACTAAGACATTGATTACAGTGTAATAAATCAAATAATGGAATCCGTTTACGAAGTAAACATTAATTCTTCATGATGAAATGTTGCTTCCATAAAAAGTGGATTATGAAATCGTACATCGTAGTAGTCGTAAAATGTCAGTTTTTCTTTCCAATATCAGATACAGATTTGATAATTAGTTCACTACAAGGTTGCCTATTAAATTGTATCATAAAAACAATTCTTCTTTGGAAATGTAACTAGTAGCTACCTCTTTCACACAGGAAAACTTCATCACTAATCTAGATTTCAAAGAAGAATTAAAAAAAAGCCTCCACATTCATTTGATTAAGTCATGTTATCTTATTACACGTTTTACAGTAAATGTTTAAGATCTCTGTTTCATCCTTTACAACAAGTGATTTTATTGCTATTGTAATGTTGTTATGTATCATTTATGCTATCTCACTAGTTACAAAGATCTTTTAACAGAAGCATAAAGTCAAATTCACTATAGGCCAAAATGAAATCCATCTACTATATAATTGCCCAATCTAACTAGCTACTTAAATAAAAACTTTGATTGTAATCAGCTTAAACAGTTTTTATGATAGAAGTGAAATCAAAGAAACATTTTCAATAGCCTCAAGTGATTTATTTAACTTCTTGGTACTTTATTAGACTAAGTAAATAATGTGATTAACACTTTGAATGCTGTTAAATTCTTGCTAACAGGTTGAAAAATAAAACTAGGTTGTTACACATCATGAATACTTGAGTTTACAAAAAGTGCGAATCACAAAGAGATTGATGTAGGAATTCTACCACTGAATCCCGATTCAATGATGTTGATGGTTAGATGTTTGCTGGGAGAACTAAAGATATTCGCTTCAACTCTGTTATAGAGTCAACAGTGTTAACTGCTGAGAAAGAAATATTCACCTAATGTTCATTAGTTTTAAATGGTACCCAACCGAGATCAATTTGCGGTGCTTATAGATAATATAAAAACATTATGTTATAATGGATCCTCTGAAATGAGTCAAACTGTCACAGTAACTACTGTTGAATAAAAAACTGTATGACTAATAAAGTACAGGTAACAATCATATACATTGCAAAACAGTTACATTAAAATGTAATATACTTTGTTCCCTTTATAGATTTGTTGTCAGAGACAATAAAAATTCGAGCTGAATAGCTTGGTAAATTTGTTTCGTATCAACCTGTTCTCATCAGCTGTTTACAATTTACAATATTTAACGTATAAATTAGAAATCTGACAGATTTACTTAATGAAGCTATCTGAATATATATGAATCAAAGATCTGCAGTGGTGTTATTCCTGTTAAGTCACAGAAACGACGACAAAAGAATCTATTTATGTGACTAAATGATGTTAGGTCATTTTCGAGGAATTGGAAGTGGCGATTAATTACAAAATGCGTAATCAGCATAAAAATCTGTTGTAATAGGCAAATATGTATCCATGCATAGATATAGGCCATAGTTGATTTTGATCTACGTTGAAATAAGTTTCGCCTTGTCTTACTGTATTCTCAGAAATGTACTAGTTTTAATTAGAATTTTTAAATCCTGTTACTAATATTAATACACATGATAGTAGACATTTCCAGTATTAAATCCAAGTCGTATAACAGAACTTAGGTTTAACAGTTTGGCAAAACGTTGGCTAACGCTCGGGATAACTTCATCGAAGGTTAAGCATAAAGTTGCATAAAATGCTGTAATACGAAAAACATTGGAAAATGCTGAAAAACCCTGCTTTTCATACAACTTTATGTGATTCAACACCATCCTTTTGACTGACTTAATCAGTTTTAGTGTGATTAGGACAGATGGCTGAATTGAATGCGTCAGTTTTGGCAACAGTAGTCTCACAGTATAGAAGCGAGAGAGCGCGGTGCTAACGTAATCGTTCAAAACCTGCCAATTAACCAATATACGATGAGCTATTAGTGATAAGGCTGTCTCGATCTCGAAATAAAAGTGTATACTATAGCTGAGATTAGTATTTAGGCTCTCCAGTGGTCTATTAATTTCATAGCTATTCATTTGACATCAATCTGTTATGAATATCAACAACTTCACTTAGTACTGATACATCTCCACAAAACCACCTGTTAACCTCCATTTCTAAAATTTTTCAACTGTTTTTCAGTTTATTTTTAAAAAACAACTTGACATGTTGCATAAAGTGAAATATACTTCAGTCATAATTTTATTCTTACATAATCTGTTTCAATAATTTGATTATACAGTTTTCTTTTCATCATTTCACTAATCACTTTATAAGTAACAACTTGAATTCATCAAATTCAGCATCACGCAATTAATAATCCATTCAATTTTATTCTTGTGTAACCTGCTATGATATTTAATCGAATGATGCTATTTTCTTCAATATTCTATGACATTACTAAGTGATTACTATTTTTTGGTAAATATGTTGTCACCCTACTCACCACCACTAATCTATTATTGATTTTATATTTTTAATTAATTCAATACATCACAGATCGATGTTAGTTAAGTATCACTGGGATCCAGGTAGCACTGGACAGCTACTTCGTTCTAGTAGCAGTGTGAACCTCTAATTCCGCCCCATGGGTTTCAGGTTGGTGAACACATAACCCTCTGAGCTACTGGGCAGGCCGGCATCAAATGGTAGAATTCCCACTACCGTCAATTTGTGATTTTATCCTTAGTTATAAATTATGTATAGTGAAGAACTTCATTGAAAAGAAACATTTCTCTTGATCATTTTACATTCTTAACGTCATTAATGGTCATAGAAACACGCAGATGACTCTAATTTAATTTTGCCAGGAATATTTGTGTATCTGTATAGGCTATTAAAGTAGGTCAAGACAGAAGGATGAATATCAAAATAATAGAAGTAGTACTATCAGTGACAACACAATAGTTTAAACACAGTAAATATATCGGAGAAATCAAGAATTTTCTCTTAGATAAGTATAAAGTGGTGTTTAAGCTCAAAATATATGAGAATACATGAATTAAATGCACCCACACCACTGCATCCCTTTAATGAGATGTATAAAACAATGTTTCTAACTATTTGTTACAGTGATCTTGTGAACTTTAACCAGTTATTCTGCATCTATAAACATCCCTAGGACGGAGAGACAATAATACATGTACTAAAGCCATGTTCATGAGTGGCCACTCCTAGCTACATCATGGCAGTCAATATCGTTCCTCGAGGTAAACCTTGATGTGGTATACATTTCCCAACTACCTCATGAGTTTATTTCTCCTCTTCCCTTAGTATTCTGCATCTAACCTCAGCGTCGCTTATTCTATGATTCCTGATAAAGAACTAAGCTACGAGAGTTCAGCAAACTAAAATCCTAAGTCTAAAATCTAAACTGTTTAAAGAGAGGGGATAGCTAGTATACTTTCATTATGATAACAGACTGGAATCTTGTATCCATAACAGATGTATTTTCTAGTCCTAAAATTAGTTGTTTAGACAAGATGTTTACATACTTTGTACATCTTACTAGGTATAACATGGTAACAGCATCAGTGAACGACAATTAGAAAATCTAAATTCATTTGCTGGTTAGCACTTTATCAGCACTTGTACAACATTATCTCATTACGGTCAAGTCCTGCACTCTGATACTCAATTGATGTTACAATGATAACTCTTACAACTAAACGATAACAATTTATTAATATGGATAGAAATAGTAAACAGTTCACTAGTTGATAGCTTAATGATAATATTTTAAGCAGTATATAAACTATTTTGAGATGATAGTTACATCACTATTCTTCTGTTAGTCTGTTACTATTCATAGTCTAAACTCTTCACGTAAAATGTAGCCAACTTCATAGACACATATTGAAGATCTGATGACTACATTAAGTATTTGGTGCCTACTACTATTAGTCCTATGTATTCACTTTCAACTTTCAGTTAGCTTACATTTCTGAATGTATAGGTCATTGTTAAAACATGGTAACATATTACAGGCTGAAACAATAATATACATGATTTGGTTCACTTGATAAATAACCGAAGTTTCATTAAAACGCAAGGAGTATGGTTGCATCAAACTGTCAACACTGATTGGTTTTTACAAAATATTTTTCCAGCTGTAAATAAAAATGCAGTGATAGTGACTCGATCTTGGTTGGTAATATGTTCTAGTATACGAATAAAGGTGGTTTAAGCATCCTGAAATGCAATGATTTTTTGTTTTGAAGTACACAATTAGTGATACTAGGGACTGAATAACCTTGGATATAGGTAGTTTCTAACATCTTTTATGTCTATAACAATGCCTAAACAACCTAGTAAATCTCTATATTCAGTATAAACTGTGTCGTGATCGTAATTAAAATAGTCGGAGAAATAAAAGCCACTTTAAAACAAGTTCATTTTTATTTCTTGATACAGATCGTAGCTATAAATGAATAATACAGTTGATATATTAAAAAGTTATAATAATGTCATCAATTATAACTTGCTTCACTAACCAATGGGGTAAAGTCAAGTAGTCACACTATTTAGTGAATGTTTAATTACAGCCTATATTATACACTATTCCTATCCACCTAGTAGTCACTCTGGCAGCTATACATCAACTTATCTACTACACCCATGTCAAAATTTTCTGTAATATATAATGTACATTTATTTCTACTTGTTAGTTTGTGGAGTAATGAAATGATGCATCACATCAATGAAATTAGATTCCTGGGTGAATTTATGTTCAGAATGAAAACACCTCTCATAAAATGAACTATTTTGACTCATATGTTTTTAATTCATTTCAATGAGTAAAATAAATGCAATATGCAAGGGGAGATTTGTAAGTCAAATGAATGTAAAGCTTTATCAGTTACTCCATTATTTAGACATTTTTACCTTACTTATAATGTAACTAGAGGATATTGTGAGGTTAGTGATTGTTGATATAAAAGACTATTTGACTTACGTTACGATCTACTTGAAATTTATTAGCTAGAGGCACCTACATTTATTAAATTGACCAAGGCTCCTTTTGGAATTCTAGCCTCAGTGATCCAGTTCTACATCTTGTGATTATACTACAAGACTGTTCAAGCTACATTTGATCTCCAGTATGAATAAGCTGTGACTAAATCGACCGAATTCAATCGATTCTAATGACCAAATAAACATAAAACTTATCACTAGTCAATTATTAATCAGTGTACTTAATAGATAAAACCAAAGTAAAATGAAGAAAGAGCTATTTACTTACTTTTATTTCTAATTCTTATCTTATTAGCAGGTGCATCGACTTGATATCTTTCTGAAGGTAATGGTTCAACTAAAGAAAATATAGAAAAAAAAAGCAGTTAAGTCAATAAACTATACACTAGAACAATCATAAATTTGGAATTTTATAGTTTTTCATCATTTGCTGATATAAGTTAAAAATCTATTGAATAGTCGTTTAATCCTAATATCAGTTATCTAAGATCCAAAATTGCCATTAAAATAGACACTCTAGAACCTGTCAATATCCAGATCTCTGAATTTGTTTCCAACGATTAATATTTTTAAATTTAGTTGTTATATGACATTCACACAATAGTACATTACTTGCATCTGATGGTATTTGACTCATACCTCTGACATTTATTGAAATATCAGAATGATTCCATAACCATAACAGTATAAAAATAATGTATTCATGAAAGGTGGTATATGCTGATAGAAAGTAAATAAATAAACACATTTGTATACACTCCTCTAATTTGATAATAAAGCAGTCAGCCTCACAGACAGTATTCATTATTTGAGTAAACATAATCATCTGATATTAATAAGATTTTAAACTGCTAAGTGGCTAATTTCCCCCCAAACAGGAATTTAATCACGAAGGCCAATACTGTAGCACGTGAACGATAGAAGTACGAATATCTAGAGAAAGTTGAGGGAAATGGGTTCCAGTCCACAGTAAGGTCGGAATTACTCACTACTAAGTTCCATACTAAGTATGATAGAACTATTCATAGTTCTCAGGTTTTCAGTAGTATCACTATTTTACAAATTCAGAGTATAAAAAATGCAGTCAAAACTTATAATTCTCAGAGTTAAATGCATTTTAATTATTATAACCATATTCCCATAAAAGGTATTCACTGTTAACGCCTATAAACGTATCGCAGTAGACAGTTAATGGCTTGAAACTAAGTAAGCATATATAATTTAGAATTTTCAGGAGAATATTTTGTTTATTCCAAGTTTCAAACTATGCTGGTAATTGACTGCCAGATACCATAAACTTGTCTCTTAAATAATGGATTTCTTAAAGCCCTTTAAAAAGGTTTAAATACCCTTGTGTATTCCACATGTATTACATTGAATTGAATTAATGAGGAAATTGTTGACTTTATTCATTTTACTTAGCTGACAATGATTGGATTATACATTAGTCGCGGAAGAGTGTAAATTTCGTTGAACAGCATTCACTTGTTATATTTAAGTTAGGATTGTGACTGGCAAGTGGAATCCAGGACGCGCGTTTCGTCCTATTTGGGACTCATCGGCTAGATGTACCTGCATCCCAATGTTGATGTTCACACTGGGATTCGAACTCAGTCCGCTTCGTGTCAAACGCCACAGCGTTCACCACTAGGCTACTGTGTCCAGACAGTCACACTTGCCAGTCACAATCCAACTTAAATATAACTTGTGTAATACCGCTATATAGAGGCAATCCGCTCAGGATGAACATATGGCAACAGAGGCTGACCAGTTTCAGTCCATTACAAATCAACGGGAAGATACAAGCCTATTCTGAATAGCATTCACTTGTGCCTAGTAAATTGTGTTGCGCTTCATGTTACTATGATATAGATGTTAGTTGAAAATTAAATTTCAAAGTGTTAAGAATGTTCTTTATAACTAAATATGACCTTTTGTTTTAAGATATTCCTTTTCCGTTTGATCAATATTAAAAACCATAGTGAATGACATACAATTGTGTTCATCAAATTGATGAATGATTGTAAGTAAACATATAAACATCTTAAAAGATGAAATAGGCTGAGGTCATTAGTATCGTTTTCAATGTTCAATAAATGTAATGAACTATTTGTTTACTAAGTGAATGTTGTAGATTTCATTGGGGACATTTGAAATATTCAACAACTGTCAGTTTTATTCATTGAGCGCAAAAAAAAATGTGGTCAACATAAAAGTTAGAAGCGAAATCTTTAGTAAACATTTAATGCTTGAACGATGTGTTCTTCCAGATACAAAATGAACGGAATAATAAATAAAAGGATATAACACATTCAATGGATACTGAAGACTTTGTATATAAACTCAATCATAAGATAGTGTAACACTTAGAAGTTATGTGAGTTGTACACAATAACATGAATTCTTTTTTTTCTCGTCTGGTTTGAATCGTTACACACAATCTAGTAGTTATCACACTTATCATTTTCATAATGATTTACATATTTACAGAGAAGAAATTAGTAAACAGGCAAATAGTGTGGTGAAGTTGAGATTTGAACTGACTTCATACCGCATATTACGTAATCAATGATCAAACTTGTTTGATTGGTGGTTGCATCACTACTATTTTCTCTATTATTTACTACTATTAATACTCACTCTAAATACTAATCTCAAACAATACCTCAGACGTTCACCATGTCTTTTCATTCAGTAGACAAATTCTTAAGTAAATAGATTAAATCCTAACAGGGGAAAACATAAGCCACGAATACGACTTTAATAAAAAATTAGACCACTGAAAAGCCAGAATGGGCAAAACTATGAAAATTATGCAGTAGTATGTAGGTTTATGTGAATCAGATGAAACCAGACTTTCCTACGATAAAAACTGATTCATGAAACTAAATCCAGCAATTGTCAAACCACAACTCAACATCCTCAAAGCTCATTTTAAATAGAAATAAACGATTTGATTTCACCGCAAGCACTAAGTAAGTCTTTCATGATGACAGTGTTCCCGGTTGGTTGTCATCATAGGTTTTATTCCTTGTTTCTATTTCGTTCAGTCAACCTGTGATCATGTACTTGGTTGACCATTCTCGTAGAGAATTAATTATTACATCCATATCGATGTGTTCGTCAATTGCGGATTGATTTGAATACCATGATTATAGAAATACTCAGTGGATTCTTAAAACTTCTTCGATTCATGCCTTAGACATTTTCGCCTACTAAAGTGATGCCTATTGTTGTCGGCATACACACAAATGATAAATTGTCATACGTTTTTGCTATAGTTTTTCTTCAGGATGTATAAGCGAAGAGAAAGTCCATCATAATGTTGCTCACAATAGATACAATTTGTCCTATGGATAATTTGTATATCTTACTGCACTGTTGCGTATTTTGACATAAAGTCATTGAGTTGACCCACTATAGCTACAAATCTTACCTCAATCGTTTTTCGATGATAGGCGAAACAGGAACTATTTTATTACACATACGGATATTTCCCACCGAATTTCAATCACTATTATTTAATCGAAGATTTAAACAAAGTACTGAATATTCATTCGGTTATTCATTTCTCTGAAGAAGCGACTTACACTAAGCCGCGAAACGTCAGAAACTTTAATTTCTACTCATTGGAATTTTACAAATATATATAACTCATTTTATAAACAACCTATCCAATGCTCAATTTATTTGAAATTATCAAAATTAACCTTGGTAATGATATATACTGAATATTCAGATTTATAGTTCATGATTTCATTTAAAAATGCTGACAACAGAACTAAAAATAGATACCACAACAAAGGTTTTCATGTATTGTGGTATTGTAGCACATTGTTTGTATTCAGTTAGCATATGACAAGTCTACGAAGATGAGTTTCACCAACAGAAAGTTTAATGTTTTGTAAATTACATCACGGACTGATAATACATATCAAACTACTGAAATGCAGAAAGCATTGAACAACTATTTTGATCTTGTATAAGAGTCTGCAACACTGTACATAAGTGACGACATTTAAGGATTTCTAAAGGACTCTTAACTTTCAGACCACTGTTACATAACATTTCAGTCCATATTTCAGATACCTGAATAAGTGGATGATGGCTCCTTGGTCTAGAAGCTAATATAACGCCGTTTAGCTGGGATGTCCTTGGCATAAATATAGTGGAGGGATGGAATAGGGTTTATTATTTAATGTTGTAAGGTCCTGTACTAAGACTAAACAGTTTTTCAATGCTTCTTGATTTTAATGGTTACGGGATCAAACAATTTACGTAAACCGTTACTTACCAACGGAAACATAATATTCCCGACCATTGTTTTTTCTTCTTGTTGTATCATCAGTTGCTTTCATATGAGTTTGCTGACTGTTCTCTCTCGATTTGGAGTGATATTCTTGATACTCTTTAAAATCTGATTTCTTACTGATATCTGTTTGACTAGTACTGATTCCAACACCGGGAGTACATGAATATACACCTGTATCATTTAATTGAGCATTTGAAATAATAAGATTCCATCGATTTGGTGGTTTATGCTGTATCTGGAAACGTTCATCTGGTATAAAACGATTCTTTCCAATTGTTAATGGATAATCTAATCCTAGTTTATTCCATAATACCTTAAAAGAATAATAGGTATATTATAGATGAAAATAATTGTGAGCATGAACATGAACTTTAGTAATGTAGTTACAAAAATTTCATGGGAATTAAATTTCATAATCCATATTTTGGAATGATTGTAGATGGAAAACCATAAGAAGTCATTAAACCCTTGAAAGTAACAGTCTCCATTAACTTATATAATGTTAACAATAAACGTATCTTGACAAATTACTCACTACCGTAGTTATCAAAAAAGAAACAATTATCAGTTAAATTCTACCATATCTGGGTAACGTTGTTACTTTCTGTTTTAATAAGATGACAGTTAGAAATGTAAACTCCATGATTTAAATATCTTAGATTCGATCCCTAACAGGGTTGTGCATACACATCGCTAAGGAGTCTGATATTAATGCAAAACAGATCTAATTGTACGTTCTGTTTCATATAGTATCTTACCTATTTCCCAACTAACATACTGAATGATTGAAAGTTTACTTAGTATTTTAAAGTCACACATTACCATATTTGACCTTTAATATAACCTATATATCAATCTTCCAAAATATCAGATTCACAGTAAGCATAAATCATGTTACCAATTGAAATGTTACTATTGTAATCAGGTCGAAAATAAGAATTTAGTAAAGAACACTATTTAAACCTTTTTCTTCTTCTTCACTATCTACATTTGTCTTGTATCAAAAACCAGAGTGTAATATGTAACAATGTAATTTATTATCTAATCAAAATATTTCATGTAATACTTTTGTATAACTATACTCTTGTTAGTTTAATATCGTATGTGAATGTAAACCGAATGTGAAGCCAGCAAGCACTAAAAGGTATTCAAAGAAAGTAAGCATAGAATCAGGTATTCAATTACAATCAATATGAGTTCATTAGTGATTACCTTCTCGAGGTTCTAGTGAGAAGACATTATCAGTGAAGTTCAGTTATGTTGATTATGAGACAGTCATTGAACGACGTTGTTGAAATGTATTAAGAATTAACTGAGTAAAGAAATACCAACTGATGGATGCTAGTCGGCTTAGTGGTTCAATGGTTAAGTGTTCATTGTAAAGCATGGAGGTCGTGGGCTTGATTTCTTGATACGGGCGTGGATGCGCATTACTAAAAGTTCTATACTAAGACGAAACAACTTTTCATTGCTGGCTTTTGGTTTTTGTTAAATATCTAACTAAGACCACTTCGTTATATCAAATTTAGCGATCCCCACAACGTTCATTCAGTATCAAATCAGTTTGCAGAATTGTTATGTTGGGCGACTAAAGAAGAATAACATACTTACAGATCTATATTTTGGAAGACTATTACAGTTGCTTAAGTTATGTTTAAATAAACATTGTGTTTCTACTATTATCATTTTCCTCGTGCTCTATCCTCCGAATGGCATATTAACTGTTAGTATATCATCTCTTATTTATGAACTACAGCTAATTGACTGTGTACACATTACCTCAATTCAGTACCACTGTCTCTTTTGTTTTGTATTGATATTAATTACCTAACTGGCTGACTGTGTGGTCTGGTTTATGTATATATAAAGGAATGCTTGAAATATATGATGATTTGTTTGACTGATTCATCGACTTGTATTCTTTCTATTCTCAGCCTGGGATTGAGTGAGTATCAGGCAGACCTGCAGGGACCGACAAGGTACTCTCATTAAAGTTCATCGTAGCAATCTTTGTGCACACAACGTCACATCAATCAACTGGTCGTACCTTTCCAGTCTTAATAGCTTCTTGACATCATAAATGTGATTATTCTCTGTTTCATTACTAAACCACTTCATATATTACGCCTATAAGATTATGATATGATTAATCACTGAGAATGGAATCCTTCAGTTGTATTATATTCTATTCTGCTCACGAATCATTCACCATCATTCTAAAGGACAACACCAGCTATTACTTCATGTTCAGAAATCACAACACAAGTTTAAAATTTGAATCTCATTACTGATAACACTAAAAATAGTAGGCAACCAATAATATACATTTTGCAACTAGGTGTTATATAAGTACAGTTTTATAGATCACGAATAATGATCACTGTGAATAAAATGAAACCATATCAATGCCAATTAGTTAACAAGGAAACTGTTAAACACTTTACATTCCGTTCATATGTCGTTTACTACTAAAATTGAATCAGCTAATAAGAAACAGACAAATAATAACAAGGTTAAATAATCAATGCAAACAATGTCTGTGATATCATGTACAAAGCAAATAGAATGCTAAGTAAGTAAAAACAGTCTATCGGTCAGTTGTGAAAGCATTCTATTAGATCAATCTTTCTGAATGTACTTCCTAGTGATGTTATCTAGAAAACCATTAAAATCACTATGATAAACAGCAACTTGTCAAAATGTATATATTTTAATTTCTATCATAAGAAATATATTGTAGACTTCATTAATAATCCAGCTTAGTGAACATAGACTAGTGAACATTGTCTTAGACCCCGAGTATTAAATGAAATTCTATTGATCATTTTGTGCTAGTTGGTACTGATTAACATCTATAAGTTAGAAATACATTGATTTTAAATCTTCTACGAAAGATTCCGTAACAGTTTATGTTATTGTTTTATCAGTACATTTAAAATTATTCAATGCCTATTTATTTAAAGCATTAAATATGAATGCTATCATCATTGCTGAATTTCACTGTTGTATTTCAATACTGTAAAACTTTTAGAAGTTCTATGACAACATCATACTCAACTATCTTGGATTAAGAAATATTTGAGCAAATACTTGTGATACCATATATAAAACTCGTATCAAAATAGCCGAAATAAGTGATATATATATATATATATGTATATATATATATATATATATATATATATATACAAATATGCTGAATCAGATACATAGTTGAAGAATGATACATGTTAGAATGGCGAACTTTTGCATAAAATACTGCTTAAATACAGTTATGACACTAGAAAAAAGCCTGTTATTATGATTGGAGAGAGTATGATTGTTCAGTACGTGACGACACACTTGCTCTGTGATCTCTAATCCCCTAAAGCCGAAATAAACAAGATGAAACTAAACAAACCAACAAACAGAATCCAATTATATTTCAATCCTTAATTTATCCAATTAAACCTGACCACCAGTCAACCAATTATAAAATTAGTACTAATACAAAATAAGAGTAACAGTGACTACGATCTGGAATAACGTTCATACAATTGATTAATCATAGTTCATAAGTGAAAAATAATATAATAACAATTAATGTCATTACCAGGAAGATAGGGGCTAAGGGAACGTAATAATAATAATGATAGGAATACAATGTACACTTTGTATACAACCAAAATAAATGGAATAATCCACCGAAAAACGATTCTTGAAGATAATCAATCTTTATTAGGTGCCTAGCATATCAAGTACATCCAAAGCAGGTAAAAAGCAACCAAATCTATCAACAACACAATACTAGTACATTTGTTAGATAGCTAGCATCGAATCAAAATGAAAGAAACATTTTCTATTTTACACAATGTCTCCAATAACCTATCTACAGGCGCAAGATTGCGGATACTTTACATAGCTGCAGCTATTAAGATAAAATTCAACCTATGCATTCAGAAAGGAGCGTTCAACTTCTCAGTCTACTATGGCCCACAACGGTGCTGCCTATCACATAAGCTGACCTTAGTAAATTCCTATCCAACAAACATCTCGCCCATTTATCTTTAAGCTATTGCATTCTTAATTACACACTCACCTCACTCAATTTATAACAACTTTCTTTATTGAAATTTTCTTATTATCGTTATTAACTTGGCAACGTCTCACTTAATTACACATAATCCTCTTCTCATTATTATCGCAATCATCCTGACAACAACTACCCATATCACATATTAACTAGCATTATTATTATTATTATTATTTTATCCAATCCAACATACCATTTCTCCTATAACGTTATTATATTTACATGATTTGATTTGATTATTGTAGTATCAAATGTAACTTACCACCTTATTATAATTATTTAAATTGAATTATGATGGTTACTTTTGTGGAGATTGATAAATTTATTTAACTGATTATATCACTGATTGAGGATGATAGGGTAACATTGAAAGTTCATAGAGTATTAAACGACTGTTTCTTTCTAGTGTGATAC
This sequence comes from Schistosoma japonicum, assembly GCA_025215515.1. NCBI lineage: Eukaryota > Metazoa > Platyhelminthes > Trematoda > Strigeidida > Schistosomatidae > Schistosoma > Schistosoma japonicum. The sequence goes on from CM046066.1 coordinate 12,416,311, forward strand.
GCATCAGCATCCCAGATTCTGCCCCATGAGCTTCAGGTTGGCAAACACTTAACTCTCTGCACTACTGGATCGGTATCCAATGGTAGAATTCTTACTTCTGTCAATTTGTGTTATATGGGGCTATAATCATTCACTGTCATTGTGATAACTGTTTCACTCTCGGCAAGTCTGAACTCCACCAGTCACAACTTCTTACTAGGGCTTCAGAAACATCTTGAAGTTAGTCATTAGTGGGTCAATTATTATAGTTCAATTGAAATGGTTACTTTTGTAGAGATTGGTATTTTTATTTGATTGAATGCTCCACATGATTAGTGTTCGACAGGGTACTATTGAAAACCATAGAGTAATGGACTAGCCAGTTTCGGTTTCAGTGTGGAAATCTTTAGCAGTGCACAGCCTCAGATAATTATTTATTAATTTTTTCTATTCCTAGTTTAAATTACCTTATGAACTTACAACCGACACATTTTGAAAGTATTCAAGCAGTAATTCGGCATACAATTTCACCATTCTAACATACATCAATTGTCTAACTGTTTAATTCCACTCAACAACTTTTCCATATATATGCCTTATTTCGACCATTGTAATACAATATTTTCATGGATTTGTAACGATAAGAGTCTGATAACAGAGATTGTTCACTCAAATATTTCTTACTTTCAATTATTCCATGGGGATCTTTAAATTAAATTGGATTAATAAAACACTTTTTCTCTTAGTGACAAAATATTATTTCATGAAAATGCTAAATAAAATATGTCAAATTAATAAGTAAATCAGGAAGTACAATTTAACTTTGTAAGTTTTATTGAGCAATAAAACTTGAGAAAAAATTAAACTACATATAACTACACTAAATTTAATGTTTAAAAATACTGTAGATGTACTACTGACAAGTGGGAATAGAGTAGTACAATTTAATTTACAGATATTTTTCTTAGAAAGAAGAGGAGATTACATAATGAAAGTATAACCGTTTCTGATCAAGCTATGCCTAACACTATGTAAAGTCTTTCAAAGTATTCCCTTATTCATTTCTTTAGTAGGCAACTTGTATTTGGACGACTACAATAAGAATTTCAAATTAAGATATGTACCAAGTGTGTTTGTTAACTGAATTAAAATGATTGATAAGTAGGTGTTTATAAATTTAGTTACCTAGTTTATTAGAAGTAAGTCATAACGCCATTTGGTGATTTACCTAAGTGTAGTAAAAACTTAGCATTATTGAATAACAAACGTGACGGTAACAGCTGTCTCAGTCGTTGATATGTCATGTAAATTGATTGATAACTGTGTAGTGATCAGTTTATCTAGGTCATGTTTATCTGGGTTTACATTTCTGATGGATGTGATTTCAAAGTAACTTGATACTTAGTCAAGATTGTAAGAATAAATTGCCAATATATAACACATAGAACAGAACTAATGTTAAGTAGAATACAGTGCAAACTACTTCCTAAAATCTAACAATAAAACAGAGTACATACAATGCCATGTCATTTATATCAAGGATCCAACAAACATTATGTTGGTTACACCCAACTATGCAATTGTTACCTATAAACCAAAACGAAAAACTAGTTACAAGTACTAGTAACAACACTTATATTGAAGAATAAAGAAGTTCCAATTAGATTATGACGAATAAACTCATTTTTTGTTAAATGCAACTTTAGAATTTGATAATAAGTTACGTTGAGTTGATATAATGTTCACTAAGTATTTCTTTGCATTACATACTACTCATTTTTATGTAATAATCATCTATTCAATACGAATAATATCTAATTGTTTATGTTCATCACAAATTAATGTCAGTTGGCTACTAACAATCTACTTACAGATCAACCTCAATTCACTGCATAGAATACTCAAAACTCATCACTTTAAACCAATCTATACTAAAAGACTGGGGGGGGGGGAAAACAAAAAACAACAGAACAACATTAGTTTCCTAACAAAAAGTTACTTTATCATTTACAAGATTGATACAACATTAACATTAAAATAAATGAGATTAAATATCTTAACAACAAAATGATACAGAATTTATAAAGCTGAATAGTCACTTTTAATGGTTTGCTTTGATTTATCGGGATTGCATATAACATAATATTTATCAATGTATTATTTCAATACATTCTCATCTCGAACAAATCAACTCTGAAAATGACAATTTAATAAAGTTTTAATGGTGTTCTGGTGTCCTTGTTGTATGTAAGTGTGTGTGTGTATTTCCATATGTAGTTACACGAGTACATAAGTAAAATGCATACGACAAAGATAGAGAAAAGAAGGAAGCGAAATGAAAGAAAAAGTGAATAAATAAAACAATGATTAAACTTTATTACTTTTATTTCTATGAAATAACTAAAATCTCTTGTATTGAATGTAATTCTATTATAAGTAGACTTTCAATTCTTCTTAGATTACAGATTGTTGACGTGTATACATACATACTGGTATAACATAGAAACATATAGACATCAAGGAAATTATCATTCAATCTATCAACACATTAAACATGATACTTTATTTATAAAAATCAACTTTACAATTAAACAACAACAACAAAAAGAAGAAGAAGAAGAAAAAGTAAAGTAAAAGTGACCCCCCCCCAAAAAAAAGAATAAGTGAGAAGTATAAAGAGAAATAATTAAATTTGTGTTGAATCTTTGCAAAATTGACAGTTTATTTTTTATTAGAATAATTTTCAATTATCAATTTTTATTTCTGGTTAAAGGTGTGTGTGTGTGTGGAAGAAACGATTTTTTTCTATAAAAAAATCAAATTTTCTCGAAAAATTTAATTTTTCTTTCTTGTTTATTTCTTTAAAAAAAATGGAAAATAATTACATTTATTGTAAACATTAGTCGGTAGTCAGTTCATTAACAGATGAATTTGTTTCCTTGATAAGTTTTATTGATGAAGATCAATAAGTGTGAAATCGAATGGGTAGGGTTTCAAATCATCAGGAAAGCCTGAACTACTTTGAAGTAAATAGACATTAGAAGAAGGTGTATCGTATCTATAACAGTTGAACATTATTCACAATATATTATAGATTATTCTTTTTTCTTTTCTCTATATTTTTATATCTTGAATATGAAATTGATTTATTTGACACTTAAAGAAGATTGATTATCTCCGAGAACTGCTTTTTTTCCTAATGAATATTTCGTTATTTTTGGTTGCAGTGAATATTTTCTTCCCATAATTATTCATTTCCGCTTGGCATATCCCCTCGTTTAACACACTTGACTGTTAGTATATTATTTTTTATTTATGAACTATGGTTAGTTAGTTAGTTAGTTATGTATACGTTAATTCAGTTCATAGTTACTCCTACACCTATTGTGTATTAATGTTAGTTTGCTGATTGGTTGTTATGTTGAACGATTAAAGAAGAGTCACAAACTCTCAGAACTGTGTTTTGGAAGGACTATTTCAATTATTGTAACTCTGGCTAATGTAAACATTTTATTTTGATGATTGTTACGTTCCTCTTACCCTATCCTCCGATTAGTATATTTACTATTAGTATATTAGTCTCTTACTATGAACTACAGTTAATTAGTTGTGTTCAAGTTGCCCTATTTACTACCACTACTTCCTTTGTTTACTATTAATGTTACATTCTTAAATGGTTTGCTGTGCTTTCTGATTTTATGTATATATAAATGAATGCCTGAAATACATTTCGATTCTGTCTGGTTGGTCTGTCGTACTTGTGTTCTTCTTATTCCAGCTTCGGACTCAGTGGGCACAGGGAAGATGCTCAATTATCGACTAGGCACACCTAATTGGCATTCGAGCAACCAACCAAAAGTATGTCACGTCATAACCAGGGAGCACTGGACAGCTGTTTCGTTGGAAATGGAAGTTCTAGCATTGGATACTGACGCAGTGGTGCAGAGGGTTAGGCACTCGTCGTCAACCTGAAGCTCCTAATGCAGAATCTGGTGTACGCCTTGTTGGGGAGTTCCATACTAGAATAAAACAGCTGTTCAGTGCTCCCTAGTTTTCAGTGGTACCCTGCCAACATCAATCACTGACATATTCAATCAGCTAAATTAATATTCTACTTAGAAAGTTGTTCACTTAAAGTATCTTTCAAAATAAGATGCCCTTATTAAAAAACTTTACCTGCCTTCTTGTAACCACTTGATTACCCCTTGTAAAACTCTAAAAGTTCTCTACGCTTATTAATTAATTCAATAAAAATTAACAGTTTTACGACATTAAGGAAAAAGTTTGTTTGTTTCTATGGTATTTTCTTTTTCAATACTTAAGAATAAACAGTTAAAAGGTTTCTGTTTTCAGTTTCTTATCATTCAAAATTAATTACATTGTCTTTTTTACACTCACGCAAAGGTAGATTATCTATCAGTTCAATGCTCATCATTAAACGTAATGAATTTAAACTGTTAGATTTAACAAACTAAAGAAAACATACATGTGAACAACTACACTAATTACATTGTATTGTAGCATTTCTTTTAGAAAAGAAGACTACAGTTGTACTATTCTCATTACACAACAGATATGATCAATTATGACATTAATCTTTGTAAACTGATTTCGACAATGCCTTTACTGTACATGAATCATATACTCCAATTGTTAACTTGTTTCAAATTGATGTAACTGAAATCGTGACAGAATATGTGATTCACGTTTTAAACTGACCGTAATCCTTATAGATATGTGATAATATCACATACTGTTAAAATGGGCGATACTGAATTTGAACTCTAAATGCGGCATCGATTCGACTACGGTTGACAAATGCTAATTAACACAAAAGTTAGGTGAAATAGGCTTTCTATGACGATCTTCAATAATCAATTCAGGTAAACTAACCAATTGAGGCACTAAAGTTAGATATAGTAGTAACTACAAGAAATCTACATAATCTATTCCGTAAGACTTAAGTGGAAAGAAAGTATCTTATCAAGATGACAAATAAAAGAGATCATATCAAGCGTGTGAACTACAGAAGCTATACTGTACTATCAGTACCGGGAAAATTTTTTAACAGAGTGTTATTGAACCGAATGAAAGATCCAGTCAACGCCCAACTTCGAGATCAAAAGGTCAGATTTCCTAAGGATCTATCGTGTACTTACTAAAGTACGACATTACGGATCACTGATGAATAATCGGTTGAATGGAACTCATCACTTTACATTAAATTCTTGACTATGTGAAAGCATTTGGCAATGTAGACAGAAGTACATTATAGAGCCTTGATCGACATTAGGGTGTACCCAAGAAGATAATCGATATTATGCGAAATTCTTAAGGTGGACTACAATGAAAAATTCTGAATGAAGGGCAGCTCACAAATGTATTCCAAATGAAGACCAGTGTCAGACAAAGCTGCTTACTCTCGCACTTTCTCTTTCTTCTCGTGGTTGAATGGAATATGAAAACTGCAACATGTCAGGGGAAGTAGGGAATACACTGGACAACATGGATGCAGTTAGATGACTTAGATCTCACAGATGACCTATCTCTACTATCCTACGCACAGTGAAAAATGCAGGTGAAGACGGACAGCGTAGCATTAGGCCTCAGCACACATAAGAAAAAGAAAGATTCTTAGATATAATGCAACACTTCAAACACTATCGATTTACTGGACAGACACCATTAAGGACAACCTACTGTGCCAGAAAACAAATCAACTTCTAGCCGAGGAAGAAATTTGGAAGAGGCACATGAGGTTGGTAGGACACACATTGTGGAAACCACCAAACTACGTCACGAGACAGGCACTAGCTTGAAATTTATAGAGCCTAGTAAAAATTGGAATCAGGTGTAGACATGAAAAGAATGAAAATCATTTGGGAAGAAATGAAAAGGAGATTTGATGACAGAGTTGGTTCAAGAATGATAGTTGGCAGCCTATGCTACATAAGAGTAGCAGACGAATGAATGAATAAGCAAATGTTTTATCGTTTGTTTATTTCTTCTTATGTGTGATTCTTTATGTGTCACTTTTTTTTAATTTCATTTATGACATTGATATTGTAAAGTATGCTAATCTAACCTTCATACTACTTACCAGTCGTCAGTCGTTCTATTCTTACTTCACTCTCAAGCTCATTTATATTTAAGACATTGATATTGCAACTGTGATCTGATATATATGTTCCTGATCAGAATACTCACTGGCTTGTATGTATTTTTATTCACTAAGGCATACAATGCAATACAGATAATACTACTGACAAGTTCTTACTGCTCTACTACGTGATTAAGATGTGTACTAATGATAACATTACACTATTACCTAATAACCTCATATATGTTAAATCACTAAGATTAGTAAATACATAACAATTTAATTGCAGACACCATTTGATCAGTAGTAAAGGATACGTGACAGTGATCATTGTATACTCAACAATAACTGACTTTCATTAAAATAAAACGTTATCATTTCTGCCTAAATTAGAAATATTCAACAAAAGTGCTAACTAACTAACATTATTTAATTGATTGAGCATGTCACAGATTAATGTTGCCAGGGTAACATCTCTACAAAAATAACCATCTCGATGAAATTATAATAATTGGCTCACTAGTCACTAGCTTCAGGTTGTTCCTGTAGTTCAGACTTGTCGGGAGTGAAACAGTTATCACAAAGACAATGGATGATTGTAACACCAAATAACACAAATTGACATAAATGAGAATTCTACCATTGGATGGCGATCCAGTGGTGCAAAGAGTTAAATATTCACCAACCTGAAGCTCATGGGGCAGAATCTAGCATGATGATGCATTTCACATAAGAAAGAAACCGTTATTTAATACTCCATGAATTTCAATGTTACCTTGTCAACTTCAATCATTGACATAATCAATCATATAAGCATATATCAATCTTCACAAAAGTAACCAATATAATTCAATAACATCACTTACTAAATATGATCCTTTAGCAATTCGACATTTCAAGTGTATTGTATCTCCAGTATTATATTGCATAAATTTTATATTTGAATTTGTATTAAGTAAATATTCATTATTCAATTTCATTTGTTTGGTATTTGCTTTAGAATGTAATTTATTAATAGTTTCATTTGTATTTTCTATTAATGTTTGATTGATTTGAGTAATAACTTGTTTATCATTATCATTATTTCTAATTACTTCAATTGGTTTTGAATATGAATTCATAGATGATAATTTAGTTATGTAATCATCATATTGGCTAGTTGTATTCTTCATTATTACATAAGAATTAGAAGAATTTAAATCTATGAGATAAAAGAAATCAAAAATAACATTAAGTATATTTGTACTTACAATAAACTTATTATAAAATGGATAAATGAAGTTGAGATTATCTGAATTATTTTCAATGTACATTAAATGTTAATTGATAAATTCACTAGAGATTGATGTTAGTTGGGTATGACTGAAAACCAAGAAACACTAGACAGTTGTTTTATTTTAGTAGGGTTCTACTTAACAGTATGCACCACAGATTCTGCCCAATGAGCTTCAGGTTTGCTTACACTTAATCCACTGTAATACTGAGGCAGCATTCAATCACAGAATTCTCACTTTCGTTAGTACATGTCATATAGTGTGACAATTATTCATTTCCATCGGTGTCATCTGTTTTGATCTTGACAAGTTTAAACTCCACCTGTTATGATTTCTCATTAGATAAATTACATTTAGCACTTATAATTATTTTTCTTATTCATTTAGTAGGTTTTATTTCATTCACTTAGACTTATATGAAACCTATGTATAGATAAACTTAGAGCTTAAAATGTCACCATTTAATAAAGATTCTAATATAATAGACAGAACTTATTTAACAGCAGGAGAGATAAGTCACAATATCGAAATATAAAATCCAAATGAATAAAATGTTTCATCAACTAGCTTCATAACATAGAAATGTTTATCAATGACATATATCAATCATGATTGTCATATTTAATGCAAAAAAAAACAAAGATGGCAACAATATACCTTACATATCGATAATCTACGTTAATGACATTTTCAGTAAGGCAAGTAGGTAACAGTGTATCTATAAGCTTCTCTTAAAAAGACAACCAATCTTATAGTAACAACCTATTGTCATTTAGAATAACTAATAGTTAAAACTGTTCTAATTTCAACTCTTAATCACAACATAACTAAAATTGCTGTTTCTTATCATCGTGCTAAGACATATTGTTAATTTGAAGTGTTTATTCCATTTGTATGCAATAATGTAGAATATGATAATAATCATTTGGAATATAGTCAAGTGTAGGAAGAAAAATGAATCTTTCTTCATTGTTTGTATGGGGAAATTCTCATTAGCATTATGAATTGTAAGTTTATTCAAGTTATTTCTTTTTTGATAGGAAAATAAAAACTAGATGATGTTGATTAGAATCAACATTTGGCAATGGACTACATGTTTGATAATAGGAAATTATTCAATCTTTTCCTCTCTATTAGTACACATGTTTGGGTTTGTACTGTATCTAATCTAGTAAAATTATCTCAGTTCCGAAACTGATGCGAAAGTTCTCATTTACATACTAGATAAAATACATAATGCAGATAAGTGGAATGTGATATTCTATACTAAACTAATAATTTCAACTGAACAGTAAACAGATTGGCTAGTTGAAGTAGTGTAATACACTAAACTATGACGAAATTGTATTGTAAGCATTATTTACCGGATGTTGAATGAAGTATTTTAACACTTCAAGGTCAATATCATTCAAGCGGATAGTCAATGTTCGATGACTACACGTTATTTGGTGTTGCGTGGTCAAGACTCACTTTATGCAATTCCTTTCCAACATTTTCCTAAATATATTCTACTTTGTACGACTGCTTCTTACTTAGAAAGCATTGGAAAAACAGGAAAGCCTGGCCACCACTGTAAGACTTGGTCAGACTACGGAGTCATTAAATAGTCCGGCTTTAGTCTAGATCTACTTAAATTAAGCAGCTACGTCATCCCAATTGGATCGACTAGAGTTAGACTGTTAGTCTACCGGCTTATTCTTAAAAACTTCACATGTAAAGTGGAGCCACACATATTAGCCAACAATATTGTTTTGTTCGTCACAGACGGATATTAGTTGGGTACTGTTGAGAACTAGACAACTATTTTGTACTAAAATCTAAGCCCTCATCAGTGCATACTTTCGATTTTACCGAGAAGCCATACTTAGGGTCTTCGTGTTGTAGAACGCCTAACCCATTGTATCACTGGGCCGGTGTCCAGTGGTAAAATATGTATAACTAAACTTTAAACCCACCCCCCACAAAACCACTTTAATTCAATACAATAGCCAGCTCAGAAGTAAATAGCATCACGATATCCATGAAGTCTCAGTAAGAAGTCCTAAGTGGTGAAAAATAGAGTTGTTGGGAGTGAGACAGTTATCATCAGTGACATTAGATGATCATCGCGATAAATGAAATATGCTGATAAGGTGTGAACTCTACCATTTGATTTTGCCCAGTGGTACAGATGGTTAGGCGTTCCCCAACACAAAGGCTCTAGGTTTGATTTCCTGATAGAACTGAATGTGCTGAAAATTTCCATTCTATGACGATACAGCTGTCTATTGTTTCCTCGATTTTAAGCTAACCAGTAAACATTTTAATGGTACCTAATCAACATTAATCTATGATGAATTAAGACAAAATCTGAAAAATTTTAAACCAATCAAGGGAATTTTTTGAGACAAAGGTGATAATGAATTAGACGGATTGCATTATTTGTTATAATCAATAAGAGACATAACACGAATAAGATAAAAGGTATACTATAAGTTATGAAAAACAACTAAATGAGCTTAAATAAACTAGTTATGGCTTAAAGAAAGCTTATCAAGATAAACTTATTAAAATAAAAGTAGTAAAGACTAATTACATAATCGGAAGTGTGTGAACAGACAGTTCGACTGAAATAGATAGTGAAGAAAATAAACAAAAAGGCAAAGTGAAGGGAAACAATCGAAACAAAGGATGTATAGAATTCACGAAATCATTTGTTAAGTATTATTTGACCAAAGAAGAGATAAGCGTGGTACACATTTTTTCTGAACATAGTAAACTAGGGTTGTAAGTATGAATCCCTGTAGCTTCTGTTATATGTAAATGACGAATCCCAACTCCGTAAGGAAGTTGTGATGGTATACGGTATATTATTTTAAATGACTTCTCAATTTAATAACCTCTACTTAACAGATGAGCCAAGACAAATCTGCGTATACACTTTGTTTAGCCATTTACAAATCAGTGATGGCAGGCGCTTCTTCAGCAATTGGTTAACTCTCATGACTGTATGCCTTACATTGCTTACTCCACAGAAGAAGCCGAACTAATGCAACCTAAGTGGTTTTTCCGTCATATTATTCACTATCCAGTAAGCTGGAATCGACGTTCAATGTCTATATGCACTCTTATTCGAATCCAGTATCAAACAATAATGAGTTGACTAAAATTGTGTTAGACAGTTCCATTAGATTTCTAGATGACTACAAAGCGTCAAGCTACTTATACTTCTTTGGAATAAGATAGTACTGTGAAACAATATGACTTTATAACTATCCCAAAGCATCCAAAAATCGAATTCATCCAAATCGAGTTTATGCATCTAAGTAAATATTAGTATAGATCAACCATGTAAGTAAGTAGTTATATCAAACAGTGTCACGAATTACAGTTCGATTTCCATACGACAAGTATTCATATCTCACCAGCTCCCAGTAGTTATAACATTATGGACATTAGAATAGACGAAGCAAGTAAACAAATAACTATTCTCAATTAGTTTTTCATCAAAGTGCTACACTAATATACACCGAGAATTTTCAATGATTATAAACTCATTATCAAACAATTGGGGGGCTGTCGTATAGTTATTTCACAAGTTCAAAGGTGTTTATAAAATAATTCCAATTAATTAACAAAGTAACTAAAATATGATAGTAAATGAAGTAGGAGAAATTAATATTAGCCTTATGGGTTCCACTAAATGTGGAACCATGTAGTGTCAAATCAATAATATCTCACTTATGAGGAATTCTACTGTTGCATAGCTCTCAGCTTGTTGTAACCGAACTAAAATCAACCTGACGCCGAACAAATTCGTAGTATGAACAACTATGTCTGTATTGGATTCCACAATCGTGTTCATTCATCATTTAACGAAGTTTATAAACCTCCCTTGAAAAATTAATCAATGATTTCACTTATAACACTGTTGATTTCATGGGACAGAAATCGATAGGGAGATAGTAAGAAAAACTTGTGATTATTCGAATGTAGGGAGTTTACCACTATAATTCATTATGAAGAAAGATATTGACATTCTATCCAAGTAAAACTGATTCAATGATTGTAACGTAAACCTGGTATCTATGCCGAAAGTAAACGTAAGCCAAGTGTATTTTAGTCTTTAAACCAGTACAAGTTAGGGGTGTACTATGAGTCATCTTCTATCTTCAAAAGTACTATTGAACAATATGCCAATACTAGACAATTTTGTTCAACTATATGGTAGGAACATAATCACTAGATGACTAGCAGCGTTAACCTTATTCATATGAAGTACATTTGTTAAACTTATTCATTTATTTGCTTTTTCATTTGTTTAAGTTGCCTCTTTATTCAAACATATAAATGAATAATGGCCAGTCTTACCGATAAGTTCACATCAAGATCTACATAAGTTCTAGATTCAAGTTAACTGAATAATAATCCAAGTTGAATAACCAACATTGCAGATGAAAATATCTTTTTCATTAGATAACACTGAACATGAATTGAGCATTGTCAACAAAGTAAAATTGTTAGTATCATAACGACTAGTATTGGGAAGTGCGTCAGCTTCAATAAATGCTGGTATTATTTAGAATTGTAAGCGTTGATGGACTGGGGTATGGTGTGGTTGGGGTTGGCGGAAGAAAAACTAAACAATCTGAATACAAAACTAAACTAATAACTGATCGAGGATAGCGTGATGCACAAAATGATATGAATTAATAGAAGGCGGGATGAGCATAGATGAAATTCTTGGTGTATTTACAACATGAATGGGAATAATAATACATTGATACAAAAGTAATAATAACCACAAACTACAGGTTACTGAAGATACAAATTATAGTGATGGTGTTGGTAGGTGGAGGGAGGGAAAACCATATAAACTGACCGATCACATTTGATCATCATGTAATTAAGCTGACTATTGTTTACTTGACCCGAGGTTGGCTAAAGTAAAAGAAATAACTGGACATATTTCTTTTGAACAAATAGCTTATGATATTGCTTTCATGGTTTAAAGAACATTGAATCTGACACATCTGGGCAGACAATTACTAACGAGATAAACTATTGGAAACGACTGAGACATGTTGGCATTAAGACACGTTACATCTAAATTAAGTTGGAATAACTGAGCTGATCGCTGTTTTGATTACGTCTATATTTATTCATGCTGGAAGCGATTCTTGAACAAGTGAACGTAAATTCGTTGAACATCATATGATGTAGCCTTGCCTTATATGAACAGTTAAATAGATAAATACAAATGGAGGTGGCCATTCTAAGTAATTTATGTTTAAATCGTAGTGTTACCATCCACCATTCAAACTACAAATCTTATCTTTTGCTGATTATAAGTTCTCTGAATCATTCTTCTTTAAATCAGGACAATCAGCTGAATTATTAGTTAATTTAAATTCTTGAAAATAGAGTCTAATGAGAATTTATGATAAAGTTTAGTTGGTTGAAGAATGCTGGTCAATGGCCTATCCTCCACATGGGGTAACAGGCATTGCATTTTAATGATTGATAGTCTTCATTCATGTACATCTTTGAGTCTCAGGTAGAAGTGACATTCATGCAAAATTAGAAGCTGTTAGTGTATTCATCCTTCTGTTGTTCAAATGCGTCAATAATACTATTTACGCTTGATATTCATAATCACATTTAAAATCATATCTTTCTGTTTACTAGACAAGAGTATTCTTTCAATAGTTTAGTAATCTTTTCAAGTTAATTGATATGTAATGAATAGGAAACTACAAACATGCATTTATTTGTACTTTGGACTTCTTATCTGAATAAACCTGGATCATAGTGTTGATATGAATACAGAAACTTTAAGTGCCAACTTATCACTCAAAGCGTGGAACACGTGATAAATTAAACCATTCTTCTATTCAACAAGTATTATGATTGTAAACTCCAATTGTGTATAATATAAACTAGAATCAATCAATGTTTGAAACTTATCCCTTGACGACATATTCACTCAGTTTGTATACACAACAACAAAGAATAATCAATTATAATCCTCATTATAAACCTTACTATTGTCAGATAGTTTTTGATAACTTACCAATCCTTACAAAATTCGTAATTAATTTGTAAATAAATACTGCCAATAATAACGACTTTTTTATCATAGTCTTTCTATTTTACACATTGACACTTTATTACGTCATAAGTACAGAAATCAGTACTACTTTACATGATATGAATTGTTTGTATGAAATTTTTCAAAGGTAATTTTATGTTAAATGCATATAACACTATGACATTTATTACTTTTTATGAATTATAAGTAGTCAATTCAATGTTTTGTTATTTGTTGTTAATGAAATCTGTCAATTTCTAATAAGTTTTTATTATTCATAATCAAATATTTAATAGATCAAATAGTAATTTAGTATTAATTAAAATGAAGTGGTTTATGGAGATTGGTATTAGGTTATAGTTAATAAATTCCTAATAGATTGATTTTGGTTTGGTACCATTGAAAATCCGTAAACATTTGACAGCTGTTTCGTCGTAGTATGGAACTCCTTAGTATTGAAAGTGAGAAATCTACCACTGAGAGCCATCTCAGAGGTGCAAAAGGTTAATAGTTTGCCAAATTGGAACTCCTGAGAGAATTCGTGGCATACACTGTTGTAGAGTTCCGTACTGAGACAAAGCAACTGTCCAGTACTACCTGGTTTTTACAAGCACTCTACTAAAATCAATCTTTGACGAATTCGTCAGCTAACATTTATAATTAAACTGATTATTAATATTAATAAAATGAATTTGGCACTGATAGTACATTATTTGCTAACAGCCAGTATCTTATATCTTGTCAAATAACAAAACATCAGAAGGTAATGTTAAATCCGTGACTTGAATAAATTCCTACTTTACACAGTGTACATGATATCCAATAACCATAGACTAGTAAACAAATTGTACTTTGATCAATAGAAACTGATCAGTATTAAAGACCAGAATAACATGATATTTATCACCATAATTCACGAATCAATCAGTGGATACACCTCAGTCAAATAGGAAGGTCAGTGATGTCTGTGATTCCTCATTGATGCCATTTCAAACTATGAGACTAAGTGGTTAACATTTAATTCTACTAGGAAACATTAAAAGTCGTTAAAACTGAAATTACATTTCGTTGATGAATGGTTCTTAGTAGCGTCAAATTATCTAACACTAAAATAGACATTGATTAGTGAAGTCAAATTATCAAATCAGTATAAAATATACAAGATTAGTTGTTTTTATTCATCATAGATTGAGGTTGGTTGGATGATGCTAAAAAATATAGAAGGGGGGCTGTTTCGTCCTAGTTTAAGACTATTTAGTAATATGTACCTTCGATTTCTCCAAAGAATCTAACATAGTACCTTCAGGTCTTACAGACAAGGTTTAGCCCTTCACACCACACAGACAAAACAAATATCCAGTGCCATCCACCTGGTTTTCATGATAACTCAACCAACATTAATCTGTGATGACTGCAAACAATTAAACTTAATACCTGCCTATACAAAGTCACCTCATTTTAGATATACAACATTAGTAAATTCTATGGACATACATATTTTTTACCATTCTGTCAATTAACTATTCTATAATCATACTGTTTACCACAGTAACAATTTAATTGATTGAATTGGTGAAAAATGCCTCTATCTATATGGTTTCCTTTAAACAAAATCATGTATACCACTATAAAAATCCAATAAATTTTCATCACGTTAATTGATCTACTTCAAAAGTTAAAAAACTAAAGTATTTCTGTATTCATTTGTTCATCATCATAAATCAACAGAATGTTTAACATAAATCATTACGTCATACAGTACATAGGGCTTATATTTCATCATCATCTTCTATGAAATGTACTGTATTCATCAGTAGATTTCTTCAATAATCTTAGTATAGTTGTATGTTTGTATATTTGAAGTAAAAAGTAGATTTTCAAAAGAAAAGTGAAAAAATTTAGTAATAATAATAATAATATTGACTACTACTTATTACTACTTAATTTATATCTAATTCTAACATGAATAAAAATTAGTTCATAGAGTTTTAGATTTGTATGTTACTGTATCTATGTTGAATTCTATTTGTTAAATATTGATATACATACAGTACAAAAATGTTCAATATATATAAACTTGTCAATTATTTCAGTACTATTGTTTATCTGTATTTTCATTTGTATCTCTTCTATGTTTATTGTTTTTTTTTAGAATACTTTAATTATTGTATATAATATCAAATATATTTACATGCAAAGTACACAATAATGAAATGATAAAGAATTGATGATTGAATTGATGTTATTTAAACAATTCCCTCTTGGTGAGGTTAAAGATGCATACTTCTGAAGGACAAAATAACTGTTAAATGTTGCCTTGTTATCATCGATACCCTACCAACATCAATTTGTGACAAATCTAATCAATTAATTTGAATAACGGTTTCCATAAAAATGTGTTCTCTCTGAATTAAATGGTTTCAATAATGTCTTAGGCATCTTTGCATTAAATAGAAAGTTAAACTTGATCTATTTAGTAACAAACTTTGGTGGGGTAGATTATAGTTCCTGGCTGATGAAATTTTATAGACAATCTGAAGGTTAAGGTGAATAATTGAATTAATGATGATAGTACTTGAAAGTGTTCTTAGTAATTTAATTGAAATTGTTATAACAACGTCTTTGTGAGATGAAAGAATATTTTCAGATATTGACTTGGAATGCCTGAAACACTATGTTAGGAGAAATGAGACAAACATGTATTCATATGTAAGCAGTGCAGTTTAGGAAAATCAATCAGAACGAGGTCATTCTTTAAAAGATCGAATGGTACTTTGCAGATGACTAGAGACAACAGTAATATCCAATTCATAGTTATGTAATGTCAGTGACGCAACGTCTTTACGATACTATGAGTACTTCTAAAATTATTTCATCTGAAATTCTTCTAACAACTAGAATTTCTACGGAAGGATCTGATCAAATAGTTAAAATCGATGAATAAGCTATAAGAAAGCGATAATATAATCGTGGGAGAAGTGTAAAAGCCCATTAGGTAAGCTAACTTTGTACTTTAATTACAATAGTTCAAAGGAAACTATAGAGGCTAATTTAACGAAATGTATAGAATGCTAATTGATCAAGCATTAAATTGAAGATGAAGGCTGAATACAACTCTGTCACTGATACGTTACAACCAGAAGTCAATGATAATAGTACGTCATGACTAACTTGCACATAATGTACAGCAATCCTATGCCTGCATCAGTGGGTATTTACTTGCTTAGATAAATAGTTAATAAATATACATGATATATGAATTACACCTTTCAGTTGGGGAAAGTTTACAACTTTATCGATCGACTAAGCCATTTAATTTGTACCTTATTCAACAACCACTACTATTCACTTAATATTTCAGACTTATGTTAACGATACGCAAAAGGTAGATGATCAAATAATTGAAATCAAATGAGATTTCACAGTAGTAGTAGAACTAAAAATGGATTATTGTTTGTTAGACTCATCTTCTCATTGAAAACATACCTGACTGATAGATACATCAACCCTATCATTTATGTGAGGTACCAAGGTTAAGCAGTAAGGTAAGAGAAGAAACAATATTGAATATTACTGGTGCATATAATCTATTTAAACTTTTAATCAATTGTCTCCCGAACATCTTGGAAGTTTGTAATATCGTGTTATAGGTAGCCTCCTACTAGCATAATAATCTGTAAACTTCAATGTATAGAGAGAAACACATTCATTGTGCACTTAAATGTGATCTAAAAATGCGATTCTCTCTTACTTTCCAGTCCTCTCACTTTGCGTAGTAGGTGTTTCGAGTGTGTTTACTCTTGATTCCATCACAGAATCTAATCCAGAACTTTCAGGTGTTACGGTGAATGCTTAAATCCTCTGTACTAGTGGGCCTACTGGCGTTCAGAAGTAGGATATCCACTTCATCAGTATATCATATAGCGCGATGATTATTCATTTTTACTAATGAAAACTGTCTCACTCCCGACAAGTTTGTATTTCAACTGCCTAGACTTATTACTAAAGCTTCATGAGCACCGTAATGTTATACACTACTGAGTTGATTCCTATAACGGGAATGAGGTGGTTTTGTGGAGATAAGAATTAAGTTTAGTTGCTTGTGCTCATTTTCGTTAAATAACAAATTGGTGAAATTGTGTAATTCTACCACTGGACTCCGGCAAACCCAGTGCTGTTGATACTTAAGAGTTAACCGTTAAACCTGAAGGTCTCTGGTTCAACTTCATTTCCTAGTCGGTGTACACTGTTAAGAAATTATATACTTGGGGGAAAAATTTGTCCGGTGCCACATGATTTTGACTGGTATCTAATCAACATCAACTTGGGATGAATACAAGTCAGCAATCAAATATATTTTAACTAATACAGTCAAAATTAGAGTTATCATATCTTGACTATGACTATGAAATATAGTCGTTTGAAAAAATATCAATAACACAGTCATTTCGTGACATAAAACATGACGTTAACTGTTCTGAATATTGTCTATCTCGTGACGTACCTACTACTCAGTACTGATATTCACTCTTGCCTAGTACCTATACCATCAACTGTCAGTATTTTATCTAACACAGATTGTAGATAGTTATATGTTCTTTGCTCATGATACGCAACTAACAAAAGAGACTGAGCAGTTGTACGTTTCAATATCAATAACGGTATAACTCAAACCTTTGACATAATATTCTATAAGCACTTCTGTATTTAAAGTGAAATATGACTTGTCAGGAACAATGGTTTATGTTAAATTCCCTGACAGTGTAACATGCCGAAAAGATGTCTGTTAGTTGGTTCAATTAGTAGACAAATATAACGTATAGCATATTATTGACACTTGATCAAAATTGAATATTAAACAATTTCTTTTGTATGCTTCACAGACTGGTTGCAGTTAGGTAATTTTGAAAACCACAGAGCAATAGAAAGCTGTCTTATTTTGATGGTAGACTTCTCGGAGGAGCACAGTAATGACGTCAATAGCAATAAAATTTAAAGCTTTAAGGTCTTTAGGTGGACCATTAGTCACTGCAACTATTGGTCGCCGGCTAATCAGCGATACGATCCTCACTACAATCAATCATTGTGTGATATAGCTTGACAATCACTAAATGATACTAATGATAACTATTTTATTTATGGTTTGTCTATACTATATTAATTATACTTTGTCAACAAAACTTGAAGAGAATTTCAAAGTAGGTCACTAGGTGTTCTGATTGAACTTTGTAACAGTAACAACGGTAAAATACAAACTACTTAAAAAATATTCTATAAATTCATTTACGTTTACAATGAAGTATGATCTGTCAGAAACATTGGTTTCTGTCAAATTTCTTGACAGTGTAACATGCTGAAAAGATGTCTGTTAGTTGATTCAGTTAGTAGACAAAATGAAACTTATAGCATATTATTGATATTCAATAAATGTTTAATATTTAAATACTGAAGCACATAAATGTCATTAGGGTTAAGATTGACCATCCATTTTATGTTAGTCAGTTAGTTATGAACAACGTAGAACTTGACACATATACGCATAGGTCTAAGTTGACATATCATATTAACACGACGAGATCCTATTTACAAGATTAACAACAAAATGTAGTTTAATAGGAAGGAATTAGGCAAATATATGTACGAAACAATAAAGAAACTTGAGATCCAGAAGAAGATAAAGAGTGATTACATTCGCACTACTGTGGTTGATTTTCATTCATATGACCCAGTATCATTATTATCACGTGAACCGTTTCATGCAGTCTGCACCTACCAATATAGCTTTGATTAATTCTCAAATACTTCATAGACTAATTATGTTTTATTCTGGCAGTTACCTTCCTCCCCCCCCAAGATTTCTTCCATACTTTGTATTATACAATGGATCGCCAAGATGCCCATCTTCTAATTAAATATATGAATAAAATCCGAAACGAATATTTTTTTCTGTAGATAGTAAGATGATATTCATATGGATTGATACATAGGCATGCTTGGTAAGACTACACGATTATTCTCCCAAAAACTGTTTCATGATGATGCAGATAAAAATGAGTATTCATCAACAAATCGGCGTTAATTTGATATGACGAGTCGGTTTGAATTAGACACTAGTCTCTTTAGAGACAACAAGTTTTTTCACCCAGCAAAAACAAGTTCTGAAAACAATTTACTTCAAGGATTCAAATATATAGAAAAGAACTTTTGTTTATAAATGATTTTAAAATAATATATGTTTGTGAGAAAAACTTTTATAATCAATTGATAAATCCAGTCAAGATAAGTAAAGAATGACCAATTAGTTTGTAGATCTCCGTTAGAAGTCTTCAAATAATGCCGATTTTAATTGGTTGTTGCAGAGATTGTTGAAAACCAGGAAGCAGCTGGACAGTGGTTTCTCCTGGCACAAGACTCTTCAGAATGTGCACACCCACGACCCAACCATGGATATAACTCAGAATCCTTTAGCTTTGCGTCAAATACTTGACTACTGAACCATTGAGTTAGCTCCGAGTGGTTGTTACTACAGACTTCTAATGGTGATCTAGAAACTGATTAATCATTATTTAATTATCTTGACTGGATTTATCAGTGATTATAATAGTTCTTTCCACAAACTTTTAATATCTTAAGATTATTTATAAACTTATATAAACAAAAGTTTTTTCACATATTTGAATCCTTGAAGTAAATTGTTTTCAGAACTGTTTTGGCTAGGAGAGAAAAACTTATTGCCTCTTAGAAGATTAGTATCTAATTGTTAAAGTACAACAATTAGTACAATTTGGGTTCCTTTTTGTTTATTTATTTGCTTGTTCAGTGGATTTAATACTTGACTAAAGTACATAGGAATTAAAATTTGATTCCAGTATCAATCATTATAGTTGTTATTCCAAATGGAACTAATCAGTAAAATACCCTGCTTCAAATAGGCTTTGCTGCAGTAATCTCTTGTTAGTATGACATGTCTGCTGCTTCCTATTGGAGATGAACCCAAGGTCATCCACTTTCAAAGTCAGAGACTTTACCATTGAGCTATAATCATACCATTTGTTTGGTTAAGCAATTATTTTGCTTAGAACGGTTTATCCCCATTCTTCGTTATATGAGGAATTAAGAAACATTACATGATGGCCACATTTGTATGTGAACTGGAGAATGACTTGTCAGAAACATTAGTACCAACATATGTTTGATTCAACCTTTCCAAGGGATGTTGAAACGATGTACTATTCGAAGTACTGCGTCTTCTTGATTAAAAGTAATTTGGAATATATTAAAAAATCTACGAAAGATTTTCTTTCTGATTGTGAATTCAGCTGCTTCGGCATGTACAAATAATTTTACAAGCTCGATTATTGATGGCAGGTCTTTAACTAGTTGCCTTTGCATATGATCACCTTTAAAGTTGAATTTGATGAAGATATTTTTTGATGACTTTAGCTACTCTTGAATTATTATCTTAAGCTTCTAATGTTTGTAAATAAATTTTCATTGAATATTTTCTTACATTCATCAAATTTTATTCCACATTGTCAAAGTATGTCTTCTGATCAGTACTTTCTTGTAAGTGGTTGCAGAAAAACTAACAGGACTCCCATGTTCATTTCTGATAAGTCAGACTTTAACTATTATCAATTCCTCTCTTGTATATGGTACTGACAAAAGAAATATTATATTCTGGAATAAATTTCGAGATAGCTCTTCATACTATCTAGAATTAGGTCTGAATGTTTCTAGTACCAAGTCAACTGTCAACTTAATATCTAATAAACTAAGTCAACTGCTACAAACATCATCTGTCTTCAACTGACATTTATTGTTGTTGTTATATTATTGATCCTAATGAAAAAAATGATAAAGACAATTCAGTTTGCTTCCAGTGAAACCAATTTGAGAATCAATCCAAATAAATTCTACGTGATTATCTAAATTTATAATATTTTCTGACACAGATTGAATATTCAATGATTGATATGCATAAATTATTCATCTTATCTCGCAATAAATTGTAAGTAGTATCAATCATTCATTCAAAAATATAAAAATGAATGATTGAAGCATAAAAGACTACTTTCCTATATAATATTTATAGTAATGGGCGGAAATAGTACTTATGAATGATGTAAACTAGGCGTAGAAAATGTATGGTACATCAAAGTTCAATCTTCAACTGGTAAGTGAATTGGATCAAAAATGTACAAAATATCTTAGTGTCACATTTTGGGAATACTTATGTGTACGTATAAATGTATGTGATGACTGGCATCAGATGAGGCTGCTTACTCTTACTCTTTTGACTCCTTTTCGTGGTTCAATAGATTATAAAAACCTCAATATCTCGGAAAAAGGAGGGGTTAAGCACGCAATGCAATCGACAACATGGATACATCTAGACGACTTGGACTTTGCAGGTGATCTAGCTGTTCTCTCCTACACACAGCAACAATTGCAGGTAAATACAAACAATGTAGCATTAGCCTCTGCAGTAGTAAACATCAACATACACAAGAAGCAAAGCAAGATCCTTAAATACGACACAATGAACACCAACCCAATTGCACTTGATGGAGAAGCTCCGTAAGATGTGAAAACATTTGCATACCTACTCAGAAGCATCGTTAGTAGTCAAGGAGGATCTGATATAAATGTAAAGACATAGAATGGTAAGGCAAGATAAAGGCAGCATTTCAACAATTAACGAACATCTATAGCTCAAAATAACTATTAGCCAACATCAAAGTCAGGATTTTTAATATAGACGTCAAGACAGTCCTATCAAATGGAGCTAAAATTTGTATACAGAACAACGACAAGCATCATTCAAAATATCTAGGTATTTATAAACAGTTGACCAAACGCTGTCAACAACAACTTAATAAGGCAGGGAAGACACCAACTTTCAACCGAGGAAGAAATTAGCAAGAGACGCTGAAGGTTGGTAGGACACATAGGGGAAATCATCAAATTATATCACAAGACAAGCACTAAAATGGAATCTTGAAGGCAAAAGGAAAACAGGAAGAACCAAGAACACATAACTTTGGGATGCGAAGACAGATATAAAAATAATGAACAGCATTCGGAGAAAACTGGAAAGGCGATTCGAGAACACAGTTAGTTGGAAAATGCTAGTCAGTGGCCTATGTTTCACGAGGCGGTAACAGGCATTAATCAGTTAATCAATCGATTGATTGACTGACATATATTTTGCATTTCAATGCATTTCTATGCATAATCTCTATTGTTTTTGTTTTCTTTTGGTTTATTCTTTTGCCTTTGAATATATTTCGAACAATTTTATAAAAACCTTTTTTCTACATTTACAATATACTACTTACAGAAATATCAAATAAACATTATAATGGCATTTGTATCCCTAGTAACAAAATCTAGTTGAAGTCTATTTTCACTAGTAAACATTTTTTGCATCAATCTGTTGATTATATTCATAATTCAGAATTAATCAGTATATTTTTGCATATGTCCATCATGAATGGATTACCTCAAGATAAATATTTTTGTAATAGTTATTATTAAAACAAATGAATTTTAGTTATCTTTTGTATCTAGGAGATGTGTATTACGTTTTATTTAGAAAATTATTGACTGGATACAACACTTAGACGAATTATTGATTAAGACATTGAATCCAAAAAGTTACTAATTTTATTTTTTAACGAATATGAAGTTTAGTAGGATGAATTTGTATATTCCCATTGATTTGCTATAGACTGAAGCTGGTCAGTCCTGGATTCCACTTACCAGTCACAATACAAATTAAAGAATATGAAGTTTATTTCATTAATAAAGATTTTTCTATATATTCAAGAAATAATGTAAGTGTTAAATGGATTTACTATCTGAATGGATAACTGATGAAAATGATTGAAGTGAAAGATATTTGATTCACTTCACAGTATGAACATTAATACTAGAATGTATAATCATTTAATTGACAAATCACAATTAGAAGTAAATATGTATTATTAAACTCTACTGTTAACCATAATCTATGTATTCTGATGAAGCAAATTATGCAAGTTAACAATATTTTTTTTTACATTTAAGAAGTCAATTTGTTGTCTTTGAAATCAAGGAAGACTGATGTATTGACGAATAATGACATTGAGATGAAGTTAAATACTTTATGTAAATTCTTCAAGTAAACTTATGTTTTAAACATTTTGTAGTGGTTCTTTTTAATCTGTTGGATTACGAAATTTTTCAACAGTGCAAATGTTATAATAAACTTTCTTGTTCTATTAATTAGAATAAGCTTGTATCTTCTCGTTGATTTGTAATGGACTGAAATCGGTCAGCCTCTGTAACTATATGTACATCCTGAGCAGATTGCCTCGATATAGCGATAGCACACAAGTAATATTTAAATTAGATTGTGACTGGAAAACGAAACGCGGGTCCTGGATTCCACTTGCTAGTCATAATATAACTCAAATATTTCTTGTTCTATGTTTGCTTGAATTGACTAATGATTATTTAAATGCCGGTTGATGTTTCCACTAACAGATTTTTTGTTTTAGTTACAGATGAATGTAAGTTAGATGCCATTGAAAGGAGCAGTGGATAACTCTTTTGTTATAGTATAAGACGACTCAGCAACGTGGAAACCCCAATCCATCAAGGAATTTCATCCAAGATCTTTTTTTCAAGTAAAACACCTGACTACCAACACCTTCGGTCTAATCGGCATCTAGTGTTTTGAATTCCCACTTTCATTAGTTTGTGATGTAATACGACGATCATCCATTATCGTTGATGATAACTGTTACACTCCTGAAATGCCTGGACTTCTTCAGTCACGACTTCTTATTAGAACTTTGTGAACATCCTTAAAGTTACTCATTATTGATCGGACATCAACACCAATCTGATACGAATAAAAACAATAGAATTTCCTACTAATCTCTGACATACCACCTTAACTCAAGTATGGACTTATATTTACAATGATTTGCTCGAACCGAACCAGTATATATCCTCCCCCCTCCCCCGAAACACACTCAATCACCACTTTGTCAGTCCTTTGAAAAAAAAGTAATCCTTAAAAAGGAGAACATGGAGAAGAATCATCGTAGCTACAGAAGTGATAGAAATTTTTCATAATTAATGTTGAATAGAAAATACTGACTATTGTAAAACATTCATTACAACTTAGGCGTACATTATAGCTGGATGTTGTGGCAGTTGTTGAATTTGAACATGATATGACGAATCGGTCTGAGTTATACAAGGAGCTAATAACGGAAAGATGTTTCGTCCTATTTTGAAATTCTTCATCGATGGGCAACCATGACCTCATGATAGTATGTAGCCCAGGATCTTCAGGAGTGACCAATCGATTTCGATTATATCAAGTATGAGGCAGTAACCTACTGATGGCAGTGAATAAGATCAAGCAAATATATCAAGGATTCATTAGGGTTGGAAATGCCAATCGTTGAATGCTAACTGGCTCAATGGTCTAGTGGTTGAGAGTTCTCTGAAAACCCTGATGGCCTTCAGCTAGATTCCCTGATGGGATCGTAAATGTACACCCCATAAGGATTAAAGAGTTACATTAGTTATGTAATTCTGCATTCTAATTGCAATCATTATTACACGAATTTCGCATCAATTGGTTTAATATAAATATAAAAATATTAAGAAATTGAAATCATTTATACAATAAATTTGATGCGGTTTATTGACTTGTCACTAAAAAGTTTGAAGGTGCATAATGTATCGAACTTTGAGCTTTTACACCATGTTACCGATCAAATGAATAAATGAGTGAACTTTATTTACATATTGTTAGGTAGGGCGATTCAAGAAGAACGACTAACTTTCATAACTGTTATCTTGAAAACAATCTTATATTTTTCGGTTGTATTAAAAGGAAACATTATGTTTGTTATTATTACGTCCCACGCTCACTCTAACCTCCTATTAGATCGATTGATCATTGCCATATCATTTTCCGTTCATGAACTGCAATCAATTAAGTATGTACCTGTTCCCAAGTTTCTTTGTTTTTATTTATGTTATTTTCCAAATTTGCCAGCTGTGTTTGGTCAGGTTTCTCATTGTATTTAAGCAAGTGTGTGAAATATAAATGGACTCTGGTTGTTAACTTAATTATGTGTTTTTTTATCCGGTTTGGGACTATCAGGGATTAGCAAACTTAAGGACATTGTTTAGTTGGTCTTACTGTTTTAAGTCAGTGATAGTTCCAGCCAGGTCAAGTCAATAATTTGGTTAACCAATATCCTTATTGACAAGGGTATAGTACGTATTAAAATTAAACAAATTTATCTAAATACATTGAATGTATCCAAATGTATGGATGGATAAGACGATACTACTATGTTTAATAACTACTGGTTTTCAGTAGTTCATCACTTGAAATCTATGGCATAGTATATTTACTGAAAAGTAACTATTATTAAATGTGGATAGCCGCTGAATTTAGTTTCACACTGAGATTATTGAAAAAATAAGTTAATATGTAGAAATCTTGAACAACGTGTCTGTCAATCTATTGTAGCTTGACTTTTTTGGTTTTTGAAGCAATAAGCATGACGGAAATGTTAGAATGGATAAATGTTTTGAAATAACTATAACTGTGTTTTCACTGAAGTGGTTCTGAAGCTGTGTAGTTATTTGATTTTTATTACAAATGTGTATGACATAAATAAGCCATATAATCGCTATCAGTCTTTCCTGTTAAGGAAGTCATAATAACCGTCCAATTCCTAGTCATTTAATTCTTGTATGAATGAAATATCAATGTATTTTGAACTATATACTTTTATTGAACAGCTTTCATTGTTTCTATGATTAAATAAGGTCATTATTGGCTATTGCAATTTGAAAGTGTGCACCCCTACCCCGTCTTCACCTCGAAAACAAATCCTTTATAAATCGAATAATCAAAATAAATCGATTAAATCATCTTATTCTTTCACTCCAATAGCAATGAAAGACATACATTTGATATTGAAATCTTCTTCATCATTTCATGTACCATCTGTTTAACTAGTGATATAAGAACTCGTTACAGATTTTAAATGCTCACTAAGTACATATATGTATTAATCAGTAAATCGTCGAAAAGTGTCCTAATATCTTCCACCAAATTTATTTCTAATGACACTGCTAAAGTTTGCCTGATAATGATCTAAATTAATTTGACTTCTTTATCTAAATTTCATGAATATAATTCTCCAACGATATTAACTTAACATCAACGTGGAACTTTATTTATTTAAAGCATATAGATTACTGATGGTGATTGGGAAATAATCGGAATGAAACTTGGTTATTTGACGTGTCGGTAAGCCACGCGTTCAACCTTTAGAAAACTTATGCCTCTTGAAGGGGTTCTTTATGGATCACTGTGTTTCATAGTTTACAATCATTACCACTAAGCCATCTGGGTTGTAGTTGACTCTCTGTTGAACTGGAATGTAAATAATAAATGGTCACTGCCTAGTGACTTCAAAATTGAATGACTCGTAATCAAATTCGCTAGAGAGTATCAGTTCCCTCATTATTGTAGGTACTCTTTATTGATGAACACCAAATAGCACGATATCAATATCCTGGCTATGTTACCGACTACCCCTCTTTCCCCACCATGAATCACCTTTCATCTCAATATAGTGAAAGAGATGTCGAATCAATTAGACTAGTGACTAAATTATAACCTGATGGACGAAGTTCTATTAGCATGATAAACATGACATATGTCACTAATAATTAATCAATCAATAAGTGTATACACTACTTCAATTAAGTATAATTTCTTTGTCTAACTTATGTAAAATGTTAAGGCGTTCGCTAGTTACATATCATAGTATACAAATAAACAAATCTAAATTTCCAGTATCATTTGTTATAAACACTTGTTATGGCTATTAAAAACTCATATTTCACCAACTTAACTTTTAATCAATATAAAATTCCACTTCACTTAAAATCAATTCAACACTAAGGAAATCTATATTTGCATAGTAACAATAAATTGAAGTGGAAAGGAGGGGGCAAGGGGAAGAATACAATATGATTTCACTAAATGGTACCCTATATGAAATAGAACCTTCCTGCTGATTATATACCACTTAACTATATGTAAATGTTTGCTTGGAATGCATTTTAATGCAACATAAAACAACAAGACTGGATGATTCTCTCAGATATTTGAATGTAGTTTATTGAATATATCATTAAGTACTGGTTGTATTTACATATAATTAAGTTTAATCACATATAGATTCGATTAATTTGTTCACTATGAAGTTTCTACAATGAAGTCTATAATTGCGTAAGACTATCTATTTCAACTTTTAGATGTTGAAATGAAAGACTTTTTTCTAGTTTTAGATTAGTTACTAATTTGAAATATCAGTTTTTTTTACATTTATTCAAAATGGATAAGTCAATTATAGTTGCTGGGCTGTTGAAAGTTGTATGCAGGAAACATGATATGTTTTAGTTCACTTGTAGATGATACTCAATAACATGATGTACTGGTAAAATTTCAACTTTAGTCATTTAGCTTCACAATGTGAGAGGTAAATTTTGATTTATTCAAGCCACTATTCACCTTCTGTATGATATATACATGTATATATAATTTGATCTAATCCTAGTGTGGTAATCAGTACATAATGAAGAGTGATGAGTGGCAACTGGCATGAAACTTAAGTTGAATTTGGTTTACTACTGACTATCTTCAATCAGTTTACAATAAATCATAATGTACGAATTTGGTACAGTCTTTTCGAATGCTGATTACATTTTAATCACTATATGATTACTCATAAACCTCAGAATTGTTTTAGAATTTCAGACAGGAATAATGCAAGACATCATCATGCAAATTTTAAACTTAACATCATACGTTACAGAAGCGTTTTCATTTTTCGGTATTACAGAGTAGAAGTGATATCTTTGAAATTATGTATACTAAAGTGGATAATTAACTTTTAAGGCATACTCTAAGTTATTGTAATCTGTTAGTGAAATGCATTTTAATTGAGGAAGCTAATTAATTAGTTTAAGGTATAGATAGTTTATTGTTCTATTCACTTAAAGTAATCTAGTTACATGGTAATACTGGTAATATCTAAGTGGTATATTAAAGGTAATTTGAGAAACTCTTTATAAGACCATATTTTACACTTCTTAAAAGTCTTTCATTTCTAATATGCATACAGTCTTGATCATATCAAGGTTTATGTAGTTCATTGAGACCCGTTTTCTGCAGATATTTTATGAGTTATCCCGAAAAGACTAGACTGATGAAATTTCTGAATGTTCAAAATATGTTGATAACACGTTCACTGTGTATAATAGTATAGCATATTCCATTCCATTTCAATAAGGTACATCGAGATATTTAGTTCACTATGGAACAGAAAGAGAATGACGATCCACACCTCCTTCATATATCCATGCACAAAATAGAAGATGACACATTAGGGCGTTCAGTTTATTGGAAAAGTATATGAAGGAGCCTGTATTTTAACATGGATTTCAGCCTGAATTTTAAGTTTTTATATAATCAGTTAAAAAGACACTGGTCAGAACATAATTTGACAGATCAGGAAAAATATATACCGTGAACAGACTGGAGGAGGAACTTTTGATCATAGAGAAATGTCTAGGAGATAATTGTTACCCACAGAAACTCATTGATAAGATTAAGAATACTAAAGATAACATCTTGAAAATAGCTACAATAAACAAGAAACACATTATTACACAATGCAATTACAAAGGTTTTAATCACTAGCCAGTAATTAATTATTCTTCTGGTGGCTGACTGAATTACAAAAACTGCAACATCTCAAAGAAAGCATGAAATACAGTGGACAACATAGATGCGACTAGATGACTTGGACTTCGCAGACGACCTAGCTCTTCTATTCTACAGACTGCAACAAATGCAGGTATAGACGGAGAGTGTAGCGGTAGCCTCTGCAGCTAACAGTAGGCCTCAACATACACAAAGGAATAAGCAAGATACTTAGATTCAAAACAACTAACACTAAGCCAATTTCACTTGATGGAGAAATTCTGAAAGATGTGGAAACCTTTACATACTTGGGTAGCATCATCGATAAACAAGGAGGGTCCGATGCAGATGTAAAGGCGCAGATTGGAAAGGCAAGGGCAGCATTTTTACAACCTAAGGACATCTGCAACTTAAACCAACTGTCAACCAACATTAAAGTTAGAATTTTCAATACAAATGTGAAGACAGTCTTGTTGTATGGAGCTGAAACTTGGTGAACTACAAAAAGCATCCTTCAGAAGATATAAGTATTGATAAACAATTGTCTGGGTAAAATACTACGGATCCATTGACCAGACATCATTAACAAAAACCCTCTATAGTTCAGAATAAATCAACTAGCTTCCAGCTTAGGAAGAAATTAAGAAAAAACACTGTTTTTGGATGGGACAAACATTGAGAAGGTCACCAAACTGCGTCACAAGACAAGCACTAACTTGAAATCCCGAAGGTCGAATACAAAGAGGAAGACCAAGCAACACATTTATCTGGAAATCAGAAGCATACATAAAAAGAATGAGTAGCACTTAGAAAGAACTGAAGAGAAAAGCCCATGGCAGAGTTAGTTGGAGAATACTGGTTGGTGGTTTATACTTTACATGGGATAACAGGCATCGATTGAGTAATTAATCAATGTCATTATTACACTCATTTGGATGATGATTCATTTTTCTAATAACTCAATGATCATATATTGAACAAGTACATTTTTCTGATAAGTTTTAACAATTACGAAGTCTAAATCAATCAGGATTCCTTATCAGTTACTTCCAACCACTATAATATCACAATTACTTTTGATCTTACAACTTATTATCTCTAAAACTATGTTCTTTTACATTGACAAAATTATATATTAAGTTTAATTGATTGTATTCATCAGTGGTTGATATTGGCAAGGTCCCATGCTGAAACGAATTGGCTGTCCAACGCTCCTTAATTTTTACTGGTACCGTGCCAACATCAGTCTGTGATGAATTCAATCAATTAAACTTAATACCTTATCCCTATAAACCATCTCAATCAAATCAAATACTAGTTACTAATTAATACGGACTGTTTAAAAAAAAAAGAATCAGAAAACTATGTTGCATTACATTCATTCCATATGTAAGTAGTATTAACAATTAACTGGTTAAAAAAATATGGAAAACATTTCTTTAAACCTGTTTTTCTTTTCATATAGTTCAGTAAAACAAAAAAAGCATTATGGTACCCATTATGTCATTTAGTAAAACATGTGATTTTCAAAAATGTCAACAATTCATTAGAATAAACTTGAAATTTGAATGAATTGAATTAAAACAATCAAATAATTGTAAAGTATGATCGTTATTATTACATATGATAATTGTGTTGAGTAACAATAGAACATCAACTTATATTGACAACCTGATTAAAAACTTAGGCCACCACTTTTTGACGAAAATCTTAACAGGTTACGTTTCACTTTCTGTTTTGTTTTAATTGCCCAATCATGTCCCAAAATCACATTGTGTACTGTCGTGCTTTTATCAAAGGTCTATGACATATTATGAGTCATTCAGTTAGATCTAAACGAAAACATCATGGAGGTTGGCAACATATAGGGATCATGAAACATGTTGTTAAATCATAGGGTAAAGGAATATTTCTGTTCCGTAAATTAAAGCATATCACAGCATGAAAGCGTACCAGAATGAAATGGGATCAACAAATTATTGATGATTCAGTGAATCGAGAACTACTTGAAACCTATATTGTCTCACGGTATATAACTAATCCATATTTATTATGTGAACGTAAAATTGAATTACGTATCTATGTTCTATTCAACGCAATGAAAATGTGGGGTATACACAGTTGGATTTGCCTACTTCTCATTTACACAATTTTTATTTGATTCTATTGATGATCATTACGTACCTGAGTAGGTCATAAAATATTACATACATTACTTCCAAGCATCAATTTGCAAATCCTCTGCGTTGTCTGCACTGCATCGTTTCTCAGCCTGCTTCTCTTAGTTGTTCTCGATTGTCCTCTGTGTTTCAATCATGTTTCACTTCTTGTCCTCTCGCAACTCGTCTTGTCTGCTGTTTACTGATTCTTCCCAATTCCTTTGACGCTCTGCTACCTACTACTTATTGATGACTTATAAGTAGTATCCATCACACAATTAATAAACAAGTCATATGCTTCATGTGATTAGTTATTTAGATACATGAATATATGAGTTCTTAATACAAGTAAACTAGATATTATGACAGTAAAATATTTTGAATCAAGGTAATTTTGTGGAGATAAGCTTAGTTGGTTGAATTCGTCACAGTTTGATGTTGGTCGGGTACCACCATAAACTAGGAATCATAGCTGTTTCATCCCAGGACTAAAGTTCCCAAGCAGTGTGCACTCTTCATTTTGCATAAATTACCTACAAATTGATGGTTTAGTAATTTAAATGTTAAGCTTTCTCTCTGAAACCTAAGAGTCTTGTGTTTGATTCTTTAAAGAATTTTAGGGTGAGTTTTGACAACAAGAACTCTCAAACTAAAACGAAGCCGATGTCAAATATTGTCTGATTTTCAATGGCATTCAACCGACATCAATGTGAGACTATTACAGTCAACTAAAGAAAATGATTTCTTTTAATCTAGAACAAATAACCAACGTAGATGAATATCATAAATTCATTTATCATATGACGGTAATAAACATGAAAGGACTATAAAAAATGTAACCATGTTTCAAGAATACGAAACTTTATGCAAAACGTTACGTAATCATAACTGTATCAATAAGGTATAGTCTAAAACTCATCATGAATAAAGAAAATGTGCTTATAATTGAGAATGATATAAATTTAAGTCACTAAGATGATTAGAGACTGATTACTAAATCTTTATTTCACTGTTTAAATCCAACAAAATACTAGAAATACAGAAATGTATGTGTAATGATCATTTTACAGTATCCAGAGGATATTAACCATTTAACAACTATCAAGTAGATGATGAACATTTTGCTCTCAGCAACATTCAATATGCTTACATTTGTAGGCAGTTAATCTCCTGAATACTCTCCCCATACTTTTGTAAGCACATATGAACTGTTAAATTTAATTAGGAGTAATAACCGAATTCCGCTATGATGATCGTTCTTTCTTTATACATTAAACTGTTTATCATGATTGATATGCATGTACAGATTACAATTGGGGGGTTGTGAAGATAATGAACTATCAATCCTGATATCACGAATTGATCCGAATCAAACAACCATTGATCACCTGAAAGCAGTGGACAGCTGTTTTGTTCTTATATGAGACTCCTCAGCAGTGCGCATCCACAACCCCATCGGGGATTGAACCCAGGACCCTCTGGCTCCGCGGCAAACGCTTTACCATTAGACCATTGAGTCGGATCCTTACGGAGCAGGTTGATATTTCTAATTCAGTCATTTCGTGATACGTTTACGCGACCTCATCCATTGCCATAGGTGGGTAACTGTCTCACAGATGACACGGTCTAACTCCATCGGTCACGTCTTCACACTAGAACTCCAGGAATTACCTCAGGGAACCAATCACTAGTGACTATTGACTTTTGAGATTGTAAAATTATTTTACAAGCCACTCAAAACCATTAAATATAGAAAATGAACTTTAGAAAAACCATTGTGAATCGAACTATGATGTTATACCATCAAGAACAAGAGGAAATTGTCTTTGCCAACAAAAATATACATTTGTAACTCGAATCATAGAATAATTGCATTCAGACAATTAATGAAGACCATGATGCAGTAATGTGTCTGTTTCAGCCTTCACCTTCCCTGTATATGGAGCACTTTAGAAGTGAATATCAATTATCCCACTAAAAATCGAATCTAAATTGTGAGGCATTTATGTGAACACTTAAGTCTTAAATCAAGTTACTGAATTTGGAAATATTATTTTTACATTCTAGAAACCATATAAAAATTATAATATTAGATTGTAAAGTTAACTAAAGTTAATTAATTACTACTTATCATACCGTTTTGGTTGTTAAGTGAAAGAAACTTGTGTAAAAACCATAGAAAGTTGATTGTATAAAATAGCACTAAAGTTGTATTGTTGTTAACGGTTGAATAACTAATGAATACTTATACGTTTGAGATTAGAATCTTCAGATTTACGCTTTAAACACCAAATTAATATTCAATGGTCTACTGTGTTAAGTTATCCACTAACTTGTATTTTACTACTGCGATATTAAGCATCGATCAGTCTCTGTTTATTAATGTACATCCTACACTAATTACCTTTGTATTGCCATTTAGTCACATGATTGATTTACAACCTAAATTTACTGAAACCTTTGATTAATTGGTAATTGCCTAAGCAAATGGTCAACTGGATTCTTTGACATGATTTAGGTAAAAAAAATCAGCCTTTACAAGAGAATTCTTTTCACTGTTATGCTAATATTTGAATTTTTCTTTAACTAATTAGTCGTTGACGTTTTCAGTGTACTTAGAGTAACAAATTTGAACAGTAGTATGTAAAACAACTGTAACAACTTATGATAATGTACAATGGAGGTGATTATTAGTAATGTAACCGGTTTTATTATTCAAATACAATACAGTAGTAATTAGGCTACGGGTTCGAACTACAGTCCACATAAGTCAGTCTAGGTTACGTCCCTATATATATATATATATATATATATATATATATATATATATATATACATATATATATATATATATTAAAAGGTGTTTGGAGGAAGATATGTCAAACATATAATTTCACAATTAAACTGCAATAGCTGTTATATAGTTACTATGTAGTAACCTACTTTCACAAGCAGCATATAAAAGTATGTCATTACTGTTATATGCAACCATAGGAATATAATTCACATAGATGTCGTAAAATATTTCAGTAAGCGTTGTTTTTTAATACTTTTAAATTTCGACGAATTCTACCTTAACATACAGCAAAAACTGTATATATGCATTACATTAGTTTGTATTGTACATTATTATTAGTGGATTTTATTCCATTAACTGTGGGAACACTTATAAAACATGAAAGGGATTATATCTACGAGATTTTACTGATTACAGGTAGTGACAAAAGCCTTACTCAGTTACTCCTTTAGAATTTCTGCTGTTGAAGAAATTGGTAAATGGTTAGAAAGCTGTCAAATTTCAATCTGGTTCTATGCATTTTCCATCTAGCGGATTGTAGGCAATGCATTCATTTTAGAGAGTTCCTTGAGTTCTATGTCAAGTTAAGGATAATTTATAAAATCATACAGGATTGATATACTTTTACACAGTGGCATCACATTTGGATTAGATTTAAGAAACCTATTCTGTGGATTTAAAAGCGGTTTAATACTTGGGATTATTAAAATTTGATTATGTCTGGCATTTTAGAACAGCATTTAGAGTTTTGTCCACATTGCAACGCGCAGGCTAACTATGATTTTATATACGTATTAACGTCAATATTAGGATTTAAACTTAACCTATCATTATGAAACAGCAACACGCTATCTACTGAGCTACTAATATCTACCAACAGTGGGATTTAGGTTTATAAGAGTGATTATGCCTGAATGATACGAGATGTATACCTTGGATTCCACTTGTCAACCATAGTATTACTACGTTATCGGTTACAAGTTAACAGATTATCGAGCAAATCGTCTCAGAATACATGCATGGTAACAAAGTCTGATCAATTGCAATCTTTAACAACATCAACAGATAGATTCAAACACATTCACGTTATATGTAAATTTGATCCATTTGTTCTTCTTTAGTATTCTGTTCTTAACACAGTTTCATACATTCTATCATGTCACAGACTGACTTTAGCTGGATAGTCATTTGTAACTAGAACCAGTTATTTTATCTTAACTTAAAACTCTTCAACAGTACACGCTTTTCACAGATAAACCTCATACTTATAGTTCAATTAATTAATTCACATTTTTACTTCTAGTTTCTTCCTATTTGGTTAATATGAATATACACACAATACATTATCACCTCTAACTTGATTATAATTTCTTTCCTTTCTATTACTAGAATATATTATTAATTGTAATTCTGTTTTCTCGCCTACCCTTTCCCCACCTATTTATATAGTTTATAAGTAGTAAATGTATAATTAATGAAAGAAAAACAAAATCAGCTAACTACGTTTTATAAATCAATAACTATTGATTTATAAAAAGCTGTTATTGGTAAAAACAAAATTTTTTTCTTTTCTCGTAAATATTTTTTTCTTTTAGAAAAATTCCTATAAAACTATAAATATAATGTGCCCATCTGTGCAAAAGTATTCGTTAGGTGATTTAGATTACAATACAATAATAACATTATCAACTATTACGTTAGGTTCATCTGTTAAGTTGATAATATTAACTCAGACTGTAGTTACTAACATTGTCCAATCACTTTTATTTCTAACTAGGGGGTAAGTGTAATATATTGATTAGTTTCATTTTGTGATTTGAAAGTAGAATATAAAATACTCAAGAAAGAATATTTTCTTTTGACAATGTTATATCTAGGGATTTACGAAAGGTAAATAACTTTCCAAACTGTTTTTTTCATAAAACTATTTCATTTATTCACACTACATGTATATCAATCTTTTATTGCCTTGTTTCCATCGCACTAATCCCCCCACCCACCCACATTACACTCAAAAACTGTCATCCTATCATTTTTCATTCAGAAATTATAATCAATTAGTTATGTATCTGTACCCCACCTCACCCCACCCCACCCCACATTCCCTAGTCATTATTCTTCATGTCATGTAAATATGTTATTTATCCTATTGATACGCTATGTTGTCAGGTTTCATATATATGTGAATGGATGAGTGAAACATAGTTCGACTATCAAGTGGTTGGTTGAGTTATTTTGTGTTCTTCATTGTGAATTGGAGACTAGTAGTCACGGGATAGAAGTGTGAACGCAATGAATGGTATTATCGATATCACTGTTTTCCATATATTTTGATTACGCGACATTTTTAAAGATATAACAGACGATATAGTTTATGTCAGCTAATAGTCATATATATAGCAACATTTTACTCATGCTTATTCGATTTTATGAAGTTAGATGGACCTCACAAAGCGATTTGCATCGAGGCATGCTTGATTGTCTAACAGTCTGTACTAGTCAATCAGTAGTTTCATTTTCAAACACTTCATAACTTGTAGTCAAGTCACCCAACAAGAATCACCTTCGCAAACCACATAATAAACGAATTACCTTGAAAGTGGTATGAGACAAAAACTTTTACACAGTGAAGATTTTAGGTATTCACCATTTCAAACACGTTCAGACATTCATTTTATCTTCATTTTAATCTTCTCTTATTTTTCATAATTACTTCTCAACTTTCTCTCATCTTGTCCTTCTTAAGTATTTGTCAGCATTTATTTCATCATTCAACTATTCACGTTTTCTTTACAATTAGTTAGGTAATTATTGTTTTGAAAGTGTGCAAATGATAAGTGAATGGTTTGGCATACTGTTGATTATATAATATCAACTGAGAAGAAACTGATAAAGTAATTATAAGAAGTCTGATAGTTAAGAAAGTTACGTAAGAGTTAAGTTGCAATTAAGAGGTGACAAATTATTTTGTTATGTTTTGAGTTAAATATTGTGGCAATAATATTAATAATAATAGTAATAATGAGCGAATTGAGTGTAATGAGTTATTTTTCAACCATTCAGGCATTGGCTATTATGATGGTCAAAACAAGGAAAGAGGTTGTACAAATTTCTTATGTATAAACAGGTCTGGTTTGTGAATGTGGATACCGATGGCTTCCGCTAAATGTAGAAGCCTTATGTGTAAACCATACAGCAGATTGGATGGGACTCCATAGATGATTTTAAAAGTTCTCTTGATGTTTACCTGAAGTTTTGTATCGACCAAATATTCAAGTATAGAGCCGTTTACTTGCCGTAGTTGACCTTTACTCAGACAGGCTGGGTGATGTTCTGAAATTCTATGACGTACTTGACGATTCGCACGCCCGATGTAACTGGCTCCACAGGAGCAGTTGAAGTGGTAAATACACATAGATGAGGTGGATTCAGCGAGTTTATCGCTAGTTCCTGTTTTTATTACACAGTGGTTGTGGAATATAGTATGCAG
The DNA here is from genome assembly GCA_025215515.1 of Schistosoma japonicum. Classification (NCBI taxonomy): domain Eukaryota; kingdom Metazoa; phylum Platyhelminthes; class Trematoda; order Strigeidida; family Schistosomatidae; genus Schistosoma; species Schistosoma japonicum. Next base: position 12,453,982 of record CM046066.1, read on the forward strand.
TTTGGCTGCGGTAAACGTCTTTTGAGATACTTTACTAATTCGTTGCGTCGGGATTTTACTAATGTTGTCATCTGAGAATTGTAATTTGAGAAAAATAGGTTTCTTACGGACAGTTACGTTTTCCAATTTCATTTTGTAGACTTCATATGTTTATTTATGTGTTTCAGCGCGTAAGCATTCACGATAAGCATATTGCGAATGATGGTTAATTTTTCTTCCACAGCATTCTTAGAGCATATGCATCTAGTGCAATTCGTTAGACTATACACTAGATTTCTTTTACATCTTAGTGGTACGGAACTGCAGAAAGGAGTTTACTGGTAAGCTGACATCGATTTTCTATATATGCTTCTTTTTAATGTACAATCCGCTCTTCGAGTTAATAAGATGTCTAAGAATGAAATATTATCATTATGCTCTTTCTCTGAGGTAAAAGTGACTGATAGATGGAAGTTGCTAAATCTTTCAGGTATTACAATTTTATCTATTTTATGTGTGAGGACCACGAATGTATCATCTACATAGCGAGAATAGAATGTTAATTGACTGATCTCATCTTTGAGAGGGGCATTTTCTAATTTTGAAAGAAGGAAATCTGAGAGAAGTGGCCCTAATGATGATCCTATCGCTACACCATCTGATTGTATGTAGAACACCACCAATTATTTGGTAATGATTTTAAACCTATTGTAAACTTATATATATATTAGTGTAGAGCTTTGATAAAAACTAAATGGAAGGAAATTTCTTCAATCCTTTCGTCCTTTCTTAATGCCTGAGTGGGCATTTTTTCATCATTCTCGTTTTTTTATTTTCTTTAAGTAGATAATTATTTTGTGAAAATTTGTCTTGACCAATAGTTATTGCAATCATTACGTAACCTACTGTCGTCGCTATTGTGGGTGACGACTAATCTAAGACGTAAAAACTTCCAAAGTTATTTTACAGATGTTTTATTTATGTACACAGATTGTACGACTACTTACCATTCTATTATTATTATTATTATTATTATTATATTTGTATTACCTTAATGTCTTACTTTCATTTAAATTAGAAATTGTTGTTACAGCATTTTTCACGTAGAAATTAGAACCGGTTACCAATCGAATATTTATTCTGTTTTCTTATTCTAAATAGCCCCGTTGTGTGTTTATATTATTATTCTAATTGGTCTGTTGTTTATATATATATATATATATATATATATATATATATATATATAGTGTTAGAGATTTACAAAGTCTTTGGGCTGGTAAATCAAGGTTTAATATCCTTACTTTATTCCGTTCGGACTAGCTAGTATCTGGCCGATATTTCAGGATAGAATAACAATTACGTGTTAACATTTATGTACACCGGTCTTAGTGAGGTTATTATTTTCCTTCTACACGTCGAGATTGGTCAAGAGTTAGGATTTAACAGTTTGTTTATTACTATGAGGATGATTACATAATTCATGATAATTACTTGAATCAACTTAGTTTATTGTCATGTAGAAACTTGTTTAGTGATAAATACACTTTGATATTTAGAATGCATAAACTAATGTATACATCTTACAAATATTGGAAAGATTGTAGATAACCTCAGCTAATAATTGAAAATGATACTCTACCTTAAATAAATGAGTTTGGTAAATCAATCTTCGTAATTTAAAGATCCGCATATAATAATTAAAAGTCAAGAATACTGAAGCGAACCAATGTTTTCGATGAGTTCTTCTTTAGGTTCTACAATTCAATAATATATCGATGTTTACTATAAGATAATATCGCGGCGTATGTATTGTAGTGATTGATTATGTTAAAAGTGTGGATTGAAATGAGCAAATTACCTGTCATTACGATCTTTAAGTACTTAAAAATGACCTTAAAGAAATACGAAAGGTTATATAATAATGTACCAACAAAGGTCATTCGATATAAAAGGATTAAGTGAATGTGTCTTGTTCAAAAAAAAGGTGATGATGAAGGTCAAAGTGGTCGACGTAGATTTATAGTATTAGTAGTAGCGACAGTACAATTAGTGATAAGTTAAAGTTATTTTAATGTAATGATGAGTAGAAAGCAAAATAAAATTGGAGTAAATTGTTAACGAAAAGAGAGAGTATGAACAATTTGTAAAAGAGAAAGCAAAATAAAGAATGACAACGGAAAAATTTCTTACGACCCTGTTGTGAGCTAAGCTAAACAGAGAGGTTGAATGTATTTCTTCTGTTTACATAAGTTCGATTTCTTTGAGTTAATGCCTAATGTCTACACAATGTAAACAAGGCATATTCTAATACCTCTAGACAAATTATTCGGTACTTTGTATATAATTGAGAAGACTTCATCAATTTTGATTTTGTCATCATAGTCCATTAGATGATCAAGAATCAACATGTAATTTTCTAATTTCAATCTAAGACTTTGATATATTCAATCCCTACAATGCTTATTCTATGACATTATCTAATTGTCAAAATGAAAATTTTATAAATTTATAAAGTCTGAAAAAGAATTTTTCAGAATCAAACTTAATATAAATGAACTTACCTTTTAGATCTTCATTAACAATACTATTATTTGATAAATTCTCATATGTTGCTATAGTATTGTATGGTTTTGTATTTATTAAAGAATTTGACTTTAAATGATTCATATTCAAGTGTTGAATATACTTATTACTCATATTTGTTTGTATCTCAGTAACATTCATTGTATTCACTAGTTCGTTAGGAATATTTATACATATAATGAAAATATATAACAATGTATTAATGAATTGTACGATACTACTGAAATATTTTAAATTCATTATATTAATAATCTTGATGTTGTTGACATATTCAAGACATTTAACTGATATTATATATACAAATTGGGAATAATTAACTTATGTAACATTTGATAATATACTAATTTTAGAATCTATTTCATAGATTACAAAATCTTGTTAAGTGTATTTCTTGTTCTTGTTCTTCTTCTTTTAATGTTCCATTCAGAAAATGTATTCTTTTAATAGAAATATATAATCATTATATAATCAATGTTTATATTAAGAAGGTAAGTAACTAACTGTTTATTCTTAACCTTATTATTTAAATAATATGAAACAAGTGGAAGGCTTTAACTGATTGGTCAGTTAAATTAACTTCATTTTAACCAATCATAATCTGTTTATATTTTCTCTCATTGATGTAATTCAGTTTAGACATTTACTAGTAGTGTAAAAAAGATATAAATGAATACAAGAATAAATGCATAGATGAATAGAAAAAAGTATTCGAAGAATGAAAGAGAAGAAAACTGTAAAATTGAGGTGGTTTTTAGGTGAGAGGTTATTAAGTTTAGTTGTTTGTATCCATCATAGATTGATGTTGGGTTGGATACCTAGGGAACATTAAACAGGTGTTTATTCTTAGTATAGGATGATTCATTAGAGTACATCCTCGATTCCGCAAGGGGAAGTCGAATCCATAATGTCAAGGTTTCAAGATAAAAGAATACCCATCAACACCACTGAACTCGCCTGTGTCAAGTGGTAGAATTCACAATTTCATTAATTTATAATATGGTTCTATGATTATTTATTATCATTGCCTAAGTCTGTCTAACTTTTAATAACTCTGAGCTCCGCCAATGATGACTTCTTACTATAATTTCATGAAAATCCTGTAATCGTTCACTAGCGAGCTTATTATTTCAAATTGAAATCAATCGGTCATATGTTGATAGGCAATAAATTTAGTTATGTGCATGTCATTTGGGTGCCACCATTGTCTGTTACATAGAACGATAGAACTTACCAGTACTACCCAACCAACACCAATCTGTGACAAAGTTAAGCAACTAAAACAGCAAGCTATATGAAAATTAAAACCGTTCCATATCATCAAGTTACAAGTTGTCGTCTGCTTGTTCTACCTAAAATCTAAGTTTCAATTGTTGGAATTACATTTTATTACATAAGACCAAAATTAATGTTCTAAAAGAAATGTCATAAAACAACTTCAGATTAAGTGCTGCATTAAAAATTACATTCTAAGTTGTCAGACTAGCCTCCACGTATGAAACAAATTTCTTATCGAAGCAGACGAATGTAGATCATTTCATAACTCACGTTACCTCCATTTACGCCTGTTACTTTTGCTGTTCATGTCAAAGTACTCGCACTGAAAGAATGGAAAGTGAGGGTGTCAGAGGGATGGGATGTATGCAATGCTGAGTATATGCCATAATGACTGACACGAAAGGATCAATATATTTTCAATAGTATCATTGATATTCATTTACCTTATACTGGACACGAAGGTAATATTTCAAAACCTTTCAAATCAATTAATGCTCAAACAATACCTAATTTATTACCTTTTAATTAACTATCACGAATTTGTTTGGATTAGTCTTAGTATGGAACTCTTCAGTAATGCGTATCTACGACCCCACTTGGAATCAAGCTCAGGTCCCTCTGGCTTCACAAAGAACACTTTACCATTAGACCACTGAGTCGGCTCCAGAGCAGTTGATATTTCTAATTCAGTCAGTTAGAAATACTGCATCCAAAGCGTCGATGTGGAGTCAGAAGTTCCTTGGTTTTATCCCTGATGGGGTCGTGGATGCACACTGTTGAAGAGTCCCATCTCTGAATTGAACATCTGTCCAGTACTCTATGGTGATCAATGTTTCTCAAATCCAGACCAATTCTTGATATTAAATTACCATTAAATAATTTACACAACACTCAATTATTACTTTTTGTTAATTATATTGCTTTTAAATAGAATAAAACCAAACTTGTACATTCAGAAAGATACAGCTGTTAGTTTAATATTATCCCGGTAACTTTAATTTCAACTGTTTAATTGAATAACACCTTTTTTCTTGCTTTCAGATATTAAATTTTCTTCATTGTCATATCACACTTTTAGGTAGTTTCCCTTTGTTATTCTATCCATTTTACAATCGGTATTACAGTACTCTTGACTTCAATCTTTATTAACAATAAAAAAGAAAAGAAACTTGTTTCTATGCATTTTCAAGATTTTATTCAAGAATGTTCAACTGTTAACATACTTCTTGTTAAGAGTTTCCTTACAAATTCATATAGTAACTTGAAATCATGATTACTATCGTGTAATAAACTAATTCATCTTGTTTAAGTTGAATTGTGACTGTTAAACGGAAATCAGGAAGCGCGTTTTGTCATGTTTGGGACTCATCAATCGGATGTACCTACATCCCATTGGTAATGTTCATTGGTGTTCAACAGGAAGATTCAAAAACATTCTAATGAATTTATATTGTTCTACTACATCTGTTGTTCATTTATTATTTAGCTTTATAAATGAGAAAAGCTGATAGAAAAATGAAATACAAGTTTTACATTGTACTAAATATTTTAAATACATTTATTATATTTATTAATGCTGATATCACGAATTGATATCAGCATTAATAAATTAACTATCTCCACAACAACCCCTTAAATGTAACTAATTGTCAGCTCACTAGTGACTAGCTCCTTGAGGTAATTCCTGGAGTTCTAGTGTGAAGACGTGACCGGTGGAGTTCAATCGTGTTGGGTGTGTGACAGTAACTCACCGATGACAATAGATGAGGTCGCGCAAAACGTAACACAAAATGACTGAATTAAAAATATCAACCATTAGGAGCCGGCTCAGTGGTTCAATGGTAAAGCGCTCATCGCGGAGCCAGAGGGTCCTGGGTTCGATCCCCAACAGGGTCGTGGATGCGCACTGCTGAGGAGTCCCATACTAGGACGAAACAGCTGTCCAGTGCTTCCAGGTGATCAATGGTTGTCTGGTTCAGATCAATTCGTGATATAAGCATTAACAAATTAACTATCTCCACAAAAATCCCTTAAATGTAACATTTATTATACTTAGATTATATAATGAGTAGTTAAACATTATGAAAATAAGTAGTAAGTGCATATGCATAAAAGATAAATTAGATGATTATTTAAGAGTATTCAGCCAATAGATAGCGTGTAAATTATTTAAGGCAAAAGATATTTATGTTTTATGTCTCAGCGTGAATAGTAGCATTAAGATATAAACGCATTCAGCTGATGAGCGTCAACTGGAACAAAACACTAATCGTAGATTTCAAACTATGAACAAATAAAGGAAAATACAATAACATGGCTAATTATCGAATGAATTACACTATGGTCATCTAATAGTCTACAAATTGCTGAGTCTGAGATTAGTTTAGTCGCTAGTCATGCTAGATGATAATCGATGCTTTATTTAGCGAATGAATTAGGATACGTTTAGTTTACCCTAGGTCCGTTGCAATTTTGCAGGCGAAAAGCATATATATATATATATATACTACTTGCCACCATACCAAATGATTTAAAGTTAAGAAAATTCAATAGATAATATATTCCAGTTTAGGCTATTAAATATAACATTAGTAATATTCTGTAATTTACTTTCTTTCAAAGTCAGACTTCTGATTAATTACTGTCTGATACTATATGTACATCATGATGTAATGTCATGATACAGTGTTAAGTCACAGGTTGTAGAATGTTTGGTATGTGACTACCAGTGGAATTCTAAATGCGACTTACCTTCCATTTATGAACAGTCAGTTGAATATACTTTCATTTCACTGTTGATATCATAATGTATAATTCCAGACTAACTCAAGAATAATGTCTTTATACGTGTTAAGCATGTCAGTAACTAGCTAGTTTTGAAAGTAACCTTTGATAAGAAAGGTACTACATTTGAGATGCAGTGTGAACACAAACATTTTGATTCCAGAGTACCTAAATAATGAGCTCCACATAAGACAAATATGCATTATGTGTTACTAAGCCAGTCAAATATCAAAAATACGGAAAATCAGTTTTGTTGTCTATAAATTCACTGATATCTGAATACGGCCAGTTATTATTCTTGGTTAAAATTAAAAAAGTAAGTAAACATAAATTGCCTACAGATAATTTAACTGGATGGTGATTGAATCAGCTGTTATCACAGTGTTGTAGAGATAACTGAATTTGAAGTTCTAAGCGACCATCTAGCATTGGAGTGGTGGTGATTGTTGAATTGAGATTTGATACCACCAAATGGCCTGAATTAAATAATCATTGAAAACTAGGAGCTGGCACCAGATAGGATTGTATATCCTCAACACCACTTGGAGATCGTTACCAGGACCTTCAGGATTGTTTGCGAATGCCTAATCGTCAGACTACTGAAACCTTTTGTCTAGTGAGGTAGTGGATGGATACTTCCAAGTACTCCCAAACTAGAACGAAACATCTAGACACTGGTAGCTTCCGGCTTTTAATATTTGTGTAACTTAAGTCGATTTTTAATGTCAAATCCAATAAATCTTTTCTTCATGTTTAATGTGATGTGTCTTATCAATATTCATCCACGACTTTAAGATTTTCAGCCTTCAAACGGAATAATTTGACTTTATAGCACTTTGTTAACATACGTCGGTTTACATTTCTAACTTTCATCAACTCGTGATATTCCACGAACATCATTTAATGCTACTAGTAAGTTATTTTCTCACTTTCAGTTTGATTACATTTGAACTGTCATTGGTACTCATCAGAATTCTGTGATTTATCTCTTCCAATCGTTCATTAATGACTCATATTTGATTGGATTTCACACTCTCAACCATGATACAATGTACCTCAAATATATCTTCACTTACTAATCAACTACCTATTAACAGTTACATACCAATATTATGTTACTTTCCGTCGTTATACTACTCACTTTGTTTATAAGTGTTAATCTATAAACAGTCGATTTAATCAGGTGATAGAACACTACATTTTTTTCACTAAAATAAACAGAGGAACCCAGTTAGGATGAATTTATATCTTCCGGTTGATTTGCCATGGACTGAATCCAGTTTCAGATTATACAAATTCATCCTAATTACATAAACCCGTTGTACAAATGTGACTGTCTGGGTTCAGTAGCCTAGTGATGAACGCACCATACGAAATGAGTTTGAATCCTAGTGTCAACATCAACACGGGAATGCTGGTACATCTAGCCGACGAGTTCCAAATAGGACGAAACGTGCCTCCTGGATTCCGATGGGTATTCAGAACCGAAATTAAATAATAGAAACTCACTTGTTTGTAAAGTATAAGTTACGAAATGAAAAACTGGTTAATTTTTATTGTGTGTGTAAACAATAAATAGTGAGGAGAAAAGAAGAAAAGTACCAAGATAACAAACAAATGAAACATGTTCAATAATAGACAGTAGACAAGTGACTGTAATCAAATTATGTGTACTTTTCTTTGTTGTTCCTTTTATTGATTGATTAAATTAATGAGATAAACCATGAATTTAACTTGTTGCTTAGACAGATTCACTTAGATTTTGTATTATTCTTTGTTTGTCTCTCTTATTTGATTGTAAGTAAGTGACATATAATTCAACTGAATAATGAGTGATTAATGATCAATGCCACTGTTCATCCAGTTTGTTGTGCTAATTGAATAAGTTGCAATGTTTCCAATAGTTACAGTGGCTTGATATCATATATCGTGTGCTTTGATGTCAAGTGATTCTCTGGAAACGTCAGGAAGGAAGAAATTTACACCTTATACTAATTGATATATTTCAGAAAGAAGTACCACTATTTATGATACGAATTCGAATCTCAAAGCTAGCAACAATTCCCACAAGATTAGAAGTACATTTTGTTGACAATTGATGGATAAAAATCATTTATGCAAAACAGAGGTTCCAGCCACTTAACATTGAAACGTAGTTCAACGTAATATTAAATTATTTAAGAATAATTTTCATATTAAAGTGCACCCTGTATATAACCAAGTTACCTATATCGTGTAACCAGAGTAATTTCTAACGATTAAACCCAAACGTACGAATAAAAGCAAATCAAAAGGTAGTGATGGATGAGGAAGAAGGTTTATTTTATTATGAGTAGAACTTTTACGAGATAGTAACGTCTAGGCTGGCTAACTAGAGAATGAGTTGCCTCGCACGTTGCGTTGTGTCGTATCTGGTTGTGATACTTGACTGAGCTCCTCCAGCTAGTTGTATCTAATAAAACAAAGCATAGGTCAGCCTCAACGTCCAGAGCTTATGCAGCTATTTATCCAGGAAATTATTTACCACTACAATATTCCAACTCAGTCAATAGAATTTGACCAACACTAAGGATTAGACACACTTGACAATGGCTATCACCTACTAGTAAGTCATTTAAAAAATCACAGCACTTCAGTATATCAGTGACTACCCATACAGCTCAGTGATAATGTCTCATTGAAATATTTGATGATTTGGGTTGCAAAGCCACAAAGTGATTGTTAATATCCTATACTAACGACTATTAACTGGCTGGAAATCTATGTGTAGCATGGTTTTGTGGAGGAATTGCCTTCAGTCTAGTAAACATAGTCTGTAGTCAGTTTGTATGTTTTCAGTAATACACGAAAAGCTCATTATATTGATATACAAACAAATAATAAATTGCCATTATTTAACACTATCAACCGGTTAACTTTTGAACTACAAATAAACAGTAACACATTGTTCCACATTTATACGAAATATTAATCAAGAATATAGCTTTATTAATAGTGCTCTATTAGCCTATATCACTCAATATCATTTGGACTGAGAATTTCAGGGATAATTATTTAACTAATGCCAACCAGCATAGAGCCTATATCTCATAAGGTTTCCTGCTATTTACCTTCCACCTACAACCGGATCTATTAGATAATAAAGAATAACGAAAGTGTATCATAATTCTTTCAAGTATCTTGTTTATTAGTTCATCACTTATTACTGTAGAATACTAAATTTCTTTTGAACATTTAATTTATCTTGTTATTTTGACGTAGTTTTACAAAGATGGTTTCTTGAATTCGATATTTACATCCACAATAGTTTGATCTCTGTCCAGATATCATTGTAAACTAGAGAATACTGAAAAGTTATTTCGTCCAAGAATAGAATCCTACTGTAGTAAATGTACATTTATAACCCCCACCCCCACCCACAGACACACATAATAGATAAATCTTAGATTCTCTAAGTTTGAAGGTGTAATCAGTAACACTGAATTGATGTCCATTTGATAAGATTGAAACTTTATTCATTATTCAATTGTTCAATTTTATTTTATTGAACATTTATCATTTCATTGTATGTTTTGTTTTTATTTTATCAAATGAATCCGTCAAATTAAATTACTGTTAATATCAATTAAATGAATATGATTATCTGTTTATAAGAAGATGTATTGAATAGACAAGATAGTTCATCTTTATTACTTTAGTACAATCTCTTGGATTGAATAGTTAATTATCTTTACTAGAAACCAGAGAATTCATCATATAATCTCTGTAAGAATACATTACACTAAATAAATACATATAATTCAATGTGATACATATGAAATAAATAAGTAAATAAGAAATAGACAACCACTGATCACCTGGAAACACTGAACAGCTATTTCGTCCTTATATGGGACTCCTCAGCATTGCGCATCCACAACTCATCGGAGATCGAACCCAGGGCCCTCTGGTTCCGCAACGAGCGTTTTACCACTGGATCACTGAGTCAGCTTCTAATGGTTGATATTTCTAATTCAGCCAATTCATGATATCAGGATTGACTATCTCCACAATAACCCCTTAATTGTAAATAAGAAATAGTCAAGGGAATAATCTTGGTTTTTGAGATAATTTCATCACCAGTCTCTTACAGGCATAAATCCATAAAAATATCATTAAGGTGGATAAAGTTTATGTAAATATGCGTAAAATTGGGTGATTCAAGACAGGTAAATAACATTCCAAACTGTTTTTTTCATAAAACTATTTCATTTATTCACACTACATGTACATCAATTGTTTTATTGCCTTGTTTCCATCGCACTAATCCCCCCCACCCACCCACATTACACTCAAAAACTGTCATCATATCATTTTTGATTCAGAAATTATAATCAATTAGTTATGTTTCTGTACCTCACCTCACCCCACCCCACCCCATATTCCCTAGTCATTATTCTTTACGTCTTCTAAAAATGCTATTTATCCTATTGATACGCTATGTTGTCAGGTTTCGTATGTATGTGAATGGATGAGTGAAATATAGTTTGACTAGCAAGTGGTTGGTTGAGTTATTTTGTGTTCTTCATTCTGAATTGGAGACTAGTAGTCATGGGATAGAAATGTGAGTGCAATGATTGGTATTATTAATGTCAGTGTTTTCCATATATTTTGATTACCCGATTTTTCACGATAAAGCAATATGGTTTACTAAAGTTTCTCAAAACTTAAATTCAATTACACCCAGTCCTCTATTTCATGAACTCACTACGATCTGGTTAAATACACTGTAAATGATATAGTTTGTAAACAGAATAAAATACAGAAGTTTAGTAGGAATGTCTTTTCTTTCGTAAGATATGACATTCCTAATAGAAACAATTGATTCTATATGAGAACAACTGGTTGAAAAAAATAAACATTCCTACACTAGTAGTTAAAATATAAGAATTTCTCCTTAAATGCACCTTGAACATCATTTATAACTGAACCGATGGTCTCTCAGTAAGTTAAAGATTAAATACCGAACATAATCTTTATAATGTTTGTATACCAATCTGTGCTCCTGTGACGTTGTTACATTGACTGTACACACAGGTGATTGCATTTACAGGCTCGTGAGCATGTACCGGAATGGTAGGGAAAAGAGTTACGTTCTCTATCAATAGTAACATACTGTCACATTTGGTAGGTGGTAAGAATGGAATCAAAATAGAAGATGCAATCTCTATTTTGTACCGCGTGTCTCGACTAACCTATCTCAAGCAGCCAAATTATGGCTATCATGCGAAGCAGCTTATGCATCCAGGAGAGGTTTGTTCAGCCTCTCCGTTTATCATGATTCATGACTGTTACCCATCACATATGCTAACTATTGTAATCTCTCACTTCACAAACCTCTTTCTGTTTATCCCTAAGATGTCGCATTCTAGATTACACATCCATCCTTCTTAGTTCACATGACTTTCTAATCATTATTATCATAGTTAGCCCCAGCAACAACTCCCTGTATCACATATTACATATCATTTTATTATTCGTATCATTTTAACTGACCTAACATGCTATTTCGTTTGTTTGATTTGAATATTGCATTATTGAGAATACAACTCAACACCTTGTAATCATTATTAGTTTTTACCTAAACTTGCCCTTTAAAAGGATCTTCTAAATTCATAACCAAAAGATTTTGGATGTATATGTGCAGTCAGTATTCGATATGAACATTCACTATTCTTCTAAAATGAATCATTATCTATGTAATTCATTCAGTTTATTTATGAACGCTGTATCTTGGTCACTGTAATACAATTTTCATGGATTTATAACTGTAGGAATCTTAGGATGAAATTATCGAGAACTGACGTTGTTCCCTAAGAATATTTATTATTTCCATTTAGTCTATGAGAATCATGAAATATAATTAGTATCCATGGGTCATCAGATTCATAAATGAATGTAAAAACACACAAAAACGTATTATTGGCATTCCAGTTGACGTTGATTTATTTCATGAAATAAAAAATGATCCATTCAAAAATATGCCTTCTTTAAGTAGAATTTCATTTTATAATTAAAATATTCATTATGATACAAACAAACTACTATCTGTAATGAATAGAAATGAGAGTACAATCAAATGATGAATGTGACTGACGTAGACGTATTAGGTAGAACCTTAAAAAGAATCTATAGCTGTGGTTATTTGTAACGTTTTCAATGTTTGTTAAGTAGATTATGCTCAACAGTTTCCATCATTTATTCTTTTATTTATTGGATGGATATATACTTCATAGTATGAAACTTACATTTAAAGTTTCCCTCAACCTAATACTATGCATATGTCAGGTGTAACTCAGGACGATATATCACATGACAAGCACAAATTCTTGAAAAGAAGGAGTAAGAAATAAAATCTTCTTCTGTACATGTAACTACATCTATGTTTATCGATCGATAGTGTCTGGCTACTCTAGATTGGTTATATTCATTGGAGATGGTTGAATATAGTAAGAAATCATGATTACTGAGGTTCAGAGTTGATTGGAATAAGACAATTATCACCAATAACAATGCATTGTGGTCACAATATATCACAAACTGAAAGAAGTAAAAACGCTATAAATAAACGCTGTCTGGTTTAGCTATGTAGATGGTTAACAGTTAGTTGTGAAATTTGGAGGTTTTTGGTTCGACACCATTGTGGGATCTAGGGTGCATGATAATAAGGAGTTTAATAGGGGGACGAACCGTCCGTCTGGTTTTCCCTTAATTTCAATGTTACTAAACTAACATCAATCTGTGATGAATACAAAGATTATGGTTAAAGATAGTTTTAATTAAATATACGCTTTATTTCAAGTATAGACAACCGATCAAAATTTAAGATCTAAGATTTTGGCTACTTGTCGTATGTCAGCAAATTATAGTGTCAACTTTAGCTTCACACGAAATGGAACCTTTACATCAAACTGATACTTGTAGTTTGAATATGTTTAATAGTTAACTCATTTGGAAGTGCACTAGAGAAAACTAAAGCATTTAGAGTTGTATATCGTATGCCATTAGTGTTTCTGTTTGGTGTTCGATTTTGTCTGCTACAAATAGCAGAAGCTATAAAAATTCGAGTTAAATACTTGAGATTACGTTCATAAGAAATGTGTAACATCCGTATAACCTCCACAGCTACATTTCATACTTAATAGGCAGTTAACACATTTCGTTACACCCCTTTGATGTTTGTTTGTTTTTACTTTAACTATTCCATACCTCTTCTCCAGTTTCTATATATTTGACAAGTATATTCCTAACTTGTTTTAACAAGCCTAATTTCACACGTTTTGAAATACTTTCTGCTTTGAAATAGTTATCTGTGTTATCATTACTCTTATTCATCTTAAGGTAAAATATGTATTTATCCCATTGTTAATCTTTATTATGTTACTACTAGTACACCTACTATCCAAATATCGATTTGCACTTTTCACTCACCAGGCTTGATTATGTAATCCACCTTTTTCATTGTTTCATTGTTGTTATTAACTCATTAATTAACATGATTTGTTTAATAATTTTCATGCTTGAAAACAAATATCAGTGTAATTAGAACAATATTCTAATTACATGTGCACCCGTTGCACAAGTGTAACTGTCTGGACACAGCAGCCTAGTGGTGCACGCGGTGGCGTTTGGCAAGAAGCAGACCGAGTTCAAATCCCAGTGTGAACATCAACATTGGGATGCAGCTACATCCAGCCGATGAGTCCCGAGTAGAACGAAACGTGCGTCCTAGATTTCACTTGCCAGTCATAATCCAACTTCAATATCAATGTGTTTATCAAAGTAAAGTTTGATGAAGATCTCACTGACAATAGTGATATTCACTTATATGTTGTATTATAGTTACAGATTCTATTGAATTGTTCAGCCTTCATGATTACATAACTTAATGATTACAGGATTATCCTTGAATACACACAAAGACACTTCAATTATATTGACTTCAACATTTTTTATTTGTCAATTCTGATATCACGAATTGATTTGAATCAGACAACTATTGATCACCTGGAATCACTGGACAGCTGTTTCGTCCTAGTATGGGACTATTCAACAGTGCGCATTCACGACCCCATCGACGGTCGTACCCAGGACACGCGGTCTCTGCGGTTAATGCATTACCACTAGACAACTGAGTCGGCTCACATCTCTTCACAACCCCTCCCCCCAATTGTAGTTTATTTATTTTATAAACATAGAAAAGAATGTTTTATGGCTATTTTTTCTCCCATATCTCACTGGATACTCTCACAGGTAGAAAGTAATTCAAGTGAATTAAGAAGAAAACTTTTTGATGAATATTAAACAATTGAAATTAAATCTAAATTCTTCTTACAAGATACTGAGTAAATTAACTTTTTATATCCTTTAATGCAATTCAATTTAAAGATCGACTATGTTATTAGCCTTAATAACTTGGTTACTAAAGTAAACATGTTTTCTCTTAAATCCATCTTCTAAATGAATTACTTAACAAATAAATTTTTAAGAATTTGGACATTTTATCTACAAAACAGATTTGTTCAAATCATTTTTACAAAAGATAGACAACAGAGTAGTAGTAGTAATTCTAAATGTGTAAACATTGTTATTGTCAAATATACCCGGTTAGCTTTATTTTATGTCAATAATTTTTCTTTCTTGATGTTATCAAAAGTTTAAATTGTTAATCCTCTTGTGTAACAATTAAGTATACTTACACTCTGTCCATTCATTTTATTATCCCAGAGATATTTTAGTTACTAATCTGTTCATTCGCTTTTAGTTTTCATCTTCATAGTTGTAGGTGATCATGTATTAAAAATGGTGAACGGAATTTACCAGAGTTATATTGTTTTTTCTTTTTTTTCTTGAAAACATGAATTATTTGTTCATTTTCTAATGAAACATTCTGTAGCTTATGTGATGTCAACCACTCAAATATGCAATGTTATGAGGTAGTTCAACCACTAACTAAGTAAAGTAGCTGAGTATTCACGTCTTGGTGGAAGATAGTCGTCATGTTATACTTGCATATTTTTGAAATAACATTCTTGATTATCTCTTGAAGGTAACTAGCCAATCTAACTTGTTCTACTACTGTGATCTGCTAGATTTAGCAAATGGCGATTCCTTGGCATTGTGCCTGAACAGTCAAAGCCGATCGCACAGGTACGGATAAAGAGTACAAACATTAAAGAATGGGGGCTAGGTTCAAGTCCTTTATTGAATGAAAATAAGGATTTTTATATGTCATATGCTATACCAAACATTAACAGGAAATACAAAATATATTGACTGCTAGGTTAGGGGAGTTAGGTCTGGAAATCAGGATAATGAGGTCATAATTAAATTGCTGTCTCTAGAGAAGGAAGAGAGATATGACAACGGTAAATGATTCTAAAAAAATTACAATGTGCATAACACAGTTTGACGAATATCATGTACCAATAGGGGTACCGATACTATAGAGAATAGACTATATGGACTCTGATTACGATTCTTTACCCCTATATAAAAACTTTCATATAAGCAGTCAAATCATTAACAAGCACTAAATAAGCTTTGTGCATAGTAGAAATAACAAATAAAGATTTAGCCCACCCTCACCCGTCACCCCACCACTAAAATGTTGTTCTATGAAGTAACTCCATGTTCATTGTCTAGTTAAACATATATATGCATAGTTTCAACAGAAAGAAGTAACATATTGTTCCAGTTAGTGTAACAAAATCTTGGAAAGTGTATACAGACGTCTTATTATTCAATAATAATATTACTAAGAGATAGTTCTAAATAAAGAAAGAAAAAAATAGAGGACAACAATAAAACTATGAAGTTCAACTGTTCAGAATACATGGAACAAATATAAGAGAGTATTTATCATACAGTTTATCTGCACAATTTATTTCATTTTGTTTCTTATCAACATTCATGTTTCATTTATTACAGTTGAATGAATCTTACAGTAAAGTGTTTCAAACAATATTACTATTATTAAGGTGATGAAAATAAGTAGAAAATATAAATCACTACAATCAATTCTGTAAAAACCAAAGAACAAAATAACAAAATGAGGACAAACTAAACATCATTTCTGAAATCAGCACTACATTAGATAAAGCGGCCGATCTTCCTATCTCCTTTAGCGTAAACATCAATTAGCTGTTAAGTGTAGTGAAATATTGTCTCGTATATTGTTTCATTTGGATAATTATGGATATAAGTTTGTTTGGAAAAGTGTTATAATTTTAGACGGTGAGAACATAAAGATAATCAGAGAATCTTTAAAAACTTGGCATTTAGGTCAGTCGGCAATCGGTAAACACACAGATATATGCACTTTACGAGTAATACGATGGATCAGGTCATGAGACAAAAGAATCAAAATAAATGTGTAAAAATGACAGAATAAGTGTCAGTTGCAATCAATCGAATTCAAGATCGAGAGAGCAAGTTACTAGTCAGTTGTAAAGAAAGTTACATGGCTCACTTCTGTCATTAGTTTGCACCGATGGAGTTGTTCAGAATGACAACGAAAGCTCTGTAATTAAATCATCCAGCGCAGAAAACTCAATCGAACCACAATCAATAATGTCTACAAGATGATCAGTTTCTTATACAAAATGATAAGGGATGTGGTGGGTCATAGAATACATAAGGTATGTATAACTACATTTGAAATCTAACAGATATTTGATTATACATCTTAGTGTTGATGTCCCCATTATGAGGCATCAGCCTAACATAGTTCATTGTAAAGATTTGACAAAGAATTAAATTTAGCGCCATTAAATTTTTCATAAATGTTTAAGCGTTACTCCATTGAAGCAGCATCCAACAGTTTATATTTAAAACTTATGTCAACTCATGATATATTAGCATGTTCCATTTAATTGACACTGATGGGTAATTGCAGCACACCTTATATTGCTGAACTCCATTGATAACATTTCCTTACCAGAACTTACCTCTAAAAGTAATTCAATAGTGAGTTCATATTGATTATGACTGAGTAGTGAGCATTATCGATATTCAATATGACAGCAAATGAACTTGTTTTAGACAATTGCCAATCTTGGAGGTCCTAGTGCCGAACGCTGATGTAGACATGAGTGGGTAATACTTAAAATTTTCGTACTGAAATGAAATGAGATATTCAGCGTACTTCGTGCTTTTTGGTTGTAGTTTAGTTCAGCTTAATTGGTACTCTCAAATTTATGTAGTTCTGTCGCTCTATTTCATGCCAATTCTGGTCACCTATTGATTTTCATATATTCATTTGAAATTGCGTACAAAGTCAAACAAACTGGCTTAAAAGGTCCCTGGACAAGTGGTTTATTTATGGAAGTGACCTTGGTAACTCAATAATTCATAACTGACTCATGTGTTCAGAAGGAATGTTTTCGCTTATTTATTTTATCATAGTTCCATACCTCCAATATAATTTCGTAAATTATCCCCAGCTAGTTGTGGTCTTTCAAAAGATTACCATATAAACTGAAGCTATAATCACCATTGTACAGATTTGGTAAATAAAGTCATCTAAAAGCATGACTTCGTTGAATCGTATTTACTTTGCCAAACAATTCTCTAAGTCCCTTTTAGGATGAAGTCAAATTCAGATTATTCTATATTTGTTGTATGAACGACAATACCACTGTGGATACCAGTCAACATTTGTACTTATCAGCTATACAATGGTTACATTGAATAACTACATAATGGCTACCATTCACCATACTAAATTAACAAGGAAGGTATCTGAACGTGTCAGTTTACACATTCTCTACGTATTGTGCAGCCCACCCCCGTACAATATGAAGGAAGAGTGATAACAGTACTTAGTTATGTGACAAATATATGCTCTACTGACAATGTTAAATCTCAAGCCTTACAAGATCTGCTGAACGAGGAAGAAACCACTATGGAGGACAACTGGAAAGGAATCAAAGAGGCACTAACTTCAACTTATCAAGAGGCTCTGGGCTGCAAGAACTACCATCATAAGGAATGGATTTCCACAGAGACCCTGAGCAAAATTCAACAAAGGAGGAACAAGAAGGCAGAAATCAACAACAGCCGAACTAGAGCAGAAAAAATCAAGGCACAAAATGAATACACAGAAGCAAACAAACAAGTAAAGAAGAGCATTAGAGCCGACAAACGGAAGTATATCGAAGGCCTTGCAACGACAGCGAAAAAAGCTGCAAGAGAAGGAAATATGAAACAGCTATACGATACAACGAAAAAACTGGCAGGGAAATATAGTAAACCAGAGCGACCGGTCAGGAACAAAGAAGGCAAGCTAATCACTGAGATTCAAGAACAAAAATACAGATGGGTAGAACATTTTGAGGAACTCTTAAATAGACCAGCTCCTCCGAACCCACAAAACATTGAAGCAGCATCTACAGACCTCCCGATTTATGTCAATCCATCAACGATGTAAGAAATCAAGATAGCTATCAGACAGATCAAAAGTGGGAAAGCAGCAGGACCTGACTATATACCAGCCGAAGCACTCAAGTCAGATATAGACATAACGGCGAGGATGCTCCACGTTTTATTCAAGAGGATCTGGGAGGAAGAAGAAGTGCCGGCAGACTGAAAAGAAGGATACCTTATCAAGATACCAAAGAAAGGGGATTTGAGCAAATGCGAGAACTACAGAGGAATCACACTGTTGTCAGTACCAGGGAAAGTTTTCAACAGAGTGTTGTTGAATAGAATGAAAGATTCAGTGGATGCTCAACGAGATCAACAGGCTGGTTTCCGTAAGGATCGGTCAAGCATAGACCAAATCGCAACACTACGCATCATCGTTGAACAATCAATTGAATGGAACTCGTCACTGTACATCAACTTCATCGACTATGAGAAGGCGTTTGACAGAGTAGACGGGAGATCACTATGGAAACTTCTTCGACACTACGATGTACCAGAGAAACTCGTCAACATCATTCGGAATTCTTACGACGGACTACAGTGCAAAATTGTGCATGGAGGACAGCTGACAAGTGCATTCTCAGTTTGAACCGGTGTCAGACAAGGCTGTCTGCTCTCGCCCTTCCTCTTCCTCCTAGTGGTTGATTGGATCATGAAAACCTCTATTTTCTGGGGAGAAGCACGGGATTCAATGGACAAGTAGGATGCAACTTGATGATCTGGACTTCGCGGATGATCTAGCACTTCTATCCCATACACAACAGCAAATGCAAGTGAAGACAACCAACGTAGCAGCAACCTCAGCATCAATAGGCCTGAACATACATAAGGGAAAGAGCAACATCCTTAAATTCAACACAGAGAGCACCGACCCAATCGAACTTGATGGTGAAACTCTGGAAGAAGTGGATACCTTTACATACCTGGGGAGCATCATCGATGAACAAGGAGGATCCGGTGCAGATGTAAGGGCAAGGATCGGCAAAGCAAGGTCAGCATTCCTACAGTTGAAAAATATATGGGACTCCAAACAACTGTCTACCAACCTCAAAGTTAGACTCTTCAACTCGAACGTCAAGTCAGTTCTTCTGTATGGAGCTGAAACGTGGAGAACTACTGCAAACATCCTCAGGAGAGTACAGGTATTTATCAACAACTGTCTACGTAGAATATTGAATGTCAGTTGGCCGGAAACCATCAGCAACAGCCTACTTTGGAAGAGAACGAACCAAATTCCAGCTGAAGAGGAAATCAGGAAACGACGTTGGAAATGGATAGGACATACATTCCGGAAATCACCAGACTGTATCACGAGACAAGCACTAACTTGGAATCCTGTTGTAAAAAACGGAAAAGAGAAAGGCCAAAGAACAGACTGCATCGAGAGTTGGAAGCAGACATTAAAAGGATGAACAGTAACTGGAGACAGCTGGAAAGGATTGCTCATGACAGAGTTGAATGGAGAATGCCGGTGAGCAGCCTTGCTCCCTCCTAGATTGTTAACCTGCGTAAGTAAGTAAGTAAGTACATAAGTAGAAAGAAGTAAGTAGTAAGTAAGTAGTACGGTAAGTAGTAAGTCAGTAAGTAAGTAAGTAAGTAAGTAAGTAAGTAGTAAGTAAGTAAGTAAGTAGTAAGTAAGTAGTACGTATAAGTAAGTAAGTAAGTAAAGTAGTAAGTAAGTAAGTAAGTAAGTAGTAAGTAAGTAAGTAAGTAATCGTAGTAGTAAGTAAGTAAGTCAGTAAGTCGTAGTAGTCCGTCCAGTCAGTACGTCGTCCGTCCGTCCGTCCGTCCGTCCGTCCTCGTCGTCGTCCGTCCGTAGTAGTCCGTCCGTCAGTCGTCAGTCGTCCGTCTTAGTCGTCCGTCCGTACGTCCGTCAGTCCGTCAGTCGTCCGTCCGTCCGTCCGTCAGTCCGTCCGTCGTCCGTCCGTCCGTCCGTCCGTCCGCTCCGTCTCGTCCGTCCTTCCGTCCGTACGTCGTCCGTCCGTCCGTCCGTCGTCCGTCCGTCCGTCCGTCCGTCCGTCCGTCCGTCCGTCCGTCCGTCCGTCCGTCCGTCCGTCGTCGTCCGTCCGTCCGTCCGTCCGTCCGTCCGTCCGTCCGTCCGTCCGTCCGTCCGTCCGTCCGTCCGTCCGTCCGTCCGTCCGTCGTCCGTCCGTCCTCCGTCCGTCCGTCGTCCGTCCGTCCGTCCGTCCGTCCGTCCGTCCGTCCGTCCGTCCGTCCGTCCGTCCGTCCGTCCGTCCGTCCGTCCGTCCGTCCGTCCGTCCGTCCGTCCGTCCGTCCGTCCGTCCGTCCGTCCGTCGTCCGTCCGTCCGTCCTCCGTCCGTCCGTCCGTCCGTCCGTCCTCCGTCCGTCCGTCCGTCCGTCCGTCCGTCCGTCCGTCCGTAATAATGTGTTAAAATAACTGGACATCTTTGTATGATATCGTAATTAGTAGATATCTTAGAAAGTTTGTATAGAAATATTTTATTTAGAAAGTTAAAGTAAGAATGGTCCAAATTGCTTGGAAAATTAACATAATCAGTTTGCTTGCGATGAAGCTAATGAAATATTTGCCAGGAGATTTCACACAGAAGTTTAGTAAGCATTTATTGAAGGATTAATTGTTTCCATGCTTCTCATAGTGACACTGTTACTAAAAGATAAATTATCTAGAATGACTGCCTCCTTTTGTGTTTATCTGTCTAACTGTTCATATAAGGCAAGCTACATCATATGATGTTCAACGAATTTACATTCACTTGTTCAAGAATAGCTTCCAGCATGAATAAATATAGACGTAATCAAAACAGTGATCAGCTCAGTTATTCCAACTTAATTTAGATGTAACGTGTCCTAATGCCAACATGTCTCAGTCGTTTCCAATAGTTTATCTCGTTAGCAATAGTCTGCCCAAATGTGTCAGATTCAATGTTCTTTAAAACCTGAAACCAATATCACAAGCTATTTGTTCAAAAGAAATATGTTCAGTTATTTCTTTTACTTTAGCCAACCTCGGGTCAAGTAAACCAATAGTCAGCTTAATTACATGATGATAAAATGTGATCAACGGACTCATCGGGTTCCCACCATCACCACCACCACTTTGTATTTTTTTTTAACCTAAAGTCCGTTATTATTATTACTTTTATATAATTTTATGATTATTTTTCTATTCACCTTGTAAATACACTAAGAACTTGTTGAATATTCCTCTTTTTCCACTCCCAGCCTTCTTTTAATTCATATCATTTTGTGCATTACTCAATCCTCGACCCAACATTAGTTTCGAAATGTATTCAAATTGCCTGTTTCTTCTTCCGTCAGCCCCACCCACACCTTAAACCACCTCACCGAATATAATTATTTTGATCATGATTGCATTTACAGTTTCGAATAACACCAACATTTATTGAAGTTGACACACTTCATAATATAAGTCGTTATGATACTAACAATTTTACTTTGTTGACAGTGCTCAATTCATGTAAAGTGTTATCTAATGTATATGATAATTCTTGGGTATTCATCCAGATTACTTAGTTACTTTGAATTTATAACTATTGTAGATCCTGACGAGAATTCCTGGCCAAGACTATTCGTTGTTCATTTGTATGTTTTGAACAGAGTGAAAACTTTTAAACAAACGAGAAATAAATCAATTGGAATGGTTATTTTCGTGCAGATTGGTATTTTAATTGACTAGTGACTAACTCCACGATGTTCTTGAAGCTCAAGTGAGAAGCTGTGACTGGTGGAATTCAGACTTGTCGAGAGAGAGACAGTTATCACCAATGAAAATGACTGATCGTCGTGGTACACATTACAAATTGATGGAGTTGGGAATTTTATCACTGGATACCGATCTAGTGGTGTACAGGACTAGGCGTTTGCCGTCAACCTGTAGCTCCTGGTGCGGAATCTACAGTGACCACTTCTGAAGAGTTCCGCACTAGAACGAAACAGCTGTCTAGTGCTCATTGGTTTTCATCGGTTACCTGTCGACATCAGTCTGATATATTCAATCAGTGAAAATGAAAAATAGCAAACAAACAAATTAGTTTACCAAATGTACTCTAAATAGAAAAGGTTAATACAGTTAGTCATCTGATAATTATGTTTCAAACATAATACTCACCAACCATTCATTTGAACAAAATTGTCGGTAGTGCTTTTGAAGATAGAAAATAACTTATAGTACACCTCAGTTTATACTAGTCTAAACACTAAAATATTTCCGTTCCATGAAATCAACAGTGTTATAAGGAGGGTTTATAAACTTCTCTGAGTTATGAATAGTGTTATTATTAAAACACGGTTGTGAAATCCAATAGAGGCATAGTTGTGCATACTATGAATTTGTCCCTCGTCAGATTGATTTGAGTTTGGTTACAACAAGCTGAGAGCGATGGAGAATGCAACGGTAGAATTCTCATAAGTGGCATATTATTAAATTTGATACTACATGGTTCCCCATTTGGTGGAACCCATAAGGCTAATATTAAATTCTTCTACTTTATTTACTATCATATTTTAGTTACTTTGTTAATCAGTTGAAATTATTTTATAAACACCTTTGAACTTGTGAAATAACTAGACAACAGCACTCCCCCCCCCCAATTGTTTGGTAATGAGTTCATAATCATTGAAAATTCTCGGTTTAGAATAGTGCAGCACTTTGATGAAAAACTAATTGAGAATAGTTATTTGTTCACTTGCCTCGTCTATTCCAATTTCCATAATGTTATAAATACTGGAAGCTGGTGAGATATGAATACTTGATGTATGGAAATTGAACTGTAATTTGTGACACTGTTTGATATAACTACTTATGTACATGGTTGATCTATATTAATATTTATTGGATGCATAAACTCGATTTGGATGAATTAGATTTTTGGATGCTTTAGGAAGCTTCCATAGTCATATTGTTTCATGTACTATCTAATTTCAAAGAAACACATGCTGTTTAATGGAATACTGCATTATGCCAAAACATGTTCATCATTTTAATGACAATTCTGTAAGTCTTGTAATGGATCATTTTAAAAACCTTTATACTATATGAATAGTGATACCGTTGCACTTCCATGGTGTTTGATTAAGTGAACAGATACATATTTTATTGCAGATTATATAATGTATACAAGCACATTATTCTGATAGTATTGAGCTTCCTAATTTAGTGGTTTCGATTGTGAAAGTTTCATCACCGTTTTGATAGAATCACAACGGAATATGACTTTTACAGGTCTTTATCTACACTCTACTGGCTATAACTATTTTGATTAGATTAGAGTTATATCCTAATAATAATTGTTATTTACTTACAAGTAGTATTCAAATTAGATCGTACTAGACCATTTTATACACCACAACTAATATTTGTTTTAAATTACAGTGCTATACGTGCATTCCGTACCGCAGAAATAATTACATCATCATAACAATTAGAGACCACGTACATGTCACATGGAGGCAGGATATACAATATTGACTTTTTACTAACCATTCATTTCTTTAACACTACTTAAGACGGTTATTATGAAGATTTGTAATTAATTTGTTGTTTGTATTCTTCATAGATTGATCTAGCATTAAATCAGCCATAATAATCAGCTAGCTAATGACTAACTTCAATTTATCCCTAAGCTTCTGTTGATAAATCTTGACTGGTGAATTTTAAACTTGTTTTGAGTGAGACAATGGATTATCGTCGATTAATTTCATTAATTAATGCAAATACTACCATTCGACTTCAGCTGCCCAGTGGTGCAAATAATCAAGTTTTTGCCGTGTAACCTGAAAGTCCTGTGTTTGATTACGTGAGGAGTCCTGTACTAGAACGAAACAGTGTTTTAGTGGTATCCAACCAACATCGATCTGTGACGAATACAAATAAATGAATATAGTAATTCTGTCCACCTCAGTTCAATCGCTATAGAATTGTTATAATATTTTTTTCAAAACAGAAATGCCACTTTACAGAAAGTAAACGTATTTTAGGAAAGAATTCACTACGATCTTTTATCCAGTAATCAGATTATTTGTTAAAGTTCCACGCATATTACAGTCCTATTTGAGAACAGTAGCTCCACGAATGGAGTGGTTTTAAAGTCTCCGGAGATGAAACTAAATAATACAGTTTCGAATTACTTAATAAATACTAATTTTGTTAAGAATAAAGGTGTACTTTGGAGATGAGTACTAACTGACACAGAACACAAGTGAAATAGGGTTTTCTGACGATTACTTTAGAATATCTTCCATGATTTCTGTCCTGAAATAATAACTGTCAAATAATGTATTACAGGTTCGAATAGTTCCTTCTTTCCAACAGTATACTCGTAAGTTTATTATTTAGGCAGCTGTGTTAATTGTATAATGTAAAAACCAAGGAAGTAAATACATTCCTATGATGTTTAACGGGAAAACAAATGAAGTTTCTTTAAGAAGATTGATTTATAAAAGGCCAACTGGAATCTATCAACTTATGAAACTTGGATCAAACTTATGAGAAAGAAAATGTAAAAAATTCTCTATTTCTAACACCTTGGAAAATCTTCACAGAAGACACAGTTGGCAATAAAATAAACAAAGTTTCACAGGTACTAACTGAAAATAAATTTCTTCCTAATTTCATTGACAATGATTAAGTCAAAAAACCTGACAAAAAGAACTTCGACTTTACCGACGAAAATCGTGTTCATGAACTTCATATTCAAAGGAAGCATAGCAGAGAATTTCTAAAACCATCCAACGATATCTTTAGTTAGGACATTGTATTCAGTTGACTTACAAGTTGTAGTTTCCTGTAAATGCTTGGTTTTACATATTTAATAAGAATAAACGGTCGATTTCGACTGTATAAATGAGTGTATAGTCATGCGCTGATATTGATCATAATTGAGTGTTTTGGAGATTTTTAAATCTTAATTTGATATCCCGAATCGGTCCTAATTAAATAACGATTGACCACTAGGAAGCACTAGACAGCTGTTTAGTCCGAGTGTGGGACTTTCCAGGAGTGCCAACCAGAGGCCCCCTTCAGGGTTCAAACCCATTACTTACCCCGATCCCGTGGTGAACGCTTTACTAATTGACCAGTGAGTCGGCTCCTATCGGTTGATATTTCTAATTTGATAAATTGGCAGTACGTTTTCGCCATCTTATTCGTTTCGATCGGTTGAAAAATGCCTTAAACCCGATATTCAGCAACTTGCACAACACCTAATTATAGCTGATATCAGCTCACTAGCTACTAACTTCTCGAAGTAATTCATGGAGTCCTAGTAGAAAGACTTGATCAGTGAAGTTCAACAGTGTTAGGTGTGAGACAGTTACACACTGGTAGGAATGTTTACTAGTTTGGTAGTTCTTTTGGAATCTTGCATCCTGCCAGCACACTTTGCACTCCTTTTGAATATACATTCGAGTACTATGCAAATAAATCAGTGTTATACTTTGAAACATCTGGACAAATTTGGTTATCCATCCTTGATAAAATTCTCATTTTAAAGTATTAAGAAAGTTAGATGAGCCAGCTCTAGTATTGTTAGACAAAAGAAATTATGTATATTAAATGCCTTAGTAATAAATCATTTCGAACCTCATGTTTGTATACACAGAGATAAGTTCAGTCTTCTATTCTAACGTCATCTAATCTTTATTTTCCTTAGGTTTTTTAAGTATTAACTTGTCTTTCACATTTCTCTCCTATATGGTGTTTTTATTCTTATTATCGTTCCGCTATTATATAACTTATACTCAACACCTCAACACTTTAAATGTTTACTAAAGTGAGTATGCAGAGATGCTTTGTAATCCAGGAGTGTTTCTTACCGTGATTATACTATGAAAAATGGCTGTGACTTTCGTTGTGACTCTCATAGTTTACACAACTTACTTTGTTGATAGTGATTTTGAAGATATAGCTAATGATAACCACCAAACAGAAACGACACTATTAAAAAAGCAATAATAATGAACTCCACCTAGAATCCCTATAGGATTGCTGCCAGACCCAAGCCCAGACCTAGGATTATCAAAGCATCCTTCGAGGCGAAGAAGAAAGAGATTACAGTGAATGTAATCCAGTGCAATCCGCATACCAACGATAGCCATGAAAATTAAAAAAACAAGTTCTATGCGAGTCTGTAGTCAATCATCGATAAATGCTCAGCTAAGGAACTGACCATTCTGATGGGAGACTTCAACGCCAAGGTTGGAATGGACAACACTGGATATGAAGACATCATGGGACGACATGGACAGGGAGAAAGAGAAGAAAACAGTGAAAGGTTTGCAAACCTATGTGCCTTCAACAAAATGATTATAGGTGGCACCGTATTCTCCCACAAACGCATTCACAAAACTACATGGTTTTCACTGGACCATATTACAGAGAACCAAATCGACCACATCTACATCAATAATAAGTTTATAAGGACCATGGAAGACGTGAGAGTAATGACAGGAGCTGACATAGCTCCAGATCATCATCTGGTGGTGGCTGAAATGAAAATGAAGCCAAAGAAGCACTGGACAACTGGAGCAGCAGTATTACAAAAGTTTAGTGCAGCCCTTCTCCGGGATACAAACAAACTCAACGAATTCAACACAACTCTCCACAACAAGTTCCAAGCATTTCATGATCTACTAGAGGAGGCTCGAAAAATATGAAGGACATTTGGAAAGAGATTAAAGAAACAATAACCTCAACATGTCAGGAGATTTTGGGTTGCATAAACAACACCATAAAGAATGGATTTCTGTCGTTACTCTGGACAAAATATCAGAAAGGAGGAGTAAAAACGCAGCAATTAATAACAGCCGGACAAGAACAGAGAAAGCCAATACCAACGCCAAATACACAGAAGTCAGCAGGCGATTAAAGAGAGGCATCAGGTTGAATAAACAGAAATATGCAGAGGACCTACCAATGACGGCGGATAAAGTTAAAAGAAAAGGAAATGTGTGGCACCTATACGATACAACGAAGAAGCTAGCTGGGAAATTCAGTAAACCAGAATGACCAATCAAGAACAAGGCTTGTAAAGCAATCGCTGAAGTGAATGAACAACGAAACAGGTGGGAAGAATAATTCAAAGAACACTTTAATAGACCAGCCCCACTAAACCCACCAGTCATCCAAGTAGCAGCCTCAGACGACCCCATAACCATTGACCCACCAACAGTCGAAGACATCAAAATGGCCATGCAACAAATCAAGAGAGGCAAGTTAGCAAGGCCAGACAACAAACCATCTGAGCAGGTCACTGAAGACAGGTTTAAAAGCAACTGCAAATGTACTCTACAGTTACTTTAGAAAGATTTGAAAGGAAGAACAAATGGCAGCAGACTCGAAAGAAGGATACCTCATCAAGATACCGAAGATAGATCTTAGCAATTGTAAGAATTACAGAGGCATCACTTTTTTTTCGATACCAGAAAAAGTCTTTAACAGAGTGTTATTGAACAGAATGATAGATCCAGTGAACACCTAACTGCTAGATCAGCAGGTCGGATTCTGTAAAGACCGATCGTGTATCGACCAAATCGCCACTCTACAGTTCATTGTTGAACAATCAATCGAATGGAATTCACCCCTTTACATTAACTTCCTCGATTACGAAAAAGCATTTGACAGAGAGGAGAGGTGAATATTATGGAGCCTTCCACGACATTATGGTGTATCCGAAAAGATAATCAAAATCATAGGCAATTCTTACGACGGACTACATTGTGAAATCGTGCATGGAGGTCAACTAACAAATTTATTCGAAGTAAAAACCAGTGTGAGACAAGGATGCTTACTGTCGCCCTACCTCTTCCTGCTGATTGGTGACTGAATCATGAAGACTGCAATATTTTAAAGCAATCTCGGAATACAGTGGATAACAGGGATCCAACTAGATGACTCGTACATTGCAGATGATCAAGCTCTCCTATTCCACACACTGCAACAAATGCAGATGAAGACAGACAAGGTAGCAGCAGCCTCGGCAGCCAGCAGTAGGCCTCAACATACAAAAATGGAAAAGCATGATCTTCTGATACAAAACACCCAACACTAACCCAATTTTAGTTGACGGAGAAATTCTGGAAGACGTGGAAACCTTTACATACTTGGGCAGCATCATCGACAAAGAAGAAGGGTCTGATGCAGATGTGAAGGCTCGGATTGGCAACAATAGCAAGGGCAGCATTTTCACAGCTGAGGGATATCTGGAACTCAAACCAGCTGTTAGTCAACATTAAAGTCAGAATTTTCAATACAAATGTGAAGACAGTTCTGTTGTATGGAGCTGAAACTTGTATGGAGAACTACGAAAGCATTATTCAAATGATACAAGTATTTATAAACAACTGTTTGCGCAGGATACTTCGCATCCGTTCGCCGAATACCACCAACAACAACCTCCAATGCAGAGAACAAATCAACCAGCTTTCAGGCGAGGAAGAAATTAGGAAAAGACGCTGAAGGTGGATAGGACATACACTGAGGAAACCACCATATTGTGTCACAAGACAGGTATTAACATGGAACCCTGGAGGTCAAAGGAGAAGAGGGAGATCCAAGAACACACTACGTCGGAAACTGGAGTCAGACATGAAGAGACAAAAGTGCATTTGGGAAGGACTGAAAAGGAAAGCACATGACAGATTTGGTTGGAGAAGGCTAGTAGGCGGCCTATGCTCCATATGGGATGACAGGCATTGATTGATTGAATTATAATGTTTTTCAAAAATCCAGCTTCAAGAACCCAGAGTTTTCTAAAGCAACTGTCTGAGCTCCAAATCTTTAGTAGCATTTCACTATTACGTAAAGACATGAATTACATACAATACAAAATATCAGTACATTGTTTCACTATTACGTAACGGCAAATACATAAATGACAAATATTCGCCAAACGAATATCTGGTGAAGCAGTCATTTTTAGACATCTAATGACCAGTCTTATGTTTTCTTATTCTCCAATGATGGTAAATTTGTATTAATAAAATGTCATTGTGGCCAGTGTTCACTACCGAGTACTTTTCACTATTTAGCATCAAAACATAGGTCACACGATAGTAAGGTTAAGATGAACATGACACCGATTATAAAGCAGTGATCAATCAATGAAAATACATACGCTATATATCATATCAAATTGAGGAAGTCTTCGATTTCATCTAGTTTTTCAGGTAAATCTTCCTACCGTTACATTCTGTATATAAATGAGTGTTGCTAAGAGGCAATCGGTACCTCGACAAGTTTACATTATAAATGTATGTTGTAAATTAACTGACATGTCAAAGATAAGGTCATTAACTAGAAGAATATGAGATTTTTCTATCTAGATAGACGTATAGACAAATGGTTGGTTATGTAAATGCTTTTCAAACAATAATTAAATTACTGGCTCACTAATGCATTTATGGCTCTCAAGGTATATTGTTGTCCCATAAAAATCAATTGAATACAATTGAATAATACCTTTGAAGTGAAATCTTTGATGTGCTATTTATTCTGTTTAAAACTTGTCAGTTGAATTTACCTGCTTCACAGTACCAAAGTTTACACAGGGACTCAAAGTCAGTTCATTCATATCAAATACCACAGCACAGTTCACTAGGCTACCAAGCTTATACATTGACATTTGTGTAGTGGGTATGTATATGTGGTTTGTAAGTGTATGTACTTAACGTGGAATATAAATGTATGAGTATTGAGGATTAATTTTCTCTAAACACTTTAAAAACAACTACATGAATCTCAGTATGAATATAAACTCTGCGGATTCAGATACGTTTAAACGATAAGTACCAAGAAAAACTAAACGTAAGTCCTGAGTTTCATTTGTCAGTTATAAACTAACATCTTCACAGAATAGTACCAACTAACATAAAAATGTATAACAAGTTGAACTTCTTCTTTAATATCTCAAACTAGTTCATATTTAGAAAAAGGTCTATTATATGTTTAACTCATTTACACTTATAATAGATACATCAAATTAATTAAACAATGAACATTATTTATCACATGGTGTATTATCCACAATACTAATTCATCTCATTCACATTTTAACAATGTTCTTCAATGATATTCCCTAAGGAAACATTAAATTTTAAGTATCTTTTGATTACTCACTTTAATTTCCATATAAAATTCATTATTGTGAATGTAAATGAATTCATTACATAATACACAAGAGAGTTACAGTTATTATTAATCATGTCTTCTTGACTATCTTTCTCTATGTATCATGATACACCAAGATGTATGCACTACATTAGAATTCACTAACATAAAGAAATACTGCGAAAATTGAAATCAATAACTTTTCATGTGCTATAAAAATGAGTGATATATATTTGTAAATGTGCTAGTTGAACTCAGTTGATTCATCGAGCTTCTTCCTTTAGTTAACTGGGCTGGGAGTAAAAGAATAGATAGCTCAACCTGTTATTGTGTCGCTGGTCATATATTCGTTAGTTGGCATCGAGGTGTTATCTTAATTCGCAAACTCTAACAACGGCTGACAATGTAAGCAATGCAGCATTATATTAACTGACACAGTTTAACAGTACATGTTCCGATATCACTAAAATTAGGTTCTAGATATCGTGTTTTTCAGTTATTGGCCCAACTAAAATATCAGTCGTGATGTGGTTGGGTGAGTAAAAAAAATATTCCTTTGTTCAACTTGTTCTTTAATGATGTATATAACATAATTAACTTAAACTTGTATATTTACTTACATAACCTTTGACCCATGATTTGAGTTGTTCAAATCCTAATTGGCTTATGGTTGTAAAAACAATATGTTAAACAGCTGTTCATTTGGTAATGATCAAATGTATCTACTTTCAAGACTATATTACAGTAGTATAAAATTTAAAGCACAATATTTATGGACTATTTTTCTACATTCATTCATTCATCTGTTACCTCACCTAGAGATTGGACGACGACCAACATTCTCCAACCAACTTTATACTGAGCTCGTCCAGTTTTTTCCAACTGCCGTTAATTATTTTCATGTCTGCCTCTGATTCCGAAAGCAATGTATTCTTTGATTTTTCTATCTCCCTTTGGCTTTCATGATTCCACGTTAGTGCTTGCCTTGTAATGCAGTTTGATGATTTTTTCAATGTATCTTATCTACCCTCAAAGTGTTTACTTAATCGCTTTCTCACTTGCAGCTTGGTTTGTTTTTTGACACAGAAGGTTATTGTTGATTGTATCTAGCCAAAGGTTCGGGAGTATCCTCAGCAAGCAATCGTTTATAAATACTTGTATCTTTCGGATGATGTTTTGCGTAGTTCTCCAAGATTCAGCTCCATGTGTGCAGCATATTACACCAACCAAACAACTAAACAATGTGAAACTTTTTAATTGATGTGCTACCAGGAGTACATGTATTATTCTGATCACTAATTTTGAATTTTCGTGTTTCAGTTACTATCGTCTTTTGGCACTTAGATCATGTATCAAAACGATACTCACATTACGGAGTTGGACTTTAGTTAAACAACCACCAAAAACTCAGGCTTAGCATGTAACGCTCCAGTAGTATGCATTTGTAACTTATTAGAATCTTTTACGTTTTGCAGGAAATTCAAACAATCTGGTAATAGAGATATTAAAATTAAAGTCACATAGCATAGTTTCATTACTTTGTTTAATCTGGTTGGCGTATTTTTAGCAAGCTTGTGTTTTTCGGGATGGAAATGCTAGTTCTATGCCCAACCCTTACACTTTACCAGGGCTTAAGACCGGCAGTCACCCTAGAAGAAGGTACAGGCGGAGTTGATAAGAAGGCATTTGACAGTGTTTAGCAGGAGATTACTATAAAAAAAATTCTTCAACACTACAGCTTACCAGAGAAACTCGTCAGCATCATCCGAAATTCTTACAACTGACTACAGTGCAAAGTCGTGCATGGAGGACAGCTGACAGATGCATTCCCAGTAAGGACCGGAGTCAGACAAAGCTGTCTACACTCGCCTCTTCTCCTCCTTCTAGTGGTTTACTGAATGATGAAGACTCCCACATCTGAGAGGAAGCACGGAATTCGATGGACAAGTAGGATACGACTAGATGATTTGGACTTCATGGATGATCTAGCTCTCACATCCCATACACACCAACAAATGCAAGTAAAGACAACCAGTGTAGAAGCAATTTCAGCATCAGTAGGTCTGAACATACATAAAAGATAGACCAAGATCCTCAAATACAACATAGGATGCACCGACCTAATTGAACTTGATAGTGATACTCTGGAAGAAGTGGACACTTTCACATACCTGGTAAGCAGCATCGATGAACAAAGAGGATCTAATGCAGATGTAATGGTAAATATTTGCAAAGCAAGGACAGCATTCCTACAGTTGAAGAACACATGGGACTCAAATAACTATCAACCAACCTCAAAGTCAGACTGTTCAATTCGAACGTGAAGACAGTTTTGCTGTGTGGAACTGAAACATGGAGAACTACTGCAAACATTATCAGTAGTATACAAGTCATTATAAACAACTGTCTACGCAAGAGACTGAATGTCTGTTGGTCGGAAACCATCAGCCATAGTCTACCTATAGGAGAGAACGAACCAACTTCTATCAGAAGAGAAACTTAGGAAACGACGTTAGAAATAGACAGGACATATATTAGTGGATATCATCAAACTACATCACGAGGCAAAGTATTAACTTGGAATCCTTTTGGGAAACGGAAATGATGCAAGGCTAAATAACAGACTTGAATCGAGAATTGGAAGGAGATATCAAAAGGATGAACAACAACTGGAAACAGTTGGAAAGGAGTGTTCAGGACAGAGTTGGATGTAGAATACTGGTGAGCGACATATGCTACTCTGTGAGGGGTAACGGGCGTAGGTAATTAAGCATAATATTATTATCACTAGCGTTATTATGATTATATATATAACTACAATTAAAATCTCTAGAGTAAAAATAGCTTAACCTTTGACCTTTAATTAGATATTGATAGAAATGTTTTGCTTTTGCAACAGCTTTCATAATATCTGACTAAACTGATAAGCCTGACATTTGATGTGTCATACAAATGCTGCTAAGTGAGAAATATATCAGCTCTCGAGGGATGTATTCATAGCTGCTACTAGAAGACATGAATCAGCATATTTAACTTGCTGTTGCTTAACCGTAGGCGTCTAACCTTTCCCATTAGTCTATGGAAATGTTCATCTTCGAAAGCATTTTTGAATCTTTATCAGGTAAATTAGTTGTCAAGTAAGTCATTCATGTCAAACTCCACCGAGTTCTCTGCTGAGCTACTTATTGCACAATTCAACACTAGGATTCAGGTGCATTCAGCTCACAAGTCTCGAGTAGGGTAAAATGCTCTTCCTGGACTCCTATCTACAAACTGCAGTCCAACATTCATCATACTTGTGAGCTGACTATGTATCGAAGTCAGTCAGTTCAAAATGTACATGAGGCAACAGATACTAACCAATTTCAGTTCAGAACATCATCATTTAGAAGAAACACTTACAAATTAAAAATATGTTGCATACTTGAGTAGCGTAATTCTAAAGATATAAATTATTGTGTTGATGTGTCATTTGAACTGTCCTGACAACAGGTAAATCTAAAACTGATAACCGACTAAATAATGTTATGTAATTAGTCGTAGGTCACAGTATTTGATAATATAGGAAAGTTACTGTATTTGATAAACTAAACTCATTTATTGATCACTAGTTGCTATAGTTCAGTTAACAGTACATTAGTTCGTCTGTTTGTACTGTCCTGGTCTTGCATATATGCAGAACTTCAGCCAGTAAATCTCAGTTTATAGAAACCAAAGTCTTAGTAGGTATTTTCATTTCGTCAGAGTTGATAGTATCTGATGTTTCTACTTCCTGTAGTGCTGTTACATATTTACTTTCAGGTTTCATTAGTGACATATCTGCTTAACGCGTGTGGTGATTGCTTAATGAAAGCGTATCCTGATAGGTGAGGAATCACAATTGAGTAGATGGATAACTGTAACTTATTTACCTTTACATTTTGTATGTGTAATTCGTCACCCCGTATGTTTAGAATATACGCTTGTGTCTAACGTATTCGGTTGTTAATCATTTTGTCGGATTATTGTGTCTATGTAACAGGTTAGGATAAAACAAGGAATAGCAGTAGATATTGTATCGCGGGTGGATCGAAATCGATAGAATCGGTCGTCATACTTGATATATAACGTCTAGGTCTTCAGAGTGCTTTAAAGTATATGCTATTTCATTTGTTCTTAGACGTTTATACACCAACTTTTCATACTGTTCCTATTTTCAGACTCGTCATTATTATTATTATTACTATTGCATCTTCATTTACTAACATTCCTCATAGATTGATGTGGAAATTCTACCACTGGATGCCTTCCAGCCCAGTGGCGCAGAGATTAATGACTTTGCCAATGTAAAGCCCCTAAGGGCCAGGATCTAGGGTGTCTACTGCAATGGAGTCCCATACATGGACAAAACAACTCCCCAGTGCTCACTGGTTTAAAATAGTACCCTACCAACACCAATCTGTAACGAATTAAATTAACAAAACTCACTGATTGAATATATTTATTTCCTTTTAGAAATTAAAATGAAACATGAACAATAAATTCCATGAAACACACTTTGAATCTATTTAGTATTTCGTAACTACCTTCTCATCAACTACATGTAAACAAGTAAGTTCAAAATGCTAAAGGAACAATTTTGTTATTCTAAATCTTGGAATTTTATAAAAAAATAAAACTAAATTAGTTAAGACTACAAATTCATTATGAGTGTTCTTACAGACATTTACATTAACTATTTTAGAACTATGCTATATAAGATGATGAAATATGTGAAAAGGTGTGAAGGAAAACTAAATTTAAGTCATTGAATAATAATTAGAATGCTGTATCTGAGTGTCGTGTTCAATGTTAATTTGATATCACGAATGGACCTGAATTAGACAACCAGTGACAATCAGGAAACTGCTGGTCAGCTGTCTCGTCCAAATATAGGACAATTCAACAGTGTCCATTCCATGACTTCATTCGTGTACATTTCCAATAGACATCATTCCAGGGGGATTTCTTCAGAAATCATCAATACATTGTTTTATTGACTTGACTTGAATGAGTAGAATGATGGATACACTTCTAATGTACAGTTGTTTTTCAAGTAAAACACAAGGTTACATGTAAGTAAACTAATAGATGTGTGAATGATCTATTTAATTCTATTCACAATACTGTAAAATATTCATATGTAGTAGTTTAGATTTACACTTTCTTATTATCCATTGATTATTGAGTGTTATCTAGTGTCAAGTTTGTTTAGTCTTTTAAACTGAATAAATTATCTTTGTCAAATTATAATTTATCTACAATTGAAAACAATCAACAGATAATCCTGAATTTAGTTTCCAATGTTATTATTATTTCTCAGCAAGAAATTTCAGCAAGGAAGTTCTAGAAAACAGCATATGGATGTTGGAATGAGTGCATATATTAACATTACCCACGTATAACGCCTTGTTATGAAAGGTAAACATGTTGGGTCATAGTTATATTAGGTTCTGATAATTAAATGTACTCATTTCACGAATTCTTAGGTATATCATTTTGACTTAAAGCACATATACTAATGATAAACACAAGTTCGAGTAACCCTCCAGGTATGAAGAAAGTGTTACAAGAAAAGTGGTTCAATCATACTTTCAGCATATATACTACATAGAAATATACAATAAGTAAAAGTCACTAT
The DNA here is from genome assembly GCA_025215515.1 of Schistosoma japonicum. Lineage (NCBI taxonomy): Eukaryota > Metazoa > Platyhelminthes > Trematoda > Strigeidida > Schistosomatidae > Schistosoma > Schistosoma japonicum. The sequence continues at coordinate 12,490,833 of CM046066.1, forward strand.
GTTCAGGAGGCAATCAGAGCCTCTAAAAATCCAGTTTTTTTTAATGAAATCCCATCTAAGGTTGTTTAGTGTCGCAGCAAACTATACCTATTACTTTTTTACTTTATGCACGTAACTTAGTAGCTTGTATGTATAGTTTCTATTAAATGGATAACACTCATTTATCTATTGATCGCTCAAAGTGTACTTTGTCCAGGAAGCTCTAAGAATATTATCCCACCTGTTTACGAAGACAAAGTTGAAATTTAATCGCTATCATAGAACATTTCATCACTACTGAACACTCAATCAAAAAGGGTTCATCATCTAAAGTTCTCTACACGGTAAAAAGAAATCTACCAAGGTCATTGAATTTCCGTCTTCGATGTAATGCTGAAGCTCCGGTCATGTACATACAGAAACCAGAATTACTTGTACTAAAAAAACATCTGTCCTTACTGTTATGGTAACTGGTAAAATTTTGATTTACTTAATTTAAATCACCAATTCGTTATTATTCTACTTTACTTGTAAAATATTCTTACACAATGTACCATTTTATTACTAATCTTACTCCTCTTAAATACGTTTCGCTTCCCAATTCATCTTATTATGTAATCTATCTTTAGGTTTATTACTGTCTATCTGTTACTAAGAGTAGCTTATCACACATTACATAAACTATATATGTCACTAAATCAGTGATAAACAATGTTGGCACATAGGCATAAGTCCAAGTCGCCATACCACATTAACACGGTGGGATCAAATTTACTAAAATAACACAACAACAGAATACAACAGGGGAAAAGAATGAATCAAAGGTATGTGAGAAAGAATAGTCGGACTTATGATTTAGAAGATAAAGAGTGAATGCACTTGCGCCACTGTGGTTGATTCTGAGCTATATCTTAGTATATTCATCCATTGATCGCGAATTATCAGGTGGATCCTAACAAGGTAGTCTGTAGCTACCAACATGGTGAAGATCAATAGTCAGATTTTATGGACTAGTTCCATGTTTCGGTTTATCCATTTCTAGGCTCCCTTCTATTCTGTTCCTGTAACAACCAACATCATGGAACGAGGCAGACGGCTGTTGAACATATCTGATACATGTCGCAACCACCTCAGTAGATGAAATTTCACTACTCCATCTACCGATTTGCTATTTTTCTACAATACACTGTTTCTAATGTCACTACCGCTTACTCAGTCACTCTGTGATGTACGGGAGATACCACGAAGACCTGTATCGTCAAAGACCTAAAGCCTATTTTTATAGCCCATGTTCCACATTCATAGGTTAATACTGAATAAGCTGCTGAACAGCACACTTAGTCTCTTGTTGAGAGACGAATATCTCACCTACGCCACAAGTGACGTAAGTTAGTAAAAACCAAGTAAGCACCTATATGAGTAATTTTTTGTGTTTCGACAGTCAATGCTTACGTAACTTATTTTTAACATTTCGTTATCTAGTCACTATGATATTCTAGACACGAATAACACTGTTTTTTTTCGCAATGATTAAAAATGTTGTCTCCATGTTAGAATATTTGTCGTTGTGTGTCAGTTCAACTTATAAAGGTGATGGCATAACTTTGTGAATGAAATCGTTAAAAAAAGGAGTCGCCTTCCAGTGAACTAACTTTTTACTGTTCATATAGTTAATGTGCATAATTACTACTTTGAATTATATATGAATAGGTCAAGTGGATTATTGACCTTTACATTATAAGTATTACTATAGTTTAATAATATGAAAGTTTGTATCTTGATGATTTGAAGTGACAATTATTTAATGAAAACAGATAGTAAGTATTCTATTTATTAGATAGACATCGTTTCAAGTTTCATTTATTGATTGCGTATAGAGTTCCTATACAAATATCTAAGTCCGATAAACTGCTAGATTCTACACTACGTAACTTCAACAACGACTAACTATCATATTCTTGTTATGATTTAATGTTTGACTCATTATTTGATATGAAATTATACGCACCACTTCATTGAGATCAATGACAAATATGACTACCCAGTCAATACTGTTACGTCTTCCCTTATGTATACGCAGTTCCAGGCCGAAGTAAGAAGAACATATGACTAATAAACCAACCAGACAAATCAAACTAGATCGCAGGTACTCCTTTATATAAATATGTAAAACCTACCCACACAGTCAACTAATTAAAGAATTAACATCGATACATAATCTAGACAATGATGATAGGGAACCAGAGTGGCGTATACACGCAATTAATTAACTGTAGTTCATAAATGAAGAATGACATATCAACAGTTAATAGATCGAACTGGAGGATAGGGTAAGAAGGAACTTAACAGTAACAGAAATAAACTGTTCGATGTATACACAATTAAAATAATTGAAATAGTCTATCAAAAACCAGCTCTAGGAGATAATCAATCTTCTTTAAACTTCTGACACATCAAGTTCTGTCCCTACTATGGTGTTGTACTTTATTCCGATTAGTTATTACACTAAAGATAAACTTTGACTTAAATCTGTTGGACTTCATTTTATACTTCATATCACTTGAGGAGTGGGGCTCCACGAAGGGAGGGTGTTTTTAACGTAGACTGAAAAACTAGATAGACTGAATAGTATTCTTTATATCCATTAAAATAAGCCAATTTTTAGAAAAATCATGTTATAGTCATTGTAACTTTCAGTAGTAAGGAATCTCTTACTCAGAACCTACTCACTACATGAATTAACTTATCAGTAAATTTTTGAGAATCTGAAACTGATTCACTTTCATCATTTACATGATACGGGTAATTTCCACTTTTTAGAAAGTACCAAACAAGTATATATTACTACATTAGTAAGATTTCAGATCCTTTTGTAAGTTTGGATAACTCATGAAAAACATGATTTCTACAATGAAATGGGTTCATCAGTTTATTTCAAGGCACCTTTTCAACTGAAAAAGTCTAAACTTTCAAGGAGTAATATAGAATTCAATGATTGACATACTTTTTCTATTGAGGTTAAGGTAAATGTTCTGAATGAAAATAGAAATCATAACAATTAGAATAGAGATATTAGATATTACTAATTATTTTAACATGTATTTATATACTGTAAATGAACAGTAGAAAGGAGGGGGGAGGAGGTGGACAATGTAATCACTGAAAAAGTTAGAGAAAGCATTACATAATCATAAGAAAATCAAAATACAATCACTAAGTGATTTTCGAACTAAAGTCATTTTTGTTTGTGAGCATCTGAGTGATTGCTTAAGAAAAAAAGTCAATATACTCACCACACATGTGAAAGGCACATCATACTATCTTTCTCAACACAAAGATTAGGTTTAAAACGTGTAATAGTGACTGCCTCAGGGAAATGTAGTAACAATGATGTTCCTTGTCTGTTTAAAATTTAAATGCTTCTGTAACAATTATATTATTCCCACTGTCAAAATGGTGTTTAGAGATTGTGCATGTGAGAATGTTGCTAGGTTTGTAGATATAAGTCCTTAGTAATATGTGCAGAAAACCTGATAGAAGCCCTCTGTTTAGTTATTCCTATATACTTACTACCTTAAGTACATAGTGAGTTAATAGATACAGTTGAAGATGACATCTAAAGGATATAGGTTCAGAAAACCTAGTAAGATTCTAAGAGCTCTCAATGTGTGAAGATTGTTACTAATTAGTACACTGATTTAGCTTTTCTTGATAAGAATACATTCTGTTAATATCATTATCAGCTTATATTTATAAACCATTTGAAGTAATGTTAAGTTAAGCTTAAGCTTTGCTCTGCTCACAACATTCATTGCATTACTTCTCTAGAATATTTTATTGTTATTCTGCGTCCTGTGTTTTCATTTTATTCATTCCAGTTACACAATGTAAGTTATGCATCATCAAATTAGATTTGGTACTCCTTCTGATGTGCTGTTAATTTCTCTTATTCATAAGTAAGATATCATGATTCTAATATGAAATTATTCTAAAATCTTATTGGAATCTTAATTAAAATAAAATGAATAGATTCGCAAAAGTTAATCGTCAAGCGTATGCATGACATTTCAATGAATTATATTTGTAAACGGTCTCATCATAATTAACGTAGAACCGGGCAAATAGGCCCATATGTTCAAGTTGCCACACCACATTAGCACTACGAGATAACAGAGGTAACATAATAACAGAATACAAGAGAGAAGAGTGAAGTATGTTGTGCAGAAACCAATAATAGGATTTAAGATTTAGATGAAGTTAAAGAGTGAATACACTTGCACCACTGTGACCGATTCTCTCAGTGAATGAAATGTATACAAATCCCAACATTTTGCTAATCATTATAAGTGAACCAATGTTGTGAATGTCGTGTATCATAGGAAGATATTCATGTGTGTTTGTTTGTGTGTATATGTCGAAGTATTGGCAAAACTTGTCAACGACAACAAATTTAGTTATAATAGATGACCAGATAAGTTACGAATAAACATTGTCCATCTAGCTATGAGGAACTGAAGAAATTGAACTGAGTAGTTACGACATTAACGATATGAAATTACTCCAAGATCTTTGTTAAAACTTATTTTGAGAAAATCTCAAAAAAGATAAGAGTTTAATTAAAGAAGTAGATTATGATCATAGTCATATCAAACTGAAATGAGACTTTAAAACAGAATTAGAAAAAGTATAAATAAATAAGACATGCTAGTCTTTCTACGAAAACAACTGTCCCCTTAGCTCTGCATTTATGAATATTAAGGATTGAATACCAAAAGGAAAGTAACTGAATTGTGTCGATGAAGTCAAATGTCAATCCTGATATCACAAATTGATCTGAATCAGACAACCTATTGATCATCTGGAAGCACTGGACAGCTGTGTCAGTCCTAGTATGAGACTCTATCTTTGTGCATCCACGACCTCATCGGGGATCGAACCCAGGACCTCTCTGGCTCCCCGACTAGCGCTTAACCATTGGGCAACTGAGTCGGCTTCCTAACGAAGCAGGTTGATATTTCTAATTCAGTCAAGTTCGTGATACGTTTGCGCGACCTCATCCATTTTCATCGGTAGGTAACTGCCTCACACCCGACATGACTGAACTCCGCCGGTCACGTCTTTACATTAGAACTTCAAGAATTACCTCAAGGAGCTAGTCCACCAGTGAACTGATATTTAGTTACAATTGGGGGGGGATTGTAGAGATCAATTCGTTATATCAGGATTGACAAGTTAACTATCTCTACAACCCCCTAATTGAAGTCAAATGTACTGAATGCAATTCTCGATACACAGAATAGACATAATAACAGTTACAGTAACATTAACATTACCCAAAGTATGTTGCTAAATCCTCTGATGTAAACAACTAAGTCAGTAATAGCATATCACTCAATTAAAAATAGGATAATTCATCAATTACAACGGAACAAAAATCCTTCGTAAAGATTTCATTTCTTATCAAATACATAATATACATGGATGAATCTAAATGAAGTAGGGTTGGCAGTATCATTCTGAATATTGATTAGTAAATATATCCAGACACTATAGTTTTATATTCTAATGTTATGAACTTCATTGAATTACATTTTGTTAATTAGTCATCTATTATAACTAAACCTGGCATCGTCAATCAGTTTTGTTAATACTCCAACACATACAGAAACATACATATAATTTCATTCTTTTTGTTTCAGTTGTTTAGTCTGTTTACACACTTTAATTACTGCTAGCTTTCACAAACATACCACCCACTATTCAACAGACAGATATCATTACAATTTTACAGATTGTACATAATTCGACAAGGGAATCAATATAGAGGTTGTCTATTCTTGCCAGTAATCATAACTAGTTGGTAGTGGAGAGGGATCGCAGAGGTCTATGCATTTACTCAAACGTTTTCACAACAATGTAAACTATATACACCCACAAATACAGTAACACTCATGAATATCTTCCGTCATTCACGACATTCACATCATTGGTTCACTTATAATGAATTACTCATGTAATATATCCATATTCTACATACGAATAAACAATCATTATTGTAGCATTGTACTGCTTATTTACATTAATATTCGAAAATTTTTCTCAACGATTGTTTCCTTGATGAAAGTGGTACTAGTTTGGTTAGTAAACCGATAGAATTTTTGTTAAAGAATTCAAAATTATTGTAATTTCTTGAAAGTACAGATAATGGTGTATGTAAAGTTCCACGAAAATCAATGAGCAGTGCACAGCTATTCCATCCTTGGCCGACCCAGTTGTGCAAAATGTTAGACGTTCTCCAACCTAAACTTCTGGGGCTGGATTTAGGATATTCATTCCTGAGGAAGCCCTTATTCCCAATGGTACCGAACCGACATCTATCTGTGACGAATTTATCAACTAAAACTTAATACCAATCTCCAAAAACTTACTTATTTCATCTATCATCGATTATATCTGTCGCTTTCTATGAGAATTTTATCTCTTACATGCCATTTACTGAAAATAACTGAACGTTTGATTAAATCTTTCCAGTGAAATTCACTTAACCAATATTCCATCACCTACTCCATATATTTCACTTCTTGTATTTCACAGTTCTATCAATTTTGCAATAAACATTTAATTAAGATAAATTATATACCACATCTTTTCAAATATCACGGCATTGTGTCTACTAATGATGCTTTAAATTAATGTAAATCCTTGTAAGTTATTCAATCCGCCAATTAGAATCCGAAAGAATTAGAAAGCCCATTTCATCTAGTTTCGAACTACTTGATTAAATTTACTTACGTTGTAGTATAAACAATCACAGTTTAGTATTACTTATTACTTCAAATATCAATTCAATATAATAACTAGAATAATTATCAAAAGATTTCAGCTCTGTGTTCATTGATCTAATAGTTTAAGTTAATTAGCATGCAACCATCAACTTAACTATCATGATATTCAACATGTAAATGACGTAAAAGTTCAAAGAACTAAATCCGATCAGGCAAATGTACACAATGAGGACATAAAAAAATACAACAAAAAACTGATGAATGCTGATTGATAATCAATTTAAAAACATTGTTACTATGGTGATGTAAAGTATGTCGACAAACTTATTAGAATCAAATAGACTACTTTTAGGCATTTGCAGAGAATTCAATCTTTTCATCTTATACATAACATGCAATACACAAACATCTTTATTGCTGAATAGTCAAGACGACTGTGTTTATTGTACTAATTACTCAAGTTTTCCTATGTAAATTGTAAATAATTAGTAACTTAATCAGCAGATTTTCATTGATCAGATTAATCTATAATGGTGATCATGTTTTGAATAAGTTTAGTCAACGATTCAAAACAGCTGTAAATAATACGTTTCAGGTAGCTAGAATAACTTTATTCTCAATAACACAGAATAAAGCAGATAAGTACCCAATTCATATCAGCTTGAATTGAATTCATCAGTTTACATTTACATGCATTAAGCATTCATATCGGAAGGACTAAAAGGTAGGAACTAATGCATTGTATTGAGTATTTCTCGAAAACTCTTTGTTACACAAGAAGAAATAACTTTAATAGTGTTCTATCTGCTGAACATGTAACATTAAGTAGTTAAAACAAATCCATTTAAAATAATTAACAAACAATTCGATTGTACAATTTTAAAAATATCAAACAGTTAAACAATTAAGAGGATAAAAACTACTGTTTGAATTCGAAATGAGTATGTTGTCATCTTCGAAACACCTTGATTGTAACTACAAGAACATTGATTAATTTTCATTGTCAATAGTATTATGATTATATGCTCCTTGGCTTGCAGTGGTATCCTACGAATATCATTCAGTGACAAATCCAATCAACGAAGCATGATATTAGTTAACTCTCAATAATCAATGAATAATAAGAAAGTGTAAATCTAAACTCTCTGAATAATATATGGGACTTCAAACAACTGTCTACCAACCTCAAAGTTAGACTCTTCAATTCGAACGTCAAGTCAGTTCTTCTGTATGGAGCTGAAACGTGGAGAACTACTCCAAACATCATCAGGAGAGTACAGGTATTTATAAACAACTGTCTATGAAGAATATTGAATGTCTGTTGGCCGGAAACCATCAGCAACAGCCTACTTTGGAAGAGAACAAACCAACTTCCAGCTGAAGAGGAAATCAGGAAACGATGTTCGAAATGGATAGGACATACATTGCGGAAATCATCAGACTGTATCACAAGACAAGCACTAACTTGGAATCCTGTTGGAAAACGGAAAAAAGGAAGGCCAAAGAACACCCTGCTTCGAGAATTGAGAGCAGACATTAAAAGGATGAACAGTGACTGGAGACAGCTGGAAAGGATTGCTGAGGACAGAGTTGAATGGAGAATACCGGTGAGCGGCCTATGCTCCTCCGAGAGGGGGAACAGGCGTAAGTAAGTAAGTAAATCTAAACTACTACATATAAATATTCTACATTATTGTGAATAGAATTAAATAGATCATTTACACATCTATTAGTTTACTTACATGTAACTTTGTGTTTTACTTGAAAAACAACTGTACATTAGAAGTGTATCCATCATTCTACTCATTCAAGTCAAGTCAATAAAACAATGTATTGATGATTTCTGAAGAAATCCCCCTGGAATGATGTCTATTGGAAATGTACACGAATGAAGTCATGGATGGACACTGTTGAATTGTCCTATAATTGGACGAGACAGCTGACCAGCATTTCCTGATTGTCACTGGTTCTCTACATCAAAACAATTCGGGATATTAAGTTAGCATTCAACAATCTCCACAATACCCAACTGCAACTAATATTAACTTACTAGTGACTAGTTCCCCTAGGTAATTCCTGGAATCCTGATGAAAAGATTAGACTGGTAGAGCTCTGCCATTTTGTATGTGAGGTTGTTACCTATTAACAATATTGCATAAGGTGAAAAAAAATTAATTTTCGGATATCGTTTATCTGGTATGTTACCATGTAATTTAAATATGATTGGAAACAATAGGAACTAGTACCCAAATATTCTCAACTAAATCCATTCGAACAGCTTGGAACTATGCCGGATAACCAAAACAAATTAATTACACTAATATTGTTTGAGTACCTAAATTGTTTATAGACCTTAATATATTATTTAAGTGAAATAATTCATTCTTTTTAATGATTTAAATAAGTTGATTACTCCATACACAAATGCATCTGACTTTTCATGTGTTTATTGAACTACAATTTCACGAAATGTTGTAATTAATGCCTGCATTTATTAATCAGTCATTTGGAGAACCAGACATATATACCCATCGTTCCAAGTTGTCACGCCTCATTACCACATAAAGATGGAAGCTTGGTGGGGATGTTAGATCCTCAGAATTCTGTTGGTAAACCTGTGATTTTTGTGATTCTATTGCGTAAATTTAAATTTCTCGTTTTCGTGCCAAAAAGCTCCTTTCTCACCATCGATTCGTGTTTCCCACTTGGCAAGAAGCTAAATCTTATTGGTTTATTGTTTATTTTAGTAGGCTATTTGTGACATTCCTAGGACGCTTTCTTTTTTGTATTTATATACGCATGAGTTGTGTGAATTGATATCATCTCCCGGGCTGCCTGTGGAATTAAACAATTATTGCTGACTTTGGACTTCTTACTCTAGTTAGCTGGGGTGGGGTGCTGCGGAATAGCTTAGCTTCCTGTTATTGTGTCGCTGATCTTATGTTCGTTAGCAGGTATCTAGGTGTCACCTTAATTCGCGAATCTTTAGCACAGCCGAATTAGTAGAAGTAGTAGTTACATCTATCGTAGTAAGAAAAAGGTATGGACAGACAGAATGTGTTACATGAAGAAAGAATTAGTTCATGGAAAAAAAGGTATAAAGTAATATTAAACACACATTTTAAAGAAAGACGATAAATGAATTCATTTTTATTACTGTGACCGATTATGAGCCGTGTTACTGTCAGTCCTCAAATAAGTGTTTTGCATCTCCTAACATAATTCAGACTACTAGTCAGTGACTTCATGAACTAATAACACGTTTTAGTTTGGCCAGCCTTAGAGCTTCATCATATTCCAACATCAATCAAAATTTCTTGTAGAGGTAGACAGTGGTTGAGTATTCGCAATACATGTTCCAAGCACCCCAGTTGATGAAGATTCATAATAATGTCAAATGATATCACCCTTCTCTATAATACCCAACATCTAACTTCATCTTTACTTACCACATCGCTCTCAACCAGCTAGAATAACCTAAAGAAGATTGATTATCTTCTATTACCGTATTTCAGTAGACTATTTCATTTATTTTTCTTACATGCAAAGTGAACATTTTATCCCTATTATTACTACATTCCCCTTGCCCTATCCTCCCGTTTAGCATATTAACTATCAGTATATCACACTTCATTTATGATCTACAGTTACTTAATTGTGTAGACGTTATTCAAGTTCACTGTCTTATGTTCTTACCATGTATTGATTTCTAATTGGTTGACTGGGTAGTCATATATATATATATATATATATATATATATATATATATATATATATATATATATATAGAGAGAGAGAGAGAGAGAGAGAATTGTTTGAAATATATAATTGGAATTTGGCTGGTTGTTAAGTCAATCTTGTGTTCGTCCTATCCTGTCTTAGGAATGAGAAGGCATCGGGCAGATGGTATGGCACAGATAAGGCACTCTTTTGGCACTACTCACTGTATTAGCTTCAAATCAAGTAATTGACCAGATGATAACGTCATAGTGAATTGGGGGACAGATATCTTGTTTACGCTGTAGTTGACATAAGTTAACAAAAGCCAAACGAACTTTTTGTATCAGTGGAATAATTTTCTCAGGCACCAACCTATCAGGGTTGATTAGACTGGGTAAAATGGTTGACGTTCCCAACTACGTCACTCTATCTTTAGTTTAGATATTGACGCAAACCAGTAATGAACCAGCAATTTACACTTAGACGAAGGGGAACACATTCAGGTATTAACTACTAAGTATTTACAAAGCCTCAACAAGCACATGAAGTACCAAATGTAATTGATAAGTTTATCTTTAATTATTCGTTCTATCGACAGTCATGTAACTGACACTCAAATGACATTTATTTGTATTTTGCATAAACATATAAAGTGAAACTATAAAAATGTCAGCTAAATCCTAATATGACGAGGTAACATGAATGATTGTTAGTAGTATGAATAATTTCTACTGGATTCATTGACTACAATAAGCACTTCCTCCAACTGTTGAGGCCCAATGAGTACTTAACGCTGAAGTTATCGTTATCCATCTTCATAAACTGGAACTTACATCAAAATGGAAAATTTATCAGAAACATCTCTTTGAATTAACCGATAGTGAAGTAAATTACAAAATCATTCATTGATTATTACTATCAAGTTATTTGATTGTAACTTTCTTCATTGGTAATTTGAATGCATTTGAATCTTTCAGTAGAATCGTCAAGTCATTCTTTGTTGTCATAAGTTCATCCTAAGCAGACTGATTCGACACAGCGATAGCTCATAAGTACGATTTGAGTTGGATTGTGGCTGAGATTAAGGTACATTCAGCTGACACGTCCCCAAAAGAGTAAAAAGCGAGTCTTGGATTCCGGTTGCCAGCCATAGTTTATTTGATATCATTCTTTGCTTCAGTCTTACGTAATGATGAATAATATTCAAGTTTTTTTATTAATCAAAATGATTTATTTACACTCTTAATATATATTACGTAATATGTCAGTTCAATAATGAAACACTTCTAAATTCATTTACTTAATCATCAATACCTTTAAATATTAGCTACTTTATTTGTATAAATCATATATTTGTTATTAAATTGAGATGGATTATGGAGATTCGGTAATAAACCTTACTTGACTGAATTCGTCACAAACTGATGTTGGTAGGATACCATTGTAAATTATGGAGCCCTAGTATAGAATTCATCAGCAGTACACACCCTAGGTTCCGCCTCAGGTAGCTTCAGGTTGAAAAATGTTTGACCCTCTACACAAGTAGATCGGTGTTTAGTGGTGGGGTTCCCACATCCATCAATTTGTGACGATCATAAATTGTCTTTCGTAATAAACACTACTGATTTTAAAGGATTTTTATCTAACATACCAGAATGCTGATTGGTATTGATTTTGTTATTATTCATATATTATTATTCTAATATTATTTTCGTTCGGCAAGTCATTGGTAATTATAAATAAATGAACATCAGTTTCGTCTGAGTATGAACCTCATCGTAGTGTGCATATATACGATGATAATTGGAAACTAGAACATTTAGGAGTTTACTTATCTGATTTCAGTCAATTTTGCAATATCACTACATTATATTACGTTTAATTCTTGAAGTAGTCATGAATATGCATTTCCTAAATGTCCTATACTAAGATATCACAGCTATCCAGTGTTACTAGATTTACAATGGTTGACTAATCTTTTCCTGGAAAACATTAGTATGACTTAAAAGTTTGGATTAACATACTAAAAACATTTTCACCAATTGATCAGTGATTAGGGAACAATATTAAGTCCGTCTAGTATTCTTTGTTGTGTTGACTGAATTTTATCATTAATGAATGCAAATACACATAGAAACTGATACTTTCAGTATAAAATACTATAAAAGAACACATAGATTTATACAAATGTAATCTGTTAATGAACAGGTTTTGTTTATATTTAGGTATTTTATGTATACAAACTATAATACAGGTTAGTCTTCAAAAAATTTGTCTAGGTAACTAATCAGACATATTTGTTAACTTGATAGTATCTTATCACCTTCAGTTTGGCTATAACCCTGGTAACATATTACTGTTTCTTATAAAATTGACAATTTTGGCAACGTCTACTTCACATATTATCTAGATAATTCAGTAAATATGTTGGTATCTGCTTGTTTTAATGTTGAAATGAAAATTTGTTACTACGCAGCCAATGTGTTAATTAACTGTTATTTATAAGTGATATTCTGTAGAATAAACTACGTTAAGGGTTTAGCCTAATTTGTGTATTATATCGATATTACTTAATTACACCGGCTGGAATACTTAAAATGTGATTTTCTATTTTTCTAAGTAAATCAACTGAAAAGTAGTATGAGTATATTTAGTAGACTTGATAGCGCGATCTCATTACCTACTGTATTAAAATGAAATAACTTCAAGTACTAAAAGTAAAACCTAAATGAAATATCACTTAATGCTACTAGAACGAAACCATTTATTCTTTAAACTCTGTATCCTACAGATGTCATGTAACTATAGTCTTGATACTGATATTGTGTTATTAGATTAATAAGCCTGAAAACATTAACATCACAAACATCCATAAATAAGCGATATCTTTCACTAGTGTTGAAATGTCAATTCTTTCTTTTGCCCTGCTTCCAAAAGCTTAAAAATCATTCCATTCTCATTATCCTCCACTTTGCTACTTACTTACTTACTTACTTACTTACGCCTGTTACCCCTCTCGGAGGAACATAGGCCACTCATCAGTAATCTCCATTTAACTATGTCCTGAGCAATCCTTTCCAGCCCGCAGCTCTTCTAGGGTTGCTGCCGGTCCCAAGCCCGGGTAAAGGAGGAGGGTTGGGCATAGGGCTAGCATCCCTATCCCATAAAACATAAACTTGCAAAAAACCGCAAACCATATTAAACCAACTTAACCATTTAAACTCTGCCCTGGGAGTGAAAGGAATCTATACGACGCTTCATGATGAAAGCCGAGATTCTTCAGAAGTCATGAGGCCGATGACCCCCCTCTTCTAACGACCAGAGCAAAAATTTTTTTTACATGGAATGTTCGGACATTTTGAGAGACCGAGAAGATCACCCAGATAACAGCAGAAATGAAGAGATACAACTTGACTGTGCTCGGGATCAGTGAAACGGATTGGACTCCACTTTACTAGTGTTTAATTAATACAATTGGTTAAAGTCTATGAAAGAATCTTCTAATATTCTAAATCTCTTGTTAAAAATTTTTAAATATACAATAAACAGTTTAGTAAACAGTATAGGTCAAAACTATTAAATCCCATGGAGTTTATGAAATGTATCTGTTAAATGTAAATAAATTGACCCAAATATAAATGATCACTTGTTGCCTATGTTGTACGTAGTAATCGTGAGTAAATGCATTTAGGAGTATTTTAGAAATCTGATGAAACTGACTGTGTTATCAGGTTTGTAAGTATAGTACTAATTTCTAAAGTATTACATATACTTTTGTAAATGTACTTATATATTTCTCAAGCGACCTAAGGCTGTATGACACTAAAGTCTTATAGACAAACGCCAGTAGTGGCTTAAATGATTACAGGTGAATGATGAATCATAGGTAAAAAATGTTTAACCTCTCACGAAATTCATTTACAACATGTAATTCGAAATTCATATTGATAGATTAACTCCAACTAGGTAAATATATGTGGTAATTATAGCATCTCAGATGACAATTAAAGTCTGCTATACTATGCTGTGTTCTGAAGACCTTTGACTTCTAGAAGGTAACAACTTTAAATACAATGATATGCGAATCATGTCGATAATGAACAATTATGACTTACTACTATTTTGATCTTTAAGTTTCGTTACAGGAAACTACCTTCTACCAAACTTGATATAATGTCCAGAGTACGACAAAAGACAATGTATATATATAGATATCTATTATTGATTTGTGGAGATTTCATTTTTGTCTACTTTAAACTTTATCTTAATAGGTAAAAATAGACTGTATTTAATTTAATACCATGAATTAGTCAAAGTTAGGAAATCAGTGCGAACTAGAAACCTTTGGACAGCCATTTTATCCAAGCATGGAACTCTTCAACAGTCAGCATCCATGATTCAATCAGGGCGTCAAACTCCTAATCATTAGGCTTCAGGATAAACTATTAATCATCAGACAAACGATATATATATATATATATATATATATATATATATATCGGACATTCAGTGCGTCGAAACATTTGCGATAAAATCAGATCACTGATCTTCAGACGAAAAATCTTCATAGATTCTTCTTATTAACTATTGATTAATGGAAAATAAAGTGCCTGTAATTATATTTAAATTTACTCTATTTACAAATGTAAAATATAGTATAAATGTATAACAATCGGGTTCAAGTATACAATCATACTAGTTACTTCTATTCATCTAACAAGTGAATCGAAATACAACCGGTTTTATTTAAGTTTACATGATGACAAAATTACCATCACTATGTACGTCATATCAAATTACATTAGTTGCTTTAGTTTATTACATTCTCACACCACTCATCTGATGTGAGATACTGTTTAGTTTTGATGCATTTTATTTGTATTGTTTAATAGGATATTGACTTTCTGATTAAACATATGCCTTGTGAACATACCATTCAGTCTCTTTTGCATTACAATATATCTGATGCGTTAGCTAAACTATTTACTTCTAATACTGACCTTACATATCGTTATCTAATCTGAAATGTAAAATGTTTGTGACATGAATTAGTTTACTTGACTCAACTGATATATAACGGATCATTAGTTTAAGGGTTAGGATTTGGCCATTTGGTTTGAAGGACTTGAGTTAGGTCCTTATTGAAAGCCTGAGTGCTATGTACCAAATCTCATATTAGGACAAAATAGATGTTCAATCCATTCTGGCTTTCATTGTTTACTCAACCCATATTATTTTGTGATATCAAATTTAATAACGACCTTTTTGTAAATAAGTAGTCAATCTACTGATTTTAAAGTTTCAAGTCAAGTAATTACTTTGTATTCAACAATCTAGACATAATTGTATTACAACAATAATCACGTACTTAAGAATGATGAAATCTGAGTGATAATTTCCGGAATTCTGATAAAAGATGGTATCAGGTAAAGTTTAACTATGTCGAGTGGGAGATAAATATTACTACTGGTAATTGGAAGTGTTTATGTAAAATCATGAGATGATGGATGCCATTGAATTAAACATTTAGATATCAATTCAGTTGTCCGTAGGACAAACATTCTCTGAGATACGTAACTGTCGTAGATGTATACTATTAAGCGATTCCAGGTTGAATAAAAATCACGTTTCACTATGCTTTCTCATTTTCAATGGTTTTTATATAATGCACATTTCTGTATAAATTTTTTTAGGGTGAACTTGTATTTTCTCGTTGATTTGCATTAGACTGAATTTGGTCATTCTCTGTTACTATATGTACATCCTGAGCGGATTTTCTTGATATAGCGATTATTCACAACTATTATTTAAGTTGGATTGTGAATGACAAGCGGAATCCAAGACATCTGTTTCGTCTTTTTATTTGGGGCTCAATCGGCTAGATGTACCTGCATCCCAATGTTAATGTACAGTGGGATTCAAACTCCCATTTCCGTTTCGTGTCAAGCGTCACCACGTTCATCACTAGACTTTTGAGTCCAAACAGTCACACTTGTGCAACGGGTGCATAGGTATTAGGATGAACCTGGGATGAAGGTACATACAGCCAGTGAGTTCCAAATAGGATGAAACTAGCGTCATGGATTCCACTTGCCAGTCACAATTCAACTTAAATAATCTGTATAGTTTTGTTGATAGAATCAATTTACATGGATTATTTAACAGATATGGAATGAATTGAGTAAAATCTACTGTTGATTTATCTATGATATGAAATCGATTCACAAACAGAATCAGCTTGTTACAACCATTAAGATAAATGAACTATTGGAAACACATTCGATCATTCACTGGATTTCAGATGCCATAAGATGTTGAGGTAGTTTATTTGTAGAATGTGCAGTGTAGGCTTCAATTAAATCTTAGTTGATTTGAAAATGATTAGAATTACATAAATACTGAATTCACA
Organism: Schistosoma japonicum; assembly: GCA_025215515.1. NCBI lineage: Eukaryota > Metazoa > Platyhelminthes > Trematoda > Strigeidida > Schistosomatidae > Schistosoma > Schistosoma japonicum. The sequence goes on from CM046066.1 coordinate 12,507,726, forward strand.
TTTGGAACTCAAACCAGTTGTTAACCAACATCAACGTTAGAATTTTCAATACAAACGTGCAAACGATTCTATTGTAAGGAGCTGAATCTTTGAGAACTACGAAAATTATCCTTTAAAATATACGAGTAATTATAAACGGTTGTTTGAGCAAGATACTTCGGATCAGCTGGCTAGACACCATCAGTAACAACCTTCTAGGGCAAAGAACAAGCTTACCCTAAATCCAGTTTGGGAAGAATTTAAAAAGAGACGCTGGAGGTGGGTAGGATGCACATTGAGGAAATCACTAAACTACGTCACGAAAACAAGCACTAACATGAAATCTTCAAGGTCAAAGGGGAAGGGAGACCGAAGTGCACATTGCTTTGGGAATTGATGGAAGACATAAGAATAATGAACATCACTTAGGAAGAACTGGAAATGAGATTTGAGAGCAGAGTTGGTTGAAGAATACTGGTCGGTGACCAATACTCCACTTGGGGTAACAGATACTGATTGATTAATTGGTTGTATACACTTTAATCTGATAAAGTGTCATGTTTACACAGAGTAATAATCACTGGATAATGATCAGTTTCATGCATACTTTATACCTCAGTACATATCAAATTTCACTTACCAATTACTCAATTATTATTCATTTCATACATTGAATTCCTACGAAAGATATAGTACAACCCTAAAATTCATTAGGTAGTAACGTCACAGAATTTATAACTTACACATGGCTTAAGTTTAATAAGCATAATAAACATGTTTCGTAAGAAATGTAACTAATCCATGACAGTAATTGCTGAATTGTAAGCGACTCTAAATTGAAGGCATTCTGCAAAACTATCACCAACTCATCATATAATCCATCTCCATAAACTAAAGTTGTTTTAATATACTTCAGATTCATGACTACATTATTAAAATTACTGTATTCATTCAATTATGCATAGTTAATTACTTCGATATTCATATTTCTAATAGTGACTTATTTATTGAGCATTTAATAAAGTCTACAAATGCATATAACATATTCTTATATTAGATAGAATTCAATCAGTGCAATTACATTAGTTAGTAGTAATAGTACATTTGCATAAATATCACTTTAAAATACAGATTATGTAATAAACAATCTATCTGTTAATTAATTAGATATGATATATTCTATATAATTTTAATAAACATATAACAATAGATTTTATCAATAATCATGTAAATTAATGATAATGACATGTGTGTGTGTGTTTGTCGAAATACATTGAATAGATTCAATGGATATGTATTCGACTAAGTAGAAATATTTTTCGAAACTGTAACATATAGAATATGCTAATGGATGACAATGTAATAATACTTGATTATGCTTAGTTCTAATTAAAAACATTCAAGACGTATATTGTTATATTGTATTCATCAGGTAACTAATTCATAGGATATTTACATTTAGATTAGAGACTATCTATTGACATATTAACTGCTATTATTACTTAGTTACCTCCCCACTCCTCTCACTTCACATTTCTCTACACAAATTTACTTGGTTTATCATTATTGTAATCTGTAAATCAAATTACGAATTAGCCTGTCACGTGATGTACATTAATAAATTGTTCTGAAGCTTAAATTGACTCTTCTATCGGAAAGTGTCTACTGTCTTATCTCGTTCAAGAGCTCCGGTCAAGTGTTTATCGTGTAACTAATCAACTTTCACTTGATCTCATAACTTCTCTTAGGCGTTAAACTAAGTGGTTATTTAAAAACCTAATAATACGTATTTCTAAATTCTTTCAACTTAAGACAAGTTCATATCCAATACTGCCAGTGAAGTATTGCCTCACCATATTTTAGTTAGATTAACATGTTACGGTTTTCAACAAGAACTTGCAATTCATTTCAAAGCTAATTAAAACGTAGTATATAAATATCAATTTTATTAAGTTACTATCACGAACATGTGTTCCCATTATACTGTCGTTGCTAATTAGAACTGAATTTTCACTGAACTTTGGTAGAATATCTGTATTCTGATAAGCGTTTCTAAACAGCGACACTTAGTTAAATGATTCATATCATACAGTGAATGGGACTAATAGCAAAATCCAGTTCGCCGATTTAAAGCTACCTAGTGCTTATCTCTTAATTCTGATGTTGATGTTTATGCAAGAAAACAAAACTAACTACTTTAATTCAAAATAAGGAATACACATTCTACTGATCATCAACACGGAAAAGCTGATAAAATTAAATAAAAAGTCAAATTAGAAAGAAGCATCAACACTCTATTACACGGTTAACAACAACTCGAATATATTCGAAAAAAGTCATTCAAACTCACATAATATCTATTGTCACTTCAGAGAAGGATTGTTTCTTTAATTCATGTTAGACGATCATGAATTATTAAAAGAGCTCGAAATAGAAATAAAATTATTAATCTGGCATTTCCACATTCTCAATGGTATTCTAGTTATAATCAGGTAATAATGAAAACCACAATTCTAAACATGCGGCGACACAGCTCATTAGTGATAACAATACATCACTTCAAATCAGGGCTGTGTCGTCGCATGTTTAGAATTGTGGTTTTCATTATTACCTGATTACAACTAGAATACCATTGAAATCTTGGGTAAACGAAAAAAAAGTGTTGTTTTCATGAGATATTGATTTTTCTAATGGTATGAAATCTTCTTTTAGTTTGTATTCAAGCTGTATCTTCTTCCTTGTGATCTTTCTTTTTTTTTCATTAACTTTCCTTTTCAGTTTTAGTTACCTGTGTATTGTATAAATATTTTATTGTTTTTAATTTTCCCTTTTTAACCAGCCTTGATGGTGGGCTTATTCTCCCTGAAGGAATAGTCTTTATATTTACCTCATATTTTATATCCATTTCATTTTGGCATCAAGAATGTGTAAATTTGTTTCAACTCCTGATGAAAAACTAATTGAAAAGGATTATTTCCTCTTTCTATCATTTATTTACTAAATATTTTATTGTTCTTGTGTACTGGATATACTTCTGATGTTCACTTGTACTAAATAAACACATTAGTAGAATGCAGTATTCTATTACAATTTCTAATCGAAGTTATGTGCAATGGTAATACTATGTAAATTGTTTATTTACTTTCATTATGTTTCAATATTTATTTGATATGGTGTGATCTACATAAAATTCGTAGGAAAACAAAGTATATTTGTCCGTTTTATTTACTTTAAATCGGTGTCTGCATATACTACTCACTATTCATTCATGCTTCTATTACATAGATATACATAGATCAATCAATCAACGCCTATTACCCTATGTGGAGAATAGGCCGCAGACCAGGATTCTCTAACCAACATTGTCCTGAGCTTTCCTTTTTCAGCCTTTCCTAAGAGCTCTTTATTCTCTTCATGTCTGTCTATGATTCCCGACGTAATGTTTTCTTAGGTCTTCCTCTTTTTCTTTGGCCTTCAGGATTCCATGTTAAGGCTTGTCTTATAACACAGGTTTGATGACTTCGTCAATGTGTGCCCTATCCAGCTCCAGCGTGTTTTCCTAATTTCTTCCTCGGCTGTAAGCTGGTTGAATTGTTTTCTGCCATAGGAGGTTGTTGTTGATGGTATCCGGCCAACGGATCCGAAGTATCCTACGCAGACAATTGTTTATAATTACTTGTATCTTTTTGATGATACTTTTTGTTGTTCTCCATACAAGTTTCAGCTCCATACAACAAAACTGTCTTCACATTTGAATTGAAAATCCTAACTTTAATGTTGTCTAGCGTTGGTTAGCGTTTTGCTAGGAATAAACGCTAATCAGATATACATAGAAGGTTATATTTTTTCAGAAATTAGATGTGACTTGACATCAAAGAACTGATTATTTATTATACGATATTGTTGAACATTAACTTATTCATACAATTCACTGTTTCATATAACCCATATTCTGATATAATACAGTACCAATAAAGAGTACATCATACACATAGATGAAAGAAGTTGTGATGCAACAAAATACAGAAATATAGTACGATAGATAAATAAATGAATAAGAATATGATTTCATAAAGTGAGAAGATAGATAACTACAGTAAGATTGATTGCGGCTTTTTATCCTGAGCTTCATCTGAGAATATCTTAAGTTGTATTACATTTTCGAACTTAACTGAAGAGTTATTTTTTGTTGTCTAACAGATACAGGTCAGAGCTTGTATGATTTGAAACTTAAAATTGATTGAAGTAAGGTTAACGAATTAAATATTCGAATACCTACATCGAAGTAAGTCGTGATTTAAACTGACTTCCTAACTAATCGAAAAAAATTTAAGTACTTTCATTGTTAATAACTTGCTCGAAATCATTTATGTTAATTCTATACTTACATTTTTCCTGACTTTTCCTAACTTATTGAGATGAAGTTATACACAACTTTTCCAATATTTACTTCTTTTCATTCGTTCAGTGAGTGAATACTCTGTATTATATAAAAATGTTCATTAAATGTCTGTGAACATCAACATTGGGATGCAGGTACATCCAGCCGATGAGTCCCAAATAGGAGGAAACGCGCGTCCTGGATTCCACTTGCCAGTCACAATACAAATTAAATTAAATGTCTTATTTTCTACTTTAATGCCTACCATATTTATATCCTTAAGTTTACAAATAAGTCTCTGCTACAATAAACATCACTTCAAAAAATACTCATTTAGTCCTTGAAGTACATGAAATGAACCTCGTTGAGAAATATACTTAAATATTTAGTATTCATCTATTAAGTGAATAATAATTGAAAACATTGCGAATAACCTCAGGTTCTTATTCACTAGGTATGATCATGTCTACTAAAGCATACAGATATATTTCATATCACATGTAATTTTCAGTGAATCATAAGTTGATCCCATGATATTAATATGTTTAAGGTGTGTTACCATATGATTACATACTAAACGAAAGTAAATTACTCTACATAAATGTTTCTACAGTTATAAATCTATACATTATGCCAAGGTAACCTAAACTTATCAGTAATTCATATCATAGTGAATTAAATTTCATTTTCTAAATCATTCAATATATTCCAGTATGATTTTCATTCTTCTAAGAATCTATCAGAAAGATGTAATAAAGTAATTCAATAAATTAATTATATTTATAAAGAGTTAGAATAAACACAATTGAACTAGAATAAGATGATGATTCATTTTATTTTATTTGGTTATCTTCAACTACTGGCTAGAATGAAGTTTATTATCCAAATGATAAAAAGATTTAAGTATACTTGATGTAACGAATTTAGTTGAAAATTTTCTATTGAAACTTGATACTAACATGATGTAATAGGGAAAGTAAATAAAGATATCTCAAAGTGTATCTTGGAAAAAAATAATATTCGTAACAAAAGACAAAAGGATTAGAAGTAAGTGATTACGTCCCATACTAGGACTGAAACAGCTGTCCAGTGCTTCCAGGTGATCAATGGTTGTCTGGTTCAGATCAATTCGTGATATCAGCATTGACAAATTAATTATCTCCACAACAACCCCCTTAATTGATAAATAAATGTTAATGATATGTAATCATAAAGCCAAGTGATTAAAAATCTTTAGAAGTATATTTCAAGTTTATGACGATGGATAGCAATAGCTTCAAGAGACTGAAGATTGTTTGTACACTGGTCACTCTGAGAGGTTTTAGACTGCCAACCTGGTGTCCCGTGTTCAAAAGATCCACAGCACTGCATAAGGTTTACCGTTCACTTAATCTAAGGCTTTTGGAAGGTGCTTAAAAAATATACGATATGGTTTTTCTGTTTGACCTATATATCTGCTTTGGCGATCACATGTTAATTTGTGGACTTAGTAACATGAAGAAAGAGTTAGTTTACCTTAAATTGGACTATCATACACGTGAATACTTTTACCGTAAGATCGATAGTATAGCTCAAAGGTAAGTTCTTTTAAGTAAAGTATTAAGTCTTCGACTGACTGTTTCTTAAACAACACTACCTTTGGAAACGGATGTTATAAAGACATTCTTTTTGTTTACTGTAGTTTCCTTCAAGTTGTTAACTTTATTTTTATTATACTTATCAACGAATTTCTGTGGATAAAAACTGTCTCTGATATCTTTCAATCTTCACAAATTCTTCCTTCAGTTTGTTGGCAGTATATATTCTTTCTGCTCTACAAAACAATGTTCTAACCAGTACATTCCTGTAACTAACTGGATAAAACTGTTAGAATTCAGATATCAGTCAATCAATCAATGTCTGTTACCACACGTGGAGCATAGGCCACCAAGCAGCATTCTCTAACCAATTCAGTTTACTTATCTCCTTTTCAGTTCTTCCTAAACGATGTTCATTATTTTCATATCTGCCTTCAATTCCCAAAGCAATGTGCACTTTGATCTTCCCCTCCCCCCTTTGACCTTGAAGATTCCATGTTAGTGAATGTCTTGTGACGCAGTTTGATGGTTCCCTCAATGTGTATCCTATCCAACTCTAGCGTCTCTTTCCTAATTTCTTCCTCGGTTGGATTTCGTTTGGTCTCTATGCCACAAACTGGCTACCTCTTCCGATTCTTCCAACTAGTCCAAGCGCGAATAATGTACGATACGAAAGCCGCTGGAATCACGTTTGTAAGAGATGACCGCGATACTGAAGTAGCGTTTCATGATTGTGATATCAGTTAACTTGTCACTGCACCAGAACATATGATGCCGAATCTCAACTTGGCTAACATGATGTCGCCACCGGATGTCAGCAACTCTCCAAAGACAATAATTATCGAAAATAGAGAGACGCCGAGCATTCTCAGCTCTGAGGGGAGGAGGGGGAAACACCAATTGTCGCAATCATACAGCAGAACCACTTTCACCAAAGTATTGTAATCCCGACTTTTTGGAATCACTCATGCATCACGACGGAACCAAAGATGGCCCAGTTTGGCGTAAATCAATCTGGCTTTTAATATGTGTAGACTGATTTCACATGACAAACCACCACTAGTGTTCACATAGCTACCCAAGTAAACAAACTTTCGACTTCTTCTAACTGTTCACTAACAAAGAGTGAGAGCAGGTACAGACTTCTCAGACACATCCTTCTCCAAGAGTTAATTTCAGGTCATAGGACTGTCGAATGAATCTTGATATCAACAAAAACGCAGTGGTTGATAAACTGTAATGCGTGTGACGGTGTTTCAGCTATTGGTAGGGGAGGATAAATGGGATCAAATATCCCCGACAGGATTAAAGATCAGCCTCTTCCTCATAAGTCAGTTTATCACATATTGTGCACAATCTGTAAAGTATAATGGACGCCACTAGTTCGGTAGCAGTCGATAGTATACTTATTCCCCCACCATGCAGACAGCTATTACATTGGCTAGCTCAGCCATTTCAAAAATGGAGACGATTATTGTTCCACTCTATAATGGTGGAAAATGTCAGTCCTCTGATCAGGAGTGCGTCACTACCCTTTAGAGCTAGGGTGTAAGTCGTCAGGGTCTAGTGATTTATTGGGATTCAGAGGGTTGGAGTTCCTTGTTAACCTCCTCCTCGTTGGGTGGATCAGTTGTCACTGGCAGAGGAAACAAATTTGATCTAGGTTATCAAAACAACAGACCAGCTTAACTAGCCTTCGAAGAACTCAGCCTGTCAGCTAACACGATCTTGTATATTAGTGAATGAGACATAATAAGGCATTCACCCTGTTTCACTGGAACCAGAATTCATATTGCCAGTAACCGGCAATAATCAGATGCATCTGCTGCTTTTAGTTCTTCTGGTCGCTCGAACCATCAGGTTACGCTGTCGCGATTTAAGCTTTCCACGATTTCTTAACATAGGAATCTACGTTTATTATCGAACTTCTGAATTATCGGGCTAGACCGACTTGCCTCAAGATGTATAAGACTTAAAAAACCCATTCCTTACACATGGAACGTTTTGTGAAACCCCAAGAGATATGACCCGTCGTTTCCGTGGCATCATGGAAAAGCAACCAATGATCATTTTCGCTTTTCTGTAAAATAGTATCTAGCCAACAACCTAACTTTGATTAATATTTAGCTGCGAACAGAAGCTGCAGCTAATTTAGTAGCATCAATCAGTTTCAAGTTAGCCTTTGCTGAACACTGAAAAGCAGGATAAGCGTGATGTAATCCAAACCACGATCATAGCCTACATAGGTGATCCTTAAGGAATGACAATCTCGAACACAACTATGCTAGTAGTAAGTGGTTTCAATGTGATTAATCTGTCTATGTTTGAGTTGCAGAGGGTGGGCACCAAATAGTGCATATATAGTGGCTTTAACGGAAGTCGGTGCTGGTCAGAAACAAGTTGTATTCTGTACAAAGCTGAGAAAGGCGGTCATCGTTATCTGACCTGCGATCACCGCGTCTCATTCGGCTACCTAGGGTACGCTACTCTGAGCGTGGACGCCCAGCCTTTACTTTGAAATATCCAGTTAGTTCAACAGTATGTGTCATCCAAATGATGAAAGAACTCATCCTTGAAAGTATCAGGCCTGAAATCTATCGGTGTCTAAGAGAGGTTTACAAAAAGGCATTGTTTCCTACACCAGTTTTTACCACTTTGATGGAACCCACTAACATAACAGTACATGAGACTGTCAATGACGATTTCTCATTTTTTTTCTAAAGATTTAGACGAGACAGGCTAAAATAAGTCTTATTCGTTGTGAACAGCCTCCTTATCTAATACATATACGTCTCAGTTTGTTGTTTCTTGATTAACTGATAAGTTTTAATTTCTAAAGGTCATTTCAAGTTGCCCAAGTTCGGCTGTGTATTATGGACTGACGTGGGGATTTTAATGTAAATTATTTATGACGTCTGAGGTCACATACATCTGCAGTGTGCTGTACCTCACAATTCTGATCACTTATGCATGTGAGTGCAATCTTCATTAAAGATTTCAGTCTCAGCATTCGGAGTCATTCATAACTGATTTCTAGGAATAAATCAGTAGATTACATGTTGAATATTAATCTCAAAATACACTAAAAATTACAAGTCCACAGTGCATATCTGCAATCTTAATGAAATTGTTGCTCATTGCTAGATTCATTAAGCCTTTAGCCACATATCAGTTACCCACCATCTCCAAGTAATATAAATGACAGGTTGATGTGAATCCCCCCCCCCTGCACCGAATGTTAGAGGTTGAAAATCAATAGGCAATCCGGAGAGAGCAGTAAGACTTGATAAATTAACCGTTGAATTTTATTAAGGATAGTGGTCCGATTTCAGCAGTGAGACTAACCGAGACCTTGGTTAAAACCTGGTCCCGATCACTAATCGTCCCAGTCTACGCTAACTGGGGTATGGTAACTTGAACTGATGTACGCATGTACCAAGTTCTATGCTGTGACTGACTTATTCAGAAGAGGTTATCAATGAGATATTCTGGTTCCAAATAATCTACTGTAGAACTTAAGTGTTTATAATGGTTAATCACTCAATCGTAGTAACTAACAGCATATGTTTTTAGTCTTAAAATCGATCGAAATTCGATTAGTATTAGTAAAAATTACCCTCATCAACGCCCTCCACCACATTAATAAAACAAGTTTATACATTATCTTAATGAATTCTTATCTAAATAATTATTAAGACAATGTAAGAAAAAGGTGCATACACAAATCATAATACGTATATTATACAGAAATAGAATAACAATCACACATTCACATAGACATATTAAAACTAGATACAATTAATAATTAAATATTTCAGTATACGCATAATACAAAACAATAGAAACAACCTGAGAAGAAAATACAGTAAATGAAAAGAAATTGTAAAGCCCGTATTTAAAAATGTCTTAGAAACAATAAACAGTCTACTACTTTATAACGAAGGATGTTGTTTATTACTGAACACCGAATCCTGTAAGTTCTTAAAGAAAATCAATTGTGTGCGTGCTTAAAAAGAGTAAAGTCATCATGAAATCAAATTAATAAACTGATATAAAGTTGTAAAACAAAATGAAATCAATATGAAATATAACAAAATTTCTGAAAAAACTTCATTAACAACAGTAATGAATAGTAATGGTCACATTGAAAAGAAAACTAGGCATGCTTGTATGCATATTTATAGTACAAATTTATAAAACATGTAAGCAAAAATAAACAAAATTAATGTTGGTAAAAGCCATTGTGATAACTTCAATATACGTTGCTCTAATTTTAACAAACGTCTCAATTCATTATATTCATTCACATGTGGAAATGGACAATCTGGTATTGGAAGATGCAAAAATTTACATAATGGTTCCCAACCTTGACTTATATCAAATTTTAATAAACGATCTGATGGAACAGATTGAATAACATTTTGATTCCATTCTACAAAACCATTTAACATAGATGTATCATTAGAAAAGTCCATTTGTTCACCAAATACACGTCGACAATTAATAAGAAATAGTTCATGAAATTGACTTAAACCGATACATTTTCGTAAAAACTGAAATGACCATGTACGTGGTTTATCTATGTCTCTGGGTAATATTGTTGAACGACAACCAGCAAGCCAGATCTCAGGATCACGAACAGTTAAAACAACCTATTAATGAAAAAGAAGGCTAATAGAGATCAGCATTCATTTACATAAATGAATGGAAAGCATAATGACTATAATTATTATGCTACACACATCATAGAAAAGTCCACATAGCAATCAGACCGCAGACTGGGTAGATCAAAGAGAAGCATCATTTTACTGTGAGCACCTGGTAAGTGATAACAGCTAAAATGTCACAAACAGCACTTTCACAGAATTATTTCCAGGAGTAGTAAACTACAAGAGACCGTCAAAATGTGGAAGTGGAGAAAAATTGACTAAGTAAAATTTCATTGTACAGACGAATATGCGTACTTTTTTACATACATTAATAAACACAAGGTTTCATGTTTGTATTTTTATTCGAGCTGTAACCGCTACCTTGTAATTGTTTTGTCTCATTAGCTTTTACCTCTTTTTCCTTGATCGCCCCCTTTATTTTCTTCACAATGTGATTTTTTTAGATGCGTGGAGTATATATATTTGGTGCCTATTGGTAACAAATTTTATGTTTTAATAAACAAATAACTTTAATGGTGTTGTGATAACTCAGCTGGATGACCTTATCGTGAAGCTATCATCGTCACATTAGATGACATTCACAGAGCGAAGTGTACTTTTAGAAACTCGCCATAAATGACTAATCACTTGTTCCGGTCACATGAAATTTATTTGGTAGTTATTTGTAATATCCATTCTATGAGACCAGTGTTCTCACAAAATTCGTGTAAACATATAAACTGTGGACTATCGTAATAATAACGATTTTAAAGTACAGAAGACTGAATAATGAAACTCACTAAACAATAGTGTCGAGCAACTGTTGGAAATATATGTGGAATTTCTTTCGAAACAGAAATATAGGCCTTTAGAGAACAAGAGAAAGCCCTAATGAATAATCTATTAGTAACAAATTCACCAATGAATTCAATTGATGCACGATTCTTGAGCTAATTATATATATATATATATATATATACTAAATTGTGACAATCGAATCACCTTAGTTAATTAGGTCAAAGCCACTCACAGGTACCATTATGACTGAAGCAAGTGAAAATATACGATGATCTCTTTCTATTTCCTAATGTCAACTCTAATTATTTTCCAAGTAAAAACTTGTGTAATTAGCTGAGAAACTAGAAATCTTTACATTTACTGCTATCAAACAGACCATATATTCCGTTTAAAACGACTACTCAACAATGTTTAATTTAAAGTCAGTTTTTAGGGAATAATGCGAAAATAATACAGTTAACATTGGAGAGTAGCTAAACGATTCCTTCCTAAGATACTGAATAGAGAATCTGAAATCCAGCGAACAATTTCAAATCAACATACGAATTAACTTAATTTCATTGAGCTGATCCGGTGTGACAGACGAGGTACAATTTTGTCAGACTGTATGTTGAATGCGAACGTGGGTAGCATAGTCAGCTGAAAAGTAAATCTATAATAAGCCATTTATAAAAACAGGCTAAGGTTTATTTTTTAACTTCTAATGCAACTATCTAACTACAACTACGATAAGCACTTCGAAGATTTAGTAACTAGACAGATACTGAAAGTTAATTAGAAAATTTGGGCAAGGTCAACATACTAACACGCTTAGATGTCTTATGTCTTCAAGACTTTGTGGACAGTATGATTATATGAAGTGATAAATGAATCTTTACTAGGCGAAAGATTATTTCGAATTCAAGAGGTGTGATTCTACAGACATTAATCAAAATACAAACTACCCAATACTAGCAAAGAGTACAGGTATTGACTGCTACATAGGTGACATTGAAATTGTTTTCAGCAAGTAGCACAACTTTAATCTACACAAAACGAAGCAATTTCGACTCGGAAACAACCAAAAATTAAAAGAAGCTCTAGTCCTGGTTTGATTACAACCATAAAGGAGTGGATATGCTAAGAGGTATTGATGAATATTTGTTCTAGCTGTTACGCAGCACATGTGTAAGCTTTTATACTGCATTAGAAAGGCCAAAAATCGAACGGAAATAATGGTACTAACGGTACTGGGGGACTAAGAATGTGAAGTAAAGTTTGAGAACGAAAGAGAGATATTATGGGGTGTAGAAAGGATTTGATTTTGACCAATTTGGACTATCGTGCTTTTACGTCCAGGCTGGATTCAGACCTGGACGTGGCTGTATAGACCACATCTTCACACTGCGACAGGTCCTGGAACACAGACACACATTTAAGCGTCCTACAATAATTGTCTTCCTGGACCTAAAGGCGGCATTCGACTCTGTTGATCGTGAGGTTCTGTGGCAGTGTCTGTCATTGAAAGGTGTACCAAAGAAGTACATTAACCTTATACAAGCTTTCTACTCTAAAACTACAGGTCGAGTGAGAGCTTATGGTGAACTGTCATCGGAATTTCTCACTTCAAGTGGTGTCCATCACGGATGTCCACTTTCCCCATTCTTGTTCAATTTTGTCACAGACATGCTCCTAGATATAACCATGTCTTCGTCTGACTTTTCAGGAGTTGACTTACTACCAGGAGCCTCGCTTACTGACTTAGAGTATGCTGATGACATAGTCCTATTTGGTGAAGACGCTGACAAAATGCAGTCTTCTGACTACCCTGAGCAACAATGCAAGCATGTTCGGGATGCGGTTTTCCCCCTCGAAATGCAAAATGTTGCTTCAGGATTGGGTTGCATCGGCACCTGAACTAGTGATAGGGAGTGAAGTAGTCGAGCGTGTAGACCACTTCACGTATCTGGGGAGTCTCATCAGTGCTGATGGCCTGGTGACTGACGAAATCTCAGCACGGATACAGAAAGCTCGATTGGCTTTTGCCAAGTTGCGTCACTTATGGCGCATGCGAGATATCCGCTTGCTAACCAAAGGACGAGTGTACCGCGCAGCAGTTCGTTCTGTCCTACTATACGGTAGCGAAACATGGCCGTTAAGAGTAGAGGACATTCGTAGGTTACTGGTCTTCGATCATAGGTGTCTCCGAAGCATTGCTCGAGTATCGTGGGACAACCGAGTGAGCAATGCTGTCGTTAGGAAACGGGTTCTAGGAAAAGAGGGCAAATCAATAGATGAGGTATTGAAACTTCATCAGTTGAGGTGGTTGGGACATGTGTTACGCATGTCTAACTACCGAATGCCTCGACGAGCTATGTTTTGCGGCGTAGGAATAGGTTGGAAGAAAGCTAGAGGCGGCCAAACCAAAACATGGCAGAAATCGATGAAGTCACTGACAAGTGGACTGAGTCATGTTGGTAGATGTAGGCTGCGTGGCTGGGGTAAGCGAGACGAAAGTCACCAATGGTTAGAGACCTTAAACGACATGGCTTAGAGTCGTTTACAATGGTGCAGGTGCATCCACTCTGTGTTCTCTCAAAATCTAACCTTCTGAATTCTCTATCTTTCTCCTTTCAAATTTATCTCACTGAATTATACTTCTCGAATCATATCTTCGCTCCCTAATCTTCTGCATTACTGCTAATACTTCTACTATCGCTATCACTCTTGGATTCGAACTGACAGTTGCGTCTCAGTGCTGATGTGGTATGGCAACCTGAACTGATGTACGTACGTACGAAGTTCTGCGTTGTATCTACCTGGGTATCGGTGACAACTAATATACAGACACAAACAAAACTTACGATATGGTTCACTTCGTTCGAAGACAGTTAGGTATGTTGGTACCAAGGTTTTTCTGAGATTATTTAAGATGTACATTTGCCCACATCTTCAAGCCCATAACATTTTTGAGCTCCCTCTCTTTAAAAAATGAGTTTATAGGAACAAGTGAAGAGACTTAAATTATAAGTGTATTATGGGGCTAAGGTACACGTAATGTGAAAATTACCTTCAATAGCAAGGAATGTTTACGCTAGGCTATAGAAGGATTAGATAATATGTATAATTATGGGTTATTGTCTCTACCTGGAATAACGGCTAACTTAGTACACTAACAGAGAAAGACGTTTCAAATCCGCCAACTTAACCTGAGCTAAGTTTCGAAGTATATCCACATTCTAAATCAATATCTTAACCTTTTTCTTTCATCACATATAGTTTGTCTTGCTTTCATTTGTGAATAGCTCATAAACTATTAATAGACTTCGATTTTCTTTATGAACGTTCGCATTACGCTACATCAGAGCCAATTCACTACATAATGTTAGTTTGGCCTCTCCCTTCTATCTTACTTCTCCATTTGGTCAGCTTAATACATTCACTGTCTTTAAAGGCAAATTATACAACTGTATACTCATGCTTACCCTTAAAAGGAAAACATCAACTCACTTTTGATTTAGGATAAAGTTCCAATAACTCCTTGTAATAAGCACATGCAGGATGATCAATAGCAGCTATATATCCTTTGAATATTTTATGGCATAGAGCTTTATCAATCTTATCTGGTGATTCCTTTAATTTTTTATCAAGTTCTATCCATTTCGCAATGTGTGAATGCTGATGTAGGTATATTTCTTTTAAATGATAACAAGGTTTTTTGTAGAGTAATTCCAGAGCTATTTTCAAGCTATTGGTCCCAGTACGACCTAAGCCAGCACCTATGACCACAAGATCCAACTCTTCTTCCTCACGAGCCATCGAGTATAAGTGTACACGCCTATCGAATTTTTCAATCATGAATCGTCCAAGGTCATATCACCGTTCAGCAATTTCACTGGTTGTGATTAAGTTGACCAATCACCAGTTACTAGTAAGGCAGACATAATATGATAGACAGGCAGAGGTAAATGAACCTTTGTGACCTCGCATCATACAGAAGCAGGGAGCGTGAGAAGACGAATAGTCCCATCTCCTATAGAATGATGATCTTTAGTGTTCACTTGCATAAAACAGGGTTTTATTTCGTCAAAGTTTTAAGAGAGAAAACTTACACGTTGATATGATAATCATTATTAATGACTTCGTATACAATAGATATGTAACAGCCGATGTTAACCCTGTACATAATATTTTACACATTGTATTTTTCCCCGTAGTATGCATACACGAGTGACTGAATGAAAATCAAAGGTTGGTAACTTACTGTGGTTGTTGTACTCTTATCCTATTGTTCCTGAATGTGGTTGAATCAACGTAACACACGGTAACTTATAGACATATTGCTACTATATGACTGCTGAACTGAATGTGATTATAATCTAGCATAGGCAATGACGATTTAGCTGATGCGTTTTTAGGATACGTTACTTGTATTATCCATACAAATATTTAGACAGATATCAACAATATGGTTGACTATCCTAAAGATACTACTAATCAAAAGTCAGCAACTTTAGGAAGCTGGACTCATGTCGTTTGAAATCAACTTCCCACCAGTATGAATTTTTAGAACTATAGGTTTCTTAATATTATTGTCGAAAGGATTAAAGAACAGACATCGGACAGTCAGAAAGCAAATTGTAGTTTCAGCTTCACTGTCTATAGTTTGGTTCTGCATAATGACCACTTATCTCATACTAACTAATTAAGATGAAATGATAATTACCTACTTTCACTTGAAAAAGTCTCTTGACGAGACCTCTTAATGCAACTATGATGGACAGATCCAACTACAGGTTTGCGTAGTTTGCGGAATGGTGTTATATCTTAGTGTCATATACCCATCTAGTATGTAGGGATAATTGTATTGAATAATGAGGCTGGGATGTGAAGAGAAATACAATTGAAGCTGAAGTATCCACACATAATGAATATGTTCCTTGTGTTATTAAAAGGCGGCAGTTCATTTGGATAGCATGGACGCAACATAATCTAGTTTGGGAAACTGTCTTCAGAAGTAGGTAATCAAGAGACAATCTTTTCCGTGAATCATTTCCTGGCCGGTGTCGATCTGATGCCCCGAATTCAATAGGTGTCTAGGTATTGCATTGTCCGAAGTTTTTCGTCCACCTTACTGGAGCTCCGGAATATGTTCCGAGAATCTAAGATAAGCTCTCCTTTCTGTTCGGCAAGTGTAACTGGCTTGTTAGATACGCGTAAATTTATAGACAAAATTAGCAGTAACATGGAATGGGAACCCATCTACCGTCGATCGAATCAATGGTATAAAATTATTAGTTTATTAGCAGAATAGGTTCTGTCGATTGCAGTGTTGAATCTTCAAGTGACTGTTTCTGCAACATTGTCTCCGAAACTGAGTCGAATAAATACATATTCTTTGTTTACTGTAGTTGCTTTTAAGTTTTTATCTCTACATTTCTTACACTTATCAATAGATATCTGTGGATAACAATTGTCACTATCTTCGACTGTTTATAAATCCTTCTAATTTGTCGAGTATATATTATTCCCGAATTAAGAAATGTTCTAACTAGAGCATTTTTGTAACTGATTGGACAAAAACAGTTAAGATCCATATGTAGACCATTCCATGTACTTTTCATTCAATAAACCGACCATCGGGTTGCCTAGTCTGCTTTCTCGTGTATCGCGATGTCTAAAAAAAGGAAACTGTCATTCTTTTCATGCTTCATAGTATATTAAATATTGTAGTGCACCTTATTGAAAAGTCTCAGCTGATTGACTGCATGTTCTTTGCTATTACGCACAATGAGCGTGTCATCTACATATCTAGAATATTGTCATTTTGCCAATCGCTCGCTTAAACTTTAGATGAGATAACCTTTGGATAACAGAAATAGAACCAGCGGTTCTCGTACAAATTAACCAAAGTAGAATTTACACTGTTGTACGCTGTATATTCAGAATAAGACTATTTTCGGAAGTCTTCAGCAAATGATATTAAGGATGACACTAACAACTCCCTTGATAGTACAAGTAGAAAAAAAAGAACCGAAAGCCGTACGTAAATGGACAAACCCAAACAGTCTGAATAAACAGATCGTAGCACGGACTAGCCACACCATACCAACTAATGATCAATAAGTGGACATAAATTTAATCTATTAATCCAAAACCAGTTGTCACCCTATATACTATGAACAGCAATTAAGTATGTCTAATACCATGATCAGTCGCTATGTATAGATGTCTTCAACAGCCAGTCCGTCCCACAAGACACAAACTTGCTTGGAATTCATCCACTACTTTTCAGGTTTACCTCCCGACTTTAAATCGAATTTATTGCCGACTATATCGTAGGGTCACATACAATCGATGATTTGCACACAAGATTTGGCTACATGCGTATGAATTTCTCCGCCTACTACAATTTGAGTACATATTAAACCAAATGACTTACGTTCACATTAAAAAATCTATAATTCATACCCTAACACGATTTCTCTTACGAAACAAGATGAGCTTAAGGTTTGGAAACCAGACGGTATCGAATTCATCGAAAAAAGTCAAGCTCCGTACGACAAGCTAAGACCTTTTAACTGATTGAAATAAAACAAAGTAACTGTTAACGTACCAGCATATACGAAAGTTGAAACATGAAGTTATCTAGTAGACAGTTGTGCTGATTATTTTAACGTTGGAGTTAGTTGCAATCTTATTTACTAAGATTTATGAATACGTTTCTCTCTTTAATGGTGTTCATACAGTCGTCTCAATGAAAATGACTTCGGTTAAAACGTTAGTCTACCTACGTCGGCTGCGAAACAAGGTTGGTACCACTACCTCAGAAATACACGGATACGTATCCAACAAGTTAGTTGCTGAATTATATTCTGCTCTTATCAACTATACTTAGTCACTAAAATCTTATAATTTTTGAATATCTAACCAAAAGTACATTATCTTTGGTAGATTTGTGAAGCTCAATAAGCCATTAAAACGTAAGTATAAGTTAGGTTATATTTGCCCATCAAAGTGTTTGATGACCAATAGCAAATGACTCTGAACACAATACAAAGTTAACACATTTTTCCAAACCACAATTACGAACTCACTGGTATGGTGTTAACAGAAAAAAATACACTTAAACTGTATGTTGCTTGAGTAATTCACTTCGTCGAACAGTTTATATAGATATAATCGTTTGTAAAAAAAAATTGAGAAAATTCCTCTGCTGTACATCTAACTACAAATATTATCAAGTCTAAAAAACAATCAAATGCAAAGAATGTAGTACGTGAAATGAGTTCAAGTAATGACTATTGCAGTCAATAAGCTACATCATCAAGTTCATAAAGATTATGTTCTAATGAACTCTAGTCATTTATTAACCCGTGTGACCAAACAAATTAGACTGATTAAGTTGAATCACAAAAGTCAGTCAAGTTCACTCTTAGTCAACGGAAATCACTGCTTTAAACGAAACACCTATTTTAGGTAGGCTATTAGTAAGTAGTGACCTACAATTTATAACTCCTTCGCTCAGAAAACAGCTATCACCAAGATCCTGTAAAAATTATTTGAAGTGGACCAAGTATGCACACACTAAACTAGCAATTATATCAAATTATACACTTTGGTTCAGATCACATCACCATATTCGGGAGAGCATTACTAATCGACGAAAAGTCATGGAAACCAGTTTACGGTAACCGAGAACAGAAGATTAATTAGAAAAATTAGATGTACATAAAACTAGTAATTTCCGGGTTTGCGGGTTGCCAAGATCACTAGCATAGATAATGTTATAGAAAAGTGTTTTGGACGTCGAATTATGATCTAAGCAGCGTTTTTCAACTGAAGTATGGGACAACAATCCAGTTATGTTCATCGTAGAGCCTGAAACATATACACATTGGCCCAGCTTACCATACCCATTAAACATAAGGTTAATTTAAAAGTGCAATTAGGAGGAGTATGTGGTACTAAAAATACTGGACAAAGAGAAAATGATTTGAGAATTACTTCATGGATTTACTTCAAAAAACTCCAAGCTCAGGATCTGAGGGGACATAAAGAACGAATGTACCTAAACCACTTCGATTGATCCTAAGTCATATCACTGAATACCTGTTGAGATAATCAAACCGATCCCAACCAACTAATCCGCATTCATCGACAATCAGCGACTTTATAGACTTATGTCACGTTTAGTTTGGCTGACCCTATACTTCTTTAGTACTATTACACCAGTTAGGTCACTATTGATTGGGTATCCGTAATACAAGTATAATTCATCCTAGTTGTAGATCACAACATAATTATCTGGTTTACTACATTTTCCAGTAAATCAAGTCTAACCACAGGACTGTTTACCAGATGGTCCTAACAATGGCAATGTATCGAAGAGGTTGCCTACAGTGTTATGCATTCATACAGCTCACGTGTTATGTAGCGAAACAAAGAGGAACGATATGCTATGTGCAAGTTTGTCGACTGATTTGACACAAACGGAGCACTTTGAGGCGCTAGTACACCCCTAGCAACTTCAAGCCCCATCTTGAGAATGAGTTGACAAACACCTTCAAAAAGACACACTAGTAAGATTATGCACATTAGTCGCACCACTTTTGAACTGGATGAACAACAAAGTAGTAGTTAAGTCAGCAGTCAGACATTAAGGTTCGAGAAGGTAGAAAGTAAGGCACAAGACGATTTCAGATATAAGTGAAGATAGAGACTGAGTACTGAACATAATTAGCACTTTGAAGGAAATGTTTCCATTACCCTGAAAATGAACAAGGTTAAAGGACTTGAGGCTTAATAACAAAGCAGCTTGGTCATGAATGCGCAGATTAGTAGACTAGTCAAAAGTTAACTATCAAACGTACAATAAAGCTTCAGGAAAAGCGCCGAATAATCTTATAGACTCTAGTTTTCTCTTAACGGGATACCAACATAGTATTACAAGTTATAACTGTAGATTGGTTATGAAACGTACGAAAAAATGTAACGTCCTTGCTGTTACAGTATATTTCATTTACAAAACAATTTAGATTCAAAATTACAAATAAAAAGTAACTTGATACGGAAACCACAGGTGTGTATTATTCAAGTAATCAAGTAACAAATATGGGTTACGATAGAACAGATTCCGTCTCACTACTCTTGATTTTGCGTTTGTTCATTTTCGGCGTCTTTTGATTAACTGTTACATAGTGGTAAAGCACTACTAGAAGGAAGAGAACTGAGCCAGCTACATTGGCGAATATTGTCAACTGTACGTCCGTAATCATTTCACAGTAACTGAGGGACCGCCTTACACGTTACAACCTTGAGATTATCAGTGCTCAATTCTTCAACCTTTCTCGCTGGAATTAGCGAATCACACATTCCTTGAGATCTACGTTTAGGTAGTGAAAGTGTCTTTGGATTTGGAAAGTACAGCACTGGTTATGTTTCTTTTGAAACTAGTGAAATTATATAAGCTAATCGTATTTATGCTTTGTCTATATTCTACTTTTCCCTAAATACTCGAATAGGCCATGAACTTTTTGTGAGACTACCGCTTGGTAGCCTACTAAGCGGTAGTATATTGAGCTTCTTTTAAATAGTTAAGTGGTCATATAAGATCTGTGGGAGCCTAGAGTGTGCATGAATTATTTGCTCCTCGTTCGTGGAATCAAACCAAGAAAGGGATCACAATCCATACATCAAATATTTTATTGAATTCACCATAAAACAGTACCGACAGACTTTGGCGGATCTGTGAAAATTAACATGTAAAACAATCGGCGATAAAGCAATAATGCATATCGCTTTTGTCAAGGAAGTTGAACATTGGTATCACTAAATGATGTTTAGTTGTATCGAGTTCCATTGTTAGCGGCCATTGGTTCCGAAACGATTGAGCGAATATTCTGTTACTGTCGGAGTCAATATTATTCAGAAACTATTTTTATTGTCATCGTTATTGTTATTGCTGTCGCTGCTGTTATTGTATTTGGTGTAATCGGAGTAATTAATCGTTTTCTGACGACTTGTTGTTAATCCTTTTGGTTGTGGGGATATTAATCAAGGTCGATACTCGATTAATTAGGAGCACTCGGTCGGTGGAGGAAACAAAATAGTATTCTGAACTCCGGTAATCGCTCAGTCGTTGCTTTCAGTCAGAGATTTGACAATTTCTGAATATTGGGTAGTAATCACTGTTCCTTGGGTCGGTCGCTGATTGCTGGAGGAACCTTGGACAATAAGCTTGGCTCTTGCACTGACCACGACAGATATGCCTGGGTCTTCTAAGGGGCATGGGTAAATTATTGCTGGCATGGTGAGTAATGTCGATGATAACCATGTTGATGGCAATGCATGTATTGATATGATCAATAAGACTGATGCTGATAAGTCACATAGCTCTATAGATGATAAAGGAATATTACCGTTTAAGTTTTCTTAATTCTCGCCTAGAGTTTTCGATGGCAATCCTGTTGATTATCCTGGCTTTGTAAAAGAACTTGATGTTATCCCATCTGACTCAAGGATCTCAGAAGAGATGAAGTTGATGTTTCTGACTGGCTAGTGCACGGGAGCAGCTGTCAGTGCTATTCAGTGTTGTCAGCTTCTACCATCAGGAGGCTATGAGGAGGCAGGACGTATACTGAAGCAGAGATTTGGTCGACTGTCTGTTATAGCGAGTAAGGTGTTTGAAGGTGTAAAGGGTAATGGTCGACAAATAAAGGATAATTCACAGGAGATGACCTCCTTTCTAGATAACTTGTTGGTATATATAAACAACTTGATTTCTCTTGGTATGGCTCATGAGCTGGACTCGATCTCTGTGACTATAGTTAAACGTTTTCCCACCACATTGCAAGAGAAATGGGTGGAGATAAGTGTACGCATGGAAGAACATGGAACTGAGCCGAAATTTTCAGACGTCCTAAGATTAGTGGAAAATAGCCTGAGTCAAGCTTTAAGCAGATTCGCAAAGCTAGTATATTCTCCATCCGAATCTGATAAGCCAGTTTTTTGTCGATCGTTCGTAACTACAAGCAACAGTTCTGTACGGAAAAGTGATAAATGTTTTCTTTGTAAGGGCAGACATGAATTGGACAAATGCGATCAATTTATTGCTTTCGGTCTACCACAGCGGATGAATTTGGTAAGAAAGTTACGTCATCTTTTCCAGTGTTTGAGCGATTGTCACGTCAGCGGGATCTGCCAGAGTTATAAGCTTATGGGTGAAGGCAAGCGAAAGTTTTGTCATCCACTTCGTATCGATAAGTTCAACAAAACCCAGGGTAATGTTAACCATTTGACAATGGAAACGAGGGAAAGGTGTACTTGGTAGTAGTCTCAAATAAGGTTCATGGTCCAGCTTCGTCTGAGGATACATATGCCTTGTTAGACGACGGGTCTGATGTTACACTGATCGACGCAGGTTTAGCCAGTCGTCAAATATTAGGGTACCAAAGATACGATGTCAATCGACACAGTAAGCTCTCCAGAAAGTTGGTCATGTGAGAAAGTGTCCTTCACAATTGAGTCGGTAGCCGAGAGTGTGATGGTAAATGTTCCGGACGCATATACTACATCTCATTTGAAGTTGGGAGATGCAGTATTACCAGACGGATACGTACTCCAGCAAATGCCCCACTTGTCTGATTTGTGTATCTCTAAGTTATCAAATATGAGGGTGAAGGTGTTGATTGTTTGTAATGTACTCGAAGCTCATAAGGTTATTGAATAAAGATTCCGGAGTGGGACAGAACTCTACGCAACCAGAAGATTATTAGGTTGGTCGATTCGTGGACCACTTTATCCAGAACAGGGCAAATGTGCGAGATCGAAGTCTAACCATGAGATCGAAACAATCATAAGGGATATGTATAATGAAGAGTTCAAGGATAATGCCCGGTTAGGAAAGGAATGGTCAGTGGATGATGTCACAACTGTCAGATTAGTAGAGCAATCATGTAAATATGAAGATGGTCACTTTTTTCTATAGGTCTCCCTTGAAAGTTGGGAGGGAAGGTAATGTCGTGTAATAGAGACCTAGCGTTTAAAAGATTACAAAAGTTGGAAGCACGGTTTAAGACATATCCTGAATTATGGGTGAGGTATAAGGAGGTAATACATGCTCACTTCACAAAGGGATATGTGGAGAGAGTTAGCATGGAGCCATTGGGTAAATGGTATCTCCCACACCATCCGGTTGTTAAATCACGTAAGACGAGTAAAGTGCGGGTTGTGTTCGATTACTCAGCGAAATTTAATGAAGTATCACTAAACGATATGCTCCTTAGTGGACCAAACAGTGTATATCCGTTATTAGGAGTACTACTTAGGTTTCGTCAATCATTTATCGCAATTGCTGCGGATATAGAAGAGATGTTCTTACAAGGCAAGATTCCGGAAGGGGATCGCGACTATTTAAGATTTCTTTGGTGAGAAACTGATACGAGAGATAAATTATCCGAGTATAGAATGATGGTCCATCCCTTTGGCGCCACTTCATCACCATTTTGTGCTAACTATGCCTTACGACAAATGATATCTGTGTTTGCCGGGGATGTGCCTGATATGAGATACGTGATTGATAGATGTTTTTACGTAAACTACTGCCTATGCTTATTCGATGAAACAACTTCTGCGCAACGTTTAGTAACCGAGATTCGGGAAGCCCTTTCAAAGGCGGGATTTAAGTTAACGAAGTTTATATCTAACAGCAAGGGGGTGCTGGAAGGAATTAAACCATGCAATCGAGCACCCACTAAGAGAAATCTTTTAGTGGCTGCACCACTGATTGAGAGGACTTTGGGTTTACAATGGAACGTAGCTACTGATACATTAAGATTCGTAGTAAACGATGTGAATAAACCGATTACCCGAAGAGGTATGCTGTCCCACCTATCTTCATTGTTTGATCCCTTGGGGTTGGTTGCACCCTTCGTACTTTGCGCTAAGCAGTTGTTCCAGATGACATGTGAGAGCAAGCTAAGTTGGGATGATCCTGTAAGTGATGTCATTGCCAACCGCTGGTCGGAAAGGATACGTAACCTAAGTTGGATAACCAGTATATCTGTTCCACGTTCTTTAAAACCGACAAGGGATTATCAGATAACTGATTTAAATGTATTATGTGATGCATCCGAAAGCGGATATAGAGTAGTTATGTATATTCGTTCGAAGGTTAATAATAAAGTAGAATTGAGACTTTTGTTTGGAAAGGCCAGAGTAGCACCCATGAAGACTGTCACTATTCCCCATTTGGAATTAAGTGCAGCATCGATGGCCGCTAGAATGTATAGTGTGGTTCGAGAGGAACTTGATATATCTCCTGTTAAAACAACGTTTTGGGCAGATTCTATGACCGTCATTTACTACCTGAGAAATGAGTCAAATAGGTACTCCTGTTTTGTGGCGAATAGAATAGCCTTAATCAGGGAAGTTACCAATAAGGACCAGTGGCGTCACGTACCCTCAAGACTGAATCCTGCTGATTTAGCCTCAAGAAGCACGGTGGATGTGAATGTACTTAACGACAAATGGCTAAGTGGCCCACCCTTTTTAAAGGAACCTGAGGATAAATGGCTCAATAGAGAAGAAGAACCGATTGTCTGTGAATCATCGTTAGAGTTAAAGTCAAACATGGCCTTGATTCAAACTAATGTAAGACGTTCATCTCTACGACCACTACTTGAGTATTATTCTAGCTGGTGTCGACTACTAAAGGCTATAGCTTGGCTTCTGAGATACGTCGAGTATTTAAAGATAATTATCGGTGGAAGGCACAATAACAGTTTGAAAGTGAGGCGGCTAACGATAGAGGAACTGCGATCAGCGGAAACGGTCATTGTAAAGGCTACACAGTGGGAGGCCTGGGTTGATGTTAGAACGAATGCTAGCTCAGGCTATTTAGAACTTAAGGTGCGTCTAGAACATTTTAACCCAGTGGTTGTAAATGAGGTAGCTTGTGTAGGCGGACGTCTAAACGGTAGCACGTTGCCTAGATATACGCACCCGATTATTTTACCGAGTGATCATCCAACCTCACATTTGATAATTCGTCACCACCACAGTACCAAAGGTCACTTAGGGACAACCCAAGTACTAGCAAGTATTTGAGCCAAGTACTGGATTCTCAAGGGTGGGGCAACAACAAGAAGGGTGATAAGTAGGTGTATGGAGTGCAGACAAAGGAATGCTCATCTAGGACAACAATTAATGGGCCCACTCCCAAGTTGGAAAATTGAGGTGGGTAATTACCCTTTTGAGTACGTTGGAATAGATTTATTTGGACCGTTTGTGGTAAGGAGAGGAAGAGGGGCATGCAAGAGATACGGTTGGTTGTTCACATGTCTTAAAATGAGAGCTACTTTGTCAACTGATGCCTTTCTTTTAGCGCTTCTGAGGTTTATAAACCGCAGAGGATTACCAAGAGTAATATTTAGCGATAGAGGAACCAATAAAGTAGGTGGTCATATGGAATCACAGAAGCGTTTAAAGACTCTAAGGAAAAAATTCATGAGGAGTTAATGAAAAGAGACATTGAGTAGAAATTCAACCCCCTTACAATAGCCATCGAGGTTGTCTTTAGGGAAAGGCTCATAGGAATTATAAAGCGGGTCTTAAGTGCAATGATTAAAAGTCAGAGCTTAGCTGATGAAATGTTGGAAACTTTCTTAAGTGAAGCCGAGAGAATTTTGAATAACAGACCACTGCAACCAGTTAATGATTATGTCAGAGACTTTGATGTTTTGACACCTAATAAGTTACTTTTACTCAGATGCAACGAAGGTTTCTGCGTAGATGACTGTCCGGAGAATCCAGTTGCCCGAAGATGGAGGCAAGCGAAGCATCTGGTGAGTACATTTTGGCAGAGATGTTTAAAGGAGTACATCACCACACTACAGACGAGATAAATGGAAGAAGCCAAGAAGAAACCTACAGATCGGTGATACTGTACTTGTTGCTGATAAATCAACGTTAGATCGATGGCCGCTCGGTATGGTGGTCAACGCTCATACAGGTGAGAACAATCTTGTATGAACCGTAGAGGTGAGAACTAGAATTGGATCGTTGACAAGAGATGTGAGGAGCTTATGTTTACTTGAAGGCTGCGATGAAAGGTATCTTAAGAACCATGAGGTAGATGATTTTCCTACTTGATGGAATTTATAGTGAGCGTAGGTGGAGCACACATATATGGTGTGGAAAATTTAGGTGCCTCATCTAAGGTGTAGTTAGCGTGTATGATAAGTGTCTTTGAGGCGTACTGCTGTAAGTCCTGGAAGATAACTGTCTGCACAATTGCATAGAATAGTAGGTGTTAAATGCGTCAGTTTATAAGTACATACGCATCCTTTTATATTGTCTAACCGGTGTTTTAAGCATTACTAACTCCATGTTACTCATGTAAAGCTACCTATGTGACATAACTCAAATATGGATTGATCGATTTTGATATTTGCTTAATGTATATATTAGCCTATTACGTGTATGTGTTATTATACTCATCTTATGAGCAACCCATTTGTCTTCGTTCCTGCTACTGCATCTTTGGAACTATGTTGTCTCATCAGTGAGCTTTAGATATGAAAACTAACGGCCTATACGTTGGGGAGATTAAAAATTTATGTTGTCAGACTATGTACTAATATATCTCAGTGAAGAAAATGCAGTGGGATTTCATATGCCAGGGAGAGGTAATGACGTGTGTTGCAAGATCAAGCTAACCGTAGCATAAATTGAGTGAACAAGTATATTTATGGTTGATAACTATAAAAAAACATGTTTTTTGTTTGGGTATGCTTGTGTGTTTTACTTTTGTTTGTAGGCCCACTCCCTACCCAAAATCCCAGGTCATGTAAGCAAGAAAAAAATCAGCGACATTTTTGCCGGGGCGTGTCAAGGAAGTTGAACATTGGTATCACTAAATGATGTTTGGTTGTATCGAGTTCCATTGTTAGCGGCCATTGGTTCCGAAACGATTGAGCGAATATTCTGTTACTGTCGGAGTCAATATTATTCAGAAACTATTTTTATTGTCATCGTTATTGTTATTGCTGTCGCTGCTGTTATTGTATTTGGTGTAATCGGAGTAATTAATCGTTTTCTGACGACTTGTTGTTAATCCTTTTGGTTGTGGGGATATTAATCAAGGTCGATACTCGATTAATTAGGAGCACTCGGTCGGTGGAGGAAACAAAATAGTATTCTGAACTCCGGTAATCGCTCAGTCGTTGCTTTCAGTCAGAGTTTTGACAGCTTTGTAGTGGTAAATAATCCTCAAAATAAATAGTTGCTTAGGCTATCGACATTGAGGCTGGCCATGTTTGTTCTAGAGGACACGACTGAATGAAGGCGTTCAATCAAGCATCACGGAAATGTTGTCCCTATCTAAACTGCCACAACAAGTGCAATCAGTATTGGTAACATTTAATAACAACCCAGTAGATGAACCAGCTTTATCCACTAATTGAATTCTGGTGATCAACAGAACTCGCCATATTGAGGTTTATTCAATTGCAGAAAAACGTTATGCGATTGAAAACGCAGTGAAGAAGCTGTCTAGTATTCTCATCGGTTTTCTCGACCTACAGGAATAACATCGACAGAGCAATTTTCGACAACGAAGTTCGTCACGTAGAAGATCTTCATCTCGACCTTGACAAACGAAAAGCTCACATTGGTTTTGGTACCACAATACCTATGGCAAAGACTCGAATAAATAACCGACTCCTGCTGATTCCCTAGCCCCGAACCCACTGTTGATGCGTCGGAAAACTATCTTGCCGGCACACGTAAGCGGTAACCGTAGCCAGTGGAAACAGCCGCCTGTTATTCATCACTGATGTGATAACGAAGGTTCGCTTCCTCGTCGATACTGACGCAGAAGTCAACGTTTTTTTTGCAACCTCATCTGATCGCCAACATGAAGCTGCATTCGATCTACAGGTAGCTGACATAAAATAAAAAGCCACGTATGCCAGAAGATATGTTTACTTGAACTTGAGCTTACGAAAACCTATACACTGGATTTTCACCATCGCCTATGTGAAAATACCTATCATAGGCATAGATTTATTGAGCCACCACAACTTACTTGTGAACCCTAGTTAAAGTAGGGCTAGTGGATACCAACACAAAGCTTTACGTTTGTGGGACTACGGCTACAGGTTGTAGCTTATGTCTTCTTTGTTTTAAACATTTAATTAACCCTTATTTTCAGCCAATACTTGACAAGTATCCGGACCTGAATAAGGAGACGTCGAAGTTATCATGTGTAACCAGCAATGTTACACATCACATAACAACTACAAGTCAACCTGCATTCTCCAAAGCACGCTGACTAGCACCCGAAAAATTAAAGATTGCGAAAACGAATTTGATCATATGATTGAACTGGGAATAATCCGCCCATCCAGTAGCCCATGGTCATCTCCATTACATATGGTCCCGAAAAAAGATAGCAATCATTGGCGTCCCACCGGTGATTACCGACGTTTTAACGCGCAAACTACGCCTGATCGTTACCCTTTACCTCACATCCACGACCTAACAGCCACGTTGAAGGGAATGACAGTATTTTCAAACATCGACCTAGTAAAGGCGTACAATCAAATACCGATGGCCGAGAATGACATATTGAAAACGGCTATCGTAACCCCATTTGGCCTCTACAAATTCCTCCGAATGCTCTTACGTTTGAGGAATGCAGCACAAACATTTCAGCCGTTTCATAGACGACGTGTTCTGAAAGCTTGACTATGTCCATGAATATGTCGACGACTGCTTGATGGCAGGCCCAGATGAGGAAACACATATGAAACATCTAGACATATCTTTTGGAAGACTGCAACAATATGGAATCACCATCTATATACAAAAACGCCAAATTAAAACAACATCGTTGGACTTCCTGAGGCATACTATAGTTGCTAATCGTATACAACCTCAAAAACACAAGGTGGCGGCTATTCTGGAATACCCTAAACCAACCATTATTAAGCAGTTACGAGCTTTCAACGAATTGGCAAGTTTCTACAGACGATTTATCACCAACTGTGTATCTATTGGGAAACAACTAACGGATCAGCTTTATGGCAATAAAAAGGTGGTCACAATGGATACAGAATCAAAGAGAGCCTTCATTGCAACTAAAGAGGCAATAGTCAATATAACTATGCTGGTACATCACAATACTGAAGCTTTTGTTAGCATCGTGGTATGCGCATCTGACTCAGCCATTGGCGTAGTTCTACAACAATGGATTGGCCAAGTTTGGGAACTTTTACCATTTTTCTCAAGACGATTAAACAACAGTGAATCAAGATACAGCAATTTTGGGCGTAAACTGCTAGCTATGTACTGTACTGTACGACATTTTCAACATTCCATAGAAGGCTGGGAATCTACAATATTCACCGATCATAAACCACTGACGTTTACGATGAAGTCATCTTCGTATAAGTACTCTCCACGAGAGTCGCATCATCTAGACTATATCTCCCAATTCTCTACGGACACAAGACATATATCGGGAGCTAACAATGTAGTTGCGGACGCTTTATCGAGAATACATTCCTTGAATCATATCCAAGGAATCAACCTTGTTGAGCTAGCTCGACTTTAAAAGGAAGATAGTGATCTCTATCACGAGTTATTCACAACAACGCTCAAACTCCAAACGAAAACGATTAGAATGGGTAAGAATACTTTAATTTGTGACTATTATACTGATACAAAACTACGCCTGCAGCTCTTTTAGGGCTATTGCCGGTCCTAAGCCCGGGTAAAGAAGGAGGGTTAGGGAAAAAGCTAGCATTCTAATCCCATAAAACACAAACTTGCTAAAATTCGCTGACCAGATTAAATAAACTAAACCATTTAAACTCTGCCCTGGGAGTGGATGGAATCTAAATGACGCTTAATGATGAAAGCCGAGATTTCTTCGAAAGTCATGAGACCGATGCTCACCCCCTTCTAACAACCAGAGCAAAAGTTCTTAGAGGTACATGGAATGTTAGTACAATGTAGGAGACCGGGTAGACCGATCGGATAACAGCAGAAATGAAGAGATACAAGTTTACAGTGCTCGGAATCAGCGAAACCCATCGAACTCTAACTGGACAGAAAACATTAACTATGGGATAGGTGCTACTATACTCCGGTCACGAAGAAGGAAAATGCTCCACACAATCAAGGAGTTACTCTGATGCTATCCAAGAAAGCAGGCAGTTCACTTGTTAGATGGGAACCACATGAACCCAGGATCATCAAAGCATTTTTCAAGATAATGAAGAAGGAGAATACAATGAATATTATTCAGTGTTATTCACCCACCAACCACGGCAACGATGAGGATAAAAATCAGTTTTATGAGAAGCCGCAATCAATTACAGCAAAGTGTCCAGGAAATGATCTGACATTCCTGATGAAGGACCTTAACGCAAAGGTTGGAACTGACATCCTCCAGATATGAAGACATCATGGGACAGCAGGGACTGGTAGAAAGAAATGAGAATGGTGAAAGATTTACAAATCTATGCGCTTTCAACAAAATGGTTATAGATGGTACAATATTCCCCCACAAACGCACACACAAGGTTAAATGGGTCTCACCGGATCATACTATGGAGAATCAAATTGATCATATATGCATCAACAAAAAGTTCAATAGATCAACTGAAGATGTGAGAACCAGGAGAGGAGCTGATGTAGCTTCAGATCACCACCTAGTTATTACCAAAATGAAACTGAAGCTAAAGAAGCAATGGATGACTGGAGTAACAGCATTAAAACGGTTCAATACAGCCTTTCTTCGAGATACCGACAAACTCAAGGAATTCAGAATAGCTCACAACAACAGGTTTCATGCCTTAAAAGATCTACTCTAAGAAGAATAAACCACTTTGGAGGACAACTGGAAAGAAATCATAGAAGCACAAATTTCAGCGTTTCTAGAGGCTCTGGGCCACAAGGAGCACCATCATAAGGAATGAATTTCCTTCGAGACCCTGAACAAAATTTAACAAAGAAGGAACAAGAAGGCAGAAATCAACAACATCTGAACGAGAGCAGGGAAAATCGAGGCACGAAGTTAATACGCAGAAGCAAATAAGCAAGTAAAGAAGAGCATTCGAGCCGACAAACGGAATTACATTGAAGGCCTTGCAACGACAGCGGTTAAAGCTACAAGAGAAGGAAATATGAAACAGCACAACAAAGAAAAGAGCAGGCAAATATAGTGAACCAGAGCAACCGGTCAATAACAAAGAAGGCAAGCTAATCACCGAGATCCGAGAACAAAGAAAGAAGATTTGAGAAAATGTGAGAATTACAGAGGGATCACACTGTTGTCAGTACTAGGAAAAGTCTTCAACAGAGTGTTGTTAAACAGAATAAAAGATTCAGTGGATCCTGAACTTCAAGATCAACAGACTGGTTTTCGTAAGGAACGATTGTGCACAGATAAAATTGCAACACTACGGATAATCTTTGAACAATCAATTGAATGGAACTTGTCACTGTACATCAACTTCGTTGACAAAGAGAAGGCGTTTGATAGTGTTGACAGGAGACCGCTATGGAAACTTGTTCGACACTACGGCGTACCAGAGAAACTCGTCAACATCAAACGAAGTTTTTACGACGGACTACAGTGCAAAATCATACATGGAGGACAGCTGACTGATGAATTATCCATGAAGAGGGGAGTCCAGCAAGGCTGCCTACTCTCGCCTTTCCTCTTCCTTCTAGTGATTGACTGGATCATGAAGACATCCACATCTGAGACGGAAGCACGGGATTCAATGGACAAGTAGGAAACGATTCGATGAGTTGGATTTCATGGATGATCAAGCTCTCCCATTCCATACACACCAATAAATGCAAGTGAAGACAATCAACGTAGTAGCAACCTCAGCATCAGTAGATCTGAACATACATAAGGGACAGACGAAGATCTTCAAATACAACACAAGAAGCACCAACCCAACTGAACTTGCTGAAGAAACTCTGGAAGAAGTGGATACTTTCACGTACCTGGGAAGCATCATCGATGAACAATGAGGATCCGATGCAGATGTGAAGGTAAGGATTAGCAAAGGAAGGACAGCACTCTTACAGTTGAAAAACATATGGGACTTAAACACTAGCCAACCAACCTCAAAGTCAGACTGTTCAATTCGAAAGTGAAGACAGTTCTGCTGTATGGAGTTTGAACGTAAAGATCTACTTCAAGCATTATCAGTAGTGTACAAGTCATTATAAACAACTGTTCACCCAAGCGACTGAATGTGTGTTGGTCGGAAACCATCAGCCATAGTCTACAATAAAAAATAAAAAACCAGCTTCCACCCGAAGAGAAAATCAGTAAAGGATGTTGGAAATGGATAGGATATATATTTCAAAAATCATCAAACTGCACCACGAGTCAATCACTGATTTGAAATCCTGTTAAGAAAGGAAAATAGAAAAGGCTAAATAACAGACTGCGTCGAGAATTGGAAGCAGACATTAAAAGGATGAACAACAACTGGGAACAGCTGAAAAGGGCGGTTCAGGACATAGTTCAATAGAGAATACTGGTGAGCGGCCTACGCTCCTCCGAGAGGGATAACGGGCATAAGTGAGTAATACAGGTACAATTCATCCATTCGTCTCCAAAAGTTATCGACAGTTCACCTTCAAGACATGGTACAACCTCTCTCATCCTGTAGTTCGTGCTACGACTATGCTGATTGCTTAGAGATTTTTCTGGCCAAAAAAATTAATTAAAACATCAAAGAATGGGCATGCTTCTGTGTAGTCTGCCAGAAGTACAAGGTAATTCAGCACAATAAATGTCCTCTTGGCACTTTCCTAACCCTGACGTTCTATTTGACCACGTCCACCTAAATTTGGTAGGATCTTCACCATAATCAAACAGACTCTCTTAACTTCTAGCACGCGTGGACCGATTTACACACTGGCCAGAAGCTAAACCACTGAAAGACGTCACTAATAAAACGATTGCTCGCGCTTTAGTCGAACGACGGGTAGCCAACTTTGGTTGTCCATCCACAGTTACGACAGACCGTGGACGTCAGTTTGAATCTGAATTGTTTCATGGTCTGTCCAAACTCCTTAGAACTACGCGTTTGGCTGAAAGATTTCATAGACGACTGACAGTATCACTTCCATTTACAAACATCCCACATTGAATCGACGCTTTACCACAAGTGTTACTCAGAACTCGCAGCGCTGTAAAAGATGTTGGATGCTGTGTTGCCGAATTAGTCTACGGAACAACTCTTCGACTACCACGTAAATTTTTAAAAACTGCTTCCACTTCGGCAAACCTTGATCTCAGTTCTTACGTAAACCGGCTTACAAATGCTATGCGTTCAGTTAAGCCACTTCATTTAAGACAACAGTCGACAGACACTTATATCCAACCCACCTTAAAATATAGTACACATGTGTTCGTACTTTATGATGCTCTACGGTGACCTCTCGATGTAGCTTACGAAAGACCATACAAGGTCCTAAAAGAGGAATCATAGTAATGTATTATCAACAAGAATAGCCACAAGGATAACGTCGGCGTTGACCGCCACAAAGCAGCCTACTGAGAAAGTAAACCAATCAGTGTTAAACTCGTCATAACACCCTCGGAACTCAACATAAATGAAGCCACTTCGCCTCAAGCAACGACTACAAGGAAATGAAGACTTCACCTAGCTCCATAACGTTGAGAGCTAGACGTTCAGGTAGAACTGTAAGATTTCCGGAACACTTAAATGAATTTTATGTTTATTTACTTTTGCCTGATTTCCCACTCCCTACGGATTGTGAAATTTTTGTCTTAAGAAGAAATAAATAAATAAAAACTGAACGAAACCTTTTTTCAGTTAACGGTATGCATTTTACACATTTTCGTATTTTTTTAAAAATATTGAAAAACCCTATTGTATTCATATTGCTGTTGTCGAGATTGTACACGTTTTTGTAGCCTCACTAAACAATCAACTTTCTTTTTGTATATGAAATGCACAGATTGAAATTTTTTTGGGATTTCCAGGCCGTCTGGAAACAAACAAAAGAACGCGGAAGTAGAAGAATATATTTTGTTCAAATGTTTTATGCAATGACACCCTAGCGTAGGCACTAACGTCCAGAAACTGCACAACATCGCAAGCTATCAAAAAAACGTTTACCAGTGTCTTATGTATTGGGTTTTATCCTTTGGCTAGTACATCTTAGGGTCCTTACGAACCGATTAGGAGGGGAGTGAGCTATGGCGATAAATAATCCTTGGAATAAATAGTCGTATAAGCTTTCGACATTGAGGCTGGCCATGTTTGTTATAGAGGACACGACTAATTGAAGGCGTTCAATCAAGCATCACAAACAAATAACGACATGACATGGCGTGAGAAGCATCTCTCTCCCTAGTTAACAAGCCTAGATATTGATATAACATTGACGCTCTACTCACGATCAAATATAACTTATCCTCCATCCTTCATCGCCTTCTGATTTATTCTCATTTGTAAGAGTGGCTTCAATCGCTAGAAGTTGCTTTGGTTGTGCGATAATTGAAACTTGGTCATTTACTCGGTTCACTTTAGGTA
This sequence comes from Schistosoma japonicum, assembly GCA_025215515.1. Lineage (NCBI taxonomy): Eukaryota > Metazoa > Platyhelminthes > Trematoda > Strigeidida > Schistosomatidae > Schistosoma > Schistosoma japonicum. Next base: position 12,542,692 of record CM046066.1, read on the forward strand.
GCAACAAATAGGTAAAATAGAATGCGTGCAAATTTGAATCTATAACACAACACAAAATATGATATAGAAACAGCAAGTACAAGTCTTCACATGGGAGAGCTACAAACAGGTTTACCAAAACGTTCACGACAATAGTTCTAAGTTAAGGATCCCTGAAATAAAGCTAAATGTAATTGTCAGTCTTATCTAGACACGGATTATGAAGTGTAGGTAAAACGATCAATCCACTCGGCAAGATAAACATAACATTTAGGTTTAGTGATAGTTCTATCAGAACGGTTGGTGAAGGTTAGTGACTGAGTATTTTTGAGTGGTATACGTTAACGACAAACTGTATGGGAACTTGACAGCGTTATAGATCCAGGTATGACGTGTGGCTTGACACCCTCAATGTCAGTTGACACATAGACAGAAATAGGTTTTAAACGGTTAATAGGAATGTTGCCCTTTTTTAGTACCTGTCAACTGTAACATAGTTACTCACCCACTCAAGTATTCTTAATAGGCGCTCATAAGGTGGTGTTGACGGTTTATGAACCAAGTCAGTGCAGATAAATGCAAAATCACAGAATGCTAGAATGCTTTACTGACCTGTTGACTCCAAATATGGATCCGTGGTGCAAGTAACTTCATTGGTCTGATTAAATGATTAGAAAATCCCCGGTATCGTTGGCCGTTACTTGAAGAAATTAGTTGTCACAATATTGTTGATGTTGTACCATGCACATTTTGATAAGGTTTATGTCTAATATCCGGCTTTTTGGTGTCGCGTACGCCTAGGAGAATCAATGGTAACTCTGTAGCACTAACGTTTGCACATTTTGTCTACAGTAACAGTTGCCAGATTATATTGTATTTAAAATATTATACATTATTTATTCATTACATTTATGTAGACGTTGAACACATTGATAGTGGGCAAAGAATGAACTTGTGACTTCTGAACTTTCGAATACACTTTCGTTAGTTGTTACATTAATAAACTCTATTCGTACTTCGTTCTGACTTCTGATATACACCGATTTTCGCGAATGTTTTGTCGATGTAAGCCGAATTAATAGCGAAACGCATAGTATTATAATATATCAGTCGAGTCACTCAGCCTTCTCATAACCGTAACATTACAAAATCCCCTTCCACCCACGAAACACTGAAACGCATCACTCTGTAATAACGTGTCAAGTTAAGAAGTAGCAACATTTTAAGCTAAAAATGGAATCTTTTCAACAAGACATTGTGCACAGAAAAAATAGGCTGCGCTTGTGACGTGACGAACCTTCAAAATCGATTAAATACATGGAAAGAATGAGATTGGAAGTGAGGTCATCTAGTCATGGTGACAGTGGACATCTCACTAAGAGGTTATCTAATTGTCAAAAAACCGAAGCAATCTCTTGTGCAGATATATAGGGATTCGGGATGCTTTATTTCACCTTGCAAAACGATGTGGGTAAATAATTTAGACGACGGAAACTGACCAACGGTATCGATGTGACGTGCTAGAAACGTCTACCAGAAAGTAGAGGTAAAGCTAGTACAGTTATTATGTTGATAGGTTTCATTTTGCTTGTAGTGGTAAATAATCCCTAAAATAAATAGTTGCATAGGCTCTCGACATTGATGCTGATCATGTTTGTTTTAGCGGACACAACTAGTTGAAGGCACGTGGCCATGCATCACCACCAGATCACAACTCGAGCCACCGTGGGTAGCATCTCTCTCTAGTTTGCCAGTCTAGACGTAGCTATCCTATTGAAGCTCTGTTTACGATCAAATATATTTCTCTTCCATCCTTCAGTGCCTTCTGATTTCTTCTTATTCGTAAGAGTGGGTACAATCGATAGAAGTGGCTTTGGTTGTACGACAAGCGTAACCTGGTCATATACCCGGGAACACTTCGAGGGTTTTAAAAGTTAAACTCAGCTACATGCGACAAGAATGGCATTAGATTGGTACTTTGTACCTGGTACAACGGAGATAATTTATGATAGTAGTTATCAATGGCATAGATAAGTCTTTTAAGTAGAATGATGTTTGATTCGCCTTGTGACTGCTCGAAAACTTTGAAACAAAAATTTGATTAAAGAAGAAACTGACAACTTATACATTCACAAAGTCTGCAAAGAAAGCTTAAGACTAATTATCCTAATTTATAAACAGGTATAGAAAAGTCCTGGAAAAACATATTGCAAAGAAATGTGTTGAACATTACTGTACAGAGTAACCTGGTAGATGGCAGCAGTCTTACCATCTGGTTATAAATTACGTAAAATCAGAAGGATCCTAGCAGTATTTGATTGTTCTGTCGGATTTAGAAGCCTACCGTCGAATGGTAAGCCTTTAACTGGAGACAGTAGTGTCTTTGCCACGGGTTGCGATTTATTGCTTTTGTCAGCCTCTATCTACAGATGCTTCGCGTACGGAATGGATGTTTCAATAAATTAAAGTGTTCAACGTGTTCTTTAATTATCTGAAGTTTCCACAGTAAGATGACCGCTTATGAAATTTAATGTGACAGCTTATACAGGTAGCACGACCTCCAGTGACCCGAGTACACCAAATATATGGGAGGCGATCAGCAGTCATTTCTATGTTAGGTGACTGCCCACTGCTATTCCTGCAAGGTGCTTTTCAGCCAAAATTCAGAAGTATTATCAAATGCAGATATTCAGATAAAAATTTCGTTTACGATATATGAAAGAATTAGAGGGAATCTAGTGATAATTTTAGTTTATATAAAGGATCTCCCTCAGGTCAATTCCACTGGGCATTTCTTCAAGATTTAATCCACTGAACTTAATTGCAAGGCTTATACTCTGTTCTACAATCGTGTCTTGGCAGGCGTTGTGGGGAGGGGGCAATTTTTACTGGGGTAATTTTAACAGCAGTACATTAGCTAGTCGGTGCATGAAACGAGCACACGATATCAGCACCATACTTTTACTAGTAGTAGCTGGTAGCTTAAGTCTTTGGAGGTCATTGGTTCAAAGATTAAAATGAAGTCTCGGTTGTGGGTAGAGTGAGACGCCGAGTTCACTAGTAGCTATGTTACTGAAAAAGAGTATGGATGCTAGCTGTGTAGTTGCAAGTTAACTTTTCTGAAGTCGGTTGCAGTCGCACCTTTTAAACTGAATCCACTGGCCCTCAAAGTTCGAAGGTTTGCGTTGAATAGAGTAGATAACGTTAACAAATAAACTAGAAATGTAAGAGTGCATAGTTTCCAGCAGAGTGATTCAGATCAAGGATATATGTCATACGAGGTAGTAGCGACATATGTGGTCAAGGATGAGCCACATTAACTTCGCATAATGAGGCTATGTGGGTACGAATGTGCTTGTGAACACGTGATTTATTAAGAAATTTACCAATAATAGTAATTCTAAACTGTGATGGTGTGGATACAGCTGTAAATGATAGTGTGAGCTATATATAACGATATGAAATCGGAAAAAACGCCACTAAATAAGTAAAATGAACTAAGCAATAATAGAAGGGAGGAGCATGTTCCAGAAAAACCCCCATGAAAATTCATTTTTTAAACAGCTCAAAAAGAAATGAGATAATGTTTATATATCATGATGCTATTATTCTAAGGTTTGGGGGATGCCACAAACAATCATCTGACAATTAGCTGTTAAGTCTGTTTTTGAAAATAGTTACAGAAATTTGCAACAAAGGGTGAGTGAGAGTTCAATCACAGTATCTAGCAGACCCTTCCACAAGATAGACTGGACCTGCTTAAGTACTTACTTCAAACGTCTTGACTGGAATAATAACTTCATGGAAGACGATACTGATAAACTGACTGGTATACTCCACTAAAACACTTATAATGCGCTTGGCACGGCCCCACTTTTAAGATATACTAAACCCATAATCCTAAAATGTATGCTTATCATTACTTCTGTAAGAAGAAGCCTACGTAGACATACATCTAAATTACATAAGTTTTAAGATTTTTTCTATCTTACAACTATTAAAGAAATGTGTCTTAAGGCCAAGACAGGAAGTATACAAATGGAAATCGCACTAGAAAGACAGACTGCTGAACAAAACTACTCTACAAGACTTTTTAAGACCTTCCGGAATAAAATCTGTGGCTCTAAGATTAAGGGTGGAAACCTCTTTATTTGTGGTAATAAAATATATGTTGACCCCTGCCGTGTATCTGATTTATACGGTGAGTACTTTACCACTTCACTTACCATTGAAAACCCCATAGATAGGAAAAAACCCACCTCCCCAATTTCATGCAAAATCAAGGATATGGCATTCACCATAGAAATTAGTCGTGATGACCATCACTTTGCCAAAACACCTAATACATCTTTGGCTCTCATGGTATGCCATCCAACCTACTTAAAAATGGTGGTACTGACTACCAACTTGTACTTTTTAAACTATTTACAACATCACTCTCTACTGCATTGCTACCTTACCCTACGAAAAACTACATACGTCATTTTTAAATCTAAATCCAAACCTGTAGGAAATACTAGAGAACTACCGCCCTATCAATCTTACCTCCATCACATCAAGACTAGTGGAAGAAATAATCAAGAGGAAATTGTTCCGATATTTACTTAAGAAAGAATTGTTCTTCTCTTCTTAACATGGATTCTTAAAGACATGGCCTTGTGACACATGCTTGCTAGACTATCTAGATAACATAACTACACGACCGGACAAAGAGCTCCTAGCATCCGTTTTATTTCTCAACTTCAGTAAAGCTTTTGACGAAGTCCCATGTAAACGAATGCTCATTAAACTGAAGTCATTCATAGTCGAAGACCAAATTTACTCATGGTTTGCATTTTCCCAGGAATAAAGACAGCAAACAGTAAGTTTAATAAGTCTTTCATCACCTAAACCAATTACCATCTGCAATATACAGGGAAATGTACTGAGTCCCCTACGGTTTATTATTTACACAAATGACATAAATAACGTTATAACACAAGGCGGACCGTGTTTATATGTAAACGATCTGAAGGTAGTATATAGCTTTGGAAAAAAGTATGACTCTAATTCAAAAGGACTTCTGCGGCTTAACTTCTGAAAGCTGAAAATGGCAACTACCACTTAACTGAGGTAAATGTGAAATCATGTACATAGGCAACTATAACCCCATATCACGTTTTATCTGAATGGGTCCAAAGTTCGAATACTCCAATCAACAAGCGACTTAGGTATTAAATATTCTGTTAACTTAGAGTTCACGAAACACGCCTGCTCTGTAATCTCAAAAACTAAAAGATTACCAGGCTTTCTTCTTAAAAGCGTCTATACAACAGAGTCTAAACTTACATTGTTTAAGATATGTGCAAGACCTACACTCGAGTACTGCTCTTTTATTTTTTTCAAGCATGAACAGCATGAATAGGATAGGTGAAGAAAGTGTTTACAGAATTTTCACAAGTCGACTTTGTGAACTAAAAGTAACATTGCTAAGAAGAGAAGAAACCAGTCATTTTTCATGTAATTATTCTCAATTTAGCTATATCTTATTTAATTGTAAAGTAAGCGGTAGCCGGTACTGCTCTTCATTTCCTTCGCTCGGACCTTGTTAATTGTGATTGGTTGTAGTGTCATTTTAGTGTGCTAATTACTCTAATTTCTACAAGGTCACTTTCGTAACTACATATGCAGAGTTGGGATATAATAGAGTTGAATCTTCGTAGTGCTGCTTTCGTGTCTTCTTGGTTTTGGCTTGGGGTGAGTAATCAGTTGTCGAGTTGTTGGTCACGGTTGTGATTATCAGTTGTTGCACATAAATTTGTAGATTAGAGTTGCTGTTAGTTCGCGTATAACAGTAGGCCTTATATCGCGACATGAACTGCTCGACTGGATATAAAGGATGCTCCTTAGAACCCCTCTTTCGTCGTCAACTGCGATATAACTTAATATTCTTCTATAAAATAATCAACGGAATATCATTCACAGTTTCTTTTTCTCCAAGGAACCAAACGCCTAGATACGTCCTTGGACTCAGGAGGAAACATCACTTATCACCAAGTACGAAACACAATATTGCTGTAAGCTTTTTATCGTATTCTACAGCAAACTTTGAAATAAACTACTACAAAATATTCGCACTACTAATTCTGTTCTAAGATTCGAACGACTAACCGCTTCACATTTAGAATCTGAATATTTGTACCGAATCTTCAACGACTTACTGCTAATACTTGTTAGCAATGTAATTAACGCATCAATAACTCACCACTCAAAACAACCTACAGAGATTGGATCTCCTCCAAATTTCAGATACTCTTAGCCTTATATTGTACCTGGATAATCTCTATGGTCCATTCTGCTTGCTCACAGACATTTCTGAAATTACAGAGCCACAGACGAAAAGCACGTGTTTATTTGATAGAAGTGTACTATACAAAATAAACCTCTGATGCCCTAGTACTGTAAATTGTGAACCTTGTTATTGTTGACTCTGTAATTATTCAGTATCTTCATTTAGCGTCAATTTCATAACTGTGACTCTCTATCAAAACCTTTTTAAAAACAAGTCACATCATTCTGATCATACCTGTAGACAGGTATAAGCTCATTTCCAAAACGCTGCTTAAGAATGAAGCTATTACCATTTCTCAAGGTTTATCCAACTTCTTATAATTTCCTGGAGCAGAGATAGTTTATAGGAATAAGCTTAATTGTTTATTCAATAGGCCTAATTTTTTAACTAATTTGTGTGACTTGATAAGCGGCTTGGCGCAACTACTTGGCTTGCATAAAGTTACTCCACATAAGTACTGAATTAACCTTGTTCACCTTGACCTTGGATACCGGACCCTTTGACTACCGCAAACTTGGTTGGTAATTAAGTTGAGTTCAATATCAAGATAAAAGGAAGAGTTATAGATACATTAACACCTCACTGAAATGTTTTACGATGTAGATTAATTAGTGCGCCATTCTTAGTACTCTTCTTTCCTTGTCGTCCTCAAACAAAATAATGCTTATTGAGCGCTCAAGGTTGACGACAATACTTGTGATCTAGTTATGTATCCCATCAATCCTTCCAGTGCTATGCTTCTGATGCGGGTTATAGTAAGCTGTAAAGGATTCTTGATTGTTGCGAAACTGGATAAAGGGAAAGTTGCGCTTATTGTTACAAACACAATGAGACACTGAGCACTTTCACAAGCTTCATGGCCCAAATTAACTGACGCGTTTATTCAGCATGCAAGATGGACGACGATACTTGTTGAATCACATATTCTACCCACCTTGTAGCACCTGTAGGGGTAATATTTTAGTGTTTAGGTACGTTCCGTTCTATTTAACAGAAGAAACAATAATCTATGGTAATAGGTCTTTATTTTGTATCGTGGGCAGCAGACAGGTTGGAGCGGGATGCTAATGATTCAAATACACAATGTTCCTCAACATTCTATATAAGATAATAGGAAATATAATCCCTATAAAGAATAAGGAAGTAAATGAATACTTCAGCTTTCTTATCTTCGTGTATATATAAGTTATGAAGTCAACTCTTAACTAGTCAACTTAAGTCGCTACAATATTATGCATCAGAAGATTCGGAATGACTTTAGTAAACTCTGTCAGAACCCTCTCAATATTTACCGGGCTTTTATGTTTGATACTCCATAATTTGGCCAAATATATTTTGAAATGGGCAAGACGTACTTTTTATATCTTCGTAGTTCACTTTCTAAAATTCATCCTTGTAAATCCAAGTAACATTCCTGCTATGAAAGTTTAAACCTTTGCTATATCGAACTCCTGTCCAAGTTTTTGAAGAAATTGATGGATCTAATTTCATTTTTACTGAGGTTTAGTTTCGGAATCTAAATGCGGCCAGTGGAAATATATATGCTTTCGTCTACACTTGGTGGAAGATGCCATACTGCAATCCATTTACATTACTTGGGTGAGAATTAAAAGAACTTACTACAGCTTTAGTGATAATAATAATTTATTTGTTTAATTCAGAAGGCAAGAGATTTTTTTCAATTGTGAACAATAAAACATGATAAATCATATCAAGGCTGAGTTGATGCATTAACAAATTAGACTGTGATGAACAACTATTTTAGTTGTAAAGCCAAGTAATCAAGTGAAACATCCAAGTTTGTGAGTGATAGTCAGTATTAAAAAATAGTTCTTGTACATATGGATACAGCAACTGAATGTTACAAAATATAAGACTCTAAATCGTACAAGGGAGTGAAATTGTGTACAGATTGTAGTACGTTTGAAAAGAGATGTAGCGGCTAAAAGAGTCAGGTCGCTTAAAAAGGTAAAAAATGTTGGCCGATAAATTAGGTTTTTACAAAGTCAACCATATTTAGAAAGTTATGACAAAAGAGTCAGGGAGAAGGGAAAGATGGCTTTATGCAAAATTGTGATGCCAATTATATATTTACGGGGACTGAAAACAGGGTAAAAGACGAGGACTAGAGCAAGTGTAATGATTAAGAGCATTAAGTAGTAAAAACTAGGATAAGACTACTGAGGTGTGTTGGGTCATTTATCGATTAACCAAGGAAACACTTTGCCATTATTTCTTATTCTATTTTATTTTAATCACATACAACTTATTTACAATAAGCATTGTGAATAAATCGTTTTGGATTTCATCAAAGGGATATACATATACAATGGTTAAAATTAATTTACAAGGCGAAGGATTATTCAGAATGAAACGAAATATTAATTATCATGTACGTATACACATGTACACATAACTTAAGAAAACAATGTGATGATAGAAAAAGGACAAATGAAAGACTGGAATAAAATGTAAAAAAATCCATTAAATATGTGAAATGAGTAGAAAATTAGTGGGCATTTGGTATCTAAATACAGAGCGATGTTTGTTAGACAATGTTAGATAATGTAACATACGCGTATTAATGTTTAAGTTAAGCAGTTCCGCCACTCTACTTATCATGGAATAGAAATTCGTCTCTGTGCATAAATGTACAAGTAGGTTGGATAAGCTCTTTGTTATAATAACTTGGCCCATTCTTATATTATTGCTTGCTTTCACTTAGTTGATATTTACTTGACATTTAAAACGACATAAAAGCTGAAATAGCATGCTTGTCACGGGAGCTAGTACGTTAACGCTATTGAAAATTGTTTAATCGAATTGTCGTCCGTCGTTGCACCCAGTATTTTCCGCGTAGAATCGGTCGTGACGTTTGTAGAATAAGTGATAGCCAATATACGTTCAGAAGTACAAAATACTGTTTACTAACTTACTGTTTCAGATATGTTTATTTCTTATCAAAGCCAAGGAACTTGCACTTCTGTTATAAACGCTGCGTTATCAAACAATCAAGTGTTATTACTATTGATTTGGCTTCTGGGATAAAAATAACTACTATTCTGAAGGCTCATAATCATGATTAGTCAAGCCTATCCGAAAATCTTACTTGGTAATGATTATTGATGGAACAGAATAATATGGTAAAACTGACATCATTTGTAATAATAATAAGGTGCCTCAATCCTATGAACTTGAAATTAATGTGACAGAAAAAATTGTCAAAATAACTTGCCATATACAAAACAGCCAACATTGAAAAAGAGAAGAAGGTTGGTCTAAATAAGTTTGTTTATTTTTAGGGCCTTTCGTTGAACTTTTTCTGACTTCGTACACCAAGTATATCAGTCCTCATGTAGGAAAGTACAGTACTGTTGTACATCCTCTCTTTGATCTAGGTACGGATATCTTGAATAAAATACAGAGAAGATTACTATACTGAACAACGAGATATCAGCACAAGCTATGTAAGGATTTATTATGTTGTGTAGATTTATTCTCACTGACATATCGAAGAACGACTGTTAGTGTATAGTAGCAAGGTATAAAGTCGTGAGTAATCCAGGAAACTTAAATAAACCTGCACAAGTTTGTAAACTGAAATCTCAACTTGAACAGTGTTGGTTCACAGTGGAGTAGAAACAAGTGGAAGTTACCCAGGAAACATTCGGAATCTGATAGTAGCATCTAATATTGTTGTCAGTGAGTTGTCACCTTAAGAAGAAATAATCCCATGGCTGAATTGCTGCAGAGCGGACTATAAAAGCCACAATGGAGTAACGGTAACATGCTTCGTGGCCACAAAAATGGTGGGGCCTATTTATAGAAGATCATTAAGGGTCTACCAAAAAGATTATTTCAGGAGACATATCTGACGGCGTTCCCCTTAATTTTACACGACTAGATAAAAGATCTTCCTCGCTTATGAAAACTAGAACATCACTACCTCATCAGGAAAAACAATAAGGGTGTGAAATAAATTTAGAACCGCCGGCATATAACTTAGAGTACGCGCTACTGAAAAGTAACATTCTAGAACGAAATAGCTGTCCAGGATACCTGGTTTTTAATGGTGCTCCACAAACATCTATCTGTAACGGATTTAGTCAGTTAAGACATAATACCAGTCTCCACAAAATTCGTTTCACGGTAATTCAGAAACATGCTCAGCAGAACTGTGTTTTGCGATCTGCATGTAAATGTCGTAGTCTTGCCTGTGAACTTAATTTTTTAGTATCAAGAAATGAATAAATGACTACTTCTAAGGATTCACCACGTCAGTAAAGATCTATGAGAACAGCCTGAAGCTATATAAAGCCATAGGTTATGACGACGGAGTGTAAAAATTACAGCAAGATCTACCAGAGCTTAAACACTGCATACGGGCCATTGGTTGCGATTTGGCTGTCCAGAAATTATACATCATGTTTCACTAAATGTCAAGGAGTCTCCAGTTCATAAGTAAACTACTACAGTCGCATAAGACTGTGCAGTCTAGAACTTAAAATTCAAACACTGAAAACTGCCAAAGACTAGGAATTTTACTTTCTTGTTGAGATTCAGATATAAATAAATCATTTAGCTACAAGTAGTTTTTCATAAAGATATTGAATACTTAACATTTTCCTCACGAAGATATTGGACATTGGGCAGAGTTAGTTTCTCGAACTTTGGTACAAGCAGTAGAGGTCGTTGTCGTTGAGTGGTTGTTTGACTGTAAGTTCTCTCATCCTCTGGCTGTAGCACGTATTGAAACAAAAATTTCTTCAAAATGTAACCTATGTTGCTTTATGTTCTTATCTATCTTTATGCCACAACCAGACGATATCATGAAATCGACTAGTTAGAACTCTGAGATTGTATACTACCGCGGCAGTATGTTACCGACATATGGCGATACCTCAAATCAAGGTGCGAGCACAGAGTAATAGTCTGGTTTAAACTGGCTCAATAAGAAGATATTCAGTTTCGGATCTTGAATTCTAACGACAATCTGTCTGTAGGTTGTGTATTTCTGCAATCGAGGTAGACCTAAAACAGTGCCAGACTAATTGATTTTCGGCAACAATTCTCAAGATTTTGATGCACAGTTGGGATAATTGTTGTGTTTTTATGTAATGCATTTCGCAATTTATATAAATTTATTTTTGTAACGTGTCTTCGAGATTAGACAATACTTTGTAAGACAATATCTCAATGTTCTAGTACTGTAACGGTTAAAAATTAAATGCCACAAGAAATGTGATCAGTCAAAGTCATCCAGAGAATCTCAAAACCTGGATCGCAACTTAGTTCTACCGTTGGTTTAATCTAGGACTCATCAAATATTCCATGGCCATTAAGGATAGAGGATATTCGTAAGCTCATAGTATTCGATCATAGATGTCTCCGAAACATTGCTCGTGTTTGCTTGGACAACCGAGTAAGCAATACATGGGTTAGGAATAGAGTACTAGGTAAATACAGTAAGTCTATTGATGAAGTAGTGAATCTTCACCGGCTGAGGTGGTTAGGGACATGTGTTACATATGTCTGACCACCATCTACCTCGACGAGCAATGTTGTCTGTTGTAGGAGTAGGCTGGAAGAAAGCTAGGGGCGGCCAAACGAAAACATGGCACCAATCCATGAAGTCATTGAGAATTTGGCTCAGCTATGCAGACTACCTGGTTGGGGCCCACGCGATGATCGTAACAAATGGTTAGAGACTTTGGGTGATATGGCTCAAAATCGATTGCAATGGCGCAGGTGCATCCACTCCTTGTCTTCCTCCAAATTCTAGTTTTTGAGCTTTCTTAATTTTCTCTTTACTGAATCACTTTTTATCTCAAATCTCATCTCTGATCTCTATGCCTTTCCATTAGTACTTACTCTGTTACTACCTCCCCTACTCTGGGATTCGGTCAGATAATTTAATCTCTATCAGCTTATTAAGGCATGGCAACTTGAACTGATGTACACATGTATCAAGTTCTACGTTGTAACTGACTCACTGACTGAAATATTCCATTCTGCAATATACCTGTTCCTCTTGGGATCGCGGGTACTAGCCATTCCTCGTCTGTACATATGTTCCATAGTTTTATTCGCAAGCATTTGAATGCAATCGTTATTTAAAGGGAAGCTTCATCCCCTTATGTTATGAAACCTACGCTCGATTTATGCATCACAGTAATTGTTTATGTAGGTACTTTCGACTGCACGCAAATTAGTTTGATAAGCCTGTTAGTCATTTTAATTATGTCTACTTTTGTTTATGCAGATTCATGTATTCCCATTGGCGATTCTTTTTGAATCTGAACAAACTGGTAGCAATTTAACGTTAAACTTACATTGTAATGGGCGCGGACGATTACTCTGTCATCGTGCTTCATGAAGGGAGTTATTCAAGAACAGCTGATTGTGTTTATCGGAAATGTAATACTGTATTAATTCGTGGTCCAACGGGTTCCTATGTGGTAAATCCAGGGTCTGCTTGGAATGGTCCTGATTTGTTATCATCCCTCAAAGCCTCAGGAGTTAGTGAACCTGAAGATGAAATCAAAGGTGTCATATGTACGGATGGTCACGCTGAACACGTTGGTTGTATGAGCATATTCAACTGTGCCGACACAATGATTGTTGGATACGATATAGAAAAGCGAGGTGATAAGTTTTTGGAGCACGATTTTTCTGATGGAATTACGCCCTATGAATTTGATGAAAATGTAAGTCGTTTTTCCCCATATATTGATGCTAAATACAAGAAGGGAGGTGCAGATTTATTAGAATCTGAGGTTGTGCTGACTTATTGGTTAGTAATGTACAGTATTATTTGGAATAAACATATCATCTCTCGTTTTCACACTATATTTAAACTTAGTAAAGGATAGCTCTTAACGTGTTTTTCCGTACTGTCGTTAGTCGCCCTCATTGTTTTCATTTAAGTAACATAAACGGTTATTTCATCTTTAGACTCAAGTAAGTTCCTCACATTCTTACATGGTCTTCGTATGTATCGTATCTTTACCATTACAATCCTATTATTCCTTCTGAGCTTTCTTGAGCTATTTTTTCGGTATTCGTTGCTGTTCTTATTTTTCATAATCTGGTCGATGAGACAACAATCTTCTGGTTTGGTAATCGTAAGCTGCCAACGCCATTAAGTACATCGATTTATTCGTCACTGAATACCTAAACTACAAGAAATATATAGACTTAAAAAGTGAGCCCCAAGTTTCCATTAATGTTTCCCTAATATTATTGGATGATGTCCAGTGACTACGTATGATTGTGTTTAATTACTTACTTAAATACCTGTGTAATGCTTCTAATCTGTATTTTGTGTATGCCAGATCATTTACGGGTAACATTTCGTTAGTATCCAGACACTGTATTTCACACTCTCTTATGGTCATCATGCGATCAAGTATATTTTGGTATAAATGCCTTGTTAGAAGTTACCCTTAATCTAATTCTTCAGAAATTGGTCTCATATCAGGCTACCCACCTATCGGTTAGGAATATGCAAACGGCATAATCCTAACAGGTGAAGGTGACAATATGTAGTCTCTCGAAAAAAAGTAACCATCCAAGATTATCTGGAATCCAAAATGGTACTTCAGGACTGATCTGCATTATTTCTTAGATTAGTCATAGTGAAGTAGTTGGGTTTGTCGTCCACTTCACTTATTTCGGAAGTCTCATCATCCCTGGTGGATCGACGTCTCCATTTCTGCTTATCGTATTCTATTACTGTATCATTCTTGTAAATTTGATCTTCGTTGTGCTAATGTAATATGACAATTTGGATTCATGCACGTGCCAGATCCTACGTTGTTGTGACTGACTGAAGCAAATTTTGATCAATGGATTCCTTACAACATTCAATGTTTATTTATAAAATCCCAAGTCATTATTAATAAACTTGCGTCACCAGGGTAAGACGGCACAATATCCGTACAAACAAGTGTATATATCACAATTGTCTAATCAAGTTCACTAAATCTAATTGCTTATGCGTTCTACTCAATCCTTGCTAACCTAAAATTGATTCAACCCCGTAATAGATGTTTCAGGTTCACTTGAAATTCTTCGAAAAGGCTAGATTGGAAACGCATTTTGTCGTTTCTAACACGCATGTTACTCGTCCATCTCCAAGAATTTAGCTAAAATATTAGTCAACTTGATTATTAAAACTACACCGTCAACCCCCAAGATCTCCTTAGTTGAGCCGCCTGATGTTGTTGCTTAATTTCAGATTGACTCTTCAATTTAATCTCGGAAAAAGTTAAGGGGCATATATCGATCTCCCATGTGGGATGTTTGGGAATAACGGGTAGCTGTAGATTAGCTAGTGACTAAGTTAGACAGACAGGTACAACGCAGAACTTCGTACGTACGTACATCCGTTCAGGTTGCCATACCACATGAACACAGAGACGCAACTGTCAATTCAAATCCAAGAGTGATAGCGTTAGTAGAAGTATTAGCAGTAATACAGAAGATTAGGGAGCGAAGATATAATTCGAGAAGTATAATTCAGTGAGATAAATTTGAAAGGAGAAAGATAGAGAATTCAGAGGCCAAGTTAATTACCCTCTAAAGTGTCCCACCCATCTTTCTAAACGTCTAGATTGAGAGGTGAAATTTCCATCTTTCTCAGTCATTGTCTCATTAGCACTTGACATTTTAATAATAATATTATAACTCGAAATCTATCTAATGTTACCTGTTACCGTTGCCGTTTCTATTTCTCTTATTTCCGTTACCCTTCACCACTTATAATTGCTTCACAGACTCTTCATCAGTATTTAAGTTGTCTTGGCACTTCGTGTTCAGTGCTTGATCGGGTGCGTTTACCAGAGTTTATCATTTCAGTAGCTGCCTCTATAATCCACTTATGATACTTATAATTTTGATTCAAGTTACTATTAGGTGTCATTGTTGTTTCTATAGCTGTTTGGATATCTTGCCAAGTTATATCAGGATTATCCTTGTTTTCACAATTATTTTAGCGTCTCCCGTGGTTTGTTTAGTGTACTCTTGATTTTCTCATCAATTGTAAAGTGTTATGATCTTTGTGTCTAACAGAATACTCGCATTAGGACATGGACAGAGTATAAACATTCCCCAGACCAAGTGGAAGTCTTCCGTGGAGCCTCCAACAATGGCTGATGAGAATATGGTCTATTTAAGTCTGTTGTTGAGCCGGTGCACCTGTTTGCTATATTAGACAAACTCCTTACGCTCAAAGTTTGTGCTTAGTAGGAGTAAACGGTTGTGTGAGCATAGTTTCAGCATACATTCGTCATTATCGGTTTGTTGAGCTGTAACATCAAAAACCTACCAGTGTCTTTCAGTTTCGTTTAAGCTACCTACTTGGGTATTAAAACCGTCTGCTACGAATACCATGTCTGAGCTCATGGCTTTCTGAGCGAAATCAGGAAGTTTCCTTTTAAATTTGTCTTCTATTTCATTCGAGCTGCAGTCACTGGGAATGTAGTCAGGAACGATAAAATGGCAACGACGTTTGTCTCTATCCTCTTAAATTCTTACAGAACCATTTAATGACACAACACATAAGGGATTGTCGATATGAATCCATCCAAAAGTACATGCTTTGTTCTCATTCTGAGTGCTGTAACTACACAAGCCAGACTGAGTTTTCATCAGTTCAACGGATAAATGGAGGGTATACTGACCTCATTGGCTTTCTATATTGACTAAGTAAAGCCAAGTAAGTGATCACACTAGGATCCTGAATGCGTATTTTGGATACACAACATGCATTTATGGGACGAGATTCTATATGCTTAGACAATGAAGCCTGTCTCCTAATTTGACAGAGCTTTTACATTGAAAGCCCCAATGTTGAGGTCAGAGCGTTGCTTCAGTTGATAATGGAAGTAGAAGAAATATTCGAAAATGGGGTTTGGTTATGAATACAGTGATCCTGAGTTCTGTTAGAGGTACGAGGGTGGTTATCACTTCCCGGTTGCTCACACTGTTAAACAATTCTTTTTGTGATACTTGAAAATAAAACTGAGGAGTAACTTTAACGACCTGGGAGTGTGACTGTAGAATCGAAGAAACAACTTTTTGGGGTCGGTCACACACAATCTTTTCATGCATGGTTTTAGCTGTTTTAGCTCCATACACTTTAGGGTCTCATCGCTGGAGTTAAGAATTCATGAAATAAGGTTAGGTATGCATTTTCAGAGCCAACCTTTTCTAGCACCATCCTTTCGTTGTTAGAAGACAGATTCACAACAATGTCAGTCATCGGACGGAAAACACCTTACTGTCATCACATCTCTGCATAACCGACCGTCCAAATTCTGCCTTAGATCTTAGGTTCATTACTTTTGATATTGTCGCTCTCAACCAACCTGCTCTGTTCGATAGTATCTAAGGTAACATTCGTTCTAGCTATCATAGTTCGATTGCTTCATCATGATCAAGGTAGCAGCTGCTATCAGGTTCCTCTTTTTTTGCTATTGTTTTCAGCGCCTTACTAGGAATGTAGGACCGTGTCCATTTTCTATTCAGGATATTAAAGCATAGCAGTTAACTGGGAAAGCATCCAATAGCCAATTAAATTTTTTTTTCCTGAATATATAGTGATACCTGATGTGCAAGTAGATCACTTAATTTTTTCAGTAGTCGATCCACTAACTGCCCCTGTCTTTACTCTCAATAAGTCTGAAACTTAATTTTACCTACAATGGTCTCTTTTTCCTTTCGTTGCTCATCACTGCTATGCAAGCAGTTTATCTGTTCACATTTAGGATACTTTTACTTCTCATTGTATTTAGAGCTCACATGAATAGAAAGAAGGATGTCTGTGTCCTAATTGGTAGAGTTCAGACTTTTCGAATGTGAGACAGTTACCACTATTGATAGTGGATGATCATCGCGCTATATTACACATTAATCAAAGTATGTGTTCTACCATTGGACATCGGCTCGCTGGTGTTAGTAGTTACACCTTTTCCGTGAAGCCTGAAGGTCTTGGGCTCGGCTCCCTGGTGGAATCGAGAGTATGTACTGTTTAGGATTCCTATACTAGTTCGAAGCAGCTATCCAGTGCTCTCTGGATCTCAGTAATACCCAACCAAAATTGATCTTTGACGAGAAAAACAGTGAAGAATCAAGCTGTGCTAGTTTTGATCTAGTCGACATAAAAATTAAACAACATAGTATTAAGAAGACCATTATAAGTTATTCACTCATTTTCGCAAGGTGTTCCTGGTATTGTAAAGTTGGCTCTTTGCTTTTGAGTCCTAGAAAGGTCGTCGGAATTCGCTGAAGTGGCTTGTAGTATATTTTAGGACCGAATTTACTCATACATCTTTTATAAGGGAATATTACTTGTGATGCTTCTTTTCCGCATAGATAAGCCTTACTATCATAATATTGGCACATTTAACAATGTAACAGTAGTGTTGTATGTATAAGTAAATACTTCTTCCATCAGTAATCAAAGCCATTATGCATACTCTATAGTGTTTTAGTGTCTTCTTAATATTTGGAGAGTGATGGTAACTTCTAAATGAGACTGTTTGGTGTTAATCAAGAGCGACAAAAATTTATGTATAACTCGCACTTGTAATCATAGATCCCTACAATTGTTTTCTCTGATCTTAGGTTACTGCAGTCCTACCAACTTGAAATTTACTCCAGAAACATTATTATCTGAAAGCTTTTTCTCGTTGGCTTATTTTACTTAATATACCAACATAATCCATTACTTCATTCTGTATATAAAGTGTACTAAATCTTAATTAATTCACAACACATGTGCATGAGGTAGAAAAAATTAGACATCAGATGGACTTGTAATGATAAAAATGAATGCTTTTACAAAGTTGTATCAACTCACTTTTGACAAAATTCCCTTGCTTAGGTTTCTATAACGAAGTGTAATTTTAAGTATTCTTCTGAATTTTTTTAGTTTGTTGTTGTCGGAACTCCTGGACAGCGAGGTCCACAAGTCAGTTTGCTAGTAAATGGTCGACTTAAAGATTCGAAGAGTGGCGAGTGTCGTGAACCATGTCGTATAGCTGTTACTGGGAATTTGTTCACGGATGTTCAAGATGCTAGTCGTGTAAGCTTTCTAGACGCGTTAGACGGGTGTCATAATGAAACTAACTATGATAAAGAAAGTATGGCCAATACTTGGCGTAGAAGCCGTATGTTTATTTTGGAGCGAGCTGATTGGATAGTTCCTGCATATGGTCCACCATTTAAGGTATGTAAACTTTTTTCATAAGTATGTAGCTACTACTACTAAATTGTTCATCTAGTTTAAACTTCATTGATCATACCAAATAGTTCATTGTAAAATAGATAATTCGGTTTAATAACATCATATTGCTTCAAGTTTTTTGATCATTGTGTCCAAATAACCATTCAAATTCTTAATTTACTAAACTGTAACATTAGGACGTTTCGAATGAATTATATTGCATCCATTGTACACTTGCTTCATCAATTTTTAGATATTCCTGAATAGCGATTATCAGTTAAATGTTCGATTTATTTGTTTGTCATCCCACTGTGTTAAATTAGGTAGTACAGTAAGATACATAAAATCTGTTCCAAATACTTGATTGTGCAAGTATTGGTGTCTTGTCTTATAGGTTGTATGTACCATCTGTATTGTGAAATTAATTATTTGCGAAATCTCAATACATGCATAAAAAACTAAGCTTACCTTAATAATTTGACCTTGTATTCGATGCAACATAAATATCTGAGTTTGTATTAAGTGATAAGTTTGTGATAAAGTAGATCATTCTATCCTACTGCATAACTATAGATGATCAACTCTAATGATAAACACATATTTACAGGTGACATACTATCCATATTCTTGATAGATAAGCAATATGTAGATGCTTCTACACAATCTTGCTAGAAATTAAAGTATATAGTTTAGTTTTCTCACCTCCAGTGTAATGGTATTCTGATTAATCTGCGTTGGTTATGATAATCTTATGAGGTCTCTCTACTGTTATTCGAATTCGAATGTTGTCTTTGACCTCAGGCGCGTGTTTGTGTTCAAACTGTGTCAGTATGTCTACCAAAGTAGTTATAAGTAGTAATCTTGTAATGTGCTTGTTACTAATGCTTTCACAGACTTAGTCAGTCAATCATTAACAAAGTAGAGCCTGGCATATATATGCATAGGTCCATATTGCCATACCACATTATCACGATGGGATCAAATTTACAAGAGTAACACTACAGTAGATTACTATAGGGAAGAAAGTAAAGGTATGAAAGAATGATCGAACTTACGATCTAGATGAAGATAAAGAGTGTATTCACTTGCGCCACTGTGATCGATTCTGAGCCATGCCACCCAGTGTTTCTAGCTATTTATTGAAATGATCACGTGGACTTTAACCAGGTAGTTTGCATCTACTGATATAGCTCAGACCGACAGTCTAAGACTTCATTGACTAATGCCATGTTTTGGATGTGACCACCCTTTCCTACTGCAACCAATATCACGCGGCGATGTAGGCAGTAGTTGGGCGTACTCAACACATGTCAACCATCCCAATCTGTGAAGGTTTCTGACTTCTTTAACTGACTAGCCATGCCTTCCTAGTACTATGTATCTAACATCAGTATTACTTATTCCGTAAGCCAATTACTGACGTGCGATATTTCGAATATTTTTATGATCAAATACCTGAAGCCTATGGATATCTTCTATTTTCATGGCCCATGTTTCTGTACCATATGGTAATACTGAATGGACTGCTCCACAATACACTCGGTCTTTCATTGAGAGACGGATATCTTGGCCTACACTACAAGTGACTTAAGTTAGCAAAAGTCAATCGAGCCTTTGAACCTGAGCTAAGGTTTCGTCAGACGCCGATCTACCAGGAGTGATGAGACTTCCGAGATAAGTTGTTAACATACTCAACTACTTCACTCTCTATTACTAATCTACGCAGTGATGCAGACCAGTCGTGAAGTAGCATTTTTCATTTGGAAAGAGAGAAACGCATCCCAAATATGATTGCATTGTTACTCAAAGTGTTTAGGAGGTTGCATACTGTCGTATTCTTCACCGAGTGGGATTATGTCGTCTTTGCATACTATGTCGACTTGTGGGTTTCATGGAAGGAGATTGATTCCTGAAGAGTTGAGTGAAGGAAGTGAAACTTCAACTTGTAAATGGAACGGTATCTCAACAGTGATGGTATTCGACTTTCAGCCACTAAATATTATGTTGAGCTCCTGTCCATCTGTTTCCGTTCGAGATACTTTGTCTTATCATTGACCTTCACATCAATTTTATACGTGGTAGATGAATTGAACGACAGTAATATCATATCCTGAAAGAAACGGACTAGTAATCACGTAAATAAGGTATCCTTTTAAAATAACATATTTAGAAATACATTTATTATAGACGTGCTAAATGAGTTTGTGCTACATTATGTTTTTTATAACTCAAGTCAATCGCTCAATCGTTATTTTTATTTCCAGGTTAAACCAGAATATTTCTCAACGCCATGTGTTGAACTTCGCCTAGTGATTTTACCAATTTCAGCGTGTCTTCGTTCAAATCGTTAACATAGGAGTAGTACACTGCGTACCACTGTGACATAAATTCATGATTTTATTGTTATTCACAAAAAAACCTACGTTCACCCTTTTATCAAAATACGAAAATCTCTTCATTTTGATTACAGAAAAGCACCGTTTTTGTATCGTGTGTTACATTTCCATTCTTTTCTGTAACTAATTGTGTTATATATACAAAATGAATAGATTATTTCCAATTTTCGTTCTTATTTTCTCCAACAATGTGTATGAAGTTCAGGTGTTTGCTTACTTAAAATTTCCCCCCAGAAATGTATTGTTGCTGCCGGTCTAGTTGTGATGTAAAATGACTTAGGTACTCGATTTGTCTATTGTATCCAACGCTTTCAATCTGCCACATCTTTTTCGATGTAAGTTATCTGAGTTTCGTTTTGCAAGCCATCATATGGGCTTAATTGAGTTATCTAACATTTGTTGATTTGTATGCAGTCTTATTTATTGCATAAAAATCATAAAAAAGTATTTCTGTCAGTAAAAAAATTCGATATTAGGGCAGTTAAGTGAGCAGCGTTGAGGCTAAGGATAGGGTGCTGTGCAAAGTTGGAGAATCGGTCGACTAGGTTGTGAATGTTTAGTAACTGAAGTGGTTAGGCTACGTATATCATGGAACAGTAGAATAAGTAATACGGAGGTTAGACTAAAATATTTTTGGGAAATATGGTAGATCAGTCGAGGAGGTCATTAACCTTCATCGACTAAGATGGCTAGGATATGTGTTGCGCATGCCAGACTACCGCCTGCCTCGTCACGCGATGTTGGCTAGGGTTGAAGTAGGGTGAGAGAAGGGTAGGGACGACCAAACCAAAACATGGCATCAGTTCATGAAGTCTTTAAGTGTTGGTCTAAGCCATGCTGGTAGATGCAGATTACCTGGTTGGGGTCCGCGTGATAGTCACAATAAATGGTTGGAGACACTTAGAGACATGGCTCAGAATCGATCACAATATCGCGAGTGTATTCACTCTTTGACTTCATCTAAATCTTGAGTCCTATTATTGGTTTCTGCACACCTTTACTTCACTCTCCCCTCTTGTATTTTGTTGTTACCTCTGTTATCTCGTAGTGCTAATGTGGTGTGGCAACTTGAACCTATGGTTGTATGTGCCCGGTTCTACGTTGTTGTTGATGATGAGGGTATGTATTACGTGTATATTCAATCACTACCTCATTGGTTGTACGATAGGAGAAGAGTGGAACAAAGAGAGGCTATGCCAATATGTAATATCAGTTCATGATGTCGCTACATGCTTGTCTGAGCCTTACTAGGTGAAACATCACCTGGTTTGGGTGTGCCCGATGACGACGATCTGCAGTCAGGGACATAGTGTTATGTTATAGAATCGATCACAGTGACACAAGTACATCCGATGCTTATTTTCACTTAGGCATTATGTTCCCCTATCCTTTCATTTCTTTCTCTGGGACTATTTTCTTGTCTTTCTAGTCTTAATTATCATTTCTTCAACCCTGTTTCTCCATGTTGATTCGATCTCGTTTGGCTGTAATATGGGAAACTTGTGCTAACGCACAGTTATGTCAGTTCTTTGAGGTTGAACACTGTGTCGATTATGCTAGTTTTGAGTTGGTAAATGGGACATTAACCTCAGTTAAATGTATTTAGTAGTGGATCGTGTCTGTTATTAGGTTACTAACTAAAATAAATTAAATATTTATACTTAAAGGTTAATAGTTGAGGATTAAGTTCCACGAATCGTTAGTGTAAGTCAGCATCACATTAAACATTTATTTGGACTATTTATCTAATGAAAATATATGCCACCGGAACAAGAAGACATTCTTATCTAGGTAGCAATCTCACAGTGTTGTATATCTACTACATCTAAGCCTAATACTTTGTACTATTTCCTTTCACTAAACGGTGAAGTTTTAAGTCGATCGGTTAAACAACACCTAGGTAAAAGCGTTTGTTAAACTTTCACCTATTAGTCATTGAATTGGCAGACTTGTGCTGTATAACCAATCCCAATAATATATAATATCTTCTTACTTATGCACTACAGCTTCTTCGTTTTAAGTAGATTTGATGAATAATGCTATTAGCTTTAAAAATCTAGGTTTGCTCGTAGTTGATCAAAGATCTGTCAAATAGATGAGTTGGATTAGTAATTCTAATTTGATAAACTGATTACGAATTCCTCTCAAAATATTATTATCAGGCAAATTGAATTATTATTTCTTTTGTGATGCTACTTAGTCGTTGAGCTAAAAGAAGTGGAAACATTAATTTAAAAAAGCGTTTTTGAACTATTTTGACTGATTGTTTATGGGTGACTTCAGATATTCATCAAAATGACGTGTTATAGTTATTTCTAGTAGTATCCCATCTAAAACATTATGTAGAAGTGGAAACTATTTAGTATTGCAACCAATTCAATGAAGTATTGAATCCTGGGTGAATAATTTAAAATAGTTTGATCTTAGTATAATCTAAAGTTTGCAGATTTGTACTCAGAATGGTTCGTGGATATTCTAACTGCGATAAAAAACATTGTCCCGTGTATTCGCAAATCAGTACTGACTCTTTATGTAGTACTAGTTCACATTAGTGAGTATTCTTCATTTATCACTTATTACTTCAACTAAAATGTTTAAGTTACTTGTACAAATAATTGTCTATTGATATAGTCGTGATGTTCGTTGGTGTAGAAGTAAAATGAAAGAAAACCAGTGGCGGTCAAACCAAAACATGGCATTAGTCAATGAAGTCTTAGACTGTCGGTCTGAGCTATATCAGTAGATGCAAACTACCTGGTTAAAGTCCACGTGATCATTTCAATAAATAGCTAGAAACACTGGGTGGCATGGCTCAGAATCGATCACAGTGGCGCAAGTGAATTCACTCCTTATCTTCATCTAGATCGTAAGTTCGATCGTTCTTTCATACCTTTACTTTCTTCCCTATAGTAATCTACTGTCGTGTTACTCTTGTAAGTTTGATCCCATCGTGCTAATGTGGTATAGTAATACCCAACCGTAGCTGCTACTTTGGCGTGGTAGTCGGGCTTACCTATCCTGATGGCCTAACCGAGCTATATTTAATGGAACGCATGTTGCTCTAGGTTCTACCATACCAAGCAGGTCTGTTGGAGAGCGGCAAAACTAAAGTCAGCAACCTATGGTCTGAGAGCGAAGTCGTACTGTTGACTGCAGTGAGGTGTGACAGCTATAAGGTGTTCTTCTCGGATTATCAGGATCTACAGCGATAATGTCTTCTCATAAAGGAAAGAAGGGGTTAGAAAAGGTCACACCATCTTATCCGACAAATTTCAGTCTCCGACGGTAAGGATTTTGAAAGGCAGAGCTAACACTTCAGAAACTCTCCATAACAAGGTCGTGCATGATCAGCCTCAAGTAGTTGTCCTTTAGGCTTTGCTATCGCGCTTCCAGATCACTAAGACCAACACTAACCCAGTTTTCTTTTCAGGTACCTCAAAGAGTAATATGCTTCCATGGTGTCGGCAGCTAGGTAGTCGAAACCACCTTCATACCTTTAATTGCACACGAGATTATCTTGTTTGAGGTCAGATCCCACTTTAAACTCTTAATAACTATTATCCCTGCGACTAACCCTTCTTGCATAACTTTATCACCTCACGCCTCTGATGCTAATGGTTCGAGTTCATGAAACGTTATTCCTGGTTTCCTGAAATCTTTTACTTAACTACATATCGGAGCTTTTAACGTTCGAACCTTATACCAAATAGGACAACAAACTTCCTTAGCTATGACTCTAGAATCT
Organism: Schistosoma japonicum; assembly: GCA_025215515.1. NCBI lineage: Eukaryota > Metazoa > Platyhelminthes > Trematoda > Strigeidida > Schistosomatidae > Schistosoma > Schistosoma japonicum. The sequence continues at coordinate 12,567,372 of CM046066.1, forward strand.
CACTCAGCCGATGTCTGCTGTGTCTCGGAAATGCGTACCCAGGATCCAAGTGCAATCGTTGACTTAATCTCATCTTGTCAAAATAAAAATGGTCCCGGTTCACCCGTCATGTATCCGGAGACACTACTGTTACCACTCGAGGCCTTGCTTGTATAGGTATAGCACTAAGCACCAAAGCGGAACAGGCTTTCTTTGACTGGACTCCAAAAGACAGTCGCTTGTTCGTTGTTCGTCTAAACGGGACAGTAAAAACTTGAAAAGATAGGGATACATGCCGTTGGCTCTTCTTTGTCTCCGCCAACGATCCCACAGACTGCAGCTCAGATTAAGTAAAAGATGGATATTACAAAAAGCTGAGCTCGCTGATGTAGTGATAGTGGCTGGTGATTTCAATGCCCAAGTAGGTAGACTAAGCGAAACTGAAAGGGGCTTAGATGGATCCTGTGGTGTCGCGGCTCAACGAACAGATAATCGCGACCGTTTACTACAACTAGGTTCAGATAACCACCCATTTCTCGCAAACATCAACTTTAAACATAAAGTAAAACATCAGTTGACATGACGACCTCCACAGTCAACTCAACGCTGGACTCAAATAGACCACATTGCAACCAGCTATCGTTGGAGAGGCTCGATAGACGATTGCCGCTCATTATGAAGTACATGTTTAGACTCAGATCATGCCTTAGTACGAGCGCGTATTAGTCTGCGTCTTACTGGACGTAAAAGATCCACGACAAGGGTCCCCCTCAGTTCAACTAAATGATAAAAAAGTCGAGAATGCATATCAGGAACAACTACATAGCCAATCAGTCAACTATATAAGTGATAACCACCGCGAGTCAGCTTGGAATGATATCCAAAAAGGTGTTGAAACAGCAGTAATATCTACTAGTAAACTAAACCAAAAGGTTAAGCGAGATCACTGGATTTCAGCTGCATCTTCTGAACTGATAGATGCTCTACAACACATCCCGTTTGGCTCTGAATATGATAAGGAACGAAGACAAGCTGGTTAAAAGCTTACGCAATGATCGTGAGCAGTGGCGGGTGGCGAAAGCTAAAGGGATGGAAAAGGCAGTACCCATAGGCAACTGTTCAGATGTATCAACTAAACGGATATCAGAAATCTGTCTGTTAATGAAGTTATCTCAGGAAAAAATGGGACCATTATTCACTTAATCCAGGTTAAATCGATGACCCTCGACCTCATCTCAGTTGCCCAACATCCCCAGGCAATCTGAATGGGACGTTGATACCAGTCTCCCTAGTATTAGCGGAGTTGAGAAGTCAGTAGGGAATCTCAATCTAGGAAGAGCGGCAGGATCTGATGGATCAACTCCTGGGATATTTGAGGATGTTTGTCCAGTTTTAGCAGTGAGATTAACTGAAATCTTAGCTTAGAATCTGGGAACTGGACATAATCCCATCTTATTAGTCTCGAACACTAACCGTCCCAATAAAGTATATTAACTTTGTACAAGCTCTCTACTTGAACACTACTAATCGAGTCAGAGGTTATGGAGAACTGTCCTCGGAATTGTTTAGTTCAAGTGATGTTCCACAAGACTGTCCGCTTTCCTCATTTTTATTCAATTTTAACATTGACATGCCTGCAGAGTTAGCATTTTCATCGTCTGACTTTTTCGAGGTTGATTTTCTTCCAGGAGATAAACTTGTTGACTTAGAATTCGCAGATGACGTGGTTCTATTGAGTGAAGATGCTGACAAAATACAGCGTATTTTAACTACTTTAAGCAGCAATGTAAGCATGTTTGGGATGCGATTCTCCCCATTCAAATGCAAAATACTCCTTCAGGATTGGCTTGCTTCAACACCTAAATTATTGATAGGAAGTAAAGTAGTTGAATCTGTTGACCGCTTCACTTGGGAGACTTATCAGCACTGATGGTCTGGTGTTTGATGAAGTCTTGGCTCGTATGCAGAAGGCTCGTTTGGCTTTTGCCGGTTGGCGTCACTTGTGGCATAGGCAAGACATCCGTCTGCTGACCAAAAGACGCGTTAACTGTGCATGCAGTTCGATCCGTTTTACTTTATGTATATGAAACGTGACCATTAAGAATAGATATTCGTAGGCTTCTAGTATTTTATCATAGATGTCTCCGAAGCATTGCTCGTGTTTGCTGGGACCACCGAGTAAGCAATACGTGGGTTAGGTATAGAGTGCTAGGTAAGTATGGTAAATCTACTGATGAAGTAATCAATCTTTATCAGCTAAGGTGGTTAGGATATTTGCTACGTATGCCCAACCGCCGCCTACCTCAACGAACAATGCTGTCTGGTGTAGGAGTAGGCTAAAAAACGCTAGGGGCGGCCAAACCAAAACATGGCACCGGTCCACCAAGTCATTGACACTTGGGCTTAGCCATATTAATAGGTGCAGATTACCTGGCTGGGGTCCGCGTGAGATCGTAACCAATGGTTTGAGACTTCGGGTAATATGGTTTAAAATTGTTCGCAATGGCGCAGGTGCATCCATTCCTTGTCTTTCTCTAAATTCATCATAATTTTCTTTCTACTGAACTTTATATATATATATATATATATATATATATATATATATATATATATATATATTAAATGTTATCTTCGATCTCTAATCATTTCCATTAATAGTGAATCTGTTACTAGCTCCACTACTGTGGGATTTGGTCCGACAATGTAATCTCTATCTGCCAATTTAGGCCTGGCCACTTGAACTGATGTTCGCACGTACCAAGTTCTACGTTTTTACTGACTGACCGGTATGACAATATAAACCTTTGCGCATATATGGCAGGTTCTACTTTGTTAATGATTGACTGACTGACGCTTAATCCTGAATAGTAGCTCATAAATCTGAGTTAGCATTAGAAAATAGTTCAATAAAACTCACCACTGAATCGAAGTATATATCAATAAGTAGTTTGCATGCTTAATCTTTTTTTATACCGAGCATAAATTTACCATACTTTATAAGTCCATATTGGTACAGAGTAATATTAATTTGATGTTCATCTTGCCGTGCTCATGAGTTGTATCGACTTAGGTCAGTGCACATATGTACCTGGTCCTACGTTGTGCATGAATGATTGATTGAATATACTATTCCATCTCAAGCCAGATTAAGTTATCCAAACGTTCGCTAATAACTTAAGAAGATAAAAATGTAGTCGTGCGATGTCAATTGAGTGGTCTGGGGGTTCAGTCAGTTACAATATAGGACTTGGCAACTGTGTACGTCAGTTCAATTTACCTATGCCCCAGTTAACAGATAGAGATGAAATTGTCGGACCGAATTTCAGAGTAGTGAGTGGGGGGGATAGTAACAGTGTTAGTATTACTGGAGAGGATTAGAGATCTGAGGTAAGATATAAATATAATTCAGTAAAAAGAAAATTGTGATGAATTCAGAAGCTTAGAATTTGGAGAAGGACAAGGAATGGATGCACCTGCAGCCATTTCAAATGGTCTTGAGAGTCTGATGGTTAAGCGTTTGCTGCCTGGTCTGAATATCTTGAGTTCGATCTATGTTAGAGTGATGGATGCAAACTAATTAGGAGCTCATTTATGATATAGTTGTAGTAAAGGAGTTGAAATGTGCAGCGTAGAACCTGGCACATATGCCTTGGTCCAAGTCGCCACACATTACCTTAGCAAGATGAATCTTAGAGTAGGAGAAGAAGCAATAACATCCGTGGCTGTCAAGAAATAGCGAACACATGGAATGTGATTCTAGTAAAAGGAATTAATTCGTGGGAAGAAAAGTATAAAATAAAATTGAGCTTGGGATTAAGAGGATAAGAGAGTAAGTGCACCTGGGCTACTGACCTATTTTGAGTCATTTCCACTCACAATCTCCAAATATTGGTTACGAAAATCACACAAGACCCTAATCAAGTAGTCTGCTTCTTTCAACACAGCTCAGACTACCAGTCAAGTGACTTTGTGGACTTATGTCACGTTTTATTTTTGCTGCTCCCAACTTTATTCTGTCCTTCTACCAACATTAGTCAATATTGTACGTTGATGTAGTTGATGGTTGGGCATACGTCATATATATCCTTACCACTCCACTCGATGATGTTTTATAACCTCATCAGCTGGTATAACCTCATCATTACTTGCTTACTTGATGGTCCCAGCAAGTGCGATCTATGTTTCATATACATCAATGATTAAATACCAATAACCAACAGATGTCATCTACTCTTAATTGTCTACGTTTTGTATCCATTCAGTAAGGCGGAATCGACTGCTGCACAATATACTTATCCTCTGATTGACAGTTGGACACTTCGCCTACACTATTGGCAGTTTAAACTGACGAAAGTCAAATGAGTTTTTTGAATCTGTATCAAGAAGTCTTCAGATCAAAGTATACATAACTACATTTCTACTGATGTCTTCTGAATTCCTTTATTTTTAACATAGACTATTTGTTCATATTAATTGAAAATTTTTGCCTTTGCATTCATCATTATTGTAGGCAGATAGATTACATCAATATTTTGCTCATCACTTTTCATCAAATTTAAAGAATCCTCGTTCCAATATCTATTCAAGATATCTTTATCACATCAGTCTTAAGAAACAAAGTAAATTCCTAGAAGCTGCGGCTGTTGATGCATGTGATCTAAAGTAAGTTAATATTTTTTAAAATTTCATACCACTGACTGACATTAGGCAACGATTGGGAACCAATGAACGATTAGTTATTTATTTTATTCTAGTGTGTAGTTCTTAAGCAGCGCACATATCTGACTCTATTAAGAATCAGTGCCATAATCTTCAAAAGTCATGACTAACACTTAAACTTCAGACCACTGAGTCGTTATACAATAGTTTATAGCTCTAATTTTTGATAATTCTCCATATTTCATGATTTACTTAGGACTCCATTTGTCGCATTTACGTTGTGACTATTCGAATTCACTAATCTCTGCAATGCTCATTAGTATTAACTTTTTAACTTTGATACAACTCAGTAACAAAGTAGAAATACATGGTCGCTCTGACTTTTAATTACATTTATTCTATCAAGCCTCTTGGTACTGATTACTAATATTGCAAATTTAAAGTTAGACGAAATTGATGTCTCATTCCATAATTCTTTTAGTCATTCATAATGTAGAAGCATGAATATGTGTGTGTGTTATCTCAAGTTGCCATACTACATTAAAACGACTTCATCAAATTTACAACACAAAAATACAATTCAACAATAAGGGATGTAAGGATCTTTTAATTTGGATTGTGACTGGCAAGTGGAATCCAGGACGTGCGTTTCGTTCTATTTGGGACTCATCGGCTGGATGTATTATCATGTTATTCCTTTCGCGAATAAATCAAACTCTGTGGATTTGGTAAATAGTTTCAGTAAGCTATTACTTACAGCCCGCAATTTTCCATAATTGGTAAATCTTCAATAATTTAGGATCCACTTATGTCAATAAATACTCATCAATCGTAGTCTTAACTATCAATAATACGAAATTATAAACCCTTATTATTTACCTTCATATTCGCTAAACACTTTTAATAACTTTTTGAACTCACCATGTTAGCGAATAATGCACTAACTTCAAAAACTGATAGACATTTCATTCAAGTCTTATTGGGAATAATAACATTAGCATAAAGGTATATCCAACTGATAAGACTCATAATTAAATCAAACTCTCCTCCTAAATTCCAATAAGAGCCACATTTCTGAATATTCTAAAGTTGAAATTGTTACTGATTGCTTTAAACAACAGAATGATATCCAAAATTATTTAATAAATTACAAAAAATAATGCTTCTTAGTAATTAGGATGACCTGCATCCCAATGTTGATGTTCACAGTGGGATTCGAACTCAGTCCGGTTCGTGTAATACGCCACCGCATACACCACTAGACTACTGAGTTCAGACAGTCACGTACATACAGCCGATGAGTCCCAAATAGGACGAAACGCGCGTCCTGGATTCCACTTGCCAGTCACAATACAAATTAAAAATGATCAAAGTTATGTTGAAAGGTCAATCAACCAATTCACATTGTCTTTTTGTATAATGAGACAGATATGATGTGAGAATGTATATATGATTATGATGACTGAAATTTGTCCGAATAGTGCGTAACATTGTAAAATAAAATAACTGGAGATAAATTTAATACAATAATTGTCTAATTAATAATTATTGCTGTCTTTGTTGCTAGCACGATCGGTAATTGATGTAATGTGAACTACCACCGATTGATATATGCGAAGTCAGTAACCATGATAGGAACCAATACCGAAACACCTAGACACCATGGCTGTTGTTCTATGTATCTGCACATCTACCTCGTGACACCTTGTCTCCAAACCGAATCGAAGAGCACAAGATAAGTGGGCCAGCAACCAACCAGATCAATTTATATTTCACTCATCTGTTTAGATACACAAACCTGACCACACGGTGGACCAATAACACTTATACAGAAGACGGACCATAATGACCAAGAACTGAGAGAATAAATACATAGTTAGTTAACGTTACTGAATGATAACAGATCATACGTCTAGTGGGCTGTTAGAAGGGGGGGGGGTAACGGGACAATAATAGAAATAAAGTAATCGATTTATATGTACTCAAGATAAATAAAATAAAAAAACAGCTTCGAAAGTTATTCTCATTGAATCTCCCCAGTATAACAGTAATGTCTGTTAACAATCTAGCTTTTTGTGTTGACGATCATTTGCGTAGTCTAGCCAACTGTATTCCATCTCTTCTATTCAAGCCACTTCAGTTACCCCTATATATGGATTAATTCAACTGTTAATCGTTCTTTATATGCGGCGAAACCTTTCTGAGTTATTTTCGATCCATCGAAGTCGATTTTATGACCTGTTTCCAAGGTGTGTAGTGCAATCACCGATCTTCCGAAAATCTAGGAAAATGTTTTAAGTACATATAGTGTTTTTTCACCTTGACATTCAGCTGTTGCGATGTTTTTCCCACATTAACTTATTGATCGAAGGTCGGGTGATTCAATCATCCAGTTACTGTTCCACTTTTCTAGTTAACCTCCAATTATAAATTTCACAATTTATTATTAGTATTAATCAAATTGAAATTGCCATATTATCTGAATTTCAATTTTCTTTAAGACCAGGTTATAATGTATTAGAAATTGGATTTGGACGGGGTTATGGACTTCAATTAGCTGCTAAACGTGTTGCTCCTATTGCCGTCAGTCATCTAGAAACTAAACCTATCCAGTTTCTTGTTGAAAGACTTTTATCGGGGCCAATTATTAAATCAGATTCAATATTTGCAAATGATGGCCATGTTTATGGTGTTGAAACTTCACATTATATGATGAGGGCAGCTCTACTGTAAGTTTAGTAATGATGATAATAATAATAATTTATATGTATGGGAGGTGCCTAGTGCAGTTTAAGCATTCACAAAATAGAATGGTTTGTAGAATTTAGAGATATAAACCATTGAATGTCAACTCAATAGCCTAAAAGCACTGGATTTGATCTTCAGTGAAGTTGTGGATATGTACTACTGAATTTCATATATGGATGAAACAACTAACTAATGTTTTCTGGTTCAAACCTAAGAATCATATAAACATTCACTCTAGTACTAAGTTGTTACGTAACCTCTTTGTATGAATGGCAAAAATATTTTCACCATCTATCATCAGTAATTTACGTTATGTACCAAAGGACAACGTGACTACTCATTATTTGATGAGTTTTCTTGCAAGATATTTGACAAAAACATTACTAAATTATTAAATATCATAATACTTACATTTAAATTTGGATGTTTCTGCTTAAAACATGTCTCTCACTAACAGAAGTCTATCTCACTGTTACGTCATTTCCCTCATAATTTCCAATTCATCTTGCTAACAAGTACTAATCACTAGGTAACCTAGCTCAAGTAGGGTTTCAAATTGTCAACTACTTACAACCACCTTACGCAAAACAGCGTACACCCTATCGAGTCATTTAGACTAGTACTCACATTACAACTTGATTGATAGAATTTGTATCAGCGCTTAAATAGAACTAGACAAAAATGGCTTTAGTCACGTTAATCGGTTATGTACAACGTAAAATCTAACATATACATACATCGATTCATAATGGCACTCTTTATTAACACAACATGATAAGAACCGAAGTGGAAGTAGTAGTATTATCAATGGTAGTAATAAAAGAATACTAAGTAATAGACCGAGTAAGCAATACTGAGGTTACACGCAGAGTACCAGGGAAATATGTGAAATAAGTTGATCAGATCAGTCATCTTCACCGACTGAGGTGGTTGAGATGTGTATTACATATACCCAACCGCAGCTTGGCTCGACGTGTAATGATGATTAGTGTACCGGTAGGATGGAAGAAAAGCTAGAAATAACCAAGTGAAAACATGGTATTAGTTAAAGAAGTCGTTGACTGCTAGTATAAGTCGTGTTAGTAAATGCAGACTATTTGGTTGTGGTCAGTGCGATTTTCGTAACCAATGACTGAAGACATTGGGTTATATGGCTGAGAATCAGTCACAATTGCGCAGATTCATTCAATATTCGATCATTCATCGTACGATACCAGGTGTTTATGAGTGAGCTTGTAATATGTTAATAATTATGCTTATCATGAAAGATTTCCTGATCCAGATCTTTTGAATATTCTTCTCAAAATCAATTTGACTTCATTATTGTATCTTCTTTACGTTATTTGATTTACATAAAATGTGTACAAATAACATTGTTCTGTTAAGCGAATATATTAAGTGCAAAATATTCTGATTATTTGAGTATAGTCCGTTAACATTGAGCATATATCGTTCGCAACTAGAGTTGAAACTCCAAATATTTCAGTTAATTTAAATTTAGTTTCATGTTTGGGAGTTTAAAGCGATTGTAAGTTTTTCTGGATGTTGTTGAAATCGTTGAATCTCTAATTTATAAATCCGTGAAATATGCTGCCAATTGATTAGATAGCGGGTTAACGGTCTGAAGATTAAGCTTCCTGAACTCAATATACAGTGCTCACTGTTAAAGAGTCCCATTTTGAGGCGAAGCAGATATCCAGTCCCTAGCTTTCAATGGTTGTCTAGCCAACAGTTAGTAGATTATATTAAAAAACAGTAAGATTTATAAGCAACATTCTCCATACTTCAACAAACAGACACTAACTTTGTAGTCGTTTTCTAGTTTCCCTAAAATCTACTCTTGAGCTTCAAATAGACAACAAAATGCAGGCTATTTTATGTGCAAAAAAGCGTCGGCATTTTTAAGTCCATATATGATTTTGATATTCTAGAAGCTCTTAGTTTTACGCTAATTTTGGTTAGTAATCAATAATTATGCAATATGGGAAATGGAAAAAAGAATCCATCGTCTTCTTGAATCTTTTTGGGAAGTTTCCTAAGAATACTGGTTACGACTAATTGTTAAATACATGCTATTTTATTTAAATGTCATTCTTTGTTTACGTCTTAATCACTAGTTACTTATTACGTTAATCTATACCACATTTCAGGAAAGTATGGCCTCTTATGTGTGCCAAATGTGTTGATATAAATTTGATGAGTGTAGATCATCTCAACCATGCTGCATCCTCAATGCATGCTTGTTTTCATGTGAATTGTTTTTATTTCTGGCCTTCTCTAATACATTCGTTGCAAAGAATTTGGAGGGTTCTGCTTCCGTATGGACGTCTTGTAACTACGTTTCAAGTAGATCAACTAGCTGATTTCAATCAACGTGGGTGGTTCCAATACGGTAATCCGGATCCTCTATCCTATGTTATGGCGTTGGAAGCATGTGGATATGATAAAATTGAATGGTTAAAACAACGAACAGAGTTAAATTCACAAGAATCATATGATTGTATTATTGCTCGTAAACCGCCAGTACTATTACTAGATACTCCACATTCTTAAGATATATATATATATATATATATATATATATATATATATACTTATCTCTTTTTGATTATTATACTTTATGGCGTTAAACTGGGTTCGATGTTGAATTTGAGAAGTATTAGAATAGACAACCAAGATCATTATTTATTCGAATATTGCATCTTTTATTTACAGTTGAGGTTATCTGTGACGTTTCCAAATTTTCCCTGAGTGTGTTGTTAAGACCAACATTTTTGATTAATTATTATATGAGCGAGTGCTGCATATCAGAGTGTAATTTTCAGTGATACTTAAGTGAGATCAATTTGTGACAGATACAAACAATAAATTTTTTAGGCCAATCTCCACAAATCCACTTCAATTTTACTAATAACAATCAGCTTCTTAATGGCCTACTTTAAAACTCTCTCGAAGTTCTAGTAAGAAGTTGTAACTAGTGAAGTTTAAACCTGCCAGATGATTGTTACAATTTGATTGAAATGGTAATCCTACTATTAGACACCGGCTCAATAATTCTGATGGTTAGGCGTTCGCAGTGAAATCTGATGAAGTTGCAGGTGCGAATATAAAAAAAAACAAATCGGTATTAAAAACGTCTAAGATATTCATCAAATATTCTCATTAAGTAATTAAAAGCACAACTAGATGGATGAAATCTCTTCCCAATTAGCTTCTCATCATTACTCAACACTAATAAACACATAGAATAATATTTGAATATGAAGTCAATACTCATGAATTGGTGATGTGTAAATTATCGCATTAATTATAATATTCAGCTCAAAAAGGTCAAATTACATGAAAACAGAACAAAACAAAAAAAAAAGATTAGTTAGTAGTCTTTATGAATTATGAAATAATAGAATGAAAAAAAGGAAATGTAAACTGTTGTGACGCGTGGTTTGGACTCTTTATTCGACCGCGAAATCTCTGTCGTCAATTATTATCTCGTCTAGGTGGACCACTTGATTCGACTCCTGAGCTTTAACTCGACCCCCAGGCTAAAACTACACTTCAACGGGAACACGAGAGAGAAGACAGGGAATACGGCAAAATAACACTTTACTGCAAGGTTTCAGTTATGTACAGAAACTAGGGTATTTATATTATCATAAATGTCCTTCAGGCTTCTAGAGATTTCTATATCCTACTAAACACAGTAGTAGTAAGATAACTGTCCAATCAGAGATACATCACGTGACTTCTCATTGGTCTAGAATTTTCTGGCAAAAGCTATCTGCGTGCTGATTGGACACAGTTTTCTCTATTGATTTCTACGCCTTTCTGAACTTGTTTCACGGGGTTTTTTGGCTCTACCCAACATAAACTTCAGTTTGGAAATCATTTATAGTGTTGACTTTAATGTGATTGACTTGAAGGTTTTATTTTTTGGGGTCACAGTTTTGTGATCATCGTACTTTTATTGGTAAGATAAATATTCAAATTTAGTTTGAAAATCTGTACGCATATCTTCTACTAAAGAGGATGTCGAAAGACTAAAATCTAACTTTATAGGCTGTTGTTACAAATACGTAAGTAGTAAACATATTTGAAATAGAATTCTGACTAAAATACATATAGAATCGTTACTTAAACTTAAGAAAAATGCAAATCTAATAACTACTAGACCAGATAAAGGTTCATGAATAGTCTTAATGGATAAAACTTCTTATGTTGGAAAGGGTAAAGGATTCACTTAACTATGACACTAAATTCCAGAAAATTCTGACTAACGCTGATACTACTGAAAAGATTGAAAAACAACTAACTCATTAGCTGAAGAACTTAAGCTAGTTTCATACGGGTACGACAACATCCAGATTGTATTGTCTTCTGAAAATACACAAAAACGGTATATTCCACTCGTTTCTAGATATGGTAAATCCACATTATGCAACAGCAAAATGGCTGTCATAACTCCTTTAACCACTTCACAAAGAAGTAAGTCATAGAGTAAAAGACAGTTTTGAATTCGTCAGTAGAATAAAGAATCTGACAATAAAAAACGAGTTTATGATATTACTAGACGTCCCCAAATTATTTACGTTCCCGTAATAGAAACAGTTGGTTTTTTATTTAATGAACTAGGAAATAAAAAAAAAAAAGAAAAATTAGAATCCCTATTGAAAGGGCTTATTTTGAGGTGCAAGATAAATGAAGATTTTCTGTCCAACAAAGAGTTTCATAGATGTTATAATGTTGGGATGGGGTCACCACTCGGTCTAATCCTAGTGGATTTCTTTTTGAATAGATTAGAGAACAGCCCCTGAAAATGTATTATTGACGAGCCAGAGTTCTATTGTCGTTTTACAAATGATTTATTTTCAGTACTGAAAAACCGGGATTACGAAATTAATTAAAGAAATTCTGCAATGATAGGAGGAAGTGGTGAAAGCATTCTGTGGTAAGGCCAAACTATAGTGCCGAACTGACCAAATTTCGGCACCCGTTCTTAAGGTCGCAGTACACAGTTAGGATTATTGTGCTGGTTCTATAGAACATACCCCCCAATTTACACGAATCTGTTTTTGTAACGTATCTCTGAGGTAAGGCAAAGCTTTGTAGGACAATATCTTGAAGTTCTAGGCTCGCGATGGCTGAAATTAGGAGCTAGCAGAAATTTGACGAATCAAGGTCACTTAAAGAATTGCTTTAAAGCGGCACTATAATTTAGTCTCATCGCATTCTGTTATAACGGCACGAAGAACCAGGGATCACAACCTATGAAGCTTATTCTCCATGTTATCGGGACTCTGGTCACTAGGCCGCATCTGTTAATCATCTAGTAACAACGATATTTGTACTGCTTAATTTGTAAGCTTTTCATAGAGTCACTATTGATTGTCATTTCTATTTTTCTTCCCGAGTCATTGTAATTTCCCTATGAACCTATCATCCAGTTTTCTGTAGAAAACTCACCTCCCACCAGTTCATTTTTTCATGTATTTTGTAATTATTAATACTGGCTAGTTCATAATGTTTTGTATAAAAGCCTCTGCTCATGCTAAATAAATGACTTTGTATTGTGTTTCATCTGCTTGTTTTCAGTTCCCGCTCTCTCTGCCTCTGGGTAAGTTTAATCACATTGGCCCCGGTCCAGCTAATCAGTGTCTACTTAGTTAGGTCATATAAATTGTAGGAGCAGGTTCCATTGGTCCATTCTGACGTAGGGTCAATATCACACTTATCTCACCCGTGTCGTATCTTGCCTTCATACTAGCAGCCTCCAAGGTCCTTATACATTCCATTCCTAGACGTCTTATTGACCAGAAAATTAGATGGAAAATTAAAAGCAAAGTCTGTCGAAACCGACCACATCGCGACATAGTCATTTTTAGAGTTTTACTATAGTACGAAAGATATTTAGCTAAGTGCATGGCTCACAGAACTAAAACTGTTTACACTGAAGACTACGTCCCAAGCCGAAAAAGAAAGAACTCGAGATTAATGAGGTAGTACACACTGGGTGTCGTGTTCTTATTCAATCATATTTCTAGCCCTCATATATATATTTACAAATCCAAACTATACTACAAACTGGTCAATACTCTGTTTTCTTCTGTTACAAAGGCATTTGAAAATTAATCACTCACTCTTTTCAAGTACAATGGTCAAGTTCATTTTCATTATATTACATTTTCTTTCGGCTGTGAGCCAGTTACTAACTAATGAAAACTGATGAGATTGTGTGAATATATATTAAACTGAACTTGGTCAAGTCGTGGGTAAATACTATTAAGGAGTCCCATACTATGGCAAATCAACTGTCCAATAATATCTAGTTTTTAGTGACTTTTGATATGCTGGGCACCTAAAGAAGATTGATTATCTTCGTGAGCTGTTTTTCTGTAGACTATTTGATTATTTTTGGTTGTATACAAGGTGAACATTTTATTATTATTACGTTACCCTTCCCCTATCCTCCCGTTTAACGCATTAACTGTCAGTGTATCATTTCTCACTGTTGATTTACAGTTAGTTGGTTGTGTACACGTTACTCCAGTTCACATTCACTATTACTACTATTTTGTATAATTGTTAGTTTCCTAATTGGTTGACGGTGTTGTCTGGTTTTGTGTATTTATAAAGGATTGTACGAAATACAATACGATTCTGTCTGGTTGGTTCATCAATCTGTGTTTTTTATTTCCATCTTGGGACTAAGTAGGCATCGAGCAGACATGCAGTGACCAGCTAGAAACTCTCGTTGGCATCGCGTATTGTTCACAAAGGACTTATCAACTATGACTTCAGAAGAAAATGATGACGAAAATCTTCCGTCTAGAAATTTGAAGTTGTTGTTGTTATGGGGTGTGTTTATTTTAAATATCAATTTTTACTAAACAGATAAATGGATACTGTTACAATATTTTTAATTGACCTAATCAACATTACAAGTTGACGTTGGCTAACTAAAAGGATTATTATACTGAAGACTTAACCTTGACTTGACCTTTTCAACTATCCATTTCTTTTCGTGTTCAAAAATCAATATTCCCATATTTATCATAATGAATATAGTTATTGATTACATAATTTATTTCAGAAATATGTCATTGGATTCAACTACGTTTACTTTAAATAATTGTTAGGTCATTCCCAGTTGAATGGAATAGGATGATTGGTGAAAAACAAATCAATGAAGTTGTGGTTTCTCCACAACATAATAATCTTTGTACCTTTTATTTCTTTGTTGGTATGTATGCTAAATGTTAGACTGTACTGTAGCATTAAACCTTAGCAAGTTGTGCAATTTGTAACTTTGGATTCAAATAAATATCTATAGCATCTTCGTCCTGGACTTCTTGTTCATACGCGTATCTTGTTATTAGCGTATGTTCATGAGTCATTGTTATTAACGAGGATTGAGTTACTTATAGTCTATGTACAGTTGATAGAACTTAACATGGCTGCGAATCCAACGGCACAACCAGAACGTACTATATTGACTGATTTCACGCGGAAGTCGACAATATCATGTTTGTCTAGGTTTTTTAGTGACACTTGGTTTTTATCAACGATTAAGTTGTGATATGGTCACTTGTCTATGCGATTCGATGTTGCTAGCACTAAGTTTTGACGTAGAATATTTAACAAGGAATCCAGTTTGAGTTGAGTTTTGAGGTAATTAGCAATCTTAAGGGAATTTACGCTCCTCGTAAAATTTTTTTTATAGTATTCGACCAACAATAAGGACTTCATACATTTGAAATTAATTACCACTCAGTGATCAGTTATTGCAAATGTCTCAGCTTTACACGAATTCCATTTTAGTTCTAATCACTGTTATATTTTGATATAGTCGGCTCCGTCGCCACTTGTTATATTTAATATAGTCGGGCCAAATTACAATTGTATGGCAAAAATGGTGTGACCTTGATAGCCACCAATCAGTGCCCGTAAGTGTCTGCCCCGCGAATACTAGTCCCCAAGCCGGAATGAAGAACGCAAGAGGAATGGACCAATCAGATAGAATCAGAATCACATTATATTTCGTACATCCCTTTATATATACACAAAACCTGACCATACCGTCAACCAATTAGGGAATTAACATTAACACGAACAAACGAGATCCCGACAATGAATAGTGGTAACGTGTACACAGCTAATTAACTGTAATTCATAATAAGGGGAAATATACTAACAGCAAATTCACTAAACGGGAGGATAGAGTAAGAGGAATTCAGCTATGAAAGAAATGAAATGTCTACATTGCCCACAGTTAAAATAAGTGAAATAGTATTTTAAAACAGTTCTGAGTGTTTGTTACTCTTCTTTAGTCTCCCGAAATAACACGTCTTAGATTCTGAATTTGGTTAAGGTGAGTTAAAACCTCATAGAGTAAAGCATCAATTCACTCATAATGTCAAACACGCCTTACTAACGAATAGGAAACTATCACGAGACTTAGGCTGATCAGGGTCTTTTGACGACGACTTCTAAATATCCTTAAGTTATTATCTCTGTACACGACTGATTATGTAATTTCATTCATATTTTTAGTACAGGTTAGTTTATTATGTAAAGTAATATCCTAAATGTGTTATATGTTTCCTTAGAACATTATGTGAACTTAAGATTTTAAGTAAAAAAGTTTGGACTTCATTTCGGTACCGTTGAAAACCAAACAGTATTTGACATTTGTTTCATGCAAGTATGGAAATTCCAGCACTGTACACTCACAACAAAACAGTTATCCGTTGCTTCATTGTTTTTAATAATGCACAATCATGATCAATCTTTTACAAATACTAACAACTAGATAGAAGTGTTCATTACAAACGATTTAAAATGAAACCCATTATGTTTAATTGATTGAATTCGTCACAGGTTGATGTTGGCAGGGTGCCATCGAAAACCAGAGAGCACTGGACAGCTATTTCGTTCTAGTATGGGACTCCTTAGCATCGCAAACCCTAGATTCCACCCCCAGAAGCTTCAGATTGGCGAACATCTAACCCTTTACACCACTGGGATCGGCTTCCAATCGTAGAATTCCCACACTAATCTGTAACGAATTCAGTCAACTAAACTTAGTACCAATCTCCACAAACCATTACAATTCACTTACAATAATCACGTACATTGGTGACTAATTCAGGATGATTCTGAAGCTCTAGTAAAACACCAGTGACTGGTAGAGTTTAGACTTGTCGAAGAGTGAGATATATATCACCACTGACAATGAATGATCATCATGCTATATCACAGCTTTATAGAAGTGGGAGTTCTGCTATTTGATACTGATTCGATGGTGCAGAAGATTAGGGCGTTCACCAACCTGAAGCTCCTGGGGTGGGATCTGGGGTCCATAATGCTGATGTGTCTCATACTCGGACAAAACAGCTGTCCAGTACTCTCTGGTTTCTATTGGTACCCTACAAATATCAATCTGTGATGAATTCAGTCAGTTAAAACTTAATACTAATCTCTACAAACCACCTCAATTCGAAAGGTATTGGTGTTTACAAATTTAGAACTGACTGATATATGCAGTAATCTTGAAGAAATATATGTAAGGAAGATAAATTTGGAAATTATTAATTCGAGCATTCACTTAATTTTTCAAAGAGTTTAAGTCCATTACAATACAGTTAAGTAAAAATTAAAATTTCTGACGTTTCGCGGCTTAGTGTAAGTCGCTTCTTCAGAGAAATGAATAACCGAATTGAATTAGCACACTCATTGGAATTTTACAAATATATATAACTCATTTTATAAACAACCTATCCAATGCTCAATTTATTTGAAATTATCAAAATTAACCTTGGTAATGATGAATACAGTTAAGTGTTTTACTCAAGTCTTTTTGTTTACTTCAAAGGTATTTAACCGAAATATGTGTACATACGAGTTTTTATACTGTTATGACGCAAGAAATTGGGTGATTGGATGGCCGAGTGCCAATGACTGGTGCCTAGTTGGTTATTGCGCGTCTGCCCTGCGCCCACTTAGTCCCAATCCGAAATAAGAAGAATGCGAGCCAATAGATCAGCCAGACAGAATCATATTATATTTCAAGCATCCTTTTATATATACATAAATTCAGACCACACAACAAACCAATTAGAAAACTAACATGATTACAGAACGAGGGAAATAGTGGTAGTGAATAGGAGCAACTTGCACACAACTAATTAACTGTAGTCCATAATAAGAGACAATGTAATAACAGTAATTATGCTAACCGGGAGGATAGGGCAAGCGGAGCGTAACAATAATAGAAACAAAATGTTTACATTACAGATAGTTCGAATAAATGAAATAGTGTTCGGAAACACAGTTCTGAAAGTTTATTACACTTCTTTGTAGTCCGACCTAACATATACCTTTTATATAACTTATGTATTAATTATGTAACCGTATATACTTCTGCCGATATGACTATCATCCCTTTATCCATAGTAAAATGCATAGTTTACAGTCAACTAATCAAATGAATAATATTTTTTTCTTAGTTCAGATAAGAAGGTTAATATGAGATTCATTGTTGTCCTCATTCAGTGTGACATATTTATTGTTCATGATATATCTCAGTAAAACTTTATTGTGAAACATTTATTAGAATTACAGTGCTTATTTCACGTTTTTCTCTAACCTGGTCATATGTCTAATTATCTTTTTTTATTAATGAAGAATATGAGTCTTTGTTAATTGTCCTAACTAGAGTTTTTCTTATCCTGTTGGATTACTTCATAAAATTTTCTAGACACTGCTGACCCATATTTTATCAGGTAGTGTAGAATAAAAGACTATTGATAAAGTAATCAGACCTGAAAACGGTATCTTTCAAGGCAGAATGAAATTGTTTATGTATTCAGTAAACGCAACACACAAATATTGTGTATATAACATGAGGTTAAACATATTACAGACACATCCAAAAAAAAAAACAGTTTGTTTATAGGTCACCAACAGAGATAAATGAAATGTTACAAAAACTTTCACAAATATACGATACAATACTAAATCACGGGACCTTATTTTTGTTTCAGTTATTCATCATGTTGTCAAGTAATTTAAGCGCAATTAGAATTCAGATATATTTGACTCAATGATTTTGTTATAACTCGTACTTGATAACTTGACTAACCGCAAACTACCTTAGCACTCGAACGCCGTGAACCCTCCTAGTCGCAAATCCGGAAGACAGAAGACGAGTAGACAGTAACTTTATTCCAGTAAGATGGAGAGACAGAGTCACTTATGTACAAGATATTTGTATATTTATAGTGATTATTCACCAAACTGAAATTATAAACATTTTATTATTACAAATGAAATATTATCAAATATGTTTTGTAAGTATAGCTTACATTAATGTAATGAAAGTCAATAAATCAAGCTTACAAAAAAATCAATACTATGTCATTCGCTTGATTTTATGAACAACTGCATTTTCGGGGATTTCCAGTCCCCAACAGACTTCATATGGCTTAGTAACACGTCTCATATGCAAAATCCATAAATTTTTTTTATTTAGTGATGTTTACATCTTTAATTCTTTTTACAAAACGGAACAATCTACCCCCACCCCCTGGGATGTATCAGGTACTTCACAATTTATATTGGAAGTTATTCCATGAAGTTGTTTTGAATTCATCATCTAGTTTATGTTACTAAAATTGAAATTTTGTATCTTAAGTTATCTTGGGTAACTTTCATAAAGTATGTTTATTGTAATGTGAGAAAGGAAATCAATCAGTTAAACGGATTTATTTTACTTTACATTTATTTTAAGTATATTCGAGTTATTTCAATATTTATTTCCTTTTCAAAGTCAGTTGTAAGTTGAGCCGGTGTGACGTCTGTCTAAAGTTTCATGAAAAAAAATGTCTCCGCTTGATCTCACTCTAAAATGTCTAGTATTACTTCGTATTCCGTTGAAAGCGAAACACTATTGATTCACTATATGTCAAATGTGGCAGAATCGCTTGTTGGATTATTTTAGGGTCAAATATATATTCCTATCTGATTCCCCGTATCGACTTCTCGATTTACATGCATCCAATTAACCAAGAATGCGCGTGAAATTAATTGATATACGAGAATTACATACATATGGAACTTACATTTAACTGACCCAAACCCAGCTACAACTCCACAAAAGTATATGGAGTATGTAAATAATTAGACCATCCCTAGTCAGTTCTTAACAAATGTTTTTCACATGGACCAGGGAGAATAACCGACAAAATCAACAGACTATCGCTTAACAGCAGATGAAGTTAATGATAGTTCAGACGATAGACAAATTAAATGTCTGTGGGTAGATAGAATAAAGTTAAAACACTTCTACTCAAAATGTCTACCTACTTAATTCACTACGTACGTTGTCGTTTTTACATTTAATTACGGATATTTGTACAGTGAATTATATTTTGTCAGAAACAATGAAATCTGATAATTAACTGAATTGAAAAATTGTCTATTATTGGTGGCATTTAGTGCAAAGTTCGGAATTGTTATATAGTTTAGTGAAGTTCATCTTAGTGTTTATCTAACTTCCAAGATCTCCCTTTCCTTCATTACCATGTGATACGAATACAGGCACAATTCATCTACCCAGAGTCAAACCGCATAAAAGTGAAATTGGATGAACTTGAGCATTTAATGGAAATTAGACAGTTTATATATCGCCCCAAAAGGATGAGCAGGAAATAAAGAACGAGGCATGCTGTCGGCGGAAATCGATTATCCCGTTTGTCAGGATCTTAATTTGCATTTCGTTATTTATGCTGACGTGAAAAAAAAACGTATAGATACCAATAATTTATGTTAACTGTGATTCGGTTTGATGATTAGATCTCCTTACTATTTCTATTTGAATAGTGGTTAAGTCAGCTGTAAGAATTATGTCTCGTAACTGATTCAAGATGAAAATCAATTCCGAAATTAAGAATAAACTGTAAAGGTTTGCGGAAATGTGTATTTCATATAACCACATCAGCAGATCATTCGAAGCAGATAAGGATAAACTTCCCATTCAATGAACAGACAAATAAAGAAGTGTGCATTCACTAAGCGTTCAAGTAAATGTTCAAGGGTACATAAAACAAAACTGGGACAAGTTTTCATTTCAATCTACGCATAGTACTAAAACACTTTAATTTTATGGATTTTTCCATGTGAGTGTCAAGAAGTAATCATTGATAGTCTTTTTTTAATTAGACTGGACATACGATGTGTCAATACAGCATGTTTAGTAATCAGTATTTTCGCTTATTTAGATTTGACTAAGATTGATGTATTTGAGTTTCGTGCTGACATCTTGGGTCCCAGCTTTGTTGTTGTAACAACAACTTTCTGCATAACCAGTCAACTTCACATTGTATCATACACTACTTATTAATATTCAGTAATTTATGTTATTACCAATCACTAGAAATTGCAAATCTAAATCATTACGTACTACTACTCTAAAACAGTAGAGTATTAATGAAATTATTCATTTAGAGTAGTTTATATCCCCATCTTTATTATTTTGTTTCTATCATGTGTTATTTACTGGAACTTTGTTCTACCGTCTACTTTGAATACATAGTGACTGATCCATTCGTGTTAATTACTACTAAATGTTTGATATAACATTATGTTATTCTCTAGCTTGTAGTGTACGTCTTCATCTAATTCCTTTTCCACCTTAGCATTCGAAATAACAGTTAATTAAGGAAAATCCCAGAAGCCCGTTCAGTACCTAAATTATCATAGGGACCTAGGTTAGTTTTCGAATTGAGGAAGAAGCCTATCTTGTATCTCAACTGGTATAATGTATGTATTTTTATCAATAAAGGTTTGAATTACTGTTCAGCGTGAATATAGACAATGAATTGAAAGTAAGTGCGGCTGATGAGTCCTGGATGAGATAAAACATGCTTTTCACATTCCACTATTTGTAACAATATCCTGTCCTTTAAGAGCTTGTGACAAAATGCCTGAATCGCAGAAATCTACCCAACATTCATATATTAACAAGGAGTGATCAGAACCCAGCTTTCAGTATCAACAACAGGATTACTCAAAACCGCATCATATAATGTCGATTTTCTTAGTACCGCCTGAATTTTATCTAGATATCACATCTTTTTCATAAAACAATAAACGCAATGGATGCCTCTTCTTCTCTTATACAGCTGTATCTTATTACTTCAGGTTTACTAAACAAGTATTGTGATGAAGATATATGTTATGGCTTCCAAGTGTTTGGTATTATCAAACTAATCAAATAAGTCTTACTGTATAATTTAACATATGAACTAATCGTCGAAATTGGTTAATTTTAACACCGAGTTACGTAATAAAATGTTGAATACTTGTAGGGGAGTGGTCGACGAAAGCCATATTAGTGCTATCAAACTATCTCACGTTGGAGAATCTCGATAAATTTCAACTAGAGCCAAACAGCATCTGAGATACATAGAAAGATAACTTAATAATCCTGTAGATCTTGAAGAACTATAAGTTAAATCAGCAGTAACAGTACATACATATTTTCAATAATCATCAAGTCAATATTGAAAAACATGGAAAAAATAATTAAAATAGCTTTTAAAACTACTAATAAAGGCTAGTAGCCGAGGCTTTTTGTATATTGCTAAACCCAACATCAGTAAATAGAAAATAAAGGTCATATAATTTATCCAAGTCAGACAACTTTTCCTAAACGTTCAATCTCACACAAGAAACACATAAACCATCTTTTCCCTTTTACATTACACGTATTTGTCATTCATTTGTTCCATTCCAACTTTGTTTACATAGATTCATACACATTGATCTTAACTTTGACATAATTGATATTTGCATGATCGACCCGGTCATTGTGGTCAGTCATGCAATAAGTTTGATTTGTTCCAGCTGCACTTTATAAATTCACGTTAACTTGATTCAGGTATTTATGTATTCTTTGAACAAGCGACTTAAATTATATCAGTGGAATTTTCTACACAATCGGATTTTACAATTACAATACTTATTATATCTCTTTTGTTATGCAGGTAAAGTGTAAATAAATTTATTAAACAGTAATCAGTTTGCTCTGCACATGGTCTATGAAAATAAAAGACAAGAATGAACTACAAATATCTAGTAACAATAATTGCTGCATTCAATACTGTAGGTTTAATACAGTAACGAATTTTTAATATAAACGGCTTTGCGTTTTGTTTGTGTATTATGAAACTGTCAAGTGATTTTTAACAACTGTAAGCGTTAGGATTTCGACAGAATTAGCGAGTCAATTGATAAATCTGAGAATCCTTATCGATTTAAATTTTCGAATAGTAACATACACGCATTGACATATCTCCTTCACTTGCAGATATAGGCCTGGTCAGGTTTATGTAATTACTGGAAGCCAAGAAGCTAAAACAGCACCAATCAATGATGACTGTTTAACCGGGCTATATCGGTAAAATTAAATTTCCTTGGTGCAACCTGCGAAATAATCCTGACCCGCGGTTAGGGGTCATTGATAACGTAATCAAGAGTTGCAGTCATTCTCTATCTTCTGTCATATTGTAGCATTCAACAGATTTTTTCGTCCCAACTATTTTTTAACTATCTTTTATGTTTATATATCCACAGTAATTAGCACTATGACTACAAGTTTTTATGTCCTTGTTTCGATGATTTTTCAGTCACTCATAAACAAAAAAGCCTAGTATAATTTTGACTTATCTGAAATTGCCATATCACATTAGCGAAATTATATCAAACTAACAAGATAATTAGCAAAAATATCGTAACAAAGTAGTAGCAATAATAATTATTATTACTTGTGGCAAAGTTTGATATGACGAAATGAAAACGGATACATGAAGGAATACTAGAGCCCAAAATCTACAGAAGATAAGGAGTGAATTAGAGAAACTTCATCCGATGCTTCTAACAACTGAATCATATCTATCGTGATCGTTAAAACCTATTGATCTACATCTACCGATATAAATCAAAGCCAATAGTTATTGGCTGTTGTAAATAGGCGCTACTTAATGGCTTGAGCGCCCTTAAATCTACTTCTAAAACCTACTCCTGCGCCAATCACTATCACGCGCCGAAACAGGTCTTGGTTTCGCAAAAATAATAAAAATTCCTAGTAATCTCAGTTGATGAAGACTAAAATCTTATCATATGATTTGCCATCTCTGTCTAGCATTAAATATATATCCTTATGCATAATGGACGCATTTTACTGTATGATGTAGGTTTTGCGCTGAATCCCACTTCACTTATGATTTACTAAATCTCTTTCTTTAAAAAAACTATAAAACCAGTATATCAGTAGTTAAGAAGTGTTATACCAAAACGATATTAGTAAATATGAGATCACTGAATTACTATGTAGAAAACAATAATCTCAATGACAAATTATTTGATTCATACAACTAAGAGTCTGTACTAATTAAATAACCTGTATTTCGGTATACCCTATGTATCAATATTAGATTCCCTGAAAAAGTATTTACAAATCTAAATTGTAATCATTTGAAGGTGACCACAGCTAGAAGAAAAGTCCATGTGTTAAAATTATTGCTAATAAAGTAGAGATAATCATATAGTATCTAGTTACACCAATCGTATTCTGTTGTGAAACATGTCCACGTTCAGAACTTAGCAATACTATAAAAGAGTAAATACCTTAAATTAAGGTGTTAAATAAGTACAACATGGGTGGTAATTAGCAGGATTAAATTTTATCGTAATCCCTGTAGTTGTCGCACGTGCACAATGTCACTGGTCTATAACTTCCCTGTCTAAATTTAGTGCTATACGCTCAGACATTACATATACACGCAGGTTTCACAAGTAAAAGAATTAAAACTGTCAAAAAATTTGAAGAAAAATCTAGCGTTGCTCAACAAAATAAAAAAACGTGTAAATAAGACACAATGATGCCAAATAACAAACAATATTCAATCCTGTAAAACTTGCTGTTTCCTTAAATCTAAACTTGTATACGTTGCAAGGAGGACTATATTAGTTAATGAAACCATTAGGCTATCCATTCTTCAACGTTATTC
This sequence comes from Schistosoma japonicum, assembly GCA_025215515.1. Classification (NCBI taxonomy): domain Eukaryota; kingdom Metazoa; phylum Platyhelminthes; class Trematoda; order Strigeidida; family Schistosomatidae; genus Schistosoma; species Schistosoma japonicum. The sequence continues at coordinate 12,591,824 of CM046066.1, forward strand.
AGAAAAAAACGAAGGCAAAAATATTTAGGTGAAGCACTAGTAATGAAATTAATACATTTATGCTAAACCCAGAACAAATAAAATGATCAAGCTTCAAATAAATGAACTGGAAGTTGAATGAAAGTGTAGGGGATATATAACATTTATCTTCATCATTTTGGTAGATTATAGCACTCTAATTGGCTAAAACTGGTCATTATTTCGATAAAGTAACTAACCTCCCATTCACGTTGAAGAATGCGGATAGTATTGCGTTCCAATACTGGACCAAAAAGAGGGTTAACCTGAGCCATGGATGACATTAACCAACTTTAAAATATTAGAATAAAGAAAAAACCGGCAGTTACAAGAGGTAACAGAAGACTGAAGAGGTTGCAAGAATCAGCTGAATTAACCTGAAAGGTTCACTATAAACATTTAATGACTCTCTTACGGTCTGTGAGGACCTTTAGGGACTACTAGAGGTCCTCCACAACCAACAAGCAGCCAAAACACCGTCATAACAGTTAGAGGAACTTCAAAACCCATCGTTAGAGATTTGAATATGGCACTTTGAGAGTTCAAGTATTTACAATGTAATGATGAATGGAAACAAATATTATTCATATGGTTACATGGTTATGCAAGAAGCCCTTAGTTTGCAGTAAGCTGGACAATAAACGATTTTTAAATGTAAAATTTTATACTTTAGGCTCGACTGAATGCACGTAGCCGAATTATCATTTAGGCTCCAGAATAATTATCCTGTGCAATCTCCTTTATAAATTATTAACAACTACCAAATTTCTTCAGCCATAATTTTTTTATGATGCAATTAATTGTTTTCAGTGCTTTAAACTATGGCTGGCTGTCATATAAAAAAATTATTTGGTTGATGCATGGCTAATTTTATTGAGTAATGTTTAGAATCAACATTTTTTAGCTATGGGATACAATTCTGAGGCATAGTAACTCATATATCTGTATTCCATTTTAATAATAAATAATGTCACTTTGTTTTGGTAATTTGGTTTTGTCCATTAGTATGTTGTTTTAACTTGAGCTGAGATGCGAAACAAATGTCGATCATATCTATTGTCAAATCAGCCGACTGAATTGCTACGACTGTGAGGTTACTGGGGTTTAGAATACTATTGTGTTTCTTCTACTGATGAAGTGCTCCTAATTAATCGTGTATCGACCTTGATTACCATCTCCACAACCCAATGGAATAATAACAAGTCGTCAGAAAACTACTAACTACTCCAACGTATTTAATAACAGAAATTACGAGAACAATTTCAATAGTCTAGAATAATGCAATAAATATACAAAGTAATTAGGAAATGTACTTCTGAATAATGTTGACCCCACCAGTAACACGAAAAACCGTTACAAGTGTCATGTAGTTCAATAGTATTGTCTGAATAAACTTTGTTTTTGTTCGACAAGATGTGAATATTTGTCAGTGCAGTACAAAATGCACGCATTACAACTGTTAAATTATTGCTGCCTGTATAAGGGTTCGTTGAAGATTATAACTGTGATTTCCCTGGGTATTTGAGTCTTGTTTGATTACTTAAACATTTACTTGTCACCAATTATTTTAGGCTTAGGTTCGATCGGTACATTTCTTGCATTTGATTATGTATATTTTTCATTGTGTTCACATACATTTGATTTGTGCACTCATCAAGGTGGATTCGAAAACCAATGAACACCATCGCTCAGTGGTCGCTAGATGCTTCAGGATTATTGGGTTAGTGTGCCAAGCTTTCAGAAATGTCGGTTTTAAAACTTGAACCTTGTCAGACCAATATATAGATACTACACACGACTAACTAGCTTGAAGTATTATTAATAATTGATGATTCAAATGACAGTTACGAACTGACACAGAAAAACACAATAAAACACAAATCATAGAAATACTATTACATTAATTGAAAACAGAAACGCAAGCAGTAACTTAGACACATTACATTTATATATATTCATAATAAGCCTGTAAAGTGGGAATGAAAACATCTAATGACAAGTATAAAATATGGTGATTGAATCAATAATGTACAAACTCCTAATTTGCGGCTGATGGAAGATGCTAAGATAACTGAAGACATTCACTATTGATCTATTCCTTAACGTGATTGAAACCTACACCAGGCCCTTCCCAAAACGTCGAAGCATATTTGATGTGGGAAACAACTAATTTAAGAGGTAAAACGATAAAAGCTCTTTTGCGAAGGTTCTATTAAAGCACACGGTTAGCATGACTATTTACTATTTAATTATTATTGTCATTGTATTGCCTTAGTTCCCAGCTTTTATTTTAATCAGATGTTGATGTTATAGCACAATTTTTTTTTCCTTTCAGCACTTTGAGATGGCCTTATACTACGGAAAAATTAAACATGTACATTTTCCGTGATAATGTAACCTCTCAAAATGGTGGCATAATTCCATCCTGTCCTTCTTCTGTACCATAAGGCCGTCTTAAGGTCGTGTTTGTAATGGACGCTAAATAAATGCCGACTTAAAACAACGTTTATTATTCCACTATCTCCGTGTACCACAATATAATAAGTTTGTGCAACAATCAAACCCTTTTCACGCCTGATATGTTTTTGTTGATCTTGCCTGTAAAATTGACTTGCTCTTGATATTAGAAAATAAATTATTATTATTATAGGTTAGTATAGTCTACTTGTGGACCATTTGCTCCGTTTCTCTGTTCTAAGTGTCATCATTGTGCACTGATATTATTATTCTAATCGGCCTGTTATATAGTCTGGCTGTGCATATATGTAAAGAGTATTTAAAGTATACTAAAAATGTCTTTGGGCTGATAAAACAAGGTCTTGTGTTCTTGCTGTATTCCGTTTGTACCAGCTGATATCGGGTCAACTGTATTAGAATACGACAAGATCAAGTGCTAAGATTCATATGCATTGGTCTTAGTAACGTTATTATTTCACTTCCGTGCGTCGTAATTAGTTGAGTCCTGGAATATAACAGTGGTAGCTACATCAACATAAATGAAATCCACGATCTTCTGAAGAACACTTAGCAACAGGCAACTAGGTGAGCACGGAGTCAAAGTTATAGAAGATACAAGGAAAATCTCCAGAAGCTTGGCCTTTTATCACTTCGACATAGAACACTAAGAGGTGTCCCAGTTTGGGCTTTTAATACACACGAACCAGGATCACTCTACTTTAAAGTCGTAGCATTCAGGAAAAGACCAACAAGCGGTGAAAACCATACTAAAAATTTCTTATTAACAAGCAGTTTAAACAGGCGCGAATCTACTGTTATGCACCTATAACATGCTGCACCCAAGGCACCTTATCACTCAATGTAACAGCACTCCCCATTCGCACAGTACTTTAAGTTAGGGCTAGATACTTATATCCCGAAGCACGTAATACTATCCTCTCACTAACCTATTCTTTCTTCCCCATTTATAAGGCTTACCTACACAATACATCCCCATCACCTTTGAAAAATGTTTTTATGATGAAGATTACTTCTACTTCCTATCATATATAAATCCATATATACACTCTCCATCCAGTAAGTAACAAAGCGTTTGGTGTATAAGTGTTATTAGTCACTGTAACATCAGCAAGCCGTTCTCGAAAAAAGAAAATTATTATATATATTTATTTATATAGGATAATCAAAAATTGTAGAAACACCAGCAGCCAATGTAAAGACCAAACTACCGATAACGTTTGAAAGTTAGCGTCGTTCTGTGTAGGGCCAGCCGGTTCTTGAGTCACGCACGAATTTGCAATAGGATTTTAACTAACGCAATTTATTAATGCAAAACGTGGTACTATATTTAACAATAAACACAAATTTAGCCCACAAATCCTTACACAAACAAAGGGATTCAAGTAAAGTGTACAATTGATTTGTCCAAGGAAAAGTATTCCTAACAAATAAACAAACCAAATTATGCCTGCAACCAACCAACTGAGTCAAATTACTAAGTTAAAGACAGGAAAACATTAAGCCAATATGGCTTACGACAAGATCTTGAAACTCAGCAAAACAAAGCTGAAGACCGATGGCATGTAACATATGCTAACGAAAATGGGCATATGAAAACCTGATTAAGAGAAAAACCCAATAACTGTTATAATAAAGGGGCAAGCGGAAAGAAAGAAGATCTGTTGCAGAGTCAGATCACAACAAAGTCACAAAATACACGTTAGGAAACTACTCAATACAAAAAGACATAGAGGGGTTTCCAGACAAGTAAAAGTTGAATTTACAACCCATACTCCAGAATATCTCATATGGCCTCTTCAAAACAATCAAGAACCTTTACTGGGGTATGAAGAAGCAAGCACAAATAAATTAATCGATTCATATCACTTTGTTACACAGACATGAAATACCAGAATGCAGTCACAAATACGCTTATTTCTTGAACCATAAGGCTGTTTTGTGGCATACGAATAGCCTAACTTAGTTCACTTTTTTTGTTGTATAGATAAGTTAAAGTGATAATCTGTCATTTGCTTACTAATGAATTTGCATCGGATATTTTCTACTTTGGTCTTTTAGATCTAGGAATTTATGAAAATACTCCGAAAAGCGTACACAAACATAGAACCGATTATCTGCTTGCTCACTACTGACTCTTTGACCAAACAGCTAACGGGTAGAAACACTTGTCAAAGTCCGTGTTGGTAGCTATATGTCTACATTTAAACTAATTATGATATAATAACAGGTTCTCGTATTGACTTTTTGGAACGCAAATGTTAGCTTCATAGTATACTCTTCCTGTTGTGATTTTTGAAGTTTCTATTTATGTTATATATTAATGTGGTACTACATTTATCATCAACAGTTTGTGTTCAGTCATCGTTTAAAGTATCTACGAGTTACTTGCATAGACCGATCTTACTATACGAATGGAGTAAAATTTCTTGGCCAGAATGTTGATTGCGATTTTACTAGGACTATGTTTCGTTACGCATACAATGAAAATAGCATCCTAGCAGCATTGCATACTCTGATATTATAAAACTATCCCCAGAGGATTGCCCATTTAAAGGCACAAGCACAGCTGTGATTTAACTTTTATCATTACTAAATTTCTCAGTCCTGAGTGTTCTGATCAAAGTAGTAACCACAGCATTTTTAGCCACAAATTGAAAAAAATTGGACCCTCACGTGCTTTATTATGGAGTGTTAAACGTCCAAAAAGACGGGGGTGGGCGGAACACCTCGTGCTAGTCTTATCAACTCTAATAATTTATCGCTTAGCATAATAACCATTATATTACATACTAGTGATAATTATCAAGACGTTAAGGCCAAAGCCGATGCTTTACTTAAATTTGACAGAGGGTAGCTAGGGACATTTACCTCAAAACTGTTCATCGTCTCTAGGCACGCAATATAGTCACTTAAACCCCCCCAAACCAGATGGGGACCTGTTCAAAGAAATACGGAGACAGGCTATGAAGTGAAATACGAGACTTATATTAAAGACTTAAGAAGACTAACTACGCTCTTTTGGTTTGTTCTCATCAAGCTACAGATAAATAAAGGAGTAATTTAATTCGACAATCACGAGTTTTACTACGGCATGCTAGAAGCCTACTGGAACAAGTACTTAGGACTAAGCTATAACATCTCTCTCCATAGCGCCATAAATTCGATATCACCTTTCTAATATTATCGTCCCTTAAATTCTAGCTCAGTATCGCTCTACTAATCGTATCGTGCTTACAATTCTGCTACTTATCTCATCGTTTATTCTATGGCAAAAGTTCTAAACATCCATGAGTCTCACTGTCTGGAACGGCTAATGGATGGATTTAAACCGATATATACATACAGTTATGAGGGAGAAAAAGGATGATAAAATATAATACTGATAATAATAAAAAAGTAAAACGCAGAAAAAATTCTAAAAAAGTGCTTTAAAAACAGACAAATATATATATATATACAATCCGATTTAAACAGCTTAAAGACTAGAGTGATGATGTAGCTAGATATTTATCATTGTCATAAATCAAAGAACCTGAAACAAAGTCGAAACAATTTAGATCCTATTCATATATCAACTACCACGACCAGAATACTTACAGAGGTCTAAAAAGTAGCACTAACAACAGATTTCGCATTCGGATGTTTATTCTCCTGGCTTCCCATAACAAATATAGGATGAATATTCTGTGCTTGAGGTGCACACCCGGCACCAGCTCACACAGTCTGCTTGAAGAAGATATAAGCCTAACTTCAAGTGACGAAAACTGTACCTTAACTCACACTGAGCGACCACAAAGCGACTACGAATAGTCGCCCTAACGAAAAAAGGGAAATAGAGCCAAGAGCAATAAAAATAAGAATAACTTTATTTTACTTTATTTTAATCAAAGACAACTTATTTAGGATAATTGTTGTAAAGAAACCGTTCTGGATCTCGTATAGAAAGTATACGTATAAAATAATTGAAACATGATTAACTGGCAGAACAAAATGCCAATATACAATATTAAGCATGTGTTACTAATAAATTGATGTTGGGGGACAGAAAGTTCTGAATAAGAATGTGAGTGTTCATAGTTAAATGTAAGATACGAATAATCAATTATTAACATAAATATAGTGTAGATAAGTTTATTAGACATTTAGTATCCCCTTAATAATGAGAAGATTTAACTGTGAGTATCAACAAAATTTTCGATAGTTGTATTAGTGCTGGAAGGCTGGAAACACTAAAATAAAACACAACTATTCACCATTAAATTTGTAAAATAGAAAGAAATGGTGAAATGCGTATTATCATTAAGGAACGTTTATAAAAATACCCCCTTTTTATATAAAGTTCCAGCAAGTGAAAAGTCTACTGTTGACGTCTAGTTGGTTATTTAGCCTAAAACGAGCCAAAATTAATCAAAAGATTCATACGAAGGATTTTGCCATGGAGTAACATAAAGTTCAAAAAATATTCGAATATTGAATAATAATATTAACAATCAGTTAATATATTTCAACCATACCTGGTTATCAGGTTTTAAACACAGTGATAAGTGACTTGAGATAAAAATAATTACGTTCACCTGTGGCATAATAATTGCAATGAAAAATGGTACCTGTAACTGTACTGTAATTGATTTTAGATAATAAGTCAGTCTAGTCTACAAGTTTATTTCCAGTTATATATATTAGTTAGCTAACTTCACAAAAAGGCTGAACATAAAGATAAGTCTCAATCCACATTCTAGTTAGCTTGTTTTTAAGCAAACAATGGTTTGTTTGGTCACAAGAAAATGTTCCCGACCTCACTAACGTTTAGCTGAGATCGGTTTTAGTGATAATACATAGATGCTAAGGAAATTAAATTCCTTAGAAATATGACTATTTAGAAATTAAACACATAATGTGTACTGATTTTTGTAAAATTCATTTGTAAACTTTCATCACATTTGTTTTTATTCAATGTTAGTCGTATTCCAGATTACATTTTATGAGCTACAGTTGTATCAATAAAGTGTTTTAACATTTGTGCATTTTTAATAGTTAGTTGATGGTTTATAATCACTGTAATGAAACTCATAGGTGAATGAATGTGGTAAAATAAAGGTTGTTCGATAAAGCTGGCTCAGTATACAAGTGTTATTCTTTTTACCGGCTTGTGGCTAAGGATCAGTACAAAATGACGGAAGGCTGGGAAATACATAGGTATGTGTTATTTAGTCACCCTGTTTGTGTCAAATAGACTAGTCGAAAAACTCGTAAACCAATATTTGGCTAGAATACTTCATCAAATGGCAACAGTTAACGTATTAACTGGTTAAAAACCTTTTAGGTAACTGACGATGTTATCGATATTTTGATAAATTTCAGACTGAATGACAAACAAAAGTAAATGCAGGAGAGATAAGCCTTAGACCCGACGTTGTAACTTGATAATATAGCTATTAGCCAATATTTGTTCTTTCCAATATTCAGTGGTAAAAAATGGCCCATTTTACTTGTATTGTCTCCTTATGTTAGGTTTAATAATGTGACTTGTTTGTTGATAGTCAAAATATTCTAGTGTGCATCCGTGATCCACATCAACTAGAAGTAAGGTGCGGCAATTAACTTCCTCTAGACTATAAGTAGGATGGTGTTGCGTATTGTTGAAGTTTGGAAAGTTATCAGCTTGAAATTATTAGCGATGAACTGCATTTGATATTTTGTATCATATTTGGCTACCAAATTATAATCAGAGAGCGAATGCATTGAAATCCAGAGAAGTACAACTCTCAATTTATGGATATGATACTGATGTCAACCGTCGTCAGCAGTGGTGGAAAGTTCGACAGCGCCTCATTTAAATTACACGAAATTCGCTCTGCTGCTTTAAATGATGATTTATCCGAGTCTTCGTTTTCTTTAGATGAATAATTATACTGATAAGGTGTCAAGTTGCCTAGCATGACAGTAAACGATATAAACACTGAAACTCTCTGTATGCACTAATAATAACCAAATGATATCAGCACTGGTTAGCGAGGGAATTTATCGAAGTGAGTTTTTTTTAATAATTTCAGTAGTGCCGATTATATTTCGTGATTGTTTACCGGTAGCATTGCTACACGACGGCATTGAAAGATCCTGTGTATTAACATTAAGAGGTTAACGAACCACTAGGGAGTTAGACAATTAGTGCAACTTCGGATAATTGAGACAATAAATGATATAAGATTTTCCCACGTCTAGTAATTGCGTAATATCTAAAGTTTAAAATGGGTACTGACAACATAACCCACTTTTGTAAATACTTGGTCATAATGCCAGATTGTTATTTATTACTAAATTTAGTGTTAGGCTGAGCAGTCTGTTTTAAGTAAGTAGGACAATATACAGCAACACTACGGTTAACTAATTATATCAGAGACGTTGCATTATCTATGTTGTCGAATAAGCGAAGGTGACTTATCACGTCTGGGCAGTTACTAGATTTCTGAATATCTTGGCGCTTCTCCAGTAAATTAGGTGCTTCTATTTAATCGAATATCGACCGTAATCATTGTCTTAACAACCCAAATTGAATGGCAAGTCGAAAAACAGTTACTTTCTTTTGATAGGAATACACGAAGTCTAGAATAATATAGTAAGTAGACAAAATAACTAGGAATGTACTTCTGAATGAAATTAACTTTAACAGTAACATAAAAACCCACCTATTAGTTCCAGAACCAACGGTTGGTAACAATCGAAATCGGTCGAACCAAACAAGATTCATTGGTGCCAGTATTCAACTCATTTAAAATATGCCTGTACTAACTATTAGAAAAGTGCGTACATAATAGATTAATTGAGGGTTATAGAGCGTAGTAACAAAGTAGGACATTGTGAAAGTGAGAGAGTCTATATGCAGGTGGGTTCAGTATTTGGATGTTACGGGATTCCAAATTATAAAAAACAATACAATTGTGTATGTAGTTTGTAGTACGTATGTTATAACGGTTGAAAAGTGAAGAACATCCATCGTAAATGATAAATAGATTGATTGAAATACTAATCGTCAGTAGAGTACCCCCGCTAGGAGAGTTCACTAACGTACAGTCGTGAACGTACTAGTTTATCTGCAAATACCAAGGAGAAAGAAGCCAAAAAGGAGCGTAACTTCTTCAGGAGATAATAATAATTTATGAGTTAAGAAGACCTAGGATTCTAAGCGCATAACTTGGATTCGCTGTTGTGGTTCATAAGTAGAAAGAATTTTTTAAAGTTGACAAACCCTTAATGGGATTTGGAAACCCTAATGCCCGCTTACTGTTTATTCTATTCCTGGTAAAATTTGATCAAGAAAAAGTAGGCTTTAAGAGTGGTTTTGAAGATACCAGTCTTAATGCTAAATATGTGGTTAAGGAGGATTTCGCTTAGGTTGAATTTCGTTACAGGTTAAAATTGATAACCTGCGGAATAATTTTCAAGGAAAAATGGGTTTGATTTTAAGATGCCGAAGCCAAAGGTTGAAAACTTATACATTTGACATCTTATCAACTAATCCTGTTTTTAGTGTGAGGTGAGGTGAAATATCTTTGAAAAGATTATAGCTTGCGTTAATTCCCTACGCATATACAGCTGATAATAAACAGGCAGTATTGTAAAGTGAGCCGTACACATATTTAGCCCTAAATTACACTGGGTTTGAATCAAGTGTTGTGGATATTGTTGAATGTCATTTTGATATCACGAATTTGTTTGAATTAGCTGCTGATATATATTTCGACTATATCAAAGCAATTTGAGTTATCAAAATGACGTCTAGCAATCTCCATAACACCCAATTATAATCAACATCAGATTACAAATGAACTAAATTGAAAATATCAACTATTAGAAGCCGACTCAGTGGTCTAGTCGCGGAGCCATAGAGCCCCGGGTTTGATCCCTGAGGAGGTCGGGGAGTGTTGTGACATATTTGAGGAAAGAGAGATTGTCAAAGAGATTATCATACAGTGGAAGGTCAACTGCATACTAGTATGTGTTGTGTAAAAGCATATGTAACTAGATTTATCACAGTTAAACTGCAGCTTCCAGGTGGTGCACAAATCAGTCACAAGCAATAAGTCATTTTGAGTTAGACATACAAATCCGGCAGATTTATCATCCGGAAATAAGTGTACGATTATGAAATTTTCAGCAAGCATGAATGACTTATCATCGATGAAGCAATCACAAACATCATTATTACAGAGAGTGAAGGGAAGGGGATGGAGTACGCCGTACTGAATAACTCCTAAGATTATATATTTTGGATGGAAGTGCATAGAGTCAAACTTAACCACGTGTGTGTGATTACCGTGAATGGACATTATTGAAAACCACAAGTTTCCTTATTGATGGCAGGTGGTCAGCGCTCTCAAAAGCTTCGGAAAGGTCAAAATCTAAAACGAGGACTATATGATCTTTATCGCAGATACTAGCTATGAAGTTGAACACGGTCAAGTGGCAGGCCATCCACGATCGCAAGCAAACAAATCCATGTTGACTAGGAGCAATTAGGTTCTGGAATAGTAAGTAATTGGGGATATTTTCATTTATTATTTTCTCCAAAACTGTTAAAATGACAGGAGTGATGTTAATTATTTGATAGTTATTAGTATTCTACGTAGATCTTACCTTATGCCTGAGAAAAATAAAAGACGTTACACAGGTATTTGAGTAAGTAGATTCTAGTGAGATGGCAGGTTTTAAGTATAATTGTTAAGATAACATGCCTACCATATTTCAGCACGTAAGAATTTGCACCGTCTATACCGGTGCTACATGGCTCTGTTAATACTGCTACAGTCAGATTCAACAGTACTTATTATATTTATGAATAAGTTAAAATGTTGTTTGATATTAGTGAATCGCATCATTTTGAATATGACACACGAGATAGTTAGTAAAGACTGTTTCATTAAGCAATTCACAAATGGCTTCAGGAATGTTATACGCCTTATTATTGTGGACAGGGAGAGAAAAAGAGTGCTTCTTGTTTTGAAGTAGCTTCCTTAAGGCACTGTCATGACACACCAAATGAAAGGTTTAGAAATCGCTATAGGTTCATCCCTTATAGCCTTATTGTCATAAAATGGAGAAATTAAATTGCATTTGTCAGTAGTAGAATCCAGTTCACAGAAGTCATGATGGATGACATATCATTTGGAGAGGGATCGTAGCTTATGTCGAAAGTGTGGCGGGATGAAATAAATGTTACAGCCACGCCATACAAGCTGCTTTGGAGGAGCAAGTACATCAAGGTAAATGGTAAAATTTATGTAGACGTCACTCATATGAAGTTGTAGAACATCAGTTACAAAGAACAGAGTTTATTCTGACAAGCGGATTAAAAAAGATAAGAGACCCCAGTCAGTAGTACTATACTTCATGAGAACCACTAGGGAATTATATCTAAAATTTGATGGGCAGTAGGATGGAGACGGAAATGGCAACGAGTAAAGTGCCACTTTGTACTTACATCCAGTTAACTGATAATGAGTTACATGTACTGTGAGGGGACTAATATTGTTACGTATAATAGGATCCGGAATATTGTCACCTCTTGTGGAAATGGCTACAAATTGTAGCGAGCCATGAATATTTATGGTGCATAAAAAAGGATCGTGCTTATACGGACCACAGTATTCATTTGAATTAACGTTTGAAAGGTTACCGTCACCACAAATGACCTTATGACCATCTAGAGTAAAAGAAGCAACTTCAATATTATGTGCAAGTGAGCGTGTGTTTTCTAAGACCATGGGGAGGTCTGTATATACAGCCAATCAGCAGTGTTATACTTGTAAAATTAATAGTGGCCCATATAAACCCTTTCACAGTAATGAGAGTTAAGTTAATAAAACGTGTGGGAAGGAGTGGACGTAGAAGTTAAACTAGGCAACCACTTCCTCTCTCGCTCTCCCTGTTATGCCAATACTGAGAATATGAGTCTATATCCAATCTATCATCCACGATACCGAAATGACACTAAGATTTTGTGACAATCAGAGTAGGTGAACTGATTTATTAAGAACAATGGTCTTAAAGAGAGACATCTCACCTATTATATATTTAGCATTAATGATGATGATGAGGTATTAATGGGAGCCTTAAGATTGGTAGAGGTGTGTAAGGTCGTCGAAAAGACCGGATGTCACTTTATTACTTAGTATAATACAGTTTATTACTGACTGATGACAACGAAGTGGCGAGGTAGTCAGTGGAGCCGTAGGCAATATCGAGTAATTTGGAGTGTGGTGGTTGAAGTAAAGAAACAGAGAGATACGAGGCTGATGAGACTCTGGTTGTAAGAAATTGGAGGTGAGATGTAACGAAGACAGGGCAGGTTGCTCTAAAGCATCACTGTTTTCAGGATGAGCTTACAGTAGTTACGGCGACATACGGGACAATGGTGGGAGTGGGGGAAAAGGGGTTGTGGTTCACATGATAAAGGCGGATGGATTATAAGTAGGCAAACAAGAATCTGTGTACGGTACAATGCTACCATACGTCATATAAGCCTTGTTGTGTAAACCGTGGCTAAAGTGTAGACGGTTTTAAGGAAGGTGAAAAGCTAGGGTGGCGCTGGGGTATAAATACGAGGTTAATAGAAGTTTGAATGGGTACTTAGTGATCTGAGAGATATGAAGTTGATGAATCTTTCGTTACATGTAACTTGGGTGCTTATGGGTTCCTGATAACAAATTTATTGAATAACTAGGCTTCCCAGGGAGCATTATAATTATTAATTCAGCATTATGAATATTCAAAAGTTCTATAAGATAATGTTTATAGGAGATCGTAAGTGTCAGCTTGCCCACATTAGATGGTGTGATCTTAGGAAAGATGGCCAGTGACTTACCTTTGCAAACCTTTGATGGAGTCTGTAAGATTTTATTAAGAGTGTCGTGGTGCTCTAAGGCATTATTGAGGTATTGAACGATGGTCATCCAAATCACTCTTCATACACCTGTAGGGGCTAGCTAACACTTAGCTAGATTTCTGATGGTCGGCTACTGTTGTAGACTTGTTACCTTGTTTCCGATACTATCAAAGTATTGGAGAGCTTGGTGGACGACCAAATGAGAAAGTTTAGCTAGATATCTCATGAAGAGTTGAACGGCTTTAAAAAGGGTAGATTGTGTACCGCAAGTGCTTTCCAGTACAGATTTTAAAGGACTAACTGCTAGGACCAGAATATACCGTCCAGACAGTATTCTTTGATCTTGCTAAGGCTTTCGACACAGCGTCTCATAAAGTCTTACTAGAGAAAATTTCATTGATAGTCTTCATCGACCCAGTACTCACATGGTTGCAGAACTATCTACAAAACCAAAAAATTGCATCTATGCGAACACGGTACGGTCATCATAGAGAAAAGCATTATCAGAAGTATAGTGAGAGGATGTCCTGGGACCTCCTCTCTTCCCTCTTTCCATCAACAACCTCCCCGAAAAATACAAAAGTGCTGACCTATACAATATATGTGAAGATATGAAAGGCCATACATTTTGACAGTGATATGTAATCTCTGTAAAAGGACGTGTTTCAGTTCGAACACTATAGCAAGTCAACGGTCTTCAATTCAATATAAAAAAAGCCACATTATGTACTTTCGCAGCTCAGGGGAGTGGAATAAGCTACCTCTTCATCAGTCTAACAGTAAACTATCTAGGCCCTATCCTAAATAATGCGCTCGACAACAATGAAAAATTTGAAGAAGGAGACGCTGCCTTGACCTATACCACGCACCATTTCATCTATAGGCAGTTGTGAATGCACATCCATGGACACTTCCTCGTAGGCTACAAAACCTATGTCCTAATATATCTGGACGCACGCGTATTAGTCGCTTCTTTTTACCCAAACATGACAAGACTCTATTAACAGAGGCTCAGTGAAAGGCTACGAAGTTAATCACACAACTCGGCGTAAAGTCATGCGAAGACCGAATACGTTCTCTCGGTATATTCTCGCTTGGTTTCAGAAGAGCGGTTGGGAAACTTCATAGTGGTTCACAAAATTCTACACAACCTAGACCACCTGCTCAAGGTGATACTGCTTGGGACCACTCATAATCTACAAAAATCAGTCACCATACTTGATAACCCATCAAACAGTGACTTATAGGATCAGGGTAAACCCTTCACTGAGGGTTTACTCCAGTTGGAATGGTCTCCCTACTAGAGTGTCTTCAGTCTACTTATTACGCACCTTATGTACACACCACCCATGTAAAAAGTGATACTTGAGAATAAAAGCCATTATTATTATTATTATTATGAAAAAGCTGCTAAATGCATCTGTACTTGTACATGGTATTCTGTCCACCTCTTGACTGACCACGCTTTTGTTAAATTCTCATGTCGTGCATCTACTATCTGTCACTACCAGATATACCACCACTGTTCACCTAACTCATTCAGCTATCTTTTTATTATTATGTATATCGTTTACTTATCTTCATCTTCTACGTTACTTCCTTAATTTTTATTTTTTGTTCTTTAAATTACCTTAGTACTTAACATACTGTTCATCAACGTAGTCGTTGTTGGTTTATGCCAACTCACTGTTTCGAGATATTCACTCATCCACTTTCATGTGAAAGGTTGCAAGTCAACTGTCACAGTTGGACGTTATCACTTAGTCGAGCAGCCGGAATCCCAACACTTAATACTGTTAAAGTCCATGAGCCACATTTTATAGGTATATTCGTCCAAAAATGAACGAAAATATTTACAAAACTTGGGCGCCGAGTGTATGTAAGACATATGAATAGAATATATTTGTTAATAATTTCATCCGCTGAGATTATTAACAAATATATTCTATTCATATGTCTTCCATGAGCCACATCCCACAATCATGATGTAAGAGCAAAGAAATCAATTGATATATAATGGCTCAGCATATAAATTTTGGGTATTGAAGGCCAAATGCTTAGCGGCGTGTAAAACCTTGAGGTTTTAGTAATGTTTAAAACAGTCGTTTTGTAGTCTGTAAACGGTGACCTTTAACGCGCTATAAATGTAGCCAAACTTTCGTGCAATATCACACCGTCGTTGTAGGGCTGTTCGATTAGTGGGTAAGGTCGCACAAACTACGGACTGATCAAACGGTACGTCACAGAGAATTTTCTGTACTATAATTAATTGAAAATATCATCGTTGGTCGTGAGTCACACTTCTTACTAGTGCAGCGAGCGCTGAATACTTACGCGACATACATGTATTTAAGACCAAATATGAAATACATGCATATTATCAACTGTCGTTAATACACCGAATAGAAGAAAGCTTATATTGATTAAGTTCACGTGATAAGAACTGCGATTTGTAATCAGAAGACGATATTTCCCAGATCTCGCCACATTCAATGAATATTTGACTTGGTATCTTGAACAGATTCTGAACTAAATAGCTCTAACTAGAGAATAAAACATACGAAACAGAAGACTAATCGAATACAGGATATTAGCACTATAATAGGAAACAGGTACTAACCCAGGCACTCGTTTGCGAACAATTAATAGGGTAAACATTTATATTTGAAAGATAGCAGCGAAGCACGTGAGCAGGCGTACAGAACAGAAAATAAAGGTCAGGGTTACGAAGTTATCATTTCACATCTTAACAAATGTTACTGAAAATGTCAGGAAGCATACTTATAAAAAATTAGTACATTCATAGTGTTGATAAACTTCTACAAGAATTAGTGTTTCTGAGTTACTATACATTACTGAGACTCACCCTTTAAATTGATTCACTAAAGTGGGGTTCACTCCTATTTTAGCGTCAGTGACTTTTGTAACGTCCTATAGTTTAGTACAAGAGTTAAGTTGCAAAGCCCAGGTAAGATTTGTGTAAAGACCTGCATTAAATTTGTTATAAATGATATATTTTAATTTTTGGCATCCAACTGCTTGATTATGCTTTAAACAATAGTACTTCTGTTTTCTTTTGTAGCAAACCTGTGATTATGTCTACAAATATAACGCATCATCCTTCATATGTCACCCATGCTGAACGTTCAGTAAGTAAAGGAACTTGGTTTCATGGCTGTACAGTGTGGTTTACAGGTAATTCTTGTTGAATTATTTTTTTAATGGTCATCTTTTGGAAACGTGAGTTCCTATTTTTTTCAATCCTATGGTTTGTAGTCGAAAGCCACCTATTAAGAAAATTCATTTTGATAGTTATTCACATCAGTCCTAACCATTCCTAGTCAACAGTACTGTCACGTTTTACAATAGCCTCGAGCAGATTCTCACCAACTCCATTTATATCTATTAAGTAGAGTGGAGGGCATTGCAATTGAGAAGTTTGATTCTCGATCACTTAGTCTTTTGTTGGGGTCCTATCCACTCCGATTCTCCTCGGGCAACCCTTATCTATCAAATGTTGCGGTTCAGAGCTGATTACATAATTTCGCACTTGGTAATTTAATTACATTATCACTGAGTATATATAAAAATGATAAATGTTCAAATGTGGGACATTTACCTACAGTGGATTTTTATGTTACGTACTTGGTGTTGAGAAATTCATTGATAATGCTTATAGCAGCTGAGTTGAACATCAATTGTAGCATTTTGAATGATTATTAGTTTCTCCATGGTTGCAATCATGTCGTAATAAGCAATAATGAACATTATTTTCAGAGTTTATCTAGGGTTCCTCGTTATTCAACATATTTAAATGTTTCATATTTGAGGTTAGAAGCTGACTGTCCTGATCATTAAACTCTTGGGAATTAAACTAAATGAAGTTCGTTTACTTTCCGTTTTCAGTTACTCATTGTATCATCCGCTTGACTATCGAACTTTAACATCCTTGAGTCAGTAGTGCCAAATTTTTCTTTGTTCGAGCTTCCATAATTAATTTCATTACTTTCCTCATAGGTCTTAGTGGAGCCGGTAAAACTACATTGGCATTTGCTTTAGAACACTACCTAGTAAATCAAGGCATTTCAGCCTATGTATTAGACGGAGATAATATCCGCTCTGGCTTAAATAAAAATCTAGGATTCAGCGATGAAGATCGTGTGGAAAATATTCGACGTGTCAGTGAAGTAGCCAAATTATTTGCTGATGCGAATAATATTTGTTTAACTAGTTTTATCAGTCCGTTTGAAAGTGTAAGTCGTTTTTTTATCTCTGAATTAATTAATTTAAACACAATTCTGTGCAAATTAGTACCGAAAATGTATATGCTTTACAATTAGAAACATATTAGTGCCCAAAAATAACGACTGTGTTATTAGAAAAAGATAGGTAAAATTTATTATGACAGCAAGAAAATTGCAAGGTAGGAGATACAGTTCGGATAGGAATACAGTCAAGAAAGACTTCATTTTATTTATAAAATCATACCATTCTGAAGATTTTAATAGGAAATTACATCAAGATCGCCACTGGTTTATATTTTGTGCGCAGTAAGAGTTGCACCGTCTCTAGGACTCCAACCAGGATATCAAGATGGACTGTAAGTTCAGTTATATATGACTTTATCCCATTCTAAGGTGCCGTGTCATAAGCCGACCACTTCTACTTTGTCCAACCGGTCCCAGGATCGGCAGATAATGCGTGAAATAGAAACCGCTGGGATGACTTTTGGTAAACATAGCCAACTCACTGAAGCCGGTGACATTAGTTGAAATGTCATCAGTACGCCCAAATACACGTCGAACTTCAGTATCACTAAAATGATTTCACCACCGGATATATTTGTCAAAGTTTGAGAAGTGAACGCCATTCTATCTGACTGGTCCCAATCATTAATCGTTCCAATATATAAGGGACAGAAATCCTCTTGTAACCACACCAGAGGGATTAGTTTATCTACCATAGTATCTAAGATACTAGCCTATGTAATCATCTGACGTTTATCTGAATCTAGGGAACTACAAACTCGAGAAAACAAGGGTAATTTCCGACATGGACGAGGATGCATTGTTCAAATATTCACTCTACCAACGTCCGATAATAATGGTATTCCTTGATTTAAAAGTAGCATTCGACTCTGTAGATGAAGTGGTTCTGTGTCAATGTTTGTTATTGAGAGTACACAAACCTTATAACGGCTTTCTGCTCAAACACAACTAGTCGAGTTAGAACTTATGATGAACTGTCATGATAATTGTCAGCCTCAATCGCTTTTTGTCAGGGTTACCTCATCTCACTTTTTATTTAGCTTCGTCATAGATATCCTCCTAGAAATCACACTTTTCTCATTTAACATTTTAAGAATCGATGTCCTTCTACAAAGCTCACTTGTCAAATTAGAATACACAGAACACATAGTCGTATTCGGTGAAAACGCCGGCAATATACAGAGTCTTCTGAGTTGCATTACTAGTTTACTTTGGATGCGTTACTCTCCGTCAAAATGCTACGTCACTTCAGGACTGGGGTTCACATCATCGCCTAGATTAGTCATATGGGGGTGGGCAGTAGTTGAGCACATTGACCACTCCACTTATCTCGAAAGTCTGATCAGCGTTAGTGAGTCGGTATTTGACGAATTCTCAGCACGGATTCAGAAAGCCCGCTTTTGTCGATTTGGGCCACTTGTAGTGTAGGCGAGACATCCGACCCCCCAACGAAAGACCGAGTGTGCTGTGCAGCACTCCGCTCAATTATTACTATATGGTTGTGAAACGTGGGCCGCGAAAATAGAAGGCATTGGTGAGATTCAAGTCTCTGATCATAGAAATCTTCGTAGTACCGTCTGTATATCATTGAATGATCGAATAAGTAATGTTGTTGTTAGATATAGAGTACTCGGAAAGCGTATCAAATCGGTCGAATAGTTCATAAACCCTCATCGACTGAGATGGTTGGGACATGTGTTGCGTATGCCTGACCACTGTTTATCTCCCTGCACGATGTTTGCTGTAGTAGGAGTAGAATGGAAGAAAGGTAGGGGGTGGTCAAACTAAAAGTGGCACCAGTCTATGTAGTTTTTGACTGCCTAGTCTAAGTTATGTTGGTAGATACAAACTACGTGATTATCGCAATCGTTGTCTAGAGGCATTGGGTAACATAGCTCAAAATTGATCACAGTGGCACAAGGGTATTCACTCTTATCTTCACCTGGATCCTAAATTTTGTCATCCTTTCATGCACACCTTTACTTTATTCTTCCCTACTGTATTTTATTGTCGTGTTATTTTTGTACATTTGATCTCGTTCTACTAATTCGCTATGAATCATACTTTAAATCACTCTACAACTCTGAAGGTTGTGTTTGTCTGACTATATATGTGTATGATAAGCCATCCATCATATTATTAAATATGATATATATATATATATATATATATATATATATATATATATATATATATATATATAAATTCTATAAGTGGTGTATTATAATTTCTCATAAATCAAAATATTACTGTATACCAATTTATGTTGCATTACTTTACGTACTTTTCATTTATGTACATTTAAATTGTAACCATCTTGAAAGAAGTAAACTTAACCGTAAAACATCTTGTTTTCTGACGACTTTACGTGTTTTATGCATCATATCATTTTTCTGGCGAATAAGTTATGTTCTTTAGATATACAGTTAAATTTTGAATTATCTAACTTATTTTACACATTCATTTAGTAATTACTTCGTGTGTTTTCCAGTTCAGATTTATGCATTGAGCTATATCTCACACCTTAGGCTAACGATACTACTCGTTTGTTAAAATAGGTGGAGTAATTTTCAGATCTGTGACTTAATGTTGGAAAGTTGAAGTCCGTAACGGCTAGTTTACCACAACTTATCGCTTTGTTATAATCTCAGTTGATTTCGTTTGCTGTCGAAACGTGCTTAGTCGACCTTAACTACTATTGTTGTGGATTAGGATTTTATGATTTGTAATGAATTACACCTGATAGATTTATAGACACGTTTCTAATTGATAAATGATATGCAATAATGCTGTGAAGCATCTAAATAATAAATAATTTTTAGTCATAGTTTGTTTAATTTTATCTCAGAAATGTTCAAAATATGAACTGTAGATAGGATTTTGTAAGCTTTTCGGAAATCAGTAAGCATACTTTATTTATGCATTAATAAAGCATCTTATTTAAGATTGTGTTCAAGATTGCGACTTTATGCTGATTTTTTGTAAGCCTGATTTGCTAAACTTTCATCATATTAAATTATTTCAATGTAGGTTATATTCCAGTATAAACTGTATAGCGTCTAATTTTACCATCTGTTATAAATATTGTACTTGTTTAGTTAGTAAATCGCCTAACTAGTAATGATTGATTTGACTGATATTTAAATGAATGTACTTAAATAAATGGAGAACCTTCTTGCTCTCTGCTAGTAAATCTCCTTACAAGATTCGTCTGTCGAAGTAGCCAGGGTTAAAGTGGGTGCGTGTTGTGTGGGGGGAGGATGAGTAAACAAAACTGGGGTATCTTATATCGAGTACAAAATCAGAGATAATCGTTTGTCGTGATCGTATCAAGTGTCGTGGACTTCATAACTAATCAAACCACGTTTGAACTTTTAATTGCGTCTGTTATCAGGGGGTACAACAACTACTTTAAGTCACCACGCGACAAAACATATTGGCAACGTAACTCATACAAATAGTTATCGACTTCAAAGATTGAGGTTTTTCGTTTTTTTTTTCGTGTTTACTCGTCATTAAATTTTGTCCTACTGCAAGGACAGATCAAAACTTATTGTTTCATATCTAGTAGGTACATAATAGCCTACCTAACGTTCAGAAATTTCAAACCAGAATAGTTAGCATTTCTATTTAGTATGATTATGTAATCTGTGTACTTTAACTGAACTAGAGAATCATTAATTAGAAAAGAGTTTTGATTAATCTGAAGTGATCGGAATCTCTATCGTGAGTGGTGATAATAGACACTCTGGATGAAACACAACTGATTACCGCCGCTTTTACATTCTATCTGTATGTATTTGCAGACTTAGACAACTTGGAGTGGATTACTTGATTGTGAACACTTCCCGCTGTTAAATATAATTTCATTCTATCATTAGTGTATTGTTAGTTCGAATTTATATAAATCAGTTACTAATGATGAGTAGAGTTTATAAATAGGTTATTTTTGTGGAGCGGTGGCTCAACTGGTTGAAGCAACTAGAATGTTAACTGGTAGGTCGCAGATTTATATTCTAACCCCACTTAATTCATTTTCAGCAGGTAGGCTACAATCACTAGTTCTCTCTGTGTCACACACCTTATGTGTAGATCAGCAGTGCATATATCTGAACTTGATATTCTAGTAAGTTAGGAAGGAAATTCAATTAATCGATAGAAAATTTGATTGCATTCTGATTAATTTTACTTTACATTATTCCAGCACAAACTATCCGAAATCCTTTTCTTCAGGATCGAACTGCAGCTCGCAAATTACACTCTGAAAATAACTTACCATTCTTTGAAGTATTTCTAGCTACTCCAATCGAAGTGTGTGAGAAACGAGATGTAAAAGGACTGTACAAACGAGCACGTGCTGGTGAGATAAAAAATTTCACTGGTATATCTGCAGCTTATGAAAACCCCACAAATCCTGATTTGATTCTCAATACCGAGAAGTATTCTGTGCGAGAATGTGTATCCAGATGTGTACAAATGTTAGCTCAAGCTGTAAGTATTAATATTTACTTTTATCTTTGGAGAAATTAGGATTATGCTTTATTGGATGCTATTGACTATTTGCCATATGATGATGTTTAGTGGATTCTAATTTTAATTCCATGATGTAATCAACTTAGGGAAAAGGTAAGGAGTTTTCTGCTGGATGATGTAACTCACTTGTTCAGTATTCACTCGGATATTTATCTCTGAACAGCACTATATTTAGAGATTAGTGATACCACTGTGTTTTGCCAAATGAGGGAGTGTTCTAGCTTGAAACCTAGTAATTTAAACACTAATTAATAAGCCACCCTATCACTAATTATCCCACCAGAAAAATCAGTGTTTAAGATTGTTAGGTCGGACCACAAAGAAGCGTAACAAACTTCTAGAACTGTGTTTGCGAACACAATTTCATTTATTCGAACTGTCTGTAATGTTAACATTTTGTTTCTATTATTGTTACGCTCCGCTTGCCCTATCCTCCCGTTTAGCGTAATTACTGTTATTATACTGTATCTTGTTATGGACTACAGTCAATTAGTTGTGTACAAGTTATTCCTATTCACTACCACTATTTCCCTCGTTCTGTATTCATGTTAATTTTCTAATTGGTTTGCTGTGTGGTCTGACTTTATGTATATGTAAAAGAATGCTTGAAATATAGATTCGATTTTGTCTGGCTGACCTATTGGCTTGCATTCTTCTTATTTCGGCTTGGGACTAAGTGGGCACAGGGCAGACGCGCAATAACCAACTAGGCACTAGTTGGTTATTGGCACTCGGCCATCCAATCCCCAATTTCTTATGACATAACGAAGATACTTAAGGCAATAGAATTTTACTTTAGAAAAGCGTTTCACTGATTAAGAGTATATTCATTCAAATGAGTTGAGCCTTCATACATGAGCCTTTACTTGTATGGTCCAGCAACTGCATACATACTTGATCCATGAGAATGTAAGATTAGCATCGAGTTATCATAATTAGAGTAGAGCCTGATAACACAATGCTCACTATTTCAGGTTATTGTAACATATCAGCTCGTTGGTATGAATTTAACAAGATGAGTAGCAAAAGAGTTGCAATAATATGGTAACAATAATGAGAAATACCAGACATTGAAAATATAGTTTGAGGAGGGAGAATGTAAATGTTAATATTAATAATTTCCCGAACCCAAGGTTTAAAGGAAGATATAATGAATGGATCTTCTCTACTCCGACCGATTGCAAACCGTGTCTCTCTATCAATATGACTCAGACGTAGAATAAAAAAACTTCATGGATTTATTCCATCTCTTGATTTAGTCTTCTCTAGTTTTTCTCCAACTTGCATTCTATCCTAGCCAACATTGCACATCAAAGTAGATGACGATTATACATTCAGTATACATGTCACAGCCATCTCAGTCAATAAAGGTTCACAGCTCTAGCAATCGATTTACTGTCTTTTCTAAGTACCCTATTTTATAGGCAAAGCTTGTAAAACCTTTATTTTTCCTAGTTTCATTAAGCCTGTCTCTTTTTTTAATCATATTATGGCCACTATTTTAAGCATACTCAATTTACTGTCAGAATAATAACTTTATTAGAATTTAAGGTTTTTGATTTCTTTCACTTAAAATCCTCATTAACATTATCAACATAATTCACTAAGTAATCTGTTTCATTAATAATTAACTTTAGACAACAGTATGGAGTAATAAACAGTAAATAGGTAACCACAAGATTTACACATTTCATCAAATGTTCTCTCCTAGGGGTAGGGGGGGGGGTTGAGGTGCTTTCACAAAATGAAACATTTCTTAAATTCTGCTAGATTAAGCTTTCTAAGCAATGGACGAGTCTTTTAAACATTATTCTGGTGATCAAAATATGACTTTAAATGCGTCTTCGTATTACCGCAATCATGTGTTAAAATGCTTTCTTTATTACGACTATCCTGTCTTACCTTGTCTTCCGTAGAAAGACATAGTACTTGAGTCAGGAAAATAGTTCTAGAAATCCACTTTTATAATATATTTGCCTGCTACAATAGCATTTTTATTCACTTATGTTTCATATACTTTATTTTAGGGATTAATGCCTGATTATAATGCAGTAAACCCATTCGGCGGTCCTATGCCTAAAGAATTGTATGTGACCAATATTGAGGAAGTTCAAAATCTCAAAGATGAATGTCAGAGTTTACCTCATTTGAACATTACAGAATTAGATCTTCAATGGATACAAACTCTAGCTGAAGGTTGGGCAACACCATTAAACGGTTTTATGCGTGAAAATGAATATTTACAAGTCCTTTATTTTGGTCAGTTTCAAGGGTCAAATAGTAAGTTTTTTTTTTCGAGATGTTTTCCTGGTATATTTGTATTCGTTTTCTCTCCGTATATTTGATTCGGCTTTAATCACGCAAATAGAAATATCGTTACTATAATGGACACGCTTAAATGCTCCTCAGCAGAACTTACTGAAGGCTGCTCTTAAGACTATTCGTGCAGCTTACAATTATTAGGAAGGCAAAAGCCGGTCTATACCTCATTACTCTCTCCAAGTGATTATGATTCACTGAAACAAACATACATTTTAAAAGTATCCTTAAGACGTTTATGACACTTGATTGAATGGTATGTGTGCAGTTTAGAAATTTGAAATCGTGTTGACTACGGTATAGCATATAGACAGGATTGAGGTCACTTTTGTAATACCCTTGCTTATTGCTCAGAATGTATGGAATCATGAAGAAAAACTATTTTTTGACATTACAGCGTAAAAGTTACAGTATTAAACATATCAAGTTCTCTGTAAGCAAACAAACTATATCATAAGAACCAACCCTTTTCCTAAGGCAAAACTCAACGTAAACTAACCTTAAATCTAACCCTACCTCTACTGATAACCTAACACTAGTCTTAACGCTAACCTTAAACCTAACATGACCCTAGTCTTGGCCTTATACCCCAAACTAACTTCCTTCTCATCACAGTGCCATTGATGCCGAGTTACTTAGGCTAGTGGACACATTACAGTTCAACCAGCACTGTAAAGGACATGATGAACATCAAATTAGTCACCACACAGTAATCAGCCAATTTATTCCCTACTAAATGCAACTTAAGGAATCTTTATGGATTGGTTTAGATATTTTTATTTTTATGGATCTACTTACCTACATATCTATAGAAATTTCAATAAATACATTAATCATGTATGCTTTGTATATCCCACCCTTCTTAATATCATCTTTTGCCAATTAAACATTTAGTTACAGTTGACGTCGTTTGGCTGGTTGGAACCGGATATAAATACGTGGCACTGATTGGCTAGTTTACACACTCAGATTTCCAGAGTCTAAGCCCCATTAGCTGAGAGGATTATTCTTCGTGAACATTTTAAGTGTCACTAAGCATGATAATTATTGGAAAATCATCTTTCAGCTGATCCTGGTTGATTTTTTGGGAAATGGTAAAGGCGTTTGATTTTAAGCCTGGGCCATCTACCGCGGTTTGGACACTTGGGTAGCATTATCACCAATCATTCTATTTAAAGTGTGGTTGAGACCTATGTTTCCGAATCTATACGTAATAACTGAGTTCAAACAAAAGAAATGTTATTTATAAAAATATAATTCTTTCTTTATCTCGTACTCTCTTTGTGTAGGTTCAGTTGTGACAAATTTTTCAATTCCGATTGTATTAGCTATCTCAACGGAGGATAAGGAGAGATTTAATGGTAATGGTGCATCGATAGCTTTAGTATATAATAATATGTTGATTGGAATGTTGCAAAATTGTGAATTCTTCCCACATCGTAAAGTGAGTATGTAGCTTATGCTTACTCTATATATGTTCAAATGTGATATCATTAACAGTTATTGTTTTTCTATTCCCATGCAGTGTTCTTCTGCAAGACTGATAAGAACTTATGCTTACACTTGCTCATCTACGTATGATGAAGACCAGATTGTCTTACATCAATCTGGTTTTTTCTTGGCGCTATACTAATGTTAGTTTGATAAATGGTATGGTTTAAAATTTCTCATTTAGAGCAGTTCTGCTGTATGCTTGTGAAACCTTTCTCCTCTTATTTAGAGATGTGCAGTAAATATGTGTTCGATCATCGTTATCTTCAACAAATTGCTGACATCCTATGTCACTATTTTGATAATATTGATATTCACTAATTGGTGTTCGGATGCAGTGACAATATTTCACTTATTATTAGTAGCCGTAGTGACATGACACTGTTTTACCAAAGATAGGTGTATATAATTTACCTCTGTTGTTCCTTCACGACTCCTCAGTTGGAGTTCCAACAGTGGAGTAACTCACTTGCGTGTGACATTATCAGATATAGCCTAGAATAGAAACCAGTGACTATTTTGCAAGTTTTCTGTTTCACTCATCGTGTGTGTGTTAGGCTTTTGTGGTGAATACTACTCATAAGATCGTTCATAATTAGTAGGTAGAGGAACGTCGCGTTAAAGTGAAAAGAATCAGCAAACATCACACGAGGTGAGTTGCGAGGTGGCAAGAAGCAATGCATGAATAGAATACATAGAAATATTGAGGACAACCAAGGGAAGCAAGCCTACAACCGACACGGATCGTGGAACTCGAAGAATATGCAAATCGATGATTAAAAGTGATGTATATAGTATATATGACGATCTTTGTTTTCACCAAATAAACAATTGCTTTATCGAAGTGGTCTTCTCACACCTCCTAAACTGAAAGAAGTTTTTCTTCGATTCATTTTGAATTGGATTTCATTATATACTATTTCTTTTTGTTTAATTATTGGTTTTACTATACCTCTTTCTCTTATTTCACAATATTATCGCTTCATTTGTTTAACATATTCCTGAAGTCCTGTAGTAATTAATGCTCTCGGTTAGCGATGATTTATACCTGATTGTAGACATTGTGTCTATTGAGCATTTGTTGGGTGCTTTTATATGTATTTTTGTCCACTCTTTGCTGATATTTCTCTTTTCATAACTGGAATACAGGAAGAACGATGTTGTCGCATATTTGGAACTAATCATCCGAATCATCCAAGCATTAAAACGATTATGTCATCAGGTGATTGGTTAGTTGGTGGCGATTTAAAAGTGTTTGAACGGATCAAATGGAATGATGGACTTGATCATTATCGTTTAACACCACTTGAAATTCAGACTAAATTAGTGCAAATGAAAGTAAGCATTATTGAAACGTACTTCAGATAAACTGATATATATATATATGAGGCTGTAGGCTTGTACTCTGCTTTCAAATACTTGGACATAGGTTTGAGTCCTGCTTCACTTATTTCACTTTAGATAGCTGGATAGTCTCATTAGCTTTCTTGGGTAGTGTTCCTCAAAAGCAGCTATACGAATCTGTACTTAGTAGGTGATACTTGCCTAATTACCTATTACTTACCATCTACATATATAATACTGTCTCATTAATTATCCGGACACTGTGTCGATTCGGGTAATAAACATTGTTAGTTAAAGTTGTATAATTTCTTTCCGTAGATGTATACTGTTTCAGAAGCATGCATTCAGAGTCCTATCGTGGTTATTCACTTGAACTCATCTAGCCATTACAAATAACTAGTTAGATTTACTATTCGTTTGACTGGTGACCCTGCTCTTGTAGGCATAGCACTAAGTTTAGAATCAAGGACTTCTTGGTTGGATTCCTGTTGACAGCCGCAGATATCCTACTCATCTAAATGGTGCAGTAAGAACTCAGAATAATAGGGAAATTCACAGTTGTTTCTTCGTCGCTCCTGGTAACTTGAGAAAATGCACTTACTATTTATCTTCCATTACTCTTTCATACGTACCATTACATGGCTTCCGATTGAACGATGTTCCGAAATTCATCTTGTTAATTTGATCTTGTTATGGTGATGTTTTATGGTAACTTTAAATGAAGTTCACATATGCCGGGCACTACATTGTTATTAATGATTAATTGAATAAAAATACCCTGGTGACCGGAATAAACGATTTTCTAACAGATTAATTGATTACGTTAGAATAAAGCATTTGTTTATTCTAGACCTTTATTATTATTATTATTATTATTATTATTATTATTATTATTATTATTATTATTATTATTATTATTATTATTAGGCTGACTGTGTATTCGCCTTTCAATTAAGAAATCCTATACATAATGGCCATGCTTTATTAATGACTGAAACTAGACAACAATTGTTGAAGAATCATAAATATAATAACCCCGTATTACTGTTACATCCACTTGGAGGCTGGACAAAATCTGACGATGTTCCACTCAATATCCGTATAGCACAACATGAAGCTTGTTTGGATGAAGGTATTCTTGATCGTGATACAACGCTGTTGGCAATATTTCCTTCACCAATGTTGTATGCTGGACCACGTGAGGTTCAATGGCATGCTCGTACAAGAATGTTAGCCGGTGTTCAATATTATATAGTTGGACGAGATCCAGCAGGTTTACCTCATCCTGATGGAACAGGTGTTGATTTATATGATCCATCTCATGGAGCTAAAGTATGTTATTTTTGTAATGATTGGGGGAGGGGAGGGGAGGGGTGAAAGGAGGTTATTATGGATGAGTTTGTTGTCGAAATTCCTGAACTGGATAGTTTTCTTTGTGGCCTTTTCATTGTCGATCTGTACAAGGATACCAGGGTCTACATCATGTAATGAAGTGAGCATTTTGGTTACTTCACAAGCGTTAAAACATTTCCTCCTGATAACTGACTTCTGCGTCTAGTAGACACTGATTGTCTTGTCCAGAGTGATAATGAATGCTTTACAATCAAGCCATCTAGCCTAGATGAGTGAAAAAATGTTATTTTAAATTGTTTCACAACATTTGTTATCCCATCACTTTAGTATATTATACCTAAAAAACTAAAAGCAATGCAATTTCCAGGTGAATTCGGTTAAACCATGTTGTTTAACTTGAAACTGTCAGTTTTACGTTGTAGTTTCATTGGCAAAGAGCTTTCACATGGTTTGCTTTTTTGCGAGGTCTTTTTCCCGAATACAAATGGTTTAGTTGAAGCTTATGGTGAACTGTCTTCTAAATTTTCTACCTCGAGGAGTTTCTGTCAACACTATCCGCGCTTTTTAAAATTTCATCATTGACTTACCACTAGACGTAACACTTTTCTCGTCGTAATTTCTATAGACTGATATCCTACCAGTAATCTGACTTAGAATACACAGACGATATAGACCCTTTTGACGAGGGCATTTACAAAATATAAGGTCTTCTGATAGCATATTTATTGAAGACTCGTTCCTTCTCGAAATGCGAAGGTTTCTCCAGGATTGGTGTCTGTCAGCACAAACCGTTGACATTTCTGGCTTCGGTCGATTTTCCGTTTATGTTGCTCTATCGCATTTATTTCCATTTGTGATATTTGTTTTACACCCAGATATGGTTAAACTCCACTTGTGACGTCTTTTCACTTAAATTCCAGGAATTACCTACTGAAATTGGTCGCTAATGAGCATATGCTAGTAATAACTATTATTGAGTGTTGTGGTGGTTGTTGAATTTGATATCACAAATTAATCTAGATTAATCATTGAAAACCAAGGAATACTAGTTAGCTGTTATACCCTGATATGGAGCCTTAGTCAGTACATGATATCGAATTTCATTTTTGCTCCACGTTACACACCGTCGTGGAAAACCTATAAAATGATCGTTTTCACTCTCATTTTCCTGTTGATTACTTTACAGTACACTACTCAAGTATTTAATCGTTAGTGGTGGTCATAGGTTTAGGATTTCTCAAGACATGCAATTCTCTTTTTGCAATAACTTGTCTTCTGGTTGTATTGCTGAAATGTAGTTGTACTAATGTTTGTTAGGTATATGATAGTTTCCTTCATTCCTCTACACCTACATATTTAACATGAACTGACACTCGACCTATATTATATCACTTGCAAAATATCACAATCGGTTATTCATCTTCACCTAAAGAGTAGAATGACCTTAATTGATATCATGTGTATAGATCTTATAATAAGGTGAAGCCCTAATATTAATGTTGATACATTAAGTAGCTTAGTAAAGATTTCATTTTACCATCTGAAATAAAAGACAGTAAGTTGGAATCTCAAAGTATATGAACATCAACATTAAGATGAAACTCACGTTTCGTATTCCACTGTTTGCCACAATCTAATTTCATTAATGTATATATCTGGTTTGAATCATAGATAAATCATTTCGTCGATTTTTTGTTTTCATATCACAATTATGACCTTGAAAAATATAAAACGTAATGGACGAGTTGAAGTTATCTGTAACATTTTTTATGTTCACTGTGTTATATTTATCACTTTTAAATAATTTTCAGGTCAGTGTGTAATATTCATCATTGATTCCATTTCAAGTGTCTGAAGTTATCCACAACTATTTGCTATGAGCCTGTCGTCGTAGCATAAACCGACAATCGGGATAAAGGCACAAATATAATAAAAGTTAGAGCTTAAAATGAAGTCTGTAGTGAAAACCACACTCTAATATGCAATACTCACCGACTGCACGCATATTTTGAATATAGAAAATGGTGCACATGACGTCTGTTAAGATTTATGTAACCAATAAGGCAAGAATAGAGATTATTGTTGGAAATTTGGATTCTCAACCAAGGGTAAAAATTCGACATGAGAATCTATATTATAAGACTGGACGATGAATTGTGTTGTCGGTTAGACTATAGTATGCTCTCCAAGTTGAATGACACTGAAAATCACTTGGGAATGTTTGTTAGTTTTTGCTCAGTGAACACAAGTAACCAGAAGCAGGAATCTGCCGCTGATAAGGTGTTGGAAATAAAATCAGTAAGGTTCTTAATAGGTAAATTTCTTTTGTGAATTGAAGCATACTATTCCTGCCACAGACATCCATTTAATTGAAGAACAATTTATACTTAGTATCATTTAATTTGTATTGTGACTGGCAAGTGGAATCCAGGACGCGCGTTTCGTCCTATTTCGCCCATTGCACAAACGTGACTGTCTGGACTCAGTAGTCTAGTGGTGTACGCGGTGGCGTATTACACGAACCGGACTGAGTTCGAATCCCACTGTGAACATCAACATTGGGATGCAGGTACATCCAGCCGATGAATCCCAAATAGGACAAAACGCGCGTCCTGGATTCCACTTGCCAGTCACAATACAAATTAAATGATACTTGTGAATAATCGCTATATCGAGGCAATTCGCTCAGGATACACATATAGCAACAGTGACTGACCAGCTTCAGTCTATAACAAATCAATGGGAATATACAAATTCATCCTACAATTTATACTTAGGTTAAACCAAAAGCGCCTTTATTAATTATTTCTAATTATTAACGATATTTGTACTGAGAACTTCTGGGAGGACAAGGAAATAGCGTTTTAAGATAATAATCTATACAACAACTTGTATAATAATGCCAAAATACTGTTTTTAATTATGATTTAGATTTTAAACTTTATCCTACCAGTTAATATTTGATTTACGAAACTGAAAACGCCCATTGAAAAGTAAAAAAAAAACGATAATATGGTTCAGTGAAAGACCTTTTTTCGGCTACTTTGTTCCCAATACTGTGCAATCGCATATATAAACATAAACATGATTTCAATGAAATAATCGCAGTTGTATAAACGAAAGGAAGTACACTTAAACTTACTATCAGTCGATAAGGCTTTGTTCATTGATGGAGAATGAATGTCATAGAAGTTAAATAGAAAATGTACAATTAAGTTGGGTGGATTGATAAGATAGTATACGTAAAATGGATTGTAATTCCTCTGACATTGTTACAAGAGGATTTCTGTTGCTTCTTGTATACCGGGACGATCAATGATTGGGACCAGTCAGATAGGATGACGTTCATTTCTCAGACTTTAGTTAATATATCAGTCAACCTGCTTACGAAAGCTGGGTCGTCGTTTTTAAATATATCTGGGTTCGGCCCATCAGGTTTTGCTTTTTAAGCTTTTTTAAAATTGCTCTAATTTTTTTCAACTTCACTTCGTCACACTTCTGTACCGTCAGCAATGTCTTCACCTGTGGACCTTAGGTCTACTGCTTTTAGTCTTATCTCTCTTCAAGCGACCTGTCTGGGATACTAAAACCTTTAGGAACGTTTGTTCCAGCTAGTTAAGCCCGACAGACCCATCATGATAAGTATACCCGACCACCACGTCAAGGTAACAATAGCAGTGCTTATCTAAATAAGGTTATTTCGTATTGTACTACTTCGTGCTAATCTACACATTACTCAGTAATACTTTTGTTTTTGTTAGTCACATATTGGTGTCGTTTGTATGCCATTGAAAACCAAAGAGTAACGGACTGCTATTTCGTCATAGTACGAGTCTTTTCAGTAGATATGTGCTCACACCTGGAGTTGAACCCTACAAGGTATTTAATATTAATAACAATTACCTTATTTATTTTATTTTTAACATAGGTATTATCTATGGCTCCTGGTTTAGCCGGTTTGAAAATTATTCCATTTCGTGTTGCTGCTTATGATAAAACTATCGGTAAAATGTCATTTTTCGATACTAAACGCCCATCTGATTTCTTATTCATTTCTGGCACTAAAATGCGTACATTAGCTCGTGAAGGCCAGGAACCACCGAATGGATTTATGTCAATGAAAGCATGGAAAGTACTAGCAAATTATTACTGTCAACTAAACAAACATGATAAAAATGAACAATTATGAATTATTTCTCCTTTTTAATTTGCTCTGATTTTCTACTTATATATGCATGCATGTATGTATGTATGTAAGACTGAATCCAGGTTGATTGTAAGGAGAAGGAAAGTGACCTGTGTTTGCTTCCTTTTTGTTTTTACAATATCTTTTTCTAATTTTGATATTTTCCGGCTTTTTATGCAATATGGTTTATTGTTTTGTTTGATTTTTAATGAGATAAACAACCTCTTTCATTTATATTGTTATTATTGTTATGATTATTACTACCTAATCGGGGAGTGTAATGGTTGTCCAGTTTAATTCTTTATTAAGTTATTTTATCACAAACCAACATCGCCCAGCTTTCTACTGTATGGGTGGAACCAGAGAATATTTGATATCTGCCCACCTCTCACTGCACAATATTTTTACTTAATGCCTGGTTATTCTTCTATGAATATCACAATACATAATAATCAGAACTTATCTTCATAAATAGACAACATTATTTCCATCTACTGATTAATTCATTACCGATAATGTGCCTAAGGAGTCTGCCTTATTGTGATATCGTACTTTTGCCTATATTTCTATAATAGTTTTCTTGTTTTGTTTCTACTATCTTATACATGAGTTATTATTTTTCTGATGGCAGTAATTGCTGAATGATTGTTTTATTATGTTTTTATTGCAAGTATCAATAATATTGCTATTTTTTCAGAACATTCCCCTTCCATTTTTAAAGAAATTATTTATTTTCCATAATCATAACATAGAGCTTTACTATATCAGCGGTTCTTTCAAGTATTAAATTTGTGTTTCAATAAAATTGGTGTTGACTTGAGGTGGTTTGGTTATGTATTATATTTGTCTGACTATTCCCTTCTTCTGTGTTCAATATTGGCTGGTGTAGGATTAGGTTTGGAAAAAGTTAGGAGTGGCCAATACAACACTTGACACTAGTCCGTGAACTAATTGATTGTTGTTTTGTCTGATAGGCAGGCGCACGATTAGTGTCTAAACGATAACCATGAATCCGTGTTTGATGACGTTGGATAAGATAGTTCACCATCGGTCATAGTGGTGCAACTACACTCACTTTTGTCCTTTACTATCTTGAACCATTTTATCTGCTTAATGTTTTTCGTTATGACCAGTTGTACATTATTGCGACCTCCTTGTAATTCATTCCGTGGTGCCAATATTGGGCACACTCAAAGGTTATGAAATATATGTAATGGAATTTGAAGACGTATGTAGATTTTAGTATCCGATTGTTGATATTCCTGAAGCATTTATTAAGTGTGATTAAATGACAGCATAACGCTATGGTTAATCGTTGGGTACAAGATAAAGCCGATAATTCTTAAACTTAAAATGTATGCCAATGAAATTGGTTTAAACATTAAGCACTTCTAATCAGTGTCGACTTTGATGTGCAAAGTGGGAGGGATGTTTAGAGTGATCCAACGAAAAATTTCCATTAATCCTTGAAATCGCTGACAGTTAGTGTGAGGTATATCTAGTAGTGCGGACATTTTATTTAGAATTCTTCAACGTAATCATGATCAGTGTTTTCGGAAGTTGTAGTCGGGTGTTGTGGAAAATGTTAATTTTGATATCATGAATTGGCCTGAATGAGGAAACCATTGAAAACTGAGAGACACTGGGTTGCTATCTCACTTTAGGATGGTACTGTTTGGTAGTACACATTTACAGCAATAGGGGATCGAGCACAGTACCTTCAGGTTCAGCGGCGAATGTCTAACTGATGGACAAGTGAGCCTAGTTCCAACTGTTGATATTTCTAACAGTCTGTTCACGTTATGTTTGCTTGATTTTATCGTGTATCGTTGGTGGGTAACTGCCTCACATCGATACGGCTGAACTTTACTGGTCACATCTCACTGGAACTACAGGAATGACCTCGAGAAGTTAGTCATTAGTGAGCAGATGTTGATTGTAATTGGGTGTTGTAGAGAATGTCGAATGTTAGTTTGATATCGCGAATTGGTCTGAGTCTGGCTGTTGAACTCAAGCCACTTTTATTAGTTATTTAATCACTGGTATCGCTGTTATTTTAATACTTCACTTTTCATCCTGTAGTCATAGTTCAAAATTTTTCAACTTAATCTATGTATAATTATTCCAGATTCTACATTGTTTACAATTGAGTGACTCATGTTTATTATGCGGGCCTCATATGGCTAGGGTACAGAGAACTACCGAACAAAATCCAGTACTTAAATGTCTGGGAAAAATTTTCCAATTAATTAATGAAAGACTATTGGCATCATGTTTTCCGCGAATCTGAGCTAAACATACATACCATAGATAATATATTATAGCTAGGATTTACGCTAAATATTAGGAATTTCCGCTAAAATTAGGCTGTTAGTGATACAAATATAATTTCGTGTCAGAGTTGAGTGTGAGAAATAGGTTTTATGGTAAGAATAGTGGACAAGTGGAATTCTCCACTACGCCAAGTAGTTACAGCTTAATCTGTTCTGAAAGAAATTGAATCAACTTTAGCTACTACCGCTAGGATACACAGGTAATCCAGCCTTCTACCCCAATCATACTGGAACTGACTCAGTGAGCCAAAAGGTTGGTGCCAAATCACAAGGTTTAAGAAAACTGTGTAAAACATTGTTAAAAGTTCAAGACTTTGCAACACTGTCCAAAGTTTTTGTGTTACTACATCCTACCCAACCTTGAATTTAGTTCTGCCCAGCGTTAACCTATGTTTAGCCTTACGTTGCATCGCATTTCGTCAAACTCCTAAACTAAAGTTCAGGAAAACTATTGAGACTTGAAATTGGAAACGTCACCTAACTTATGGATTAATATTAGCAATATAATTCAAAAATTCTAATTAAAACTGGGATTTCGCTCAGTATATGGTAAAATTGGGCGAAAGTAAATGAAAGGTAACGCGAAACTTAATGTGATTCCGAAATTAGTTTCTAGGGTTGTAAATTTGTTGTTACACTTACACTTACGGTTGTAGCTTGATTGACTTAAAAATTAGTATTTACCAATCGTTGTATTATTCAGGTTTTACTTCGTACATGAAATAAGGCTTATTATAGTATGAATTCCCCACTAGAAACTTGTAGAATGAGATTTATAGTGAGGAGTAATTTATATACAGGTTATAGCTGGAGTAATTGGTGTACATTTCTGTGTGGATAAATCTTTGTATTTTAAACAAGAATTTTCGTGAGGGTGACAATAATCTTCACTTTATATTATTTGAAAAATGATGTGACCGTATTTCAGTCACATAAAAGAGTTTATTTGTAAATATTTTTATCCCCTTTAATATAGTTGCTTTTTCTCCCAATAAACTAATCAGTTATAAATATTAAGTTCTCATCGAAACGATGATTAGTCTATTCATAAACTTAGCGTAGTAGTCACTTCAAGTAAAACCTTTTTTCATTCTGTTATGTATTTGAAAATAAACAGTGCCCTTAATGATTACTAATCACTGTACAGATACGTCTGTCCCGCGATTACCAGTCCCCCGATCCGGAATAGAGAAAACAACGATAGATGAGCCAACAGGCAGAACCAGAAAACTAATTCTATTTCAATCATGCCTTTATATATACACAGAATCAGACCACACAGTGAACCAATTAGGAAACTAACATAAATACAGAACTAAGGAATTACTGGTAGTGAATAAGGACAACTTGTATACAACTGATTAACTGTAGTCCATAATAAGAGACAATATAATAACAGTAAATATGCTAAACGAGTGGATACAGTAAGAGGAATGTAACAATAATAGAAATGTAATGTTTACACTACTCACTACCAAAATAAATGAATTAGTTCTCTAAAACGCAGTTCTGGAAGTTTCTCATTCTTCTTTAATGGTCCAACATAACACATTCCTATACTGTGTTATGTCGTAAAAAATTGGGGGATTGATGGGTGACCGAATGCCAATCGCTAGTGCCTAGTTGGTTATTAGCGCGTCTGCCTTGTGCCCACTTAGTCCCAAGCCGAAATAAGAAGAAGTGCAAGCCAATAGGTCAGCCAGACACAATCGAATCGAGTCTATATTTCAAGCATTCTTTTATATATACATAAATTCAGACCACACAACAAACCAATTAGAAAACTAACATGATTACAGAACGAGGGAAATAGTGGTAGTGAATAGGAGCAACTTGCACACAACTAATTAACTGTAGTCCATAACAAGAGACAATATAATAACAGTAATTATGCTAAACGGGAGGATAGGGTAAGAGGAACGTAACAATAATAGAAACAAAATGTTAACATTACAGACAGTTAGAATAAATGAGATAGTGTTCTCAAAACACAGTTCTTAAAGTTTGTTACGCTTCTTTGTGATCCGATCTAACAACTGTAATCTAGCCACCTTGATAGAAATGATCTAAGTTAGTAAAATGTTAAATAAGAATAACAAATTTCTATTACTCATTAACATACATAGAGCATTATGCCATCTCCTGTTTGATGCATAATTTTTATGAATGAGTAGAAATTAAATAATCCATTGCTTAGCTATTTAGATTGTGATATATCTGAAATTACTTCAATATCGTAACTAGCTTAATGTCTAGATCTGTTAAAATTGAATTTGATACGATAGTTATGTCACGTTTCATTACTAATTTAAATTCATTTGAAGGAAAAGTCATCCTTATTAGGCAGCAATATATTTATTGAAATTCTTTAAGTAATTCATAAATATCTGATATTAATGTTACTTTTAATTTGAATTACATAATTGTTCTGAAACAGTTTAGTTTTAAGTTCAAATAAGGTTATAGTATCGTCTATCATTATTTACGTGATGTAGTCATTCTCTAATTGATTATCTTAACCACTATCTGTTCACATTGGAAATGCTTTTTTTTTTAACATGAACAAGATTTCAATAAGACTGTTATTAATATTTTAATTACTTACGCCTGTTACCCCTCTCGGATGAGCATAGGCTGCTCACCAGTATTCTCCATTCAACTCTGTCCTGAGCAATCCTTTCCAGCTGTCTCCAGTTACTGTTCATCCTTTTGATGTCTGCTTCCAGCTCTTGACTCAGTGTGTTCTTTGGCCTTCCTCTTTTTCGTTGTCTAACAGGATTCCAAGTTAGTGCTTGTCTCGTGATGCAGTCTGATGGTTTCCACAATGTATTTCCTAACCATTTCCATCGTCGTTTCCTGATTTCCTCTTCAGTTGGAAGTTGGTTTGTTCTCTTCCATAGTAGGCTGTCGCTGATGGTTTCCGGCCAACAGATATTCAATATTCTGCGTAGACAGTTGTTGATAAATACCTGTACCCTCCTGAGGATGTTTGCAGTAGTTCTCCACGTTTCAGCTCCATACAGTAGAACTGTTTCGATGTTCGAATTGAAGAGTCTAACTTTGAGGTTGGTAGACAGTTGTTTGAAGTCCCATATGTTTTTCAACTGTAGGAATGTTTCCCTTGCTTTGCCGATCCTTGCTCTTACATCTGAATCGGATCCTCCTCGTTCATCGATGATGCTCCCCAGGTATGTAAAGGTTTTCACTTTCCACTGTTATTACTACTTCAGTATACATATATACAGCGATTGGGGGGGGGTTCAAAACTACAGTGTATAGATAAATGTGAAACTATTTCAAGTAAATTTGACGATTCATTAACAGTGGTTAGCCATGCTCTCTAGTTTTCAGTGGTACCTTGTCAACATCGATCTGTGACTAACTCAATAAATTGTAAATACCAATCTCCAAAAGAGTAATTTTGTTTGTTTGTTTGTTTATTTTGCATTGTTTATTAAATAAAGTTTAGTTTAAGTTTATTGAAGACTATCTTATCATATTATTAGTAGCATAAACTTTTAACCTACTGAGGTAAATTAATGTTGTTTCTAAAAACGTGCATTAAGAAAGAAACAAAAAAGAATAAGAATTTTGAAATACCGTCATTATTGACATTCTTTTTCATGTTTGTTTTAGTTTAACTTTTTAGAAATATAGATTCTCTATAGATTAATGAATGTGAATATATCTACGAACGGTAGATGTTCAAAGTGCTTAAAAGGATGAGCTGAACACCTCAAAGACCAATTTAGATGATATTCAGCTGTTTCAGAATTATACACTGTTTTCAGACAACCTAACACCAGCCTGAAGCCCTTCTAGGTTTACTACTACGACTACATCGTAGTATTTACAAAATTTATAGCTTATCTGGCGTAAGATATAGCAGCGTATCAGAATGAGTTAACTCTAGAAGTATTCATTAACTTTGGTCCCACTTTTGCAGTTATCTTCACTGATATTTTTGGTCAAGGTTTGTGATCTGGATATGATTTCATCCTGCTTATATCGTCCGTTAATGGCCGCAGTATATGTTAAAATGGTCAAAATCGTTCTGAGGTTACTATTTAGGAGTTAACTTGAATGATATAGTGTCTAAAATACTAGCTCCTATGATTTTCAGACTTGTAACTACAACTCATTAACTGCGAATTCCAGAAAGGCATTTTGATTTCAGACCTGGCAGCGGTTGTAATGACCAAATATTTACCATTCGTCTAGGTTTTGACATGCTATTCGACGCCTAACAATGGTGGTTTTTTTTTGACTTGGAATTGGTATCTGACTCTGTAGTCTGAGAAGTTCTATGGCTGTGTCTATCATTGAAAGGCGTCCCCTAGAATACACAAATCTTGTGACGGCCCTTTAGTCAAACACTGTTAGTCATGTTCCAGCATATGATGGACTGCCATTCTAACTTGTAACCTTAAGTGTTGTCCATCAAATCTGCACACTATCTCTTCAGTTTAGTTTCATAAGCAGTTTACTGTTGGAAATAACATTCTCATTTTCTGGTTTTTCAGGAATTGTTCTCCTTCCAGAAAATTGACTTATTGACTTAGAATACACGAAGACGCTGATGAAATGCAGGATCCTTTGGCCACATTATGCAATCTTACAAGCATTTCCGGAATTCATTTTTTTCTATCTGTAACTACAAACTGTTACTTCAGGACTGTTTTTTGTCAAAACCTGGTCTAACGATAGGGAGTAAAGTAGTTTAGTACATCAACCACTTTACTTATCTTGGAAGTCTGATTAAGCGTGATGTGTTGATCTCAGACGAAATCTCAGTACAAATTCTAAAAGCTCGTTTGGCTTTTGTCAACTTACGTCACTTCTGGTATGGGTGAGATACCTCTCTCTTAACGAAAGAAGAGTATACTGCGCAGCAGTTCGCTTCTTCTTACTTTATAGATGTAAAACGTGACCATTAAAAATAGACTATTGGTATCTATGTCTTCGAAACATTGCAGGCGTTAGCTGGGATCAATGGATAGGCATAAACAAGGTTAGAAACTGGGTATTAGGGAAATGTAATAAATTCGTCAATGAAGTTGTAAATCACTATCGACTGAAGTGGTTGGTACATATATTACGCCTGCCTAACCACCGTCTACCTATACGGGCGATAATGACTAATATAGGGATAGGATGGAAGAGAGTTATCGGCTGACGAACTAAAACATGGCATCATTCTTCGAAGTTACTGACTGCTGGTTTGAGTCATGTCGGTAGATGCAGACTACATGGTTGAGGTCTGCACAAACGCCGTAACCAGTGGTCAGCAATTTTAGATGACACGGTTCAGAATTGGTTACAATGGCACAAATGTATCCAGTCATTGTCCTCTCTTAAATCGTAGGCTTACAATTATTTCACAGCTTTCTTTCCACACACCAACTCCTTTTCCCTGGACCATATTCTGTATGTTCACTCATCTATTTTTTCATTATTATTATCCCTGAAATAAATTCTACC
Source organism: Schistosoma japonicum (assembly GCA_025215515.1). Taxonomy (NCBI): domain Eukaryota; kingdom Metazoa; phylum Platyhelminthes; class Trematoda; order Strigeidida; family Schistosomatidae; genus Schistosoma; species Schistosoma japonicum. Next base: position 12,632,510 of record CM046066.1, read on the forward strand.
AATGTGATATTAATCTTGCTGTGCTTTCGAGGTATGGCAACTTGGACTTAATGCACACATGTATCAGGTTGTATGTTGATCATACACAATTCTATCGATTAAACATTCTATCTGACTAAAATGAATGTGATAATTTGTATTGTCGACGTGTAATACATAAAGCATTTTAATTATAATTATTATTTAAAACAGTGAATTCATTGTTTATAGAAAAGAAGTTGTAAATAAGACGGATCATAACAGATTTACTACTTTTGAAATAATACCGGGAATTAGTTTTGGTGAACCATAGTATGAATTCGAATTGGATGAGCATAATGAAGGGGATGGTAATTGATTATTAGTGATTGGTTTATTATAAGTTTGACGTGATTTTCTGTTGCATTTTGATTTCCGATTATTGTAATCATCAAGATAATATTTCTCACCTTCAGCACCTTCATTTTTAATATTATTACTACTATTATCATTGTCAGTATTATTGTCATTATTATTACTAATATCACTATTACTAGTACTACTACTATGTTATTATTACTACTATTAATATCATTATTACTGTTGCCATTATTATTATTATTATTATTATTAATGATGTCATTATTACTATTACTATTACTACTGTTATTATCACTGATATCACTGGTATTATTGTTACTACTGGTGTTATTATTGCTATTATTATGACTACTATTATTATTATCACTATTACTATTGCTGCTATTATTATTACTGCTATTGTTATTACTGTTATATCCACTAGTAACCGTTTGTTTTGTTTGTTGCTGTTGTGGTTCACTGTCAGTCACTCCAGTCGCTGTCTTGTATGGTGCTTGTCCAATATAATTTCCTCTGTAATTAAATCAAAATGATGATTAATAATCAGTAGATTTGATAAGAAATGAAATTGTATGTAAAGTACATAAAACAGTGATAAGTCAAAAATGGGATAAAACACACATCCTGGATTTCATTACTAGAATACTTGAATATCTAAAAGGATAACGTTTATGAGTGGTCTAATCAAGTTGACGACGTATAGATTAATACTGACGTTCCCGTTAGTCACTGGCGGCTCCAGGCATCTAATGCCAATAGGACGCTGTGATTATTTTCTTTACTGTCACTGATTACAAAGACATTAGATTAAGATTACAATGCTTTGTGATTATGATTCATCAGTGCAGTCATCGGATGACGGAAATGTTGAAGAAACACGGAGGAACTCAAAAAATACGTTGATATCCCAGGAGGTGAATATGAATAGTGCTGAGGCAAAGCACGGCAACTCACATACTCCCAAATCAACAAAAGGTTCTTCAGTTGAACGTACTTTACCTGCTTGCTACACCGTCGATAGTAAACGTCGATCGAAAAGTCGTGAACGTACTTCTTCGAGACGACATCATAAAAGTTGTGCATCTAGGTCTGATCACAGAAGTTCAGGTAAACATGTGAGTTCTTCGAGACACAAACGTCCATCGCATCATTTGAAACACAAGGTGAATAAAATTAAATGATAGTGATTAATAATTAATGAAGTAAACATATGATAACATTCAACTCTCTGTTCACAATTAAGATTAATTGAATTTTCCCTATATGAAATTGTAAATTTATCAAAATTCTAATGATAACTTACGCAGGACCATAATTGCAAACAATACTTAGTTTATAAGGAATATTCGGACAATTACTAACACCACATCCAATATCAGTAGTATTTTCCCAAACAATCTAAAATGATTAAGTAAAATTAGAGAATAGAATTTGAGTGAGATGTTAATAGAGAATAAAGTTCATGTAAATTAAATTTGGTTTTTATAAATTCAAAATCTTGTCAACTAGTTTACTTATAAATTACTCAAACAAGTTGTTTGACAATCGTTTGATGGTTGGTTATGTCATCATTTTCATAGTTAAATAAACGTTAGTCCATATTCTTCATCATTAACTGTTAGATTCTAGCAACGTATCAAAATATCACCCTACCATTACCTTTAGTCAGTTGTACGTTAGATTGTTTTCTCTGGGAAGCATGTAGGTCCTGAGCTCGATCCTTGGTGAAATTGTGGATACACACTACTGAAGAGTCCCATAATAGGACGCAACAAATAACCGTTGCATCTTAGATTTCAATGACTGTCTAACTCACACCGATTCGTGATATCATATTAACATTTAGCAATCGTCACATCACCCAAATACAGACTTTAGTCTACTTGGATAAACCTACAATAATTTTTTGAAACGTAAATCTAAACCTGTTATGATGCGAGAAAATTGGGGGGTGTTTGGCCGAGTGCCAATTACTAGTGCCTAGTCGGTAACTGTGCGTCTGACCTGTGCCTACTTAGTCTCAAGCCGAAATAAGAAGAATGCGAAGCCAATAGATCAGCCAGACAGAATCTTAATATATTTCAAGCATTCTTTTATATATACATAAAGTCAGACCACACAGCAAACCAATTAGAAAATTAACATGAATACAGAACGAGAGGAAATAGTGGTAGTGAATAGGAGCAACTTGTACACAACTAATTAACTGTAGTCCATAATAAGAGAATATAATAACAGTAATTATGCTAAACGGGAGGATAGGGTAAGAGGAACGTAACAATAAAAGAAACAAAATGTTAACATTACAGACAGTTAGAATAAATGAAATAGTGTTCTCAAAACACAGTTCTGAAAGTTTGTTACACTTATTTGAGGTCCGGCATAACAAAACCATCATAGAACAAACAATGCGGTCCAAAATGTTTTTACGTCTACTCAGAATTTCGGTGACAAACATTAATCGTTCTTGCTGTTAATATCAAAGAATTTTGTCATGATGTATACATAACCAATAAAAACTGCGAATCATTTCGACACCTTTTTGGTAGCAAACCGAAAATGAAGTAACTAAGTAATTCATACAATTATCTAAGAGTCTGGATAATAGTACAAATCACACTATATGTACAATGTATAATACATCCACAAGTATATACTACATTATCCACACCTAGGAATTGTGATTGTATATCAACAAGAATTTCAGTGGTTAATAAGCACAGTGAAAACTATTTCAGTTATCTGATGAAAACATGTTATTTGAAAGATTATTCAAATATGCAGTCACCAAAGCAGTTGATAGTCATTTCAATGTGTTTAGTAATGACATTAAATATGTCTATACTACTCACCGTTATGAATAATTACGTATTGACAGTCATAGTTAATGTTATCTATCTTATTGTAAGAAGTAATTAACAATATTCATTATCATTCTGTTACTTACTTGAGTATAATGAGTACATTGAGCCAAGTGACAGGTTCCAGTGTTGAAATCATAATACTTGTATTCATCTAACCACAGTTGAAATCCACTTTGTATGAGAGTAGAAATAATAAACATGAATAGAATACAATTGAAGAAAGTTAAATAGATCAGTCAACAAATCGAAGTGTAATTTCACGTATATTGTTTTCATGTGAAATGATTAGATCTAGACACGGACTATATAGTCATTTACTGTGACTCATTTCAAATTGATTATACAAATAGGATATTGACTAGGGTTACATTGCTTTTTATAACAACACAACTTATTATTTGTAATTAGGTGTAGTGGAGATTGTAGAAACCTAATTCAATACCACAAATTGGTCTGAATCGGACAACCGTTGGTCACCAGAAAGCACTGGACAGTTGTTTCGTTCTAGTATGAGATTCTTTATATCCTCTACCCCATCAGATATCGCTACCCAAGACCTACGGGCTCTGCGGCGAACGTTTCACCATCAGACCACTGAGTCGGTTCCCGATGGTTGATAGTTACAATTCAGTCAATACATTATGCATTTGTGTGACCTCATCTAATGTCATCGTTGGGTAACGACCTCACACTCAACATGTTTGAACTTCAATGGTCACATCTTCTTACTAGAACTTTAGGAATTACTCCGAGAAGTTGGCCACTAGTGAACTGATATTGATTGTAGTTGGGTGTCATGGAGACTGTTCTAGTATCTTTGAACAGTGAATGATTATTAGTTAATATCTGAATTCATTTGAAGTGAAATGATCATGATGTTCCTCTAACAAAATAAAACTTTGACAGGAATATAACTAGACACATAGATATTCCAAATGAATAAATTCATAGTATAATGTATGTAAAGTTTTCTATCATATAAACATAATCATCATACTCAATCACAGGTTTTAAATTCCATAAAATCTTAGGTACATTTTACTCAGTAGTCAGTAATAGTAAATAATAATAGAAATGGCACTATTGAAAACACATCGGTTACGTAATTTCAATTGCTATTGTATATACTTAGTAATACAGACAATAACTCTCCTTCCTGACTGTCCAATCTAAGTACTTTTGTCATGAATATGTGAATTGGTAAATGAAGTTAGTGGTAATATAAGGTGGGAATTTGTTCAATTTTGTTTATTTTAATAACTATATTGTTTCATACAGGTGAAATTAGTTAAATGAATTGTATAGCTTGAAGTTAAATCGATTTGTTATTTCATCAGGTTTGAGTTTAATTCGTATGATGATTAGTTTCTTTTTTGGTAGTAATACAAGGATGACATTTCAAAATCCTTCAGAATAATTAATACTCAATTATCATCTAGTTTATTGTGTTCCACTGAAGCTATTACTATTAAGAAAACAGTAGTCAGTTTAGCATAGCCTTAGCAACTCTAGTCATGAATGTTTACTTACATAACACCTTTATTCATGTTTTCTTTCAGTTATTAGTTTGTTTTTTTTATTGAGCATTACTCAGGATTATTCTATCAATTCATCCATTTCTTTATTTTCTGTCATTTTTATAAGAATTTTTGACGATTATTCTACTAATCTATCCGGTTTCTGTATTTGTAATTACATAACTTCTAACCTTAATCTTCGTTATACTAAAAAAAATTGTTTCCATGGCTTATCAAGATTTTCTTCCAGAATTTTCGTATCAGTTAGTGTTTAAGTATCCAATTACTTTAAATATTTATTTATAATCCGCCCATAATTGTTGCCTTTTTTCTAATTTTTTATGATTAACATGATAGAAAGTATGTACAGTAATCATTTAAATGATGATAATCACTATTGAATTGAAGAGTTTTTCTGGAGATTGATATTAGGTTTAATTGATTGGATTCGTCACAGATTATTGTTGATAGGGCATTATTGAAAACCAGGGAGAACTAAACAGCAGTTTCGTCCTAGTGTTGAACTCTACAGTAGTGCATTTTCCTAATTTTGACGGGAGAATCAGACACAGGTTGGCGAACGCCTAATCCTCTGCACCACTGGAGCGGCGTCCAATGTCGAAATTTCCACTTCAATCAATTCGTCATATATCATGAAGATCATCCAATGTCATCGTTGATAACTGTCTCACTATCGACAACTTTGAACTTCATTAATTACGACTTATCACTAGAAACTCAGGAACATCCTAAAGTTAGTCACTAGGATGTTGATTAGTGTAAATGAAATGAGATGTTTATGTGAACATTAGAATTCAGTTTTGTTGGTGGAATTCATTACAGATTGATGATGACTATTATTTTTTAGGATATAAAACATTGGCTGAAGAGAAACGATGAAATGAATAACTTCATCTCATTCTGCTGTATTTGTTATTATCTCTTTATTCAACTAAATAATATACTACTTAATTTCCATGATATGAAAACTTTTAACTGCTAACTTATCGCGACTTTAATTTAAATTACTTTTTCAGTGAATAATTGAGTTGAATCAGCATGAGCTTAAATAGTGCAGAGGAACAGTTCACATCGAATATCAATTTTAGAGACCGTTGTGATTATGTAAATGTCATGTATGTCAAAGGCAAAATAAATGTTTGTACCTGTGTAGATGTTTGTGTGCACATGTTATACTTCATATTCAAAACCATGTTATATAATTAATCATACATTTTCAGCAGTACAATCACATCACATATTTGATTGAAGTATGTAGATGATAAGTTAAGGACATTTTCTAAATAGTCAAATGTATTTTCAAATTTACTTTTTAAAATAAGAATGTACAGAATGTTGGAAGAACTCGAATGGAACACTTAAATACATTATTCACTACCCCCCCCGTTCCCCCCCCCAAAAAAATCCAACACACTCAAATCGCTATATTGACTTTAATTTTGCATATCCTTTCAATGTAAATCTTTCCTCCAGTTATAGTGTGACCGATGAACTACAATAACTTCTTAAACTACATATAATAAAAGCTCTTTACAAAATAAAAAAAAACACTATTCTCAATGCAATGAAATGTTCTAAAAAAAAAAATTTCTTACACTTGTATGCAAAAAAAGTCTCTCCTACAATCTGGATTGTATCAATCATGATGCTTCTTTTGTTGGTGAGTTTTCTCTAGAAATCTTAACCTAAGCCAAACAACATCTAAGTTCTACAAAAGATCATTTAACAATGCTGTATATCTTAAAGAAAGCTAAAAAAAAAGTAGACAATAACAGTACATGCTAATTTCAACAACAATCAAATTGTTAATCCTGATATCACGAATTATTATGAATCAGACAACCATTGATCACCTGGAAGCACTGTACAGCTGTTTCGTCCTAGTATGGAACTCTTCAGCAGTGCGCATCCACTACCCCGTTTGGGATCGAACCCAAGACCCTCTGGCTCCGCGACGAGCGCTTTACCCTCTGATAAATATCAGCTCACTAGTGACTAGCTCTTTGAGGTAATTCCTGGAGTTCTAGTGTGAAGACGTGATCGGTGGAGTTCAACCCTGTTGGGTGTGAGGCAGTTACCCACCGATGACAATCGATGAGGTCGCGTAAACGTATCATGAATTGACTGAATTAAAAATATCAACCGTTGGGATCCAGCTCAGTGGTCCAGTAGTAAAGCGCTCGTCGTGGAGCCAGAGGGTCCTGGGTTTGATCCCGAACGGGGTACGTGGATGCGCACTGCTGAAGGGTCCCATACTAGGACGAAGCAGTTGTCCAGTGCTTCCAGGTGGTCAATGGTTGTGTGATATCAGGATTGACAACTAACTATCTCCGCAACCCCCACTTGTAATCAAATCGTTATTAAAAATTATTACAAAAAGGACTTTTCCAGTTACAAAGAAAAGCGACTGGCTAAGATTTTTCATAAATTTGCTTAACTTGATCGCATTAAATAGAAAAGAAGACTATGAATTTTATTCAATATTAGATAATAGTTTTTTTTTTCATTTAAAAAACAATCATACATCTAATTCACACTTTCAATCTCACATTAGAAACGTACTTGTAGATGAACTTTACACTTCCACATAATAAACATTAACTCTACTCTCAGCTCTACTTAACTTCTGTTTACAAATACATTACAACTTTGATGTACAAAACATTTACATGATTATAACGGTTTTCTCAATTAATAAGATGACATAATCTATTTGTTTGTACTATGTAAACTCATGTCAAGTTATTTCAGTTATTTGTCTATTTTCTGATGAGGTAACTTAAATTACAGTCATCACAAGACAAATATTAAAAGTTTCATATGATGCAACTGTATTATTTATTATAAACTATTCATACTAACGCTAATTTCATTATTAAGTTAACCCTAAGTAATGATATGTACAGTATTAAACTAATGAAAATTAGGAAAGATGACTAGTATCTATAGGATGATCAAAGTAAGTTCTAGTTGTTGCATAGATTTGATTAGGATATACATGATTACTTGGTTAAAAGATATCATCATCATTACATAAATCTGTTACAGCTCTGTGAGCTATGCATTGAAAGAGATCAAATTGCTTATTTCGTAGTACTGATAAGTTAATTCCTAGGGTTGACTTTATACTTTTCCCAAGACTTTAATGTTTTTGTGAATAAAACTAAACTGAAATAAACTCCTATCAGGAGTGGGTTTGGAGGTAAAAAAAAGAAAATCCCCTACATGCATTTAGATTGTTGACTTACATCTGCATAAACTTACGTTTCGATATCTTGTGAACCTGCCCAATTCTGTCCAACATATGGAAATTGTGATGTTTTACGATCATTATTTGTATCATGTCCGAAGCGACATTGATCAGATAAAAATTGTGCTTTCATTTCTAATGCCGTATTCCATTTCTGTACATTCAAAAAAAAGATCATCATTATTATTATCATCATTATTCGAATAAATGACATAATATAGAACGTTATTTATTCGAATAGCAATCATCACAACGGTATACTACTGATACCATTGAATATGATTTGATCAATTGTCAATAAACTACATAGATAATCTATTTTAATTTGATATAACGCATTAGTTTGAGTCAGACAACCACTGATAACCAAGAAGCGCTAGACAGCCATTTCGTCATATTATGGAACTTTAGTAGTTCATATCCACGACTTCACCAGAGATCGAGCCTATGGTCATCATGCTTCACAACGAACATCTGACTATTGGACTACTGAGCCAGTCACGAACTGTTGATATTTCTAACTCAGTTAATTTGCAACATATTTACATAATTTTATCGTTTGCTTATTAGAAGGTAACTTTCTCTTATCCGACATAGTTGAACTCTACTTGTATTGTTTATTTATCGTCAATTGAATATAACATCCTGTGAACATACAATAAGATGTTCTAATGAGATACAATGATCTCATGTGCATACACAAGTATAAATTCACAATCCAATTCAGTTCAGTGTGAATTATATCACTGTCAATTTATGTATTACGCATTAATCAAAAAATATTATGGTCACTTTAAAGAGTGGCACAATCAACTGTATTATTAATTGGACATATTGAAATATGTATATTAACTCATCACTACTTCATTAAAATTCTACTTAGTTAGCTACATTTTACATTATCAGTAAAAGTATATGCTGTATAATTAAAGTAAATTGAATGAAAGTAAGGTGAAACTTAAAATTTGTCTGAAAATGATAAGTGCAGATAGTGATGAAGATATTGTGTAGTTGACTAGTTGTTGTAATACATATTTCCTGTTATTTATGGAAATGCAATAAGGATATAGATATGAACAAGTATAAGATCATTAGAAGGAAATAAATTATTTCTTTATACATATCTGTTCATCAATATGATTGTATCCTAATACAATATGTTTTCAATAAGTCCTACAAGTCAAATGATATGATACAATAATGAACATTTAATACTTATCATTGTTAAATCATCAATCCTTGAAGTGGCAATACTGTGTGTGATAAGCACTTGAGTCCTACTACTTATTATATAATTAATTACGAACAATGAAATCTATTCCCTGGAGAGATTGGAGATGTCCACTGATGACAAGTTCCATTCTAAAACAAAACATATCCAGCGCTGTCTACATTTAAGTGGCATTCAGCCAACATCAATCCATAGCTAATACAAGCAAATTAATACCTAACTCAACAAAGCCACCACCACATAGCTCAATACGTGTTTTTGAAAGAGGGTGCAATGACGACAGCAAAAATAAACCTACTATCTTTATTATGCATCATGAAATCGAATACATTCACTGACTATACTCACTTGAATCATATACTCATTTAATCGCAATTTAAAATCACAAAATGTTATTGACTACATAAAATCAATAAATAGAAGATGGCTTGCGGTGTAGTCTGCAGAAAATCATGGACTTAGGTTTGGTGCTTTCTGACACTCTTCGGCAAGGCGCGATTGCTACCGTTGTGATTTATGCTCCTTGTAAATGCGATTACTGGTTATCCAGTATTAGAGTTAGCAACAGTTAAGACTTCGCTATTCCAGTCACGATCGACTATCTGTAAAACTGAAATGTATCGACAGAATTAGATCAGCACAATAATGAACATGATGAACACCAAACTGACAAATACATAGTGATCAACCAATGTAAGTATCAAAAATCTAGCATCTTACTCAATGGCACACATTAAGCTTCACTTCTCATGAAGCAGCTTCGATTCCATTACACCAATAAAGCGACAGTAATGTTATTATATCCAATCAAAACAGAATTCTGACCAGCAGTCATATTACTTACCAGTAATTTCATAGAAACGGCTATCGGTTGTCCACTGAGTTGACCATTTCGTACAGCTGCTCGTGCAGTATTATGCAAAGATAATAACTGAGTCCTCATTCGATTGTCCATCACTGCATGCACATGTGTAAACAAATGAAAACATATCAAAAATACTGATATGAAATAATATTGCGAAGGCATTCTAGTGGGACTTGATGTTCACTGGTTACAGTTATACAAATAATCACAAATACCGCACTGTATATATATATATATATATATATATATATATATATATATATATATATATATATATATATAGTTAGCATTTTTACAATAGGATCAAAGAGTAATAATCAAACATTATTCGGTCTTTATCGATTGTTTGCTGTTCATATCGAATAAAAATGTCGGCTGTCTTGCATTATTGTGCAAAATCAACAACTGATGCCTCATCTTACTGTTCAGTCTTGCATAAACACACCCAGACACTAATAGACAAAACAATAATTCGATAATTAATCACAAATCAAATCTCCATAACATTTCAATCAATCTACACTTCAATTACTTCTCTGTCTTACTAATAATCACTCACTTCATTATATATCAATGTAAATATATCTACATAGAATTCATGATTTCATGGTGGTAAACATAAATCACGGTGATTGCAAGAATCGTACGTGAATATCGATGGTAGTTGGGAAATGGTGGTCAATTGAATAATTAACAATTAATCGATATTTCATAAGGAGGGAGGTGTTTATTCTTGACAGTATTATGAAAATATTTGTAAATATTAAAACTTCATTACGTTTGCATAGTATACTGAATTGAATGGAGATCAGAAATGGGCATGGCTTAGAGAAGCTACTGCTTCTGAGTTATTTGTTTAAGATGATATTGTGAAGTGATATTTAATGAAAATGTGAAATTTGAGAGGGAATATATATTGTAAAATATGGATACAATTGAAAGTCCAATTGTTTTGAGGTAATCGATACTAAATGGTGGGTGTGCCAATAGTTTAGAGCAAACTGATGTTGTTTGTTGGATTGTAAGAGACATTAGTTCCTTGGAGATTGTAGAAATGTTGATCTATTCGTATAAATTACCTGTGAGCATCTGACGTCAAAATAATTGGTATTGAGTGTTATATTACTAATATTGGTTGATATATTGTAATATGTTTATCGATGTAATTCACTGAACACGAAATTAGGCTAGAATGTCTTTGTATCATTATGTAATCTATTCATTTGAATATTTTTAACTATAAGCTGTCTTTTAGGTACAATTAAACAGTAATACGATTATCGAAATTGACGACATTATAAGAAACATTAGCGGATAATTATTTGCATATAAGCATTACTTTCTGTAGAACATACATTTTTGCAGAGCAAGATGTTGTCGGTTTATAGAGTTAAGAAAAGACACTTCTTACGTGGCTGTCACATTTGTCTAGTTTGATCAACTTTCATATGTCACAAATTACATATTAGTAATTCAGTCAAGTAGATCGACTCATGTTTTCTTACATTAGTACTGGTTAAACATCAAACGCTAATTAATGCGGATTGTGATATCATGTAAAGACGAATGAAACTTATGTTATTTACCAATTAGATACAAATGAACTGGATGTTAAGTAATTATACTTTTATTCTCTCGATTTGATTACACATGTTAGAACTTGATCATAGAATTTGGCATTCAGTGTACGATTGACTAGTCTTAGGTGAATGAATATATACATTCATATATCAAGGAAACGTCTTCTATATTTAGCTAATATATGCAGATTAAGCATAAATGATGTGATAATCTGATTTAAGTAGAATTAGATTTCATTCCCATTGTCAACATTCCATTTCATAAATAAAAATCAACTCGTATGAAGGATAGAATTATTAATATTTATGTTTATTTCATATATGAATGTGGTATTCCATAACTAATGAAGAGAATTCATAAGACGAATGTGATAGAATAAATTTTCCCAGGTTATAGATATAAATGCACCCATTTTAATGTTATATAGATGGTGAAAAAAGATTGAACTTTAACAGGATCATGTTGGTGGAGTTAGAATTCTGTAATTTTCAATGCATTGCTAGGCAACTTCATCAGTACTAACTTCAATAAAGTTCATTCTCTCCAAACACTTTCTAAATAAGTCAACATTACCATTCATTAGATTGACCCAATTGGAATATGAACCAATTCAAGATTCAATTAAAAGCTAACAAAAGTCGAGTTAAATATCTACAACAGTTATTAAAGCTAATTTGTACATTAGAAATCAATTTAGTGTTCATAGATAAAGTACATTCCAATAACATACTAGTTGCTAATTATCAGTAGTTTATTTAGTTTAAAACATACTGAAATCTAATTTAGAATAGGCATGTATCCAGCCGATGAGTCCCAAGTAAGATGAAACGCGCGTCTTGGATTCCACTTGCCAGTCACAATCCAACTTAAATACTAGAATCTAAGGTAACGATGGTATGATGAATTCTATTATGTATTATATTCTTATATATCCAATTGTTTATTCCATTCAAGCCCAATTTATAATATTCAGTCTCAAGTAAACTGTGTGAACTGACAATTAATTCATTCACAACATACTAATCGGCATCGTCAGTAAGTTTAACTAATTAACTGACACAGATGTAAGTAATTCTCCAATCGATAGTAACCACTAGTTATTTCATTTCTAAATGATTACCTTAATCATCATTTTATTCATTCACTAACTACACGTCTGAAGTGTCATCAGCTCCACCAATATCCTCACAATCTGACATTGGTAGACTCTATCACATATTCTACATTTCATCATTAGTATGATGTACTTGACAAATACTATCTCAATCAAAATAACAAGATTCTAAGTAAAACTTGATTCATGTGTTGGATAAATAGACAAGGATATTATCGAGGTGTTACATTCATGAAACATAACTTCTCATCGATAACTGAGATTCAATGAGATCACTTATCATCCAGAGCACATTTGTAAACTTCAAATCACATAAAACAAGTGTCTTCTTCTCTACCACTACGACTGTACATCAAATTGTACACAAAATTCAATAAACGCCACACACACACACAAACACTCCTCAGAGTTCGTTTCGGAATATTCAGTCTGAATATGCCAAACACATTGATTTGTCAAATGTCCATACGTTTGACACAGTTACACAGTTCACTAATCTCAAAATTAACTAGATTCCATCTGTTTGTCATTGTGGAAGTTCCACCATTCTGACTATTACCAACTTGAAAACAAACACAACTTCAACAATTAATTGAAATTCACAGTATGCTAAAAATATTAATCAGTGAATTCTTCAAAATGAAAATCAACACTCCTACAACAATCTATTTATATGTAAACGAATATATTGTGACCTTACTAACACTCAAACATCTATCAATAAGTAAGCTGTTTGTTAATGAAATCGCTCTAATCACTATTCATCTTATGACAGCTAGTATCCAATCTCCATTCATTGGATTATCTAACTATATCTGGTACTCCATCTTGAATGCACAAATATGTGTTGTTACACAAAACAAAACCATTCATAATGAACTTACAGTCAAGGAAGACGTTCACAATATGCTACAGTTCAATAAAACACCATACAAACAACATAAACAAACAACATATGCAAATATAAATGATTATTATTAATTGTAATGTAGTACAAATAATGAAATGTAATTTTCACTGGGATACAACATTGTGACATGAACTGTAGCCACAACAATTACAAAATGAGAGTTGTTGAGTCCACCACCACAATCACTCATGCAGTTTTATACGGTTCACGTCCAGCGTAATTACCTCTGAAATGAAATAATAACACTCATGATAATAACATACAACATCAACATAAACAACAAAATCACTTGTTCTATCATTCACACTCATCATTTCACTTGATTATCATACTGTTGATCAGTACATTCCATTGATTCACAGTGATCACCAATGATGAATCTCATCACATTCAATGTTTATTCACTTAGGAAATGAAGACTTATTTAAAAATTATTGTGCAATTGAAAACTCAACATCAACAAAGAATAATGACTGACTGACTGGCGAAAAGAATCATTTTACTACAATTAGAATATGATCTTCCTACTTACAGAAAATACATGTGTGGATTCAATCGTAAGCAAATAATGTCGAGATTCACTGAGAACACTCAAATTGAAGTTGATGTTTACTCACCCAGGTCCATAATTGCACACAATACTCAGTCCATATATGAAGTTCGGACAATCGGTTACACCACATCCAACATCTGTAGTATCCTCCCAAACAATCTGAAGTGAATCGAAAACAGATACATTGATATTGAGTAAGGGATGTGAAGATGGCGAAATTCATGTGAACCGAATTCGAAATCAACCGAAATTTCCTAACTATTTCAACTTGGAATCAGAGAAATAAGTTATTTGTGGCTTGTTTGACGTATGAATTGATAGACAGAGTGAAAGATAGATAAATAAACAGGGTGACAGCAAATAGATTAGTTCACCTTGTTAGTCATCCATCTAGCTACAAGTTCCATCTCTGATACTCAATTGAGTGACTGGTGATTATCTGTAAATACTAATATTCATTAGACAATAATTACACATTTATTAGGTGTGCCCATATACACTTGAATTTGATATCACTAATTGATGGTGAACATTTCTGTCTTCAGTCAAGTTGGTGTTGTACTGTGTCTATGAATACTACTAGACAATGTGAAATCGATAAACTGTTTTCCGCTGGCAATTAATTCACACAAACCATGACACAATCAACATACAAACAAAAGTGTTATTCATCGAAGCATAAGTATATCACTCAGACACATATAGACAGGAATCGTGTTAACTAAATGCCCATCGATTATTCACATTCGTGTAGAGATGACAACGATCATTTGAGTACTGATGTCAGTTTAGTTAACAAATTCGACATTCCTCTGCCACAAATTTATCAGCCAATATGATCTTCACACAATCAATCAACTATTCGAAGTAACGAGTAGTAAATGGTAAATGCATTTCGTTAGTGTTCTATTACTCACCTGAGTATAATGACCACATTGACCCATTCGACAGGTTCTCGTGTAGTAATCGTAATTCTTGTATTCGTCTAGCCACATTTGGAATCCCCTTTGCATAAAGTAAGAAATATCGGAAGTGTTAGTAATATGAAGTGTCAACCATCTAAATAATAATGCATCCATCAAATGACTAAAATCCACTTCACTATTTGAAACGTACGATGTGACTGACAACATTGTTAAATTACATGAAAATAATTACAATCTTCGTTCCATATATCACACATGGATCTCAATCGAGATTCCGTTTCATGTAATCAATCATTTCATACTGGATTCATATTCCGTTCACATCCTTCACATTTTACACAATTTCACATATCTTTGCTTCAATCAATTCAGAGTTATGAAATGAGGCGAGTCCATTCATTCTATTCACTAGAAGTTGAAGTTCTATTTCAGTAGCATCTATCTATCAATCTATGCATTATAACCTATTTACGATGAAAATGAATGCACATTTCTGTCTGTTGTGTAGTGATCTAATCGGAAACATGTGAAAACACTACTCATGGTTCCAACAAATCATACTTCAACAACAAATCTATCCATCGCTAACTTCTCAATTCATCACTACATGCATCAATTGCAATATGGTGACAAATTACACGATTCATTTCAAACAGTAGCACTAAATTCTGATGAAACGAGATTCTCCTCTCAACATCATCGTGTGCCATACACAGGTTATTAATGCAACTACACTTAGATAGTTCATGATACCTGGGTAATTAATGAATATATGATATTCAATTGTGATTAGTATGCATCACACAATCATGATACAAACTAATCACAAATTCAGATATACAGTGTATTCATAAAATATTCAAATGAATCGAATCGTGAATTCAGTGTCTAAATTGTAGTACGTGTAGGATTTGATTTATCTTCACACCACTAGACGACATGACGGATGATCAACATGTCACTTACTATCAACATGCTGTTTCAACTAGACTACACAATCGAATAACACCAAATTGACTAAAATGATGCCTCATATTACTCAGACTACTTGTGTTGAATACACCAACAAATGTAACGGCAAACAATGTGAGTGAATTTATAATGAATGAATTCTTTGAAAACACTCCATTAACATTACTAAATAATACAAATGCGAATTGATAATTAAGTTCGAATGAACTGTTCTGTCAATGTCTAACGTTAATTTGACGTGGTAAATGTGTCACGTGAACTCATTAATTCGACATGTAATCATTTTCACAGTAATGTCTACAAAAGTAGTGTTAGTTGTAAATCAGATACAGGAAACAAACCGACTACTCGGTAGTTGGTAAATAACCGTGAAGACTTCGTCAGCTAAATTAGTGAGTTGAAATGCCAACATCAAATCGCAACATCAGACAGGATTGTATAGTCTCGCTAACTGAAGACTAACTGAAATAGATAAAATGTAATCGTGATATTAACTTCCATCAAAATGATGATAAGTAAACTTGTCATATTGTAGATTTTAAACATGAGATTGTATGAAGTGAAGTAAATTACAATTTACATGACAGACATGAAACTTACGTCTTGACATCTTTCGAACCTGCCCAATTCTGTCCAACAAGTGAAAACTCAGGCGTTTTACGAGCATCATATGTATCATGTCCAACACGACACTGATCAGATAACGATTGTGCCTTACTCTCCAATTCCATATTCCATTTCTGTATATTTGTAAGTTCGTCATTGTCATCATTATCATCACCATGACCATCATCGTCGTCATCATGAATGGAATATATGTGAAACAATACAAAATGTTAATCAACTAGTGACTGTAATCACAAAGTATTACTGTCAATGGAATATTGTGGTTTGTTAACAATCCGGCAACTATTACAGATTCCACATTCCTTATTAATTTCACATCGAATACATTGGAACAAATAACATGATGGATAAATCATCTATCAATCAATCAATCAATCAATCAGTCAATCAATCAATCAATTAATGAGTCAATGATGACATGTAACCACACGAAATAACACTGATCACAAACATCCACCTCAACTCCAACATCTCAACTATCATCTCATCATCATCGTCGTCAACACACAACAACACTCATCATTGAATGCACTCATTCAGCACCACCACCACCACCACAACCACAACCACAACCACAACTAACAACATTACATCAACAACATTGTTCTCCTCCAATATTTACTACCCACTTTTCTCAAATGCACACAAATGCACACACAATTCACTCTCTTCAATAATCAATAACCTACACCCAAATAACATAAACTAAAATCAATGACATTCAATTTCATCAATCAATGCATCATCATGTTAATCAAATCAATGCTTAACATATAATGAATTCATCTTACCAGTGGTTTGATAGAGATGGCTCTCGGTTGACCAGTCAATCGACCATTACGTAGTGCTGCTCTCACAGTATTATGCAGAGTCAACAATTCTTTTCTCATCTTATCGTCCATCAATCCATCAACACACGATGACACAAGTATGCCCACTAACAATACGATGACTGGTGAGTAGTACGATTTTTGATGCATTTCAATGGGACTTGATGTTCACCACCTTGTTGTTTCACAATCAAGTGTATACTCGTCTCTCTCTATATATACGCACTGCGATATCAGATGAGTCAACATAAATCATGCTGACACAGGAGGTAATTGAGAAATGTCAATTAGTCTTATGAATGTAGTAATGTTTGAAGTGGATAATAGACAAGGGGATAATCGGGAATTATTACTTGTTGTTAAAGGGAGTTGTCTATATATGACAATCACATAGAGAGATTAGTTATTCTTATTAATATTTCTCTGTCATCAGTTATTTGAAATTAGTGAATACTAGACATTATTACTGGTTTTTGATATAATTTATCATGAATGATTGCTGTTTTAGATTAGTAATGTGTTGAATTGTAATTAGCTTCAGTGGAATTGTAGTGGAATATTCCCTACTGCATATAAAATTTAATTAGGCATGGCAAGATGATTCCATTTATAGAGTTGGTAAAGGATACTACTTACGTGGCTGCCACATTTATCTAGTTTGAGCTACTTTCATATGTCACAAATTACGTATTAGTAATTTAATTAAGTAGATTGACCCATGTTTTCTTACATTAGTACTGGTTAAACATCAAACGCTAATTGATGCAAATCGTCATATGGCATGAAGATAAATTTCACTTATATTATTAATCAAATAGATACTAATAAACTGAATGTTAAATCATCCCATTCTCATTCTTTTAACTTTTTTACGTGAATGGAAACGTTTTCATAGAATATGACATTCAGTATACGATTGACTAGTCTTAAATTATAAATGTTGATACTGTTATGGTATTTCGTTGCATATTGCGAATTGCAAACTTAATAAATATGAGGGATGTTTATGCAGTACGGTAGATTCAGGTCTTGTTGCAACTCTCAGTATTTTACGTTAATGAATATACATTGTCTCAATGTTGTTTTGATTTTAAAATTGAAATTATGATCAACTTGCTAATTGATCGTGTTAATCGTATTGCCTTATTTGATATGAAATTTTTATATTCCAAACTGATCTCAGTTAGACAATGATTGAATAGAGGAGAGTACTGGAGATCCAGTTTAACCTCGTATTGAACTTTGAGAATTTACATAGACAACTTTACTGGAGATCAAGTTAATGTTTTTTAAGCATCTCAGCAATCACTTACTAGTCATTAATTGATTAAATTTTTAATTTCAGTCTATTTACGATGTCTATAGAGACCTTATGTAATCTCAGTTACATTCATATGCATCAATTCTAAGTGGTTTATCTACTCTGGTAAAATTTTCTACCAACTGCTTGTATTTATGCAATAAACCAACACATGAGAACCAAATTATTTCATTATTCCTACGGTAAGTTATTAACTAAATCTGCTTTAATATTCAATTACAATGATAAATAGGTAGGATTATTAATAAATACTTATGATCCATTCAGTTGATTTAACAGTTTAATAGACTGATCAGAAATTCGTAAATCAGTAGGTTACTATTATTTATTATGAATAGCATTAAATGAAGAATGTAAATGATTTGAGAGATACTGAAACTCAACATAAAATTTATTTGTTTGTATTCATCGCTTAAATAGCATACAATGCTTTAATCCAGCATTGCTTAAGTTGGATTGTGATTGACAAGTGGAATTCCAGTCATAATCTAACTCAAACACTAATTAAGCAATACAGTTATATCGAGACAATTTGCTTAGGATGTAACATATGACAACAGAGACTGACCAGTTTTAGTCCATAACGAATCAACTAAAAGATCCGAATACATTTGAATTTGATCTAGCGGCTCTTGGAGGCTAATTTCAAAAAAGGTTGTTGAGAAAGGCATTGTCTTTCGTGCTCTTAATTAGAAAAATAGACATCAAAGGTCTTAAAAATTTTGCTCCAGCTGTTGAATTGAGATCTATGAAACTCATATTTTTAATAGCTAGTTATTACGGACACATTAAAATATCCAAAAACTCCTGATATATATGTAAGTTTTATGGTTATTTTAGACAGGGCTATTTGAAGTGTGTGTTATCTGTGGATGGAATATCAGCTAAATTCACTTAACAGTCATAGTTACATGAACTCTCTCTGTTGGATTGTTGTTACGTCCAGATCGACTAAATAAAAGTCCTGAGCGATACGAAAAATTAGATAAGAATGTATTTGGTACTACAACAGTCCAACAAGCCAGCATGATTTCAGTTTGCAAATTGGAATTAAGAAAATTCAATCATATACTGAACATGCATACCCTAAGAAATATATTTATTCAGCTAACATTATTTTTTTCCAAGTTATTTAAACTGTCAATAGTCTGTATGATATTGTGCTTATCTCATCTGTAATGCATGAATGGTTTCATCCTATCCAGGTATATATTAATTGGATTCTCCATACCTACATTCATTCTATTAATTATATAACACATATAAATTGTCTTTGATGAAATCATTTGCTTGGTGTTAATAAGTCTTACTCAAATTTTACTTTCATACTAACTCACTGACACTAATCTGATCATTTATACTTGATTGAAAACATTCTACTGAATACTGACAACACCTAATGTTTATTCTACACACAGTTATTTGAGATAAAGTCGGTGAATTTGAAGAATTCTTCACATACTTAGTCATCATTATGAATTTCAATTCATCGATAACGAAGTGTAAACAGCATGAAATATCAATTTAAAAGATGAAAAATTTCCTTAGTTATTGTTTTCGCATAGTTTGATACTTAACAAGATTGTATATCTATGACTTCACCAGATCAAGACAAAAGATTTTCAAAGATTCAAGCCAGACTTCAACTAATAGATGACTAGATTGAAAACTATTCGTATACATTTCTAACTTTAGTAAGCTTGATATATAGTTAGTTGATCCATTTTAATTAAATATTAATAACTGTGTATTTGAATCCTCACCTTAACAGTTAATCATTCACTAGGGACATACTAATCAAACAAACTAGATTATATTTCTATATGCCATGAAGATGAAAAATAGACTATTTATCTCAGCATTCATTTAAATATTCAATAAAGTATAATAAGATTAACTATACGGTATGAAATCTAAGTTATACTCTACACGAATTAATTATTGTCTATAGTTTCATAGATTATTACAATTACGTAATAATAAAGATGCCATACCATATCAACATGAATATTACTTTCATTCAACAATAAACTGTACACCTCTTTTCATCAACGATTTCTTCCTACAATTAAAGCTAATCAGCATACACTGAAATGAACATATATCAGTCAAGGGATAGTTAGAATGAAGAAAACAGTTTACTTACTAGTGGTTTTATAGAAATGGCTATCGGTTGTCCATTAAGCTGACCGTTACGTACAGCTATTCTTGCATTATTATGCAAAATCAACAACTGATGCCTCATCTTACTGTTCAGTCTTGCATAAACACACCCAGACACTAATAGACAAAACAATAATTCGATAATTAATGACAAATCAAATCTCCATAACATTTCAATCAATCTACATTTCAATTACTTCTCTGTCTTACTAATAATCACTCACTTCATTATATATCAATGTAAATATATCTACATAGAATTCATGATTTCATGGTGGTAAACATAAATCACGGTGATTGCAAGAATCGTACGTGAATATCGGTCGTAGTTGGGAAATGGTGGTCAATTGAATAATTAACAATTAACCGATATTTCATAAGGAGGGAGGTGTTTATTCTTGACAGTATTATGAAAATATTTGTAAATATTAAAACTTCATTACGTTTGCATAGTATACTGAATTGAATGGAGATCAGAAATGGGCATTACTTAGAGAAGCTACTGGTTGTCAGTTATTTGTTTAAGATGATATTGTGAAGTGATATTTAATGAAAATGTGAAATTCGATAGGGAATATATATTGTAAGATATGGATACAATGGAAAGTCAAATGGTTTGAGGTAGTCGATACTAAATAGTGGGTGTGCCGATAGTTTAGAGCGAAGTGATGTTGTTTGTTGGATTGTAAGAGATATTAGTACCTTGGAGATTGTAGATATGTTGATCTACTCGTATAAATTACCAACGACTATTTAACATCAATATAAATGTTATTGAGTGTCATACGACAAATATTAGTTGACATATTGTAACATGTTTATAAATATAATTTACTAAACATTAGTAGGTATAAGACATCTACAACTTCAAAGTTACCCACACGTCAATCAACTTTTCAAATATGTTCGATACAGCTTACTGTGTTCGTAGTCATGAACCTAACGGGGATGTGACACATACAGTTGAAGGGTGTAACACCTGAAGCTTTAGTGTTCACTTACCTAGATAGACATGGATACTCACTTCTAACAAATTTTATAGTATAAAGAAATAGATGTCAAATGCCTATTGGTTATCGGTGTTTCTTTAATCAAAAACAGTCTCTAAGGTAAAATCAAAATATGTTCTTCCATATACACACTTTCGGTAAATGTTACTAGTCGGCTGTTGCAAAAAAGTAAGCCTTGTTTATACTACAGATTGTTAAGCAGTTTGAATATTACAAGAATTAGTTTGAACTAGAATATAGACCTTCATGAATCAATCATGAATGATTTAATTATTTCAGTAATATGCCATATAACCAAAACTGCAAAATCTATCATGACATGATGAATTTCAACAAGTAGAAAAACTGTCATAAGCGATGAAATTGTAAGTCATCCAATGATATAATGCTATCATTAGTCTTATGAATTAGTTTTTTCTGACTGTATTTTCGAAGCAGCGA
Organism: Schistosoma japonicum; assembly: GCA_025215515.1. Taxonomy (NCBI): domain Eukaryota; kingdom Metazoa; phylum Platyhelminthes; class Trematoda; order Strigeidida; family Schistosomatidae; genus Schistosoma; species Schistosoma japonicum. The sequence goes on from CM046066.1 coordinate 12,655,045, forward strand.
ATTATGTAATACTTTGTCACGTGGTTATCTTATTGCTTATATAGTTCACTCTAATACAAATTATTGTTATTACTATTATCATTATTCTCAGTAGTATTGTAGTATTGTTGATTACTGAAATGATCTTGTTTGTTACTCAATTGTATTCCACTTATTGCCATTGGTAAGTGTAATACTAGGTTATAGGCAATTAACCCAATAAAAATAACATAACAACAGTCTCTATAATATGACAATTATATTGAATTAGTAGTAAATGATTCATGCAATTCCACAAGCATTTTAAGAAAACATGAATATGTGTCTAAAGACAATTGTCTAAAGTATAAGTAAACTTAATTAGTGAGAATGAAAGTACTAATGACAAGTAAGAAGGTAACATCAACGTGGTACATTAAAGCAATGCAGTGAAGCAGTAGACAAACAGACATCACGAACAATTCCTACATGTAAAGCAATATGCGCAGTAGTCATGTTAATAAATTTACTTGGAATTAAGGCACATTTAACTCATGTAACTGACTGAATTCAAGTGAACTTAATAAAGCAGTTCATCACAAATTTGCTTTCAGAAATGGTTTCTTCGTTTTATGCATGACCAGTATTGTTTGTAGCTAATTAATAGAATATCATTTCAAGAGTAAATACCGTTAAAGTTATATTTGTACATGGACTTGCATATTTCTTAGGTTTCCAAACTGAAGCATACAGTTTTCTTGGAGGGTCATTCCCTGAACCATGAAACTAGAGATTTAATTAATAAGGTGATGAAGATTCAGATAGCGCTGATGCATATACATCCTTCATATATTTTCACCTATTAACCAGACCACAAAGCGCAGCTAACAAATAAAATTGTAGTGTAAAGTGTTAAGTGTTTAATATCCAAGACCTGCTGATAGTGGGTTAATCTGATTAGATGCTAATAGCCAAATGATTAACGAAACTCATATTATCGGTGTATTATTACACAGTTGAACAATATCAGAACATCAGTATACATTTGATATTGTCTTGTTATATCATTCATGATAAGCAGGCCATCCAAATTGTAATTAATCAATTTGAAATCAGTGTCTGCAACTATGGATATAATTTGCAGTTACTAAATGCCAAGTACTACTGTATGCCTAGTAGAAGCTTGTGCTTACTATTATTCATAGTGATGAACTATTGAATATGCTAGAAACGCTGTGGTATCAAGCTAATTTCTCTTGGAGATAATATTGACAGTCAGAATAGCTTATAACAAATTAATGTTAAAAGGTAGGTCTACAAAGTGACTCCAAAAGTATTAATCCACCTTGTGAGGTGAACTACATTACAACAGAACACCTGTCCACAGTTTGTGGATTTAAATATTTGTTTAACTAAGATCAACCGATAGTATGAATCTTCGAATTCAACTAGCTCAATGACCTACTTCGATAGTAAACACTATCCATTTAAAAATCGGCTTTCTATTCAATTATTTTTTAAATATTTACTACGTAACTGTTGGTTGTAACAGCCGATATAGCTCTAGATATAACATTTTGTTAATTATACTTTTCATTGTTGCATGTTTGCTTAATGTGGGACTGAAGTCAACTTTAGAGGTTACTTGCTTACTGACGCTTGTCTTGATTATTTGCTTGTTGAATTTACGTTTCATTCAGAGATATTTTTCATAAATTTATTGTTACTGATTTCTGATATATGCACTTATCCGATTCTTTATGTAGGTGTATTAGCCAATCGGATATACAGTGATTTACAGATAATTTGGAATTATATTATTACTGAACATACTACTATTGTAGTCCAGTAATAACAAGTATTAATGATTTATATTCTGAAACAGTCAACCGAATAGATAGCCTAAGATAAGTCATATAATGCTTATCCATTAAAAAAAAAACATAAATTGTAGTCAGCCAATGCATTACCAAACTGTTAATTGAATGTTACTACATGAGAAGTTGAAAAGACTGTTTTACTCTCATTATAATGAATTTACAACTGATGATCAGTATAAGTTTAGTCTATGAGAAAGTAATATAACTTAAATATTCCTTCATTAAAATTGTATGCAAACAGTATAAATATAAACAAATGCAAATTGAACCACTTCACAAGAACATTTAGTAAAAGTTAAAGTTACATCTGTTATTCAATGGATTCATATTTTCAATATACTACAGACTGATAATTTCTACTAAAAGTATAAACTACATCGCTCAAATTGATTTCACTTATTTCTTTGAACAGACAACTAGATATATGTGAGGAATTGATAGAGAATCATTGAAAATGTAGATTTATGAAGGTATTATCTGTCCATATTTGATTCAATATTAATAAAAACAGTAAAGGATGGATTAGCGCATATTATAAATAATATGAAATCGTCATTATAATAAACGCAAATCGGATTAGATATTCCTTAGTCATCTTCCAAGACATAAGTAAGTTACTATTAAAAACGTTTTAAGACAAAAAAACTTCGTCCAAATTATTAATGACAAAGTGAATCATTAATAAGAATAACTAATCTCTCTATGTGATTGTCATATATAGACAACTCCCTTTAACAACAAGTAATAATTCCCGATTATCCCCTTGTCTATTATCCACTTCAAACATTACTACATTCATAAGACTAATTGACATTTCTCAATTACCTCCTGTGTCAGCATGATTTATGTTGACTCATCTGATATCTAAATGCGTATATATAGAGAGAGACGAGTATGCACTTGATTGTGAAACAACAAGGTGGTGAACACCAAGTCCCATTGAAATGCATCAAAAATCGTACTACTCACCAGTCATCGTATTGTTAGTGGGCATACTTGTGTCATCGTGTGTTGATGGATTGATGGACGATAAGATGAGAAAAGAATTGTTGACTCTGCATAATACTGTGAGAGCAGCACTACGTAATGGTCGATTGACTGGTCAACCGAGAGCCATCTCTATCAAACCACTGGTAAGATGAATTCATTATATGTTAAGCATTGATTTGATTAACATGATGATGCATTGATTGATGAAATTGAATGTCATTGATTTTGGTTTATGTTATTTGGATGTAGGTTATTGATTATTGAAGAGAGTGAATTGTGTGTGCATTTGTGTGCATTTGAGAAAAGTGGGTAGTAAATATTGGAGGAGAACAATGTTGTTGATGTAATGTTGTTAGTTGTGGTTGTGGTTGTGGTGGTGATGTTGGTGGTGTTGAATGAGTGCATTCAATGATGAGTGTTGTTGTGTGTTGACGACAACATTGATGATGATGTTGAGATGATAGTTGAGATGTTGGAGTTGAGGTGGATGTTTGTGATCAGTGTAATCTCGTGTGGTTACATGTCATCATTAATTAATTGATTGATTGATTTATGCATCATGTTATCTGTTCCAATGTATTCGATGTGAAATTAATAAGGAATGTGGAATGTGTAATAGTTGCCGGATTGTTAACAAACCACAATATTCCATTGACAGTAACACTTTGTGATGACAGTCACTAATTGATTAACATTTTGTATTGTTTCATATATTTCATTCATCATGACGACGATGATGGTCACGGTGATGGTGATGATGATGATGATGACAAACTTTGAATTGTACAGAAATGGAACATGGAATTGGAGAGTAAGGCACAATCGTTATCTGATCAGTGTCGTGTTGGACATGATACATATGATGCTCGTAAAACGCCTGAGTTTTCACTTGTTGGACAGAATTGGGCAGGTTCGAAAGATGTCAAGACGTAAGTTTCATGTCTGTCATGTAAATTGTAATTTACTTCACTTCATACAATCTCATGTTTACAATCTACAATCTGACACGTTTACTTATCATCATTTTGATGGAAGTTGATATCACAATTACATTTTATCTGTATCAGTTTGTCTTTATCTAGCGAGACTATGCAATCCTGTCTAATGTTGCAAATTGATGTTGGCATTTCCACTCATTAATTCACGTGACGAAGTCTTTACTATTATTTACCAACTACCGAGTAGTCGGTTTGTTTTCGGTATCTAATTTACAACTGACACTACTTTTGTAGACATTCCTGTGAAAATGATTACACGTCGAATTCAATGTGTTCACATTACACATTTATCACGTCTAATTAACGTTAGACATTGACAGAACAGTTCATTCGAACTTAATCATCGATTAGCATTTGTATTATTTAGTAGTGTTAATGAAGTGTTTTCAAAGAATTCATTTATTACAAATTCACTGACATTGTTTGCCGTTACATTTGTTGGTGTATTCAACACAAATAGTCTGAGTAATATGAGGCATCGTTTAAGTCAATTTGGTGTTATTCAATTGTGTAGTCTAGTTGAAACAGCATGTTGATGGTTAGTGACATGTTGATCATGCGTCATGCTGTTTAGTAGTGTGAAGATAAATAAAATCCACACATACTACGATTTAGACACTGAATTCACGATTCGATTCATTTGAATATTTTATGAATACACTGGATATCTGAATTTGTGATTAGTTTGTATCATGATTGTGTGATGCATACTAATCACAATTGAATATAATGTATTCATTAATTGCCCAGTTATCATGAACTATCTAAGTGTAGTTGCATTAATAACCTGTGTATGGCACACGATGATGTTGAGAGGGGAATCTCGTTTCATCAGAATTTTGTGCTACTGTTTGAAATGAATCGTGTAATTTGTCACCATATTTCAATTGATGTATGTAGTGATGAATTGAGAATTTAGTGATGTATAGATTTGTTGTTGAAGTATGATTCGGTATAACACTGAGTAGTGTTTTCACATGTTCCGATTAGATCACTACACGACAGACAGAAATGTGGTTTCATTTTCATCTTAAATAGGTTATAATGCATAGATTGATAGATAGCTGCTCTTGAAACGGAACTTCAACTTCTAGTGAATAGAATGAATGGACTCGCCTCATTTCATAACTCTGAATTGATTGAAACAAATATATGTGGAATTGTGTAAAATGTGAAGGATGTGGACGGGGTATGAATCCAATATGAAATGATTGATTACATGAAACGGAATCTCGATTGAGATCCATGTGTGATATATGGAACGAAGATTGTAATTATTTTCATGTAATTTAACAATGTTGTCAGTCACATCGTACGTTTCAAATAGTGAAGTGGATTTTAGTCATTTGATGGATGCATTATTATTTAGATGGTTGACACTTCATATTACTAACACTTTCGATATTTCTTACTTTATGCAAAGGGGATTCCAAATGTGGCTAGACGAATACAAGAATTACGATTACTACACGAGAACCTGTCGAATGGGTCAATGTGGTCATTATACTCAGGTGAGTAATAGAACATTAACGAAATGCATTTACCATTTACTACTCGTTACTTCGAATAGTTGATTGATTGTGTGAAGATCATATTGGCTGATAAATTTGTGGCAGAGGAATGTCGAATTTGTTAACTAAACTGACATCAGTACTCAAATGATCGTTGTCATCTCTACACGAATGTGAATAATCGATGAGCATTTAGTTAACACGATTCCTGTTTATATGTGTCTGAGTGATATATTTATGCTTCGATGAATAACACTTTTGTTTGTATGTTGATTATGTCATGGTTTGTGTGAATAAAATGCCAATGTAAAACAGTTTATCGATTTCACATTGTCTAGTAGTATTCATAGACACAGACAACACCAACTTGACTGAAGACAGAATTGTTCACCATCAATTAGTGATATCAAATTCAAGTGTATATGGGCACACCTAATAAATGTGTAATTATTGTCTAATGAATATTAGTATTTACAGATAATCACCAGTCACTCAATTGAGTATCAGAGATGAAACTTGTAGCTAGATGGATGACTAACAAGGTGAACTAATCTATTTGCTGTCACCCTGTTTATTTATCTATCTTTCACTCTGTCTATCAATTCATACGTCAAACAAGCCACAAATAACTTATTTCTCTGATTCCAAGTTGAAATAGTTAGGAAATTTCAGTTGATTTCGAATTCGGTTCACATGAATTTCGCCATCTTCACATCCCTTACTCAATATCGTTGTATATGTTTTCGATTCACTTCAGATTGTTTGGGAGGATACTACAGATGTTGGATGTGGTGTAACCGATTGTCCGAACTTCATATATGGACTGAGTATTGTGTGCAATTATGGACCTGGGTGAGTAAACATCAACTTCAATTTGAGTGTTCTCAGTGAATCTCGACATTATTTGCTTACGATTGAATCCACACATGCATTTTCTGTAAGTAGAAAGATCATGTTCTAATTGTAGTAAAATGATTCTTTTCGCCAGTCAGTCAGTCATTATTCTTTGTTGATGTTGAGTTTTCAATTGCATAATAATTTTTAAATGAGTCTTCATTTCCTAAGTGAATATACTTTGAATGTGATGAGATTCATCATTGGTGATCACTGTGAATCAATGGAATGTACTGATCACTAGTATGATAATCAAGTTAAATAATGAGTGGGAATGACAGAACAAGTGATTTTGGTGTTTATGTTGATGTTGTATGTTATTATCATAACTGTTATTATTTCATTTCAGAGGTAATTACGCTGGACGTGAACCGTATAAAATTGCATGAGTGATTGTGGTGGTGGACTCAACAACTCTCATTTTGTAATTGTTGTGGCTACAGTTCATGTCACAATGTTGTATCCCAGTGAAAATTACATTTCATTATTTGTACTACATTACAATTAATAATAATCATTTATATTTGCATATGTTGTTTGTTTATGTTGTTTGTATGGTGTTTTATTGAACTGTAGCATATTGTGAACGTCTTCCTTGACTGTAAGTTCATTATGAATGGTTTTGTTTTGTGTAACAACACATATTTGTGCATTCAAGATGGAGTACCAGATATAGTTAGATAATCCAATGAATGGGGATTGGATACTAGCTGTCATAAGATGAATAGTGATTAGAGCGATTTCATTAACAAACAGCTTACTTATTGATAGATGTTTGGGTGTTAGTAAGGTCACAATATATTCGTTTACATATAAATAGATTGTTGTAGGAGTGTTGATTTTCATTTTGAAGAATTCACTAATTAATATTTTTAGCATACTGTGAATTTCAATTAATTGTTGAAGTTGTGTTTGTTTTCAAGTTGGTAATAGTCAGAATGGTGGAACTTCCACAATGACAAACAGATGGAATCTAGTTAATTTTGAGATTAGTGAACTGTGTAACTGCATCAAATGAATGATCATTTCACAAATCAATGTGTGTAGCATATTGAGATTTAATATTTTGAAATGAACTTTTAAGAGTGTGTGTGTGTTTCGACGATTATCTGCTAGGTTTTTAATGTCTTTATCTGACTCTGTTCAGGTTGCTTGCAGAAGAAATATATTTTGACATCTACATTCCTTTACTTATCCAGGAGTGCTGGCCACTGTTAAGCTTATTCCAGAAACTTCAATCTAGTTAGACACAATTTCTAATACACGTTAGTGGACTTGCAATTGTGTACAATAAGAGCATAAAGTGTGCCTGGGTATATGACCAAGTTACGCTTGTCGTTCAACCAAAGCCACTTCTATCGATTGGACGCACTCTTACGAATGAGAAGAAATCAGAAGGCACTGAAGGATGGATGAGAAATTATATTTGATCACAAACAGAGCTTCAATGGGATAGCAACGTCTAGGCTAGCAAACTAGAGGGAGATGCTACCCACGGTGATTCGAGTCGTGATCTGGTGGTGATGCGTGACCGCGAGCCTTCAACTAGTTGTGTCCGCTAAAACAAAAATAATCAGCATCAATGTCGAGAGCCTATGCAACTATTTATTTTGGGGATTATTTACCGTTACAGCTCCTTTCCTTCCTAACGGGTTCATAAGGACCCTAAAACGTACCAGCCAAAGGATAATACCCAATGCATTAGACATCGGTAAACATTCCTTCGATGGCTTACGATGTTGTGCAGCTTCTGGACGTCACTCCCTACGCTATGGTGTCGTTGCATAAAATATTTGTTTATTATAAATCTTTTTTTCTTCCACTTTTCACTGTTTGTTTCCAGACGGCCTGGAAGTCGAAAAGAGAAAAAAAAATTAAATCTGTACATTTTGTATACGAAAGAATAATTGTTAGCTTAATGCGTCTATAAAAACGTGTTGAACACCGAAAAAATAATAAAACGCTTTTTTAACACGAAAATTTATACAATTCATACCGTAAATAAAAATACTTATTGAGGTTTTATCGATTTTCGTTTATTGCTTTTTGCTATTATTTCTCTTGAGACAACAAAAGAAATTGTTATACGTACCTAGGTAGTGAGAATCGGGAGGAATTTAGTAGACATAATATTCGTTTAGGTGTTCTGCAAATCATATATTTCCATCAGAACGAGTAGCTGCCGGCGTTTCGAAGCTATTTTTTTATATTTCCACTTGCGTGTTAGTCGCTGATTGAAGCGTTGTGACTTCGTTCATGTCAAGTTTTGCGGGTGTTGTAGCAAATTCCACAGTAAAAGGTTTTACCTTTCAGGTAGGCTGTTTTGAAGCAGTCAATGCTGACTTGATCTCCGTGGCCATTCTTGTCGATCGTATAGTACTTTGTTTCACGTTTAAGAACCTCGTATGGCTCTTCGTAAGTTGCGTCGAGAGATCGGCGTACAGCATCACGACGTACGAAAACGTGTGTAATATATTTTAAGGCAGGTTGGATAAAGGTATCTGTCGATTGTTGTCTTTATTGAACTGGCTTAACTAAACGCATAGCATTAGTAAGCCGGTTCAAGTAGGAATCCAGATCCAGGTTTGCCGAAGTGGAAGCGGTTTCTACAAATTTACGTGGTAGTCGAAGAGTTGTTCAGTATACTAATTCGGTAACACTGCATCCAACATCTTTTACCGTGCTGCGAATCTCAAATAACGCTCGTGGTAAAGCGTCGACCCACTAAGGAATGTTTGTAGCTGACAGAGATGCTTTCAGTTATCAATGGAATCTTTCTACCAAACCTTTAGATTGTGGGTGGCAGGCGGTCGTTTTGAAACGCGTTGTTTCAAGAAGTTTGGATAGAGCATGGAACAATCCAGATTCAAACTAACGTCCGCGGTTTGTTGTTACTGTGGATAGACAACCAAGGTTGGCTACTCATCTTTCGACGAAAGCGCAAGCAATAGTTTCACTAGTGATGTCTTTGAGTAAAATCGCTTCTAGCCAGAGTGTGAATCGGTTCACGCATATCAGAATATAAGAAAATCCATTTGATTATGGTAAAGGTCCTACCAAATCAACGTGGACGTAATCGAATCTAGCGTCAGGGGTTGAGAAAGTGCTTAGGGGCCAAATAATATGCTGAATTACTTTGTTCTTATGGCAGGTCATGCAAGTACGGGCTCATTCTTTGATATCTTTGTTCATCTTTGGCCAGCAGAATCTCTGAGTAATCAGTTTAATTGTAGCACGAATTCCAGGATGAGAAAGGTGGTGCAGTGTGTCGAAGGTGTTTCGTCGATAACTCCTGGGGATGACTGGACGAGCTATACCTGTAAAAGAGTCACTAATTAAAATGTTCTTACCTTTGCCAATCATTTTAGTTTGGAGTTCGAGCCTTGTTGCGGCTAACTCGTGATGAAAATCGATGTCTTCACTTTGAAGTCAAGCTACTTCAACAAGGTCGATGCTTTGAATACGATTCAAGGAATGTATTCTCGATAAGGCGTCCGCAACTACATTGTTAGCTCCGATATATGTCGTATGTCAGTGGAGAATTGGGAGATATAGTCTAGATGATGCGACCCTCGTGGAGAGTACTTATATGAAGATTACTTCATCGAAAACGTCAGTGGTTTGTGGTCGGTGAATAATGTAAATTTCCGGCCTTCGATGGAATGTTGAAAATGTCGTACAGCACGGTACATGGCTAGTAATTTACGTCCAAAAGTGCTGTATCTCTGTTCAGTGTCGTTTAATCGTCTACAGAAGAATGCTAAAGGTTCCCAAACTTGGCCGATCCATTGTTGCAGAACTGCGTCAATTGCTGAGTCAGAAGCGTCAACCGCAATGCTGACTGAAGCTACAGTATTGTAGTGTGCCAGCATAGTCACACTGGCTACTGCCTCTTTAGTTGCAACAAAGGCTTTCTTTGATTCTATATCGATTGTGACCACCTTTTTATTTCCATGAGGCTGATCCGTTAGTGGTTTCACAAAAGATGCACAGCTGGGGATTAATCGTCTGTAGAAACTTGCGAATTTGTTGAAAGCTCACAACTGATTAATAATGGTTAGTTCAGGGTATTCCAGAATAGCCGCCACCTTGCGTTTTTGAGGTTGTATACGATTAATAACAATAGTATGCCCCAGGAAGTCCAACCAGGTTGTTTTGATTCGGCGTTTCTGTATGTAGATGGTGATTCCATATTGTTGCAGTCTTGCAAAGGCTATGTCTAGATGTTTCATATGTGTTTCCTTATCTGGGCCTGCTATCAAGCAGTCGTTGACATATGCATGGACATAGTCAAGCCTTCGTAACACGTCGTCTATGAAACGCTGAAATGTTTGTGCTGCATTCCTCAAACGTAAGAGCGTTTGGAGGAATTTGTAAAGGCCGAATGGGGTCACAAAAGCCGTTTTGGGTATGTCATTTTCCGCCATCGGAATTCGATTGTACGCCTTTACTAGGTCGATGTTTGAAAATACTGTCATTCCCTTCAACGTGGCTGTTAGGTCGTGGATGTGTGGTAAAGGGTAACGATCAGGCTTAGTTTGCGCTTTAAGACGTCGGTAATCACCGGTGGGACGCCAATCATTGCTATCTTTTTTCGGGACCATATGTGATGGAGATGACCATGAGCTAGTGGATAGGCGGATTATTCCCAGTTCAGTTATATGATCGAATTCGTTTTCGCAATCTTTAATTTTTCGGGTGCTAGTCAGCGTGCTTTGTAAAATGCAGGTTGACTTGTAGTCGTTATGTAATGTGTAACATTGCTGGTTACACATGATAACTTCGACGTCTCCTTATTCAGGTCCGGATACTTGTCAAGTATTGGCTGAAAATAAGGGTTAATTAAATGTTTAAAACAAAGAAGACATAAGCTACAACCTGTAGTCGTCGTCCCACAAACGTAAAGCTTTGTGCTGGTATCCACTAGCCCTATTTTAACTAGGGTTCACAAGTAAGTTGTGGTGGCTCAATAAATCTATGCCTATGATAGGTATTTTCACATAAGCGATGGTGAAAATCCAGTGTATGAGTTTTTGTAAGCTCAAGTTCAAGTAAACATATCTTCTGGCATACGTGGCTTTTTATTTTATGTCAACTACCTGTAGATCGAATGCAGCTTCATGTTGGCGATCAGATGAGTTTGCAGGAAAAACGCTGACTTCTGCGCCAGTATCGACGAGATAATGAGCCTTCGTTATTACATCAGTGATGAATAACAGGCGGCTGTTCCTACTTACTACGGTTGCCGCTTACGTGTGCCTGCAAGATAGTTTTCCGACGCATTAACAGTGGGTTTGTGGCTAGGGAAACAACAGCGGTTTCTACACTTTTTTGAGTCTTTGCCATAAGTGTGTTGGTACCAACACCAATGTGAATCTTTCTTCGTCGTGGTCGAGATGAGGATCTTTTGCGTGACGAAATTCGTCGTCGAGGATTGCTTGGTCGGCGTTGTTCGTGTAGATCGAGGAGACCAGAAAAAGTACGGCACCGTTTGGTTATTTCGTTTTCGGTCTCAAGAGGTTTTTCTGTAACGAAATAAACCTTATTGTGGCGAGTTCTGGTGATCTTTAGAATTCGATCAGCAGATGAAGCTGGTTCATCTACTGGGTTGTTGTTAAATGTTACCAATACTGCTTGCACTTGTTGTAGCAGTTTTGATAGGAAGTGTTGACAAAAGAGACCATCAAAATGTTCGTTGACCAATTACCTCTTTGGTACGCGACAACATTTCAGTCGCTGAACTACTGCCAAGCTCAATGGTGTGAAACAACTCGTCAAGACGCCGACTGTTGGACAAATCTCTGTGTTTGAGAATTGATCTTTTGAGCTGTTCGTACGGTTCTAGTCAGTCGGGACTAAAAAGCGAAGGGGTTACGTACCTGTACAATTCACGCGTAAGTGACCTTACGACCGCCAGAAATTGAACGCGTGGATCTGTCACACCGTGGTTTTGAAATTCCGCTTATGTGTAGCAGAACCAAGCCTCTACATTATCTGCCCAAAAAGAAATGAGCTGAAAGCTTGGAGGCGTAGGGGTTTTAATTCTGATAAGCTTAGGAGTCTAATCTAACATAAAAATGGCAATGTATGCGAATGCAAAGATACTGTGAAAAATATGCGGAAAAATAAAAAACACAAATTACTCTCCGTTAAAAACTATAAAAAGGAACGAACTCACAGTAGTGATCGTGTCCAGATCACGTCGGGCTTACCAATGAAGTGTGCCCGGTTACATGACCAAGTTACGCTTGTCGTTCAACCAAAGCCACTTCTATCGATTGGACGCACTCTTACGAATGAGAAGAAATCAGAAGGCACTGAAGGATGGATGAGAAATTATATTTGATCACAAACAGAGCTTCAATGGGATAGCAACGTCTAGGCTAGCAAACTAGAGGGAGATGCTACCCACGGTGATTCGAGTCGTGATCTGGTGGTGATGCGTGACCGCGAGCCTTCAACTAGTTGTGTCCGCTAAAACAAAAATAATCAGCATCAATGTCGAGAGCCTATGCAACTATTTATTTTGGGGATTATTTACCACCACACCCTCCTCGAATTTGCTTGATTTAGGAAATTGGCGGCCAATCGCCAATTTCAATTTCTTTTATCTGATAACCTAGTTTTTGATAAATCAATTAGGTGAGGCCTGTTATAGAGCACATTAAAATCTGATAACATCACATCTCACAAATTTAAATTCAGTGCAATATGTGGATTAGATACTCTGACTTTAACTTTGTCTGCACCGATAAACAGAAGATGGTATTCTTTCACTTATTTGCTTTTGTACACTACACTCTTAAAGTTTAAACGGCTCGCCGATTCAGCATCTATTAATGTAATGTCGAAACTGTTCTTCAGTAATACATTTATAACTTATGACCAAACATAAGTAAATGAAATTATGAGAATAACGACCAGATTTAGTTTTTACTAGAACACTACATTAAGACGTGTACTATCGAGTATCTGTCAAATCATTTTGGGATATATCCAGCAAAAATTAAACACTAATTTATTTCGACAAGGTACAATACCAAACTGAGTTTTAACACTTATACCATTAACATTATCAATAACATTTATATTTACCGTTCCTACAGCTTTTACGTACGTCCATAAACTCAATATGATTCTATACGTACCAAAGCATAGTATCCAGCTATCTAACTAAAAAAACAATTTCGAAACTTAGATAAACAGCCATACGATCCAAAATAATCGTCTAAACGGTTAGAAACCATATTCCGAAACAGTCTTGTGAGCTAATCGAATATTTCCTGATGGGTCGATATGATGCTTGTCTGAAATTCTACTTGGTTTCATTTTAGTTGATATTATTTAATAAATAGCATTTGTGACGGTAAACGTTCACCACTTAATTCGGCTAAATGCTTGATAATATAACAGTCGCTACATAAAGAACAAATTCATATAGTTAGTGGAATGTTTAACCTTAACGCAAGTATCGCTGTCAAGCCTAAACACCAACTGAACGTCATTTTATTGAAAGATATCAAGTAGAGAATAGTACTGATAAAAGCGCATTAATTATTCTGCGTCATGGGACTTGTTGCAAAGTAGTATGTTTTAACTTGTTTGTAACACTTCCTAATGTTGTTGCCATAAGTGCACCCTAACCACTGACCAGTCTTGTCTTAAACAACTAGCCTGGTCACAAAGGATAGGTCAGGACAGGCTGACGGAGCCATCATACAGTATAACCTTACTCACTACGCCAAATATCATGGGTAGATAATCATGCAGATTGGCTAAATGAACTGAAGTTAGAAACTTTTTAACCTATTCCAATGAATTCACTAAGTTGAATAAGATATAGATACGTGAAAAACAAGTAAATAAACAAACATTTGTTAAGGCGTACTGACTAAACCTTATTTCTCGAAAAACACAAACAGTTTGACCCAGAATTGTAAAACCTTCAGCAGTAAAGACAGTTTGGTCAGACAAAATGTGATACTGTCAGAATGTTGACTTTATTAAAAATCATTAATGTCTGAGATTTCACGAAGTTACATTCTGGGTTTTCTGTTATTTCCCATATTCGCAAACGATTCTCAACTAAACTTGTGCTTACAAATCTATACCTACACGATTCTATAAAACTGTAAAGAAACATCAGATGTACTGTTTAATAACAGGAGCTTTAACAAGTTCAATTGCTGTTCGACATTTGAAAATATAGAAATGATATAGCTTTTAACTGCTAGAAACATTATGCGATGTACTTTCGTAATATAAAGTATCCACAAACAGAGGGCGATACTAGACGCCTGTTAACTAGGAGTTAAGATACTAATAAGAATTCTCAAGAAGATGCCATCACAATGAACGACTGATTGCTAACACGATGAACAAGTGACTTTAACGAGGAACTCATAACAGAGATCCACTATGTAAAAAATTACCTATTTTAACGATGTGTGGGGACAAGTGAAGTATTATTCGCTCTAACACACTATGCAATATATTTATACACTCTATGACTTTCATGCCTCAACCTCCTGTTACTATGCAATAATCTCATAACTTCCATGCTGAAAATTATCTACCCATGTATGAAATGAAATAGACTGAAGAAATAAACAAAATTCTTTTCAAATAAGGCATCAAAACTTATTATGAGTATGCAAACAAAAAGAACTTTCACAATTACACAAACTAGATCTTATTTTAAATTCTCTAAAACTAGCGTAGTCAAGAGGCCAAACCACTGCAATTAGATACTGCTAAGTATTCAAAATCAAAATGCATCATGAAGATATTAGTTAAAAATTTAAAGCATTCACATATGATCCTCACGAATGATACTGGATATGAAGTAAAAATGAGAAAGTAAGGATGTTAAGTGCACTCCGGTAAATGACCAAGCAACGTTTGTCGTATGATCAGAGCGTACTTTTAAAGATTAAGCTCAATCTGAAAAATGAGAAGAACTCAACAGGCAATGAACGATAGAAGAGAAGTTATATATGATAGTGAATAGAGCGTCAACGGGATATCAACCTCTAGGCTGACTAACTAGAGAGGGAGTTGCTTCCCACAGTGCGTCGCGTCGGGATCTGGTGGTGATATGTGACCGAGCTCCTTCACCTAGTCGTATATACTAAAACAAACATGGTCAGCATCAATGTCGAGAGCCTATGCAACAATTTATTTTGGGGATTATCTATCACTACAGAAGGATATATAAGTATTTAATAAAATCAGTACAAAGTATAATATTAATAAAATAATACTACTATTGTGTCACATTACGGACAAATGAATACAATTTTCATGCATATTGAATGTCTGTATGGTTTTGTTATAATGTGCTAGCCATGTTTGTACTCTTGTTCCAAGCCTGGTGCGGCGTTTTGTGTGATTTATCTTATTATGTTTTTAGAACTTTAATTTTCTTATCCATATTCAATTGTTCGTCATTTTTAATCAACACTTTAACATAATTAGATACTTAATGCTAATTTTTTGATTTTTGTGTACCCGAAGAGTTAATCATGTGACTGACTGTTGTGAAATTTTCTTTCAGATTTTGTGAACTTCTAGATCAAAAGTCACTAAATATTTTTGTGCTTTTAGTTACAACAGCACAGTTTAAAGCTTCAAGTAATATTTTTGGGGATAGAGATATTACTGTTTTGAATGAAAATGAACCCAGCTAACTTGTTGTCAGCTGCAAAATCTGGAACAACTACTAGTATATTGGAGTTTATACGGAAACCTGTCATTATTTTAAGGCTTGCATCGATTGTAAGTTTTATGTTTTCATTATAAGTTGCGATTATAGCGATGGTACGCTACTCAAAATATATAAAAATACTAACTCAGGTTGGCATGATTGTAATGCATTATTACCCTTTAATTATTCGCATTGAAATATATTAAAAACATTGATCTAGGTCAACCAATTTCGTTTGTCTAGCGTTTTGACAAAGTATTTGCATATGGTCAATATCGCTTATGGACTCTGGTAAAAAGTTGGATTCCATAGATCAAAATAAATAGTCTATGGGTCCTAAAGTCAATATTAATGTTCTTATATGTCGTATGATTAATTATTATAGATTGAGATATGTATCTCCCTCAAAACAGGTTGATTCATTAATCAAAGTATCAACAAGCATCTGTTAAATTATCCTGACAAAAACTACAATTGCCATCGGTTTTATGTGATTTGTCCATCATTAATAACTGGTCGATTGATGTAGAATGCTAGTTATATTTAGAAATAGATATATACGTATAGGTTATTAAGGCTGAGCGTTCTGTTAACATTCGAGCTTACGAATTGTTAACACATATTTCTATTGGCTTATGATCAAGCTCATTTCAGTAATGGTATCATTCATATAAATTCATAAATCCTCATGTTTTTATTGACTCATACATATCCATAAGCAATAGGGTAAATGTAAAAACCAGAAGTCAGTAACAGTTAGAGCTATATTTAAACAGAATGTAAATCTAATCAGCAACAACTTAAGACCGTCCCTGGAAGTTATTAGGCTTCAAGTTGAATGCCATCACGAAGTTGAGCATTCATACTACAGGAGAAAAGAATAATATGTCCATGGTTACATAGGCTGCCACGATCAGCACCTAAGTTAATACTATTACATTGAAATTATATTCATTCCTACTTGGAGGCGTGTTGCGATATTATTTGAATTAATTATACCAGCACATCTATCTAATACTTTTTTGTTGTTGCTAATGGAGTCAACATTGTTGTCGAATGTCTACAATGCTATTTATTTTAAAGTTTATAACCAATGTATGTTTGTGGTTCATTCTACTTCTGACTAGACTACTTTGAAGATAATTATAGTTTAACTGAAATAAAGGCTTTCGAAAAATTCATTTTCCCTTAATATTTCGCTTGTTAATAGTCCCACTGATAATATCTGTCGTTAGTTTGACTATTCCCTACTTAAGCAGTTGGCCATTCTAGACTCTCTAATATATTTTGATTATAGATCTTGATATCAATGTGAACTATGATATTAAGTCCTATGCAGATAATGATCTTATCAGATACCGTGCTTAATATATGGGAAGTCGCTGACATATGCTTGGTTGATCTCCAAATTATTTTATTATTATACTTCCGAAACTTATTTTGTTCTCCAGAGGTGCAGTCTTATTTCAAGTTGCTCTCATCTTAATCATTTATGTAGTGATGATGTTTCTATCAAGCTACAATAACCAAAATAATGGCTTAAAACACTCTTATCTTCTTAGAAAAATCGCTAGTTTGGTAATAATTGTAGTATCAACTAGTGTAGATGACGCGTTAGATTATTGATGTGATTAGATATTAACTAAATCTACATAAGACCCTTGGTTTTTGACACTGTCAATACTAGGTTGTTGATACGTTAGGTTTACTTAGATATATATATCCTATGTTCAATCAACTTTTGTTTGCAAACTGGCTTCACGAACATATAAATGGTCGGGTGCACACAAATTAAAAGCTGATACTGTAAATTGAATGGGGATATATTTGGAACCAAAATTAATGCAACGACGAATCTTAGTTTAGGTAAGCTACTAAAATGATTCCAATGGAGTTCAATAATGCTCTGAAAGTTCCTACTAACAGCAGAATGTCCGAAACAATAGTTCCTATGCTTAAAGGTAATTCCAACTTCTACATGATTACCTTGTAAAATTTGTGATACCTTGAATTATACCTTAGGAATTTGATTTTATAGAGTGATATGACTAACAGTTTTTTCTGTTCTCGATTAGGATCAACTGTCAGGCGCTTGCTTTTATCTAAACTCACTAAATCTAAGTATGAAATGACTCTGATTTTTAGAGCTTGTATTTTATATTGAAAACGTTCATGTACAATATACTGCGCAACTAGCATTGAAGACACGCAGCATTAGTATTTAGTTAATATTTGGAGTTTTTACTATCATGTTCTCCTTTGCCTTATTATTTCCAGCTTGTTTCTGTAATAGCTTTTGGGTGTATAACATCGGGTTGTCATACACATAATGGTATTTGCATCTTCGGTGCAACATCTAGCGCTTGTAACTTCCCCGTTGCAATTGGCGTCTTCGCCTTTCTTGGTGGAATTCTTTTTCTCGTCAGTGATTTCATGTTCAATTCAATTTCTAATCTTAAAAGACGAAGGCACATTATCATTGGTGACTTAGCATTCTCAGGTATGTTCCTTAAGTGGACGTTTCAGAAAGATTACTTAATTACATAGAGCTTTGACTCATGCAAAATCCAACATTTGATAGGAAATATATGCCAGGTTGTTAAAGTTGAAGGAACTGAAAACGGGATAAAATGTTAAGAGAATAATACAGCTACTTTAGTATAGTAAATGAAATCGCAAAATCGTATTTTTTGTAGATTAATTGAACTGGCAGTAGTTACAAAACGTGTATGTAATACTCTGGATTAGCAGATTCATCTTTAGGCATTCGATCTTCTATAATGATTAACGTTTCAGTCAAGCCCTCATTACTTGCTGCTATCTTTAATACTTTGTATATGTAATGATTTGCACTTTCTTCTAAATGGATCGGGTGTAAATAATCATGACTAAGATGTTTATGGAATAAATTGAATCTTAGAAAGTTCAAAAGCTTTAATTATTAAAAACTTACATTTCGTTGGTATAATTGATGAAAAAGGAATTTATGTAACCTCTGTGCTTGTGTGTTCACTTAGCGCATTTTACGCATAAGTAAGTGATTTGATGTACTCTAATACTAATATTAGCATTATTTAACTAGCACAGCATGGCTTAGTACAGAATGTTTTCCTCATTGTTTCAGAAGATTTGTGGATAGAATTTTTATGCAGTTTGAGATTTAAGAATGAGGTCATATTAATCCGACAAAGTAGCGAATTTACTTCATAAATGAATAAAATTTTGAAATAAAGCTCATTTGATGATCAAGAAGTTACAACTACTTTTTAGGTAGCATTATATTTGAAGAGTGTCTGTGTTATCCCTTTTAATAATTTCAACTTGATAGTGACATCTTTAACTATTTTTTATAGTAGACAAAAAATTCCACAAACACTGTACCAAATAAGTGACAAGTTACTTAGTTCAAGTTACAAATAGAGAGAAATATTTAGAAATTTGCAGCAAAATCACTATACAACATCAATTTCTAGAGCTTTATGTTCTAAGTTAAGTTAGTTTTAAAAAGAAAACTCAAGTTTGCCGGACTCAACAAATCTATCCAAATGTAAGAAATCACATTTTAGTTAAGTAACACCCTGAGAACTTTGTTTTAGTAACTCTTTAAAGACCTGAAGGTAATCACTAAGACCACCACTACTTGATACTTATAATTTTTACCTCCTAACTAGGTTACTAGGAATACTTTTTGATTACTAAGCAATAAGATTTTCAGGTTACTTTTCTAAGATTAAGAAATTAAAATTTCAAATAGCTCATCGTTGTATTATGGTTAATTCACTGGTTCTGATCCTATGTTACAAACCACTGTCAAATTAATCTTAGGTGTGTAGTTTGATTTCTGTGTGGAAGTCTGCATGAGATTTTTAAGTTTTATTAAGTGATTTTAAGGGGAACTTAAATAAATGGTGACATATCTAACAAAATATTGCCTAGCTTTGACGCTTAAAGAATAAATTTGATCAGATTATGTTTCAGTTGCTTGTGACTCTTTTAAGTGGCTGATATTGAAATAAAATGGACCTCTTGATGCAGAAAATAACACGACTAGATGGAACAGTATAAAACGAATTGCTGATAGTGCTTATGAGTCCGAAACAAAGTTAGTAGATAAAAATCTAGTCACTTAAAAAACATGTACTTTGCACTATTCCTCCTTCCATTTCATGTCACGAATTGACTAATTAGACATCTATTGGAACCCAGGACGTACTAGACAGCCATTATGCTATAAGATATGAACCATCAGATTTTGATTTTAGTAGTCCGACAAACCACGCTATATATACAAGTTTCTGTTATTCTATCACAAAATATTATTTTGCAACATATTAGATAAATCATTAACTCCAGTCTATTAAATACGAGCTAATTTACATAATTAACTTCCTGACTCTGGTAATGCTAGTTTATTATTTGCAAAGATAGTTGGGAATTAGTTTTACAAGCCAATATTGTTTTATATCCCACACTTTTCTCAGACTATTAGGTTTCAGCGTAGTAAGCATCAGTGGAAGCACTCACCTAATCTTAAAACTTAATACTATGATAGTTTAAGCACTACATTTTGAGAATTCTGTCCACTAAATAAGTAAATTCGTGATAAATGTATTCATTCTTTAATTTTTAATGAAATCTGTGCTAATGTTTTTGTCCATAATAATAACGAAAGCTCCATAATAAACTTATCTAGTTCAGAGGACTAAGCAATATCATCATCGGCAAAATTATGGGAGATAACTGTTCGCCAGCGAGTTTTAAACTTACTACATTGAATTAATTCTAGTACACTCTTACGAAACCTCACTAAAGAATACATGCACACAGAAATCCAGTCACTTCTTTAAAGTAATTCTGTAAAGTTCTTCAGTTTTTCTTGAAAAACAGACAATTAAGTATTTTTGATAGTATATCGTTGACAAGATAATTCCATAGACTGAGTAGTCTATATGTTTCTTTGGTGGGACAATTGGTTTTTTGACGCTGTTTCAAAGTGGAATTTCTTCGTTTTATTCTATAACGTATATGCAGGTATTTTTACTGTACACGCAACACGATATTTCTTTAAACAAATTAGGTTTGTGGACATTTCTATGGTTTGTCAGCTTCTGTTTACTTGCTAACAAGTGGACAAATACATCTGATGAATGGCTTGGACAACATAAAGTTGAAGGATGGCAAGAAAGCAATGCACGTTCGGCGATTGTATTCTCCTTCTTATCAATTGCAATTTGGGTAGGTTTGATTTAGTTGTTAATAAAGTAGGATATACATGTTGTGTTATTCTTTGGCATCCCCACACACAGCCTGGCTCATATGTATGTTCAGGACGATGAAATGAAATCAACAGGATTACAAAGATACGTATGATGGAATACTAGGTCTCGAAATGACTGAGTATCCGGCTTCGACTGATTCGGAGCGATGTCAGTCAGCGTCTCCAATTATTAATTGCGGTTATCATACGGACCCCAAAAATGTATTCTGCTCTTACCAATATGGCTCAAGCTAATCACATTTTAGTTTGCTCGCTATTTTCACTTTAGTCAACACTGATTGTCGAGGTAGGCTGTTTTTGAACACTTCATTAGACATAGGTTCACAGTCCCATCGACTCAGATATCCACTCTTCCTAGTTATATTTCCTAGCAGTGTATATAATAAGTCGCAATTCATTTTAAATACCTATCAAAAGTACAACCTATTTGTCAAGATATTGTGTGTGAACCTTCATTTAGTATCTGAATTTGCTCATATTTCATCATTAAGAAAACAAACAGTTATATAACCTTAATGACGATGTTTATGAAGTGGTGGCATAAAACTAAAGCTTTAACTCTGCTTAAGTTATCATACAATTCGAGAGTCATTCATAATAATGAAGGATGATTATATGACTAACGGCGTAATAAGTTAAAAGTACAAATTAATAGTTCAGAATAGACTAGAAAGTACCAGTACTCGGCTTTACTCTATTACAGTTAGTTGGTAGTAGTCATGTAGCAGATAAAACGAAGGCATCTGAAATAAGTTTTCAAATTCCTTCGATATTTCTTGAATGGAATTTGTCCTTGTTCCTTACATAAATAGCAAAAGCCTTGTGGATTCCAGCTAGTAACTCTGGTCTCTGTGTTCTAAATAACGTTTACAATATCACTATCCACTACTCACCTATCAAAAACCCAACAGTCGATATTACTAGTACTTCCAACCCTTTGTTTGATATTTTTATTTGCTACTTTAAGAGTTAACATTGTCATCTCCCCTACTCTGGGATTTGGTCCGACAATTTAATCTCTATCAGCTTATTGAGGCATGGCAACTTGAACTGATGTACGCATGTACCAAGTTCTACGTTGTAACTGACTGACTGACTTAAACTCTGACCTACTTTTTATATGAACATATTTATTCATGTTGTCATGTTTATTACTTATATATTTACTAATACATATATAAGAATACATTTCTAAAATATTAAATTTAATTTGCTGATTGCTAGAGGTGCAACATTATTGATGATGTTCTCCAGATAATAAAAAGCGCGAAACAGGTTTTCTTTCTTGAATTTTTCCTAGTGGTGTACAGCAAAGTTCATATCTTCTCCCAGTTATTAAATTCTAGGTTAATCTCATACATTCCCTCCCCCGCGTTTCCTTGAACCATGTTCTTCATGTTTAGTTTTTCTTATTGTATTTGCTTCTACAATCATTTTCATTCGATTGCTACTCATTATGTTGACTTTATTTTAATGTGCTTCGGTGGTTTAATAACTTAGTCCAGTGCTGATTTGTGCCGGGCTCTGTGGCAATTATGATTGAGGACTAGTTTCGAATGCATTCAGTATTATTTTAACAGTATACAACTAACTGACTAACAGTCATTTGTTGCTTTTTTTTTGTATTTTGTATAAAATTAAGAGTGGGATCACGTTCTTCGCGTTGCAACGATTTCGATTGGGTCAAGCTGGTCTCAATGCAGACGAAGGATTAGGTGAACCTGGTTCAACTATGGATCCAAATATCAGTGCCCCAGGTCAATCTTATCCTGGTATGATGTCGGATCCTATGAGTCAGCAACAACAACAACAACTATATAGTGGAAACATTCAACAACCCCCTGTAGGTGGCGGTGGGCAATATTATGGGCCAACTTATTGACAAATATGACAATTTAGTAGAAACTGACGAAACAGCAATGTCACTCTTACGATCTCACTTTATTTCATGATCTTAATTTGAAATGTGATCTTTTTTCTATTACTAGTGTTTTTAATGGCTGTTGTCGTTACCGTTATTCACCATTCCATTTACTATTCAAGTTATTATCAACCCTTTTCTATCAGTGACTTTAATTAGCTTTTACTTTTCATTTATATAATAGACTACTTCTTTCATGATATACAATAGATGAAGCGAAGGTGGGTTAAAGATGTAGACAAGGATGTGGTTAGATGATATAGTTGTAGAAACAATTCCATATCTGTAAAAGTTTCAATTATTGTTTCTTTTGGTAATCTGTCATGCATTCCATTATACTGTGACACAGTATATTTGTGCATTTATATTTAAAACATTTTTCAAACGTATATGTTTATATTTATACCTCTTGGTTTAATGATGTTGTCCTTTTATTTGTCAAATTGCTTTAAGCCGTATTTAAGGTGTATTTAGCATAATATATATAAACGCATATGTATATCACCGAAAATAATAAAATGTGACTCTTAACAAGTTTTGTATTTTCTATACAAATGTTAAGCCAAGTGTTTACAAATCAAGTTATACAGATGACACATTAATTCAAATGAAATTTACTTGTTATGTTTACCAATGCTTACTACATGTGTTATATCCGCCATTCTCAGTTTTATTTCTACTTATTTAGTGAATGATGCTTATTAAAGCGTTTTCTCATAAAACAAATTTCATGTCAGGAAGTTGGAATTGTTCACAACTGTTTGCTGTAGACATGTTCAGTGTAGAGCAACCCAAAACGACGGATGAAGAAACACAGTAATACCAGTGATACACAGTACTTACTCATTAAATAAGTGAAATTCTGAAATGAAATGCGACAAATTTATATCTCTACCACAAATTCAAAACTAGACTGTTCCCAGATGAAGTCGTAGGTGAAGATATCAGTTTTAACGGTGTCAAAATAGCGGTTGTTATTTTTAGTTTGCTTTAGAATATCCCTAAGTAATCGCTCATTATCGCCAAGTGATAAGGAAAATATAAGAAATATTCATTTGATATACAGTTAACTAATTTATATTTTTGGATGAGAATCATTATGCTTAGTATCTGTAGGTACTTTTATTGAGTCACAACAATGACAGTTTTCATCTCTCTACGCAAATAAATAAATTCATAACACAGTTTGTTTGAATTCAGATTCCATTAGTAAATGAATTTACACTGTAAGAGCTGATAACCTATGAATTCGAAGTTATGTGTAATAACGACGCGAAGGATTATTAAGCTAACTTGATTAAGCGATCACTTAAGCATTTCTGTAAGTGTTCGCTAAGATCAACGATTCGATTGCAGAACTTTGATCGACAAGCATCTTTTTTCAGATTAAAGAAAGCGTTTAGAATTTTTCCACAACTAACTAACAGATTCAGAATAGGCTTGTATCTTCCCGTTGATTTGTAATGGACTGAAACTGGTCAGCCTCTGTGTAATACCGCTATATAGAGGCAATCCGCTCAGGATGCACATATGGCAACAGAGGCTGACCAGTTTCAGTCCATTACAAATCAACGGGAAGATACAAGCCTATTCTGAATTAGATATGTACCCGTTGCACAAGTGTGACTGTCTGGACACAGCAGCCTAGTGGTGAACGCGGTGGCGTTTGACACGAAGCGGACTGAGTTCGAATCCCAGTGTGAACATCAACATTGGGATGCAGGTACATCCAGCCGACGAGTCCCAAATAGGACGAAACGCGCGTCCTGGATTCCACTTGCCAGTCACAATCCAACTTAAATATAACTAACAGATTGTTCAGTTAACCAAGAAATCCTGCACTTAAGCTCTAAAACTTCTCTGTCATCTAAATTAGTCGTTTGTATTTTATGCATAATACAATGTTACAATGCTAACCAGAATTTCTATCATGATTACACAGTTATCGTATGATTCAGCATGTTAGTACGAGTACTATAAAATACACGCATGATAGTTAACTAATGATCAGTTTTCCTCGAACAATTAAGTAACCACCTACCATAATACTTAGTAACATAGTTGTAGTAACATATATCAATCGAGAAAATTGTAAACACTTCGAAAAGATCAACATGATCAGCCATTAAAAAAATAAACACATGAGTACCTTCTTTATATGCTGTTTATATTTGCAATTGCTTTACTATTGGATAAACCATCACTGTATATACTGTTGATCGTTAAAGTGATGTACTCTTTTGCTCATTATGAGCTTATCTATACACAACATTAAATCATCACTTGACTGAACATGGTCACCTTATGCTGCTCAAAATATAATCCAGATCTTAGCGGTTTTATCTAAGAATAAAGATGTTTTATTGGTACATATTTCAATTTTGATCTCTCTATGAACAGTAATTAGTCCCATTCGGGTGTTAACCGAATGCTAGAACCTGCTAGTCGAAAAATATGGACTAACTTTCGGAACTGTTTTACATAACATAATTTTATATTTTGGTTATAAATGTAATGAACGTTTTACTTCTAATATTTACATTTTTCCCCATATCGAACTAACTCCCCATCAGACCTATTAACTATTTCAATTATCTACGTGTCGCGCCAGTTTCCTATCATTTTCGCATTTGTTTTGTATTGCAGTTATTTTTCCAATTGGTCAGCTGTGCGATAAGGTTTTGAATGTGTATAGACAAATACTAGAACCACAATTGGACTTTGGTTGGTAGGCTCATCGATCTTGTGTTCTCCCTGTTCAGACTTGGGACTAGTAGGAATCGGAGCAGACTTACGAACATAGATTAAAGTCTGATATTGTTGTAGGTTGTTGCAGTGATTCTGTCGATGTCGTTAATCTTTGTTTGGTCAAAATTCAGGAGACACTAATTAGAACTTGAATATTCTTACAATTTTTCAATCTCATAGCACATTACAATTCAGATACCTAGGTTACATCGGCTTCTGGGTCATATACTACTTAAATTTTATTATAGATGAATCCAACCGTTAATACAATACTGTACTTTTATTCTGAGCAATGTTTTATTAAAGATTAACTTAAATATAAACAGGTTCAGTGTCGTTTTACACTCCACATTCTTGGGGGTGATTGTACTAAGTCAGTTGTAGAGGCGATAGCTCAGGCTACATCTGATCTTTTTCTACAAGATATGACATAAATTGTCTTATAGTTCCACTAATGTGATCAAACTTGTAGAACCGCCATTCTACGGCCATCGTAATTTAATATCAAAAGTAGAAATTATCATCCGAAATTCGCTCTTTATACAAATTACACTAAAACTAGCTACAATCTATCGTCCGAAATAAATTCACTACTATTATTTACTTGATATACGCATAATTTCTCGCGTTCTGAAATTGTTTTAAAAATGCTTACAGTGTAGCAGTAAGTAAATAGTTGTATAGGCTCTCGACATTGATCCTGACCATGTTGGTTTTAGCATATACAACAAGATGAAGGCGCTCGGTCACGCATCACCACCAGATCACGACACGACTCACTGTGGGAAGCAACTTTCTATGTGGTTAGCCAGCCTAGACGTTGCTATCCTATTGACGATATACTCATGATCAAAATATAACTTATCCTACATCCCTCACTGCCTTCTGATTTGTTCTTATTCGTACGTGTGGGTTTAATCGTTAGAAGTTGCTCTGGTTATACAACAAACGTTACTTGGTCATATACCTGGTGCACTTTAACAAGCAATGACTGCCGCATATTCGACTAGTGAAATTATAGGAACTTCGAGTATATGGACACCTATTACTAAGTCCTCTCTCTCTCTAGTTGTGGACGATATTGTATATCTCCATTTGATAAATCGTTTATTTTTTTCTCTTCCGAAAAACGGCATCTTTTTCTTCTTACTAATGAAATATAAGTTGAAAAATTGCTACATCCAACACGACATCGACTATTCTAAGTGTTCATGACGATGTAGCTTTGCTATTTTCAACGTGACCTTATATTCCTCTACTCTACTCATTAAAGACAACTATATGCCTTCAAAATTGATTCTGATAATCATTCTTTAATAAATGTCTAATAATCTCTGCTTTACAATTTCAACAAATTTGTAATACACATTTAATCCAAATAACTCATTTCTAGACAAATAATGTACCTTTACCTTTGGTAGTAATCAGAAAATGCCTGTACATTGATGTGAATCCTTATAATTCACTTCAGACAGATGATATTTGTCACATGAGTAATCAACTACAAGATAACTTAATACACAACTGAAAAGAATCTGGACATTAAAACATTTCCAGTTAGATATAATATCAATGAAATGCATTAGAATTGATAAATTGCCAATAAAACTCAATAAATAACTTGTATCATTTCATCAGTTATTGATTTACTCTATTTCAGTAATCTGAGGATATTTGATCAATTTTTTTATCACAAACTAATAACGAACCATGAAGAAAAACCTACGAAGCATCGAAGCGTCTTTATGTTTCAGGTAGACTACTTCTAATGTACTTCCACAAATCAAAGTGAGATGGATATCATCAGTGAGGTGTTGTCGTGTTTAAGTTGTTAAGTATTTTGTCTAATTGCAGAAAGCACAAGGATTATCTGCAATGTTTTTAACTTTCACCATGTGTCATATTGTGGTGAACTGACTCAAACAGAAAACTGGAATTAGTTATGTGACTATTATTTCATTCCAATTCTATTGGTTAGTGTCCTCAGCCTATACAAACTGTTGAATCAACAGTGCAACCACTAGATATATTAGCTCAACTCTATTGATCGATTGGTGCTCAATTATATATTTTATTTTGAATTCCTTTCTATGTATCTTTGTATATAGGTTTACGACTAAAGAGTACTATGATAACATAAAAGCCTAGTTCAGCTTAACTCTCTCTTATTTACTTCAATTTAGAATAGACTATTGTAACTACAATTCCTAACAAATTAACATTGTGATTCGGATGTTAATGATATACCAACATCACTATCAGTACAATTCTGTTTCCAAACATTTTTATAACAACTATTCAATTACATTCACTATTGCTGTATTAATTCAGTTATGAAGTTAATTTAATACATTGTCAAAAATGCTGAATATAATCCACTTACTGAACACTGAAAACATTTCGGGTAACCATGAGTCTATCTTTTTTGGCTCCAGCTATTTAAATTCTCGAGTATTTGTAATACCATAAATACTTTAAACAAAAAGAGACTAATAGTAATAAAGGGAAATGTTTACTTCGTTATAGTTTCATTTCATTGGATGAACAAAAATATATTACATCATTATAGATAAGTCGAAAAGTTTGGAATACTAAAAAAAAAAGCTAAACTACATTATCTATAAACATCCCATACAAGTAAACTACCAAGAGCTCCTGCACTTGCTGGAACAGATGTTATTAGAAAATTTGACTGTTTTGTAAATGTACATGATCGAATTTGTTTTGACTGTTGATCAATATTAGGTCCATGAGGCTGAGTTAGTGTTGTAGAGCTCCACTCACCAATTAAACTTCCTTCATTTAATCCCCCGATACTAGTAAGAAAACCTAAAGATTTTAATTTTAATCGTTTACTTTTTGATTGAACAACTTGTATCAAACGTATTTGACCATCCCATTGACCAACTGCTAATAGACGGCCATCATTACGCCATGCAAGACAAGAAATACCAGCAGTACAATTTTCAACTGATTTACACCTGATTTTAGACAGATTACATTGATTTGATACATGAGAGGTGAATAATTCTAACTGTATCAAAGCAATGTTTCCATCAAATGACAGAGGGTCTGTATCACAACTATCTACACTAGGTCCACCTAAAACTATGAATCTAACATCTTCCATGAGATTAGAATTTTCCTCTTCACATATGTGTTTATTCAATGCAGGTTGAACAGAAAGTGTCATAATAGGAATAGACTGACCTAGTGGAGATTCAAGTACACTTAGTACTTTACCATCACCAAGCAGAATTAAATGTCCAGATTCAAAACCAGCCAGAAGAAGACAATGTATTTGGTTCACTTGGCATACTGTTTTTTCAATTCCTTGCAAAGTCATACACATGCCTAGATTTGTAACATTTTTACAAGAAGCTTGAATATTAACAATTGACTGATGACATATAAATGTAAATTGAGGCAACTGTATTATTTCAATAGTTGGTTCTTTAATATTAGTTTCTGAAGAATCATCTTTATCTTCTTGACATAAATGAGCAAGGAAATAAACATCTGTTGAATTAGATAATGCAGACCATAAATCAGAATTACAAAATGATACGTCGTATGTTTCAATTTCACTAAAAACTGTAGCGGGTTGGCATGAAGAAAGCAAAAAAGAAAGAAAGAAAACAAACTTTTGATGAAACAATAAAAATACACAAAGAAGGGTGAATTTTATAATTTCACATAATAGATTGTCTTAAGATGAACAATAATTAAAAACTAGAAAGTATAAAATGGTTATTTCAATCTACTCTGGGATTTCTCACCAATGAGTATTCATTATAAGAAGAAGATAGAGCACAACATTAGCCAGAATATGCCTTGCAGTTAAGCTGATTTTATTGTGCAGAATAACATGTTTCATTAGACAATTTAAGTTCGATAGACACCCTTTTCATGTTACCGTCAATTGATTGCAAACATTTAAGTGTATCTGTCAAAGTAATTACATTGGTAGTACTAAAAGAAGCGTTTAGCTCCGATTCAACGATTATATTCCTAAGTTGAAAACTGTCAATAGAAGAATACGAGGTAGATATTATGAAATCTTTGAAGGTGCTTCTTTGATGGGCGAAAAACACTTAATCTTTTGAAATTCTCTGAAGCTACTATTAAACTATGAAAATCTGATTTATGTGGTCAGAAAGAAACAGTTATCAATCTTTCTTTACCCTGGTAGCTTATCTTTTATTTCATTTATTTTAGATTTGGTTCATTTTGTTACATCATCATACGGTGTTTTAGTGTCAGTGTAAATAACTAAATTTAACTAATACCAATCGTAATTATTATCAACTTGAATTATATTTCTTCATTGCATAATCACTTAATTTCTGACTTGTTACTAGATCTATTGATTTTTCAAAACCATATTTTGCATTTTACATATGGAACGGTTTGTTCACCCTCTTTAACTTTGTGATAAGGTGTTGCGGAGATTATTGAATGTTAATGTGATATCATAAATTGGCGTGAAACAGACAACCACTGATCACCAGGAAGCACAGGACAGGTGTTTCGCCACAGTATAGGTCAGCGGTGCGCATCCATGACCCCACCAGAGATCGAACCCATGACCCTCTGGCTCCGCAGCGAACGCTTTACCATTAGACCACTGAGTCGACATCCAACAGTTGATGTTTCTAATTTAGTCAATTCGTGATACGTTTGTGCTCCCTCAACCGTTGCTGCCGATGAGTGACCGTCCCAAACCCGACACAGTTGAACTCCGATGGTCATGTCTTCTCCCTAGAACTCCAGGAAGTGATTGTATTTGGATACATTTCTTACACCATACTGATGATGATAATCAAATGAAATAAAATGAATAATCATATTCTGTACAAATAGCTGTTCTTGCTCTTATGCTAATTAATGACAGCAACTAAATGCATGAAACTGCTTAATGAGCGCCTACCTAAGCTTAATTCATAAACTGTTAATCATGGGATTTGTAAGGGAAGATTAATATGAATGCATTTCAAAGAAAATTCGATGAACAGTTATTCCTTAAAGCTGTATGAAGTTCATATAAACTAATAGATTGAAAAAGAAATTCATTATTTACTAGTGATACAAAGAACATAATACAATAAAGTAATAGGGAATAGACCATATGACATGAAATGATGTCGATATTGAAAATGAGTTAGATGAAGGAAATATTCGATCTCTTACAAAGGCATACCACAACGGCTTAGTAGAATTACAGGCTACAGTAAGTTCAATAAAAGTGGATTACCCGCTTGGTATACAAACGTTTAATACTTAAATAAAAAGTTAGTCATACCAGATTGAAGTTATTATTTACATAACAAAGGTTAAAACTTAATCATTTATTTAACAGTTCTGCATCATTCAAGATTCAGAAATTATACTTAACTAGATGATGGCGAATGGTGGTTGTGATTGTGTACACTAACATTCTGAACGTTCTAGGCAAACTATTATTTAACAAGCAATTACATTACATAATCCTGTACAACAAATTTAAGGTAACCATAATGTCAAAAAAGAAGCCGACAATAAATCGGATTGAGAAACTAAATTTCCTTTCAATATCGCTCTTTATCTATTAAACAGTATACACGGTTTGAATAAACAACAGTAGAAGGACAACAAGTGAAATAATAAAACGATCACTTACACAATGATGAATTAATCTTACCTTGATTAAGAGGCATGAAGAGTTTATTCGTATCAAATTGTAGTGTGTTTAAATCCCAGAAACGAATAAAACCATCACGACCATGAGATATTAGCACACCGCCAGGATTATTTCGTGGCCAAAAGTGTAAACTCGTCAGTTGACATCCATTATGTCCAATCCATTGACGTAAAGAACGATATTTCTCAACTGACCAAATGACTATCCAACCATTTAAATGACCCGATATTAAATGACAATCAGATATTGATAAAATGCATGTACATGGGCCAACAGAATATGAAATTGTGGGATCATTATTCGTTTTATAATACGGTTGTGCAGGAATTAATATATGAGCCGGTTCCTATTTGCAACAAATATATATATATATATATATATATATATATATATATATATATATATATATATAAAGATAGGAGTATTAAAGAATCTAGCATGCAATGTAATAGTTAGTTAAGTTGTATATAATTGTTACTCATATAGTATCTCGGATAAAATAGAGAGTTTGAAGTGAAGCAAATCGACACGATAAATCGTCCAAAGGACAATAGTTAGATACCTAAACCGTATACGTAACGGAATAGAACGATTTTCAGTTTTCTGGATTTTGAAATACACCTCGTTATGTATTGATCCATAGATGTGAAACGTGACCGTAAAGTTAGACAACATTCATAAGTCACTAGTATTTGAGCATATATGCCTTCGCAGCATCCATCGTATACAGTGGAATGACAGACCAATCTAATATGAAGTTAGGCATTGGGTGGTAGGTAAAGACGTAAATCGGTTGATGGAGTTGTAAATATTAATCGACATTGTTTTAAAAGTGTTACGTATGCCAAACCGTTGCGTAGTAGGATGAAATAAAACTAGAAGCAGTCAAATCAAAATGAAATATTAGTCCATGAAATAATTGACCACTGGCTTGAGTCAGCTTAGTATGTGCAGATTATCAGGTTGAGATTCTCGCAATAGCTCCAACCAGTGGTTAGAAACGTTGGTTGACATGGTTTAAAATTGGTTACAGTGGCGCAAATGCGTTCATTCTTCAGTCTTTCATTTCAACCACGCTGTAAATATTAACATAAATGCATATAATTTGTTTCATAACTGGTTTTTTTTCTAATACAAAGTGGTTAAAATTAGTGTTTACCAGTTCAACTTCATTGTTTGACACTTGTTGTTAAGTTGTCCTACTGTTATTTATATTAGTCCCAGTAATATTATATATTAATCCCGCTTAGTATTCTACGGTTCGACAACGACAGCGACTTGATCCCGAATCAGAACAAATCAGGTAGCAAGATGTATTGAGAAAATAGCAGCAGGAGGCAAAAGCAAAGCAAATAATTACACTAGGGTTTATATAAACAATGGTATAGAGTATTTAAGAAACTTCCCGATTGGTCGTTAGCTCTAGTGGCTAAGAATGGACTAATCACAGCACAGCTTCGTGAGCATGTTTAAAGCATACTTTAATCAGAATCGTTTCGTGCTAACACCTGTCGGCGACAAATTTATTAAGTACGGATCATAAACTAGTCCAATGTCATCGTCATATTAGTAGATCTACAAAAATCGAGGAGGCACCAATTACTTATATTGATGAACTTATATAATGAAGAAACGGCAACAATGTGTGATAACTAACGATGCACTATGTTGATTTTCAAAACGTTTATAGTACACATTCAAAATCATGATAGCACTGACCATACGGGAGAGACATACTGAAAGTGAAAATATTTTCTCAAGAAAGTTACAACAAAGTTATTGGTTAGTATAGGTAAATACAGTCCTAAAGTTTGTTACGTGAATGATCATCCATGAAGTTGATGACTATCTTGGTTAGATAATCTTTAGCTATCATAAGTGGAGTTTAAAGTCAAAGCCATTGGTGTATTATGGGACTTCAAATTCAATAATATCTACAACACCTCATAATATGCATCAGGACTTACTAATGTCTAACTTTGGAAAGTATTCCCAGGATATTTAGCCAGAAGTCATGATTGGTGAATTTCAAATATGCTGAGCGTAAGAAAAATATTACTAATGACAGTCACCCAATACTGAAAATTTAATAAAGTTAAAAATTGCTGGTGAATGGATGTCAACCTAGTGATCTGAAGGTTAAAATCTCGACAAGAGGCCTGAAGGCATTAGATTTGACCAGCAGTTCAATCACGAAAATGCACTTCTGACGAGTTCCATACTAGGACGGAATATATATCAAGTGGTTCCCGATTTTAAAGAGTTCTATAAATTGAGATTAATTCATGATGTAAAACTACTGAGACTTTATTGTCGAGATGGATAGTCTGACATTGATGACTCTAGTTTCAAGATGATCCAAGACGTGTGAATCATGAATTTTTTTTAAATAAAGTGTTACTTAATTTTAGTCATTCGTTCACTAAGCGTTAATAATCAGACTTTGTTAGGACATAATCATATCCAAACCTCGAAACTATTTCATAATGCGTTGAGATTTTAAAAAATAAAAACTTAGAGAGGAATATGATTCTTAAAAAAAATATCAGTATTTCTTAATCAATATGCTGCGAAAACGAGTAGAATCTACTTATTCAATGAACAAAGCAATGTGTCATATAACAAATAAGTATTAAATTTAATAAAGACAAGATACAAAATAATAGTTATTGTTAATTATACTAAACAAACTGTTAGGTGATTAACCGTAAATGATAGATAATCCTGCTGAATATAGGTTTTGTGTTAGCCAGCATGCATAAGATTCAATCTATATCAGCTCACTATTAACTAACTTCTGGAGAAAATTCCTATAGTTCTAGTGAGAAGACGTGACCAGTGGAGTTGGATATGAGGTAGTTACCTGTCAGCGGTAGTCGACGAGGTCTCGTAGATATATCGCGAATTGACTGAGTTAGAAATATCAACCACTACATGTCGGCTTAGTGATCGATCAGTTAAGTGTTCGTCGCAAAGTAAAAAGTCCTGGACTAGATTCCCTCGTAGGGCCGTGGATGTCCACCGATGAAGAGTCCTATATTAGGACGAAATAACTGTCCTGTGCCAGCTCTTAGTTTTCGACGGTGATCCAACCCAAATCAATCCGCATGAAACCCAAACTCGTCGGAAAGATCTACATGGAATAATGAGAGAATTTATGCGCTCTACGGGACGGGAATCCGTAACATCCAATTTCACAATCTGAGACATTACCACCGAGCAACTCAGGTCATGATTGACCTCTCGGAGTGAGATATTTACAATGATTAATTAGTAGATAGAAGCGACCATCTCCATGTTTGTGTAGAAATCGAATCCATCTTCTTCAGGCTTCGCAACAAGATTTTAATCATCAGATCACTAAGTTGGCATACAATGCCTGATAAATAAGTTAAACAAGTATTCATTACAATCAACTTCAATTAGTTAGCTACAACGCAGAACTTAGTGCGTGCGTATATCAGTTCAAGTTGCCAAGCCCCAATTAAGAAATAGATACGAAATTGTTGGACTAAGTACCAGAGTAGTGGGAGGGGGGAGGTAGTAACAGTGTCAGTATTTATGGGAAGGATTAGACATCGAGAAGATTTGAGAAAGAATAAGTTAGTAAACAATTGTGACTATTTCAGAAACTCAGAAACTGGAGGACAAGGAATGGATGCACCTACGCCAAGGTCAACAATTTTGAGCCATGTCACCCAAAGTCTTTAACCACTAGTTATGATTATTATCACGTGGACCCCAGCGATGTAGGTCTGTATCTATTAACACGGTTTAGCTCAACTGTTAATGACTTCATGGACTGGTGTCATGTTTTAGTTTGGCCGCCACTAGGCTTTCTTCCAGTTAACTCCTACACAATACAGAATTACCTGTCGAGGTAGGCTATGTTTGAGCATACGTAACATACGTCCTAACCACCTCAGCTGATGAAGATTCAGCACTTCATTAATCGATTTATCATATTTATCTAGTGCTCTATTCTTAACCCATGTATTGCTTACACAGTGATCCTAGAAAACACGAGCAATGCTTCGAAGACATAGTCTACAGTCACCTTTCAACCATACGATTCAACAAAGATTTTACTTTGCGCGATTGGAATTATATACGAAGGTCTATTACAAAAACGTCAGTCCAATGTGGTGTGTATAAAACCACAATATAGTAAAATGTAGGGCATTTGAATGAAATATTTAATAAAATTATGAAGCACTCGTTTATTAAAAAAGTCTCGTTAGGGATATTAAAGTGGTTATCACCTCCCTTTTGACCACATCATAAAACGGTCCGAATTATTCAGAAACCTGAAAATAAAATTGCATTACAGATGGACTTGATGACCCAAGAGTGTGACTTCACAGTGCAAGACACAACTACCTAGAGTCAGCCACACACGCCTTTTTCAT
Source organism: Schistosoma japonicum (assembly GCA_025215515.1). Classification (NCBI taxonomy): domain Eukaryota; kingdom Metazoa; phylum Platyhelminthes; class Trematoda; order Strigeidida; family Schistosomatidae; genus Schistosoma; species Schistosoma japonicum. The sequence continues at coordinate 12,691,018 of CM046066.1, forward strand.
GAATACTTTTACCCATGTTAGCTTCAGTTATTTTAAGGTCGGAAAAAGAAGTCTGTGGGGTAAAGTAAAGTGTGTACTCTCAGGCCCAACCTTTTCTAGTACTATCTATAAGTTGTCAAAAGACAATGTCATTCTAATGCCAGTTGTCTGAAAGGAGCACTTTACTGCGTTTACACTCCTGTACAATCCTCAGTACGACTTCTCCCACAAACTTTAAATCTGTTGATTTGTCTTGGCACTCTTCAGTGAAGTAGACTGACGTGGTAGAACATAGAGGAACAGTTGTTCAAGTCAGTGCAGCTCGATTAATTTATCATGATATACAACAGCGATTACTATCTCAAGGTAAGAACTACGGTCGGCAGAAGCGGGAATGAATGGTAAAATGACTGAGTGTTGAATATCACACAAATAGTAAACATTGAAAATATTAAAGATAGCCACAATCAATCATCAACAGAGCATCTCCTACTTTAAAATTCTTTATATTCAATAAACACACATATACATAAAGCATTAAAAAATTTGAAAAAAAGTAATATATTGCAAAAGAAAGAAAACACGAAGATCATAATCATTGAAATAAAAATGTCAGCTTATTTTAAATAATTAAAAGAAAGTTAACATGAGAGAAGAGGGAAAAGAACATAACGAAGGGAACAAAATAATATTACAGAAAAGTAGAAGTGAAAATGTACTATTTAGGACAGGTTTTCATACATAATGTAAACAATAGTACTTCATAATAACAAGTATTAATAGATATTCACAGGTAGATATGTATGTTATGTATGTACATTAAAAAGAGATCTCTCTACATGTTAAGGTATTTGCCAAGATTGTGAACAAACAAACATTTGAATTGTGCTATAGTTATTAATTATGATGATGGCATTGATAGAGATGGATACTTTTTGATGATTTTAATTCCTTTCTACTATCGAACATCCTTTTTACCGAATGAAAATCCTGATTTACCTATGAATAAAAATAGTAATAAGAACAAGTATACAGTAAAGTACATAAATCTACGAAAAAACTAAAATATATTATATCTTGTGGTACAATTGAGTGTAGAAGTATGTTCTTGACATGTATTCATCGCTCCATACTGTAACACTAAGTGAGCACAAGGAGAAGTATGCAAAACTAACAGAGATAGTTATATTACGATATACAACTCGGTATATATGTGTTCATTAGGTTAAGGTGTCATAATACATAATCACAAAGCCGAATTACGAAAGACAGATATCAGGTTATAGCTCAATAATAGGTAATGATAAAGAATATATGATATAACAATGAAACTTAAGATCTAGAAAAAGATAAAGAGTGGGTACATCCATGCTAATATGACCGATTATCACATAGACTACAGCCAGGCAGTTTGCATATACTAACACGGCTAAGATCAATAGTCAATGACTTAATGGATTGTTTCATTGTCCGATTGTTGAACTACATTCTGGATCAATCTTTTGTAATTTGATCTCGTTGTTCTTATGTAGCAGACAACTTGACCAAACGCGTACACATGTGTCACGCTCGATGCTGTTTATGACTGACATACTATCAATAAATACTGACAAAAGTCAAACCACTGACAAACTTTAAAAGCAAGAAATAACTATTTAATACATAAAGCTTAAAGACTTAGTTACAAAACATGCAATTTTCACAATGAGATGAAACGATGATAGTATTTCTGGTATCAATAATTCAGAATTGGACAAACTTTGTTACCAAAAAAGTGCATACATGTAGATACAATGTAAGCCAGACTAAATAATCGCAAACTTCTATACTTCTGTTCGATTTTGAAGATTGTAATTCGCTCAACTCTTGATAACGACCCCACAAACTGACGACAAAACGAATGATAAGAAAGTTAATGTTGTAGTCAAATGAAAATGTATGTTAATTAATAACGTCTTGGACTGTGAAATTAGTTAAATCGAGTTTAAATACTACATGAAGAATCAATTCCCTCAGGGTGTAGATATCCATTGGTGTAAACTACATCCAACTATCTAGCCAAAGACATACACTTTCAATGACTATTACACACTCATTCAATCGGAATCTAAAAATGTATCTAGGCATAGAAACAGAGGTACCACTAAAGTGACAGCTTTATATGTAAACATAAAATCAGTAATCCGTTTTAGAAAAAGCAACTGCAAAAGAAATACAATCAAGGTCACCAAATCTAAAACAGCGGCTTGACAAAAGTTATTTATAACATCCTAAAATACACATTAAAATTAGTCGATTATACACATATCCCACACAAAGTTGATCAGGAAGGGATAACTAGAACAGACCCAATTGGAACATAGAATATCATCATTGTTAAGAAATGAAATGAAAAGTAGAAAATATTACACAGAGCATAGCATAGCAAGAATAAAATGTAAAAAAATCTAGCCTTATTAGTGGAACATAAAGTGTGCTAAACAAGTCATTCTAAGTGACACCTTTCGAAATAAGCATATATTCTTAGCTTCAATCAACTGATGAAATAATGTGAAGAACATATAAAGACATCGGTGATGATGACTGTATTGTTTTGATATAGAAGAATTCTATTGTTCGCCATTTAGTAATGTAAAAAAAAATGGATGGCTTTTCGTGTTACTGTATTCTCTAACCTGGGGGATTAAAGTGCGGAGCATTTATTAACTTTCATAACTGTTACATGAAGTAGGTGCTGATTATATTGATCAGAACTCTAATGAATGCTCAGCAAACAAACTACTTAGCTTAGAAAATGCAATGCCAACAAAAGTATCTACTTAAGCTCCATCATTTAAAAATGATGTCTTATTCATTAAATGACTCCCTAGCTAGGAAGGTGTGTTCAATCCTAACCCCCCCCCCGGGAAGGTATAATCAGGCATTTGTCGTTCGGGGTAATGAGTTCGTCCCATTGTCATAAGCGTTAATCCTTATGACTTCTTAACGGTGTAAAAAAATAATCAATTTAAACCAGTATGGTTATTCTTATCAGTTCAGATCTAAAAAAGTTCACTATGAAAACCTTCAAAACCGGTGAACAGTATATAACACGCTAAATATTTCAGTTTAAATTTAACTCTGAGGTGCAGCTTACTTTATCTATCCAGGTAATGGATACACCAGTTGCTTAAAGTACATAGAGCCCTGAGTAACTTGTTCGTCTCAATATATGAGGTAAAAACTCATTCACTACACACAGATTCCTAAATATGATTTCGAGCTACATTCTTGATGTAAGTGGAAACTATCCATACTATGTAGTTGCTAGTGCAGCCCGATTGGTTCGTCACAATAGGTAAGCCCGATCCCCCCCCCTTGTCAATGTAAAAGGTACGGTCAGATTAGTGGACACACACAGGCTAGAAATAATTTCTTATTTGGTAGAAAATATATGTTTGTCACTAATTGCCGATATAAAACAAAAGATGCTTTTTACATCATACGCGTAGAACATTGAAAATTTTCAAATAAAGCAGTGATCCTATAACAATATTAAGTTATAAACAACATATGAGAACGAATTCCAAGTCACCCGAATTCACCAAACCACATCAGGGCGATAAGGCGAAAAATAGGAGTCGAAATAACCGTCGTAGCAATAAGAATGACAAGACAATCATAACACAGTTTGAAAATACGGGATGAATAGTTGTGTATGAAAAACACTAGTAAAACTACTGTAGCTGGTATCTTGATATGGTAACAAATTTGACTATAATGATGACCTAATCGAAACATATTAGGTTGAACAATCGTTCTTTTAGGTCCTATCATGCGAGTAAGGTCGATTGAATATAGGCAAAAGTAGATGTAGAAAACATAGGGTACGAGGATGAGAGTCATACTGACAACCGTACAAGAGTGCGATGGCAATGTGGTGGATACTATTCATAAGGTCGTTTATAAGTAGTAGGTAGTGAAACGTCGCGTGAAAGTGGAAACAGTAATCAGTACACGAGGTGAGTTGCGAGGTGACAAGGAGCAAAGCCTGATCACAATACGTAGAAGATGAAGACAACCAAAAGAAGCAAGCCTACAACCAACAATGATCGAGGAACGCAAAGGACGTACAAATAGATAATTAAAAGCAGTGCATATATTATTTATGAAGTTCTCTATTTTTACCAAATAAATAATTGCCTTGCCCAAGTCGTCTTTTCACGGCACTAGTATTTCTCTTAGACAACCGGAACTGTAGTGACACTTTTTTTACAATGACAGGACAGGGTTGGGATAATTCGACTTCGAAAACGACATATATCACATTGCCCCATGGATTTATGTCGATAACGCTAAGATCTTCGGAAAGTTAAAAGCTAATACGCTTATATCTACTCACTAGAACGTTATTCGGGCAACCAGGAACCATACCTGTAAGACCATTCGATATCACCAATAAAAAATATTAATCACACACATAAAATATAACCGTAATAAAAGAGAGGAAAAGTCACCCCAGTCCTGTATTATCTTATTTATGTTAACATTTATAAGTGTTTCACGACTGTAATCACCGTCTTTCAAGAGAATATAAACATACAAGACAATTATGTAAAAGTAGGACATAAATAGCTTACCCATCCGAAAAAAGTATTTAACTATATGCATCATATGTGAAATGAATAGTAAACAATATTCAACTGATAGATTTAATAATCAAAAATTTGAAGCAAGTCTCAATGCGAAACTAGCAGTAAGTGAATTTATCAATAGTTAAAGGAGATTGATGAACTACCTGTATTTGTTAGTGATTTCGAACTTTCATATGATTATATTTTGCAAATGGAGAATATTCTCAGTTATAACACTTCCGAGAGAAATAGTTTGGTACATGCCTTAATCATATCACCTCATTAATTTTCACACATAATGTGACTTTTCTGATTTAAAGGTTTGAATTTAACTTTGGCAAAAATTATGGTATAAATAACTTTATGTGTCGAGATTTAGTATTAATCATCTCACAAAAGCAAATGATATTTCCTAATGAAGACAGTGAAGTCAATACGATTAGCAACTTCAGTGAGTGTTGTCAAACTACATGTGAATAAAGATCCAAGAGCAACATTTTATATTTGATAGCTAAGTACCAATGTATTGTTGGATTTAGTTGTAATTGTTATACTACTCATGAGTAGTTGAATGTTTATTATGTAATTTGTAACTTGCATTTTATTGGTCAGTTATGATCGAACCTGCTAGAAATTTTCTATTGGTTAAACCTTGTCTGTTTGGCCAGCCATTTTTGTTTGGCATTCTTTTCGCTTTATGTGCAAGGCGCAGATTGTTGTGATCATTTGTTGTTGTTGTTTCCTAATCACCTTGAATTTAAGTGACTAGTAAATTAATAATTGTTTGTTGCAGAACCACGTTCGATATTTATTTACCTGTTCCAATATAAATATTCCGAACACTCAAAAGAGCCTTTTAACCTTACCGACTTCGAGTGCGTTATTCTGGTGAATCTAACGCTATGTCGAGTAAATCCTACATATATCACTCTAATATTTCAATGGTGTTCAAAAGACTGCAATTTACTGAGCTTTTGGATAATAAGAATTATTTAATCTGCCTTGATTGAACAACCCTTCAGTAAACGATGATTTAGGAAGTAGTTGAAAGGAAAGATATAAAATAGAAGTGGCAAAAAAGATATCACTGAATATTGTCGGTCCAGATAAAAATCCCTGTAAAACGTTTCATGGACAATATGATATGAATGTTCAATCCTCGCTTTATAGACGGCTGCAAGAGGTCAAACATCGCCTGAGGATCACGAATATATATATTTAGTGGTCATTCATCTTCACTGAAAAAGTCGACAATTGAAATTTTAACACGAGAAGCAACAGTAACAAACTCACTAGAAAGTAAAAGAAATCTTGATTCTAATCCAAGAAGACAATAAAACTGCATTTATGCGAAAAAAACTGACTCACTTTGAGATTGGTTGACACGTGATACTGTCCATGCAAATAGATTTATAAGTGACTGGCGATCAAAGACAGTTGTTTCAAACGTATATGCAACTGCATTGAAAGAAGAATCAGAAAGTACTACCTGTAAGTTTTACAAATATACTGTTCATGTGTGAAGTTTATCTATCATCAGGACAAATGGGAGGGTTTGTTCCATAGGACAAAAACCATTTATCAACTAACTTACTACACTATTAATGCAAATACACCTAATGCATAGACTGATTACAAACAAATCAAGAAAAGTGTATGATAGTTGGAGTTAACGGGCAAGAAACACTATTTGATATATATTTCATGCTAGTTTACACTCGTCTCTTAAGCATGCACAAATTCGCAAGGGATTTGACGTTTTCTGTGGAATCCAAACCTGTCACCCAACTTTATAGTCTGTAACCGTCTCCATTGAAATATTCCAGGAGCACCTGTAAAACTGATATACTTAGATTGAATGGATCAGTAAATTTTCATTGTACTCATTATACTAACACAAAATCACTTATCCTTTACGTTTCAGAAGTAGGCTGTGACCACCAAAACAATCAGAATGCTGAGATACACATTTGGACAAGTTAACTAATGTAGTCAGGCTTTTTCTGAGAATAATTGAAACATATTGTATGTAACAGTGTTAGGGATTAAATACAGTTAGTTTTAAAAATCAGCCCGCAAATAAAAAAATGAAAGAACTTCATGATGTTCTTGAATTATTTGTATTGGGAATAGAAATGTAAAACAGGCAATGAACGGAAATGAATGATATATACACCTAGATGAACCCCAACTCATTATGTCAGATAAACTAGTCAGGCATTAAAGATATTTGGCATCAACGGAAGCTATGAGATGGTATGTTTGTTTGGGTTAAAAAAGTAGTCATTTGATCAAATTTCAGAGACGCCTTCAGATAACTAGGTCAAGCATTGTCGTAAATGATAATAATCTTGATGGGTTAACAACAATTAGTTAGGTTGACGAAGCATTTGTCAAACCAATCGTATGTTTCAACAAACAAACTATAGTGTTATGTTTATCTACAAATTTCCACGCAGCTATAAAAAAACAAGAGGATATTTGTATTCCTCGTTCAGAAAAATTGATGTCTCATATGTATGAGCTTCATGCGTTTGTAATAATTGTAGAGAAATTTTAGTGCGCCGAGTAAACTGTAGGCTGTGAGAAAAGAATAATACGCATTAAAACACAATTTAAAAAGTTACTAAATTACTTTTCTCGGATTGGGACCATCGAGAAACTTCTGCTGAATCCAAAGTTGTGTCTTTAGGTTTATCGACTTTATGACAACAAAGTACAATGCATATATCGCGTTTTTCGCGATATTTGTCGATCTAAAGAAGTACAAATTCTGAGATTTAATGACAACAATTTACATCTTGTTTCAAATTTTGAACTGCACCAAACGATTTCGCGTCGCTTACATCATATACTAAGATGAATACATCGGCACAATTCACGAAATGCTTTTCCAACTTAGTCATCCCACCAAGATCATAAATTCGAACTTTCTCCCTTGAACCACGATCTGTCTCAACAACAGCATTGTATGTGTCTTCATACGTGGAAACCTAATAATCAAAACGTATTTCTAAATGAGTGTTTATTACATATAAACGACAAAGGAATTAAGAAAAGAATTTTATCGTCTAAAAGTGATGGCTTCAGGAATGCAACAATTGTAAAACAAACAGTTGTTGGCCTAAATCATAAAAACTTATAACACATTTGGCAGCCACCTCATTTTATTTTCGAATAACCTATACAATTCGATCAACTCCGCCTGAAGCCTCCCTAGAGATGCTGCCAGTCCCAAGCCCAGATAAAGGAAGGAGGGTTGAGCATGATGTCGGCAACCTCATCCCATAAAACAACAACCATGCTAAAAAACGCTAACCAGTAAAAACCTTTATAATCACTTTAACTCTGCCCTGAGAGTTGGAAGGTCTGTTATGACGCCTCATGGTGAAAGCCGAGTTTGTTCGAAAGCCACGAGGTCGATGTCCCTTCTGACAATCAAAGCAACAATTAATATAGGTACATGGAATGTTCCACACAATGTGGGGGAAAGGGAGAAGCAAGCAAATACCTGAAGAAATGAAAATATACAACCTAGAGATACTTGAAATAAGTAAAACACATTGGTTGCAGGCTGGACAACAAAGATTATCCTCAGGAGAAGTGCATTTTTATTCCGGTCACGTAGAAGAAAACACCTCACACACACAAGAAGGAGGACTAATGTTGTCCCAAGAAGTTTGGTAGGCCCTAATAGGATGAGAACCTCATGACCTAGGATCATCAAAGCATCGTTCAAGACGAAGAAGGAAGGGACTACAATGAATATCATCCAGTGCTATGCACTCACCAACGATAGCCACGAAGACGACAAAGACCACTTATATGCGAGGCTGCAGTTAATCGATAAATTATCAGCCAAGGACCTGACTATTCTGATGGGAGACTTCAACGCCAAGGGTGGGATGGACCAGGTATGAGGACATCATGGGACAACACGGACTAGGAGAAAGGAACGAAAACAGTGAGAAGTTTGTAAACCTATGTGCCTTCAACAAAATGATTATAGGTGGCACCGTATTCTTCTACAGACTTAAACACAAAAGTACATGGGTTTCACCGGACCACATTACGGAGAACCAGGTCGACCACATCTGCATCAATAAGAAGTTTAGAAAGACCATGGGAGACGTAAGAGTAAGGACAGGAGCTGACATAACTTCAGATCATTATCTGATGGTGGCTAAAATGAAACTGAAGCTGAAGAAGCACTGGACACCTGGTCCGGCAGTATTACAATAGTTTAACACACTCCTTCTCCGAAATACTAACAAACGCAACGAATTCAAAATAATTCTCAACAATAAGTTCCAACCATTTCACGATCTACTAGAAAAAGGTGGAATTAATATGGAGGACAACTGGAAAGAAATTAAAGAAACAATAACCTCAACATGTCAGGAGGTTTATGACAGCAAAAACAACACCATAAAGAATGAATGTCTGTTGGTACTTTGGACAAGATCCAAGAAAGGATGAGCAAGAAGATAGCAATTAATAACAGCCGGACAAAGTCAGAGAAAGCCAAGGCATAGACTGAATACACAGGAGTCAACAAGCAAGTGAAGAGGAGCATTAGGTCGGATAAATGGAAATATGTTGAGGACCTGGCAATGACGTCAGAAAAAGCTGCAAGAGAAGGAAACATGAAGCACCTATACGATACAACGAAGAAGTTGGCTGGGAAATTCAGTAAGCCAGGATGGCCAATCAAGAATAAGGCTGGCAAATCAATCATTGAAGTGCATGAACAACGAAACAGGTGGGTAGAACACTTCGAAGGACTATGTAAATAGACCAGCCCCACTGAACTCACCAGTCATCGGAGTAGCAGCCATGGATCTCTTCATAAACACTGACCCACCAACAATCGGAGAAATCAAAATGGTCATCCGACAAATCAAGAGTGGTAAGTCAGTAGGGCCAGATAACATACCAGATGAGCAGGGTGCTGAAGACAGATATAGAAGCAACTGCAAAGATACTCCACACTCCCATCAGAAGAATTTGGGAGGAAGAACAAATGCCAGCAGACTGGAAATAAAGATACTTCATCAAGATACCAAAGAAAGAAGATCTTAGCAATTGTGAGAACTACAGGGGCATCTCTCTTCTATCAATACCAAAAAAATCTTCAACAGTGTGTTACTGAACAGAATGAAAGACCCAGTCGACGCTCAACTGCGAGATCAACAGGCCGGATTACGTAAATGTCGATCTTGCATCGACCTAAGCGCTAATCTACGGTCCATTGTTGAACAATCAATTGAATGGAATTCACCACCTTACATCAACTTCCTCGACTATGAGAAAGCATTTAACAGCGTGGATTGGAGAATAGTATGGAGCCTTCTACGACATTATGGCATACGCGGAAAGATAGTCAACATCATACGGAATTCTTACGACGGACTACATCATAAAATCGTGCATAGAGGTCAGCTCATAGATTCATTCGAAGTGAATACCGATGTTAGACAAAGCTGCTTACTCTTGCCATTCCTCTTCCTACTAGTGGTTGACTGGATCATGAAGACTGCAACATTTCAAGACGATCTGGGAATACAGTGGACAACATCGATGCAACTAGATGACTTGGACTTTGCAGATGATCTAGCTCTTCTATTCCACACACAGCAACAAATGTAGATGAAGACGGACAAGGTAGCTGCAGCCTCGGCAGCCAGCAGTTGGCCTCAACATACACATACGGATAAACAAGATCCTTCGATGCAAAACAACGAACACTAACCCAATTACATTTGACGGGGAAATTCCGGAAGATGAAGAAACCTTTACATACTTAGGCAGCATCATCGATAAACAAAAAGGATCTAATTTGTGGCAGATGTTACGGCGCGGAATGAAAAGGCAAGGACAGCATTTCTACAATTGAAAAACATCTGGAACTCAAACTAACTGTCAGTCAACATTAAAATCACATTTTTCAATATAAATGTGAAGACAGTTCTGTTGTATGAAGCTAAAACTTGGAGAACTACGAAAAGCATAATCAAAAAGATATAAACATTTATAAAGGGTTGTCTGCGTAGGATACTTCAGATCGATTGGCCACATACTATCAACAACAACCTTCTATGGCAGAGAACAAATCAACCAGCTTCCAGCCGAGGAAGAAATTAAGAAAAGACGCTGGAGGTGTATAGGACACATATTGAGGAAGACCTAAGAACATATTGCGTCGGGAATTGGAGACAGACATAAAGAGAATGAAAAGCACTTGGAAAGAGCTGGAAAGGAAAGCTTAGGACAGAGTTGGTTGGAGAAGGCCAGTCGGCGGCCTATGCTCCACATGGGGTTCCTTGTTCGCATGTTCACTTCTTATCCTTCTTCCAGTTTTGTCGTTACATAATCACTTTGATAATTATTTAGCCTCTAAAAAGCCACTCAGTTATGCGTTAAATGTCACTTACTACTGTGCAGTTAAAGCTAAATAACCATTACAGCAACAATTGTAATGGATGGTGCATTATCACATTGGCATTAAATAAAATGTCGTAGGTATAGAACGGTTATCAAGAACAAAACACATAGCCGGAGGTAAAGCTATGTGAAGTAGCATACTAAGTCACAATAATAAGCTAAAGTGTGAAATCTATTTACCAAAAGATTTTAGGTAAGAAAAAAACAGACACAGAAGGCATATTTAGCTAAGAAAATCCATAATTTAAAGAGTAAAACTTTAAACCCTACACAGTTGTTTTTATCAACGAAATGTTTTTTGCCTTATCTACGAGCTTTATACAAAATGCTGTGGGGTAAGAAGACTCGTATGTAGCTAGGATATAAGCCACACTCAGATATATCTAAACTATCCCAAACAACCAACTCGGTGTAAATAAAGGCAAACAAAGTGTGAATTTATAAAAATTCGCCTTTAAATAGACTATTTAGGCATACGTCTACAAAGTTACACTTTAGGTTGATTATTTATGCCTACCTTTCTGGACAGGTGACGCATCAACGCATACAAATATGCAGATGCGCCAAGAGAAACCAGACAAATTATGTGAGATCAATGTGTAGATAAATAGGCATGTCTATTTATTTACACATGAAAGGCAAAAAGGCGCAGTGTTGCACTGTCGCTTTTATTCACACTGTTCACCATTAAAACTTCGCCTTAATTTACACTTTACAGCTTATTTGGGTATGGTCTACAATTGGAGGCTGATTTATTGTCCCTAAATAAGGTATTCACAGGAACAATTTAAAACCTTTCGTTAACACCATACAGCTATTCTAAGAATTATTTAAGACACTAAACAACGTTCCATACAAAATAAGATTAACATTAAATAACCTTAATGTGGTAGCACAACTAAGCAACTTACACAATCATCAGGCTTTCGTTCAAAATAATTTCCATATATGCAGTGTTCAATCAGAGAAGTCTTTCCGGAGTTAGTCGGTCCACAAACAACCAGTTTCGTGATCTTACCCATTGCCTAACGAAACCTAGATCAAGCAGACCGCTTTACTGAAGGTCGTATCACAAGGCCTCAATAGTAAGAGTACTAGGTCGCTTTGTTAATTCTTACCGTACGTTTTCCATCAAAAATTCAGTTTTGATTCGAGAGTGCTTAACGATTGAACGGATATCACTTATTTTGAGGAAACGTTCCAGTCTTCAAAAGCATAATCTTCTGTTTTAAAAATTACAAGATATTTACTGGATTGAGGTACCTCATGGGAGATTACAAGCTATTCGACAATTTGGCGCAATACGAAAGCTTGGATATCGATCACTAGCCAGCGTTTACTTTGATTAAGTGGTTCACCTCTCGCACAATAATTTTTTAAGCTTACTGGGTAGTAGTCACCATGCGTTTCTACTTTTTCAGTTTCAATTTTGTTTAGCCGAATTCACGAACATACGTTTCATTAAGTCTGTATATAGTTAGTAGAAGTGTTTTTCTGGCTATAAACAGTATAAAATAGGTTATAGTGCTCTTAGAACAGGAAAAAAGAATTGAGTTAGGATTTAATAATAGGGGTAACCATAATGTTTCTCCCACGTTATTGTCTCTCAGTACCAGTATAATCAAGACGTACTTCCAGCATTCTATTAAAAGATTCAGTTAAAGGGGCAAACACAACTTTATTCTGCAGGAAGTTCCACAATTAGCACGAACTTTGTGTGAGCTATATTGTGTCTTATCCTTTAGGAGTATGCTGATTGGTCTATAGGATAAAAAGGGTTGAGTGTGCCCTGTATGTGGCCAGGTTACGCTTGATGTATAAGCGGAGTATCTTCTAACGATAAAGCATACATGACCAAATCAAATCAAATTAGAAGACAGTGATCGGTACAGAGGAAGATGTATTTGAACGTAAGTAAGTACGAGATATCAACATCTATACCGGCTTCTGATGGTGAGCCGTGTCATGATCTGATAGTGATGCTTCGCCGAGCACTTTTAGACAAAAGTGTCCACTAAAAGTGACATGGTCAGTACCAATAATAAGAGCCCACACAAATTTAAATTTAGGGGATTATATGTCGCTATTAGGGTTACTAGATGTGAGATGTTTAGGTCATATCCCTCCTTGGCCCTCTTGTACCTTACAATATGTGAATTTATTGCTTGAAGTCGAGTTCAAGATGGTTTATATTCTAGTCTTACTACCTTTTTGGTAGCCTTACTTTGGACAAAAACCAATATAGTATTATTCCTTTTAAGATGAGCAGATATAGTAATTGCGTTTGAAAGTCGAATTCCAGTGGATTCTGGACAAAACCCCAAGATCGCGTAGTCTTTACTGGCTACAATAATACACCCCTTAAGTGTAGTAAAGTGCCATGATAATATTCTTTTTTGAGTTAGAAGTAATACTAGATCCACCTAGTGTGTATGTATATAGTGTAACCCCTTCCCAATTGTTTACTATTAGCATTTCGTACTTATTAGTATCAGTGGCATTAATTTTATTCTAATATCATCACCATTTTGGCTAGGCTTTTTGCAGGTATTGGTTAGTGTCTTGTCCCCCTAAAGTGTTTCTGTAAGCCCCAGTCCTAAGCTTTGAGTGTCATTGTAGATAGAAAACAGGATCCGTGGATCTGATATTACGATAAATTGACAGTTTTATTAATTTATGGGAACTGTCTTGAAGTACACCGTAACTAATGTGTCGAAACTCATTCATTTGGCAAAGATAATTGTAAAACAGCGCTTGAAAATAGAATAAAAGAAACCCAAATAGTTTATAACTACATTTATGACCAAAATACAATCTTCTAAATTTTAATCAAAACCTAATTGCACTGTAATCCTAATAAAACGGAAAATAACTTCCTTGTTGAGGACCGAAGGTCTTACTAAATTTGTAATACTTTGAAAAAGCCGAGTCGGACAAGTAAATTGTATATTTACTAAAAATAGAGAATGTCATAAAATATTAAATCATCACCTATAATCATCAGTTTAAATATCATTCGTGTTCTCTGGTCCGTGTCGATTGTAGGCTTTCTACCCTTGGTTGTCATCGATTTTCCTATGTGTTCTGAACATGCTCTGCTTCTTTCCACCCAACAACTCTCTTCATACGATGCTTCCTGATTCTTCACAAATTCACGCGACGTTCTGCTACCGACTACTTATGGACGATTTTATGAGTAGTATTAATCACAATACTATCGACCAATTATATTGTTAAGATTTAGCTCAACAATCATTGGCTGCAATTGCACAGTTCCGAAAAATCTCATTTTTATGGATTTCGGAAGAGTTTTGGTGGCAACTGTCTGACAGTTACTAGTGGAGAACGATTAGGGGATAGTTGATTCTTGATTCGTTTGTAAACGTAACGTCAGTCGATATCGGTTTCTAAGCTCCCCACAACTTAGCTTTACACTAATTTTTCAAAAAATTTTGTAGTTTTATTCCTAATGACGGTTGTTTTAATATAAATGTCGTTTTCTCGATATTGATTAGTAGGAGGAAAAAACCTGTAACTCAAGTAGCGCGAAGATTGCAGTGGAACAAAAAAGTAAATTGCTGGAAATCCAGCATGATCCAGCTCATCTCCTTGCACTCGTGCCGTAATTGTATGGTTCCGTTCCAGATCTTCGATACAATTTTATAGTAGTTTGCCACTTTGTTATACTAGTCTCGAGGAATTCACGAGATACTTATTTCTTATTGCTGCGATGAAGATTCCGATCATCTTGGTCTCAGGAAAATCTCTGTAGAAGTGCATTAGGAACTTTCTCCATAAATATACGACATAAGTAAAGACAACGAATTTGCTACACCTATGGTATTACATTAATTTACAGGGTCGGTGGGATTTTAATTGTAATACACATATCGTCGTCCATCTTGAAAGAAAGTTATGTTGTTTGAAGACGACAAAAGATGGATGTGCTAAAGATGTCACACTAATCAACCTGCTTCACTGGATGAAGCATACAGCAGTGTGCTTTTATATTCCATGTAATCTTTTTTAAATACTATTGTTAAGGCTTAAATTATACTCTGAACTTATTAACTTTTAGGCTATGCATTCCATGTTCAATGAATGTTCAAGCTAACTTTTTAAATTTCTTAAACCTCGGTCGTTTGCTCGAATATTTTAGTTTCAAAATATATTTTTATGATATTCTTAGCGTCTACTATTTATATTTGCTTGTATATAATAAACAATATATGTTCGTCAATTCAATTGATATCCGAGAATTTTATGTACACAGGATTTAATTTTACCTGAACCTAGTGCAACTAGGTTTCAACATTCTAGTTCTTGTATCTTAACGTCTTTAGTGAATTTATTTAATGTACCTACCTATTTATTATTTCATGCCGGCACAGCTTAGCTCACAGTTGCCCTTGTTATAATCGAGAGGCCTGATTTACTATGGTTAGAATGAAAAAAGAATAATGTGATCATAAGGTGGTGTGGTTAACAGGTGGATGTTACGCAAATCGACAGTTGCACTGTCATTATCTGTGCAACATGAATGATGTTCATTATTAAGCCAATGATAGAAAACTTCAAGCCTATTCCTATAATACAAAACATAGATATGAATTATATAAAATAGAGAACGTATCCCGAAAACAAGAGATTTTACGAGGAACTTTACCATCCAATCTATGTCATCAAAACAGTTAATAAGAAAGTATTTCTGAAGACATTAATCAGAGATCGCAAGGATAATTTATATTGCTATTCATGTATCTTAATTATGAAGAAGTAGATGGGATCATAATTACTGACAATTTCATAGTTGGATCTTTTAATTAATTATGAGCTTATTAGTTGTCATATAAACTTATTCACATTGAGTTTATGCTATGATCACCTACTGATTTTCCACATCACATAGTTATGCACAGTCCCCACAATTTATTCAGAATTTTTCAGCTCTCTATAATCACCTATGTGAACATTGATAATTTCATTGATATACTCACAGTTTGACCTGTTAATTACTATTATAATGGGAATATTGGTTGTTTATAAACCTTATTGCACTGTAATTATGAACCAAATGTTTACTGATTTTCTATCCATATCTTATGTTACAAAATGATAATTGCGGAGTACCCTGGTTGGTTATGATTTTGATAATCCTGTTAATGGAACCGTAACATTAGATAAATGTGGTTAATCAAAAATTTCACAAGTGCCGTAGAATTACGAACAATAGGACTAGCGCGACCAGCTTATCAGTCAGCAGACGAGTTTATGTGTAGAGTACAGAGTCAGACATTATATCCATATATATACACAAAGATAGTCAAAATGGCCATATCCTGGAAATATCATGAGAAGCCTTCTGTTATGTAAGCTTTGATTGTTTTAGTTGCATTTTTGCGTTTTAAACAGCTAGTTATAAAATGTAAAAACCTATGAAATGTGCAAAGTAGCAAATATTTTTGTAGCCTTCTTTAATCACAATCTGACCATCCACAATTAGGTCTTCTCAAGATTTACATTAGCCATTGTTTAGAGTACTAATAGTGAATATTTGGCACCAATATTATGAGAAGTATGTGGATGTTTAGTTGCATGTGCATTTATAAAATATGAATTCATGTCCATTACTAGCTGTCGATAGGTATAATGTGTTGCATTGAATAAGAATAGCTTATTTATAGGATGGAACCGTCTCTAATTGCAGACAGTAATTGTTCTCGAGATGAACTGAATGATAGCTGTGCAGAAATCTCCAAGCCTGAACGTAAGTTTTATTACTGTGTGTTTTGTACGATTTTACTGGTGATAAATCTAATGGATTTGTATCTCAACTGTATTTTTTTCCGGTTTGTAGTATTTAACAATAACTTCTTAACTTAAAAAAAAAACACTCGTTGGCTTTTTTAAGTGTTCACAATTGTTTTCGGCTTTGCGGTTTTTATTCACGCTTTAGTGTACGATGCTTCAGCCACCGTTGTTTGAAGTTTATCGCGTCATCTAAAAACGATCGACAAGCTAAACATGATTGTGTCCGCATAATAAAACATGCAACACTACTAAGTTCAAATGATATTCTATTAACATGTCAAATGTTCTGAGAGAGGTTTGTTTTGTTTTTCTCGTGTATGATCAACCACGTGTGTATAATCATTCTTATTACTCGTGGTAGAAATTCTTTCCAGCATGTTTTCTCAGTGCACGTTTTTGACATTGAGTTGTTTAAAGTCAATGTACACGGGCCACGATGCATCGTGGAATTTCTGTATACTTTTCAGGTTTTTGTATGGTGTGTGATTAGTTGGATAATCGGTTTCGACAAAAAAAGTCAAATAATTATGCATTGTCTACACAAGGTAGCCTTCCGGAATTGAGAGGGTAAATGGAATAGTACTTATTTTTCATCGGCATGATATGAGTTGTTTTTCTAACTGGTTACTTATTAGCAACACTTATTAATGTGCTGTGGTGCTTTTCTTCATTTTTGTGTGCATTTAGGATTATCAGTAAAGTAGTATTTCATCAATTACGGACGGTTGTAATTCAACTTTGTATGATTTATGGTGAGAGATCTAAGTGCACAGCCTTTTCGCTGACGCTAGTTTTCAACAGATTTAACATTCTAAAGAAATTAAGTAAAAGC
The DNA here is from genome assembly GCA_025215515.1 of Schistosoma japonicum. Lineage (NCBI taxonomy): Eukaryota > Metazoa > Platyhelminthes > Trematoda > Strigeidida > Schistosomatidae > Schistosoma > Schistosoma japonicum. Next base: position 12,708,697 of record CM046066.1, read on the forward strand.
GTAGTTTCATAATTTCTCTGATCTCAGACAATGCATTGGCATATGGATCAAGCTTCAATCAGTCAGTCAGTAACAACGTAGAACTTGGTGCGTGCGTACATTAGTTCAAGTTGCCATGCCTCAATTAGCAGATTAAGATTAAATTTCATACACTTTGTTCCCTTTATTATTTTCATGAGAGCAAGAACAAATATTTTGAAAATAAAGATCATTTATTCGTGGTTTTCAGCATGTACTGCAAAGAACAAAATCTAAAAAAAAAAAACAAACATTAGTCAATCACTTCATGGATTGGTGCCATGTTTTCGTTTGGCCGCCCCTAGCTTTCTTCCAGCCTACTCCTACAACATACAACATTGCTCGTTTCGGTAGACGGTGGTCAGGCATACGTAACACATGTCCTAACCGCCTTAGCCGGTGAAGATTCACTACTTCATCAATAGGCTTACCGTATTTACTTAGTACTCTATTCCTAACCCACGCATTGCTTACTCAGTGGTCCCAGCAAACACGAGCAATGTTTCGGAGACATCTATGATCGAATACTAGGAGCCTACGGATATCCTCTATCCTTAAAGGCCATGTTTCACATCCATAAAGTAAAACGGATCTGACTGCTGCGCAGTAAACGCATCCTTTCGTCAGTAAATGAATGTCTCGCCTACGCCACAAGTGACGCAAGTTGGCAAAAGCCGATCGGGCCTTATACGAGCCGAGATTTCATCAGACACCAGACCGCCAGGACTGATGAGGCTCCCGAGATAAGTAAAACGGTTAATACATTCAATAGTTCGCTATAAAACTGAATCTGCTTACTTGATCAAGTATGACGCGACCCTCTCAAAAGACGTATAGTCATGTTAAAGCTGTATTGGGTATCTTGAAAGGGAATAATAGTTGTTTCAATTGAAAACAAAAAAAAAACAGCACATTAACGTTACATCATTGGTTAAACGGAGACGAAGTTGGTTATGTCTACTAAAAATCAACTTAAAATATCTAGTCTAATAACAGATTCAGGCATTGCAAGATAGGTTACCAAGTGGTATGCCTATCGTCGATTTTGGAGCATAACAAACACCACTTGGCTTGTTTATAATCAATGGTCATATATGCTTTGTCAGTACTGAAAGTTAGGAATACATGCTACTAACTGTTTATAGCCTCTACATGCATCACCAACCACTACTATCATGAAGTTTCTCTAAAAGATTCCTTATCTGTCTAATGAATGCCAAGCACAGACCAGTATTTGCTCTAAATTGACCTTCTCTATAATTTTATTAATCCAAATGATAAGTCAATTATTATGTTGAACTTATTCGCTTGTGTGTAGCTGGTGAAAAAGCACAAAATGCCCAATAAACTCATGATTTCTGCAAATTTTGTTGTTATCATCATTACTACTCTTATTATTATCATAAAAGTCTACACCTTCCTACACGGATTACACTGAAAATCATTAACTCTATACACCGGTACCACGTCTGAATATTTTGATTTCTCCAACTTGATTACTTCGTTTAGCACCAAGTCAGGATAAGAGAAATTACTTTTTTTAAAAACTAGATTGGTTTAAAATCAATCTTTATAATACATATGCATCCATAGATTTTCCAGTCTTGAACACTATCACCCACATTTCCCCTGTCCGAATTATATCGTCTATCCTAAAGTCTTTTCATTTTTTTCTAGTCCTTTATATTACTCATCAGCTTTTTGTGAACGTCATCGTTAACATGTGTATCTGTTAGTAGACTGATCTCACTTCCGAATTATTTTCAGGTTCAAAAAGTTTTCGGCAGCATCAAATCATATGTTTAGACTAGCATAAGTATCATTTCACTTACATTTTATCTGACAATTCATGCCAGCTTTAATTGTATGATGTGATACTTCGTTAGGTTTATTTCCAATCCCATTTATTTCTTGTTTCATATTACATTTCTTTTTCTTCCTTGATATTTGATCTATATCAGCTGAAGAAAGTATCTCAGTTTCTGAAGAAGAGGCTAAACAGCCTGAATCAATAAACGGACATGAAAATGACACTGGCGAAAAGAGACAACGTAAAAGGGTTCAGAGATTATCCGAAACATGGAATAGAGCCCACGAAGCCAAGCAAGAAGAAAGGGTAAAAGCAGTGCAAGCTGTTTCAGCAGCTTTTGAGGGAGCCACAGGTACTGCACTTGGTGAAATCCCACTCATTGAAGCTACTATACGGAAAGTAAAACCCGCCGACCTCAAATTGTTGCACTTGATAATATATAACAGACCAGGTTCTGTTGGTGAAATACGCAGTAATTTACGCAAATTTCGTGGTTTTGGTTTCGAGCTTGGTTCTGAACAGTATGAGAAAAAATCAACATATATCCAGCAGTAAGCTACTCGTTGATTTTGGTTTCATGTGCTGATTAATGCTGATATTTTGTAACTTAAATTGAAATAGGTGTACTGTTATCATGACGCGACATTTAAAATGTATTGGTAGTGGCTTTACATCTGCTGTAGTTGCACTATTTTCTATATACCATATGTGTTACATGTTCTAACCAACCTTACAGATGTTTGTAAGGAAATATGAACTGTTCTCTTGAGCTAGTAGATGGTCTAAAACACTGTGTTCTTTATGTTTGCATCTCAGAAAAGCACGCTTTGAATCAGATTGTTTTCAATGACAAAAATAAAATACAAAGACTGGAGATAAAACACATTTTATACAAATCATACCGTCTCCTAGAGGTTTATAGTTTCATTGGTTGACTCCGAATGGGTCATGTAAGTTTTACTGAACTTCAATCCATCAATCCAGTAGTCATCTAGTATTTATTACTAAAGCAAGTCGAAATAATAGACGATAAGATCATCCAGTTGATGATGCTATCTACCACCGTTACATAGTCGGGACAGCAATAGTCCTAAGAGTAGGAGGGTAATACTTATGACTAAACTGGACAAAGGGTTTCTCTGATCCTTGTACTTACCAACTTTTTACCATACCGTATGAAAACCAAGCTACTATGCTACTGCCTGCACGTAAGTTGATAATGTAGACTAAGAATGAGCTGCTGGTGACCATAGCAGATTCCAACTGTAGTTTTGTCAATATGTTGTCGCTGTGCATCATATTGTTTTTTTCTTCGGTACCTAGCTTTGTGTTTAAAGTCGCTTACCGCATGAAATAATAGTTACTCAAATATCCCTTTCGTTATTTTTTTGTTCACTGAATAGTTGTAACAGGAAGATTTGAATTCTTATATTTCACCTTAAGGTTGTCCTACTTATGTCTTATGTTTTGGAGAGAATTTATCAATAATAAGATGCTTTTCACCCCAGTTTTTTGCTCTATTCAAGGTTTCTTTATGATATGCTTACTAAATTACAAAACTATTTTGTGATCTATCTACTGTCAACTAGTCGACCCACCGGCAAGGTGTGTCTGTACTTTGACATATGACAAAAAAACTACAATGACTCATCTTTATCACTCTATCATTAAAAATACTACTGCTATGAAATTATAGGAATGACTTCTGTGAGATATCGTCACGTTATTGTGAATCACAGTTTTGGTGATGCAGTGCAAATCTGATCGGGATAAAGAAATCAGCAGCGAAAACTAGATAACACGATATCGGTTACTGCTCAGTTACAAAGTAGCTTAAGCTTACTTAGTATTGCTATACGGGTCCCGTAGCCTAGAAACTGTTAATACATTCGTTATCATTTTAGTCAGATCTCGTCAATCTTCCAAGCATTCAAGCAAATTGTATATCATGTATATACGCAGTCTTGCGATCGTGAAAATATTCATGTCAGTACGACTAGAAAAAGCTGTTTTATTCTTTTTTTTCTCGACAGACGCTCTACTTGTGATCTTCGAGAGACTCTACGTATCCTAAATTTAGAAGTTACTGGTACTCGAGAACAGTTAGCGTCTCGGTTGTTAGAGTTTCTACACAAACCTACTGCCAGCTCTGTGAAATATAAAGGCAAGATCGTTAAAAGGCATGGAAGAAAAAATAAGTCTAAAGGAGACAATGTCTCTAAAAAGCCAAAATCAAGACCAGTAAAGAAGAATGTTACAACAAGTGAACCCAGTATAGATGATTCAAGTCAACAAGATATTGATGAACCTGATTTGTCCTCTGAATCTGAGAATTCAGAAAGTGATGTATCAAGCGTTGCTGATTCAGTAAAAATAAAAACATCGAAGAAACGTGCCAAAATGCAACAACAATCTAAACCTGCCAAACCCAACTTAAAACGAGTAAAAAAAGGTGAACTTAGTGATACAGAAGAGGATGAAAATGGTCATAAATCTATTCCTGCTAAAGTGCAAAAAGTTAAGTCAACGAAGAAGGAATTTGATTCTGATGAAGATGTACCTTCTGTCTAACTTAACATCAACAAAAGTTATTCCTCCAACCGACTCTGAATTAAAGAAAAATATAATCGATTTACTTAAAACAGTTAATTTAGAAGAGACATCTCTTAAAGTCGTTAGAGAAAAGGTAATCAAAGCATTGCATTATGAATATGAACATTTTTCCTATGTGTGCATTAGTAAATTAATATTTTGTTGCATCATGACAAATTCTAATTGACTATTTGCTTAAGGTTTCGGACTATTTTACACAAATCTCTACATCTGTGGTAGTTGCAATTTGATCGATTTAGTTCTGAGTATTTTATCCTTGATTTTCCAATCGTCTTATCAGGATTTCTTAAGTCATTCAATCACACTTAATCAACGTTGAGCTTTGAACATGTGTTCGTTAACCCAAGTTATTATACCATGTCAGCGTAACAAGAGGAAAATTAAGTCAAAATAATATATTAGTAATAATACTGTAAACGACTAATCGTTTCGAATTCGGTTTCGAGAGGGCTGAATAAAAAGGTATGTATGATGGAATAGTGAAACTTAAGATCTAGGGAGATAAATAGTGAATTCGTCTACATGATAGTTATTGATTTTGAACTATGTCATCCAAAATCTCTAATTTCTGATCGCAATTATCACATGTACTCATTAAGGATAACTGGCTCGTATAAAATTAACATGTATCACTTTATATTTAAGCCTCTACTGGGTCATAGAAAAGAAGATGCTAAATACAACGATTAATTGAAGTGTAAAAATCTGTCTACACTAATGAGTCGCAACCACATTGTTTCCTAAGAGCACCATTCAAATGATTTTGTTGGTTGTGTTAGGGGGTTGTTAAGGCGTTTTTATGCTTACAAAAAACAACTTTCACAAACCTTTTGTTTCTATGGTTTGTATATTAGTTTAATGGCAAAGCGAATATTAAAAGACAATTCAGTTAGTGGAAAGGGGAGGGATCGAAGTTACTACTAGTAATGCTTATTCCGAGCCCATAAAAGAATTTCGGCTTATTTTATCGATATTTCTGATGATAACAGCTACTAATACTGGGTGTTGTAATCTTATTATTGAGGATTGTTAAGTTAGGTTTATGTTGACTCGATGGAGAAGTTTTGTAACTCAAGAGGAAGACATTTCAAGTTTCTACTATTTTTTTTTGTAAATTTACTCCAAATCGATCTTTTTTTATTTGCATGTATTCTAGATTTTCGCTAATTATCCTAATATTGATTTGTCTGATCGGAAAGATTTCATTAATTCTACTGTCAAAGAGGTAAGTTAGTGTAAATCATCTTAGTGGTTGTCACGTTGGCTGATTTAATTTAATTTTGTTTTCAAAATTATGATGGGTAAAAATATTTCGTTTATGAAGTTCAAAATTGTATACTTGATTTCAATCTATACTTTAAGCGTTGAGGGCTAGTTACCTTGTCTGATTGTTTAAATTTAAATAGTCAAAGCTGGGTTCGAATATGCGATTTACTGACTGAATATTTTACACTTTAATCTCTAGCTACCTGCTCTAATAAGGCGTTTTATTAAGAACTTCATCTATCAGTTGTTCCTAGCTGTTGATTATATACCATTAATATGTGCACTACTTTTTGTAATACATAGCAGGAATCTTTTTGATAGATGACATTAAAAGTGACACCATAATTCGTTGAGGGTTGTGACTGTTCCAAAAGATAAAGTTTAAATTCACTTTTTTAGAATATGGATGTCAATTTTATCTATTTGCAATATCACGTTGACCTTCAGTCTTGTAATTCAGTAATGTAGCTTATTATATTATGCCTATCAACCAAGCTACAGACTATGATAGATCAGATACATAGTGGTAAATGTATATTCAACGTAAACAGCGCTCTCACAATTCTACTATCTAATTGTTTACATTTAAATGACCTCAATTTTCTAACAGGTGACAACTGACTAAATTTTGTAGAGTTTATCAAAAATACTTATCCAAACCATCTTGAAAAGTTTAGTCAGTCACTAACCTAGATATTGTTAACCTAACGCTACCACAACCACCACTAATAAGTGCATCCGTAGATTTGAGTATATACAACTGAAGGGCGCTATAGCGACTCCCACTTACCATACTTAACATACCTTAGACAGCTAAATTTAAGTACAGCTATCATAGGATAGTATACACGTAGTGCCTGAAAAATCTTGATAACTGAGCACCTTTTAAATATCGATTATTCTATAAAAGCAGATCCATCATTCAAGATGAACATAAAGCTGCAAGGCGGTTAATATTTTATTTGAGTTTATGAAACCTTTGCTATACATCACCATAAGTTCAAAGTATATGTTCCATTTCCCTACTACACATGTTCATTGGATTACTGTCGTCAACGAACCGATTATCTGTTAACATTATGCTTTTCTCCTACGACTCAACGACTATTTTCCGGTTACTTAAAATCTGGATTCGTCGACAAAATCTTCGAACAGAAATTATATTCCAGCATAATGTATTCACTCATAAAATGAACGGATAAGTGATTGAAAATGGTGTATAAGCCAGTCATTAAACATTGGAAGCGTTAAAATAACTTGAGTCTGTTGATTATATATATAACTTGATTGCATAATACTCATTGTTACTTATAATATATACTTTTTTTCTCTCTCTCTCTCTCTTACAGTTCTTGGCACAGTCTTAAATCGCTCTTTTTTTCAAAATAATAACGATGATAACAACAGTATCATGGTGTTCATTCGTCTATTGTTTATTTTAATCATATTGGCAGCTGAATAGTTCACCAATGATCCAAATATTGTTTTTCTTTTTCTTTTTGAAATATAATAGTCTCACGAATACATCTTACTACATAACATCATTCTTTCATATTCACGTGCAAATACATACATACTTTTTACTCCCTATTCATTACCTATATCTTATACCGATCTTTTATTTACAAATACATATTTCATCAGCCTGCTTGTTAACTATTGTAAATTTTTGTTTCTCTATTACATTGAAATATACGAAATGTAAGCACGATGCATTTCTTACAATCTTTTTTTTAAATATATCTCTACTTCCTTCACTCTCACTAACATCATCACTCAATCATTATCATACTTTCATACTTTTTTTCGTATACATAAATGAATTATCACATTCTTTGATATTTCAGTGTATCCTGAATGTCTATATTGTACATGTACGTTTTTAATGTACTCATTACACTTTATGATAAAGATATATTTAAGAAGAAAAGAAATAACTACTTACAACTAGTAATTATTCACTACATTTTAAACAAAGAAACATTATTGTAGTAATTACTAATTATGATACTGTTCATTATTGTTAAATAAACTGATATTATAGATGAGAAATACTTCTGTTGTCGTAATTAGGTGTTGTGGAGATTGTTGAAATATTAATTTGGTACTAAGAAATTAAAAATCAGAAAGTATTGAATAATTGTTTAATCTTAATACGAGACTCTTCATTAGCTTACATCCACTACTTTACTAGGGAGATTCGAACCCAGGACCTTACTCACTTTTTGAATTAGTGTAAATTATTATTTATACATACGTTGTATTCTTGGTAAATATAAATGTATTGCATATACAGCTAAATCTCATTTGAGGTTTAATTAGCATAATGAACTGGAATGAATTCACCAGTTTGTTTTAAAGTTCCTTATCACAATTGACAAATTGTGAGAAATAAAATCACTAAAATCTCATAAGTTCTTCTTAAAACATATTCTTTATAAATAAAAAAGATTATGGATAAGTCAAGTACCATAAGATTTACACAATCATGTTTTCATAACCTCTCGTTAGCTGAAAACAGCTTTTTGTTGAAAAAGTAGCATGTAATGTTATTATTATGCATCAAGTTTTACATACTTTAGTTAATGAAGTTAAGTTCAAAATGATGTAGAAAGACAAAACAAGAAAATAATGTTAAATTTTTATTCAGAATGAAGTTGTACAAAGGATATGATTTCTTCTATAATTGCTGTTTTCCTTCTACGTACAAAGTCAGGTTGTCAACATTTAATGGCAATAACGTCTGCAGAATTAATGCGGAAGTTGTTTTCTGCTTACTGATTCTTTCAAACACTTATGACATCCATCATATTCACTTTCCTTATCGTTTTGAACTCAGTATCAAAAACTATGGCATATAAAACTTTGTTTTTAGTAATTACTAATCTTATAACGTTCGATCGTTTACAGCTGATATGAAATTACGTAATATGATGAATCCATCGTATTCTGTAAATCTCATAGTTCTTGCTTTGTAGAAAGTTACATATTTGACATACTTTATTTAGTCAAGATGAATGTTGGAAATAGAAATGTAAATTATAATAAGTGGACTAGAACATAAGATATGTTATTGAAGCTAGTTAAGATTGACACGTAATTATGTATGTTGGAAATAAATAGAGCAGAAGTGAAGTGATTGCATAGTTTGAACTAAAGTGTATTTACAAATATCGAAGAGATGACGTAATGGGAAGAGATATTATTCATTATCAATGGATATTTTATCATACTTCCTTTTAGCATACAGTTTAGTTTGATGACGTTTAATAATGAATACCTCTACAAAACGGAATAAACATGGGCCTCAGTTGTGTGTTAATGATTTTAAGTGCTTTAGAGATGTCCATCACCTAACTTATATCTGGCGCTTGCGTTTGTGATGAGTTTACTCCCAACATACGAATATCTGTCAGTCTTAACTGGGTTTAATAACATATCTTTTGTTCTATTCTACTTGTTATGATTTTTGTTACCCTTCTCAAACATTCATATCAGTCAACTTCATCATATAAAACATTCTAAACCTTTGAAATTTTAATAATTTTACTACTTGTGATTTCAGACTTTTTGAAGTTGACAGTATAAAGAATTCATTCTATTCTACAAAGCTTGTTTTTTCTCTGCTTTGTTTATAATTGATTGTATTAATTCAACTGTATCCTAAGTTTAACAAATTTGCATCATAAATTAGCTTTGATCAGCTGACCATTGGAAATCTGGAAGCAATGACCAGCTATTTCGTCACATTATGGGTTACAGTTTATTAATTCAAGGATTAGAGGGCCTTCCTATAAGGTCTGAATCTTTTAGGTTCTACCGCTTAGGAGTCCAATCCTAAGACGAAACAACTATCCATTGCTTCCTGGTTTTTGATGGCTGTCTAACCAAAATCAATCTGTGACACAAAACTTTGAATTCAGCAATCTTACGATAGTCTTTAGTATGTACATCATATTTTTAGGTATACAGATTAGTGTTGTAGTATTTCCTTTTGACTAGGAAACAACAGAATATTATTGTTAAGTAATTTGCAATCCTCATCTGCTACAGACGTGAATTGTTTGATCACGTTACTTCGACACACCACGTAATACGAACATTACGTAATCAGTCACTCAATAACCAGCTTCATTGTGAACCGTGTTTAAATTATGACGAGTTTAGTGGCACAAATTACACTTTGATCATAAGTAATTAGAATCTAAATGAGTTGAATGTCGCTACATAAGTTGGTTTGTGCATGTGATATGTCTAAATGTATCTGTATCTAACTCATGACTAATCACAGTTCGGTTTTGATCTGACATGTAACATCCACTAGATTTGCTTGTTTTTTTGAGTATAAGTTTCATATTATATCGTGTCCACACTATTGTGGTTCATCTATTTTCCAGTACACGGCTCACAAACTTTTCAACCGTGGTTTCATTTAGTCGTTTCTGTTTCGAAGCAACTTTCATCACATCCCCCTGCAACTGTTAAAATTGTAACGAATAACATCAACAGTGTAGCATATAAATCATTACTACTATGCGTTTAAATTATTACATGAGTATCGGAGACCTAAAATTCTGTAGGATAATTGCACGAAGACAGACATCTATTTGTGTGTTTAACTTTGAGCTTCTTTCCTAGTGTGTGTGGGGGGGGGCTAGTGTTACTACGCGGTCCATAGAATATACATAGGTGAAGAAGAGTTTGGATTTGGAACCTAGTGGTTGAAATTGAAATTCCTTAATTATTATTGTGTGTGGTCTGTATATTGTTCAGGATCTAGCGCAAAAGAATTTTATGCATCTAGTGGTCGGTTTATATCCGTAGATGTCAAGCAAATTAACCTTATCGCTGTAAACCACAGTAAATAAGTTTCCCAAACCGTTTAAATCAGCAATCTATTTCATGTTAACGATATGCATTAATGTAGTCATCATACTTAAGCTTTTCACACACGCTTCTTAGACGAGCCTACTCTCACGTTATTAAAAGGTTATTGTTAAGAAATCACAACTATCCTCTCTAAAAAGGAAATGCCATGCCAGGGTAAGAACTTGTCTTTAAAATACTTGTTTTACAATAACTTCTATACGTATTTCGTTTTCTGTAGTGTTATTAGAATGTGAACAATAAAGTGTGCAGCTATCACAGAGTGTGTTATGATGCAGTATTACGATGTAGTTTAGTGAAAATTTCGCTGGAAATGTTATAATAATTGATTTAGAGTGATTGTGAATTCGTATGGTATGCTTCACTATCCATGATGGAAATCGCTGTATATTGAAGGCCAGAAATACTTTCTTACTGTGGCTTTCACATCAGATTCCTAAATTGTATAGGCGCTGCATTCTATGTTTGTCTGTTTGGTTATTATCACAGACGCTATTTTGTTATAACTGTTTTTAATAAAGAACTGTTTAACAACTTGAAGATAATGCTTTTACATTTAACTCATGTATCATTTGATTCAGCCCATGGTTTTCGCCACTACAATCTAGTCATCTTATGTGATGCAATATGGCGTCACATGTTTTAAAAAAAATTGGTTTACGAAACAATCTAGTTGGTTAATTTAGCTAGTGACATTTAGATCCTTTTTATTAGCGTTATTTGTCAGTATACTTACCGGTGATAATACCCTACAGTAGGTGACTGTCGACTCGAGTGTACAATCTAGTGATCTGATGTCAAACTTTTTGACCATTATGACACTGCAACTCAACCATATCCAACCGAAACGATCCGCAGTTATTAAATACTAGTTTTTAAGTATCTTGTTTTTTTGTTTCATCATTAGATAATATAATGTGATCCATACTCCTGATAGTCTTTATTTCATTTTCCAGTCTCACAATATGGAATTAAACCACCGTGTCCCATTTTTACCAAAGGTTAGTTATATATTTCATTGTGTTTCACTTTGTATATAAATACGCTTCATATTATGGTAAATGCTGCATACTAGATTGCCTACAAATAGTACTTAGCGGAACATCCCTAGCTGACAAGGGAAGTTTCAAGGTAACGGAGACCTAGGAGTGTTTAGAATACATAGGGAACTATTAGAAAATCAAGAGAAAACCACTAAAAAAACCAACTTGGATTGATGAACACAAATAACGTGCAAATAGATGGTTAAAGACGATCTATTCATTGTTTAGAACGTTCTGTAATTTCACTAAATTAATTAACTTTTTTTGTCTAAACAATTGTTCTCACAGTATGTTGCTTCTGTCATAGTTATCTGGAAGGTGATTAATTCACAAAACTAATCAATAAAGTCACATGCTTATTTCTCATGAACACTTTTAGGATTCTGCATTGGATAGTCAAAATGCGAAAGAGAATCCCTCACTGAAGTATATGAACAATGATCAATCAAAACTCAAATGGATTTTATTATCCACTATTGTAGCCATCTTTTCAACATTACTTCTGCTTAGCATGTATTACTTCTTTTCCCGTTCATTTTCATTGGGATACACGAATTTGAATGTAGATATGTTGGAGGTGAAGAAATGTCCCGCATGTGCTGGACAATCGATTTGTCCACATTTTTATCGTGGAGACATTCGACTCATTGGTAGTGGTGATACCAAGGCCAATAGTTTTCAGTTCACTAATGATGGATTATCTTTTCCTATTGTCGGACATAAAGCTACTATGGGTAAAGGTTATTTGTGTCATTATTACTAGTTTATTAATACAAGTTTTATTTTAGAAATTTTTCTATCTGTAGGTGACTTTGGTTAAATATTCCCTTCAACCAACATTTCTGCCTCTCAACTCTAATGCAGTTAATAACAGAAGACATATACGAAAGCTTCATTCGATACGAATCGAAATCCCCTTTATTGCTTTTTACGGTTGTTAATATTCACTACACTTATCTGATAAGTAATAGTAATCATCAAATGTGTGTGTGAATTGGTCGAGATACCTCTTCTCTACTTAGGTAAAAGCAGGCGATTTCCATATGGGACCACTTTCAGAGACATCGGGAGATGCAGTCTCATAGTAGGTAGTGACCAAAGTTGATCCATACACATTTTAGCCACTTAGTATTCTATTTCCTTTATACTCTGTTTGTTTGATAGTAGAGGCATATAATACAATTACTGAATGGTAATTGACAATTTATTAAGTTGAATCTAACTAGCGTATATGTTATATTGACAAATAAAATGTTAATATATGAAAATTCTCAGTTGAAAATTTTTTAATGAGAAACATGACTATAAATATCTCTATAATAATTCTAAACAGTTAAACTAATATAATCCATGATTACACTAAACTAAATTGTTTTTGCAAGCTGTAGGCAAGATGTCTGTTTAACAGTTAATGAATGAGTACGTTCTGGTAACAGTATTCTATGTTTTACCACTTGTATACATATATATGACATGGCTTTCATGACTAGATGAAATTCGTAAGATTTTGATCCTAGTTTAGTGATTCAGTTTCGATTTGTATTAGTTTTATAAGTACTTAACTAAATGACATTTTGTTAAGTATTCCTCTTACTAATAAAGTGTATTAACAAGTATAAGTCATTGTTAATATCAAGAAATATGACTGTTGTAAGTGTATAATACACATAAATGTTATCTGTTTTTATTACATAATAGGTTATTAGACCTTTGATTATGCACAAATTATAATCTACATAACTATATATGTATTTCTCAACTTGGTATCAAAGTATGTAATAATATAGAAACACCTATTATGATTCATAATTTACAGTATTCTCTCTTGTTCTGCATATTACGTGAGCTAATTGGTCTAAGCAATAATAGATACTTGTGACTATTCATTTGAATGGTCAAAAATTTGGAAATTTTTATCCTTTGTAGATAGTGAGAATAGATATGCTATTTGTTGTCGGCTACAATAATAGAGTTTGTGGTACACAAAAGAAGTATGTAATTAAAACTGTAATATAAACATCTTCATACGTTAGTATCTCATCAACATGTACAGATTTCCTATTCTTATGTTCCTATGTGTTACCTTCGTAGTTAGGGAAGGATATAAGTAATTGTGCTCGTTAAGACTGATTTAACTTCACACTTATAAGAAGGGAATAACGCTTACGAGATACGAACTGAATTATGTGAACACTGACTGTCTAATAACCCCTTAGTGGAAAAGACACAAGACGATTCACTTTCCAAGTAGAGTCATTTAAGTAAGCAAGTAGAATAAAAACAATTAGTTGTCTATATCACAGGGTAGACAACTTCGTAAGGAGAAATGCAAAAGACACTAAAGATAAGACTGGGATATTCGTGTTTCTAAACGGGGCAAAATTATGAAAACTAGTAACCGATAAGAATGTAATAATTGTGATTCAGTCTATTGAAGGCTTACAATGTGTAGAATACAAATATCGTATGAACTAATTGTTTACTGAATGTAGTTTAACAACAGAAGTCCTGATAACATGGGTAGATTTATCAGAATGTGATTCTCAATTATTTATCTAATTGTATTAGTCCTGAAAATGATCACAACTTTTTTGCGGTTTCGTGCATATTGTTTGTGTTTAAAAATGGAATTTCACACGGATATAACAAAACATGGTGTAATTATGCGTTTTGTACTTGTATGTAGATTATTATACTCATTTACCAAATACAGATTCTTGTCTTTAGCTTCCAGCCACATTCCAGGTATAAAGGCTAATGGTACTCACCTATTATACATTCGTTAATTACTATGTCGTGACCAGTTACGTGTTCATCAAATCCTTTATAGTGTTGATCGAATTCTGTGGATCTAGTTATAATGTGACCGAACATCTCTATTCACCAGTTGCTTCAATAGTAGCAGGTGGAGTATTGGAGTCTGAATCTTCAATTTAGTTTCTGCAAGTCAAACACCTTAACCACTGAACCATCATTTCACTAACAAGGAAGACATTAGTATCCTACTATTGCCTGATCATACATACACTACTGCCTGAAGTTCATTTAAGCCAACTTATTCTGTTACGATTGGTTTACACGTAACTAATTTTTGCAATTGATTTAAGATATTGGAAACCCCAGGTAGCTTAAGTTATTTTATCGCTGCATGTTATTCCTCACTTCTGCCAAAAAAAGTGACAATGAAAGGTCATCATTTTCCTTTATGATTGTTATTATTATTTGTTCTTTGGCTTTTTCTATCGTATACACTAATGTTTCAGGTATTTATGAAACCACTAAATATGTTCTTGTTCGCCGTCTTGCAAGTCCAGCTACACCATATGCTGTTGATGAGGCTGTTTGTCGGCGAGGCTTACGACAAGGTTCCCATTTGGTATCACAAGCTGTTCTTGTCAATCTCTCATGTATACCTCATCTTTCGATTTGGCGTTGGCGCCCAACGAATGCAGGATAACCATGATCATTCACTCAGTAACTCACTAGAATCACCACTTAGTAGAGAGATCCTGACAATTCCATTCCCTCCTGTAAATCAAAAAAATATAGAAAATAAAAGTACCATCGTCACATCAAGCTTCGCCCCAGCTTACACGGTGTTCTAGTGATCGTTTGTTTGAACATCTTCAGAAAAGGTATATAGACAATCTATAATATCTAGTATCTATTTATATTATGCTAATGTCGATCAGATATGATGTATCTCCTGTAGTTTTTTTATCTGCAGTTGCTGTAAACTTTAAAATATCTTACAAAGAAAGACAAATCTCATAACACATCAATGGATTCCCAGCTCCGCACCTTTCTCGACCTACTCTGTTTCAGTCAACTTGATAGTATCACTAGCTCTTAGACTTAAAATGTGACTCAAAGACAATCTGTACCTGGTCATGCATTTCTCTAAATCCAAAGTATTACTTTAGGACTGGTTTACATTATTGACTAGATTGACTACAGTGAGTGGAGTAGTTGAGTGCGTTGACTACTTGACTGTCTTGGAAGTCTTGCTAGCGTGATGAGTTGGTGTTTGATAAAATCTTGCTATGGATTCAGAAAGTTCATTTGGTACTTCCTAACATACACCACTCATAGCGTAGATGAAATGTTAATCTGTCAATCGAAGGAAGATTATACTACGCTGCAATTTACTCTATATTAATTTATGACTATAAAAGTAGAAGATATATGTAGGTTTTGACCATTACTTCTGTGTTTGAAGCATCCTCTGACGACCAAGTAAGCAATACCGATGTTGGACATAGAAAGCCAGATAAAGATAACAAATTGGCAATTGAGGCTATGAATTCTTATCGACTGTCCCTTTAAGCCGTCTTGAACGACATGGCTGATAATCGGTTATAATAATATTATAAATGAATATCAAGACTCAATATTGTTCATTCTCGATCCAGGGGACTGCCATGAATGCAGAAATCAGCTAACACATATGATTCATAAATAGGTGTTTACTCTTTTGTTTTTTTTAGATTCTTAGAACGAACAAGTTTCGGAGCTGAAACACGATGGTTACGTTTTGATGAATTGATGTTCCTTTTCAATTTGGCAATCGACCCCCAAAGCGTCATAATTCAGTCGTTTCCACGTAAAGAAAATTGGCCTTTTCCAACCTATCTAGGCTCTTGTGGACGTTGGTCTGTTGAAGAATACCATGGCGTACCTTTGAGTTATTTCTGTCTGGTACTGTTTTGTGTTTATTTTCCATGTTAAAATGATTTTCACCTTTCTTTTAAAGTATTTTGTCAATCAGTCATGTGCAACTTAGAACGTGGCACATATACATCTGTCAAAGTTGCCACATCCTAGTAGAAATAGTAGCAGTAACATCAGCAGGTAGTGTAAAAGGGTAAACACAGAAAATATAATTTCTGAAGTAAGAATCAATTCGTTGAAACGAAGGTGTACAATAATTTTAAACTCGATGCTTAGAGTGGAAGACGAAGACTGACTGCATCTTTTCTTCATTGATCGATTCTGATTCATGTCTCTAACCTTTGGTTGCGACAATAAGACGGACTCTAACCAAGTAATCTACTGTCATGGCTCAGACCAATAGTCAACAATGAACTGATGTCATGTTTTGTTTTGGCTTTCTTCCATTCTACTCTTACACCAGATAACGTGCATCAAAGTAACTGGTGGCTAGGCATACGTAAAATATTTTCCAACCACTTTCATCAGTCAACATCTACAACCGGATTAACTGATTTTCGTCTTCTCTTAGTACTCCATTCTTACCCTTGGTCGTTCACTGCTACCTTCACAATTCGGAGTGTAACTCAAAGCCTTAATAAATGCTTAAAGGAATGAATAATTGTAATGAATAATAACTACAAGTTGTTTCTGTATAATGCATTTTAAGGTTATTTATTTACAATAACAAAAAGAACATAGAATCTTTTAAACAAACATATATGAATGAAGAATATTCTTCTCGATATATCCTCATCAGGTCCCATATTTATGTTTCGCCGATTAATTAAAAATTCAAGTGAATAGCCGAATTTAATGCTGTTTTATTTACAAAAGCTCTACTAACTGGCGAATACCTGAATATGTATTCCAACAACTTAAAGGATGGTCAAATAGAAACTATATTTCTTATAGGCATCATGAATGGGTTTCTGTTAGAACACACTATGAATGAGTACGTTATGTTAAACGATGAAGTCTATAGACAAGTAGATTGAAGCAGCTATTGTTTCACTAGTGGGTTCCTATAATAACCTGATATTTTTCTAGTGAAACTATAGAAACTGTCCACTTAAACAGTTTCATTTAAAAGTTTACATTTTACTACTGAAATGTAGATGAATTCATTCTTCCTTTTTTTAAATAATGCAACACAACTAGAAGTTCTAAGCCAATTTAATGAAGTACACTCAGTCATCAAGTTAACAAGTAAGGCGGAATGTATAGGTAGGATAGCTATTTTGAATATTCTACTAACACAAATAGCTGATAGATCAATAAGTAGGAGCTTAAACAGGAAAAGAACATGGACAAAGCAATACACATTTTCTTAGTAACGCAGTCTCTGGACTACAAAAAACCTGATGAGTACACTCAGTTACACGACAACAACCACATACTCTTCTGATACTATTGAAGAAATATTGGGCATCTTGTGTGATACTCTTAAAGAAAATGGATGTCCTTAAATTTTATAAACAAATATATTACCACTTTATTTAGAGTAGAAATGGTTAAAACCGCTTGTGAAAAATCTTCGTGGGCCTACAGTTTAGAGCTGGTGCTGCCAGTGAAATACTAATCTACAGGTAACGTGGTACCGTTCAAAATGCGTAATTTAGGAAGGTTATGAATAATATCTTCTATGCATCTGGTGGTAATTTTAAGATTATAAATGAATTATCTACAATGACCACTTCCTTTTACATATATCAATGTAATTGTTTCCGTACAACATACTACATTGAATGATTTTCTAGGCATTTATATTTTCCTGTATGGTCAAGAAAAGTCAGAAGCAGATTTTCAAAAAAAGAGTTGTTCGTACAAAATAACTGTGTACAGCCGCTTCTTTAATCCTGGTCAATCATCAAACCAAGAATGATATTAATCATCTTAATGACAAGATGACCTAATTTGTTTAATATGGATATCGGATTTCTCCCTTTGATCAAACATATTCTAATTTGTATCCATATTGTTTATTTATGCCTGATTATGATTACTCTCGCGATTTCAATTGTTGTATAGACTTCTTGAAATTAGTCATTTCGAAACTAACCATGTTAGTTGTTTGTATTCGTCACAGATTTAAGTTGGTTGGGTACCATTGAAAAAGAGGGAGCACTGAATAGCTGTTTCGTCCTAGTATGGGATATCTCCTCGACGGTGCGTACTCTCGATTCCACCAGGGAAATGTAACTCAAGACCTTCAGATCTCATGGCGATTGCGTAACCATCTGTATCATTGGCCTGGCTCGTATCCAATGATAAGACTCTCACTTCCATCAATTTGTGATATTGTGCGATGATCAGTCAATGCCATTTATGATAACTTCCTCACTTTCGATATGTTTGAACTCCACCAGTCACGTCTTTTTACTCGAACTTCAAGAACATTTTGAAGTTAGTCACTAATGAGCCTATTATTGCTACTGGATTGGGGTGGGTATTTCTGTATAGATGATACTTTATTAGCACTTCCGAATTCATATAGTATGATCTAATTCGAAAGATATTTCTGCCTTAAATTTAACTATTCACTTGAATTATTAATTAACTTGAATTTGTAACTTGGTAAATCCTGACGAGAATTCAACAAGAAAAATGTTCTCCGAGTACTTTGAATAAAATGGGCATTTCCAATTTTTTTTTCTGTTTTTTTTATAGGCTCCTTTATGGATACGTTTACAAATATTATTGAATATACTCAGTATTCCAGAAAAATTAACGCATCAATCAAGTATGAATCAAACTAACTTCATTCATGATAATGAAGATACTACTATGAATGAGTATTATTCATCTCATGGTTATACAATATATCTTGGAGATTTTGATTTAAATTCATTATTTCTAGTTGATCCTACAACATATAATGTAACTATTTCAAATCTTCGGCATGCAATAATTGTAGATACACATACAGTAAGTATTTCTAATAATTTCCCTTAGATATTTCTATATAATTACTTATTGGATAAATGATTGAACAGTAATAATCCATTAATGTATATATGAAATTAGATAGATGCAATTTTTACCTTTTAACTGACTGTATACAACCTTACAAAAGCAACAAATTTTAAATATTATTTTACACTATAAAATGAGTTATATATATTTGTAAAATTCCAATGAGTAGAAATTAAAATTTCAAACGTTTCGCGGCTTAGTGTAAGTCGCTTCTTCAGAGAAATGAATAACAAATAAATATAACTCATTTTATAAACAACCTATCCAATGCTCAATTTATTTGAAATTATCAAAGTTAACCTTGGTAATGATGTATTATTTTACACTACTTATTAGTAGACAAAATTAAATGTGGGTTATTATTTCGAAATGGTGAGTAAAATATGATGAGAACTTGAGCATTTCGATTTTTACATATTGCTGACTATTTGTAGTTTTCCATTACGAAAGTAGTGCTGTATAACATTCGAACTTTGATTTATTTCTTATGGTTATATTATAATTAGTACTTTATAATTAGTTTTCTAACATTTGATAGATCCTACATCGTTTTGCTGTTTTTTTTTATTAGTTCAAGTGTTTAATTATCAGTTACTAAGTTGCAGATTCTAATTCTGCTTCATTAAATTTAGTTTACGCAATAGTATATATTATGAATGTGAGTTGTCTGACGACATGATAATCTTGATGTATTCAATGATATGACTTTCATGTGACTCTATAGTTCTCTGAAACTATATACCTTCTCTAATTAGTTTATCTAAAACTAAACGTGGATAGGTTTGCACCAGTCGTTTCTAGTGATAACATATTATTGAACAAACGATATTTTTTGTTTCAGCGTACAGCAAATTATTCAGCTCACATGTTATATAAAAGAAGACACTAGAGTATAGATGATTGAATAACCTGTTTAACGGATATCAACCATAATTTGGAAACTACACAAGATTTTATGACAGTTAATAACTCAGTAAAAAGCTTTTGATTAGGAGAATATGAAAATTAAACAGTTAAGTGTTTAACATGTAGCTGGAATGTGTACCTGCTATTTTGTTTATGTTGTTAAAGACTAACAATTGTACATGAGTTGCACAATTTTAGCTGTATGGATTCAGTGAAAAATTCTGTGGTGTTTGTCACGAATAGATCTTGAGTGTCGATGTGGATATCAACACCAATACTCCTTATGCACCCATAATTCAGATCCAAAAAGTCCCTAGATCTTACTTACCAGCCTTAATCCAACTTTAACGAGCGTTTTATAGTTTCGTAATTAATTTATTAGCTATATTCTCTTGATATTGTAGAATCCCAAATTAACCGTCCACCCTTATATGCCTCCTTAACATGGTAGTATCATTAGTTCTCACTCATATTTATAGTGTTACTCGAAGCCACCATATATATGAATCTACATCTGGTAAATGAGCTAAAAATAGAGTCATATGAATCGACAGTAAATATGTATTTGGTAATTGATTTCGTGATATTTATATACACTATAAATATCCAGTCATCAGATGACAGACTACGAAAGACTATTGATGTCAAATGAAAAACTTGGTAGAATATTATCTGTAAAAATTACTCAAACATATAGTTATCAAGCCTTTATCATTATTGTAAACTCTTTAGCTGCCTTAGTTGAAATCGAAATAAACCTGATACAAGCATGATTAAGTTCGTCTCTCACTTGCTTTATTGTGCCTTCATTTCTCAGAAACTCACGGAAAGAATCTCTTATCGCTAGCATAGTAGGATTACTCAAGGTTTCGATTATACAAGCCTAAAAATCACATGGTAATAAAATGAAATAAAACTCCAGCATATTACTGACTAATATAATGTTAGGTGGTTACAAATAGACAGTAGGAAATTTTACCTAACTTCCAGTTCTTTCTAGTTAAAACTTGTCAACAGGAAACATGTTTTTCATTCTTGAAGTGATTGCGATAATTGAATCATTACCATCCGTTACCAATAAACTGTTCATACAGCAACTAATCACTTCATGTATAATTATGATATTTACATTGATTGATTACTGAATAATGGTCAATGTAATATCATGTTTAAGTACTTAATATTGTTTATATACATAATTTTTCTTTTCTAGTTAACTAACTTCCAGTTCGAATCAACCGTTGAACAGCATACAGTTCCTAGTGATGCTTTAAAAGGAGTAATAAATGGAATGCAAGTACACAAATGTTTCGGTAATGTATCTACCTCAGGTGATGCTGGAGGTGATACACCACCCTGTATACATGCCAATCATGCAAATGATTTATGCTCTCATTCAACATCAGATCATAATATTTGGGTTATTTGCACTAGTTTATTGTACGGTGGACATAATGATGAAGGGAGTTGTGATAATTTTCTGTATCAAATACCAAATGAATTGTTTCAACTCTTAGAACGTTGTGTTCATGAATCTGGTGTTGGCATAAGGTTTAAGTTGATTGAACAAGCTCGTCGTCTAATCAGACAAATTATTTGAAATGAGTCTTCCATATTTATACAATTAATTATGTGTGTACTTTTCAGTGTTTTCCACATATCATATAGATATACATTTTTTTGTGAGTTATTTGTATGTTTTGGTTATCTGTATTGTTTTATTTGTTTAATAATAAACGTGGTGATTGTGTTCAGGACTGTCAGTCATTCTTTTTCTCTCATTTAGAGGCTGAATGTCTTATATTAAAGTGTAATTTTGATTGAAGACTATACTTCAAGTTCTAAATTGTCATCATATATATATTATTTGTGCTACGTTTTATACTAGGCATATTTTCAAAAGCTAACTATGTACAACTTTAACTCGATTGAAATGAAATCTTTCGCCAAAAATTGCACCTTCATGTGCGAAATTCACTCACTTAATAAAGGAGTGAGGTAAAAAAAAAATGATTAAAAGTGCTAAATGCTACACTAACCTTATTGATTGTTGAAAACATTGAAGAGATTCTAGCTTGAATTGTTTAATGCATTTGTTTTATAATTAAAAGAAAGTAATTGATAGTGAATTGTCGTAGTGCATTTTATGTTTCCATTTCCCTACTCCCCCCCCTCCCACTCGCTTTTTTTTACTTCCATCAATCTAAATTAGTTTGCTTAAATTGACTTTTCTTTTGGCTGTGATGGTTACTCACAGTAACTACTTTTTTCTTACTATACTTTTAGAAAAATTGTATTCAACACTTTGTTTACTAAAATTATTGTTTAGTTTTTTTCATGAAATAAAAGTAATAAATGATGTTGTATTCATAAATTTATCATGTTTCTCTATCCTTTAATTTTTTGTTAATGAGTGATCTGTGTGTATGGGAGGGACACTAGTCGGGCGCCTAAATTAATCAGTTTACTTTCTTAAGAGATTAATTAGTATGTTACATAAGTCGAAGAGGTCACTAACCTTTATCGACTGAGATGGTTAGGACATGTGTTGCACATGCCAGACTACCGCCGGCTCTTTGTGCAGTGTTGGCTAGGGTTGAAGAAGGATGGAAGAATGGTAGGGACGGCCAAACCAAAACATAGCATCAGTCTATGAAGTCTGTGACTGTTGGTCTAAACTATGTTGGTAGATGCAGATTACTTGGTTGGGGTCTGCGTGATAATCGCAATAAATGTCTGGATACATGGCTTAGAATCGATCACAGTGTCGCAAGTGTATTCACTCTTTAACTTCATCGAAATCTTGAATCCTATTATTAGTTTCTGCACACATTTATTTCACTCTTCCGTCT
Source organism: Schistosoma japonicum (assembly GCA_025215515.1). Taxonomy (NCBI): domain Eukaryota; kingdom Metazoa; phylum Platyhelminthes; class Trematoda; order Strigeidida; family Schistosomatidae; genus Schistosoma; species Schistosoma japonicum. The sequence continues at coordinate 12,731,778 of CM046066.1, forward strand.
TGTATTCTGTTATTATTTTACATCTGTTATCTCTTAGTGCTAATTTGGTATGACAACTTGAACCTATGGGCGTATTTCCACGGTTCCACGTTGATGATGATGAATCCGTATATACACTGTGGTTTTTAAATCAGGATTCTCTAACTTACGTAGAAAAATCTTCTATATTGTCCAATTTAGTGTAAGTTTTTGACATTCACTTCCCATTCCCACACTTTCATAAAAACATCCCTCTACCAAGTGATGGAAATGAGTTGACGTTCTATGTTTGTATGAAACTATTTCAAGAGATGAAACAAACTCTCTCTACCTTCGACTGAGATTACTTTCTTTTCTCCTAACTAGAAATACAAATCGAAGCTTGTGAAGTTATTTTCCTTCAGTTGTAAAACCCTCACGTATAAATATATTCTGTTAGAGATAACAGGAATAACAAAATAATGTAGTATAGCATAAACGAACTAATAAAGTAACATTGTTCTTTTAATCGAGAATGAATAACTAGAGACATAAGAAGTTTTGATGCGATAACTATCAAAAGAGATGACAGTTATATACGATATTTCTGATGATTTTCTTTAAATTTTCTTAGTACACTCCGAGTTATTGAATTTTTATATTCTCCTTATCAAAAGTTCTTCACTGATAATTTATTAACTTTCACTGTATCCTAGTCTGTTCATAAGTTATCAATAATTTTCCATGAATAAATTAATCGTTATTAGGATGAATTTGTATGCAGGTACATCCAGCCGATGAGTCCCAAATAGGACGAAACGCGCGTCCTGGATTCCACTTGCCAGTCACTAAAACAAATTAAATTAATCGTTATGTTTTGTTACGTAATTTGTTGTTTTGTTTACGTAGAGGTTAATTAGATATAAGCGTTTGTGCTGAAGGATAATTAACTGAATATCATCGTATTCTATTTTTGATTTCTGATTATCGACTGTAGGATTACAATGTGTTATGAAAGACGAATTAAGAAAGATGATAGGACTTCTAGATCTATTTTTCAGAAGATTCTGTATTTTAATTTCATACCCATTAAACATTATGTTTCTATTATTTTCATTTTCCTGTCGTCCTAACTTCTCACCTTTCTCCTCTACCTAACCTCTTATCTTATTAACTGCCTTTATGTCATTTTTATCTCAGTATCTAGAACTAACTACTTGTGTACCCACTGCTCCACTTTTCTGTTACATTGATATTTTCATTATGAACGGCCATTGTATGATCTGGATTTGTGTGTATATATTTGAAGGATTATGTAAGATGAAATCCTTGATTATAAACTGTTTATCTCAATATCATTTGTCCTTACTTATTATGCCTTAGGTCTAGATAACATTATGGCATACTTATAGTCGTCAGAATATCGAGTCTTCGTTTTTCAGTTATTGTATTCTTCCTGATGAGGCCACTATCTGTAATTGACCAAAGCAAATCATATAACACAAAGCACATGGGTTATGAATCTCTAGGCTGTCATTTAACAGTTTGAAAGTCAGTGGTCATCACGTGACTAGTTATATTTAGACTGTAATTGTTGTTTTCCAAAACTTCTCCATAATTATGATAATAAAAGTCAGCATCAAAAAATGAAAAGAGTATTGTGAAAGCAACCAATTTATATAAACATGTAGTTCATGTTGATGCGGTTTTGTTTCTCGGCATCATATCCTGTGAACAAGTTATCTTAAAATAGCACTGTACTATGCTGTATTTCGTTAGATTAGTAGCCTCTAAACTATGAGATGTCATTGTCTGTTATGTACCCGACCGTAGCTGCTACCTTGACGTGGTGGTCGGGCTTGCCTATCGTGATGACCCAACCGAGCTATATTGGCTGGAACATATGTTCCTGTAGGTTCTACCATGCCAGGCAGGTCGATTGGAGAACGATGAGACTAAAAGCAGCTACTCAAGGTCTGAGGGCGAAGTCGTACTGCTGACTGCAGAGAGGTGTGACAGCAGTAAGGTGTTTCCCTCGGACAACCAGCATCTGCAGCGATGCTGCCTTCTCACAAGGAAGGAAGGGTTAGAAAAGGTCGGCCCTAAAAATGTCACACCTCACCCTACCTCACGGATTTCCGTCTCCGGCGGTAAGGGTGCCCACTAAGGGCTTTTAAGTGCGGAGCTAATACTCGAAAAACTTTTAATAAAAAGGCCGTGCGTGACAGGCCTCAAGCAGTTGTCCCTTGGGCTCTGCGGTCACGCTCTCAGGTCTCTAAGACCGACACTAATCTACCTTCTTTTTCAGGTTCCTCAAGAAACACCCTTCCACGGTGTGGGCAGCCGGAAAGTGACAACCGCCCTCATACCCGCAAAAGCACGACAGTCCAAATTGGTCAAAGTCAAATCCTTTCTACACCCCATAATATCTCTCTTATCTCTACGACTAACTCTACTCGCATTCCTTCATCTCACTGCACCGCTAATAAAAACGATGCGAGCTCACGAAAAGTCATTCCTGGTCTCTTGAAACTTCGTTCTAGACTACATCGTCTCTGTGCTGATATGGTATGGCAACCTGAACTAATGTACGTACGTACGAAGTTCTGCGTTGTATCTGTCTGTCTGTTATGTGGTCCTTGATATTATTTAGAAATATCTATACAACTACCAAGAAATAACTTGAAATTATTCTCCTGTAATTTAGTACACTATAAGGAAGTCCTCGTAAATGGTATGTGAAAGCAGACTCATCCTTCTGTTAAAATAACTTAAAGGGACTTAACACATTTCTTGTCATAGATAATCTCACTAGAATCTGTTCAAGAATATTGTCACTAGATTTCATTGCATAATGATGAAATTTCCACAAGTTTTGGAAATTTCAAATTGTTTGTATTATAATTTCGATAGAATAACTTAAGAAACAAATGCAGAAATTATATTAGTTAATTCGTATCGACAGTTGTCACAAATATGAGCTACTCATTACCGAAAGTTATCCTTTAGACGTGAACTATATTTGGTCTACTTTGTCCTTAATATCACCAGAAATTATGTTTTTTAGAAGGTCTTCTAATATATACACCAGAAAGTTGTATTAGTAGTAGTTAAAGTCATTTGTGCACATTGAAATACAGTCAAAAATGTAGATTATTTCTCGACGAATTGATAGATAGTCAGGTTTAGCTGGTTATGGATGTTTAGTGGTCTACTAGATGTTTTCATTCTAAGATGGAAACCAAATTAAAGCCAATAGATTTGGACAAAAAATCGACATGGTGAATATTTTCAGAACAATAATGACAACGTTAATTTAACGAAGAAATATTTCTTTTATCATTTACTTCATCATTGTGACTGTATTCTTGACTGATACTATTATATTAATGTAGAATATATTAGTTTAAAAACTGGATGAAAAATGAATGTGTTAGGGAGTTGGCACGAAACCCTGTTAAACTTTGGTTTTGTGTTAGTTGTTGTCTCTCATTAAGGCATACCCGTATTATTAATTGGATTGATTCTCCTTGTACAACTTAAACTTACTTCATTCAGCTTCATAGTTCCAGATATTTTGACATATACTGGAAACATTTCTGGTATCTATTAACCTAGTCATTAATAATAACTATTCTAAACCGTATCGTTATAAATTTTAGTATTGATGCAGTTGGGGGGTGTATTCTGTATAATGTTTTCCAAAGGATTCATGATAGTCTGATATGAGAAGACTTTCTAGTATGCAGTTGACTATACGCCACACTGATATAACTGAGCAGATTTTAATGCGTTTATAAGAATAAATTGATAATAGTTAGGCATCGTTTCACAACAATGTTTGCTAATCCTATAGACTTATGTCTTATAAAATTTGGCAGTAGAAAAGAAATTAAATAAATGATACAGTTTGTATAGAAATAACCTTCAAGTCTCAGAGAACCCTCAAACCCTCCGGAAAACTGAACCAGTGTCCAACGATAGGACTCTCACTTTCACCAATCTATGATATCGCACGACCATCATTCAGAGCCATTAGTGATAACTTCCCCTCTCTCGACATGTCTCAACTCCACCACTCCATACTTATAAGTGCAAACTACTTGGTTAGGGTCGGTGCGATAATCGTAACCAGTGAGGAGAGTGACTTTAAATGATATGAATCGAAATTGTTCACAATGGCGTTAATGCGGTTATCTGTCATCCCCAAATACGCAGTTTCTGAATTCTCCATAACTTCTTCTCACTGATTTATGTTTTCCCGTACTTTAACTTCGATCCCTCGTCCTCTCCATTGTTACTAATGTTGTTTCTGCCTCCTCTACTCTGAGATTTGGTTTGACAATTCCGTTTCTCTATGCTTGTCAAGGCATGGCAACTTGAACCGACGTATGCATGTATTAAGTCCTACATTCTATCCGACTGACTTACTCATTATTTATTTACTAATTAGTTAGTTAGTATTTCATTTATTTTCATACGCAATAAGTAGTAGAAGCATTTAAAAGTGTAAACATTAGGGATTCTTATCTTTTATTCTCTTCTTGTTTTTATTTACTGTAAGAGGAAAACAGAACAAAAGAATTAACACCGCATGTTACATCATCATTGATCTCATCATAATTATTGTTTCTTTTAAAGACGTTCCATTTGAATTGGTTGTATGTAAATAGTGCATAATCCAAATGGTATACATGTAATACTTATCCATAATGAAGCAAATATCCAATATGCAAATGAATGATTAACTTGAGTAAACATGTATACAATTGATGCACATAGAAAACCAACTAGAAATGAAGTAAAGCAACAGTAATAAAACATTGTTAATAACACTTTTAATAAAATGAAAATTCTCATTTAGTAAAAAGATAAATTGAAGAAATATTTTCTTTCAATGAGTTTTTTTATTAGGTCTCTACACTAATGTACAATTATATGGTTTACATTAAGGAAGTAATTAATATCCAACTTGCCACAGTGTTACATAATAAGATTGGTTGTACTTTTGAATTACAGTAATCAGCTCACTAGTGACTAATTTCAAAATGTTCTTGAAATTCCAGTAAGAAGTCATGACTGATGGAGTTCAAACATATCGGAAGTGAGGAAGTTATCATAAATGGCATTGACTGATGATCGCGCTATATCACGAATTGATGGAAGTGAGAGTCTTATCATTGGATACCAGCCAGCAAAGTGCTGCAGATAGTTACGCAATCGCCGTGAGATCTGAAGGTCTTGAGTTCTATTCCCCTGGTGAAATCAGAGGTTTGTACCATTGAGGAGATATCCCATACTAGGACGAAACAGCTATTTAGTGCTCCCTCGTTTTCAATAATACCTAACCAATGTAAATCTATGACAAATACAATCAACTAAACTTAATTCCAATCTTCAGAGAAACGCGTCAGTTCATATACTTTTGAAATTACCAAATTTTATTGTCTTACAGACATCTACATCATTATTTACATGACTTAAACAAATTAAAACTCGTATTTTCTGTTGTTTCTGTTGAATGTATGACATACTGGAACAATTCCATGTAGATCATTTTAGAAAAAGGATTGAAAAGTACATTCTAGTAATTACTGAGTAGAAGAGGGGCAGGGGGCAATTTTTGATAAACCACTTTAGAAATCAAAATTTACTTAAATTGTTTGAAGTGGGATACATCCCCATGTTGGTAATGGATAGTCAATTGTACAATTTGATAAACAAACAAAATAGAAAGCAAAGAATGATTGTATGATAGTTTAATGATTTTCAGATATCAAACTCAAAGTGTTCCCATTATTACCTAATTCAGCATTGGTGAGTGATATAATACTTAGACAGTATTCAATGATCTTACTGAGTATTCATATGAAGATGTATAACGATGCACTGAGTGTTTAGTACAATTTAACTTAACGATAGTCTCACTTTCCAATAATTGCTTTAGTTGATTGAATTTGACACAGATTAATGCTAGCAGGGTACCATTGAAAACCACAGAGCACTGGACAGCTGTTTCGTTCTAATGTGGGACTCATCAACTGTGCGCACCCTAGAACCTGTAGAAGAGGCTTCAGGTTGATGGCGAACGCCTAACCATTTGCACCACTGATTCGGCATCCAATGGTAGAATTATTTTTTAGAATCATTTAGAAAAATAGTATTAACCATCTAAATAGATTTGCACAGAAGTTATCTCTTCCTAACAATACATGAATATTGAAATGAAGGTCGTGTTGTCTAGATTACTGGTTACATTTTAATTTTAGATTATCTGATCGCTCTTTCTAGAAAAAAATATCGAATGATTAAAGTGAGATATTGTAATTATAAGTTGAAATGTGGTCTCAGTCAGTCAGTGGTCTAACAGATTACATAACATTTATGTAAAAATTCGTCAAGATGTAAAATATATTGACAGAATGTGGTGGCCGAATAAATAAAAGACATCTGAAGTATAAATTATGTGTCAAATAATCTCAATCTGAGTTTCTTCAGGGTAAATTAATCGAAGTTATGTATAAAGGTCAATCAACCAAACTTCATTGTCCATTTGTGTAATGACTTCGATGGAACCAATATACTTCAGTAAGGTTTCTCTGTATATACAGAACGACTGACGTCTGAATCAATATATATATATATATATGGAGAAGGGGGAGTGGACTGAAATAGCTTGAATAGAAGAGATGGAATTGGAATATTCTTATTAGTACTTCGTATTTCGAATAGTAGTCACATAATAATGCAGTAAGAACTCAGGAGTAGTAGTAATAGTAGTAGAATTGTATTGTAATAACGAGCAATGGTATCGCAAGCAGTCAATAGTCAGTACTCAGCAGCCAAATAACCAACAATCAAGGGAATAGTCAATCTAACTAGGAATATATATAGAAATACCAATGTCCTTAATATGAATAGGTACAAAGAGGGGGCTGAGAATAAAGGCGGCCAATGACAAGTAGCGAGTATGAAGGTCACCTTAGCATACTACATCTAAACAATCTAACAGAGGAAATAATTAGGCAAACACTCACATACTGGGAGGGGGAATGCATGAATTCCTAAACATAGTAATACGTTTATATAAACATCAAGAATTAAACATAAGTTACGTGATTGCCTTAGTTCACCTGGTCTAGATAACTGGAATCACTACAGAAACACAGATGGTTACCACCCTGACAACTGCTGATCAGCCGAAAAGGCTCAACCGTCAACATCTACACCACTGACATTACCGATAACGCTGGCAACAACTATTATTAATTAGTCGATTATGTTATTGAATTTATCTCCATTTGTTTTATTTTACAATGTTACGCATTATTTAACTAATTTCAATCATCATAGTCGTCGGCTTATTTAGTCTACACAGATGTCCTAATTATACGTGTGAGATACGAGTATTTACAGACAGCTGTCTGTATAATATACTTCGAATCCGTTGACCAGACACCATCAACAACAACCTTCTGTGGCAGAGAATTAACCAACTTCCAACGGAGGAAGAAATTAGGAAACGACACTGGAGATGGACAGGACACATATTGAGAAAATCACCAAACTGCGTCTCAAGACAAGCACTAACTTGGAATCCTGAAGGCCAAAGGAAAAGAGACAGACTAAAGAACACATTGTGTGGGGAATTGGAGGTAGATATGAAAAGAATGAACAGCGATGGGAAGAACTGGAAAGAAGAGCTTAAGATAGGGTTCGTTGGAGAATGCTGGTCAGCGGCCTATGTTCAACGTGGGGTAATAGGCATTGATTGATTGATTAATGATTTACTGCTGCGTATTACAGTGCAATTTTCAATAAATATTTTATCATAAATGACTGGAAGTTATTCATAATTGTAACTATAGACATATTAGTGTATCACAGCTACGTTAAAAGCACAAGACTATTAAAGATTAGAGTTTGAAATAATAACTTCAATGCGAATTGCACTAATATGCATTAATTGCCTACACATCGAATGGAGCACATTTACTGAACATTGAAAAAGTTCCAGGTACGTTCAACTAGTTATTCTAGTGCTTTCAGCTAGTCAATGAAGAATTTAAGAAATGCTTATATAGCTCATTGATCTAATTAATTTAACTCTAAGATCATACTGTTTGAAAAGGTACAACAGTCAAAAGTACTGACGTATCATTGACTAATTAGTTTTAGTTGCAGTTTATTGTTACCCCCCCCCCTCCACCGATCATTTATAATCAATTACTTCACTAGAACAAAGACAATGACTAAAGGAAATAGTGAACTGGTATAATGTATAATGTCCTGGATACTAACTAGCCTAGAGCTAGATAAAGTAAAACAATAACATTTGAATGATCCAAATAGTTCACTAAGGAAGATTATTATTTAATAGAATTGCTTGTATATATACATGCAACAGTGGATCAATTAGAATAACAACATCAATCAACAACAAAAGCCCAAATGTCAGAATCTTCATATAATAGTTACATAGCTAATTAGTTGTAGTTTGTAGATGGAAAATGACAAAATTAACAGTCAGTTATTCATAATGAGATGTTAAGAAGAAAATAATATGAAATTAATAGAAACCAATTAATTAATGAGTATACAATCAAAATATACAGAATCATATTCCAGTAACTAATTCAGTATGTTAAATCAGTCTTCTTAACTAGTTCCTTTATAATACAGATGAGTATAAACTATCTGGAAATACCTACGAAACAAGATTTCCAGTAGATTACTACCAACTACCTAACTTTAACTCTTATTATTATTTGTTATGTTAAACTGAGCTATATTATATCATATGCTAATAAGAGATGTTTGAACGAAAAATATTCCCTTCGATAAATCCTCATCAGGTTCTATTATCATACGTTCCAAATGAATAGTCACAAACAATAGCCAATTCTGGGGTATCATTTAGATAACAAGGATAATTGAATATAAATTTTTTTAGTTGGTTGAATATGTCACAGAATGATGTTGGTAGGGTACCGTTGGAAACCAAGAAACGCTGGACAGCTGTTCTGTTCTCGTGTGGAACTCTTCAGCAGTGCACACCCCAGATTCCACACTAGGGGCTTCAGGTTGACGGCGTGTATGACATTTATCACCAATGATAATGGATGATCTTCGCGCTAGGTATCACAAATTGATGAAAGTGGGAATTCTACCATCGGACGTCGGTTAACTTTGCGGTGTAAAGAGTTAGGCATTTGCCGTCAACCTGAAGCCTCTGCCACGGGTTCTAGGGTGCATATTGCTGAGCAGTTCCACATTAGAACAAAACAGCTATCCAGTGCTTCCTGGTTTTCAATGGTACCCTGCCAACATCAATCTGTGACATATTCAATCACCTAAATAACCGATCTCCACAATAATAACCATCTCAATTGGACTACAAATCTTTTTCCGAGTTATTTGTAAAATGTTAAAGTCATCATTATGTAGCTTGATTAAACTTAAACAACAAATGAAAGAGAGATTATTAATCAAATATACATAAAACATATGAATAGAATCTATTGGTAAATAATCTCAGCGAATGAAATTAAAGAAAATTCTAACGTTTCGCTAAGCAAGCTGGTCTGAGCTTTCTCAGGGAAATAACTAAAATTAAAAATTTTCCAGTATAAACAAATAAAATAATTATTGTCACAAGAGCTGATAAACGGAACACTACAGTTGTAATGAACACTTTCGACTACGACAATAAGGAAACGAACACTTAAATGATAGTTCATATGAAAAAATTTAAGATAACAAAATGTTGTAGCAATTCTTAATAACCTGAAGGCTAAGATAAGTAGAGTAATATGATCTATTAAGTTGAAACTAGGACAATCACTATAATTCTCTCTTGGTTGAAAAAGTTGAAACCCTTGTAGATTCTACGGACTACCAGAAATTCATATGCACTCTCAAAATGTATCCATCCATGAAAAATCTGACTAAGGTACATAGATGACACTTTCATTGTTACGAAACGAGTTCTAGTAGATGAACTTTGAAAATATCAACAGTATTTCCAACAATATCAATTTCACAAGGGAACTCGAGACTATCGACTATAAATTACCCTGTCTGGTTGAAAGGAAGCAATGAGAACAGTCTACGATTAACATTTTTTGTATTCTGGAAAATACCTAGACTATAAATCTGCTCATGCCAAATCAACTGAATGTGACAGTTATTGGGAACCTGATAAATAGAAACTAATAACTAGTCACAGATACGAAAGACCAAGAAACTGAATTAAACTTAGTGATGTCTACACTAACGATGAACATCTACTCTAAGAACTCTGCTGAAAACGTAATGAGAAAGGCAAACTGAAGTTTCGTTTTGAAAGACTGGATTAACGCTGTGGTTGTACCATACCAAAATTGAACATCTGAAGAGATTAAAAGAATTTTAAATAAACATGGTGTACCCATTTTCTACCGAGCAAACAATTCACTGAGCTCTGCACTCATAAATATCAAGGAACAAACGAATTGTGTCTATGAGATCAGATGTAATGATTGCAATGCTAAATACATAAGAGAAACATCACGACAGTTGAATGTAAAGGTGGAGGAACACATACGCTGTTTAAAGCATATTCCTAAATCGTCTAAAGATTTAAGGAATCTCGACAAATAAGTCAGCAATAGCGTTGCATTCAATAGAAGCAGGGCACAGTATCAATTTTGATGGAAATTGAAATCCTTCAAAAAGGTTTTAATATTATGAAGAAAGATTAATATCTGAAATCCTACATATATAAGCAAATCTCAATAATATAAACCGACGAGATGCAGTACTGTTAGCTGCGACCATGACAATCAATCACTAAAAAATGAATTCAGATATTATCTGCTACTCCGATTTCCGACACACTTCCAACTTTATTTATTAATTATGTTTAAAATTATTTAGTCTAACTGCACAGTTCAACGTGCTACCATTTGTAAATATACATCCATCCTTTGATTCGATTGTCACCATATCCATTTAATCTCTTACTCGAATTTGCATGATTTGATAAAACAATCTTCAAGTTATCTATCTCCGTTTCCGTGAACATAGGTCAAAGCAATATATATGTGCACAAATGATTGTAACAGGTAAACTACATACGCAAGTCCACACCTTCATTGACAACGGTTCACTATTAAGCATCATGGAGCACTGGACAGCTGTTACGTTCTAAGTGTGGAACTCATTAGCAGCGTGCACCCCAGATTTCGCACCAGGGGCTTCAGGTTGACAGCGAGCACCTAACACTCTGAAGTTCTTATTTACATTTATATTCGATAATCTTTGATTTCGGTTATTTTTCATGAAGAAACTAGAACCAGCTTGCTTGAGTGAAACTTTGGAATTTTCTTCAATTTAATTCGCAGTGATTATTTACAAATACATTCTATTCATATGTCTTACATACACTCGATGCCTAAGTTTTTTTGAATCTTTTCGTTCTTCTTTGGACGAAAATTCTTATAAAATATGTATAGATATCTCTGTTTGTGAATGAAGGAGATGAGATGGTGATAAAATTACAGTAAGAATAGAGGTTTATAGTCAAAGCCTGAATTCAACTTAAAATGTAATCGACTAAGTGAGTGACAATTACAATTTGTCACATGGTAACAATAATAATAGGACGATTTGTAATCAGTTCATTCGTTTTGTCATAAAAAGATTAAGAAGTAAATAGTAATTAGAAGAGATGTTTAAGTGATATTCATATTCCATGTGAGCATACTTGGTTGATTATAATAATAATATTAATAATAATAATAATAATAATAATAATAATAATAATAATAATAATAATAATAATAATAATCTGGCGATTCGCGAAGAAAGAGAGTAGTATTTAAAAAAGATAAACTCAAATTATAGAAATGCACATAAAGAGAAAAAGCTACATGTGCATTGTTACAATTAAATCATTGAATGAATTAGGTGACGATTGGCTTAATAGATCTTGGATCGGCCATTGTAGGGAAAGGGGTTAAACCTACTTCTTTTGTATGCACAGTTTTGGCCTTTTGACATGTTTAGCTGTTGCACTCAGGAGATTTAAGGAACTTGAGTGCAATTAGTTTTGATAGATAGTTATTTAAATGATATATTATTGTAAATGATTGGTTTATACTCGCCACAGAACTTTTTTTAAATAAGGTGAGCATATTTTGAACGCTTGATGCTTTTAACGATGCCTTTGGTTAACCATACTGGAAAGTGCTCACGAATAAGAATGAGTAAATTCCTTGATCATCTGCCAATGTTACTTGCTCCGCAGGAACAGTTAAACTGAGAAATACAAAATGAAGTGACAAGCTTAGATAATTTATCCTTCATTCTCGGTGTCACCATATGGGGCAGAGAAAATATTAATTGAAGTTTTCCTGAGTTGAATGTTCTTCGGATGAAACTGCTTAACCTCAAAATTGGCATTTTGCTGTGTGCGTCACTTCTGAATGGTAGCCGCATAGAAAGCTGCGTTTTATCTACTGTCTGAATGATCTTTCTATTTGTTTTCATGATAGCGCATTTATTTATAAACATTATGAGGTATCCATTCTCCATGAAAGTTTTATGTAATGCTTTCGTCTCTTCGTTAACCATATCAGGAGGGCCTACTGTTATTACTCTATTATGAAGGATTTTCAATAGATTCCTTTTATACTGTAGAGGCACAAAGTTAAGGAAGTTTGTATATTGTCCTATGCATGTAGTTTCTCTGTTCAAATTTTTTCTTAGTGAATCATTTGTTCTTTTTGTTAGTAGCACATCTAGAAGTGCTTTTCACCTTCAGTTTCTTGTTCACTTGTGAATTTAATAGGCAGGATGAGCGTCGTTAGATTGTCTGAGAATCTTAAATCGATTAGTAACCTGTTTGCAAAGGATGAATGTGTCATCTGCGTATCGGCAGCAGAGTAACAAATGTTCGAATCTGTTGTTTGTATTCGTCATTACGTAATGCAGGTTGGCTATCATTGAAAAATATGAAACAGTAAACAGTTGCTTTGTCGTAACTAGTAATGGGACTCCTTTATATCAATTCATATTCTCAACCACATAAAGATCGAAACCAAGATCTTCAAGTCTCACGACAAATGCTTGACTATCAGTAATCATTAAGTCTATACTAAGACCAAACAGCTAATCAGTTCTTCCTAGTTTTCAGTGGTAACTTGACAAGATCAATCTATAACTGATACAAACAACTAATTGAGATGAACATGTTTACATAGCTACTTCAACTTAATTGTCTTATTGATAACTTTAAATGGTCACTGAATTCATTTAAATGACCAATTTCACATGACACAGAACCTAAATATTAGCTTTTTAACTTGTTTTTTAGAATTACACAATGTTTGCTAGTACCATAGCAACGATATTCAAACAAACTACTAGAGTGAAAGAAAGAAACTTTTAAAACTATCCAATTTCAGTTACTGAGACTATTCACATACATCTATTATTCATATCGAATAACCTCTGTTTTGTTTTTTGTTGTTCACATAATACTTATTACATATTTTTACTTTGTACTGTTTTCATAACCAGTAGAAACACCGTCACCATCTTAACAACTACAATGAATGATTACAAAATGCAAATCTATATTCATTGAAATACAATAAAATGTAAATGAGTTTGTATGTATCTTACGAAGTGATTGGAATATTGTACATTGTGAAGTACTTATTTATACTACTTATATTAAAATTATACATAAGTGAATTAGATATTCATTCATACATTCATGTTTACACGTAGTAACTATTTAAAAGTTGTCTTCTTGTTCTGATGTTGGTTACTTTTTTTATTTATTCGGAACAAAATGTAAATTTTTTTAAATATTATTATTTATTCTAGATGTGAATAATTTGTTTTAAATGAATCTTATTGATTGAAATTAAGTTGGATTGTGACTGGCAAGTGGAATCCTGGACGAGCGTTTCATCCTATTTGAGACTCATCGGCTTGATGTACCTACATCCTAATGTTGATGTTCACAGTGGGATTTGAGCTCAGTCCGTTTCGTCTCAAACATAACGCGAGTCCTGGATTTCACTTGTCAATCACAATCCAACTTAATTGATACTTGTGAATAATCACTATATCGAGGCAATCTGCTCAGGATGCAAATAAAGCAACAAAGACTGATTAGCTTCAATCTATAACAAATCAATGGGAATATACAAATTCATTCTAATTAGTGATTGAAATGTTTTACGTTTTTGTACTTAAATTAAATTATGTCCTTCATGTTGTTGTTTGTTTAATGTTGAATAACTGTAAATGTTTACTGATTATTTCTAATAGTTTGTGGTTATCTTAATGAATTATTGTAAAGTTACAACAATAAACATTAAGAACAATGTTTTTTGCCATATTTTGGATAGCAACAAGATTATTTTCTTTGAAGATTCATTAAAAAGTGGAAGTAGAAATCCTTCATTTGAAATCTAGTCATGAATAGTTAACTTGTAAAGTTCATAGAAGAAAAATCTCAAGTCAACAAATATGTTTTCAAAGTCATTAAGAAGAATATGCTCACTAATCGTCTATTCATAGTGGATGATGTTAAACACGTAGAATAGTCACTGATTACTAGCCAGTATAACATTGACTTATCTCATTGTAAGTATGATTATTATTACTACATAGAAATCTTAGGTGAATGAATCTAACTTAAATAATAGACTACTTCTAGTTACTCCCAATTGAATTTACCATTTGACAAGTACATGGCAGTGACGAGTATATTGAAAGAATGGAGAGAGTACTATGTGGGAAAATGTCAGAATATGTACAGAAGAATTTGATATTATATGGTTTCAAATTACCTAGCAGTTCAATAAAAAGACACATCATAAACACTAGTCGCTTAGTCAACCTAATTTTGCATTCCTGATAATAAGTATGCAATATAACACCAAACTTCTATGTTATGCTGAAGCATATATTATTCCCAGTATAAACCAGAAATTTTATACACAAAAAGAATTCATAGTTCACCTGGTTTCACTATAGTGAATGAATTCTCGCTAATTTTACTTTTTATTTTCCCTATGACATTTTCCATGTCCTCGTTTTTTATTTGTAGTGATGTGACAAAATAGCTTTCTTTGTCGTTCTGTTTGTTCCCCTTATTACATTTATAAACAACAGTTTTTACCTTACATTACAACTCTTATTTATTCGTAACAGAACTTTGGATGTTTGGCTAAGTCTTATTATTTTCTTAGATTATTCTTCGAAACATTTGACTGAGAAGTAGATTGCAGATAGTCTGCAGAAAATACCAGACTTAGAAACTTTATGGAAACTTGTGCTCTTCCGTAGATTTGATCTAAGGTTACTCAGTTCCTCAGTCTGTGACCGTTACCAATGAGCTATTCGGGTTGTGAATGACAACCTGTGGGACTGTGATGTATACATTGGTTGATCACTGTGTAGTGATTAATTGGATGTTTGCCAAGTCATTTATAGTGCTTGAACAGATTAATTGATCATGTTTTAATGTGGTCACTAATCTAATAGAACGGTTACAGATTGTGAAACTGTAGTGATTCACACTCGAATCATCAGGGAGTACAAGTTTCATCAAAGGTTTCAGGTACTCCGTGCCGATAAGTAGCGAATAGCTCGAAGCCTAGGACCACCCCCTCCCGAACCACCTTAATAGTAATGTCGTGTCACTTAGACCAGCTACCACATTACAACATGGTCGAATTATTCAATCAGCAATATAACGGGCTTGACGAACATCTGATTGGTCACTACACAGTAATCAACCAATGTAAACAATTGATCTATTATCAATTTGACATTCTGGGGGATTTTCCACATATCCTTTAGCTGTTATTGTTACCACTGTTATCATGATGAGTAAATTCTGTAATTAATATGGATTATTATCACTTTCTCTACTGTCAATATGATAATTAACACATGTTTCTAGCAATGAATTACATCATAACCTCCCTGTTCTCATTTATCTCATTCATTCATAAAGTGAATTTATCATTGTGATTGTTATTCACTATAGAAACCAAATTGTCTAATTACATACATGTTGTATTCAACATTAAACTTATTGAACAACATTTTACTTATTTATGTGATGTAATGCGTATGTAGAAGAATGACAGGAGACGAAATGTATCCAACATTGTTTATTGTTCTTGTTTTACAAAAGTGTATGCGATAAAAATTTGTATATTGTGATATTTTAGTTACTATCCTGTTAGATTAGTGGAATCTTTCAGTGTAATTCTATACAAAAGACGTCGTCAGCCTGTATTTTAAGTAGAAGTGTGCTACGTGCTTGCCTCATAAGTTTGAATTCAGTCTATTCTAATAATTTTTCTACGAATAGTTGTTTCTGAAAATTTCATCAACTTCATTTACCCTTGCATATCTGTCAATTGTTGTATCCAGCTGATGTTCTTCATCATTATTCAGGGATCAAAACTACTCACAAACCGGCAGAATTACTATGTTTCATTTTATGCAGACCGAATGATACGACAGGGGACGATGAAAAATGTAATGTCATCTACAAACCATGGATAGGAATTTGATTGAAAAAGTGTTAACATTATGAGGTAGGGAAATTTAAAGAATGTCAGTGAGCTTCTGTAAGCATGACACTTAAATCTACATTCAGTCGAGATATCAATATGGAGCCCAATAGTATATCTATTTTCAAAAGGTCAACTATACGGGACAGTCAACAGAAATACAAGAATAAATAAAGCTGCAAGATCACTAGAAAAAAATGAGTCAATCCTTGTGAAACAATTTCATAACTCACTTCTCGACTTGGAATAAGATCTGATGATGTTATTTAGAACAACGACTAAAGCTTCACAATTAACCAAGCGAGCTCAGAGAATACAATAAAACTGCTCTATCAAACTGCTCTATATATCTCATATCATTTCATACTCACAAGCCTCCTACTGAAAATATTCAATTATTCAGTAAAAAATACAGTGATGCATACTTGCTCCCTTCCGTTTACTATTGCAGTGTTACTTGATCCACATTAGATGTTTTCGAAAAATGTCGAATTAATAGATTTCACAAATTATGTATTTCTAATGGAACCTTGAATAATTCAGCATGAAGCTTATCACTATGGTTTACTTCACTAAGGGCACTATTCAAAATGGAACGCATCAATAAAGATAATCATTAACAAATCTGACGGGAATCAGAGTACATATCAGAGAAATCCTTTAATAATGCAACGTTATTATAGACGCTACATTTTATTACGGAATTAAATATTCCCTGAATCTGAAAAATCAGATTGTGTAAGTGATCTAGTGTCTAGCAACTATTAAATTGTTTCACAACTATTTTTAAGCCTACTGCTACCTCCTTGGATCCCATTACTCTATGTTGAATTATTACAATAACCTGTTCGATTTCCAATTTATTTAGACTTAGTTATTCTTAAGGGCATTATGTAATTGTCATTTACTTGGATTAGTAACACTACTACAGTACCTTTGTCATTACATTGTTCTTTTAATTATGATCTTCGACAATGAAGGTACCAAGGTTTCATACAATGGTTTGAAACACTGAATAGCTTTTGTCCACCCTTCACTCAGTGCCTTGTAAATCTCCAAACCCAGGTGTGTTTAGAATAATTTGTTATTATCCCAGTTCCTTCTTAATTCTCTGCATAAAATGATCACTGCAGTAGACGGTCATTTTACAGCTGTACTTAATATTTAAGTGGATTATTTTAAAATAATCTGCTAGTTATTTTTACTTCAGTAACATTTCTATATTCACTGTCATGGAAGCTGCCTTCATCAGTGCTGGTCCTTTGAATAACTCCACCTATTAGTGAACTATCCTATCTAATATCTTCATTTTCATAGGTTATCTAGACGATGTCAGTTTGTGCCAAATAGCTACTTGGAATCTATGTAGTATTAATGACAAGTAACTGTTTGATGGTTGAACAATATAGTTAGATAATGAAACAATAAAATTAACATAAACTTACCAGTTATAACAAGTAATATTATTACAATTATGATAATCTTCTTTGTTCTACCTGGTCCAGAAATAATAGAAACCAGCGTTAAAATACTTGATGCACCAAGAAGTAGGATAGATATTATACTTAATGACAAGTGAATTTTAGCTTCTTTTGGTGCTTCTCTGTTTTCTGTAATAAAACAACCAGAAAATACAGTTGTAAACTTAAAATGTAATAATATTTTATGTGTATGCATAGGCAAAAGCTATATCATGGTCTCAATAGTCAAGTGTTGGCAATGGCCTAACAATATTATCGAAAAACCCTAGATGTTGAATTGACACCTTTTCCAGTCGTCAGAATTGTACTTAAAAGACTAGATGAACATGGGAAAGATCACTGCTCAGTGATCAGTTCCATGGGAGGTTAGTCGTGACTCGAATACTTTATTAATAACAGCCACAGACTGTGTAATTGCGCGTACAGTATAGAATACACCGGGGACCAATACTTCTGTAAAATTACAGATATACCTTACTGACTACTACCAAATGGCGGAAAACTCAGTGAGAGAAATGTATTCGTCTGTTATCTTTAAACTACCTTACATCACAGCATTATACCTATGATGTGGATAAAGCATCGGCTAGATTGCAACTTGATCGGTAGAAGTCTATCAGGACCACAATGGACTAGATGAGCATTACATTGGTCACAACGCAATGGTTGATCAGTGTAAATAGACATATTTGCTAATCAGATGGCCAGATTTTCCTACAAATTAATAAAACCAATGAAACAAAATAAAAGTAGATTAATGAACACTGGAGGCTTTATCCAAGACGGTTTAAGAGTATTATCAAGACTAGCCAACGAAAATAGTATTTTGAGATCAACCATATTTTGAAATCATATTGTAATGTTTTAATTCTCTCGATATTCAGCATTAAAAGTAAAGGCATAACATCTATTAACTAACATCTGATTGCTTGTTAGTATATATGCTGAGGTAAATTACAGTTCAAACAGTGTAATGAATAAAGACTTCATTCAGTAAACAAACAATACGTGTTGTTTGAGTTGGATCGTGACTGGCAAGTGGAATCCAGAACACGCATTTCATCTTATTTGGAACTTTTCAGTTGGGTATACCTACATCCAAAATAGGATGAAACACACTTCCTGGATCGCGCTTGCCAATCACAATCCAACTCAAACCATACATGTAAGCTATCGCTATATCTAGGCAATCCACTTAGGTAGCACATATTCCAGCAGGAGACCGATCACTTCCTAGTTCATAATAAATCAACGGGAAGATCAAAATATATTCTAATTATAAACAATACATATTCGAATTTCTAATACAATTTGAATTTCATAAAGATTTAGGTCAATGTAGGCAGATTGTCTAAGCAAACACTGACCGAAAATAAAGCAAAACCCTAAACCATAATGAAGGAGATGGCAGTATTGAATATATTAATTGTATAAAGTTACATGATCGACTGGAGGACTTGAGTGATATTTACTCATAAATCCAACTGGGTGATGCAGTGTCCACCACCACCTAGTGAACAGATGACAAATAACAGAATAACTGGCTAGCAACTATAGGCTGCTTTCAAAAGGATATGGCACATGTGTATACAAAATTAAATGACTGAAACCTGATTACAACATAAATGACTGCTAGCTATCATTCTTATAGGTTACTGGAAAATCTGTGAAATTAGAGTATGCTTATTGGATCTACTTATTACGGGACATATCACGTCTTCCATGAAATACTGTGAAATGCTTTGAATAAAGTTTGTATTCCTTCAATTCAATAGGATCTTGCATATGATGGCAGTATGGACAGTGACATTAAGAAATTTCAGGTTCTTCTTGACAGTTGTATAAATTACTTGTGGCTGAGTACCCTGCACTATACTTCTTTCCCTCCTTTCCTATTCGATTGTCGTGCAGTATTTCAAAGTGCTTAAGTGTAAGCATTCACTGAGTACTTGCTGATATTTAATTAACCTTATGTGTGGGCTGACTTAGTTACCTTTCTGTTGGGCATTATTGGACTTATTATCTGAATTTTCTGTCTTATCACGTACATTTAAGGTTGGGCATTTTTATAAATCATATCCTGTCTAATCGACGGCGACATCAATATTGTCCATTAATTTCTGATGAATCATTTCTTGGCGAGATTTCGTTAAAATAATGTCTTCCACTATCCATCTGTTCTTCATTTCAGCACATAATACATCCATTACAGAGTTAACACTAGCAATAATTTGAAAATGCGAATTCGGAATTTAATTTTTTCAGCCAATTTTTCCTCAATCTCTTAACAAGTAAAAATATTTCCTTCAAAGTGATTGATAGTGTTTTTCTTACTACTAACCTCATTCAGTACAGTTCTAATGTTACGTATACACTGTATGAATTGAAATCGACGGTTTAAATTGAACGCTGATAAGTGATATCAGCAGGTAACTGTAAACTTACTAATTTAATGCCCCGAATAAACAGCTATTAGAAGAAACAGTAGTTCACTTAGCAACTATAAGTTGTTGTACATAACGAAATCATCAAACATTTTATAGTAAATCAGTATGATTTAAATCCATTTAAAACACTGATCATTTTTGCAGGTCGCTATCAAATGAAGTCACGATTATATGATTTACTTATTCCTAGACAAATCACTCTATTCAGCTCAAAGAATCAAGTTAAATTACCTATAATTCACAATCCTTCAGAATTATCGAGTGTGTAAACATGAAACTGTCTGTTCTCTTGTAACAGTTGTTGAGTAATAGAGAAAGTAGTGAAAATGCTGTAACTTAAACAGCTATTCTCTTGTGAATTTACGAATATGCATACCTCATTTGTATGCTTATTAAGTATTGATTTTAGTAAAAATGTATGTTCTTCTTTTCATAGGTCCTCATTGAAAAGGCAGAAGACAATGGACAGCTATTTTGTCGTAGTACGGGACGACCCTACAACCAGGAGTTAGAACCCCTCGAATCCTGACTGGGATCGTAAATGTGAACTGTTATTGACGGATTCCATTATTGTTAGAAGGAAATAGATGTTTAACTGCTCCATGTTTTTAACGTTAACAAACGTAGATAAATGTTCGATGAATGCATTCAACTAAATGCCTTCATAACGCGCCTTCCATCATATTCCGGAACTCATCAGCTGGATATGCTTATATTCTAGTTTTAATGTTCACACCAAAACTTGAGAAAAGTATATCTTTGTTTTTAAAGTCCAACACGTTATTCACTGAGCTACTAGGTCCAGGTAGCTACTCATTAGTTAAGCAGATACGAACAGCACTAGAAGGAAAGTACACTCAATTATTGATCCTGAAATAGAATGAAATACGCTTCTTGGATAACCATTATCTTTCAGGCAATTTTTAGCCTTAGACAACTCTTCTTCACTCTTCTTTGGACATAATTTCCAGTGCACGTTTGAATAGTGTTCTCATCATAGCTCATTTGTATTTAATCGGACAGAATCTAGTAAAATTCAACATAATTTACTTGAAGTGTCATTCCAATAAATAGATTTTTGAAGTTGGTCGCTTGTGGCGCAACGAATACTAATACTGACGAAGTAAAACTCATTATTGAGTTCACGTTCCATTGTAAACCATATACCAGGGTGTACTTTAATCAGAAGATTCATTAAATGAGAGGGGGGGATGTTTGTAACAAATTTTGTATACGAGGTTTAACTCCTTTATAATCTAACTAAAATGTTGAAACTTTTGAAATAAGCTTAGATAAAAGATCCTTTATTACCACAATTTAAAAGTCCATAACACACTCAAAGTTTCGATAAGTTGGTAAGAAAAGCTGTACATAATTAGGCATTGCTTGAATAACTTTACTTTGGTAAGTTCGTTAAATATTCTGCACTGGATATGTCACCAGATGATTCATTGACTTCAAAGAATGAAGTGCAAGACGTTGTTATTTTCTAAAAAATGTCATATGATTTGAATCAAGAGAGAATAACGAATGGAGAAATTGAACTGTAACCGTGTAGTAAATGAATTCATTTTATTCATTTACATTTGTTGTTATATCTGTAAACTGGAAAAGCTGAGTGGAATTTACTATCGATCATTTGTGTTCATCACAGATTAATGATGGTTGGATACCAACGAAAACCAGGGAATACTGAATAGCTGTTTCGTTCCTACTACAAGACTTATTATCTGCACACTCTACCCCCCTCTCGATTCACCATGGGGAATAGAACGCAGAACCTTCAGGTCTCACAACGGGAGTTTAACTGTCTAAATCACAGGGCAGGCCCGAGTGCAGTGGTAGAATTCTAATTCCTATCAATTTGTGATATAGCGTAACGAACATCCACTGATTTTGATGATAACTGTCTTGTTTCCGACAAGTGTGAATTTTATCAGTCATGCTTCTCATTAAACCTAAGGAACACTTTGAACTTAGTCACTGATAAACTGATTATCATACTTGGTTTAATATGGTTTTTTGAGCATCACTTGGATCTTTCATGCATACTTACAAAAGGAAACATAACGTATAACCTAAACCTTTATTAATATTTGGACTCGTTATAGATTGATGCTGGTTATTGTCATTTGATTCGGGTGTAGATTTGTAAATGAAACCAAGGGATTATTTTAAATAATGAGTTTGTGGATGAATACTTTGAGTCTACTAGGTGTTGCAGGATAGAGAATGTGATTGATTTATGAAATTCAATCAAATAGACCTAGAGGCTTACATCTTAATCTACTTTACATTTAAGAGGTTCTAGAGATTCATTATTTGAAACTCAAGTTGGAATTCAGGACAAGCGTTTCGTCCTATTTGGAACTCGTCGGCTGGATGTACCTACATCCCAATGTTGATATTTACAGTGGGATTCGAAATCAATCCGTTTCGTGTCCAACGCCAAATTAAATGATACTTGTGAATATTTTCTATATCGAGGCAATCTGCTCAGGATGTACATATAGCAACAGTGACTGATCAGCTTCAGTCTATAACAAATCAATGGGAACATAAACATGCATCCTATTAAGTTGTATATATTAAATCAGTTTGGGAAACCGCTTACTCCACCATGACCTTAGGTGAGAGTTGTACATTATTTGATTTATCTATGTTGTCTATTTATTTATATGCACTCTTCTGTATCTTCATATTTCATTCGTACCTCCCTTCAGGTTAACCATTATTTTAATAACAATTATCAATATTGGATTGAGGTAGTTTGTGAAGATTGATATTATGTTTTATTGATTGAATTCATTACAGATCGATGTTGGTAGGGTACCAATGAAAATCATGGACCATTTGACATCTGTTTCATCCTAATATGGGATTCGTCAGTAGTGAATACTCTAGATCTCGCCTTAGTAGCTCCAAAATAAAGAAAGCTTAACCCTCTGCACCACTGGGTCGGCCAGCATCCAATGGTAGAATTTCCATTTCCATCAACTTGCGATATAGCTCGATGATCATCGATTATCATCGGTGATAACTGTCTCACTCCCGACAAGTCTGAACTCCACCAGTCACACTGAGGCTTCAGGAACATCCTGAAGTTAGTCACTAATGAGCTGATTATTGTATTTGAATTGAGGTGTTTTTGTAGATTAGCATTAAGTTTAGTTGGTTGAATTATTATTATTATTATTATCACAAAATCTGTTGCTGCTCCAATTTTTTTGATTTTCATTTACAAATCTTCACCTGAATCTAATGATAATCACAATTATCATGTCTTCATTCTACTGATTAAAAAGGTTTTAAAATTCACAAACACTCTCGTTTCAATTACTAAGTGATTATTTCAAAAATAAAAAGTAGTTAAAACATTCCATATGACAACTAATCCAATTGTTTACAATTAGTTACAATTAAGGGGTTGTTGTGGAGATAGTTAATTTATTAATGCTGATATCACGAATTGATCTGAACCAGACAACCATTGATTATCCTGGAAGCACTGGACAGCTATTTCGTCCTAGTATGGGACCCTTTAGCAGTGCGCATCGACGACCCTGTTGGGGGTCGAACCTAGGACTCTTCGGCTCCGCGACGAGCGCTATAAAACCATTGGACCACTGAGCCGGCTCCTAACGGTTGATATTTCTAATCCAGTCAATTCGTGTTACGTTCGCGCGACCTCATCCATTGTCATCGGTGAGTAACTGTCTCACACTCGACACGATTGAACTCCACCGGTCACGTCTTCACACTAGAACTCTAGGAATCACCTCAAGGAGCTAGTCACTAGTGAGCTGATAATTAGTTACAATTAAGGGGTTGTTGTGGAGATAGTTAATTTGTTAATGCTGATATCACGAATTGATCTGAACCAGACAACGATTGTTTACAATTACTTATTAGCCTATAATTTATCACATATAAAATTATTCACTATGATAATGAATTCATTGAGAAGAGATTCTTTCTCTTTAATAAACTTACTTTAAATTAAACAATGAATAGATTATAAACTGTATTAAATAATTTCTATGGAATATTGAATCATTTCAATAACTCACCTTTCCAATATGGTGATAAGATTAAACCAACAGCTAATGTACAAACTGTCAATAATAATGTTAGAAAAAAACATGATAAACGAAAAATTGACATGTTTACTTCGGTTTTTCTTTACTAATAATTTTTCTTGTGCTTAAATAAATTTCATGTATTAGATTCTATGATAAAATTAAATACAATCACAATTTGATTGTTGTTGTTGTTATGGTGGTGGTGGTGGTGGTTTTGGTGTTGATAGGAGAGGGGAGGAGAACGTAACAGAAAGAAAGTCAGTAATTTTCTTTCTTCTATTGATTATAATACAAATAACAATAAGTAGTTTTTCAGTAGTTATTTGTTTATCAGAAATGTTTCGACAAATGTTTATTCTTTGTTTTGTTTTTGTTTTATTTTATTATTTAATCAAATTTCCTTTAATCATTTTTCATATAGAAATTTTAATTCATATTGAATAATAATTTTTTTTCTCTTTTCGATAAATTAAAAATGAAAATGAAATTTATGCAAAATATTTATCAATTCATTTTTATCAATCAATTTTGAATAAAATATTTACATGTTTGTATCATTTTTGATTGGTTAAAACTGACACCCCACCTTCCTTCCTTCCCTCCCTCCCTTCCTTTCTTCACCCCCCTCCTTGCCAAAATAAAATACTAAACATATGATCTAACAAATCAATAATTGAACCGTATACAATGAATGATATGATAATATGATACACTTATAAATGAATTGTTGATTGTCATTGGTGAATTTTATGAATAATAACTGTAAACTAGTTAGTTAATACATGAATCGTATACATGAAAATAATTGATTACATCATAGATTGATGTTTCTAGGGGTACCAATGAAAGTTAACAAGTATTGGACAGCTGTTTCGTTCTAGTATGAGACTTTTCAACAGTGCGCACTCTAGATGTTTTGAATATTTCAGGTTGGTTTACTTAAAATATCTTGTAGACTTTATTGTTTGAATATATAAGGAATATTAATTGACATTACACTGTTGGTTCATTCTGCGGATGAGTATAAAATTGAACGAAACTTTAGTTAAACAGATTTTCATGTTCTTGATCACTTGACACAAAAATCGTCAACTACGTACATTGTATTTGTAATTAAATGGGATTATTGAAACAGTTCATTAAAGGTGTATATATGTTAGTAGAGACTGGTTAATTACAACAACGAATATCAACAACGGAAGAATAAAATATCTATATAAATCTAAGAGAAAAGTTAAGAAATCCTTGAATATTTATGCATTACTTGCAAATATAGGATTCTAGAAAGTTAAAATAACTGAAATCATTTATCACTGTAAGGAAACCATTGACAATGCCGGTACTTCTCTTTGTTGACTTGACTGAGTCTGGTTCACTTATACAGTCACGAATCTTAGGTAGCACTGAGATGTCTGCGTACTTGTCTAGTCAGTTTATGCTAAAATATTGTGTTCTGATAGTGCTTAGCTTTGACATTCGAAAATAATGTACTGGTTTTATGTAGTTGGAAATAGTTAGAGAAAAATATATTTTACATTGCTTTCATACTACTTGTTTCTCTTTAACGATGAGTAAGTGTAATCTCGAAGAAATTAACACTTTCTTTGGGATTCAAACCAGGGTCGCCTAATTCCACAATCTATGACCGTTAACGTTGAGCTATTCTGTCTGTGACATACCTCTTGTAGGTTTGAGTTATTTGCTTTAATTTACCTCTGAGTAGTAATCAATGTCATATTCGTTTAGTTCTTAGTACCGATCACTTTACGTATAAATTGCACAGGGAGCAGGTATGCTTTAATGGTAAGCACCAACTTAATGCGAAATCGACTAACTGCCTCTAATTATGTTGATTCGCTAGAAAAATTATCTCATATCTCAATCTTAACGATAGAACATGATAAACTTTAATTACTGAACAGGCATTACACTATTCTCATATATTCATTGATCAGTAAGTGCAAACCATTATCATGCTAAAGGAAGATCTGATAGCCGATTACCTATGCTATTGATAACGTTCGTAGATAGATGTTTTATTGACTATACAGAATGTGTGATTGTAATATGCATAAACTGTCAATTGCTATTGCTTATTTATATTAGTTTATATTCACATTCCCTCCAGCAATACTCTAATTCTCATATGCTCATAAATCTCTGTATGTCACACTGACCCATGCACACTCACAAACGATTGAAAAAGTCGTGATTGGGTATTGTGAAGATTGTTGTATTTTAATTTGAAACCCAGTTGCAACTATTATCAGCTTACTATTGGCTAACACCGAAGTAATTTCGGGAGTCCTAGTGAGAAAACGTTACCAGTAGAGTTCACCTATGTCGGATGTGAAAGATTTAACCACAGATGGCAATCGATGACGCGTAAATTTATCGTGAATTGATTGAGTTAGAGATATCAAAGATTGGGTGCCGGCCGCTAAGTTGTCTAATCGTTAAACATTCTCAGTGAAGCCTGGAGGTCCTGAATTTGATTTCCCGGTGGCTCTTGGATGTGCACCACTGAGTCTCATACGAATAAGGATCGGTTGTCTAATATGTAAGCTAGTGGTCTTCAATGGTTATCTAATTTAGACTAATTCGCGATGTCAAATAAAAAAAATAGAATTCGTGATTAAATGGGAAGTCAGTAATGGTGAGTTTGTTAGAATTATATTTGAACTGAGTGTAAATTCAACAAGTAAGCAACTCAAACAAACCTCCGGAAGTTATCGACTTTAAAGTTGAGTTCGATTACATGTTGAGCATGGACATTACAGAAAAAAAGTACAATATGATAATATTATGTCGTGGATTATCCTAGGCTGCTACAACATATCAGTGACATCACTACTAGCAATCAAATGATATCATGTTTATTTTACTTTGAGTGAATAATATTGTTGTCACTTCCATTATTTATAGAAGTATAGTAAATGCTGTATGAAGCAGTGTTTTGAAGCTTCTCCGAAGTTTTTCTTTATCGACTGACAATTTGTTTGCATCAAAATCAAACCTAATTTAGTAGATAGCTCTAAGGAAATATCAATGAATGATGCAACTGTCCCATATAATTAACTGATATGCAAGAAATGTAGTATAAATGTGTAGAGACGGCTCCCAGAAACCTCAACGAAGCCTCTAGAACCCGTAAAAAGCGGGAGAAATTCCATCCAATCACTGGTCGACAGAACCTTTCAGAATCTAGACGTGGCGTGTTCTCATTGGGTAATAGTTGAACCTTTTTAGTTCGGATTGGATGCATTAAAACACTGATTTGGTTGTTTCAGAAAACTATAAATACACGATTTTGTACAAAACTCACTCATCATCTCATTGAAATAAGGTTTCCTGTCTACTCGTCTTCTGAATTTGCGACTAGGAGGGTTCAAGGCGTTCGAGTGCTAAAGTTGTCTGCGGCTAGTCAAGCTATCAGGCACAAGATATAAAATAATGCTTTATGCCTGATAACACTATGCACAAGATACATACTTAAGCTTTCATTTGGAGCACTAATTGTTTTTGGATCATTTTTCACTCATTAACTACAACTAGTTACTTATGTACCCACTACTTCACTATTGTCTAAAATTAATGCATTAATGTTGGATTGATGTCATTATCTTAATTCGTCTGTTGTTTGGTCTGAATTCGTATATGTATATTGAAACGATTGTATGGGATGTAATTATGAATTATGAACTGGTCGGTTCACCGTCAATTATTCTTACTACAGTGGCTTGGATCTAGTTAGTATTAGGGCAGACCAATAGGTGTAAGAACATCAATTGTTTAGTCATTATATTTGTTTTAGAGATGTCATTATTCGTAACTGGCCCAAGTGACGGAAGCAGACATTAAAATGATGACCAGCAATTGGAAAAAGCTGGAAAGGATTGCTTAGGATAGAGTTCAATAGAGAATACTGGTAAGCGGCCTATGCTCCTCTGGGAGGGATAACGGGCGTAAGTAGGTAAGTACATTCAATTTACGTTGTTTCTAAAATAAATAAAAAAAACAGTTTAATCTGAATTTCATTACTGGCTAAAATCCAAACATAGTGTTTTATGTTTTTTATAAGTTTATTAATTTGTAATTTACAGAATGATTTACTCTTGTAAAAGATTATCAACATTATGTAAATACTACTATTTTACTAGCATTATTACTGACAATTGTGTTTAGTAACATTTGTTAAAATGTAAAAATGACACCTCTGTAACTATGACTTTTCTATCGAGTAGCAGATCTACTACTACAACTCTTTGTGATCGTTCATTAACTACACGTTTTGTATCCTGTTCTTTTTTCTCAATTGAGTTTCGAGGGTCATAATTGTTGATTGATAATTGTTTCTTGTTATAGTTTATGCAGTAGAATTATTCTAATTTCATCTGCTTCTCTTGTTAAACCTAAGCCTCTGATTATAACTCAAGTAGTCACAATACTTTTCTGAATAATGTGTCCACAAATTAATGAATGAGGCAAAGTCTTTGGAATACGAACTGTGGAAGCCGTAATTATCCCCACCTCCGAACTCTAAACACAACAACTGTTATATTGTACACTTTGATGCTAGTATGTATATTTAGCATGTAATTAAACACAATTTGGAAACTGGTGACTTGTCTGTCTCCTGATCGCATGTGATTTCTAATGGGTTTAAAATAACTTATTTATTGACTTCTCATAATATTCGAACTTGAGTGAATTATGAGATGACCTTGAAAGTACTAATCCAAGTTAACCAATCACGATTGTATAAACCTAGAATGAATAGCTAATTCCCCCTCCCTCCATTCCAGTAGTTGATTTAGGAATTTCAGAAAGGACTGATTAGGTAGAAATTATAGTGCCAGAACTGATCAGATTTTGACAGCGATTCTCAAGGTCACTGACGCACTGCTGGAATAACTGTAATGGTTCTAGAAAACATGCTTCTGTTAATAACGTATCTTTGAGAAAATTCGCAACTTTGTAGGACAGTGTCTTGAAGTTTCAGGATGAAAATGTCAGAAATCATATGTCAGTGGAAATGTACTAAGTCGTAGTCACTTTAGTAATCGCACAAAAGCGACACTATAGTTTAGTCCTACCGACTGATTGCAACACTCCTTTCCAACGAAAATCTTCAGTAAAAGTCGAAATGTTCATCCGTTCGTAAAATTATCTGAGTAATACTATGGCTTAACAATATTCCAAAATGTAATGGAAAGTACACAATTATCAAGAAAAACTACTTACCTAGTCTTCTTTAACCTGCTATCTTTTATTATACTTTCATTTGTACATCAATACTTTATAAATTTCTACGATTTTTCTCACTCCTTCATATTGCATTTATAGCAGAATCAATGTGTCGGAACAGATTTCATTGCAGTATTCCAACGACTGGATTGTGATTATTCCAGAAACAAGTAAAGCAGCCGTCTTTACTTTAGTACTAATGACCTCGTAGAAGCCTTAATTAACGCTGAACATAGCAACCTCCATATTGTACATTTACATGTTAGTATATATGTTTAACGTGTAATTGGACATAATAGGCTTTTTGACGGCTTCTTTGAATTCTGGTCGTTTGGGCATCCTAATCTGTTCAAAATACATCCTTGTCTAAATCGTCGTTATTGACTTCTCTATATATGTGTGATAAGTGCATTGAGTCAACCTGTATACGACAGTTTAAATACTCTTTGGATATATATGCAATGAACGGAACAAGGTCGGTGCCCCGCACCTAAAACCTGTACGATGATTATTACAAGAACTTGATTCAATTCTAATTTGAAACGAGAGTAAACGGAATCTATTCTGATGAACTTGTTACATCAATATTCAGTTCACCGATATCAATATCCATCTTAAGTTCTTTGGGTCTGGAAATCTATCATTTTCTTTCCACATTCACAATTTAATACTTTTCTTAGCAATCCCATAGTATGTAAACAATTTACACAGTTTTTATCACTATTCAAATGATGGGTTCAGGTGTTCCCTATGATCGTAAAATGTTTAAGTCAATCATTATTAGCTCTGCAGTACAAATAATTTTTACTTATACTCGTATTGTGTGTATAAAGTCAGAGGATACATGACAATCTAGATTCGTTTCGGGTGTATGAGTAATTAATTTCATTCAAAAACACAATCTGTTTCTCATACAAGGAGAGATATGGGAAAATGTAACATTTAAACACCTTCTTCCGTATATATCTGGGGAAGGGGTGGAGAGTAACTTTTCTCTAAAATCTTCCCATTTAACTGCTGAACATGTCTAGGAGTAGTCTTTTTATTCTCTTAAGGTTATCCTTAAACAGTCACCCCCCTTCCCCAAAATCTTAATTACTAAGTGAAGTTTTCACTGATACTATAATCAATGCTTTCCGCAGAATGTCACCTACAAATTATTGTATATCAACATTCATCTAACGATCATATTAGTCTGTACAAAGTATAAAATTAATAAACTGCATTAATATCATGAATGAAACACATTTATACAGAATCAAAAATATATCAGACATGAAGAAATTGATATACAAATTTATGAAATACTAAGCTTGTAAAGGGTTAATAGATATTGCAGAGGTGAACATCAATTCACTGGTTCTATTCAGATTTTATTAATTCAACTTCCAATTCTCTAAAATGGCCAATATGCATATAAATATAACACATTCATTTGATATGATTAGTTCAGTGCAAAACACAATAAGAAATAATCTATTATTGTTCATTTGAATTAACTGCGAAATACAAAGTATAACTTTTAATTCTATTTATACATTGATATATATTCAGTTATTCAATAGTACACAAATAGTACACAATGAATAGAAGATTGTTAGCTATTCATAATCAGAGCATTTTATATATTTCACACAACAATGAGAATTAAATGATAAACAAAATTGTATTACACTAAAAAATAAAAATATCTATATAAGTCTTTTTATAATAATAATAATAATAATAATAATAAAAGTAGTAGTAGTAGTAGTAGTAGTAGTAGTAGTAGTAGTAGTAGTAGCAGTAGTAGTAGCAGTAGTAGTAGTAGTAGTAGTAGTAGTAGTAGTAGGTCTGTATTGTGACATCGTGTGGTGGAATCACAAGCAGTCTGTGGCCAGCAATTCAGGGATTTCCAATCAACCAATCAAGTATTCAAGGGAATATTTATATACATATATATATATTTACTAGGATCAATCTTTTAAGTATAGATGAGGACAAAATGAGGTAAGAATAAGGCAACCAATGATAAGTAGTAAATATGAAAGTCAATATAACATACTGTACCTTGTAGTAAACGATGTAGTTCTAAACAATAACATTTCGTACATTGTACTTTTCGCTGTTGTATGTTTTATTAAATATATGACTGAACTCAATTTCTTTAAGGTTACTTCCCTCTGGTGCTTGTCTCAATTCTGTGCTTGTTGGATTCAAGTTGTGTCTAGATATAATTCTCATAAATTCATCGTTACTACTAATATACACACCTATCCGATTGTCAGTCGGTGTATATTAGTCAATTCGATATACAGTGAATTATGTATAATTTGGAACTATATTTTTACTGAACATTGTATCATCGTAATTCAGTATTAACAGGCATTAACGATTCGCAAACCGAACAGTCAATGAAATACGCAGCCTACGACAAACAACATATTACTTATCAGTAAACACGACATTAATGGTAGTTAGTCGAAGCTTTAATTATAACCTAAACAGTGCAACAAACAAGATGAGTAAGCTGATACATACAAGGGGGGGGGATTCATGAATTATAAAACTTCGTAATTCGTTTATATAAACCTCGAGAATAAAAGTACACATAGGTCTCACGATTGTCTAGGTCCGTCTAAACTAGTTACTGGAAATCAACATGATAGGGTTATTGCATCAGTGTAAGTTTTGGTCACTTTGCCATCACTCCCTCTTCCTGCCTAAAGATGTTGGTTACGTGAAAATAATTATAAAGCTGTATAGATCCTTTGTTTTAAACATGTTGGGGAACAAAGTGGAATATTTATTGTGCTCAGACAAATGGAACATGTTTGTTGAATAGGAAGAATACTGTCGAATTAAAATACAGAATCGAACAACTGTGATTTTATTCTTAGATATTATCCTGCTGACAGTAAATTATGCCATCTGTTTCATTCAATCGGTGTCTTGGTGATTGTTACAAGAACAAAACTATAATCTAGTTATTCGGTTATGGTGTGCGTATCTCCAACTTAAAAGACCAAACACTTCCAATGAACATATAATACTTACTGTTTAAGGGCAGAGGGGTTCCACAGGTAAGACCAAATTTCGTTTATTGTCTTAACAGCGTAGCCTCTGACGCTGCAACCTGAACTCAGTAGAAAGGTAGGAGAAAGTGATGAATGATGTAGGTGGTTTATTGGTCGTATAGTGTAAACGGAGTAACACCATCAATGTTAGCTCTTGTAAAAGGTAAATCACTTTCCATGCAGTTGTATCGAGATCTGGTGATGGTGGCTGACAGACCACACATCGCTAGGAGTGTCCAGTAAAAGAAACACAGTCGGTATCAGTGGTGAATACATAAACAACTACTTATTTTTAAGAATTATTTACTTCAACAGGTAGACGAACGTTCACACATACAATTTAGAAGGTCGCATTAACTTGCAACATGCAGTACTGTTGGTCGCGCCCTATCTATGTACCCATTTTACCATGTTCTTTAGTATATTCTTTCTCATGCAACCAGATCCCATTATAAATTTTAATGACTCGAGAAGAACAAGATTTGCAGAATATAATGAACTCGCTTCATTTCTAGGCTCCTCATTAACTGAAAACACCCTAAAATTACAAAGAATTATATAGACCTGAAGGCATAAGTTACTCATTATCCAAGTTCCATTTCCTTCAACATAACATTTTTTTGACCTTGAGCGGATAGATCCGTGTGGGCAATTTCGCACTTACAGCGTAGAAGACCAGTCGTTCTTTATTGACTCTCGTAAATCGTAACAACATTCATATTTGCGGAAAAATATGGCTAACAATAGATAAGTCTTAGGTTTTTATTAATTTGCTCACTGAATAGTTGTTGTTTCGCCTGTTCATCACGAGAAATAACGATTGATCTGAAAGCAGCCTTTGAAAATATAGTGCTTGGTCGATGATTCTTCAGTTAAAAGGATTTAGAGCAAGCAAATGGAGAGTTTTAGTCTGTAAGGAAATTAAATTTAATATACTCGTAGATTGCCTGCACTCACTATGTTCATTTGCAAGGTTGAAGAGCCTCGTTTTTGTCTTTTAAATACATTTACGTCGTTTTTTAATGTGAATTTGATATTCAAAGAAAATCTCATGGGATTGGTCAGAGAAACAAACCGTATTTTTATATTTGCAGTAACACAAAATGGCATACATTAAGTTTCATAGTGTACGCGGCGATGCATGTGTTATATTTCAGGAGCTTAAGTACGACTATTTGACACTATGCTATGAAATGTCCCCATTGTCCACCAACAAATATTCGCAGTTTTAATGTCTAATAAGATGGCTAGCACTTATGTCACAATGTGTGCGAAAGTGGGTTTCTGTATAGTAAACGGTATTCAAAATTATAAGGTATTCGCCTACTGTACTTTACACATATCAGTGTATTTCTAGCAATAGTCTTAATAGCCTATACCAACAGCTTACTTGCCCTGATCTTTGAGCCTGATCGGTGGGTGGTGACTTCTTAAGTACAGGTTGCACCAACTGTTCATAACCAGAGTTGTTGTCATTCACTGTCACATTATTATTAATACAATGAAGTGTGTCAATACTTTTTGTTCAGCTTGTCACATAAATTGGTTTACTAGTTAGCTCTGTGAAGTATAGAAATCGTTCATAATGGAGATGCACAGATTACTTCGTGTCGAGTAAGCTGATACTGAAAGAATCTGATATAAAGTCGAAGATATATTCTAAAAGTATGCTTCTCACTAGTCCATAGACTAATAAAGTACAGCTTTAGATAACATTCTAAAACGTTTTCGTCCTCATGTGATATGCTATTATATACAGTTGCCAAAGAAAGGCCACATCGTAACATAGTTATCGTAAACATTAACACTATATGGTTAACATTTACTCCTCCATCTTGTATTTGCTGTAACAAGCTACAATGAAAAAGCCGTATTGAAATATGTACAAATAAATATTTGTCAATATGTGAAATGATATATAGAATTTTGATGAGCTTCAAGTAATGCAAAGTAACACAATTGCTTTCATTGCTACTCAGTACAGTTAGCTGTCTCCAACTTCTAGAATTTTAAATAACTATACACGCTGCTTGATGAGGATATGCTACTGAATTATAGTTGCAACTGAACTCCAATAAACTCCAAATATGTAGGCCAAAGGTTGACTTATACCAGTAAACAAGTTCTGAACATCAGTTGTTAAGGCAGAGTGAGTTATGTAAACTTCAGTTTTGAATTGTTGAACTATCTTTGCACATTTTCATCACATGTTGGTAACTCTGTCGGCAACCTTTTAAATCCTCCCAGGAATGATTCAGTATTTTAAGTGGTAATCTCACCATTTATCAGAATTCTTTCTATAATCTCACTCATTGTCTTCTTATAAGTTTTGTGTCCAGCAAAAACCTCATAAGTTTAAACACCTTAACTGAAATAAAATCGGGCCACCACAACAACATTAGCGAATGTAGACTGAAAACGTAAATTGAAGTTATACAACTATTGCATACAAAATATGCACATATTACATCAGTGGTTCGTAGTTCTGAAGCAGCTACACGATTTAGTTCAATCAGTAAACATGTAAATTAGTTTTAATATGCATACGCAGTTAAAATATAAAGGTTAGACAGTGAGAATTTTAACAGTAGCTGATTCCTGATTATTTTGGTAATAACATGATAACTGATTACGATCTCATGGAAACACTTAAGATGAAGTATAATCAGTCTCAGACATGCTAATAATCGTAGTTAAACTTTATAAATATTTATATATTGTGAATGAAGAGCAAAAAAGAGGAGATAACGTAACCATTAAGAAGAAAAAGGTTAAGGAAAGTATTAGATAGTTGTAATAAAATCAAAATAAATGATTACATAATTGGTTAATGGGTTTTGAACGGAAGTCATTTTTGTTTGTGAACATCCGTACGGTTGCGTAGGCGAAAATTGTTTTCATCGTGGTAATAAGAAGTAAATCATGCTATTTTTCTGTATACAAAGGTCAGGTTTAAAATGTTTGATTGCAACTGCCTATACAAAATGTAGTAACAATGGTGTCGTTTGTTTGTCGAATATTTTGAATGCCTACGTACGATTACATAATGTCCACTTTCAGAAAGGTATTTAGAGATTGAACCTGTAAAAACATTACTGTCTTTAATACATAGCTTCTTAGGAATATACTCAGAAAACGTAGTAAAAGCACTTTGTTCAGTCCTTCATATGTGCTTGCTACCTTAAGTACATGTGAATTTATAGATGCAGTTAGAGATATTATCTAAAGGGTGTTGATCTACATTTGAGTGATGTAACAAGCGTTTAATGTTGCGGAAGGAGATAGGGTGAGCTTCAGGATAGATTCTTTTCAGTGCTGTTGTAATTCTTCGATTAATTCTCCCAGAGATCTCATCTCCTTTGAATGGATGTCGAATGAAGACTGGTTTAATCTTCACAGTTAGATGCCTATCGATTTTAGGATTTTTCTATCCGTACTTGTCAATAAATTTCATTAAAAATTCATTTTTTACGAGGCAGTTTTCAATTATTTTCAACTCTTTATTAGTTTTATTATTTTGCCATAGCAATTTAGCCTTTTTCAATGAAACGTCATATCATATAGCTTGTATTGAGGAAAAGTGAAAGCCTAGCAAACATGGTCAGGTTGATCCAGCACACTGTGGCATTCAAAAATAAGGCTTCATCTTAAGCCAACATGAGTTAGTGTCACGTCATATTTCTCAAATCCAGTGACGTCGCATTATTGGACGATTGCAGTCCAACATCGACAACGTGTTCATTCTTGGTTAAAGAAGGGTGACTATTTTCTTACTCAATTTTTTAAAGTAGATCGGGTAGAGTAGTGCCATCATTTAAATAAGGTGATCTTAAAATAAAATTTTCACCAATGACTCTCTCGGCTTAGCCAACCCTAATCACGGCTTTCAGGTTTGTTGGTATAGAAAATATCTTTCTAGTCACAAAGGTGTATTTACAGTGAGAAAAGTAACGAAACTGAAATGGAGGAATTAATTATTCTATTTCTGCACATGATAACTTTTCAGAGTGAACAAAACACCCACTGTACGCTATAGATTACCTTAGAAATATGTACTCAAACAAACTAAAATTCATTGATCATCTTTCTTTCAGAGATCATTAGAAGGAACAAGACAATCGCTATAAAGTTCAGTGCTATTTAAGATATCCTATACGATTTCCTGCTTAAAATTAATAATTTCACTCAAAGTTATGACACAAAAAAGACTGCTATGATTAAATTATACAGTCCTGTGCGTACGTGGTCACAATAACAAACGTCGATGAGCTTATAGTTAGTCTCTGCATGTCTGATAAAGTATAACTGACTGCGGTAGAGAAGACTATGGTATATCATCCCAGCTAATTGAAGCTAATTTGTTGTTTTTTAAACTGGAAACAACCAAGACAATTTGGAAAACGAGTAACTGATAAACTAAATTTAAAACAAGGAGTCTATTCAAGAATTAAAAATGTGAGTAATTATGTGAAAGATATGACAGTTACTAAAGATATTTTTTGTGTGGTATCATATCGAATAATTATTAATATACCTGTGAATAGTTTTGGGGTTTTTATTTAATGAGTGTCAACTTCACAGATTGCTGTAGAAGTCTGGCTCTCAAAGGCTTAAGATGTTATGATACAAGCGTTAAGGTAACTAGACGTTATATATGCGAGTCACAGTAACAAATGTATAAGGATATCAATGATTATTACCGATTGCTCTTTTCAAAACCATATTTACGCCATTTCAAACTTGAAACATGTTCCACTCTATAGACGATAAAAGTTTGGATCTATCTCTCACGCTCATATGTGTGTTAGCTAAAATCTCCGAACTCCCGGCATCGTGAAATTAGGTTCATATATTTACTAATTAAAGTGTTGTGACGCGTAGTTTTGATTTTTTATCGACCATAAAATCTCCTTCGTCATTTATCATCTCATTTAGGTTGATTGCTTTGATACGACACCCAGGCTAAAACAACACTTCAACGTGAACACGAGACAGAAGACAGGAAATACGGCTAAAAACACTTTACTACAGGGTTCATTTATGTACAGAAAACTAGGGTATTCGCAGTATCAAAAATGTCCTTTAGGCTTTTAGATATTTTTGAATCCTACTTAACACAGTAGTAGTAAGATAACGGTCCCATCAGAAACCTATCGCGTGACTTCTGATTGTCTAGAAGTTTCTGATGAAAGAGTATCTGCGTGCTGATCAAAC
The DNA here is from genome assembly GCA_025215515.1 of Schistosoma japonicum. Taxonomy (NCBI): domain Eukaryota; kingdom Metazoa; phylum Platyhelminthes; class Trematoda; order Strigeidida; family Schistosomatidae; genus Schistosoma; species Schistosoma japonicum. The sequence continues at coordinate 12,769,852 of CM046066.1, forward strand.
ACAATGTGTTCTATTGATTTCTACGTTTTTACGAGCTTGTTCCAAGGGATTTTTTGGTTCTACCCAACAAGAAGAAAAGTTGTTGCCACATACCCTATATTTGGTGACACAAGCCCTGTCAATATATGCCTTATTTAAATATCTCATCACATCTCGAACGGACTAGGTCATGAAATTTGAATCTAATATGTCGGGCACCTAATAAAGGATTGATTATCTTTAAAAACTGTTTTTATGTAGAGAGTTTCGTTGTTTTTCTTCGAAACAATGTGAGCATTTCATTTCTGTTATTATTTACTTCCCCTTTCCCTATCCTTCTATTTGATACATTAACTGTTAGCATATCCATTCTCATTTATAAACTACTGTTAATTGACTGTGTATGCGTTGCAAAAGTTCACATTCACTATCGCTCTCATTTTGTATAAGTGTTAGCTTTCTAATTAATCGGCTGTGTGGTCAGGTTTTGAGCATACATAAAGAAATGTTTGAAATATAATAGGATTTTTACTTGTTGACTCATCAGCTTGTGTTCTTCCTATTTCTGTCTGGGGTCGAGTGGGCATTGGGCAGACGTGCAGTGACCAACTAGGCACCCACTAGCGTTGTTGTTGTGACCACATTCATACAAGGCCATACTGATGAATTGGCCCATACATCTAGCCATAGAGGTCTCGATTTTTACGTCCTAACAAAATCGGATACCTATGTGTTTTCACAAAGTGCTACACAATGGATGTGTCTAAAAAGCATAAAGTGGTGACAAAAACGTAAAACGTTAGTTAAGAATGACAACATTCAAGTGACTACCAATTACCTGTAGATTGAGCGGGGGATATGTTGATATATGAATATCAGTAGACAGGAAATGAGTCAAAAGACATGTATACGCACGTTAAGATAATAAATACGAACATTTTGGAAACTAATTAGCCAAAAGTGAAAGGGAAGGGAAGAGTGAAAAAATTAACTGTAAGTCGGAGTTACTGCCGTACTTGAGTATGCTATTACAAAGCATACCTTGCTCAGTTTTGTGTAAGTTAATGGTTAGCCGTTGCAAAGTACTAACGACTATTCAGAGACATTATTGAAAAAAACTAGTAGTTGTTCCGCGTGCATTTATAATGAAGGAAGACAAATAATGGATTGTCTGTGTGTAAAAAGAGACTAGGCATAATATTACTTCAGGAAAAGTGGATGCATTAAGCCAACCTAGGATATAGAAACAATATTAAATCAGATGTAAAAATATTTTGAATGGCTTTATTTCTTAATAATAATGAATTTATGTAATAAAGTCATACAATGTGTGTGTGCTAAGCATATCTCCCTTCTGTCGTGTAAACTGGTAGTTTGCTTAACACCTTTGGATAGACAAAAATTTATTCTATTGTGTCTGTTTACCGAGCAAGCGCATTTGTCATCTGGAATTACTGTTTTTGAACCGTTTTAAATGTCGCACAACTAAGGCATGAAGAAATTTCCTCGTCTTACATTACTGCATCAGAACTATTCTCGTATGATCTACTAAGCGGTTGTGAAAATTCTAGTAATAAACTGAGGGGGGAGAGTGTGTGCTAAATAATCTTCTACTTTGACGTAAAATTTGAGACTTAGCTTAACTCATCCTTTCCAAAGTTACTGTAAGCCAAAAACAATAAACCGTCTGGCGTAATTCAGGCTACAATGTATTCTTAGTGTCCTTTCGGTGCGACATCACTATACAACAAACAACCTTAGCTTGTAAATTATTCAGAAGCTGATAAGTTGTAATGGATAATCTATAGGCAATTAGTGAGCATAGATATTTAAGAGTAATAATATAGACTGATGTTTTAAGGAATTCTAAATTATGGGAACTATATGTTCACATGACTTCAATATGGTTGACTTTATTTGTTTGAGTTTGTTGAGTTAGCAGCGAGTCTTAGGCCCAAGTCTGAGATGCTTGTTTTCTATCCGTTTCATAAAGAGAAGGTCTGGGCTGCGTTATTCGATACTGATCTAGTAAAAACTGAATTTAATATTTTTCGCACTAGGCTGTGACCTCGTTAAATATTTGTTTAATGATTGGAATACCGTTATCTCTTTTGTTTCTAGATATGAATAGGAGACTTTCAATTGGTTTAAGTCCATCAAAATCCTTTTAGAATTATGATAGCTTCAAATACTGTTGATTTATACAATTAAATAAAAAGTTCGAAAGAATTAAATTGTATAACCCTACTGGCTTCACCCTTCATCTAATCCGTTTGTATGTTAACATAAACATTTCGGCTGTTAAACTTTAATGTTATAAATCAAAGTAATTAAATTATCTAAATATTTTAAATTAAAAATCAGTATCATAATATCGTAAAGCAACTCTTTTTGTTTCGGCGAAACCTGTAGAAAAATCTCTTAGTTCTTATCAAGCCTCAGCTTTTTGAAAGTATTCCAAAACTGCATTCGCCAGTAAGTATTACTGAAAATTTAAGTGTCGACATTTTGTTTACTGCCGAAATGAACAGTAATATTTGTTGTTCCTTTGATACTAATGCATTTATAATGTCTTCTTCCACCCACATACATAAACAAGGTTACTGCTGTATTAGATCGTATTCAAAGTAGAGAATAATCAGTAAGTAGGACTACAATGGAAGATTTTACGCTGCATAACGCGAGGCGAATAACTTGCATTCAAGGCAATATATTAGCAGGGTATTATATCTTGATGGATCAAATAGCTCATAATACTATTACCTTATGAAATCATTCATCTGTTACAGCTTCAGTTTAAGCTTAAGAGAATATTCTTAATTAATTGAACATATAACAACTCGCACGAAAATTCCCGCTCACCAATTTTTTGATTAAATCCCGCCTGCAGTTTTTCTAGGGTTGCTGCCGGTCCCAAGCCCAGATAAAGGAGAAAGGATGGATATGGGGTTATCAACCCTGCACCGTAAAACAACAACCCTACTCAATAAACGCTAACCAGTAAAAACCTTTATAATCACTTTAACTCTGCCCTGACATTTGAATGGTCTGTAATGACACCTCATGGTGAAAGCAGAGTTTCTTCGAAAATCACGAGGTCGATGTCCATTCTGACAACCAGAGCAACAATTAATGTAGGTACATGGAATGTTCACACAATGTGGGAGAAAGGAAGAAGCAAGCAAATACCTGAAGAAATGAAAATATACAACCTGGAGATACTTGAAATAAGTAAAACACATTGGTTGCAGGCTGGACAACAAAGATTATCCTCAGGAGAAGTGCATTTTTACTCCAGTCACGTAGAAGAAAACACCTCACAAACACAAGAAGGAGGACTTATGTTGTCCCAAGAAGTTTGGAAGGCCATAATAGGATGGGAACCTCATGGACCTAGGATCATCAAAGCATCGTTCAAGACGAAGAAGGAAGGGACTACAATGAATATCATCCAGTGCTATGCACTCACCAACGATAGCCACGAAGACGACAAAGACCACTTATATGCGAGGCTGCAGTCAATCATCGATAAATGCTCAGCAAAGGACCTGACCATTCTGATGGGAGACTTCAACGCCAACGTCGGAATGGAAACACCGGATATGAGGACATCATGGGACGACATGGACTAGGAGAAAGGAACGAAAACAGTGAGAAGCTTGTAAACCTATATGCCTTCAACAAAATGATTATAGGTGGCACCGTATTCTTCTACAGACTTAAACACAAAAGTACATGGGTTTCACCGGACCACATTACGGAGAACCAGGTCGACCACATCTGCATCAATAAGAAGTTTAGAAAGACCATGGGAGACGTAAAAGTAAGGGCAGGAGCTGACATAACTTCAGATCATTATCTGATGGTAGCTAAAATGAAACTGAAGCTGAAGAAGCACTGGACACCTGGTCCGGCAGTATTACAATAGTTTAACACACTCCTTCTCCGAAATACTAACAAACGCAACGAATTCAAAATAATTCTCAACAATAAGTTCCAACCATTTCACGATCTACTAGAAAAAGGTGGAATTAATATGGAGGACAACTGGAAAGAAATTAAAGAAACAATAACCTCAACATGTCAGGGGGTTTATGACAGCAAAAACAACACAATAAAGAATGAATTTCTGTTGGTACTTTGGACAAGATCCAAGAAAGGATGAGCAAGAAGATAGCAATTAATAACAGCCGGACAAAGTCAGAGAAAGCCAAGGCATAGGCTGAATACACAGAAGTCAACAAGCAAGTGAAGAGGAGCATTAGGTCGGATACATGGAAATATGTTGAGGACCTGGCAATGACGTCAGAAAAAGCTGCAAGAGAAGGAAACATGAAGCACCTATACGATACAACGAAGAAGTTGGCTGGGAAATTCAGTAAGCCAGGATGGCCAATCAAGAATAAGGCTGGCAAATCAATCATTGAAGTGCATGAACAACGAAACAGGTGGGTAGAACACTTCGAAGGACTATGTAAATAGACCAGCCCCACTGAACTCACCAGTCATCGGAGCAGCAGCCACGGATCTCCTCATAAACACTGACCCACCAACAATCGGAGAAATCAAAATGGTCATCCGACAAATCAGAGTGGTAAGTCAGTAGGGCCCAGATAACATCCAGATGAGCAGGGCGCTGAAGACATATACAGAAACCACTGCAACTACTTTACACTCCCTTCAGAAGAAGGTGGGAGGAAAAAACAAATGCTAGGCAGACTGGAAATTTAGGGTCATATTACAGTACATATTTGTGTCTTCTTCAGTTAAGATTTATTATGAATATCTTGGATTAATATAAAAAAATCGATGTATTAAAATCCAAATTATGGTTTGCTACTATTTCTCGCCTACTTTTGCTCACAATACATCTTCTACTAGGACTAGCTGCTGGCTGGGAAGTGAACAAGTCGCGGTATACGTCCGAGGTACAAGTATCGGTAATAGCGTTTGCTTACGAAACCCTCAAAATCCGCGCAACACAACAATTGGCGACGGGGATGGGATACCAATTGCAAATTTTGCGCATCATATCATACCAAAAAAAAAAGAATAAAATGGATTCAACTAAATTTGATATGCTGTTGGAGCAACAAATGAAATTAATGCAATTATTAATAGACTCAAAGACTGTATCCAACGCATCATCATCTGTCCCTGCCTTCGGTGCTGTACCTTCAGTAGATGCGCTCGCTAACAGTATCGTCGAATTCAATTATGATCCTGATGCAAATATTACTTTTGACACATGGTTCCGCAGATATGAAGATCTCTTTAAATTTGATTTTGCTGCTCAGGACGATGCCTGGAAAGTTCGCTTGTTACTTCGAAAACTTGGTCCAGCAGAATTGGACAAATACTGTAACCTCATATTACCACAAAATCCAAGGGATAGGACATTCGACGAGACATGTAAGTCGCTTAGCCAACAATTTGGTGATACCTCCTCATTATTTAATACTCGGTACCGTTGCCTTAAATTAATTATGAATGAAACGGACGATTTCCTAACTCACGTTGGTATTGTGAATAGAGAATGCGAACGATTCAAATTAAAATCAATGACGGAAGATCAATTTAAATCATTGATATTCATTTGCAGTCTCCAATCATCCAAATTTGCTGACATTAGAATGAGACTGTTGAATTGTCTGGAGCAAGACCCCAAACTGACACTGAACGATATCACAAAGGAATATCAACGGCTAGTGAATTTACAACGGGATACCACACTCATTCAATCTGGCGGTCATAACGGTTCAGTTAACGCACTTCGTCGAAAACAATACCCAACTGCCCCTATGCATCCATCACAGTCAAGAAACAAACATAGTCTTCCTCCCCGGCCAATGAAAACTCCTCCCTCTCCATGTTGGCAATGTGGAGCATGGCATTTTGTCAAGTTTTGCCCGTTCAAGCATCATCTATGCCGCCGTTGTAAAGCAGTTGGGCATAAGGACGGCTATTGTCGAAATCGAAAGCTTAACAATCCAAAAATCAAGACTAAAGCTAGTAGTCGAGCAAAATCACTGAGCTTATTGGCAACTTACAAAATAACGAGACCAGTAGAAAGAAAATTCATCACTCCACTAATTAACGACCAGCCGGTACGCCTACAGATAGATACAGCATCGGACATAACGATAGTGTCACAGAAAACTTGGAATTCCCTTGGAAAACCCAGAATTCAGCGAACCCAACAGAAGGCAATAAGTGCATGTGGAGGTAAGCTACCATTAATAGGACAGCTTCAATGCTCTGTTTCGTTTCGTGATATAAGCTTCACTGGAACATGCTATATCACTCCCACTGATTTAAATCTCCTTGGTCTAGACTGGTTTGATAGCCTTCATCTGGCAGATATACCTCTCAACTGTATTTGCAATCATGTTGAATCTACTCCGTCTATGAACTACCCAAATGATGCTACTCCTAATAAGGTATCACCCGCCGAAGCTTTGATGAACCGAAAGTTGAAGACGACTCATTACGCCATGCTCCCACAGAGATACCCAATAACTCACACAAACTCCCCAGGATTCGAAGTTGGTACGCCAGTATTCGCTCGGGATTACCGGCATCAAGGGAATAAATGGATAGAAGGATACGTGACAAGAAGGCAGGGAACAGTATTGTATGAAGTGACTGTGGGAAAAGACAAATGGATGAGACATTTCAACCAATTACGCAAGAGAAAAGTGTCCGAACCGAGTACAACAACAACAATGCCGTTGGATATTTTATTGGACACTTTTAATTTGCCCAATTATGAAAACAAGCAAATAAATAAGACTTCTAAACCAAAATTACTACCAATTAGAAGGTCCGAACGATGCCGGCGAAAGACAGTGCGATTACAAGTGAATCCCGAAGCAGTGCGCTACTAACAAGGGGGAGGTGTTAGGGATTCATAATCCCTAAAAATACAGTTAACAGTATTTGATTGTATTAATTAAATGTTATTGATTTTACTTAATGAATAATCATTGTAAATTGATTAATATAAAAAAAATCGATGTATTTAAAAATACAAATTCACTGGTTTGCTGGTTGACTATTTTCTCGCCTCACTTTTGCTCCACAATACAATCTTTCTACTAGCTTAGTCTTTTGTACTAGCTGCTGGCTGGGAAGTGAACAAGTCGCGGTATACGTCCGAGGTACAAGTATCGGTAATAGCGTTTGCTTACGAAACCCTCAAAATCCGCGCAACACAACAGAAATAAAGATACTTCATCAAGATACCAAAGAAAGAAGATCTTAGCAATTGTGAGAACTACAGGGGCATCTCTCTTCTATCAATACCAAAAAAATCTTCAACAGTGTGTTACTGAACAGAATGAAAAACCCAGTTGACGCTCAACTGCGAGATCAACAGGCCAGATTACGTAAATGTCGATGTTGCATCGACTTAATCGCTAATCTACGGTCCATTGTTGAACAATCAATTGAATGGAATTCACCACCTTACATCAACTTCCTCGACTATGAGAAAGCATTCAACAGCGTGGATAGGAGAATAGTATGGAGCGTTCTACGACATTATGGCATACGCAGAAAGATAGTCAACATCATACTGAATTCTTACGACGGACTACATCATAAAATCGTGCATAGAGGTCAGCTCATAGATTCATTCGAAGTGAATACCGATGTTAGACAAAGCTGCTTACTCTTGCCATTCCTCTTCCTACTAGTGGTTGACTGGATCATGAAGACTGCAACATTTCAAGACGATCTGGGAATACAGTGGACAACATCGATGCAACTAGATGACTTGGACTTTGCAGATGATCTAGCTCCTCTATTCCACACAAAGCAACAAATGTAGATGAAGACGGACAAGGTAGCTGCAGCCTCGGCAGCCAGCAGTTGGCCTCAACATACACATACGGATAAACAAGATCCTTCGATGCAAAACAACGAACACTAACCCAATTGCATTTGATGAGGAAATTCCAGAAGATGAAGAAACCTTTACATACTTAGGGCAGCATCATCGATAAACAAAAAGGGTCTAATTTGTGGCAGATGTTACGGCGCGGAATCGAAAAGGCAAGGACAGCATTTCTGAAACTGAAAGGCATCTGGAACTCAAACCAACTGTCAGTCAACATTAAAGTCAGTAGACACTATATATACATTAATATTTGAAAAAAGATACACATCCATCGCTCAGTTTGAAAAAGACTTTAACAGTTTAAGTATAGTTAAAAAATAATTTGTAATTCTGAAAGTATTTGGCAGTCTGATTTAAAATTATCCGGAAGCGCGAAAATTAGAAGTGTACTTTAAGTCATCCCTTCAATATACTAGTTTGTAAAACTATGATAGTACCTAGAACGATTAATTTCAGCAAATATAGTCATGTTGTTGTTTTGTGTTATAATAGGTTGAAGGTCATTTTAGTCGTTGCTAAAGCGGTAAAACCAGGCCTCTCATTTGGTTACATTTTCAAACGTTGTAAGTATATGTATTTTGGCACTCACAAATAAATTAATGGCATTTGTTCTGGGCTCTTAGCTGCTGTTTGGTTTAACTGCCAATAAATTTAAATTTTCTCGATGATGGATTAATTTGTGGTATTTGATGTTTTATTATCATTTGTCATATATACTGACAAATATACTGCTGTATTGTTTTGTCTATATGAATCACGACTAACTTACCGTCTTTGTCCTATTATACTTTAAGAATTAGTTAGTCCATTAATCAGGTACATAAGTACGAAAGCTTCAAGTTCCATCTGTATGAGCATATACTGATTGTACCAACATCTTGAAAATTTGAAAATATATATTGCCAACTTTGAAAATAGAAGAATTATTATACGATTAATCTACAGGAACTTACTTTTAACAAAGAGTGTGATCCGAATCTATGTATGGGCTATTACCAATAAAGTTCTTATTCGTTTGTTGAACTCGATTGATAAATTTATATATATATATATCTTCGTGCTGTTGGGTCTCACTACTAATATTGTACTTTCAGTTTGTTTTGTGTAAAAATATTTCAATAACTAGCTTTATTTAAAGCTGTATTCGCAGATAATGGGTAGAAGCTTTTTACTATTAGGCATACATGCGAGTCATCATAACTGAAGACCAGGACAATATGAAATTTATTACTTTAGTGGCTAGTATTTCTTATAACGTGTGATGTTACATACTTGTCGCCAGAAGGTTATGTTTCCCCAGAATGATATGCAATATGCATAGCACGGGGAAAATGTTCGTTTCGAATCGACCGAGCAGTGTACTGTTCGAATATCACATGCTTCGGGTGAATTTAACAGAAGTAATAAATTCTAACATTTTATATATATTCTGACTCTTCATATGCAAATAAAATAACTTTAAAACAAAATGTGGTCTTTAATTTAGTCAAACGTAGAAGGTTTATATTTTTAAAGATTTACAGTTTACATATTATTTGACGACAGTTTTATGTAGTTGTACGTTTTATATAAAAAGTTACAGTTTTAAGGTCTCACAGAATAGCTCACCCATTTAGTGTAGTACATAGCAAATTGCTTGACAAGTTCACAATTCCTGTTTTTTTGTAACTAGACTGAAATGTGAATATTGTAAACTCAATTCTCATAATAATAATACTAATAAGTAAAACAAGTGACTTGGTTTCACTGTTGCGAAAAGTTTGTTCCTTTTTAATAGGATTTAGGTTATCTGAACGAACTGAGCCCTAGGTTTGAAACTATTGACCTACATAACAAACAAACTCATCTCTACGTGAATTACAATTACGTTAGGTGGTTGTATTACTATTAAATTTGTGAACAGTACTTTTGTTTAAAATGGAATAAGTTCTTTTCCTCACTTTTATTTCAACGGTTTACTACTCCTCTTACAGTTAAGCTTTCTTCTTAGCATCCTAATAAATACGTTTCATGATCTCCGCCGAGCAAAATTTAAATAAAAGCAAGCATACGCTTAATTTTTAAATTTTATTAGAGATTCTGTAAATTGCTAGTTCCTTTACCACAAATCAAATTCTTTTTGATATTCTTAAAGAATGATCTACAAACCGCTTCCTCCTCTCCATCAGGATTCTGGAGCTCATGTTGATCACTAATTTTAAGTCACAGTTTTTCAACTTTTCTAGTACGGGGCTTCGGCATCTATCATTCTGGTCTAAATATAGGACAATCGATGTACTATCATTAAACCACCTTAGTCATATAAAGACTACGAGGACTTTCTAGGTATAAGCTTTAAACAATATTTAGGTGTTTCAGAGTAATGATGAACGCCCATGATAAATGTGGATGAAATATCCTATAATAGGATAATGTAGTGCAAATAAATTCATTTCTTTCGTTTTTTAGATCCTCAGTTCAAGCATTTCTTCATGTATACCTTTTTCTCCTACTTCTCCCAAATCATATTCTAAGTGTTTGATTTTTATCATCATCATTGCTGCTACTATTATTTAGACTTTTCTATCATTTCCCCTCATTGTGCTAATATATGGGATTGGAGTGTAGGACAGTGAATATTTATGCCAGGCTCTATGAGGATTATTGCTGGTTGACAAAAAGCGGCCTGCTACATCTAACTCAATCATTTATTGAACTTCTTAAAAGACTATTTGTTTCACTATTCTAATCAGTATGCTGATTACTGTATCCAGTAAATCATTCATCACTATCTTACAGATTTATTCCTAAATTTGAAATTTATGATAGTTTATTAACAACTGTGCATTATAAGATAAACATGGAGGAGGGTATAATTAAATGTAAATCTTATAATTTTCCTAAATATCTGTACCAAAACGTTTGTAACAATTTATAGTCTAACTACTTTTCCTCATATACTAATTTAGTTTAGTTACTTATTCAGTAAACACTTTAAATGCAAATTTGCTGACGTAAATTAGTTACCATTTGGTTTATCCATAATATTTGAAATACTTCCTGGCTCTTAAACTAGATTTTATTCTTACTATTGAATTTAACAGCTTTGGAATTAATTATGATCAAATCAATTTTTTGATTTACTAATTAACATTATGACTTTCAGGAAGTCTATCTAATAAGAGATCACAATAATCTATTATTATTTTATAAACCAGATGAGCATAACTGTCAGGTTGATTTGGAAACTATCTTTATAGTTATTATTAAGGTATATGCGATAACCATAAATATTGGTTACAGACATTAGTTGATCTGGTGCAGAATTTGTCGCATTGGTGCAAGTATATCCACTCTATTTTTATTTTTAAATCTTAAGAATATAGCTCATGCACTACTATATCATTTTGACTCCCATTTCGTTAGTAATATTAATTTGATCTTGTCAGCCCAATAAAACATGGTGATTTGGGCCAATATACGTATATCCCTGTCTCTGTATTGACTACGACAGACTTATTCGAAAATATTATGGCTAATGTAACCGAATTCGAAAATATCGCAATTAACTTGGCTTATCAGAAACATATGTCACACACATTTTCCATCCACCTTTGAATAGTTTAAAATAATCAACTTAGTGGTGATATCCATATTTTATCTCACCTCACGTTGTAAATGTAACTTTGATGGTTAATCAGCCATTAAAACATGCCTAATGTTTAATTTTATTTTTAATTCATGTGTACAATATTCATTTTGGCACTGTACAGTTTTACGTTGTACATTTTCTTGATTGGTCGTTTTTTAGAAATCAGTCAATAATATTTGTTACTTTTATCGTAATAGTCATTCATTCAAAAATGGAGTTAATGACAGAGCGTTATTTTCAAAAACCATTACGACTAAGCCATAGTGCTTCGAATATACCAGATATATTGGGGTCATCAGGAGTTTCTGGATATATGACGAAATTCGACGATCCAAAAGAAGTCAGTTATCCAGCCATTTATACACAGAGAAATGTCAAATCATTTGCACCGTGGCGTCCTAAATCACATTTTTCACCTGACCGAATATCTTATTTTAATGGCGTTAAATCAGCAAAGCCATTGGGTCCAGTTGTCAATGTTATTGGGGATACTGGAGGTCTACATGAACTAGAAGGTTTAAAAATTCCTTCTATCTACTCTGCTGCACGTAATGCCTTGTATACCAGATATACACCAGCTGATTGGAATAAGGGTAATTTTACCCAGTTGACAAATTCTGAGCAGGCTATGAAAAGAGCTGAATGTATACGAGAAAGTGGACAGCGTTTAGGAATAGAAGCAGATGATAGAGTTAGACGAGCACAACAAGAAGTTAGCAAATTACTTGGTAAGTTTAAATATGGTCATATTTAACTTGTTCACACATCATTTATGCATTTTTATTCCTTCATAGTATATATTGTTTGTTAGAGCTTAACGAAACTAGAAATAACCTAACGTACTGAAAGCATTTACTAGTTTTAGGAAATTAACTTCAACTCACTAACTTATGATAAGTTAATTAACATTTTTCGTTAAATTTATTATTGTGAGAAAGTAAATCGGCTGAAATGAAGTGGTTTTATGGAGATTGGTATTTAAATTTGTTGTTTGTATTCTTCAAAGACTGATCTCGGTTGAGTATTACTGAAAACCAGAGAGCACTAGACATCTTACCATTGATTAACTTCGAAATGTTCTAGTGGAAAGCCATGACTAATAGAGTCCAGACATGTAAAAAGCGAGACAGTTATCCTAAATGGTATAAACTGATCGCCGTGCTATCTCACAAATTAACTGAATTGGGAATTTCATCATCAGACTACGGCAGAGTGTTACTGATGATCAAGCGCCCACCGCGAGATTCAAAGTTTCAGATTTGATTCTCTAAGAAAATCAATGGTGTGCACTGATATGGAGTCTCATACAAAGAAGAAACAGGTGTCCACTGCTTCCTATTTTAAATGGTACCTAACCAAAAAATTAAATTAATAAATATTATTTGTTAATGCTGATATCACGAATCGATCTTGTTTAGACTTGTTTATACTACGAAGAACGTACATTGAATCAATCTTAAATAACTCAGGTTCAGTCAAATTTTTCTGCGACTTTTTAGCTTTATCCTCCCTTCTGTGGTTTACTGCTTAATGATGCCACACGAAGTGAAGTGATACAGCTGTTAAGTTATAAATTGATCATCTATTTAATTTCACCTTGCTGACCCACAATCGATTGATAATATGCTATGTAATAACCATGTAGATAATATTTGTAACTCATGATCAAGTCACTAAAGTTGATATTTTAACATATTCAGAGAACTTATCATTACTGTACCAAATGCACACTGACAGACTTTAGTTCATTTTCATGATGATACCATCGGATATAAAAAGCTGTATTTTGCCAACAGTGAACAGAGTGACGTTCAGTAATTTGTTATGTACTTAACCTTATATAGACAGATCAATGTTTCGATTATACTAAAAATAGACGTCATTGCTAATGAAACCATGATGATTACCCATCATTTTTCAATGTAATTTAACCTTACAACGCATCACTATTTGAACATGCTTTTGTATCCAACATCCTTATCTCAATTGGTTCATTTAAAAGCCTATATATGTTTCATTTTTCATGTCCTAGTAAAACACTTTATAATAACATTTTTGAAAAAAGCTAAGGGTAGTCAAATGAAAACTGTGCATCACTTCATACAGTAACTTACAGTTGGTCTGAATCATATTGGTGGCTACAGGCTAATAAGTTGGGGTTCACCGGATAACAGCAGCCAGAGGTTGGGCTTGTTGTGTGACACTATGCAGAATCAGTCACAATGATACAAATGAATTTACTCTATCTTTCTTTGGGTCTGTAATTATAATGTTTCTTATTGCTTACCTCTTCGTTACATATTCTCTAACCATATTCTTAATGCTTGGCAGTGGTTGCTATCATAGTTATTATAATTATTTCGATTCGTTTTGTTAATTTCATTTCGTCTTCCCAGTATGGTATGGTGACTTGAACTAATGAACTTTTATACCAGTCTCTACATTGTTTATGACTGATTTAATACTGTTTTACTAATTTTATCAATAAATCCTAATTACCAAACGATAAAATCATTTGTTTATCTGCGTTAGGTTGTTTAACAGTAAAATAGTCAAATTATTTATAATAGTTTGTTTGGTACTTGTCAGTGGAAAAGTCTACAGTAATAGATGTAAATGCATCTTACAAGGTGATACTAAATGTTGCCATGGAAATTTAGTGATTGACTACCGTTTGAATAAGTAAACCTTATCGTTATCATCTATTCTACTGATAAACTATACTGAAATTATTGACAGTAGAAATTAGATGTTAGTTACAATAATATGTATTTCATTGTTAATTTGCTGAATTGTTTCGATCGACTACTAGGTATCCTTTCATAACTTTTTGGGATTATCCCGCAAACTGTCAACATTAGTTAAATCAAGATAGCAAAGAGTTGATAGTCAGTTGTAAACTCGCATTCTCAATATAAAATATTAGCTGTTATTAGAATACAGTGAATAAGACATAACAATTGGTCACAATTAAGACATAGTCTCTATCAACAATGGTGCAGAATATTGAATTGAATAATACTCAGAATGTTCTCTTGACTATTGTCAACTCTCATCACTTGTAACGAGATGTACGTTTATGGTCATGAGACGTAGCCTTTGGATTAGTGGACATTCGTGAGTTATTAATGTATGGTGACAAATGCCTTCGAAATATTGCTCGTGTATATTTGGACCACAGTAAAATCAATTCACAAGAGTAGCGTAGACTATCAGGCCAAATGGTAAACTGGTTGGAGAGACTGTTAGTCCTCATCTACTGATGTGGTTACCTAAGCCTAATCATAGCTTACCTAGTCGCAGGATGTTGAATAACTTAGGAGAGTAGACCAAAAAAATCTGGAGGTGAGCAAACTAAAATGTAGTATTCGATCATTGAGTAAATGACTGTTGGTTTTAGTAATGTTGGTAGGTGCAAGAATTCGTTTTGAAGCCTGTGTGTTTAGTGACTAATGACTGAAGTCGTTGAGCAACATGACAAAGAGCAAGTTGTAGTGGTGTTGGTGCGCTGATTCATTTGATTTCTTCTTAATCCTGGGCTTTGAAATCATTCTATACCTTTTTAAGAATGAGTCCTTTTTACTCTGCTTTCTGTTTTACTTTGCTATTCATTTTAATAACTTCATCTCACTGTACCGATGTGGTATAACAATTTGAAATGACAAATATTTAGCTGATTGAATTGTTCACAGATTGATCTTAATAGGGTATCATTTGGAACTAGGGAGCAATGGACATCCTTTCCGTCCTGGTATGAGACTCTTCAGCAGTGCATGCCCTCGATTTCACCAAGGGAATCGAACCTAAGGCTTTTGGGTTAGAGAACGTTTAAGCCAATACATTACTAGAGTGGCGTAGAATTCTGGTAAAATTCTGACTTCCATCAATTTGTAATGTAGCTCGACGATCATCTATTGTCATCGGTTGTAACTATCCCACTCCTGATTAGTTTGAACTCCATCAGTTACGACTTCTTACTAGAACTTCAAGAACAAATTAGTTACTATTGAAATGATAAATATTTCTGTTGATGATAACTAAATTCAGTCTAATATACATAAATATATAAATTATCTAAACATGTTTTTATGCTTTTTTAATATTAGGTCAACGAATTAATGATATTAATTATATGAAACATGAATTAAGTAATGAAATAGATGCACTTGTCAATGAAATGAATAAATTAAATGAATCTAAACGTATAGCTGAAAAATCATTTGCTGAAATCGAAAATCCATTACACATTACACAAGAATGTTTATATCATCGTGAAAAACGTCAGTCTACCGATCTTGTACATGATCAACCAGAAATAGCCCTTTTAAAAGTAAGCATTGATTGTAATTATGTAATGTGAAGTTTGTTTATTTTGAATTTTTTCGCGTTAAATGATTGGAAAATTCTAGATATTTGTTTTGTGTCGGGCATTGTACGCGTTGATAATATGCACCTATATCTCCCTCGGGGATCGAACCCAGGACATTCGGACTTTGAAAAGAGCAATCAATTCGCGAAATAGCTGAAGTTAGAAATGTTTGCTAATGAATTCCTGTCTAGTGATCCAAGCACTATCTACTGAAGTATTAAGGTTTTTAATTTGATCTCCAGTGAAGACATGGGCGTACATCGCTTAGAAGTTCTATAGTAGAAAGAAATAACTATGGATTGTCAGTTTCTGGTTGATGATTTAAATAATTTTTCCTAATGTGATATACTGATGTCATTATTTTTATTTGAAAAGTTCATTGTGAATTACTGATAAACTGCTGGTGGGGATTTAGGAAAACTTATTTATGATGTGCTTAATCTACCCAACCTATAAGCATCCTTGTGATATTTATAGTTCATAAGGTTAAAACAGTGGTGTTCAAACATTTCTGGCATAAAATAAGGCAACATCAATGGTACACTGTTGTAAATTAAGTGATTTTAGAAACGTGAACCATTTAGTAACGATCCATTGATCCAAAGGTAGTACACCTTTTAAGAATTATAAGGATCCTGAGTTTTACTTATATGACAGTCGTATTTGTACATTGCTGACGCCTCTCATACTATTATGATACAGCCAATAAGTACTCCATCTGTAAGGATAAATCTATGTACATCCAACTGTAATCCAACTCATAATGTTGTCCTAGTTATTGCTATTAAATGGGTTTTGAGCTTTAAATTGACAATAGGGTAAAGGAAATTATTAATTGTATTGAATTTTGTTGTTAATACAATCAGTTACTCACCATTAATAAGATCAAATAATAATCTTCGGGAAAAAACATCAATCGGCCAAGGTTATAAATACATACTATTGAATGTCATCTACTCAGTAGTTCTAAGATTAACCCCTTGATACAAAACCTGAAGGTTATGAGTTCGTACAATGATGGAGTCACGGATACATATTACTAATAAATCTAAAAGAAATACGACATATCTTTTCAATGCTTCCTAGTTTTAATGATTATCTGACTAAATTCAAACTACGTTATAAATTACATAAAACTATTGTCTTATGAGAAACGATAGCAATTAAGTAGTATCATTAACCTTTACTCATAACTATAGTGTGACTAGTAATTAAGTGCACATATATGTAGCTAGTAAATGGGTTGATAGAAAAAATAACCATGTAAGATTACCCTTGTCAATCATATTGATATTCATTTAGATTTTAGAAATTAACACGTAACCTTACGGACTCAATATCAAGTTACTGTAATAATGAATAATAATTTATAAAGATCCGTTTCGGTATTTATGTTAAGGTCAGTAATTTATTAGTTTTTTTTTGTCATGTATTCATTCTGAACAGATTGTTTGAATAATAACGTTATATCACTACTACTGAAATCTAAATGATGTACACTTTCATCCTACTTAGAACTTATCAGTCGGTTGTATCTACATCTCAATCTATTCATATTCACATAGGGACTAGAATTCAATTCATCTACTAGCTACAATCCAACATATAATACTAATATCTTCCTAATTAACCTTTCTGTATACTTTGTTAATTATTTACTAATGTAGGTATTGATAGAAATATTATTATTATTATTAATGATATAGAAATATGTCCCTCTAACGAAACTTTCTTCCGTCAAGTTATCAACAATAGCAACATGTAATTGCTTGTTTGCTTGTTCCGTTTTCTCAGTAAAATTTGTTTTAGCGAAAATACTTTCACATCATGAGAACTTTATTATAAATATGTAGTTACTACTATTACTAGTAAAAATAATTATTATCGATATTAATAAGGAAAACTCATTAACAAGATAATTGTTTTACATTATTTAATATCTTACTTAATATTTTGTAATGTAAAGGTTTCACCTCTAACAAGCAACACATAACATTGTCACTTTCAATTATCCTTGACCTTAATGTAAGAATATTAAGTAATGTTCAAAGAAATTGAATTATATTTTGAATATATAAAGAGTTATTATGTAAGACTAAAAAGAATGCATATTAACTTATAAAAATATATAATGTAGATATATACTTTATATATAGTTACATATTTTGAGATGGGATTAAAGAATTCCAAGGTGATTTATTGTATTGTATAGATAAAATGTACTTTGAATAATCAGTCAGTTTTAAATCGTAGAACTTGGTACATGCGTACATCAGTTCAAGTTGTCATGCCTCAATTAGCAGATAGAGATTAAATTATCGGACCAAATCCCAGAGGTGGGGAGGTAGTAACAGAGTAAGTACTAATGGAAAGGCATAGAGATTGGAGATGAGATTTGAAATAAAAAAGTTATTCAGTAAAAAGAAAATTATGAGAAGCTCAGAAACTAGAATTTGGAGGAAGACAAGGAGTGGATGCACCTGCGCCATTGCAAACGATTTTGAGCCATATCACCTAAAGTCTCTAACCATTTGTTACGATCATCGTGTGGGCCCCAACCAGGTAGTCTGCACCAGTTAACATGGCTCAACCCAATCGGGCCTTATGTATACAGGCCGAGATTTCATCAGACACCAGACCGTCAGGACTGATGAGGCTCCCGAGATAAGTAAAGCGGTTAACACACTCAATAGTTTCGCTCCCTATCACTAGCTTTGGTGGCGAATTAAGCCAGTCCTGAAGTAGCATTTTGCATTTGGATGGGGAGAATCGCATCCCGAACATGCTTACGTTCATGTTTAAGGTTGTCAAAAAATTCTGCATTTTGTCAGCATCTTAACTCAATAGAACTATATCATCTGCATATTCTAAGTCAGTAAGTTTATTTCCTGGAAGGAGGTACTTTGAATAATGAAGTAAGTAGAAAGTGTTTACATAGGGATCGTTTAAAAGTCAGGAAGAATTGAACAGCTATTTCAGTAGTACGCATAAACTTATCAGAGATTAAATCTAGGATATTCTCAGGTGTCGTCATAACTCTTTTAATTTGTTATTGAGTGATTAACATTTTTAACAGTGGTAAATTCATGATACTGTGTGAAAAATAGTGATGTTTATAGGTTCACTAGTACTTAATTTCCCGTAGGTGGATGATTGTCACATAATGTCAATTAGACGTTTAGTGTGTTACTTATTAGATTGCTAAATAATAAGAAAAGATTACACAGAGAGTGATCATTGAGTAAGTATCATGTCATTTGTGTTTTGTTATTTAGCGCTAATCCAATTCAGTAAATGATTAAGCTGAAATGTTATCATCAGACTAAATAACTCAGCATTGAGTGTACTATGTTACTAATGTGAGAAGGGTGAAAGTATTTAGGGACAGAAAACTTACTTGACCCAAGTTTCAGGAAGATAGATCGTCACTATTGTTAGATCTGATACCTCCTATTGCATGCAAACCACAGTCATTCAGTTCCAAATTCTGAGACGTCAGCATTGAGAAATTCAGGACCGCAAGTGATAACATCTAACTCAAATCAATTTATGGTATCAAACTAAAACCCAACAATTTCAACAACACCCAGTTACAATCAATATCAGTTCAATAGTTAATAACTTCTGAAGGCAATTCCTTTAGCTCTAATGAGAAAACGTGACCAATGGAGTTCAACTATGTCAGGTGTTAGTTTGTTTCTCACTGATGGTAGTGGAATAGTCACTTAAATATACGCTAATTAATTGAGATGAAAATATCAACCGTTGAATGCTCCCTAAGTTGCCTAGCAATTAAGCGTTCTCCGCAAAGCTTGAAGCTCCTGGGTTTAATTCTCTGGTGGAGTCATAGATGAACAACGCTAAGTAGTCCCATACTATGACGAAATAGCTATTCAATACTTTCTGATTACCAATAGTTGTTTAACTCAGATCATTTTTCTTTATCAAATTAAAATTCAACAATGTTCACAATACCTAATATATACATATTATATATTAGAAACTAGCATCAGTAATAGAAGAGGATCTCTCGTTCAACGTAGACTTTCCTGTCATTTATCTATGAAGTTATTATTTACTTGATGAGATCAATTTTGTTTGCATACAGATCATTTCTTTCATAATAGGACTTTGCATCCATTGCTGTATATAAATCAAATAGTATAAATTTGTCCTTATTGCATAGTACAATTTATCAACTACAAAAAGTGTATACAATACTATTCCTAATCAATGTAGATGATGAAGAACGATACAATAATTGTGTACTTTAAGGTCAAAATGAAAAAAACAAAAATTGTTTGTTATTAAATAGGGGAAAAAATTTTTCGATTTTTATTTTTTAAAAATATTTTTGTGAATTTTGTATCCAATTGATCAATTACTGATTTGATTATTTTTGAAACAAGTTGATAAAATCTATCACAGATTGATGTTAGTAGGGTAGTACTGGAAACCAGGGAGCATCAGACAGCTGTCTCGTCCCAGTAGGGGACTTCTTAGCAGTGTACATCTTAGATTTCGCTCCACGAGACTTCATGTTGACTAACTGCTTAACCCTCTGTACCAGTGGGTCGGCACCTAGTGATAGAACTTAGCACGTCCTATCTATATTCAATGAATTCAATCAACTAAAACTTAATTCCAATCTCTACAAACCATCTCAATTCAATTATTTTTGATGTAATCATAAGAAATAACCTACCTAATAAGGTATTTGTTAAAGATGAAAGGATTTTTTGTAATTTAAATATGCAATGACTGTTATGCATTATCGAAATGTGCAACATGATTTTTGTGTAAATTTGAATAAACGATCAACGAACACATTTGCCAAATAGAATTAATTCATTTCATATTTTATAGCCTGTCATCAACTGAAAACGGCTTAAAACGACTTATTATTATTACTATTATTAAATCGCTGCATACCATAATCAACGATGTTTGTTTCCATCACAGATTGATGTTGGTTTGGTGCTACTAAAAACCCAGGGACTCCTCATCAGTTCAGAATTGTTGGGAATATGTAATTTATCACTAATAACTATGGGCGATCGTCGAGATGTATCACAAATGAATAGAAATGGAAATTCTACCAATATACACCGACTGTCTTAGTTGTGTAGAGAGCTGTGAGTTTGCTGTGATACCTAAAGTCCCGGGTTCTATTTGCCATCTAGATTCGGGGGCATACACTACCACTAATGAGTTTCATACTAGGACGAAACAACTGTCCAGTGATCTCTGCTATTCACTGGTACCCGACTAGCATCAATCTATGGAGAACACTAGCAACTGAACTTATTACACATTTCTATAAATCCACCTAAATTCGTGATCATTGATGTTGTGTCTGAAATTGATACAGTGGCACATAGTGCAAAATATCGAAAAACAGCAGTTGTGATAGAAGAGTATTTATAATTTGAAAATAAGTCATGTTAAGTGGATAGGTGGGTGATGTCGTAGATACAATTTACGAGATGAAATGTCATAATATTTGTAACAAATGAATGATTGCGTAATTACTTCAATTAGTTAGTGTAAACTGAGATAGCATTATAAGCTAAGTGCAATAAATTAAAACAAAGAAGTTGTATAATAGACAACAAAAAAGTTCGCAGGGAGTATCTAATAATGACAAAGAAAGGTTTACCTACGGTTTATTTCTGTGTTTCAAGAAGAATTGAAAAGCACTTGACAGTAATAGTCCTAATTAAAACGTAGTAATACTGGTAATGTCCATTCACTAATTAATTGGAATGTCCAATTTATATTCACTTTCGAGTAAATGCCTAGCTACTACACTTTTAATGAATCTATTTCCCTTGAAACATAAGGCTTCTGAGGATTTGTTCAATAAACCTTGTGTATATCTTTCTTTCATTCCTTCTTAGTCTACTTACTGTCACAAATGCATATAAATTCATAAATACATTTTAAGATAATTTCAGAGTGGCTATAGTTAATTGTTGATTAGTTTAAAGACTGTGAGCAATCGCTCTACATGAAAGCTTCTTTTTTTTCACAACTTTACTTTTTTTTGTCGTTGTTATCAAAGAAGTTACTTTTTTTTTTGAATACAAAGCAAATAAAAAATGGTTATGTTTCCATAGCCAAGTTTTTTGAATTATTTTTAAGTTCCTATTAGTACTTGATAATAAATTGTCCTGGGTGACAACTGTGAAATGTGTACCAACTCTTTATCTATTTTATCGACCTAATTGCAACCTTCTAGTGTTATTTAATAAAGTTTTCATTATACATTATTGGCATCTAATTAGATAAAATCTATCATTCATTTAATTGTCCCATCATCTTTATGTTTTATGTTCAATTCAAGAAATCTTGAACAGATCAAAATGTTTATATTCAATTGTAGATTTAATGTTTATACGTACATGATTGTATTGAATAAGTAGTTGATATGTATATGCTTTATACAATTACAAACAATAAATATTTCATTGATATACCTTTTGTAGTAGGTGAAATGTATAACTTTATGTTTTAGGTTGATTTATTAATGAAGTAAGACATAAACTTAATTAATTACTTGCACCCATTACCCCTCACAGAGGAGCGTAGGCCGTTCACCAGTATTCTCCATTGAACTGTGTCCTGAGCAGTTCTTTCCAGCTGTTTCCAGTTGCTGTTCATCTTTCTAATATCTTCCTCCAATTCTCAATGCAGTCTGTTATTTGGTATACTTCTTTTCTGTTTCCCAACAGAATTCCACGTTAATGCTTGTCTCGTGATGCAGTCTGATGATTTTCACAATGTATGTCCTATCCATTTTCAGCATATTTTCCTCTTAGGCTAGAAGTTGGTTTGTTCTTTCCAATAATAGTCTGTTGTCATAAAGATATAAGTCAAAATGAACTTTTGTAATAACCTCATAATCAATCCATAAATTTGTTCGCATAATGGGTTATTTAGTTGAAAATAGTACCTCCTTTGTATGAAGTAATAGTAATTTTCTCAGTTCGTAATGGAATAAAGAAACTAATACAGAATTCTGACGAAGTCTGTTCATGGTTTTTTAAACAATCAACAAATATCAAATAATATCATAAATGTGTATGTAATACTGGATATGATTCACTTACTCATAAAATTAAGATATACACTTTTAAGGTATGAACTAAAACTTTCCAGCCAATTAGTTCTAGTAATTTAGATAATCCTGGAGTCAATTGAAGATATAATGAATTCATTGTTAGTGGAACCGGTCATAACAAGATATTTACTTAATGAACTTTAGGCAGACTAAGCATGAAAGGCAGAATTTATCCTTTTATTTTAAAGTCATTATAAACTGAGACTATGAATAGATTTTTTTTTGATGAGAAGTTCTTTTTAAGTGTTTGTTAATTTTGTTTTCAATTATCATGACAAAATTCTTATTCAGTCTATCAATTTGAAATTTCAATTTGTCATTTAACATTCAGAGCATTTTATGCATACAACCTTTACGATTCATTTTAGCAACCGATGAAATCTTTGCCTGGTCTCAGTATACCGTTAAGGTTTTCATTTCAAGTTCTATCCCTCATTAAGTTATAAACAACATATATATTCCTGATGTATATTTCCGTATGGATCTAAATCACCACGTCGCATTAGTAGAATCAGATGTATACCGAAGTAAAATGTAGTAGTATCAGCAATAGTAGAAAAAAGATTTGATTAAGAAGAGTCAATGAGTTCATAAAATAAAAGATATAAAACTCTTTTTGAAACTCAGAGTTTACATGAAGTCGAAGAGTAGAATTGCATTTGCACCGCGACTTCTATGTCATATGCATCAAAAGTTCTTCAGACGATACTTAAATGATTATGCAGATCTCAACTAAGTAGTTTACACCTACTAACGTAACTGAAATCAGCACTTCATGAACTGTATTATTTAATTTGTATTGTGACTGAAAAGTGGAATCCAGGACGCGCGTTTCGTCCTATTTGGGACTCATCGGCTGGATGTACCTGCATCCCAATGTTGATGTTCACAGTGGGATGCTCAGGATGCACATATAACAACAGTGACTGACCAGCTTCAGTCTATAACAAATCAATGGGAATATACAAATTCATCCTACTTCATGAACTGGTTCCACATTATAGTCTATTTTTCAAGGATGTTTAATTGATATGGTCATTTTAAATATTATATTAACGTGATTATTATTATTATTACTGTTGTTATTATTATTACTATTATAAGAAATGAAAGCATTTCACAGAACAGATTGAATAGTAACATAATATCAAGTGAATTGATTAATAATTGCATTAACGGTAGTTCTCAGGACTAATTATTAATTATTTCAGCCTTCTGTTTTCTGCTCAAGATTTAACAATGATTGATTTATAAAGAGTAGATAGTGTTTACGAAATGAATGTCAAAACCTTCAATTATAAAACATATCAGGAGTTTATAAAAATACTATGAAATAACTTCAACTTATTTCAATTGCTTTTATCGCAATCATTTTGTGCTTTGAATTATGACTGGCAAGCGAAATCCAGAAATCGTGTTTCGTCTTATTTGGGACTCGTCAGCTGGATGTATTTGCATCTCAGTGTTAATATTCACCCAAGGACTCAAACTCGAACACTGGGCTACTGAGTCTAGACAGCCACATTTATGCAACGGGTATGTATATATAATTGGAATGTATTTGGATCGTCCAGTTGATTTATCATGGATTGAAATTGATCAGTCTCTGTTGTCACATGTACACCCTGAACAGATTGCGTAGGTAAACGAAAGTTCACATGTGTTGTTTGACATGGATTGTGATTGGCAAGCAGAATCGAGGAAGAGCTTTTCGACTCATCTGTGACTCGTCGACTGGATGAACCTGTATCCCAGTGTTGATGAATGCACCAGGACTCAAACTCAGTTTATCTCATGCCGAACGCCACTAAGCTAGTGAGTCGAGACAGTCCTACTTCTGAACGGGTATGCAAATATAATTATAATGTACTGGGAAACGCGAGTCCTGGATTCTGCTTTCCAATCACAATCCAAGTCAAACAACACATGTGAACTTTCGTTATACCTACGCAATCTGTTCAGGGTGTACATGTGACAACAGAGACTGATCAATTTCAGTCCACGAAAAATCAACTGAACGATTCATATACATCCTAATTATGAAACATTACCGTTTAACAGTACTTAACTCTCCAATCGATTTCATTCATTTGGCCCTTTATAGATTTTGCTAATACTGTGATTTAATAAGTATAAATGTTTTTATCACTGACAGACTTCATCTGAATACGGTGAGCGAGAACTAGGCGGGGATTTTTCTCAAGTATATTACATTTTAGGAGCACATACTTAAGATTTTTATTGGAGTAGATCACTTGAATCATCACATTTTCTCATATTTTCAAGGGTTCACCAATCACTATAACTTTGTGATTAATCTAATAACAAAATATGACTATAAAATCAAAGAATTTGTTTCAGTGAAGAGTCCTTATTTAGATGAATTCATTTGTTCAAGCCAAATGCATACATTATGTTTCACAATAATGATCAATAATGTTTTTTTTATAACATTAAATAACTGAACATAGTAACAACAAATAGACTTTCATATCATTCGTATTAAGAAATTGAATATTTATTCGAATAGCATAGAATTTAAATAAAAATTAATAATTAGGAAAAAACAAGAAGTAGTTACATAATAATGTGAAGTAAAATCGGAAAGTGGAATGAAATAGGTTCAGAAATGTTCAGTTTATGATAATTGATCACTTAAGTAGAAGGTGAAGTGGGGAGGATATTGTCTTCTGGAAAAGTCTATTATAGAAGCAGAGATTCAGTAAGTTGTATTTGAATACCCAGCTCTAGTTTTTATAATGAAGAGTTCAGCACACAAGTTCGCTTTGACTATGTTTGTGACTCTGTAAATAGACTATTTAACTAATCAGTAAGTAATAGAGTTATCATATTGTCACAAAATTTAGAGGCTAACTTGTACAACTATGATTAGGCATGTTAATCGGTATAACTTAAGACCATGATTTGCACTATCGACTTTCTGGAAAGTAGCTACTTTTTACAAAATAAGCTCATTTATCACATTTAAAATAACATAGAATTAAATCAATACACATTTTTATAAAACATATGAACACTCAGTAATAAGTTTAAAGCAAAACAACAAATATATAAATAATAAGCCATGGTAACCTATAGAACCATGAAATAAATGTAAATCTACACTAAAATTCATAATGGTTATGCAATAGCACGTAATTGGTTTGAGTCCTAGTATGCATATCGACACATTGCAATGAGAGTATGTTAGGCTGGTGTGTCCAAGAGAGAACGACATGCATGTCTGAGATTCTACTTCTATACACATCCTAAATATGATATGCCATCAATGCTGATGTTTAATCATATTTATCCTGTATGAGTTTAACAATCGCTTGACTATATATATATATATATATATATATATATATATATATATATATATATATTGCGAATAATAATATTTTACATAGTATTAATTTCTTAAATGATTCTCAGTCCCCAAAAATCATCTACTCTTTAATCTTTAACAGAATAACAAAATGTAGGGATTATGGAAGAAGCTTTACTTTGAGATTATATCAGCCTATTATTCTAATGGCTCTTACAAAACCTATTAGAGTTGGTAACATGGTTTATAATTATCTAATCAGGATAGGGTAAATAATCGGTAGCCTCTTATAATCCGCTTGAAAGTATGGATTGTATGTTAATTAATCAAAGTATTTTTAGCACTTTCCTACTTTCTGAAAATTTTTATTTTTCAAGGAAGTATCAACAGATAAATCCATCTATTAACCTTGATA
This sequence comes from Schistosoma japonicum, assembly GCA_025215515.1. Lineage (NCBI taxonomy): Eukaryota > Metazoa > Platyhelminthes > Trematoda > Strigeidida > Schistosomatidae > Schistosoma > Schistosoma japonicum. The sequence continues at coordinate 12,796,600 of CM046066.1, forward strand.
CAGTCAACCCTTAATCATCTATCCTTCATCTAATCTAGATTATATCTAATTTTGAACTTTTCAAGTTTTCTTTAATCATGAATCTGAAAGTGTATCCATTATCTATTTGTAGCTCATCTTCAATAATGATTAATAGTTGATTAATTAATTCCCTGAATCATTATTATTGGCATAATTCTATGGTTTAAGTATTATTTAATGCAATCAGATCTTTACGTAAACTTCAACTATTCAACAGGAACAAGATTTACAGCATAGTATGAATTCATTAGTTTATTTCAAGGCTTCTTATTAATTTACAAATAATAAATCACATAGAATTGAGTGTTAGACCTACATTATCTGTTGACATTGAGATGAATGATCTGAATGAAGATAGAAGTCATTGTGATTAAAATAGAAGTAGAAGATATACTTTTAATTGTAGTTAAATCTGACGTGTATTTATTTGATGCGTAAATAACAGTAGATGTATAAAGATACAGTTAATAAACGGAGAGTGGAGAGAAACGGTGTGATAACGTAATCTTTGTATCTTTATTAAAAAACGAATGAATTACATAATTAGTATCGAAATACATGATTACATAATTATTCAATACATTCTAAACAAAGATCATTCTGTAAGTATCATTTAATTTGTATTGTGACTGGCAAGTGGAATCCAGGACGCGCGTTTCGTCCTATTTGGGACTCATCGGCTGGATGTACCTGCATCCCAATGTTGATGTTCACAGTGGGATTCGAACAAATTAAATGATACTTAGGGAATAATCGCTATATCGAGGCGATCCGCACAGGATGCACATATAGCAACAGTGACTGACCAGCTTCAGTCTATAATAAATCAATGGGAATATACAAGTTCATTCTACTAAAGATCATTCTGATTTATAAACATTTAAATGACTGCCTACGAAAAAATTGTTTCATTCACCATGTTGATCAAAGGCTTATTACATTATTTTCCTGTACATAAAAGTCAGTTTGAATATAAATTTAACAGTTGTTACCTCTGCAAAATGTAATAATATTGATGTTACTTGTCTATTGATAATTTTGAATGTTTCCGGAACATTTAGAAGCATCTTTTTCAACACTTCCGTTACGTTACTGATTTCCTTTTTGTTGAAAAAAGCTTCTTTCTTTACTAATCACATACTTATTTATATGATGGGAAGTAATAAACATGACTTGTATATATTGTTAAAATCATGAAAGAAAATCAATAATGCTTTTAGTTGATTATATCACAGATTGATGTTGGTAGGGTAGTACCACTGAAAACCAAGGAGCACTGCACGGCTGTTTTATCCTAGTATGATATTGTTCAGTAGTGCGCTCAATGATGCTTCAGATTGACGACTAACGCCTAACCCTCCGCACCACTGGGTCAGCATCCAACGGCAGAATTCCAAATTTCATCATTTAGTGATATATAAGAGCGGCGATCTTCCATTGTCATTATTGATAACTGTCGGAAGTAAGACAATCGTGCAAAGTGTTAAGCGTTCGCCGTTAACCTGTAGCTCCCGGTGAAAAGTTTGAAGTGTTCACTGCTGAGGCATCCCACACTAGAATGAAACAGCTGTCCAGTGCTCCTTAATTTTCAATGGTACCCTGCCTACATCAATCTGTGATATATTCAGTTGACTACAGTACCATTCTCCACAAAAATAACCATCCCAATTGAACAATAATCTTTTTTATTTATCCCCTTGTCTCTATTTATCCATTGTAATGATCCTATTGGTTACTAGAATCAATATTGTTAGAATGTCTACTGGAATTATTTTTAGGTTATGTACTCTTTGTATGTCTATATTTTGTATGTTCTATGTACGTATTATTGATACTACTATTAGTCTAGTTGTATGTTTAAAGCTAAGATTATTAGTCTGTAGTGTAAATAGTTTTTAACAACCTTCTGTACTAATTTGAATAATTATATGTTCATTAGTGAATAATTTCTTAAAAAAAACCTCGAAAATTAATTGAAAGCTATGATTAACTTAAGTTAAGCATATCCAAGATAAATAATTTTGACAGTTAGGCAATCACATGAACTGACTGTAGTAAGACATATGAATAACTGGATACTGGCCTAGTGTTCTAGGAACGACATGCTCACTATGAGGTTTAAACGTTTTGACTAGATCCTAGATACTTACTAATGAGTCTTATGTACTAGGGAAAGACTGATGACCAAAGTCAATCTGTGATATAAACTGTCTTCAAACGACAGCTAAACATGCATGAAATGTTTTTTGAAGTGTTACATATAGAACAGGGTTATCCTGACTACTGCTGGAGGCAAGTTGGGTGTTGTCACTGCCTAACTGTTCACATAATTGAATAACACTGATTCTTGGGACACCGGAAAGTGGTCCTTTCTTATTAGTGGTTTTTCAGCTTGAGTCTGTCACGTAAAGACTTTTCTAAGTACTTTTTGTGAGAAAGCGGTAATGCTGCAAAGCTGGTTGTTTGAGGAAAACATCTCACTACCACCACACCGTAGCATACTTGGCAGCATGACTTTAAATACAATCTTCATTTTCGCTGCCTTTAGCCTCTACGCTTTCTAACTGACCTGTCTGACAAGGTAGGTCTTAAAGGAACAAGTTTCAATTCTGCATAGCGAGATTAGTTCATCATGATAACCGAGGCCAACCACCGCATTAGTATAGCGTTTATAATCGTGTTTAGGCTTGCAATTTATAAAAATAGCTATTCATCATGACTGATATTCACCAAAGAATCATCCAATAGATGCAGCAGAAATCAGCAAGTATTTCATTAAATGTTTAGATGTTAGATCCCAAGAATCCTCTTGGCAAACCTGTTAGTTTTGGGATTTAATTGTATAAATTTAAATTTTTTGTTTCTCGCCAAAACGTTCCTTTCTCACCTTCAGTTCGTGTTTTCCACTTGGCAAGACGCTAAATCTTATTGGTTCATTGTTTATTTTAGTACGCTATTTATGATATTCCGAGAACGCTCTCTTTTTTTTGTATATATACGCATGAGATGTGTGTGTTGATATTGTCTGCCTGGCTGCCTGTGGAATCAAACGCTTCTTGCTGACTTCGGACCTCTTACTCCAGTTAACTTTGCTGGGGCGCTGCGGAATAGCTTAGCGTCCTGTTATTGTATCGCTGGTCTTACGTTCGTTAGCAGGTATCGAAATGTCACCTTAATTCGCGAATCCTTAACATTAAATCATGATTATCGACTTTTCAGGTATTCACGGCTACATTCTTTACGCAGAATCACATTGATAATTTAAAAGTTTTGTATGGATGATTATAACATTAGTCTAACTTACCTAAGCATAAGTGGGCATATATTATCACTTTCTATTGATTCGTTATATAACATAATTTCTTAATCTAAACTTAACAAGAAATTATCGTTTCATTAAACAGCAAGCTGTTTTCAATTGTTTTTAAGGCGAATAAACTGTATGAAAAATAAATTTTATGCTTAAATTATGGTAAACTTAGGATCCTAAGATGTATTTTCATAATTTATAAGATGATTTCAGGCATAAGTTATCTTTAACACTTCTTCTATTCACTAAATATATTAAACCTAATATTTTCGATCATCTTCGTCTTCATCTATTGAGTGAATGTAGTTTTCATTGAAAATATCATTTCAAGCACACAAAGTTATTGTCAACTGTCTGATTATTACATAAATAGTGTAGATTAGCTTTACTAGAAGAATTTCATGAATCGACCATGTCAGCTATGAGCTAATTATCCATCAACAACAATGAATAAGTTTACTGTTTAGTAGTTAGTCTTTAACCGCATAATTTGAAGGTCCTGACATTCAATGAATGCCATCGGAAGACTATCCAATGCCTTCTGGTTTATTTTAGCTAAATTGTAATATCGAATTCAAAAATAAACAAATAAATACAAATATGCACTTCTAATCATGTGTACTATTATTAAATTAAAAGTATATTTAAAGAAAAATCTGGATGATCACATTTATATTGTTTTTTTGTGGATATCACAATACTAAATAATACTTTCCATCAATCTTAATTAATTCAGTTGTGTACTATTTTCTGAAGATGCTAGAAAAGATAAATGTATGTTTACCGGATTCTCATTATGCTTTTGTGTTTTAATATTTGACATGATGATGCATAGAACTTTTCTGTTGTTTATATTCAGCAGCGTAGAATTGGTCAAACTTGTTTTAATCTCTGTTATATGTATGCATTCTGATTGAATCTGTTCAATACAACAGTGGTTTACAAGTATGATAGGAGTTATTTTTATGGTTCTTAAGTGCAATTTAAGACTACAGTTGAATCGTGTCAATAAGCTTAGGATTTACAACAAAAGCTTAATCAGTTTCAGATGTTAACAATAAAAATGAAAAAATAAAAAAGGAAATTAATAATGTTTATTAATAACAATAAATAAATGATCATAGTTACAATAGAAGCACAACAATTTCATTTGAATTATGAAACCGAAAGTTGAATCATTAAGACACTGAGTATTCATAAGAGTACTGTTGAAGTTAGATGAAAGTTAAGAAATCCGAAAAGCAAGAAGTGATTACATAATATGACAAGATAAACGTTGAAATGTGCCATCATCGAATGTACTATGTTGTTGATATTAGTATGTTTGGAAGGTAGTCAACGGGAGGGAAGGGGGACAAGAAACATCGTTTGTTATAGTTATTAGGACATTGCGAATTCATGAAAATGTCATGGAAGATAGATAAAAATTAGTAATTGAAGAAAGTAAGAGTCGAGTTCATAATATGAATGATAAAATTGGGAGGGGAAAAGAAATATAATCAGAAACGAACACAGGAACAAAATGTGTATATAAGTTGGTTTGTGACAAACGGTTAATAGGGAAGGATAGGAGAGTGTAATGGCTTTTAGGTCTTTGATACACCCTATTGTTGATACCTTAATGGTTACTCTATGTGATTAATCTATGCTGCTCAAACTGTCGACATCCTTGATGATGTCAAGTTCTGCAAATCAATCAAAAATTACTTTTTTAATGACTATATTTATAATCTGGAATAGCCATGACATCTTGCTTCTCCTTTTTCATTGATTATTTACTATAAACTGACTTATATATACTTCCATCTTTATGTTCCTCCATTTTCCAACTTGATGGAAAAAATTCGATCAGTACTAAGGAGTGGACAAGCAGAACATCGGTCACTACTCAGCGGCAAACCAGTTCAAAGACTTCAGTCTTATAGACAGGCATTTATGGTCTATGGAGATTAAAATTAATGGGCAGCTTAGAAACGAATTCATTAAAAAGTATCATTTTCTGAAAATTGTAGGTACCTATGTGTTAAGACGCGAAAAGTTTCGGGTTGGTTGACCGAATGTCAATTAGGTGTGCCTGGTCGATAATTGTGCGTCTGCCCTATGCCCACTGAGTCCCAAGTCAGAATAAGAAGAACACAAGCCGATAGATCAACCAGACAGAATCGAATTATATTTTATACATTCCTTTATATACACATAAAACCAGACCACACAGTCAACCATTTAGGAAACTAACATTAATATAAAATAGGAGTAATAGTGAATGTAAACATGGAGTTCGTATGCACAATTGATTAACCATAGTTCATCAATTAGAAATGATATAATAACAGTTAATGTGTGAAATGAAAGAATAGGTCAGAGGGAACTGAATGATAATAGAAATAAATTGTTCACCTTGAATATGACCACAAATACTGTAATAAACTACAGATACTTAGCTCTCGAAGATAATCAATCTTCTTTAGGTGCTCGGCATATCACCATGGCTAACGAGTTTCAGTTTTACTGTTTTCTGTTAGCAACATTATTATGGTGTTTGCTGTCTCATGGTGAAACTATGGGACTATATTATGAAACTGATGTGTCAAATGTATTTATTAGTAACGGTTTGTTAATCTTGTTTTAAAACTTTTTCATCTTGAGTCGTTTTATTAACTAAATAGAATAGGTGTAAAATATGCCGTAGAACGGTGGCTGTGTCCTTAAGACGTTCAACCTTTTTACCCATTAAATCTCACGTTAAGACACTATTCACCATACTTTGGTATAATCTACCGACTAGTATCACTAGTCATCATACCAAATAAATGGTTCAAATGCAAGAAAAGATATATGTATCTTCTTAATGAAAAAGTAATAACAGTTCTAACAAATTCCTTTCTGAATTAGTTGCTTCCTTATTACAAATAAATTAATTGGTAAACTAATGACATATTTTGCCTTTTTTTCTATTAATTTATTTGTGTTACCATGGTGATTATCTTCACAATTCTGTTCAAGCTAATGTTATTCATTAAAGTTTATAAATTTACAACTAATCTAATTAAGTCTTCTTTCTAATAGGTAAAACATTTATCACAATAGTAATAATAATAATAATAATAATAATAATAATAATAATAATAATATACACTTTAAATTAGTTTTGTGTTCTTTGAAACCAATTCCTGAACGTTCAACAGCTACATTCCATTTATAAGTAGTATATCTCTGCATAGATATCTCTTTTACCTTCAATATTTATGTTAGGTCGGACCACAAAGAAGCGTAACAAACTTTCAGAACTGTGTTTGTGAACATTATTTCATTCATTCGAACTGTCTGTAATGTGAACATTTTGTTTCTATTATTGTTACGCTCCGCCTGCCCTATCCTCCCGTTTAGCATAATTACTGTTATTATATTGTCTCTTGTTATGGACTACAGTCAATTAGTTGTGTACAAGTTGTTCCTATTCACTACTACTATTTCCCTCGTTCTGTATTCATGTTAGTTTCTAATTGGGTTGCTGTGTGGTCTGATTTTATGTATATATAAAAGAATGCTTGAAATATAATTCGATTCGATTCTGTCTGGCTGACCTATTGGCTCGCATTCTTCTTATTTCGGCTTGGGACTAAGTAGGCACAGGGCAGACGCGCACTAACCAACTAGGCACCAGTCATTGGCACTCGGCCAACCCCACTCACCCCCTCAATTCTCTCTCGTCATAACAATTTATCATTTAAACAATACTGTTATTCATTTGTCTACGTGTTTAAAAGTTCTTTGCTGAAAACAAATATGATTTTGCTTTTTGGTATTTTTTATTTATTGTTTCAGGATAAGGTGTATTTATCACTATGTTAATGTGAATATCGATAACTATGATATTTTAATCTATAACATTTTAACAATTCACTTCATTAGGATGCGACTCAGATATAATAGGACCTCACTTTTAAATTATGTAGTGTGAAAGTTTGAATACATATGATTCATTTTTCGCGGCCGAATGGCGCTAGAAGAATACTTCCTCATGATATAAATGAAGAGAGAACTATTTTTTTTTATGAGTTAGTAACCGTAGTGCCGTATGTGACAGCAGCTTAAGACTGGTCACATACGGTTCTTAAAGTGTTACCTATTTTTTTCAGGCCTTATCATCACTGTTGATAGCGATCAGTGAAGTAAAGAGTAGTTTGTTGCTTTCATGGTCAGCCATTTTTAACGTTACTTACAATTATGAGAATGTAGCATCACAATAGCTGCTAGTTGTCAATACGATTTTCGCTTCCATAGCTTCAGTTTCCTTTAACCAACCTTCTCGATATCACATATCTTGATGGAATAAATGCTTCCAGACGACTATAGTTTCATTTGGAATATTACATTTGCAAACCCTGTTATCACTTAGATGTAGGGACTTCTGTGTAGAATTCAATGAGTTTACGTTATTACTCTTATTACATACTGTCTGATATGTAAAGTAATTAATAATTACTCAACTCCTTTTTATTCAATAGGAAATTGATGGAATAAAGAGTTGTCAAGATCAAATTAAAAATATCATCAATCGTGCTACAGCTCAGTTAAGGTAAGTATCTTTTGCAAATGCTTTATTTGTAATTTTTTTTTAACTTCGCTAAGTGTTTAGCAAACAGTAACTACTCACAAGTAATAAGATTACTTAACTATAAATTATATATTTTACTTGACTGAATTTGTCACAAATTGGATGTTCGCAGGGTACCAACCAAAACCAGAGAACACTGGACAACTGATTTGTCTTAGTATGGGACTCCTCATAGGTGCGCATCCTAGATTCCGTCCCAGGGGCTTCATTCTGGCGAACACTTAACACTACACCACGGGCCGGCATTGAATGGTAGAATTGCTACACCCATCAATTTTCGACGGAATCAGTCAACTAAAACTTGGTACCAGTGCTCAGAAGCCACCTCAATTGACTTATACTAATCAGCTTGCTAGTGACTAACTTCGAAATGTTCCTGAAGCTCTAGTGAGAAGTTATGACAAGTGGAGTTCAAACTTGTTGGGAGTGAGACAGTTATCACCAATGACAATGGATAATCGTCACACTGTCACAAATTTATGAAAGTGGGAGTTTTACCATTGAATTCCGGCTGACCCAGTGGTGCAGAGAGTTGTGTGTTTTCTAACCTCAAGCCCGTGGGTCGTTATCTAGGGTGAGTACTACCACTATGGAGTCCCACACTAGGATGAAACAGCTGTCTAATGAGCCCGGATTTTCATTGGTACCCCACCAACATCAATCTATGATGAATTCAATCAATTTAACTTAATACCAATCTCCACAAACCACCTCAATTTAAAAGTTATATCCTTTAGGGATTGGTAATGCATAAAGTTGTAATGATATTCACTAAATTTTCAGACTATTCTTATATAGTGGTATATTAAGTATTAACTGACAACAAAGAAATTTATTTCCTATCACAAATCAATATTACTTTAAAAAAAAACCCACTAAAAGCAAACAAATCTCTATAGAAACTGGAAGCCAACAGGATGAACATGATTAGCAGTTAATCTACAATTTGACAAAATATCATACAACCACTAAGTTAGAACATAGTAACGGTTCAGATGATAAAAGTTGAGGCTGAAATGAAATGTTAAGTTAAAGTGTCATATAGAGATTTTATTTTAATTTATAATCTTTAATGATCACTTATGGAACTCTGCTTAGTACCATCGAAACCAGTGAGCACAGGACATCTGTTTTGTTCTAGTGTGGGACACCTAGACAGTACTCCCGTATGATTATATCACAAATTGAAATGAGATGTATTCTGAAATGGATATTGAAACAGAAAGAAAAATAAGTTACTTTGAGTTAAATGGTCATTAAAAATGGTGAGGAAAAGAGTCATGGCCATTGGAAAAGAAGGCTAAAGTATAGCATAATAATTTGAGAAAAGCTTGAATCTATTACTACCTTTTCTAAACCATTGTGGATGGTTCTCATGAATCCTTTTGCATAGAACATCCATTGTCTTATTCTAACTGGATTGAAAATGCATATAACAAAAGTTCATTATCTAAAACATGTTAAATTATTCCATTGAATATTGTTGCAATGTACTTATGCAACGTAAGCATTAGTGTAGATTATGATGAGAAGTATAAAGTATCAAAACAAATCTGCTCTACCTTTATAACAACTTTGAAAAGTCTTATACCGTTCCTAGCAAACCAGAGAACCGATAAGTGAAAATGTGAATAAAGTCTCCACAGACAGACAGATACAACGTAGAACTTCGTACGTACGTACATCAGTTCACGTTGCCATACCACATCAGCACAGAGACGCAACTGTCATTTCAAATCCAAGAGTGATAGCGATAGTAGATGTATTAGCAGTAATGCAGAAAATTAGGGAGCGAAGATATGATTCGAAAAGTATAATTCAGTGAGATAAATTTGAAACGAGAAAGATAGAGAATTCGGAAGGTTAGATTTTAAGAGAACACAAAGAGTGGATGCACCTGCACCATCGCAAATGATTCTGAGCCATGTCGTTTTAAGGTCTCTAACCATTAGTGACTTTCGTCTCGCGGACCCCAACCACGCAGCCTACATCTACCAACATGACTTAGTCCACTTGTCAGGGACTTCATCGATTTCTGCCATGTTTTGGTTTGGCCGCCCCTAGCTTTCTTCCAACCTATTCGTACGCCGCAAAACATAACTCGTCGAGGCAGACGGTAGTTAGACATGCGTAACACATGTCCCAACCACCTCAACTGATGAAGTTTCAATACTTCATCTATTGATTTGCCCTCCTTTCCTAGAACCCGTTTCCTAACGACAGCATTGCTCACTCGGTTGTCCCATGATACTCGAGCAATGCTTCGGAGACACCTATGATCAAAGACCAGAAAGTCTCCACAAGACCTACGGATCACTCTGAGTCAGTTGAAGTCTTTTTAAATTTAAAATCTGAGAAACTGAAGTAAAATAATTTATTCATATTCCTGTAAAGTACACTATTTCTGACTCTGATGTGACACTTCTCTTTCTCGTATACTTTCTGTTTCCAGTGACTATTTTATCAGTTACTATGACTTACCCTACCCTACCTGTTGATAATATTGACTACACCAAGATTTTTGATCACCTGTCTCTGAAATTATTAACATCACTATATGGTTGCGACTCCGTTTACACTGGTAAGAATGGTTGACCTGGAAACCAGTTTGTTATATAATCCACTGAACTATTAAATGCATAATTGTTTTCGAACAGTTTATGAAAGAATAAAAAAAAGAATCTATTAATATAGGCTTTTCAATACCGGAATATAGACATCATCATGTTTGTCTTGACATTGTATAGACCTTATTCCCCCGCCATCACATTTCCTTTTTCCATAATTAGAACTTTATTGCATTTTTGATTGAAATTAAAAAAAGCAAAGAATTGATAGTCACTATCCTTATTCAATTTATAAACTATGACCTACAAATTGTATTTTGGATCCTAATCAGCTCCTTCCAACGTATTAGGTTTTTATCACCAAACACAACATCTATTATATAATTAATGATTGTCATAGAAACTTAATCTTATTCAATGATGACAATCAATGATGATTGTCAGTTTTTACACTTATCACTAGATAGAAAGTACTTTTTATTTCAACAAAAATATGATAGTTTTTCTAAGCTAAACTGACCCTGTTCATTTGAGACCCTGATCATATCAGTTTCTGATGGATTTAACTAATGTTTATGCTTTTATTAATAGAAAACAATCAAAACTGAGAATATATTTTGTTGATTAGTAAAGTTATCTCATTGATACACAAATAAGGATCTTTGTGAAGTATGCTATAAAACAGATATGTTTATTTTCTTTTTAATTAAGGTGGTTTTGTAAAGATAGGTATTATGTTTAGTTGTTTGTATTCGTCACAGATTGGTGTTGGTTGGGTACAACTGAAAACCAGGAATCACTGATAGACAGGTGTTTCGACCTAGTAAGGAGCTTCTCTCACGGTAAACGCCTGATAACCCTCATCACTGGGGCAACCAGCATTCAGTGGTAGGATTCTAGCCTCCATGATATATCTTGACGACCATCCACTGTCATTGATGATATCTCATTCACCCCTGACATTTATTAACCCTACTAGTCATGACTTCTCACCAAAACTTCAGGAACATCTTCAAGTTAGTCACTTGCGAACTGATTATTTTAATTGAATTGAGGTGGTTTCGTGGATATTGGACGCTGGTCTTATGGTGCAGATAACTGGGAGTTCGCTGTGAAATCTGAGGGCCCTAGATTCAATCCCCTGACAGATTCGATGGTGCACACAGCTGAGAATTCTCACACACAAACAGAACGACTATCCACTGTACCTGGTTTTCAGTTGTATCCAGTCAATACTAATCTGTGACAAATACAAATATCTTAATATATTTTTTTCAATTTTGTAGAGCTTACTAGCTTATAGACCTACACCAATAAATTGTAGACAGGAAAGTGATTATTAACGTTATGTAGTATACTTACAATAAAAAGCTTACTCGATCCATAAATAGTTAACATTTTCTTCTTCAAGACATTACCTATTTATTAAGTAATTGGGTTGTAATGTTGAGTCGAAGTCTAAATTAATTATAGACTGTTGAAATGTTTGTCATACAGATTAGTTTGAATTACTTAACAAAAGTCTAGTATGTATCCAATGACAATCAGCTGGCGAAGCCTAAACATCCAGTATATTTCTTCAAATCTTTATTAGCCGTCGTAAAGCGTTCATTTATTACTAAAGATTGATCTTCTTATTTATTTTGTTAATTATTTCAATAATCAGTCTTTCCGTTGCCACTTGTGTATCCTGGGTTGATCATCTTTATACTAAATCAATGTACAAGTATTATTAAGCTTGGAGTATTGCTGGACAGCGTGATTCAGGACTCTAGATTGGTCTTATTTTCGACTCGGTTGGATGTATCAGTATTCCATTGTTGATTCTCATGATAAAACACCAAACCAATCTGTTCACGCCAAACGTCACCGCATTATCCACTGAGTTATTCCATTCAGGCAGTCACACTTTTTCAACGGATACTTACATAAAATTTGACCAGCTTTTAAGATGCGGATATATTCATCGGATGAGTCAAAAATTAAGCTAGACGCGCGACCTCAATATTTTAGTCACAATAAAACTTCAGTAAACATCAGTCTATTTTCTTGATATACATATATTATCAAAAATACCCTACGTCGTTTACCTCTGTCCTTCAAACCATTTAACTTAATGTTTTACAATAGCAAAAACAAGAGTCGTATATATATATATATATATATATATATATATATATATATATACATATATATATATATATATAACCATTAGTTCATCGATTGTTGGGATGGTTGCTACTAGTGACACCACTCAAGTTAGATGTACATTTTTTTTATTTTCTACAGGTTTACTATCATAATGGTACATTAATTAGGTTTTTGTTGCTCTCAAGTAAATACAACTAAACTTTTAGCCTTTTATCATTAGCTGTAAATTATCTTAGACTTGATTAAATGTCACTATTAAGAAGGAATTAGTAAGTAAGTCACTTAAGATAAAGATATAATGCATTATACAAAGATCTTATGAGTAATGGTTTGTAATTTTTAATTGTTGATAGTCAGGACTGTTTAGTGTGCATCTTGAATGAATTTCTCTCAGTACTAGTATCTAACTCAAAAATTTGGCAAATTTAGTATTCGTTTAACACTGGAATTTACAACGTATGTTTCGTCCTATTCGGAACTAATCAGTCGGATGCATTTACAGTACTGATATTCACAACAAGACTGTAACACATATACCATTAGAACAAAATAGTTAACGCATTATCCAGTGAGCTTACAAGTTCGGACAGACACTGAAGAACTAAAAACCACTGATAGAATATCATCTTAGTCTTTTGACCATTTACAGTTGAATCTTCAGAATATGTAGTTTTGTAACCAGTGGTTTGCATTTCTAACTTATACCAATTAGTGATATTGAAAGTCAAACACTCACCACAATGCCCGAATATCTTAATTTCAGTTATATGTTAATTCATGATTTTTTACCACCATGTTGGTGTCCCATACTAGGACGAAACAGCTATCCATTACTTTCTGATTTTTATTGGTTGTCTAAGTAACCCTTAATCCTTGATATAAAAAACTTTAGGTAAAAAGTTGTTCATCGTTATTTATATTTTTCTGCCTGTAAAGTACATAGAACAAACTGGCTAAAGTTGCTTCAATACTTAGTTAGTAATCAAATATTCATTGCTTGAAACAATAATAATATCTTGAATAAGTGGTATAAATCTCTTTTAAAATATTCAGATAGGTTCCTCTTCAATTGTCTTTTCTATAATTAAATCTTTGGATTGGGCCGTTTCCAGTGAGTCAAATACCAAGATCGAAAAGATTTAATATGTTTTCCTGCTCATAATCCATTGTAAATCGTATATTATGGTGAGGTTGATTGAGAAGATTGTATGTATAAAAAGCTTGTTCGTAATTATTGTAAATAACAAATGTGTCATTAACTTACATCGAATACATAGAAGCTGCATCAATTACTGATTTCACTTTTGTTTGTTCTAGAATGGTCATAAATCTGTCTATTAATATGAGACCCCTCCCCATAATTAACCAATATCAACGTGACCATATAAACTGTTACAGGCATTATGTGTATTCTATGTATTAGAACTTCTTTTTTAATTATTGATGTAGTTTCACATCTGAATGTATTTATTCCCACTAAAATGAATGTTGCACAATCAAGTTTCCTTGATTATTTTTGATTTTCTTATTTTTAATGGTAACCATGTTCTTTTTTGAATGTTCTTCTTTCTTCTATTAGACTTTCATATCCTCATTACTATTAATTTATCATTTGTTTTGTGGTTCCAAGTTTAAGATCGGATTTATAGCTAGAAAAGAATAATCCATATTGGTTGTTAAAGAAATATAGACATTTTGAATTAAGATATGTTTATGTAACAGTATGACCTGTTACCATCTTTGATTATTTCATCTATGACTATGTCGCTTAGATACGATTGTATCTACAACTGTTGAACAATATGAAAAAACACTAGATCTGTTAATGAAGTATTGAGTACATTTTATTCACTACTGTTAACCATTTGGTATTTGGTAAGTTGTTAAGAAGTGAAATGATCTTGTTTTCTAGTTTTCCTCCCTTAATAAGTAAGTAGTACGTTCATTAAGTACGGTTAATATGTTTTTATATAATTGTTATGACGCCTAAAATTTGGGTTGATTGAGAGAATGCCAATTAGGTGTGCCTAGTCGATAATTGCGCGTCTGCGTTATGCCCATTGAGTCCAAAGCCGGAATAAGAAAGAACACAAGGCAACCAAACAACACTAGCGAACTGCGAATTTTATTTACATAGATACATCGATTTTTATACCAATCAATTCACAGTGATTAATCATCAAGTGAAATCATCAACATTTAATTAATACAATCAGATACTGTCAAATTGTACTCAGGAGTAGGACTCACATTGAATTCAAATTAATGTGATGAAAGTTTACGAATGAAGCTTATAAAAAATCAATACAACTTCTTTCGTTTAATTAAATCAACTATTGTACCTTGGGGATTAGGAATCCCGAACAATAATTATGAAATATGATGGGTAAAATTTACAGCTACGATGGACATTTTCATTTATGCTTATTTTGTGAACTAGATTGTTTGAATTATGCAGGTTTTCCTTTACGCTCTAAACAGCATCAGATGAAAGCAATGTTGTGTAGTCATTACAGAAATCAGACTATTCTGATATGTTCTTATGTGAATAGTTGTTTTCAGAGAATTCAGTCAGCTTTATTGACTTTTTGTATTTCTGTTTTATTCTTATGATACCTGGCCACGTAAATGGTTAACTCTTTCAATACATAGATTTATAAATGTAATGTAGAGCGATATATCCATTGATCGCTGACTTAATCTGAATGTAATGCTTAAAAAATGTCTCTGACATTCTTCGAACCTTCTTGATCGAGAATTTTGATATTTTTCTAATCGAATTCATTACTAGTGGTTATCTTTGTACAATGATAAGAACGTAATATATTATGCCGTTTTACTGTCACTCCATATATATATATATATATATATATATATATATATATATATATATATATATCTGGTACATTATCGGTTAGTGAGTAATTTTTAGAATTCCGATAGGTCGTTTTTTGATGCTACTTCATTACAGTATCGAGAAACATCTTCCTGTACGGCAGAGGAATATACAACTGTTCCAGGGTATTAGGATTCAGATTGATCGTTCTGTATGATCAATAAAATCTATTCAAATATATCGGTTCACTTTAGAATCTACATTACACTGTGGAAGTTTTAATCATTTCACAATTTTAAGCCCGAGTTGTGCATACAAAAGTGAAGTGAACTTACCATGGTCTTGATTTATGTTTTGCTACATCTGATTTATTTATTGTACTTCACTATTTTTTCATATCTCGTTCCTACTTCTGCTTTTGCAGAAATGCCTTATTCCTTTTTATTTATTATGATTATTATTACTATTATCAATATTATTACTAGTAGTATTAGTAATTTCTTATGATTACAATCACTTCCTCTTCTCAGATTCCTCTAGTTTCAATCACACATGTTCACTCTCGATCTAATGATAATCACAACTACTGTATCTCCAACCTACTGATTACATAATTGTCATGTTTCACAATTCAGTTACCGTTTAGGTCGTTTCAAAATATGAGTATCAAAATTTCACATAACTATTATTCATTGACCTGTAATCTATGTATGTATTTGTGTACCTGCTATAGCATTCAAAATAAATCGATCGAAACAGAAATCGCATGAAGAATGAAACTTTGGTTAGGAAGTCAGGAAAGCCAGGAGAGTTGTTTCCTTCAAAAATGAAATCCCGTAGTATTGTCCTATTTAGGATTCCAGCTGAAGTTGAATTGAAAATCCTTCAGATTCAATAATAATAGTAATGGTTTAACAATAATCTCTTTAGGTCAATATAGCTTTATGGTGATCGATATCTTAATTTGATGTCTAGTGTTTGTCAAATGATTGATTAGGTAGCATCATAAACAAAGGAACAATGAATAGCTCTTTGTCCTTTTTTGATATGCCTTCTTAGCTAGAGTGAGATCCCTAAACCTACAAGATTCTCGAAGTTCATAGAGAGATGTCGTAAATGGTGGTATTCTTGTAATCCACGAATGAAACATTTATTGTCAATGGTATTGTATGATATTCACACTATATCATAAACTGGTTGATTGATCGATCAATGCGGTAATCTTAAACTGGATGCACTGATGGCATGGTTAAGCGCTCACCACGATATGTGACGGAATCGTGAATGCACACTTCCCTATGAGGAGCCATCAGACTACGGCGAAATAGCTGTTCAAAGTTCCCATGGTTTTCAAGTAGAACCTAACGAAAATCAACAAGTGATACTTACAGACAACAATGTTTCCTTATTTTATATCTAACTAGTGATATTTTTAATTTCTAACTAAATCAGTCTCTACAGACTTTTATATCACTAAAACTAAACAATGCTGTACCTACAATATTATACGGAAATGTGTATGATTTTTCGAAGAAACAGTACCGATTATAATTCCGTTAATCACATTTCATATGTCGTTCCCTATCCATTTTATGTCAACCTAAACTGACCATTTCATTAATAGAATTACAGTAGAGAATGTTACTAAACTATCGGATTGCTCTTCAGTTTATTTAACATTCCTGTTAAACTGCAGTATTTCTATGTAATCATATGATAATTAATTCTGTAAAGGATCTGTAAATAAATAGAAGATAGTTTGTAGTGATCAATTCAGTGTAAGTATCTTATTCCAATAGGTGGTTAATTTTTGTTTTCATAGATTAGTGGTGAAATCCCATATTTTGAAACTGGAGCAACAATAAAATCGTGATTACGGAGACTCCATGCTGATGAATCTTATCCTGCACAAAGACTAAGTCAAACAAAGTTCTTGTCAACTATTTCTGCTTACCTAACATACTATACAAATTGTTAGCTGACATTGTATATAGAATCATTTATAACCTAAAGGGCACTGAACTGCTGTTTCTACCTAGTTTACAACTCATCATCCTCTTCTAGATCACAGGTTCACTGAGTAGATCGAACTAAGACCAAAATCCTAATCCATATAATCCAAATTTTTTCAATAAGCACATAAGTCATATCACGAACTACACAGTATAATGATCCAATGATTAATATTACAGTGTTTATACGTTATTAAATGAAAAAGTTACAAGTAATTAGTACACAATTTAATCAAGTGTGAGTACATTAACCATGTATGCATATCATCATGGCAATTTAAATCGTCATGGTGATAATTGTCACTAACACAACTTCCGATCGATGATAGTGATGCAAGTGCGCACAATCTATTTCCGCTTGCAATGATAATAAGTTTCTTACTTTTTTCGTACCGTCTATTTTGAATTCGCAATAAAATATTCGTATTTCTCTACTCAATATCTGACGCCATAACTTCCGGTTAACAAGCTAGGTAGTGTAAAGACTTATTTCTCAATGAATCCTGCACAATTACACTTTGTTCAGTTCATGTGTAGTTGCTCAAAGTGGCTTTGATGTGGGAAGTTGTAGATAGGTAATGGGAAAATAGGGAAAGTCTTCCTTGTCTTTTTTACCTTACCCTAACTAAGGGATATCATATGTCTGAAAAATTTTTTTAGCCCATTTACCTGGTCTATCACTTTACAGTGTTTTCTATTTGAACATTTATTTGAAGAATGATGGACTCTTTCTCCTCATCTATATTCTTGAATTATTCTTTGAAATAGTATGTCATACATCCTTCATAGCACATATTCTTCTCCTCATGATTATTGAAAATGTATTTTATCCCTAATGGAAAATATTACATTTGTCGGTGGAAAATTCTGTTTTCTTACTGAGATCCTAACTACTGACTACATGTCTACAAATATGTAACGAACTGTCATTATTACAACTCATACTTGTCAATACTATTTTCAAAATAATGAATGTGACAAAAATATATCACTTACTTTTTAGTGTGTTTCACCTGATAGTACTTACAATTTTTAAGTAGTCTGGAAGCGAAACGCAAAATACTGAAAATATTTACGTTTAATTTATTTAATAGTAATTGCCACTTAACTCTCGTATGTTCATATGAACATGTTAGTTAAATTATGATTCTCTAAGGAATATAGTTCATATCAAGCAACTCGAAGAAGTCTTGACATTAATTAATCATCGCTCTATCACAAATTAATGTAAGTGGGAATTCCACCATGCGATATCCGTTCAAGTTATTTTGGTAGCTAAGTGTTTACCCTAAGGCCTGAGGGACCTGGGTTCGATCCTTTAGTAGAATTGAGGGCGCGCACACCTGAAGAGTCCCATACTTGGATAAAACGGTCGTCAAATGCTTCTTGGTTTATAGTGGTGCCCAACCAACATAAATCTGTGTCAAATGAAAACAACTAAGTCTTAATAAACTTTAATTCCCATCAGATTTTTACCCTGTCATTCAAAACCTAATCCTACTGCACACAATTATCATTTATTTGGTGGTAATAATTGCTGTTAATAGTTTATTCTAATGTCGCATATTCTGAAATCATTTACATCTTTTTAGTTGGTGGTTTTAGATGAACCTCTAAAGTTCATTTCTTCAAAAGTTTATAAATTAATATTTCTCATTACAATTGTTTTGTATTCGTTACAGATTGATCTCCGTAACACTCTAAAGTTGTTCTTTCTTAGGATGGGATTTCTCGCTTGTAGTGTACATCCACGATCCCACCATGGGTCGATTCCAAAACTCCCAGGTCTCTCGGTGAACACCTAGCCACCAACACTTTTAAGTCAATGTTTAACGTAGAATTCTCGTATCAGCCAATTTGAGACAACAAATTATTATTATTATTATTATTATTATTATTATTATTATTTTTGTTGACAGCATGTGTCTCACTTTTACCTTGTCTGAACTTGATCAGCCATGACTTTTCTTCAAGCGGCTTTAGATGTAGTCCACTGATGAGATAGTAACTATGGTTAAGTTGAAATCATTTTGTGGAGATTAGTTTCAATTTTTTTTGCATTAGTCATAGATTAATACCACTAATGTACCATTGAAAACTAGGAGTTACTAGACACAAATTCCTCTCCGTTTTGCACCCCTTAATGGTGCATACACCCAGTCATATTTGCTCTAATTGGTAACTAATTATATCTGTTAGCTGGGTATATTTTTCCGATTTCATATAGCTTCTACATAACTGGAGAATTTAATAAACAAAAAACAGTAGTTTAAATGTCACCCTCCTCCTTCGGAGGATCCAGAAGCGTTTACTATAGAATCTGTGATATAAAGGTATGTCATAGACTTAGCATGACTAGTCAAAGCACTTACGATCGCTTATGAAAGGCCAATTGTTTTTTGTTCAGGAACCTTAGATATTTATTGACTTTTCACAAGCTAAAAGTTTGTATCATACAAATTAAGTTTTGATTTCATATGTTTTATGGTAACAATTCTTCGTTCTCACAAAATACACCATGAAATTGAACGAAACTGGAACTATAAAGACAATTTTATCTATTTTTTCAGTATATGTCGAAGTGTTCAACATGAATTAGAACAAGATAGTTCAGATAAGTTTAGAGCATTACAATTGGATCAATTAGCCCATCAGTTACGTAATTCGTCAGCCAATATTGCATTGTATGGTGATATTGAGAAATTTGAAAAGTGGTAAGTCAAATAGACATCATTAATTTTCTTGCAATTACTAAAAATTGTTTATATGGAAGTTGACTTCACAAATTGAGTTTCTCAACACAACTATTGAGAACTAACAAGCATTCGATAACTGTTCCATCCTGTAACCTTAAAGCTTCAAGGTGAAATTTCGATAAGTCATATAACACATAGGAACAGCTGTCCAGTATTAGTTCATGGTTTTCAACAGTTGTCTAACCCAGATCAATTTTTGATAACACATTCTAATTCAAAAATCTTTATAACACCCGGCGAGAGGTTGGTTATTGTTGATTTCCCAGGATTAAATCAACTTAGAAGATTTTAAATCAAACATTGAAGTGTCTCAAATAACCCAAGTTATAAAAAGAAGAAAGTTAAAGATTATGGGCCGGGTGGTCCATGTATCTATATTCTAGTTTACTTACCTAGTATACATACTTTCTGATTCAATGAAGTAAACACTTACATATTCCTTATATTTTTGTCAAATAAGAGACTTGAATTGACTTTCAAACGAAGCCATGTAGAAATTGGATAAAGAAGTCAGGAAAAGAATATTGAACACTAAAAATGCGAATTGATCCAAGTAAAATGATGTTCTGGAAAAACTTATGAGTAAAGTTAATTTGTAAGGTAATGAAATATTGAACAGATTGCAATTGTAAACGAGTTCTGTATCGTAGATATATGTTGACAGTTGTGAATATGTACATGCTACTATGTAATTCTTCAACAATATAGTATACACAACTTCACAGGAAATTAATCCTGTGATCTTCAAGCCTTACCGTGATCACAGGTCGTTTAAATCTGTGAATCTACACCAAATGATTCCGTAAGATATAATAACCACTTGAGTTAAGGGCAAAGCACTTTCCTATTTATGACAATATACGAGGCCCTATGTTATCGCGAAATATAAATCACTAAACGCCCAGTGGTTTAATGGTTGAGCACCATTTTTAGATCAGAAATCCCTGGGAGCAGTCCTTGATTAGTTGTGTATGCCTGTTTCTGTGAAGTTACATAATACCGTAATACAGCTAGACAGTATTTATTGATTCACATTGATGGTCTAGATAAAGTCTTATAAGTTATAATACTCCGAAATTTCCCCCCCCCCCAAACTATCAGTAGTAGTCATTTACAGTAGTAACCATGGTGTATATGAATAAATTTGCATAAGTCTAGCGTTTGACTTCATAGTTGAGTAAATTGCTTGCATCAACATCTATGTGGTCTCATGAATTTTGAGGGAAGTTAGGCTTTATGTCTTTCCATATAGTTTCATCTATTCTAAGCTGTCAAAAATGTATATGATATTTTGAAGTTGTATACTTCAGCCCGTGATTAGTTAATTATTATCAGGTAATGTAATAAATATGCGGGTGTACTGCTTTCTTACCTTCCCACAAAATGAATATAGTGTAATAGAAATAGATCATTGACTAATTTTTTCGCAAATAATTACAGCAACTACTTATGTAATTACAGAGTTTTGTTTAGATTGTTGCATTTGTAGTTTCATATTTCGAACTGACTGTAGTTATATAATGATTGAAAACTGAAAGGTACTTGTCAGCTGTTTCATCCTGATATAAGACTATTCACTGTTACGCATTCAGAAATCATCATTGCAGAATGACTAAAGTTAATAAAATGTAAGCCATTCAGTGTTCTAAAGGTTAAGTGCTTGCTACAAACGCAAAGGGTTGTGGATGAGCATAGTGGAGGAGTCCTATATTAGGATGAAACAGCTGTCCTGGTTTTCTGTGGCTATCTATTATCAGTCAGTAGGAAATAGGAAAACTCATATTATTTTTATAGTCAACTGTTGCACTTGAGGTAGATAAATATGAAAGGATTTTGAAATGTGATTTTCATAGAATTACATAAATAATACTTCTACCTACAAGTTAAAATGCTAATCATATATTTTCACATCTTAATCTGTTCACTTACATAGGATGAGTGTACCAGAAAAATGGGCTGAGCATACAAGTGCTAATTTAAAACGTTCACAAGCTGAACGTGCAACAAGTCGTTCTATTCGTGAAGCAATAGAACATTGTTTAGGTACAACATTCAGTAGAATACGTGATTTATGGTCTTCGACTAATGCATGCCTATCACAACGTATACAAGAAACAATGGAGGCAAAGAATAGAATACAAATTCAATTGGAAAAAGTATGTTGTTACTTTTCTACTACCTATTTATGTACATTTATAAAATTCGTTCAAGTTCTTTCTAATATTATGGTTTATAAGTAGTGAATACATGATACATACTATTTAATTGTCGATTATAAAAGTATTATTTATTTGCTTATTAAATAATTTTAGTATATTCTTTGTATAATGTTGATATGCAGATTAGGAACTGTTGGAGACTGATAACTTTGTAGTACGAAAATGAATCTACACATTTAAGCATATTGAGTGATTCCTAGGTAACAACTCTTTAACGAAAGAAAATCGCATCTGTGAATAAGAAGTGAGTAACAGTGAGTTTTTACGTAGTGGATCCATATTTAGAGTTGAGACAGTGATATGTGCGAATACCACAGTATACAAAGTATTCTGTGTGTTACAATATCTACGATCAATGCCCATGAATTATATGGCATTATCATACTGGAAATAATTACTATAATATTAGTGTGAATGTTCATAATAATAATAATAATTGTTTCTATGGCAACACCAAAAGGTTAATAAAACACTGGTTTCATTTAACTATTGCCTATTAATTCCATATCTAAACAGTAATTGGAATGTCTTAATAACTATCCCTGGGCTTCTGAAACATTCTGATCCCTTCAGAAAGTTAGTTGCTGAAAATGCGAATGATGGTCTTCCTCACGGTTATTTGTATTTTTCGATGGTCTTGTGTTGACTTCCACAAGAACTGTAGTTCCAAAACATCTAAAGAGCACTTAACATTTATTTCGATATACTTCTGACATTTCAACACTGCACACCCTTAAATTCACATAGACGTTGATTAAAAGACATAGAGATCTAGCAGAGACTATAATATTCTTAGATCAGTTAGTTACAATTCAATGGTGCAAATGTTTACATCACAACCAATTTATAGTGTAACCCAATGAATGTTCAGTCTCACCAGTGATAAGTATTTGTTTACTTCCTGATATTCAACAGTTTTCTAATTGATCACAATCCTTAACGTAAATCACTTTGAAGTTAAATTAAACTACAGAACAGCACTTGGTAAAGAAATTATCATAAACATATAATTTTACTGGTTTTCTTAGAAATTAGTTCAGAATAATGAATATATAAATATATATATGTTAATTTCATAAGGCTTCATATCATGTGGTCAGTTGATCTTTCATTTATAAATTACTAAATAGGCTCCATGTTGATATACCTCTTGATTTCAGATTGATATGATTGTAACGATTTTAGAAGTTCCCTGAAATTCTTTGAAAATACTCCATTTTCTTTTCAATAAAATGCATATTCATAGTTGTCTGAGCATATGAATATGAGTGGTAGAATGTCATACTATTTTGTAGTCACCTTGTGTTCATATGTGTGTAAATCGATCGTGGATGTTGACGTTGTCTCTTATGGCATATATATACATCAGTCCACGTTATCATACCTCAGCAATACAGCAAGGTTAACACCAAATCACTGTATTTATATACATACTTACTAGTCATTTTCTGTGAAGATAATCAAATCTACTAAGGATGAATAAAAGATAGTTTTTATCAACGTTCTATTTTCAAAGTTCTTCATTAGACGTTTACTCTTCTGATCATTGTCTGTTTAACAACTCCTTTTATGCATTCATAAGCTATTACTAATTCAGTTCAATGTTTGGTCTATGTGGCTTAGTCTCTTGTTTACTTGTTTTCCCAGGTTTCATATAACCGTCCCAGTAATCTTCCATAGAACATGAGAAGGATGATTGGTCCCACTTTTTCATTGTTGTAATACAACAGAGAGAAGGTGGGATGACTCTAAATTTAGCTTAATAGAACAATACACGAAATGGGGTTCATTTGAGTTGTATTCGCTTTTGTTAAATAAGCTAACAAAAGGCATTGGTTAAAACACTAATCCACTGAACACTAAAACTATTTAGCGCTGATAGTCTAGACAAACAGCTAAAGAATGTCAAAAGATGATCAAAAAATAATCAGCATCCACAGAAGTCTATTATCAATATGACATATTTGAGAATGGAAAGAAGCCACAATAATCTACAACTAACAAGAAATATTTTTTGCTCCAAATTTGAGGACACATCAACGACAACCAGCCAAAGATTTTAAGCTTCACTAACCGGTACATATCCTTCAACTAAGTTGATCGTCATATACCAGAAGGGCCGATTGGCGTCCTTTTCATGTTACCACCAACTGTATATACAAATTTACATCTACCTGCCAAACCAGAAACATCGGCAAGACAGAAAACGCGGCCTAATTCGATTTCAAGAGTATTTTTCCAAGAATCCCCGATTTACTAGCTCGAAGAGTTTCAGTAGTTCCAACTTAATATGAATGATATCACAAAATCCTTCAAAGTAATTTATAAAACAATCCAGTTCAACTCTCTTGAAATTTAAAATTTTATCCATTCCTTGCTTTCCTTCAAATTCTAAGTTTCTGAATTCACCGTAATTTTCTTATTACTGAATTATTTTTTCTTAAATTTTATCTTCGATCTCTGACTCTTGCTACTAATACTAACTTTGTTACTACCTCCACTATTCTGGGATTCGGTTTGTCAATTTAATCTCTATCTGTTAATTGTGACATGGTAACTTGAACTGATGTATCCATATACCAAGTTCTAAGTTGTAACTGACTGACTGTCTTTCAAAGTTTACTGTAACGATATCAGTTAAACCTAGAAAATTCTATCTCTGTGTTCGAAAAAATCAGTCGTTAACCTCTTTTCTCCAAGATAACATTAAGATTATTCTGTTACGTCATTTAAGTTTTCAACTCATTCAATTATTTTAGTTGCATCATTTTTAGATTCTTCCAGGTTCATAATCAATTTATATTTTTAAATAGCTTCATTTCAACTCACATAAATCATTATTAACTTGTATTTATCATGCCTGTTACGTAATCACTTAGAACTGTTAACTCTGCTAATATTATTGACATTTTTCTGTTATTCTAGATTACTTGCTAAATAATTATGTTTAATTATAACAGGTCAATTGACTTCAGTTGTATATTCTATTCATTTTAATACTGAACACCTACTTAATTCCAACTTTACTTCATTACAATGAATATGTTGAATTTCTACTTAACAACTTTGATATTAAAAAGATTCTAAGTTGTAAGTAGTAGAATCTTGATGAGAATCCAATGAATCAACACATTATTCAGCTCACTTGATTGTTCTTTCTTTCATCAACCTTATAAATACAATTAAGTGTATGAAATAAGATAATAATTATTATTCTTAAGTAGTAGAATGTAACTTCATTAAAACAAAAAAGGGTGAATAGCTCATTATCTTAAATGAATCCATCTTTTATCTTATTATCATTCAGACTAAATCAATTGTATTGTTTGATGAATCTTTGTTAAAACGATGTAACCATGTACAAGAGTAGATAGTATACCGAGTCTTTTTTTCTATGACCTTTTTTCTTAAAAATCTTCTTTCTATTATTAAACTCTTAATTTATTGGCGCATGAGTGTATAGATGAGTACATCTTTCAACATGAACTAATCATCTATGAAGTGGTTTTATAGAGTTTGGATTTAATGTATTACTGTGTATTTATCATAGAGACAAAACGTAGTAAATGCATAGCAACATACGAAAATTAATTTACACAAAACTACTTCAATTTAACTATAATAATTAACATACTAGTAAACTACTTCAAGAATCTTTCAAAGTTCTAGTGAGAAATCGTAAATGATAAAGTAAGGTAGTTACAACTAACGATATTAAAATTATTTATGTTGAAATCCTCTCAATGGATGTCGACCCGATGATATCGATGGTTAAATGTTTACTATGAGATCTGAAGGTATACATTCTAACTATCTTATTGAATCACATTTGTAGCAGACTCTCAGCCGATCATCCAAACAAGTTTTATTCATTGTACGTCTATTATTTCACGGTTTGAATATTGTAGCATGATTAAACATAGACATTGGTATAACTTACATATCTTGCTTGTTTTAATTTTATGCTTATAGAATTTTTTGTTTATTTCAAATATAATTCTTCTATATTCATCGTTACTAACTTTGATCCTGTACACTCATCCTGTGAATTGTCGATGTGTATAAGTTAACATAATATATAGTGATCTATAGACAGTATAGAACTGTATTATTACAAAAAAGAGTTAGATTGTAGTCCATTATTAATACTGAACAGTCAATCGAACATTTAGCCTAAAGTAAATCATATATGTCGTATATATAATCATAGCATTAAGTGTAGTTAGCCAACTATTCTAATCATTCTTTGTATAGTTTGTATTAGTCAACTCTTAAAATATTTTTCATTACTCATAACTAGAGATTATCAAATATACAAAAGATTGCATTTAAATCAAAATGTTCAAAAGTTTCCATCAAATATCTCAATATTATCTTAGTATGTTTAAGTTGGATTGTGACTGGCAAGTGGAATCCAGGAAGCGCGTTTCGTCTTATTTGGGACTCATCGGCTGGATGTACCTGCATCCCAATATTGATGTTCACACTGGGATTCGAACTCAGTCCGCTTCGTGTCAAACACCACCGCGTTCACCACTAGGCTACTGTATCCAGACAGTCACACTTGTGGACTGAGTTCGAATCCCAGTGTGAACATCAACATTGGGATGCAGGTACATCCAGCCGATGAGTCCCAAATAGGACGAAACGCGCTTCCTGGATTCCACTTGCCAGTCACAATCCAACTTAAATATAACTTGTGTAATACCGCTATATAGAAGCAATCCGATCAGGATGCACATATGGCAACAGAGGCTGACCAGTTTCAGTCCATTACAAATCAACGGGAAGATACAAGTCTATTCTGCATTACATATGTACCCGTTGCATTATCTTAGTATGTATTAGTACAAATTAGGTAACATTTGAATTGTATCACTTAATGAATAAGGTATGAGTGTTTAAAATGTTAGTAACTAGGTTGGAGTCCGATTCATGCCAATAATTTACATTAAAATCTAGATTTATTCAGTTGAAGAGTTTAGAATATAATGAAATGAGTATCTTAGATTCCACTGTTAACTACATACTGAAAATTAACTTAATATAAATTTACAACAGAAAACAGAATCGATGTTATACCAAACTATCTGTTAATTATCTTATTTCTACTCATTAATCTTTCTTTTTTATCTTATACACACGTTATTTTAGGTTAATCAAGAATTATTCGATGTTGAAAAGAATATAGAATATTTAAAACGATGTATTGTTGATAAACAAGCACCATTGAAAGTCGCTAGAACAAGATTAGATTTACGTAATCGACGTCCAAATATTGAATTATGCCATGATGATCCACATGGAAGGTAAAATAAATGCTTTTTAATCGATTTTGAAAAAAATGTTACTAGCTAATTAAAACAGTTCATTTTAGTTGAATTGATTCAACATACTAAAGTGTAAATGTAATGGGAATATGTTTGGATCCAAACATATTCAAATTGTTATATACATACCCGTCGCACAAGTGTAGCTGTTCGGAGTTAGTAACTTAGTGGTGAACGCGTTGGTATTTGGCACGAAACGAGCTGGGTTCGAGTTAAAGTGTGAACATCAATACTGGGATGCAGCTACATCCGACTTACGAGTTCCGAATAGAGCAAAATGCGCGTCAAGGATTTTGTTCCCCAGTCACAATCCAACTCAAACAATAAATTTTAAATCGTTATAATTCAGTTGAATTTCTCCTTCTCACTGTATTATTCATAGTTATGTTCATTAAGATATATTATCTTGTAACTAAACCACTTATCATAGACTGTATATTGATTATTGACTGAGTGAGCAATGACCACTGTATAAGTGATACGACAACACGTGGATTATGTTTAGATGTGTGGTGTGTTTTTATCAAGCTTCATGCCAATCTCCACTCGTCGGCAAGATGTATCTTCAATTATGGAAGAAATAATATTTCCTGTTGTATTCATATTTCACTTGTGATTGAAGCGAATGCTGTTGATAATCTCTAGTATGAAAATGAAAGATTCGCAACTGAACCATTCAGTTGAGTGAACCTCTGCATTACCATTAACATCCACTTAAGCTATAAATCTTGTTCACAATACCTCATTGTTATTCATCTTACGATAATTGAATTTAATTAAAAACGAAATATTTGTAAATCACTGGAGTTCTATTGTTTATAAATGTTACTATGCTGGTTGACAAGTTCATAAGTTACTAGTCTAACTCAGATTTTGTTTAAACTAACTGGCTTATTTTGTGTTGATCACGAACTGAAATTGGTTAGGTACCATTGAAAACTATGGATTACAAGCATAACTTTCATGTCTTACTGTAAACGCATAACCACCCGTACTACTAGGCAGAAGTCTAATGATAGGATTCCCACTTTAATCAGATTGCAGTATGATGTAACTGCCTCGAAGTATCATACTAGGATGAAACAGCTATCCAGTGCTCCCTGTTTTTCAGTGGTATCTAACCATTACTAATCAGTGATCAGCCTTCATTTCATTAGATCT
The DNA here is from genome assembly GCA_025215515.1 of Schistosoma japonicum. Lineage (NCBI taxonomy): Eukaryota > Metazoa > Platyhelminthes > Trematoda > Strigeidida > Schistosomatidae > Schistosoma > Schistosoma japonicum. The sequence continues at coordinate 12,825,581 of CM046066.1, forward strand.
TGATGCACATATAATAACATACCATTTAAAATATTACCCCATTCACTTTTAAAAGTTGTATTTAAAACAGTTGGATTCTAACCCGCTATTTTTGAGTTGAAAAGATAATACTCCAAATATTGAGCTACCTCTGTAAAATCTCCTTAATGAACTAGATCTATGTTCCATACTACTTCATAGTTATCAGTATGAAAATTTATACTTTCCGTCAAGATTCAAGCTTATATCATCCAATCTTATAACTAATAACAAAGTTATTTAAGTTGGATTGTGACTGACTAGTGGAATCCAGGACGCGCGTTTCGTTCTATTTGGGATTCAGTCGGCTTGAATGTACCTGCATCCCAATGTTATTTTAGCTAAAACTAACTCCAAACACTTTATATGCTTTCTTTTTCTAAAAGTCAATTTATCATTTTACTTGAATAATGATTAAATTTTATTCTACTAAGAGTTAGATAGAGGATTCATTCGGTTAATGTTATTCAACTTATTCATTCGAGTTTGAACTCGTATTTATAACCATTTATATTTAGTGTATATAGACTTAAATAGTCGACAGTATTATTCACTTACACAAATGATTTGCATTATAATCAAATACATTTAGATAATGAATACAATATTTAGGTGCTATGTTTGTTCATAAGTGTATGACTACCATCAAGTTAAAGTAATAATAATAATAACATTAGCTAGTTTCAACATGATTTACTTTTCCATTCTATTTTGGCATATACAGTACAATTATTATCAAGTTCATTGCAATAGTAATAATAATCAGTTAGTACAGATTTATGACTATTCATATTTTCAATGTTTAATAAATGTATCATAGTTTAGATTGTCAGTTATTGTCTTGCTCTATTAGTAAATGAATTCTGTATATCAATTTCAAACTGTTGAGAGTTATCACCTATTGTCTATTCTGGGCACGTTGAATGTAACACACTACTCTCCATCCCCAATATACTAAATCAATAGTACAAATAAAATAGAAGTTAAGGTTTGACAAATTACATTCTAATATGTAGTATTTATTCACTAAATTAGTATAGCTGGAAGTGGTTCATATTAAACATTTGCTAAATATTGAAAACGTTACACATAACCACATCTCAGTGTAGTTATAATACTCCAAAGAGGAAACTAAGTTGAATAACATACCTTTGGGGGAGGGGTGGAGTTCATATTTCAATTATTATCTACTGAATTGCAACAATAATCAATTTTTAATAGAACCATAATGCTATAGAGTTCCACAATAGAACGAAATAGCTGTTCAGTGCTCCCTGGGTTTCATTGGTACCCTGCCAACATCAATCTGTGACGTATTCAGTTAATTTAATTATATAATTAAAAATCTCTGTTCAAATAATTAGAATACACTTTTAAGAATGACTGAAGAAAGCACTAGTGAATTTACTGAAGAATTAGTCCCACAATTATTTAAATAACCTGTAATCATGCCTTGACTGTCATCCACTAGATCTCAGATTCAGTTCCTTGCGTTACTTACTTTGGTCTGTATTAATGATTAGGTTCTTTATTATATAACAACTGCTAATCACAACTAATAGACTCCTCAGTGTTTGTTCATTACTTCAAATAAGAGTTTTTTTATAAAGAGAGTAATCTGGGATAGTGTGAATGTTGGATGTAATTCAGTGCTGCTGATAATTTTCATTTTAAAGTTTCACAACATTAACTGGCATTAGCTAGACAGCCATGGAAAACCAGAAATTATTAGACAGAAGTTTTGGAATTTTTCAGCAGTACTTACGCACAACGATGTTTGAGCTCGTTCTCAGAACTTTCTGGCTTCTCGGTGAGTACCAACTTGCAGTGGTCTATATTTATTAATTATGGCTAATTCGCGATATATTATTTAGTCCTATTCGATAAGTAAGTATCTTGTTCAACGTAACTGAAATCCATTGGTCAAAGCTTCTCCTTATAACTCTATGAATTACTTCTCCAAGTAGTATGTTTCAGATTCAAAGGCTCACTATTATTTTCACTTCTTTTTATTAATGGAATTTGGTCTTTACAAATACAGGTTGTGGCATATTCATAATTGTCCCAGTAAATTTAGTAATCAGTTAGAATTTCAAATCTATATTGAATGGTAACCTATCATTTCAACCACTTCGTAACCATGCCTCTTCTCTTACTTTAGTCCCAGTAATTTGAGAGTATCACTAGCCTTCATACATAATACATGTGTCACAAAGTCGAATAAATAAACGTTTATGTGATTAGTGATTGAAACCAGTAAGAACTCACTAATTGTCAACTTTTCAAACATTATGCAGAAATTGTATTCGGTTATTGTGTAGATTATTGAATTTAAATTTGACTTTACAAAGTGGTCTGAGTTAGACAACCATTAGAAACCAGCAGTCGGCATTGGACAGCTGTTGCGCCCTAGTATGAGATGATTTAGAGGCGTACATCCACAACCCTTGAGGAAATCTAGCTCAGGACCTTCAGACTTCGAGGAAAACGTTTAACCTGTAAGTTCTGGACTGAAATCGATTAATAGTGCAACTCGACTCTATTTGATTGAAATGGTACAGCTATTTAATTGAGGTGGACTTGGGCTGAAGCCGCATCATCCAATGAGTCCGTAACGTAATCCACCTTAAAGACAGTGGCTAAACTTTCCTGCTTTTCTAATCTTCACTATATAAGAGACAATCTTATGAAATGGAGTATATTTGAAAAGATGTTAAAGGAGATTTTTCTGAAAGTGGGTTATGACCAAACTGCACTAAATGCCGTGTCCGCTTCGAATGTCGATTGTCTTTGTGAATGATATTAGCCTTGAGGAGTTGGAATACTTCATTTAACGTTCAGTGGTCAATACGTACAATGTAGTTTCGTTAGGATATAGTGTACTCACACTAACCTTACAAACTGTCAGACCACTGAGTCGAAATCTAACGGTTGATGTTTCTAAATCAGTTAATTTACGATATATTTACACGACATCATCCAATATCATCAGTTAGTAATTGCTTCACATATAAAGTGGTTGTACTCTAATAGTTACGTCGTCTCATTAGAACTCCAGGAATTTCTTTTAGGAGTTAGTCACAAATGAGCTGAGCTGTAAATCTTAAGATAATATCTATATAATTGAAAATATAGTAAAATGAAGTACTATACAGTAGACAAATAAAAATTATCAACACCAAGTTGTTTAAATGTCTTACATCTTATCTCATAGTACAGTAATACTGTAAGCAACTAAATAGGAGATCAAATATTAAATTAGCACTTCTTAACTGGCTGTTATATTTCAAACAGAAAGGTGATGCATTGATTTACATTGTAACCTGCCTGATACTGCAGAATGCTGGAATATGCAAACTGAATGAAACTTAATGTAAAAATTGAATATTGAAACAAAAGACTAAAGTTAGTATTACGTATAAAATTTGAAGAAAAAGAGAAAAGTGTATACGACTATCATTATGGTTCTCTTCAACTCTCACTAATGAAGACCTTCAACAAATAGTTGATGATCTGCTGAAAATTTAATGGGCGAATATTTTATTTCCAGTCATCTTACAGATTATCAATCAATAACTTACTAAATCATTTTATGCTTTCAGTATTTTATCCCTTAGGCTTACTAGAATTTTATAAATCTTCATTCAGTATCTTCTTATTGGAATAAATAGTAGCTTTCCATGCCTAGTAGGAATTACTCAATCCTGTAGTTTTATACCATCAACTAAGCTTAGTTATGTAGCCATTAAAAATTAAAAGGTACTGAATAGATGTTTTATTCTATTATTGTAAACCTCAGTAGCGAAATGTTGCAGTTGCGTCGAACGTTTCGCCTTCAAACAACTAAGTTGGAATCTAAATTGTGATATTATGCAACCACCATCTATTAGTGATAAATATATTACACTTTCGACATGAATGTATCCTATCGGTCGTAGCTTTTCACAAGAACTTCCTAAATTACCTCTTGAAATTAGTTATAATAGAAACTCAATTTTAGCTTGTAATAATTTACATATACTAGATTAGTTGATTAAATTTGTTATGGATTAACGTTGATAGGATACTATTGAAAATTAGGCAGCACTGGACAGTTGTTTTCGTCCTACTATAGAACTCCTTAACAGTGTGCACCATCTATCTCACCAAAGGGGAAGGGAGAGAGTTCAGGACCTTCGATTGATAAACGCCTAGTTCAAAACACCATCAAGGCGGCGTCCATTAGTAGAATCCAATCAACCGAAACTTAATATCAATCTCTATGAAACTACCTTAAATCAATATACTGAATTAGACAATATTGATTTCATGTTATACATTTACTCTCTATTCATTTAATTAACAAAAGTATTTTACATGAAAGTAAAAAGTAAACATTCTTATAAAATTTGAGGGGGGGTGTATTGATCATTTCTTTGTGTAAATTTGTTTTATTTACTTAGAACATGGATTTTCTTTTTTTTTTTTAAGGAGGACATGTAAATAATGAAAACTATTAAATATTGTTGTTGATCAATATTTTCAGTTTTTTTTTTAATTTTTTTATTTTCCATAGTAATACACTAATTAATACTCTGTTGTTTACTACTGAAATAGTGACTTGTTGAAAGGTTCACCTAATTTAACTTAAATATCAACTATTAAAGTAGTAGTTATTTCCCATGAAGTAATACACACTTAGTTATTGTAAATAAATAAAAAAAATTATTATTATTACCAGAATTATAGATTAACATTATATGTGTAGTTAGTCTTAGACAGTCGGTAAGTTAACTGTCATCCACTTATATTTCCTGCTAGTTAACATACATTATCAATAGTCTACTAGTAATCTTAAAGAGTTGATTCTCACTGTCAAATTCATGATTATATCATTCAGTTTTATAGTTTTAGACGTTATCAGTAAGTTATTTAGGTGACAACTGATTTCATATAGGACTGAGGTATATACATTTATTGATTATTAAGTAGTAAACATTTAGACTAATCACTTGATCGATAGAATTCTGTCAGTAGTAAGGATTAGAAGGAATATGAAATTACCTACTCCCCAGCGAGTATTCAGTGTAGGCTTAGCTTTGATTTCAAAAGAAATTAAATGACACTAGAGAAAAGTTATTTACTTCACAGAAGTTTCCAAGTTAAAATTGGTACTTCTTCGAGATGATTTGGGTAGGATTGATTGATACATCAGATCTACATTATTTGGGAATACTAAATATTGAATGATTCGAAATTCACTGATACTAATAGTACTCTAGCGATTCATAATTTCGGCATTTGCATTAACAGCTGATAATGTTGTTAAACATAATTACTCACATAAACTGAAAAACTCTCGCCCATTACTTCAAAATATTGTGGGCGTAACATGTTTGTGTTTGTTCGAAAACAAGTGTAGAATATTTTATGTGATTTTTTCTTTAAATAAATATTAGAATTCATTCGAGACTTTATATACACGTCTTTTATAACGATGTATGCCTATCTCTTAGGTCTCACTGACTACAATCACTTTAAATGTCTCTCCTGTTAGTTAACTTTTGATTGAATTTTGTGAGATAATCATGGATGTACACTATCAGTGAAGAGTCCTATACTAAGACCAATTAACTGTCTCATACTTCTTGGTTTCCAAACAGATTCCACTGAAATTAATCCATAAAGAATAATATTACTAATATTCATATATTAGTAAATATTAAAATATTTTCTAAAACAAATCAATATGATGACTTTAATTAACCTTGTTTGTTTATTTGTTTTTCTTTTGTCTTGGTTACCATGTTTTTAAGTATTGTACTCAAAACACGTACACACATATTCACAATAATTACGTATGTATAGTTATATATTACTATTCAGCATAGATGAGCACGATGCAACGTGTACACATTATATACATTGACCAGCAGTTTATTACTAATAATAATAGTAATAATATTAGTATTTTGGGCCTATATATACATACACACACATATATGCACTCATAGAGATGCAGTCAACTAAAATCGTCATAGTTGAAAAGAAGACAAAAGAATCATCATTGATATTATTGTCAAAAATGTGCAATCGATATGTTTCATATGCTTCTAAGAAGAATAATGATTGCGAATGACCGATTGAATGAATAAGTAGTATATTTATTATAATATAACAACAAATAGATTGTCTTATGAATTGGTATATATAGGTGTATAGGTATTTACTTGTTTGTATGCTATAGTGCGTACGCTCATATATATATATATATATATATATATATATATATATATATAGGTTTTCTTTTTTAGTACGACTACAAAAATGTAACCGTTTAATGAAGGAGATGAGGTATGTACATGATCTACAACATAATGCTAACAAGTTTTCTTTTTCTATCATAATATAAAGAGTATGTTAAGAGTATATTCCATGTATTATGTATTGACTAGAATGAATTCATTGTTGTATAATGTGAAATTATGAAATATTCTAAAAAGATTGTGTAATTTCTTTTGTCTGTTAATTGAATATGACTTATTTTGCATAGGTCTTTAAATGTTTCAGATCTTAATGTAGTCAAGATTTATAACTATTTGTAATGTTCATTGAATGAAAGAATGAATGAATAAATGCTAAGTACATTAGAGTAAATGATTAAGTACCCCCCAGTGACAATATAGAGTGTGTGTACTATTGAAGAGTTTTACATTAGGACGAAACAACTATTCAGTGTTAGTTATCTGTTTTCTAATAGCTATTTAACCCAGATTAATTTATGATATCAAATATTTGAGTGTAATTTTTGTTTCATAGACTTCATAACAATTTTTTTTTAACTTCCTCAGTGTTTGATTTTTAATCCTTCGTGTAGCCACCCCACTTCTGTATTGAAGTGATTATAGTATACAGTTGAAGATTACTTCAACTACTTTAAATGAAGAGTTGAATGAAAAAACTAAACTTTAATACATTAACGTATTCATTCATTAACTAAATGAATAGTAAATTAAATAAAAACGCTTTTTACTATACATTTAATAAATATCGAGGACGTTGTCAATAACACTAACTCAATGTAGTTAACATTTTTCAACTGAGATCAGTTGACTTTAGATATGTCGATTATTATTTTATACTACTGATTGGCACTTATCACACTACTTAATTAATTGAATTTATACTAGAATGCTTAAATTTATTGAATTATACTATGTAAAGTTAGATTTCTCTGTAACTTAAGCTTTGATTGTTAAAACTGTTTTCGTCAATAATAACGTTTAATTTATCCTGACCGTAGCTTTTTTATCTTGATGTGATGATCAATCTTGTATATTATGATGATTCATTTGAGCTATATTACTTAAACTACTTGTTATTTTAAGTCCTGTAGATGCTAGAGAAGTCAGTTGATAATATATCTTGAGTAAACTTGATCATAATGTACGGTAAACAAAAACCTTACAAAGAACCAACACTACAATTAGACACAAACTGTTTGTTTTATGCCCATACGTTTGCTATGGGATAACTTATCTCCTAAGCTGGAATAAAGAACATAAAATAATTGAGTCAACGACCAGAGAGAAAATTTGTATTTCACTCATTCCTTAATATACAGGTAAAACCTGATCACACAGAGGACAGATAAGGTAAATAACATTGATATTAAAAAAAAAACAGTAGTAGTAATGATTAGAAAGTAAGGGGGAGGAAGGAACAGGTACGTAGTTAATTAGTCGTATTTTTTGAATGAAAAACGACATAACAACAGTTTATGAGCCTAAGAGGAGGTTAGGATAGAACGTAATAATAATAGAAATGACATGTTTGATTATAAAATGGGACCAAAATAATTGAAACTGTCCTCCTAAAAAATAGTTCTGAAAGTTAACTGTTCTTCTTGAGTTGCCCTATTTATCATTTAGAGACCGAAATAAGAAACAGTACTCTCTGCTGTACTAAAGAAGTAACAGCAGTAAAATGTTTTAAATGATGATAATGTAACTGTTCAATGTTTCCTAGCCTTCATTTGATAAAATAAATTGATTTCTATTCTTCATTTTAACTTCTTTTGCTAGTCGAGTATAGTTATTGGAGTTATAGATTGCGGCATATTCAGAATCCTCAGTAAACTGATTAATTACTTAGGATTTCAAGTAAATATTGAGTGGTAATCTATCATTTAGACTATCTCACAACTAAAAATAGTTCATGTGGTACCGACTCATTTTGAACAGTAGCCATTACTCAACGTGATCAATAAGATCCATTCAGCACAAGAAAACTTTAGTCATAAGTTAATGACCAATAAATGTGATCTGTATATCTTAGTGTGTTGTAATTATGACTTGACGTTTATCAAGTGTTCTATAACATTGAATAGTTCTTAAGTTGATGGCTGTCGATTATTTAGAATTACTTATTCCAGCATTATATATTTATAATTAAAATATGTTTGGATCTTTCCATTGATTTATCATGGACTCCAATTGATCAGTCTCGACTGTCATAACCCTAGATATGGAGATAGTTCACAAGTATTGTTTGAGTTCGGAACTATTCCTCTCAGGATGCACATATGACAAACGAGAGTGATTAATTTGAGTTTATGATAAATCAACAGGAATATACAAACATATCCTAATTATATATACATACCAGTTGCACAAGTATGGCTATTCGGATTTAGTAGGCCGGTAGTGAATGTGGTGGCGTTTGGCACGAAACAAACTAAGTTCGGGTCCCGAAGAAAACATCACCACTGGGATGAAGGTACATCCAGTCGATGAGTTCCAAATAGGACGAAATGCGAGTCCTGAATTCCACTTTCTAGTTACAAGCCAATTCAAACAGTTGTGCATTTATGTTAATTAATCTGTGTAATAGTTTAGGTTTAACATTCCTGTTTTATATGTTTGGTTTAATGGTTCATCCACAACTACAGAGTAAGCATTACTGATGTTGGGAAAATAGATTGATTAGGTTGTGAATCATTACCAATTGAACTGATTCATATATGAATTACGTATGCTTAACAACTGCCTATTTCGACGCATGATGCATCCCAGTGTAAAAATAGTATGTCAGGGAACTAGTGAAGGATAAATAAAAACTTGGCACCAATGTATGAAATCTCTATTTTATGTCCGAATTGTGTTAATGCGTGCATACTGCTTGGTTAAGCCTTTTGTGATAATCACTATAAATAGTTGTGAAGACATTGGAAGACACAGCCGAGAATCGGTTATAACAGAGGTAGGTGTATTCCCTGTTTATATTCTTTTAGATTTAGAGTTCCATCATTCTTCTATAAATATCTTTTCATTCTCCATTGTTGAAGTATATTGTAAAATTAATCTTGTAAGTTCAATCTCATTGTCTTAATGTGTTCTAAAAACTTGAGCTAATTCACATACATTCCAGAGCCTACAATTTTTTATGGCTTGTAGTTCAGTTTTATCAAGTTATCACCACTTACTTCTTTATAGCGTATTCGGTAGTTTTAAGACTGAAGTCAAATCAAGGAAACTGAAATAAAGTTATTTTATTATTTTGTAAAGTCAATTACCAATTTTCAACTGTTAGTTCGTCAATAAGTTGATTAGCAAGATACAGTGAATATTCAATGTAGTTAGTATTCTGATTAATTGTTTGTAGTATTTTAGTGAATTCGGTAGTTGTTGAGTGGATTCTAGATTCACAGGAATTCTCTTAGGTGAACCTAGTTATTTTGTGAATTCATTTGTGGAGATTTAAATTTCTCGTTTACGCGCCAAAATGTACCTTGTTTCACCTTCTGTTTGTGTTTTCCAATTAGTAGAACGTTAAATCTTATTGATCTGTTGTTTATTTTACTACGCCCCTCGTGACACTTCCAATGACCCTCTTTTTCGTATATAAACAGCATGAATTGAGTGTTTTTGACTAATCTGATAAGGCTATCTGTAGAACTAAACGCTTCTCACTGACTGTTGGACCTCTTCCTCTAGTTAACTCGGCTGGGGAGCAGAGGAATACCTAGCTCTAGCTGTTATTTTGTCGCTGGTCATACGTCCGTCAGATTGGTATTGAGGTGTCATCTTAATTCACAAACCCCAGCAAGTAGCTAGTCAGTTAGTCATAATCAATATAGAGCCATGAGTTATGTGCTTGCCTCAAGTTACTATATCATATCAGGATAGACAAAATGAATGATGAAGAAGCCGTTACAATATAATAAGAATAATAATGAAAATAACCGAAGACTGAAAGTATGTTTAAGAGGAAAGAATTAAAATATGGTATGCAAAAAGAGATATTGAAAAGTAAGTTTTGAGAGAATGTAAGGAGTGAACACAACTGATACGAAATAGTATCACTTGACACCTTTACCTTAACGAGGTAGTGTGCACCTACCCACAGACTAATGGTCAGTGAGTTCGTCGACTGTTACCGTCTCTCGATTTAGATATCTCTCAGCTTTCTTCCAACTTAGTCTCACTTTACTTGTTATTTCACGTCTAGGTTGGCGACGGCTTATCCTACTGAAGATTTGTTGCAGCCATCTCATCCAATGATTATTCATAATCTCATTAATTAATTTGCTGTCTCATCTTAACTAATGAATTACTGGAGCAGTCGTTCTACGATCGTGAAACGGCATTCTAAGCATATTTTCTACTTTTATATCTCATAACTGACTACTAGTCAATTTACTAACCATTCCTTTGGCAAATAGACATTTCATCTATGCAACGGAAAATACCATTGATCAGAAAGTTCAATAAGCTCTATGAATTCATAGTTTTATTAAATATGTATACTTTTCAGTTTATTTCAATTGTAGGTCACTTATCTTTCGTTTTAGTTGAGTTGTGACTGGAAAGCAGAATCTAGGGTGCGCGTTTTGTCCTATTTGGGACTCTTCAATTGAATGTACCTACATCCCAGTGTTGATGTTCACACCGGGACTTGAACCCAGTTGATTTCGTGCCAAACGCCACCCTGTTCACCACTTGACTACTGAATCCAGACAGTCACACTTGTGCTGACAAGTCCTCAAATAGGATGAAACAGCCTGTCATGTAATATGCTTTCCAGTCACAATCTAATTCAAACAATACTAGTGAATTATCTCTATATCGAGGCAAACCTGTTCAAGATGCACATATAACAGTAAAGATAGATGAATTTTAGTTCATGGCAAATTAACAACAACATCCAAATACATTCTAATCACCGCTCTTATCATTCATTCTTTCTTTCCTTTTTTAGATTATTACGTGAAATAGCTGAATTACAAGAATCGGTTGATCAACTTGTTAGTCAATTAACTGATACACAAAGAATACATCAAGATTTATTAAATATTAAAAGTCGTTTAGAAGTGGATTTATCTATTAAAGCCAATAGTTTATACATTGATCGTGAAAAATGTTTAGGTTCACGTAAAACATTTCCAATGAATCCAGCATTAATAGCACCAACTTAGCATCAATATTCATTGTTTTATTATTATTTTTTCTTATCTTTAAACAATCTAAATAAAGTGAGAAACATTAGAAAATAAGTAAGAAAAAACAAAACAGTTCTAGTGAATATGATAGACAAGTATGATTATTGTTAGGCAGTTTCATATGGTTCCTGTTGTTTTGTTTTGTTGCTTTTGTCATTGTTGTTGTTGCTATAGGTAATTAGAAATAGTGCACGGTATTCTATTGCCATTACTAATACTGTTTAACTTTGTTTTAGTCATCGTAGTAAATGATACTCACGAAAACAGTCGATGGTTTTCTTCACCTTTTTTAGTTTTTTACTTTGTGTAGTTGTATCTTCATCTTTTCAAGTTTCATTCTTTTCATTTATACTCTATTATATAGTTGAATTGTGTATACATTGTATACTACAATATAGTGAAGTATACGTATATATATATTCTATATATATATATATATATATATATATATATATATATATATATATATATATATGATAATGCTTATAGACAACTCTAGGGAATTTCAAAAAGAACTTGATTCAGTAATGTATTCAAGGATCTGTAAATGATGATGATGATGATGATGTCGATGATTTGTGTACGCTAATTAGAGACATGTTTCCATACATATTTTTATTGGCATTGTAAGCATGAGAGATTCTAGAGTTGATTTTACTTTCAATTAAACTTTTATCGTATTCTTTCTTCTTATTCTGATGTTTTAAAGTTTTGTAATTATGTTTTTTTTTATTGTTACTATTTCTACTACTAATATTAGTAGTAATAGTAGTACTAAATCTATTAGTAGTATATAAACTACAATGATATAACACCGGCTAATCTGTGATAAATGTACAAATTTGATTAAATAATAAACACTAAACATTATTAATACAAAGAAATGGTAATAGTAATAGAAATGTTTAACAACGTACACTTTTCATTATGATGTCTCAAAACAAAATGATTTACATGCTCATTTTTACAGTTTGTTGGTGTTAAACTTGCTATTACATCCAGGATATGTTGACCTTTATTACGTAATAATAACAATAACAATATGCCAATTTGAGTATGTATGTGAATGTCTATTCATTGTCTTCTATTGCTTGTTCCAATCCTACAAGTTCTATGTTGAATAAAAAGAATATCTGAAAATGCTTCATATATTTGTCTGTTTGACAAAACAATGTCTTTCTTAATACAATTGTTATCATTATTATCGTTACTATGGCTACTACTATTAATAAAACAGTCCTATTATTAGTAATGATGTTATTATTAGTATTGATAATTGTATACTCAATTAATATTATTTAAGTTAATAATAATAAACATATCAGTCAATTACATTTTGTTATATCTTTCTTTTGATTCATTCATTTATAGGGTTAGATAAAGTTGTTCAATTTCACCATTCCATTTTAACTGTGCTATTTGATGATGTAACAGCTAATGAAGTAATATGTTTGGGTGGGAGGAGGGAAGAGATAGTGATATAGATGTGCCTTAAATAAGAAGATAATATTGCTTTAGTGTGTAGTGTTAAAGAAGTCATATAAGTTGTATTTAATCAGTATCCTTAAGTAGAGTATGTATTTACGAAATATAATATTACTTCTGTGAAGAGTTTACATCTGCACTCACTCATTATAATTATTAAAATGACTATGTAAGTGGGTAGTTGTGTAAAGTGTTGTTGACCTCGTGATAGATGAGATGATTCTATACATAATGGAAGCCATAGCAACTTACGGTAATCTGGGCCATCTTGTGCTCAGTCATGATCTCAATTTGTCTGTAGAAGTTGAAGTTAACAATAAGTCGGTGAGAACAATTCTGCTTCATTTTTGCTAGGTTTGGCTTTTTCCCGACTAGTGATGTTCAGCGACTCTGTATATTCGAGTGTAGTGAAGATAATCCAATCAATATCACTATTATAAAACACTGGCTTCAGTGGCTAGGATATATTTTATGAATGCCAATATAGCAACTTACATACAGCATACTATTTACTGAAAATGGGAATGAGTAGAAAAACTGAAAAGGTAGCTAGTTTATAGCATTCGAAATAGTTACATAGGATTAACATCCGATGGTCCATCACGACTTCCCAGTTACAGTCCTAGGGATGGTACACCTTAGCAGCTTAAGACTTAAGTAGACATGACTTAGGACAGAAACCAGATATAATTCTCTTGTGGTTTTCATTTACTTTCTTCATAAACTACAGGGAATTCGCTAGTTGATCAAGTCAATTCCCGTTTATAATCAACAGTATCTTCTGTTATTCACTTATGTATTTGGCTGGTACGATTTCTAATACTAAACAAGGATAAATAAAAAAATGGCCAGTGACATAGTGATTTAAAGGCCATAGACTATAATTTACTCATTTTCAGAATGTTCCAGATAGGCAAGTGTTTATATTACTTCCAGTAATTCTAAATTATGTACTTCCAGGAATCATCATCTGCATAGACAACTGGAAATCATATCTTATAAAAGATGTGGTTAACTTTATCATTTTGTTGTTTATAAGGATCATTTTGTCAATTTGACTACTACTATGCTTACTATTAGCATAAAAAGGTATGTAGAACCCAATTATATATCCATATAAAGTTTCCCAATCATGACTATTATTTAGTCACATAGATGAGTTTCTCCATTTAGCACTTGACAATTTTCATACTTCAAATCTTTCAATAATTTCTATAAGTTTATTGATGAAGTAAAGAAAATTTATATTATGTAATTATATTTATTTTATAAAAGGACAACTGTTTCCCTCTTTCATCTTCTGATTAACTAAAAGTTTACAACGCTTCACTATTATGAGTTGTTGCTCGATTGTTCTAAATCAGACAACCATTGATCACTTGGAAACGCTGGACAGCTGTTTTGTCCTAGTACGGGACACTTCAGCAGTGCGCATTCACGACCCCATCGGGGATCGAACCCAGGACCTTCTGGCTCAGGATTAACTATTAACTATCTGCATAACCTCCTAATTGTAACAAATATATCAGCTCACTAGTGACTAGCTCCTTGAGGTAATTCCTGGAGTTCTATTGTGAAGAAGTGACCGGTGGAATTCAACCGTGTCGAGTGTGAGGCAGTTACCCACTGATGACAGTGGATGAGGTAGCGCAAACGAATTGACTAAATTAGAAATATCAACCGTTAGGAGCCGACTCAGTGGTCCAATGGTAACGCGTTTGCCGAGGAGCCAGCGGGTCCTGCGTTCGATCGCCGATGGGCTAGTGGACGCGCACTGCTGAAGAGTCCCATACTAGGATTAAACAGCTGTCTAGTACTTCCAGGTGACCAATGGTTATTTGATTCAGATCAATTCGTTATATTAGCATTGAAGATTAACTGTTTCCACTACCTCCTGAATTGTATCATTATTCAAAGACGAAATAGAATGACAGGAAAACTAATTTTTGAGTAGTCGAAATAAGAAATTTGTTGTTCTATTAGAATTTCGTTGGTCATTAAGTGTTGTGTAGACTGTTGTTATCATGAATTGGTTTAAGCTAGAGAACTGTTGAATATCAGGAAGAACTGGACAGTTACTTTGTTTTAGTATGGAACGACTTTGTAGTATGTATCTACAATCCCATCGGGGGTCAAACCCAGGAGAATTAAGCTTTTCGGCATTTCGGAATCAATTCACGGTGGTATCATGAATTTACACTACAAGTAAGGAGTCCTATTCCAAGAATGAACAACTTTCGAGTGTTCCTTGATTTTTAATAGTACTCAACCGAGATGAAATCTGTAACGAATGTAAAATAATTGTAATGAGAAATAGAAATTTATAAACTTTTAAAGAAATGGAGTTTAGAAGTTGAAACAAACAACCAATTAAATGAATGTAAATTATTTTAGAATATGCAATATTGTGGTTAGAACACCATCCTAACCCTATCCAGCGATTATTCACAGAAAACTAAGTTGAAGAGGAATTAATCCTATCGAAATGTTGTTTGTGTGATAATGGCTATCCGTAAAAGCTCACAACTTAGTTTGAGAAGACTAAAACGAAAGAAGCTAAGTACGACACGAATGAAATGAAACCCATCTTCTTGTAAGTCGACTTTATTTGGGGGGGGGGGTGGAAGGATAAAATAAGCAGAATCACTGACTATAGAATAAAGGTCATATTAAAACTAACTCATTCAGTTACTGAGATAATGACTCTCTATCAAACCAACTGTTATTTGCGACAAATACATGTTGACAATTTTTTGACTTTTATTACCTCCATTTGTGCATAACAATTTACATGTACGTACCAATGAACATACATTAGAAGAAGAGTCAACTTCTGCACCTCTGAACATACCTGCATAAACTGAGTTTAAAGGAACAACACATTTTTACCAGTACAATCGCTCACCACCTAAATGATTGCGGATATACTATCGACATCTCAGCATCTTTAAAAATAATCAAAGAATAGAAGTGAAAAGATGTTAGTGATGGTGATTTCCATAATTAAGTATCAGAAGACTAGAACGAATGAAGACAAGTATGATACTTAAATCAGCATTGTAACATGATTGAACAACTTTTGAAGTCTATTTATTTTCAATAAAAAGAAATTGAAGAAGCTCGAATCATACTGTTGAGTAGAACATTGAAATCTATTTACTTCATCTTCAACTGGTACAGTTCTTCAAACACAATTTTATATTCACTGTTAACTAACATGAATGTAAATATTCGAAACTAATCAGTTGCTTAGGAAGATATAATAATAATAATAATAATAATAATAATAATAATAATAATAATAAAAGGTTACAATGGTAAGTGAGAAAAGAAAAACCCCTGACAAACAGCACTGTTCAACATGAAAAAGACAAACAATATTGATTTAATTAGTAGTGTATCGAATCAAGTTGATACACTTAAAGTAACATCTTGACAAACTATAGACAATATATATACAAATGGATGTTGAATATGAGCGAAAATCAATAATGATTATGCCATAGATACTGGGTTAACGTTAAATAATAGTTGAAGTCTATTCGATTTGATTGAAATTATGTGACTGTTTAACTTATTTGAGCCTATGCTGAAGTCACGCAATCAGGAAACTGTGTGAATTAACCTAACTTGACTGCTGTCCTCAATTTTTCCTGTTTTCTCAATAAATGGTATATAAGACATAGTCATACCAAACGTTAGAAATGATGTTAGAAATAGAGCATTAGCGGAAATTCGCAAATCAGTCCGTTGAGGTTGTAAACCTTCATCTACTGAGATGGTTGAGATATGTGTTGTGTATGGCAGACTTAAGCCTATCTTACCGTACGATGTTGACTGGTGTAGGAGTAAGATGACTGAAACAAAAAATCGGATTCGTCCATGAAGTTTATAATTGCTGGTCTAAGCCATGTTGGCAGATACAGACTACTTGGTTTGGGTCAGTTTGATAACCGCAATCAGTGGATGAAGACGCTGGGCGATATGATCAAGAACCGGTTAAAATGGCTTAATTATATTCACTCATTACCTTCACTTAGATCTTAAGTTTAACAATTCTTTCATACATACGCTTACTTCAATCATTTCTGTTGAGTTCTATTATCAGTGTTACTCTTGCAAATGTGGTCAAGTCGTGCAAATGTGGTATAACAATTTGGACCTAGGTATATATGCATCAAGTTCTAAGTTATTCATGACGGAAAAGTCAATTTATTTACGAAGCGGTAGATCGTGTGAATTTACAAGAATGACTGATCTCATAAGTTATTCTTGCAAATATTATCTTCTATATTTTGACTTGCATAAGCACAAAGCATTTTACTTCTATCATTTATATATTCTTCAAGCACTGACGTCTTGTTTGACCAACTAACTGTTATTGTGTCCCTATCTACGGACGAATTATAAGCTATTTCGTTTCATACTTCTTACTCTGTTGTACCATCATTATCGCCATTAGTTTTGTATTGATGTTATATTTTTTATATGCACCTACTGTGCGATTTGTCTTTGTATGCACAAAAAGAAATGCCTGAAATACAACTTTTGAGTTTGTCTGTTTGGTTGAATTCTCTTCATAGCAACTTGGGACTAGTAATACTGAGGCAGACCTACGGAAAGAGAATTACAGTCTTAGTTGCTTTCTGTTCATTTAGTTTGCTTCCAATAGGTCGTACCCATAGTTAGTCGAACAATAAGAAATAACAAGTTGAAGTAGGGAAAGTACACAGCTAGTGACTCATTCTGCCTTTCATCCGAGTCCATTACGTATATTAGCTTGTGTGCACGAATGATTGTTGGACTTGATGAGTTAGAACAATCCATCAACGACGAGAGACTAATACATATAGAGCTGACTTCGTTAGGGTTTATAGTATTCTTCTATACTTCTTAGTACTGAGTATTTTGGCGACTGTTAGATTTGAGGTATCCTTAACAAGAACCGACGTTAGACAACCACTAACAACTAGACAGCGCTAAACCGATCACTAGTCTCGTAATGGAACTTCTCAGCAGTGTGCTGACGTAACCACGCTACAGATCGAACAAAAACATTCAGATTCGATTGACGAAGTGTTTCACATTTAGGCCACTGTGAGAATTCGCAGTGTTGCACTGAACTCATCCATTCGTATTATTGGATAACTGCCTCTTACTCGACATCACTGAAATTCGTTGGTAAGGTTTTCTTACTGCAGACAAAAGATTACTTTCATGAAATAAATCATTAGTAAGACCATGATTATTACTATCGAAGGAACAAATTTTTTGATGGTTCTCCAAATGTTGATTTCTAACGCTCCATAGTTTTCCACAACTATCCTACATCGTACAATTAATAGACAGTAATATGTAGTGAATGTGAACCGAAGCTATAATCTAACCTATATGTATGCACAAAAACTCACCGGTATTCATAGTTTATTTTTACAGGAATTATCCATTATAGCTTTTTGCCACATCCGTCTTAGTATGAGATGCCTCAGTAATAGTATCTGTATTGAGACCTTCTGGTCTTGTAGTAAATCATTATGTGATGTATATAAACAGCAAATTAAAAGTTAATCTCCATAAAATCGAATTCACCTCAACTGTAAAAATTAGTCCACAAATGACTAAGCTCAATAATCTTACTAATCTCTAGTGGGAAGTTATCGCTGGGGGGGGGGGCGAGAGTTCAGACCTGTCAATAGTAAGACAGTTATCATCAGTTGAAATGGTAATACTACCGTTGGGCATCAGTTCAGTAGCGTTGATTTTTGGGCCTTGACTACGATATCTGAAGGTAGTCTGTTTGATACCTTAATGGGGACTACCACCTTAGAGTTTTATATTAGGATGTGGTAGCTATCACTGATAACCAGTAAATGGGCTTATCTGTTCACTAGCCAAAGAAAACTGTAAAATCTATTACTTTTTCTTGATAAACAGTTGAATATATATATAAGCCATTGATGTGGTCGTTTTGTAACCATCTTAGATTAACTCCTATTAATAGGTTGTGTGCATATCTAAGTTTCACATTACTCACTGACGCTAGCTTAAACAACGATCAGGAAGCACTATCCAACCTTTTTTCTGTAGTTCGTAACTCTATAACACGCTAAATTTGAGTCTTTATCGAAGCTTCATAACCAGGAAATTAAGTTCTCAAGGAGAGGCCTAACCCTTAGATTAATAAGTTGGCTTATAAATGGCTTACATTCAATAACTTTAGTCAATTTAGTGATGATGTTCCACATCAATGTCATACATTTGTGGTTATTTTCAAAACTTACGCTTAATTCATTACTATTTCTTGACGTGAATACTGTTTTCAATTACTGTATTTTTTATTGTTTACTGGTTACAGTCAAGTTGATGAATTTAAGCGTAATAAGATGTTTAATAAAAACAAATAATTCTACCTAATGACATACTGAATATGAATGATGTTCTCCGATGAAACTACAGACATTCATTGATTACGTTCTGTTTAGAACATGTCAATAGGGCATACCTGAAGTCTCGACGGAATAGGTACTCCCCCCCCATATGATTTAAACTTATATCATCTGATTTCTCGATCCGAGATGCCAAGACTGATCTACTTGGAGGGAAGTTTAGAACTGTGAATAATTAAATTAAATTTCAAATCGCTTTATTACAAAAATAAAATTAAGCATTTTCCATAGTTCATCAAGAATAATTAAATTTTCAATGAAGACTTCGAAAGAACATCTACATTAGCACCATTCAAGTGAGTAACGTCCAGCCGTTGTTAGTCTGCGTCTGATTTAAAGGTGCTTTGTGTGCTGGAGGAAACGGGCAGAACAGTGTACAAGAATCTGGAATAGAAAATAAGGTAGGCAAAATTAAATAGATGTCTCAGTAAACACATGAAACACACATACATTTAAGAACGAAATCAATCAATCAAATAATGGTATGATACAGGCGTGAAACAGAAGCAATGTGATAACTGAAACTAGAATTTGGTAGAGCTGGGCTTCAGAAGTGTTACACAGATCCATCTGATAAAAAACACTATCCTAATGTATAAAGTACCTGAAACTAGCTGACGTTAATGATGGCTGAGTGGTTAGCTGATAAGTTGCATGACGATAGGGATGGCTGCTGTGAAAATCATAACTGTAAGTGCAGCTTAGATCCCAACCACCATCACTAAATGTAAAGTATACTTTATTGTGGTGGTCATCTAATTAAATCAGTATATGGTATATTAGTGAAATTTAAAAAATGCTACTCTTTAATTGCTTAGTAGTTGATAAACAATCAAGTATAGTTAAAGTGTTTTCGTCACAGACTTGATGTTAGTTAAGTACCACTGAAAATCATGGGCACACTCAACTATCGTTTTCTGTTATGTTGAGCAAATAACTCCCAGAATTATGTTTTAGATAAGAATCTCAATTACTTCAGTAGTGTGTATTGCAATCATTTCATTCCTATCATCGTTACGTTCCAGGTACCCTATCCTCCTGCTAAACATACTTACTGTCGGTATATCATCACTAATTTATGAACTACAATTAATTGGTTGTGTACACGTTAGGTCAATTCACTGCCACTGTCTCCATTATTTTCTGTTGTTGTTATTCTCCTAATTGGTTGATTGTGTGGTCTGGTTTACACATATATCAAAGAATGCTTGAAATATAATATGCTTGTCAGATGTTAATGGACCAGTTAGACCCCAATATTTGTGTTTGTTATAGTATTTTTGTGAGCACATGGTCATATAAAAAAAATGATAATACGTATCAGTCACAACATCTCTTATGACATCATGGCGGTTTTGTCCTAGTAATGGACTCTTCAGTAGTGCATACGCTTGAATACCGCCAGGGAAAATTATTAAGATATATATACTATTTCATTTGATAGCTTATTTACTTACCTACGCCCATTATCCCTCACAGAGAAGCATGGGCCACCCACCAATATTCTCCACTGAACTCTGTACTGAGCGATCCTTTTCAGCTGTTTCCAGTTGCTATTCATCCTTCTAATATCTTCTTCCGATTCTCGAAGCAATGTGTTCTTCGGCCTTCCTCTTTTCCCTTTCCCAACAGAATTCCAAGTTAATGCTTGTCTCGTTAAGCGGTCTGATGATTTCCACAATGCATGTCCTATCCATTTCCAACGTTGTTTCCTGATTCCCTCTTCGGCTGAAAGTTGGTTTGTTTTCTCCCATTGAAGGCTGTTGTTGATGGGTTCTGGCCAATAGTCATTCAGTATCTTGCGTAGACAGTTGTTAATAAAATACCTTTACTCTTCTGAGAATGTTTGAAGTAGTTCTTCACGTTTCAGCTCCATATAGCAGAACTGTCTTCACGTTCGAATTGAGTAATCTGACTTGGAGGTTAGTTGACAGCTGTTTTGAGTCCCATATGTTATTCAACTGTAGGAATGCTGCCCTTGCTTTCCTAATTCTTGTCTTTACTTCTGCATCGAATCCTCCTTGTTCGTCGATGGTGCTTCCCAGGTACGTGAAAGTATCAACTTCTTCCAGAGTTTCACCATCAAGTTCAATTGGGTCGGTCTTCTGTGTTGAATTTAAGGATCTTGCTCTTTCCCTTATGTATGTTCAGGTCTATTGATGCTGATGTTACTGCTACGTTGGTTGTCTTCACTTGCATTCATTGATGTGTATGGGCTAGAAGAGCTAGATCATTCACGAAGTCCAAATCATTGGCTCGCATCTTACTTGTTCATTGAATTCCGTGCTTCCCCTCAGATGTAGAGGTTTTCATGATTCAATCAACCACTAGAAGGAAGAGAAAAGGCGAGAGCAAACAGCCTTGTTTGACACCGGTCCTTACTGGGAATGCATCTGTTAGCTGTCCTCCATGCACGATTTCGCACTGTAGTCCGTCGTAAGAATTCCGGATGGTGTTGACGAGTTTCTCTGGTATACCGTAGTGTCGAAGAAGTTTCCATAGTGATCTCCTGTATACGATGTCAAATGCTTTCTCATAGTCGATGAAGTTGATGTACAGTGACGAGTTCCATTCAATTGATTGTTCAACGATGATGCGTAGTGTTGCGATTTGGTCTGTGCATGACCGATCCTTCTGAAAACCAGTCTGTTGATCTCGAAGTTGAGCATCCACAGAATCTTTGATTCTGTTCAACAACACTCTATTGAAGACTTTCCCTGTTACTGACAAAAGTGTGATCCCTCTGTAGTTCTCACATTTGCCCAAATCTCTTGATAAAGTGCCGTTCTTTCCAGTCTGATGGTACTTGTTCCTTCTTGTAGATCCTCCTGAATAAAACATGGAGCATCCTTGCAATTATATCTATATCTGACTAAAGTGTTTCAGTCGGTATATATTGTCAGGTCCTGCTACTTTGCCACTTTTGATCTGTTTGATGACTATCTTGATTTCTTCCATTGTTAGTGGAGTGACATCTATTGAGATATCTGTAGGTGCTGCTACGATATCTAGTAAATTCAGTAGAGCTGGCCTATTCAAGAGTTCATCAAATTGTTCTACTTATCTGTTTTTTGTTCTTGAATCTCGGTGATAGGCTTACCTTCTTTGTTCCTGGCCGGTCGCTCTGGTTTACTATATTTCCCTGCCAGTTTCTTCGTTGTGTCGTATAGCTGTTTCATATTTCCTTCTCTTGCAGCTTTCTCCGCTGTCGTTGCAAGGCCTTCGATATACTTACGTTTGTCGGCTCTGATGCTCTTCTTTACTTGTTTATTTGCTTCTGTGTATTCAGTTTGTGCCTTGATTTTTTCTGCTCTAGTTCGGCTGTTGTTGATTTCTGCCTTCTTATTCCTCCTTTGATGAATTTTGACCAGGGTCTCAGTGGAAATCCATTCCTTATGATGGTGGCTTTTGCAGCCCAGAGCCTCTTGACAAGTTGAAGTTAGTGTCTCTTTGATTCTTTTCCAGTTGTCTTCCATAGTGTTTTCTTCCTCGTTCAGCAGATCTTGTAAGGCTTGAAACCTGTTGTTGAGAGTTATTTTAAATTCCTTGAGTTTGTCAGTATCCCGAAGAGAGGCTGTATTGAACCGTTGTAATGCTGTTACTTTAGTTATCCATTGCTTCTTTAGCTTCAGTTTCATTTTGACAACCAGCAGGTGATAAACTGGAGCTATGTCAGCTCCTCTCCTGGTTCTCACATTTTCGATTGATCTTCTGAATGTTTTATTGATGCATATATGATCAATTTGATTCTCTGTAGTATGATCTGGTGAGACCCATGTAACCTTGTGTATGCGTTTGTGGGGGAATATTGTACCACCTATAACCATTTTGTTGAATGCGCATAGATTTGTAAATCTTTCACCATTTTCATTTTTTTCCGCCAGTCCCTGTCGTCCCATGATGTCTTCGTAACCGGTGTTGTTCATTCCGACTTTGGCGTTTAGGCTTCCCATTAGGATTGTCAGATCCTTTCCTGGACACTTCGCTATAATTGACTGCAGCCTATCGAAAAGCTGATCTTTGTCCTTGTCTTTTCCGTCGTTGGTTGGTGCATAACATTGAATAATATTCATTGTAATCCCCTTCTTCATCGTCTTGGAAGATGCTTTGATGATCCTGGGTTCATGTGGTTCCCATTCTATAAGTGCATTACGTGGTTCTTTGGACAAAATCTGAGCAACTTCTTGGGTGTGCAGAGCATTTTCCTCTTTATGGCCAGAGTAAAGTAGCATCTCTCGATTAACCAATGGTTTCTTTCCAGCTTGACTTTGAAAAGTTGCGCCGATTTCGAACACTATCAAGCTGCATCTTTTATATTTTTGCAGCCATTTGAGTGGTCTTCCCGCTTTACTACATTGTCCGGATATTTCATTGCTGATTCTGGGCAGGTATGGCCGATTTTATCACTTCTGTTATCCACAACGCTATGTCCAGCAGCTAGCACCCAGCCTTGCCTTATTTTATCGCTCAGGCACAATAATCCGACTGATTTATCAAGAAGACAACTAGTCACTCAGACGCATGTATTACAACAACAATAAACCAATGATACACAAGATGTATGTATAAGGTCTAACCTTTGACTCATATGTCTGTCACACTATAATAACCAATCACATGTCTTCTTCTAGATATTTCATCCGTTTACCTTTAAGAATTTTCGTTCTGGTTGTTAGAAGTGTCATCAGCCTCAAGACTTTCGGAAAATCTCGGCTTTCATCATGAAACGTGTTATGTCGCGATAATAACGCCTACTAGTTATACGCCAACTAACTGCAACTCTAATCTGCAAATTCGTCTGCGCCAACTGATAATCGCAACCGTGCACCAACAACTCGATAACTGTTTAATCACCCCAAGCCAATATCAAGAAGACAAGAACGCAGCACTAGGAAGATTCTATTCTATTATATCCCAACTCTGTATATATAGTTACAAAAGTGACCTTGTAGAAATTAGAGTAATTAGCACACTAAAATGACACTACAACCAATCAGCAATTAACAAGGTCCGAGTGGAGGAAATGATTTCAGTTCCGATTACCGCTTAATTTACAATTGAATAAAAAATAGCGAAAATGAGAACGATTACATGAAAAATAACTTAATTGCTTCTCTTCTCAGCAAAACGTCATAAACATTCCTTCCACTGCCAGGGCAGAGTTTAAATGCTTTATTTTGTTTAATCTGGTTAGCGTCTTTTTTAGCAAACTTGTGTTTTACGGGATGGGAATGATAGCCCCATGCCCAACCCTCCTCTCTTACCAGGTCTTGAGGCCGGCAGTAACTCTAGAAGAGCTTCACCTGTAATTCGTTATTCCTTTGTTGACAGCATAATTTCGATCATGATTACTCAAGTGCAGCCAGCTTGATCAAATTAACGAATAACCTAATATAAGAAGTTACTATGGTTCGCTAAGGTAGATTAACAGTTTATGATTGTTACAATGTAATAGGTTTATTAGATCAGTAATGAAGTCACTATAAGTACCTATCTACGATGAATATGAGGCTTATGAATTTTGTGACAAGAATTACTGCAAACATCAGATCTATCGAAAACATATTTGTCAATAAATAATATAGTTATGGTTCACAGCGGGTATTCCTAAATCCAACTATTAATAAGATCATCAACACTGGAATTAAAGCACACCCAGCTAATGACTCCCATGTATTTAAAGAGTTGTGAAGTTGTAAATTCTATTAATAGAAAAGATGGTATATATTTGGAAGAATTTTTAAAATCATTCTAAACAATCGAAGAAATAGTAAAATGAACAATCAGAACAAAATTATCCTTTTGACAAATATGCTTAAATTACTACTAGTAAGTAGTTTAAATTTACATGCAAAAATAATCTTCGTTAAATACTTTTTCTTGGAAATATTATTTCAAGTCACTGTAGTTACACAACTGACTTTTGTGATCATCTCTGTTTTTCTTGTAGACAACTTGATCAACCCCACCACCACCACCACCACTTCATAGTGCATCAACTATAACACTGTATATTACTTTGTTAATATAGAAAGCTGGAAAATCAACTGGCTGAATTCCTATTTCTCCGGAAGAGAACAATATACTATGAACAAAGGAAAGTGCTCAGCTCACCTATTAACAAAAGTTGGTGTCTCTTAAGGTGCTGTTCTTTCTTCTGTTCGTTTATCTTGTGTTTGAATGACCTGCCCTCTTTTGTGAAAAATACCTTTGTAAAGCAAGCAGATTTTCATGCTATTTGTATGTCTGTTTCTTCTTCCTTAAATTGTTGTGAAATGAATTGTTTCATAGCGAATGTTGAACGTTGATCTAGTTTGAGTGGTTTTCAACTTTAGCCCTACAAATGTCAAACAGTCAATTTCAGTCTTAAATATGGAAAAAACGCAAATGCTTATGTGAATTCGCATGATGTTTGTAAAACTAGAGACTGTACAATTAAGACTACGTTGAATGTTACTTATCTTAGTGTAACTTTCACTTCTGGTCTATCTTGATCTTTGCATGTTTTGCTAATATCAAAAGGGGTTTTTCGTTTAATACATTATGTGAAGTGATTACGTAGTTTTGGTATTACCAAGTTCTTATTATTTCAATTTATCACTTCCTGTATATTACCGATTATTTTATACTGTTCCCCATTATTTTTTCCTGAACTTTTGATAAAAGTCTGTGATGTGTTGCGTAGAGTACTAAAAGCTGTTAGTGAAGTGCGTGGAGAGAACTACGACGTCATTATAAACACGGTTGTGAGCAGACACTTTATATCCTGCAGACAGCTGTCTAATGCTATTCTATCTAATATAAACCACCCTCTTAATTCACGTCTTTCACCTGGTATAACTTCCGCGAAAACTCGACGCCGCCACACTAGAATTCAAACACGTAAGAAAAAGTATAAATGCATCACTATTCCATCTTTAGTACATGTTCTTTGTAATGAAAAATTTGTGAGCGTCAATCTAATTAGAAATCTGTGCTATTAAAATACGGATTATTATGTAATGCAAAGACCCCTGTTCTATATGTCACCGCAATCTAAATTTTTTTACACATAAACATATATTGCCTTTATTATAAATATATATATATATATATATATATATATATATAATGTTAATTGTTAATAATTGTTATTTGGATGAATTTTTATATTCCCATTGATTTGGAAATATACGAATTCATCCTAATGCCAGTGTGCCCATTGCACATGTGTGACTGTCTGGACTCAGTAGTCTAGAGCTGAACAGTGGTGGCGTTTGACACGAAAGTGACTGGGTTCGAATCCCACTGTAAACATTAACATTGGGATGGAGATACATCCAGCCGACGAGTCCCAAATAGGATAAAATCCGCGTCCTGGATTCCACTTGACAGTCATAATTTAACTTAAATAGTTAATAACTGTTCATGAGTTGACACTATTTAGGGATCAAAACGAACCTGAACATCCTACAATTTTGCGCTTGTTCTTTTTTTAGTAACTCTGTGATTAATTGAATTGAGGTAGTTAGTGAGGATTGGTACTTAAGTACTATCTGAAGCCTGAGCACATATTTATAAGCGCAAGATTTTCGCTGAGACAAATAATTGGCGTAATTTCGCATTAGAAATAGACAGTACCTTAATAAATATTAAAAAGCGTCATAAGATCCGTAGGTCCCAGTTCGTGGACGCTCATTTTCGATGAGTTTTATGGTCAGATAAAACAGCTTTCGATTGCTTCTTGATTTCTAGTAGTCACCTATCTTTAGTACGCCTATACTTTAAATGATAATATTCAATAATCTTTTCAAACCCCTTATACTATGAAACTAAAGGATTAGTCAATTGAGTAAAAAGCTTCATTCGTTTATGTACAACGTAGAACCTGATGCCTATGCTCATAGGTCCAAGTTGCCATATTACATTAACACGACGAGGTCACATTCACAAGATTACAAAACAGTATAATTCAACAGGAAGGAATAAACGAATGAAAAGTATAAAATAATAAAATGCAAGTTAGGATCTAACAGAGCATAAGGAGTGAATACATTCACGTCAGCGTGACTTATTTTGAGCCATGTCACCCAACGTTTTCAACCGCTCATTACACTTATCATCTAGACCCCAACCATGTAGTCTGAATTTACCAACATGACTTAGATCAGCAATCAAGGACTTTATGGACTGATGTTATATTTTGGTTTTTGCCACCACTATCATCATTCCATCCTACACCATCATCGGTCGACATCGTACGACAAGATAGGTGCTATACTGGGTGATTAAAGAAGAACTAACTAACTTCCAGAATTATGTTTTAGAAGACCATCTCAATTATTTTAGGTTATGTGTAATCCAAACGTTTCATTCTCAGTGATTTGTTACGTTACATTTACCCTATCCTCCTGTTAAACATACTTACTGTCGGTATATCATCACTAATTTATAAACTACAATTAATTGGTTGTGTACACGTTACATCAATTCACTATCAGTCTCACTTACTTTCTATTGTCGTTAATCTCCTAATTGGTTGATTGTGTGGTCTCGTATATGTATATATAAAGTAATGCTTGAAATATTATACGATTTGTCTGGTTCATTGTCTATTGTTCTTTCTATTTGTGGTCTGAGATTGAGTTGGTATCGTGCATGGATCAGCACGGATTCCCCCCCCCCCTATTAGTGCTTTTAACTGTAATTTTGTGAGTACATGGTCATATCAATTAATTGGTCATACTGTCATCATCACAACAGCTTTCTGACGTCATAATGGCAGGCTACAGTCCGGCAAACACAACACATGTCTTGATTATCTCAATCGACCTCTTCTAATTTACCATGTATTCTTAGTACTCTGTGTCTAACATCAATATTATGTATTCGGTCATTATATGATATACGTATGATATTACAAAGAAGTCTATGATCAAAGACCTAGAGCCTAAGTATATCTTCCATTTTCATGGCCCATGTTTCTCAACCATAAGTTAAAGTAGCAAACTACTGCTCAGTACACTCGTTGAGAGATGGGTATCTCGCCTATACCAAAAATGATGCAGATTGGTAAAAGCTGGACGAGCTTTCTGAATCTGTGGTGAGACTTTCGTCAAATGCAACAAAAAGCTTATATTAGGATTTAAGATGTTATTTACAGTAATAACATTGACAACAAATGTCCTATATCAATGAAAATGGCAAGTGTTAACAGCGGCCAACTTATGAACTGACTAATAGTGTGATTTTTATTAACTATGAAATCACGATGGTAAATCATTATTTATAGAGATTTAAAGAATGATACATGTAATACACAGTTATCTCTAGTCATTATTTTGAGAGTTTGAAATCTGGTACTTGTATTTAGTAGACAACAGCTATGAGAATTTACTATCTATTGTATATGAATTGAGGTAATTTTGTGGTGATAGTTGCTAACTTTAATTGACTGCGCTATTCTTAAAACAGATATTGATTGGGTACCAATCAAAAATCAATGGAGTACTGAATAGCTATTTCATCCCTATATGTGACGTTTCTGAGGCAAAATACACTTTCGATTCCACCGAGGAGTCGAACCTAGTATCTTTAGATCTCACAGTGAATATTAACCACCTTAACTACTGAAGTGGGAATCTCATGTACACAATATCACGGAGGAGTCCTATACTAGGATGAAACAGCTGTCCAGTGTTCTTTGTTTATACAGTGATACCCAACCAACGTCAATATGTAACGAACATAAACAACTAAATTTCCCATTGTATAAATGAACTATGAATTATACTTCATATTCGGTTACATCATCATTGTGATAAAACTTTTCTTCATTCCAACATTAATTCAGGATTTAAACAGAATATTTCAACTCTATTGTTTAGTATATTTCATTATTATTATGATTATCACCAAATTTCTTAGGTTTCATGATTCCATTATCACTTTAAACAACAAGGAGTTAACTACTGAGCTAGTATAGTACATATAGTACTAGATAACTGTGTTACAAAACGATTATACCGGGACTATCTGTTCAAGAAGCATATACACTAACAAAGAATAATCAGATTGAAGTCCTAAATATTAACCAAAACAATTCCTTGGTAGTAATATAGATAACATGTACAAAGATCAAGGAGAATTTCGTGAAATTCATTTGGTTGGTGTTATTCACAGCTTTCATAAAATATGTTTCAACCTAAATTTAGGTCACTTTCCAAATCATTTAGTGAGTGATTACTTCATTTTCATAAGGCACTGATATGAGAACGAAGGAGATAGAATATAAATTCAGGTGATAAACAAATTTACCGTCATACCGGGTTACCATGTAGAGGTCATATTTAACGCCCCCTACTCCCTAACATAATGATCATTGTACTGCATATTTATTTGTTGGTATGTGTGTTAAATGCTAGAAAGTACTGTACTATTGAAATTCGTCGCGTTGTGTGATTGTTAAGATTGAATTCTTTAGATTCAAATACATATCTGTCGCATTTCGATCTGGAATTCTTGATGATATGCGAACCCCAGTGATTGTTGTATGTGAATGAGTCATTGTGATTGACGACGGTGGAATTACTGATATATATATATATATATATATATATATATATATATATATATATATACTGTCCCTCGTACAGATGAAAATAAAAGTTCCATTATAGTACCAACAAATCTTGTGATACAGAGGATATGTTCAAAGAGTTGTTCACCGTGTTAACAGACGTGTATGCCAATGATATTTACGTGGAAAATTTTTCAAAACGTGTATCTTTCACTTTGAAAACAGTTATATGTGATGCACCGGCTCGAGCAGATGTAAAGAAAATAATTGGTCACAACGGTAAAGCAGATTGTTACAAATGTTCTGTAATGGAATTTCGAGTTAACAATAGAATGGTTTTCTCTAATGGGAGATGCATCCTTGAGAGACAACAAAAGTTTCAGAGAATGGTTGCGGGGTATACACCACTGTTCTACATCGTCAGTTGAATGTTTACCATTAAATATGGTTAACGATTTTCCATTGGACCCGATGCACTTGGTGTATTTGGGTGTTGTAGTAAAGCTAATCACCTTGTGGATGGAGACTGGTGGGAATGCACTTAGTCCACAGAGCCAGAAGCTAGTAAATGATAGACTATTAGTATGTCAGATAAGAACATCAATGGAGTTTTAGAGAAAGTTTAGCGCCCTGCAAGAGGTTTGTCGATGGAAACCAATCGAGTGCAGATTATTCCTGCTCTACTTAGGCCTAGTCATCTTAAAAGATGTACAACGTCCATGATAGTACTTAAATTTCCGACGACTCTCTTTGGCTGTATACTTATTGTCACATCTAAAGTATTACAGTTAGTTTATATCAGGTGCGAAGATTGACCTGAAGAATTTTGTCAATTAATTTGAAAAATATTACGGAACTTAACATTTTATTTACAACATTCATTCCGTTTAGCACATAGCAAATAATGTTGAACACTATGGGCCGTTAGATTCATTTTCGTCGTTTTAATTTGAATCATAAATGAGTAGGAGACGAAGGTCTGTTTACACTAGTTTCGCTGTTGGAAAGCAGACAGCATAAAGGTATATAAAAGAAATTTACAGCATATATATATATATAGGCTGTTGAACCGAAGGTGGTTACGAATCCAGTAGCAGTAGAATTCCACGACCTTTCCCTTAAGCCTACCATACCAGAAGGATGGTGACCAGCTGAATGCATGCTTACAAGGATAGTTTATTCTATTTTTACCAGTAATACTAAATTAAACTCATAGATAGACAAAATGTTTACTAGTAGCTTTTGGGAAAATCACTAACTGACTTAGTGAACAGTAAGTTACTACAGTTAAGTTAATTTCAATCACATGTAAGTAATATTCATAGGCCCTAGTTACAATACCATAAATAAGTAGTCAACATTTATTTGATTTAATGAATAGATATCAGTCATTATTTATATAGTTTCGAAATACAGGTTATTAATAGTGAATATCATTCACTTTAAATCATTTTAAAGATGATAACAATGATACTAGAAGTGACAGTGAATTTCATTCATTTCAACTGGAACACAATCCACCTATTCATTATAGTACAAACTGTTTGTAAATGTACTAAATAAGGTTTATTATGAATAGTAAAATAGTTCAATGAAATGAAAATATACCATGTTATGTTAATGATCATATATGTTGAAATATTAGAACATTATGTTATAACTCGCACTCGAATGCCTTGAACCCTCCTAGTCACAATTCAGAAGAAGATAGATGACAAGTAGTTAGAAACCTTTATTCCAGTAAAAGTGAGAGAGAGTTGTGTAGTTGTGTTGTTGATCATTGATTGGATGGAATGTCTTCCTTCTCTTTCAAGGGTTCTGAAGGCTTTACTGAGGCTTTCAGGAGCCATCTTTAACATCTCCATTCTTTAAGGTTTCGTATGTATGAACTCCTCCTTGAATCTACTTGCAACCTGGCTACCGTATTCCGCTTGCGATTCATCACTCGTGATGGTTGGAGTGTTTCGGCCTTGCATCTTTTGTGTTCCTTCTTATTAGGGCTCCTTTGAAATGTGTTCACTGGCATTTGAAACGGGAGTCGGCTGTATGTTGTCACCGTTCTTCCGTACCTTCGTATTTGATTAACATGTTACGTTCAGGTACCAGAACTTCCCCACACCCCGAACTAGGTACAATACTTTTCCACTCCACTGTTCGACAATATTCGGTTTTCATTTTCTATTATCACGACACGACTTGATGAGTTTTCTTCCGCCCACTTGGAAGCTATGAATAATCGTACGTTGCTTTTCATTTTTGGATTTATCTGCTTTTTTAGACGGCAGTTTACTGTTAAATATGGTTCGAACCTTCCTTCCGAATATGCACTCTGCTGGTAAAATCCTCAATAATACGGCAAGGTTTGGAATAACTCGATATGATATTAGGAATTTGTTGATTACTTGAAGCGGAACACTTAATTTATCAATAGTTGACATTTTTCAATTAAAATGTTTGTTGTTAAGCGATGTTTTATTGTTTTTAAGTTGAATCTTCAGTTATTTTTCCGTGATGAATATTGTAGTGTTGCAGTAAATAATCTCCAAAATAAATAGTTGCATAGGCTCTGGACATTGATCCTGATCATGTTTGTTTTAGTGGATACGACTAGTTGAAGGCGCGCGGTCACGCATCACCACCAGTTCACGATACAACGCACCGTGGAATGTATCTCTCTTTCTAGTTTGCCAACCTAGACGTTTCTATCCCGTTGACGCTCTATTCACGATTAAATATAACTTCTCTTCCATCCTTCATTGCCTTCTGATTTCTTATTCGTAAAAGTAGTTCAATCATTAAAAGTTGCGTAATTGGTCATATACCGGGGAGGGGTGCACTTCAGTAGTGTAATTTTTATGGAACATTTTATTGTGTCAGTTGGTATCTGTAACAAACTTCTATGAAGAAGCCAGTGTGGCATAGCCCGAAATCCTGAATGAAAAACATAAAATTAATGAGAGATAGAGCTCGATATGAAATGTTTAATGTAAATAACACCATAACATTCATTCACTTATTAAATGAAGAGAGAAATAAGAAAATTTCTTGTGTAAGGTACAATGAAATTAATAAGGTTAAAGATAACTTCATCTAAGATAATCTAGTGATTAAAATAATGCATCCATTTGACAAGGTTGCCAACCAAGTTCATTTTAATGAACATTACTAGTTGAAAACATTCAGTAAAGCATCACTATTAAATCACAAATTGATTTGACTTGGTTGTTTCTTTTCTCTTAGGTCGCCATTGTAAATCTCATCAGTTCATCTACCTTCTGTTTATTTTCATAAATACTGTTTTATACATCCATTATTATCGTCTGCTTTGTCAGTTTAGTGTTAAATGTTAGAAGTACTTTACATAAATACTATATATGATTTGGTTGCATCATTAGTAACTTCAACAGTTTAAATAGAAAATTCAAAAGTTTTACTGATCTCTATTATTAAGGTCATATTAAACCAGGCAATCACATGACTTAAATGTACTTTAATTCTTGATGCTTTTATAAACATGCCACAATGTATTATCACTCATATATTCCATCTTACTTCTGAGTGTTTATGTGTCTACCTGTTCAATTTTTTTATTACACTAATTTGGCATAGTATCCAATTCTGACCTACATATTTCTCAAACGCAGTTAGTTTATCTGTACTCACCGCCACACCTCCGATTTCGATATTCAATTTTGTATTCCCGATCCGACTACTTTCTGTCTTTACTCTGCTTCTACTAGTAGATAAAAAAACAAAGCAATCCTACTATTACTTACTGCACTATATGTTGATTGCAATTAGAAATATTAAGTTAAAAGAATATTTCAGTTAGTCTCACAATCGGGATCCATAGTAGGATCATTACTAAATTTCAAGGATACATTTGGTGTCGCGAGCAGGATTACTACAAGATTTGGGACTATTATCAGTACCGGATATATCCATCAATACATAATACTACTGGGATCTGTTACTAATATCATATTATTTCAGAATGCAATTCTTCTTTTGCAAATTAGATACTGTAAGTTCTCTGATACAAACATCGAAATCCATGAAACGATTTAAAAATTGATGCTTTACCGAGGAAGAAGTCAGTGAGAAGAACAAAGTTGATTACTTCCTCCTCTCTGCTGTGGAAGAATGATATTCGATCAATAAAAAGTATGTCAATTCCATCAGTCTTACAACGAATTATGCCACAAAATTTTATTACTGGAAAGTGAATACTAAACTCTTCTATAAATTATCTCTATGATGTTTGCATTTTTGATGATAAATTTAGTTACTGTTATGTGAAATCTACGTTTAATTCAAGTTACTTCTAATGAGAAAGTGAAATACAATTAATCAATCCACTTCTGAATAACATGCATTATGAGTTGACAGAAGTTAATGAAATCCTTAATTCATTCTCTTATTTAATTTTAATTTTCAATGATACTTCATACATAATCAAGTAAACCAATAATACTTCTCATGAGAAGAATACAAAGTCGAATTATGTTCATAACTCAGTTTCTACTTTCTAACTATATTTCTGATGAAACCGATGAAAAATGGAAATCTACCTAATTCACTCTTAAAATTCACTTGAAATTTCTTATGATATTTCTCATGCTAAAGAGAAAGTAAATGATATTCATAATTCAGTTGTTGTGTCGATCAACACTTTCGATGATAATAGAGATACTACTTTGTTGAACGGTGTTGCTGATTCTAGTGAGTGTAGTTCTACTAAACCTATTAAAACAGACAATTCATGCATTTAAGTCCTATTTCCTGTAGATAACACTAATAAGGTTGATGAAACAACAGAGAGTTCTTATTATGATTTAATTTTGATTTTAGTCAAATTCAGGATACAGTTACTCCTCAACTTAAATGGGATGTTAATCTTGCTATTCATTCTAATGATCATTCTAATTCTACTGATAATGAAGAATTCATATTCAAATACTTTTGCGAAAGAAAACTTTGGTAGAGAATTTGATCGTCTACAAATACTTTAAAGTGTTTTCTCAGGTTGGTCAGATCATAATTTCAGAAGAAATGGTAATGTATTACAAAAAAGAAATGATCTGAAACAATGTAAAATCTTTACAGAGGCGATATTTTGGGCACCTACAGAAGATTGATCATCTTCGAGATCTGTTTTTCAGTAGACTGTTTCATTTATTTTGGTTATATGCAAAGTGAACATGTTATTTCTGTTATTATTACATTTCCCTTGTCCCTATCCTCCCCATTAGCACATTA
The DNA here is from genome assembly GCA_025215515.1 of Schistosoma japonicum. Classification (NCBI taxonomy): domain Eukaryota; kingdom Metazoa; phylum Platyhelminthes; class Trematoda; order Strigeidida; family Schistosomatidae; genus Schistosoma; species Schistosoma japonicum. The sequence goes on from CM046066.1 coordinate 12,860,826, forward strand.
GCTGTTAGCGTATTATATTTTGTCCATTGTGTATACACTACTCCAGTTCACAGTCACTGTTGCTCTTACCTTGTATTATTGTTAGTTTCCTAATTGGTTGACTGTGTGATCAGGTTTTATATATGTATGCATAATGGAATTATGTGAAATAGAATTTGGATTCTGTCTGATTGTCTCGTCAATCTTACTTACAGCTAGGGAATTAGTAAGGATAGGGCGAACGTAAGGGCATCGATTAGACACCTGTTGACACTGCTTACTATATCGGTGCATACATTTCAAATCCAGTCATTGACCGAACAATCACATTGTAACAAGAGGATATAATGTTTTAACATGATTCATAAGCATTATAACGGTTGGATATATGTTCATTTATTTTAAAGTCGTAATAAGATTAGTAAACGAACTTGTTGATTTCTGTTTGTTCTGCTGGATCCGTAGCCACCTTAGGTTCAACTACTATATATATATATATATATATATATATATATATATATATATGACTCATTCACATACAACAATCACTGGGTTCGTATATCATCAAGAATTCCAGATCGAAATGCGACAGATATGTATTTGAATCTAAAGAATCCAATCTTACAAATCACACAACGCGATGAATTTCAATAGTACAGTACTTTCTAGCACTTAACACACATACCAACAAAGAAATATGTTAGGGTGGAGGTGGTAACCACAGCATCTACAAAATCATCTATAGAACTTCACATCATATTATTTGTAGCAACCGTTGTAACTTTGGACATAATATTTTCATATTGTCCATTTTGTTGTTGTATGTATGCTAAAAGTGTGACTGAACTCAATTTCTTGATGATCACATCTTTCCGTTGCTTGTCATAATTCTGTTCTTGTTGGATTTGCTTTGTGTTCACATATAATTCACATAAATCCATCGTTGCTGACTTCTAATATATACACTAATTCGATTGTTTGTGACAGTGTATTAGTCAATCGGATACACTGTGATTTATCGATAATTAAGAATTATATTATTATTCAACATAGTATTATCTTAATCCAGTATTAGCAAGCATTAATGATTAATGTATCAAACAGGCAATCGAACACGTAGCCAAAATAAATCATATCTCTCTCATCTGTAATCATAACACTAATTGTGGTCAGTTGGCTTCACTAAATATTCTTTGAACCAGTGATTTTCGATAGTTTGTATCTACAAGTATTTCAATTTACAAAGTACCTTTGATGAACAGTAAATCAATAAACATAACTAACTTTTTTAAGTGGCCGGTACGCACTATAGAAAGCTTGCTAATATTAATCAGTGTAGATACCAGGGTAACTGGCATCTGTATGATCTACATTACAACAAACATAGACATTTGTCTTGGTGTTAATTCACATCAAGCAAAGATAATTCCGGTTCAAGATTGACTTCTTCACCCAACATTAAATGCACCTTAACATAAGTCTATCATGAGTGTTAGAAAATTATGCTACACTCCAGTATTTGTACGAAGTCGTTCCAGACTTTGTAGATTACCAATAATAGCGACATTATTAAAAATATCAATCAAACTATTTAAAATAGGCTTTTCTACTTTAAATAAGTACACGATCTTGAAATTAATGCCTCAATCCTAAATGGTTTCCTTAAGTTCAAAAATTAAATATTATTTGTTTCCATATACGTTCATATACGTTTTTAAATACGGTCATTGTAATAAGTTGTACGAAGGAAGTATAAAATAGTAACATTATGATAACAATCTTATCAATGGAGAGTCCCGGTGAGGCTGAAAACAATCATCAAAAGATCAAACTTGATAATGGCGGGGGAATAAGTGATCTCTTCTAATAATGAGTTCATAATAATCCAGATCATCATATGACTTAAGTGTACTTTCATGCTTGATGTTTCCATAAACATGTTACAATCTTTTGTCATTCATGTATTTCTATTTATTTGTACGTGTTTATGTGTCTGCCTACTCATTTCCTTTATTACATTAATTAGGTGTAGTATGTTATTTTGACCTTCATATTCCATTGGTCATTGATCTTTGTCTTCTTATCACTTATGCTTATCTATGTTAAAGACGTCAACTGTTTGCTATACAGTGGTATATTTCTGATCAGTGTACTTGCTGGTATACCGGAGTTTTATTACTAAGGCGTATTATACAATACAATCCTAATACTACTAATATTACTACTACTACTATTGTGTTCTTACTGTATTACTTCGTGGTTTCGATTCAGAATACTTAGTTATAAGAATATTGCAATTAGTCTCGTAAGTAGAATCCATAGTAGAACAATTACTGAATTCCACGATTACTACAAATGGATTAACGTTGATGGATCATTATTCTAGAGTGAATCAAAATTAGTTTGGCATAATTTTTAGTCTAATAATCCTAATAGATATTTTATTTATATAATCCAATTTATATGTACTGCATTGTTTATTCGGTTATGAAACAAAACTAATGTAAGAGAGCTCAATTCAAATGTTCGGCGGTTAATAGTCGATTGTTGAAACAAATCACTTAATTTACCCATTCGAATATCTAATGTTAGTAATATTTATAAAATAAATAACGTTAGTGCGATGATACTAGGCAAGTTACGCTTCATGCATTGGTTACTGAAAGTTAAATTATTTCACCTAGTAGAGTCCAGAATTCCTTCACATATACAAAATTTGGTATACAGAGTGAACTTTGCAAGTGCACGAACGTGGATATCGATTTATGTCTGTACTTATTTGACTATCGTCTTAAATATACTCTTGTCTGGTAAGACTGTTTCGTACATAACACTTATTTAAGAAACAGGAAAATCTAATCGATCGGCTTAGGTTGGACTAAACTATGGAGTCATCAGATGCTGTTGTCTTAGCGTCAGTTGGGGAGTAACATCAACTTAATCGAATTGAGTGGAGTAGAGTTGAACTATTTGTCAATGTCTGTTTAACATTTAAAAATAAATTATCTAATTTGATTAGAAGTTAAATGAACAAAATTACATTACGGCTCTCAGTGAACTCCCCTCCCCCCTTCTCTATACTCATTTCATCGTGCTTCATATACTTCATGCACCTGAGTGCTGACATCTGCAATTGAATTCTAACGTTGTACTTAGCATTCCGAATGACAACACATTATCATTAAGTCACTGATTTCAAATAGCTCTTAACTTCAATGAATGAAATATTTCACCTTATGGAGATGATCACACAAACAACTTTTCTAATAAATTAAAATTTCTTTTCTTCTAAATTATGCCTAACTTGAATTACGATAAATTCTGCCTTAACATCATCATCACTAACTGATATAAACATGACAATATACGATTCCACATAAAGTTTCCTTTTTCAATCTTGTATATCTTCATCAACTACTAACAACTTAGTGATTCTACTGTAAATCATAGTATAATATTATTATGTGAAGATAATAAATGATAATCCAACCATGTATATATTTGATATTAATAATTTGCTAATTAACTATGAAGTACAATCATATGGAAATATTGTTGTCAACAAAGTAAGTAATTAATTCCTTTGATAAGATAATATCAATAATGAATGGAATAGAAGGTGTAGCTATCTGATTGATAGTTACATCAATTCCAATTTAATGGTATAATTAAGCAAACAAAAAAGAAGCTGGCTTGTTTTATACATCTTTATGAATTGATGAATGGATAAGAAACGTTGTTTTCTTAGCATAATGAACACCTTGTATTCGTCGCATGATGAAGTCATAGATAAGCATTGAATGGGAAACAATTTCCTATAACGACAAAAAAGCCATCTATTTTTATTACTGAATTTTCAATGGTTTTCTAAGGACAGTTTATTGTGTATGATTTACATTTCTGATATCTGTCAAAATGGAAAACTATTATGAAAGCAAAATAATATCATTATTTTTTTTATATTTCACTTTTTAGAATGGAATAGAACGTTACTATAATGTCTTCAACAACATGTGTCAAGTTGCTGAATGTTGCGATACCAGTAAATATCAAGGTTATCTGTTCAAACTTCATTGACACCTACTTTTGAACTGTGCAAATATTGCAGTTATAACCCCCCTTAGCGTTTTAAACTTGTTTCAACCGAGTACTAAAGGCTTACATATTAATGAAATGTTAAGTACTGAAAAACTTAGAAGATAGCACTAACGTTTTCTGCATACTTCCTGTTTGTTGTTTGAAAGATAAGGGAACAAATACATATTGGAATTCATCAGTCTCATAAGATGGATGAAAATGTAATTGTAACCGTTGAAATAGCAGAAACTTTTGACACTGAACATTGGTGTGTACTGACTGACTTAGTGACCTTATATTTTGTAAAAGTTTATCAGTGTTATGTATGCAATGATTTTTTGTATGAATGCGTTACTAATACATAATGTACTAACATTGTTTAAATGTATCATTATCATAATTGTACACTTCACACTTCGCCTTTGGCGCCTGGTACTTTCTGCTGTCCGAGTTGCAAATACACTTTCGTGGCAAGATTCTTCGTTCTGAATTGAGTCTTATTCACTGATTGCTTGGATTAATAATTGATCCCCTTTACAGCATCAGAACTAGGCATTCACTGTCGCTGCCGTTCTTCACTTCTGAACTGATTTGAACAAAGCTACACTGGACGCTCTGGTTTATATATATACATGTGGTGGTCATTTGGAGAACCCAACGATCACCTCAAACATTACAGTTGATCCAAGTAAACTAATTTACTTGCATTAACTGTTAATATAGTATTTATTCTCATTTGTCTGTTTGTAAGGCGTCATTGACTGGATAGTGTTTCGCGGCCGCCACTGATGACATGCTGACTAACTACTAAAAGCATTAATGTAATCTTTTAAATCCTGACAATGTGAATTAATGCTAAACAAGAATCTACATAAATGGTACTAAGAATTAGTTACTTTATTACCATCCATTCTTAAATAGAACTTACTAATCCCAGCTTATTTTCTGAAGAAGGGTGATAAACTGTGCATGAAATTGACAATTATTGTCTTTAATAGAATGTGGTAAATAAAAGTGAATACAGTAGTTCTAATCAAATTACAACCCTTTCGTTAATATGGTAACATTTGCCCCTAACAAGGTTATGCTACATGTGTTTGCATTTAGAAGAGTAGATCACAGAAGTCTGTGTTAGTAGAATTTCATCAATATTAATTGCCATTTACACTAGTGTTTCAATGTATGCAGCATAGATTCGGTATTTGTGACAAGGTTTGTCGGCATCTGTTTGTGTTCATTTTATTGTCTTCCAAAATATATTCTCTCCTGGAAATACTACCTCTTCTATAACACTTATTAAAAGAAGAAAAACGTTTCGTCATCATGGTTAACATGGACTTGGCTGGGAAATCACGAGATTGTATGACTTCAGTATAAGACTAAATTACTTTGGCACTGACAGCATCCCAGTCGAATCGAGTATTATTGAATCAGTAGGTGACACGAAAGGTTACCAAACATTGGCTCAAAATCAAATGAATAAATAATTCTATAATTACATTTAAGGGGTTTTTGTGGAGATAGTTAATTTGTTAATGCTGATATCACGACTCGATCTGAACCAGACAACCATTGATCACCTGGAAGCACTGGATAACTGTTTCGTCCAAGTATGGGACTCCTCAGTAGTGCGCATCCACGACTCTGTTGGGGATCGAACCCAGGACCCTCTGGCTCCGCGACGAGCGCTTTATTATTTAACAATAGTTATCGAAAGCCCAGAGATGTGATTTTATTTTTATCTCTTCCCTACATGCCTTTTCTAAATCTGATCGAATTTCACTTACTTTTGTAACTGTATTTTCTAATAAAATAGTTGTACTGAATGAAATAAGGAAATATAATTCACTCAAACATCCCAAATGAATATATACTTTTCAGTGCCGTCGAAAAGTGTCCACGGAAAGCATATCATTCCTTATTTACTACTGAATGCTATTAAGGTGTTTTCAATGTCGTTTCTTAATTCCATAAGTTTCTATTGTATTGTGTAATCAAACTACTTCCAATGCATCCTTTACATTTATTATAATTAACTTACCCCCTTAAATTGTTTGTCTTAATAAGTCGTAGTTATACTATGAGACTAAATCACTCATCATTCATCTTTCGCCATTGCGATTTCACTTATATCCTGATGGATAGTAACACAGGTTAATGTGATTTTGTGGCGATAAGTTTTGATTTCATGTTCTTATTCATCAAAGTATGGTTTCAGTTGGGCACCAGTGAAAATCAGTGAGCACTGAACAGCCGTGTCATCTTAGTATAGGACTACCTTGCAGTACCGAATTCTAGACAAATTTATCATTTTCTTTACGTATTGGATGAGTACAGCAAACTATAGAACATTTTTTGCATTAACTTCTTGTTCTAATAAATAACTACTACATTGAATATTTCTATAGTTAACAGTTGCAAATGAATACAACCTCATGAAATAAATCTCCCCATGAAGTTTACACTATATCAATGAAAGAATGATAGAAAATGCTGAGTACATAACACTTGATGAACATTAAAAACATCATGAATAAAGTCGAGCACTGGTGATGATGTCGTAGTTTCGAATTACTAGGATCCGATCCAATTATTTGCTGTTGCGTATATATCACTTGAATCCTAGCTTTATTATTATTATTATTATTATTATTATTATTATTAATGCAAATCTTCAGGTAGAAATGTACTTTTGAATGAGCAACCTATATAGTGAAGGTCATCCTGAGTAGAATATTAGATTTGTATAGTGAAGGTCAAATGACAAAATCTGAAAAAAGAAGTTTGCAGTTTTCCTAAACTTGGTTTCATTTTACGCTATATCATGTAACAGCAAATTAATCAAGTATTCCAATTATATTATAAAGAACTTTGATCAAAGTAGTGGATCAGTGTTTGAGACTTTCAGATTTCTACCACGAAGCTATAGGTCTGAATCCCGTTTGATACATTTCGGTATGTTAGAGAGGTAATACCAATGACTCTGAAGCTTAGAGTTTGGCTAGAAACCTAGTATCTGGATTCGAATATGACTTAACGTGGGATATCTGTTTCGCCTAGTATTAGTGAAATCTAAGGATGACATAGTTTATCTAGCAATCTGGTAATACATGAACTTGTCAAACACTTAGATGTGAACAGAAAGGTCAGACTAAACAAGTAGTAACAGAACAACAACAAGCTTAATGCGGAAGAAAATAAATCGTAACAATCATTTTTAATTTGTATTGTGACTGGCAAGTGGAATCCAGGACGCGCGTTTCGTCCTATTTGGGACTCGTCGGCTGGATGTATCGTAACAATGTAAAAAAATGTTGCAATCAATATTACGATGCTTAAAGTAGGCATAAAATGTTTCCGAATACACACGAAAGGAATCTGAACATTCGTAGGTCTTAGGATTTGTTGCGATCTGGTGGTGCTGCTGGATTCGTAACCACCTTAGGTTCAACAACTATATATATACTATCAGTAATCCCATTGTCGCCAATCAAAATGACTCATTCGCATACAACAATCACGGGGTTCACGTATGATCAAGAAGTCCAGAAAGAATATATGATAGATATATATATGAGCCCAAAGAATCCAACCTTACAAATAACACAACTCGCTAAAGTTCAATAGTGTAGTACAGTCTAACATTTAGTATGCATGCCAACAAAGAAATACACAATACAAACTCATTATGTTAGAGGGTAACCACAGACTCAGTCAGTAAATCTAACTAACCATTCACCCTAGACCAGAACACTACAAACATTGAGTTGAGGACAGCCGTGAGATGAATTTAAATTGCATGTTTAAGGATAACTTAAGAGTATCATATCCTATCTAAGCATTTCTTTCAGTACATGCTATTACGGACGACTCTAAATGAAAGGATACATTGTTCAGTGCATAAAGTTTTCGACCTGTCAAATGCTAGGTATAAGTTTGAGTATTTCCCAACCTAGTTCATTTTGGGAAACCTGATGGTAATGTTACACCTAGCACAACTAGAATGTGGCTTTAGTTGGTATAGTTTGGGATAAGTTTACTTTTATTACTAGGGCTTTGTTAAGACATGGTCCGCGAATAGATTTAGAGTTATGGCTAAAGATTTAGGATAAGTAATAAATGAAGTATTAGAATTCATGCTTAAGCATAATTAGGCTAGTCATAAATCTTAAACCGAATCCATTCAGTAGAATTTTATTCTGACCTATGGCACACTTATGGTTACACTGAATATATCTTCATAAGAAATAAATTATATTCACCTGAAAGTAGTAACAGCTGTCTGAAAACCTTTATTTCTGTCATACTTATCTATCTTAATAATTAATAATCTGGTTTATTAACATTCACTAGAACTTGATAACAGTCACAATTGAATAAGTGAAATGAAAGCACAGTACATGAAGTAACTGAATTAAATTGACTGGTATGAATAATTATCTAAATATTCTTGGATTGTATTGTAATCAACTAATAATTAATGGAAATCACCACTTGGACTCGTTATAGAAATATATTAGATCAACAAATAATCGTAATGGGATTATAATACTGGAAGTTGTAATTATACTAGGAAGATAGTAATATACCTGGATCGTTCTGGATAGCAATGAAATAAAACGCCGAAATCTACGAATGCTACAATGCGTCTTAAAATAAGTACCATTTGTTTTGCGATATCCAATATAAATGTGGTCCATGTGATTAATACATTAGAGAGTTTGTCAAATAGACACACATCTACGAGTATAAGGAAAGTATATCCATGATGGTATGGAATAATTCATATTAAGAGGTGAGGAATAACCAGTAAGAATAATATGACGTATATTGGATTCGTCACAAGATTCTCAGTTTATGTGAATCTAGGATTGTGTTTTTCCTAATAACAACTCTCACACTATACCTTTCCTGTAAATATTGACCTTGGTTATCTGACATGCTGATAAGCTATTCGAATGAGTTAAGCCTTAAGTGTCTTGATTGTAGTTCAAGTGAATTATCCCTACGTAAAAATGATTTAACAAAATATCATATAGCTGAAGTTCGCATATAAATTCACAATAAAGTATATTTCATTGACTTTAAAGAGTCTGTAGCGGTAAATAATCCCCAAAATAAATAGTTGCATAGGCTCTCGACATTAATGCTGACCATGTTTGTTTTAGCGGACACTACTAGTTGAAGGCACGCGGTCACGCATCTTCACCAGATCACGACTCGAACCACCGTGGGTAGCATCTCTCTCTAGTTTGCCAGCCTAGACGTTGCTATCCCATTGAAATTCTGTTTACGATAAAATATAATTTCGCTTCCATCCTACAGTGCCTTCTGATTTCTTCTCATTCGTAGGAGTGGGTTCATTCGATAGAAGTGTCTTTGGTTATACGACAAGCGTAACTTAGTCATATATCCGGGTACACTTCAAGTCTGGCGAGTCCTATCATTTGAGGCCAACCGGTCCAGTGGCGCAGAAAGTTAAGCATATGCTGATCTGAAGCACCTGGGACGGAATCTAGGGTATACACTGATTAGGAGTCCCATACTAAAACGAAATATCTGTCCAGTGCGTCGTGGTTTCCAATGCTACTTTACCTATATGTGACAAATTCAATCAACTAAAACTTAATACGAATCCCTGCAAACAACCTCAATTCATTTTGACGAAACGTATAAAAAAGATGAACAAAATCACCTAAATGATTAAAATACACTTTGTCAGTATTTTGACTAATCTCTATTACTTTGTCTATTCCGACAAGTGAACAAAGCAAATGCCACTAGCGATTGTAACCGGTCACTAGGCCTTTTGTATCGTTCTACAAGGTCGTTTCGTATTAACCAATCAAGAAATTCGGCTAAGCCAATGAAAACAATCGCCTCAAGGTTAATAATTTAATATATTCAATGATCGACAATATCAAGGTAACAAATAAATAGATTGAACAATAATTATCGTAAGTCCTTGTTATGATTAACGAGTAACTGCTTGTTGTCACATGGTACTTTCACCTTGAGTTATATTTGACGTGGAATGTTTATTTAGATCATATGACCTCGGAAAACATTGAAAATATTCATCTCAACGATTATGTTACTAGTATTTTTATAGGAAATCAAAGTCAATAAATTTTAATTATCACGTTTAAAAAAAATTTCCAGGGTTCAAGATTTTGTGTAATTATTGGTCATTTTCTCCCATTCACTGTTAAATAAAACAAAATTATATTGAATTGAAGGGATTTTATGGAAATAGCTATTAAGTTTTGTAGCTTGTGTTCATCACAGATTGTTAGTTAAGGTACCATTGAAAACCAGGAAGCACTAGACAGCTGTTTTGTCTCTCAATGAAAGCTTAGAACGAAACGGCTATCCAGTGCTCCCTGATTTTCAGTAATACTCAGCCAATATCATTCTATGACAAATACATGCAACAATAGTCTCCACAAAAACACCTGCTATCAGCTCACTGGTGACTAATTTCAGGATCTTCCTAAATTTCTAGTGAGAAGTTATGACTGATGGAGCCTGGACTTGTAGAGAGTGAGACAGTAATCATTAATGACAGTGGATGGTCGTCTCTCTGTATGAGAAATTAATAGGAGTGCGAATTCTGCCACTGGATGACGGCTGATCTAGTCCTGTAAATGATTGTGTTCACCGCAAAGGTCGTAGATTAGATATCCTGGTGGAATCGGGGGATGCATACTGCCACAGAAGAGTCCCATACTAAGATCAAACAGTTGTTCAGTACTCCATGGTTTTCAGTAGTATTCAATAAATAGCAATCTGTGACGAACATAAATAACTAAATGAAAATACAACTTATTGTAATAAGGAATATAATGTAAAGTTTCATATCATGGACTGACTGATATGATGTCAATTTAAAACGTAGCCACTAAGTAAATTACAATGTAGGTCGATCACTGAAAAATTACTGGAAAATGTGTCATCAATCTTTATAAATGATTAGCAGTACATATTAAAGTCTCGTCTAGAGCACTTAATATTCTGACTACTGAGTTTGTATTATATACTTATGCACTAAATAAATGGAAATATAACTTAATGTTTATTGTTCAATACATCTAATGAATTTTGAAGAGGTTATGGAGGACCATATTATTCCCCTGAACATATCAACTTATAAATTGTACAGTTTTTGTGTATGTATGTTCAAGTTGTGATCGAACTCCCCTCTTCCAATCTGTTTGAATTTCGGATTATTTAGGGTGGATTACTTAGGTTCCAAAATACTTTCCTACCTAATTCTTCATGTCGACTTCTTTATGTACGTGCATCCGACCAATCATATATGTACCTGAAATCAATTGATATACATGAATTATATGTACATAAGATTTATATCTAACTGAACCTACTACAACTACGATCCAATATCTGTAGTTCACACAGAAGACATCGTAAGTGGTTTTCTGGTCATCCCATGATAATTATCTCTACAAGATTGTGGATAACTTCAGCTATATCTATTAAATGACTATCTATCTATAACAGTATAATATGCACAAGAATACTGATTCTACACTGTAATCATAATTTTCTATTCAAGACTAATTGAACTATTCAAGAACACTATATTGAATAGTTATAAATTAATAATGTAAATAGACAACAGTGAATTATATAATTAATAGTTATTCATAGAATTTTTCATTAATATGTGAATACATTACCATGAAACAAAATATTTCTAGATAAATAATATCACTAATAGATAATTGATTTCTTTCAAAACTTATTTATTAGGTATAGATTTATGTACTGCTAGAGTAAAGAACAAGTATTAGTGAAAGATAATGCAAAAGGATCTGAAGGAACCATAATCGAATTCAGTTATTCATAAAATTGATTACGAGAAAGCGATTGTTTCTTGTGAAGATTATTTTCCAACATAGACAAAATTACAATTGGGGGCTATGGAGATAGTTAGTTGTTAATCCTGATATCACGAATTGTTTTGAATGAGACAACCACTGATCACCTGGAAGCACTGGACAGCTGTTTCGTCCTAGTATGAGATTCTTCAGCAGTGCGCATCCATGACCCCGTTGGGAATCGAACCCAGGACCCTGTGGCACTGCGACGAGCGCTTTACAATTGAACCACTGAGCTGGCTCCTAACGGTTGATATTTCTAATTTAGTCAATTCGTGATACGTTTGCGCGACCTCATCCATTGTCATCGGTGGGTAACTGCCTCACACCCGACACGGTTGAACTCCACCGGTCACGTCTTCACACTAAAATATGAATTTCTGTAGTAGAATCCACAAAGTAAAGCCTATTGTGTATAACACAAAGAATGTATTCATTATGTGTAAATACTTTAACTCGAATTGTATTTCTTGTCGGATTACAGCCAAATTAATTAACTTAGTTCTACCTACACACTGGATGCATACATGAAACTAAAATATGATACTATCTCGCTTTTGTGCACATATATCTAACTGTATTTATTTACATCAGTTACACAAAGAGATCTTAATAAATAGTCTTTCTAGTGAGTAGCTAATTCTATTATTTCTTCATTAATTAGCATACAATAAATAGTCATTATATGAAATCAAGGTATGCACAATGAACTTGAAACTATAATTCGCATTCTGATTTTCTTGTATCATAACTTTAGTCCTACCTTATGTATTAGATATTGGATAACACTCTAAGTCACACTATCAAAAGAAAGTAGACAGAACGGTGTTCGAACTTGTAACTCATATAATTATCCTACTTAAGTAAGCTAACAAAATAAAAATAATTAAAGCAGTTTTTTATCAGTAGTTAAATGGAGAATTTACAAATCTGTTTACCGATAAAAATATTAATTTGCATATGCATCTTTTTCAGTTCTTATCTACTTCAATATGTTAAGACACCAAAAGAATTTATCAAATCTCACTACTACATATGACTGCCTGATTTTAAATGAATTAATCGTTAGGAGTCTTTTTTGGGATTGAAGAAATGTGAAGAATGTTCATTTTATGAAGTTAGTTTAAATGACCAACTTATCTTGGTCAAACAGTTACTGATAATCAAGGAGTAGCTGCAAGTTGTTTCATCATCAAATGTGTGCTAATGATCATCAGACCATCAGCCAACTGTTATTTTATGAATCGAATCCCCAGTATCCCGAAATAACCGTAAGATAATTATATGTATATGTATACTAAATACTTTTATGTGTATGTTAGTGTATCGTCAAAGGTATGATTTTGAATGTAACTGTAGCTAGATTTGACTGTAGAATTTTAAGTTCCCAAGATGTCTATTATTTTATCGTGTTACTAAGTTTCATGGATTTATTGATCACTCATTAGTGACCTATGTCGAATTCTGTCGATCGAGTTGAAACATGTTTACTTGTTTAAGTGATTCGATATCCTGTACATTAAGCTTTGATATTCAACAGGAAATTCTGTTTAACCTGGATTTATCGCTAGTGGAAAATAATTAGTAAATAGTAATCTTGAGTGAAACGGTATTCCATAAGGAATTCGAACCCATGTCACTTATTTCATCCTCCCTAACGTTACTACTAAGAATTGAATCAGTACTAAACACTTGACTAATATGATGGATAATAGGAAATCAATCGCGAAGAATACATAAACATTCTTCAAGATTGAAAAGCTGTCTAATACTTGTTTGAATCCATACTTTTCATTCCAACAATAAACTAGATGACTATACTATTCAACTGATTTAAATCATGCATATTTAGAAAACCAAAACATACAACCTAGTTAAATGTATATCGTGAAAATATATACAGATTGAATCTCATATTCATTGACATACAAAGCTACAAAATGTAAAATATTCTTTACATATAATAATAATGACCAACTTTCCTAGAAATGACATAATACGACTTGTCTGTGTAAATATTCATCATTGAAAAGATTCATAATGTTTTTATTTTAACTGTTTACATATACGTAAGTTGATAAAGGTGTCTTTTTATAGACTGAACGAGTGGCGTCATATGATGTCAGGAAAACGTCTTTTTCTCCACTTTAATTATTTTCTACACCTTTTGTCGTGAATATTGTTGAATTTGAATTTGGCATATTGAATTGATCTGAGTTAAATAACCATTGGAAATAGGGAAGTATTGGATAGGTGTTACGTTCTTCTATGGGTCAACTCAGGATAGGTCATCCACAAACCCACCGGAGAACCAGGACCACGAACTTCAGGCTTCTCTGTAAAAGTTTATCCATTAGACCGAATGTACCGCCTTCCAACAGTTGATATTTCTAGCCTTTTTTTCATTTTATTTACTTTCGTCTTATTTGTTGAAACTTAACCTTGAAGTAATTGTCTTCTTGACAAAATATCGCTAACTCGTTGAATTCGAAAATATAAACCACTGATTTCACAATATATATGAACTAAAAAATCCTTGAAAATCCCAAGTTATGCTCTTGACAGAATCTTACGTACGCAATATGGTGAAGTTCTATACTTGCTTAATCTTATCTTCACATTGATACCCCAGAGTGTGATCAACTCATGATTAAATCCTTTTAAAAATAAATTTGCAGTGATTATTCAGTGAATAGTAAGCAGAATCCTATTTGTCTAGTGTGCAACGCTAAATAAATTCTATTAATGATTAAGTTGTAGTATGCTTATACTTCTAAATTATTCGTGTATCTCACACAGTACGTCCTGATGTCAAGTTGTTCGGATACCATAACTACCATCAGTCCTTTACAGATCGCTGGTAATTATTTTTGACAAGTATCAACTTGGTAAGAAGCCTAGATTAAACAGAATTTCCTATTGACTACTGCCAACAATCATCTTACCTCGTAATATAGTAAGTACGATTTAAAGTCACTTAAACTGATAGATAAGTATAAGATTGGTAGCATCACTGCTCAGCAATCAGTTAATTTACACCACTTATCGGTTGGTAACATGTTATGAACAAGAAATAAAAGTTGTATAAGGTAATATAATTATCACTAAGAAAGAAAAGATTCTCCTTCATTTGAAATAACTGTTTGTACAGTCGGGTATGGAGATGTTGCCATTATGTAACGGGTTGATATAGTTTCTCACGAAATAGATTTCCATTAATACACTTGTAATGTATTCTGTATCATTATTTTTTAAATGAATAATTAATTTTGTTGTGCTTAAAATGAGCTTCTTCTGAAGCTCTGTTCACTCTTGTTACAGTCTTCTCTAGTGGTACCAAATAAATGTCTGTGAATTATTCCTCGTTCTGAATGTGGTCCTCTTTCTCTGACATTATGGACCATAACTTAGTTTATGTTACAAAGTCATCGAGAGAAATAATTCTACACCGTATTTCCACGTTCTGATTAATCCCATGTTTGTTTGTTTTTCTTTCATCATACTGGCTTTACTAACGTTGGGATTGACGTATACTGTATTGTGATGGTTAAATTGAGAAACAACTTTGTGACTCGAGTCTTGTCGTTGTTTCATGTAAGCTGTATTACTGCAGACTTTAGCTTTGTTAGACGTACTTATATTGACTATTAGTAATATATTCATCTCTGTTTTTGTAATTGATTATATTTGTGTAGTACTCCTGTGTTACCTATGGGCATGAGATATTTCAGTCTTGTAAATGAAGTGAATAATTAACTCAAAGTATAGATAAAATATGTTTTAAGATTAGTAAGGATAATTGATTCAATGTTGTACATATCCCTCAGAGTATCTAAGTGTCAAGTAAGATGATTTAATATGATTCAATCAACAAAGCTGTCTTATTATAATAATTAACTTTGGGTTTTCTCCAATGTATGGTTAGTGCATAAAGGTACACTTCTAAAGACTTCAAAATTAAGATCAAAATAAAGCCATCAATCAGCACTAGAGGTGAAACAAACGCAGAACTAATTATTCTAAGTATAGTAATCATTCGATTTAATGGAGTCCCTGAAACTCCTAACATGATTGTAATTTAATTATTTTCTTTTAATTTGTAAGATTTTTCACACCTAGATGAACTGTATTTCAAGAACTTAGGATAATAATACTGAGATAAATACTTAGGTTAAACTATTAGCAATATGCATATCACATGAATGTTTCAATTAGTTTGATACTACAGTTTCTTGAGGTGATTGAATTTCATTAAACCAATGTATTAATTCATCGTGACCTTCATGTATTGATTAAGATCATGTTCAGATTATATATTCTATATAACAAAGAAGAGAACTCAAAATCACTGAATCAAATTACTAGTTCACTATGGCTAGCTTTCATGGATCTAAATGTTATTCAAGCCACTTATTTAATATAACACAGAAAATAATAAGTGTTTATCGAAAATATCCTAAAAGATAAGCTCAAAGACATTAGATTATAGTTGTATAGGCAATAACATTCTGTTATTGATGACAAGGGCTTCAATTGATCAATCTTTGTTGTTATGTGTATATCTTAATTAACATAGAATTTGATTATAGCCTAAACCTATTAGATTAAACATTAAACTGAGTTCTGTGTTTATTACATAATATTACCTTGAATAGAATGTTAATGAGGAGTCATTTAGAAAATTAATTTATCTCTCAAGGTCAAAAAATGTATCCATTAATATCAACTGATTTGACATTTGATTTTATCATGATGAAATTCGCATGATATCCGGTAATTGTATTCCATATGATACTGTAAATTATCCTAGATATTCATATTTTACAGTATAAATCATAGGTGTGTAAAAGAGCGATTTAGTAGTTGAGCTATTCAATTTTCCAACTACTAGGGCTCAACTATAAGTCCTACTTCATTTGCTTTTTCAGCAAATAAGTAGTACTGCGAATTCTCGATTATAAAATGTCGCTGAAAACCTTAATACGCAAATGTATGCTAGGTGAATGCGAGTTGCATTATCACAAATCATTGGGCATATAGTTGAAACGTCAATCAACTAAATCACTACAGTTTAGAACACAGCAACAGTGAGTACTTACAACTTTATTTAGGGATCAAATCTTAGACAATCAAGGTTTGTGATATTCTCCTGAATATATATGAAACAAATGTAGCGTTTTACTACACCCACAATTGAAAAAAGTAACTAAAGTGATAATGAAAACGTTATAATCACGGGATAGAAAAAAGATAGACATTTCTAGGGTATATGACCTGGTTAAAATGTAGGTTTATACATGAAGCTGTGTATAGTCTTGTCCTACCTACACTTACTTATGCATGCGTTTGCATATATATTAGTAAACAATCATAATGTACTAGT
Organism: Schistosoma japonicum; assembly: GCA_025215515.1. NCBI lineage: Eukaryota > Metazoa > Platyhelminthes > Trematoda > Strigeidida > Schistosomatidae > Schistosoma > Schistosoma japonicum. The sequence continues at coordinate 12,878,166 of CM046066.1, forward strand.
TTTGTTACTGCTTGTGTTTCATACCATGTTAATTCAACTACATATGCAATCAGAACCATAATCTATACACCTATGTATGTATGTACATTTATATGGAAACTGAAATGATGTGAACACTATTATTATTATTATTATTATTATTATTATTATTATTATTATTATTATTATCCCGCCATATAATGGCACTGCTGTCTACAACAAATCCAAAGAAATCTACAGGAAGAGAATGGAATCTACACAAGAAAACATCCACTGAAAATTCATTTCTACTAAATCATTATTCATTTTCTTTAATATTTAAATTGAAAGTAATAAGATTGTGAAAATGATCATGTGTAAAGTATGAATGAGCAAAATAATGGTTATAAGTTTGTGGAATTTCACTTGGAATTATCCTTCAACGTTCTCGAAGTTCTCTATGTGTGTTATATCCAATACTAACGTCAGAAAGCTGTGGGTATGACCAATTAATTGATATGAACTTGTATACACGAAACTACAGTAACAAACAGCAATGGGTGTCTAACTGATCTATGCACGTATGCCCAATGCCTACTCAATCTCAGGCCAGGAATATGAAGAACACAAGCTGATGAGTCAACTAGACAAATCACGTTATTTTTCAAGCACACTTATATATACACAAATCAGACCACACAAGTAGTATATTAGGAAATTAACAACAATACAAAACAAGGAGATAGTGGTAGTAAGTTAAGATAGCATCATCACAAATCAATTAACTGTAGTTCATAAATGAGAGATAATATACTGACAGTAAATACATTAAACGGGAGGATAGGGCAAAGGAAACGTAACGATTATAGGAATGAAATATTTACATTACACACAACTAAAATAAAAACATAATTCTGAAAGTTTGTTGTTCTTCTTTAATCGCCCAACCTAACAAATACATTCGGTTATTTTTTTTTCTGCTCATTTACTTACGCCCGTTACCCCTCACAGAAAAGCATAGGTAGCTCACCAATATTCTCAATTGAACTCTGTTCTGAGCAATCTTTTTCAGCTGTTTCCAGTTGCTGTTCATCCTTTTAATGGCTGCTTTCAATTCTCAACGCAGTGTGTTCTTCAGCCTTCCTCTTTTCCCTTTCCCAACAGGATTCCAAGTTAATGCTTGCCTCGTGAAGCAGTTTGATGATTTCCGCAATATATGTCTTATCCATTTCGAACGTCGTTTCCTGACTTCCTCTTTGGTTGGAAGTTGGTTTATTCTCTCCCACAGTGGGCTAATGTTGATGATTTCCGGCCAACGGACATTCAGTATCATGCGTAGACAGTTGTTTACAAATACTTGTACCCTTCTAATAATACTTGCAATAATTCTTCACGTTTCAGCTCCATACAGCAGAACTGTCTTCACTTTCGGATCAGAGAGTTTGACTTTGAGGTTGGTTGACAGTTGTTTTGAATCCCATATGTTCTCCAACTGTAGGAATGCTGCCCTTGCTTTACCAATCCTTGCCTTTACATCTGCATCGAGTCCTCCTTGTTCGCCATCGTAAGAACTTCCGATAATATTGACGAGTTTCCCTGATACACCGTAGTGTCGAAGAAATTTCCATAGTGATTTCCTGTCTACGCTGTCAAACGCCTTCTCATAGTCAATGAAGTTGATGTACAGTGACGAGTCCCATTCAATTGATTGTTCAACGATGATCCGTAGTGTTGCGATTTGGTCTGTGCACGACCGATCCTTACGGAAACCAGTCTGTTGATCTCGAAGTTGAGCATCATCTGAATCTTTCTTTCTGTTCAACAACACTCTATTGAAGACTTACCCTGGTACTGACAACAGTGTGATCCCTCTGTAGTTCTCACATTTGTTCAAATCTCCTTTATTTGGTATCTTGATAAGGTGTCCTTCTTTCCATTCTGCCGGCACATGTTGTTTCTCCCAATTCACTCTGAATGAAACCTGGATCATCCTTGGGGTTATGTCCATATCTGACTTGAATGCTTTAGCTGGTATATTGTCAGGTACTTCTGCTTTCCCACTTTTGATTTGTCTCTGCACATTTAATAGATACTTTAAGAACATGTTAGTGTAGTTCAGCATAAAAATCAATCAGCATAGGGAAGTTTAATGTATGAATATATTTGGAACTCATTTATTAAACTAATAAATAAACAACTTAAAATCCAGTATACAATATATGCATAAAGAAGATTGAAAATGTTGAAGATGATTTCGCTTATACTGATGTTCATGCCTAACATAATAATAAAGCTCACTTCTGAGAATCCCAGCACTATTAAAATTAAACGTTTATTCTCTGATCTAACTGATGATCAAACAGTGGGAAAGTATTTCCATAACTGTCACTAGTTTATGATCCAATTTTAATGTCTATTGACTCATCGGTTTGAAAAATTTATAATGGTGACTATGCAGAACTTACATGGTTGATTGGGGTTGAATGTCTGATAGTAAATTTATTCCTAGAATGTGGATATTGATTAATAATACATAACTTCGTGTTTTGAAATACAATCTCTCTTGAAGTGAATCATCAGCCTGAAGGTTCTAAGCTCGATCCCTTAGTGAGTTCATGGATGCGCACAGTTAAACGGTCCCAAATTATAACGAGACAGCTCTCTACTTCTTTATGGCTTTCAAAGATCATCCAATTCAGGTCAAATCATGATGTTAAAATAAATGTACGTTTAGTAGAAAAATAATGCAGTGGTTTGAACAGATAGCAAGTTTTCAGTTGTTTTGTAACAAATCTTGAATCAATTAATCAATGCTTGTTACCCCATGTAGAATATAGGCCATTGACCAGCATTCTCCAACCGATTCTGTCCTGGGTTTCCCTTCCCAGCTCTTTGCTAGTTCTCTTGATTTTCTTCATATCTATCTCTAATTCCTAATGCAATGTGTTCTTGGGTACTCCTCTTTTCATTTGGTCTGTGGAATTCCAAGTTAGTACTTGTCTTGTGATACAGTTTAATGATTTGCTAAATCTTTATTTTATTCCCCTACTGCGTCTTTTCCTCATTTCTTCCTTGGTTGCACTTATGTCGGTTTGTTCACTGCCACAAGATTGTTGTTGATGGTATCTGGTCAACGGATTTTAATATGAAGCAGCTAATTTGTGCACACACTCGATGTCACCATGGGAGCGAACCCGGCGAATGAACGTGTATTTACCAAGTGCTACTGGACAAAGTCGTTGATGTGGTTTGATAAAGCGTCACGAACTAGGATGAAACAGCTTTCCAGTGTCCCCTGATTTTCAATGAAGCCTAGACATGATCAATATGTAACAAATACAAACAACAAATTGACTGATTCTTTAAATCTAAACATGTTGATACTGTTTTTGATGGAAAGTTTAAGTGACCAAAAGTGCCTAATGCAATTTATTAGTCAAGTGCATGTGATATGAATTAACATTTCTTACAGGAGGTGCAGGAAATAGGAATGTTTATTAAAGTATTTACGCTCTCAGTGAACTTATGAAATAAGATCAGATTCCATGGCTGAATCGAGAATATGCACTCCTGGAAAGTCCTATACTAGGATGCAACAGCTATCCAGTCTTCTCTGTTTTTCAGTGATACCCAACAGACAACAATCTGTAATGAATACAAACAACTGAGATACGTTTCATTTAATGTTATCTATCCATAGGAATTTTTAGTAAAAGGAGGAAAACTACCCACTTATTAGGTGACAGAGTTAAAGATTCAGAATTTGAATTATGAATTACTGTATGGTTAGAAAGAGTACTAGTTTATTTATACATTAACTTAATGGTAACATTGAATCTATAATTCAAACTTCATTTACAGGTTAATGTTTTACCGTTTATTAAACATTCCCATAGGTGATTTAATTTGCATTGTGACTGGCAAGTGGAATCCAGGACGCGCGTTTCGTCTTATTCGGGACTCATCGGCTGGATGTACCTGCATCCCAATATTGATGTTCACAGTGGGATTCCCATAGGTGAACCTAATCTATTGAGTCTTATCTAGTTTAATGAATGATGTAAAAATATGATGTATTTGTAGATTCAGATATTTTATGATGCAACTTATGCATTCTATTTGATTTACATTAGTTTTCCGTGAAAAACTAATCACTGTCATGATGTCGATTACAGAATCAATTTAACTTGGTTATATTGTTCTGTCTAGACAATATTTATTAATCCTAGACAGTTTAGTAACTAACTCTTGTGAAAGAAATTTATTTAAAGATGGATTCCTTCAAAACGAATTCATTTTCATAGTTGTACAATATGTGTATAGGTATACGGATACCTGATAATCTATAGGTCATTTGATATAATTGTATATTGGATGAAAGTTTGAATAGTTATATTGTAATCCTTTAATGTATAATAATAAAATGCACATATATAGTTAGTGATTGAAGAAAATAGATGACAAACTGTCTGGTCATGAAAGTAAATTGAGTAACTGTGACAATCATTAAGTTTTAGTGAAAGTGATGTGTGAATGATAATCAAGAATTCGGTATAGTAGCAACCTTTATTGAGTAAAAATGATAATAACAACTATTATTCTTACTATATGCACAATATCTATGTAGAATTCCAATGTGTAGAAAATTGTAACTTTCCGACGTTTCGCTTCTTCAGATAATAGATAAACATCAGTTCGATATAACGAATTGGTCTGAATTTGACAACCATCGATCACCAAGAACTGGCACTGCACAGCTGTCTCGTTCTAGTATGGGGCTCTTCAGCAGTGCACAAACACAACCCCATCAGGTTTCGGACCCAGGACTCTGTGGCTCCACCTCGAATGCTTCACCACTAGAATATTGAGTCGGCTCCCTAGGGTTGATATTTCTAATTCGTGATGTTTGCGCGACCTCATACACTACCATCAGTGGGTAGCTGTCTCACTCCCGACAAGGTTATACTCCTCTGGGTAGTACTCAGTATCACAAGTTTGAATATGGAATATAACTGTTTTTGAAAATTACACTATGTTATAATGTAACAATATTAGTAATAATGAACGAATAAATAATTTGATGTAAAAACTTTAACTGAGCTAGGGGACAATTGAAAGATAGGAATCATTTGTGTTATGACGCTTGAAACTTTTGGTAGGGTGACCGAATGCCAGTTAGGTGTGCGTAGTCGATTGTTTCGCGTCTGCGCTATGCCCACTGAGTCCCAAGCCGGATTAATAAGAACACAAGCCAATGGATCAACCATACAAAATCAAATTATATTTAATACATTCCTTTATATATACATAAAGCCAGACCACATAGAGAACCAATTAGGGAATTAACATTAATGCCGAACTAAGGAAATAGTGGTAGTGAATAAGGACAACCTGTACACAACCATTTAACTGTAGTTCATAGTAAGAGACAATATACTAAGAGTAAATAGACTAATCGGGAGGATAGAGTAAGAGGAACGTAACAATCATAGGAACGAAATGTTTATATTACCTACAGTTAGAATAATTAAAATAGTGTTCTAAAACACAGTTCTGAGAGTTTGTTACTCTTCTTTAGTGGTCCAACATAACAATTCGACACCTGTTTTACTTCGTGTGGGACTCTTGAGCAGTGCATTTCATGATTCCATCAAAGATATTGTGTATATAATAAGAATAATAGTTGTTATCATCATTTTTACTCAAAAAGGTTACTTTACACCAAATTCTTGATAATCATACAAACATCACTTTCATTAAAACTTAATGATAGTCATAGTTACTCAATTTACTTTCATGATCACATATTTTACCATACTAGGACGAGACAACTGTGCAGTTCCAGTTCGTGGTGATTAATGGTTATCAAATTCAGACTGTTTCGTGATATCAAATAAACATCCAGCAATTTCCACAACATTCAATTATAATAAGTAAATATTATATCATACTTAGCATGAGTTTAAATAGTACACAGGGATAAATCAAATCAAACCAATTAATTACAAAACTAACCACAATAACCGATTTGATCATGCATATGTCAAGTACATAAAAGATGAGATCAATATGTTTGCATTTATGTGAACAAAACTGAGTTTGTACGTCAAGGTGATAAATATTTGTAGTGTGAATGGGTAGGGTTAACTTGTGTGTTTCAAGTGTGAGATTGAGGGCGTGGATAGGACGTGTGATTATTTAATAAAATTGTCCAATATGGATGAATTATATGGACTTCTTGCCCACTTTACGCGGTTAGGTTTAGCAATTTATGAAAAGTTTAAACCACTAGCCTTTCTCAGTTGTTAGAGAAGCTCTTTTGAATTACTTTGGTTAATTTAGTATTGATTTGATGATTGATAAAAATAGCACGTACAACTAATACTGGTTTAATTTGTGGTTTTCTTTGAAATCTACAAGATTAACTGGTGGTCTATTTGTGTTGTTCATGCATTGTTAAACATAATTACGCTAAATTGAAAAGAAAAACATATGATTCATTCAAGTGGGACGATTGTTCTAAAATAACCACACATCTAATCCATGCCTAGAAACACATAAATTAACCCTACCCATTCACAATACAAATTTCTATCACCTTCACGTTTCCTTTCAATTTTTTTCACATACATTCACACGCATATTGATCTCTTCATTGACATACATGACATTTACATGATCGAACATGTTGATCCTTTTGGTAAGCATTGCAATTAATTGGTTTGGTTTGACTTATCCCACTGTACTATTTAAACTCACCTTAAATTTAATTCAATTATTTATTTATTCTCTGAAGAAGCGACTAAAATGAATGCGGCGAAACGTCAGGATATTTGAATTTCCTACACATTGGGATTTTACAAATATATTACCTTTTATAAATAATCCAAATCAATGCTCGGTTTATTCGAATTTATCAAGTCTTGGTAATGTTGCTGCACTGATGTCGAATAATTGTCCAATTCTAATTGGTTCGATTGGGATGGTGTAGCTGCTTAACTAAAGTGGATCGGTATTAATGTCGAACCATCCAATGACACTGTAGCCTGGCCATCCTAACTGTGGTGGCCAGTCTTTCCTGTTCCCCTAATACTTCCAATATAAGAGACAATCTAATGAGATGGAGTATGTTTAGGATGATGTAGAAGGAAAATTACAGAAAGTGGGTTATAGTCAAACTGCACCAAATGCTGTGTCCGCTCCGAATGTTGATTGTCCTTGTGAATGATATTGTCCTTGAAGAGTTGGAAAACTTCATTGAATGTCCAGTGACCAATACGTACAATGTTAGGGTTAAATATATTCAGGCTAACCCTACAATACCAATAATAATAATAATAAAGATTGATAATATAAGGTGACATAAAAGGAAAAAGTATTTCTAACCATAGGAGAATAAATAAGAAATGTCACATATGATGACTAGCCGGTGACTACGAAGAAGAAAGGAATCTAACAAATTGTTTTTGTACACATAACTCTCGTTTTAGATTATGAAGAAATAAGGTTTCTGCTGTATGCAATAAATTTAAGCTTACATCTCTTGTTGTTCATTGATTAAATTATGTAAATGATATCGAAGGGCGTGTACGGAATATTATTAGAGCTCTACAGATTTACACCGAAACAATAGTTTTCTATATTAACTTTATATATGCATCGGTAGTTATTAGTATATTTGTCGATATTTGTTCTAGCAACTTTTGTTTAGTTGTAAAAGTAATAACTTGTAAAACTTTACCTTTCACTACCGCTTGTTACATCTGCTTATCTGATAGTTGCTTAGAAATAAAGCTTTTCACACTTCACATTCACAATCATTATCACCGTTGTATACATCATTACCAAGGTTAATTTTGATAATTTCAAATAAATTGAGCATTGGATAGGTTGTTTATAAAATGAGTTATATATATTTGTAAAATTCCAATGAGTAGAAATTAAAATTTCTGATGTTTCGCGGCTTAGTGTAAGTCGCTTCTTCAGAGAAATGAATAACCGAATTTGACTTACACTAAGCCGCAAAACGTCAGAAATTTTAATTTCTACTCATTGGAATTTTACAAATGTATATAACTGATTATCACCGTTATTTGTATTAAAGATTAGTAACTATTACTATTTACAGTCATTCAGCAGGATTATACTGCATTTTATCTTCTGAGCTAACATAATTCCAGGCTATAACGTACATAGTTATCAAATTATTTTCGATACCGAATAAGAAATTAATGTATCATTTTTCAAGAACATAACCTTCTGATCATTATTTGCAGTTACCCAAGTAAACCATATATATATATATATATATATATATATATATATATATCTTTACATATACCTACCTGTTGATTATTTATATTCTCGTTCTATTTCCCGGAAGTCACAGAGATATTGCCTTTTGTAAACGCTTAATAACGTTATGCATGTCATCGATTTACATGAATAATAATGTAGTGAGTATTGTGTTTGTATTGTTTCAATATATCATCTCACAACTTAATAATTTTCTAATGAATATTATTAAAAATTTGCAAAAACGAAACGATTTATTACCAACTAATAGTAAATCAATTAAGACATCATGGATTGGTACAACTATTCTACCTTAACCCTATGAGTTAACAGATGAATTGCAAAGAATTCTAACACAACATGAAACCGAAACATTCTAAATGACTACTAATACTATTCGAGGTGCATTAGTTAAAATAAAGGACAAGATCCCTCTCACCTCTACATAGAATTGTGTCTACAGGCTAGGTTGTGTTAATTATGATGCTTTTTATGTTGGAGAGTCTTCTCGAGACATGAAAACTAGTGCCAAAGAACATGAAAGCTACACTAAACGACCTCCTTATAATCCTGTTGAACTTGAAAAGTCGCAAATTAAATCAGCAATAGCAGTACATGCTATCTACGACAACCATAAAATCGATAAATAAAATATCCGAACTATTCAAAGAGGTTTTTTCCAATTATAAGGAAAGACAAATAGCTGAAGCATTTCATATTTTGTTAAATTCATCTGCACTTAACAAAGGTGAAGGCCTTTCTATCCGCCCAACATGGACTTTCTATCCAACTGATCGCAATTAAAGTACACCAAATTTCATTTCACGTGAACATACATACAATTTTATTTTCATCTATTCGCATAATTTCCTTTCACATCACACTAACATATGGATGCATAAATGTCTCACTTCAAACCACTTTGACCCAAATGACTTGACAGGACACGATCAAAACTCACATTTGGATTGTATGAATTTATTTTGATTCTGATTTGTTCTATTGTATTATTTGATTTTGGATTAATTCAATTCGGTTATTCATTTCTCTGAAGAAGCGACTTACACTAAGCCGCGAAACATAAGAAATTTTAATTTCTACTCATTGGAATTTAACAAATTTATATCACTCATTTTGTAACATTAATATTGATATTATGATACACTTCTTTTTCTTCTTCTGGTCAAATGTACTTTGTTGTTACGGTACTTCCCGGACAATACTAAATAAATGTCTTTGCTTTAATTATCTTTCTAAATCTGGTCTCTTTTGTTGATGTTTATAAATAATAATTAATTCTCACTGTAGTATCATCAGCAGAATATTGTTAAGTCATATTCGTCTCTGGTTGCTGAGTTTTCTACTGCCTATAGTCTGATTTTCATCTAGTGGTGCTGATTCTTTTCCAAATCAATTTAACATATACCAAACTGTGATGATCAACTGGGAAAACAACGATCAGATCCCAGTCTTGCTGTTAATCTAAATATTCATATTAACTTTTTAGTTGATAATTGTACGTATATTAACTGTTAATACAACATTTACACCGGTTTTGTGACTGTTTATAATTGTATAATGTTCATGTATTTTCCTTCGGCTAGTAGAATGTCTTCAATCTATTGCCTGTTTTATGATTAAATGGGTATATTTAAATTAACTAAATAGTGGTAGATTTCACTTTATTATGTAGAAAGTCTTTCCTTTATCCTGTTTTATAGTTGGCTAGAAAATTCAAATGCGTCTACTCTTTGTCTGATCGGTTTGGCAGTATAATTTACTTCTGTTAGAATTATGGGAAGCAAATAATTCGGGGTGCATTCTTGCCAATAGAAATTAATCAATCGAAATTCAGAATATCAAGCTTAGACTATATTCAACTCTTCTGTCTGAGCAAAGTATATCGTCCACCCCACTTTCTACAACTATTATCATTTATTTGATGGATGAGTGTTGCATATTAAAGCGCAAATAATTATCTCGCTCATAAATGTTAACTTATATCTTTTGTTTTTCATCAGGCATATTTGGCTGCTTTACAGTGAACAAGTCATTCCATAGAATTATATTGACTGATTTGTAATATGGACACTAGTTCAAGTGACTTGACATTACTGTCACTATGTAGAGATGAAAGGTAATGATACCAAGTTACTTAGACTGGTAGCCACATTATAACTCTATCTATAGAATCCGATCAGCACTACAAAAGACAACGAATATCAAACTGGTCATTACACAGTGATGAAATATCGTATGTATCTCAGTCCTGTAGGGGACCAGTCACTACCCGAATAACTTAATGGTAATGGTAGTGGACTGAGAAAATGAATGGTTCAGAGTCAGATTCACAGTGGAGCATGTGTTCACGCGTTGCTGACAAGTGTTAAATATCATGAGATATAGGTCCAGGATCTCCTGCCAACTACTTAACCCCTCCTCAAACCACTTCCCATGAGCACAACAGTGCCTTTGGCATTCATTAAGTTAACAGTCTGTCTGGTTGATAGGACGATTTAACGATTTTTTAATGTCAATTGTAGAGAACTTATCTCGATTATCAACTATGTAAAAACTTGAACTACCTATTATATGTACATATACGTGAATGGATCTTTTTGAAAAAATAAAAGTCTACACAAATATATGCTGTACCTATCATCTTCAAGGAATGAACTGTGTTTAGCCAACCGAAGGATTATAAATATCCTGATATCTAGATTCTAGTTAATACTATTAACTAACATTACTAAAATTAATAGGATTTGATTTATATCAAAGTTGACCAATACAATCTATAGACAAGCCGGTAAGTATAATTACAACCTGTGATTAAAGTACAAATAGAAAATGAAGAGGGTCACGCACGCTTATTAGAATGATAGATTTTACTTTCAGGAATATCAATAACTGTTTAAAAGTGCAAATATTTCATCACTTTAACATATTTTTAAAGCGTTGAATACAGTATCTAAGGCAAAAACGCTTACTAATTAAATAACAGCCTAGTTAAATTTAATATTATAAATTTATCTGGGTTTGATAACTTTTAAGAATCAGGTGGGACTAGAAACATGTTTTATTCTAATATAGTATGGGAATACGGATTTGTGTCACAACTGTGTGTGGAATCCGTAACTCGTTGACCACTTAGCAGAAATTCGATTGTAATCTAGTCCAAATCGGTTCATAGTACCAAATTCAACCAAACATACTCCAGATGAACTCACTAGTGATCGACTTCAAGAAGTGCTTGTGAGGAGACATGATGTGTGGAGCCCAACCATGCTAGGTGTTTGGAGATCACTAACCGATGTAAATGGTTAAATTCGTACAATATATGAAGAATTCACTAAAGTCGGAAACGTAAACTATTGGATGGCTGTCCAGTAGTTAAAGAGTTAATCAATCACCAAGAGGTTGATTCGATCCCAATTGATGATATATATGGTTATATATCAATCCTAGTTACTGATTTTTCTATGGTTGTCCGACCAAAACTGATTCTTCATATCACATTTAAATGCCTGTATAATACACAACGATAAGCGCTTATTGTATTCTGGGCTAGGTATATTCCAAATTCAGGTAAGATGTTATACAGTATAATTTATTATCTACATTATTTTTGATTACTGATTAGTAGGAAGGATTGTCTAGTCTTTTATTACTGATCGGATTTCGTTGATCAATATGTAACGTGACGTCTATGCTATGTTTTACGACTTATGACCAATGACTACGTAAGTTAGATTCACTTTAAGCCCGTCGCCAATTGCTATGTATTTGAAAATATACAGTATCCTTAATGATTACTAATCACTGTACAGACACTTCTGCCCCGCCGCTACCAGTCCCCCAAGCCGGAATAAAGAAAACAACGATTGATGAGCCAGCAGGTAGAACCAGAAAACGAATTATATTTCAATCATGCCTTTATATATACACAAAATCAGACCACACAGTCAACCAATTAGTAAACTAACATTAATACAGAACTGATGAAATGGTGTTAGTGAATAGGGACAACTTGTACACAACTACATCGATTGTAGTCCATAATAAGAGACAATATAATAACAGTGAATATGCTAAACGAGAGGATAGAGTAAGAGAAACATAACAATAATAGAAATGTAAAGTTTACACTACTCACAACCAGAATAAATGAATTAGTTCTCTAAAACACAGTTCTGGAAGTTTCTCACTCTTCTTTGGTGATCCGACATAACAGTCTAAATGTAATTTTTCTCAGTTCAACAAAATTGTAGATACGCTTTACTTTTAGTGACTTGTTCAAACGTTAGGGTCATATTACTTTGTCAACTGTGCAAATATTACAAGTATAACTGTCGTGTTTTCGATTTGTTCGATATGAATAATACATATGAAAGGTAACTTCATATGCACTCATCTACTATTATGAAGTGCTCGCGAATTATTATTCTGAAGTAAGATAAGGGAGAACTTAAATGGAAACACTGCTCTCCAGTGTTTATCCTTTAAAGAAACGACAGACGGATACACTGGAATTCATGCATCATATATATATATAACACAACGAATCCCTGTCAGAGCCCATGTTGTTAAGGCTTTTATACTCTAATAAAATTTATTGTATTAAATGGAGATAATATTATTAATATTAGAAGTAGTATTATTACAAGTGTTGTTCTAGACTCAATCTGAGTTCAGAATATCCTGCTGACTTATAAATACTTAATTATTCAATGAATACTAACCACACTAATCAGATTGAAAAGTATATTATAATCAAACGCTGAAATGCATAAATATTTAAAAAGTTACAGAATCATTGCAAGGTATTTACGTTAAATGATCACTGAGTAGTGACCAATATAATTTACGTTTATTCTTTAAGAGTCAGTGAATTCTACAAATCAAATTTCAATGTGTCAGCCACTTGTCCAAATAACACAGTGTACAGGATTTTTTCTGATTATGGGAGTTAGAAATAGCCGATGCAAGAAACATATTTGATATACTTCTTGTGCTAGTTAGCACTTATCATTGAAGGGTATCTACTAGCTTGAAAGAAGTGATACTTCATTCTGAATTCGAACATACGACAACCGATAAGTTCCATCAAAATTACAGGTGCAACTTAGTAATGATTGTTAGCTAGTATGTAATCCGTTTTAAGAAAAATATCCTCACAACTGGCGAGCCATTTTACTGAAAAATCGAATATGAAGGTGTTCCTATAGTCGTTAGGTGATGCGAATAACCATGGTGACTTTTGCAATCACTAGTTTTTATTCATCATCAGACACTGCGCATGAATAACTGTTTAGATTACATCATATTTATTCTTATAACAAGTTACTGTGTTTTCTAAAGTCCATCGGATTTAAGATGACAGTTCATATATGTGAGTAAATTATCAATTCGACCACCTTATATATTTCAATATTCTATCAAATCAGTTAATCAACCACAACATTTTCTGTTTAATAAAATTACAATTCAACAAATACTCAACTTTTATTTTATACTCCCGGGTTGTATGATGTATGTAATACCACTTGATAAATCCTATTTTTTGTTTTATTAGACTATGAAACTTCATCGATTGAAATAGTGATCAGAATATGTATTATGTATCCTCAACCACTGCGCATCTCAACAAACTTTGTCGGTAAATGTAGCAGCAATTTGTAAGAAAATACTAGCAATCAATTTATAAATGTGTCATCACTTCATAATACTGTTGACTGTTAATATGAAATATATCAGTAGGTGTAAACTATCTTATACGAGTCTTCACGATAACCATGATCAGTAATTGAAGCTTCTGAGTGACATGGCTTAGAATCAGTCATTAAGGGATCATGTAATCATAATATTACGAGTATTAAGAAGCCAATAAGATTATTACAATCTATAGCATACTTTATTTATCATTCTTATTGAATTTATTATCACTTTCCGTTTTTTTATTTTCACTTATAACGATTAGTAGTGTAATGTTTTGTATTATTATCATTAATTCACAAATTGCTGTAACTTGTTCACCATGTCATCATATTTGTACACAAGTATATGAAAAGTGAAACTTGATGAAGGTTATCTGTTTGAAAAGAATATTAAACGATGAGAGTTTTCAACAGAATGATCTATCCACCAAAAATCTACTAATTGTCAAATAGTCATACTAATGTTGGTTAACTTATATAAACTATCTAACAGCTTTGTTTCATGGTGAAAGCGCTATTATGAAAACCCAATGAATTATTTGTCTGAAAATGGAAGTGATTAATAGGTTAAGTTTAAGAATTATAATTTGAATGTATTTAGATCTTCCCATTGATTTGTTATAAACTGAAGCTGATCAGCTTCTGTTGCCATATGTACGAAAATCAACATTGGGATGCAGCTACATCCGGCTGACTAGTCTCAAATAGAACGAAACGACCGTCCTGGATTCCGCTTACCAGCCACAATCCAAATCTAACAATTATTTTAGGATTCTTTGTTTTTTATATGTGTCTATCGAAATCTTACCACCTCAGTACATAAAGAAATCAGTCGTTGAGAAAAAAACTGTACATAAGTAAATAAGTAAAGAAAATAAACGTAGCTTCAATAGTCGGCTAGTAGTCAAGAAGTTTAGAAAAAAAATCCTTTATACTACTTATTATTTATCCTAACTTAAAAGCAGATTAATTTCCAACATGTTCATTTCTTGTGTTGATTCAAAGAATTTGATCTACTTTGTTGTAATATAATTTCTCATTATCCTAACCATCTTCAGGTTCTTCAAATGATCTTGAACATGAATATTGTTTACATCTACTGATTTTCGAACTTGATCAAACATGTTTAATATTTTGATTGTTTTTTTCTTTGTTATTCAAATAGCTTAACAATTTAATTTCAATGTATTTTAATTAGTTTATTATAACAATCGAAATAAATGCACACATTTAATCAGTTAATGTTGATTATGTCCAAATATTTCTTCGTCATTTTAAGCTAAATACGAAACCATTAGCATTGCCGTAGATGTAATATAACCTGGTCATTATTGTAGTTCTTCAACAATGGATCAGATATGCTTGGCAATCCCTAATATTCTTATCGAAACTGGTTGCAAGATACTTAATCGAGGATATTTAGCAGAGAATTACTAGTAATCTTCTGTACTGTACAGGAACTTCAATAATCTATCTGGGGCTGAGAATCTGTGATCTACTTTGAACATAAGGGAAATACGATTACCATGAACTCAGCTTCAGACAAGTGGTCTCCAAGAAAGTCTTGCCATATTGACTATATTTCCTAGTTTACTTCAGATATGCAACATATATCTGGGGCAAACAATGTAATCGCTGACGCCTTATCAAGAATGTATTCCTTGAATCGTGTCCAGGCGAACGGCTTTATTCAGTTAGCCCAATTTCGAATGGATGACAACGATCTCCACTACGAGCTAGAAATAGTAACACACAAACTAAAAATGAAACAGGTGAGACCACTACTCTGTGATTTTTTTTACAAGTACGGACCATCCAGTCGTGCCCAAGAATTATCAACTCATCGTGTTCAGCACATTACAGAAACTCTCATACCCAGGAGTTCGAGATAAAACCAAACTGACTACTTCTGGCTCAGGATGAACAAAGACATCATAGAATAGACATATTTTTATGCGGCTTGCCAAAACGTAAGGTAATCGAAGGGATAGGACGTCATCATCAACAGTCTTAAACCGGAATTTCCTAACGTATGTATATTAGAATATCTTAAAAATATTGAAGTTTTATTACCTGCTCCAGCAGACAGTTATGCATTGGAAATTTGATGCATTATGTAGGCGAATTCCTGACATATCCTTTGAATCCAAAGCATTCATGATAAGGTTTACTTGGTTCATGATTCAACTGTACATTTGTAATTCATACATACAAAATGCTGATTATTTGAAAACCTTAAGATGATTCGGTTAGAGGTTTCGGCAAATACGAAATTGAATTGAGGTAGTTCTGTGAAGATAAGTACTAAGTTTTGTTGTTTGCATTCGCCACAGATTGATGGAGGTTAGGTACTATTGAAAATAAGGGAGCGCTGGACAGCTGTTTCATCCTAGAGGACGGCTCTTCAGCAATGTGTACCCTTGATTCTACTGAATTCAGGTTTCACTATGGATCTTTAACCATCTGTACCATATGGTCATCACACAATAATAGACTATCAATTTCCTTCATATTGTGATATAGCGCTACGACTATCCACAGTCATCGGTGAAAAATGTCTCATTCCCGACAAGTTTGAACTCCCTCCCCCAGTCATGACTTCTCATTAAATTAAAAAATAAATTAAATTAAATTAAATTCAGGAACAATATGAAGTTAGTGACTAGTAAACTGATCATTGTAATTAAATTGAAGTGGTTTTGTAGAGATATCTATCCAAGTTTAGTTGTTTGTATTCGTCATGGACTGATGTTGGCTGGGTGCAGCTTCACTTCAAGCCTTAAAGATCATGTTATTTTTATTAATGTTCAAAAAGTCACAGCTACGTCAAACTGAACATGTTCCTTAACTTAAACATATAACATTAAATTAATTGTAGGCTGAAAATAGTACACAAGACTATTTATCTTTCTTATTTTCACTTTACATTAAGAACTACAAGAATAAAACTTTTAGTGGCCTGACTCATGTATGTATTATTTCACTAAAAGCTCTAAATAGGCATATGGAAACTCACCATCTGTAATGAATTATGTATTCAATCGAAATCAAATGAATACAGCCGACGAATTGAGTCAATCAGTTAATGACTGAATACTTGAGCTAACACTTAATGGATTACTAAGATATTGAGGCAAACTCAAATAACGTACCCAACATCATTTTAAATTTCCAATTCACATTGAGTTAAACTAAGATAGCTAACGTTGAGAGATTGATATCATATGGTGTTATATAACTATAGAATACAGGATTATAAAAAAGTAGATTGTGTTGTGTTTATATTGTGTGCAAGGTCTAGGGTTAACGACTGATAACAACAAAAAAATTTTTTATAGATTTGTCTGTTAAAGTAGAAATAAATGATGATACCTAAAATGAAATCAAAACGTATGTATAATGTTTATTCGTAGTACTTCTTACATCTAACTCAAGATTATAAAAAGGCAAAAGACAATAATTCGGTCAGGGCAATAGCATGTGGGATCTAATAAAAAGCGAATGAATTCATAACGTATACGCTGGCTATGCAGAAGTAGAGAATTAATCTAAGCGCGTTCAGTCAATAGTGTTCAATACAACATGGTTAGTATCGACAGTGAATGCTTACAGAACTATTTATCCAGATTTATCACTACACGTATTTGTCAGAACGATGAAGTAAAATATACAATCAAAAGTCATTTATAAACATAGGATTTGGTATACATATAAGTATTGTTTCAAGTTGACACTACATCAGAACAGCGATATGAAATTGCCAAAGTAGTAGTCATATCGATGCTATTAAAAATGAACGGGCATGAAAATATGAAATCTCTCGGACTTTGGGTCTAAATTAGACAAAGAGCGAACGATCTACACCACGATGATCGATTTCGATCTAAGTCGCTCAGTATTTCTGATCATTGATAGAAATGTCTCTAAACAAGAACCAGACAAACAGTCGTTGACTCCATAGATATTTTTAGTTTGGCATTCTTCCAACATCGAATGTTAGGTTACATGTTGGTTGGGAACAAGTTTGGCATATTAGGATTGACGCAGTCGATGAGTGTTCAGTTTTAGCAACTGATATAATCTTTTCCTAGTATCTCATTATTACTCACTTAATGTTCTTAATACAAACATCAGTAACCCACGGTCATCGCATGCTACGAAGGGATACATTATATAGCCATAAAATAAAACAAATAGCCGCCCATCACAAATGGTTGACATACAGATTTCTTCACTGCGCCAAGTGGTTATAAAGTAGGGATTTCTGAACATGTACCGAAATTTCGTCGGAAGGGAAATAGAGACATAATCAAGATATTTTTCTCTTTGAACTTAACTAATGATGAAGTTTTATATATTGCTATATCCATGTTGAAATGACCGATATTTACATCCATAAGAAACCATGTACTATCGTTTGTCTAAAAGTTTTATATTTATCATCTTAAGAATGAGAACACCTGAAATCCCTTAACAAGTTGTTTGGTTAAACACCATAATAACTATTCGTGAATAACTAGCCTATACTAATACGAATTTATAACGCATATACTACGCTGAAACCTACCATTGATTATAATTCAGAGGAAAAACCGAATAGTAACAAATTGCAAAGACGTATTAACCACTGAAATAGTGAGTACATAAGATGTTTAGTGCACCAACTAGGCAAACAGTTATGGAGAGTTTGAGAGTGATACATTACAGTTGTAAACCATGTTTCTCTGGATTAAGGTCTATGATTATGCAAGTTGAGTATACTTCATTATAAAGTCCAAGGTATTTATATTATCTGTAGCTGTAGTATGAATCATTTAATATCCTTGGTACTGGCGTTATTACATTAAATGTATTTCTTGTCATTCTAAACTACAAAACTGAAGCAATGTCGAAAATATCTGTGTACAATAATGACTAGGTTAACACACTTAACAACTCAAAGTTATTTTCAAGCATAATAACAAAGATGTTTCACTCTCACACAACAAACAGTCAGTTCGAATCCTACTAAAACTATTTTCATGTGAACTATCAGGTGGTATTGCTAGTGCTTACTCATGTGGCTTAAAGCAAAGTAAACGAACCTATACTACGTAAATGAAAATTGCTAGTATTTTCTAAATTTGAATAGAAATTATGTGAATGGTATTATAAATCGTAGGATTCACTACTAAATGTCATGTGACAAACTGAATATATCACAAATAAATACAATCTAATGCTGGGTAAGTCACTTTGAACCGCCCTTCTTCATTCAAGGTGGGACAATAACAACAATATCCTGATCATATTTAGCACATTTTAATTACTGTATATTAGTATAATTTTCACCAAAGACTTTCATTTCACTAATCGATAGTTATATATACTATGAAGATGGTATTTGGGCACAGCTTATAACAGATAAGGATGACACCTTGAAATGAAATCGTTAATGAAAATTACGCACTAATATGCAGTACTCACCTATAAAAATATTCGAAACTACCCATTACAACAGTAGTACTCTTTACATTCATTAATAAACAATACTCACGAAAAACTAATTAGAACAATTATAGAAGTAAAAACAACAATAATCATATTTTTCTGTGTAATTCTTTGTTATCATTTGTTGTTGTTGTTGTTTTTTTTTTTGAAATGTCTAATGACAAGATGCAATAATGAAAAAAATCCTATTAAAGAAAATAATTAGCAATAATAGTAATATATGTATGTATGTATATATAATAGTAACATCTAGAATAATAGTTTTCTTTCTTAAATTCTGATCAGAGAAATATATATAAATGATGCTATAACATATAATAGAAATAATAAAAAGTAATGTGTATATGCGCACTTCCGTAAGCGAGAAATATGAAAAGTGGTGTGTACTCTGTCTATGTATGATATTGGATCTTTCTCTATAAATGTCTGAAGATTACAGGCAATACAGCATTATATCATATGAAACATGGATGAGAATCACAAAAATGAAGGGAACAACACACAAGAAATGATGCTTTGGTTATATGCAAAACTGAGAACAGTGTGTAAGTTGAGAGATTAATAGTGTGTGTGTGTATATATGTTTGCACTAGTAGAAGTAACATGTTAGTTAGTCAGCTTACTCAATACAATAAACTGGCGATCGTGAAACTGAAGCAAGAAGAAAAACTGAAAGCAAAGACTGCATAAAAAAAATACAAGGTGAAATAAGTCGAGTGATTTCGAAAAATAATAAACTATAAACAATTTAAGTGACTAAGATGATAAACTGAAAAAGTTTCCCACTATATAAAGATCAACCAATACCAAGATGTGAATGGGGAGGAGTGAAAAGATTTGTAAAAGTTGTCAAAGAACAACACAAAATTACGTACAACATGCGGATAAACTTAACGCAAAGTTAACGAACAACCTGGACATAAGAAAATCTATGTCAAACACAAAGATGTTGAATACATTGTATGCGCTAAAAAGGTAGAAAAATAAATTCAGAAAAAGTAGGGTTGTAAAATAGATGACAATAGTAGACTTCGAAGAAAAGCAGTTCGACTGACTGACACACGTACATACAATATCCCAACAACGGATAACTGACGAAAGAAACTAAAGATTAAGTATTCTGAGAGACGTAGTAACCAAGACGTAAAATAAAGCATTACAGAAACATGATAAAAGTCAGAGCAAGAGGGAAGGAACAAGAAACTTATCTCACTGACAAATTAAAAATAACATGTAGATAGATCAACAGAGTTCAGACGTTTTCGAAATAAATATTTACGATAATCAAGATGAACAAACATTGATAGGTGAAGTAGAGACATTAAAATAAGTAAGAAAAGCAGACGTTATCATCATTAACTTTATTGTAATCAAAACAAAAGAAGACTATAGTAAAACTCAAAAGAACAGAAAAGATACACATGTAGTACACAAACTGTATTGCAGTCGGTAGTTAATAAAAAAATAACCCGTGTAAAAATAAATTGTATAAAATAATGAGAAATAGATCATTATTGACTGCCGCACACACACATAGAAACCATATGCTGATGATAATGATTCTGACGATGATAACAGTGACATGTACAACAATAATGACAACTAAAAGAAGTAATAATACATTGAATTGAGTGCTTATATTTATTATTGCTTTTCATAATTATCATTCATCATAATGGTTGGGTTACCATTATAACTGGTAAGAATAAGCAGTTACTTTACGCTCTTGTGCGCACTCTCCGTATATTTCATTCATTATCTATAGAGATATAGCAGAAAAAGTGAGCATCTATCTAAAATCATTAGCAAGGGAAATGTGAATAAACTCTGCCAACAACATTAAACTATACTATGTCAATTTTCAAAGATAAAAAATAATCACTTGACAAGTATGATGAAATGGTGAATGGAATAAGTAGGAGAATGACCTGAGTAGAAGAATGAAAAGATAAATAGGATGGTAATCACACCATGACTTTGAAAATTACTGAACACATAGATATACACGCATATATGTATACATAATGAGAACAAGTGTAGGCAATATATGAAATATATCTATTAAAGAAGAATATACGCAAAGAAACTGAATAATGAAAAATAGGTAGAAATTTAAACAAAAAAATGTTCAATGATGAGGATGGATGACAACAAAACAAAACAAACAAAAAAAATCATCAAATGTGAAAGACTATTGTGAACTCTTAGTATTTTTTTCATTTCTACTCTTTCTATCCCTTATATTGTGAATATGTAATTGACTGTTGTAATAATAAACGTAAAAAATGTATAGTGTTACATGAATGTATGTTGTATATGACTATGAAATAGAAATTACGCAATAATATATGATAGATAGTAGGAATTACAGTGAAAATAAGAGGATAATAATACTCCTACCTAATAATGACATAAAGATACGCATATATACATATGTATTCAGTATTATACGTGGAAATCAATAAAAGTACTATAACAACAAATAAGAAGCACTATCCAACCAGCATTAACAGTTCGTCGCTTTCATACGCACAGAAGAGTAGATAGTAAGCAGTGAAAAATAGGGTTTAAAAAAGACTTCTTTATGAGAAAAAAAACATAAGTCTCTTTATTTTTTTAAGGATATTGCTAAACTATGACACAAGACACCAAATGGTTACATAAGGAGAAAAAAACAGAAACTTACAAAAACTAAAAAAAACTTTCTAAGCTTTTCTAAACATCAACAGAATTTGGGTAATTATATGAAAAGTAACTAGGATTGTTTTAAAATACTAAATTATGGATGAACTATGCAAAATTTTGGACTAAAGAGTTTGCTAACATCATCACTACTTTAAATAATAATAACAACTTTACTCTACATACAAATCTTTCACAGAAAAACAAACAAGAAAGAAAAATTAAGCATCTTCAGTAAACTAGAGTGATAAAACATTTTTAAAGGAATAGATTGGTGACCCGAAATAACATAGCGGAGTACATTATTATTAGATAACAAAAACCTATTTGACTTGATGTACTTCATTTGTGTTTCATGTATGTATAAAAACAACAGGCAAAAGGATAAAATCATTATGATAATAATTGGAAATGAAACAAACAGAACAATATGATAGTTAATCTCTTAATATTTTTAAATAAATTATGGCGCTGAATCGTGATAAATAAACGGAACTGAGACATATTTAAGACGTCTAAAATGTGTGCTTGCAGTACCCTTCATAATTTGTAGATGTTGATGATGATAAGTTGGTTAGAGTGATAACCACCAATTCCCGCTCGCCCCTTCAACAAACAGGGACTGTATGATAAGAAAAAAATAAAGTAGCAACAGTTTGTCATAGCCGGATGATCATCATAAAAGGATTTGCATAAGTGTAAGCATGTGAAAATGTAGATGTTTAAAAATATGCAATAAAAACTGACTAAATTCTAGGAATAAAAGAAGTGAAATCGTTTTTCAGGCACCTCTTTCCAAAAAAAAACTAATTAAGAAAAAAAGGAACTAAATGATCAATCAATATGTGTTACTTGTGATGGATTTCCAGTTAAGTAATAATATAACATTATAGACTACTACTAATACAACTACCAGTAGCAACAATAGTATTGGCTGTGATAAATTGTATGTAGTCACCTTTTCCTTCTTCTAATCATCTTACTCTTTGTGAAATGATAGATTACTATTCATTGAGAATAAAAAGTAGACCAGAAAACAAGCAAACAGGACAAAGGAAAGCAAAAGCACAATGCATAATACACACAGGAAATAAGAGTGTTAGAGTAGTAAATGTTGCCACAAATTGTAAATGAATTAACTAATGTCTTAGTTACTTTAAATAATAGGTAAATGTATGCATATTTATAAACATGGATACGTCAGATAGTCACCTAAACAATATTAAACAATGGGTAATAATGAGAATAATAATCATAATAATAACAATAGTAATTATTTGTAATGGAATATTTCACTAAGATTATTACTGAATTAAGAAAACAATTAAAAATTATAAATATGTATAGTATATATATCTGAATCTGATGAATCTCTTTACTTTCTCTCTTGGATCTTCTATCACTTATTTCATTCATCAATACATGATGATGATCGTATTAGAAGAATATAGAACAGAGCCTAGAAAAATAAGGTTAAAATTTTTTTTTCGCAGAATTCTTGTATACAAATTTAGATAGATCGCTTTCCTTCAATGTTATGTTTAGATGGATTGCAATGGACCTTATTGTTGTTGTTAATGTCACTTTCTTGATCCAGATCAATGGATAAACTCTGCAGTAAAGATGTACTGGCAGAAGTAGAATTCATCAATGTTGTAGTTCGCCAAAATGCATCATCATCCGTATGATGATTAGTTACAATCGATTCGTCAAAGGCATCATTTGTTAGCGATGATGTAAATAATTCATCTACAGTGGTAGTAGTTACGATTGCCGTCGGTTCAGAAACAGCTTCAGTGCTGGCGGTAGTAACAGGAGCACAGTTCGGAGAATGGAAATTATTCTGTGTTAACTCTGTCTCTCGATTATCAAATTGTTGATCAAAATTACAAGATTCTTGATTTGAGAATGAGAGCAAACCTGATGTGGAGAATAGATCATCATCATCATCGTTAGAATTACTGGGTATATCAGTGCCAACATCAGTGAATAAACGATCATTGAAAGATTCCTCGAGAGTATGCATAAATGATTCATGACGTTGTGTAGTGGGATAATTATTATTTGACGGATTCCACTGCAGAAACTAAAAATCGAAGAAAGCAGGTACAAGGAAAACAGTATAGTGAAGGTTACAATAGGAGCAATTTATTGACTGGACACAATCAGGTTAAAAATACTGTTTGAATTAGGATGTCAGTTAAACGATTAGAAGTGATCCTCAGCAAAAACAATATTTGATCTAGTTTGCGTTGGTTCTGGTTACATCGGTTTGGGTAATCAAAGGAAAAGCATTTCTAGTTCTTACATAGACAGACAGATACAACGTAGGACCAGGCACATAAGTGCATCGGTCCAAGTTGCCACACCTCAACAGCATAGCAAGATGATCACCGAATTCATAGAATCAGCTACTTTAATGGTAGTAATATATAAAAGGAAGATTGCATATAAGGATATAATATGTAGAGAGAGAGAGAGAAAAAAATTAGTTTGTAGAAAGAAAGGTAGAGTCGTTTTAGTCTCAAGGTGTACGTGAAGACAAAGAATGTATACACCTACGCCATTGTGATCGATTCTGAGCCATGTCACCAAGAGTCTCCAACCACTGGGTACGGCAGTCACGCGGACCCCAACCAGGTAGTCGACATCTACCAATGTGGCTCAGACCAGAAGTTAGTGACTTCAACGACTGATGCCACGTTTTGGTTTGGCCGCTCCTAACCCTTTTCCAACCCACCCCAATACTAGTCATCATTGAGCAACGTGGTAACCGGTGTTCGGACATACGTAACACATGCCCCAACCATCTCAGTCGGTGAAGTTTCATAACCTCATCAACAGATTTACCATTATTCCCTAATACCCTTCGTCTAACCTCATTATTAGTTACCCGGAGATCCCAGTAGGTACGAGATATATTTCTAAGACATCTGTGATCAAATGCTAGTAACCTACGAGTGTCTTCTACCCTTAATGGCCATGTTTCACAGCCGTAAAGTAGAACAGGACGAACTGCTGTACAATATACTCGTTCTTTAGTTGATAGACGGATATCACGCCTACGCCATAGATGACGTAAGTTGGCAAGAGCCAAACGAGCCTTTCGAATTCGTGCAGAAATTTCGTCAGACATCAACCCATTAGGGCCGATCAGACTTCCAAGATAAGTGAAGTTATCAACGCATTCAACTTCTTCACTCCCTATCCTTAGTTCAGGGGTTGACGCAGGCCAGTCCTGAAGTAACAATTTACACTTAGAAGGGGGAGAAACGCATCCCAAACATCCAGGCATTGTTGCTCAGTGCGACCAGAAGACTCTGCATCTTATCAGTGTCTTCACCAAACAGGACTATGTCGTCTGCGTATTCTAAGTCGATCAGTGGACCTCCTGGAAGGAGATCAATCCCAGAAAATTCAGCCGAAGAAAGCGTTACTTCCAGTAGCATGTCTATGATAAAATTAAACAAAAACGGAGATAGTGGGTAGCCTTGACGGACACCACTTGAGGTCGCAAAGTCAGATGACAGTTCGCCATAAGCTCTGACTCGACTGGTAGTGTTCGAGTAAAGAGCCTTCACAAGGTTTATGTACTTCTGAGGTACACCTTTTAATGACAGACACTGCCACAGAACCTCACGGTCAACTGAGTCGAATGCTGCCTTTAAGTCGAGGAAAACCACCATTGTAGGACGCCGGTAGGTGTGCCTGTGTTCTAAAACCTGACGAATAGTGAATATGTGGTCGATGCAACCACGACCAGGTCTGAAGCCAGCCTGGTTTTCTCGTGTTTGTAGTTCACGAGTCTTTGTTCAACGTCCGATAATTATTGAGGCTAGTATTTTAGACGCTATATTAGTCAGACTAATCCCTCTATGGTTATCACAAGATGATTTTGGTCCTTTCTTATATATTGGGACTATTAGTGATTTAGACCAGTCGGATGGAATTTTATCTAGTTCCCAGACTTTAGCTAAAATACTAGTCAACCTAATCGCCAAGATTGGACCACCATCTTTGAAAACCTCTGGGGTTAGCCCATCTCGACCAGCTGCTCTTCCTCGTTTCAGGTTAGATATAGCTTTTTGAACTTCAGCTAGTGTCGGGGGGCCTACTTCAATGTTCCATTTAGCTTCAGTGGAAATGCTGGGTAATTGTAGAGTAGCTGAAGGCCAGCTAAACTGTTCCTTGAAGTGTTCAGCCCATCGTTCTAAACGTCTGGATTGAGAGCAGATTACAGTATCATCTTTCTCGGAGATAGTTTCACTTATCCTTGACTTCCTTATTCCGGTTTCCCTGATTAGTCTATAAAGCTGCCTAGTGTTGCCTAAAGCCGCTGCCTTTTCCATCTCTTTTGCTTTCGTTGCCCACCACTGCTCACGATCGTTTCGTAAACTTCTACTTAATTTAGACTTGATTTGTTTTCGCTCTTCATCGTGTTCAGAGCCTGACGGGATTAGTTGGCGAGAGCTTATCAGTGCCATAGATGTCGCAGAAGTCCACTGGTTTTTCGTGCTCCTTCTGTTCAAGTTACTAGTTGATGACGCTGCTGTTTCTACAGCTGCTTTTAGATCATTCCAGGCAACATCAGGATCAGCCTGGTTTCCAGAGTTACCTAATTGTGACCCTAACTGTTCTTGAAATTTACTTTTGACCTTCTCGTCGCTCAAATCAATTCTAATGGGTTTTCCTAATGTGGCCTTTCTACGTCCAGTGAGGTGCAAGCAAATGCGTGCTCGTACTAGAGCATGATCAGAGTCTAAACATGTGCTCCAGAACGAGCGGCAATCTTCTATCGAGCCTCTCCAACGATGACTGATGGCAATATGGTCTATTTGAGTCCATCGTTGTCTTGGTGAAGGGGGTCACCACGTTAGGCGATGTCTCTCCTTATGCCTAAAATTAGTATTCGCTAAAAATAAACGATTGTCAGAGCAAAGTTGCAGCAGACGGTCACCATTATCTGTTCTCTGAGCTGGAACACTAAAATACCCGCCTAAATGTCTTTCTGTTTGGTCTAAACTACCTACTTGGGCATTAAAGTCACCTGCGACGACTACTATGTCTGAGTGCTTGGCTTTTTGAAGAAGTTCACAAAGGTTTCTGTAAAATTCATCCTTCAGTTCGTCTGGGCTGCAGTTAGTGGGAGCGTAGGCGGAAACGACGAAAAGACAACGACGAGTGTCCCTATTCCTCCGAGTCCTTACAGAGCCGTTTAGTCGAACAGCACATTGGCGACTATTAACAGGGATCCATTCTAATAGTGCTTGTTCTGCTCTCATGCTTAGCGCTATGCCCACACCCGCCAGTCCACGAGAGCTGGCTATCGAGTCGCCAGATAAACGGAGAGTGTAATTTGTCGCCTCGCCGTTTTGGCGAGGTGAGGTCAAGTGAATGACCACGCTAGGATCTTGTATGCGTGTTTCGGAGACACAGCACACATCAATCATACGAGATTCCAGGGTTTTAGCTAAGGAGGCCTGCTGACCGATTTGACATAGGGTGCGTACATTGAAAGCTCCAATGTGTAGTTTGGAGCGGGGTTTCAGTAGACCTGGGACATTACTTCGAGTGCTAGGATCGTCGGACGTGGTGATACTTGAAGAGAAAGTTAGAAGAGGAAGTTCAGAGTTGATAGTCAAGGTAGGAGCAATGATAGGGATTGAAGAGAGTAAGTGATTTTGAATACGGTGGTCTTAAGCGCTGTTAGAGGTATGAGGGCAGTTATCACTTCCCGGTTGCCCACACCGTGGAAGGGTTCTTCTGGAGGTACCTAAAAAGGAAATTGGATTAGAGCGTGACTGCAGTGCCCAAGGGACAACTGCTTGAGGCCGGTCACACACGACCTTTTGGCGGGTAGTTTTAGTGTTAGCTCCGTACTTGTTGAAGACCTTATCGCCGGAGACGGAAATCCGTAGGATAAGGCGAGGTGTGCATTTTTAGGGTCAACCTTTTCTAACCCCACCCCTCCTTGTGGGAAGGCAGCATCGCTGTTATGCTGGTTGTCCGAGGGAAACACCTTACTGCCGTCACACCTCTGTACGGTCGGCAGTACGACTTCGCCCTCAGACCTTGGATCTGCTGCTTTTAGTCTTACCGCTCTTCAACCGACCTGCCTGGCATGGTAGGACCTTGAGGAACTATTGTTCCAGCCAGTATAGCTCGATTGGTTCATCACGATAGGCAAGCCCGACCACCACGTCAAGGTAGCAGCAACGGCCGGGAGTTCTTACATAACTAAAGTGTAACTCAAAACCAAGTAAAAGAAACTATAATTAGAAAATAAGTTACTTATCTATTAGCTATAAGGCATAATAGTCACAGAATGGTCACTCATAATCAACGTACAACGTGATATAAATGTGTTAGCTGAAGTTGCCATACTGCATTACGATGTTACGAAATCGGATTATCAAGATAAATATGTGCCTTTTAACTACACGAATATAGCAAAATATTATCGACTATTCAACAAAAAATGGTTGTAAAGCACGCTGAAAGATTACAAAATGGGAAAAAGTTAGCTAATGTGTATTTCGTACAATGGGACCAGATTAATTGTATGTTAATTAGTTAAACTGAATCACTGCCTTAGGAAAACTGAAGACAATATTCGATTAGTGTCCTTGAGTCAATCACTGGTGGTGTCGCATTATGCATTGCTGGTGGAGTCTAAGATGAAACGGCTGTCAAGTTTCTTTCAGTCTTTAATGGTATTTTACGGTAAACCCATAATGTATAGTGAAAATTCAACAATTCAAATATACCCATTAATAATGAAAAAATTTTGTATTCACAAGTTAAGTATTCGCGTATGTTACACAACCTATAAATATACCCCATGCAGTTGGATTGGACAGGTTTGCCAAATCTCAAGATTCTGCCTCAACTTTGTTATCGTTGACATTCTGGGAGCTGATATGAAGCAAGTAATGTGATGATATTGACCGATTTGGTATCCGAAGAAAGACTCTTTGATCTTGAGTATGCACCGACATACAGTTAGTCAAAATAGCATTCAATCAAGTGACAATTGGTATCCATATGTACGGCATGTACTTAAAACCTAACAAATGCAGAGTATTTATGAAAAAAACAACAGGAGCCTACGTGCTTAGTAACACGATTAAAAAGTAGGAAAATTCTTCGAGTGAATGCTGGTGATATCACAGAAGAGATTAATCTACGCATAACGAAATCCAGATCAAGATGTACGAATTTGGGTCATCTTTAGATCTATCGTGATATTATACAAGTAGTTGAGTCAGGTTTACAGAAAGTCAGTGATAGCAGAAACTTGGAATCTCTGAGCTGGATGCTCTGGATGCCAACTCAGTGGTGCAGAGGGTTAAGCGTTTGCCATCAACCTGAAGCTCTGGGTGCGGGGTTTGGGGTGCGCACTGCTGAGGAGTTCCGTACTAGAATGAAACACCTATCCAGTACTCCCCGATTTTCAATGGGAATGTCTTTCCTTAGGCTTAAAGTTAGTGCATGCTAGAAATAAATGACTGTCTGAGTAGCATTGTATCAAAGGGTCACTATTATCCGATCTATAAGTTGTAACATCGAAACATCCACCTAAATGTCTCTCAGGTTGGTTTAGGTTACCTACTTAGGCGTTAAAATAGTCTGGTATGAGTATTAAATCAGTGTTTAGTTTTATGAAGAAGTTTAGAAATTCTTCTATAAAATTCATCTTTCACTCCGTCCGGACTGCAGTCAATAAGAACGTAGGCAGAAATGATGAAAAAGAAACGTGTGTCTCAATCCCTAAGAGGTCTTACGGACCGTTAAATCGGATAACATACAGGTGACTGTCAACAAAGATCCATTAAAGTGGTTGTTCTATTTTCAAATTTAGCGCTATACTTACATCGGCCAGGTAACGCAAAGTTGCCATCGAGACGTAAGATAAATGGAAAGTATGTCACATAGGCTTTCTAAATTGGTTGGATGAGATCAAGTGAATGACCACGTTAGGATCCTGTACGCATGATTTAGTGACATAGAATAGATCTATGAGACGAGATTCTAAGGTCTTAGTCAGAGGTCTATTGCCTTGTTTGATATCGAATACGTACATTGAAGGCTTCAATATACAGTTCGAAACGTAATATCAGTAGATTTGAGATAGCATTTGGTGAACTGAAATAGATAGGATTGGTGGTTCATGAGGCAGTTGACGACAGAAATTTAGGGTTCATAGTAGAAGTAGAGTAAATATTAAGAGCTGAGGAAGTAATTATATTATGAAGAGAGTGATTTTAAGTGATGTTGGAAGTACGAGGGGGGTTATCACTTACCATTTGCACACACCGTGGGAGGGTTCTCATGCTTGAAATATCGGAAAAAGTACAGTGAGGCATACATTTGTAGGGCCACCTTCTCTAACCCCATACTTTCTTTATGAGGCAGCACCACTGTCATGCTGGTTATTTAACAAAAAGTCAGCTGTCATATCGCTAATTGGTACGAAACAATGAACAAATATAGTTTCCCTTAGAAGTAATTTCTTAGAATGTGAAACTAAGTAAAGTAAGTCTGGACCCGACAGAAGCACCAGCTCCTTCAGGACTGCTGGTATACCTTGGTGTCAACTAGCACGAAACCAAGCATGAGGCTTTCCTGACGATCACAACCATTACATCAAACAGTCGCAATCTTATATCACTCAATATCATAGGAGTTTATAACACAAAAACAACTTCTCTAAAACAAACCTGCATATCCGACTTTGCTTTTATATTATCAGTTATATTAGTATCGCTTTGTGTATTCAATAGTGTTGATACAAGAGGATTAGCAAATAATGCAGCCAATGCTTCTTGCTGTTGTTGCTGCAGAGGATGTCGACTAAGTGAGTCGATTGGAGCACTTGGACTAGAACTTTTAATAGGTGATGTTTGCATACATGTTTTAAATATCTCACATGGATTTGATTCTGAGGATATACTATGAGCACAGCAATCAGTACTTTGATTACTACTCACATTGATTTCTGTATCAATAAATAATGGTTTGAATAAATCAGTAGAGGCAGTAGACGGTGACATATTCAAAGAGTGAAATAAACGACGAATCACACCTAATGAATCACGTAAATGTTCAGTGACAAAATCTCTTTGCTTCTTTAACACTTCCACTTCACCTTCTTTCTATAAATTGAAAAATAAAAAATAAAGACAGTAACAAAGCTAATAGTTACAATCGTAGGTTAATGCTATAGTAAATGAAGAAAGCTAGCAGATATTAGTTAAGCCATGTTGGCAAGTACAGACAATCAAATTGGGGTTCACTCTACCAATATGGTCCAAGATTGATCACAATGCCGCAGACCCATTCCCTCCTTATTTTCACCATAGATCCTGCATTTCAAAAGTATTGTACACATTTCATTTCTTA
Source organism: Schistosoma japonicum (assembly GCA_025215515.1). Classification (NCBI taxonomy): domain Eukaryota; kingdom Metazoa; phylum Platyhelminthes; class Trematoda; order Strigeidida; family Schistosomatidae; genus Schistosoma; species Schistosoma japonicum. The sequence goes on from CM046066.1 coordinate 12,909,710, forward strand.
AATCACGCTCTGTATACACATTTTTTACAATTACTACTACTTTAGTATTCACTTTGCTGAATTATTGGATATCGACTTGGACTGATATACAAATGTGCCATATTCTATGTTGCTTTTGACTAAGTGACACATTTTCCGGTTGAGCAACCACTCTGTCAATAATCAGATTAATAAACTTGAATACACATATAGCAAATGTGACACAAGTATACTGTATGGTAAGATAACTTACTGAATCCAAAAGTTGTTTAACTTCATCTAACTCACGCCGTAAAGTTAAACGTTCTAAATCACAACCTGGGTTACTGAATGGTGACGACAAAAGAATAGGTGATTGTGGCAGATTTGTGAAATTCTCATTTATTGAATGAGAAGGGAAAATCCTAGAACTTGTTCGAGTTCCACCAAGGTCTAATTTAGTGGGAGATGGAGTTGAAGACACAGTAAGAACGCCACTCTGAGCTGAACAATCTGAACATTGTTGTAATATAGTTGGCTGTATGTTGTCAGATTGATTGCTTGTAGATTCTGGTGTCTGTAAAATAATAAAATCATAGTTCCAGATAAACAAAAATCAAATTTATTTATTTTAAATAAATCAAGGCGAGTACAATAGAATGAAGTTACAAGAAAGGAAGTAGATGTCACTTCTTGATTGCTCACACGATGGAAGAAAGCTTGTCGCTGAGGTATGAACTAGAGGCCTGCCAAGGGAGGATTTCAGCGACGTGGAATTATGATCACAAAACTCAAGAGAAAATAGTTTACAGCTGATTAGACGTTGCTATTTTGTAAGTGGTTTTGAGGTGATACTCACGTACTTCATAGGTCGGCAACAGGTGTCAGCTTTTGAGTTGATTATCTCCAACCTGTCTATATTCCGTCATCAGAAGGCTGTATAACTGTATATACTGATCGTTTGAAGGAAACAAATTACTGCGTACACAATTAAGAAAAATAGAAAGCATAACTACGACTTGCCACTCTCCAACCAACTAGACTAGTACAGAAGGACTTAAAGAAACAAGAGTTGCAAGCTGCATGCCTAGATTGGGCCATCATGACATGAGAGTCTAATCACTATATCAAGGTAGGAGAGATGTAAGCGAGAGATAACATGATCAATACAAGTGCTGCAGCCACAAACTTAGTTGAGAAAGACTAAAGTGGCGAAAGTAAGTCTTGAGAAGTCAAAAGTTAGATTTGGTATTGGATATTATAACCTGTAATTAATGATATCAGAAGGAAAGCTTTTAGAACTAGTAAAGAGAAAATGAACGTCAAAATATGATATGATGAACCACAATCATGTCATGAATTCTAATGCTTCCCTTTAATTACTGATGGTTAAACACGGTCCACTACACCTTATTCAAATTTTACACGGATTACACGAAGTGTGTCAAATACATACAAGTAACCATATAAATGACTACTAAAGAAAACGAGATGGTGCATTACACGGTAAATGAGGTGACACATAGCAAGGCTAAACTTCGTTTCACCCATAAAAGTCCTTCGTTTTTAAATAAGTTGACTATCAAAAACAATTTACAGAATGAAAGTAACAGGGATATTATTTTTAGTATGTTAGTCATTACCTATGGAAAACTAGACTAAATTTTCTAAATAAAGAAAAACAGAAGCTTTTTGGTAAACGTAGGAACAAAGTAGAAGAAACGGGAAAGTATACACAAATAAATGAGAGATACGATTAAATATAACTTAAAATCATGGCACAAAAGAGGAACATAACAAATCATTTTGTGGATGACGGAAATTTCTGAAATGCAAAGTAGGTTAGTACATAAGCATTGCGACATATTTGATTAAATCACTTAAATTATGTCAAATTATGAATCTGGGAACGTTCTGAATCAACTACATGTTACAGAATAATAGTAATTTACCTACTCAAACTCGTGATAGTTGTCTTCAGATAAAGAGAAGAAATGGCTTAGAAGAACAACATATGTACCTAGTTCCATATGATTAGGTGAATTGGTGGACATAGAATTGATACGTTATGGTTGTTTGTCATTTAGCTGGAGACATAACAGTAGAAGACTTTTAAAACTATGCGAAGACTTGCAGCATGGGACCTCATCAGACTATTTCTAAGTAAGAATATTCCCCCCCCCCTAAACTCAATCCATCCATATATATATATATATGGCTTTGTAGAACCTCATGGTTTATCAATGAAACCCTTATTAAATAATAAACATCAGCCGAAATCGATAAAATCTAAAATTAAAGTCAACGGAAAAATTGATTAATCGAACGACATAGATATAAAGTGCATTGTTTATCTATCTCTAATTACCTGTGTTTGTTTGTCTATCACTCAATCTAAGTTGAATGTTCCAATCAAATTCACAGAAATTTTATATTAAAACGGACAATGAAGGACAATTTTAACGACGACACAACTAACAGTTTTATGCATAAAACCTTGAGAAATAAAATAACCTTCAAATATAGGATCACATGATCAACCTAGTGTTATTGTTACCAGTAGGATGATAAAAATAATAATTGTGATCAATCCTCTCTCTCTCTATCTCAAGGATGTAGAGAAAAAGTGATTTCAACAACAAAAAAACAATTTTCTTATTTGCATATATAACAATCCAATAGGATGGAATAATAGGTCTTGTATTTATGAATAATATTAAGTAAAAAGAAGGATCTGTAGTTGTTATTGTTATATCGGAAGTTTAATGAGTGAAAAAAAAATGTATAAACTTGCTATGGTACGTTTTGTAGTTATAGGGATCAATGATAAAAGAATAATGTAACTAGAGTGTTAAGTGAGTTGACTTAAGAAAGAATAACAAGGAGACCTTTAGATTCACAGCAAGATATACAGAAAAAAAGATGTCTTTATGTACAATTTAGGAAAATAATCTCATCATTCTATTTCAAAAATTTTTGTTAGTGTTGTAAATAGCCTAAATTCGCAGTTATGTAATATCATAGCCAAAAGTATGACTATAGTAAGAGATATTACTTTAAAAAGATTCAAATTCCGAACTCCATATAACGTATTGACTTAATCCAATTGTTTAAAACTATGAAGTAATGTACAACTGTTTCGTTCTGGTACAGAGTTTCTCAGGGGTATGCATTCATGTATAAAAGGAGCTCAAATTTCAGTCTTCGGAGTGAGCACTTATCACTAAACCACTAAACCAGAACATGATGGTTTGCATTTCTATAGATACACTACACATCCAGAGTTTGATCCAAGAAGAGAGCGTGAGTGGGCATACTGTTAAGGAGTTGCATCCTCAGACAAAACTATTTCCAGTGCTTCCAGGCATTTAATGGTGGTTAAACTAGTGTCAGTCCGTGGTGTGAAACCTCAAGTTCAACAGTCTTTAAAACACCGAATACCCAGTTCTTTCTGGTTTTCAATAGCTATCTAGTTACAGTCAGTCTATGATGGAAACTACAATTATTTCCAAACCATTTGACAATGAGTCAATCACTGGACACATAACAGTAGTTAACATCAGTATGACCAATAAGTCAGTATATATCAAATTAGACGACTATGCATGAAGTCAATTGATTTCAATAATACCATTTAGTGTATGTAAACAATTTTATCGTAGACATTGATCAACACATTCTACAAAAGATAACGAGTAGCTTTCGAAGTTGTAACTTTATACAAACTGTAAGTAAAAACAAAATAGTGAACATTATTTTAACTAATTAGTCAAATAAAAGTATAAAAGGTCAAAATATAGAAAAAACTAACCATTGATTGGTGAAGCTTAGAACCAATAGCACCGAATAACATAGCATTTGTAGAAACACTACTAGTTAATTCAGATGAGTTTAAATCTAACGCCGCTGGTTGATGCTTTACACGTTTAAGTGGTGTGCCAATGAAAGATGAAAATGTATTATTACTTATTGATATTGGACAAGAGATAGGTGAAGTATGACGATGCTCAGTTTCATCTACAAAATTTGACGGCCAACCACATAAATGCTGATTTGATGATTTAATCAAATTACCACAACCCGGTGATCTGACAATATTACTGGTAGTTTGTAAATTAGTGGACGATCGTAATGATGAATCACAACATCGCGGTAAATTATCTGACTGATGACAAGTGATAGAATCAAGAAATGAGCGTAGTTGCAGGCTTTTTGCATCTTTATCATCAATATCTCCTTTCCCTGGTATGCTTACTGGATTTGATACGTAGAAATTTGGCAAGGATGAACAATCAATACCACCACCAGTTGACGTGACAGTAACCAGGAACGACTGCTGAGGATCTTGTTCTTCCGAAGTTGAATGTGTCGAAAGAAAACCATCATCAGATGGTGAATGAAAAACAAGGTCTTGAGAAAACCTTGGGTAAACCGCATGTAAATCATCAAATAAAGTTGAAGAAGAAGCAAGTTGTTGTTGCGATGTTGGATGGGTCATTTGAGGTAATAATAAATCGGCGTCGAAATTACCACTTAGAAGTCCACCTCCACAACCTACGAATCGATAAATAACAATAAGAACAATACTAACGGAATTTTTACACTAAACAAAAACAAATGAACTGCTGCTTTAAAGAGGAGAAAATGACAGGTGTATTTCATATTGATTATAGAGTAATGACCACTGTCATGATTACTTAGTCCCCAATACTGATCGAGTTCTATCAACGTAATTATAAAATTGCCCTAAGTTTAAGTGATTCGACATCATGAACACAAGGTGGGAAACCACATTCAAAGTAGAAATCTGCACTAATCCGTAAGGTGCTTATCGGCAACGTTGAAGAGATTGTTGTTCCATAGTAAACTGGAAGCCGAGTAATTCGGAGCCAAAGTCATAGCTCGAATAACTCAGTGGTTTTGATTACATATTATAAAGCTAGGTAACCCAGGTTCAAATCCACCACAGAGAATCAGATTACAGACACGATCGGTTGACAAGTATCAAACATCATGAAAAAATAAAGTTTTCTACGGACTACTTTCGACCACCTAAAATCTATGAAAAGTATCACAATTTCTACCATAGTTCATTTTCGATTTGTATAAGCGAAAATTTGTGAAGTCCCTGTTTAAAGGTAAAGAAGGAAACAATAATAATGAGCCAGTTCAATATAAAAGGTTGGATAAGAATCATAGTTCAAATAAATGCTTTTGATAATGCTGCCCTTTTTGACTTTATGGAAAGTTGTTTTTCCAGGCAACATTATAAACCTCTACTTCAGGTAGAAGTATATATGAATGCGGAGATTGGAAACAGGACAAAATACGCACCTCATGGATTTTACTGTTAGCCGCATACCAAATATACTACTAATAGAATATTTTTAATGAAAATGTTTGAAAAGAAGTGAAGTTTTCACATTTGTAATGACTGATAATCATGTGATTAATTTTCACATGAATGTCGAAATCAGATTTAACACGCACTGGTGATCATAACAATAATCATAATAATTACTAGTAAGACACTAATCCGTAGTATTTTCAATTCACATTTAGCTTAAAAGTGTATGCAGGCGTATCACAAGACTGCTTGAATACAATATAAAAGTACATGTTATTCACTACTTGATAATTAAATGCATGAATAAAATCAAAACTTAGTAAACGCAGTATCTTATTTGGATAATAACATTGTTACTTGAGTCAATTGCGAGGTAGCGATGTCCGTATGGAAACTAAATGAGTATAATGTACAACAGTTGGCTCTGTTGTACTTCGTGAATGCGAAATGTAGAATTAAAAAATATTTAAATTTTACTGGTATTTGATTGTAGGTGTATTTGAAGCATCGCTGGCGTTGGGACCACCAACTAAAGAATACTGGAGTTGGACATAGAGTACCAGGTAAATCGACGAGTAAGACCGTGGATCATCGTCGACTGAAGTGGTTTAGGTATCTAGTATATAAAATCAAACGCTGTCTACCCCCTCGAAGTGGTACGATGGATTAGGTTAGGTGCAACCAAAAGAAAATATTAAACCGGTCTATAACACTACTGAAGGTTTGCCTGAGTTATGTTTGTAGGTCCAGACAACCTGGTTGATGGTCCCGTGAAAATAGAGATCAGTGATTGGAAACATTGAGTAATATGGATCAAAACCAGTTGAAATGGTGTAAATGTACTCACTCTGTGCTTGAACTTAGATCCTAGATTTTAAAGTTATTTCAGAAACTTCTTCTTTCTTCCGAATCATATTCTGACAGCTTAGTTATTTTTACTACTACTTTGGTATTCGTTTTGGTAATTTCATGTCGTCGAGCAGATGTGATGTTATAAATTGAACCGATGCATAGATATAACAGGTTTCATGTATTTTTAAGACTGACTGACTGACTCCTATACTTGAAAATAGTTAACAGATGAACTCCGTATTCACCACGAAGTCAGATACGGTGTAATCAATTAGATCTTAATATAATATACCCATACCGAATAATAATGGCTACATGTAAATGAATTATGATGTACGAATAACGTCGTTTGATCAATTAGACGTGCGCTTTATTTATTCAAACCAGATTATAAGGAGATAAGTACGTAGATTTTTAATCATGGAATATCTCCAAATGCATAAAGGTGCTCCTGTCAGAATACCCTGGTAACAAACAGCTCGACAGTGTAAGGTCGACGATTCTCCAGAGTGTAGTTAATTGTTACCGAGCAATACCGGACTTAATATTCACGGTCATGTATATGATGAATGTTATGCATTTCACTTTCATATGATTCTATAGTTTTGAGATTTTACAACCCGAACCGATAACAGCAATGATTAGAAATAAAAGAAATAACTAGAAACTTTCGTTCTAGGGAACATCCGCGAACCAACTAGCGATAGATCCCGAGAACTTCCAGGTTTCAAGGCGAGTGGGAGTTTAAATATGATCAATCTGTGTTATGAAACATCAAGTTTAACAACCTGCAAAATATCCAATAATTACAGTTGGCAAGTACGCATTAGTGATCATTAACGCGTTCGATCCCCGATAGAATTGCTGATAAGTACTCCTGGGGACACTCATACGAGGACGAAATGATTCTTAAATAGTTTTGTGGTTAAGGTCAGTTCACGAAATGAAACTTTATACTTAACGATCTCCATGTCACCCAATAGTGTTGATAAAACATTATACTTATTACTACGAACTACGCTCCATAATTTCTTCACGCTTTACTAAAATATATAACTTGAAGAGAGTATTCATAGCCTCAAATAAATATGACTAATGTGCATTATTTGAAGATGAAATGACCAGCAAGGAAACCTCTCTTCACTGAAAGATATTTATTTCAATTAAAAATAGCTCAAGAAACAGATTAAAATAAGTCAGTGATTGGAAAGTTCGTCATGTGTGTCTGTGAACAAGGAAGTCGTGAGAAACGCAGACACAATCAAGCGTAAATTCTACAGATCGTATCTTAAAATAGTAACCAATCTCAAAAAACTAATTTTGTTGTTGCATTATATATATATATATATATATATATATATATATATATATATATCCCCTGATAACAAATAAGCTAGGTATACTATTATTACCACGTGATGATACTGTTTACAGTAGAAACACATATGGAGTTTAACTAGTCCAATAAAAAAATAGTTGCCATGGTGAAATGATATGAGCGAAAAAATTACCGAAAATTAGAAAACAGTGAAAAACCCTTCCATTCCAGTTCGGTGAACCACTAAGCTATACAGATCCAAATGTTTACAGGTTTCAAGGAGGATACGACACTGTATAGTTAATATACTGAAATTGAATGATTCGGTTCTCAATATTTTGCAACACATATATAGAATCATGTAGTTAGGTTTGAGTAACACTCTACATGTTAGGGCTAGTCAAAGATACAACCTAGTTGCATAATTGGAGAGAATGGAGGGGGATTCGAGGACAAAAAGTGAAATCATCTAAGCCGCTGCGACCGATTACAACTAACGCGCCGATGTCAACCAAACAGTCTGCACCTCATAATATGGCTCACACCAACAGTCAACGACTTCATGAACTGATGCCATATTTCGGTCCGACCTTCTTTAATTTTCTTTCATCCTACTTCGATGCCAATCATCATCGCATATCGAGGTGAGGGGTTGGTCTCGCACACTTAGAACATGTCCTAACCACCTCGATCGGTGGATATCCAACACCACATCAACTGATTTGTCATCTTCCTTTAGTGTCATAGGTCTAACGTTAGCATTGTTGACTAAATGCTCCGGGAAAAACGTGAGCAATGTTTCGAAGAGGTCTACCAGTCAGTCATTAACAGCATAGAACCTGCCATATATGCTCATAGGTCCGAAATGCCATACCACATTAGCACGACAATAGGATACAATAGGGAAAATTAAAGTAAAGGTGTGTATGAAATGATAATAAAACTTAGGATCTAGATGAAGATAGGGAGTGAATATGCTTGTGATACTAAAACCGATTATGGGCCATATCACACATCAACCTCTAGTCATTCCTTGCAATTATTCCAACCAAGTACCCTCCCTCTACAAAAGAGTTCAGATTAACAATCAAAGACTTCATGGACCGGTGATATCTCTTGGTTTGGCCGCCCATTGTCTTCTTACATCCTACTGCTACCCCAGCCGACATCGCGCGGCGAGGTAGGCAGCAGTCTAGTAAACGCGACACATGTCTCAACCATCTCAGGTCGATGAAGGTTCATGACTGTTTTCACCGATTTACTATATTTTCAGTGTTCTATGTCCAGCATCAATATTAATTATTTAGTCATCCCATGATATGCAGGCGATGCTTCGGAGACTTCTATGATCAAAGACATGGAGCCTAAGTATATCTTCTATTTTCATAATCCATGTTTCGCACTAATAGGTTGAAACAAGCTGAACTGCACAGTACACTAGGTCTTCCGTTAAGAGAAAAATATCTCGCCTACGTCACGAGTAGCGTAAGTTGTTAAAAGCTAAGCGAGCTTTATAAATGTGTTAAGATTTCATCAGACGCCGATCCACTAGGGGTTATGAGGCCTCTGAAATAAGTGAAGTGGTCAGCGTACTCAACTACTTCACTCCCTACTACCAATCTAGGCGATGATGCAGATCAGAGTCCTGGAGTAACATTCGTCGTCAAGACCTAGTAGCCTACGAATACCATCTACTCTTGGAGGCCACGTTTCCCATTTATGTAGTGAAACAGAGAGGATTGCAGGGCAATATACTCATCTTTTGTTGGCAGACAGACATTTTGCTCAGGTAATAATTGGCGCAAATTATAGATGCTTAATGGACTTTCTAAGTTCGTGTCGAAATTTCATCAGACACTAACCCGTAATGAGTAAAGAGACTTTCGAGTAGTGGCCGATGCACACAACTATTTTGTTTTTTATCTTAAGTTTAGGTGTTGGCTCAGACAAGTTATGAAGAAGCATTTTGTATTTAAACGAAAAGAAACGCTTCCCAAGGGCGCTTGCATATTCGCTTAGTGTGATCAAAAGAATGCATTCTGCTAATTTTAAACAAATACACTAAATGTGTCTAGAAGGTTGGTTCATAACGTGTTTAGTAGTAATTGAAACATCAATTTAAAATTTTTAAAAATCTTACTTGATTCAAGCGGAGATGTTGGAGGCAATGTCATATCTAGTACTAAGCCACTATCACGACTAGTGTCATCACATACACCAATTGATGAACTAGTGACAGTGCCAACAGAAGGTATTTGATAATTATCCACTAAAAAGTTATTGAAGTTATTCTCCATCTCACTCATCGCACTATTACTTATATTGTTGTTATTATCAATACCAGTATTCATATTCATTGGAGGCCACGGACAAAAACTGGGCGAAAAGTATTGTTCTTTATTAGTAGTAGAGCAGGAGGCAGACTCGAAGTTATCCCATAGAATATCTTCAATAGAAGAAAAAGAAAAATCGTTGCAATCCATCGATGGGGTAAGAAAAATATTTGTGAAACAAACTCTAAGTACCAGATTTGTAAAACATATCAGGTAGGTGCAAGTATATTCTTGTTTAGCTCAGTGTACTTTAAAGGCACGAATTAAAAGACAGGTTGTGTGTTTCATCGTGTCTGACACCAGAAGCACTATATAGATCTTTTATTTAAATGGAAAGTAAAAAATATTAAATCATATAAAAATGAATTCGCATCATTGTAATAGTCTTTACAATAACCGATTTTGAACGCCATATGTGAATGCAGTCGTTTTACACATCGTGACATTTGAGATATTCTGTGTATCATGGGAGGAACATACATACAATATTTCTTAGGTTTTTGGTTAAACAAAAAAAATTTAGGTGGTGTTTTAGCAGAAGACAGGAAAACATTTAATCAATCCCTTAACCCATATTATTTTAAACAATGTACACCGTATCCACACCATCCTTAAAGCTAATAATCGCAGAAAGTGACGCCATAAAGGATGATAGAGAGAAATATTAAAAGTAAGTAATCCTTTTTTTTTGTTCCAAGAAATCACCGATAAAAATTAAACGCAAAACAAAGATGTAAGTGATAAAGTATCATATAAGAGTAGGATTAAAACAAACGAAATGAATGTACAATTACACCTACTGGGTTGTTGTTGGTGTTTACGAGTAGTAGCCATAGTTTGATAAATCCCAGAAAGTTGTCCTAACGGTACAGATTTGGAAGTATTTGTAGTAGCACTCAACATACCAGTCGATATCTGTTTCTGAGTGGATGTCGAAAAACTAACAGCAGATGAAGCAACAGGATGGGGAGCTCTATTCAAATTACCCATACATCCACTACCACCAGCACTACTATAAGAACCACATCGTCCTGGATAAGTTGATGTTGAACTCAGATGATAGACAGAAGGTGAAGAAGTCAGTTCTTTAGTATGCATACAATATTGCCCGATATCAGAGGACATAGAACTACCGCTACGATGGCGACCTTTATTATTATTATCTCGTGTGTTATAAGCAGCGGCTGCCGCCAGAGGATGAGTTAAAACTGTTTTAAAAAAGAAATTATAATGAATAAAAAGGCAAAATTATGCCAAGTTAGTTGATTAATTAGTGGAAAACATGAAAACAGTGACAATCAACAAAAAAGTGAGCACATTGTGATGAATCACCCAAATGATTTACATAAAGAAATGAAGTTTACGGTGCCCGATAGTTACATGTAAAGAAAAAAATTCAGTGGCAAGTGATTAAGAGTAATCAACAAGAAACTGTTTTTTACAGTGGCATTTGTGAGCAAAGCATATCTGAAATCTAATACTCTTTGGTGGATCCGAACATGTGTCACTCAGTTTCATAGTCTGTGACCAATACTACTGTGCTAATAAGAACACAAATAGTCAGGACTAAGATGTTTATATTAACTGATTAAATAGCGATAGTGATCAACGTTATTTTTGTCTAATCCTTAGGGTCGATCGAATTCTAAAGATAACTTGTATAGAGACTTTGATGCGAAAGTGTAAAATAAATTTAAAACTGAACATCTAAAGGCAGACAAACAGCGAATGCATCTGCACGATGGCGATTTTATTTGTTTAAACATAAAATTTTCGTACAATCGGGCACTAAAAATGTACGTACCACGTAGTTAGAAACACAATATTGTAAAGAAATAGAAGACGGCATTCAATCCTAATTAAATTACAAATGTGATAAGAGAACAAGATAATTACATGTTAGGTGATACATTTCACTGGAAAGCACAACTAAGAAAAACTTCATCCAGTTGGAAATTCCGTCTACTTCATGGAAAATGTTGAAGAAAGTCATACAAGGATTGGGTTGTATCTAACGTCTCAAGCATGTGAATCAGTCAGTCACAACGTAGAAATAAACGGTTATCTGAACACAGTTGTAGTAATCGGTCGCGATTATCTGTTCGTTGCGCCGCGACACCTAGGTGCTTTTTGGTTTCGCTTAGTATACCTACTTGGGTATTAAAATCACTAGCCAATATCACTACATCAATGAGCTTAGCTTTACATAGAAGGTCAGAAAGCTTTCTGTAAAATTCATCTTTCACTTCATCTGAGCTGCAGTTAGTGGAAGCATAGGCAGAGACAACAGTGTGTGTCCCTATCTTTACGAGTCCTTACCGTTCCATTTAGACGGACAGCGCATAAGCGATTGTCTATTGGAATTCAGTCGAGGAAAGCCTGTTCAGCTTTTGAACTTAGTGCTACAGCTACACCAGCAAGGCCTTGAGGGGTCTCCAAGAACACGAAGAGTGAACTGGGCCGGTTCTTTATTTTCACAAGATGAGACCAAGCGAATGACCGTACTTGGATCCTGGATACATCGAAGGAGCGGGATTCTAGAGTTATAGATAAGGAGGCCTGCTGTCCTATTTGGCATTAGGTTCGAACTTTAAAAGCTCCGATATATAGTTTAGTGCGAGGTTTCAGGCGACCAGAAATAACGTTTCGTGAACTCAAATCATTAGTATTAAAGGTGCGGGATGAAAAAGTTACTATAGGATGATTAATCGTGGGGATAAGAGAGTTATTAAGAGCTGATGGTGGGATTTGACTTTAGACAAGACGATCTCGTGTGCCGTTAGAGGTGTGAGGGCAATTTTCACTTCTTGGCTGCTCACGCCATGGAAGGATATTACTTCTTGAGGTACCTAAAAGGGAAACTGGGTTAGTATTGATCATAGTGACCTAGGAGTGCGGATGCAGAGCCCAAGGGACAACGGATTCAGGCCGATCACGCACGACCTTGTTATGGAAAGTTTTTGAAGTGTTAGCTCCAGTTCTTTAGAAGGCCATATTGCCGGAGACGGAAATCCATGGAGTAAGGTGAAGTGTGACATTTTTAGGATCGACCTTTCATTACCCCTTCCTTTCGTAAAGAAGGCAGCATCGCTGCAGATGCTGGTTATTTGAGGGAAACACCTTACTGCAATCACACCTCGCTGCAGTTAGCAGATCATAGGTTGCTGCCTTTAGTCTTATCGCTCTCCAACAGACCTGCTTGGCATGGTAGGATCTAGAGGAACATGCGTTCCAGTCAATGTAGCATAGTCGGGTCATCACGATAGACAAGCCCGACCATCACGTCAAGGTAGCAGCTACGGTCGGGTCAAGCCAGTGAGTTGCATCACCTCTAGGTCCCCAACAACAGAGTTGTGATAAACCGACAGTGGCTAGTCCTACACAATTTTCTTTCTTAATATGACTATATGTTAAGAACTAACTACCATTCCGCTTTTTCTGTTCACTTTATTTTTGGCAAATAATGACCGATATGGAACGTGAATGTTTTAAGTTGGTGAACATTGTTCTTACTGCGCCTAAACATTAATTATCAAACCTAAGTATAACTAACGCAATGTTGCCGCTGAACACAATGACCCCTTTGGAGACAACGACGATTGAATACAACCATCGAACATCTTCAGCTCAGAGATTCCAGGTTCCACAAGCATGAAGTAAAACTGATGTGACGCTGCTCCTACATCTAGTGGAGGACGAAAGTGTGATTACTATATCAACAACCTGATCGTGAAATAGAATGCTCTTCAAACGCTAATCTTTCATGGGTTTTACGCGACCTGAAGGAGGCCGATACTCCGACAGTTATTACATAAACTACGAAGACCTTAAGTAAAGAAACGAGAGATGGCGGATACGTTTCACGACAACAGAATACACACCAATTTCCAAACTATTAAGTTAGTTCCCGGATCGTAAGTTTGCTACCATCCTTAAAACGAGCTTGTGGATAGGTCGCCAGAGCTTGGCAGTTCGTGATGCCTCAGACGTTATTTAGGGGGTCAATGTTCACTGACCAAGCAGTATAGGATTGGCTTTTCTGGGTTAAGTCAGTTGCACTGTTGCACAACTGAACTGACTCAATGGACTAATCCTAAGAACTGGTTTAGTTGCACCCAACCTTCAACCTACACTAATATGCCAACTAGGCATATTTGGCTATAACCTTAACAATGTTCACTCTGTAGACCGGGCATACAGCAATAATGCCTTAAAGACATCTATGGTCACAACTTTGCAGTAAACCAAGGTGAACCGCTATATAGTATACTCGAATCTCAGTTTGACAGACGCTACGGGTTAACAAAAAACATACGATATATATATATATATATATATATATATATATATATATATATAGAGAGAGAGAGAGAGAGAGAGAGAGAGAGAGACGAGTTAATGTACCAATGATTGGTATAAAGCACCACCAACCTGTTTGCATTGATAACGGAACAAAAAAACAGTCTAATGCATATTTATTTGGTAAGATAATCACGTGATAATTTGAATGTGATTCGCATGATAGGGCAACAGAAAAATTGTCGAAAGATGATGTCCATGAGGGTTATGGTGAACAGGAATGAGAGTTACAAGCACACGTTAAATACATAAACCCACATGTGATGAGATGAACAATTCTCAAGAAAAATAAATTATAAAGTCTTTAAATGTTTATATAAAGCAAGCAAAATTAGCTATCCACTAGGTTAAAGCTATCTATAACATTTTCAATGCTAGGAATTTCGAATAACATGGCTACCGCGCAAACTTCGAGTTGGTATTTACCTTTAATTTCAGTCAATTCATAACACTGCGTCATAACTACCTAACGATATTAGGTGGATAAATGCCTTACTTGTGATATGATTGAATTCCACAGATCGAATCCTTTTACTAGAGCTCTCGAGTACCTTTCTTAATATCAGTGAACAGCGAGCATATGTTGATTATTATAGAATATTATGGATATTAGTGAACTTATTCACATCGCTTAGCCTTAGCTGGACAATTGTAAAAAACCACGAAGTACTTGACAACCGTTTGTCCTAGTATTTTCAATCTTAATTAAGTGTCTTGCTACTTTCAATAATTTTCAATTCACTTAGCTAGTGTTGTACATTGAAGTGACATTCTCGTTAAACATTTCGCTTTAAACGTCTGGAGTAATTCACAAAATGCTTACTATGAACATTTCAATGTACAACCCAAATAAAAAATATAGGTATAGTTAGTGTTTGGAATCATTATATGCTGCAATCACATTAAATGGATAGTGAAATGACCTACATTGTTGGATGCAACAAACCTAGTAAATATTGAAAACGTTGCAGTTAACTGCAGCCTCCATAGGTACATACAATTAATAACGGAAAACTGGTTAGATGTTGATTAGTTCTGGTTAATGATTTTACATGAGTGGAAAGATGATAAATTTACTTAGCGCATATCCAAAGCATAGTTGCAATTATTTTATCTATGGTTGTTTAACATTAGCACGATTTATCCAAAATAGTTGCGTTACACACAAGGACAAATGTTTGACGGGACCATTATAGAGAAAGTATGTAACAATAATTCATTTCGACGGAGGGTGGTTGAAGGTAGCTGGTAGGAGACAACAATTAAGTTAGAGTTCGTGTTAGTTGGCACTTGTTAGCGTGACGTATCGTCAATCTGGAGGAGGCCAACGCTTCCTATGGAATCGGAATCAAGGACAACCGCATTTACAATCTGAGGCGGTGACCGACTTCCTGAAGGACTGAAATCAGCAATAGTAAGACTTGAAATTAGTAACCATTCAGTGATTACTCATCGTACATGATACACTTTTTCGTTACGATGACAACGTTTTCCAGGAGTACAAGACAAAGCAATTATAGCTGGAATTCAGGAAAACTATCGTATATATTGCTGATTCAGGTGTAGCATAAATTGAGAGAATTTGAGAAATAATTGAATATTCACATCGAGATTTTGACAGTTGAAAAAGTATAAAGGGTGATCAAATTTTTAAAGACTGTACTGTATTATCTAACGCCCTAAATAGTCTAAAGTTAGCGTAGACTTCAATATTCAACAATGACTGTAATAGTTTCAGTGTATTTCTGTCAAACAGCTAAAATAGGAACCCTATCAAAACGCACAAGCCATAAATTGTTAGTCCAAGCGTGGTTGGTAAGTGAAGACTATTTGTTTCATGTCTGAAATAAGTGATTAAGAAGATTAACTGATATGGTTTAGATTCAATAGGCTACAGTGGCACACGTGCATTCAATTTGTATTCTATAGTATTTCACAAAACATATCTACTCATTTCTACTTAAATCATATTATAAATATCTAACCATCATCGTTACTACTACAACATTTTCTCAACCACTATGTGATTCACATTAAGAATTTCAGACTCTATTTGATGTCGTGATGTAGCATGAAAATTTAACCCAACTTATATTTGTTCCAGAATCTACTTTGATTGTAATTGACTATTGTTCTCAATTTTATGGTCGGTAGATCTGAAATAATATGTAAGCAAATGTAATTAACTCGTTTACCAAGTATAGAATGTTATAATAAGCTTTGAGCAACACTTTAAGTGAGTGAGACCTAGAGATACTAGTGCGATTTCACAAAATAGAAATAGGTAGAGACGCAAACCTGCAACTTAGTGGTTGTCAGTCAGTCAGTTGCAACGTAGAACTTGGTACATGCGTACATCAGTTCAAGTTGCCATGCCTCATTAGCAGATAGAGATTAAATTGCCGGACCAAATCCCAGAATAGGGAAGGTAGTAACAGAGTAAGTAATAATGGAAAGGCATAGAGATCAGAGATGAGATTTGAGATAAAAAGTGATTCAGTTAAGAGAAAATTATAATAAGCTCAGAAATTAGAATTTGGAGGAATACAAGGAGTGGATGCACCTGCGCCATTGCCAACGATTTTGAACTATATCACCTACAGTCTCTAACCATTTGTTACGATCATCGTGTGGGCCTCAACCAGGTAGCCTGCATCTATTAACATGTTTCAGCCTAATTGTCAATAACTTCATGGATTGGTGCCATGTTTTCGTTTGGCCACTCCTAGCTTTCTTCCAGCCTACTGCCACAACAGACAACATTGTTCGTCGAGGTAGACAGTGATCAGGCATACGCAACACATGTCCTAACCACGTTAGCTGGAGAAGATTCACTACTTCATCAATAGACTTACCGTATTTACCTAGTACTCTATTCCTAACCCACGCATTGCTTACTCAGTGGTCCAAACAAACACGAGCAATGTTTCGAAAACATCTATGGTCAAATACTAGAAGCCTACCAATATCGTCTATCCTTAATGCCCATGTTTCACATCCATAAAGTAAAACGGATCTAACTGCTGCGCAGTAAACGCGTCCTTTCGTCAGTAAATGAATGTCTCGCCTACGCCACAAGTTAGCAAAAGCCGATCGGGCTTATGTATACGAGCCGAGATTTCATCAGACATCAGGCCGTCAGGACTGATGAGGCTCCCAAGATAAGTAAAGCAGTTAACACATTCACTAGTTTCGCTCCCTATTACTAACTTTGGTGCCGAATTAAGCCAGTCCTGAAGTAACATTTTACATTTGGATGGGGAAAATCGCATCCCAAACATGCTTACGTTCAAGTTTAAGGTTGTCAAAAAAATTCTGCATTTTGTCAGCATCTTAACTCAATAGAACTATATCATCTGCATATTCAGTCAGTGAGTTTATCTCCTGGAAGAAGGTAAACCCCAGAGAAGTCAGACGATGACAATGTTAACTCTAAAAGTATGTCTATGATAAAATTAAATAAAAATGGAGATAGCGGACAACCTTGACGGACACCACTAGAAGTGATCAATTCCGACGACAATCTGCCATAAGCTCTAACACGACATGTGGCGTTCGAGTAGAGAGCTTGTATAAGGTTAACGTACTTCTCCGGTACACCTTTCAGTGATAGGCATTGCCACATAACCTTACGATCGATAGAGTCAAATGCCACCTTAAGGTCAACGAATACAGCTATTGTTGGGCGTCTGAAAGTGTGCATATGTTCCAGAACCTGCCTAAGTGTGAATATTTGGTCTATACAACCACGTCCAGGTCTGAAACCACTTTGGTTTTCTCGAGTTCGCTCTTCACGAGCTTTAGTTAGACGTCTAAGTAATATTGAAGCTAATATTTTAGACACTATGTTCGTTAAACTGATTCCTCGGTAATTGTCACAAGAGGACTTCTGTCCTTTCTTATAGACCGGAATGGTTAGTGTTCGAGACCAGTCAGATGGGATTACATCCAGTTCCCAAATTCTAGCCAAGATCTCAGTTAATCTCGCTGCTAAGACTGGACCACCTTCCTTAAATATCTCAGGGGTCAATCCATCTGGTCCTGCTGCTCTCCTTCGCTTTAAGTTTCCAATAGCCTTCTCAACCTCACTGAGACTTGGGGGAACAATGTTAATTTGCCATTCACATTGTTTGGGGATGGTGGGCAACAGGGATGATGCCGTGGACCAGTTGAACTGTTCCCTAAAGTGTTCTGCCCATCGGTCTAATCTCCTGGAATGACAGTGAATAATGGAACCATCTTTTTCGGAGATAGTTTCACTTACAGTTGGGTTCCTGATACCCGTTTCCTTGATAAGTCTGAACAGTTGCTTACTGTTACCTATTGCCGCTGCCTTTTCCATCTCTTTAGCTTTCGCCACCCACCACTGCTCACGATCATTGCGTAAGCTTTTGATTAGTTTGTGTTTAAGTTGTCTTCGTCCCTCATCATGTTAAGAACCAGACGGGATGTGTTGCCGAGCATCTATCAGTTCAGTAGATGCAGCTGAAATCCACTGAGTTTTCTTAACCTTGTGGTTTAGTTTATTAGTAGATATTACTGCTGTTTCAACAGCTTTTTGGATATCATTCCAAGCTAACTCGGGATGAGTACAGTTTACGCAGTTGACTAATTAGTTTTTTAGTTGTTCCTGAAATGTATTCTTGACTTTTTTATCATTATGTTGAACTCTGAGGGGGATCCTTGTCGTGGATCTTCTACGTCCAGTGAGACGCAGACTAATACGCGCTCGCACTAAGGCATGATCTGAGTCTAAACAAGTGCTCCAAAACTAGCGGCAGTCTTTTATCGAGCATCTCTTACGATGGCTGATAGTAATGTGGTCTATGTGAGTCCAGCGTTGAGTTGATTGTCGGAGGACACCAGGTCAACCGATGTCTTTCCTTATGCTTAAAGTTGATGTCTGCGAGAAATAAACGCTTATCTGAACATATATGTAGTAACCGATCAACATTGTCTGTTCGTTGAGCCTCAACACCATAGGATCCACCTAGGTGCCTCTCGGTTTCATTTAGTCTACCTACTTGGGCATCAAAATCACCAGCCAATATCACTACATCAGTGAGCTTAGCTTTACATAGAAGGTCAGAAAGCTTTCTGTAAAATTCATCTTTCACTTCATCTGAGCTGCAGTTAGTGGAAGCATAGGCAGAGACAACAGTGTGTGTCCCTATCTTTACGAGTCCTTACCGTTCCATTTAGACGGACAGCGCATAAGCGATTGTCTATTGGAATTCAGTCGAGGAAAGCCTGTTCAGCTTTTGAACTTAGTGCTACAGCTACACCAGCAAGGCCTTGAGGGGTCTCCAAGAACACGAAGAGTGAACTGGGCCGGTTCTTTATTTTCACAAGATGAGACCAAGCGAATGACCGTACTTGGATCCTGGATACATCGAAGGAGCGGGATTCTAGAGTTATAGATAAGGAGGCCTGCTGTCCTATTCGACATAACGTTCGAACGTTGAAAGCGCGCGGTTTTAGGATACCAGGAATAACGTTTCGCGAACTAAAATCATTAGCATTAGAGGCGTGAGGTGATAAAATTATGTTAGGAGGAGTAGGCATGGTGATAAGAGAGTTATTAAGAGTTGATGGTGGGATTTGACCTCGAACAAGATGATGTCGTGTGCTGTTAGAGCTATGAGGGCAATTTTCACTTCCCGGCTGCCCATACTCGACAGATTCCTTTATTGTTACTTTCGTGTTCGGGTTTTTATTCTTACTGTTGTTTTAGATTGTGACTGTAACCAGTCTTTTGTGCATTTCATAATATTAACGAATATCAGTTACGTGTCGGTGATTATTTCGACATTTTGTTATTCATCTAGTTAATTTTGTGTTGATGTAATATGGCAACCTGAGCTAACTGATACAAGCGGTGGAGCTTTACATTGATTATGACTAATTGATATGTATTTCATACATCGAAAGTCCGTCAATCTGAGACACAATATTAGTACCAACACAAAAAAAATTCAATAACTTTGTGATAAGTTTACGGATAAACAGGTATAAAAAACTATAATATGATCACTACACAATGACAGTAGCTAGATGACCTGGAAGTGCTAGACAGATGTTCCACCAAAGTATGGAACTACTCAGTAGTGTGCCCTTAAGACGAATTGGGACACAAAATCATCAGAATTAACAGCGAACGATAAACGTTCACAGTACCATTATTAATTTACATTTCTAACTTCAGTGTATTTGCAATCCTGCGCAATCGTCATCTGATATTGTTGGTGAATAACTGCCTTCACATATAAGATTAGTAGTAGTGGCTTCGAAGCAGGACTTTGGGAATCCCCTAAAACGCATGTACTACTATTTGATTTATTCCATCATATTTAGGAAATGTTTTGTGAAAGCTATGATAAAGGAATCACTGATAGTGTTCGTAAGAATTAACTCCGCCTGGAACTTACCAGGAGTTACTGCGGGTCCTAAACCCGGATAAAGGAGGAGGATTGGGCATAGGGTTAGAAACTCCATCCCGTAGAAACAACAACCCTGCTAAAAAGTGCAAATCAGAAAAAAACTATTCAAATCCTTTAAATTCCACCCTGGAAGCTAAATGGTTTTCACTTTGAAGAGTTATGACGCCTCATGACGAAAACCGAGCTTCTTCGGAAATCACGAGGCCGACGCCCCGTCTGACAACCGGAGCACCAATTAATATAGGTGATCGGGCTCAAACAGTTGTCCCCTGGGCACTGGGGTCCACTTTCTCGGGTCGTTAAGGACTCCCAGAATCGAATTTCATTTTCAAGTACCTTAAGAAGAACTCTCCCAGGATATGGGAAGTGATAATCGTCTTCACACTAACAGCACTCGAGATCACTTTGTTCACAATCAAACACGTTCTCTTTCTCTGGTTTCTACTATTTGCACATCACCTACTATATATTCTATGCCTGCCACTTGTACTGGTTGCTCGAATTCCCAAAGTGCCATACCAGGTCTTCTGAAGCCGCACTCTAAACTTTATGTTGGAGCTTTAAATATGCGAACGTTGTGTCAAATCGGTCAACAAATCGTATTGGCTAAAACACTAGAATCTCTTGCAATCGATGTATGCTGTGTCTCCGAAACACGCATACAGGACCTCACCATGGTCATCCATTTGACTTCACCTAATCAATGCAGCGGAATAGCACAGTTCATTCTTCGTTTATCTCGGAGACACAACAGTAAGCTCACGTGGCCTTGCTGGTTTAGGCGTAGCACTAGGCTTACGGGCAGAACAGGCACTTCTCGAGTGGATCACTGTAGACAGTCGTTTATGTTCTGTCCGTCTAAATGGCACAGTACGAACTCGGAATAATATAGGCATATATCGATGCCTTTTTGTTGTTTCTGTTTATTCCCACCACTGACTGCAGCACAAATGGAGTGAAAGAAGTTCTCTAGCCTCCTTCAGAAAGCTAGGCACACATACATAGTAATTATAGCAAGGGATTTTAAAGCCCAAATCGGTAGGCTAAAAAGCATTTAAGCGGGTCACTCGGCATCTCAACCCAGAGAGCGGAGATCGTCTGATACAATTACGTTCAGGCTACCGTTTATTTTTAGCTAGCACAAACCTTAAGCATAAAGAGAGACATTATCTGACTGGTCTCGTTCGCTGATCGTCCCGGTTTACAAAAAGAGACAGAAACCCTCATGTGATAACCACAGAGGAATCAGTTTGACTAATATAGTATCTAGAATATTATTCTCTATAATCATTCGGCGTTTATCCAACAATAGAGAACAGGAGACTCGGGACAACCAGGCTGGTTTCAGATCTGGACGTGACTGCATTGATCAAATATTCACTCTGTGCCAGACGCTCGAACATAGACATATGTACCAACCGTCCGACTATAGTTGTATTTCTTGACTTGAAAGCAGCTTTCGACTCCGTAGACCATGAAGTCTTGTGGTAGTGTTCGTTATTAAAAGGCGTACCTCAAAAGTATATAAACCTTATAAAGGCTCTCTACTCGGTCACCCCCAGGTCAAGTTAGAGCCTATGGCGAATTGTCACGAGAAATTTCATCCTCAAGTGGGGTTCGACAGGGTTGGCCCTTATCCCTATTTTTATTTAATTTCGTGATACATATACACTTAGAAGTCTCACTCACTTCTTCTAACGCTTCAGGAATAAATCTCCTTCCAGGAGATCCTCTCGTCGATTTAGAATATGTACACGATATAGTTCTATTTGGTGAAGACGCTGACGATATGCAGAGTCTCCTGAGCACCTTGAGTAACAATGCAAGCATATTCGGGATGCGCTTCTCCATTCTAAATGCAAAATGTTACTCCAGGACTGGTCTGCTTCTTCACCTAGGAAGTGAGGTAATTGGATGCGTTGACCGCTTCATCTATCTTGAAAGTTTCATCACTCTTGGTAAGTCGGTGTCTGATGAAATGTTAGCACTAATTTAGAAAGCCCTATTGGCATTTACCAATTTACGCTTCTTGTCGCGCAGGCGAGATATCCGTCACTCAACGAAAGGTCGGATGTAATGCGTTGCAGTCCGCACCGTCCTAACATATGGCTGCGAAACGTGGGTCATGAAAACTTAAGATATGTGTCGACTTAAAGTGTTTGACCATAGAAATCTTCGTAGCATCTCTCGTATATCATGGAACAGTAGAATAAGCAATATTGAGGTTAGACAAATGATTCTTGGGAGATATGACAAATCAGTCGAAGAGGCCATTAAACTTCATCGACTAAGACGGTCAGGACATGCGTTGCACCTGCCCGACAGCCGGCTTCCTCATCGTGCGGTGTTGGCTAGGGTTAAGGTAGGATCGAAGAAGCGTAAGGGTGGCCAAACCAAAACATGGCATCAGTCCATGAAGTCTTTGACTGTTGGTAGATGCAGATTACCTGGTTGGAGTCCGCGTGATAATCGCAATGAATGGCTGAAGACACTAGGCGATATGGCTCAGAATCGGTCACAGTGGCGCAAGTGTATTGACTCTTTAACTTTATCTAGATCTTAAATTCTATTATTTTTTTCTGTACACCTTTACTTTACTCTCAACTCTTGTATTATGTTGTTGTGTTGCCTCTACAATATCGTAACGCTAATGTGGTATGTACAACTTGAACCTATGGGCGTATGTGCCCAGTTCTAAGTTGTTGATGAATGAATGAATCGGCTCAGTGAACGATTCAGTTACATAATACTGCTTGTACGAACAAGGTACACTTAACTTCAGGTCGATGAGAACTAATAAATTGATAACATATAGACTGTAGTGGTTTTTTCTGGTTAGCGCTTTTAGTAATTGAATACTGGAAAACAATGACTAGAAGCAATAGAAAAAGTGGTAAGAAAATAAACACACTCATATTTAATTACTAACGCGCACAACAAATATATGAAGCACATGTTCAGTACTGCAGACTAGATAAACATGACATTGGCCACTACTTTCTGATCAGTCAAATGTAAATATTTTAGCTCTATAGGGAGTTAGTTGCGACCCAAATAGCTTAGTAATGAACATTTTATAATGTGAAACTCGGTGATGTGTGTTTGAATCACACAGTGCCAACAGGCATTAAACCTACATTGAGCAGGATTCACAGTCGATAACATGTAACCTATCTGTACACACGTTACCAGGTAAAAGTATACTAAAAAATAGCTGACGTTAACAATTAGTCGTACTCATTATTTGGCATAAATCATAGTTAAACATACAAATCCCTTGATCAAACAATTACTACAAATAGTTAGGTGTAGTAGTAAAAATACAGATCACTAGTCAGTTACAGGCAATGCAGAACCTGGAACATGTACGCACCGGTGCAAGTTGCTACACCTCATTAGCACACCAAGACTCATACCATAGTATGATCAAGTGTAATAAAAAAGACTGAACATAAAGAACATGACTCTGGGAATATGAATTACTTTGTGGAAATAAAGGTATACAAAAATGGTGAAGTTGAAGATTCAAGGGAACACAGTGTAATTACCTGAGCCTCTGGGACCGATACTGGCCCGTCACCAAACATATTTTACTATCGATTACAACTAACGCGCCGATGTCAACCAAACAGTCTGCACCTCATAATATGGCTCACACCAACAGTCAACGACTTCATGAACTGATGCCATATTTCGGTCCGACCTTCTTTAATTTTCTTTCATCCTACTTCGATGCCAATTATCATCGCATATCGAGGTGAGGGGTTGGTCTCGCACACTTAGAACATGTCCTAACCACCTCGATCGGTGGATATCCAATACCTCATCAACCTGATTTGTCATCTTCCTTTAGTGTCATGGGTCTAACGTTAGCATTGCTGACTCGATGGTCCGGCAAGCGTGAGCAATGTTTCGAAGATATTTATGGTCAGAAACTAAAGACCTACGAATACCATCGACTCTCAAAGACCTACGTTTTACTTCCATATTATACACCTCTTCCCCATGCAGTATTTTTTTGTACTGTATCACTATGAGGAACGTTGGTCAGTGACGTTATCGCATTAAACAACCCGTCAGATGAAGCCATGTCATCCAGCCACTCGAACAACTAATAGCAGACTTAAACCTGTTAATATGGCTCGAACCAAGATTCAATGACTTAATGTACTGATGCTACCTTTTGACTTGGCTATTCCTACTTTCATATACGCCAGCCAGCATCATACGTCGGTAAAGATGATGGTTAGCATATTTCATAGCACATTTCGTAACCACCACCTCAATCAACTTTTGATTTGTCAATAATACTAGGTAAGAGTTTCACTCGTATACAATACTATTTATAGGACTAAAATCGATAAGAAGAAAACATTGTTGATAACGAAAATCACACGAAACACAAAACAGCACACGATCTTCAATTCAGAAAAAATATAAGCTAAATTAAATTATTCAAGCATAAATTAAAAATTGATTACTGGAAAAAGTACTAAAGAAAAGAAAAAAGTACGAACATAAGTGTTGTATAAGTACATGTTATTACTGGTTAATAAAATAGCATTCGCGATTCATTAGTCATTGACACACCATTTTATTATTAGTAGTACTAGGAAACAAAAGTAGTTAGACAGATTGTAGCTAGAAAATAGAGTTTAGAATATACGTGTTTTGTCCTCATCATGGATGGTTGATCGGATATGCTTGCAATATTCCGGTGTGTTGATGTTCATACTGAGACTCGAGCCCAGCGTCTTTAGCTTAAAAAACTAAACACATTCTCAATTAACCTACTAAGTCAAGAGATAGTTATTCACTCGTCCAACTAGTATGAAGTTAGCTGTATGGATTCGTAATTTCTTGTTGTTGATATTAAGGGCTGAATTCTCCTACTGTTAGACTAAATCCGTGTATTCTAAAATAAAAACACTAATGACAAAGATAGTTACATTGAAGCAATCCGCTCAGCTTGCATGTATGCGGAAACTGAACACAAATTGAGTGCTGAATATCAACAACCGGATATTTCAAACCCTTACAACAATACAACCCGAAATAAAATTACCAACTCGAATAATAAGATAAAAGAAAATTCAAGATGACTGAGGTCCAATTTTTTGGGGAAAAGACTTAAAAAAGAAACATCATTAACACAATGCCGTAAGACTATCACCAGCATAATACTTCGACTAAGTACCGGATCATTGTGTGGATGATTAAAAGAACAGCTTAATATGAGAGCATTAAAGTTTGTGCTTTGAGGCTTTGCCGATAAACTAGTAAACTATAAAACACGGAAATAATAACGATGTTGAAGGTACAAGGGAAGTTGCCACTTCACAGTTTCTCGCATTGTGGAATGGTTCTTCCCATTCAGGTACTTGTATCTGGAAAGGAAACTGAGTCAAGTGCTTTCACAATGAGGTGTAACTGCTTAAGGTAGGTCACTCAAGCACGTTTCTAAATAGTTTTTGATGTGCCGATTTCACATTCTTAAAGATCTTACCTCCGGAAAGATCGTTTCAATCTTTTCCACCTGTTTTCCTTACTCTATGTGAAAATAACAATGCTCCAATTTCTGGTTGTTTCATGAAAACAGTCTACCGCTATAACAACCTTGTATAGTCAAAATACGACTTCATCCTCGCTGCTTTTAGGCGTAAAGCTTACCAGTTGACCTATACGGCATGGAAGAACATAAAGGAGTGTTCCAGCTAGTATTGATGAATTTGGTCATCACCACATGAGAGTACGGTCACACGATTATTAGTAATATTAACTCATTTGTTAAGTACAGATTCGTGTACTTGGCTTCGAGCCAAATAGACGTAGTTGAAGCAGGGATTTAGACCTGAGAGTTGGTAGAGATGAAACGAAGGTCTTAACCAGTAAACCAATGCTTTGCGTATGTTAAATAAATACAGATAATGTTAATTAGTTAAAAATAACATAAGGTATGATACAAATACGTGCATCTGTTCAAGTTACTGAAATTCACAAACAGTACAACAAGGGGTGAAGTTAACCACTTAATCATATAACACCTAAAGTCTACAACCATAGATTATGATTACCATATGAAGCCAATTCAAGGAGCCTACACCATACAATACGATTCAAGCTAATACCTATTTTATCTACAAATCGACGATTAAAATTGATCTCCAACAGTTATCTTTAGCTTACTCAAGTAATTAATATAAGTGAACAGATGTAGGAATCACCCTACAAAATTGCTTTCACCAATATATCACACTGAGTTGATTAACATACAAATAAACTAAATTCATCGATCTGATATTACATGATGATTAACATCACTTTTGTTGCTGACTTATCGACAATCTAAGTGATGTTATTAAGATGCATCTTTATTATTAGTGAATTTTTTGTGACGCTGATTAATCCCACAACATAATGTCTATAAACTTTCCTAAGCTCTTCTTACTTATGAATTATTTCTGAATGTAAAATGCAATGAAGAAATCGCTAAAAAGTATTTAGCAGTAAGCTTACCATTATGAAATTGACCAGGTATAGGACGACTTCGTGAATTCGGAAAATGAGTATTCTGACTCGAAGAACAAGTTGAACTAACTGAATTAGCTGACAACATACCCAGTGGAGTAGATGGGTATGCTCCAATCCTAGCATCTGGATTTGATTGGCCTGGCAATTGAGCGAAATGCGGCTGCTTATCGGCATTAGGATTTGTGACTAATTTGAATGAAGGCCATATACTTGTTGCACGAGGTGATGTACAGCGAGTAAGGCGTCTCCCACGACCACTTGATTGATTTGAACTGAGAGGCGATATCACATTTGACATCAACGAGTTTTGAATATGAGAACATCTGACAGAATGATCACTAGTATTAGTGCTGACTGAAACATAAAACAGAACGAATGACATTTTAATTAACGTTTACCAGGTGCATATTCTTGCACTTGAAATACAGCAACACTCCAATGTGAACGCTAATGATACAAGCCAGTGGTTCAAACCGAAGTAGGTAGAGAGAAGTTCAAATATGTGACTTAGTGCTGAAAGCGGTTTCTGTTGTCAGCTTAGTCGGAGATGGAAATTCGTGAAGTAACGTTAAGTGTGCATTTTTAGGGCCGGTAGTTTCTAACCCACCGTTCCTTTAAGGAAAGGCAGAATCGCTGTCACGTTGGTTGTCTGAGGGAATCAATTTACTGCCGTCATATCTCTGCACAGTCGTTAGTACCAGACAGACAGATACAACGCAGAACTTCGTACATACGTACATCAATTCAGGTTGCCATACCACATCAGCACAGAGACGCAACTGTCAGTTCAAATTCAAGAGTGATAGCGATAGTAGAAGTATTAGCAGTAATGCAGAAAATTAGGGAGCGAAGATATGATTCGAAAAGTATAATTCAGTGAGATAAATTTGAAAGGAGAAAGATAGAGAATTCAGAAGGTTAGATTTTGAGAGAACACAAAGAGTGGATGCACTTGCGCCATTGCGAACGATTCTGAGCCATGTCATTCAAGGTCTCTAACCATTGGTGACTTTCGTCTCGCGGACCCCAACCACGCAGCCTACATCTACCAACATGACTCAGTCCACTTGTCAGTGACTTCATCGATTTCTGCCATGTTTTGGTTTGGCCGCCCCTAGCTTTCTTCCAACCTATTCCTACGCCGCAAAACATAGCTCGTCGAGGCAGACGGTAGTTAGACATGCGTAACACATGTCCCAACCACCTCAACTGATGAAGTTTCAATACTTCATCTATTGATTTACCCTCCTTTCCTAGAACCCATTTCCTAACGACAGCATTGCTCACTCGGTTGTCCCACGATACTCGAGCAATGCTTCGGAGACACCTATGGTCGAAAACCAGTAACCTACGAATGTCTTCTACTCTTAACGGCCATGTTTCGCTACCGTATAGTAGGACAGAGCGAACTGCTGCACGGTACACTCGTCCTTTGGTTAGCAAGCGGATATCTCGCCTGCGCCATAAGTGACGCAACTTGGCAAAAGCCAATCGGGCTTT
The DNA here is from genome assembly GCA_025215515.1 of Schistosoma japonicum. Lineage (NCBI taxonomy): Eukaryota > Metazoa > Platyhelminthes > Trematoda > Strigeidida > Schistosomatidae > Schistosoma > Schistosoma japonicum. Next base: position 12,938,348 of record CM046066.1, read on the forward strand.
CTGTATCCGTGCTGAGATTTCGTCAGTCACCACGCCATCAGCACTGATGAGACTCCCCAGATACGTGAAGCGGTCTACACGCTCGACTACTTCACTCCCTATCACTAGTTCAGGTGCCGATGCAACCCAATCCTGGAGCAACATTTTGCATTTCGAGGGGGAAAACCGCATCCCGAACATGCTTGCATTGTTGCTCAGGGTAGTCAGAAGACTCTGCATTTTGTCAGCGTCTTCACCAAATAGGACTATGTCATCAGCATACTCTAAGTCAGTAAGCGAGGCTCCTGGTAGTAAGTAAACTCCTGAAAAGTCAGACGAAGACATGGTTATATCTAGGAGCATGTCTATGACAAAATTAAACAAGAATGGGGAAAGTGGACATCCTTGACGGACACCACTTGAAGTGAGGAATTCCGATGACAGTTCGCCATAAGCTCTCACTCGACCTGTAGTTTTAGAGTAGAGAGCTTGTATAAGGTTAATGTACTTCTTTGGTACACCTTTTAATGACAGACACTGCCACAGAACCTCACGATCAACAGAGTCGAATGCCGCCTTTAGGTCCAGGAAGACAACTATTGTAGGACGCCTAAATGTGTGTCTGTGTTCCAGGACCTGTCGCAGTGTGAAGATGTGGTCTATACAGCCACGTCCAGGTCTGAATCCAGCCTGGTTTTCTCTAGTCTGCTCTTCACGAGCTCTAGTTAGGCGTCTAAGTATAATCGAGGCTAATAATTTAGAAACTATACTAGTCAGACTGATTCCCCTGTGATTGTCACAAGAAGACTTTTGTCCTTTCTTATAAATTGGGACCACTTCACTCCCGGACCTTATGTTTTCTGCTCTCATTGATTTTCGAACGACCTAGATGGTACGGTAGAACCTAAAGGAATGATCGTTACAGCCAGCATATAGTCCGACTGAACCATCAAAGGCAAGTCTCACAATCACATTAAAGTAGAAGCAACAGACAGGTCCACTCTACCTACTTCGCTTTAAGCATGTGGGTGAATAGTATCACGAGCCTTCACACACAGAGTGTGGCTTAAAGTCAATTACACGAATCTGTACACGGATAAATAAAGCATACTATTACAAGGAAGATACAAAAAATGACAGAAAAAAATACTTACTTGATTTATTAAATTCCATCGAAGAAGGAAAGCTCATTGAATGCTGTTGCTGTTGATAATATGGATGACTAGAGACTGTATGCTGTTGTTGTTGAGGCGATGGAGCAATCATGGATGTCATATTCGAAAAGTTTGTATTCAAATTAGACATTAAATTAGGGGGTAAATTACTATCACCACTATTAGTATTGGTATTATTGCTAATATTAATAATATTACTAGTGCCTAAAATATGCAAATTACTATTAACAGCACTTGGTGTAGAAAGATGGTGAAGATGTGTAGAATGGATAGGGTGTTGAACTTGTTGTTGTTGATTTTGGCTTCCACCAGTGTGAGAAATTAAAGGAATATCCGAAGAAATATGACGGTATTGCATAGAACTAATTGTTGTTGTTGTTGTCGATGTTACTGAACTAGATGATAATAATGAAATATTTGATGATAAATTATTTGATTCCATAATAAGGCCAGATTGTACTACACCACCGGTGGTACAATATTGTACTTGTTGCGTAGCATTTGAGGAAAAATCTCGTCCAATTGACATTTCTGAATCACAATGTGCGAAAGCACAAAATGGACCACGTGGACAATAACCAGAATTTAATACATCATTACATTTTGTTGATTTATATATCTAGATTACACATAAAAAAATACATAAAAAGCAGTACATGAAATACTAATAAATGAATAGCACGGAATAAATGTAAACTAGTAACGAAACATTATGACCTTAAACCTATATACAGAAAGGTGGCTCATTTATCAAAACGTCTAACATCCAGCCACTAAGTCTTGGATTCGAACTCAAGCTCCATATACGACCGTTTGAACAATCGAGTAGGTAGTAGTATTACTAGCCATCAGAGTTAGTGTTTAGAAGCTATGTGCGCAAAACCGTACCTGGTCACTAGAATACGAATTGCTGAACACTTCACAAACCGTGTATGAATTATATATAGTGGTATCTTGTGCTGCTTTAAACGTTCGGTCAATGCCCATTTTCAAACTGAATACTTGTGTCTCAAATACGACAAGATACAGCTAGAGTCATCCAGACGACTACGTGCAAAGCCAGAATAAATGTAAAGTAGAATACTGGAACTGAAGATTTAAAGGGATACAAAGAGTGTGTCTGTGTCACTGTGATCGACTAACCAACCACTGGTTACGGTTATCCCAACGGTAGCTGCTGACTTGAAGTAGTAGTCGGGTTTACATACCTTCATGACGTATTCAAGACATATTGGTTGGAATACGTTCCTTTACGTCCCTCCATGATGGACAGGTCTACAGGAGAATAAGACTGGAAGTAGCAAACTTGAGGTTTGACAGAGTTGTACTATACTAGGGATGTCACGGAAGCAAGCTGTATCCCTTAGAAGATCGACATTTCCAACGATAGTGCCTTCTCATAACAGAAAGAGGGGGTTAGAAAAGGTTGATTCTAAAAACTTCTCACCTCGCCCTATGGACTTCCAGCGTCGGTAGTAAGCTCTGTAAAGTATGGAACAAATACATTAACTGTTATATTAGGCGATCCAAGAAAAGCAACTAACTTTAGGAACTCTGTTTTAGAATACTATTCCATTTATTTTGAGCACATGTAAATCGATCATTTTACTTTTATTATTGACCTGTTTCTCTTGCCACCTAGGCCCATGAACAGCTATCACATTATTTTCCATTCAGCAATAAAAACCAAATAACTATGTATCAGTTTAATCAGTTCTTAGTTATTCTTTTCCTTTTTTGTATAAATGCTATTCTTTTTATTGGTCCTCTGAGTGGTCAGACTTCGTGTGTATATAAATGAATCAGTGAAATATAATTTGATTGATTGGGTGTCGGCTCACCTATTGTTTGTTAGTTCGATTTGGTGACTAGGATTCACAGAACAAACGTGCGGGCGTAGAACAACGGCCTTAGTGTCTGGGTCTTTCGGTATTGGTTGTTGTCTCCGTACATCGTGATAGGCCGTAGTTCATATCACAACACAACTACTAACCGGCGTCAAGAAATAGCCTGTTTGGTTTTGAGATCAATTATTTTTAGAAAAATTTCAGGATGAACACTTCTAGAGTGTGGGAAACCAGGGAGTGGAAACTGTTCTCATAGTTTATATGGTAAGTATTATAAATCTAGTACTATCAGACCACAACACAACTTACAAATTAACAAGGCAAAATAATCTAAATCTAATACTTATGGAATTAATGTATGGCATATTACGTTATTTACAAGGCGCTATACAAAATACCACCTACAGAAAACAATAGATCTGTAATCTGACACGGTAATGTAAACATTCATCTACATATGCATATACACTAAAACTGTTAACAATGGAAAATCATGTTTTTTTTGTACTTTTTTATTAAATAAACGACTCGATGTATATTTTAATTAGCTGAATCGACATGAATGCCATGTGTAAACACATGTACATTGAAAGAAAATCGATGTTGTACACTATAAAACACTAAAGTACAATTAATTAAAAGGAAATCACTATCTACATCATGTGTTGGATTATTTTCCTATGGCATATATAAATATTACATCACGTGTCCTACACAGGAACGTACCAAGTGAATGACTAAATTCTAAGTATTACTATATTCTGAAAATACCATTAATACAAGTAAAGTACATACCGTAGGCAGAACAACGCTCCCATCATGGATCAGTTTTCAGTTAAATAATTACTATTGTAGCTTACGGAATAATCTCAGTCGGTTTCATCCTAAATACAGTGATAATCTCTACGGAACTTCGAAGTGATATCAATATCCATGAGCAGAGCCATAAGATCTCTGCATATCTCATAAAAAATTGGATTTTAAAAAGAAGCTTTTTTTGATATAATAAAGAGACTTACAACTAATGCTTATCTCACTTAACAAGTCCAAGATAATGTAATTATCTTCACTGCATAAAGGCTAACAAAGTTATCTGGATGTCTGAACTGAAGTGGAGTATGATTACACATGTACCGAACACTTAGTGAATGACTGATGTTATGGTTGTTCAGTCCTCCCTAGTTCTGATCGAGTTTTATCAATTAAGTTAAGAAATATGATCGCTCATCTCAAAATCATGTGTACAATATTGATGTGTCAAGTGATTGGAGGAAGTCAGAAGGAAACTGCACATGATCTAGGTTTGTTCTGGTTGGGGGTCGTCAGCAATTCTGAAGCAACTGATACTCACTGATAGATTTGAACCCGAGTCACTAGGTTTCATATCCGGTGATAATTACCAATGAAACATCTGAGTTGCTAATGACCTCCTGTAAGACTGAAATATACTAAATGGTAATGGACCAGTAATCAATGTCAAGTTTTTTCCAGTTCTTTTGTGAAGGTTACGGACCTTAGATCAAGTGGTCGAAAGCCAAATGTTTTAACGCATAAGCCACCACATCCAAAAGTATATGGCTTTGATAAATTAACCAGTTATAAAAATAGTACTCATTAATAGGTGGAAAACATTAATAACCAGATCACACTAAGTGGATAGGGAAGAAAGTGAAAGCCACTGTACTTTGGTTGGAATCTTATCAGAAGCGACCACTTGTAACTAATATTAATGTAATTAGTTTATTAAGTAATTCTTTTATGTGAGGGGGTCCAAGATGAAATAAGATTAGAGTTTGAATTAGATTATTACTGAATAAATGTTCACAAAAGAAAAAAATTGTAACAATAGTCCTTCTTAAAGACAGTTGATTTATCTAAAATATGAATAGATTACACACGGACAGTTACCTCAGCCACTTAAGAGTTATGCAAGTGTATATGAGAAAAAAAGTTGAATACATAAAATTTAGGGAAGCTACCTCATTTGTTCGTACCATAAAACTACTAACAACCATTTCGATCTAATGATTTTACAATGAGTAAACATTTAGCTATCTGACAAATTCACTATAAACAACAAACTGTACTACATTTCATTAGGTGTTCTATGAATAAATAAAGTTATAAAAATCTTATGTTTCGATGGGAAATTATACACTGATTCATTTTTATGCACCAATATGGCTAGATGTAATGTTCCACAGACATTTAAACGTGTATTTTATAGGGGTCTAATACTTGAGGGAATATTGTAACTATTATCGATACATTTAAATATTCTTATGTGCCTAAATGTGTTAGTGGAAAAGTTCGTAACTAAGATACTGAATGGTGAGACTAAATCTTTGAGAAAAATATTAATTTTCTCATGATCTTAGACAAAACATGATAATGAAAGATTGCAAGCACAAAACCTGATTTCTTTAAGATAAAAATACTAGTGAACACAATATCAACTTACTTCAGGATGGAATTGTTGTTCCGTACGTGTATGACAATAAACACATGCATCACCAGTGTCGCAAAGTGTACTATCTTGCCATTCATCGCCGGGGCGTACAATCGGACAAGGAGTACTACGATATAAGAATTTATCAGGAGCTCTGCGTTTATCTTTTCCATTGTGATAAAAAGGACATGAATAACCTTGACGACACATTCGTGGCGGTTTCTTGCACAATTCAGTTTTGTAACAAGCAAGCACATGAAACATTTCTGAATAAATAAAAGACATTTTGATAGAAACAAGTGATATAATATAACGAACTTTCAAAAAATAGCGAGAATAATTTGGAGGAAGTATAACAATGTAGGAAAACGTAAAAGATGAGGGACTGAGATAAAAAATATACAGTGTTAAAAAGATTTTAAAAATCTACTAGTTATCAGTTTGTGAAGCAGGCTATGAGTACACAAACCACGTTTCCAAAATCGTTAGATTTTGTAACTCAGAAATATGTCTTGAGAGTTGGACAGTGAAGTCAAGTAGCTTTCATGGTCTCTAAAAATTGTTCCCTGTAGTTATACCATTTCATAGAATTCTGGAACAACTTATTTGGTAATTAAAGTTCATAAGAAAACATAAAAGGGACCAAACAACAAACAGAGCGAGTCTATAACGCCTGACTGCGAAGATATCTTCAGTTCGAATAGAACTCAAAGTAGATGCAGACTACTTAGTGGCATCTGTGTGGTTGTAATCGGAGGTTGGAGACTGGATGATAAGGCTCACAGTCGGTCGCCACGGAGCAGATACATTTACTCTTCATCTTTCCTTAAATTCTGAGCTATAAGAATTTCATATACTTTTCCACAAACTAATTCTTACTTTCAGAATCGCATTCTGTATGTTCACTTATATTTTACTATCACTGATGTATTGATCTTGCTGTCCTCATTGAATATGACAAACTGGACCGATGTATATATCCCAGGTTTTGCGATGCATATGACTAACTGAATGGAATTCAAATCCGTATTACTCAACATCAACCACTGATTACGAGTATTATGTGATCTTCAGTCACGAAGTTTGCACCTTCTAACATAACTGGAACAATATACAATGAATCCATAGCTGTATGCCATATCTTAATTTGCTCACATTTAGCTTCTTTTCAACTTACTTCCATGCACCATTCAATACTGTACGTACGAATGAGTGGTAATTTAGAGTCATGTGTTACTTATGTCTGACTCCATCGCGGTTGAAGAACCATAGTATAGTACAAGAAGTCCCCCTCCCCATTTTCGTTTAGTACCTTACACTTCGGCACTACTCATTCGATGGTTCAGACAATTTTCAAAGTTCTTTCAGTCAACTATCCGTAACTGAAAAATATAAGGATACTTTAAATAATGTCAAAATCTATTTCTTGAGAAATCGTGGACTACCTTATGCAGTAAGATTGGTACACAATGCATAAAATGTATTAATCTGAAATAAACAGAAACAGAATAACAAGCACTCACCATTCCACTTAGGATCTTCACTCAGTACCCGTTCCTTCTCTAAACTAGCCGGTAAGTTAACAGTAAATTTTGAAGAAGCATCTTGAACTTCTCGAATATCATAAACAGGTAAACGTATATCGTCAGGGCCATGTGCAAAAGCACAATGGAGACCATTCTTAACACAGGCTCCGTTTTCCATTGTTTCATATATGCAATTTCCAGTTTTGAAATAACGTGGGTGATAACGCCGTTCTGTATCACCAGCGTTGCGATGTGCATAAGGGCATCTATAAAAGCGTAAGTAGTAGACGACTGTCAACGGATTTTTTAACAATATGTAAAACTATTAGTTCGTGCACGCATAAAAATCAATTGGGGACAAAAGTGACTAGTGATGTTATGGATATAAGTGCGGTTGCTGTTTTCTAGTTCACCAAACCATGGAAGGATGTATCATTATGAAACGTCAGACTAGAAAACTGGTATAAGGTGGGCCTGAGGACTTGGAAGCTTGAGTAGAGCCCAGGGGACAACTAATAGGGACTGGTCACAGCCTTTTGTGAGTAGCTTATGATGTATCACTGTACTTATCAGGCCTTACCATCAACAACGGAAACACATAGCGGAAGGTGAGGTATGGGGAAATGTTTTCTAAGCCTGTGTCATGGAAAGGTAAAGGCGCTTGAGGTGCTGATGGTATGAGAGAGACACCTTATTATCGTCATACGTCAGTGCAACCTAGAATACATCATCCTCAAATCCTAAGAGGAATAAGGTGTGGTGTTTGTTTCAGGAGTATCATGTTGCATGGACAAAAACATTTATTCTAGTAGCATAATACCTTCCTATCAAGAAAATGCAAGTTTTCGGTTTTAATAAGGTCAATGATTTTTTCTAGGATTTAAGTCTACTGTGTCTTAAGATACATTTAACTGTTTCAATTAGATTTGTTGGCTTTATCAAGCTCTTCTTCGTTCGCTTCAATGAAGAAATAGCTGTAGAATGACTCAGTCGTACCCAAAAGTAGTAATTGTACAATTAAACTGAAATAAAGACACTTGATGCATGCTTGAATCTCAAAGGTACGAATATAAGCACGATTTCGTTCATGACCAAACGACAAGAAGGAAAAAGGTAGACAGTTTTACTATACTTCATTTTCCCGAAAACGTCAATTAGAGTTTCATTACACCTAATGTGCTTTAGGAAGCCGATTAGTATCACTAGCTATCACATAATGTCGGTAGAATTCATGAATAGGTATCTGTACTTGGTAAGTGAGTTAAAATACGAAAGAGTTTATGAGGTAGCAAATGTTCTTGCTTGATAATGTGCGAATAGGGAGCTGATGTATGCCCGAGACCAATGCACCAAATAATTACGACAAAATGTTAAGAACATCCTATTCTTAAGTGTTTGAGGTTAATTATAAAACGGGAATTTGATAAATCTGTTGGGCAACGCAGCTAAGACTAACTGTTTCATGAAGAACACTACTCGACTTAACTTCGATTTCTGGGGTCTAAATGTATACTCATGTAACGGGTATCATGTTAATAAACATCGCGAAATTACGCTAAGTATAAGGCTAGAAGCATTATGAGAGTAAGTATGGGATTTAAATCTCCTACATTAGACTTTGTAGTAGATGATTTTTCAGATTACTGTTATTAAATATATGAACCGTGAAACATGCAGTAAGCGAACATCAGTAAGCGAATTATCTTTTAATTTATAACTTGCTAATACATATTACTGAAATTTCCAAGGTATATTCCACGTAATTTCAAAAGTGGAAACTTCTACGTTACGCAAAAATATTGGTACAAACCACTGACAAGCAAAGAAATAAAGGACCAAATGCTCACTTAGTTGGAGAATCGACTCATTAGTCAATTTAATCAGGTAATTTTTTTATGAACACTAGTTTAACTGCAAATGCAAAACCGTGAAGAATAATATAATGGTACATGAGACACATTAACTTTGAGAAGTACCGCAATACAGTAACTGAATCCATCCAGTCTTGAAGAACTTAATACTGTACAGCAAGGAGTTTAAAAATAAAGTTGTGGGATGGATTAATGAAAGGGTAGAGAAAAGGATTGTCATAAAAATTAATGCTCAAAACTAGTGTGACTTACTCATCTCCATCAGCGCATGAGCCACTTGTTTCATCATATTTATCACAGTATACATCCGGATTATAATTGAAAGTTCCATCTGGTCTCTTGAAAGGGCGCCTCCGTTTTTGGTTCGGGAAATGCCAATGAAAGCATGTATAAGGACGATGAAACTGACACTGCTGTTCAAGAAACAGGAGGCACTGTTGAGTACGGAATTCGTTTAAATATCTAAATGTTCGGCACTTATCAATTTACTAAATTACTTTAGGTGCCTAGGCTTCTCCTGGCGCATAGTATACGTTTTAGGTGAAAGGAGAAACTGAATGGCATCATTATTTGTAACCATTATCATTATACTCTAACTACCAGCCTCGAAAACCATTTCATACAAGCCCGTTGTAGTAAGCTCCGCTCCGACCTTGAGTCGTGGCGTTCAGGCGGTAAACCGACATTGAACACTGTATCGACCAAATGGTGTGAGTGAAGGTCAGTGCTGTGTTTTGTAATTTTTATACCTAATATTACTTTAATTCTTATGTGTCAATAGCTATACTTTATCATTATTTGCATCAATAAAAGCAATTTAGTTTTCAGTCTTTCAACTGACGCTTCCGGAGATTGGAGTCTAGGCAGTATTGTTCACAGTTTTGGAAATCACAACATTTGAGTGTCGCGCAGAGTTACGCCCAGGTCCTCTTCTAGGATAGGAGGAGTAATTTTGGACTCGCCAAATGTGTATGCAGATAATGTGCTTCATTGATCATCATTAGGATTTTACGTTTATTTGTACTAAAAAGAAGTAAGTTGTCAGAAGCATCACTATATATTCATTCAAGTCCTCCCAAAGAATTACAGTGTTAGAAGAGCATTCAATCTGTCCCCAGACCTTAAGAACACCTCCATGTAGAAATGTTGTTAACTCTATGTTATGAGGAATGTAAGTAGTTCCACAACAAATAGTTATTTAGGCTCTCACCAATGCTGGTAGCTATGATTGTTTTAGTGAAGAAAATTAATTGAAGGTACTCGGTAAAGCATCTCCACCAGATGACGAAACGATGCACCGTGGAAAGTAACTCCTCCAGTTATCTAATATATACTTTGGTATCCCGTTTACGTCGTGCTTGCAATCAAATATGTCTGCATAAACTCGAATCGTCCAAAAGGTGTTGTGATAACTGTCTTCGGAATAACTTTCTTAGCTACTGAAATATTGTGATATGCCCTGACTGAATCGATCTTAGTAAATACCTTCATATCCTGCAAATCATTCGTAAAGTCTTGGATATGTGGTATCGAGTACCTCTCTGGTACTTTTTGATAATTAAGGGCTCTGTAATCCCCGCATGGTCTCGAATCGCCTTCATTTTTCTTTGCGAACATACGCAAAGGAGATGCCCACTTGCCATCATATAAATGCATTATGGTCAGCTGTAGCATGCAATTGAATTCGGCCCTAGCTATTTAAGGCTTCTCAGGTGCTCTTCTCCTGGGTTTAGCGAAAACAGGTGTGCTTTCCGTTTTGATTGCATGACATACTTTTAACTTACTTTTGGAAGGTTCGGTTCTTTAGGTTTTGAAATTTCGCCAGTATATCCTGGAACTTTATTGTTGTTACTGTTGGAGTTTGTACTAAGTTTAGAGATGTTTTATGACTTTCTGTACCTAATCTATATTTCGACGTTTCTTTTAATGTCAAACGTCGGTTTTTGATGACAACCAGAAATTCATATCTCTCTAACAAGTTCACTCCTAATACTGCCAGCTATAATATCGGCTACAATGAAAACTCATGGAAATTGCCTTCTAAACCCATAAACTAGCGTCACATTCCACTACCCAAAAGTCGCGATTTCAGTCTTATTGGTAGCTTGAAGTGTAACTGAGGAAGTTTCTCGACCCAGCTTGGTTTTATTCTAAGAAAAACGCTACTAAGTGAAGCACCAGTATCTACCAAAATGTTCGGGCCTGAATTTCTGTCGCTAACGTAAAACAAGCGACTGTTTAGGCGATTCTCCTTAGTCGTCGTAACCTGGGGAGGGGTCATTCGTTTTCCATATTCTTCGGGGTCTATTAAGGCCAGGCGCACGGTTGGCTGCATTTGGTCGATTGAACAACAAATTTTCAGGAATACCAACAAAATTGTCTAGACTGTCTGGACCCTGGTGGCCTGTTAAGCGACTTGGATCTTTGTCGTTTTGATGACCTGTTCTTATCTCTCTGACTCATTTTGCTGACAGCCTTTTTGAGACTTTTAACACTCGTGATGAGTTGTGCTATGGTCGGGTCATTTGATGATTCTTCTTTCTGAGTATGTTGTATTATATCTGATGCAGTTGGGGGGGTGGACCTTCTTTCATTATTCTATCTGCAATACGTGCTAAGTAAGATAAAGAGGCATCAGGATCTTGTGCATCCAAATAGTGTCGGACGTAGCATGGTTAAACGTGTATCCATCCTTGTTTTAGGACTGCTTCACCCACTATGTTGTCACCCACTAAAGCTTGAAGATGACGCAAAAACTGTATCGGTGACCTGTCACTTAATGTTTCTCCTTGGAAAAGTCTTCGGATTCATTGTCCGTCTGAAAATGATAGACGATTCATTATTTCTCGTCTTAGGACGGTGTATGGTTGTTGTGTCGGTAGAGATAAATTCAAGTCGCGGACTTCTTCGGCAACTGAAGGGGGTAGGACTTAACGTAGGTCTCTATAGCGAACTTTTTCAGATTCAATATAGTGTCTCGTGAAATGATGCTCTTGCTGAGCAAACCACAACTCACAGTCACTACAGTCGAATTCTGGGAGTCGTATTTTTATATTCATAATGATGTCTATGTCTGCCGATGACACATTCTCCAGGTTTTTGGTCGATATTGAGTCTTACATGTATATGAACAATACATTAATGTAATAAAAACTGAAAAATAATGAGTCTTGTAGTGGTACCTAGCGAAAAAATGAAACACTATGTATGAAAATATATATACATAGTCCTGATTACTGCAAAAAAGAAGGCTTATTTTTACGACATAATACGAAATTAAATGATGATACGTACGACAGAAATTAAATACTGTGTTCTTTACAGGACTCAGTAGTTCAGCGCCTTGACACATCTCGCCTTATTTGACAGAAGTAACCAGATTATTAGGGAATAAGTTTTTAGTTTATTGTCGTGGGCAGGAGACAGTGGAGCGTGATGATAGTTATTCAAACACATAATAATTCTTAACCTTCAGTATAAGATTAGAGGAAATATAATCCCTATTCAGAATAAGGGGGTAAATGAATACTTGAGCTTTATTGTTGTGGCGTATGCTTAAGGTTTGAAGTCAAATTTTAACTAGTCAACCTACATTGCTACATATTTTATTATATTGAGAAAATTAGTAGTTTACTCTTGACCTCGACGATCGATAGTTAGGATTAGACAAAACCGGTTTAGTATCGATTGTTTTACACTTGTATGTTTCACTTCGTCGATGTAACAAACATAATTAACTCGACAGAAGTCTTTTGAAATGTCGATATACACTTTATGAGCTACAAAGTTTCTATTAAGGATTCCGGTCCAGCTATCCATCACTGACAGTAACTTTGTGATGTAGAAGTGCAGGCAATACTAGAGTTGCTATCAAAGATTATAAAATATTTTTTGACTGCTGATTATCCTATAGGTCTTGAAATACGCAAATGGTTGTACGGGTAAACTTAGCTTATCTCACCGTGATTATTAAGCACTTAACTCGATGGGGATTTACCAAGAACTATAATAACGATGATATGCTGATCTTCCTGTGTGTAAAGACGATGAGTCATGCCTAAGTTCATATTGTAGCCATTGTGCAGCGGCAAACAACTTCCAAATAAATTATTGGGTATGTAAAAACCAAAACTTCTGCTGACATTTGACAGTCAAGGTTGTATCCGTATAATGCCGACGGGTGCTTGAGTCACGCAAGAATTCACAATAACACAACTTATTGGTGCAAGAGTGGTACTTAACATTTCCCTTACTTCATACAGCCAAAAAAATATCAAGCGATTTGTGCAATTAATTTTTGTCTCAGAAGGAACATGTTCCTAAGAGATAAATAGATCAATATTCTGTCCGTAACCGACTGCATGATATTACTCATGTACAAAAAACAAAAACATCAACTTAATATGGCTTGCAGTAAGACCTTGAAATCCAGTAAAACGAACTGAAGACATCAATAGTAAATAAAATATGCCAATAAAACCACATATAAGAACCTAATTGTAAACAGAATGCCAATAACTGTTATAACAAGAGACATAATGAACAAAAATGTGATCTGCTACATAGAAAACAATCGAGTGGCATCAAATATGAGTTGAAGAGAATTGCTTGATACAGTAAAAATGGATGGGTTTTCACACAAATAAAATGAATTCTACAGCGCAGTCACTAGTCATTGATACTGACGATGTCTGTTTTGGTAGATACAACTAGCTGAAGGTACTCGGTTAAGAATCCTTATATGTTACTCCGGTTACGCAACAAGTGTAATATGATCATATGCATGGTATACTTTAAATGAATTATGTCTAAAATTTAGGCATGCTGTATGCACCATAAAGGACTGTTAAAATACCGCCTCAGTCAATAAGGATGAAATGGGTAGGGTCAACTGATCAAATACTAAAAAAGCTATAGAAGTCTAATCATTAAGAAGTCTCTTTCGTCAACTTGCAGCGCTCAGTTGACCAACAATTTTGGTGAGGGTTAGTTGTCCCATCAAGCATGAATAGTAAATAATAACCTACGCTAGACCTTAATGAATATTCAGTAACCCATTCTACTTTTCATTACACTAAGTCTTTGTCCTTGCCCGCTAAAACAAGGCGTTAAATTTGAGGATAATCGTACTCCTCTAAGTTGAATAAACGTGTTATTTGAACTGCATTTTCCCTTGCTCAAGATATGAATGAAACTTTGGTTTCGATCCTATTAGACACTATCTTCGTCAACACTGAAGTATGAAATTTCTGATGTAATAAAATACAAGGCATTGTACTACTGAGATAAAATCGATGTGCATATTGCCCACTTAAATTTTCCCAAAGCTATTGAAAGAAACGATCATCGATTTCTTTACAGGAAGCTGCAATCGACTGGCACTAATCGGTGTCTTCTGAAATGGCTAGATGATTACTTAAGAGTTTACTCTCTGGCGATTAAGGTTATCTCGGCCTACAGATATTTTTATAGTCACATGTATAGAGACTTAGGTGGATAAGGCCAATCAGTGGTCATGCTAATAAGAGTGCAATAGTGGAATGCATGAGTCACATGACAGCCTACACTTGTTATATAGTAAACCACCACTGTTGATACAATAGTACATGCAGCAAGTAAAGAAATACACGGCAAACGAATTTTAAGGTTGTTTAGACGTTTTTATAACAAAAAGGGTTTTATCAATCTATCAAAATGCTAAAATCCATATTAATTATCTATGCTATACAGTAGATGTAAACGATATTGGACTTGATATGAATTTCTCAACACTAGTAATTCAATCTCCTTGACCTATATATATGTCGAAACTCATCATGGATCGGTTCTATTCGAGATTCATTTCCAACTTCATACAGGTAATAGCTCCACTCTTTAAGTTAAGAGAGAAGGGTTTGTGTGACAGTAAAGGTATGCAAAGTATTATGAAATGATGAAATTTTCAAATAGTGAAGCTTATCTTAGACTGTTTTTACAAATTAGGGTATCTGTTTCATCTCCAAACGCTTCTCTATCAGGAATAGGTGCAAGTTTTGAACGGAAAGGAAATAGTGTAGTTTTTATGTCGGGACAACTGAGTATAAGTCAACAGGAATATTCACGAAACCCGTAAGGAAGCCTTATCTGTTGTTCAGGCGGTAAAAAATTAAATAGGTACCTATTTTGTATTAAGTTTCACATTGTATTTAATAATTAAGTAATGAAAATTGCTTGCTGTCCAACTAAATTACTTCACTGGTTGTCAACTACAGTTGTTCAGAGATGAAATTTATAAGTGAGGGTTTATGATTTTACCATTGGACAGACATTTCAGACTAATACCACATGCAGACTTTCTGTCACACTATTCATATTAAAAAACTGCCTTGTGAGTGCCTGTTTATTAGTTTGACTATTACCTAAAGATAAAACACATCTGGTAGCAGATACTCGAGAATATCATAAATGCAGTAGAACGTGATCGGGCTGCTTAGTGCAAACTTAGATTTTTAGAATATTAAAAAATAAGAAGAATAAACATATAGCTACATATAGAAGGCTTTTTGTATATAAGAGATAGAATTATCATTTCTCTAGCACTTAAGTTTGAGATTTTAGGCAGTTTGAATTCTACTCACCTAGGCACGAGAAAAATAAAATCACTTACATGTCGGACATGTTGTTGTATAGAAAGCGGTGCGGATACAAGTAGGTCAAAATTTGTCTTACGTGTTTTTACAAATTCTCGTATAATAAACCTACATGAAACGATTGGCCTACTACCTATACATTATGGCAACAGATTTATGTTTATTATTATAATTCATTCCTAGATTGGCATTACGTTTTAATTATTGACCTTAAGTAATAATGTTATGATGCGGGAAAATTGGTGATTGGTTGGCCGAGTGCCAGTCACTAGTGCCTAGTTTGTAACTGTGCATCTGCCCTATGCCCACTGAGTCCCAAGCCAGAATAGGAAAAATACGAGCCGATAGATCAACCAGACAGTATCCTATTATATTTCAAGCATTCCTTTATATATACATAAAGTCAGGCCGCACAGCAAACCAATTAGGAAATTAACATTGATACAGAACAAAGGAAATAGTGGTAGTGAATAGGAACAACTTGTACACAACTAATTAACCATAGTCCATAATAAGAGACAGTTTAATAACAGTAATTATGCTAAACAGGAGGATAGGGTAAGAGAAACGTAGCAATAATGAAAACAAAATGCTTACATTACACACATTTAGAATAAATGAAATAGTATACTGTTAACTCAAAACGGGACCCACTTCACGGAAAGATACTTTAACGACTGGTTGAACTACATTGATTATCATCACTTGTTCACAGCAATTAGACACCCTCACTCAAATGGCTTAGCAGTAAATATTGTTCAAATGTCAAAGAGAGCAACTGCGTCGGTAAATCCAAGTAATTGTGAAGAACTAGAAGAAGGCATTGATAATTTCTTATTTCAATATCGTAATGCAGAACTCGTGAAAGTTCAAATAAATTATATACTACGAACTTATCTCGTGAGCAGGATTTTACCAGTAGTGCAACATTACCGAGAAGAAAATTGTAAACTGTCTGTAGGAATAATACTCCGGAAAATAGAGAATCGAGTGGTGAAGATCATCGATTTGAATGACAATCGGGTAAATAATAGATAAGCGGATGAAGTAAGAATTAATGAAATAGGTGGCGTTACTTCTAATTACTACAGCTCAACTAATTAATCCCAATTCTTTTCCCGATTCTGATTCTGTAGATAATTCTGAATTATAGATAAACCAGGTATATGGAAGCGCAACTATTAAAAAATTTTGAAGAACCTGGCGAATAGATAATAAGCGAAAGTACATTATGAGCATGTAGAAAAACACTTGGCGTGTGATGGATGGGGTGAATAACAATCTTAATAATGTTCTTCGGTTATCCGTAAAACCCTGGAAAGTTCATCCATGACCTAGCTAATAGGAAAGAAAGCTCTGTTACTAGAATATAAATTTCTTACTAAACAATAAGGCTCGATTCGACGATATTACAAAGACAAAGCTAAATCTAGACGACAAGATTGATAAATGTAATGAAAACATAACGGAATCAATGGAAAAGCAAATCTCAAACCTGCTTAGAGAATTTCATCAATAGAAAATAACTAGTGACTTACAGTGATGCAAACCTGAGGAACCTCACATTATACTATGTAAACCGATGAGTACAAGCCTTTGAAAATTCGTGGATCGAAAATTTCATACTAATTGTATGACCTGTGTATTCTAAAGATGAAAGTCTATGTGTTACTGTTATTTGCACATATCGAATTATGATTACACTCAGTTCACTTATGCGTCAATAAACCAAAGATATCTCTCTAACTAATACATATTCACCAACAATAAAGTATGGTATATAATAAAAGCTCCATACGACTATTTTGATATGAATATGTTTAAATTGATACTAAGTCAACAAGAAATTTGAGCAGTGAATGAAGTTTTGTTCAACCATGAACATAGATATCAACATAAAAATGTACAATGAGATACTAGTATACTGGGGGGGGGGAGAGGAAGGTAAATATAGCCTGTGTGATATTTACGGTCTACAGAAGATGCACAAACAGGATACCCAGCTAAAGCTTGTCTTTTCAATGATTAATTTCCATATCACAAAAGCGCATACCAGCTAGAAGAAAAATTAAGGCCTGTTTATCAACGATCAGCTCATGTACATTAGACAATTCATTCGGATTCGCCAATACACTTTACCACACCAACATTCCCATAAAGTTGCCGATTTACACACCAAGTTACGAAAATATCACTTCATGAAACGATAAACACCATGTGTTAACATTGTGAACTTTTGCTTCTAATACCAACAGACTTCCGATGACTGCCACTTTTATGCAGAAAAGATGTGGAATTTCAGTTGTATAACACTACATACTGTCAAATGGGTAGTGTAGCAGTAAAAAATCCGATCCTTACTGATATTTCTGTGGAAAATCTTGTAAAGATTAATGAAATGAAATCTTGTATGAAGTATAATGACAGTAAGTCAAAAAAATAAAGATAATGGGTACACAAGTTAATTGACAGATGTGGTGGAAATGAAACAGGAAAAATGGCCGAAAGAACCAACAGTTTTGATTAAAGAGTAACAGTATCACAGGGACGATTGACCAAAGACTACACTAATTAGGATCACCCCTCTGAAACTAAATGGATTTTTGTATACAAGGCAACGTGTTGTTTGACTTCATCAGGAATCGATCGGTATATCTTTCATAATACCTCTGACTGAATTTATGTGCGTCTGCCAAAACAATCATATTGGTGGAACAAAAAGAATGATCTACATTTAATTCCAAGAACATGCTACCAAGAATCTTCGATTAAAGAGGTTGTAGACTCTAAGTAGTGCTATCTCTAGTGATATCGATATGGCATAGGACAGTAGTCTGATATCTTCAAATCTTTCATTGAAATTACTCAGTAACCAAGCTCTACTATTTCAAATTTCCTGTAACCTCAGTATAAACTAGATCTCTACACTAAAAATAAATCAATTTCAGGTCTATATCTTCTTCCATAGTAGTGATAGTGAGCTGACCGTATACAACCATAATGAACTCAACTAATTCCGAGTGTTGTTTTATGCTAATTATTAGTAGACAGAGATAGGTGAGCAATTTTATTTAACCTTGAAAAGCCGGGAAATGTGATGAAAACTTCTTATCACCATACCTGTTGAATTTCCCTTATTACTGACCCTTTATAGTTGGTCATTAGAATAGGTCATTAACATGCAAAAATCAACATGTAAAGCGTGATTGTTCATAACAAACATTTTATAAACAAAAATACTTCCATGACCCTCCCCACCTGTGAAAAAGCCCCTCCCCCTTTAGTCGCATTTTGTCCAATGAGCAGTTAACAGTATTTTCATTCAAACTATTGGTTTTATGGTGGTATATATACTATTTATTTCTGTAACAATACACCTCTTTCCCTAGTGATGAACAAGATTAGTCGTGTAAGCATAATTATGGAATCCAGTTCAAATGTAGTCACATTTACTGAGTACTTATTCCAAAACATATTGATTCTGGTTATTTCCAACACTGCAAGCATTGTAGGAGATATAGGAATTCGAAAGGGCGATGTGTTGCTACTTTTTGATTTGTTGTTCCTCATTGAAGGAGGACGGCAAACCGTATATAAAGTTTGTCTACTTGAAGAGGCAGTTTCAAAAGAATACATGAACGCATCAATCAGAATAAGAGAAGGTAAGTCTATTATTTATATAACGTATCCATTGCCTGTCTATGCAATATGAACATCTGGTGTACATATTTGATGTGGAGATGGATATATTATGAGCAGTTCTTGATAGGTAGCATTCAACCTAACCACGAATGCAACTTCTTGGCATATGAAAACAGTTCATAAATGAGAAAACTTGTCGTTGAGTAAGCCGATCTTTTAAAGGCTTCATTGATATCTTCAACACTAGTGTTCAGCATACTGGATTCTGCATAGAATCAGTTTCTCTTAGTGACTAATTCCATATTAGCCTTATTCATTATCATCCTAAAATTCTTTCAAAGCAACAATCTTATATTTCAAACTTGACTCAGGTTAATATTTGTCACTTATCACTTTTATCTATTGGACCAATGAGTGTGGACGTAACCTTAGATTAGTAATTTTGGCATAGTTTGAGAATTATCTGTGTTGGATCGTAGTTGCATTAGGTTGAGTTAAATATATATGTCGAATGAGTATGTAAATCCTCCCATGGTAATTTGACTTCATTCAGATATATAGATGATCGGTTTCACGTAAATTAAGAATACAGTATGATGAATAAGACAGGAATATATTACGAACCCAATCGATCCAACAAATGATCTATGTTCAAGCAATCCCCTAAACAGTTTGTTTTCCAGAGGATTTCAATCATACCAAGAATATGCATACTAACAGAGAAAATTACAATCGGAAAGTTTCTATGCTAACGAGGTAATCATAATCTCTACACACTCGGCATTATGACTTTTAGGATCGCCTAGGTTTTGAGTATGTATAATTCCTCTTTCCATAGTACTGCGAAGCATTTTATTCGAATTTCGGAACCCCTACACAAAATGGCAGTTAACATAAGTATTACAGACTTTTCTGACTTCAATTACATAGTGAAAAACATGAATTTAAACAGTAAACGTATGATATCTCCAGACGCAATCTCCTTGTTCACGAACGTACACTTAGTGGAAACATTCGACTTTGTATGACAGTAACTATTAGAAAAACAAATAAATAATGAAAATCTGGAGGATGATCTTAAAGAATTACTGCTAATATTTTCATTAAACGTTCATTTCATCTTCAACAACATCCACTATAGACAAAGACAATCGGTTTACCTTTAGGACTTATGTTAACTAATATTTTTCTTGCGAAATAGGAAAATAATCCCTTCCCCCCTTAAGGTGAAAGTCAATAAACTCCAATTTTACTGTCGTTATTTTACTGACACCTTTATTGTCGTCATCCAGAATATTTACAGACTAGAACTTTTAATGGAGTTTAATAATATACACCCGGAAATTAATTTTACTTGTAGGGACGAATGTGACAATAAGTTGCATTTCCTCAATATCTTATTCAATAGAAGATGAGTCGAGAAGTAAAAGTGTATTCTGAAAGAATTATGATGGACTTCAATGCACTGATTTTTGTAACTTCATACCCATCTACTATAAAAGGAATCTGGTTAGATATTTCACCAACCGAGCAAGAAAGATTTGCGCAGCTGACAGTATAAAGCAACAATATACTGACTGAATTAGGTTACCTGAGAGTTTTTTTGAAAAACATTATGAATGCAGTTAATAAGAAACCAGAGAGATGTATTGTCCAATAGGAGTCCCTCCTCCTAAAACTACAATTCAACGAGGATGTTACTGGTGAGATCCTGTACGACAGAACATCAAGGGCAGTCGAAAGGACTTTCTACGTAGGATAGGTTGACCATTGGTGTTCACTCAAACGGAACATAAGTTGTCTGAATTCACCACTTTCAGGTGCATCTATAAATTCAGTTGGTCATGTGGAGAAATCTAATATAGGGCGTACAACCAGGCAACTTAGCTAATGAATGAAAAAATATCTACTAACATGGAACGGTAAGGGACAAATAAATAGTAAATATAGTTTAGCTCAATCTTGTTTATTAGGTACATGTTATGTGGTAGTGAAATTAAAGTCTTTTAAAGGTATCTATCGTATATTATCAAGGCTTGCTAATGGAAGTTCATATTCGTTTGTTACACATTATCTTATTGTAAGAAATAGATTTATGGATTTATAAATGTAGAGCTTGAAGATGTACTTAACCAAATTAATTATTTACTCCAATTTTCTTGATTTTTAATTAATATTTTAATAAGTTTATCTTAATCAACTTATTCTTTCAAGTCTCAATCTACTTTGAAATATTGAAATATTGAAGTATTGAAATATTGATTCAAGTTACTTCATTATTTACAATTGAGGGTTGTGGAGATAGTTAGTTGTTAATCCTGATATTACGAATTGTTCAGAATCAGACAACTATTGATCACCTGGAAGAACTGGATAGCTGTTTCGTCCTAGTATTGGACTAACTATCTCCACAACCCCCAATCGTAACTAAATATCAGCTCACTAGTGACTAGCTTCTTGAGGGAATTCCTGGAGTTCTAGTGTGAAGACGTGATCGGTGGAGTTCAACCGTGTCGGGTGTGAGGCAGTTACCCACCGATGACAGTGAATGAGGTTTCGCAAACGTATCACGAATTGAGTGAATTAGAAATATCAACCGCTAGGTGTCAGCTCAGTGGTCCAATGGTAAGGCGCTCGTCGCGGAGCCAGAGGGTCCTGGGTTCGATTCCCAACGGAGTGGTGGATGCGCACTGCCGAAGAGTTCCATGCTAGGACGGAACAATTATCCAATGGTTCCGGATGATCAATGGTTGTCTGATTCACAGAAATTCGTGATAAAAGGATTACTTCATTATTGTTATCATTACTACTTAGTACATCTATCCTGTTACTATCATTTAGCACTTTCTATTGATTATGATCAATAATAGTTATGTAATCTGTCTACTTCATTGTTACAATTAATTCATAGATTATCATGATTGATTAAACATTTTAAATATTTGCATATTAGTAATATTGTGTAAATTATAGTGAAACCTGATGAAGATCTAATCGACGAAACAATATTATTCACTTATATGAGTTATTTCTAATATCCAACATATCTATTATTGTAACTAAGTGAATTCATTAACTGAATAATTTTTGACATTATTCTATTATTCTAGAATTTTTTTCTTTCGTTTGCTCATTAACGAGCATTAAGAAACTTATCTTCATAACTACCATTACATCTTTTAGTGCTTACTTAAATTAGTAATGAAAACAGATTGTAAAGTAAGTAAAATCTAAAAGAAAAAAATTATTTTAGGTAACATTAATATTTATATATTTAGCAACTAGGTAACTGGTTACATGTAAACTTATTAAATAAACTATGAATTATGCTTTATGTCATATAGTAAATTTAGGTGGTAACTGTCAATCGAATGCAAAATGGAAATGTTGTCTTATCTAAGACTTATCAAATGAATCTGTTTACCGAACAATATTGATATTCACATTAGGAATCGAGCCTGATACTTAGCACATTGAATGATAACATATTATCTATTAAACTATAAAGTGAGAATAGTCACTAAACTATTCAAATGAAATAAGAGTATTAATATAAAGGTTTTTAATCTCCTGTGTATTTTTTAAATATTTAATACAGTAATTGATTAGTCTCTGTTTCTGTATGTTCATCATGAAGTGATCGCCTCAATGAATCATTACATCATAAAGTTAAGCATCACTCTGTCAGTTTAAACTGATTTATATCATGCTGTGTTTGATGACAAATTGTCTCAATAGATGATAAGTTTTGTTCAAATCAAGACTGATTTATTATATGTACATTATATAGCCATTCACAATAATACTTACGTTTTCTTTCTCCTCTGATGCTAGGTGTCTTATTCGTGATATCTTGATTCAATGCGCAAGTAGCCTGAAGAGAGTGTTTTTTTTACGAATTTTAACAAAAACGCAATAATGAATATTTCCAAAAAGTCTAAAAGCATGAAAATCTTTGTCCTGATCCCCGATGAGAATATGAATATTCAGAGCTGAGAAATCTTACATTAAGATGAAATAGTTATTTAATTCTTCTTGACTTTTCAATAGTTGTCTAATCGAAGTCACTGTGTAGTGCGGAGGTTCAAATTTGATAATCACCACTACTGAGATATAATCATTATATGCTTACTAGTTCGAGAGTTCTAGTGGGAAAGTGTTACCAGTAGATTTTAACTATATAGATTGTAAAGCAGTCGCCTAACAATAGCATTGAATAATACCATGAGTTTCTTTTCATGTAGGAGTCATCAACTGGACGTACTTGCACTCGTGTTAATGTTTCCAATGAAACTTGAACCTATGTATATGGAGATGACGGAGCCTAAATAAGATAAAATACATACTCTGGATTTGATCAGTAACTGAAATTCTAGTTAATGATAAACATACGACTAAGTATTGATACCAAGGTGATCTCCTTAGAACACAGATAAAATAACACAGTTTGATAGAATACAGTCCGTAGTATGAACGACGAATGAACTCTTATCTTTACCAATAAAACCATATTTTTATGTTTATTCATGTGGTAAACTATTTTTGTTCATTAGCTTTCCAACATTACCTTATTTATGACGTCATTGAAAGTATTTTAGAAAACAGCCTAATCCATCATAGTCAGCCTAAAATATTATCCCCGTATTTTACTTTATGAAATATACTCTATTAATAGCAAGTCTCACTAGACTATGTGCAAATATTTACATTTAATAAGAGATACGTAACCGGAGTTAATTTTTTTACTAACTATAGAACTATATTGTAACTAGACAGTGAAGTAACTTGTGAAATGATAAAATATGTTCAGTAGAGAATGAAGTCAAACATATCTATGGTTCTATGGTTTAT
The DNA here is from genome assembly GCA_025215515.1 of Schistosoma japonicum. NCBI lineage: Eukaryota > Metazoa > Platyhelminthes > Trematoda > Strigeidida > Schistosomatidae > Schistosoma > Schistosoma japonicum. The sequence continues at coordinate 12,962,317 of CM046066.1, forward strand.
ACAGTAGGTTAAAAATGTACATGTCAAGCATGATTTTCAGGGTCAATCAGTTTCGTTTCCATAGATTCTTACTACAACTTAACAAAAGTAATATCTAATGAACTCATATGATTACTATTGTCATATACCTAATAAAATGTTTAGTTAAGATCGAAGATCAGTCAACGACGAGTTGGTGATAATATGGTTCAATGTTATCGTTACGTTCAAGTGAATTGAACCAATAACTAAAAAATAAAACACAGTGTATGTCTTAGAACACACCAAACTTTAGAGTTAAAAACTAATTGACCGCATTAACTTATGCTCAACAACGTAATATATTAATTAGATAACTTAATATCCTCCATAATACAGTTACTATGAGAAACCGATTTAGCCCAATCTTGGCAAAAGTAATTATGGTTAATCCTGAACAGATAAACATGAAGGAAAAAGTCAATGAAACAGGATTGTATATTAGATATGTTGATAATACAGACATCGTTTATAATAGTAACAAACATTGCTTCTGTTAAGTTGAGTCAGTCCCAATCATTCGCATCCTAATGTAGGATTTACAACTGAACATAAACACTATAACTGACTAATTTTGTACTTGAATGTAATCTACTGGCATCATTATCTTCGTACTAGTTTCCCTGGACTCCTACCTTCCTGAAGCGTCAAGTCGTAGATCAAAGGATCTGAAAGGAGGGCGATGAGTTTACTCCGAATGAGTATCAAGTATGTACACAAACATTTAGATATTTATAGCTTGACAGTGACTGCAAATTGTTATCGCAATTGACCCAATAAGAAAACAAGAAGACGTGTACTTCATAAGTGAGGTAACTCCATGTCATACTTCTTGAAATTTATTCCAAACAATTGATAAATAGAATCGTATCATACTTTTTGATGCTTCTGATCGCACCTTCATTCCTCTCGAGCAATAACGTGTTTTATATTCAAGACATTTGTGTTCAACATACAACACACGGTTAAATCTGATAGACGACAAAGTACTTTTACTTAGAACGTTGTTTAACCACTTAAAGAAGTTTTATTCAAATGATGGGATTGCGAAAGAGTTAAATATCGTGAACTGTAGTTTGGGTAGTGATGCCCATTCCGTAAAATTCATAACTAACTGTGAGAATATTTAGTGGAAATGTAGTAAATATAGTACGGTCGATAAATAAGAAAACACCTATTCTTCTAAAACTTAGCTTTAAGGTGGATGAAATACGTTGGACTATTGGCTTTAGAGTGAAGAGCTTATTGGGGAGAATGTATCCAGTTAATAAAGTAATGTCACTGTCATAACGGAACAAAAGATAGAGAATCACAACCTACGAAATTCATTTGCCATGTTATCAGGATTCATGTCACTAAGTCACATCTGTTAATCATTCAATAACTACGATATTTGTATAACATAAATTGTAGACATTTCATAGACTCTTTATTGATTATCATACTCATTTTCCTTTAAGAATTATTGTTATTTTTTACTATGAACTTATCATCTTGTTTTATGTAAGAAACTCTCCATTCCACCAGTTCAGATTTAGTGTATTTCGTATTTCTAATTACTGATAAATCCACAATGTGTTGTGTGAAAGCCTTTGCTTATGCTCAATAAACTGCTTAATACTGTCTCCTAGTTGCTGGTATTTTATTCTCGAACTCTGTACCTCTGAACAAGCTTGCTTACATTGGTTCTGATCCAACCAATCAATGTCAGCATGGTCAGGTCATATAGATTATAGGAGCAGTTTTCATCGGTTTATTGTAGACATTGTTGGGGATGTTAGATCCCCAAAACTCACTTGGCAAACCTGTTATTTTTGTGATTTTATTGTGTAAATTTGAACTTCCTGTTTTCGCGCCAAAAATTCCCCTTCTCACCTTCAGTTCGTGTTTCCCACTTGGTAAGACGCTAAATCTTATTGGTTCGTTGTTTATTTTAGTACGCTAATTGTAACATTCCAAGGACGCTCTCTATTTTTGTATATATACGCATGAGTTGTGTGTGATAATGTCGTCTGACAGGCTGCCTGTGGGATAAACGCTTCTTGCTGTCTTTGGACTTCTTACTCTAGTTAGCTGGGCTGGGGCGCTGCAGAATAGCTTAGCTTCCTGTTACTGTATCGCTGGTCTTACGTTCGTTAGCGGTTATCTAGGTATCACCATAAACTCGCGAAACCTTAGCAGACATAAGGTTAGTGTTACACCTCTCTCGGCAGTCTTGTATCTTGTCTTCATACCAGCGACCTCCAAAATCATTTCACTCACTATAATAAACAAATTTCCCTCTGAGATAATTAAATTTAAACAAATTCGCATCTTTTATTGTCTCTAGTTTTGTCTCTCACTTAGGTGTATATTTCATATCGCATACATTGAACGGATGAAAAGGACAGTTATTATCTCCAGAAATTCTATGCTACTATTGTAACTCAAATGATAACCTACCTTTCGCAATGCGATTAAATACCATCGAAACAACCATTAAGCATACGAATCCATGTGTATGACACCTTTACTATGAAGACATTTAAACCAAATCTATGTATCCGAATAGACATTGTAGTCAATCCTGATTTCTCTTAGTAACTTACATTTTAAGAATTAATGAAACTTTCTTATTTCAACTTTACTTAGTTAATTGTTGTTTTGTACTTAGTGTTACATAATTTGTGATATTAAGTTCCTAAATACTGTATTCATGTTCTTCATAGCTTATACTGCTAGAATTTTCAGCTACAGTATTTTATAAGAACCAGCTTGAGTTACTCTTAAAATATCCGTAATAGATAATCATTTTAGCCAATCAGCATATATTTGATAAGATGAGTTTACAAATCAGTCTAATGAATACATAATTAGTGTTATTGGATCGGAAGCTGGTAATTGTAAATGAATATTTTATCGGGATAAAAGATGATACTGGGTATTGTATACAGATTTCCTATGATCATTGTAATTATATCAGGCTTTCTGAATGCTCTTCTGTCTGTTAGTTTAAAAGTAATGACAACTTAGACTCATTCATATTTACTATGCAACACTAAAATTTTAAAACTTCTTTGTAGAAACACAAACAATTTTTTAACCGACTTTAAACTGATTCCAATTGAGGCTTATGGTTATAGCTAAACGAAGATTAAGGTAAGAGGTAGTTTTTGGTTGGATTTATGGTTAGCATAGGTTAAGAGTTTTGGTTTAGGTATGGTATTGATTTGTGTGTGTTATAGAATATTTTCGTTCACAAGAACTTTGTGCATAATGCAGTTTGACAATAGAATTTTCATTCTGTGACGTCAAAAATGACCTGCTTAACAATTTTATAAGTTTTAGGCATCAAAATATAGTTAGTTAACATTTCTTGAAGGAGACATACGATTGGTCAATGTTAGTGTGATAGATATATTGAGGAAAAGTTACTAAGTCTTGTATATGTATAATATATTATTGGTTTATAATAATAATATTGATGCACTTGTGACTGGTTAGCTTCCTTAATCCTTTAGTCGGATTAACATGCTCTGACAAGTGTAAGACAAGTCTGAATAGGTTAAGCTGTAAGATATCGTATTGTGTGAAATCAGTATCAAGTGAATCGGTCATCGCACGTTTGATAAAATAGAAATGGTTTCTAATTATTCTCAGGTTTTCTAGATCATCACTGATTGGTTATGATGGTTATTCTTAGAGGACAGTTTAATAATCGACTAAGGTTGTCATTATACTATACTTTACCCTATTAACGTTCATTTGTATATGAACTTTAGACAAATTAAAATCATTCATAATACAGAGTATGTATGCATGTACGATTGTTTTTGCATTATGAGTAGTATGATTTGGCCTAAATTGCAAACAGTCAGAAGATGGGAGTTCTATACCCTTAAAAATATACCTCTATACTATTAGTATTTATTTATTCAATTATCCATAGAATAGGAATAAGAAAAGAGAGGATTGATGAGATTGTCAATGATTATAACTTATTCACTTCACTTTAATTGGTTTGTACTTTCAAATGAAAAAGTAATAATCTGTTCGTTATGAAGAATTAGTCCATACGTTGCTTTGAGTACCTTCAAGATAAAGAAGAGAAAAAAAGCAAATTATAAATCTTAGTAATAATGATGAAATTGATATTACTGATGTGATAGTAGTATTGTGTACTGTATGATAGATGACTTAATTGTGATGCATTCATTATCATCCTAAACAACAACATTATCAGTATCTACTTCATGTTACAGTTTTCGCTTCTACTAATGTTGTTCAAAACGATAGTCAAATATGAGGAATTAAATCATTTAGCCCGAAGTAAACAGCACTATTAGTAATAATAATAATAATAGAAAGTAGATGAAGAAGAATCACTTCATTTAGTACTGCTATTTTATCATGGCACAGATTCTCCATACGACACCTCATATCTTTCCTAATTATATATTTCATGTATGCTTTGTAAAATGCTCGTTTTTCCCCACCCTTTTGTTTTTCTGTGGGACAGAGAAGAAGAAGAAGAAGGAAAAATATCTTCGAATCACCTCCCCCCGTTCTGTTGTCAAGTTTGTAATTACTGAATTTCTATCCACCATAGAGGGTTATAAACTTTCAATGAAATCACATAAGTACAAAGAAGATACATTTACTTATTTAAAACAGAAATCTAAAACAGTAAAATTTATTACAAAAGTATTGGTCTAGAAGATTGTAACGATCATAGTATCGATATATCTGTACCGCTTTATCAGTTAGGTATACTGTTCAATTTATCTTAATTATTGAATCAATCGAAACGAAGTTAGAATGAGAATATATTTTCTACAAAATATTTGTCACCAACTGTAGTTATCTAAAGAGGTACTGAATATTTGTAAAGATTGATCTCTAAATAGATTGCATCTTCTCAGGACTGCCCATATATCGATATTCATACTATAGAGTATGCAGTCTTTATTCTTAGAGATAATCACTCTGTTATTTAGTCAATAATCTAATAAGAATAGCATGTTTTCTGCAGAATATATACCAGTTTAAAAGTATGATCATGTCGACAGAAAATGGAGATCATATTTAGAAACTAATAAGAATACATTAATTATTTCTGAGAAGTCGTGACTGCTGGAGTTTAGATATGTTGTGAGTGACCCATGGAATCGGCCAATTGTCGCTCCATAACACGATTCGATAGAAGTTGGAATTCTACCATTAGACACCTGCCCAGTCGTGCAGATAGTTAGTCATTCGCCTTGAGACCTGAAGGGGAGAGTGCCTAACTAGTCCATGTATGTATGCCATATGTCTACTGAGTACCAGGTTACAATAGGAAGGAACATAAGCCGATGAATCAATCAGATAAAATAATATTTTAATCACTTCTTTATTCACGTATACATAAAACCTGATCACGCTGTCAACTAATTAGAAAATTATCATCGATACAAAATAAGCGAGATAGCGGTAGTGAGTTGAGGCAACTTATACACAATCAGTTAGCTGTAATTCACAAATGAGAAATCACATACTAACAGTCATTTGATCAAACCGGAGGATACGGCAAGAGAGATATAATATTGTTAGAAATAAAATGTCTACTTTACATGCAACTAAAGCAATTGAAATAGTCTTCTTAAGCATCATTTCAAAGTTGGTTGTTCTTCCTGAATCGACCAATACAGCAATTATCATGAAGACATTTGTAAATATTGTTTGTGATATTCACCTTGTTAAATGTCAATGAGTTGCTTTGAAGCTTTCTTACAGTACAAGATATATGCTTTTCCAAACGATAAAGTTATATTAGTTCTATAGGTGACTAGCCGGATAACAGTTGAACACTTAAACACAGAAACGTGGAGCTAGTAAACAACTTTAGAATGATATCAGTATTGCTAATTGCTGAATGCATTGCGCAATGGTTTTATTATTTTCTTTTTAGAGTTCTTCATTTATCCGAATGGTGATATATTGAGTGGAGGGAAGAGTGGGTTATGATACGTAGTTAGAAGAAATTTATTTTATGGTGTGTAGGTATTTCGTTTTCTCATGTTTCATTTAACTGTCTAATTTTGGTTATTTTTTACTTGTACACTAATATTATTATCATCCTTTTACTTTTATCTAGCTTGGCATAATGATATATACAACCTTTTTGGGTGATTACACAATCATTTCAAACTATCTTCTAGTGATCAGCGGAAGTAGATAGGCACTACTGGAAGGTTAAATACTAGGATGAAATAGCTGTCCATTACTTCTTGGTCTTCAATGAATGTCTAGCTACAGTTAGTTAATAATACTAAACTACAAAATTCAATTATCTAAATGAAATCGTTTATACTACTAACAACTAATTTTGAGTGGTTATTCTGGGAGTTTATTTGAGAAATCCTGACTAGTGGAGTCCAACTATATGGTGACTAGGTCAAGTACTCAATAATGACATTGAAAGATTACCGTAAAATAACAAATAGATGCCATCTCATTGGTTTAAAGATGAAGTGCTGGGCTCAGAATGCGTAGATCCTGGGTCGTGTATACGTATTGCTAAAGAGTCTCGTATCTGGAATGAACTGTTATTCAGTATTTCTTAGTTTTCAGTGATTGTCTTACTACATTCATTCTTTGACGTAAACCATAGCACTGAAACTGAAAAAATCATCCTAGTCAATAATGTTGTTACTTAGTGACGATTAAATAACATTTATTCACGACATATAATATAACTTACTATCAACATAAGCCGTTGTTTGTACATAACTTTCTACAACAGTACGTAGTAGATTTTCTGAGTTTCTCCTATCATATTTACAATCTAATATTGCACTGGTTTGTTCAGCTTTACGTTGTTTACGCTGACATTTTAATGCTTCATTACATCCACGATCAACAAGTTCATCCAAAAAATTATCAACATGTAATGCAGAAACATTAGTACGTATACATGTTCTACATAATGGACATGCATGACGAATTTTGAACCAGTAATATAAGCATTCACGACAAAAATGATGACCACATGGTAATAAACGAGCTCGAACTAATAGACCACGACATATTGAGCATGTAAATGATTCTTTAATTAGATGATCTAATGATTTGTTATCTGTAAGTTGAACATCATCTAAGTCAATAAATGGAGTATTTTTGTATGTTTCAAGTTGATTCATTATATCATCGAATGTTTCACTTATTTGTCGTGTATATGATTGAGCATCAACTAAACATGTTGGAAGTACTTCAGTAACTTGTGTTGAACGATTAATAAAAGATAATTTCATATTAGTTGATGTGTCAATCATCATGAAAGTGAAAATAATCAATTCAAACTAATCACTCTACTTATAGTTTACTACCTACCTATTTATACTAAATGAAATAAAATGTATCCAATGATTTTGTATTTATCATATGACCTATCGGAATGTGACTCTATGGCCTAGGTGTAACTATCATTAAATTGTATCTATGTGAGATTACATTTTGATAATTACGCTCAATGGAATTATGGAATTTGTTGCTCACCCACTCATATATATATACATACGTCTAATATCGATGTAAATTCTAATCTTGCACAATGACATCACTGATAAATAAATTGATTGGATTCAGTGAAATAATACGCTTGATACTTAGCTAGTAGTAGAACTCATGATACTTGTTTCGTCCTATTTAAGACTCATCAGCTGAGTGTACTTGTATTTCGGTGTTGATGCTCACTCTGGAACTGAAATCCAGTATTTTATAAACATATGTTAATGAGAGCTGATGACCTTTTATTCGGTCCATGGCGGAGCCATGGATGTGCACTGCCATGGAGCCCCATGGTACGCTAAGACAATTGTACAGTTCACTCTGTATTGTGTCGGAAGGAATCAGTTTACTAATAATGACAATCCACTTTACTTTATTTTAAATTCTTTTAATAAAAAGGTTATCTTAGTATGTAAAGAGAAAGATGAAGATGTGGATATTAATATAGATAAGTCTGTCACTCAATTTTATAATATCATTTCTGCGGAAGGTCGGTCGTTGATGAAGTACCCTGCTGGTAACTCCTCAAATTACGAAACTGGGTAACTTGGGTTCGAATACTACAGTACGTATAGACTTACTATAGATTACAAGCATCTCTTTCTGATGACTGTCTGTCATTAGACAATCTAGGCTGAACAGCGTTCTACACTAACGACTAACTCTGACAGTCTAGTATCTAAAAAAAGTTCACACAACATCGAGCTACCTAGATTAGTGGTTTCTGAATTGCAACATGATCAGTAGTATGATAGTAGTCCCTATTCAAAGATCAATTTTTAAATGAACTAAGTAAAATAAACGAAAGTTACAATATACTGAAGACTGTGAAGAATAGAATGTCTAACAGGCGTTTACTTATAAAATGACTTTACTTTCTCCCATATAATCACAAATAGGGCATACCAAACAATTTAAGACATAACCTCCTCTGAAATTATGAATCAAGTGGATATTTGAATGTAGCGGTAAAATACACCGAATATTATTCACTATGATGGACTACTCAAGAGATTTCATTTCTACAGAGGGCCTGTTATGAATGATACAATAGCTTGGTTGTAACGTTTTTTACTACCGAGTTACATGGAAAAGTGCTTGATCTCTGAGATAGAATCTGATCACTTAGACATACAAATGATTGCTGACTACTAGAAAATTAAGAGATGGAATTTAAATGCAGTTATTTTTTAATATATGTACATCTATTAAAGTGAGTATGGGTAACAGGAGTTCGATCCCCACACAGCTTAGTATCAGTCGTTTTAAAATTGCGTATATTCATTGTTAACGAGTATTACTTAACATGGAACAAATGTCGACGATTATATCCTGTTGATATCAACCTTCAAACATATAATATCGTTACTTGTATTCATTGGGTTATTAGAGTTGTACCCATGTAAATGATGAAATACTTGCTATATCAGGTATTCACTGCTTCTTTGCTCTTCAATGGTATCCTACCAACATCAATCTGTAACGAATTCAATCAACTTAACTTAATGCCTTCTACACAGGTCGACTTAATTCATCTACAATAATCATCTCACAAGTCGCTAACTTTAGGGTGTTCTCGAAGCTCCAGTGATAAGTCATAACTAGTGTTGTTCAGACTAATTGGGAGTGAGACAGTTATCACCAATGACAATGGACGATTGTCGTGCTATTTGTCACGAATTAATGTATTTGGGAATTCCGTCAGTAAATTCCAGTCATTCCAGTGGTGCAGAGGACTAAGCGTTGACCAACCTGAAGCCCATGGGGCGCAATCTAAGGTTCATATAGCTAAGGAGTCTCATACTAGAAATAAACGGCTGTTCAGTGGACCTTGGTTTTCATTGATACCCTATTAACATCAACCTATAATGAATTCAGTCAACTAAACTTAATACCAGTCCCCTCAACCCACCTCAATTCAATTATTCACTACTTCAATAACATTATCTTTACAACGCGGTGATTAGTGACTTGATCATTGCACAAAATTCATACTAAATTTGTCAGTAGTACATACTGACATTTATTTAAAATGTAATTAAACCGTAAACAGTGTGCAATCCATCATATTATACATTTAGAACATGAGTTATTTAACTAGATTAAAGTGTTATTGATACTTTCAATATCTCTAGGTAGTCTAGTAACATGTCAACTGAATGAAAAATTTATTCTTTCTAAAGTCATATACTACTAACTTTTATACATTTATGTTTTTATCATCATCAAGTCAGTTTATTCGTTGATGTTACATTATACAAAATGAATAGTTCTATTTGTTACAGATCAATCTCTACCCCACCACCACCACCACCATCACCTCCTTCCTCACCATCATCATCATCATCATCATCATCATCAAAATCTTATTTTGAAATGTGAAATACTTTGCATGAAAAATGCATCACATGTTACATACAAATGATTGTGATTACCTTTGTTATTAAGTATTCTAATCAATCCAGTAATAAAAACGTAGTTGTAGAAATTGATTATTGATTACTCATTGACTAGTTGATCTGTATCAGTGTTTGTCTATTGCTTCTTAGTTCTTATAGAATTATATCAACCAGTGTAATCCAATATGGTTACTCATCTTAGTAATTCAATATAGTGTCCACTACATTGTTGATATGAGGCATATAAGGATGATCATTGTTAAATATAGATAGACAGGTAAGATGGATACTATTTAGGCGGGATGAGAATATTTTCAAGTATGTACGAAAATTGAGGATGTATGCAATCAAGGTAGACTGATATACATAACTAAGTACATTCATAGGCATAACATCAAACACAATCACTCAGTAACAAATATAAAGAAGTATGTTGGTACCAATTTGCACCACCAGATAACCAAAAAGACACACACTGATGTTATGTCAACAATAAAACTCAGAACAAATTAGTAGTAAAGTAGTTCTAGGTTGTGTAGTGACGCTAAAGTTACTTCCTAATGATACAGTCATCATCTAATTTTTATACTATTAGATGTTTCATCTATAGGAAAAGATTAGTAAATGTATTGTTGAAGACTGTGTATGTAGTTTATACTTAACAAAGATCTTTTGATACTACCTACCTTTATGCTTTAGTCATGGATAAGCATGTACAATCTGATTGGATTAAAGTTGAATTGTGTTTGGTAACTAGATTCTACAACATATGTTTCTTCCTAACGGCGATCCACCTGTTAGATGTATATATCATTCCAATTCAATTCTAGTAGTAATTTCATTTCTGTTTCTATCATTCATTTTCATTTACTATGAGAATGCGTTTGACAGCATAGACAGGAGATCACTATGGAAACTTTTTCGACACTACAGTATACCAGAGAAACTCGTCAACATCATTCGGAATTCTTACGACGGACTACAGTGCAAAATCGTGCGTGGAGGACAGCTGACAGATGCATTCCCAGTGAGAACCGGTGACAGAGAAGGCTGTTTGCTCTCACCTTACCTATTTCTTCTAGCGGTTGATTGGATCATGAAAACCTTTACATCTGATAGGAATCACGGAATTCAATGGACAAGTAGGATGCAACTCAATCATTTGGACTTCACGGATGATCTAGCTCTTTTAACCTATACACACCAACAAATGCAAGTGAAGACAACCAACGTAGCAGCAACCTCAGCATCAATAGACCTGAACATACATAAGGGAAAGAGCAACATCCTCAAATTCAACAAAGAGAGCGCGGACACAATTGAACTTTGTGGTGAAACTCTGGAAGAAGTAAATATTTTTACATAACTGGGGAGCATCATCGATGAACAAGGAGGATCCGATGCAAATATAAAGGCAAGGATCAGCAAAGCAAGGGCAGCATTCCTGCAGTTGAAAAATATATGGGACTCCAAACAACTGTCTACCAACCTCACAGTTAGACTCTTCAACTCGAACATCAAGACAGTTCTGCTGTATGGAGCTGAAGCGTGAAGAACTACTGCAAACATCCTCAGGAGAGTACAGGTATTTATAAACAACTGTCTACGTAGAATATTGAATGTCTGTTGGCCGGAAACCATCAACAACAGCCTTCTTTGGAAAAAAACAAATCAGCTTCCAAGCTGAAGAGGAACTCCGGAAACGACGTTGGAATATGGATAGGAACATACACTGCGCCAACTCATCAGACTGTATCACGAGAAAGTACTACTTGGAATCCTGTTGGAAGAAAACGGAAACGAGAAGGCCAAGAACACCCTGCGTCGAGAACTGGAAGCAGACATTAAAAAGGATGAACAGTAATGGAGACAGCTGGAAAGAATTGCTGAGGACAGAGTTGAATGGTGAACACTAGTTAGCGGCCTATGCTCCTCCGAGAGGGGTAAGAGGCGTAAGTAAGTAAGTAAGTTCTATCATTCATTATAATCAACTTCATCAGATGAATCATGTTAAATTGTTAAATTTTAATTAATTTATTCTATGTAGTTTTAATCTGTTTACATTTGATAAGACAACTTGAAATAAAAACATGAATTCATTCTGTTTATGTAGATCTTATTCTCTTACTTACAATGAAGTTGTGTAACACACATAATTGTTGAAGTACATTTTCTTTCATAAGAATAATACAATGCTTATAATGTTTTCAATAACACTTAATTACAATGCATAGATTAAGTTAGATGAAAACATCTATGATGATAACATGTGATATACATTATGTAAAGCAAATAAAGTATTGTTTACATTATAAGTGCATAACATATTTCAATAGAACTGAAGATGGTTTGTGAAGATTGGTATTAAGCTTGGTTAATTGAATTTGTCACTGATTGATGTTGAGAAGCGGGAATTCTATGATTGAATGGAAGCTGATGGTTAGGCCTATGCCAACCCGAAGCCCCTGGGGCGGAATTTAGAGTGCACACGACTGGGGAGTCTCATACTAGAATAAACCAACTGCCAAGTGATCTATGATTTACAGGGGTACCCTATTAACATCAGTCTGTGACGAATTCTGTCAACTAAACGTATTACCATCTACACAGATTGACTTAATTCATCTACAATAATCATTTCACTAGACACTAACTTCAGGGTGTTCTCGAGTTCAGACTAGTTGGGAGTGAAGACAGTTATCATCAATGACAATGGACGTTCATCAGTACTATATGTCACAAACTGATGTATGTAAGAATTCCATCATTAGATGCCGGTCCGTTCCAGTGGTGCAGAAGGTTAGTCGCTGACCAACCTGAAGTCACTGGGGTAGGAATTTATGTATATTTTGTTAGTTTATGATATTGAGCATTTCGGATTGTATAGTTGACAGTCTTAACTATAAGAATTACATCTACAGTTGATTTAGTCGAGATAAATTGACCATATGAACAAATTATATTCACTAAAAATTATCACATCATGATCATCATCATGTACTATACCATTTCCAATGATAGTTACATAAAGTACAATTTTTAACTATCTTATCCTACCTCAATTAATTAAAGTAGATACTATTTCCATTTAACGGAACATAATATTTAGTTAATGTAGGATTAACAAAGATACAACGATATGAAAAACTACATCAAACAGGGGGGTAAATACATGGGGAAAAATCACTGAGTAGTATGGACTAATGACATGGTTATACACATTTTATATAATGATCAAATTCAGTACTTCAAATAATAATAGACCAGCCAACGTTCATGTAAATCGACATCACGATTATGTAGCATTTAGAATCAAATGTGGAAAATGATACCTCAGTTAAGTAGCAAACAAACAATATTATACTGGTTCAGTCCATCCATAACAACAATCACATTCCACTAAACAAAGTCACATTCACATTAATTCATTCATCAAAATATCAATTAACCAACAGACTTAATTATTCCAATTTAACACCCATACACAATCCACTCAATTCATTTCAAACTTTGACCAGTATGTTAGTGGATATTGAATTTCTATAGAAAAGTTGATGATAAGATATCAGTTTGTTATACACATCGACACATGATTGAGTCGATTACTTGATTGGTGTTTCACGTAAACAACCTTTGATATTCACATTGATAGAGGTCTATAATAAGAGGCATGTATGATGAAGGAAGTATAGCAAGAATAGTCAACTACAATCAATTGAATATTTGAGTAGTACCAGTCGACTATTAAAGATGTGTGGTTCATCAGTATTTCTTCTCATTCTAATTGGGATGATGAGTTTAGTAGAGGTGATTGGAGTACCAAGTGAGTTATTTGTTGTTGATATGTTAATATCAGTATAACGACTGGAAGATAAGTAAATATTTTGTATATTCGGATAAATCCTACACAGATAATGAATAGGGAAAATTGTCACTTGTAAGGCAACCAGCTTCATATTCATTAACCCTAAAGTCACGCATTAATCAAAATCATCTGCTACCGTCAGATGGTGATCATTTTCCAAAATCTATTGAACAGCATTCATGAAATACATTTGTTTATATATGAGTTTTATTTTTCTCGAGTGTTGATATGTCCATCATCTCCATGTGTCATAAACTCATCAGTTCAACACGTTATGAAGTAGTCCGAAATTTAAATGCAGACAACAAGTACTGAGAGTAATGAGTCAGTCCTTGATGGGATTGTGGATATTAATTACTAGGGATCCTAAACGAATAAGTAATTATGTATTTTTAAATATAAGTATAGTTACTGTAAAAACATTCATCATCTTTTTTCATCAATGTAGGTGTTGACTCAGATTGCTTAAATTTAACTCAAATGTGTCAACCAATTACGCCCTGCTGTCCTCCATATCATTGTCAACTAATGCACAGTATATATGGTCAATGTGTTGATTGTTTCAGAGTGAACTTTCCTTGTGAGAAGAACGAAGAATGTTGCAGTCGTAACTGTCAAAAACGTATTTGTGCATCTGTGCCGCTTAAATAACTGATTTACGTACTTATCGTGCAGTATTAGTTTACATACATAATCATTTCATAAAAATGTTGTCTTTTAAATGTAAGTACTGGGTAAAGATTGTGCTGACTTCAGAGTAGATTAGTGAATGCATAAAATCTTCACGGGGAAGCAGTTAATTACTATTATTATTGGTATGTCTTACTCACAGGGAATAACACGTAAGAGAACGCATACGAAAGAGACAATAGACAACAAAAAATACAACAAAGTAATTGAAACGACTGAAAAAGGTTGGTAATAATGTATTCTCACAGTTGGATGGTACAACTGTTAACATTTCGTTGAAATTCTCGACAATATCATCATCGTCATTAAGTTTGAACATTTAAGACAATAAAATTGTCATAGGTAGGCAAAGATGAACATACTGAATGACTGAGATACTTACATCGATTTATTACAGGGTAGTGAACTATCAATGTTATGTTTGTACAATCCATCTATAACAACAATCTCATTCCACTAAACAAAGTCACATTCACATTAATTCATTCATCAAAATATCAATTAACCAACAGACTTAATTATTCCAATTTAACACCCATACACAATCCACTCAATTCATTTCAAACTTTGACCAGTATGTTAGTGGATATTGAATTTCTATAGAAAAGTTGATGATAAGATATCAGTTTGTTATACACATCGACACATGATTGAGTCGATTACTTGATTGGTGTTTCACGTAAACAACCTTTGATATTCACATTGATAGAGGTCTATAATAAGAGGCATGTATGATGAAGGAAGTATAGCAAGAATAGTCAACTACAATCAATTGAATATTTGAGTAGTACCAGTCGACTATTAAAGATGTGTGGTTCATCAGTATTTCTTCTCATTCTAATTGGGATGATGAGTTTAGTAGAGGTGATTGGAGTACCAAGTGAGTTATTTGCTGTTGATATGAAGTACTAATGTTTATGATTGAATCGGAGGTTTGTGGTGTTGTATGATTGTATAATATCGATTGTTAATGTAGTTGTAATTATTTTTGTAGACGATAATCCAAAGTTTGAGTGATACTTTATATTGAAGAGAGCAATTATTACCGCTGTCTTCAGATGATTTTGAACGTCATTTAATCACTGATCAGTGTATTTCCAATCCTATTTTCGTGTTCTTTCAGTATTAGTTGATTTAGCTTTAAATTGTGTTCAAATACT
Source organism: Schistosoma japonicum (assembly GCA_025215515.1). Classification (NCBI taxonomy): domain Eukaryota; kingdom Metazoa; phylum Platyhelminthes; class Trematoda; order Strigeidida; family Schistosomatidae; genus Schistosoma; species Schistosoma japonicum. The sequence continues at coordinate 12,977,976 of CM046066.1, forward strand.
TTGTTGCCAAGAGGGATATTTTAATTATTTAACCGTTTCGCTGGTTGACATTTAACAACTTATGGCCCATATTTTGGATTGGTTATACTTTTCTATAAGGCGCAGTCATTATCTTGATGCTAGTCCTCATTATCCATCTTATTGGTCATATTTAGATTAACCTTTTGTATGATTGAGATTTCTACTAAAGTAGTGAGTAACCAATGTCATATTAGTTCAATCCATAGCTTCAATCACAATCCATTGAACTAATTAACATTTACATTAATAGTTTATCAAAATACTTATCAGGTTACAGATTTATTAGTTTGAAGATGACCTGCATGTATTACTATGCAATAAACTTTGTTTGTAGAACATGCAGATTTATGTGAAATACACATATCCACATTAACATTTAACTAGTAATAGAAAATACACTTTATTGCTTCAATGATAATCTTCAGACAGACAGACAGATACAACTCAGAACTTCGTACATACGTACATCAGTTCAGGTTGCCATAGCACATCAGCACAGAGTCGCAACTGTCAGTTCAAATCCAAGAGTGATAGCGATAGTAGAAGTATTAGCAGTAATACAGAAGATTAGGGAGCGAAGATATGATTCGAAAAGTATAATTCAGTGAGATAAATTTGAAAGCAGAAAGATAGAGAATTCAGAAGGTTAGATTTTGAGAGAACACAAAGAGTGGATGCACCTGCTCCATCGGAAACGATTCTGAGCCATGTCGTTCAAGGTCTCTAACCATTGGTGACTTTCATCTCGCGGACCCCAACCACGCAGCCTACATCTACCAACATGACTTAGTCCACTTGTCAGTGACTTCATCGATTTCTGCCATGTTTTGGTTTGGCCGCCTCTAGCTTTCTTCCAACCTATTCCTACACCACAAAACATAGCTCGTCGAGGTAGTCGGTAGTTAGACATGCGTAACACATGTCCCAACCACCTCAACTGATGAAGTTTCAATACCTCATCTATTGATTTGCCATCCTTTCCTAGAACCCGTTTCCTAACGACAGCATTGCTCACTCGGTTGTCCCACGATACACAAGTAATGCTTCGTGTTATTCTTCACCATACAACTAAACCCACAGAAGTCACTTACTACTAATTACATTCAACTTAGCTACAAATCTATTTCATTATTTTCTAGTGTTTTAAAAAGAATGAAATCAATGTAAGCAATTTTATTTGGTATGATTGAATGACTATCGTGCATTATGCAATAAATCAATAGGAAGTTGTGGGTTTTCTACAACTGGTGAGTAGAATTGACATAACTTGTCATTTTCTTTAAGCGAATTACTGCATCCATATTAATATTCATTATTTGTAAATTGAACAAGGATACCATGGAAGTATTGAAAAATGTTCATAATTAAGAAGATAACGTTTTATGAATTCGCAATGTTCTTGTCAGTGATTACTTGAAGGAGGATAGTCAAGTGAAACTCACACTATGACTGTGACTTGGAAGACTTGGAACAGGTTGATTAGTCGAAGGTGTATTTGAGCGACCTAAGAACATTTCAAAAGTATGAATAGAGTGAAAGGCCACCAATAAATGCGATCTAAGACCGAGTCATTCATTGAACGAAAACAATCGCTTTTATGTATCATATACTGGACTAAACAGTAACAGAAAGTAAAAAAAAACATTTAGAACTGGTCTAGATGAGTTGTGCATAGAGATTGATTTAATGATGTCATAATAAAGTTACAATAACTAGGAAGGTAAAATAGACATGACAATAGCTAATGGGCCTGAGAAAAGCTTACAACTTAAGCAATACAAATGGCAGAGTTACTAAGTGTTCAATAAATATAGGATTACAGTAGGAGTCCCGATATCATGATGAGTAAACTTTACAGTTTGTGGTACCAATTCCTCGCCCCGATATAACAAAAATCATAAATGGATGTTCTTGAATAATAAAGGAGTATCAGCTGTTATGTATGCAAGTCTTTGAAAAGAAGGGATATTGATCTGTCAACTCCCGAGATGAAAAGACATGTCTTATTGATTTTACTGTTATCACCATTCCGACTTTACTTATAACTAAATTCTGATATCACGAGTTGATCGAAACCAGATAACCATTGATCACCTGGAAGCATTAGACAGTTGTCCCACCCTAGTATAGAACTCCTGCAGTGTGCATCCATGACCCCATCAGGGATCGAACCCATGATGCTCTGGCTACGTGGCGAGTGCTTTACCACTGGACAACTGAGTCAGTTCCAAACGTTTGATATTTCCTAATTCAGTCAATTCGTGATACGTTTGCGCAACCTTATCCATTGTCATCGGTGGGTATCTGCCCCACACCCGATACGATTGAACTCCACCGGTCACGTCTTCACACTAGAACTCCAGGAATCACCTCAAGGAGTTAGTCAAATTAACTATCTACACAAACCTCCCAGTTATAATTAAATGTTTATTCAGGATAGTCTGCTGTGGATGTATACGTGTCAACTGTGACTGATCAAGAATTTCGGTCGTAAATATGATGATTCAGACTTTTTGCATGTATTAAATTATCTCTACTGAACTAGTTAGTAGGTAATTGTACTTTGTATCTTAACAAAATATATCACAAAGATAATATACAGGGAGAAACCGTGTGACATAATGACAGAACATTAAACAACGATGTCATATTATGTCATCAGAAGTTACTGATGATAAAATAAGGCGAATCATTTAACACATCTACAAATCGATTAATATTAAGCACATTTTGAAATATAATTTACAATGAGAAGTCAAACATCCTGACAAGTTGATGAAATTCTGACATACATGTGTGAATTAGTGAGGCATATTGTTTGTCACAACAACAACATCACTTTTCACAGTATACAGATTTAGGAAATGAATGGATACAACCAGTAAGAAATTGTTGACTAGAGATAGTCTGCTGAAAAATATGAAAAGCTGTTTATATAAGTAATAAGTTCCTTTAATTTTGATGGTTAATGATGTTTGCAAGTGGAAAGCTACTCACTGCTATAGAATTAAATCAACAAACAATTAAGGTCGATGAAAAAATTATCTGTGGAACTTGAAGAAATGTAACCATCATAATTTCCAATGGTTGCCATTTTGATTTTTTATGAGATCAATGACATACAATACTGACTAGCCTGATTGTTATCTATGAAGTGTTTTCAATGTTCAATAGTGTTTTAAATTATACAAAGCATCCTCGTTAAATATATGGACACATGTAGATATCATAAAACAAATAAGCATTGTTTACTGACGATGTAGATCATAGTAAAACTGTAAGTAATACTACACTTTTGATTGTAATGTAACATGATAAAATGTGATTGTTTCCAACTGAATGTGTGCCTAAGGTATACACTTTGTTTACACTTAGAACATTCCCTTATTCTTGAATTGCCATTCGTCCTAAGAGCCTGGGTAATCCAGAATCTATATATGGTGAGTACTGTCATTAAGAATTCTTATACTATTACATAACAGCTGGTTAGTAAAAGACTCACACTTCCCTAAGTGGTTTGCAATGCCACCCAACTCACAAGAGTGTATGATAAACAAATGTAATCAAATCTTCACAAAACTACATCACTGTATATTCTTTTATTTGGAATAAACCGTCAGTATAATAACAACAACTAGTAAAGGCACTAGTCAATAAGAAAATGTGCAACAATACAGTGTAAATAATAATAATAACAGTCAGCGTTCACGTCAGTGGATTCCCCTTCATTAGCCAATACCTAACTACTGTTTAGTAAACTCATCTTTCCTCCATATGTGAGCAAGTGACAGTAATTACTGCAACAGTTGTCATTGTAGGTACATGAACTACCCAGTTCAATACATTGAACACATTCTATTTAGTAATCCATGAAGTTTGCATACAGTTTCATCACTACACCAATTAAGTGGTGTCATATCACAGAATACTCCAAATTTCTTACACTTCTCAACTTCATTTCTATGTAAAAGGAAATAGTGATACAAATGAAATAAACGGCAATGAAAATAACTTCGACTAAAAAAAATCGCTATGATATTGAGTATGTAACAGTCATTGATAAATCTAGACATAATACTTTACTTACCCGCTATTTCTGGTTTCTGTTTGATTGATTTTGGCTCGTTAAAATAGATTATTTCATATTAATTGATTTTTCACCTTTTGTGTTAGTCGAGTATCCAAGCGTTCGTTGAAAACAGTTCCTGAGTTACACGGGAGCCAGATAAATGCCAAGGATTTTCTCAGTATCCGGCTGATTAGGTACTGCAAACAAACGTCTCACTAATCCAACATCGTTAACTCTACAAGCTCTCAGAGGTATATTGTTAAATTGTAGCGTTTCCATTGTCGGTTTACAAATCATTAATATCTGCTTCACGAAGTGACCTGTGTAGTTCGATCATTTCATGTAATAGCCTTGTTTGTGCTTAATTATAATCTTGATTTACATTAACTTAATTTATACTGTTCAACTGACCTACAACCATTTAGGTTGACAGATATATTTCCAGTGGAATGATAGATCGGATGCATGCCAGTGTATCCAATACCTCTGTCAACATGGCTATAGAAGCCTTTTCATATTTCTACTACTCTATTCAGTAAGTGTCTCTTCTTCATATCGGTCAGAAGGAAAATTGCTATCGCATCTTCCAATTAATAAATAAATTACATCTTAGCCTAATTCCTCATTATTTAGGCGATTACGTAACACACCTGTAATTCTTTTGATACTTGAAATATCTAAATAGCTTATAATGTAATCGTTTAATATTTTTCAATAGACAAGTATCTTCTAGAAATAACTACATATACGATTGTACAGCTACCATAAATGATTTAGTCGAAAAGAAAATTTCTTTAATGACCTGTTCTTCTTCCTTTCTTAATGACTTAATGGGTTTCTTTTCCATTAATTGAAGATTGAATGAAAGAAAATGAAAAGAACTGAATCAATTTCAGGTAGTGGTGGTGGAGAGAGCATGAATTAATTTCAGAAAGAGTCAGAAAAGGGGTAACACTCTTAATCAAACAGTCACTGAAATAAAATGAATAAATATATGATGTAACCATGAAAAAATTTTGGAAAAATAAAAGTTCCAAAGAGATCAGTTTTCCTGAAGTCACAATTCCTGGATGATAGAGTCAGTGAAACCATGACACTTAGTATTAAAAAAGCTCTACAAATGAAGTTTACCTGCAATCAATCTTCGTATTATATTCTACAAATACCTCATTATTAGGACGAAAATAAGGACTTACTGATATCAACTTATCCATGTGAATCGGCCTATTTAACTGCCTTTAGCTCATAATAAACGAAGCCCGTTATAGAAATTCTGAACATTACCAAGTATGGTTAATTAAGGAGAAACTAGGATTAACAAATAGATCTTCACTTTCATAGCTAATTGACATAAAACACCATATAGATATAAGAAAGTACCTTTCAAGTCACTTACCAGATCCCATTGAATTTGCTGCTTGGTCTAAGCATACGTCTTTTACATATAGGCAGAAGTCATTGACCTAATCTGTGTGCATAATTAATTTTTACGACCTCTTTTCTAGCCTCGAGCATCATGATAACCAACATTTTGATGGTTGATAAATAACTTATTACAATCGCTTCTCTTACTATTATTACTATCATTATTGATTTTCTCTCCATAAGTTTCAATTTTGTGTTCCCTTTATGTTTACACAATGATGACATTCACTCATTCCATGCAAACCACTCTCGATCATTATAGTTGTTATCGTCAGTTCACCAATTGTTTCAATAGATACCATGAAATTCGCCAAATAACGATCCACCTAATTTTTAATTTTATTCTGAATTTGACATCACGAATTGGTCTGAGTTAAATAAGAATTGAAAACCAAAGGAGCATCGTACAGCTATTTCTTCCCAGTATGGAACTCATTGGTAGTGTAAATCCTCGTTCCACCAGAGATTCCATCACGAAAGCTTCGGTCTTACAGGCAATCGCCTATTCATTAGGCTACTGAGGTAGCTGGTGTCCAACTGTTGATATTTCTCAGTCAATTCGCGATAGATTTGCATAACTTCACCTATTTGCATCGGTTGGTGACTGCCTCACACTCCGACATTGTCAAAACTCCACTGGTCACGTTCGGAAACAATATCTACCCTACCCTCTCTCATATTTCGAGTGTTTTGTCAATCAATTGTAATTATTTTTATAAACACTCCAGAATATATAACGACTATTATGTAACACACCTGTATATTTTCTGCTTACTTAAAAGTAGTATAAAATCATATCCAAAATGTTTTGCAGTTCTTATGGTTAGATACAATCAGTCGCTTATGTTTGCGTGAATGTTATAAATGGAGAATGTAAGGTTCAATATTAAATATACTACTGATTATCTTTCGTCAAATATATATGCACGTATAATTAGTTATACGCTAATACGAACTGCCGAAACGAGCTTCACCATCATTCAACTTCATGTGGTATGAACTACGATATGATGAAATTTGTAGAAGTATACGGAGAAAACGAACAACTTAGGTCGTAATATCATTTTGACTTATTTAGTTGAACATCGAGTGTTTCAAATAGATCAACACAAAAACAAGGTTTTTCAAGATAAAATGAGTTGGATTCATCCTCTACCTAAGGGATAAAGGATTTTAAGAACAATAGACAAGACAATAGACTAAGCACTGAAAAGAAGCTTTACTAATAGTTCATAAATTAATACTGTACTTTTGGGCAAGCCAACACAAATGAAATCGTGAAAAGTGTTTGGTATAAAATACAGTGTATACATTCAACAAAGTGAATACTAGGAACTACTTGAATGTTATAAATTTTGTGGTAATCACGCATTTAGAACTATTCAGAGCAGTAATAAAGTGACGATATCGACTGTAACGAAGAAGAAATACTGATTCATGTATCTAAACTATGGATCGGGGGAATGTTATATGACTCGTGCTTTAAAATTTGCTCTTGATTTGCCACACAGCTACACGGTGGTATATGGTTATTTCTCTTAATCACAGAATCTCATTATTCATCCATTAAGAGTTCTCATAGCCATCACTACATCGTTGTGACACTTGAATTGTGGTGATTCCTTGTAATTAATATCCTATTCCTATTTGATATAATCAAAAGATAAATCGCTATATACATGTAGACTCTTGACTCCATATCCACAGGTTGTCTTGAGTTTCTCGCTTTTACCATGTCTAAACTTACCACGAAGTTATTTTCATTGAAGTATGTATGTTAATCACTAGTTGAGTTTGTTCCACTCTCATCATCATCATTCATCATCATCAACGTAGAACCAGGCGAATACGCACATACGTTCAAGTTGTCATACCACTTTAGCACTACCAGATAACAGGGGTAACATAATAACAGAATACAAGAGAGGAGAGTACAGTAAAGTTGGGCAGAAACTAATGATAGGATTCAAGATTTAGATGAAGTTAAAGAGTGAATACACTTGCGCCACTGTGACCGATTTTGAGCCATGTCACCAAGTGTCTCCAGTCATTTATTGCAACTATCACGCGAACTTCAATCAGGTAATCTCTATCTACCAACATGGTTTAGACCAACAGTCAAATACTTCATGGACTGATGCCATGTTTTGGTTTGGTCGCCCCTACGCTTCTTCTATCCTGCTTCAACCCTAGCTAACATCGCGCGACGAGGCAGGGGGTAGTCATGCATATGCAACACGTGTCCTAGCCATGTCAGTCGATGGAGGTTAATGGCCATTTGTCTAACCTCAATATTACTTATTCTACTGTTCCATGATATACAAGAGATGCTACGAAGATTTCTATGGTCAAACACTTTAAGTCGACGCATATCTAGTGTTTTCATGGCACACGTTTCGCAGCCATATGTTAGGACGGTGCGGACTGCAACGCATTACATCCGACCTTTCTTTGAAAGACGGATATCTCGCCTGGGCGACAAGTAGCGTAAATTGGTAAATGCCAGTAGGGCTTTCTAAATCCGTGCTGATATTTCATCAGACACCGACTCACCAGGGGTGATGAAACTTCGGAGATAAGTGATGCGGTCAACGTATTCAATCACTTCACTTTTTAGGTGGAGAAGCAAACTGGTCCTGGAGTAACATTTTGCATTTAGAAGGGTAAAAGTGCATCCCGAATATGCTTGCATTGTTACTCAAGGTGCTCAGGAGACTGCATATCATCAACGTCTTCTCCAAATAGAACTATATCGTCTGCATATTCTAAGTCGACAAGAGGATCTACTGGAAGGAGGTTTATTCTTGAAATTTTAAAAGAAGTGAGTAAAACCTCTAAGAGCATATCTATGACGAAGTTAAATAAAAATGGAGATAAGAGGCAACCATGTCGAACCCCACTTATGGATGAAATTTCTCGTGACAATTCGCCATAGGCTCTAACTTGACCGGGGGTGACCGAGTAGACCGCCTTTATAAGGTTTATGTACTTTTGAGGTACGGCCTTTTAATAAGCGAACACTACCACAAGACTTCATGGTCTACGGATTCGAAAGCTGCTTTCAAGTCAAGAAATACAACTATAGTCGGACGTTGGTACATATGTCTATGCTTCGAGAGTCTGGTGCACAGGGTGAATATTTGATCAATGCAGTCACGTGCATATCTGAAACCAGCCCTAGTTGTCCCGAGTCTGCTGTTCTCTTCCACTCTCGTAATACAGGTATCTCCTTTTTTGCCCTTACTTTAAACTCAATGAATAATACACAAACTACACTAACATTCTTGAAGCATTCAGAGGTAGAATCGATGTTTCCTACATACTGAGTAGCAATAACGCATTGGTTCCATAACTATACTTTTAGAGTAGGGTTATGTAACTTCGAATTCACCAAAAGTAAAATAAATTATTTTAAGTAAATATCTTTTATATTTGTTGAAGATAATTTAACTATATGTATTTTAAATAAACTTTATGCTTTATACTAGTAAGGTATAACTTGAACATAAGGATTCTTCCTACAACGGAATAGACGGCAGCGCTTACTGCAACATTCTGAGCTCCATATGCAAAATTTTCTTTCTGCCAAACATTGAACACATGTTCCGTTAAAGAATCCATGAAGCTGGCAAACTAGATTACCACAGCAGCGATGAAAAATGGTTCGGCTACAATATTGGCCTTCACTTTTACAGTATTTTTGTTTAGCTAATAATAATAATAATAATAATAATAATAATAATAATAATAATAATAATAATAATAATGAAACAAGAATAAATGGAACAATGTTGTCGTGAACAAGATCATGGACAACATTATACGTATATGTATGTATATTAACAATGAGTTGTATAGTCGCATATACAGTTTTTCTGATAATGAAACCTATTAGGAGTACCTGTTCTGATTAGGAGTCTATACATAGTTACTACTTATGCAGTCTTCAGTACATTAGTGCACAAAGAGAAACTTTTATCTTACGATTGATGTTCTCCGATTGACCTGGCGAAGAATCTAGATTTTGCAGTTGCTAGTCAGTATATTGATATTATTATTATTAATAGTATTAAGAAATAAAATGATCAATTATTGGTATTATCTAATTGAATTTCTGTTAGTCCTTGTTAGCATATGTGCAGTCCTCAGTCGACTGTCTCGATGAAACCATAGCATTTGCCATCTATTCTAAAATACTTGTGATCATAATTGTTACATGAAAACAATGTTCTAAATATATACATATGCCAACAAAGGCTAGCCAAGATTTCATCATAAATATCAACAACAGGATAATTCAAACTCTTACCAGTAACAGTATAAACATCATAACTGATGAATAAATAGGGTTTCTTAATGAATAATCGGCTGTATAAACAGCACGTGAAATGTTAAGTTGAAATTTCAGTGTGAACATCAGCAAGTTAAGATGTCACGTCCAAGTAATTTTAAAGACACATACCTCAGATTCTTATGCTAACTATAATTCACCTTTTGTAATTTTCAGAATATATATATGTATATATGAATCACATGAGTAACTAAACGCTTGTGCTTGACATAATGGATGAACTGAGACAACTTTCATGGAAAAGATGTTCTTAAATGCTAAACGAGTAAACAACTGATTAAGAAGAAAATGGGAACAAGAGAAGTAAGTAGACAGGACAATATATAGATTTTCTAAGTTTTATTCCTCTACAGTATATAGAAAATCTGGTGAAAACTTCAGTATTATAGGGTAATGGCTACATGCTCTTCGGAGACATTTGTGCACTACTCTCAGTAAAATAAAATACTCAAGAAAGTTTACGAACATTCACAATTACGAATACAAAACAAAAAGTATGTTCGTACAGGTAGATGAAATATCTCTGTTTATGTATCTACTTATTGGAGGTTACTCACCCAGCCAAGTACTAATACTTAGAGTACTCAGAGCAATGAAGAGAGTATCCAATCTCAGAATAATCCATAAATAAAGTTTCCTTCTCGCCTAGTGGCATAAAATAGATTCAAATGTTAATTACCAAAGATTACTAACTCTTTTTACAGTTGCAACTTGAACTTCCTTTATGGAGCGAATTTATGTCGGTAGTCTTTCAAGAAACTTTCCTATTACTTCCACTATGGCTATGAAACGTAGTAATTGTGATCATCTATCTTTTGCTAACAGGCTATACAATCAGATTGAATCATTTCTTTATGATAATCCATTGTGATTCATGATTACCTACTTATATCTGTAAGATTTACAGTCTTTCAAGTATCATTTAATTTGGATTGTGACTGGCAAGTGGAATCCAGGACGCGCGTTTCGTCCTATTTGGGACTCATCGGCCGGATAGTACCTGCATCCCAATGTTGATGTTCACAGTGGGATTCGAACTCAAGTCCTGTTTCGTGTCAAACGCCACCGCGCACACCACTAGACTACTGAGTCCAGACAGTCACGTTTGTACAATGGGCGAATCGGTAGTAGGATGAATTGTATATTCCCATTGATTTGTTATAGACTGAAGCTGGTCAGTCTCTATTGCTATATGTACATCCTGAGCGGATCGCCTCGATATAGCGAATATGAGTTCAAATCCCACAGTGTAACAGTCAACATTGGGATGCAGGTACATCCAGCCGATGAGTCTCAAATAGGACGAAACGCGCGTTCCGAATTCCACTTGCCAGTCACAATCCAAATTAAATAATACTTGTGAAGTAATCGCTATATCGAGGAAATCCGCTCTAGATGTACATATAGCAATAGAGATTGACCAGCTTCAGTCTATAACAGATCAATGGGAATATACAAATTCATCCTACTAGTCTTTCAAATAGTTGAAAGTACCTTAAACAAAAACCTGAAATGTATACAGAAATATATTTTTTGGTTATTCGGTATTTTCTCAAGTAATTTTAACTTAATTACAATTCATTTCAACTCGATTTAAGGCATTCATAACTTACTATATTTGAATAGGATTAGCAATAGAATAGTAAACACTAATGAATACTTTGTAGATGTTTATAAAGTTCTAGTAAGAATTAGTGACTAGTAGAGTTCAGACACAGTTGAGAGTGAAACAGTTATCATCAATGACATTTATGAATTGTTATACAGTATTACAAACTAAGTGAACTGGAAATTCTACAGTTGGATGCATTATCGATGGTTTAGTATTTACAGAGAGACTTGAATGCCACTAAGTTTGATGTGTTATAGGATAAAAGTTACATACTACTACAGTGAAGATCAGTAAGCGTACGAAACAGTTGTCGAAAGTTCCTTAATTTTCAGTCATATCAAACGGAGATCAATGTGTGATGATAATTTGTAAATATTTAATGCAGTATAAACTTAATAAATATACATATTTACATAAATGTGGTTCTAAACATACGATTGTGGGGTAGATTTTGGGTTTCAAATTGGATTTCAGTTTTGACAGTATCTGGGAGTTCAGTTTCGGTTACATTTTCTGTTTCATTTTCGATTGCCTCTGAGAGTTCAGTTTCGGTTGCATTTTCTATCTCATTCTCGATTGTATTTTCAGTTGAATTATCAGTACTATTTTCGCTATTGATTACAGTTACAAGGCATAGAATAAGTAATTGAATACATGTATTCATTATACAATCAAAATATATTTCAGTGTAGTTTTATCAGAAATTTTATATTAAAGTCTAAATTTATACCTGTATTCATATTATTCAATAGGGTCAGTTAGGTTGATACATCTTTACAATGTCAGACACTACTTACATTTGATCATGTTATGACATGATTTCCTGGCATAAATTCACAATTGACAAACTTTATCATGAATTGAATATAGTAAACAATACATTTGGCAAGTTCGTTTTGCTTTGTTTTTTTTCTATTGAATATGTTATTGATGAAGAGTTTGTGACTAATAGTGTTGAATTATGAAGGATTATGTGTTAGTAAAGATGATGTATACAATGTATGTAACGAAACATGTACTCTTTTCATTGTCCAACTTAATTTATTCTAATGTAGTTAAACTGAGGTAGTTTTATGGAGAAAGGAATTGACTTTAGTTGCTGATATTTAGTCATAGATTGTTGTTGGGTGGGTGCAACCGAAAACCAGAGAGCATTGGAGAGCTGTTTCATCCTAGTATTGCACGAGTCTGTGGTAATGCGCACCCTCGATTTCAACAAAGAATCGAACCCAGGACCTCTTGCACAACAGGTGAGGTATCTATTAGTGACGAATGCAAATAGTAAAACGTATTGTCTGTCTCCACAAAATCACCTCATTTTGGTTACAATAACCAGCCCACTAGTGATCGAATTCAGGGTGTTTCTGAAGTTCTAGTGAGGTGTGACTGCTGAGTGGAGATATTGTCACGAGTGAGACATTTATTACCAGTATTATTGAGTGATTATGCCACTATATCAGAAACTAATGAAAGTGGGAATTCCGCCTTTGGATGCTGACCGGCTTAGTGATGCTGGTGGCTAATTGTTCACACTTAGAACTGAAAGCCCTAAGTTAGATTTCCTGGAGGAAACAAGGATGCACACTGGCTAGAAGTCCCTTACCAGGGCGTAACAGCTGTCCAATGCTCCCTGGTTTTGAGTGATACCCAACCAACATCAGTCTGCTATAAATACAACTGACCTAACTTATTCTGATGAACTGAAGCTATTCATGTTAAAGTCGCTTCATTATTGAAGAGGGAATGAAACTGTCTGTTACAATTAAGTTTTGTATTGATTAGTATTATTCTAAAGTTTTAGAACGTCTTTTTTCACGCAGTCCCTTATTGAGCTAGTGATGGCCGTCTCAATTACAGAAAACAGATCAGTGAGGCCTCTGTTTATTTAAATAAATATTGAAGGGATCGAACAAATCAGATAACTAGTTGAATATAGATATAGATCGATGTTACTATCTAAAGTAATCCATGTTTTAAATATGATACCTATAAGCTTCCTTCTCTTTCTTACTATCTGTCTATTTCCCTCCCCCCCCCCACCTAACTCGCTAGTCATAAACAAGATGCATGCACAGAGACCAACAACTAATCCCATCAAACTAATATGAAAATGTCATTGTGACAAAAGGTAGTTTCTCACGATAATTAATATAAAATAATGTAAATAAGCTATCGGTCATCGGTTCTTGTTCTTCACACGTGTTCGGATGGTGGACAAATTATGCTCAGTGACGAGATGATCAATGCACCATAACCATTATTTAATGTACGTTGTTCATGAGAAAAATCCACCGCCCTCAATCAGACTAGAAGTATCCATTATTTGTTTATTTATAGAGGTATAACATTTATTGTTACTTACAAAAGAAAATTATCATACAGAATGTAGTTGCTATGCTTTGCTACATACAATCGATGCATTTTAAAGTAGACTATGCATAATTTACTTGTGTCCAATGCTAGAATGCTGATGACCATTTTAGGAACTTTAAAAATTTTCTAACATATTTATCAACTACTAAAAACATCTCAGTTCTACAGGCGATAATTTACAACACAGTTATGTCATCGGTAATACTTGGTGAATGTATAGTCAGATAATGTTGTGTAGACGATAACATGAACACCTTTTGATAAACGATATCATGAAACCCAGAACAAACCGAATTTCTACCAACCGACTACTTCCAATCAAATAACATTGTAACATAGTGTGCATGATGTCCAATTACTGATAGTGGTCACATAATGACTTGAATGACATAACCTAATCAACATATTGAAGCTGCGTACTAGTCAAGCATAACAGTGGTACCTACTAAAGATCACTCGATTTCATTACAATAGTAACATTCACAGCGTACACTTATAAGTACATGAAAAAGAAGTTAGTATACTAAACTCCATATTATTAGAAACGAGTGCATGTAAACTATTCTTATTTATTCTTCTACTTAAGTGACTTCATTTAAAGATTCTATAGGCATCTCAGTAATGTGATGCCAGAAAAGAACACAGGTAACCACTTTATCGAAGACTTACTTGAAAGTAATTTCTTTAACTTTCACTCACTGAAAATGATGTAGTGAGTTTTATCTATTAAATTGCCTTTATGCACAACTTCTTCAGTTTGCTACTAGATTGTTACTGTTTTAATTTAAGATTTCACTTGTATGACTTGGTTTTTACTTTAGAATCCACATTATATAACTTCGCTTCCACTTCGTATACAATTAGGGTTGATTACCTTTCTAGTGAATGTAAACTAACAACGTTGATTACATGATGTACCTGGTGTTTCTATTTTCAACCATGATACACTTATACTGATTGTAAAGTTAAATTTGAAGATTTGTATAGGTTTGCTAATCGATTGTACTATGATAAAATAACAGTATGATCTATTTTCATATTAAGAAAACTTATAATTTGAAGATTTTTATATGGACTGAAATTGATCAGTCTCTGTTACGTTATGTGCATCATAAACAGATTACCACTTTACAGTGGTAGTTCACAAGTATAAATTAAGTTAAACCATGGCTGGTAAGTGGAATCCTGCAAGTGTGTTTCGTTCTATTTGGGACTCGTCAGTTGAATGTACTTTTGTCCAAGTGTCGATGTTCACGTTGGAGTTCAAACTCACTTCATTCTGTGTAAAGCACTATCACGTTCACTACCAAGCTACTGAGTATAGAGAGCCAGATTTGTGCAACTGGTATGTGTATATGATCTGAAGGTAGTTGCATCTTTATGTGGTTGCCTAGACTCAGTAGCCTGGTGGTAGTGTTTGATATGAAATAAACTGAGTTCGAGTCCTGGTGTGGATATCAACAATGAGATGCAGGTACCTTCAAATGACGAGTCTCAAACAGAACAAAATGCGCTCCTACAATTTCCCTTGGTAGCCACAAATCAACCTATCTCATAAGAATACATAGTTTCAGATGTGAAGCATTGATTACTGTAATATGCATCGGTTGACAAACGTCGTTAAATATGATATACAAAATGAATATGAATATGTTGCAATATGATTTAGATTACTCACTAGATAAACTGAATCATACAGCTGAGTTCACTTTGGCTAACATACATTCAACAAGTCCAATTTATTATAAAGTATTTATTGTTGCCACTGATGATAATGATGACGTTGTCTACAAGAACAATATAAACTTCATGAACAGAACATTCAGCTTAGACAGTGTAACATACTTAAAAGCCGCCTCTCGATTCACTAAAAAAACACCTTTCCAATCTTTAACACAATGAAATCCATATTAATACACATGAAATTAAAGTAGTATACATGGTCACTAATGCTTTGACTCTTTTTTTCTTTACCATCTAAACGTGTACTAACTTGCATAAATCTATTCATTTTCCTTATGAGTAGGTAACTTCAACAAATTGATAACGTAGATAGAAATATCAGTTTCATACACTCATCAGAAGATAACAAGAAGAAGAAGTTCTGAACAAGTTAATATAATGTTCATGTCATACATTTAACTAGTGATGTAATACACAATCTAGTGTAATGAATACACGTATAAGATTAGTAGAATCAAACTCACTTAGTTGATGAGGCAATAAATCACATGTACAAACAAGTAAACTGAACAATTTAGTGAAAATTCACCAGTTTACTGACATAAATAAAAGAAATGAATGTTTATGCTAAATGAACCTTTAATACCATGTAGTAATAGACTTGTTCATAAAGATCTTGTAAAGACTAAATAATATGTAAAATGGAATACAGAGACAAGTGATACTGATAGAGGGGCGAGGGGTGGGAGAGGTATATAACACTTTCAAACAAGTAATATTGATACCAAGTCTAGAGGTTTTAGAGATGACAATGTTGTGAGAACTAATTTTAAGACGTCGTATTAAGTGGAAGTTTATTTGTGTTACGTATGCAATAGGTTTTTTTGTATTTACACGTTACTAATGCATATTATGCTAATATTATTTAGATTTACTTACTTACTTACGCCTGTAACCCCTCCCAGAATAGCATAGGCCGCTCACCAGTATTCTCCATTCAACTCTGTCCTCAGCAATCCTTTCCAGCTGTCTCCAGTTACTGTTCTTTTTTTTATGTCTGCTTCCAGTTCTCGACGCAGGGTGTTCTTTGGCCTTCCTCTTTTCCGTTTTCCAACAGGATTCCAAGTTACTGATTGTCTCGTGACACAGTCTGATGATTTCCGCAATGTATGTCCTATCCATTTCCAACAACGTTTCCTGATTTCCTCTTCAGTTGGGAGTTGGTTTGTTCTCTTCCAAAGAAGGCTGTTGCTGATGGTTTTCGGCCAACAGACATTCAATATCTTATGTAGACATTTGTTTATAAATACCTGTACCGTTCTGAGGATGTTTGCAGTAGTTCTCCACGTCTCAGCTCCGTACAGAAGAACTGACTTGACATTCAAATTAAATTAGATTTATCAATGATATAATTGTACTATACTCACAGCTTCTGGGAGGCTGTGAAATTTTTGCCGGTGTTTAAATAAAATATCACTGCGTTAATCTACATTGTGAACTAAGTTGTTTGATTTGATTGTATAGACTAATATTTAATTTCTTTTATAGCATCAGTTACAGCATAATTTTATGTTTTTGGCATCACTCTCAGTTGAACTTATTGTGATGTTGTTATCCATCCCATAAAATTGATTCTATTGGATACCTAGATTAACGCATACTACGTGTGATGATAATCTGAGAAAACCAATCATTCGTCTCAAGTGATACTGGTAATTCAAGTAAACTATATTCTTACAAAAGTTTGACTTATTTTATGTACTCTTAATATGATATCCATGTCTATTGGCGACTGTTTACTTTAGCATATTAGCAGAGAGTATTCCACGGCCACCACAATGTAAATCATTGAATGTTAACTCGATAGCATGAAAATTGAACTCTCTTCGAAATTCAGAAGAACATTTATAGATATAGTGAATGGTTCTAGTTAGATTGAGTTCTCTAAGCTGAATGATTTAGATGAGTAAAGTTCATTGTCTATCTGAATGACCTCATTAAGGAAAACTTCTGATAGAAGTGACCTATGAGAATCTCTTCATGAATGATTAGTTGTTGTTAACAGTGATTTCGTTGCTTCTTACGCATTTATTTCTATCCCCTTTATTCTTAAGCTACACGAACTTTAATTAACTGTCAAATATTGCAAAAAGTTTCCACTTATATCACTGCATGTAGACAATAGTGAACACAAGTTCAATTGAGAAGTTAGGAAGCTCAACGAATACTAAGAGTCTATCAGAAACTTGACATATAAAAATAGATCTTATTTGTCAACTAATTGAAAAAATAACAAATAACTACACAGCTACGAATTAGGTCAAGATGGAAAGGACCGCATCCCAAATATGCTTCGATTGTTACTCAAGGTGTTCAGGAGACTCTGAATATTGTCAACGTCTTCACTGAATAGGACTATATTGTCTGTGTTTTCTAAGTTGATATGTGGAATTTTTAGAAAAAGAGTGATCCTTGAAATGTTAGATGAAGAAAGCATGACTTCTACGAGATGAATACTGAGCGACTCTGACAACACCACTTGAGGCTAACGATTCTCATGACAGCTCTCCATAACCTCTTACTCGACCAGTGGTATTCGAGTAGAGTCTTTATACAGTTTATGTACTTTTCAGGATTCTCATTGTGTTATTTCATGACCGCGAATCCTGCAGAATACTAAGTTCAAAGTACTTTTAACATCAACATCAACTTGTATTACATCAAAATGATCAATAAGTCGGTGAATTATTTCTCCTAATGTATTTGTATATTTGTTTTAAACAGGATCATAAGTTTGTGTAAACAATTCAATTATCATAAATAACAATTCTCTTTTTTGGTTGACATTTAACTAAATGACATACTCCACTACAACATTCTGCATTACTTAGACAAGCAAATTTTGTTTCTAAGCATTTAACACATGTTCCATTTGCAAATCCATGAAGTTTACAAACTAAACGACCACAACATGGAAAGAAAATTGTTCTATCACAGAAACCACCTAGTATTGAACATCGTCTTTCTCTGGCTATTGAAAAAAAAATAGAAAAATGAAACTACTGATTAAAACGAAGTTATTATAGACAGTTATACGTCGGTTGGGGGTTATATGAAGGTGATTAACCTGAAGTAAATAGTTTTCTTAGGGAGTCACTTACTGACAATTTGACCTGAAGAGATAATTACTTTGGTAGAGGAGCAACATCAGGAGATAGAATTATATGGTTCATAAGTTATATGTCGCCTTGGAATCCTGAGGCCCATGTACATCATTAGTTTGAAATTAGGATATTTTTAAGATTTATTTGGGTAGAGCCTTGCTTGTTCACTAACCCGGTTTTACCGTCGAATGTTTGCATTCTTACCCTAACTTTCGTAAACATTTCTAGCCGAAGGTAGAAAGTGATTAATCAGTGAGTGAGTAGTAGTAATAGTGTGATCATGTGAGAGCATTTCAGGAGAAAGCAGGCATTCACCACTCTTAGCCATACAAAAATATTAGAAGGACGCCGTAATTTGAAAGGAAACTGTATACAATTGTCCTCTCTTAGCACATTACAACTTGTGACGCGTGGTTTGGATTCTTATTCGACCGTGAAATCTCTGTCGTCATTTATTAACCTCGTCTAAGTGGACCGCTTGATTTGACTCCTAAGCTTTGACTCGACCCCCAGGCTAAAACTACACTTCAACGTGAACACGAGAGAGAAGACAGGAGATACGGCAAAACAACACTTTACTGCAAGGTGTTAATTATGTACAGAAACTAGGGTATTTATATTATCATAAATGTCCTTCAGGCTTCTAAAGATTTCTATATCCTACTAGGCACAGTAGTAGTAAGATAACTGTCCAATCAGAGATATATCACGTGATTTCTCATTGGTCTAGAATTTTCTGGTAAAAGCTATCTGCGTGCTGATTGGATACAATTTTCTCTATTGATTTCTACGCCTTTCTGAACTTGTTTCAAGGGGTTTTTTGGCTCTACCCAACACAACTCTCTAGTTGATGACCAATAGTGGCTTCAGATTTCGTCTGTCATAGCTTAGAATACAAAGCCAATGGTAATCTTACGATCTCCATTAAATGTGTGAAATGTTTTACCTAATGAAGTCCTTTCTAATTATATTCTTCATCGTGGTATATTTTCAACTATGTAATTTATTTGTTGTCCTGTTACATTTTGGGTTCCATCTTTTATTCTTTTCACATTATTGCACTTCAAATTGCTTGTCGCATATATTTTAAATGACCATTTACACTAAAGTTATGTGTGTTTAAATAAAGTAAAAATGAATATAGAAACTAGTTACAGCAAAAGGAGCTAAAAGTTATCTTCAAAGTTTTTGATAACCAGGAGTTTTGATCGTTGCTTTTCGTTGATGTTGACTAAAGAATTTAATCAAAGCTATAACTTTCGGTGACTTGGAGTTTCCACCCAACATATCGGAATTGTAGAGGTCCAGGTTATCTTCTGAACATGTCAACTTTTACACTGTACATTTCTTTGTGTACACATATTCAATCTATAGTAGAACTTCCTTTTTCTCTAGCTTGGTTTGCTTGATCCTGTACCACTTACTGGATTTAACTGGTTCCATTTACAGTATGATGCATCTGGCTAATAGACTTCGTATTTTACGTGCATCTAATCACTGATAAATGTATATAAAGTCAAAGTGATGTACTCAAAATTAAGTACTCATAGGTTATTTACGAATCGGAAGCTAAGTAACCACAATCTAACATCTCCAGTTTTCATAGCAGACGTCATACAATGTTTCTCTGTTTTCACTCATTTTATTTTCAGCAGAATGAACTACACTGACATATTCACAGAGGGTAGTTGTGGATAATCTTACTCTCTTGAGAAAGAATATTTCTAATAAGAGCTACATTCTAATATACAAATACTCATACACTAAATTTCGGAATAAATAATCGAAAGAACTGAGTACAAGGCAGTTACTGAATACTGAAATGTTGCGATAAGCCGCTGACGTTAGAAACGACCTCATCCTTTCCATATGTACGAAAATACACACCTGTGTTGCTACTACTTATATGAGGCCTAGTCGAAGTTGACAAAATGTCTCATTTACAATTAACAATAACCATTTTCATTATGAATACTTTCAAATTACTGGTTAGTGCACTTCTTATTCAGAGTGTTTATATTGGTATGAGCTGCGTAAATATACCACCTGAGCTCTCGAATAACAAAATAAAATGTTCTTAAAGATTTGACAGGCTAGCAAATAATTCAGGGATAAATATGAGAGATTCTTAAAATCTCCAAGGTGAATAAGCAATTTAGCCGGTGAGAGGAGATTGCATACATATGAGTGTACAAATAAGCCATATTAATTTACGACCATTTTAATCAATCAAAAGTCAGTAATCCCAAGGGAATATTTTGACAGTAGAAAAGAGCAATACTGATATGGATATACAACTATCCCATAATTAAAGTAATTATTTGGACTCTCTATGGGCTTTGCTACCTGTAAATTAAAAAGATAACAATATCTTAACTCATTGACATTAGCTATAACACTAGTATTGGAAAAACCAACATAAGTAATACAATAAGTAACTTCTAATTGGCTTTGGGATTTTCTAGATTGTTACTGATTGACTAAACCTGAAGGTCGTGAGCTATATTACTAAGCGTGTGTGTGTGGAGGTGGGGGGCGGGTCGTGGATGCACACTACTGAAGAGTTGCATATTTAGATGAAACGGCTATCCAGTGTTATTTAGTTTTCAGTAGCTTTTCAGCTAACACAAGTTCGTAACATCAAATTCCACATCAGTAATCTCCATACTACCCAATTAAAATGGTTATTCATTTTTGGGACAGTTTAATTATCATTCAATCTCACTTCTAACTACGCTGTAACTGAATCGACACGGTTTCGGCACAGAGTAATTATGTACAGATTGTTTTAGCTACGACATCTTAATCAAGCAATTAAAATGCCATTTGTATGACTGTTCATTTTTCCTGGACTATTTACATATATTTAAGGTGTAGTTAGATCAAAGCTAAAAATCAGTAAATTACTTTTCATTTGTAGGCTATATTCACCAAAGATTTATCTCAGATGGGTTACCGTTGAAATCCTTAGAACATTTAAGAAATATCTCATGCCAGTACAGGACTCTAAAATACTATATGCCAATGACGTAGTAACTTACTTCATGATGTTCCTAGAATTCTAATAAAAAATCCTAAATAATGAAGTTCATGTAGGTTGAAATTAGAACAATTATAACCAGTGTCAGTGAATAATCATCACACTGTATCTTGAATTAAGTAAAGTATTACTAATGAATGTTAAATTAATGGTTCTAATAGTTAAGTATTCGTCATAAAGCCTGAAGTTTCTGAGTTTATTCCTTAAATGTGTCGTAAGTTTAAAGGGTAACGAAATTATTTGCTAGAATCAAACATCTGTCTAACCAACCTTGTTATCCAACGATGATTCGATGGTGACCATTTTGTCATTGATTGAACTTCCAATATAAATTATGTATGAAATTATCTTATTTATCAGGTTTAGATTTGTACACTTAGATTCTAGTCATAACAAAGGGTTTAGTGAGGACTAGTGATGCTATCCAGTTGATTAAACTGAAATATATTTGAATGAGTTTCGATTATATAACTTAGTGTTTAAATGAAAAACGCCTTAACTAATGGGCTACGTGTCCTAAATGTTTCCTTGAGGAGACTGATGTTGGGTTCAAACCAAAGTCAACCATTTTCCCAAATGTATTTAGAGTTTTGTCGATGAGCTAATTAGATCACAGAAATGTTTCCTAGTAGTCTGGTACAAATGTATCAAACTATAAAACTGTTTAAAGATTTTATTGTAGAGTAGTGTATTAATCGTTAAGGTGTTTAATTTGTAGTCAGTAACTCGACAATACAACTGTTGTTACTTTTACTTTGCTTTAATTAACGAAGTGTGAAGTATCACTAACTCTCATACTTACAGTGTAGCTCAAAATCCAGTGGATACGTTACTTACATATACCTTAATTCTACAAGTTAAGGTATCAACGTACTAACTTAATTGATAATGAAAATGTTGAACATACCGATTTCCGGTAAAGCTGAAATAAATGTTATAATGAGAAGTGATAAATAAATAAGTTGTATATTTGTATTCATTATAATGCTTTCGATTCAATATGAACTTCGTCAGCCTTCAGAGATAAAATACACCATCACGTATATATATATATATATATATATATATATATATATATATATGCGCCTATACTTACATCTGATGTAAAATGACCTGAATACAAATATCACGAAAAGAGAGTTTCAATTAAACATTAAATTATATTCAAAGTAAGATGAATTAACATTATATCAACTGAATTAATAGAATTTCTAATTTAATAGAATATTCCCTTTACTTATTTTAACACCCTGTGAATAATACTACTCATTATTATACACTAGTAATAGATAGATAGATAGATGTCATCACGTGCTTCATTGTATAAGTTGGATTGTACCTATAGGAAATTGTTTATTAGAAATGTCTTGAAATGTGTACTTTACAATGACGATTAAAAATTGTGTTAGTCAAATAAATAATTATCCATTGTATGGAATATGATACGAAAAAAACTTGGCAGATTAATGGTTTACTCTTGACAACTGGTAAAAAATTAGGCGAAAGAAAGTACAAATATTACAATGAAACATGATCATTTATTGCTTACCATCAACTAGATCACATCAGATAAAGTACATCGTCATCAATATTTCGTAATCAACATCATACATTAACAAATACATAAGAATTACATAAAGTGACATTGATTCCACATCATTACGAATAATCACTCACACTAGAATAATTATAACTCAAATACAGTCAATATAGTCGAAAAGATGATCCACATCAATGTAATGTACAAGTGAAAATGCTACATCATCAAGTTAACAATAAAGTATCAAACAGTCAACGAATAACCGATCGCCCAATGTGATTGATGTAAACAAAATGAATCACGAGTAACCATCAGTTGTCAACAATTTACAACAACAATATTATCAGTTGACATCAGTCAGTGATAAAAGCCATCAACCTGTCAGTAGTGAGACAGTTATCATCAATGACAATGGATGATCACCGAGCTATATATCACAAGTTGATGCATGTAGGAATTCTATCAATGAATCACGACTCACCGGTGCAAAGGGGTTGAAGTTTGTCTATATGTAACCTCCTCGGTGTAACCCAGGGTACACACTACTATAACGAGACAGATATCCAGTGTTCTCCCGTTTTCAATAATATCCTCCCAATATACATCTCCAATATATACAAGCAAATAAAACACCAATCTCCACAAAATTAACTTTCTCAATTCAAAGCCCAAAACGTTAATCACTTGAAAGAATTAATATTACATAATGGAAATAGAAGAATAATTGAAAATAATGTTATGAGCACAACATTACCAAAAACAACAGGAAGATTGAAAGGTGTGTAATGTGATAGGATCAGTGAAATATCATCTAGCGAATGGGGGTTGGGCATTCATCACTGTTTCCCTCTGAACACAAACATTCTCAATAAAATGTCCGATTGGTATTGATTCAGTGGATTTATGAAAACCGTTAATAAATGGTCTGTTGATTATTGTCGAGGGATTTTGTGGTATCATCTACATGTCAAGTGTCAACTTGATATTTTACTATAACACTAGTCAATATTTTTGATGCATTTAAGTGGGGACATTTAGAGTAGAGAGGGAGATATGTTCATGAAATGGGATATAATTTTTTCCTTTTGTTCAGTCAATGTGACTACTTTTGGTGGATACATGTAAATGTATATGTGTAGTTGATGTTGACGTGAAATGTGTGCCAGTAGAAGACTGATGGAATTAACTTGTATGTTGTATTATTGTGTACATATTGTGTCAGATGATGGATTGTTGTTAATGTGGATGGTAGTTTTCTATTTTTCATTGATGAATTATCTTCACTTCTGAATTGTTGTTGATTAGGATTAGGTATTACATTGTCTGTTGTTTTTTTCACCATTCTACTTTTGCTTTACCTATATTCATCGATGAAATTTTTACGGATATTTTTGATTTATGAGTATCTCCGTAAGGTTCATCAAGTATATTAAACATCAACCTACAAATACTGACACAGTAAATCATGTTGAGGTTCCCATTCTCCTGACTTAGGATGGTTTACACATTATTAACAATGAAAACTTGAAAAGAGTTGTCGTGAAGTAGCCAGTAGAAGTTGTAGAATCCTTTCAGTAACCAAAGTGTTCAAATCTGCCTAATTTTGAACACGATGTTCCTTTTAATTAAAAAATGTTTTACAGTTAGCAAATATAGGAATAGCAGCAAGTTGAGCGAAAAGGTTTAGCGAACGACAACTACTGGTTCAAGAGTGATTGTTTGAATATATTCGCTTAAACATACAGAAGCACTAGAAGAGATCTAGTCATGGTCTTCAAATTAAACACTAATAAATCTGCTGTCATTTCTCCTGGCTTTCAGAATAGAACATTTACATTTTGAAAAATTTCACAAGCCTAGAAGTAATTATTTTTTCTCATCGAATAATCAATTAATAGAACTGCTTACTTTAACTCACTGTTTCAACCTTATTTGCCAAAGCATTCAAAAATAAGTTGACTCATATGTGAGACCACCATTACCAAAACTAGTACAAGTTATCCAGCGCCAAGTCATTACTAATGTTAGACTAACTATTCAAAGTGTTGTATGAAAAGTTGATTCTCAAAAAATTTTATGTAGAATCCCATTGATGTGATACTGTTTGGCTTTTATTACGTAAATATCTTCTAGAACATATTCTATAGTGTTTAATCAAAACCACTGTTATTAAATGTTTTGGAGATTGTAGAATTAAAAGTTTCACTGTCGGACAACTGTTGAAACTTAGATATCATTAAGAAGCTGTTTTGCAGACAAACATACAGATACAACGCAGAACTTCGTACCTACGTACATCAGTTCAGGTTGCCATACCACATCAGCACAGAGACGCAACTGTCAGTTCAAATCCAAGAGTTATAACGATAGTAGATGTATTAGCAGTAATGCAGAAGATTAGGAAGCGAAGATATGATTCGAAAAGTATAATTCAGTGAGATAAATTTGAAAGGAGAAAGATAGAGAATTCAGAAGGTTAGATTTTGAGAGAACACAAAGAGTGGATGCACCTGCGCCATTGCAAACGATTCTGAGCCATGTCGTTCAAGGTCTCTAACCATTGGTGACTTTCATCTCGTGGACCCCAACCACGCAGCCTACATCTACCAACATGACTTAGTCCACTTGTCAGTGACTTCATCGATTTCTGCCATGTTTTGGTTTGGCCTCCCCTAGCTTTCTTCCAACCTATTCCTACACCGCAAAACATAGCTCGTCGAGGCAGTCGGTAGTTAGACATGCGTAACACATGTACCAACCACCTCAACTGATGAAGTTTCAATACTTCATCTATTGATTTGCCATCCTTTCCTAGAACCCGTTTCCTAACGACAGCATTGGTCACTCGGTTGTCCCACGATACTCGAGCAATGCTTCGGAGACACCTATGATCGAAGACTAGTAACCTACGAATGTCCTCTACTCTTAGAGGCCATGTTTCGCTCCCGTATAGTTGGACAGAGCGAACTTCTGCACGGTACACTCGTCCTTTGGTTAGCAAGCGGATATCTCGCCTGCGCCATAAGTGACGCAACTTGGCAAAAGCCAATCGAGCTTTCTGTATTCGTGCTGAGATTTCGTCAGTCACCGGGCCATCAGCACTGATGAGACTCCCCAGATACGTGAAGCGGTCTACACGCTTGACTACTTCACTCCCTATCACTAGTTCAGGTGCCGATGCAACCCAATCCTGGAGCAACATTTTGCATTTCGAGGGGGAAAACCGCGTTCCGAACATGCTTGTATTGTTGCTCAGGGTAGTCAGAAGACTCTGCATTTTGTCAGCGTCTTCACCAAATAGGACTATGTCATCAGCATACTCTAAGTCAGTAAGCGAGGCTCCTGGTAGTAAGTCAACTCCTGAAAAGTCAGACGAAGACATGGTTATATCTAGGAGCATGTCTATAACAAAATTAAACAAGAATGGGGAAAGTGGACATCCTTGACGGACACCACTTGAAGTGAGGAATTCCGATGACAGTTCGCCATAAGCTCTCACTCGACCTGTAGTTTTAGAGTAGAGAGCTTGTATAAGGTTAATGTACTTCTTTGGTACACCTTTTAATGACAGACACTGCCACAGAACCTCACGATCAACAGAGTCGAATGCCGCCTTTAGGTCCAGGAAGACAACTATTGTAGGACGCCTAAATGTGTGTCTGTGTTCCAGGACCTGTCGCAGTGTGAAGATGTGGTCTATACAGCCACGTCCAGGTCTGAATCCAGCCTGGTTTTCTCTAGTCTGCTCTTCACGAGCTCTAGTTAGGCGTCTAAGTATAATCGAGGCTAATAATTTAGAAACTATATTAGTCAGACTGATTCCCCTGTGATTGTCGCAGGAAGACTTTTGTCCTTTCTTATAAATTGGGACAATCAGGGATTCAGACCAGTCAGATGGTATTACGCCCAGTTCCCAGATTCTACCTAAGATTTCAGTCAATCTAGCTGCTAAAACTGGACCACCATCCTTAAAAATCTCAGGGGTAAGCCTATCAGGACCTGCTGCTCTACCTCGCTTTAGATTTCCTATAGCCTTCTCAACTTCATAAAGACTAGGAGGAGTTAAGTCGATTTGCCATTCAGGATGACTGGGGATCGTGGGCAACTGAAGTGTGGCTGAAGGCCAGCTGAACTGATCCCTAAAGTGTTCTGCCCATCAGTCCGATCTCCTGGACTGAGAATTAATTATAATCCCATCCTTTTCCGAGATAATCTCACTCACATTCGGATTCCTAATACCAGTTTTCTTGATAAGTCGAAAAAGTTGCCTACTGTTGCCTATCGCCGCTGCCTTCTCCATTGTTTTCGCTTTCGCCACCCACCACTGTTTTTCTGTAATATACAAGTGTTTGCCGATGTTCATTCGTAGTCGTAATAGTGATTGAGACTAGGACTTCAAGTCGGCACACTTTTGAAAACTTAAATAAATCAATACACACAGATGAATTCCAACTAGCATAGAATCTTTCTATACATGGTTTCATTCTGACTACCTTCAATCATCTAACATCAGTAAGATAGTAAACGTAATATTGAGTAACTTAAACTAAAGACGACATTGTAATGTGTTCAGTAAAGTTCAATCAGCAATTAAGACTAAGTTAAACAATCGGTTACTGTTCAGTCATTCATGCTTGTTGTAAATATCATGTTGTTACCAAGGTAAAACATGCATCTGATTGAAAAATAATTGTTTATCTTAATAAAACATTTTAAATTTTTAGAATCTTTTGTACATAAATACATTGAATGGATTAACTTAAGAAGTTCACCTACAATACACCTTACTTTTTCTTTGAAATACGCAAATTGAATTGTTTACACTCATACCTGGTTTATTTATTGTCTGCCTATATCTTTACCACTCGAGCACCTTTAACTACCCTTATCGCAATATATTAAGCGGAAATTAAGTCGTAGTTTATCTTTATTTTGGTGTGTGTTATAAATGTACTACATTTTATATTTTTTGTTTTGTGAACATAAATTTTTTATCTTCATCCGTAAACTTGAACTGATACACCGCCGAGATGACTCAATCAGTACTCGCAACATGGAGACCCTAGAAGGTTTAATCGATGCGTGATTGGATATTATGTTTTAGTCTCTTTTACTGGTCCCAGAGATATCGTCGAGTTTTCTGGCAGTCGTTTCGACTCCTACTATCTTTAAAGCTTAGTACGTATGATTTTCTTTATAAATTTACTTCCGAATTGCCCACTATACAAATATATATAACTTGTGCTAGATCCAGTTCTTTTTCAAACACTAACCTTGTAATGGTTTGTGGTGCGAATATTTCGAAGAGCATTACAGATATGGTGTTTTTGTTTTTAGTTTTCCATTTAATTGGTCATGTGACTCAATTACTAATTTACAGATATTCTATACCTTTTCTTAATTTTCTTACTTTTGTATTACTGTAATTCGACTGACGATCAAGAACAAGATTAGATAGACACTGAATGTTGGTACTGTATTATTGTTGTCGTAAGAAGATCAATCTTTAATGAATACAAACAACCAGTATCTGTGAAACTACTTAAAATCAAAAATTGCAAACATTTAGAAAGTGGAGAAATCATACATTCGGAAGAAAGTGTAAAGTATATTAGCTATAACTGTTTATTTTCTTAACCGTGATACACTAACAATTCATCTCAGTGCAGATACAGATGTACAGGTTGAACACATCATGGTTTTCGCGTATAGTCATTTCGTTTATGCCCAATAATTTTTTTATCTATTCATAACAGCTTTCATAGTTATTGTTGAATCGTTGTTGTTTGCATCTGTTAGTTGATACCATTGATATTAGCTTAGTTAAGTTTTATTGTATGCATTCATTGCAGATTGGTGTTAGTTGAGTATCATCGGTAACCGCGATCGATATACTGCAGTTTTGTCCGAGTACTGGATTCACCGACAGTGACAACTCTCGATTCCTTCAGTAATCACTGTAAATTTCTCAGATAATATCAAACAGAAAATAATGCAATTAGAATCACTAGTTCATCTCATTTATCTGATGGACAGTGACAATTTAAGTCGATATGCATATATGCAAAAGCTTAATTAATTAACAACTAAACGATTGTTAACATTCTCGGAATTGGTGCATTTTCAGTTGATCTACTAACAATTTATAAGTAGATGATTTATTTAATCATCAAAATTATGTCATCGATCATGAAAAACCATTGTGATGACGATTATTATTATTTGGATGAGTTGGATGATAATTATGATGACATTGTTCAGAACAACGACTAATGAACCTTCACAGTTAACTATATGGCTTACGATAACCCATCCAGTATACTCCATCAAACGTATCATATTGTTTGATGTAGACTTCAATTTTCCCTTATTCAGCATGATATTTTTTAGTCGGAATTGTTTTGTCATTAACAATGAACAATAAGAAGTAAACCAGAAAAGAAAAAGCAACTCAATCAATATAAATCAATTTTTTTATCTCTAAGTCATTTGTAAAATAGTAATAAGTTACGTAATAAATAATAATCTCTACATAGTTGACAATCTTATAGATACTTTGACATATACAATAAGATAATTAAACAATGGTAATCTATTTGTATGAAATTAAGTATTGTAGGATAGAGTTGTTTACATAATTGAATCACTAGAAGATTAGAATTGAATAATACACAACTATATATTCATGATACATTCAACTAGTCAATAACTGAAGCTCTTGTGATTACACTATCAATGAGAAAATACACAATACCATCTGTTAATTGATTAAAGAATGTCAAAATATTACTTTTTTGTTTCTGCTTACTAATAAGTAGTATAAAATAACAATCGTAGTATAAAATTAAATTCAGTTAATTTGTATTGAATTGTCGATTGATTCAATGTTTCATGATAATAAGTGATTGATTGAACGAATGAATAATGGGTAGATGATGTTCTATGCAATGCCATTGATCATATCCACAGTAATTGTATGATCATCCTGGTTAGTTTGACTAAATAAGGCACTTGTATTTGCCTTATGATTGATTAATTCATCAGTACGTCGAAATCTTTCTAATTCATCTCTTCGTTTCAATACTTTCTCTCGTCTCATATGCTCTTTATAAAAATCAGCAAAATTATTAACAATAATTGGAATTGGTAAAGCTACTACTAATACACCACATATACAACAACATGCACCAATTAATTTACCTATTACTGTTCTTGGCAACATATCACCATAACCAACTGTTGTCATTGTTATAGTAGCCCACCAAAATGCTGCTGGTATACTACGAAACATTTCAGAATTTTCATCTTTTTCAGCAAAATATACTAAACTTGAAAATAATATTACACCTAATGCAATCAATAACATAAGTAGACCAAGTTCTTTATATGATCGTTTAAATGTATAACCAAGTGCTTGTAGACCAGTTGAATGTCTTGCTAATTTAAATATACGTAATATACGTAGTATACGAAATACTTGAACAATTTTTCTTAATGAATGCAATGATTCATTATGATGTCGTGTAACTACTTCAATTAATAATACATGAATATAAAATGGTAATATAGCAATTAAATCAATAATATTAAGAATACGTTTAAGAAATTTCCATTTATTTGGTGAACACCATAAACGTAGAACATATTCTAATGTAAACCATGAAATACAGATTGTTTCAATTATGTCTAAATATGGATTATCAATTAATTCATTAGATGATTGATTATGTGTAATGTTTCCTTTATTATTCTCATTAGGGGAAGATGTATGTCATATTTAAATTTTTTATTATTGTAGTATTAATTTGTATTTCAGGCATTGTATTCAATGTTAAACTGATTGTAGATAAGAGAATGAAGAAGATTGAAACAATTGCAAATACCTATACAAAAGAGAATAAGTAGAAACAATGTATATGTGTATAGATATATAGTGATATATATTACTCAAATGAAAGAATTTGTAGTTTTTTTGTTGATTGAATGTGTCGTAGATTGATGTTGGTAGGGTTAGTCAGTCAGTTACAATGTAGAACTTGGTACATGCGTACATCAGTTCAAGTTGCCATGCCTCAGTAAGCTGATAGAGATTAAATTGTCGGACTAAATCCCAGAGTAGGGGAGGTAGTAACAAAGTAAGTAAGTAAGAGATGAGATTTGAGACAAAAGTTATTCAGTAAAGAGAAAATTATGAGAAGTTCAAAAACTAGAATTTAGAGGAAGACAAGGAGTGGATGCACCTGCGCCATTGCAAACGATTTTGAGTGATCACAGAGCCCAACGGACAACTGCTTGGAGCTACTTACGCATGGCCTTATTATGGGGAGTTTTTGAAGTGTTAGCTCCGTTCTTTAGAAGGCCATATTGCCGGAGACGGAAATCCATGAAGTAAGGTGAAGTGTGACATTTTTAGGATCGACCTTTTATTACCCCTTCTTTTCGTAAAGAAGGCAGCATCGCTGCAGAAGCTGGTTATCCGAGGGAAACACCTTACTGCTGTCACACCTCGCTGCAGTCAGCAGTACGACTTCGCCCTCAGATCTTAGGTTGCTGCCTTTAGTCTTATCGCTCTCCAACAGACCTGCTTGGCATGGTAGGACCTTGAGGAACATGCGTTCCAGCCAATATAGCATAGTCGGGTCATCCCGATAGGCAAGCTTGACCACCACGTCAAGGTAGCAGCTACGGTCGGGTAGGGTACTATTGAAAATTAGGGAGGATTGGATAGGTGTTATGTTCTTGTGTAGAACTCCTCAGATATACGTATCCCAGATATCGCACCAAAGATTTTTAATAGTACTCTGGCAACATTAATCTTTGACATATTCAATCAATTAAAAATATCAATATCCATAAAAATAAAATCATCCTACATGAGTTGGTAGTTTGTTGAAGTAAACATCAAACGATAATGTGAAAAACCCTGAAAAAACTTCTTATAAAAACAACCGATGAGTGACGAATATCTTTCACAACAAATTCCTTTTTATCAAAGGCTTTGTACTAATATATCTACATATGATGTCAAATAATGATAAAATTCATGCCAGTCAAGTAGTGGTAGTAGTGGTGATGGTAGTGTCGGTTTATTATGTAACAAGTACCAATGTATCCATAATGATAATTGCAAATAATTAACAATAATTGAAATGAACAAAGTCACTACTAATCAAAGGTCATTAATCATAGATGAATAAATCAGGAATATGTCGACATTAAATTGGACTGATTACATAATATCAAGTAAGAGAATAGACAAAATCTTATGAAGTTTATAAGAGTAAATTAAATGAACTGAATACAGGAATAGTTAGACCGATTGCAAATACAATAAAATGTTGACAAAGTATTTAGTTAGCAATGAAGTTAAAACAGTCGGAGTAACTTTGCTGAACTCATTGTATTAAAATTCTAGGCTTATTTTGCAACAA
Source organism: Schistosoma japonicum (assembly GCA_025215515.1). Lineage (NCBI taxonomy): Eukaryota > Metazoa > Platyhelminthes > Trematoda > Strigeidida > Schistosomatidae > Schistosoma > Schistosoma japonicum. The sequence continues at coordinate 13,010,685 of CM046066.1, forward strand.
AGTGGTATAGAACTGCAGAAATTGAAATAATGTTCACCTGATGGTTTTCTGTGTATATCTCGCCTTAATAAACCATCTACTCTTCCAGTTAATTGAATATCTAGAAATGAGATGTTATTACGTTTTTCATGTAAAATGAAACTGATTAATGGATAGACTTTATGAAGTATGTTGAGTTAATTGCCCTTTTCTTCTTCATTATTTATTGTGACGTCAATACAATCTACGTACAGAGAGTAAAAGACAGCTGATTGATCATATGATTGGGAGAATAGTTCTCTAATTCTGCAAGAGAAAGTTTGAAATGAGTGAAGTTACCGGTGATTCCATATCTACCCTATTCGATTGTCTATAGTACTCATTAATGAATTAAAAGTGAGTATTCACTGTTCATCTGAGTATTAAATCTTATATTGTTGAAGCATGAATCATGGTTTCTGTGCATCTTTCCTATAAGTCCATTAGAGATAAAATCCATCGTTTCTAATAATGTGGCATTAATAAATAAAGATAATACATCTGATGATACAGCTCAACCATCAATCATTAGGATTGATGAAAACGTCACCAGTCATAACTAAGAAGTTACTAGACCTTCAGGAATATCTTGGAGTTACATTAGAGAATGCAGAATGAATAAAATATAAACTACATTAAGGATTAATAGGTCGCTAGATAGCTTCCATCACTAAACTTATAGACCATATTCTTTACTGTATCCAAAGTTGATCGTCTTCTCTTTATGGCTCTTTCTCCAACGTTGTTAAGAATACCAATGAAAGCTTTACATTTTAAACTATACAACTCACTAAAGAATCATTAGTAACTAATTTAAAAACAGTTGAAAATTAAATAATCATAACAAAGTAACAGTTTAATTTCTTCAAAACTATAATCAAGCCCATATTTAAGTTGGATTGTGACTGGTAAGTGGAATCCAGGACGCGCGTTTCGTCCTATTTGGGACTCGTCGGCTGGATGTACCTGCATCCCAATGTTGATGTTCACACTATATAGAAGCAATCCGCTCAGGATGCACATATGGCAACAGAGGCTGACCAGTTTCAGTCCATTACAAATCAACGGGAAGATACAAGCCTATTCTGAATTACAATCAAGCCCAGTTTATTGCATCTACTTCAGTAAAACAAAAGAAAAACAATCTTTTTTCCTTCATCAAAAGGAAAACTATCCTGATAAGAATACAGTTTTTGATTCATGAATTTGAGTTATTTATGCTTATTGCTACTACTCAGATCCAACTAAGATCATTCAGTAAATGAATCTGATGGACAAAAAATAAAAGAAACATTAAAATTTAAATTAACTAACTTATAATTAGTTGATTGAATACGTCCCAGATTGATGTTGGCAGGGTGCTGGAGATGCAGAGAGTTAGGCACTCGCTGTCAACCTGAAGCTCCTGGTGTAAAATGTGAGGTGCTCATTTCTGAGATATTCCACATTAAAACGAAACAACTATCTAAAGCTTCCTAGTTTTCAATGATACCCTACCAACGTCAATCTATGATATAATCAATCAATTAAAAATAACCATCTCAATTGAAAGTTCTAATTTCATTTTCTTACTTAGAAACAATAAAACAATCTAAAATTAATTGAATTATTGACAATGATGTTATCTTTATTCAATAGAGAAATTGAATTAAAGTAGAATATGATGTAATCATGGATACAAGTGGGATACTATTTAATTGGCCTTAGCAACAATGTAATATGAAGAAGATTAAAAAAAATTTTTTTTCTCCAAATGAAATCAAATTGAAAACAATCAAAGTTTACTTTATTATTATTTAAGTAATTTAAAAGATAATTCATTTATCTACTTATTAAATCATATGCTTCTTTATTAAGAATTTAATTGAAAAGAGTTTATTGTAATGAAGTAGTTAGTTGTTAGTAAATGAGGTTGATTGGGTACCAGTGAAAAACTAGGAAGTTCTGATGAACTGTTTAATTGTTGTGTAGGACATCCTTAGTAACAGGATACATTGTTGATTTTGTCATGGAATCTTTAGTTAATACAAATAACTAAATGTATTACTTGTTATCATGAAACTATTTCAATTTGATTATAATGATCAGATCATCAGTGATTAACTTCAGGATATATTTTTTCTAAAAATTCTAGTGAAAAGCTGTGATTGATGAAGTTTAACATTGTCAAGAACATGACAGTCATCGACAGCGATAATACATGATAGTCTAGCTATATATAGAATTAATGAAAGTAAGAATTTTACTATTGGACACCGGCTAGTTCAATGATATGGGGAATTTAGTATTCATTGTGAGACCTAAATATGCTGGATTGGGTTCCTAGCATGAATCAAGAGTGTGTAATACCACAAATGAATTCCACACTGGTACAAAGCAACTATCCAGTGCTATGTGATTTTTACTGACACCAGACCAACATTAATCTGTGATGAATACTAGTGAAGAAGGAGAGTTTCGTTGCCGGTCACTTTCATTCAATTATAATGCATTAGATAAACTAAGTGAATGATCATTCGTTTACGAGGTTATTTATTCAGAACTTCGTTTAATCACAAATAAAAGATCCCCTGATGATGTCATAGTATGTATTGCTGAAGAGTTTGACACTATAATTAAACCCCTACTCAGTGATTTCGGATTTTTAAGAGTTGTATAGTTAATTTCAGTTCGTCATGAGAAACTACAAAATTCATCAATTTCCACGCAAATTATTATGCACACATTAGTGACTAACTTAGATAGATTATTCTTGAATCTCTAATGAGTGACCACAGTAAGTGAAGTTCCACTATATCAGGAGTGAACAGAACATACCGATAGATAGCAATGAATAATAGTTTTTCATTACTATTAATCGACAGAATCGTAATACGTGAAGAATTCGATGTCAGCGTCATGATTTGAAAGTCAAAACTTCATTGCATAGCCTGAATTGCCCATTTTCTTTCTCTAGTATGATCGTGGATCAGCACTGCTGAGAAGTTTTGTACTAGGAAAGATAGCTGTTCAGTGCTTTTTTCTGTTTTATAATAACCATTTTTTACTAATAGTAATCACAGATGTAAATTTTAACCAATTACACATACTACTAATAAACACTAATTAGTAAAAAGCATAGGGAATTAGAATATACTATTCGTTGCTATTAATAGCTATTTCAAAAGAGATGTTAACGTGAGAAAAAGCAGTACAGAATTGTATTGTCCCCATTAGACAATCGCCAAGTAAATGAGAGTAAATGAAAAAAAATTAGTTTGTATTCGTCACAAATTGATGTTGAATAAATTCCACTAAAAATCAGGCAGTACTAGACAGGTCTTTTGTTGTAGTATAAGACTCATTGTTGGCAATGCGCACCACTGATCTCGCCAGGGAATCAAATTCTGGGTCATCAGGTGTCATAACAAACATATAACCAGTAATGATTGTAGCAGTATACCAAAAATTAATGGAAGTTGGAATTCTATTACTCGATATCATCTAGCCGAGTGGTTTAGATGACTAAGTTCTCGTTACCTGACATGAACGTCCTGGGTTGGATTCCTGATATAATCAAAATTTCATACTACCATGAAGGAGTTTCAAACTAAGACGAAGCAGCTAATCAGTGTTTCGTGGTTTTCAGTAATGTCCCAATTAACATCAATCTTTGACAAATACAAACAACTAAACCTAAAACTTATTTGGGCAGAACCATCTTAATTCAACTAAAATGAAAGTTGTCCACTTGAAATTCGTAGTTATACCAATGATTACAAATTTATGTACTCAGTTTTCAATCATTCTGTTTGTATATGGATTAGTGATTCTACGTACTATTCAACTGTAAGATCAAAACAGTTATGATGAAGTGAGCATCTTTGTTTTATAGGAGTTATTTTACAGCAAGAAGAGTCTACTGGTAACTGATCATAAGAGTGATATTTATTTCTCGATTGTTCAGATATGTTTTGTTGGGAGGGGGGGGAGAGTACGAAAAAACATGAAACAAAAGTGTATGGTTTTTTCATGACTACCTGCAAACATCTAATGCCGAAAATAAAAAGCATCGTTCTATTTTCATATTTGACATTTGTGAACATGTCCTCCTTTCGCTACGTTTCTGTGTACATTAAAAAGTGAGCAAATGCCTGCCCGTACTAGAGCATGATCAGAATCTAAATATATACTTTATGAACATCAAAGGTCTTTTATAGAGCATCTACATCGGTGACTGCTGATGATACTGTCTATTTGAGTAAACTGTTGAGTAGATGCAAATAGTCTACATGTTAGACGATGTTACTCCTTATGTTTAGAGTTGGAGCTCATTGGAAATAAATGATTGTTTGAGCAAAGTTGCAACAGACTATCACTATTATCAGTTCTCTGAACTGGAACACCGAAACACTTAGCTAAATTTAGTTGATTGAATATATCACATATTGATGTTGGCAGGGTATCATCGAAAACCAGGGAGTATTGGATAGTTGTTTCGTTTAAGTGTGGAACTTTTCAGCAATGCGCACCCTAGATTCCACACGAGGCGCTTCAGGTGAACGACAAGCGCTTAACCCTGCAACCAGTAAGAGACTAGGCGGAAATACCTAAAAGGCGATGGCGTGTGTGCTTTGTCTTTGCGATTTCTTACAAAGCCATTTAATAGAACAGACCATAGGCTACCGTCGTCAGGGATTTATTCAAAAGGTGTTTGTTTCGCTTTTATACTTAGTGTTATACCTACACTGGCTAACCCGAGAAATGAGTGTCGAAACGATAGATAAACAAAGGATATAGTACACAGGTTTACTATATTGGCTAGGTAAGATCAAGTGAATGACCATGCTAAGATCTCATATGTGTGTTTCGGAGACAGTTAAGCTCTATGATACGAAATTTCAATGTCTTAGTCAGAGTGGGCTGCTCCCCGATTTTTCATTGAGTTCATCCGTTGTAGGATCATATGTGCAGTTTAGAGTGTAGTCACAGGAGACCCAGGTCAGTATTTCATAAACTAGGATCTTTGGCACGAATTAAACTTTAAAGAATATGAATTACGATAGAAAGCAAGGAAAGAAAAAATATTAGGAATTAAAAAGGAAGTCGCATAATGAAGGCAGTGATCTTTAGTGTTGTTGGGGGGGATATCACGTCCCGGTGACCTTTATCGTGGGAGGGTTCTTCTAAATGTGATATCTGAAAATGAAGCTGAATTATAGATGGTCTTGACAACACTAGTGTGTGATTGCAGAGTCTAAGAGACACCTTCTTCAGGCCGATCACTCGCAATCTTTTTACAAGTGGTTTCTGGTGTGTGAGTTCTATACTTTTTAAGGCCTTAATACCGTATACAAAAGTCCATAAAGTAAGATGAAGTGTGTATTTTCAGGGCTAACCTTCTCTGAACATACACTTCCTTAATGATAAGGCTGAATGCAGGTTGTATTATAAAACACCCCACAGCAGTCATACTCCTTTACATTCGGTAGTACGACTTCACGCTTAGAACTAAGGTTTGGTGGTTAAAGTTGTACTGCTCTTCACCTGACCTGTATGGTATGTTAGGACGTTAAAAAAAGATTGTTCCAGCTAGTAGAACTAGACTGCTTCTCTACGATAGGCAAGTTTGACCACGTTAAGGTAGCAGCAACGGTATGGACATTTACTGGCAAACATTAACAAAGTATTCCACAATAAAGAAATACATAATTCCACTGTTCATATATTGATTTTAAAATACATTTATTTAACAAATATTCACTTATAAACAAAAGATTCATTGTTAGAATTCAATCAATATTAAAGAGCTAAATAAATATGCAGTTTTAGTCACTCCTTGTCTCCTACAGAATCCGTTGGTTAGATGCCGTCACCAACAAGCTTCTATGGTAAGAAAGCAAACCAACGTTTGGTCAAAGAAAAAATTAGGAAACGACACTAGAGGTGGATAGAACGCACACTGAATAAATCATCCAACTTAGTCACAAATCCAGCATTAACTAAGAATCCTCATGGTACAATGATAAGTGGAGGACCAAAGAACACATTCCGCCGGAAATCGGAAGCAGTTATGAAAAGAATATACAGCGTTTGGGAAGAATCGGAAAGTAGAGACTTCAACAGAGTTGGTCGGAGAATGCTGGTCGGCGACCTATACTCCACGTGAAGTAACAGACACTGATTGATCGATTGGTCGATTGTCTCCTACATGAAATCTATCATGATTCCAGTAGCTCAGCAGTAATATTTTAAACTATCAAACTTAATGGCGTCTATTCAAATTCTAAAGATGAAACCAGTTCATTTAAGTTCTTCTTTTATACAATACTCTACTAATCCACATATCAACTATGAAAAATCTTAAGTTAAAACAGAATTTCTCTTCAATCACTTTAAACTACTTAACACATTTTGCATAACTACTTTATAACTTTATTGATCTGTATCAATCAATTATTCATTAACTGATATTGATCACTATCATTATCATTAGAAACTATCAACTTTTTCTAGAAAGAAATCATTATTTTTATTAATCAATACATTGTACATGATAAGTGTTATGTCGGACCACTAAAGAAAACTGAAAAACTTCCAGAATTGTGTTTTCGGAGAACTGACTCATTTATTCTGATCGTGAGTAGTGTAAGTGTCACTGTTTAGCATATTTGATTCGATTCTGTCTGTTTGGCTCATCGAACGTTGTTTTATCTTTATTCCGGCTTAAGGTATTGGTAGTCTCGTGGCAGACATTTCCGTACATTGATTAGCAATCATCAAGGCACTGTGTATTTTCACAATACATTAAAATAACTAGTGAATATTCAACTTACTAGAACTATTCTACTATAGACATTAATCATTGTTAAAAAAAAGAAAATCAAGTTTCATCTTCTTAGAATTATTTTCACTATTGAAAGAGAAAAAAGGAACATGTTAGTAACTATAACATGATTACATAATTCTTCAATGTATTGATTTATTGATTGATTTGTTTGTTTAATGTTCATTTTAAACTAATTTCAATAGATGATAAATGAGATCAATTATTGAATATTATTGATTTTGATATTAGTTACTTGATAATTATTACAATCTAATGATGTATTGTATAGTAACAAGCATAATCAGAACCAGAACCGGAACAACTATAACAACAATACCATTAATCAATACTTCTTTCATTCATCATATGGTAAATCATCCTGTTATATAATACAATCTACATTGTATTCATTTACTTATATAAGATTTTTCTTTTGTTAAACTCGAGTAAATAACAAATGAAAAAGAAAATGAACGAAAAAGAAAACATGCATAAAGAAGTAAATGTATACTGTTAATTTATTACAATGGAAATAAGTAAATCTATTTGTACAATGACACCAATGAAGAAAGATAACAAAACAAAGAGAATAAAAGAGAAAGTAACAAGTTTGAAGTAATAAACTTCACTTCACTTCACTTATGCCTGTTACCCCTCTCGGAGGAGCATAGGCCGCTCACAAGTATTCTCCATTCAACTCTGTCCTCACCAATCATTTCCAGCTGTCTCCAGTTACCGTTCATCCTTTTAATGTCTGCTTCCAGTTCTCGACGCAGGGTGTTCTTTGGCCTTCCTCTTTTCCGTTTTCCAACAGAATTCCAAGTTAGTGCTTGTCTCGTGATACAGTCTGATGATTTCCACAATGTATGTCCTATCCATTTCCAACGTTGTTTTCTGATTTCCTCTTCAGCTGGAAGTTGATTTGTTCTTTACCAAAGTAGGCTGTTGCTGATGGTTTCCGGCCAACAGACAATCAATATTCTACGTAGGCAGTTGTTTATAAATACCTGTACTCTCCTGAGGATGTTTGCAGTAGTTCTCCACGTTTCAGCTCCATACAGAAGAACTGACTTGACGTTCGAGTTGAAGTGAAGTAATAAACAATACCTGTAAACTAAAATTATCTAGATACTACTAATAGAAAGAAATGAAGGAATTCCTACTGAAATGTATAATGAATATACATTTCATCTTTAATAGGGAAATTCACAGACAAACTGAAGTAGCTATGAAGTCAATCCTGAAGTTCTATACTTGGAGATTTCTTTTAGGTTAAATTAGAGAATAGATCATTAAAAGATACATTAAATAAACTACATTACTATTATCATTATGTAGATGATACGTCTATGGTATATGGAGAAACAATCAACAGACATGATAGACTAAACACATTCAACAACATGCACCCTTCAATACAATTCACATGTAAAGTACAGTGTAATAATAGTTTGGTGTTTTTAGACTTCCTGCTCTCTGAAAAACTAGATGAGTTTATACGGAGGAATTTATTTAGAAATGAACTGGGACTGGACAGCATATACACTTTCATAGCTTTACATCTCTTCAAAATAAAATAAACCATGAAAAATGCTTTAGTCATCAAATTCGACGTATCTTCTTGGACAACATCATATAAAATGAAACAAACAAACTACAATTAGTATTAGCGAAAAAAGAATACTGAGATAGATTTATCTAAAGGCATAGTGCCGAAAGAAAGACTAAAACTGGAGGAGACATAGTCGAGAAAAAGACACTTTATCGACGACTACTCTTTAAAGACGATATGGTAATTGACATCTTAACATGAAGATTAAACAAATCCATTGAAAGTGTATTCATCGCTGCTGAGTTACATCACACCTCGACAAAGCCACTACTAACGCAGAAAATCAAGGATAATATACTAACTATGGCCTCATCTATAAGCATTTGTCAAATTAACTGATCTAATGAAGCCAGTTATATAGGCCCTATCCATGAGAGCCTGCAAACTTGTTCTAGTCTGGTTATCTAAGGGTCTGATGAAGTCTTCTACAAGTGCGATTCTTGGCCAACTAATGGACTATGGCTATGAAATTAAGATTGATGAAGTCTTCTTAATTATGTTCAAAGTACCGAAAAATGTGTCTCAAGGTAATAGAATACGCTTCTCCACATAGTGGAAACAATAAGCATCAACTCAAAGAAACTGAACATACGTAAACAGAAGAAATATATTTAACCTCTCTGTTTACATTGGCCTGCGACAGAGGCTTGACTCGAAGAATTCTTTCTCGGTTATCTTTCGTCCTTTTTCTTACTCTATGCAAGATATTTATACTTCATACTTTCACCAATCTATTCCAATTTTAATTGATTTTATTCGTCCCAGATTAATTTTGGTAGAGTACTTCTTGAAACCACAGAGCTCTAGACAGCTGTTTCGCCCTAGTGTGGGACTCAGCAGCAGTGCGAACCCTTGGTTCCGTTAGAAGAGTCTAATCCAGAGACTTTAGGTTGATAGGTGCCCAAGCCTTTACACCAATGGAGTGGCGTCCAGTAATCGAATTCCCACTCCCATCAATTTGTGGTATAGCGCGACGATTATCCATTGTCATCGGTGATAACTGTCTCATTTCCAACAAGTCTGAACTCCATCGGTCACGGCTTCTCTCTAGAACTTCAAGGACATCATCAAGCTAATTACTACTGAACTAATTATTGTAATTAAACTGAGGTGATTCCTGGAGATCATTATTGAGTTTTATTTTGGTGAATTAGGTTATAGTGTTCAATCCATGTGGTGTCTAAACTATAGATCACGTGAAATAATGTTATACTGCCATATAGATGATTTCACTGAGCCATCTATATGACTTTATACATAAATACCATATTTTCATTGAAGTGACTGTCGTCATAACTTATCTGAATACCACACTAAATGAATACACACGATTGAATCATAATGGCAATATCACAATTAGTTACTCTTTAGTGCTAATCTTATTCCATCGACCAACGTGACAGAAAATAGTCTAAGTTACTGGTAAAAGGTATTGAGCCTCAACATTATTGTGAATCAGAATATTTAGATGTTTCAGGCACCTCCAAGTAACAAGTTGAAAATTAGGTAGAACGTAGTTGTGGTAGATGAACTGGTAGAATATTTGAAGATGGGTAACAGATATTAACTAGTAAAAAATTCCTATAGAATACGTTTATCGATTACTTACAATATAAATAGATGTTGAACAGATAAAAGTTGGAATATGGAGTACAATAGAGGCTGAAAATCCCTTAGTTGAACAATATTAATAATAAACGAATAAGTAATTTGATAACACTAATTTGTCTGAACTAAACAACAACTGAAAACTAAAGAACATTCGACAGCTATTTCGTCTAAGCATGGGACTCATCAGCAGTGCGTATTTATGACCCCAGTGAAGACCAATTATTGATATTTAACTAACATTCGACAATCACTGAAATGTCCAATTGCAATCAATATCAACTTATTATTAACTAACTTTTGGAGGTAATTCCTGAAGTTCTAGTAAAAAGACATGACCAGTAGAGTTCAACCATTTCAAGTGTGAGATAGTTATCCACTGATAGCAATAAATGAGGTTGCGTAAATATACATCACAAATTAACGAAGTAATAAATATCAACATCTGAATGCTGGTCGTCTCAGTAGTCTAATGGTTAAGTGTTTGTCAGGAAGTATAAAAGCCATAAACCCGATTTCCTTGTGTCGTCATGAACGTTCACTTTTAAACAGTTTTGTACTAGAACGAAATAGGTGCTCAATTCTTTCTGATTTTTAATTTATTGTCTAACTCAAATCAATTTGTGAAAGCTGAATCAGAAGTCAATCAACTCTACAACATTTAATTAAAATTAATCATTATTATACTCATTTCACAATTTTTATCAACAGTTCAATATTCAATTGTTATTTAATGCCAACAAATTGATTGTTTGTACTTTTTTGAACAAATCAACTAACTTTAGAAGTACTCTCTTCATTTATTGTCAAGTTTAGGGATTTTAATTATCATCAAATGTTCTGTATTAAGCACTTTAAGTCATTTTTCCATAGACATAGTGAAATAGTACAGTTGACTACTGTCATATTTGTCTAATCCTTTAGAGTGTTAATCGAAATTTTATCGATTAATTTGTATTTTGGTCACTAGTTTAAATGACTCAAGATGGAAAGCAATTTGAAGGTGATGGGTGAAGGGGGGGGGGTAGGAACGATGATAGTCAAAAGTTAATGCTCTGATAACATGGAATCAACATTCTGAGTTCCCTATTGATTACATCTACATCACCTTCTATCTCAACATGGTTACGAGATACATTAAAGTGTAGTTTTCACTAAAAATCTTATTTCGAAAACTTCAACTTTCAGTATATTTGTATTATTTTAATCAACAAATTCAGACTGCACTACATTAGCATGTTCATTAAAGACAGTTGTTGATAATCTTAATTATTTAAAATGAAATTGTTCATTAAAAAAAAACATACATTCTAACATATACTACTTATTAACTGAATAAATAAACAAATGACTAAACAAAGTAAATACATCACATAGAGTTGGTCATAATTTATAACAACACTTAATTTCAGCAAATGTTCATTTCTTATTCAAATTATCAACATGTTGCAAAACATAAATTACCAATAAACATGATGCAGCGAATTGAGATGGTTATTTTTATGGAGATTGATATTTAAATTGATTATGTCACAGATTGGTGTTAAACCAGGGGCTTCAGGTTGACGGCAAACAAGCTGTTTATCACAAATTAATGGAAGTAGGAATTCTTCTACTGAATGCAGACCCAATGGTGCAGACAGTTAGGCGTTTATCTTTAGCTTGAAGCTTCTGGTTAGGAAATCGGGGGTATGAACTGTTAAGGAGGAGTTCCAGACTAGAACGAAACAGCTATCCAATGCTCCCTAGTTTTCAATGGTACTCTAACAACATCAACTTGTGACATATTCAATTAATTAAAATTCAATAAGTCTTATTTTCAAAGTTACTTGGAAAAATCTCAGGCATAATCAATAATTATGAAGAAACAAACATCAGTTAATGAAACAACAATATCTTTCATAATAAAAAAAATGAATAAATAGATAACATGCAAAGAATAGTAAGCAAAGGATTGTATACAGTGGATAGATTACATAATCAATATGAAATACTTAAATAATCCTCATTTACTTAATGTTAAACAAATAGGAATTTAAAAGAAGTGAATAGTGGATACATAAGCGTAGGTGTCGTCATGATATCGAGCCTGTAGGTAAGTAGGTAGGTAGGTAGGTAGACACATAAACCATGATTTAACTTATTCCAAAAGTGTAAGTTTCCAAACTTCTTTTTTTTGGTTTTGACTAATATAATGAATAGAATTGTTCGTATTCTTTCATGACAAATAGACTGTGATATTCATTGAATATAAAAAATAATAGAAGAACAATAATATTGTGACTAAGATTAGGATTTTTGTTAATAGATCTTCCAATTACAATACTTCATTTGATAGAATCAGACATTATACAGTCGATTGTTTCAACGTTATAGTCATATATAAGGTACATATAAGTTAGGAGACAAGATAAGAATGATTTAACTTTTAAACAAAAATGAGCGTAGTTGTTTATATTTGTGATAGATTGGTGTCTGTCAGGGTACCATTGTAAGACCAGATAATTGTGGACAGCCGCTCTGTCCGTTGGGGAGGGAAGAATCGAGGGCAAAGATTACCGTGACAAATACAAACAATTGAATGTTATACCTATCTCCATATTACCGCTTCAGTTCAATTACACTAATAGGATTACAAGTAACTAACTTTAAGATATCCCTGATGTTTGAGTAAGAAGTCATGATTAGTGGAATTCAAACCTGTCTAGAGTGAATCAGTTATCACTAATGACAATGAGTGATCATCCAGCCATATCTCAAAATAATGAAAGTGGGAATTCAACGATTGGATGCTGGCCAGTTCAATGGGGAATCGGGTAAAGCGTTCGTTGTGAAACCTGAATGTGCTGAGTCGAATTCCTTTACAGAATTAAAGGTGAGAGCTTCCACTGTAGAGTACCATACTGAGACGAAATAGCTGTACAGTGCTTTATGGTTTTCAGTGATACCTAATTACTTCAATATTGATAGGTACAAACAACTAATCTTAATACTTTTTTCTGCGAAACCACCTCAATTCCAAAAATGAGTTGTTTATGTTTATCATAGAATGAACTCGGTTGGGTAGCACCTAATATCAGAGAACACTAGAGAGCTGATCGTCTTCAGTGGATTTTCATGACATCATCATTGGTTGAACTCATATGGTTCATGTCTCTAAGATGATACTTGGACATTAGTCTGAATTGACCGAATGCTTAAAATTAGTAAACCATTAAATACAAACTTAATAATCTGAATTCTGAGGTGTTACAATATTTGATGCTCCTAGGTTCCGCCTTCGATGGCGTCATAGGCTTAAAAAACAACTTCTCTACTAGGACAATTATGTTTTCTAGTGTTTGAAAGTCTCATTGAAGATATTTTTTCAATAAGATATAAAAGTAGATTTAATTTGATCATAAAATGTTTTCGAAGTCTACTGATAAAAATCAATTTTAAATGACCAATAAATCATTCAAGATTATTCAAAAACTCAACGAATATCTTTAAATGAATCTTATGATACTGAATGTTTCATGATAAGCGAAATATTCAGAACCATCATAGTATCATAAATTTCATTCAACAAAAATCATCAATAGTACTATTTACAATAAACATGCATAGTAGTAAAATTTCTGAATGTAAAACTAGAGTGATGCAAGTTTCGAATTCCACAAGAAGATCATTATTTCTAATTACTGGAAGGTGTCTATTAGTGGAAACTCCGCCTGCAGCTCTTTTAGGATTACTGCCGGTCCCAAGCCTGGGTAAAAGAGGAGGGTAGAGAATAGGGTGAACGGGAATGTAATAATGATGGAAATGAAACGTTTACATTACCCACAGTTAAAATAATCACAATGGTCTTCTAAAACACAGTTCTGAGAGTTCGTTACTTTTCTTCAGTCGTTCAAGATAACAATGATTTGCTGGATTAACCAATATACATCATCAGTCATTATAATTTTAATGTCATATCTAAATGTTTTCTAGTAGTTTAAGGTCTAGTCAATATTTACAATATTAATTTTTCCTTTAGTTTTGGCATTAACGATGTCCGAGTGATACATCATCATTTTCAAAACTTTCATCTCCAACCTTACGTCATGTACAAAGTTTATCTTCTCTCTCTCTCAAGTAACTCAATCATTTGATTCAATGGCAAATAGTTATCCACCTGTCGAATATATTACAAGTGTAGATAATGTTATCTCAAGGTATGTAATGCATTACTTTCTTGTACATTCTTGACAAACATCACCACATTCTTTTTCTTAGTAAAGTTGAGTGATTGTGGTTAGTAGTAGAATTAAGGATGTATGATACATCCTTATTGTCATTCATTGAATAAGTTAGTTGCTATTTGGACTCAATAACTCAATGGATGGCCCGTTGACTTTCGAAGTAAATGGTATTTGGTTTAAGTTTCGGTGTAAAATGTCAACTCCTGAATGCAGATACATTGGGCTGATTAGTTTCAAATAAGATTAACCACAAGTTCCAAATTACTCCGCCTGCAGCTCTTCTAGGGTTACTGCCGGTCCCAAGCCCGAATTAAGGAGAAGGGTTGGGCATAGGGATAGCATCCCCATTCCGTAAAACACAAACTTGCTAAAAATATGCTAACCAGATTAAACAAACTTAGCCATTTAAACTCTGCCCTGGCAGTGGAAGGAATGTTTATGACGCTTCATGACTGAAAGCTGAGATTCTTCGGAAGTCATGAGGCCGATGCTTCCCTTATAACAATCATAGCGAAAATTCCTATAGGTACATGAAATGTTCAGACAATGTGAGAGACCGGGAATATCAATCAAAAAGCAGGAGAAATGAAGAGATACAACTTGACAGAACTCGGAATAAGCGAAACGCATTAGACTCAAACTGAAGAGAAAACATTAGCTACGGAAGAGATGCTATTATACTCCGATTACGAAGAGGAAAATGCCCCACATACCCAAGGAGTTGCTCTGATGCTGTCCAAGAAAGCGAGCAATTCACTTGTAGGACGGGAACCACATGGACCAAGGATAATCGAAGCATCTTTCAAGACAATGAAGAAGGGAATTACAATTAACATTATCCAAAGTTATGCACCCACCTAAGAAGAAAACGACGAGGACAAAGATCAGTTTTATGATAGACTGCAGTCAATTATAGCGAAGTGTCCAGGAAAGGATCTGACAATCCTAATGTGGGACCTAAACGCCAAAGTCGGAATGGACAACACTGAATCCGAAGACATCATGGGACGACAGGGACTGGGGGAAAGAAATGAGAATAGTGAAAGATTTACAAATCTATGTGCTTTCAACAAAATAGTTATAGGTGGTACAATATTCCCCCACAAACACATACACAAGGTTACATAGATCTCACCGGATCACACTACGGAGAATCGAATTGATCATATATGCATCAATAAAAAATTCAGAAGATCAATGGAAGATGTGAAAACCAGGAGAGGAGCTGACGTAGCTTCAGATCACCACCTGGTGGTTGCCAAAATGAAGCTGAAGCTAAAAAAGCAATGGTTAACTAGAGCAACAGCATTAAAACGGTTCAATACAGCCTCTCTTCGGGATACTGACAAACTCAAGTAATTCAAAATAACTCTCAACAACAGGTTTCAAGCCTTACAAGATCTGCTGAACGAGGAAGAAACCACTATGGAAGACAACTGGAAAGGAAAGAAAGAAGTGTTAACTTCAACATGTCAAGAGGCTCAGGGCCACAATCAACACCATCAAAAAGAATGAATTTACACTGAGACCCTGTGCAAAGTTCAAGAAGGGAGAAACGAGAAAAAAATTAACAACAACCGAACTAGAGCAGAAAAAATCAAGGCACAAAGTGAATACACAAAAGTAAATAAGGAAGTAAAGAATAGCATTAGAGCCGACAAACGGAAGTACATTGAATGACTTGCAACGACAGCAGAAAAAGCCGCAAGAGAAGCAAATATGAAACTGCTATGCGACACAACAAAGAAACTGGCAGGCAAATATAGTTAGTCAGAACGACCGGTCAAGAACAAAGAAGGCAAGCTAATCACCGAGATTCAGGAAAAAAGAATAGATGGGTAAGACATTTTGAGGAACTCTTTGATAGGCCAACTTCACTGAACACACCAGACATCAAAGTAGCATCTACAGGTCTCCCGATAAATGTCACTCCACCAACGATGGAAGAAATCAAGATAGCTATCAGACAGATCAAAAGTGGGAAAGCAGCAGGATCTGACAATATACTAGCTGAAGCACTCAAATCAGACATAGACATAATGGAAAGGATGATCCACGTTTTATTCAGAAGGATCTAAGAGAAAGAACTAGTGCCGTCAAACTGGAAAGAAGGGCACCTTATCAAGATATCGAATAAAAGAGATCTAAGCAAATGTGAGAAATACAGAGGGATCACACTATTGTCAGTACCAGGGAAAGTCTTCAACAGAGTGTTGTTGAACAGAATGAAAAATTCCGTAGATACTCAACTTCGAGATCAACAAACTGGTTTCCCTAAGGATCAGTCATGCACAGACCAAATCGCATTACTATGGATCATCGTTGAACAAACAACTGAATGAAACTCGTCACTGTACATCAACTCCATTGACTATGAGAAGGTGTTTGACAGCGTAGACAGGAAATCACTATGGAAACTTCTTCCATCTTACAGTGTACCAAAGAAACTCGTCAACATCATCCAGAATTCTTACGACCGACTACAGTGCAAAATCGTACATGGAGGAGAGCTAACAGATGCATTCCCAGTAAGGACCGGTGTCAGACAAGGCTGTTTGCTCTCGCCTTACCTCTTCCTTCTAGTGGTTGATTGGATCATGAAAACCTGTATATCTGCGGTAAAACACGGAATTCAATGGACAAGTAGGATGCGACTCGATGATTTGGACTTTGCAGGTGACCTAGCTCTTCTAGCCGATACAACCGACAAATGAAAGTAAAGACAACCAATGTAACAGTAACATCAGCATCAGTAGGCCTAAACATATATAAGGGAAAAAGCAACATCCTCAAATTCAACACAGAGCACTGATCCAATTGAACTTAATGGTAAAACTCTGAAAGAAGTTGATACTTTCACGTATCTGGGAAGCATCATCGACGAACAAGGAGGATCCGATGCAAATATAAAGGCGAGGATTGGCAAAGCAAGGGCAGCATTTCTACAGCTGAAAAATATATGGGACTCCAAACAGCTGTCAACTAACCTCTAAGTCAGATTACTAAATTCGAACACCAAGACAGTTCTTCTATATGGAGCTAAATCGTGGAGAACTACTGTAAACATCCCCAGAACGGTACAGGTATTTATTAACAATTGTCTGCGTAGAATATTGAATGTCTATTGGCCGGAAACCATCAACAACAGCTTACTATGAACGAGAACAAACCAACCAACCGAAGAGGAAATCAGGAAACGACGTTGGAAATGGATAGGACATACATTGTGGAAATCATCAGACTGTATCACGAGACAAGCAGTAACTTCGAACCCTGTTGGAAAACGGAAAAGAGGAAGGTCAAAGAACACACTGTGTTGAGAATCGAAAGCAGACATTAAAATGATGAACAGTAACTGTAGACAGCTCGAAAGGATTGGTGAGGACAGAGTTGAATGGAGAATACTGGTGAGCGGCCTATGCTATTCTAGGGGGGGGGGTAACAGGCGAAAGTAAGTAAGTATATTGGGCTGAACTATATTGTTTTCACTATAGGTATATACAACACTTATTGATTAAATAAACGAAGTAATGGGTCTAAAGTGTTTGATGCAATACAGTGAATGTTAAGAATAACTTCAATTCATTAGTCTCTGTGTTCATTTAACTACTTTCTTAAACCTGATATGTACTTTTCAATCATTAAATTAACATATTGACTAGTATTATCATTAGGAAAATGAAACAATTAGATACATAACACTAGAATTCGATTATTGATAACCGTAAAATCTATATAGGAACTTATCAGTTGAATGTATCTATATCACAGTGTTGCTGTTCACAAATGAGATGTAAACGGAATATCACTTACAAATATCATTAACCGAAGCAGAAGTTTATAGTTACCATGGTTAGTAAATCAACTCAGAAGAGGAAAGAATACTGAACTCCTCAAAATAAAAAGTTTTCTGTCACTATATCTTCTTCAAGTTTGGTGTTCATGAAAAAGGTCTATTTGGTACACTAGGCGACTATACCAATTATGATCTTAATTCAGAATGGGCTTGTATCCTCTCGTTGATTTGTAATGGACTGAAACTGGTTAGCCTCTGTCGCCATATGTGCATCCTGAGCGGATTGCCTCTTTATAGCAGTAGAACACAAGTTATATTTAAGTTGGATTGTGACTGGCAAGTGGAATCCAGGACACGCGTTTCGTCCTATTTGGGACTCATCGGCTGGATGTACCTGCATCTCTATGTTGATGTTCACACCGGGATTCGAACTCAGTCCGCTTTGTGTCAAACGCCACTGCGTTCATCACTAGGCTACTTTGTCTAGACAGTCACACTTGTGCAACGGGTACATATGTAATTCAGAATAGGCAGGTACATCCAGCCGATGAGTCCCAAATAGTGATCTTAGTTATTGATTATTATCAATAAATCTGAAACAATATCCTTAATAGTTTAAGTTGATTATTTTAGATAATCCCGTCACTGTATATTCGTCAAGCTCTTCAGGAACGTGACTGAATTAATACTATTCTTCTACTGAGTAGAATATAACTATGAAACCTCAGGAATAGCAACGTACGCTTATTGATTAGATCACTTAAATAACTGGCATCCAATCATTGATATTTTCAATCCTAATATTTCTAACAGTCAATTCTAGTAAAAAGACGTAACCAGTGGGGTTCTACCATGTCGAAAGTGAAACAGTTATTCACTGATAACAATGAATGAGGTTGAGCACATATATATATATCACAAAATGACTGAGTTATAAATATCAACCATTAAATGCCGGCCGTCGAAAATATTGATGGTTATGTGCCCGGAATCCCTCGTGGGGTTATAGATGTACACCCCTAAGTCATCCCATACTAAGATAAAACAGCTCTCCAGTTCTTCCTGACTTTCAATGGTTATCTAACTTAAACTAATTAATGATATCAAATTTTAATTTAGCAATCTTCGAAATAAATAATTATAAAGCGATTATAGATTTATTGGAAACACAAAGAATATCTTACAGATGGTACAACAAAAATCCAGGAGATTTTGATGAAATACCGATTTTCTATGATTTCAAAGTATATTTCATCTTGGTAGAGATTTTTGTTAAAGTTTAAGATTATGCAAGTGTCTATTCTTTATGTCTAACAGTAGTAAATTATACATGCGCTTACATTAAACACAATTAAAAAAAGAAAAACAATCCAATGTAATCTACTACTTGTACATACTACTAATATCAATCATATTTATACTAAACTATCATCAATATAAACATCTGGTAAATATTCATTTATATTATAATTTAAATTATGAACTTTTTGAAGGGAAACAAAAAATTTCATGCTGGTTAAACATAATAAATGAGATTTATCATAGACAAATATTAATTTTATATAATTAGAATGTATTTGGATCTTCCTGTTAATTTATCATGAACTGAAATTGATAAGTCTCTGTTGCTATATGTGTACCCTGGGCAGATCACTTTGATATAGCGATTATTATGTTTGAGATGGATTGTAAGTGGTAAGTGGATTTCAGGACGCTAGTTTCATCGTATTTGACATTTATCAGCATCAAGACAGTCCATGACAAATCACTAGGAAGATCAAAATACATTCTAATTATATTTGCATACTCGTTGCACAAGGGTGATTGTTTAGACTCAGTAACCTAGTGGTAAACGCGGTAGCATTTGGTACGAAACAGACTGAGTTTCACTCCTGATGTGAATATCAATATTGAGATGCAGTTACTTCCAGCTGACAATTCCCAAATAGGATAGAATGCATGTCCTGAGTTCCACTTGCTAGTTACAACCCATCTCAATAAATATTAGTTTTGTTCTTGTTAAAAATTGCATTGTCAAATGATGTTACCACTTTTGATCATACTTCTAAGTAATCTAATCTATAAACCCTATCTATGGTGATAAATAACCCTTAAATTATATAATTAAATTGCGGTAGTGAGAAGTAAATTGAGAAATTATGATTAGTAGAGTTTAAACATATCGGGAGTGAATCAGTCATCATCACTGACAAAGAATGATCGTCGAGCTGTATATCGAATTCGACAGAAGCGGGACGTCTACTAGTGGACACCAGCCAGTCAAATGGTGTAGAGGGTAAAGCGATTCGCTGTGAGACATAAATGTATTGGGTTGGATTCCATGGTGGAATAAGAGTGCATACTACAACGAAGGAATCCCATACTGGAACGAAGCATCTGTTTAATGCTTTATGGTTTTCAGTGGTACCAACCAACATCAACCTGTGAGAAATGCAAACAACTAAACTTAATACTTACGCATTTCTTTATTGAAAAGATAGTCTTCGATTATCTGAATTTATGCTTTCTACTAGTTTTCACTAATCAGTAAGAGAGAGCTAGTGATCTTTGTATATGGGATTTGGACTGGCACTACCCAGTTTTACAGTCTTAGTGACATTTGACCAATATAATTCAAGCAACACTAGACAAACTTGATATTGTTTGGTGATTAATTGATGTATACATGATAGTTGAGGTGTCAAAGTTTATTGATAAGACTAAGATAGCTAACCATATACTTAAGTAATTCTTAATCATTTAGATATTAATGAAATTTGTACTCTTTAAATAATTCGGTTAGTAAAACAATACAATTAGTAATAGTGTAACTACTTTTACAAAATGAAGTCATTTTCAATGTTATCACTCCTAACTAGTTGTAAAATAAACTTTAATTAGCTGTCATTGTATTGAGGCAATTTGCTGAGGATGTATACACGGCAACAAAGACTGATTGATTTCACTCTATATCAAATCAATTGGAAGCTTGAAAGCCAAGATCTACATCCAAATTATATATATATATATATATATATATATATATATATGCCCATTGCACAAGAGTGGCTGTCTGGACTCACTAGTCTAGTGATAACTTGAAAACAACTGAGTTCGAGTTCCAGTGTGAACATCAACACCATGAGGCAAGTACATCCAGCTGACAAGTTTCAAATAGAATGGAAGATGTACCATTGACCTCACTTACCAGCCACATTCTAACTCAAATCAAATTTATAGAAGTTCTCCATCAACAAATAATGTTTGAGAGTAATTTATTTTTCTATTTTTATTCAGTGGAATGATTATCTTGTTTCTTTGATTTCAAACAACAAATGGATCATGCAATTCATTTATTTACAAACTTTCATCAATATAAATTGTATGTATTTTTAGACATACTCGTGATTGGCATCACGATATTCATCTATATTTATCAACGGTATAAAACTGTTTGTGCCTCTATCAAGTGATGACGTAATATTTCTGTAATCAATTGTTATTATTTGTTGTAATTAATCAATGACTATGTGTATTTATTAAAAATTGTCTACGTAGAATATCGAATGTCTGTTGGCCGGAAACCATCAGCAACAGCCTACTATGGAAGACAACAAACCAACTTCCAGCTGAAGAGGAAATCAGGAAACGACGTTGGAAATGGATAGGACATACATTGTGAAAATCATCAGACTGTATCACAAGACAAGCAGTAACTTCGAACCCTGTTGTGAAACGGAAAAGAGGAAGGCCAAAGAACACACTGTGTTGAGAATCGAAAGCAGACATTAAAATGATGAACAGTAACTGGAGACAGCTGGAAAGGATTGGTGAGGACAGAGTTGAATGGAGAATACTGGTGAGCGGCCTATGCTATTCTGGGGGGGGGGAAGGGTAACAGGCGTAAGCAAGTAGGTAAAGGTTCGAGTCTTGTCGTTAACTACTGCACATAAATGCAAATACATCAGTCGACAAGCAAAAGATAATGGGAAATCCTTATAGCATAGACTACATTGCTAGCTAAATAATTAAGTATTTCCAGTTAATAGTTTTGCACATCAATAATAGTCTACAATTGTTAGTTTATGTTATATGCAGAAGCATAAAACAGCATTCAATATAAACAAAAGAGTAGTTATCTTAAAGCCTGATAACTTTAAAACAACGTTATTAACATGTTTTGTAGAAATTGGTTACAGGTAGCTAACAGCAAAATTAGTAACTAGGTGTCCTGTTTGTTGGGTAACTAATCGATGGAGCTGAATTAATGCCAACATGATATATTTCACAAATGTTTACATTATCTCTAATTTGCTTTGTTAATGCTTTACTAGATCTGAATAATTTCACACATTTATTTATGTAACGTATACTTATACATAAAAACAAACTGTACTTTCTTCAAGGTGGGTCACTGAATCAAAAAGCAGTGCTACCCTAATATCATTAGAAAATACAATCTGCTAGTTGAAATGGGTTAATTGTGTGACTTTCAGATTAAGTACATGTATACAGTGAAATATGAAGCTGGAGATATGGTCTCTTTGTAAGTAATCGCATACTTCTTTCAACCATAGTTCAATGGCATGTACACATGTTAATGTCATATAAATTCTATATACGTCTAGAGATATGAAAGTACGCCATAAGCAATTGACTTTTATGTGTTATTTTTAGTCGTTAACAGAGGAAAAACAGGACACAGGAATCGCATCTCGTAACATCTTAGAATTTATATCCATACTTAGGTCTCAATCTAGTAGCCACCCCTTCAACGTGTTATCCACTCGTCAAATGTGTCTAGATAACCAGGTACATTCAAATGACGAGTTCAAATCATAATAAAACTAACAAACTTTATACTACTACTAATCACATATTAACATTTACTTTACAAATAAATAAATAAAGTCTTATACCTTTTTGTCTAACAACATATTTTCTTCTCAAAAAATTATCACGACACAAATACCACCGTTTCCGCTCCCTACCTTCTGTATCTACCCGCTGTCCACCATGATCATCACTACTCCTGTCTGTTTACTTTATTTTGTTTCACTGAAACAATTTTAAACAGGAAAAAATAAACTACTTCAATTCAATTACATTGAAAATGCATTCATCATACACTGAAATTATCATTCTTTTCTCATTTCATTTATTGTGTTTTCAAGGTGAAAGATAAATAACTTAAATTGTTTTAAACTGAAATTACTGTTACAACTACTAGTACTACTTGCATTACTATTACTACTACTACTCATACTACTATTAATATTACGACGACTACTACTACTATTACTACTTAAATTACTATTACTATTACGGTTACTCTATAACTACTAATACTACTCACATTACTAATATCATATGGATTACTAATACTACCAATACTACTACTATTACTACTACTTATAATACTACTAATTTTACGAAGTACTGATAAAAACTGATTCTGTTTAACTTAGTTTTATGTTATACAAGTCTTTCTTTATATTCAGTTATTTTCCTAGTTTAAATGTTAAACAATGTGGATCATGAAATTGATTCTATTGAATGAATGACTGAATGAAGGAATGAATGAATGAAACGTGATTAACTACAGAAAGTAGTTAAATAGATATGAAACGAATTTTCATTGATAATATATGAGAATATATGACAGTAAATATAATTGTTGCTCTTTGAATGCCTAATATCTCACTGAACTTTTGGAGTATGAGATGGTACAGCTTAGCTTATACTTGTAAAGATTTCATATTTAGTAAAGTATCATCTCACTTATACTTTTTTAAGTATTGGTATTCGTCATAAAGAGTACTTATACAATGATGCTATTCAAAAGGTGGTGTATAAAAAATAACTAGGGGTTTTGTTTGGGTTGTATTGTGGTTGGTAAGCGGGATCTTGGACCCAGGTTTCGCTATGTTTGGAACTCGTCAGCTGGATGTACCTAGATACCGGTATTGATGTTCACATGGGGACTCGAACTCAGCTGGTTTCGTGCCATGTGTGACTGTCTAAACTCAATAACCTAGTGGTGAATGCGGTGGCATTATGTACGAAACGTCCAGTTGACGAGTTTCAAATGAGACGAAACGTGCATTCTGCATTCCACTTGCCGGCTACATATAATATTTCAGAATAATCACTATATCGAGGCGATTTGTTCAGAGTGTACATATGACAATAAAGATTGATCAACTTCAGTGCACAACAAATCAACTGGATGATCCAAATACATTCTGATTAAAAGGAATAAACCATCTAATAAAGCCTTTTGGATCATGTAATTGTAAAAATCAAAATGGGGAGAAGAATAAGAAATATTCTACTTTGTTACTGATTAATGATCTAAAATACTGGTCTCTGTTTCAACTGATTTTGTTTATAAATCTGGATAGATTAAGCGAATTTCGAGGAACTATCAACTTCCAAAACTGTTGTTCAGAAGATTATTTCATATATTTTGGATGTATTATATGCATATTACCTTACCTCTAACCTCCCATATGATCTATTAAGTATTGATACGTCATTTTACATTCACAAACTATAACTAATTAATTGTGTACATGCTACTCTGATTCCCTTTCACTATTACCCTTGTTCTGTATTGATGTTATTTTCTTAGTCTGTTAGATACGTGGTCAAGTTTTATAATGTATAATAAAGAATAATTAAGACATAAATGAACTTTGACTGGTTGGCTTCAATTATGTCATTCTATACAGTTTGAGATTAGTAGAGTAAGAGTAAACTAAACAGCATTGATCAGTTAGTTTTATTATTCTACAGTTACAGTATTCTTGTTACTAGCTAGGTCATATCAATTATTTAGTTAACAGTTATCTGTATTAGTCGGTATATACAACATATTCAAATCAAACAAATTTATTTGAATTCATATACATGTATGAGAATGTATGAATGAATAGGTGGAAAGAATCCTGTCCATTACTTCCGGATTCTCAATAATTCATTTACTAGGATTAATTCAAGCATAAAGACTGTCTATTAATCATTAGGTTTACTAGTTATTTTGTTTAATATAAGTAAGAAATCATTCATATATTCCAAATTATTGTATTCTAAAGTCATTGACTAGTTACACTGTAAAAGATTATTCAGTAAAGAAAGCTTAAATTTTCAATGATCCCATCTACTTCAGGTGTACAGTAGTATGTATAATAAATTTTATTTACTTACTTACTTACACCTGTTACCCCCTCCCTAGAATAGCATAGGCCGCTCACCAGTATTCTCCATTCAATTCTGTACTCAGCAATCCTTTCCAGCTGTCTCCAGTTACTGTTCATCCTTTTGATGTCTGCTTCCAGCTCTCGACGCAGTGTGTTCTTTGGCCTTCCTCTTTTCCGTTTTCCAACAGGATTCCAAGTTAGTGTTAGTCTCGTGATACAGTCTGATGATTTCCACAATGTATGTCCTATCCATTTCCAACGTTGTTTCCTGATTTCCTCTTCAGCTGGAAGTTGATTTGTTCTCTTCCAAAGTAGGCTGTTGGTGATGGTTTCCGGCCAACAGATATTCGATATTCTACGTAGACAATTGTTAATAAATACCTGTACCGTTCTGGGGATGTTTGCAATAGTTCTCCACGATTCAGCTCCATAGAGAAGAACTGTCTTGATGTTCGAATTGAAGAGTCTAACTTTGAGGTTGGAAGACAGTTGTTTGGAGTCCCATATATTTTTCAGTAGTAGGAATGCTGACCTTGCTTTGCCTAATCCTTGCCATTATACTTGCATCGGATTCCTCCTTGTTCATCGACTGATGCATCCCAGATATGTGAAAGTATCCACTTCTTTCAGAGTTTTACCATGAAGTTCAATTGGGTCGGTGCTCTGTGTGTTGAATTTGTGGATGTTACTCTTTCCCTTATGTATGTACAGGCTTATTGATGCTGAGGCTGCTGCTACGTTGGTTGTCTTCACTTGCATTTGCTGTTGTGTATGGGATAGAAGTGCTAGATCATCCGCAAAGTTCAGATCATTGATTTGAATTCTACTTGTCCATTGAATTCCGTGTTTTCGCTCAGATGTAGAGGTTTTCATGATCCAATCAACCACTAGCTGGACGAGGAAAGGCTAGAGCAGACAGCCTTGTCTGACACCGGTTCTCACTGGGAATGCATCTGTCAGCTGTCCTCTATGTGCGATTTTGCACTGTAGTCGGTCGTAAGAATTCCGGATGATGTTGACGAGTTTCTCTAGTACACTGTAAGATGTCGAAGAAGTTTCCATAGCGATCTCCTGTCTACACTTTCGAACGCCTTTTCATAATCAATGAAGTTGATGTACAAGTGACGAGTTTCATTCAATTGATTGTGCAACGATGATCCGTAGTGTTGCGATTTGCTAAAATACTCTAACCAGTATTTTATATACCATTAATGTACAAACAAACTAATGCTATAGTGATATGGTTATCACTTGGTTCTATTCTACTTGCTTGTTTAATCGTTAATCTTCAGATGTACTGCGCCTGACTAATATCTTACATCCTTAAAAAAATAAGAATCGTTAGATACTTTTAGGGAATTGAAATTCCCAAAAATACAATTCGTTCATTTAATCAAGCGAAAGATATTGTATTGATTATTTTGTAAGATTGATTTGTAAATTTTCATCAGTTAATTAAATTTCAAATGTGAGATACATAAACGTTGTTTACTAGTCTTGTCTGATATATTTTACTCCATAATGTAATCTCTCACATGTCTAGTGTTTTGGAGTAATCTGTTGGTTGGGAAGGAACAATCGTGGTATCCGATTGTAACTATCAAGAAAATCAGACCTAGAATTCGGCTACTCTAGAAAATTTAGCTATATCGTGTCGCGGAACATACTAAGTCGATAAGAACCCAAATGTTTGCCTCTATCTGAGAGGAAACATAACAGATACCTTCGTAATTTGTAATGAATTAATAGAACTCAAAGACATGTTGAAGAAGTTCAATAGCTAGTACAATTCACTGAAGTTCACTAAATTCAAAAATTCTCATTCAAATATAAGTTTGTCATTAGAATTATAGGGTTAATAAATATATTTAGTCGTTTTACTTTCGAAATTCTCTTCACCCTCCCTCCAGACATCAAATGCTTCTGAATGTTACTTTAGAAACATCTTTAAGTTAGCCACTAGTAAACTGAATATTGCAGTTGGGTTGAGGTGATTTGTGCAGACTGGTACTTAATTTCGTTGTTTTTGTTCATTACAGATTGATCTCAGTTAGGTAACGTTGAAAATCAAGGAAAACTAAACAGTTGTTCCGTTAATACCCAACCTTTACCAATCTATGGCGAATATAAACAATAAACTGAATTGTATTTTGATATTGTGCAGGTTGTTGGATGTTAATTTGATGTAACGAATAGGTCTGAATTAAACGTCCATTAGTCATCAGAAAGCACTGGATAGTTGTTTCGTCCTAGTATGTGACATTTCAGCAGTGTGCACTCATAACTTACTAGGGATCGAATCTGGCAGCGTGTTGAACGCTTTACCATTGGACTACTGAGACAATTCTCGACAGTTGATATTTCTAGGCCCAATCAATGGTTATCTAATTCAAACCAATTCGTGATATTAGATTAACATTCAATAATTTCCATAACACTCAATTACAATCAGTATCAGCTCACTAGTGATCAACATGTCGGGGTAATTCATAGAGTTCAAGTAAAAAGACGTATCCAATGGAGTTCAACTGTGTTGAGTGTAAGGCAGTTATCACTAGTGACAATGGATGAGATTAAGCAAATATACAACACGGATTGACTGAGTTAGAAATATCAACTTCTGAATGTCGAACGTCTCAGTGGTTTATTGATTAAACATTCGTTGCTAATCCTGATGGTCCTGGGTCTGTATTCCTGGTAGAATTATAGATACACACTTCTGAGTTATTCCATACTACAATGATACAGTTGTCTAGTACTTCCTGGCTTTCAGCAGTTATCTAACTTATGATATCAAATTAATAAATTCAATGCTATTCTCCACATGACCACCTCAATTCACTTATTGTCTTCATCTAAAAAAATTCCTAATTATATTACTTTTCCTTTAAAAGAAAACAAAAGAAAGTAGTAATTCTAATGAGGAAACAAAAATACTACTTATATTGACTTTTTTTCTTTACTACAAAAAAAAAAATAAAAATATAATTTACTAAATAAGTCCCTTATGAATTACGTAACATGTATTATTTCGTTTATAATGACGAATAGTTATTATAAGATTACTATAGTATACTATAGCATAGTATAGTACTATAGTATAATATACTATAGTATTCTCTATTATAGTATACTAAAAACAGTGAAACATTTTTCTAAATAAATAAAGGAAACTAAACAGACTGGTGGAGTTCAGATTTATCAAGAGTGAGGTAGTTATCACTAATTACAATGGATCATCGTTGCGCTATATATTACGAATTGATAGAAATGAAAATTCTACCATTGAATCCCGACCTAGTGGTCCAGGGGGGGGGGTAGGCGTTGGCCGTCAACTTGCAGTCCATGGTGCTGAATCTGGAGTGTACACTGCTGAGGAGCTTCATACTAGAACAAAACAGTTGTCCAGTCCTCCCTGGTACCCTGCCAATGTCAATCTGTGACTCATTTTATCAACTAAATTACTAATCCCCACAAAAATAACCACCATAATTAAAGTTTTTTACATTAATTTTTAATAGAAAAATAGATGTGGTTATTTTAATGAAGCTTTTCTAATTACTAATCATTTTGACGACATGAAAGGGGTTGCCTTGGAGATTACCTATTAACTTGTAATGCATAATCATGAAACACTGTGTATTATTGAAATTATGAATGAACTAGAGAGTTGTTTCGATTTAGTATGAAACTTCTCATCAAAACTTATACAGGTATAATTCTACCATGAGTCAACTTAAGATCTTCAAATTTCATAGCAGAAGTTTAACTAACAGCATCACTAGACAGCTCTACTAAATTTCAGTAGTAAGCTTCATATTTCAATGAATTTGTAATTAACAGAATAGTTGAATTGTGTTCTTTAGCTTCCAACGGTACCTAACAGAAGTCAATCTGTGAAGAATACAAATAACGTACTAAATAGACATTTAGTAAAACCTATGGTTTTTTAATATTCAAATATATTATTTGAATTGAGGTGTTTTATGAAGATAATGTTGGGTTTAGGTGATTGGATTTATCACAGGTCACTAGTGACTAACTTCAGGATATCCTTGGAGTTATTCTTGAGAATTCGTGACTGGCTGAGTTCAAGCATGTCCTGAGTAAGACAATTATCATCGATGACAATGAATAATCGTCGTGCTATATCGAGAAATGGTGGAAGTGGAAGTTGAACTATTGGACGATACTTGGCCCAGTGGTTTAGAAGGTAGGTATTAGGTAATCTGATTATCCTTGGTTCGATCCCCTGACGGAATCGAGAGTACCAATATAGTTGATAAATTTTAGTCGTGAATATCAACAACAACAACCATAATGCAAACCGTTATTTATAATTAGTTGAATGATTATAACGCATGTTTCTTGGTTAGCTGACTATTCCATGAATATTCATTTATATTAAAGAGTAAATGAACATAATTGTCTACAGTTATATGGATCCTCTGATAGTTGTACTAAATATATAATCACAGGAATTCTTCTTTAATATGAAACTATCGTGAAGATGGTTCTGATATCAGATGGAGAAATATTGAAAATTAAGAAACATTGAAGATTTTATTTTTTAGACTATCCATCTATATGCACATATGATGCTCAACCGGGAATTAACGCATGAAGTTCATATATTACAGTAAGTATAGTATGTTTAGTTAGTCAATCAGTCGCCAGTCATAATTAGCATACAGTCTGGTACAATTAAATGAGATCAATAAGGTAAAGACTAAAGGATTGAAAATTACAACAACAATTCTGCCAAGAAGGTATCGTAGATCCATATAAAGCTGAATTATTCAACGCTTTATGAAGATACGTCACTATGTTGAAACTAACTCAATATTTAAAGTTATTTATAAAGTTAACAGGAACCTGCCAAAGATAGTAAGCTTACACTTCCATAGGTAAGCATGTGTAAAAGCTAGAGATATTTATTCAAAAGAAATTTATTCAACTTTCGCTTCTACTATGAACTTAAGCTATAGCTTCCCTCGTAAGCCATTACTCTTTCCCTTTCCTTTGTTACCAATTAATCCTTTACTCCTAGTAAACTTATTTTCAACTGTCGATGTTCACATCTGAACTCGAACTAATAACTAATGACAACTACTACACCAACGTATTACCCATTGAGATATTTAACTTATATAGCCCCAAATGAACTTAAATGTTTAATTCCTTTAGTTCTTGTCATTGTAGACTACAAGTAATCAGCATCTAATAACATTTAGTATTCTCATCATATAGTTGTAATTTTTTTAGCAAAGTCGAAATGTAACTACCAAATAGAATGAGTTTAGTAGGATGGTTGAACTTCCAGAACATTTTTTAGGAAGATTATTTTACATATTTCAATTGCAAATGTATTAAACACTTTGTTTCTATCATCTTCTCCTCATGCTAACTTATCACTCAACTCACTGATTGTGATTATGTCGTTTTCCTTTCATAAAGTAGAACTGATCATTTGAGAACCATGCACTTTAGTGTTTCTAGAATTAATATCATTGCTATGTAATGATGTACATCTTTTGATTTGAGTTGATATAGAGTCTGAAATTGTATGTTTGTCATTAAACAAGTGTACAAAATGTAATTGTACATTTTGAAGTGTTTACTTTGTTGTTTTTTTTCTACTAACTGGAGGTTAACTTAGTTACTAGGTAGTTAGATAAACAATGAGTTTTCAAGTCATTACTTCTCACTTGTTGTATACGATCCTGTGAAGTCATTTTCCTTAGTTGGTCAAAGTAAAGAATATCATAGTAATTATAAATGGAATGTAGGTTATAGCTGTTTCTTTCTATTTAGGACATGTCAAATATATGTACTTACTGTAAGTAAGAGTTTATATCTACACCTGGGATTCAATTCTAATAGCCTTTACTTTAAATGCTCAACATATTATCTTCTCATTTGTTTCATATCAGGAATAATTAGAAGTTTCAGTAGCTTTACAAATATATATGCAGTTTTGTAAGTTTTTCAGTTTGATCTAATTACTATTCCAATTTATGTCTATACTTGACAAAACTAGGAAAAATCACCATTTTATGCAATTCCTTAACAAAACTTCTGGATGGACGGGTGATTTCTGAAGCTCTAGTAAGAAGACGTAACCAAGAAAGTTTAAGTGTTTTAAGTGTAAGACAGTTATTTACTGATAACAATGGATGAATTCGTGAAAATATATCTCGAATTGATTGAAGTAGAAATCTCAACTGTGGAATCCCAATCAATTGAATCATCTAATAGTTAAGCATTCATCTATAATCCTGATGGTTCTAAGCCTGAATTCCCGATGAGGTTATAAATATGCACTACTGAGTAGTCCCACATTAGGATAAAGCAGTTGTTCCGGGGCTTCTTGGCCTTCAATGATTATCTAACTCAGACCAATTGGTGATATCAAGTACACAAAAAACAAAAACGTGTATCCATATCTTCTTTTGCATCCTTATTGACAATAAGGCTAACACTAAACAGATGGAATTTATACAATTAGATGGAATGAAATCCAATGATGAATGTCTGTATGTGTGTGTGTATATGTTTGTTATTACTTCAATTGTCTATTATTCTGTAATTTTCTTTTTGTCTTCTTTGTTTTCTTTACTTTTGATAAATTTATGCAAATTCTAAATACAGATCTTGTTTCAATCTGTTACTTATAACATTACAAAGAGATTACTTCCAATTAGATTTATGCATAACTACAAACAGATCAACATAGAAACAATTTTATTGATGATAAAACTCTTTCATAATCAATAGTATGTTAGATAGATTAGTAATAAATAGAATTGTCGAACATGACAAATCTAGTCTAATCTAAGTGTTTCTATGTAACTAAATGTTATATAGGCATAGAAACTATTCAGGTATATCAGTATATATTTGTATGTTATCATAATTTATTGACTGTTGATTAGTTACCAGGACTATTATTTCTCAGTTAACTTAAGTTAATCATTGTTACTTCTAATAAAGTAAATTCAATGTTCATGTGAAATTTGCCTTCTTTTTTATGTAAAGAGATAATATGTTGCATAACTAACAGTCCAGGCAAGTGGAATCCAGGATGCGCGTTTCGTCCTATTTGGGACTCATCGGCTGGATGTACCTGCATCCCAATGTTGATGTTCACACTGGGATTCGAACTCAGTCCGCTTCGTGTTTCAGTCAATTACAAATCAACGGGAAGATACAAGCCTATTCTGAATTACATATGTACCCGTTGCACAAGTGTGACTGTCTGGACACAGTAGTCTAGTGGTGAACGCGGTGGCGTTTGGCACGAAGCGGACTGAGTTCGAATCCCAGTGTGAACATCAACATTGGGATGCAGGTACACCCAGCCGATGAGTTCCGAATAGGACGAAATGCGCGTCCTGGATTCCACTTGCCAGTCACAATCCAACTTAAATATAGTCCAGGTAATTGTTTCATTTTATTATCATTTACTTATTAATGATTATTTAGAAATGAAGATTTATGTTAGAGTTTTTATTATGAGAATGTAACTAATAAAGTTCATTAACTGTTGAAGAACACAGTGTAAAAATAGGATACCACGTGAATGATTTGAAGGGTATAAGCGCTATCAGTAAAACATAAGAATTCTATGTTGAATGTATAAACTGATTATGAGACTGAATTATATTCATTCTAAAAGATGATGTAATAATTTTACGTTCGAGTTATATTTTTTTCTTTTCGGATTATGACTTAATCAGTAGATTTATGTTATCTGAAACTGTTTTACAAGATACACTTCAAGAATCTACAAGAGGATACTGCAGAATAGGCTTGTATCTTCCTGTTGATTTGTAATGGACTGAAACTGGTCAGCCTCTTAAATAAAACTACAAGAGGATAATATAAATCATTACAAATAGCTTTATACTGTTTATTTTATAGGTATTTTCGTC
This sequence comes from Schistosoma japonicum, assembly GCA_025215515.1. Taxonomy (NCBI): domain Eukaryota; kingdom Metazoa; phylum Platyhelminthes; class Trematoda; order Strigeidida; family Schistosomatidae; genus Schistosoma; species Schistosoma japonicum. Next base: position 13,043,889 of record CM046066.1, read on the forward strand.
CAAATATGAACGAAAATATTTACAAAACTTGGGCGCCGAGTGTATGTAAGACATATGAATAGAATATATTTGTTAATAATCTCAGCGGATGAACTTAATGAAAAACTTCAACGTTTCGCTTGGCAAGCTGGTCCGAGCTCTTCAGGGAAATAACCAAAATCAAAAATTATCGAATATAATGTGTCAAATTGATTACGAATATCCAATTGCATACAGGCTATGAAATTGTTATATGAGTCATTGTAAGTGAACTCATATTGGAATTGTGTAGGAGAAGGAAGGTGTGCATTTTTGTGTGCAGTTCATGTTACAATCATGTGTGTACCTGTACTGTATATTCGATAATTTTTGATTTTGGTTATTTCTCTGAAGAAGCTCGGACCAGCTTGTCCGAGCGAAACGTTGGAAGTTTTTCATTGAATTTCATCCTGCTGAGATTATTAACAAATATATTCTATTCATATGTTTTTTAATACTGTTTAATTTAGGATTGTGACCTGGCATGTGAAATCCAGAACGCGCGTTTCGTCCAATTTGGGACTCGTCGGCTGGATGTACCTGCATTCACAATGTTGATATTCACTTTATCGAGGCTATCCGCTCAGGATGCACATATATTAACAGTGACTGATCAGATTCAGTCTATAATAAATCAATAGGAACATACAAATTCATTCTACTATCTTTATACTAGTTAAACTAGGCGGGGGGAAGTGGTGTAGTTACCTACATTATGTATAATAATAACCAATATGCAAACACATGATGTGATCTAAACTACGATCGTAATTCCACACTGAAATGTTGGCACATTTTCTAACCGAGTCTCAATTTCAAACGAAATATTCATTCTTCATCAAATAATCATTACAATTAGACTAACATAAAATAAACTAAATTAAATAATAAAACCTACTCTAGCAGCTTTAGATGTATGCGGTTTCTCTAATAAATTCCATCCTTGTCTTTTTAAATTTGCATAGCAACCATTACCAAATTTATCAATAGTTATTGTTTGACGTAGACAATTCAATTCTTTTCTTATTTCTTCTTCAATTAAATCTTTTTGTTGATGATAACGATGTGAACAACAGGCTTTCATAAAACTTTCATTAACACCCCAATATAATAGTTCATCATGAAAATCTATTACACATAACATATCATTATAATGTAAAGTTTTAGATCTATAAAAATTTAAAATAGTTGTAAATGCTATTGGATTACGATCAAAATAATATTCATTATTAATTGTATCATAATCATCGCATAAACTAAGTAATTCAGTTAATGTTGTTGCTTGATGTAATCTACCTAGTCGAGTATTTGGATAACGATCAATAAAATGCCAAAATATCTCATGACGACAACCGCCAACATTGATTAATGCACGTTTTAATCTTGAATTAGATGAATGTATAATTGGCATAGTTTTTAAATGATTAACATTTATTAAGTTGGATAGATTCTTAGTATTATGTAGTTGTAAATTGATATGATTCATATTAGTAGATAATGTTGAAATTGATTGAATACAATGAGATGTTGAGAGATTTTCAGAATTACTACATGGATGTGTATATGATGAATGAAGTCTCTGGTTCATGAGATTAGTACTGTCATGATCATTTAAGTTAACACTGTCATTATCATTATCATCATCATCGATTTCACCCTTATTACGTAATCCATTCATGCAATCATAAATACTATTATCTGTTTGCTGTAGATTATTGCATAATATTGATGAATATGAAATTTTAGAGTCATTTAACTGATTATCACAAATTGAATCAATTGATTGACAATGAAATGAACTGTCAGCTTTTTTAATATCATTTTTATTTCTATGAATAAAGTTGAAAAATAAACATGATGGTTCTGATCTCCAATAATGTCGAGTTTTTCTACTTCGTTTGGATAATGTTTTTTGGTAGTGAAAATGATTCATATCAAATTTTGTATTTGAATCATGAAAACAAGAACGATTTTGACATTGTACATTAATGTTGAATGGTTCATTTCTTGTCATTGGTTGTTTATGCTTAGATATTGTTAATGGTAAAATTGATGACTTAGTTATTGTTGATGTTGTTAAAATATTCCTATTTACTAAGATATCTGGATTACTTTCTGATCTATTCAATTTTAAACTAGACAATATGTTTCTACCTTGTTCATTAGAATAACAAGTTCTTGTAAAATATTGTGAATCAGATGATTGTTGACATATTTCTGAATTCTCATTAAATGGATAAAATTCATGTATTCTTCTTGTCATTGTTAACTCATTGTATAATTAACTATTAAATTATGAATAATCAATAACAGGATCATCTTGTTTCATTAATTTACAAAATGTTACACTATTCTATGTTTCAATGTGTAATTTTCATTGTAAATAGATCAATAGGACAAAATGAATTCATATGGAAATTCTCCATTGAATAATGAGAATTTATTGTTCTAAGTAAAAAAAAAAATTGTCACAGGTCATATTCAATCAGTATCATCATCATTTATAGAAGACGATTTTTACAAGTTATTCAGATGACATTTCATTTAAATACCATCATGAAAACGTGTTGGATACTATTCCTGTGACAACTTAAAATCAACCAATAGAATTACTTGAAATATTTATTTTCATCTATCGTATAGATTTTGACCAATCAGATTTCAAGAATAAAGATTATCGTTTATTTTTAGTAGTTAATTTAATTATTACACGTTATATCATGAAATTACTATGATTATTACACTTGAGTAAATTACGTAAGATGTAAACAAGATACTTATGTCATTGTTAGTCAATTCAATGAATGATTACGTGAATAAGAAACAATTCTCATGTGGTTTCATATATGCCTGGAAATAGGGAATTGAATACAAACAGAAAAAAAACTAGTCTAATGATTGAAACTAGACAACTGAAAACTTCAATGACGTAGACATGTAACTCCTAGTTAGGTGAATACTTTTCTAGACAACAGTATAATAAATAATCTAGAAATTAATTATTTCAAGAATAAATTACAAATTCATGTTCAGTGAAGTCTCGTCAACATCTTCCACAGTCATAAATATAAATTAATTGAATAATTCAAATAAATCAATAGTTAAGTTTAGATTAGACTACAGGATGTGAATTTGTCTTGGTTAACAAACTTTATACCAAACTTTAGTCAACTTATGCATCAGTTAAAATTGCGGTAGTTGAAATGTCTGCGGTTAGTCTACTAATGAACCAATCATTGTTTTGATCTGCTGGGATGGCTCTCAGAAAACTCAACGAAGTCTCCAGATCCCTTGAAGGAGCCGAAGACATTCCATCCAATCACTGATCGATAGAATCTTCCAGAATCTTGACGTGACACGTTCTGATTGGGTAACAGTTGAGACTTCTTAATTCGGATTGGATGGATTATAACACTGATTTTTGTTGTTGAGAAAACTATAAATACACGAATATTTTGTACATAAATTACTCTCCATCTTACTGGAATAAAGTTCCTGTCTACTCATTTTCTGTCTTCTGATTTGCCACCAGGAGGTTTCAAGCGTTCAGGTGCTAAGGTAGTCCGCGACTAGTCAAGCATCAAGTACAAGACTTAACATGATCCATTATTAACTTGAAACAAATAAGAATACAATATTTAGCCACAGCATTTTCTCGTCTGAATGTTGTACTCTAGCTAAAATTGTTGGCGGGAATGCATTTATCAAATCCGTCACGCGGTCGCTAGATAAATAATAATACAATGATATGAGTGTAATGATAACAATCAATGTTTAGTTTTGATTATACAAGGAAGCACTCCTACAGGCACACTGAAGAGATTGGATCATTATGCAATTAACGTGAATATAGACTTACTTAGCTTTTTGCTGTCTAAGGTGAAAGAAACTGGTGCGTAAATTACATTAGAACTCAAAGCCTCTGTTGTATAAAAAAGTTTGAAGCTGAATGGTTTTGTTAGATAGTGATGAACTACTATGCTGACAGTGTGGTCACTTATAACTAAACGAGTGTGTACTAAGCTATAAGCTATTTTAATCACGCCTTAACCTAACCCCAACGGAATACATTTATGTGCATAAAAATGTATATTCCTAGAACATCGGCTGACGTGACTTACTCAACAGGAGCTACTGAAGTGATAAATACAAAGGCGGCCATTCTACATAATTCATTTTTTAGTCTCAGTGTTATTATTAGAAGCGCCGTAAACATTGATTCAAGTTTTTTTTCCACTAAACGTTGTCAGGACGGTTTTACGTTACCAAGGGATTATTAATTTGCTAATAACACCATCTCTGAATTGTAGATGCATGTACAGAGATTCCTTAAAGGTGATTTTCGACCTTTCTTACATTAACCAACATGGTCATATATTTCTTTATGAACTTTGAAGGATATATATTTTCTTTAAGATTATCACACTAGATATTCAATTTTTCGTCAATAGTGTCAGTGCGGCATATCGTCGACATTCTGTCACTAAGTATTGTTATTAGATTTCTTACGTAGTCCAGAAGTATAAGACTGATTAAATGTCTATAATGTCCTGTCCAAATTTTGTTTAATTTCTCTTCAGTTGATCTGTAGACTCTTTTATTGCTAAAACATCGACAAGGCTATCTTTCCATTACACTCCTCTTCGCTTGTGAACACGATGAATAAGTGTAGTTCATTAAATTACCTTATAACTTCTAGTTGTATTGTATTCCCTTTCACAAAAGAAGAATGTCTAATCCATATATTTACAGTAACATGTAATTTTTGTAACAAACCGTTTCAGAGAACCGTTCTATAGTTTCAACAGGAAAATTTCAGTTACTATAAGACCTATTAGTGAACCTATTGCTACCTGATTTACCGGTTTGTATACTTCACCGTTATTAATAGTAGATCATTTATGACACAGATAGGGACTAAAGTTCCTACTTCACTTTTCATTAAAATGTTCACGTACATCTTTAATAGTCTCCACTAATCGGACGTTTGTTAATAATGGTGTTACACAGAAAGACAGTATCAGTTGTTCTCATATGTTCATGTTATTTATTTCGTCAACAAACTGGATTACATCCTCAATACAATTTATAGAGTGGCTTTGAAATAGTCATTAACCACTTTCCTATAGTGTGATAAAAAGAAATGTACATGTCTAAAATGTATTACAAATGGACACTTTGTTTATGTATCTTTGGTAACTAAGTTTCTATGGGCTTAATTGTTTCGTTTGAAGAGAGATTGTTTATTAATCTTTGAGCTTCCTGAATGATTATTCTCTATCTTATTATGATTTCTACTGGGATCTAAAACAAGTCATTCTGATTCTAAAAATTCTTTTTAGTTAATGATTCCAAAGTCATATACTGTAATCTAACTTAAAATATATTTCTTTACTAAAACTTGACGATTTAACTAGTTGCATTAGTAATAAATTTGCAATTAAAAAAGTAGAATCAGATTTGAACTTGTCAAAACGAATCTACTTCAATAGTTGTTTGATTCAAACCTATTCGTGATGTTAAATTCAAAAATCTCCACAACACTCAATTGAAATCAATATCAACTCAATAGTTGGTAACTTTTGGAGACAACTCCTGAGGTTCTAGTAAACGGAGGTGATCAGTGGATTTCAGTCGTGTAGGGTGTGAGACAATTACTCACTGATGGTAATGAATAAAGTCGCTCAAATATGTCGCAAAATGATCGATTTAGGAATGTGAACCGCTGGATCAGTGATCTGACGGTTGTGTGTTTGTCAATAATATTGAAAGTCAATGTCTCGATTCTATGGCGTGGTCACGAATATACACTGTTGAAGAATCTATACTATGACAAAACAGCTGTCCAGTGCTATCTGATTTTAGATGGTTATGTAATTCAGACCGATTTGTGGTTTCAAATTCAAAATATGTTTCATTCATAATGGTTTTTTTTACTAAAATGAACATCCTTAAACAAAATCAAGAAATTTAGTCAATGTTTAGTAGATTGGATTCGTCACAGTTTGTTGTCGGTAAGGTGTTACTAAAGACCAGGAATCACTGAACAGCTGTTTCGTTTTAGCATGGAACTCCACCGAAGAAGTGCGCACCTCCTATTCTCTCATCGGGTCGAACCCACGGCATTAAGGTCGGATAACGCATAATCCTTTGCACCACCTCATCTCCGTTACACTCGTTCTCTCACTGTCAACTGAGTTCAGAATATGCCTAAATTTCCAGTGAGAATTTGCGACTGAATAAGTTAAGACATGTCAGGAGATAGTTAAGACCGATAATATTGGATGATCGTCGCGTAATATCATAAATTAATACAAGTGAGGATTCTACCACCTAACTCCAACCAATACTGAGATGAAACAGTTATTTGACACTCCTTGGTTCCAGTGGTACCCTACCAACACCAAACTGTGACTAAACCAATTTATTAAATTTAATACTAACCTCCGTAGAACCACCTCAATTCAATGTAATCAATTGTTTGAAATCCTGTACAGGGTAGTTTGCTTTCAGAAAGCTTTTTATTACTTAAAGTTATGTAACTATAAATTAAATTTTGGCGTAATTATATCATCATTTGAGATGTAATCTAGAAAGGAAGTTTTGTTCAACCTGCAATTTATTAAATTAATTTACTTGAATCTTGTTGTTGATGTTCAAACTGTTAGAAAAACTTGTTGTGACGAGACAAAGAATAGGAATATACAATGTCTGAAACTTATTTTTGGTGATATAGAAATATGTATCGTACAAATATTATTACGTAACACTCAATAAATACATTGTATTCTTTAAAATTTCAGTTTTCCAGAGGGTTACTAACTTCTGCCACACCTATTTCCGTTTTGGAGTTATTTTAAGTATGCTACAGGCCTATTAAGCCAATTTCTGTACGCAAGTCCCCTAGTCCAGTCTTTGACATATTTTGTATTTTCTATTATTAATTGGTCCAGTATATGATATTTAAAGGCCACTATTCTTACTCAGTAAATGATCTGGGCTTGTCTCTTATCCATTAGTGATATTCTTCCGCTCTCTACTTCTAGCAGGGGGAAGTATGTCCCCGCCTTCCTGGTATCGTGCCAACCATTCGGCGTCCACATAGTCAAGTCGTAGTTATAATACAAATCTTATTGGCTTATTTAATCACAATGCCAGTATTCATCTAAGTCATCGAATGTCTTACCTACACATCAATACACCCAAGGCCATTTCAAAACCCGTTACCTATCACTTCAAATATTACTGCTTTACTCTCTAAGCTACTGAGTTCATATAATTAGTGACATTTATTAACGTCTTTAATTTCAAATACTTAACATTCAGGATTGTAAGTGATCTACGTCTGTAGTTATTTGTACATCATGATCGACTTATCAGACTATGCGACAAAATGTCATGAATTCAAATTCCACAAAGTGTATCAATTACGTTACTATTCCAAATTACCGTTACCAACAAGTGTCAACTAGCACCGAACTTAAGTTTTCTTTTATCTATCTCCTATCAACAAACATATTGTAAATAAAAAAAGCTAACAAAATATTTATCATATGATGTGATCAATATACTACTCAAATTATGTTGATAAGAAGATAGTAGATGTTAGAAATAAGAAATAATCATACTAAGAGTAGACAATGTTCCAAATAATTCGTTTATTACTAATGGTAAAGATGGTACATCTGTGGTATTGTAGTCACTTTTTTCTTCCAAGTCTTCAATATTCCAATTATGTCTAGTTATTATACTCTAATCGATATTCCACTCTATCAAAAGGATATTTATTCATTAACATTCAAGTGAATGATACTTTTTCGTTGATTGTGGATTTCTTTATCTAAGAATGAGTTTTATGTATTTGGCGATAGTAGAGTAACGGTGTTATATTAGACGATTCAACGAGAATAACTAAGTTTTGAAAATGTATTGTAGAAGACTATTGTAGTTACTTTAGTTGTATGTAACGTGAACATTTTATTTCTATTATATTTACGTCCCTTTTGCTCTTTGCACCCGTTTAAGCCATTAACCGCAATTCGGGGGGGGGGTAGGTTGTTGTGATAGTTAATTGTCAATCCTGATATCACGAATTGACTTGAATCAAACAACCATTGATCACCTGGAAGCACTGGACAGCTGTTTTGTTCTAGTATGGGACTCTTCACCAGTGCGCATCCACGACCTCATTGGGGATCGAACCCAGGACCCTCTAGCTCCGCGGTGAACGCTTTACCATTGGACCACTGAGTCGGTTCCTAACGGTAGATATTTCAATTTCAGTCAATTCGTGATATGTTTGCGCGACCTCATACATTGTCATCGGTGGGTAACTGCCTCACACTCGATACGACTGAACTCCACCGGTCGTGTATTCACACTAGAACTCCAGGAATTTCCTCAAGAAGCTAGTCACTAGTGAGCTGATATTTAGTTACAAATGGGGGGGGGGTTGTGGTTATCTGGTTGTCTAATTCAAATCAGTTCATGATATCAGGATTAACCTATTAACTGTTGGTATGTCATTTCCTACTTATGAACAATAGTTAATTAATTGTGTATACGCTACCCTAGTTCACTATGATTGTTGCCTTTATTATGTGTTGATGTTATTTACCTAATTGGTTGACTGTCGGGTCATATTTTATGTATACATAAAAGAATTATTTGGTTGAATTGTAAGCTTGTTTTCTTCTTATTTCGGCCTGGGAATCTCGTAGATATCAGGGTAGACGTTAGAGCAACGGCTAGACAGTTGTATCTGTCAATAATCTCAGTAATTGGTGCTTAGAAGGTCCTATCCAGATATTGTCAAACATACGTCATAACAAACTGGAAACTCAATTTTGTTTTTTTTTGTGAAAAACTCATAAGCAATTTACTCGATTCTGATTGGCTCATTCAAATACACTTCTTCATATCTTACTGATCACTTACCAATCAGTAACACTGGAATCTAACAATCCGATTAATCTTTAGTTCCGTGTATAAGAAATCAATAAAACTTATCATCTTCATCTTTAGAATGATTGATATGAACAAACGGCTGAAACTATCATTTTGTTTTAAGCAATAGTTGAACCACAGCTTTTCAATAAAATTCTCCCACACCTCTCTGGGAACCGTTTGACTGATCTTCACTATCAAGTAGTTGAATATGATCTGGAGCGAACCCTCTTTAATCTAGGATTTCTCTAACATAAATTTCCCAGCAATGAATGCTAGCAAATTATTTCGGCACTGATACTTCCTAAATGAACATGTGGTTTCTAGTACAAAGTTTATTTATCTATCTACGAGTCTTCTTAATGTGTGTTAAGTGGTAAGAAAATGGGTTAAACGAGGTGTTTCCCAACTGAATCCAATCACGTAATATTAAAATGTAGTTCATAAGATGTTAAGCTACTTAATTGGCAATTCATATTGTAACCTGACTGATAGAATTTAATGAATTATAAGGACTACACAACCATGCCAACTATCTCTGCTCAGAGACAAGTTAATAGTGTTTATTTGCCTTTATGCGGTGAGACACATGTCAGGACATATGAACACGAAACAATATTAGCGAGTAAACAATTCGCTTTCTACACAATTTACTTTCGTTTCAACTAGCATTCAGAGATTCCTTGATTTAAATTATTGGAAATGGTGCTAAGAAGAATAAGAACTAGCTATTTTTCTTGTAGATATTTTTGATATTTGTCTTGATTAATTTAGAAGTTGGCGGTAACCAATACGATTGTTCACATTTTATGCACTAACCTTGCAGTTCCTGAGTGGTTGTTGTCACTTATAATGAGCTAATTTATCGAATTGATACATGGCCGTCATTGTTACTATACATACATTGGTGGAACGAAATAGAATCTAATATTTTCAATACTACGTTCGTATCCTCTTGATTTGGTTTATGGGCAATTAATTCAATTGGTACACATTCGTTGCTGATTGTACGTATCTGATTTGTTGATATAGATCACTTCACAAGATAGAATCGCAGTTAATAGTTACTCTGTATCAACGTAGGTGGAAGGACATACAATTTTTCGAATGAATCTGCTTTGACTATTTTATCTATTACTGGAATCTTTCTTTCACCATATCGTCAAATAGAATCACGATTCGAATCGAATTATCAGTACAGAAATGTTTTTCCCTTCTAGGCGATAGTTGGTTGACTACACACACTGTATTGATTACCAACGTGTATTTACACCATGTGCGATTTCTCCATAAAACTAAATCGACATGACTATATGTTGTATTGTTTTACATTTCAATAAATGTTGTATATCATTTCATATTATAAATCGACCTTGTTTATATAATCACTGAAAGTCAAAAAGCATACAACAGGTTTCATGACGTAATATGTGACATAATACTAGCGTGCATCTACACCCTCGCATGATCTACTCGCTTAATTAGGCAGCATGACGATGTAAAACATAAATTTCTTAGGAAATGTTAACTACATGGGAATATTATAATATTCCATAGTTTGCTTCAACGTCGTACAAATTTCCTAATCGTCATTATATAATTGATGCTTATAAAAGAGTGTAGTAACAAGCTTATAGAGGTATGATCATTTTAGTTAATCAATATAGCTTTTAGATATTCAAGTCTAATCATCTCCATAATTCAAAGCAACTATTCATCAAAAAGGTCCCCAAGATAGGCTAGTTTAACGCTTATGTAATGATTCCATAGTTTTCTTCTGTATGAAGTATGAGCTCATGAATTTGTTGTGCAGAATAATGATTATCGATCAGTTGTATTGGTTGTAACCGAGTCATATTGTTCCACAAATCCGAACAGGATTTAACTCGTTTTGAAATGAATTTCAACAGAATTTCAACATAAATATAACAATGTATTCTAGTTAGGCCATCTAACTTTGATATTATTGTTACGTAATATACATTTCTACAAACGTAAATCATATATGTCGTGTAAACAAAATCCATACTCTAATAAACTTTACAATTATCGATATCCTTAAGTCTTTCAGTATATAACAAATACATCGTACTTAGCACTTTTAGTCACTTTTGTATTCATTCAATAGATGGATGTATAGAATATTAGACTAACAAAGACTAGTAGTTCAACCCCACTCGGTTTTATTAGGATAGTATAACTGTCTAACTTACGTAGAGTTAAGCTGAATCTATACCATCCGATAACTCCATAAGTTACTTAACCCATCCTAATTATGGTGGCCAGGATTTCCTGTTTCTTGAATATGTGTTGTATAACTATAGTCTTACTAAACGACAATATATTTAAGAAGGTAATAAAATATGTACATATTTAGATTGTAACCCTCCCTGATATACGTACCAAGTTTATCCCTTCATTTGAGCGCATGAATGATTGTCAGCCTTGACAAGCTGAAATACTACACTCAATATTTAGAGATAAGTACATTATAACTTGGTTAAGGTTTAATGTCATCACACTAACCCTACAAGTTCTAGAATAGTCGAATACACTTCCCATTGAAGATATAATTTCAACCCATAACTGTTGTTATATTGGTGATTTTCACCCCGTTTTTTGTGTTCCTGTACAATGACATGTTGTGGATAACTTCGGACAACTTTGAAAAATCTCATTTACGTTGCTTAGATACGTAAAGCTATTTTGTAAGAGGATAACTTTACCTCCATTTTACTCTTATTATTTATTATGAAAGAAATATGAATGAAGTTTTGCAGTCATGTAACAGTATCATATGCAATGTAGAGGTCCAAATTGTCATCCCTGAACATATCAACTTTTTTACATTGTACATTCGTTTGTGTATTCATGTTCAATGTATCATTGAACTCCTTCTATCGCTCCCTAGTTGTTTGAACCTTTTTCATTAGCTGGATTATTTTGGGTCTATTCAATTCTTCGTGTTGACTTTTCTATTTATGTACGTTTAACTAACCATATATGATCGTGAAGTCACTTGATGTACAAAAATTATATGCACATAGGACTTACTTTTAACTGATGTTAACACAACTACAATCCAACAATAGTGACATCTGAGTAACTATCTACTGAATGAGAGACAAGAATATAACTACCGTTAGGACTTTCCATAATTCATTCAGAATGCATTTTTTAAATTAGATGCTAAAAAACAATAAAATGTTTATCAGTGAATGTTGTAGGGAATGTAGGATTGGATGTCACTAACTGAAATGGGTTACATGACCACTGAAACCTAAAAAGTGGCACTAGACAGCTATTTCGTTCTAGTATGTAACTCTTCATCATCGCTCATTCATAGCCACATCGAGTGCTACACTAATTACCAATCAGTAACAACCTAATCAAGCTGCACAATTATACTAATATCGTTATGGGGTGGTGGAGGCTTGTTGTTGAGGCCCTTTTTTCTTAGGACAAAACAGCTGTCCAGTATCACTTCTTGGTTTGTAATGGTTTCATAGCCTATATCAATTCGTGATATTAAATTCAACAATCTCTACAACACACACTGGTAAACAGTTTGTTATTTTTAGTACTTAGTTTCACACCATGAATTGCCTATACTTAGATTACCGTTGAAAACTTGAAACTGTCATTCAATAGTTATTATATTCCAGTAGTGAATTCCTAAAAAATACTTATATTCCCATTTTGGATCGCACTCTTGACTTTCAAACTCTACAGTCATTACTTAACTGTTATGTCGATGATTCGGTATCCAATATTTCACATGGGTATGTGGGTTAGCATTGATGAGAAGTCATAAACTAGCATAGAACTGCTATCTAGTCCCCATTCGTGGCTCTTAGTTCTTGACTAGTTTAGGTCAATTCGTGAAATATGTATATCATGAATTTTCAAACAGCTGAAAATGATGTATAGTATTGGACTATATTCCCCAATAGTGTTTCTTATGTATCAAATGGTATACCTAGTAAAAGATCATTTGTGATCATTGAGTGTTATTTGGTATCTCCTCTCGAATATTAGTCCACCTAAAAACGTCAATTAATACATGTATCTTGTTATAAATCCATTAAAATAACTGACAACTAGTTTCATATGTGATTTTCATGCCTATTTATATTCATCTACTATGATACATGCGTACATAGGCATTATAAGCCCACCCATTAGGTGTAATAGTTGAAATTTTTCCCAAATCGGTTAAAATTTCACTTCTATCAAGTAATAATAGTAATAAATTAAAAATAATTACTGATTACTACGTGGTGGTCGTGTATCTTTGTATATGTATATAGATACTACTTTTCATGTACTAAAAAAAGTAGTATAAAAAGGATCTGTAAGGAGTACATTGTGTGTGTGTGTGTATGGAACTTTGAGAGAATATTTTATAACTATTTTCATTGCATAAATAAACATTTACGAGTGCATTAATTTACAGGAAAAAATTCCCCGACCACCACCACCACCATCACCATCTGCACTACTACCACCACTAAAAGTACTATGAAAATGTATACAGTGTTTCATGACAGTAATAAAAGTAATGTTATTTGCCATATATTAATGTTAGCTGTATAGCATTTGACAACCAAGGTAAACTGGACAACTGTTTTTTTCCTAGTAAGGGACAGGTTTGTATCAAGAAATTAAATTCAGAACCTATTGTTTTGTTCAGATCATCAGCCCGATTTGAATGATCAACGCCTTGACTGAATTTTAGCTTCTAACAGTTTGTGATATATTGTACAATAAATGACAAAGCACATTTGTGGTTAATTGTCACATTTCTAAAAAGTCTGAACTCCACCAAACATGACTTGTCAATAAAACTTCAGGAATATTTTTGATTTAGTCATCAATAACCTTATTATTATAGTTGAGTTGACATGACATTTTGGAGATCGCTATTTAATCTTGTTGTTTGAAATTAAAACTCTACATGAATTTAATGTATTTGGATCATCCTGTTCATTTGCTATGGACCGAAACTGGCCAGTTTCCGTTGCCATATGTTCATCTTGAGCGGATAGCCTCGGTATAGCTGTAGTACACAAGTATTGTTTGAAGTGAATTGTGACTGACAAGTGGAATCCAGGAGGCGCGTTTTGTCTTATTTGGGACTTGTCAGCTGGATGTACCTGGATCCCAGTGTTGATTTTCACACCCAGATTCGAAATCAGTTTCTTTCGTGTCAAACACCACCTCGTTCACCACTAGGCTACTGAATCCGGTGTAAACATCAACATTAGGATGCAAGTACATCCAACAGACGGATCCTAAACAGAACTAAACACGAGTAATGAATTCCGCTTGCCAGTCACGATTCAATTCAAACGATCAAAACTCTACTATTGGCCAACTACCCAGTGGTACTGATGGTTAAATGTTCACTATAGATCATAAGAGTCCTGGGTTCTGTGGCCTGAAAGAGTCAAAGGCACCAAATTCTGAGGACTCTCATGGTAGGTCATGACAGCTGCCTAGAATTCTCCCGTTTCTGATGGTACTGAACTGCAATCAATTTGTGACAAACAAAATGTAACATCGATCTCCATAATACCATAGCTCAACAACAATAGTAATGATAATAGTGGTAGTAGTAGTAGCACTATTAATAGTATAAACTTTTACAAACAATTCAGTTGCTTTAAGAGTAGGAAAATATAACTTCATTTTATTGATACTTATTAGATAAATGTAATTTCAATCTGCCATTTATTCACAATTTTATAGACAACCATACATATATGTAACTGGAAGTTCTCCTAGGATTATTCGGAAACAGAGAATGTTTGGACATACAGTGATTCGTACACTAGAGAAGTATTATATTACAATAGCTAATTTTAAGCTGTGTACATAAGTAGATTCAATTGAATCAGTTACTTGACTTTCTCATCATGGACTCTGTGAATGAACTATTCAAGACATTTAATCTCAATCAAACCATATCGACGATCACGTTGAAATATGTTTATTAGTCTAAATAACTTAATATTATATTAAATATGATTCATTGTTAAATGGTTGGAAGTTGTTGACAGTTCGTTTTAGATTTCGTACTAATCTGCAACCATAAGTAAAGAGCACTTGCCATATTTAGGTAACTGACGCTCCTAGTGGGGTTTATCTGTAATAACAGAGTAATAACAAGAACTCTTTATGAAAGATTTCAGCAACTAAACTATTATAAATGACAAGTGTAAAGAAACATTATTAGATATATTATTTTGCCCAATTTATTAGACTATCATTACCAATATTTGTGGGATATTGGATATCAGAATAAAAACCATTGAAAACATTCAAGCACTTGCTCCTTACCCCCCCCCCTACCTCCTATTTGAATCATATGTTAAGCTATTCAGTAATGTCTGACAATGATTCCACTACGAATCTCCAGCTTAACTATGTTGTTAACAAGACAGATCACATTTTTCAATAACTTGATTGGCTGTTAAAATAATATTGTCTAATGCAACTTGATCCTATGATCTAACAGTAACGTACTCCATCTAATATCTGAAGGTCAAACATTTGATCCTTTATGTGGTTGTAAGTACACTATTAGGCATTTTCGGTCTTCGTTCAAGTATATGTTTTAGTAGTTTCTGAGAGCTAATTGCTTTCTACTTGACTACAGCCCGTAATGTTAGGTGACTATCACTTAATAATTCTTAAATTGTGGTTGTTTTATGGAGATAGGTATTAAACCAATGGTACACACTGTAGAGGATTCCTATACTAGAACGAAACATCTGTCCATTGCTCCCTGGCTTTCAGTGATATCAAGCCAACGTCAATCTGTGACGTATACAAACAATCAACTGTAATAATTATATTCAATTATATTGAATAAGTGTACATTTCTACTTTCTATGATTGAATAATTTTTCAACATGTAATCAGGTTGACAACTCAGTTTACACTTTAAAAAATATCGAGTTATTGAGGAATTCAATTGCTCTCCCTCCACTGCCCAAGAATATAACTATTTTGGAACCAAATATAAAGCGAGTAGTGATTTTTCATAAATTTGATTTGTTAACTTACATCACATTGATTTACATTGTAGCAGTGGATAATACCGCTCCGCCTGAACATATTAACGAGTTCTACAAGTTGTATACCAACTATTTTACGGATTGGATGTTATGGTATGACTGAACACGAAAATCGATATAACCTCTCCCTTCTCTTTCCATTTTGATTTCATGCTTGTCGGATTGACGTTTATTCCAAATATAACTTTCTATATTCATTGTTACTGACTTCTAATACATACAATTTTCCGATTGTTTGTCGATGTGTATGAGTCAATACTAGAGTCAGTTTAGAATTAGATTATTACGCAGTAGAGTTAGAACATAATCCAGTAGAAACAAACAATAATGATTCATATTTTCCTCAAGCAGTCATTGTGAGTTATACGCTAGAATACATCCCATGACATTTATTTATATGTTCCACTTTTGTACACCAATTATATTTAGAATTGATGATTCCTGATCACTGTAATGAAACTGATAAATAAATGAATGTAGTGAAAATGAATGTTGTTCAGTGTTACTGGTTCATCATTACATACGTCCTTCCTTTCACCAGCTTAGTGCTAAAAGTCAGGGCAAACTGGTCATATGCTGAAAAATACCTGGAAGTACTTATTTTCATCACTATTATCACATCAAATAGAAGGAAAAACTCATAAACTCAGTCCCAACCCCTCCCCACTCTCTTTTGGTCACAACACGAATCGTAACTGTGTTAAAGTTCAGTTCTTTGATTATAGTTTTATTTCATAAAAGAATATTTAGCAGTGTACTTTTAATTTGTCTAGCTTACACTATGTAGCAGCATCCTGTAATGTTCCCATTAGTACTTAGGTTTCCGAATTGCAATCACGTAATAACGTAATGAGATCTCAGAAATAGTAGTAGTAGGGAATGTATTGTAATAACTGGTAATAGGAATCGTAAGCAGTTGGAAGTCAGCATTTGTAAATCGACTGACCAGAAACCCATCAAATCAAGCAATCAAGGAATTAAGGAATCTAGCTGGAGTATACATAGGTCCTAGGTTCTATCCCAGATGAGGTCGTGGATTCGCACTGCTGCAGAGTCCCATACTAGGGCGAAACAGCTGTCCAGTGCTTCCAGGTAATCAATAGTTGTCTGATTCATATCAATTTGTGATATCAGGATTGACAACCCCACAACCCACCCCCAATTGTAACTTTAACATTGATCAACTATCGTTCAACTCTACTACATTCTAATAAAGTAGTATATTTTAAGTAATTAACATTTTTCTTCGTCTACAATATACAATTAACAATAACATAATAATAAGGTATACAATAACTAGAAGACCAATTAAAATAAATACAATATACACTTGATAATCATTTGTTAAATTCATTGATATTGTCATTACTGTTGCATACCTTGGCAACCATAATAACTGTTTCCAATAAGCATAATTCCAATAAGCATATTCATGTAATTTATAATTTTGTTTTAATTGATATTCTATTTGACATTGATTGTTAGCTTCAATTAAATTCAACCATAAATATGTACGATTTTCAATACGATATGTATCCCATGTTAGATTATGTAATAGTCTAAGTGATGTATTACTACTAATACTACTACTAATACTACTACCTTTAATAAAATTCATTATAAATGATAACATGTAATTAGACATTTGAATATCTAATTTAGTATATTGATATTTTGGTGGTTTCAAACTTAAATCTATTAACCATTGTTGATTTATTTCATCTATTGTCTTATATAATTGTAATAATGGTAAACCAAATAGATATTGTAATTCACTGCCAGGATAGATACCAATCAATTGACTCCATTTATCATTTATTGATTTATAATTAAATACATACATTCGTGTTAAATTCATTGGAATAAATTGATTGGTTATTGATTTGTATAATTGATTATTGATAAATTTATGATTAGAATGATAATTTAATGTTTTAATTAATCCAGAACCAATTAATCGATCTGTCCATGCTGAACGATACATTTTCCATTGAGATAATGAATTATTACGATTAGGCCAATAGGTATATTGAAATAATAAAGAATTTGTTACACTGATTGGATCCTATAAGTATAATAAGTGAAACATTGTAACTATGAATGTAGTCATTACAATTAATGATAATAATAGATTTATATTAAATATTTATAATAGAAAACTATTCCATGACAGTAATTGAATGTTGTGGAGATTCTTGAATGTTAATTTGATATCATGAATTGGTCTGAATCGGACAAAGATCATTGATCACCAAGAAGTGCTGGAGAGTTGTTTTGTCAAAGTATGGAATTTATCAGTAGTGTTTATCCATCACGTTATTAGGGATCAAACCTAGAACTCCGTAGCTATACAGTGAATGTTGTACTGTTTGGTTTGTGGATGCACACTGTTGAGGAGTCCCATATTAGAACATAACAGCTTTCAAGTACTTCCTCGTGAATAATGATTGTTTAATTTACATGAATTCATAATATTAAATTAACACTTAACAATCTACGAAACACCCGATTACAATAAATATCATTTCACCAGTGATTAACTTCTTGAGGTAATTTCCGGAGTTCTACTGAGTAAACATGATCAGTGGGGTTTAACTGTATCAGGTGTGAGGCAGTTACTCACTGATGGCAATAGACAATGTCGCTTAAATGTATCACGAATTGACCGAATTAGAAGTAACAACCATTAGGGGCCAACTTAGTAGTTTAATGGTAAACCGTTCGTCGTGGAACCAGAGGGATCCGGGGTTTAACCCTATGATTAGGTCGTGGATGAACACTTTTGTCGAATTCCATGCTAGGACAAAACAGTTGTCTAGTGTTTCCTGGTAAATAATGATTACCTAATTCAAACCAATTTGTGATATCAATTTAACATCGAATGGTAATTAGACTATATACTGTTGAACATCAGTGACACCGTTAAATGACCTAACAACGTTTATCATCCTTATTATTACAATAACTCACTATTCAAATACAGATTCATATACTCACCTATGAATTATACTTTATACATAAGGGTTACTAATACTACTTTAGCTACTGATAACAAAGTAGTTTAAATAGGATTCGAACTTTGTATCTAGTAGCTAAAAGTCAAATGCCTTAATAATTAAAATTTTTATTTCCTAATTACCGTTATTAGTAAATATATCGAAAGATTATCTTCTATAGGAATCAATCATTAAAAACAGCAATGAAACATAAATAACTATGTAAAATGTATGTTGATTATGCGTTTATTTCATAAACCAGACTGTTCTTTCTAATGACAAGTAATAAAAAATGCAAGTAACTGGCTTTATTTCCAGTTCCAGAAAAGTACAATAGTCATAATAACAATGGTTTGGTAAAAATGAAAATCTACCTAAAACCAATAAAACATCACTGTAGCCTATTTATTAGACCATGTCAACAGAAATTCTTTTGTTCTTAAAATATTGTCATACGTAGGAATAATCTCCAAAGAATGCATAATCTTAAATTCAGTTCACATAGATAAGTGTGAAAGAATATATCTATAATGATTTATCTATAATAGCATCATTTAACTATTAACTTCTGACAATTGAACAATAAGTTTCAACAGAAGTGAATTCCCTTCCCCCCCTTCCCCAACCTGACATACTTAACTGTAAAATGCCTCATTATCAATTATACATTAGTTATAAAATAGGATTATATAGATGCTGACATTGTGAACATTAACGTGAGCAACATGAACTATAATTAGGATGTATTCGGATATTCTCGTTGATTTGTCATGTACCGAAATTGGTCATTCTTTGTTATCTTATGTGTATTCTAAACAGGATTGCCTTGATTTAGTGGTAGTTCACAAGTATTGTCTCCAAGTGAACATCAACATTTGCATTCAGGTACATTCATCCTGCAAGTCACAAATAGGACGAGACACGATTCCTTGATTCTGCTTGACAGTCACAATCCAACTCAAATAATATGAGCTAGTTTAATAGCATTAAAAAAAAGAAATTCCTAGATGCTCATCGTGATTTTCTTACAAGTGTCTACTTTCTGTGATCATAATGTAAAGTCGCTTTTTACAGACCTCATGTGCAAGTTTTGTTCACAAAAATTCATCAATGCCAAGACTAAAATATTTTTAACATTAGCCTTATGCTACTGAGTTTGTAATAAGTAGTTACTTCATAATGATGTAATTGTTTGACAAAGTAATTTTTATATTATTTACGGTTGGATTCACTTAATCATCATGCATTACTCATAAAATAATAAAATGTTGTTTTCTTTAAATCCGAGTAGATATTCATTTATTCAGAATATGGTATGACCACTACTTCGTCAAACGACGCAATTACGGTAAATGAACATTAATTCTCTTGTGGAAGTAGTGAGTGTGTGCTTCAGAGTTGTCGCATAACTACGACGAAACAGCTCTCCAGTAGTCTCTAGTTTTCTGTACCCAACCAACACCAATCTGTGACGAATACAAACGACTAAACTACAATTTATCAGTAATTCCAGTTAGATTGTGGAATACATAACGTTAGGTTCGTTCTCTTCGGGACTGGTCATCTAGATATGTCAACATTCTAGTAAGATTGCCAGATTAACTCTATATCAAAGTATACAAAGCAACAAAGACTAATCGATTTCGGCCCTTGACGACATTACTAAAAAGATATAAACACATTACAACTGTGATTCGCATTTGTTTTAACTTAACAATCATAAAGGCTAAATGTGTTCATTTACTGTTGTCTTATGATGAAACTAATTACAAGTCGAAATACCAAGCAATCAAAAACTCAAATGGAAACAATATAGTTGTTGCTCTATTTTTCTTGTTTCCTCCTCAACGAAACAATCAATGACGAATATATTGAAATTAATTTACCGCATACATACGAGGAATGGAAAGCAATTATCGTAGCAACTAAATTGGTAGAAAACTTTTATGATAGTGAAGATGATCAGATCATTGAAAACTAGGAATGAGTAAACAAACGTTTCGTTTTAGTATGGAACTTTACAGTGGGAGTGCACATTAACTACCCCACCAGGAGTAGTCTCGTCTGATATATTTTGCCTCACAATATAATCTTCCCACAAACCTAGTCTTTTGGAGTAACTGTGGAATTGGAAGGAACAAATAGTGGTATCTGATCAGAGTACAAGTATCAGAGATAACGATTCGCACTAACCGTACCGACTATCGAGGGAATCAGACTTACAATTCGACTACCCTACATAATTTAGCTGTATATAATCACGGACTGTACTAAGCCAATAAGAACCCACAGGTTAGTCACATCTGAGAGAAAATATAACAAATTTAGAATGAATACATCGTGGATATGTGAATTTGTTGCTATACTTCATAAATATTGATTACTGTGTATTATTTATTTTTACGAAATTTACAATATTACTATTAAAGCTACTTATGAGTAATAACATAAATGAAAAGTGTAGAAAAGTGAAATGATTCAACTTACTAATGCAAAATCATTTTTAACCATCTCCATAAAACCTGAACGCATTATATCATATGTAATACCAGAAAATTCATTATTTGGATTAGGTAATTGTGAATTTACAGAATATTCTTGTGTATCATTTAACAAATTCCAATGTTTTAATGGAATATCCAATTCATAAATAGATGCTAATGCATGAAATACGCCATCATCAACAACCATACCACCGATTAACTAAAAGAAAATCATAGTTACAAATGATGTGCTCATCTTTTAAATAAACTGACCTGTAAGAACTACTTAGTCATGACGCTATCTCATGGTTATGAATTAAGTAGGACTGGAGCATGAAGCAGTGTTCAATGTCATGTTTTTTCCAGTCTATACTGTTGCTGATCGAATTCCTGACAATCACTGTTGTAATGACGCGACAGGTTTAAAGTGACGTGATATTGAATAAATTACGTTGTTAAGGTTATTTTCTCAAAAGCAAGCCCATAGGTAAATATGAACTTATGCTTCGTATTAGTTGACATAACAGCTAAGCGATGTTGATACACGTAGAATGGAGTCAGCATAGAAACATCATTTGGAAATTTGATTTGCACTGAAACTGGTCAAACATTACATTAAACACTACTCATTGAACAGTCCTATAAGCTGTCAAACTACTTAACTCATTATAAAGTTTTCCAGGTAGGTCCAGTTTTCTAAAGCAATCAAGTACACCTAACTAACTCCTATCCAATTGTCAAAACCCAAAGTCTGACAGTAGTTTTTATTCGACTGTCTACAAACATCGAACGTGTTCAGCACCAGTCATATGGGTCCACATGAACTCCATTGTTTATATTCAAAGTGAAACCTGATTTTACAAACTATCTGGATTCAATAGCTTAGTGGATAAGACGTTGCTGTTGTTATTGGAAGATTTAGTTGTTGAACTAGAATTATCATCAACTGTAAGGTTCATATACATTCAGTTGATCAGTTATAAGTTCCACCCTTAGGTCTATTTCAAATATACTAAAATAATTGAGCCTTCACACGGAATGTACGTCCAAAGCAATAACAACAGAAGAAGACAAATACTTACGAGTAACTTGGATATATCTTGATGTGAATCAGTTATTCATTGTATCTAACAGCATTAAAAATACAATTACACATCATAAGTAATCAACGATTTATTTTACGCACTAACATTTAATTTCCTATCAATTAAACAAATTATAATCATCTTTGATGACCAAGAAGAACAGGATATATGCCTTTTTCACAGTGGGTATCCACCACAGTATCGTGAATTCAACTCGGAGCCAGTGATGTTTAATAACGTCGGTCGTTTAGCGATTGCTCGACAATGATAATGGTT
The DNA here is from genome assembly GCA_025215515.1 of Schistosoma japonicum. Taxonomy (NCBI): domain Eukaryota; kingdom Metazoa; phylum Platyhelminthes; class Trematoda; order Strigeidida; family Schistosomatidae; genus Schistosoma; species Schistosoma japonicum. The sequence goes on from CM046066.1 coordinate 13,066,775, forward strand.
AAGGTGCAGACGTTAATAAGCTCTGCTGAGCAATTCAATACTAATAAGAAGAATTTTTAATACCACATATTCAATAGTCGTCTAACTGAAGCCGATTTATGACATTAAAAGTCAAACTAAACTAAATGTAAACACTCCGTTTCATAGAAAATACTTACTGGTATATGAGCATAAAAGCCATTAGTCCATAAATAATCTGGTGTATTCATAATAAAATCATAATCTAAAGTTGGTGCCCATGGTTTTGTTAACCAGTTAGGTCGGTGAATTCTTGTTTTACTTGCTGCATTAGATAATTCAATTGCTGTACGTGACCGTAAACATTTGATCATTGAACGCTTCGATGAAACATCACAGCCAACCTACACAAAGAAAACGCAAAAAATCGTTTTAGTTTTAAAAATATACGAATATAAACATTTTTTAAATTAGTTACTGAATCGATTGATGAAATATCAGCCTCCTTCCTCCAGGATTTCATCCATCTCGTAGTTAGTCAATGTTAACGAGGGTTGAATAATCGAATAATCTCCGTTTGCTAACAGAATAATCATAAATTTCATATTAATATCTATGACTTCAACTTAGTTATATGAAAAGCATATGTTTTACAATCAACTTTAATAAATATATATATCAATAAACGTATGATTTGAGTTGAATTATGGTTGCCAAGTAGGATTCAGAAAGCGTACTTCATCCTGTTTGGAACTCGTCAGATGGATGTACCGTCATCTAAGTAGTGATTGCAGCGGCCTTTATGTAAGGAACAAACTAAATTCAAGTTCTAGTGTTAATATCAACACTGAGATGTAAAAAAGTCCAACTAATGAGTCACAAACAAGATGAAACGTACATTCTAGATTCCGCATGCCAATCATAAGCCAACTTAAATCATACTTGTAAATTATCGCTTTTTCGAAGCGATCCGCTCAGGATACACATATGACAACAAAAAATGATCAATTACGGTCGACAGCAAATCAACGGAAGGATTCGAAAACGCAATTTAGCTTCCATAGAAAGTATTTATTCTCCAAAGATATGCAGTGATATCTTCCTGATAAGTATCAACTACTATGAAATCGAAGTCAAAGTAGAGTGTCATGTCAATAACTACCTTTAATTGCTTAATATCAGCATGAAATGATTATTTTTCTAATGCATCACTAAGTATACCCCCGCCACATCAATGTAAAGCATACAGTTTTTTGAGGTGTTCCTGTGAAAATTTAGTAATGATGCTCATATTTTCATTTGATGTAGTTGTTTAACCAAGACCAATTCATGACATCAAATTAGCATTCAACAATCTTCACAACAACTAGCTACAATCACTCTCATTGTAATTACGATTAACTTTTAGAGGTAGTTTTTTGAAGTTCTAGTGAGAAAACGTGACTATTAAAGTTTAACTATGTCGGATGTGAGGAGTGGATGAGATCACGCAAATATATCGCGAATTAACTAAGTTAGAAATATCAACCTTTGAACACCGGCTCAGTAGTCTAATGGTTAAACGTTCGCCGTGAAGGCCTAAGGGTTTTAGCTTAATTTCCTGATGAGGACTATGGCTTTGTACTACTGAAGAGTCTTATTCTTAAATAAAGGGGCTTGCAGATTTCAGTTTCTGATTTTCGGTGATTGTCTAACTCAGACTAATTTGTGATATGAAATTAAAAATAAAATTATTTAGAGAATAAAAAAAACAGTTTGACACTCACTTGATGAGCTAATTGTCTTAGCATATGCTTCTGATTCATTAGCATGTTTAATAAAACCACCTTCCATTTGATCTGATCCAGACATTAGAATAACACGATGAAATAATGGTGGTTTCCGACGACCTGATTTTTCCGATAGTAAATGTAAAGCGATATCAGCTGCCGCTGAACCATGTCCAATCACAGTGATCTTCAACAATAAAACACACATCCATATAATGAAAACATTCTTTAATTTTCCTAGAATAGTGGGTTAAATATTTCTTCACTAAGAACACAGCCTTCTTAACAGTTTATGCTACCTATTTTTCAACTGTTTAACTACTTCAATTAATCCTGTTACAACAGATCTGCTTTGATAGATTTGGGTAATGAATATGAATATTAACTGATTAGACTTTTATGCATGTTGGGGATGTTAGATCCCCAGAATTCTTTTGGAGAACCTGTTATTTCCATGATTTGATTGTGTAAATTTAAATTTCTTGTTTTCGCGCCAAAAAGCTTTTCTCACCTTTAGTTCGTGTTTCTCACTCAGCAAGACGCTGAATCCTATTGGTTCGTTGTTTATTTTAGTATGCTATTTATGACATTCCAAGGACGCTCTCTTCATTTGTATATATACGCGTGACATGTGTGTATTGATGTCATCTACCATGCTGCCTGTGTAGTTAAACGCTTCTTGCTGACTTTGGACTTCTTACCCTAGTTAGCTGGGCTGGGGCTGTACGGAAGAGCTTAACTTCCTGTTATTGTGTCGCTGGTCATACGTTCGTTAGCAGGTATCGAGGCATCACCTTAGTTCGCGAATCCTTAGCAATGTAGAACACGGGTTTCTAAATGAATATATCTCAACATTATTTTCTAATTATGAGTTGATTATTTACTGGGAAAGTGATTGGCATTGAAATCTACAATATGAGTTACGTCTTATTTAAGATTCATAAGTTGAATTACATTGTCAATATTTCTAATCAATGAATTCCATATACGATGAAAAATAAATCTTCTATTCAATTGTTTAAAGTTCACAATAATTCCTTGAAAGTATTATAAAAAGCTAAAAAAATCTTTGAAGATACTTCAATTAATCATTGCTCTTTTGAAGTTTCCATGAGGATTCTAGAAAGTATCGATTTTGTTTCCATTATCTTGATTGCTAAATTTGTTATTAGTTTTCTTTTCCTTGTTTTCCACATATTTCTGAAATTCTGGTTAGCGTTTTTCTTGGCAAGATTGTTTTTTTACGGGATGGGGTTGCTAACTCCATGCTCAACCCTTCTCCTTTATTCGGGCCTGGGACTAGCAGCAACCTCAGAAGGACTCCAGGTGGAGTTATTTCTGAAATTGCATTATCCCATGTAATCTTAGAAATGCCTTTGCTTTCTGTACTTGAAACTAAGCATGGATGTAAACTTCCTTACATTCTTTACACTTTCTGTTTGTTTTTCTCTTCTAAATTAAAGAGTAGTGGAACTTTCTGAATGAGAAGGTGATTAGGAAGTGGATCTATGAGGAATCATATACAAATATTTACTGTATCATTACTGCGATCAGCAAACTTTACGCTGTTTTGAATGTCAACCAATTTCACTCAATACATTAGAAGTTATAAGGTTGAAATATTGTTACATTTAATGAATCAGTGGCTATTTATCACTTACAGCGCTGATTAAAGTGAATGAAGGCCACTGTTAAAACGCTTATGTATTGTATCTTTTGATACTTATTGTTACCTTAATGATTACATAACTGATTGTAATTTCATTAAATGCTTACATACTTAGGTCACATGACTTTTGTACAAGAATATGTATCGCTGACAATATGTTCTATGTTGACGATTTGATTAGTGATACATATTACATATAACCAACAAAATAATTATTGATTGAATGAAGTTGATTTTGTTGTGTTAGGATCACAGTCAACATAGTTGTTGAACACATTTTTAGATATTGGGAGGTGAATCCTCAAACGATTGGTGATCAATTCAGTAGTGTAAATCTCTATGATATCTGTGACATATGTAGGACTTAGGTTTGAGTCCTGTCAGTACCATAGATATACATTACTGTGGAATGTTATACTAAAAGGATACAGCTATCCAATATTTCCTTACTTTTAGTCGTTATCTGACTTCAATCAATCTGTTATGTAAACTATATTTCCAAATAGTTAAATACCAAAGTAAATCACAAGTTAATTAGCGATTTACTTAAAAAGATGTCAGTATTAACGAAATATGATTGTTTCCATGAAAAAGAGAAATGTTCATAGTTTAAGTAAAGAGAACTAAATGTGTAATGAGTATAACCAGTAGAAATCACTGAACTTAAGCTTTCCTGATTTCTGGAACTCGTAAGCAATATGTAGATGAAATCTTCAGGATATTTACGTTCCTATAGGAAGTTCTACACTTATATCACACCCCCCCCCCACTTCCTAAGATTGTATACATGCTTTGTTGACTGGTATTAACTATCAAAAAATGTGGGTGAAACGTTTCCTACTGATTCCTGTGAACCATGGAACATCAAACGTATCACATGAAATGTTAAGTTAGTTAAACTAATAACTTCATCGTAACTTGTTCGATAGAATACGAATAGAACTAAAGTGTAGATAAATATGACAATAGTCACCACTGAATCATCATTGAAATGTAAACACGTCATTTTCTCCATATGATCAGATTCTATTAATTTGTTCTGCTTATTAGTATCTGAGGAATACACTTCATACTTAGTAAATGACTATTAATATTCATATAAGAGTCAGAGACTAGTAGTTTGTTTGACCTGAAGTTAGCTGTAAACATAAACTTGAAACAGTCTATACATGGTAGTCACGTGTTATGCAGGCAGAACCAATTTGTGATACAACAAAGTTTCAAAGTGAACAACCTACACAAGTCTTCCATCTTAATATGAGTTTATAGTTTTCTTGCCTGGAGATCTTTTAATATGAACTAGAAAATTTGATATAATAATCCTAAAAGAGTTTCATTGATAATACATGAATCAACAACATAAGTGACTGATACTCTTCAAGAATCTTATATGACACTGAGTCACGTAATATCAAAGGAAGATAGAGTCGGGTTTATGATTTCTACAAAATCAGGCTTAGAAAAAATTGAAACAACCAGTTTTGGGTGCAGTGTTATTCTTCTTGTGTATTAATGACCTTCGAAATTTGTTATCATCATCAGTCATGTTGTATGTTGATGATATTAAGATATGGAAAGCTATACGCAACGAAAGAGACCGTTTAGAAATTTTAAAGGATATTCAGACATTAGAAAAGCGTTCTGCAATCTGGAAACTGCTGGTGAATGCGTACAAGTACATTGTGATTCATTTTGGATAGCAAAGTATAATTACATGCAGGATAAATAACATTGTGCTCCCTTCCCCCATCCATCCATATATTGATCTATGGCGTAATAATACGCCACGATTTGAAAATCAATGCACATTTTCGTGTCATCACCGCTGAAACCTTTCGAATTCTTTGGTCAGTACAAAGAACCTTAGGGTATGGTGAAGCTAAAGCAATTTTAACTTTGTATACTATGTTTATACGACTTAAACTTGAATACTACATACAAGCCGCTAGCTCTTGTTTAAAAGAATACTGAGTTATTGAAAAAGGTTCAAAGAACCGTAACTAAATTAATTCCTGAAATCTTGGGGCTTTCATGCAATGAGGAGCTGGGTAACCCGAACTTAATCTTTTTGTCATGCAGAAGAATCAGAGTTGACCTAATAACAGTCTTCATAATACTTAATAATAAACTTGGTCTTAAAACGCTTTTCTTTCTATTACTTTCCATGACAGAAAATATGAGGAGAAACTCAAAAAATATGTACAAACCTAGAACTAATCATCCACTAGCTGATTACTGACTCTCTCACAGATTTGTTAACAAGAGGATCTCCCTACCTCAATACGTAGTTGCAGCTCTATTGAACAGCACATTCAGATAGAAGTTAGATCAAGGGAAAGATTTTCATCGCTGGAACTAGCGCAAGCAATCGGGATTTTTGTCTTAGGAAAAATTAAATCGAGATCAAAATGGTTTGCGATGGCTGGTTTAATGAACAACAACGTATATTGTCGAATAAAATTTTCTCGATTATGTAGCAGTGCATATAAAACTGTAGATTGAATAACATTACTACCTCCTTACAGGCCGATGACTTAAATCGTTGGCTTCTATATTAACAGTGCTACCTAACATTAATGACTAACTTCAGCAAGCAATTTCTCAATGTCAGTCATATGAGTAGCGTGACACAATTACTAACTAAAATCACTGTATTAAGTTATGCTTAATGTATCACAAAATTGACTAAAGTTAAAAATGTGAACAACTGGATACTAATTTAGTTGTCTAAGAGTCATACATTCATTGTACAACTTAAAAATTCCGGCCTCGATTCCTGCTAGGAATATGAAGGTATACTGTAGAGGAATTCCAAAATAGAAAGAAATTCCTAATTTGTGGTAAGGTCAATTCAATAATCATGATAATGTCCAATCATAATCTTTAGATTAAGATGAATTTGTATATTCCCATTGATTTGTTATAAACTGAAGCTGGTCAGTCTCTGTTGCAATATGTGCATTCTGAACAGATTACCTCGATATAGCGGTTATTTACAAGCGTCATTTAATTCGGATTGTGACTGGCAACTGGAATTCAGGACAAGCGTTTCGTCCTATTCGGGACTCATCGGCTGGAGGTACCTGCACCCCAATGTTGATGTTCACAGTGGGATTCGAACTCAGTCCGGTTCATGTCATACGCCACCGCGTACACCACTAGACTACTGAGTCTAGACAGTCACGTTTGTGTAATGAGCGAAATAGGACGAAACGCGCGTCCTGGATTCCACTTACCAGTCACAATCCAACTTAAATAATAATTTTTACATGTACTAAATTTAATAAATCAATTTAATGTTGTTTTTTTAAAGAAAAAAAATGGCATCAAACTTACTTGATTAGGATCACCAAGAAATTTTTCAGCATGTTCTTTAATAAATTCCAATGCTCTAATTTGATCCCATAATCCATAATTACCCTTTAATTCATCATCATTATCATAATCATTAATGTTTTTATAATTTTCAGAATATGAACTATATGTAGCTAAATAACCAAATGGACCTAAACGATAATTTACAGTGATGACAACTATGCCAAGTTGAGCTAGAACATGTCCTGGATAAGAATTTGCTGAACCAGTTAAATGATCGAAACCATGAAAAAATACTAAAATTGGATAACGTTTCATATTATTATTACTGTTACTATTACTATTAGTTACTAATGTCTCTGTTTCATATAGACTATAGATATTTAAGTAAAGACAATCTTCATTAATATTAGATGCTTCGGTATTAATTTGTTCAAATGTTAAATGTTTATACCATTCATGTGGATATTTTAATCGATCATTTAATGAATTCCATAGTAAATTTGGTTGGGAACATGATGAACGAAAATAGGTTGCATCATATTTTTCTGTTGAATACATTGGTGGTATTGGTCGATGAAATCGTAAATTATTCTTTTGTGTTGGTGGATGCGCATATGGGATACCTTTCCAAATCTAATTTTAGAAACAAAATGAGTGGGGGGGAAAAATAATTAAATAAGAAAATAATTTTTTTGTCAATGCTGATATCACGAATTGATTTGAACCAGACAACTATTGATCACCTGGAAGCACTGGACAGCTGTTTTGTCCTAGTATGGGACTCCTCACCAGTAACACGAATTGACTGAATTAGAAATATCAACCATTAGGAGCCGGCTCAGTGGTCCAATGGTAAAGCGCTCCTCGCGAAACCATAGGGTCCTGGGTTCGATCCCCAACAGGGTCGTGGATGTGCACTGCTGAGGAGTCCAGTGCTTCCAGGTGATCAATGGTTGTTTGGTTCAGATCAATTCGTGATATCAGCATTGACAGATTAACTATCTCCACAACGACTCCCTTAATAATTTTTCTATTTGAGGAGTTGGGGGGCAGGAGGAGAGTAGATAAGGAGTTTGTGAAGATTGATAGATTATGTTGTAGGTATTAAGGATTATTGAAAACTAGAGAGAGTTGGGGAGATGCTTCATTCTATTGTAGAGATTTATAGTAGTAACCATCCAGTCATGAATTAAATACAGTAAATTCAGACCTTTTATTGAGTGTTTAACACTTAAACCACCAAGTTGGTAATCAATTGTTTACATTACTAAATTTAGTCGACTGATAAAATTACACAAACATCATTCAGTGATATTGGTGACAAATGTTTCCAATGGTTTAGTGCTCGTAATGAGTACAGATAGTCCTGATTCTTGCTGTTGGTGTACACTGTCGAGGAGACTTATTCTAGAATCAAATGACCATCCAGTTCTTCTGGATCTACCAAATCATCGTATGACGTAAAATATGAAATATATATATATTTCATTTATTCAATAGAATAATTTCAGTAAATATTTATTTAAATGTGTTATGTCGTTCGAAGGGGCTGATATGAACGGTTTGTATGACTAGGTGGTTGATGTAACTTTGTTCTCACGACGTAGCAATAATGAGCTCCAATGAGATTTTCTAGTTGGTCACTGCACGTTCGCCCAATGCCTACTTAGTCCCAAAGCGGAAATAAGAAAACATAGGATTCATGAACCAACCAGACAGAGTCATATTATATTACATACAATCCTTTATATTTATGCATAGGATTAGACCACACTGTCGACCAATTAGGAAACTATCATTTATACAACATAGGAGTAATAGTGAATGTGAACTAAAGTAACGTATACACATTCATTTAACTGTAGTTTATAAATGAGAAATGATATACTAACAGTTAACATGTTAAATGAGAGGATAGGACAAAGGCAACTTAATAGGAACAAAATGTTCAGTTTGTAGACAATCAAAAATAAGGAAATAGTCTACAGAAAAACAGCTGTCGAAGATAATCAAACTTCTTCAGATGCCAGGCATATTACAATGTCAGTAATTTACCAATAAGTGGTGAATAATCCACGTTTTGGGATTTACTAATGAAAGAATACAAGTCAAAATTCATTATAATCACTAGCATAATGTATTTCTCTTCAATTACCGATGTATTGCACACTAAGCTACTGATTTCACATTATTACTATCTTATTCAAAGTGTTTGAAGGTACTTGTTAGGATTTTTTTATCCTTGTCTTTGATAACTTGGTGACCATCGGAACATAGTAGTTCAATGGAGATTGGGTTGGCCTTTAAGGCTATAGGTAGTGTGTTCACTATTAAGTTACTGAGCTAAGAAAAGTCAACATTACAATGGATATTTGATTCTGAAATAATCACATCAGACAATTCATTTTCAGTTAATTGTTTCCCTTGACAAATTTAAGTATTCATTGTTATCAAGATCTAAATCTACGAATTACAATTGATTATTCGGTGGAGAGGATTGTGAAGAAAGAATATTTTTAATTTGAGTTAAATTGTAGCTACCAACAAGGGTCTAAGATGCACTCTTCATCCTGTTTTGGACGGGAAGATTTGAATACATTCAGGTTATGTATACATATCCGTTGCATAAGCATGAATGACCGAATCTAGTAGCCTAGTGGTCAACGGGGTGGTGTTTGGCATAAAACAAACTGTATCCGAGTTTAGGTGTAAACATCGACATTGGGATTCAGGTGCATTTATTGACGAGTCCCAAACAAAATGAGACGTGCATCCTGTATTTCGCTTACTAACTATAGTTCAACTCAAATCATACTTGTGAACTATCACTTTATCTAGATAATCCTCACGGGATGCACATATGACAACAAAGACTAATCAACTTTGATTCATGACGAATCAGCTGAAAGATTCATATGCGTTCAAACTAATTTTTAGAGTTAAAAGCTTCATCGATATTAGAAATACAAAACATTGGATGTCAGCTCAATAAATTGAAGGTTAGCTACCTTTCGACTACTTAAGGTGTCGTAGGTGTATCCTTTTAATGATTCGTATTCTAGGACAAAATGATATTCCGATTTGTCCTGGATTTTTTTAGCTATTAAACTAAGAGTAATAGATGATATAAACTACACAATTTAGGAATTTCCACAATTATTTACTAGATAGAGCTCTTAAACATAAAAGAAGCCGATACTTGAAAGTGGATAATTTAGGACAATCATTCCTCACAAATGTTAAAACATAAGTAACAATATAATCAAATGGTGATTATATGGAATACTTTTAAGTAGAATAGGTTGAGTCGGGCCTATTATCTAATTAGGCTACGAGTCTAAGGTGCCTTACTTTCCATTTAGGATAAGTACTTACTAATACCGTCAAACCAATGAACAAGTGGCTATCTGGACTCAATAGCATAAAAGACAACACTCTTGCATTTAAAGATAAAATATTCGGATCAAGTCTCATCATTATGAATATCAACACAGAGATGTCGATTTATCCAGATGATGAGTTCCAAATAGTACGAGATGGGATTACTGTGTCCAATTGCCAATCACATCTTCATCTTCCTAAAATTTGTGACTAAATGTCGAGATCGAGACAATCCTCACAGGGTGCATGTACGCCAAATGATGTTGATCAATTGCAATCCTAAATCACAACGTTAGGAAATTACGAATCTCTGCTCATAAAGTAAGGATGAGGTGCCTATCTATTTGTGTATTTATAAAAAAAAATAACCTCAGTTATCGTCACTACTAAGTTCGATTGTTCATATTTGTCACACATTGATGTTCGTTGGATGTTACTGAAACCAGGGTGCGCTGGATATCTGTTCCGTCATCCGTGCAGTAGACACTCTCGATTCCTACAAGGATCAAACTCACGACCTTCAGGCCTCATCACAAACACTAAACTATCAACACTGAAACAACTGATATCTGATGGTAGGATTGCCACTTACATTGAGTTCCGATACAGCAAGACTACTAGCCATATCTACTAATAATAACTTTCTCACTTCAGAAATGTCTGAACTCCACCGGTAACGACTTATCACAAGAACTTCAGGAACATTCTGAAGTTAATAAATAGTTGGCTGATTATTGCAAATGGATTGAATTGGTTTTATAGAGTATGTGGTGATTATCAGTCCCATACTGCAACAAAGCATCTGTTCGTTCCTTCCTGATTTTTAATGGTACCCAACCAACATCAATCTGCGACGAATACAAGAACTAAACTTAATACCCAACTCCATTTAACTACCTTAATTCAGTTGTGATCACCAATGAATACCCGCTCTGTAAACTTACTTTTCTATATTTAAACTGAAAGAGAAGCAAGTAAATGTTGTGTAAGCATTAATTTAACTTATGTTATCTTTTATGTACTACTTCGTAATCTGTTGTTCTTTTTGAATCTACGTTATAGGTGAAAATGGGATTCAAAATTTTACGACTGATACAGTTAGCCAATTTTTTACGTTATGAACATACCTTTCCCACTATTTCCGATATACTGTTGATTGTTAAGCATTCGATGCTAGACTTTAAGATCTTAGATTTAGTCTCTGATAAGGTCATGAGTAGGTATTGATCATGAATCTGGCACTTTGATAAAACAATTATCCAGCGCTTATTGATTTTCAATAGTAGATCTAACTGAAATCCATCCACGATTGATACAACCTATAAGTTAAGTCGATCACCACAAAATACCTTTAAACACTTTCATGATAATGTTTTTTATTTAGATCAGATAGACTTTAACTAATAACCTGATTAATGGCTTTGTTGTCTACTTTGACATAAACCAGATCACACATGTGATAACTGAAGTAAAATGACAATTTATTTCACATCATATGTCAAACTTTACGTAGAATATCTTATTAATATGAGTGAATTTTCACTCCACTACTATATTTGCACAGACATTAGGCTACATGATTTCATAATATTTTGTACAAGTATGATTCTGTCTATCAAGTAAACGTCAGCTAAAGGGTGTTTAAGAATCAGAGCACTGAAAAATTGTTATTTGCACTAGCTTGCCACTCTTCATCTATATTCACTTGTCAGTCTATATTTTAGACCACTGGATACCAACTCAGTGATTTGGAGGTTAGATAATGACTGGAGAGAAGGGTCCTAGTTGAGTCTATGAGTGAGCTGTAGTTTCACGAAGAAGTTTCACAAAAGAACAACTGTTCAGTACTTCCTGGTCTCCACTAATTGTTTACCGACGATTTCTCATTTAAAATTACAAAACCCACCATTCGCAAGTGAATCTAACCCCAAAGATTCCAAAATACTGTACCAAGAAATATGCATGAAAGTCACTGAATATAAAGTTCATGCGACAATCAATCAATATTATCGGTGATCGTTCTTATGTTCCAAGGTAGTTAATAACACACATAAAACGGTTTTTATTAGAAATTAAAATAATTCCTACTGCATAAGCGTATCCTCAGTGAGCACATATTTACTACATACTAGGTTAGCATTTTTCGTGAAGACTTATTCTATCTAGGGTTAGCTTACAACAATGTTTGACGAAGGCAGTGGACTAAATCACTACACGAATGAAGTCTGAAATGCATGTGATTCGATTAAGACCGTTTGGTATGAAACCAATTGATTTTTCGCCAAAATTGTAGGTCATGTTTTCTGATGTCTTATGGGATAGTTGATAATCACCGTTTAACAAACCCAGTCGAAATAAAACGTAACGTTGAACCACTTTAGAAAACTCTATTCATGTGTAATAAAAATGTCAAAAACTTAGTGATAACTCTGATAAATGCATGATTATATGGCATGAGTAGGAAATTGTGAAGTAACTACATTTGGTTTCAGTTTGCTAGGATGTTTTGCTGACTAACAGTGACTAGTAAGGAAACTAAATCTCAGGCGTTCCCGCTTTCGATACCTACCATCTAACATAAGAAATTATACATTATAGTTTAAAGTCGGTTAATATGGTATCCACTCGTTGAATTCGCTCCTCTATGAATGGTATCAACTATTTAAGATTATTTAGTATGACGGTGATTACTAATAAATAGGATATCACTAACTTTGGGTGTTTCATATTTCTTGTCAGCAAGTGAGCACAATTCATGTAAACTAGGAACCTACATTAACTTAGCACTAAGTAACAACTAATATTTTCAGTTATATCTAAGTTGGATTGTAACTGGCAAGTGGAATCCAGGACGCGTGTTTCGTCCTATTTCGGACTCATCGGCTGGATGTGCCTACAAGCCTATTCTAAATTAATATCTTCAGTGTTCTGATCATGTACCAATTCTTAAACCACTTTAAAAAAGGTTGTAAGAGATAGTTTTAAATTTATGGACGAAATAAAGAACCTAAAGGAATGGGAGGGGAGAAGTGAATACTAAATTCATATTTACACCAAACGTGTCATCATTATTTAACGATGAACTGTTAGTGAAAACAATTGGTCTTATAAGAAATTAACTGTAAAATAGACCAGATGAAATTGGAATCCTCATTTCTTGTCTGAATGATCTTATATTAAGATAGGCAGTGAATATAAGTCTTATGTTCAAGAAGAAATTTTATAGACTCTAAGACACGTCATCAGTGAGATCAACAGTAGGTTTTTGGTAAACTCTTCTAGGAAATGTGTCTCAAACAAACTAGAATTCTACTACTGTTTTGTGTCTGACACATTCATAAGCCTAAAAAAAACGATGAAGCAAAGAACTAATTTAATAGATTCCTTAGCCTCCATAAAGCAATTAGTTTTATGAGGAAAGTGGGAAACAGTGATAACACTTGGTTTCTAGATGTTTAGATAATTAGATAAGACTAAGAACTTCAAATGTATCTACAAAATTGATTTTTGTAGGTCAATACACTCATTTTTCGAGTTTGTCCCATTATCAACTTTGGTGTCTCAAAATGAAAAGAGATTATTAATATCCACTGCTTTAATGTGCAATTATCAGTTCAACTGCCCATGTAGTACCAGTTTTCACTTCCCTTACGACTAGAAAGATCTATCATCATATTACTGAAAGTTATCCATATTGTTTTATAAGAGAACGAAAAATTAAATCTCACGTTAAGTCGATACAAGTCATCAGGTAGACGTCAATACAACTTTCACAATCATATACATGTGCCTAAAAACTCTCCTTTACCTCTAGGTGCAAAACTCCTACAAACAACATAAGCTAACAGTATTCATTTAATCAAACTAGACATTAGTATTCATAAAAAATTCCAATGTAGCCACTATTCTAACTAACTCTGCACTATGTTGACGATGAATGACTATTATAAAACTCGGAACTGGTTCCAATCTTACAAGGACTGTTAGTTCCTAGTTTGGTGACAACTAGTGCCAACTAGTACGGAGAATTTATTGAACAAGGTTTTCTGCCCACTATATCTTTGACGATGCAGTAAACTGTTTCTCATCAGTTATAAACAATTTTACAACGAGATTCTTCACTAATTTCACTATGTTGTTTATCAATCTTACCTGAATATAACGTTTACTATTCTCTTGATATCCATATTCATTATCTAGTGATATTGCATAACCATACATAATTCCATAATCTGTATGCACAGGACGTGTATTTCTACAACATTCCGGTTGAAAATAGGCAGCACATCCTGGTATCGGATCACAAATTGGTCCAGTTTTTGGTAGAATATTAAAACAACAATCATCATGATCACATTCATTTGATTGAATTAAACAATAATTCAATTGATTCATTGTTATATACTGAAAACATTGCATCATCATCATAAAAATAATAATCAATGATTTACAAAATGAATCACAATAATGATAATTCATTATCATGAATATTGAATTCATCATATCATTGTTACATAATCTAACAAATGTGACCTTGAAATGTAAAGAAATTTGATTGATTAAAACAAACAATGACTATAATGATACATTGAATCAGTAGTGTCTTAATAAAATGTTAATTTATTCAATTGAAATCTTTATTAATTATTTACAACAATGTTATCATATCCATTTATTAAAACAAGCAAAATAACCAATCATAATGATTTATTCTAATGTCAATGTTGAAATAATTGACTATTGAACATGTGTCGCGAAATACGAAATTAGTTAAGCAATCATTTATTATACACAATTTCATCATTATGTTAATTCACAAAGTATATTGATGTGTAATAGACTTTGTAGAAATGAATAAATGAGTAGATAGATAGATAGATAACTAAGTAAATAGATAGTGAATATAAATAAGTAGTATTTGTTTCATTTATTAAAGGGGGCAAGTTATGCAAACTTGTAAAATATGAAAATATATGCAAACATAATGTTGCAGTGAATGAATGTGTGTTTATATTGCATAGAAACAGGTGATTATCATCAGATACAAATAGAAATAGATTATATTTTAACGTATTTTGATATTCAATCTATGTTGATATAAGAGATTATATTGAAATATGCATATGAGTAGTATGTTATTCATGATATACGAAGATACATATGAAGATGATATGATTCATCAAAAGCGGAATGATTATGTATATCAGTGATAATTTCGGTTACATTTCAATGAAAATTTGTTAAGATTTAATTGAATATGGTGATAGAAATTAGTCACTAGGTAAATAGAAGATATTAGAAGTATTAATTGTGTTTTATATAATGTCACTGATTGAAATTAAAAGATTTCAACTTTTCACTCAGTAGTTTGGTTTCAGTTCGGTCTTTAGGGTGAATTAATCAAAATTAACAAAGTTGTTCATAAAGGTTAGTCAATCAATCTGCATTGTTCACATGTGTAATGACTTCATAGCACTAAAATAATGAAGGAAGATTTCACCGTATATAAAGGACAATTGACAGCCGAATCAATCCATAAATGGATGAATACTCAAATAGCTTGAATAGAAGAGGTTGAATACTGTTGACTACATTATGGCAGTTTTTGATCAACGAAAATAGGTCTCGATTGTTAACATCTACCTCATCAATATTACTAATAAGGCTAGCAATAACGACAACAATAATTATTAAGTAATTGAATTGAGATAATAAACGACCAAATTGTGTCACAAGACAAGCATAAAAATGGGACCCTGGAGGTCACAGGAAAAGGGAGGAGACCCAAGAATACACTGCATTGGGAACTGGAGTCAGACATAAAGAGACTGAAGTGCACTTGGGAAGGACTGGAAAGGATAGCACAGGACAGTTGGTTAAAGAATAGTGGTCGGCGGCCGCATGCATTGATTGAATTGAATTGAGATACTTCATGGAACCTGGTATTTTTTAATTGATTAAATTTGTCACAGATTGATGTTGGTAGGGTACCACTGAAAACCAGGAAGTAAGGGTCAACCGTTCTGTCCCATTATGGAACTCTTCAAAGTGTGCACCCTGGATTCCCCCTTAAAGGTTCCAGGCTAGCGAACACAAAATTAATGAAAGTAGGAATTCCACTACTAGATTCTGGCCCAGTGGTGCAATGGGTTAGGCGTTCGCCAACCTGGTGCAGAATCTAAGGTGCACATTGCTGAGGAGTTCCATACTAAAACGAAACATTTGTCCTGTTATTCCTGGTTTTTAATGGTACCCTACCAACATCAATCTGTGGAAAAATCAATCAATTATTAAATAGTTAATTATTATATTGGATTTCTCTCCAATTATTTTATTTAACAATGTTGCAGACTGTTTGACTAATGTCATTCATGTAATCGTCAGTATTCAACTGTCTGAAGCTTAACTTATCATTGTACCCAGTACTAATCGAAAGTAAATAAACAAAGCAAACTTACATGTCGCTATTTGATCACATTTACAAACACACATCTTTTCATATCAGATCTGTTGCATACTGTTTACATTAAATAACTGAACAAGTGGATTGTATAACTGATCTCACATATATAACTTCGAAAATTTTGATTTTGATCAATTTATCGTAAAGAAGCTATGACCAGACTGCCGGGTGAAACGTTAGAATCCTCAAATTTCAGTCACTTAGACTATTTCAAACATAATTTATGCTTATAACATCTTCAATTGGTGTATATTATGGTCTGTGTGTTTCTTAGAACGTTCGATCTATTTAATCATATTATCTAATCAGGACAAAACGCAAGTCCTGGATTCCTCTTGCCAGTGACAATCCAACTTAAATATCACAATCAGCATAGACTTTCAAAGTTCGGATTTGAAGATTAGCCAATCAGCTTTACGAATTCATGTCCATTACCCCCCCCCCCCATCCAGCGATAGAAAATAGTAACTATGAAAAATCTAACCTTAGTAACCAAAATATTAGGAATGTATCCTCTATATCTAATATAATTATATAGCGATTTTATGCATTTTTTCTACCAGTAAATCAAAAAAATAACATCTTCAGTTATCCATGTAGCTATACAATGCCAGGAAATTAAAACCCATCATGTACCTCTACACTTATCTTCCTTGGAGTCCATGTTTATAATTATACTACAGTTAAGGTTAGAGATAAGTTTACGTTAGATCAAGGGTTTAATTTAGACTAAGGATTTTGGTTTAGATAAAGCTTTGATTTATAAGTTAAAGGATAAGTAAGAAATTAGTTTTTTTTATTGTCCTGTTAAAAATTAGTTTTTCTAAGTAATTTTTTGCTTCCTGAGCATCAGTTATAGGTATTACACTAAAGGATTTTTATATATTGTTTAATTTATATTGTGACTGACAGGCGACATCCATGACGTGTGTCTCGTCTTACTTGGGACTCGTCAGCTGAATACACCTGGATCCCAATGTTGACATTCACACTGGGACTGGAACTCAGTCCGTATCGTGTCAAACACCACTCCATCCAGTACTAGGCTACTGAGTTCAGACGGTTACACTTATGCAACAAGTCCCAAAGAGGACAAAATGTACATCTTTGATTCCGCTTGTCAGTCACAATCCAACTGAAATAATACTTTTGAATAATCGCTACATCAAGGCAATCTGCTCAGGATGCACACATGGCAGCAGATATTGATCAATTTCAGTCCATATCAACTTAACGGAAAGATCCAAATATATTCTAATTATAAATGATGTTTAGTTAGTTTCTCATTTTTCAGACTTGAAATGGAAATTAAGTAGATTCATAGTAACTGAAGTACCATTAGTAATAAGTATGTGACAATTCTCAGTATAGTAAGTGTTGTGTTTTACGACTTATGACCAATGACTGCGTAAGTTGGATTCACTTTAACCCCCGTCTCCAATTATTATGTATTGTGAAAATACACAGTGCCCTTGATAATTGCGAATCAGTGTACGAACACGTCTACCCCGCGACTACCAGTACCCCAAGGCGGAATTGAAGAAAAAGAACGATAGATGAGCCAACAGGCAGAACCAGGAAAACGAATTCTATTTCACTCATGCCTTTATATGTACACAGAATCAGACCACACAGTGAACCAATTAGGAAACTAACATTAATGCAGAACTAAGGAAATAGTGGAAGTGAATAGGGACAACTTGTACACAACCAATTAACTGTAGTTTATAATAAGAGACAATATAATAACAGTAAATATACTAAACGAAATAATAGGGTGAGAGGAACATAACAATAATAGAAATGTAAAGTTTACACTACTCACGACCACAATAAATGAATTAGTTCTCTAAAACACAGTTCTGGAAGTGTTTCACTCTTCTTTAAAAATCCGACATAATGCATCATCTTTCAGCTGTGTCTATGAGTACTTACTTAATTCTTTACATAATTCTTTTCATAATTTACTTCTTATAAGAAGCTTTAGAGAATCTTTTCCTAAACCGATCACTAGTTAGTACACCATTGTGACTTATGGAATGAACCAGTTCAATAGTGACGCAGCTACTCAATAATAAATCTAATTGATGCCTTAAGTTTTTCATAAACTGTCTAAAATTTCAAAGTTAAAAGATTAAACACTGAAAGTAACAGGGAATTAATGGACTAGTGAGTGAATGAATTATTTTGTCACTTCCTACTGATTTTCAATGATACATTCATTACATGAAACTAACTAGTTTGAAAGTATGGTAACACTTTCATGACCAGCAAGTCCTAATGCTAGTTTCACTAGTTTTTTATGTCTTTTCAATCAAACCGTTGGTAAATTCAAAATATATTGAAAGAGTTTACAAACTATCCTTTAGTGAAATTGAAGAAAGTCAACAAGGAATAACATTTCATTATTAGTAGATAATACTATTCATAATGTGTTACTTGTTAAATCATACTAAAAAGCAAAGAGTATTGAACAAATTGTCTTCATCAGCTACATCCAACGATGATAAAATCAAGAGTGGAGCCCAAAACATTAAGGTGTCGTAAAAATTGCTTAACTTTCAGATTACTGGGTTAAAATTCCCTGATATCTATTCCTAACTTCAACCAACTCATAAGATTGTGCATTTAGTAATAAATACTCTTCCATCTCAATGTCAAGATAATCAAAGTTATTGATGATGTGTTCAAATATCTATTCTCTAAGTTCATAAGTGTAAGCATTTGATACAGTTAGTCAATAATATATCCTACTTGAATCGATTATTGTTATTTCCGTATAAAAAGTATCTCAGTCAATCAAATCTATTAAAACATGATCATGTCAACAATGAAATTTAGATCGCATCAGTCATCTTTTATGGGCTCATTATCTGAATGTAAGTGAATATCAGCCCTGATATTCAAACGGAAACTGGAATTTAGTACTTAGCATCAACAAATCAACCTATAAATTACCTAGTCAAATTAGTCACTGAATCGTTCAATGAATTCAATGGTTTTAAAATCATTCACAAAGGTTTGTTTTATTGTAGCTGCTAATATTCATGACTGAATTTCACGATGCTTACGTATCAATGATAACTAATATTAAGTGGTTAAAAAAAAACCTTATCAGGTCTAAGTTTCTTACTAATAGGTACTCATCACCAAGGTGTGCTTGTAATTTTGTGACAACTTTATACTTCCTGTTTGCTTCAAACTAAACAATCGACATCTTCTTTAAGATGTTTTATGTTCTTCTTACAAATGTACAACAGTCAACATAATTATTGATTCACTGTTTAATCATATGAATAATGTACATTCTGAAATTTGTATATTCGATTATTCAACATGAACATTTCACTACATACGGATATCTGTTATCTTAGTCCTAACCAAAATGAATGTATTAAGCACTAAACTAGTAACTAGCATTTTATTAGCAAATAAATATGTAGTGTATCAAGATATTTCACCACCTCCCCCCACCTCCATTCCCTCTCTCTTTTACAGTGTTTCATTGTTGTCTGGTCATGACTAATTAGTGTTCTCTTATTTGTGTGTGTACACTATCTGTACACATTTATTTGCATGGCGTTTCTTTTTTTTAGAAATTAGATGAACTAATCAGTAACCCATGTAACAATCAGAACACGCATGCACTACAAGTTACGTCATTATGTAGTGTAAAATTATCTTAACATTGTTAACAATCAGTATAAAATTACTAGATAAGTAAATGTTCTAAGGGTTAATCACTTATTGTATGCTCTGAAAATATTAAACTTTATCTGTGGTGAGATCGTAGATGTGTACTACTGACAAGTCCTATACTTAAATGAAACAGTTGTTCAGTATATTCGAAAATTCCATAAAGGATCCATGACCGATAAAGTGGAAAAATGTCGAGAGTGAAATAAATATCACTAACGGCAATATCGCTAATTGACAAAACATTTAAGTATAAATTGTTAGATTTTATCTTAGTTTTCTGAAGATTAAGTGATAGTTAAATGGGCTGAAGACCACAGGTTCGATCTTTGGTTGGGTTGTGCGTCCACATCATGTATGCTCTATACTAGAATGAAATAGATGTCTAGTGCTTCTTGGTTTTAAATGGTCTCCTAACTACAATTATTCCTTAATGTGAAACTTTAAGTAATGGTAACCATTCACTCACAAGTGAGTAATTGTAAGGTACGTTCCACTATTTTCTATTAGAAAGATGGTAGAGTTTATAAGTTATAATGTCAACCAAGTAAAAAACAATCCAGTTATCTATAGACAACAGTGAAATAGAATTAAGTTAATAAGAAGCAGCTAAATTACAAATCAACATTTATATCATTACCCAGTTACTCAGAACGTTTTATTCCAGATTTTCATTCCTGTTGTTGTGTGTTTGGAACAACTTTACTGGACAGTCTATCCGATTGTTACTGAACCCGTCAGCAAACAGTATTCAATCACTTTTCACCATAATTTCATATTTCCTCAAAATATATATAAAGAGTAATGGTTCCCCTAAATATTGATTCTGCACTTTCTGATATATCTTTTACATGTCGATCTATAATACGTGTGCTAACTTCTAAACTCGAACCCTTAAAATCTCTTGGGTAGAAAATCAGGGGACTGAAGAGGAGGAGGAATGTGCACTTAAATAATTATCGAATATGTACAATAACACTAGTGTATGTATATAAACACGTAAAATAGAATTCATTGCCACATTTTGTTAAATTCGGTTGGAGGGGGTTGGGCTACTGATCGACTGGAGCTTTCCCGAATTCTATAGAATGGTGACTAGATAAAATGTTTTCATTTCCCTCAAAGCTTCTGGAGGTGTCATCAAGTTATATACAAGCCATCTCAATACTATCATAGGCCACACTTTTATCTTTTGATACACCATGCTTCACTGAGATGAGTTTGGAAAAGAAAGAGGGAAGTAGTAAGCATGTTTATTATTGATTTTGATCGTTCACCCATAACGTAAACGGCGCACGAAATCGATAGTGGTTGAAGTCCAGTTGTGACTATTTTCTCACCCCAATATTACACATTATCATGATTCTAAACTCAATCTGAAGGTCACTCTTGTGTAAATTCGTTAGTTCAATCTTGTTAATTTAGTTACGAAGTTTACAAAACACCTATCGAGTACTTCATGATTTTTAAGGTTTTCTTAATGACGTCAGCTACCAATGAAAAAAATGATGATTAAAATAGTGTAAAAAATTTAGAACTCAAATGGATTGTTTTGGTTAAATTATGTTCTCTGCACTGGATGATTCGACTGCGGAGCTTCAATAATTGCTCTAAACGACTTTACCGGCACAAACATCTGTGCTGTGAAAATTTTTATCCCCACCCCACCAAGTGACAAGTAACTTTTTTTTATCAATATGGAGTCTCCTTGACTGTTGTTAACACATAAACTGTAATCTTTTCACTGTTGTTTCTATTCTTTTCCCATTTTGATCTGATCCGTAAGATACAAATGATACTCAAACTGTAAGTAGCATAAAATTGATACACTGAAATCTTTTTCAAGAGAATACCATAGGCTAAAATAATCAATTATCTTATTAGCTTTACCGATAATAGTATTTACAAGCATTCATTTGCGTCCCAATAAATGTACATTGAAAGAAGTTAAAGGATTGCTATCTAATAATAGTTAACGATCGAATGAACTCATCGTTGTTATTCTTCTACGTTTATAACACTTAATTTCTTTATATGTAAAGTAAGGGATGAGTACATAGATAGTCATTCCTGGTGAACATCAAATTATATGGAAAGCTATTGATGATCATAAAGTATCATGGACAGGAGCTTTTGATTTTGATTAAAGATTTCCTTCAATGGTGTAGTCTTGACTGCGAATTATATGAGAAAAAAACATGAAAACTTCAGTAACAGATGAACGATTAGGTAAAAACTTCAAAAGTAGACATTTCCAGCTACAGAATCACATATAGTGAATCATAAGCAGTATTTTTTTGATCAGAATAATGAAACATATTTATACTGGCAGCCTATTCATCAATAGATAATAAGTAATTCTACATCATGAACTGATTTTAGTCAAATAACTATTGAAAATCAAGACGTTTGAATCTGTATTTCGTCATAGTTTATGACGCCACAATAATCAGCGTTAGAAGCTGAACTCACTAGATTTAGGATTGCCAATGAGTACTTAATCTTCAAGCTATTTAGTTAGTGCCCACTGTTTGCTTGTAGAACTTAGGCCAAGCCACATGCAACATGGTTGAATCCCACTGATTATAAGCTTTGAATATATTTCTTGGAACGAATACTAGAAATTAGTTATCAGTAAGCCTATAGTGATTCTTTATGTATAGGAAACCCCTGAATGTACGGTAAAGTGTATTGAATAGTCTCTAAAAGTCCTTTATCCTAGCAAACCATTATTTACGTATTAGTGTCTTACTTTCTATAGTTCTAAGAAGCGTAACTTCACCAAAATAGACATGAGACAGACATGATTAATGGTCATCGTATATTTTCAACTCTGTCCCTCTGAAGTTTAAGCGCTTTATTGCAAGAAGCGTAACATCAAAATATATAAACAAACAACACACTGTATTTCAACGTGGAAAAGGCTGTTATAACACTCATACTACTAGCAAGTAGTCTCAAATAAAAATCGAAATTGCTAGTGAAAATTGACATCAATCCATGGTAGCTTCACTAGTTTGATCACAGTTTGATGACAGTAGAAGGTTGTATAGCTTATCTTAGTCCTGGCTATGAAAATCTGTAAATTGCTACGACTTTTTTTTTAAATATGTCTGTCGACGGAGCTGCAACTTCTGTTGGGGTAGGAAATTCTTCTAGCTGATCATCACATAGTGACAAGTGGTCTGAAGGATAACCACTCATTACCACATCTCATTGTGTTCAGTTTAATCCCTCTCATTGTCATACATATACACTACTGACATATCACATGTCACGACGATACGTTCAGTCAATGTCAGTTCTTGTTTCTTAATAGTTGATTAACTTTGGTCACTCTATCATATGAAAATTCAATCGTAATAATATCTTCATGTAATATCATACTAGAAGTTATCTTTTGTATGTAACATCAATCATTCTGATATTTGTTAAACTCACCACTGAATGTACTTCATTTAAACAATATACAGAAACATATACATATTTAGATCAATGTCCCGACTAACTGAAAACAGACTAGAACCAATTGATACTGTTTATCATTTATTACTATCATCATCATCATCATCATCATCATTATCATGGTGCTGTTCACAGTGATTAAACAGATATCTTTTCAGTGAATAAATAACTTAAATATTCTTTTGAAGTATGCCCAAGTTGATACAATCGGTATCAATGTAAATGTTTATCAATTTTGTCGGCATAAATGTATACACATAGAAATGAATGAGTAGTGATTTGTTTATACTGTTTGTATTGGTGTATAAAGAAGTAAGTGTATATACCATATTCGAATTTCAAAAATGAAAACACAATCCCTTTTTTTTTCTCAGAAATAAATCCTTGTCTGAAATAAATAAAGAATCATAAGGAGAAGAAGAAGGACTCTTTTTGGATGAACTTTACTTTTTTTTCTTCTAAAAATTTGACTGACAGATCACTCATTCTAAAATAGTTTTACATATTCCTGTATCTATCCATCTATCCATCTATCTATCTATCTATCCAATTATGAATAGAGCGCCATCATAAAGCAAATAATCATTTGAATGTATATGTCTAGAAGTAAATCTGGGTTTTTTTCTTCTACTTAGAAAAAAAAATAGGATAAATACTACTTAAATGTTTATATCATCTTTTTTTCTAAATCAGACTATAAACAATATCCATTACATTATTATTATTATTAATGATTAACATAGACATTATTCTATTTACCATTAAAATTAAAGATAATTTTATTCATGTACTCTTCTCATTTCTTCTTTTTTCTTTCTTTCTTTTTTTCTTTTGTGAATAAAAATTTTTGTTTATTTAAAAGTGATTGATTTATTTGAAAAATTTATTTTTTTAAAAAGAAAAAAGAAAAAAGAAAATTTTAATAAAGAAAAAGAAAATAGACGAGATTTTGAGTATAAAATCTATTTAACTAAAAGTGATAAATAATGGTATCAATTTTCATTGAATAGAATATGCTAAGTAATTTCTTGTAATGATCAAATTCATTTGTGTAGATTGATACTAAGCAAAAGATGATACTGAAGGTTTGTAGATCAAGATGATGATTTTGAGTAGATTGAGTTCTTTGAACTGGATAATTTAACTGTGTGCGCGTGTATGTTTGTGTTGGGGAGTGAGAAGGACTTTCGTTGTCATTTTGAACGATGACAGTGAAAGTGACACAATCAAATTTTTCCAGTTCAAAGTAACACAGTATAATTAAAGGTATTAAATATTATTAGACTATTGTTTGCATTAAATATTTCATGTCGATTCTTAAATTTTATGGTATTTGCGATTTTTCATTAAAGATATAAGTCTACACAACACAACAAATATTTCCCCATGTTATGTATTATTCCTTAGAAAAGTGAGAAATAACTAAAAGTGTTGATTAGAATAAGCTTGTATACTGCCGTTGATTTGTAATGAATTGAAACTCATTAACCTTTGTTGCCATATGTCCATCCTGAGCGGATCGCCTCGATATAGTGACTATCTGAACACAGTAACTTACTGGTGAACGCGATGGCGCTTGGCATGAAGTGAACTAAGTTCGAAGCCCAGTGTGAACATCAACATTGAGACGAAGGTACATTCAGCCTATGAATCCCAAATAGGACGAAATGCTTGTCCTGAATTCCACTTACCAGTCACATTCCAACTCAAAAGTGTTGAGCAATACATGTATAGTAAATAATGCAAATATTATAGATAATCATAATAGAATGTTAGAAAATACGTTATTTGACAAAAGGAATGATATGTTGTTTTTATTCACAAAGTATTGATCACGATTGAGTACCAATGAAAACCACCTAACCCTGAATACCTGCTTTTTCTTAATATGTAATTCGCTAACAGTGGCCTACTTTAATATGATTTCAAAGATATGATACTAACTCGTAGCGATAAAATTCAAACAAGTATGGAGTGAAACAGTTATCTTCACTGGCTTTGAATAATGGTCATGGTATGTCACAAACTGAAGTGGAAGTCCTAAAATTGGTGGCCACTTGGGCTAGAGGTGCTGATGTATAGGTGTTTACTGAGAGACTTGAAGTTCTTGAGTTTAATTCCGTGGTAGGGCGAAGGATGGCCACTACAGAGGAGTCTTGCTAAAATGAAGCAGTTGTCCAGTGCGCTGTAGTCTTTATCGACATCCAGTCGAATATGGAATGCTAAAAATAAATTAAAAATCACCCTTCACAACACTAACTGGATTTAAAAACAAATGACATTACTTTATCAGTGACCTTGCATAAAGGAACAAATAATAAAAATGATTATATTTATTTCCCTTAGTCAAAATCTGTCATGAAGTGACATCAAGTATCGGATCGCCATTAAAAGTCTGATTCAAGCAGATTCTGGTTTCTTTCAGCTGATACTTCTTACTTAGTCAATTTACGATGTATATTTGAGCGACCCTATCCATTACTATCAGTGGATAACTGTCTTACACTCAACATGGTCAAGCTCCACTAGTCACGTCTTCTCAATAGGACTCCAGGAACTACCTCAAGATGTTAGAAAATAGTGAAGTGATATTGGTTGTTGTGTAGATTGTTGAATTTTAAATTGACATCACGGAGTAGTTTGAGTTAGACAATAACTGAAAACTGAGGTAATTACTGGAGTTTTAGTGACAAGACGTGATCAATGTAGTTCACTTATAAAGGATTTTATCAGCTACCTACCCATAGCAATACATGAGATTGAGAGTAAATCTATCGTGAATTGACTAAATAAGAAATATCAACAGAGAGATGCCGGCCGTCTCAGTGTTCTATTGGTTAAGCGTTCTCAGTGAAGCCTGAGTGTTCTGAGTCCGATTATCTAGTAGGGTCGTGGATGTGTATTGCTGAGTTGTCCCATACAATGACGAAACAGCTAACTAGTGTTTCCTGGTTATCAATGACTGCCTAACCCAGACTGATTCATGATATCAAATCAAAATTCAGTAATCTCTTCAACAGTTAATTACTAACCTGTTTAGCAGACAATCTTTTTTCAAAATTTTGATCATTAAAAAAATCATTCCTGTAAATTTCATTTAAACAAAACAGATGTTTTGATGAAAGCTGATTACTATTACTGGTACTACCCAAAATATCTCAATTTTAAAAGTTTCAAACTGTAAAAATGAGTGACCTAGAATTGGATCCTATTTGAAGTATAAGGCCCTTCAAAATGGGAAGTACTGTTTACTACTAACTAGTTCTAAACAATGCTAAACTTAGGCTCATAGCATCCCACAGACTACTGACACATCAATTTACATTACAATATAGTACACGCTATTTCCAATCACTTAGACTAGTGGTCATAATCCAATTTCAGTGATACATTTCAATCAACATTATGAAAGATAAAAGTAACATCACATCGATCACTAATCGGTATTTAATGAGTGCAAACATTTGTGTTTCTTTCTCAAGATCATAACCTATCTTACCCAGCTATTCACTACTTTTCTAATTACTCAACGTTATGAGGTGAGTAATGTCATTTATCTCATTGATGTTAACACTTTGCTATTCATTATACTCAATAAAAGTAACTAATTGATCACATAACTGTTCACTGAATTTTATGTTTTACTTTATTTCAACGACATATATAAAGAAAACAATACGTAATTTCGGTTGTATTTCATTAATGAAAAAGAGTAACTATGGCAACAGAGTCAAATGAATTCATAGTTCATTTCAACGTTCTTCTTCAGTTATTGTCATACAACCTACGAACAATTTAGATTCACCAACAACATGTAACAAGTGAACATAGTTTATATCAAAATAGTTTTCAAATTTAACATAGAAGGGGATTAATTGAAGTTCATCACAGTGGAAGAATGAAACAACAATGTTACTTAGTTTTGATAGAAATACGCGAATGTTCTGAAAAGAAAAAAATAATCGAAAGGACAGTAGATACAAAAGTGCTTTAACAGAAACAACAACAGACAACACATCATACTTATGCAACAGTTATGAAGATGCTCAATAGAAGAATAAAATCAAGATAAGAGACTGAAATAAATAAACTCGTGAACTTATTTGAATCCTAGAAGAGCAGTTCAGTATCAAAATTCTTGAAAAGACATCACTAAGGTAGAGGAAGATATACAACAGTCACTTTGTACACCAAGATTTGGCTTAAAATGTTCAGTTGAAATTACATCAGCATGTCGTAAGAAAGTGGCCATCTTCTGCTTATGATTACGTTAAAAAAATTCTGAAATATTAATTTCATGTTCTTCATCAAGTAGATGTCTAGCAATTGCACTGCTAAAAACCTGTTGAACTCTAATTCTCGAATTTTTTGAGAATGTAACTCGAAAAGAAGATTCTTAGTCAATTTCCTGTTCTTCCAATGAATGTGCTTTAGTATGTAAATACTAATATGTTTGTATCTATGGTATTTTCAATTGCTTTTTCCTTTTCAGAACATTCGCTTTTTTCTACCATAACTAAGTAACATTGTTGTATCATTCTTCCTCTGTGTTGAACTTTCATTAATCCACTTTTACGTTAACTTTGAAAAACATTCTGATATCAACTATGCCCACTTGTTGCATATTGTTGATAAATGTAAATTGATTGTAGGTTGTATGACAATAATTGAAGAAGATCGTTGAAATGAACTTTGAATTCATCTTATTCTACTACTACTGTTAATTTTCTCTTTAGTTAAATTCCTAAATAGGAAATACTGCATAAAAATTTTTTTAAAATTTAACTGAGATGGTTATTTTTGTTGATATTAGTAAATCAATTGATTAAATATATGTCACAGATTGATGTTGGTAGCTGTGCGCACCCCAGATTCCGCAACAGGAGCTTCAGGTTAGCATTGAGCACCTAACTCTCTGCACCAATGAGTCGGCATTCAATGGTGGAATTCCCACTTCTATTAATTGGTGATATATATATATATATATATATATATATATATATATATAGCGCGACATTCATTCATTGTTACTTATGACTAACTTCAGGATGCTCCTAAAGCTCTATTGAGAAGTCGTGACTGGTGAAGTTCAGATTTGTCGGGGGTATGTCAGTTATTACCGACGACAATGGACCATCATCGCGCTACATATCACAAATTGATGAATTTGGGATTTCTACTACTTGATTTAGGCCCAATGCCGCAGAAAGTTAGATGTTCATCTACCTGAAGCCCCTAGGCGGAATCTACAATATCCACTGCTGAGGAGTTCTACATTAGAATGAAACAGCTGTCCCATGCTCCCTAGCTTTCAGTGGTACCTTACCAGCATCAATCTGGGATATATTCAACCATCTAAACTTTCTTTGAGTTGGATTGTGACTAGCAAGTGGAATTCAGGACAAGCGTTTCGTCCTATTTGAGATTCATAGGCTGGATGTAGCTGCATCTCAATGTTGATGTTCACACTGGGCTTCGAACTGAGTTCACTTCGTGACAAACGCTATCGTATTCACCAGTAAGCTACTGTGTTCAGACAGTCGCTATATCGAAGTAATCTGCTCAGGATGGACATATGAGAACTGAGGCTTATGAGTTTCAGTCCATTATAAGTCAACGGCAGTGTACATGCTTATTCTAATTGAATTTTCCTTAGCTGAAATTGATACATTATTCTAATAATTGTATTTGGTACAACATGCATGAATGAATCGAAAGAGAATTCATAAAATAATAACGTCATTAAATAACAAATACAAACAGAAAGATAAATCCAGATGATTTCAATACTACTGAATTTACAATTGGAGGTTGTAAAGATAATTAATTGTCAGTCTTAATATCACGAATTGATTTGAACTGGACAACCATTGATCACCTGAAAGCACTGGACTGCTGTTTCGTCCTAGTATGGGACTCTTCAGCAGTGTGCATCCACAAACCCATCGGAAAATCGAACCCAGGACCCTATGGCTCTGCGGCAAACGCTTTACCATTGGACGACTGAGTCAGCTTCTTACGGTTGGTATTTCTAATTCAGTCAATTTGTGATACTTTTGCGTGACCTTATTCATTGTCATCGGTGTGTGATTGCCTCACACCTAACTTGGTTCAACTCCACCGGTCACGTCTTCACACTAGAACTCCAGGAATTCCCTCAAGGAGCTAGTCACTAGTGGGCTGATATTAGTTACAATTGTGGGGGTTGTGGAGATAGTGGGCCAATGAGAAAGCGTTCACCACGTAGCCAGATGTTCCTGAGTTCGATCCCCAATGGAGTCGTGGATGCTCACTGCTGAGGAGTCCCACACTAAGGCGAAACCGCTGTCCAGTGCTTTCAGGTGATCAATGGTTGTCTGATTCAGATCAATTCATGATATCAGGATTGACGATTAACTATCTCCACAACCCTCCCAATTGTAAATAATCAATAAGGTACTTTTATATAAAATTATGTAATAAAATTGTATGATATTCAAATCTTTTAATAATTGATATTGATCATTAACATACATACTGTTATAGTTCATAGTTATCATTCCATGATGTTTTACTTACTAGAATAAACGATGGATATTTTCAGAGAACCTAATGAAATAAGACAACTGATTAATTTTCACAGTTAAATTCTCATAATGACATAATGTAAATTAATTTGATATCTATGTAAATGATACAGAAGTACTTGCTTGTTAGACTGTCTGCATAAAGAACTAGTCTTCCTGAAAACACCGACAAAATATCTTTACCCAGTACAAGAATGTGTTCTCACAAACAATACACACTATTATGATGGAGGTCAGATGAATGAAACTCTTTCAAACTTATGTTCCTAGAGTGGGTAGAAAGTATCTATGAAGGGTTTATCGATGTTGACGCTTAAAGCAGTAGATGTGTATCAGGAGTGAGAAACATGTTCTTCAATGACTTTAACGATTCCTGTCAGACTTCTCCATTAGCTGGGTAACAACATCGTTTGAACTACTCTCTTGTAGAACTGAGATGTATACACTGATTGATCACTGATTAATGATCTCTGTCATATTTTTCTATGCCTAGATTTTATTGTTCACTGTCTTCAATCACCTAACACTAGCAACAGAGCATACACGATGTTGAGGGAATTAGACTACTAGTTATATTGAAACCCGATCAGTATTATTCGATCATTACGAAGGATTAGGCAAACATGTCATAGGTCAATACTCATTTGTCAATTTCCCATTTATTGTATTTTAGGCTGAAGTCATTTTAAACATCTGTAATATTTAATAATTGTATTGTATCTAAAGCATTTTCGGCTATTGTTTCTATCATTTAATAAAAAGTACGACATATTGTAATGTAATTTCCATTAATGATTTCACTTCAAACATGACATGAAACTGTCTATTCTAAGTATCTTTATGTAGAGCAACACAAACAAACTGAAAGTCAGTTAAGTTTTGACTTGACATTGCAGATTGATCTGAGTTATACAACTGTTGAAAACCAGGAACTGGTACTGTACGGTAGTCTCGTACTAGAATGGGACTCTTTAATAATGCACACTCAGGATCCTATCAAGGAACTAAACCCGAGACCTTCAACTTTCGCAGTGACTGCCTAACTGCTAGACCATTTATTCGGTGTTTAAATGTCGACATTCTCAACCCAGTCATTTCATGATCTACTTCTGTTATCTTATCCATCAGTGAGTAAGCATTTCAAACCCTGTACAGCTGAATGAAAATTGTAACAATGTAGAAAACGACCACTTGAAAACCTCGAAATTATAGAATGTGACAAATTGTGTATAATTTACCTTCACTCATCTATTTACAGATCATTATTTTCACTTTTGATCAGTTCTATATTGCATCCATTTGTTTATCAATTTATATTCTAAGTATTCTGTATATACCTTACTTTTTCTTGTTTTATAAATAATCACTGTTGCTACTTTATCTGAAATTTCAGTATTTACTATCTGTATGAACTCCTGGAAGTTGTGATGACAACAATAGAATTTACATTTTAATACATAACAATTACCCAGTAGATAAATGTAAAGATGACTGAATGTACTCAATATTGAAACAAATACTCATGACTTCCATTCAGCCACCTCACTCTCTAATGAATGTTATTTTCTTCTTTTTATTCCTTTCTTCCTTTTCTTTTCTTTCTATTAGTAAGTAGCTTTTTCTTTCTCTTACAAAATATGATTTGGTCTCAAGTTTATTATTACTTCAAAAATAAATAAGTTTACTCTACTCCCTTTCACTTTCCTTACTCTCTTTCCTTCCTTCTCCTTTCTGCTTCCCTCCCTCTTTTTTTTAATAAAAATTATTACGAATTTTTGTATTTCAAAATGTACAAAAAAAGAAGGAATAACTAGATTAAAAGATAAATGGATTAAGTAGTCAATCCTGATATCATGAATTGATCTGAATCAGACAACCATTGATCACCTGGAAGCACTGGATAGCGGTTTCGTTCTAGCGTGGGACTCCTCAGCAGTGAGCATCCACGCCACTATCTGGAGTCGAACCCAGGACCATCAAACAACGCGGCGAATTTTTTACCATTGGACTACTGTGTCGGCTTTCTAACGGTTGATATTTTAAATTCAGTCAATTCGTGGTACGTTTTCGCGACCTCATTCATGTCATCGGTAGGTAACTGCCTAGTGCTTCCAGGTGATCAATGGTTGTCTGATTCAGATCAATTCATGATATCAAGATTATTGATTATGATCTATAGAATTGAAGTTAACAATGAAAATGTTTATATTGTTACCATTATAATAAACATAATCAATAGTTGAATATGATTATTAACAATTTTGTTAATTAGGTATTATTATCATTAAAATTTCTATTTAATAAATCAGTTTAATGTTAATTAGAAATGAAATATGATTGATTTAACAAATAAATAAGTAAATAATAAGTAGTATATGATGCAATTAGTACATATTCACTAAATCTGATTCATCTTGATGTACAGACACATACACACACACACACAAGCATACACCTATACATACACACACATGGATACATATGTAAGTATACGCCATCATACAGACAAACACACACACGCGAACACAAAGTAGGTTTTTTATTCTTTAGACTATAATTAACAAACCAAAAAAGTTAAATAATTAAATGTGAATGTATGGCAACATGAATAATAAAAATATTAAATAAAAAAAATAAACAAAGAGAAAAAAACATTTACACTCGTTTTCTTTTTTTTCTTTTTTACATGTTTCCATTAATTAATTATCTTCATTTTATTGAATGGATTTAATTAATTATTTAATTAATTAATTGATTAGAATTGATAAATAAAATTATTGATTCATAAAACATGAATGAATCATCAATATTATTAATCAATAAAAAAAAAGGTATAATGATGATGATGATGATGACGATGATGAAAGAATGAGGTCGAGTAGTAAACATGAATTCGATATGTTACTGGTTTCATGAATAAATGTGATTAGGTAAAATATATTTGTATACATTAATGTTTAGTTAAATGAATTCAATACAAATAATCGGTTACAATAATGAGTTTGCTGCTGCTGCTGCTGCTACTACTACTACTACTGATGATGATGATGATGATGATGATGATCGTTATGGTAAATCCAAGGAATATACCAGTTAGTCATTTTTACTTGGGATTATCAATATAAAAATATACTACATCTTATACTACTATAGTTAAGAATGACTTCACACATGAACTACAGGAACATACTGAAATCAGTCATTACTGAACTTATTGTCGTAATTGAATTGAAGTGATGTTTCGAGACTGGTTTTAAGATTATGTTGATTAGAATTTTACCACTGGATGCCTATTGACCCAGTGGTACCAATGATTAAGAGTTCGCTGGTTTTGGAGATGTTGAATCTACCCCACACTATTCGGTTCTCCCTCATTTTCATTGGTGCCCTATCAATATCAGTATGTAACGAATTCGATCAACTAAACTTAATACCAG
Organism: Schistosoma japonicum; assembly: GCA_025215515.1. Taxonomy (NCBI): domain Eukaryota; kingdom Metazoa; phylum Platyhelminthes; class Trematoda; order Strigeidida; family Schistosomatidae; genus Schistosoma; species Schistosoma japonicum. The sequence goes on from CM046066.1 coordinate 13,100,497, forward strand.
TCTCCACCAGCCATTTCAATTTAACGAAAAATTGTTTATTTGCTTTTATTTTTCACTCTTCTATTAATTCATCCATAAAATATGTAAAGTGAACTACTAAAGTAAACTTGTTAGGAAATTTAAGAAATGTATTCTATGTCTTGTGATGTATTTTTAATTCAACAAACAAATATACAAACAGAATGAATGAATTTCAACTAGGATAATAGTTTTTGCATGGGATTACTAGAGACGATTTAATGCTCAGAGAAATAAATGCATCGATGACTAAACAATATACGAGTTCGAAGTTGGAGATGATACATGGATTCACTATTAAAATCGACAGTTTAAATGACTTTACCAATAATAAAGAATAAACGTCACTATATTTAGAGTTTGATATAACCAATCTACCTTAACAAGAAGAGATTCGTGATATTAAATTACCATTCAATAATCTCCACAGCATCCAATTACAATCAATATCAGTTCACTAGTGACTAACCATTCGACGCGATTCCTGAAGTTTTAGCAAGAACACATGACCAGTGGAGTTTAACCGTGTCAGGTATGAGGTAGTTACGCACTAATGGCGATGGCTGCGGTTGCGCAAGCGTATCGCGAATTGATTGAATTAGAAATGCTAACCATTGAGAGGCCAACTCAGTGGTCTAATGATCGAGTGTTGGCCGCGGAGCCAGAAGGATTTGTGTCCGATCTCTGATGGAGGTTGTCGATGCACACTGCTGTAAAGTCCTGCTACTAGGACAAAGGAGCTGTTTTAGTGCTTCAAGGTGACCAATCGGTTGTCTAATTCAAACCAATTCGCGATATAAACTGAAAAATCTACTATCAAGAAGTTAAGCGAATCGACCATTAAGATAAACAGTGTAATTATAAATCGATCTATTTCAGCTATGATACCATTATATGAAGTGGAGATGAACTAATGAATACTTCCAAGAATTTTAACTTACGTATCACATATTGAATTAGGTCATACAGCCGACGAAATCCGAGTGACACTGAACAGATATTTTATTGTGGTACATGATACCTCAATCTTGTGCAACCATTTCTTAAATGATGATAGGATAGATGCAAGTGCTCAGTCCTTATATCATTGAAGTGGTATCTAACGGTCAATATTTTTAAAATCAGTAGAGTTTTGGTATGTCACGACCTTCTTTAATACTTGTATGGTTAAGATCGGCTTCACACTTGAATTTCAGGAACACATTTAAGTCAGCCACTAATGAGCCATTATTTTAATTAAATTAAGATGGTTTTGTGGAAGTACGAATGAATTTAGTTATTTGCATTCGTTAAGATATATTTCATATTGTTAAAAGTTAGAATTTTACCACTCGATGCCTATTGACCCAGTGGTACCAATGGTTAAGCGTTCGTTGTGAGATACAGAGCCCCAAGGTTTGTTTCTTTGTTAAAATTGACAGTGCATATCACTGAGGAGTCCAGTAGTACCCGACCGACATCAATATTTGACCAATAAAACCAATCAAATATAACTAATTAAAAAAAAATAGCTATTATTTCAGTCATAACAAATCCCTCTGGCTTCGCGACCAACACTCGATCATTAGACCACTGAGTTGGCCTCTCAATGGTTAGCATTTCTAATTCAATCAATTCGCGATACGCTTGCGCAACCGCAGCCATCGCCATTAGTGCGTAACTACCTCATACCTGACACGGTTAAACTCCACTGGTCATGTGTTCTTGCTAAAACTTCAGGAATCGCGTCGAATGGTTAGTCACTAGTGAACTGATATTGATTGTAATTGGATGCTGTGGAGATTATTGAATGGTAATTTAATATCACGAATCTCTTCTTGTTAAGGTAGATTGGTTATATCAAACTCTAAATATAGTGACGTTTATTCTTTATTATTGGTAAAGTCATTTAAACTGTCGATTTTAATAGTGAATCCATGTATCATCTCCAACTTCGAACTCGTATATTGTTTAGTCATCGATGCATTTATTTCTCTGAGCATTAAATCGTCTCTAGTAATCCCATGCAAAAACTATTATCCTAGTTGAAATTCATTCATTCTGTTTGTATATTTGTTTGTTGAATTAAAAATACATCACAAGACATAGAATACATTTCTTAAATTTCCTAACAAGTTTACTTTAGTAGTTCACTTTACATATTTTATGGATGAATTAATAGAAGAGTGAAAAATAAAAGCAAATAAACAATTTTTCGTTAAATTGAAATGGCTGGTGGAGACTGGTATTAAGTTTAGTTGATCGAATTCGTTACATACTGATATTGATAGGGCACCAATGAAAATGAGGGAGAACCGAATAGTTGTTTTGTCCCACTATAGGATTCCTCAACAGTGAAAACCATAGATTCCGACCTACGGCTTGCAGGTTGGCCAACACCAAACCCCTACATCATTGGACCGATCGACCAACATCCAATGGTAGAATTCCCACTTACATCGATTTGTGATATAGCGTGATGATCATCCATTGTGATTGGTGATAACTATTTCACTTCCTGGTTTTCAATGTCACCCGACTTACATCAATCTGTGATGAGTCTAATCAACAAAATCTTAAAACCAGTATCGAAATATCACTTCAATTCAATTACGACAATGAACTCACTAATGACTGACTTCAGTATGTTCCTGAAGTTCTAGTGAGAAATCGTGAATGGTAGAGTTGAGACTTGTCGGGAATGCGATATTTTTTCATTGTTTATATTGCTGTTCACTTTATTTCTATTAGGAGACCAAACACTTGTTTTTTTTTATTTTTGCACACTACTTACATATATTTTATGCCATTTCCACTATTGAAACATCTTTCCAAGAATTTATTCCTCCACCCAAAATCATTCCCCTCCCACCACCATCATCACCCACAGTTTCATTCAACTGCTTTATTCATTACTACCTTTTAAGAACATCATATACGTACGTATATTAATATGATGAATAAATTCAATGACAGGAAATCAATGCTGTATTAGTTAACTTATTCTAAACTAGTTGCCTGACTCTCGCCAATGATTACCTTCTAGTTGACTCAGGATTGTGAAAACAGAGAGAACGAGCAAACGAACGAACCAGTGTGTGTGTGTGTGTGTATGTATGATATGTAGATATCCATTTGTGATAGTAAACTGATAGTTAAAATGTCACTATTTTTGATTATCAGTAGTATATAAATAATCATAAAACAAATACATTTCTTATTTTCCAAAAAACAAATCCTGAAAAATTAACTCTACAAAATATTTTTTTTTAATGGAAAGCACTACGCATGATTTAACATTTGATTAATTGTAGGGTTTATTCTATTTCATTGTATAAAGGTTGATTTGAATAGAGAGACAATACATGTAATGTATCTAGAGAGAAGTAATTAAAGATCTGGATTCGAACTCATATTTTATAGAGTGATACTGTTGTTCACAATCTTACTACCTATTAGATAATCATTAATCTACATTATAGATGGATTACAGTTGAAATTATGTAATATTGAATATTAAAATCATTGTTATAATCATTATTTAATTGAAATGAGATTAAGAAATTCTAAATCTGATTGTTGGTAACATTCTTGTTATGTACTAGTGAGAAGTTCCTATGCTTGGTGACAAAATAATTATTCACTTGTCTCTAGTTTTCTTTAATCTAAGTTAAAGTTAGATGCAATATGTGATAAATACCTGCGTACATGTTAAAATAAGTTTCACAAAACTTTTGCCACTCACCCTACTCCCACCTTCACTTAAAGTGCATACATGTACACAATGAGTGTTTGTTATTTAATCCTATCACAAATAAAACTGATTACTCTTTGTTACTATATGCACATCCTGAGTAGATTACCCCAGTGATTACGTATCCTTATAAATTAATAGTTTGATATTAAGATGAATTTGTATGCACTCGTTGCACAAGTGTAACTGTCTCTACTCAGTAGTCTAGTGGTGAACGCAGTGGCATCTGAAATAAGTCCGAATTCCCGGTATGAACATCAGCACTAGGATACAGGTACATCAAGCTGAGGAGTCCCAAATAAGACGAAACTCGCGTCCTGAATTCTGCTCGCCAGTCACAATCCAACTTAAATAATAATTTGATATTTATTGAGCAATCTACTAAACATTTGTCTTCAGTGTAGTTAATGATTAAGCATATTGGCTTTCAAAAGTCTCAGTCATTAGATTAGAGTCTTATAAGTGTGAAAACTAATGTGGAAAGTCAGTTGGTACGTCTATATTGGCGATTGTTGGATAAGATAGAACTCACATTCTAGATTCCTCTACTTACCATAATCCAGACATATTAGACTAATATGTAAACGTAAATGTTAAATATACTGAGAAAGGTAGAGAAAGAGAAATAAACAGAAAATGCACACTGAACTAAAAAATGAAAAAAGAAAAATTCATCGAAGAGTTCTCGTTTTGACTGACTTGGTCAGTTGGATCTATACGTAAATGTCTTGATTTTTCTAGCATACTTCAATACACGATATTGTACAGCTATCATACAGTGAAACTAATAAGTAATTGCCTCATTCTTAACACGATTTAACTAGAGTGGCACATCTGATTGGAACTATGAAAGTTACCTTTTGAAGTAGCCTAATACGTCCCAAAATAATGATTGAGATAAAAATGTCATGCATAAAAAATCTGTATTATTTATATATTCCTACATGAAATGCATTATGCAGAACACTTTAATCGATCTTCCTTAAGTGTGTAGTGTTTGTGTCTTCAGGAAACAGGATTAGGATACTCAGTGACAATTAGTTAAGGCAATCATATCCCAACATTCAACTCCCAAATCACTGATATATTCCTTTATACAACGGTTACATTGTATACCAAAATCAAGAACGAATCCACTGTGGAGAAAGACATCACATATTTGCTTACTACTTTTTCCTTAAAACAATGTTGACGAAAATGCTGTAGAGACTTTTAATGTCTACACTGATTCAGTAAAATAGAGTTAACAAGCAATCCTAAGTTTACATTCACATCCTACCATTACAGTACAAAGACCATAATAAACAAAAAAATTATGTAATTAGTATATGAATTTGTAACAGAAGAGTGGCCTGCTGAACTGATACAAAAAGTTAGCCAGACGTCAGTAAATACATAATAAATACCCACTCTCAATAAATCCAAAAATCTTCCTCTATCTCTTATGTAGGATGAAAGGAAAGAAGTATGGTATAACGTCCTTAGTCACCTAAAAATTCAAATTATATCACCCCAGGTTACACAGTATCCCAGTCTCTAATGAAGGCAATTGGGAGAATCCTTGGAACAGCACAAAATTTAATGTAGAAATTTTCATGAATGTTAAGATACTATTGATTTCATTCTACAAAGATAGTACAACACATTTTATGGATAAGCGTTATTTTATTATGTAAAACGACTCATTTATGCTGACAAGTTATTCTAACTTCCATGGAATGGATAGCAGTTCACCACAATCAGTAAACACAATTATTATTATATCTAGGAAGCATATTCAGTCGTAATATATGGGAAAACATTAATGTCGATAGGATCACTTAAGATACAAAGACATCAGCCCAGCAACTACTATTCTCCAAAATGTGAATGAAGTAAAACAGGACGAACTGAGCCAACCATTAAACAGTCAGACTATGTTTCACTCATTCATTTATATACATACAAAATCTGACCACACAGTGTACCAATAGAATGGATGACATTTAGTACAAACGGAGATAATAATGACAAGGAACTTAGGGTACAGATACATAGTTAATTGATTATAGTTTCTGAATGACATATGATTAAATACAGTTCATATGTCTAGTGGGAGGTTAAGGCGATGGGAACATGATAATGATAGAAATAAAATAATCGGTTTACATGTACGCAAAATAAATGTAATAATCTTCTGGGATAAGTTCAGGAAGTTAGTTACTATTCATGAATCCTTCTATATAACAACAAATGATCTCATATCTCGTTGAATCAATACAATTCATTCAATCATTTCCTCCATTATAACATAATGATATATTCACATTTCAAATTGTTTAATAGAATTCTATAATGACAATGAAGACTAGTTAAAAATAACATTCATCACTTTTCAATATCTCACTTCAACAGGAGGTCAGATACAGTAGGAATAGTTCAGTGGTTTACATTTCAGTAATAAAAATAGGTAATACATTAGTCAAAGAGGAATGACAATAATGTAATCCCAAATCAGACTATGTACTCGGCGAAAGATTCTGCAGGACGAGTAGTGATATATGACTGATAAGAAACAACAACATTAAGCGACCTTTAAATGAATTCTCCATGTGTCGACCTGATAACACTATAAATTTACAATAATAATAATAAAATTAATAATATAATTAGTGTATTTGGATAATAGACTGAAATTAATCAGTCTATGTTACCGTATGTGCATCCTAAGCGGATTACCTTAATATAGCGATTAATTACAAGTATTGTTTGGTTTGAATTATGACCGGCAAGCGGAATACAGGATGCGCGTTTCGTCCTGTTTGAGCCCCATCAGCTGGATGCGCCTACATCCTAGTGTTGATGTTCACACAGGAACTCGAACTCAATTCATTTCACAACAAACGCCACTGCATTCACCACTAGACTACCGAGTCCAGACAGCCACACTTGCGCTTGCCAGTGATAATTCAAAATTAAACAATACTTGTGAATATTCGCTATATCGAAGCAACCCGCTAAGGATGCACACATGGTAACAAAGACTGATCAATTTCAGTTCACAACAATTCAACAGGAAGATTCAAATACAATCTCATTATATATATTCATGCCCCGTTGCACAAGTGTGGCTGTCTGAACTCAGTAGTCTAGTGATGAAGCAGGAGCATTTGGTACAAAACGAACTGGCTTCGAGCTCCGGTGTGAACATCAACACTAGATACAAGTAGATCCAGCTGACGGCTCTCAAATAGGATGAAATGCGCATCTTGGATTCCACTTCCCAGCCACATTCCAAATCAAACAAAGTCAGTAATATTTAAATAACAGAAGTTTCACTAGAAGATATACTGGGAATTTAAGAGGTTTCATCGTATTGCGATAGAGTTCAGACTGAGTTCAAAAATTGTTATCGTATCTACTGCATGACATGTTGAAATGACAGCGTTTGCCAATATACTAAGTGAGATATTCACCTCGTTCACTGACAAAGTTCCCTGCACTTAGAAAAAAACGCTGTTCTATTGTATGTAATATTGCAATATACATTGAGTATTACTAGTATTTTGCTGATTGAATACATCACAGATTGATATTGACAGGGTACCACTGAAAACCGGGAAGCACTGGACAACCATTATATCCTAGTGTGGAACGCCTCAGCATTGCGTACTCCAGATTCTCTACCCCGTCATAGGTTTTACGTTGGCGAACGCCTAACTCTCTACACCATTGAGTCCTCATCTAGTCGTAGAATTCCTACATTCATCAATTTCCTATGTTTAACACGACGATCATCCATTATCTTTGGTGATAACTGTCTCACTCTCGAAAGATCTGAACTCAACCAGTCACGTTATCTCATTAGAGCCTCAAGAATCAGGAGTGCCTATCACTGAGGAGTTCCACACTAGAACGAAACGGTTGTCCAGTCATCGCTGATTTTCTCTGGTACCCTACCAATATTAATCTGTGACGTATTGAATCAATCAAAAATACTAATATTTTATAAACAACCATTTAATCATTTTCACCACATCTCCACCTCTATCTAATATAAAAGAACTGATGCTAACAGTTACTGACTGATCCATTAAAAAATTTTTCATTACAGTTGATTGTCAAATTTATCATTACCACTTAATATTTCCGTTCTATTTATTTAATGATTAATTCAGGACAATAATAATAATAACAAAACCTTGGCAAGATCAAGTATGGCCAGTCAATTCATTTTATGAACTATCTAGTGCTATTCATTGCCTCTTTCAGTTACTGTTGCAACTACGAGTCTACCATATTTCACAGTTCATATATTGTCTGATATGTCAAATGCATGCATACACAGATGTATGTATGTTTGGATGTAGGTGCATATGTACAGTAAATGTATGTCTACAGTTTGCATTGGAGAAATATACGTAGTGTACTGTGTGTATGTGCTACAGTATATTATGTGCATTATTAGGTTAAATATGATTGACTAAGTCAATATAACTACAATCCTCATGGTTACACTTATATTTAGAGAAATGATCAATTTCATCAATATAGAAGTAGATGTGGTAGTATAAAGGTGGGTGGTTGGGGATGAGGGGATAGATTTACTATATCTATTTTGGCCCTCTCTCTATTACTCGTTTAGTTTTTATACATCTATCTATATATATTTGCCCTAGTCATAGGTCAAACCATATACACACTTTACTCGCTCACTCGCTCACTCACTCACTCACTCACTCACTCATTCATATACATCAATATTGTTTGTATTAAATGATAATACAAGAAGAAAACTTGAAAATTATTGTGGTATCAAATGAATAAACACAAAAAAAAAAACAAAATAAAAACAATTATGAATACACATTTCGTTTTTTAAACTGTAATTCATTAACGTATTGAATGTATGTATGTGTATGTATGTGGATGTGTGTGTATGTATGTGGATGTGTGTGGATATGTTTGTTGTAACGAACGTCGACATCATCATAGGGTACAGGTGAAAATAGTTCAGTTATATTTATATGCATTAAATTATTATACTTAATAAAAACTAGTATATTATAATATATTATTAATGCATATACAATTTGGATAGACTGACACAATATCTAATAGGCATAGACAAGCACAAGAGAGAGATCCGGCACCAAATATGTATTCTGTACATACGCATATCTATATACATGCATCGATATACGCATATATATATATATATGTATATATGTATATATATATATATATATGATCTATTTTAAAGCATAATACTAATGTTAATAATAATAATAACAATTAATAAATAAATCTCATTTAATCTATGACTACAATTGAGTAAATGAACTAATGGATAATTTACAGAATTCATTCACAATAATCAAAATATCTCATAACGATTACATAATTTCATTAGATTGAATTAATACAATTATTATTGTTCATTGAATATTTCAATATTCAATTATTATGAAGAATTCATTACCATTAATTAATACATTTTTCTTTACTTGATTGTAAAATTTCATGAAAGAAAACAACCACAGCAACAACAATAAAATAAAGAGAACAATCAATTAATCTCATTGGATTTAAAAGAAACTAACAAATAATGAGTTCAATTTGATTGAGAATACATGTAGATAGTTGGATAGAGAGAATTTATGATAGTTCAAATAATAATAATAATAATAATAAAAATAATCTTCATGTTATTTAATACTACTAATAAGTAAACAATACTAGTAGTTATTCATGTTGTCAACAAGAAGAAAGTGATCAATACTGGAACTTATATTTATTTTTTTTTGGAAGCAAAAAAGAAAAAACAATGGATTTTGTAATTTTAAAGGTAAGTTTTGATTACTTCTTATTCCATTCTATTCATGATGATTGCATAGAATTTATATGAAATGAAGGATGAGGGTGGGATAGGAATTTTATTGTTAAGATGGTTACATTGGTTGATTATAACAATTGACTATCAATTGATAATTGAAAATTATTGATATTTTTTATTGAGTTTGAATCAGATAGCCGTTGATCACCGGGATGTACTAAATAGCTGTTACGTTCTAGTATGTGACTCTACAGCATAGATCACCCATAATGCAATCATGGATCAAACTCATGTCCCTTTGGCTCCACGATTAATGCTTTACTATTAGACAATTGAATAGGCTGTTAATGGTTTATATTTTGTAGTTCAGTCAATTTGTAATAGGTTTGTACTACTTCATCCATTGTAGTCAGTGGGTAACTGTCTTCTACCTGACATGGCTAAACTACACTGGTCATGTCTTCTCACTATCTTGTGCCGAGAGCATTTTTGGTTATTTTCTTCTTCATGCATTCAACAGTAGAGAGTGGTTTATAGTGTGATGTAATTTTTTTATTAGTTATTTTTATACAATATAATTTCTTTATTAACTTGAACGAAGTAAGAATAAAAAGATTTCGAGAATAGAATGAATTCGTTTCATATGTTATGGCTTCTCATCAGTTGTAGACGGGCTAAATTCATAATTAATTTTATAAATATAATCAAAGTGATACATACTGTAGTGACTAAACTGATATAGACGAACGTAACACTCAGAAGGAATAACATGATGACAACAATTAAATTAACATAGTTAAGATCAAACAGTATTTATATTTTGTAAGTAGACTCCAAGTACATTTCACTTCCAATTGCATCAATTTATATGTACTTGTGTCAGAAAGTACATAGGCAGGACGAAAAGAACACAACCACCAGGTTTACTAAGCATAATCCTTGTAAGAAATGTCTGTAGGAAAGTAAAGTTTCTACAAGTGTAATAATTAATCACATAGTAACCATTTAGCATGTAGTAGATAACATAAAGGCGTTTCGAATAACTAATAAGCAAACAACATCGCTTTTACTACATTTTATAGTAGACAGTTACTAATGAGCTCTTTCTACCCGACCTTTATACACAAAAAATAGTATGGTAAACCTCATTTGTTATGCCAAAATAATTACGTCATTATTATTATTGTCTATTATATAACTTCAGTTTGTACTCTTCTATTGATGTTCAATCATGGCATTCTAATAACATTTGATTAACTAATCGAATCGACTATGTTAAAGTATTTATATTATTGTGGTTTCATAATTCGTATCTATGAAATTATTCACCACCATCCCTTTTAACATGACTGACTTCAAAATGTAAATGCACTACTATGCTAGAAGTATTATTTTCAAGTTGGATTGTGACTGGCAAGTGGAATTCAGGACTCACGTTTTGTCCAATTTGAGACTCGTTGGCTGCATGTATCTGTATCCCAATGTTGATGTTTAAAGTGGGATTCGAACTCAGTCCGTTCCATGTCAAACACCACTGCGTTCACCACTAGACTACTGAGTCCAGACAGTCACATTTCTGAAATAGGTGAATTTGTATTAGGATGAATTTGTATACTCCCACTGTGAACTTCAACAATGGGATGCAGGTATATCTAGCCGACGAGTCACAAAGAGGACGAAATGAGCGTCCTGGATTCTACTTGCCAGTCACAATTCAACTTAAAAATAATACTTGTGTATAATCGCTATATCGAGTCAATCTGCTCAGGATGCACATATAACAACGTTGCCCCTTCTGTGTGGATTATATTCTTCTATATCACTTCAACTTCAGTGATTACGGTATGTATTACCTTAATTATGTTAATGTTAATTGGAAATTTCAACCAATTACAACTGATGATAAACCAATGAAATATAAAATAAATTCATTCTATTCACTAAATCTGTTTGTTATTGCCATACTCAAAGTTATTTTTGATATATCTTGTATATATTTGTAAGATACAACTATTAATAACTTGTTTCTTCTCTTTAAGTAATATCTTTATTGAGATTACATTCTATAGTGCTCATTAATTAAATGAATAGAGATATGACTTCAGCTACTTAATAAAATCCATTTAATGAACATTGTGAATGTTGTGAACTAAATACAGTGTATTTAGACATGTAATTTTTATTATTATCTAAATAAATCTTCATCTGTAATAGTTACCTTCTTACATTGACATACTATACTTACTTACTACTTACTTACTTACTTACTTACTTACTTACTTACTTACTTACTTACTTACTTACTTACTTACTTACTTACTTACTTACTTACTTACTTACTTAATTACTTAATTACTTACTTACTTACGTAGCATTACACTTACTACTTACTTACTTACTTACTACTTACTTACTTTACTTACTTACTTACTTACTTACTTACTTACTTACTTACTTACTACTTACTTACTTACGTACTTACTTACTACGTACTTACTTACTACTTACTTACTTACTTACTTACTTACTTACTTACTTACTTACTTACTTACTTACTTACTTACTTACTTACTTACTTACTTACTTACTTACTTACTTACTTACTTACTTACTTACTTACTTACTTACTTACTTACTTACTTACTTACTAAAGCCTGTTACCCCTCCAAGAGGAGCATAGGCCACTCACCAGTATTCTACAGTGAACTCTGTACTGAGCAGTCCTTTCCGTCTGTTTCCAGTTGTTGTTCATCATTTTAATGTCTACTTTCAATTTTCGATATAGTGTGTTCTTTGGCCTTCTTCTTTTCCGTTTCCCAACATGATTCCAAGTTAGTGCTTGTCTCATGATGCAGTCTGATGATTTCCACAATGTATGTCCTATCCATTTCCAACGTCGTTTCCTAATTACCTCTTCGGCTGGGAGTTGGTTTGTTTTCTCTCATAGTAGGCTGTTGCTCAGGATTTCCGGCCCACGAACATTCCATATCTTGTGTAGACAGTTGTTTATAAATACCTGTACCGTTCTGAGGATGTTTGCAGTAATTCTTCACGTTCCAGCTTCATACAGTAGAACGGTTTTCACATTTGAATTGAAGTGTCTGACTGTGAGGTTGGTTGGCAGTTGTTTGGAGTCCCATATGTTATTAAACTGTTGGAATACTGACCTTGCTTTGCCAATCCTTACTTTTACATCTGCATAGGATCCTCTTTGTTCATCGATGATGCCTCCCGGGTACGTGAAGGTATCCACTTCTTCCAGAGTTTTCCATTAGCATAGTAAAAACATATTAATTCTATTTTGCTCAGTTACAACATAGCAACTATTCATTATACTTTTTATTTATTTATGTAGTAAAGTTGAATATTTTGATCGGATCATGCGATTCAAATTTATTACCAGCTTATTAATAAATTTCATGTAATAATAGTAGTTGAATTGAAATGTTTTGAGGAGACTGATATTGATTTTTGTTGATTGAATTCATCACAGATTGTTGTTGATAGGGTACCTTTGAAAACCAGGAAGAACTAGACAGCTGTTACGTCCTAGCATAGAACTCTGCTATGGAAGTGCGCATTCTAGATTCCGCTCCAGGGGCTTTAGGATGATCGTCACGCTATATATCAGAAACTGATGGAAGTAGGAATTCTACCATTGGATGCCAGGCGGCCCAGTGGTTCAGATGGTTAGGTGTTCGCCAACCTGCAGCCTCTGGGGGGTGCATAGTCACACCGGAGTCCCCTACTAAGACAAAATGGCTGTCTAGTTCTCCCTAATTTACAAAGGTACCATACCAACATTAATTTGTGATTAATTCAGTCGACTTACAATAATTAGTTTACTAAATTCCATAAATGTCATTACTATATAGAAGTCTCAGCAACAATTGTATACTACTCTGACAAATTTCTGTAATTGGGTGCTGTGGAAATTGTTGAATGTTGATTAGATATTATAAATAACAACTATCGACAACTGATTCAGTGGTCTAATGGTAAGGCCTCCACCGTGGAGCCAGAAGATCCTGGGTTTAATCCGTAGTGTGATCATGGTTGAGCACCTCCGAAGGGTCTTGCTTTCGGACGAAACGGCTGTTCGATTCTCCCTGATGATTAGTGGTTCAGACCAGTTCCTTATATCAAACCACAGTTTCTGGATGCGTTTTTTCAAAAGTAACGCATGAGTATAAATGCAACATAGTTGAGATTCATGTTCATCATTCGATTTAGATAAATTAAAATAGAAATATTTTACTTGCAATATGTATACAGTTGAAAAAGTAGTTGGTACAAACATTTGAACACACCAGTGTGGTATAGTAAAAGTGATCAGTCAGTAATGACAGATCATTCACTAACGTTGTACATTCTCTTCTATTCTCCTGTACACCTTTCGCATCTGATACACTATACAAACATGAATGATTTAACCAAATGAATCAACAGGCAACGTAACCATCTACAACTATCAGACATTTGTAAATATGCATATTTTCCAAATATTAATCAAATCGACTTTCATTCTCATTAATAATTAATATTAATTCAAACAATAACAAAAATAATTTCTAAAATTAAATTGCGGCTACAATTGCAACATCTATACCTTAGACTCGTTATCGGGATGCACATGAATCCCTGTATTGGTATGCACACTAGAACTCAACCTCAGAAAATATACATGTTAACAGAGACTGATTGCAGTGACTGGTTTGTAGTCTTAGTATGAACACCAACACTGGGATGCATATTTATCCACATGATGAATTCGAAATTGATCACATTAAGTTCTGCTCCTAGTCATAACTCAACTGTACTAAAAGCTTCTAAATAGATAAAAAATATCAAGACAATCTACATATTCTGACAGAGATTAATCAAATGCAGCCCTCAAAATCAACTTGCAAGAATTTTAACTCTTACGTACGTTACTACTGATATACCGATAATTGATAAAGATATCTATGTGTGCAGGTATAAAATTAATAACTGCGAATCTCCTTGTATTAAACAGCTAGTGATGCATTCATGTAGTTCACATAAACCGTCAATTCAATGTAATTATATTGGGACAGTTATTGATTTATTTTATAACCACTAAGTTTAAGTATTTCCCTCTCCACGGTAATCACTCAATGATGTCTAAGTTTTTAAACACATTAAATCAACAATTTGTTATTATAGATTAACCTAAGTTAGACAACCAGTGGAAACCACCAGGAACTGACAGTGAACAGCTGATTCATTCCAGTACGAAACTCCTTAGTAGTGCACGTACATGACCTTTTCATGGACTGGAGCCAAGGACCTTAAGGTTTCGAGGCGAATGTTTAAATGTTAGACCACTGAGATTATCAGTATCTAACGTTTAATACTGCTAATGACATATAATTCATGATTTGTTGCTCAACTAGTTTCATTTTATGTTGGTCATGTAGCAGTTACTCACCAACGAAGTCATGATATATTGAAAAAATGACTGAAGGTAAAACACAAACCATTGGATTCTAGTTCAGTTGCCTTTGGCCCAACCCAATACCCGAATCGTAGTGGTGCACCGCTAGGTCGTCTTACACCAGAACGAAACAGTTGTCTAATATTTCTTCCTGCTTATCTAGTCCATGTGAATTAGTAATATTGAATTCATTCTCCATGGCAAGCAGCTGATCTTATTTATATTCGATATTACTGACATGCATTTAATGAAGAATCGAATAGTATATGAATCAAATAAAGCAGAATATTCAGTGGATATGCGCAAACCGTCGTCATTTATGATAAATGACTCTCACCTAATAAGTCTTAATATATGTGTCTTGATGCTTTGATTAGTTGTATGATAGTAGCCATTGGTTCGTACTACTATTGCTACTACTACTACTACTACTACTACTACTACTACTACTACTACTACTACTACTACTACTACTACTACTACTACTACTACTACTACTACTACTACTACTACTACTACTACTACTACTACTACTACTACTACTACTACTACTACTACTACTACTACTACTACTACTATTACTACTACTATTACTACTACTACTACTACTACTACTACTACTACTACTACTACTACTACTACTACTACTACTTCTAACAATAGCAATATAGCCAATAAATACTCACCATATTGAATATTGTTTTATTATAGTAAAGGAATATTCAGTAAAAGAATATAGAAAGTTCCAACAAAACATTCCATTTTATAGACATTTAAATTGTGCATAGAAAGCTTTGGAAAGTGATTAGCCACCATTAATGTCCATCTGCAAGCGTTTACGAGCATTCTTGTTTCTAATACAATATCTCTCTCAATCAAGAACGCATAATTGATGTATGAATTCTGGAGTGATCACCTTTGAGGCGTAATTTACGCCTGAATGTGATAAATCCCTGAAGATAGAACTAGTAGAACAAACGTAAGATATATGTGATCTGTTCAAAAAACCCATGAAATAAGGTCAAAACGACTTAATTTCATAAAGTTAACTTCTATTACTTTCATAATACAACTGTCTTTTCAGTACTTTCATTGTTCAATAGGTCACTCAATTGTCATATTCTTCAGTCATCTTATTTCTTGTTCCAGTTAACAGTCACATTTCCTGAATTTAGTTCATCAGTTCATCTATTGAAAGTACTAAAACCTGTATATTCTCAATGTAATCATTACCACTGGAGGTCCATAATCGTTCTAACCTTTCATCGTACCATCACCCTGCACATCTTAAATAAAGTGCCTAATTCACTTGTGAACCAGCGTTTTCTTCTATGCGTTACTTTTATGAACGATCTTCAGAATTCAAATGAATTTCTTGATAGATTATTTGAAGCTTCACTAACAGCATTAACAGTTCAATTGGTGTATTAACGAGACAATAATATTGTTAATATGTCGTACCACTGGTTATGAGAATCTAAGCTTATAGGTATAACGTTATAAGCGCATTCAGTATACAGGATATATTTGCAAGTCGTAGTATACAAGTTGATGTATGTCATTTAAATTTCGTATTACTTGGTACTCTTCAATAAGGCGCTTGTTCATACTTGATAGATTTGGATTGCTAGGATAGTATTCACCATTTGTCACTCCTAGCAATGTTACTAACCATTAAGCTACTCAGGAATAGACAGGCTCCTTACATAACTAAAAGGTATGTACTAATTGTCCAATAATTACTAACAAATGTTTTGGTGTTAGTTGGTTGGTGATAGATGGCACGAAACCCTTAACATGGGTTTCATGCTAGTCGACCGTCGTGATTAATTAATGTAATTGATCCTTCTCACAGGAGAGCAAGCATAAGCTGGATAGTTTGTTGATAAAGTATCAAATGGTGGGGGCTAGGTAACCCGAGTTCGAATCCCAAGCTTAAAACAGACTAGTGATTAAAAATGATCCTAACAATTGAAAAGAAAACTACCTTTGTAAATTTTGAGATTAAGCTGAATATTGTAGCCTGCTTTTTGTTAATCTCACTCTTCAAATTTCAAGAAAGACGTTTTATTCCATTAAGCCTTTTATTGTTTTCCCGAAATTTGTCACAAAATAAAGTCTGTTGGCTACTATTTAAACCACAAAACACAGGACAGCTGATTTGTGTTGGTATGGAACTCCTCGTCGACGGTGGTAATCCTTAACCACACCAAGAATCCAAATCCAGAGTTTTCAGGTGTTGTACTGGATCCTAAATCATCAACACTACTATGCCTGATGGAGTCTACTGGTAGGATCTCCACCTCAATAAATCTGTAATACGCCCCCACTGGTCAACTTCACAATATTCCTGAAGTTATAATCAGAAGTGATTTGTGGAGTTCCAACATGTCAGGAGTGAGATGAAACTGACTGATGGTCAAGCTATATCATAAATTGATTAAAATAGGAATTATATCATTGAATATTGACCTGGTTAATGGTGCTAATGGTTTAAGCATTAACAGCGAAACATTAATGTTATAGGTTTATTTACTTAGTGAGATCGATGTTACGTAATCCTAATTAGGAGTGCCAAGCTAAGATGAAACAGTTGTTCTGTGCTCTGTGGTTTTAGATAATACCCAATACAGCTTAATGTATTAAGCAATACAAAGAATAAATTAAATATCAATCTTCACAAATCTATTTCAACTCAATCTGTTGTAACTTTTGTACAGTAAACAGTTCTCAGATGAAAATATGTTACATTGTAAAGAAATTCCTGTTGAAAATAAATTCCACTTGTAGACATTTAAAAGGAACTTGTATATAACATACAAATACAATGATCAATTATAGTTTATATTGATTTGTAAATGTTTTCGAACTGTTTTCTCTACTCTTATGATATAATCTCTTTCCTTTCCATTAATACATTTGGTGTATAAATCCTACAGTTATCATTCTCCTTTTTTGTTTTTTCATTAGGATAGAGAAGTAGAAACATATACAAACTATGGTAGTGTTATTTCTTGAACTACTCACTAATTAGATTAATGAGATTATACCACTGTTAAGTATAATCTAAAAGATAAATAACAGTTCATGATAATAAATGAATTTTTCGGATACTGATAACCTCAAGATCTTGGCAGTTTGTTGTAAGAGGAATCTAAATTTCACCAACTTTTGTCATTACATTATGTTTTTTTTTTATTATACTAAGTATTAAGTAGTTTAAAGCATTAACCAAAAGCATATTCTCTTTGTTAATGTATGCATCCTGCCGGTGTCCAACTATCATGAAAAAACTATCCAAAATTAAACGAAAGTTTTTATAATTTATCATTTTATAATAGAAAGCAACATTCACATTTCGTCCTCTATGAGATTCATCAGGTTGATCTACTTACATTCTATTACTGATATATGAATATATCTATATATGTGTGTATGTGTTAGCGAAAACAACATGTATAACGTACTGTATGTTTGTATTAATAGCTGATTATAAATTTTCGATGAAAACCACCTGTTAACTTTGATTTCTATACAACCCTCTGAAATCTGACTTGCACACAAGTACACCTACACACACACACATAGAGAGAGAGAGACAGAAAGGGAAACATAAGCATCTGCACCCTGGGTACTTCAATCGACAAGACTACAATCACAATAACAATCATTGTTGATTATTACTTGATATTTACACATGAATAATTGAAATAATAATAATCATTTTCTTCATTAATACACAACTGAGTTAATTTGTATCTAAGATAATTTCTCATAAAACATCTGGTTGAAATGTGTGTTATTCTCTGTTTTATTTATGAAAATAAAATTTTTTACATGAAAATATAACTTCGAATTGTATGTAGATCAAGCTGTGAAATTCTATTTCATCTATTGTGTTCTCTTACCGATTCATTTACATATGTGAAGTAAAGAAATACACTAAGTGTCTACAACTATGAAGGATTCATTGTAGACATTTTTGAATAAAAGTTAAAGGAAGATTCAATGAAGTTCTAATCTCCCTCTTCTTTAGCTTTCTTCGTCAATGTTTAGTTGACAACGATCGAGTGATCCACTTTCAGGTAGCATTTTATAGTTATGTATAGAATCTTATGCTTATGATTTTGCTATAATATACAGTATATAGCTAATGCTATAAACTAGGTCATTGTGTCTTAAATCATCTGTATAGGGTCTTTCTTTACCCTGGATACATTAATTGATTTTTGAAAAAATACACTTACTCTATTCTACTTACATTCTTATACTTATGTAATCAATTTTTATACAAAACTGACTGGTAGATTTCTGAATCAAACTTATTTATTCAGTAGTATAATATTTATTATTATTAATATTACTATCACTGAAGTAACTTCTACTAATGTGATGCCAGTCTTGCTGTACTTTAGAGGTATGACAACTTAGACCGATACATACATGTACCAGGTTCTATGTTGATCATTTATGCATGCATTCATAGACACAATTAAATAGATTGGGTTATCAGAAATGTTTTCAATGTTTAGTAAATTTCCGTACCCAGAACTTGTAGTCATTTTCCTGTTATTGTTGAGTTGAGGTATTTCTGGGGAGAATAATATTTCATCTGTTGATTGTATTTGTCATAGACTGATCACTACTGTGTACAATTAGAAGCTTCAACTTACTACTGAACGCTCTTGACCTTTCCAGGGAATCTAAACCACGACATACACATTTCACGGTGAGAGCTTAACTACCAGCATCATTAAACCGGCAGGTGCCCAATGGTAAAGTTCCCATTCAAACCAAGTCTTGATATAGCGCGACTACCACTCAATGGCATTGGTGTTAACTGCCTGAACTCCATCGATAATAACGTCTCATTTTTACTTCTGAGATATTGTGAAGTCATTTACTAGTTTGCGGTTTTTCGAAGACACACAAATGCTAATGATCAAGCCCCAATTACAAGACCTGAAGGTTTTTATTTTCACTCTCTTCTGGGGTTAAGTGTAAGTACTACTGGGAGATACAATAAACCGACGAAACAGTTGTCCACTTTTTCTTTAGTTTTCAATGTCATGCACTCAACATTAATCTATGATGAGTGCAAACATAGTTTTTCATCAATTTACTGAATGGGTGTTGAATACAAGTGTATAATTTTCATTAAACTGTGCTACACTGGACATGTTATCAGCAGACAGTTGTAGATAACTGGGGTCACTTGAAGTGAAACGTTAAATAAAAATTATACACTAATATATTGCACTCAATTAATTACTGGATACTACACATTTTGTAAATGTTAAAGACATTATGAACAGCGTCAGCCTATATGACGTGTATATATACTCATCTCCTATCTAGAAACATAATGTCAGCTGAAATAGCATCATAGCATCAAGTCAATCACTTTTAGGTTAAACTGTATTTGTAGACGAAATAAGATCTGATTGGAGGCTATTTGTTAACCATGAGCACTAGTTGGAGACGTTAACTAATTCAGCATTGAAGTAACAATAGTTTCAAATTTTCGTTCACTCTTCATCATCCTAAGATGGTGATTTATAATAATCCTTTAATCATAACTTCATTTCAAACTGAATTCTTCAATGTTTATTCATTTATATTCTGTCGTTGTTGTAGTAATTAATTAGAATCATCCATTTGTAATTCTTCTTGTTGTTATCGTTTCATTGCAATCATACAGTCTAACAATATGAGTTAACTTACATTTGCCTCAAGTTATGGATTAATCATGATCTGACCTAACTTAGAAACGATTATTCGCGCTTTGTAAACCTGAATGAGATATGTCTAAATAATCTTTGCATACTATTGGAGAAACTCTCATTTTTGTGGATACCTGTTTGGTATACATTTTAAACAATAGACATTTATATAAACCAATCAATTTTACTATCGTATTCACAAGAACAAACATTAACAGTGGGATTCAGGTTGCATGTTCAAGATTCGTCAGTTGGATATACTGGAATCTTTATGATGATATTTACATTGTGAATTGAATCTACTTATCTTCCATTTCAAGTGCATATGAATTACTATGAAATAAGAATAACATACAAAGAAAAAGGTGGTAATTTTTTTGTAAAGACCAGAATATTTTAACGTAGACAAGGTGATTCGTATAGTTTTCTTATTCTTCCTCTCTTCACCATCTCCACTTCGGGAATTATTTGTTTCAATATTACACAATTTATGCTAGGAATATCCTACTTTAATTAAGTACATATGGTATTAGACAATATGATTATTATTTTAAGAAGAAAAGATTTTATTAGAAAGTTGTGCTGTAACGTAGGGGGGGGGCAGGTTAGTCGACATGATAATCTGAATTTACATTTCGTTCTGTTTGACAGTCGTCAGTAAAACGTACCTACATTCTTTGATGAAACTCATAATTCCTAGTAGATTCGTTATTGTTTCTATCGTCACTGAAAACATACGGAAACTAAATATTTCCTTTTGCTATATTGAATATCATATCTAGAAGTGACGTAATCAGTATATTTTATCAATAACATTTCTTTCCACTATAATGATGTCATTATTAAAATATTAGATTACGAATACATAATTCATTTATGTAGTTATTTCCTAGCAATAAGTTTTATTGAATTTTGTAGTAATGATTAAAAAGTTCATTAGTTTTCGATAGAATGTCTACCTCTTTGATAGAGTTATCCTAACTGTATTAAATACAACTGTTCTTTGATTTGAGTTGAATTGTAACTGGCAAGTGGAATCCAGGATACGCGTTTCGTCCTATTTAGGATTCGTTGGATGGATCTACCTGCATCCCGGTGTTGACGTTCACACTGGGATTCGAACTCAGTCTGCTTCGTGCCAAAAGCCACCTCATTCACCACTAGGCTACTTTGTCCAGACAGTCACAGTTGTGCGATGGGTACATATTTAATTTACAATAGGCTTGCATCTTCCCGTTGATTTGTAATGGACTGAAACTGGTCAGTCTCTGTTGCCATATGTCCATCCTCGCCACTATATAGCGATAGTACACAAGTTATATTTGGCACACAAGGAACTGAGTTTGAATCCCACTGTGAACATCAACATTGGGATGCAGGTACATCCAGCCGATGAGTCACAAATAGGACGAAACGCGCGTCCTGAATTCGACTTGTCAGTCACAATCCAACTTAAATATAACTTGTGTACTATCGCTGTATCTAGCCAATCCGCTCAGGATGCACATATGACATCAGAGGCTGACCAGTTTCAGTCCATTACAAATCAAAGGGAAGATACAAACCTATTTCAACTTAATTATCCTAGTTTTCGTAATAGTTGACAAACATCAATAAACTACGTATATCTACAGTCTTTTTAGAATGTAACATTTGGTACTTGAATTGAATCTATATCACTTATTCTCAATGATCTAGACTTTACTAACGAATCATTTGAGAAGGGAATAAACTTAAGAGAAGATTACAAGTAAACTTTGTTGATAAGTGATAACTAGTATGAAACACAGGCTAAACAAAGTTTCTTGTTAGTCTTAGCAACGCGTGATATGGTATTACTAAACATTTACCATTTTCAGAAAAAGAGCAATGAAATGTCTTCATCAATCATACAAATATTGGACAAATATATTTTTTTTAAACTCATACTTAAAATAAGGGTGAGATAGGAAGGAAAGGAAGAGGAGGAGAAGGAGGAAAAGGAATGATTTAACTTAACATTGTATGCATATATTGCATATGTTGACATGTATCTATGCCTATATTTACATTATATCAGTAGACAATTATTCATGAATCGGTAGAGTAGAATAACAGGAAGATCTTTCATTATTAGTTGATATAGTTCAAAACTAGTTTTCTCCACTGATAATAATAATATTAATGATAATTTATCAATGTCTATTACTAAGTTATTTTTCATGCTCTGTCTCTCTTGTTCTCACATATTAAATGTACATTTTGGCTGACTTTCACACTGATAATTGATATACATTGGTAAATATTCTCTCAAGAATAACCAATAATTCAGTATGTAGTTCAGTAGATTTTGACTGATTTATTCAATGAACAAAATGTATTAGATGTCAGTTGAATAAATGTTGGAATTCAATTAGAATAGTTCAGTATTACTTGTATGAGTTTAGACTAATATGCATCTTTGATAAAGATGTCATGATTAGAACAGTGTATTTATACACAGATAGTTATGATTAATGGTTAGAATATATTGAAAATTCATGGAAGTTTAGATATGTAACACAACCTAAGAGTGAAATGAAATGCCTTATGTTCTATCCTTAAACATGGTCTGAATCGAGTGTTTAGGTACTATGAGATAATTGTGTATTACTTGGCATATTTAAGTAGTTTATAGCAGATAACAATTCATAAATGTAATCATTTTTAAAATTATGTAATTTAAGTGTTAATAAGAATAGTAAACACTAGAATGTAGACATATTCATTAGATACATTCCTATTTTGTATATTAGTTAGTTGATTTACTAATAGGAACTAATTGCAGCTAGGTATTGCTTAGTGTAGTAATTAGTTGAATTACAAAGAAATGGAATATTAGAAACCTTTTAGAAGCTCTCATGAAAGTTTACATAAGCTGGTAAAATATTTTGACTAACTAGTGTTCTTCAGAAATTCCTAAGAGAATTCTAAACAGCAATGATGCCACTGTACAGTTTAACAGTGAATTCGTTGTAAATAAATCCTTTCGCCGAATAAATTTCTTGTATGATGCTATGAATAGCCCATATTTCTGTAGATGAATTTATTTTACAAGAATAGCTTCCTTCCTTTTTCTCACCTTTGTTTCCTATTTAAAACCGATGAGTAAAAGACGGTGACGACAAACAAGTCTGCAATCTGTGAATATGAAACTCATTTACCAAATATGGATTTCTGTACTCAACTGCATGATCTCTATTATGTATAAAGGCTGGTGATACGATGTAATTGCTCAAACTGAAGTAGGTTGGGCGGTGATGTACAAAAATGCACTTAATGTGTGAAAGTCAAGCTCACTAATGACTAAATTCAGAATATAATTCTTTGTGTTTCAGTAAGATGTGATTAGCGAAGTTCGGCCTTTTCAGGCATGAGACAGTCAGCCATCGACAGAAATGCATGGGGTTGTGTAAATATATCAAGAATCGACTAAATTTAGAAATGACGAGTGTAGGATACCTACTTAGTATTTTGTTAATTAGTCGTTTGACGTAAAACCTGAATGCCTTGGGTTTGATTTCTTGGTGAATTTGTAGGTGAACACTACCAATAAATCTCGAAACACTCCTTCAGTACCAATTCCTGGTTGTTTAACTTACATCGATTCATTTTTCATTTAATTACTCATTTCATCTAAATTAATCATTTAGTTACTACTATTAGTAGATTTGACTAATTAAAATTAGTTACAGTTAAGGGGGTTGTTGTGGAGATCGTTAATTTGTCAATGATGATATCTCCACAACAACCCCCTTAATCGTAACTAATTATTAGCTCACTAGTGACTAGCTCCTTGAGGGAATTCCTGGAGTTCTAGTGTGAAGACGTGACCGGTGGAGTTCAATCGTGTCGGGTGTGATGCAGTTACCCACCGATGACGATTGATGAGGTCACGCAAACTTAACACGAATTGACTGAATTAGAAATACCAACCGTCAGGAGCCGACTCAGTGATCCAATGGTAAAGCGCTCGTCGCGGAGCCAGAGGGTCCTGGGTCCGATCCCCAACAGGGTCGTGGATGTGCACTGCTGAGGAGTCTCATACCAGGACGAAACAGCTGTCCAGTGCTTCTAGGTGATCAACGGTTGTCTGATTTAGATCAATTCGTGATATCAGCATTGACTAATTAAAATTAATTTAGAAAAATATGAGAAATTCATAGTTTATATGTACTAGTAATATCAAGAGTTTAATTGAGAATTGACTAAATTGTCAATCAAACAACTTTTCATTAAATGGTTTAATGGTTTATTTAATATTGGATATATGTCATATAACACTTACGTATATGTTCTTATGTGTGTGTGTGTGTGTTGAGGGATGGGTACGCCGACAGTCATTGTTACTTACATACATATTCATGCAAAGTACACATCATATCATATCCTCTTTCTCTAACTTATGAACTCTACTATTAAACTATAGTAACTATGATAGCAATGAAATTGATTCATTCAATTCATAATCTCTGCCAGGATAATTGTATGTTAAAGGTCATGACCTATATATTTTAGAAAATAAAAGGGTATATTATAATCATAACATTCATTTATTCACTTAGTTACTATGATGAATGTTTATGTTACATGTAAAATGTCTCCATTACTTAGTTATTAATTAATGAATTCTAATAGTTCTACGTGCTATATTTACTCTTTTCAATTATGATTTCAATTAATGTCTATGACAGGATCTAAAAGCTGTTTATGAAACTCCCAGTATTTTAATTGTGTCTGGTAGAACTGTTTTTTTTATTTTATTGCTTGTGAAGTTCAACACATTAACATGTTAATAGGCTTTAAAAAAACAATGCATTTCTACAAAAAATCAATTTCCAGCTAATACTCACAAGTAAATCAACTCGTTTATAGTATGTAATTCATTCAAAGATAAGAAGTGTTTGTATTTCCACAACAATGTTGTTTAGGACTACAATAGATCTGTTGTTATGTTTACCATTCTGAATGTATTGCCTAGATATAAAGTTCATTCAGAAGTCTCATTAAACTTGAATTTGTAGATGATAAGTCGAATCTAAGATGAATATATGTACATTACTTCAAACGCCACTGTTATTCACTATACCTAAGCAACCACTAAATTCTTCAACAGTTATGGAGGTATTTAGTAAACGTTTGTAATTCTCCATTATTGATATTTAGGACTAGAGTTTATCAATCTTTATAGGAATATGTACATCATAAGTGGATTGCATCGCTGTTGTCAGTTTTCATAAGAGTATTTTGAGGTTTATGAAAAGAATGTATACAGAAAAAAGGTCTCTTATAAATTACATCAATGTATTTGATTGGAAACCATGAAAACTGGATGTATGACAAAAGACCATCATGATTAGGACGAAACGCGTGTCCTGGATTCCACTTGCCAGTCATAATCCAAATTAAATGATACATCATGATTATGTTATTGAAGATGTTGTGCATAGATTTTTATATTCTGTTCTATCATCAGTGACTAGTAATAAATCGAACTTATTCACAAAACTTCAATGAATCATTTGAGAATAATGAATGAAACTAATTGACAGCCAAAAATCCTGACTAAAAAGGATTTGCTAGAATGTTCTGAATAAGTAATCTGAGACTAATATAACGTGGAAAATACATGAAAAATTTTTAAACAGTGATAACATTAGTGGATTTTAAAAATTTTTTTTAGGAATATAATACTTATTTATTAAATGAACACTGAATGAAGAAGCTCTGGAAGATGTGGAAACATTTACATACCTGGAAAGCATCATCGATACACGAGGAGGATCTGATTCAGATGTGAAGGCAGGTATTGGCAAGGCAATAGCAACATTCATACTATTGAAGATTATCTGAAACTCAAAGCAGCTGTTAGTCAACATCAAAGTCAAGATAATCCTATTGTATAGAGCTGAAACTTGAATGAAGAACTACGGAAAAGTGTTATTTAAAAGATACAAATATTTATAAACAGTTGTTTGAACAAAGTACTTCGGATCTGTTGGCCAGACGCCATCAGCAACAACCTTCTGTATTGGAGGACAACGCGGGAGGTGGAAGGAAGGACACATTAAAGAAATAACCAAATTGCGTTTCAAGGCAAAATGAAAAGAGGAAGATCAAAGAACAGATTGCGTTGGAAAATGGGCGGAAATGAAGAGAACGAACAGGATTCGCGAAGAACTAGGAAGGAGATTTGAGGACAGAATCTGTTGAAAAATGTTTGTCAGTGACCTATGGTCCACGAGGGACAACAGATATTGATTGATTGTCGTAAATAATCATTTGTAACTAGGTGTTGTAATAACTGTTGGGTTGTAATGTATTGCTACATATTAACCTAAGTTCTACAATTATCGAAAGCCAGATTAGCTGTTTCATTTTAGTTTGTGGTTTCTTTGAAGTGCATACCGATAACCCTACCAAGAAATCACTCCTACGACATTTGGATTTTGTATGGAACACTTAACCGTTAGATCACTGGGCTCATTAATGACTAATTTTAAGAGGAAACTTCTGGAGCGCTAGTAAGTGGATATGAATAGTATAGTTCCAGGTGAGGCAGTTATAACAAATGAGGCCATTTAATTTATGAAGAATTGATTATAGTAAGAAATGTCAACTGTTGGATTCCTTTATGCTCAGTGGTATAACATCTGAACTTTCGTCACAAAATCTAAGGTTCTTACAGTCATGGGTGTGTACATTCGAAGAATTCCACACTAGAACAAAACAGTTGTCTAGCGTTAATTCCTGACCAGAATTGATTATTTAACCCATATCAATTCATAATATCAAATTCAAACAATTTTTTTTCTATAAAAAATGATTTCACATACCCTTATTGATGTGAAGCAGAAAACACAGAGATGTATAAAATCAAAGGTTTTTTTCAGCGTAATAGTAGCTGTCAAAATAATGTCATCCATAGAAAACTACTACTACTATCACTAGTACTAGTAGTAGTTTTAATATCTTTAACTAATAAACATGAGTGATTATTATCTTGTAAACATAAGAAAGCTGTCATATTTACAGTGTTAAGTAACAGAATACTAATACTAGAATCAGCAAATGAAATTTTGACATACTGACGGCAATCATTATAAAAAAAACACAAACACTGAACGTCAGTTAATATCTTACTTCCCACTTTCTTGTTTTTTTTTATGGTAGTCTACTTTATCTTCTTTTCTATTATTACCGTTATTATGCTGTTTTTATACACGAGGTCGACTGTAGTAACTAAGATGAGGTGAAAGTTATAGGGAGATAAAAGAGGGGTGGGGTGGGGTTTGGTTAGTTATACTCTGGAAACAAGTAAATCTTACTTTAATGTAGTCTATAATAAACGTTTATTTATCTACAATCATCTACAGTAATAATAATAATAATAATAAAGTGTTTTTACAAAATTAGATAATTTTCAATATTTTATGATTTTTTTTATTTGTTGTTTGTTTTTCTTTTTAAAAATTACGCCTTAAATTTTTAATGGTATTTTTAAACAAAAAAATGTTCAATATTCAATTGACTTTATTCATTGTAAAATAAATAAGGAAAAATACTCTAGTTAATTGACATTGTTTTGTTTATTAAATAATGAAAATAAAAATAAAATAAAATTAATGTCTATAAACAAACAAATTTGCATGAAATGAAAATAAACAAAAGTTAAATTTATATTTTGTTTCTTTAAAATGATAAAACAAATGAAAAATTATAGAGATTGGTATTACATTTTTAGTTGATTGAATTCGACATAGATTGATGTTGATAAAGTATCGTTGAAAATTAGGTAGTGAGATAATTAACACTGATGACATTGGATGGTCGTCGATTTGTATCACAAATGAGTGAAAGTGGAGAATCTATATTTAGATGCTAACCAACTCACTGATGCAGTGGATTAAGTGTTCACCAACCTGAAGCTCGTGGTTGTGGCCGGCGATCTTGAGTGAGCGCTGCTGAAGAGTTACACACTAAAATGAATCAGCTGTACAGTGGTCCCTGGTTTTTAATGGCACTTTATCAATATCAATCTGTGACGAATTCAATTAATTAGAATTTGATTTGTGTGATTTAGTGTTGATTTCGAAAAGTGACACATAAACAGAAATCATGAGAAACTGACGATTATAATCATTTCGAATTAAAAGAATTTGATTAAACAGAGATCTGGATAGTTTTTACTAGTAGGAATACTATTCAAGTGAAAGTGGGTTTGAGGTTGAGGGGTACGGAAGGTTAGTATTAAGAATAAGATACCGCAATGAGCCAATTCAATGTAAATTTATCGATTAACTTATTCATGTAAATTAAGTTGTATAGATGGCGTATAGTGTGCATTTTTCAAATGAATACTTGACTATGTTATGAAAGTTGTGAATAAGTCAACAATGCAGTACTTAAATACAATACTAATCATGTATCACAATGGAAATTAACTTTCACCTACAACCAAATGATTCATTAATTTAAGCCTAATCATTCATCAGAAATATATCCATTCTTTAATTTCGGCTTGGAATAAATCATTGATATTCTTTTGTTTTTACAACTGTTAGGGTCTATCAAGTGTTGTTATTCCGTTGAGGAACATTTATGCAAGTTCACTGAATGCGTTGATATTTTCTAATGAAACAGTAATAGGTAGATCATAACGAAAACTTTAAAAAAATGTTCCACGGTAATCTCCATCATGAAAGTATTAAAGAGTCACTGAAAATCAGATAACACTTCACAGTAGTTTCATATTAGATCGAGGATTATCAACCAAACTTACTAACAAATCTAAATATGATAGAACCTCCATCCTTCCCTCATGTATGTCAGACTATACGTATCTTTACATACAATATTGTAATATAGGGATAGTAGTTCAATGTCAAAATAATCTATACTTCGCAGATATTACTTTTTGATTATTCTACCTTTATGAAATTACTCTGATGAACGACTTCATGGGCATCATTATCTTCATATGTTTTTTTTTTCGTTCTCGTTGTTTGTTTTGTTTAGTTAACCATTAACTGATCCTCTTTGTACATGGCTAAGAGACTGAATCCACAACGAAATATCTATTGATTACTGGTTGATCATAATGTTATGCTTCTAGAAATTCCATGGCATACTTAGAATTCCTGTGACATGGAATTTCTATCTTTTCCTATTCATGTTTGTGCTCCATACTTGTCGGCATGGATTAATATAAATTATAGGAGAGAAATGTTGATTCATATAGGTGTACAATAACCTATGGTCGATTGAATCCAAGAAAGTGTTATTTCATTTGATTGATTCATGTATGCTCACTGTAAAACTCTTATAACATAATGAAAAAACACAAAACTGAAGGAAACACCATGTCTAAATTGTGCAATAATGCCTCATAGGATTATTTGGAAGGTTAAATCATCATGGTATAAAATTATAAGAATGCAACGTATCTTCTGTCTCGTAAAACCTGTCACTATCATAATATCAACATATACATGTATCATGCTGAAACTATTCACGTATTGATGTATAATAGTAATAATTAGTGAGTATAATTAGATTCTAGTTAGTAATGGAAACCAGAATGTAGGTTTCTTTCTCTTCAGATTGCATCAACTGAATCCACCTGAATCTCAATTTTGATATTCTAACTGATTTTCAAAACAAATGCTTATCTCATCAAAAACCAGTGGGATATTTGTCAAAGTATAAAGCCTAGATATCCATGAATTTATTCAATGGTTAAGAAAACAACATTAATTAGTAATAGTTTGTAATTTTCTCCTGTTGATATTCAGGGTTATAAATAATCAGTCTGTGATGCTAAATGTATCTGTTTAAACTAAACAGCCTTATGGAAAACGTACTGAGTTTTTGAGATATAGATGCTTTGTTTGAGTGTTTAAGTTAAAACAATAGTACATTCATCTGAGGAGACCTAGAGAGAACGGAAAATGAATTTAATATGCCACTAGTAGTCACAAACCAAATACATTGAACATTGTGACTAGAGTAAGATGAATTTGTATATTCCCATTGATTTGTTATAGACTGAAGCTGGTCAGTCACTGTTGCTATATGTGCATCCTGAGCGGATTGCCTCGATATAGCGATTATACACAAGTATCATTTGATTTGGATTGTGACTGGCAAGTCGAATTCAGGACGCGCGTTTCGTCCTATTTGTGACTCATCGGCTGGATGTACCTACATCCCAATGTTGATGTTCACAGTGGGATTCGAACTCAGTCCGTTTCGTGTCAAACGCTACTGCGTACAGCACTAGACTACTGAGTCCAGACAGTCACGTTTGTGCAATGGGCGAATTGGTAGTAGAATGAATTTGTATATTCCCATCGATTTGTTATAGACTGAAGCTGGTCAGTCTGGACTCAGTAGTCTAGTGGTGTGCGCGGTGGCGTTTGACACGAAGCGGACTAAGTTTGAATCCCACTGTTAACATCAACATTGAGATGTAGGTACATCCAGCCGATGAGTCCCAAGTAGGACGAAACGCGCGTCCTGAATTCCACTTGCCAGTCACAATCTAAATTAAATTGTGACTAGAGGTTATATTATGCATTCCCGTCAGGTAACCTATATAGTAACGAAGTCTGGTAAATTGTACTCTTGAATATCAGCATCAGAAAATTGCAATCACTTTGAGTCAAACAGTAAAGATAGATGTCAATAATATGTAACCTCCTAAAAGATTAATCTAGTTTCACTGAAAAACACTACTCCGTTCCTAAAATCTTTGCTACCCTATAAGTCTTGAAAGTTAAAGTTTTATTCATTATGTCATTTGTTTACTTAGGAATTGTTATCATATCATAGAAGAACTTTGTTCGATGAACTAATATGAACTAAGTGAAGCTTAATAATAGTTTCGTTTTGATGTGAGACTCTTCAGTCAGTCTGATTTGGATTTAGTCGAACTAAATTGTAAATATGAATTCTAACTGTAAATGTCTCTAAGTGTGTACGTTTTGCATACATTATGGGTAGGAATTAGTATTTAAAGCACCTGGACTATATGAAAAGTTTCCTGATTGAAAATAGGCAAACCGATAGGGATTTTTTAAAATTATTAATAAAAATGCTTTCCTCTAATAAGCACAACTTGAATAGATGTTAAGTAGAAAGTTGTTGGAATATTCAGCTATTCAGTCAAACTATTCCAGTGATAACGTCTCAATCTGTGAAATAAGCCTACAATGAGAATCAGTTAATGCTATAATATTATTGATTGCTAAGTAGTATGATGTCTTTGTCAGACACCAAATGATAGAATTTGATTAGTGCAGTTAGTATTAGACAAACAGTTATTACTTAGTGATATTGTGTTTACACTTAAAATCTTCTTAATCGTCGACTGCATAATACTACTTAAACTGTTATTAGTACTAGTAGTGTAATTAATAAATACAATGAAAAGAATTTAAAGAATCAGTCACTTGATCTCATCATTAAAATCACTTTATCACTTGTACCTGCCAATAATGACGACGGTAAAAAAACAACATGGTAATGAGACCGAAAAAGAATAAGATTATCTCAGAAATCACTAGATATTGATATGGAGCTCCTAATTAGTGCATAGTTACACTTCCACCGGCAATTGTATACGAGACCTTTAAATCTACCTGGAGAGTATTTAAGCAACAGTACTTCTTAATTGGTAATGAATCGTAGTTCTCCCTTTGACCAATTTGTAATATACCGTGATAATCATGCAAATATGTATATGCCTACACTTATCCATATAATTAGTCCTATATATTTTCTCAAAATTGCCAACTATGAAAACTGTTTGAGGTAGGTTATGACTGGTAAACTGAATTAAGGATTCGCGTTTCATCTTGTTCGGGACTCGTCAGCTGAGTGCACCTTCATCCCAATGTTAATGTCCACAAAAAGACTTGAAGTCAGTTCTTTCCGTGCTACACTCCAATGCGTTCACCACTAGACCACTAAATCTAAATAGATATGCTTGTACAATGGGCATGTCTATAAAATTAGAATATATTTTGTTTTCCCGTTTATTTGTTTTGAACTGAAGTTGATCAATCACTGTTGCTAGATGTGAATCTTGAGTGGAATTCCTCAATATTAGCAACAAAATATACCTCATGAATACCGCTTACAAGCCACAGTTCAACCCAAACAATATTTATGAACTATAGCTATTTCATAGGATCTTAATCAGGATGTACATATAACACTAAAGACCGATCAATTTCAGTCCATAACAAAATAACAGAAAGATCACAATACATTCTAATAACAAACTATGTAAATGTTTCAATCTAAAAAAAAAACTAAACAAAAACTCATTAGAATTAGGTCAACAAATATACATAATTAAGTTCATTTTCACTACAAGTAGAAGAAAAAAATGTAATACCAACACAAGATACTACTTATACTGATACTATGCAGTTTCTAAGAGTTAATCATTATACATAATACAATCCTTATCATCTATCTAATAACATGAACTAAACATTCAACTAATAGTGAATAGGGATAAAGTGAAGACAATGAAATAGACAGAGTAGGAGGAGTCAATAGACAACTAACTACTCTAAACTTATTAATTATACATAAAGTATAATATTTATATTAGTTCATACTAATATTTCTCAACACAACATACACATTGTATTCTATGTTAGATGATAAATGATACAAACTATGAATGTATTAGTGAATAACAAACTAATAAACTACATGTAACTAATCACTAAAACAATGAAATGTTAATTAATGCCTATTTCATTCACTAAAAATAATAAGAAGAAAAAGAAAAAACAAGGAAAAAAGAAAAAGAGAAAAACATCTGCATACATGTTGTGCATTCTGTAATTTATGCGTCGTTCTTGTGTTACTTTTTTCTCTTTTTTTTCTTTATTTTCACAGAAGAATGGTATCTATTGAATGCCTGAATGCTTGTCTATTGAATTGGTTTATGCTTAGAATAATGATGAAATATTTTCTTAATTTTATGTGGTTGAAAGTAGTTAATAAGATGTCATCGACCCATCACTGACAATCCCTCCCCCACACCCCAGCTCCACTCTCTCTGTTAACTTAGATTGTTAATAAAGTTTATCTGTTTTCCAGAAAGAGTTTACAGCCTTCCCTGTTCATCTATCGTATATGGTTTGAATTCACTATATGGAGTTTTATAGAATGAGATCGTTACTCATAAAATGACTTCTTGTCAACCGTTACTACATATCAGATATACAGAAGAGTAACTGTGTATGAAATAATCTTAGCTTTCAAAAGTTGAAGTAATTTTTACTGTCAACATACCATTCTATTGATTAAGTTATTATGTAATCCGTCGTCTAAATAACTTAGCATTAATTTATGCTGTGTTCGAATGTTAGATGATTGGTGATAGTCAAAGTGTGTTGTTGTTGAACCTAAATAAACGCAAACTGGGTTGATCTAACATAATGTAAACAGTTCGGCATTAAAAATTGGTCTGAATTAGACAACCACCGATCACCAGAAAACACTGGACAACTGTTTCATCCTAGTACGGTATTCGTCAGCAGTATTCGACCACGACTTCATCATGAATCGAACACAAGACCCTGTAGCTATGTAATGAATGCTTTACCATTAAACCCCTGTGTCGGCTCACAACAGTTGATATTTGGAATTCAGTCATTTCGTGATAACAAATAAACATTCAACAATTTCCACAACATCTAATTATAGTGTAAACACTTTCATTTGATTAATTTGTACTTCATCTATTCATTATTTAACTGAATTGTATCCTTTTAGTTAAATACCATAATGATAATTATTTTAGTTTCTAAGGTAGAAGAAATTAAGAAAATTTTACTTTAAGTAATAGTGTTATGGAAAATGTTCATATTGAATTGAATATTGTGAATTCACTTTGGAAATATACCACTAATGAAAACTACGAAGTACTGGATAACCATTTCGTTTAGATATAGAGTTCCTTGGTATTAAGTATCCATGATCCCCTCTATTCATACAGTTTTCATAGTGAACACTTAATTCTTAGATCACTGATATTTCTAATTAGATTTTAAACTGATGCATTATGTAAGTACTGTTTTAGCACTCGTTTTATCTTATAGGGGTTGTCCATCATCGTTCATTAATAGAATAATAATTCACTAGTAATAACTATAAGTTACAGTTTACAGTTACTAATGATGTAGGCTTTTATAGTATCGTTGATTTTTTCAAGTACAGAAATGTCTATCTACATTCGAAATTCGACTTGGTATAAAGAATCACTCACAATTTGAACATTCACTTCAATTAATTACATTATCAATGATTCTAGACTGTTACTTTTCTTGAATAATAACGTGTACAATTTCTAAATTGTATTATCATAGTACTGAATTGAAGTGATTTGTGGAGATTGTTATTAAGTTAGCAGGCTATCACTGAAAACCAGCAAGCGCTGGATAGCTATTTCATCCTAGTATAGGACACTTCGGTAATTCGTATCTTAAATTCCGCGTCTGAGGTTTCAGGTTGGAGAACGCCTAACCCTCTACATCAGTGGGCAGGCCTGTATCCAATGGTAGGACTGTCACTTCCATCAATTTGTGATATGACTCGACGATTATCGATTGTTATCGGTGACAACTGCTTCACTTACGACTAGTCTGAATTCAGTTAATTAAAGATGTAGTTCCACCTCAATTCAATTACAATAATTAGCCCACTAGTGACTATCATCAGGATGTTTCTGAAGCTCTAGTGAGAAATGATAACTGTAGGAATTCAGACTTACCGAGAGTGAGACAGTTATCACCGATGGCAATGGGTAAATGTCGAGTTATATTATAAATTGGTTGAATCGGGAATTCTATCTTTGGACACCAGCCAGCCGAGTGGTGCAGAGAAGTAAATGTTAGCTAACCTGAAGCCCCTACTGAAGGGGATCTAGGGTGTGGACTGCCATAGTAGGGTCTTATATTAAAACAAAATATCTATACAATACTCTCTGGTTTTCAATGGTATCCTGCCAACATCGATCTGTGACAAATCCAACCAACTATCCTAGAACTGTTAGTTTCATGCATCGGAAAACCATTTATCTGTTATTTAACATCAAAGACTAAATTCACTTCAACGACTAGTAAAAATCAAAAAGCATTGAATAAAGATTTTGTCTTAGTATAAAGCACAATTAAATCTCCCTAATGATATCTTCTCAATAGAACTAAAGGAATCGCCTCATGAAATCGCTTTATAATAATCACATGATGGTTGATTTATAGGACAGTATTGTAAAGTTGATTAAATTATGTACACCAACTCAGTTGTTTGAAGGTTGAAATACTGTCTTAAGTTCTAGTTTGTGGATAGGATCATTTATTATCTCTACTAAGGAGTTCTATATGAAAACAAAACCGTTGTCCGGCGCCATCTAATTTCCTCTGTGTCCAATTGAAATATGATCATAATGAAAAACTACAAAATTCAACATTCTACGCAATCTTGTTTCTTGTATTCGTTACAAATGGATCTCTGTTAGGTACCAATGAAAACCAGGAAGCACTGGACAACTATTTCATTTTTTTATTCAACTCTTTCTAATGATGACCACTACACTTTATCACGAACTGATCAAGATGGGAATTCTACAACAGGACATCTACGTGCTCAGTGGTGGTGATGTTTAGGCTTCCTCTGTGAAACCTGACGGTTCACAGTTCTGTCATTTGGCGTAGTCGAATGAATGTACTGATGAGAAGTCACGCACCGGTACAAAACAACTGTTTAGTGTTTCCTGGTTATCAGTGGCACCCAACTGAGATCAATCTATGACAAATGTCACAAAATTAATCAATCCCTACAACACTATTTCAGTTCTTCACAATCTCCAATTTAGCTAATATTTATTCATCAGTCTAAAGTTAACTAGAATGAAACTAGATTAATGAATTCCTCGTCTAGTCGGAACATATAGAAAACATCATTATCATTATAGTTTGAACCTAAAAATGTGAAGTAACAATTTGACCAAGACGAGCTTTCACTGCATACTTTTTCCTAATTTGTTATCTTCCAGCTGTATGTATCTACATTCATGCTTTAAGAAAAAATGTTTATACATGTCTTCAGTTATTCAAGTCACGAAGACATTCATGAAGTTTTTTCAAATACGATGATTTGCATATTTTCTTTTTATCTCCATTAATGAAACAAGATGTCAGCAATCACTATAGAATTCACATATTCATCGATGAAAAAAGTCATCGTTGATACAGTAAGATAGATTGTTATCATATGTAAATGAGTATAAATGGCGGTTAATCAGTGCTTAGTACTATTTTTTTTTACGTATATCATGGAATATTCATAAGTGAAATATCTGCAAAATGTGAATGATGTTGTTATATTGAACATTTTGTATTGAGAAGTAACGTCTATACAGTAGTGAATATGACGAGTTTAACTATTCTGCTACTGAACTATGCAAATATGCTTAACAATAAACAACATAAAGTGTAAGATGTCAACATTGGCTTTATCAATACATCTAAATCTGTTCATTATTTATTTACTTACGAAAAAAGAAAACTAAAACAAAAACTTTGTAAGTTTCTTAGGCATGAAAGTATGTTTCCTGTATTGTTTACACATTCAGAATGATCATTGTACGTTGGGATAATGTGAATTCAAGTCTATATTCTCTACTGATCTTGATGTCTACATCAATGTCTATATGAAACATGCAAAAACATGTATTTTTCTATTAGAACTCTACATATCAGTAATATTATAATAGTTTAATGATAGATTTTCTATAGGATTATGCAAATTCATCTGACAATTTACTTAGCTTCTGATGAAAGTTTCATTCTATTTTTGTTTTTATTTTTACAAATGTCAATGTACTGAAACATTTGATTTTCTATGCATGCATTATTACTTGAACATTTACTCATTTAAGTAATACACAATCTAACTGTTATAAGTAGTGAATTCAATGTCAGCATAATAATATGTGATACATTTTATAAGTTTAAGCTCACTTTCTGATTGTTGATACATTAACGATTGAATATGATCTGTGCTGTTTTTTTTTCTTCTTGATAATAGCTAACTTGGTAACTATTTCTTTCATATCAATTGAATAAGTTAGTAACTACATGAAATCAATTGTCTTATTGAATTTGTTTACTGGTAGAAAACTTAACATTGACTGGTGGATACATTCACTTGATGAATCATAAATCATTACGAAACTAATCTCTTGAATTTCATGTTATGACAATGAAAATGATATTTTCTCTTATTATTAATTGAAAGTTTTTAAACATTTTCATATGTCGACGAATCAGTTACCGGGTGTATTCAGAGATTAATTACAATTTAATGATAAGCGGCTTGGAAATTATCGGTAAGAAACCCTATCATACTTAGATGTTGTACATAAGTTAGAATTCGTCTGAATAACATTCTTCATTATTCATTTTTGTAGTCTAAGACATTACCACTAAACTTGTCAAGATGTAAATTATCTCTAAACTGATTGAATGTAAAATGAAATATACTTTTTATAAACAGAAAATATAAATAAGAAGTTAACAATACTAAATAACTAAATCACTTTTAATTGATTGAATACATCATGTGTTGATGTTGGCAGGGTACCACTGCAAACTAAGGAGCACTAAGATAGCTATTTTGTTGTAGTGTAGAGCTCATTATCAGTAGGTATCCAGGATTCCGCTCCTCATCAAGAACTTCAGGTTGGTGAACACCTAACCCGATTCCACACTAAGCCGACCGGCCGGAATCTAATAAAAAGATTCTCACTTCCATCAGTTTATGATATAGAGCGCGACAAATATTCACTGTCATTAGTGATAACTATCTCAGTCCCAAGTAATCTGAACTTCACCAGTCACTTTTGTTTAAAGATACCAATGGAATATAACACTTTCGCATTATGAATGTAGGTTTAAATCGGTCTTATTCAGATTGATATCCTCATCGTCATTAATAGTATTTTTTCTTCATTATTGAAACTTATTAAACATTCATCTTATTCAATTACATTACACCTATTTTAATCTTCTGTAGTAACTTAAATGAACGTACATTTGTATTAGGTTCCATGTTGATCAAACTTAATACTCTAACTTAGATTGAAATACAAATAACCTATGAACGAAAAATTTACTTTCAGAAAATACAGACTACTTATATGACCTTCTGAAGAAAATTACATTCTATTATATACTTTTAACCACTTCAAAACTTTTATTAACAATAATAATTGAATTGAACTGGTTGTGCACAGAATGGTATAAAGATGTTGTTGATTGATTAGTACCATGACAACATCAGTATGTGACGACTTCAATCGCTAAAATCTTAATACCAATCTCCACAAACTATGTCAACTCATTTACAACAATTAGCGCACTCGTAACTAACTTCAGGATGTTGCAGAAGCTCCGGTTGGAAGTCGAGAGTGGTGGAGTTTAGACTTAGCATGAGTAAGACAGTTATCATCGATGATAATGAATAATCTACACACTATATCATAAATTGATGAGAATGAGAATTCTATCATTAGATATCTGCCAGCCGAACGGTGACCAGAGTAAACGTTCGCCAATCTAGAGTTCTTGGGAGGATTCTAGTGTGCACACTACTGAGAAGTTCCATACTAAAACGAAACAGCTATCCAGTGCTCTTTAGTTTTCACTGGTAACCTACTAACATTAATCTGTGGCAAATTTAAACAAATTATAGTAATAATTGATGAAATTCTCCAAAAGAAATAGACTACTTTCAATATTTACTTGTTCATTGTTCAAGTGGTCAATGTCCAACTGTTTAATTTTTTTAATCCGATTTCATGACAAACAAAACAGAAAACTGACTTACTCCCCTCTCTCTCTCTTCCTTTCCCTCTTCCCACTTTACATTTCATTCTCAATTATTTCATATTTTTAAACTGAAAATAGTTTTAAAATGAATAAGTTTTCATATCAAGAAAGAAACATGAAAAGACAATGAAGATCATTGGTTTTATTTTGTTTTATTTCGTTTTTCTTTCTTAAGAAAACCAAAATTCAAACAGACAAATAACTAATCTACCCTTGATTCATTATGTCAAATTAAATAGATACAATTAAAATATTTATAATGTGGATTATTCTATTAGTTTCTATCCTATTCAATATTCTTTGTTACTATGCTCAATATTCAATTTTCTTTTAAATGATTTCATTAGTTATAATAATGACATAATAATTATGTAATCATATACATTAATAATAATAGTAATAATAATAATAATAATAATAATGAATATAAAACTCATTGATGTCAATTTTAAGAAAATAATGAATTCAATTCTATTGAAAGGAATACAGAGAAGACATAGTGTATATTCAATATTCAATTGTTTATTTAATACTAATGAATGAAAAATAATTGAAATGATAGAAAAAAAATGTTAAAGAATAAGAAGAAGAAGAAGAAGATGTTGGAGACGATGTAAAGAAAGAATAAAAAGAAAAAAAAATTTTCTGATAAATTTCAGAAACTAGAATCATCATTTAATTATGAAGATAAAATAACTGTGGATCATCATTCTGTATTGAATGTGTAGAATGTATAATTTTCAGTCAGTATTCTATTCATTCGATGCATGAATGATACAATGATCAGCTTACTAGTGACTGAATTTATGATGTTCTTGAAGTTTAAGTAAAAAGTTATAACTGGCCGAGTTTAAACTTGTCGGTGTGGGGCGAAGTGGAGGGGAGGGGGGTTGATACAATCATCTCAAACAACAATGGATGATAATTGTGATAGTGGAAGTTCTATCTTTGGATATCGGCTTGCGAAGTGGTGATGAGGGTCAGGCTTTTACCAACCTGGAAGCCATGATCTAAATTCCTTAGCGGAATTGAAGGTGTATACTCCTACATTAGAGTTCCATTCTAGGGTGAAACAGCTATTCAGTGCTCTCTAGTTTACAATTGTACTCAACTAACATCTATAATGAATACGAAAAACTAAATTTAACAATAATATTTAATGACGATGACACTATTCAATACAGTTCTCATATATTAAATAAATAGGGAAATAATCAAAAAGTGCTACATACTATGCTTTTAGTGTACACTTAACATGTTGTTGATAACTTCAGGTAAAATAACTTAAATGTACTGTGTTTAATCAAGTTAGTTTCGCCTGTGTTCTTGTTAAATCATTTCTCATTATATCAATTGTACTATCACCTATGCATAATAGAGTAACTTGTTCGAAAAAATATAGATTCGTATCATAGAATAGTTTTATCTAGACGAATATTGAAACCTAATGTGTTTCAATTGAATGTTAACCATACTTATTGAAAGATAATGTAATTTATATGAGATGTAAAGTTAATGATGTTGACAGTTGTCTGGATCATGAATCTATACTGTTGAATAATACGATAAATAGATGAAGTCTATGTTCAAAACTGACTAACATTCAATGTTTTTCCTGGCCGCAATCAGTTTAAAATTTACGTTCTCATCCGATTGAATCGTTTGCAATTTAACTCACTTTCTCAGGTTGGATAAACCGATACATAAAATATGATT
This sequence comes from Schistosoma japonicum, assembly GCA_025215515.1. Taxonomy (NCBI): domain Eukaryota; kingdom Metazoa; phylum Platyhelminthes; class Trematoda; order Strigeidida; family Schistosomatidae; genus Schistosoma; species Schistosoma japonicum. The sequence goes on from CM046066.1 coordinate 13,141,895, forward strand.
ATTGGTGCACACGTAGGATGAAAGCTTTTGAAACGTATTTTTTATATTCAATAAGCTTTTGAACCTTTGTAATACAAAGCAACTTCAGTTAGGCAACTATAGGCTGGTAGTGGATAACCGTTTCATTTCGGTATGAGACTCCACAGTAGTGAGGATCTATATCACCAGCTGGATGCTAAATTTGAGACGTTTAGGCTTCTCAAATAGCCTTTATTTAAATGAGCCGGAACTAACTGGTTAATATTGATAACATTAGGCGGTTCACAGTATTGTGTAACTTCACTGAATGCTAATGGTGAATAAATGTCTGACAGGTTACTTGATTGAATTCCGCTGGTCACATCTTCTCAGTGGAACCCTGAAATTACCACTTGAAGTCAGTTAGTAGAAAATATGTTATGATTTTTACTAATATATATTGTTAACAGTGACAAATTCATAAATTTACAACAAGAATATAAGTCACGTACATACTAGTTGCTGACTTTAAAAAGTATTGTCAGAGCCACAGTTTGCAGATGTGATCAAAGAGTCTAATACTTATGTCGTAAATGAAATATATTTGATCATTTACTTGGTAATCCTTAAGTTAATAATAGTTGATTGAATTCGTCACAGATTGATGTTAGCATGGTACCATTCAAAACCAGAGACCCTGAATAGCTGATTTGTTTCACCATAGGACTTAGCTGTAACAGTGTGCACACTAGATTACCCCCCTCGCCACTAAGGGGTTCAGATTGGTCAATGCCTAATCGTCTGCATTACTTGGCTGACAGGTATCTAATGGTAAAATTCCCACTTCCATAAACTTGTGAAACAGTTTGACAATCATTTATTGTCATCAGTGATAACTGTTTAAATCCAGACCAATCTCAACGTATTCAACCAAAACTGAATATAAATCTCCATAAATCACTTCAATTAAATTACAATATTCACCTTCCTAGTGAATAACTTCAGGATGTTCTTGAAGTTCTAGTTAGAAGTTGTGACCGGCAGAGGATTGAACTTATCATGTGTGAGATAGTTATCACCAATGATAACGGACCATCGTTGCGCTATATTACAAATTGATAGAAGTGGGGATTTTACTATCAGAGGTCTGCCGGCCGAGTAGTTCAGAGAGTAACTGCTAGTCAACCTGAAGCCCATGAGGCTGAATCAATGAAGCACCCTACCACAGTGGTTTCCTATAGTTGGAAGAAACATTTGTTCAATGCTCACTGGTTTTCATTAGTATCCTACCAACATCAGTTTATGATGAATTCAATCAACTAAACTATATACCAATCTCTACATACCTCCTTTCTCCTTTCAATATAAGATAACATTAGTTTCTTACACAGTCTTTTATCTTCATTAATCTCTTAGTTTGTTCCTACTTTCTCACTATTACACCTAACTTATACATTGTCTCTACATGAAAACACTTCAAATACTATTCATTCAATACAATGTAGTTTATTAAATAGTCATTTTACATTGACATATATCTAGTTACTACATAACACAACATAACACAAATCATAATTTGTTTTTTTTTCTTTTACGTTTTCTTTTTTTCTTTAAAGTTAAACAAAACTTTTAAAAAAAACAAAAAGAAAAGTAGAGAAAGAAAATATAGACAAAAGTTTTAAAAAGAAAATCATGTTTTCACTTGAAAACTGTTAAAAACGGTTTCACATTCAATAAAGTGGTTGACTACCTTAACCATATTGATAATAATCAATTTGTTTATTTAGTTCTCATTTAAGTTAAGAATGATAAACTATGTTTTCTTTTCTTTTGTTTGTTTTTTCGGTGAAAAAGTAAACAAAACATATTTTTTTCTAAAATTGGATTGTGACTAGCAAGCGGAATCCACGACATACGTTTCGTTCTGTTTGAGACTCATAGGCTGGATGTATCTACATTCTAAATAGAATGAAATGAGCTTCCTGGATTCCAATTGCCAGTTACAATTCAACTTAAGTATTACTTGTGTACTGTCGCTATATCGAGGTAATCCACTCAGGATGTACATATGGCAACAGAGACTGATCAGTTTCAATCGATTGAAAATCAATAGGAAGATGCAAACTTATTCTAAAAACATGTTTCCATAGTGACACAGAAAATAAAACAAAAAAAAAATCGGTGATAAATATTTGAGTGATATTTTAGCGATAATTTCTTCAATATGAAGGCAAAATTTTATGTTAAAAGTTATAATTGAAATATTCATCAACATTTGGCTTACTTTTACATACTTGGACAGTAGCATCTTTGACAGACAACATGGATCTATTGTTAGTATGAAGGACTGGTATTGACAAGCCAAGGGTAGCATTTCTATAGTTGATAAATATCTGAGACTAAAACCAACTATCAGCCAACATTAAGGTCAGAATTTTCAATACAAATGTCAACATAATTCTAATGTATGAAGTTGAAACTTGGATAGGGAACTAAGAAAATCATCCTTCGTAAGATACAAGTATTTAAAAATAGCTGTTCGAGCAAGATACTTCGAATCTGTTGCCCAGATACCATCGGCAATAACCATCTGTGACAGAAAACAAACCAACTAACTTCCAGTTAGGAAGAAACTCTGAAGGTAGATAGGAAATAATCAAGGTGTGTCACAGGATAAGCAATGCCTTAAAATTCTTATGGCCAAAGAAAAAGAGAAGGATTAAAGAATACATTTCACCAGTGATTAAAACAGAAAGAATGGAGAACGAATAGGATTTGGAAAGAACTAGAAAAGGCTGATGTGAGGACAGAGTTGGTTGGTGAATATTGGTCGGTGACCTATGATCCACTAGGGTTAACAGGCGTTGATTGATTTAGTATGAACCTGATATCATCAGATAATATTATGAATGTAGCGCGTCCTTTGATCTACTTTATTAGACGAAATATGAAGATGTAAGATTTGTTCTAGTGAGTATTAATTACGAATTAAGCGATATCAATTTTCTCTAAATTCATTAAATAGGTTGGTGGTTATCTATACTTCCAACCTCTACATAGTGACCGTCATTTTTAGTCACTTAAACTAGTGTCCATATTGCAACTCGATTGATAGAATTGAATAAGGTCTATCAAGGACATGACAAACAACAAACTAGTTTCTATGTAGTGATTAGGCAATGTATACACCTCAGTTCTACCAGTCTCCAAAGCCGGAATAGAGGAAACAATGATTAGTGAGCCAGCAGACAGAATCAAATAGTATTTCAATCATGCCTTTATATATGTACACAAAATCAGATCACATAGCGAACCAATTAGGGATTTTACATTAATACGAAACAGAAGAGATTAGTGGCAGTGAATAGGGGTAACTCGTACACAACTAATTAACTGTAGTCTATACTAAGATACAATATAATAACAGTAAATATGCTAAAAGGGGGAGAGGAACATAACAATAATAGAAATGTAATGTTTACATTACTGAAGACTAGAATAAATGAATTAGTCCTCTAAAACACAGTTCTGGAAGTTTTTCACTCTTCTTTATTGGTCCGACATAACAATTATCATCTCTCATTATTCATTTAGGGTATTGCTTAACGTTCTTTCAGTATGAGATTCAGTCATCACTTAAATAACTAAAATCATGTAACATGAAAGTTTACCCAAACTTCTGGGCTGTCATTACCCCAAATGTTTTCATGTTATCATCTCTGAACATTCCTACTCTAGACTTGTTTAAATAAACTAATTTTTGCTTGATAACCGGTAGCTTGTACATTCATGCTTTCATAATATGTTTATAACATGAGTTAAATTATTGGGAAATAGAAGAGATGTTACCACAGTGGTTCGTATATCTTCCTCTCTCCCTACTCTTTTTCACTGTTATTTGAAGAAATAAGACGAAGGTGATTATCATACACTTCATGAGTTGAATATATTTAATGATATAATTAGATGTCATGGGAACAAAACCGACTTAGACATTAACGGATGATTATTCAATATATTTTATGCGTATTTTATAGATAGTAATAATTGGTAACAGATTAATTTATCCAGTTTTTCATTTCAGTAACCGATATCATTGTTGATTCGATAGCAATGTCTTTGGTGGTAGTTGTGTTCTATGTGAGTTAGATTATTTGATTGTGAAGTATTCGCTGTCGATCTTCATAACAATATCGTCATCTCATTACTTCACGATGAAGGTGATTTTTTTTCAGCTATTCTACAAGTGTTAAATTAGTTTCGTTCTGATGTTCCAGTTTGTGACTGGCTGTCTTTATATGCTTCGTTGTTTTTTTATATATTTCTGCATTCTTGTTGACTGGCTTATTTACTTGAATACCAGTAATGCGATTGATTGCCCACTTCTTTACAGGCTGATAGATTGGATCTACGTCTAGATGTTTAGTAATTTTGAACTGATATGTATGACATTTTCCTGGGAATTTTTCGAATTTTCCCTATTCCCCGAATAGACGTTTTGCTAGTCGAATATGTATCCAGTTAATCGTCTATGTGTATTGATATCATTTCGTTTCACTAGTGTCACAGTGTGTATAGGTGTAATAACTAGAATACTAACTTCTGCTTAAGATATGCACTGTTGATACTGGTGTTCAAGATGATAATATACTTCTCGGAATTACATCGTTTAGGTTAAATTAAACGATGCCACTAAAAGTATCCCTCCAAGCTCTATATCTTGGTGAATATGACCTACAGTTTCGGCGAACGAGCTTGAAAGTTAACCTAGAATACGACAAGTCAATCAGAAGAAGACAAAGAAAAGTAACTGAACTTAAGTAGCAAATAAATGAAATTATAACATTAAGTTAATTAGTAACATCGCTAAAGTGATGTGAACTACGAATCACAAAAAAAATTAACAGAAAGTGTATTAGCTACGAGACATTAAATATCTATTTAACGAACCTACCTTAGAATAATCCTAACACTTAAACCAGAGCTAATCTAAACTCAGACCAGAATCAGAATCGGTCACAGCGGCACAAGTGTATTAACCTTTATTTTACTCTCCACTCTTGTATTCTGTTATTGTGTTATCATTGTAATCTAGTTGTGCTAATGTGGTATGGCGACTTGAACTCACAAGTGTATGTGTTCGGTACTATGTTGTTGTTGAATTAATCAATCAATCAATCAATCAACAATGCATATGTATGCTACGAATCTAAACTTAAAATAAGTCTGACCCTAAAGACTAGACTAATTCTTACCAAGTCTTACCTTTAACCTAAACCATATTATAACTATAGCCTGAAATTATAACCCTCTAAACCTTAACCCTACAATTTCCTTCGGAAAAGAGATAACTCATCAAACGATCGAGTGTAACAGCATCACTTTGAGTGAATTCCATCCTTAATTAAATGATCCTTAATGACCTCTAAACCAATGACTCGTTTACAATTGGTCACATTGTTAACAATTACACATTGGAAGTATACGTCATGTTAAGTCATATCTTCTGTATACCAGAGTATACGTTTACTGGATTCATATCTTAATTCTCTTACATTGATTTGAATGCTTGTTTTCTTTTTAAACAAGAAAACAGTTTACATTGTAAGTAATACCATAAAATACTTGAATATATTCATTATTTACATTTTATTATAACAAATCACTTGATTCTATCTTCCAACCATACACTCATTCATTCATTCATTCACTTAATTACTCACTCTCACTTTCACTTCTTTTACTTCATGAAAGTAGTTGTAGTACATTTGACATTAACTGAAATATCCATCAGTCAATGTACATTTTGCTATGACTTGATTATTATTATTATTATTATTATTATTATTATTATTATTATTATTATTGGTAAAGTTTAGACAGTTTATTATAATCAATTCAATAATTGACTGTCAATTAATTCCTATGTATAATCAAACATAATGTGTATAGCTGTTTCCCTCTTCCATGATGATGATGATGATGAGGTTGATGATGATATAATAAGTGTCCATCAAGTATTACAAATATAAAGTTTTACTGTTACAAATGATAAGTAACATGATTCTGACATTTAAATAGTGTAAAATTGTACATTTTACATTTGTACCTATGTCTATCCATGTTATTGTGCTTGTATTGGCTTGAGTTGATTGACTTGTATAAACAAATCTTAAGGTAAAAATGTAATCGATTATTTCACATTTTCTATAATAATAGTATCTTGGTGCGTGTGTGTATGGAAGGTGGAGCTTGAAGGGGAGGGGGATGGATATCCCACATTTTTCCCAATTACAATCTCCTCCTATCATCCTATTAATGCATTTATATAAACATAAAATCAATTTATATCAAATTAACAAGACTATTCAACTGTAAAATAGATAGCATTTACACATTGGTTGATCACTTTGTAGTGGCTAACTGGTTGTTCGTCAAATCCTTGATAGTACTGTTGGAATTCTATTGATCGTATTGCAATGTGATTACTAGTCTAAGTGACTCGACATTACTGATAGTATGTAGAGATGGAAGATGAATTGAGGATAGTTGGCAGGAGATCCTGGGACCTAGATTTTGCGTTGTTTAGCACTAGTCAGCTGCTCTTCCTGTGGATTCGAGTACATGAATAGGGCGAAATCTAGATTTCCTACTGACTATCCTTCAAATCACCTTCCATCTCTAGATAAAATACATAATAAATTAGTTTCAATCCTACAACGACATAATTTGGAACGTCACAAGTGGATAGTAGAGAATATAGGACATTTGTTATGGTCCTAAGTCACAATTTCTTAGCAGCACTACAGCACAATTATAATCCATGATTACAAATTAAGTTTTCAGACTACATGACATTTTCAACTTCGAGTAAATGGATACTGTTTAAGCGATTCGGCCTACATATAGATGAATATACACAACATTTTGAAAAAGTTGGTTGGATTCATTACAGATTAATGTCTGTAGAATACCACTGAATAAAACCTGAACAACTATTTCGTCATAGTATGGGACTTCTAACAATAATTCATGTTCAAAGAAGGATTAAAGGAATACACTCAGTGAATATATATATATATATATATATATATATATATATATATATATGGATTTATCCACATATTATGTTTTTAGTAAAGAGTCATTGCTAGAAAAGTCATAAGATATGGAGACATAAATCGACAACGAAACGACTACCAACAGCGATTACAGTGATCGGATACCAGACATATGCATCATATCATGGTACACTTCTGATAAACAACCGTGCGCTTTTCGCGTTGGGTGTTATGATACCAGGAAATGGTTGTGAATAAACAGAATGAATTATTGAACATGTCTAGATACAGCATACAAATAAGGTCAAGACGATGACCATAGTAAAGAAGTGATCTCGAAAAATGCTTTGGCATTAACATCTATGGCTTCAAATTGTGGGCAACTAAAGTTCCTACAATGTAGAGTAGATTCAGACTATGTGTCTCTTTGTATATTTGACTGAATTTCATAAATTATGTCAAATGAAAAATCTGAGGCTGAATGCCCTGAGTCTACTATATATTGCATGATCGAAGAAGTGGTTGCTCGGAGTTATCATATGTTTTACCATACCAGAAGATACTTATGGATATAGCAAAGAAAAAGCCTCGACAAACAACCTATATATCTAACTTCTTGTGGGTAGAAAACCTGGTAAATATTCATGGATTTGGTCAATACTGATAGCTTGATATTAAGCCGGAGGCATATAATTGGGATGGTTCATGGACGTTATATACAAGATTCATTGCAAGAAACGCCTTTCCAATCGACCGCCTCAACTAATTTTTCATTAGAGGCACTGGCAATATCTCCCTTAAATTCAGAGCTTATAGATAAGTTTTTTTCTTTAAAACATTGTATTTAGTCTATGAGGGCTGCTTCTCCTTCATATTATTTTCGATAAAGCGTGTAGGGTATCTATTTTCTAAAAAAAGATGAATCCTAGAAAGATTAGTTCTTTTTCTATGAAATCTGATGAGTAGATTCTGAGGTATCGTGAAGATAGCCAGCTGATCAAGTTGTGTCTTCTTATTATTCAAGAAATAGAAGAGGAAATGGGTAATTAAGTCAAATGATTTCAGCACCAACAAATAAACAAAGTTTACGTATTCCAATAGACTGATATGTATAGTTGCATATTTCTATGAATTTAAACACGACTGATGTTTTGCTGTTTAACTACAATCTTTTTATGTTAAGTTGTTTCAGATGGTCTTCATTAAACATTAAAATTACTTGTCATTTAACAAGGGTAACCTGTAATTTTGAAGAGATTGATGCTACTTGTAGAATTTCAATTTGTAAAATCCAGTCTCATAGTTTGAGAAGTTATGATTGAGCTCAATCATGATGCGACTAATTTCTTGTATGATTTAGACTGCTCACGCTGATTAATCACTGAAAAGTAACACTTTATCCAATGTAATGCTTCTCATAGTTCATACAATTTATTTTGCAAATATACAAATTCATCCTAATACCAATGAGCCGATTGAATAAGTGTGACTGTCTGAACTCAGTAGTCTAGTAGTGAATGCGTTGATGTTTGACACGAAATGGACTGAGTTCGAATTCCACTGTGAATATCAACATTGGTATGCAGGTAAATCCAACCGACGAGTGACAAATAGGGCGAAACGCGCGTCCTGAATTCCACTTGCCAGTCACAATCTCACTTAAAAATAATACTTGTGTATAATTACTATATCGAAGGCAATCCACTCAGAATGCACATATAGTAGCAGAGACTGACCAGCTTCAGTCTATAGCAAATCAATGGGAATATACAAATTTATCCTAATACATTCTCATACTATTTTCTCATATACAACAAGATTATTTGCTTCCTAGTTTCTGAAGTTAGTAGCTAATAGAACTGATAACCTTCACTTAATGAAGTTGCCGAAACGAGGTGGGGGAAGGAGGTGAAGTATCTTTGTGTTGCGTTTCATCTAATTTAACTAATTGATTTTTTTTACCTTTTATGCATTTATGCATATGGTTTAATAAGTCCCTATCTGTATAATTAACTCATTACTATGGATTCAAATCCCTGAAAGACACAAATTCTCATTTCTATCTTCATTTCACGTCGGTATACAAAGTAATTTAATACAGTTTTAATAGAGAAATATAATAAAACCTGTTCACCTTGTTACTTAATGAAATCAAATGAATTAATTTTTAAGGGATTGTTGTGGAGATAGTTAATTTTTTATTAATGCTGATATCCACGAATTGATCTGAATCCAGACAACCATTGATCACCTGGAAGCCCTATACAGCTGTTTCGTCCTAGTATGGGACTCCACAGCAGTGCGAATCCACTGACCCCATTGGGGATCGAACCCAGATCAATTCGTGATATCAGCATTAACAAATTAACTATCTCCACAACAAACTCCTTAAATGTAACTAATTATCAGCTCACTAGTGACTAGCTCCTTGAGGGAATTCCTGGAGTTCTAGTGTGAAGACGTGACCGGTGGAGTTCACTCGCGTCGGGTGTGATGCAGTTACCCACCGATAACATGAATGAGATTGCGCAGACGTATCACGAATTGACTGAATTAGAAATATCAACCATTAGGAGCCAGCTCAGTGGTTCGATGGTAAAGCGCTCGTCGCGGTAGCCAGAGGGTCCTGGGTTCGATCCCCAATGGGGTCGTGGATGCACACTGCTGAGGAGTCCCATACTAGGACGAAACAGCTGTATAGGGCTTCCAGGTGATCAATGGTTGTCTGATTGAGATCAATTCGTGATATCAGCATTAATATAGAATTAAATTTTATAATTAACACATTTTTCATTAAATGATGCCGGTAATTTTAGAATTCTTCTCTAAATTCTTTGTTGTTGTTCTTGTTGTTGTTTTTTCTTACAAAAATTTTTCTTTGCTTTAAACAGTCGCCAATTCACTTGATATACTTATAGTTAATTCAATGTGTTTTTGTTCTCTTCTCGTTGTTGTTTTTTTCTCTCTTTTTTTTCATTATATTTTTATTAACTGTAAAATATAAGAAAAACTAAACATTATTGATGATGTTAGTGTATTGTTTTTGTTTTTTCACTTGATTTAAGAAAACATGCTAAATTGTTCCATTTTTATTTATATTTCTATGATTCTATTGGCACCGAAATGAAATATTCATTAGTTTATTATCATTCTCCATAAATTAGTGCTAAATTGAATGAATCATTGATGAAATGAATCTACAATGATGATGGTGATGATGATGATGATGATTACAGTAAATGAAGGTTATTTTATTAAATGATGAGGAATTTACACATGAAATACACTTGATACTTTGTAAATAAACAGATGTTGATATCAGTACATAGTGGAACACAATTATCCTCCCTTACACACACACAAATACATACATGGATACTATATTCATTATATAAGTCGATCATGTAATTAGAAATATTGAAAGAAAACTGATATTTCAATGAATTCAATCATATCAGTAGTTTATATTGTCATGATATAGTTTAGTTATAAAACCAGATGGTTACATGATTTGTCTATTTATTGTAACTATGATTAAATAAAATATGAATGGGATAAAATCTGTTATGATGATCAACTAACGCCCAATACATAAATGCAGTTTATCTTAATACTAGAATTAATATGATTTCTAATGAATATTCTTTTATGTAATCGTTCTTATGATTAACATAGATGATTAGGTCAATAGACAATCAGTCAGTTGATTAATCATAATCAACATATAACCTAGGACAACTGAATGTTACTTTAAATTTACATGAAACGTATACGAAATGTAATAATTGTCTCTAATGTTCCGAGTACACGTATCATGTAGGAATACCAGATAACGATCTCATAGAATAACGTCATTGCCTTAATTTAGTCACCGATAGAGTCATTCTTACGCTTACTTAAAAGAAAATTAAATGTCAATATAGAAGGTGACTATGAATATGTAATGCATATCTTGATTATTTTGGATGACAAAAATTCAACATTTTGCCCAGTATTGTATGCTTATTTATAGATTTAATCACACGATTATGCCAAGAGTGTAATAACAGATGGAGAAGCATAAGATACTGCGAACTGATCACAGATAGGAATGTAAGGCCTACTGATTGGTCTACGAGTTGAAGTCTGCATGTCTTGAGTTTTATCAGTTGCAAAGTCATAGATTTGTACTGAAGTGAAGTTACATACTTTAACGAAAAATTTATCTAATGCCTCCTGGTCTTCTGTAACGGTTAAGTCGATAGAAAGCTTCGAATCTAACTCTATAACAGCCAACGTAAAGACACAGGAGGTATTCATTATTCATTGATATCAGTTTAGATTCATTGATTTACTCTCGGCAGTACGCATCATGACTTTACTATTATTCGTCTACACGGATAACAGCCATATAAGTTCTCATACTCTAAAATATGTCATTAGTAAGTTGGAAATGTATATTGTTGAATACAAATTTAATTATTTAAGGGTTAAGATATTTTGTACCGTCTATCAGTTCAGATTGCAAACTAATTACAGAACTTTTATCATCATTTCTCCTTTAGAAGTTTACTCCGATGAGAATCTCAAAACTCATCAACCTAAAGCATCTAGCTCAGAGAGAGTAGCATGATTGAAACCATTCTCTTGAGCCCCAAATATTCTTCATTATCTCAAGATAGTTTATTGTTATCATGTCAACAACAAGGCATTCATTTTAGCTTAGCGACGTAAACATTTGTATTCTTTGAACTATGATGGTTTTGTGTAGATTGATACCATACTTTGTTGTTTGCATTTGTCAAAGATCGGTGTTGTTTGGGTACCACTGAAAACGAAGGAGCATTGGACAGCTATTTCTTTTTAGTATGCAACTCCTCAGTAGTGCACACCCTCGGTTCTGACAAGGAATACAATCGAGGACCTTCAGTTTCATTGGGAACGGTTAACTCTAAACACGACTGAGCCGGATAACTTCCATTAGTAAAATTTTCGATTCTGTCTATTTATTGTGCAGCTTGACGACCACCCATTGTCAGTGGTGATAACTATTTCACTTTCGGCATGTCTAAACTCCACCAGCCACGACTTCTCACTAGAACTTCAGCAGCATCCTGAAGTTAGTCACTGGTGATCTGGTTATTTCCTATTGAATTGAAGTAGTTTTCTGGAGAGTAAGTACTGCTGAGGAGTTCCAAGCTTGATTGAAATAGTTATTCAATGCTCCCTGGTTTTCCATGGTACCCAAACAAAGTCAATCTCTAATAACTATGTTCCCGTGCTTAATATCTTAATTGAAATCATATTTGTACCACACACACACACACACACACATACATTTACTTCTTCGTCATTCACATTGAAATGTTTCATAAACGACTTATCAAAGAGAATTATGTAGGTCATTAGGCAATACAAATGTGATAATAACACAGTTGGTTATTTGAATTTCTAATCCATAATTAAAACAAAATCATGAATTCAATTATTCAATTAATGCAATCAAACAAAATTTATTTAGAAGTTTACATTTATTGTGTATACAATTTACAACATTGTTATTTAAAACATTATTTGTTTGTTTGTTTACTTTACATTGCACAGTTGGAGATTATATTAAAGAAATGAGGTTAATGACAACAATTTCAATGTTTACTAAATGTGTGTGTGTTGTGTGTGTGTGTGTGTGAATGTATGTATGTTCAAGTAGATGCTGAATCTAACACTTTCATTTGTAATAGAGTATTATGGAATCATGAATTGGCTTGAATTGGATAACTACTAAAAACCAAAAAGTACTAGATAACTGTTTCGTTCTAGCATAGAGCTCACTGTATGTGAGCATCTACAACCCCCCCCCATCCCACAGCCGAGGATTGAGATAAGAACCTTCAGGCCTCACCATTAGACTATTGAACAGACTTCCAATAGTTATTTTTTTTAATTTAGTCAGTTTACAAAATATATTCGTGTGACGTCATCCACCGCCATCAGTAGGTAACTACCTTCACAGTTGACATAGTTGGACTTCACTGATCACATTTTCTCACTAGGACTCAAGGAATTACTTCCAAAAGTTAATAACTAGTAAGCTGATAATGATTGTAATTGGGAATTGTGGCTAACCAGTAAATCAATAAAGACTTCACTAGTATGCGAAGGGACTAGGATATCAAGCTCCTGGACTCGATTCCACAGTAAGGTCGTGGATGTCCACAACTGAAGAGTTCTATACCAGAACAAAACATCCGTTCAGTGCTTCTTGGTTTTAATTGATCGTCTAACTCAAACCAACTTGTTACATAAAAATTAACTTTCTAATAGTTTCTTCCACTTATTCAGCACATTATAATGTAACTTTTCTCGAAGAATTCATTTAAAGTAAATATATTTATTTGAAACTATTTACTGTGAACATGTTCAACATAAGGTAACCAGAAATGTTGAATAAATGAACATACTTAAGTGGATAGTTGACTTGTTATGAAATCTTTTAATGTGAACTATACGTTAATGGACATGAATCGTCTACTGAATTGATAAAAATAAATGACTGAAATGATTGGTTACATCATAGTGAACATTGAAAGTGTTGAGAATAATCTCATCGTCTGGTTGTTTATTTGTTTATTCTATTCAACACAGTTGGAAGTATTGTTATTCATAAAATAATTATTAATTAGGAATAATATCAGGACTGACAATTATCTATCTCCACAACCCCCAATTGTAACTAAATATCAGCTCACTAGTGACTAGCCCCTGGAGGGAATTCCTGGAGTTTTAGTGTAAAGACGTGACCGGTGGAGTTCAACTGTGTCGGGTATGAGGCAGCTACCCACCGATGACAATTGATGAGGTCTCGTAAACGTATCACGAAATGACTGAATTAGAAATATCAACCGTTAGGAGCCGACTTCAGTGGTCCAATGGTAAAGCGTTTGTCGCAAAGCCATAGGGTCCTGGTTTCGATTCCCGATGGGTTTGTGGATGCACACTGCTGAAGAATCCCATACTAGTGCTCCCAGGTGATCAATGGTTGTCTGATTAGGATAAATTCGTGAAATCAGGATTGACAATTAACTGTCTCCACAACCCCCCAATTATAAATAATGGTGAAAACTTTAGTTTTATTATTATTTACTACTGAAATAAAATGTTAACAGAAAATAAATTTCAATTTTCTACTATTAATTGACCTGGCTTAGAAAACTATTGAAACTAGAAAGTACATGATAATTCATTAATGGCTAACATCAAGAGGTAATCCTTGAAGCTCTAGTTAGACGTAACCAGTGGAGTTTAACAAAATCGAGTTTCAGGAAGTTATTTACCGAAGGTAATGGATGAAATCGAGGAAATTTATCACGAATTGACTGTTAGATGTTAATCAGCTCAGTGGTTCAACGGTTAAGTGTTTGATGCGTAAGCTGAAAGTTATTAGCTCACTCAAATGGTATGTCGTGACTGCCTGTTGTCATTGATAAGTGCCGTTCTAGATCGAAACAGCTGCCCAGTGTTTCCTGGTTTATAGTAGGTTGTCTAAGTTAGGTGAGTTTGTGATAGTGAATTCGAATCCAACAATCCATAGCATCACCCAATTAAGAAAATAATCGTTTATTCACTAAAGTCTGTTTCTATGCAAAAATCAAACTTTAAATTACGTTTGTACAACTTTAGTAAATGGCATCATTGAAAAGAAAACTTTCTTCATTGAACACTCGTTACAGTTTTCTTCTCTCAATGACACAATGGGCTACTTAAGTTTTCTTGTATCTTACTGCTAATATATAGAACACTAATTGATTCGCAACTAACTTATAATTGTTATTTATTTATTTGCATATTAGGTTAATGGACAAGATCTTAGAAATGCAACTCATGAACAAGCAATTCAAGCATTTCAAAATGCTAAAGAACCAATCATTGTTGAAGTTGCTCGTCGTGATCCAAATGTTGAATTATTACAAAAATCAGCATCAAATACAAATTGTGATCATATGAATAATTGTAATAATCAAAATAAATGTTCTGTTGCTATTCAAACAGATCCGAGTACAGCTGAAGCAACTTTAGCTGCAATGGCTGCTGCAGCTTTAACAACAGAAGATATACGCACTGCATTAGGCATGAGACATCCAGGCTTAACAAGGTAAACTGCCTTAATATCTTATATAAAGGGAATATACAATAGACTAAAGATAATTATATGCTTATTATGTAATTTGCAATAAAATTATTGAGATGGTTATTTTTGTGGAGAGTAATATTTGTAATTTATTGAATACGTCATAGATTAATGTTGCCTAGGGTACCATCGGAAACCAGGGAGCACTAGATACCTGTTTTCGTTCTAGCATGGAACTCTTCAGTAGTGCGCACCCTGGATTCCTGAAATTCTAGTGAGAAGTCGTGACTAGGTGGAGTTCACAAATATGAGTACCGAAACAATATTGTACACACCGTCAGTAAATACTATCCTGTGAATAAATTATTTTTTAAAGTAGGAAATGGACTCGACTACCACTTTCTTGAAGTACTAATGACAAAGAAACTTGATGGAGCTCTAAATGGGTCCATTTACTGAAAAACTATTTTGGAATGATTAGTAATCAAGTTTCTACAGTTGGGTCTCCATCAGTTGTAAAAGAAATTTAATTCTATCCCACTCCACATGAATCCACAGAATTTTTATACCTGACATTATAAATGAAGAGTTAATCATCTTAATGTATATGCTTAAGGGAAACGGATATCCACCTTGGTTTATTGAGTAGAACATGAAGTCCTGAAATTCCGAAAATAATTGTCAGAAGCCTTCTCACCAAAGAAAATATTTTGTATGAAAATTCATTTCTGTGATGACAGATCTGCAGACACCTTACAGAGAAGGATTTCTAATTCATCCAAAAATATGTTCTTTGCAGGGACCTTAAGGTTGCTGTTATTTTTCTGTCTGTTGTTCAACAACAACCTAAAGGATAAACACACATTTCACCACTTTCATGTGCGTTCATCAATTCACTTGCTACTGTGGAGCTCGTTATACAGGTGGTTTACTGAAAATTTTATCCAATAGGTTTAAGGAACATCATCCAGCATGGTTGAGAATAGGTGGCACTGGATCAATAAGAAACCCAGTTACTAAGCCTCTTGTATATACAGGCCAGGCAATCCAAAAAGGATTCTTCGTTTAAAGTCACACATAAAATTAACAAAAGCCTACCAAGGATAGTAGCCTTTTGTCTTCCTTCAACTTATGAAGCCGTGGTTATATACTTACTAAAATCAGAATTATGTATCCAAATGAAATTTGTTCAACCTGTACTTTTATCTTCTCCAAAGACCATTACTACTTCACTAACCCTCTTTACTGACCTTATACTGTGAACAGACTTATTTTCATACTTAAACACATTTCATTACAGTTTTCTGAAAAAAAATTCATCGAGACATATTACGTAACTTTTTTCACATTGAATAGTCTTCTCTAAGTTCTCTAAGATTTTAATGAACACACAAATATACATACATTGCCATGATTACAAATAATGTTTCTTTTATAGGTTACTATGCTCATACACTCATTATTATTACTAAATATTATTAATTAGTATTAGGAGAAATGCACATCTACTAGTGATTGTATAGTTTTGAGGTGATGAGGTTACCGAAAAGCGAATTCTCCTATGAGAAACACACTTAATTTTACATGATGCCATAGATATTTTGAATTCAGATAACTTTTCATTGTTGAATACAATGTGTGTATGAAATCTGTGTTAACTGCATTTCATTTCTCTAAAAGTCAGAGGAGGATATGATGAAGGAACGAAGGGCAGGGGCTGGGAAATATATGAACTTCAGTCATAATATTTATTGAGTTCAATAGGTTACTATATTCATAATAGACTGTAAACATTTTGCAGAGACGTATAAGTACGAGTATTTGATTATCGTACATAATTAGCTAATTAAAATAACTCTTGAATAGGAATGTCAATTGATTGTAATAAATGCATATTTAGGGAAATGGTTGTCCCATAGTTTAAAATGATCACCATGGAGATTATTTCAACTATAATAATGACATCAAATGTTCCTAGTTTATGTTCCGCCTTCCTTATTCTCCATATACAATATGATATCACTTTTCTAATATCCAAACAAAGAAATTGGAAAAATTGGGGTTAACATTAGGATAGGAAGTATGTACTCATTGCGAAGACTAAACAACCAATGTTAACCAAGAGGAACTATACAGCAGTTTCTGATATGAAGTTATCTGTAGTATGCATTAATAATCTCTTCAGAGATCAAACACAAGGAATTCAGTCACCACTGCTATCAAACCACTAAGTTTAGTAACAGACGGAAGGAAGAGAGGATTTTTACTCATTGGTAACAAGAAATTTTACGAAAATAAGTCATGAAATCGGGATTAAAAAATTTCCTTAATATTATTTAGAAGATTTTCATACTCTGAGGTGAACGGTTTAAGCATAAGGTATTTCTAACTCATACTTCATAAGAAAAGTGATCAATTACAGATCAGCTCATGTTCTGCGAGGATTGACAAACATTGATTAATTGTTTGACTAGTAAATAGTTCCGTCAGCATAAAATGAGTGCAATTGTTGTCTAAAGGTGTTCTCTTATCACATGTACATTTATTTTAATATCATGTGAAGTGTATATTTGATTGTTATATCTCCATTGATAGATGCATATTCTTACCGAATTGTTTCGATACTGTAGTTCTTAACATCATTTACAATATAAAAAAAACAAATTGAAATTGGGATTACTAACTTAGTGGATAACATGTCAATTCGAAGTGAAATTCATGTGGTTTGAACTAAAAGAACTAAATTGTAGTTAGCATCGTCAACGATTCATAAAAAAGACATGAAGTCAATTCTAGCCACTCAGAAATAGTTTGTGATGTATGTATCTTCAGTGATCTGTATACATAAACGTACTTGCCTAAATATAATACTTAATTATGGGAAGCACTGTAGTGATTGTCATGGCTGGAACACTTCTGAAATGTTCCGATTCTTTAATCCTAAAGTCTTCTGGATGTCAGAATACAAAACCAACCTACTCAATCTGCTATCACTTTCCTCAGATGAACTCATTCATTAGTTTCAATTATTCAACCAAAACTTAACATTGATACAATAGTCTTTTACTAGTTAAGATCACATCTGTTAGCCAACATACTGACAAAATACATAATTAGCGTTGAAGTAATTTTCGATCAACTATTCTTGTTGATCATTGGTGTAAACAAAACTGATATCGGTATATATACTTGTCACATTTCTCCTTGCAGCTAACTTCAGTGATTCCCATAGTAGGACGAATCAGGTGTCCAGTGCTTCCAGATGATCAATTGTTTTCTGATTCAGATCAATTCGTGATATCAGCATTGACATTCCCTTTATCTTGGTGATTCATAAATATTGGTATTTCAATTACAAAGCATGCTCTCTGACGCCATTATCCTATATTTCAACCACTTCTCATGACTTGTTTCTGAAACCTCATTGATTAGATACTAGAATTTAGTTCTAACGTAGAATCTGAATCAGAATACCAACACCTTCACTGTGATAAGTACATTCAGCTAATAAATCTCAAATTGAATGAAACACATACCTCTTGGATTTCACTGCCAACTAACATCCAATTTTGATAAGGTCTCTAAATGTTAGTGGCATATAACAATCAATATCCAACATCATTAATTGAAGAATACTTCCAACTAGTTCTATACCCATACTGCCTTCTTCCAACACAATGTATATGTTTATATATGCTACATAAGATATTGTTTATAAACTAGCTGTTCTGTCCTTTACATGCATGAATTCCAACGTCATTGAATCATGTTCTTCTAAGCGTATAATCAAATAGTTAAATATACGTATCAACCATTTGGGTGTCACCTTTTCTTTCTAACATTTCATAGTATCTAATACCGTAACAAGTTATAGGTTTTCTTTCTTTTTTTTAATGCCTACTATTAAGTAATACAATTTCATTAGGTAAAACATGGATAGTTACACAGTCAGTTATCCATAGAATTGAAAAAAATCCCAGTCTAGTAGTAGTTCTGCATTTTCTTTCCTTTCAATATGTAATTAACTAACTGATTCTAATTTCCTGATATATTTTCACATATATACTAACAATAAACAGTCAGTAGTATCATGTAGACTATTATATCTAAAATCCCTTTCATCTTTCATATCTTCATAGTTAATAGTAAACTGAATAGCTGTTATTTATTATAACTGTATTGTTCTTTTTAAAGCTCAGTATCATTATTATCAATGCCGATATTGTCGCTGTTGTTGTTGTTGTTGTTGTTGTTGTCGTTGTCGTCGTTGAAAATGTTACAATAAAGCAAACATCAAAGTAATCAAATTTCAATATTTCTCTTTTTTTTTCTAATTTCACTTCCTGACTAACATTCAAGTAAATTTAACTAATATTCAATATCATCAATGTATACGCTTGATTTCATTCTCCAAACTGATTATAAGTTATCGGTTATCATCAAAGTTTCATTTCGATAATATTCTTGTTTGTATCTGTGATTATTGTACAACTCTCTCTATCTCTCTGCATATCTGCATTTCTTTGACTGGTATTAATTATTCATACCTTCCAATCATGTGTTTATTTCTAATTTATATATTTCTATAGAGAAATTTATCAGACAAGTTCATCTGTGTACCTCCTTTTATGTTTTTAGACTTTTATTCTGGCAATTTCCCGTTACTTTCTGTTTTTTTCATAATTGACCTCGCATGGATTTGTACAAAGTTACATGATGACCTGATTAATGTCAATGTATCAATGGTGTTCATAAGTATAACCAAGTGAATTTCTTAGAATGTATGAGCTATTAATGTAGTGTGTGTGTGTGTGTGTACACAATTATTGTTATAAGCTTACCTACAATCTTTAGGAACTTAATTCTCTATAATATTCATCCAGTTTCATAAACTAAGATATTACCTATTGAAGTATTCAGGTCTCAATAAACCTCTTATGGACTGAAATATTTAAATTGATTGGCCACTGAGTTGTAGTAACTATATTTGTCAGTGTAATGATTGAATTTCTTCAGTCAAGTAACAAAATAATTACTAGTCTACGTGATTCATTGATAGGTCAGAATACCAAATATATCCTCTGTCAAGGCTTTACAGAAAGTTGAAGAAATAACTCAAGGATGGATATCATTCAAATTGTTTAGAGTTCTAGTTTGTTCGTCTACAAATGGTGGAAGGTTATAATCTATTGCCATAACAATCTGAAGTAAATTAAGTTTCTAAAATGTAGACATGGTTTTTCCACTTAACGTAATTGGTAATTTGTAGAATAAGACCTACAAAATCAGACTAACAGACTATAATACCCAATACTGAGCCTTACTTTAAAGTGTTTACTAGAATGTAATATGGGTCAATAAGGGTTTCATTCTGACGACTACTTCCAATCACTTTACATTAAAATATAACATGCCATTATATTTGCCGATAACATCGCAAAATGATCATCAATAGAATTCAATCAACATACGCTTGAACAAACACCAAAAAGACAAAATTTTTCATGCTAAATTGTGTTGACTTCTTTTTCAGATATTGATTTTCATTGTTGTTTATATACATCGCAGATTAATGTCGACTGTATGAGTGAAAAACATGAAGCACTGAATAACTGGTTTCTCTCAGTATGTGACTCCTCAGCGCTATCTATCTACAACTCCAGCATAAATCAATCCCTATGACTTCCACGTTTTCATTAAATACATAGCCAACTTCAAGCTTTCCTCTAATTTCCAGTGATAGGTTATAATTAGTAGAATGGAGAAATGTTAAGAATCGGATGCTTATATTAGGCCGTATTGTATGGTAGCTAGTGTGTTAATCCTATCATTATACAACGATCAGCCCATTAGTGCTGATGGTTCAGTATTCATAGTAAAAAACACGAACGTCGTCGATTCAATCCATAGTGATGTCATAGTGGCGCACTATTACTTTATAGTCTCATACTTGTACCAGACAGCTAATCTGATATTCATTCTTATCCAACGAAGACTTACCTATAACGAACACTATCCACAAGTGTATACCAATCATCACAAAGTAACATTAACCTAACTATCATTATTATTGAATGTTATTTTCTTACATTCTTAGTACAATTTTTTTTTCTTAATGCCATGATATTTCCTTACTGTTTCTAAATATCTGTCTCTGACAACTTTTACATTAATTCCATTCGTAGACAGAATATATTCTGTATTGTCTGTTAATTAGATCAATAACTTACAACTACAAGTTAGTGCTAAACATTCATTAACAAACTGTCTATGAGAATAAAAAAAAAATAAAGAAATAGATGCAAAAACTATTTTTGTTGATGAAAATGTTTTCATTTAATTTTTATTGTGGTTATAAAATGAAGTAACTTTGTTTCTGTTAAAAGAAATAAACAATTTAACTGTTACGTCATTCAATTGATAGAAATTCTAATTATAAATTGAGATCAACTGTTAAAAGATTGAATAGGAACACATTGAAGAGTTAATTGTACTTTCAATTAATGTCTGTACATAGAAACATAGAGATAGGCATATCATCAATTTGATTTTAGTTTGTGTATCGTCTATAGTTACGCCATTCAATAGATTCTATTTGATCATTTAAAGGATTTTGAATGCTGAGCTTTATACAGTATGATCATCTTCAGTTGTATGATGTAACACAGATGATTCAATAGTTTTGAATCATATAGGTAGGTGTAAGTGAATCCAGAATAGAAGATAAATAAATATCTGTGTGCTGAGCATACAATTACCAATTATCATGTTGTATCGAACTGAATTCATCGAAAAACTTTCGTACACACATCTTCGTATTGTAGAATTGGCGTTAGCTTACTCTATATTCTCTTTGTGGTGTTGAGAATCAACTATCATAATAATAATTACTTTTAAGGATTGGTTATATCTATTGTCGATACTCAGAACTTCATTTAGTCCAACTTTATTGGAGCATCTAATTTGCTCCCCCCCCCCACTAGTATGGGATTTCTCAGCAGTGAGGACAAACCTACCACCTTCTTGCTTCGTGGAAATGGCTTAATCTCTACACCACTGACCCAACAACCAATAGTTACCTTATCTAGACTTAGTTAACTTGGAGTATCTATCGATATTGGAAAGTGGATAACTACCACCCACCCTATATTTTTTAACTCCGCTGGCTATACCTAGCTATGGCTTCGAAACCATCTTCAGAATGTCCTCATTAATCAGGCCACATAATTTATAACCGAGTGTTGTTGCCTTATCAAATTCAAATTCATCAATATCTGTAACATTCAGCTTTGAAGAAAACTTTCTCTATCAGTTCTTTCAAAGTAATCGTTTTAAAAACAATCAAAGGACTTTTGCTTGAGTTGGATTTCACTTGCCAGTCACAATTCTACTCAAACAACACTTGTGAACTATCGCTATATTGAGGCAGCCAGCTCAGGATGAACGTATGCCAACAGCGACTTATTAATTTCAGTCCATGACAAATCAATGGGAAGACCCAAATACATTAGAACCAAAGCACTAATTTGTATGGGCTTGTGCCAACCTATCGTTGATGTTAAATACTCCAGACAGTCAGTATGTATTATTGTAAGAGCATCCTGTGTAGATTGCATAGATATGACGTTATTACAATGGTTGCACTTAATCCAGATTGTGCAATCATTAATACACTAGAGTATATGTGTACAGGCATAAATTGGACAAAACCCACTTCTTTGTTTCCACTGGCATCCACAATCTAACCTTAATAAGAATAAAAATCCCTTAAAACGTAATTTTCCATATTTATTCTCTTCTTATCATTAGTTTGGAGTGCATTTACCATCCAGAATTCCCTGACCTTGTGGATATTGTTGAGGAAGAAGATGATGATGAAGACGATGAGGATATTGACGACGATGTTGTTGGTGTTGGCGATGATGATATGATTGATGGACTTAATAATAACAGTATGAAAGATGATATTTCTACATCCAATGTAAACTGTGAGCTCAGATCTAATAACTGTCCATGTTTTTCAAATGACAACTTAGAATATGATGAAATTCCAGATATTTCAAGTAAAAATACAGAATGTCAGGAAAGAAGAAGCGGTATAATTTGGGATCAGTTGACGTCTAATCTATCAGGGGATGCATTGATCAAAGTAAGAATATACGTATAATATTGCCATTATTACTAAAGATTTTATTATTTTGCAGCTGTTATTACTGCAAAGAACATCATAAAACAGACATTGTTATAGTTGATTGATTTCGTCACAGATTAACGTGGGTTGAGTGCCACTGAAAACTAGAGACTACTAAACAGCTGGGACCCCTCAGCTGTTCACACTCTAAATTCCACCCCAGGGAAGTCCCATAGTGGGACGAAACAGCCTAACAGTGCTTTCTGGTTTTCAGTAATACAAACATCAATCTATGACGAACTCAGTCAATGAAAACTAAATACCAATCTCTACAAACTATCTTAACCCAATATAAACATTATTATCACCGTGTATTTATATAATGGTTTTAATTTTCTCATCGTTGATAATCAGGATTCCATTTGATTAGTCTCCGTTGTCCCATGTTAATATTGAGCCAGTTACCTCTATAGCGCTTTAATGAAAAAAGCTTTAAAATAAATTGCAGCTTGTAGTATAATCCATGATCAACATATCTCTCAATCTGCGACTCATCATTCAAATGCAACCGCACTCCAGTGTTACTGTTGAACTTTGATAAAATGAAAAGAAAAAATCCCGTTGTAAAAGAGCAGAAATAATTTGAATTCTGGATATAACTGAATTTTAGAAAAGAATCTGATCACCTGTGTTATCAAAGTATTTTTGAGGCTTCATTCAGATGTTGAACGACAGCCAATCTTTTGTTAGTGTTATATTCTATTAACTAGGTAGCCCAGTTGAACAGATATAGATCTGCCTACGATCTATGAAAAATATCTCTGAGGCTAATATATTCCTTCTGAAACCCGTTGAAATCAGTCACTTAAGTAAACCTATAACTTCATTTCAATTTATACCAACCGAAAGATACAACAACAGAGGAGGAAACATATTGAGTCGCCTATAAAATAAATTCCACATGGTGGGAAAAATATCATATTGAATAAGATGGATGCACACCTTTACCTACACATAAATAAACATCAATTATCAATAGGGCAGTATGACATATTATCATTGATATAAATCCACATGGAAAACTATAAATGAAATCGATTGGGGGGAAAATGCCTAAATTCTAAAAATGCCAAAAGTATCCTTCATTCAGACCAATTAATTAAGGAATGGACAAATTGACATTTATTCAATCTACAAACCCATACAGAACACATCAATCAGTCACATGATCATTCAAAAAAAGTGATCATTAAGAATTCATGAACAAATGATGGCAACTAAACTTATGAAGACAACTGATCAGAGTGAAATAAGTTTAAACGTATAGAATAACTCTGAAATCTCACTTCTGTATAAAGTAGTAAGCATTAAAAGCGTTGTTATGTAGTATTGTTTACACAGAAAAAGATATCATCAAAAGCATCCACCGTAGGTACAAGTCTTCTTTATCATCATGATTAGTCTTCATTTCTTTTCTTTGTTCATCTTAACAAAAAAACTATATAAATTGAAACGAGATGGTTATTTTTGTAGAGATTGGTATCTTGATTGATTGAATACGTCACAGATTCATGTTGGCAGGATACCATTGAAAACCAAGGAACACTGGACAGCTAACCTGAACCTCCTGGGGCAGAATCTGGGGGGGGGGTGAAAACTCCTGAGGAGTTCCACACTATAACGAAACAGCTGTCTAGTACTTTCTAGTTTTCGATGGTACCCTGCCAACATCAATCTGGGACTCATTCATTCAATTAAAAAAAAAGAAACAATGTCTTAGATCGCTTTATCAAAATTTATAGCAAATGACTAATTGTTTCAAACATTTAAGTATCTTTATTTAAGTAGTATTCATATCGTATACATCACATTGTGAAAATACTGTTATCATGGCAATTACTTTGCTTACATTAAGATGGAATAGAATTTATCAGATCAAATTAATCTCACCTTAATAATAATAGTAGTAGTAATAATGATATTTAATGCTCTCTCCAACCTTCACCCCCCCCCCCACCTGGGTGCATGTGCATATGGTTTCGGTATTCCGGATAAATATAAGAAGGCAAGTTTATTTTAAGTGAAAAGTAATTAAATTTCCTTTTTTCTTTAATTCAAAATATTTTTTCCCGCTTATTCAGTACTTTTAAACAATATTGATTATATTTGTAAATGTGTACTTTCATTGTATAATCAATTCCATGTGATTCTTAAAAGTGAAATACCGCTAAGACAATTTAGTTAGTAACTTTCCATTTTCTTATCCCCCACCTCGTATCTATGAAATTTAATTGATGTATAAGCTTTAATCTCCATGGAAGGATGATATTGATTCTTATCTACATTAGAGATAAATTTCAAGTTAAAATGATATAATTTAGCTTCATACTGATTACGATCTAGTTATGTGATATTGAATTTACTAAAATACACCAATTCTAAAGTAAAGGTTACTTATGATTCAATTTCGTATCGACAAATAATTGAAATATAATAGATGAAAGTTAAGTGATGAAAGTGAGAATTCTATCTCTGCAGCGTTTCACATGGTTAAACGTTTGTCGTGAGACCTAAAGGACTTGGATTCAAATCCCTGGCGGAATCGAGGGTGTAAACTGCTGAGTAGTCTTATACTAGGAAGAAAGCTAAGTAACCTAGAATAACTCATTTCGTCCTTTCTGTTTATAATTTGTACACAGGCATGTTATTGAATCAGATACAAAGCCTTGTGTTTATGGTTAGTGATCCTGTCTTCGATACCATTTCATCCTAGAATGGGGGGGAAATGGAGGAGGTTGACTTAGTACCGTAATCATTCAAACGGTTGTCACTCGGTAATACCGAATCATTGCAGATCATTTATTTATCTTAAAAATGCAAACATAATTCATTTATCATGTGTACATTTATAACAATAACAATCAGTTAAATTAAAGATATGAATGCTTAGTCTAATTTCAAATTCGTCAATTGTATGTATAACTTTAGTCTATCATTAATGAACGAGTTAATCAATACCTGAGCTCAGTTGCGTAATGTACAGCCTGTTGACGTTAAGAAAAATAGCTACTGGGTTAGAGTTTCAGTGCGAACATCACTCATGAAAGGTGATAGGTACATTTAACTGACAAGTTCCAAATGTCAACAACGAGATAATACAAACCCCTTACTGGTAATAATAATAATAGCTTTATTTAATAGTATGTTTAGTACAATATGAATTTTCAGAATACAGTGTCTCAACAAGTTAATTTTTACCGTGTATACATCTTTTCACTGCCAGCATGAAACAGCTGTCTAGTAGCTCTCCATGGTTTTCATTAGTATCCTACCAACGTTAGTCTGTGA
Organism: Schistosoma japonicum; assembly: GCA_025215515.1. Taxonomy (NCBI): domain Eukaryota; kingdom Metazoa; phylum Platyhelminthes; class Trematoda; order Strigeidida; family Schistosomatidae; genus Schistosoma; species Schistosoma japonicum. The sequence goes on from CM046066.1 coordinate 13,168,500, forward strand.
CGAATTCATTCACCTAAACTTGACATCAATCTCCACAAAATCATCTCAATCCAATAAGATTATTGATACATCTTCCTGAAATATATATCACTATGCACATAGTCATGATCAATTATTTTCTACTGATTACTTTCAATCACTCTACGTTATCGTATAGACTATTCCTAATAATAAACAATAATAGTTGCTACTCTAATAAATTAAGAAAATACATCATTGTTTCACTTAGTAGTAATTATTGTATAACTGAATAATATGAAAACTATACCATTACTATATTTCATTAATGAATACACTAGATATTGGAGTTAATGAGTTTGTCTATTCAATCAATATGAACAATAATTTCAATGATCAAATTGATATAATGTAGTTGGATTCATCATTTAACATTTGGCGCCATTCTAATTTTAATTCATTTGTAGTTAAGTGTAATAATAATTGATTATTGGTGCATTCTCATGATGCGTTTTCATCTTTCAGGCATAAAAGATTACCTTAATTTAGATTCAGTTGTCTTTTCGGCTTATTTACTGAATGAAATAAGGTGGCTTTATAGTGTTGGCTTTAGTTGTTTGTAATTGTAACAGATTGATGTTGACCCGGTACTGCCGAAAACCAAAGTGCATCACTAGGTAGCTGTTTCGAACCAGCATAGGATTACTCCATGGTAGTGAGTACCCTTGATTCCGTCGGGGGAATCGAACTCACGGAGTACAGGTTTCACGTCGATTGCACAACCCTCTACATCACTGAGTTAACTGAAGTTCATTAATAGAATTCCGAATTCTATTAGTTTTTGGTATAGCTAGACGATCATGCAATATCAATAGAGATAGCTGCTTCACTTCAGCTATATCACAAATTGATGAAGTGGGAATTAGATCATTAGACTCTGGCCAGCCCAGTGGTGCAGATGGTTAAGCGTTAATTGTGAAACCTGAATGTCGTCAGTTGAATTCCTTATCGAAATCGAGGATGTGCACAACTGAGAAATTCCTTGCCATGAGTAAACAGCCCATCTAGCAATCCTCATCGGCTTTCAGTAGTACCCAGTTTCATTTGTCTCTTTTATAAGTAACGGACAACATATTAACTCTTAAAAATAATTTCATTACTGTCAAACAAGTTTAGAGCTGTCTTGAATCATTAGATCAATAAGCGAAATGTACTACATTTGATTTTAGGATGAATTTGTATATTCCCATTGATTTGTAATAGACTGAAGCTGGTCAGTCTCTGTTACTATATATGCATCCTGAGAGGATTGCCTCGACATAGCGATTATTCATAAGTATTATTTTTAAGTTGGATTGTGACTGGCGATCCCAATGTTGATATTCACAGTGGGATTCGAACTCAGTCCGTTCCGTGATGCAAGTACATCCAGCTGACGAGTCCCGAATAGGATGAATCAGGCGTCCTGTATTCCACTTGCTAGTCACAATCCAAATTACATAGTACTACATTTGAGTTTTGGCGTAATTATCAACAATAAAGTTTAACGTTAAAATCCAGCTAACAAGCCCTAATTAAAACAAATTGTATTTATTCAATTTCATTGATACCCAAATTAATGAATAAATGTGCATACATCGTATTGTATACAATGAAGTTATTACTTTTTTACTTATTTCCAATTAATTTCCAGGAGGTTAAATTATGCCGTAAGACATCAAATGAAAAATTCGGTTTAACACTTTGTTATCGACAAGGTGATACATGCGATACAAGTTGTAATGTTTATGTTGGTGAGGTGAGTTGACATTCTTCTTACATATTGATTTAATGCTTATTATTATAAATTAAGTTTGTTTAATCTGGTTAGCGTTTTTTTAGCAAGCTTGTGTTTTATGAGATAGGGGTGCTAGCCCTATGCCAAACCCTCCTCCTTTACCCGGGTTTGGGACCGGCAACAACCCTAGAAGAGCTGCGGGCGGCAAAGCAAGGGCAGCATTTCTACAGCTTAAAAATATATGGGTTTCCAAACAACTGTCAACCAACCTCAAAGTTAGACTCTTCAATTCGAACGTCAAGACAGTTCTTCTCTATGGATCTGAAACGTGGAGAACTACTTCAAACATCCTCAGAACGTGACTACTATTTATAAACAACTGTCTACGCAGAATATTGAATGTCTGTTGGCCGGAAACCATCAGCAACAGCCTATTATGAAAGAGAACAAACCAATTTCCAGCTGAAGAGGAAATCAGGAAATGACGTTGGAAATGGATAGCACATACATTACGGAAATCATCAGACTGTATCACGAGATAAGCACTAACTTGGAACCCTGTTGGAAAACGGAAAACAGGAAAGCCAAAAAATACCCTGCGTCGAGAACTGGAAGCAGACATAAAATGGATGAACAGTAACTGGAGACAGCTGGAAAGAATTGCTGAGGACAGAGTTGAATGGAGAATACTGGTGAGCAGCCTATGCTCCTCCGAGAAGGGTGACAGGCGTAAGTAAGAAAGTAATTATAAATAGGGAATAATTAAAATTCGTGAATCACTGAATTACCATTTTATTTTAGTATGGAAATCATCATTACTGTCCATCTATAATCTCATCTAGGATAGAACGTAAAATTGTGGATTCCTAAAGAAAATGTCTAAACATCAACACAACTTGACTATCTGGCATTCAATGGTAGGATTGTATATTGAATCGATTTGTGATATAACATGAAAATTATCCAAGGCAACTAGTAGTAACTGTTTTATTCATAACCTGTACTAACTTCACTAGTTACTACTTCTCACTAAAATTTTACAAGAATCATCAAGTTGATCTCTAGCGAGCCGCTTAATACAACTAAGTTATAATGGTTTTGAAAAGATTGTTTCTGATTTGCTGTTTGTATTCGTCGTACATTGATTTTCAGTGGATAACTAGGGATAATTAGTTGCCACTTTATCTTACAATCGGATATACTAATTAGCACGTACTGCAATAAAGGCCCATACTAGATTAAAAAAGCTATCCAATATCCACCCTTACCCCCCCTCCCTTTGTTTTTATTGTTATACAGTCTGTATCAGTCTGAGACGCTGACAAACAACGAGATAAATCCAATTTGTATAAAATAGTATACATTTAACAATAAAATAATTGTAATTGGGTGCTGTGTAAATTAATAAATTCAAATTTGTCATCACGAATTGACTTTAGCATTTGTTATGAAACATGAAGGTTCTGGGCTTGATTCCATGATTTTGACCGCCAGAGGATCCCAAACTACGAAGAAACAGCTGTTCAGTGTTAGTTAGTGGTTTTCAGTAGTTGTCTAATACAGGTGATATCAGTTTCAAATAAAATAATCAGAAAAAAGCGGAATAAGTTTATTATGTCAGTAAAGAAAAATAAAGATGATTCAGTAAAGAAAACTTCTTTTTGGCAATATAATTAACTAAAGCTAGACAATGGTAATTATGATGATATTCAAGAAGGATTAATCTATTGGTAAACAAAAGAGATTTGCTTGATTGTTTTCGTCAAAAGTTGATGTTAGTTGGGTACCACCGATAACCATGGAGTACTGAAAAGCTGCTTCGTTTTTAGTACAGGATTTCCCAGAGGTGAGTACTGTCGATTCCCACCTTGGGACTAAACTCAGAGACTCCATGTCACACCGGCCACTAAAGTCCAATGGGATAATTTCCAGTTCCATAAGTTTGTAATACAGCTAGACAATCACCCATTGTCGTTGGTGATAACTGTCCCACTCTTGACATGCTTGAACTCTATTAGTCCCGATTTCTTACCAGAACATCAGAAACATCTTGAAGTTACTCCACAGTTAGCTAATTATTATAACTGATTTCAACTGATTATTTTAGAAACTGGCATTAAATTTAATTATTTCGGCTTTCACACTTCTGTGGAGTCCAATGCAAGAAGAAAACCGCTGTCCAGTACTCCTTGGTTTTCATTTAAACCTTATCAAAATCAATCTGTGACAAATACAAATAAAAAAGTCTTGTAGATTAATTAAGAGACTACAATTATGAGAATATATTAAATTCATAAATTAAGTGTTTTATTTCCAGATATAGTAGCATCCAACTTTAACCTTATCGCATGCTCATCTCCTTCTTAACGTTCTCATCTTCATTACTTAATTCCTCATTACTAGTTGGAACTCGATAGTTTAGCTGCTCAAAGTGGACAAATTAATAGTGGTGATCAAATATTAAGTATAAATGGTCAAAGAATACAATCTAGAGAACATGTTATTGATTTATTTCAACAAAGTAAATCAATAGTTACTTTATTGATTGCACGTGAAAATCATAATCTTTGCATAACAACTAAAAATAATACATTAGACCTTAGTAACTCAATTAATTCGAAAACATTAGATACATCAATCACACTGACAACAACGGCGATGACGACGATGACGACGACGACAACAACAACAACAACAACAAATTTAAATGTAAATAAGAATCAATTAAACAATGAATCAAATTGTTTAATGCAAAATTTAACAAATCAAAATTCACAAACATGTTCATCATCATCAGTGAAAGAATTGTCAAGTAATGAATATTGTACCACGAATGGATGCTCAGATTTTTCAGTAAGTTTAATCACTTTACTTTAATCTATTTACTATGTTCATTTACTTTTTGTGTAGTTTTACTTCAGGAAATCAATTTTGCTTAAACAATGTTTTTTTACAAACTAGGAATAAGCATTAAGTAGGTAATTTCTTCATAGTATGAAACGATTCAATAGTACCCATTCATGATATCATAAATGATCAAGCTTAACCTCATCAAGCTGTATATTGAACACTTAACATTCAGATTAATGAATGGTTTACATTATTAACTTTTTGGATAATTTATGTTATTATGCAACCATCATCCATTGTTATTAGAGGGTATGTCTTACTTCCTGAATAAGTGAATTTCATTAGTCAAGGCTTTTAAGTAGAACCCTGGCAACTGCCTATTTAGGGCAGTTCTTTTTTGTGAACATGAGGATTCTGTAGTGTCAGAAGGTTTAAAAACCGTTGACATTTGTAGATTTGTATTCCTAGCTGCTTTTAATTAGGTAATCATTATTATTTATCTCAGGAGGTATCATTTATTATGTAACCGAATGATAAAATCAAATTGAATGTGCCATATACATTCCAATTCTAAACCGAATAAAACGGAAATCTCCGACATGACATCAAATACATCTTTTGTATAGATGGCTGACATTACATTTGTAACGCCCATCCTAGATTCCGCTTGTCAGACATAATCCAACTCAAACAACACTTGTGAACTATTGCTATGTGAAAGCAATCTATCCAGAATGCATATTTAGCAACAGAGTTTGACTAATTTCAATTCATGACAGATCATCGGGAAGATCTAAATACATCCTATTTATTTAAATTTGTAATGGTTCGCAAATTCTTATTGTTGATATTCACAATTGAAACTAATCAATCTCTACTGTTATACGTACATCTTTACTAGACTAAAATGGAATAGTTATTCTACATTGCACTGTTAATAGCATATTAAATGTACTAAGACTTGGAACCAATAAAATGAGTGTCTGAGGTTATTCACAACTGTCTCCATAGTGATAGAACACAAAGCATTAGATATAAAATAAAAAAAGTTTCGAAACTTGAACATTTTCTGATAAACATTAAGTTGTAATATGCAGTACACATTCCTTAAATGAACAGAAAAATGACAGAAAATCTGAGTATAACAGAGTTAAATATAAGTTGAATTGTGACTGGCAAGTGGAATCCAGGACACACGTTTCGTCCTATTTGGGACTCATCGGCTGGATTTACCTGCATCCCAATGTTGATGTTCACACTGGGATTCGAACTCAGTCCGCTTCGTGTCAAACGCCACCACGCACACCACTAGACTACTGAGTCCAGTCAGTCACACTTGTGCAACGGGTACATATGTAATTCAGAATAGGCTTGTATCTTCCCGTTGATAACAGAGTTAACATTGAAGATGTTGTAAAAAAACACAAACTAATCATTGTATTAGTAAATTCAAATTAGTAACTATGGTGAATAGTAAAATATAAATGAAGATAATAAAAAAATTATCAAAGTAGGCTCTTTAATATGTTCTATCCCTTCAGATTTATTATTATTTATCTGATAGACAGATTGACTAATCAATCGGTAGTAACCAGTATTATATTTACCTAATTCGCAGTGTTGTAATCGGATTTTGACAGTCGAGCTACAGTGTGACAGCCATTAGTATAAGTGATTCGACAATGTGAAGTAGTTTAATTTCCTGACTACCACCTCTAACGACCTAACATTAATACGTATTACATTTGACGGTATGTCATAAAGACTAATCGCCACAATGTAATATGATCTATAGAATCCAATCAACACACTATGGAATGCACTAACGCAGCACCGGTCATTACTCAGTTACCAATCACTGTATATATCTTAGTCCTATAGGAGACAATTTCAGCCCGAATAATTTTGTGAGAGTGTCTCAGACTTTGAGCCTCAATGGCTACCATTCGTATGCTCAAGCAGAGACATCATTTCCTTCACCCCTCCCTCTCCACCACCACTATAAATCTAGCAGAACAAAACCCATGTGAAATGGGGTTTTCTTTCTATTACTTACAATTACCTAACATTTGTTGATTGTTTATACATTTTATTTTTCTTAAAGTTATACAAATTATGATCATAACAAACAAAAAACAAAAATAGTAAAACGATTAGGAACCTGAAAAGCAACAAACATGAGGCTATTCATTACATATTGGTTATGTATCCCCTTATTTTAACTTGCCCTTCACTCTCTCTCAGTTGTTTTTTTTTCATGATGCACAGAAACGTATGTAAAATAAAAGTTGTATAAACAATGATAGTCCTCAACTAACATATTAATCAATTCACTTCTGTGATCCAATTTATTTCATTCCCCTTCAAGAAGTCTAGCTTGTATCGCTGAACTGTAATTGCACTTTACTTGAATTCAATAATTTTGTTATTATAACTACTACTACTACTGCTACTACTACTACTACTACTGCTACTACTACTACTACCGCTACAACAACAACAACAACAACAACAACAACAACTACTACTACTACTACTACTACTACTACTACGGCTGCCACTACTACTACTACTACTACTGTGAAAAGACCAATTGGGTAAGTAATGTTTATTGTGCGAAAACAGAATAGGTCATGAAATATTACATACATTACTTCCAAGCATCAATTTGCAAATCCTCTGCGTTGTCTGCACTGCATCGTTTCTCAGCCTGCTTCTCTTAGTTGTTCTCGATTGTCCTCTGTGTTTCAATCCTGTTTCACTTCTTGTCCTCTCGAAACTCGTCTTGTCTGCTGTTTACTGATTCTTCCCAATTTACTTTGACGCTCTGCTACCTACTACTTATTGATGACTTATAAGTAGTATCCACCACACTCGCCCCTCCATTAAATTGCTGTGCTCGTATGCGCGCTGACCTTCTTGCCTCTGCGGTCGCTGGTTGTTTCTGCGTATTCGCTCCATCATTCCAACACATCCATCTTTGCAATTGACTTATGTTTACACGCTTCTCTTTGTTGTCCTTTTTGATGGTGTATACCGGTCCACGACTAGCGATGACTGTATACGGGCCCTCCCATTTGGGGAGTACTTTCTTCGAGCCTAGTCCACTACCCGTTATGCTTCTCCGTCCTCTACACTTCACCAGATCTCCTACTGAAAAGTGTCTCAGCTGATTCCCATGATGCTGTTCTGATCGTTTAACGTCCATATCCTGTTTCCGTCGTATGTTTTCCACCGCTTGTTTCCGCTCTTCCTTCCATTTCCTATCATTCCACTTTTGTGGCTGAGGCCAGGCGATGTTGTTGCCTGGCAGTCGTGGTCTCCTTCCGTACATCAGCTGGAATGACGACTTCTTTGTTGTTCCTTGATTCGAGGCTCGATGTGCTAATAATATCATCGGTAATTCCGTCTCCCAGTTACCCCCCTTTGCTGCCAACCACTCTTTTAGAGTGTGATTATTTCGTTCAGTTAGTCCGTTGGTCTGAGGATGATACGGTGTTGTTCTGACTCTTTTGATACCTAACTGCCCAAGGCGAGATGTGAACTCCTCACTCTCGAAACATGGACCCTGGTCGGTCAATATCATTCTCGGGACGCCGTGGTCGGCCACGATGTGCCGCATCACTGCTTCGGTCACCGTCTTTCCTCGTTGATCAGGAATCGCCACAGCCTCTACCCAACGCGTAGCATGCTCGGTCATCACCAACACGTACTGGTTACCGCTCGATGTCTGGGGAAATGGACCCATTACGTCCACTGACCACAGATCGCCTACTGTCGTTACGGGAATGGGCTGTAACGAAGTGCGTATGCATTTATCCCCTTTCATTAACTGACATTGGGAGCAGGCGAGGACGTATCTCATCACGTCTTCTTGCATTCCTGGCCAGTAAGCACTCTGTCTCAGGAGGTCAGTGGTTCTTGCGACACCTGTGTGTGCTAATTGGTGGCATTCGCTGATTAGTTCATGTCGTAATGGCTTTGGAATTACAGGTATCCAGCTTCCATCATTGTCTTTCCATGTTAACACTCCAGCTGCATTTAATTTTATTCTGTCCTTTTGGCTTAACAACGTCTTTACCTCTCTGCTAAAGTGCACTGATTCGTCATCCACTGCTTCAGTTAACGCTCGTCTCACCGTCCTAAGCGTTGGGTCTGCTTTCTGGCAACGAAGTAGTCTTTCTAGGTCTGTTTGCACTCTGTTGACTCCACAGGCTACTTCCGGTAAGCTAGTGTCCTCACACGGTCTTGACAGGTAGTCAGCTATTACGTTTCGGCTTCCTGGTATGTGACCAATCGTGAAATCATATTCTTGCAGGCGTAGTGTCCATCGTGACAATTTTCCTCGGGGGTCTCTTGCCGTCTTCAACCACTGTAATGGCTTGTGGTCGGTCTCGATGTGAAATGGCTGGCCTAGCAGATACGGTCTCCACTTATCTACTGCCCAAACGATCGCTAGACACTCTTTCTCGATGGTCGAGTACTTCTGTTCCGTTGGTGTTAAAACGCGGCTGGCATATTCCACTACGCCGTCATCCTGCCGAAGTACTGCACCAATGCCAAAATCACTGGCATCTGTGGCCACTGTGAACTGTTTTCCACGGACCGGAAGTCTCAATGTCATCTGCTTTGCGTTTAATAGCTGCTTGATTCGATCAAAGGTTCTCTGAGCCTCCTCTGTCCATATAAATTTTCCACTGCTCAGTAGTTTATATAGTGGTGCGGCGATCTCATTAAAGTTCTTTATAAAGCGGCTGTAGAATGCTGCTCTTCCTATAAACTGCCTGAGTTTCCTTTTCGAAGTGGGTGCCGTTATGTTCTGGATCGTCAAAATTTTCTCGGGTAATGGCTTCATTTCACCATCTCCTACTTTATACCCCAGCAGTGTGACATTACATTTGGCTATCTGTGACTTCTTCTTATTGATGCGCAACCCAAACTCCTCGATTCGTTTGAGTACTGCTTCTAGATGTTTTGCGTGATCTCTCTCTGTTTTACTGTAAACCACCAAATCGTCCCCGTACACCTCCTCATTCTCAAGATTTCGTAACAATAAGTTCATTAATCTTCTAAATGTGAATGGCGCTCCCGCCAGCCCAAATGGCATTCTTCTAAACTGGTACTGTTTGTGACCCACAGTAAAGGCTGTCTTGTACCTGTCATCCGCTTTTATCGGTAGCTGCCAATACCCTGACCTGAGGTCCAGTACAGTAAACAACTTTGCTTGTTGTAAACGATCCAGGGTTTCGGCTACAGTTGGCATTGGGCATGGCTTCAACTCAGTTATGCTGTTTAGCTCTCTGAAATCGACGCAGAATCTGTATTTTCCGTTGGATTTCTTTACTAGCAGCACAGGTGAGTTGTAACGGCTATCAGCCTCTTCAATTATTCCATCCCGCAACATCTCTTCCACTTGCCGATTTACTTCCGTCTCTAGATGAACTGGTATTCGGCGTGTGTGGAATGTTGTCTTCTTACGACTGTTTACGGGGATTTCATGCGTCACCTTATCACAATAACCATAGGCCTCTCCGTCGTCAGTGAACAGACTTCCGTACTTTGCTATTACCTTATTGATATTTTCTATGTTCACTTGCGGTAGGATCGCGGCTTGTGTCTTAGCTATCTGGCTGTTCTCCTGTATGCTAAAATGCCCGTACTTAGTATTTACTGTCTTGTTCTTTGTGTCGATGACCGCCTCCACCTCTCTAAGGAAGTCTGCTCCCAGTATTGTTTGCTGTATGTCTTTAGTTACTACAAATGGGTATCGTACGACGCGATCTCCGACTTCGACACAACAGTCAGACACTCCTAAAATTTTCAGTGCATGCCCGCTCACTGTTTGTACTGCTAGTGAACATGCCCTGATCTCCCGACACAATCCTGCATCTATTAAGGATATGGCCGCGCCCGTATCAACTAGACACACCAGTACTCTTCCATTTATACGAACTCTTGTATACAACGCACCCTTGTTAACCAACCCTACAACCCGGAAAGACGTTTCAAAAAGAGAAGACTGTGTATAACGTTTAACATGTCTAAATCTTCGTTTCCTCGGGCAGTCTCTTCTGTAATGTCCATACTCTCCACACTCAAAGCACCTACTTCCCCTTTCCGCATGGATTCGCACCGCCGCGACTTTCTCTTCCAGCTCGGCGATCCGTTTCTCCAAAGGCGCCGTCCTGCTGTCTTCGGTTAACGAGGATACCGAAGTGCTAACAAGCTGTCTGCACATTCGAGCCATCTCCATCACGTTCAATGGCTGCACGGCATGCGCCAGTCGAAGCTGTGACGCTACGTCACCAGGGACACATTCCAGGAACTGGGATGTCAGGAGCTGCTGTCTCGACTCGTCGTCCAACGATGGCAACCCACGACGCAGCAGACTCGTCAGAGTGGTGGCCAGCACCGACGGATCGCCGTCTGGGGCCAGACGCACGGCCCTAAACTGCTGCAACGCCAGCTCCCTGTCCGCTGGACTGTCGAATTCAGACACCAACTTGGCCACCACCTCCTCCCACGTGGCTCCACCGTCAGCCAGCTCCACGTCGTCGAGCACCGCCTTTGCACGACCTCGCAGCAGGGTACCGAGGACCGTCACCTTCGCCTTTTGTCCTCGCACGCCGACCAGCTCCGCAGTGGCTTCAAACTGCCGCAGGAATGCACCGACGTCCCCATCCTCGAACGGCTGTGGCCACGGAATCTTCATCTTGTACGGAGGCAGCGACACCAATTGTGAAAAGACCAATTGGGTAAGTAATGTTTATTGTGCGAAAACAGAATAGGTCATGAAATATTACATACATTACTTCCAAGCATCAATTTGCAAATCCTCTGCGTTGTCTGCACTGCATCGTTTCTCAGCCTGCTTCTCTTAGTTGTTCTCGATTGTCCTCTGTGTTTCAATCCTGTTTCACTTCTTGTCCTCTCGAAACTCGTCTTGTCTGCTGTTTACTGATTCTTCCCAATTTACTTTGACGCTCTGCTACCTACTACTTATTGATGACTTATAAGTAGTATCCACCACACTACTACTACTACTACTACTACTACTACTACTACTACTATTACAACTACTGTTACTACTGCTACTGCTACTACTACTAATAATAATAATAATGGCAGCATATTACTAATCATCATCATGCAATATCCCTACTATTAAAAATAATTATCGACTTTCCGTCAAATGTCAAATTCCTTATTCTTTTGTTGATACACATAGAATGGTTTAGAAACCGGTTTGTATACGTATCTAGTAAAAGGTTTTGTATGACTCACGTAGACATACTATTTCGCTTTTAATTACGATCATACCTACAGAAAAAAAAGGAAAGATTTAATAGATTCCTGTTAAAACATATTGACTATTGAACAAAAAGTGAATAATGAACGAAAAAAATAATGGAACAAACAGGTTTTAACTTTCGATTATTCAATTAGTAATTAGCTAACCCAGCAGGTTAAATCATTACTTATAACATATAAAGTTATAAATTCAAGTATCATTAATAATGTTACTGTACAAAGTGATAAATATGACTGAAGTAACCAATTTATTAGTGTGTATCATGAACAAACAACTGGTATATGAAGAAAAATATCGTAGTTACTACCAGATTGTAAAATGACTTCAGTTAAAGAAGAATGCAAAACCAGCTGCTGTATCTTACCGTAGTATTCTTCATTGTCATTGTGTATGCACGACCCTCAAATAGGATCAGATAGGGATACTCAGGTTTCATGACTTTATGAAAACTCTTTTGAAACTCAGGGGATTATTTCTTCAACCCCTGTCAACATACGATATTCTACACAATCATCCCATATCAATGGTAGATAAATGTCTCACTTTTAAATGAGGGAGTCCGGACGGATTATAATAGTCATATCATCTTACTAGAACCCGAGTAATTACCACTCAAAACGGTGGGCTTTAAATTCCAACATATACACGTTCCTTAAAGAATCGCTGATGATCAAACAAAGTTGAGTAACTATTTCGTTCTAATGACCACTGATGTCTCTCCTAGTGATCGAACTCATGACCTATATGTATTGTTAACTTTATTCAAAATCCAGCAGTTCATATTTCAAGCTTTAGTCGATTTTCAAAATTACGCAACCACGATCCAATATCTGTGGTATATATGTCTAATTGTTAACCTGGCCAATGTCTACTAATCACAACTTGTTCACAATAACTCTGAGAGTCCTGACTAACGGTAAATAAGATTACCTAGTGGTTCTATAAAAAAAAATGGGCACGATCTCTGTTTGGTTTTTAACTGCTTAGTGATAGGGAATTGTATGACATATTGAAACAGCTGTCTAGCACATTCTTGTTTATATTGGTTGTCCAGTCAGTGATGTGGAACATAAATTACAATGAACATTTGTTAATTAGTAAAAATGTTTCATTGCTGAAAATAGTGATGGACTGAGTGTAAATACACTATGACCTGATGACTGATTTACACTAAGTGAACTACCTTATAGTTGACTGGGATAAGTTAAATGTATGTGTAAATGCAGCTTATAAATAAGAAAGTAAAAACAATTCAATAACTGCTCCATTCTTATTATCAATTGCCAGGTACATATTCATGTATTCACTTTTGAACAGAGTTCCAAGTGTATTATTCAGTGATACTACTCGACAGATCGAATTGAAGTAGGTTTACAAAAATTTAAAAAAGACACTTAATGACTCATAATCAAACTTTTCAACTGTTAAAATACCGCTTCGGTAAATATATGACTGCTTAGAAATTCCCCGGAAAATGAATGGGATTTTGATGCATGTTTTGAGGGTGTGAAAGTGAATAATGTACCATAAATTTGTAAAACGAAGTTTTTATAACTTCACGAATGCATGTGACCAACACTAGGTATATGTCAATTTGATATCATAAAATAGTCTGAATTAGACAACCGATGACATCCAGGAAGGATTGGATAGCTATTTCGTCCCAGTATGGCACTCTTCGGCAGTACACATCCCCCACCCAGAGATCGATGACAGGACCTTCCGGCTTCACGGTGATCGCTTTATCATTAAACCAATGAGCTGGTTCTCAATAGTTGATATTTCTAACTCAGTCAATTCGCTATATTCATATTAGATAAGCCTAAGTTCATCTTAGCATATACGAACTGAAATACCACATTAAGACAACTTCATCGTTTTTATAATCGACCTAGTAACAACCAAATAAACTGAGAAAGATTGCAAATCTTATAATTAATTACATAATCATCTTGAATAAAGAATAATTAATATAAGAAGATTGCAATTAATTAATTGACATATGAAAAAAGTAATTCGTAATTTACTAATTAAAACAAAAGGCACTGATTATCCAGTTTGTTGTCAAGTCCTTTAAATGTATCGAATCGATAATGTCTAAATTGTAGTTCGAATACATTCAGATTGTGTATAATTTACTTGACAACATGTTGAATGACGTTGACTTTATAGAAGTGATTATCTATGATGAAAAAAAGCATATCAGTGATGTAGATAAATCGAATTGGAACAAATTTTAGCCAACCTCAGAAAAACAGTTACAAAAATTATTGATTTCTAATAAAATAAGAAGTCAGTCCTGACACCATCGATGGATCTGAATCAGACAACCACCGATCCCCTAGAAGAACTGGACAGCCTTTTCGTTCTAGTATGGGACTCTTCAACAGTGCGCATCCATTACCCCGTTGGAGATCGAACCCTGGACCCTCTGACTCCGCGGCGAACGCTTTACCATTTGATCCCTTAATAGTCTCCTAACGGTTGATATTTTCAATTCAGTCAGTTTGTGATACGTTTGCGCGACCCCATTCATGTTATCGGTGGGTAACTACCTCACACCCGACACGGTTGAACTCCACTGGGTTCGTCTTCACACTAGAACTCCAGGAATTACTCCAAGGAGCTGGTCACTAGTGAGTTGATATTAGTGGATGCGTACTTCTAAAGAGTCCCATACTAGGACAAAACATCTGTTTGGTGCTTCCAGGTGAACAATGGTTGTCTGATTCAAATCAATTCATGATATTAGAATTGACAGTTAACTATCTCCGCAACCCCCCCCCCATTTGACAATAAAATGTATTTAATTTTATTTATCACAGATTGATCTCGAATAGGTATTACTAAAAAAACTAAGGAGAACCAGCTAGCTGTTGTGTCATAATATGGGACACCTTAGTGATAGTGTATGCACACAACTAGGATTTGTGGCGAATTTACAATTGTCAAGTGAATTATGAATCTTATTTAAGGTTACTTAATGATTTTTGAGATTATAAACTAACGAAAAATTAGCATCAGTATTTACCTAAATGACAACAGACTATTCTTCTATAAGTACTGTTTTATTGCCATAGACAGTTATAAGGCCATGCTCACATCATCTTAACGTTCCCAGTATAGATTGACTACGATTTTAAACACTAGTTAGGTTCATTTCCCTACATGGTCTTTTAAAGCATCACCTTAATTTGTATGTTACAGTTTCATTGAAATAAGGAAGTATAGAACTGATTAATCACTTTGTGTTACGGTCTGTTTAATATGACTGTAAAACTTCATTAAGGAACATTCATGGACTGATTCTAAATTTAAGTTTAATAATGAACACCACATGATATATTTGAGCGATACATAGTGAAACAGAAAGCAAACACTATTTAACATCCATTTAGTCAGTATACCTTATTTATCTAGACTAGTGTATGATGTATGTTCCAATCTCAGATGTGACATTATAGTTGTCATAGACAGCTGTTAAACTAGCAGAAAATTATTAGCATCAGTATTTCTAGCTGAATCAATGGGTAAGCATTGATTGCATGACTTGAAGAATACAGGTTCTGTCTAAAGTGAAGTATTAGATAAGTACTTATAAGAAGTCTTATATTTAAATGAAACATTTGTTCAGTGCTTCTTGGTTTTTATGCTTCAATTCATGATCTAAACTGAGTAAAATAAATTTAAACCAGAAACGATTTGCTGTTAAATACCCACATAATCAACGTATTATTTGAAGATGAACAATCAATCAACTGATTAGTTCCTCATGAATTAAAAATTGATTGATTAACTTTATTAGCACTCTCATATGCCTCAGAATCAATGATAAAAATGTCAGTGTACTTAATCTTTATCTTTCTCCAGTATTACTTCATACATTTTTGGTTTTCATTCCATCTTCTTGAACTATAAACTCAAGAATTATTTACTCTCTTTATCAATGTTAGGACAATATCCACTAGTTTACATTCATTTTATTAATTTTGTGCACTTGAGCTAATGTAGTATACCGTTTTAAGTCAACGTACAACTATTCCAAGCTTCACGCTGATTATAACTGGCGGATTCTCACTGACTGATAATAAATACATAAAACATGTCTGTTCTCATGATTGTCCAGTTAGCAGAGAAGGAATTACTTCTGAAAAATGACCCAGAAACAACTAAAAACCTAAAATTTTATGGGAAATTAAAAGTAACTGCATTCATTCTGTTGTATTCTAGCTGTCACTAAAAGTCTACAACTATAAATCAAGATTACCGTGTAGACTTCAATCAAAAAGTCTGTATCAGCTTATACAGATTAGTTGGTGACTTGCTGAATTAACCCTATGTCTTTTCTTGATTGTTATTAGTACTCCTTTAACTTAGTCTTATGTAGTCAAGTATGTGTTTCATACACAAAAGTCAATCATAATGTTTCGACGTATAACGTCATTTCATTGAAGCTCAATATGTCAATCAATCAATCAATGCTTGTTACCCAATCTGTAGAATAGGCCGCCGACCAGTATTCTCCAACCAACTCTGTCCTGAGCTTTCTTTTCCAGCTCTTCCCAACAGCTCTTCTTTCTCTTTATATCTGTCTCTAATTCCTGACGTAGTGTGTTCTTAAGTCTTCCCCTTTTCCTTTGACCTTCAGAATTCTATGTCAATTCTTGTCTTGGTGGTGGTTTCCTCAGTGTGAGACCTATCCATCTCCAGCGTCCTTTCCCAATTTCAATCTCTACCGGAAGTTGATTTGCTAAAAAACGCTAGCCAGTAAGCCCATTATGTAGTGTCGCTTATTTGATTCCCTGTCTCAATGCATTTCAAGTCCTACAAGATAAATCATAAATAACTATGACTGAAGCATTAATCAGTTGCCATTATCTAATATAACCTTACGTTGAATAATTCGGTTGCGTAGTCTTTTGATTATATTGAAGAGAAAGAACGTATTTGTCTACTAAGTGAATCGGCAGCTCACAGATTCATTCGAAGTGAAAACCGGTGTCAGAGGGCGCTGCTTACTCTATCGCTTTCTCTTTCTTCTGATGGTTGAATGGTTTATAAAATTGAAACATCTCAAGGTAAGCAGAGGACAAAATGGAACCAACCAGACGACTTGAACCTTTCAGATGACCTAGCTCTTCTTTCTCATACACAGCAATAAATGCAGATGATGACAACAATGTAGTAGCAGTAGGCCTCAACATACACAAAGAGGAAAGCAAGATCTTCTGATACAAAACAGCAAGTACTAACTAAACCACACCTGACAGAGAAGTCTTGGAAAATGTGGATACTTTTACAAACCTGGGCAGCATCATTTAAAAAACATGAAGAGAGAGTAACTGATGCAGATGTGAAGACACACATTGTCAAGTCATTTCTACAATCGAAGAACATCTGCAACTCAGATCATTTGTTAGTCATCATCAATGTTAGAAGTTCCAATCCAAATGTGGAGACAGTTCTATTGTATAGAGCTGATACTTGGAGAATTACGAAATGCACCCTTAAAAAATACAAGTATTTATAAACAGCTGTCTGAGCAAGATACTTCGGATCCGTTGGCCATACCATCAGTAACAATCATCCGTGGCAAAGAACAAACCAACTTGCTGCTGAGGAAGAATTTAAGAAATGATGCTGGAGGTGGATAGGGTATAGATTGAGGAAATTACCATATCGTGTCACAAGACAAGTACTAACTTGAAATCTTAAAGACCAAAGGAATAGAGAAAGATCCAGGAACATATTGTGTCAGGAATCGGAGACAGATATGAAGAAAATGAACAGCACATGGAAAGAGCTGAAAATAGAAGCCCAGGATAGAGTTGGTTGTAGGATACTTTTTGGAGCCTGTGCTTAGCGTGGGGCAAAAAACACTGATTGATTGACTGACTAAGTGAATCATTATATTACCTGATTCTGACAATACATGTTAACTGGAAAATGCAATTAGACTGAACATGAGACAAATATTTGTTCAGTTTTGTTCGAGTTAATGAACTTCACTGACGTAAATAATGAGAACAATTTGGCAAAAGAAAATGTTTGCTTCATAGTTACCTTGAGTCTATGATTTTTCTCAAGAATCGATTATGTCGGGTTTCATTTTGAATCAATACCACTTTTAACTCAAGTTTATCGACTTTATAAAATTTATTAGAAAATAAATTACAACTATTAGAAACAGGTACTAAAGTGTGATTGAAGTTCTATTGTGAATGACAAGCGGAATTCAAAATGTACAACTTGTCCAATTGGGAACTTGCATGAAAAGTAATTACTTTCTCTATTAACCCATTGAGTTTAGAGTACCACATCTTCACAACATATATGGAAGCACAAATGTAGCTAACTAAAAGTAGTGATATTTCACACTGATAGACTGAAATCAAGTCGTGGTGTACACATTAAAATTAGGATACAAGTACCTCCAACCGATGAGTCATGAACAGGAAGAGATATACATTTTGAATGTTACTTGCCAGCTATAATCCAACTTCAATCATACTTGTGAACTACCACTATATCGAAGTAATCTTTTCAGTATACATATATGACAACAATGACTAGTCGATTTCAATCATTTTACACTATCTACAAGATACAAATTCTTTCATATTAGCTAGTGAAGAGGTTGAACGACTATGTGTTTAATACGTGCACAAAACGTCATTGTCGATACTTTCTGTTTTACATGTATCTCTTATTTATCTGTATAGTTCATATCTTCATGAAGGTGGAGGTTTAGTGCAATATATTTTCGATGTTCACAAAGTATGGGATGTACCCATTATCATTTCACTTAATGACTGATCTCTGCATATTAAAATGTAATTGTTAATGAAGATCACATTTCAATACCTAACAGTTACCATATATGATATCCTTTGTCCAGATGGTTATCATACTACACTCATTTAATATTTCATCATAATAAACAGTAGTGAATAAATCTAAATGCTTAAAATGTAGTCTTTCATGAAAATTGCACTTAAAATAAACAGTACTAACTATCGTAGTAGGATGAATTTGTATATTCCCATTGATTTGTTATAGACTGAAGCTGGTCAGTCACTGCTGTTATATGTGCATCCTGAGCGGATTGCCTCGATATAGCGATTATTCACAAGTATCATTTAATTTGGATTGTGACTGGCAAGTGGAATCCAGGACGTGCATTTCGTTCTATTTGGGACTCATCGGCTGGATGTACTTGCATCCCAATGTTGATGTTCACAGTACTAACCATCAGAATGATAAGAGAAATGATCTAAAGTATTGAATGTCAATACACTTAGTTAACAATGAAAATGTTGTAAATCATCTCGGTCTTTCATGAATACTAATTGAATAGAATACTGTACAAATAAATTTCTAAATGCTTTTTTCTCACACATTATAGAACATTATATGCATACATATTAGTATATCAGTAGCATGTGAAAATATAGAAAAATTTTAAGTACTCACAGATTTCAAAACTACCTGTAAACACATATAACTGAATTCATAAAGTCTATAGTTTACAAATATAAACCTGAAACTTTTCTATATTTTCACATACTACTGATTTATCAATAGTTAGTTCTTGATGTTACACTACAAAGTATACAGATGTATACTTTGTGCATGTTGTTTAATGCAAATCAGACAAATGATTGTTGCTAGGATTAGTAGTTCTATTGATATTTTTGTATTTTGATTAAAAAAAAATTGCATAAATTTTCAAAGTACTACTGAAATAATCTAGAATTTTCATTTTATACAAATATTCTTCTTCATTATGTAATTGCACTAATTTAGAATGTATAATGCCTTTAGAAATCAAGAAATGTTGGGTGCTAGAAACTTGTAATGAAAGAGGTTGAGTACTTATTATCAATGAGGAGGGGATAACTATCTTATTCTCAATATGTCTAGACTACTTTAATCATGATTTTACATTATAATTTTAGGAACATCATGGATTTATTCACTAATGAGTTGATTATTGCAATAGTTAATTTGATATAGGATATGAGCCGTTTATTATGGACAGGATTTGATTATTATCGCGATATGTAGTAAATTAATTGATGTAGAAATACTATCACTGAATGCCAACCAGCCAGTCTAGCTGCATTACTGGTTAGGAGTTCAGCGTAAAACATAATAGTCATGCGTCTAGTTCTGATTGGATCATCGATGTGTACTTAGGAGTCTTACACTAGGATAAAGTATCTGTCTGGTTTTAGTTTCACCAGAGATCAATTTGTGACGAGTGCATACTCAGTCAGTTAGCAATTACACTGTCAGTTCCCTAAAAAATAACACTTCTGTTTTTAATGTCACTACATCACTTAATTATTGTTCTTAGATAACATAATAGAAAGTCCTTGTTTCTTTCCATCGATATTGTAATAGATTGAAATCGACTAGTCTCTGTTTCCATATGTGTATCCTGAGAAGATTCCTCCACAGAGGAGTAGTTTATATTTGATTAAAGTTGTATTGTAACTTGTAAATGAAATTGAGAACGCTGATTTCGCCCTATTTCGGACTTGTCTGACGAATGTCCACAACATTGTCAATAGTAAAGCCCAAACACTTTTGAATTGCTTCCATATATCCGTTGCACAAATGTGCTTGTTTGGGCTCAGTATCACAGTAAATAACGTGTTAACGCTTGATACGAACAAAATCAGTCGGAGTCCCAATGTGGATATCAAATTCTGGGATACAAATGCATCCAGCTGACGAGTCCCAAATAGAATGAGACAAGAGCTCTGGATCTCTTCTGTTAGCCAAAATACAACATTAATTAATATAAACTGTTTTTTGTAAAGCAAAATATGCATATTTGTGATTGTACTACTTTAAGGAAATGAATTCACCGAATTATATTCTTGCTTTTATAGCAAAATTTACAGTAAGTATATTACATAATAGATGAAATTCACAAATTATCTATAGACATCGAGAATATCCAATACTTCTTGACTAGTGTAAACTTAATGTAAAACTCCCACCTTAAAATGCTTCCATTGCTTGATCACTGAGTAGTGACTAGTATCATGTTTGTTAAGTCCTTCATAGTCCTGATTGAATTCTATCAATCAAAGTAAACATTTCAATTCTATATAGAAGGGGAGGAAACGGCAATAAAATTCAGAATAACTCAGTGATAATGATAGCTGACTATGAAACTTGGTAACCTGGAACCAAAACCTACTTTCAGGAATTCCTGCCAACTTCCGTCCACCCGACTTATCCTCCAAACCACCTTGAATTAAAACGTATATATTCACTGAAAATGAATTATATTTATTCTGATTATTATAAATAATGATAATTTAGTATTAATAAACAAACGATTAATTTTTAAGGTCTATAAACGCCCTGATCAAGACTCTGGAATGGGTAGAACAACTGATGAAAGTGCACGTACTGAAGAAAGCTCAGAACAAGTAAGTTTATTTTTTAACAATCATCTTATATTGTATAATTTATTGAATTATATTTAAATTCAATATCATAATCTTTATAAATGGAAATCGGATACTGATAGGTCAACTCAGTGGATATGATGGTTAAACATTTCCCATTCTTGGTTTGATTGCCTAGTGACGTTAAGAATATTCAATACAAATGAATAGTCGAATACTAAGGCATAACATATGTCCAATGTTTCATCGTCTTTAACGGTAACCATCTAAGATCATTCTGTAATAAGTATAAACAAAACAAACATTAACCGGTCTAGACAAAATCGTTTCAACTTATTGAATATCAACAACTGAAAACTATAGGCCTTTACAAATTACCTACTTAACAAGTTAGTAACTATATGAACTCAGTATCTTAAAAGATAATTAATTTACATTTGAAACATAAATGTATTCGACTCAAATCATAATATAAAGTATCACCAATGAAATACAGCAGGTAGATTTAAATGATGAATTGTATGTAAGACAAATCATAGTTATAACTGATGGCGCCAACTATAAACAATGGATTTATTTACGTATGTATGTATGTAATACAACAGTGGAACTAATAAGTTCACATTAAAAATATGAAGTAAATTTAAGCCAGTTTTCATGATTTCTAGCTGTTAAATTAGAGTATACTTTGTGTTACTTTGTGTGTCATCAATAAAGTATCATTTGAATGCTAACATCACGAATTGATCTGAACCAGACAACCATTGATCACCTGAAAGCACTGGACAGCTATTTCGTCCTAGTTTGAGACTCCTCAGCAGTGCGCACCCACGACCCTGTTGGAGATCGAACCCTGGACCCTCTGGCTCCGCGACGAACGCTTTACCATTGGACCACTGAGCCGGCTCCTAATGGTTGATATTTCTAATTCAGTCAATTCGTGTTACGTTTGCGCGACCTCATCCATTGTCATCGATGAGTTACTGTCTCACACTCGACACGACTGAACTCCACCGTTCACGTCTTCACACTAGAACTCCAGGAATAACCTCAAAAAGCTAGTCACTAGTGAGCTGCTGAGGAGTCCCATACTAGGACGAAACAGCTCTCCAGTGCTTCCAGATGATCAATGGTTGTCTGGTTCAGATCGATTCGTGATATTAGCATTAACAAATTAACTATCTCCACAGCAACCCCTTAAATGTATCATTTGAATGTTAGTTTCATGAATAACTACGTTTATTTTACGGAATTGTCATGATTGTGTGTTTCATCTTGACTAAGCGTAGACACAGTTTCACCCTAAAGAGTACACTTTACAGACTGGGTTCGAATCCCACTGTGAACATCAACATTGGGATGCAGGTGCATCCAGCAGATGAGTTTCAAATAGGACAAAACGCGCGTCCTGGATTCCACTTGCCAGTTACAATCCAAATTAAATGATACACTTTACTTTGTTTCCAATTTAGGAAATCGATAACAGTGATCACCATCAACATCCATATCATCATCTTCATCATCATCCATTCCAACAACAACAATGTCAGAAACATATCGATTTCACACATGGATTAACACATATGACTACATTGATCAATGAAAATGATCCAGTTAACAATAATTCATCTGATGGTATTTCTTTATCACAAGATAATCGATCTTCATTGACAATTCCATCGGATGTATTTACTGATTATGATGCGATTGATCCAATTGATCAAGAACTTGTTCAACTTGGACGTTTAATGCAATCATTAGCAGTACATTGTAGACAATTAGTACATGCTAAATTGCAGTATAACAGGATACAACATCCATTATCTGTTATTGACAATTCTATAAATCAATTTAATGAAAGAAATAATAACTCTTTGATGCAACAATCACAGACAATGTCAACAAAAGTGACATCAGTGATGAATTCAGCGACAGTCACGTCGATCACAATGTCGACAACCCCATCCACAAAAGCATCAAGTCAATTAGCAGAAAATTGTTGTTATGGAAATAACTTACATAATACTAAATGTATAATCAGTAAATCTAATGAAGGCATTTCATTGAATGGATCTCCATTACCATCCACTAAAGACAATAATAATATGTCAACTAGATTACCACGAATGGGTACTAGAATGGAACCATCATCAATAATGGGTTCAATAAGTTCAAATGATTCTAGTGGATCATTTCATGAGAAGAATTCAAAAATGGCTACAATGACGACGTCGACAACAACAACAACAATAGGTGACAAACTATCATTTCATAATCGGTTTCCATCTAACATTAGAGGTAAGTGCGTTAGTGATTTGCTTCAAAATCGATAGGTTGTTATTTGTATACTCTATTTCGTAGTATTTAGAATTACCGCTTCGAAAAAATCAGATGGATCATTAATCAGTTACAGATTCGTGTATTTGAGTGTGAGCTACATTTCTAGTTTATTATACTGCATAGGTAATCAAACTAAAATGGGTGAACTGAAGTTAATAAACAGAGCCACTGTCTAATAGGCATGAAGTTGATTGGTTCTATAAATAATTCTATGGCCGCATAATGATGTACTGATTTCACTATAAGTGCCTCAGCTTATTTTGACTTTTCAGTGGTTATTGAATGTTAAGAACTAAATATAAACGAGACTGTCTATGGATTTGCTATAACTTCATTAATTCAAATGGCAATAAAAATCAGCATTTGTTCTGAATATTCATTGAGTATTGACCAATATCCAGTACTGGTTGAATTCCATCTCTTGGATTGTAGTGTGATAATTAGTAGAATCAACACCCAGGATAGCTCATTGATAATATCTTCCATTTGAGAGTGTATTACACGGATTCTAATTCCATAGAGAGCATGAATTCCTTCAAGATCACAGATTTTTCCTGTTATTTCCATTTAAAACAAAATCCAGGTCAAGAAAAGCTTTCTACAGAACTGTTTCAGTCATCGGACATTCAGAGGAAATAGCTGTATCATTAGACGTCATCTGTGTGAAGTAAACAGAAAAGTTTATAGTCACTAACGTCATCTACAGTTGCCGCTTGTTATCCAACACTAATTGAGTTAATATTACAATTTGTTTCTGAAATTCTATTCAGTACAATCTCTTAAATGAAGTTTGAACACTTATTCATTTAGACCTATAGATTTTTGTATGGTTGGATGCCAAAATAAACATACACCGTGCAAACAGAAAGATAACACTGTGAGAGAAACAATGTGTAATCCAAAGATTAAAAGAATGAGAAACCAAGATAGTCTATAATACGTGACAGTCTTGGGAAAAGTTTAACTATGAAGAACATCACTTAAGATCGCCTTTATGGAAACTGAGAAGAAAAACTGCTAAAGAATTACCACTGACTTATACAATCTCTAGGACACCAACCAGAGAATTATGGTTAGGAGATAGATGACATTCCTATACAGGATCATTTCACATCACAAAGGTATATCACAAATTGATCACATTTCTTATTTCTTCATTCACTCAGTTTGGAAGTCAGTGGAATGACATCAGTAAGACTTGTTAAAGCCAAGGAAATTAGTGTTTCAAAATTGTGGTATCAATTGAAATGTCACTATTGTACTTAAACCTCAATATCGCAATTAGGGTGTTTCCTCTGGATGTCAGAAATTGTTTGAAGACAATATGCATTAGTTAATTTACTGCATACTTACTTACTTACGCCTGTTACCCCTCTCGGAGGAGCATAGGCCGCTCACCAGTGTTCTCCATTCAACTCTGTCCTCACTAATCCTTCCCAGCTGTCTCCAGTTACTGTTCATCCTTTTTATGTCTGCTTACAGTTCTCGACGCAGTGTGTTCTTTGGCCTTCCTCTTTTCCGTTTTCCAACAGGATTCCAAGTCAGTGCTTGTCTCGTGATACAGTCTGATGATTTGCGCAATGTATGTCCTATTCATTTCCAACGTGGTTTCCTGATTTCCTCTTCAGCTGAAAGTGGGTTTGTTCTCTTCCATAGTAGGCTGTCGCTGATGGTTTCCGGCCAACAGACATTCAATATCTTACGTAGACAGTTGTTGATAAATACCTGTACTCTCCTGAGGATGTTTGCAGTAGTTCTCCACGTTTCAGCTCCATACAGAAGAACTGACTTGACGTTCGAGTTGAAGAAATTTACTGTATACTAGTAGTTAAATAGTGAAAATAACTACTTAAACGAATATAATACTTTAGTTGGTGAATACTCATACCTTGTACATTTTTTAAATCTTATATTTGTATTACATGATAAAAGTTGATTCTAAGCTAGTTTCCCTTGGTTTCCTTCATGTCCCCTACGCATTGTAATCACTTCATGCTCCTCTATACCTTGAAATTCACCTCCTTAGCTGCTTGTTGTTACGAATTTCACGCGACGATCTGTTGTTTACTACCACAAAACTACTACATAGATATTCAACAATTTCAACTACTTCAAATCGTTCACTGCAAACAGTGAAATAAAGATCTAAGTTATTTTAAGTCTTATAGAAGTACTTATACATTCAGATAATACAAAGTACATGTTAAACATAATGAATATATCATGATGGATTGTTTTCAATCAATCATCAAAAAGTCAATTGACTACTTAAAGTTTCAGTAAATTGGTTTATTACAAAAAGGTACTAGTCATAGTAACAATGTAAACATTGAAGTATTAACTTCTATTCAACTTATTTCTAATGTTATTTACAATACACTACATTCATTACTATTAATATGAGAGATTTCTTGAAATGTTTCTACTCTTAGAAAATGCTTTTCCTTTTCCCCCATAGAATTGTATTCATCTCTCTTTTGAGTATGATTAGATTTGATTAGATGGGAAATTAATCCTGATCACTATCCATACATATTGACAGTCTCAAATATTCATCTGTCATTATACAGTTGATATGAAATTTACAATAATTTGACTATTTTTGCTTTCACTTATTAGTAGTATATGCACAATTTATTGACATCTATTAACTGTTATTTAGTTGAATGAAAATGATGATAAACATTCATTTCATATGTATACAAATTAATTGTCAATCGCTTTCATCCGTCATATTTATAGTGTCTAGGTTGTCAGTAGTACTACTCATTGTAGTGACAGTGGTAGTCGTAGTGGTAGTAATAGTAGTAGTATTAATAATAATAGTAGTATTAGTAGTAGTAGTAATTGTACATTCAGTTTTGATAACCATAACTATATTATTAATATTACTACTATTCGTAAGGTGTGTTTTATCATATTCATTTATGTTTAAAACAGATAGAATTATCGAATTTTATTCTTTAACTAATATTCACTATTTAAGTATAATTGCCCCCCGTTGGGGATCGAACCCAGGACCCTCTGGCTCTGTGACGAACGCTTTACCATTGGACCACTGAGCCAGGTCCTAATTGACCAACTAACTAAGAACTAGGCAAATATGACATCCATTTGATCGCAATCAACAATATAAGAATGCATATAATCAAACTATTACTAATAAAGATTGATTTTCAATAAAGAGGATAGTTTTCTTGAATAAAGACAGTCAATGAAATAAGATAATTAATACGACTTCAAATAAAGAGCATTGAACTAACTGATGTAAACTAGAAGAAATATGAATAGGCATCATAAAGTTGCACAAACAAGATGGAGGCCATAGAATTGGTATAGTACTGTTCAGGCAACTTATTCAAATGCTTGGGTTACCTATTTTTCAAATGTATAAATAATGTGATTTAACCTACCTGTTTTATATTTGTTACCATGGAATATTGAGTAGGATTATCATCTTACAAATTATTAGTGAAATGTTGAAAGACCTAATAGGAAACACTGTAAAAGTGGAGATATTTTCCTTCTTCTCTCTATCCTTCTAAGAAAAGATAAAGTATGAATACATTGGAATTCATGTATAGTGTATGATGAAAGAATAAGTGAAGTAGTTGTACTGGTAGATAACTCTTATAGGATTGAAGAAAAGTACAAACAAAACATTCGTTTTGTTTCTTTGCAACAATTTCAATTTGAACTTAATAACATGAATTGACTTGAGTTAGACAAACACAAAGTAAACCACTAATTAACACTGGATGACTGTTTTGGCCAAATATGAAACTTCTCAACATTTGCAATCCAATCAGCAGATATCGTTGCGAGAACGTTACTTTTTCTTATCTATAACTTTCTGTTGAAATTTTGAGAAATTTAACTTTATGTTAGTAGTTATTAGTTTAAGGGCTATTGGATAGATGGTTTGTTGTTAGCTGATACATTCTCCTTTACTAATCTCCTAACGTATCCTCTCATGTATAGAATAGGCGCCTTATTCCAACATTTACATACACATAATCTATGCACTTAAGATGAATGAATTATAATTAAGAATGGTAATACTAACAAGTTACTTATTTCACCTTGTACATTCTACAATGAAATGAGCTTATTATGTTATTGTTTCACTTTGTATTGTATACTATAAATCTATCTTATTCTGTATTCTTTGAAACTAATCACTTAGACTACAAATCGAAAACAACATTGTTTTAACTTACCTCACTTCCCTCCGCCCCCCCCCCACTTCCCTCTCGCTAAACTACCTAACTATTCATCTACCTATTTACCTATCCTTGTTACTAATTCATACAAATGTATACACTTATACTTACTATCAATATGTATAAATAAATAAAAAAAGATGCACATACATTTACTTTGATTGTAATGTGAGATACATTTTTTTTAATGGAAACACCTTCACCTTGTTTTATGTAACCTATAGACTACATAAGTATTCAAATGTGAATAAGTATCATACATCTATTGTATTTCTATATGTTTAACTGTGTATATAACCTGTTATTCATATGTAGTTAACCTTAATTTATATTAATAAAGCACTACTACCATTACTACTAATAATAATAATAGTAGTAATAATATCAATAAGTTCTTCTAGTTATACTTTTAATGAAATGCAATAGACAATTAACATTATTTACTTTTGTTAACTTTCTTTCATAGTTCAATGTCTATAGATTACCACTCGAATCTTTATTCATTCATTCATTCATTCATATAAACACATACAAACATTGTTACGTTTTATTCTTTCTTCCATTATAAGATTATATGTATCCGTCTGTGGGATGATGATGATGATGATACATTTACTGATAATGTAATGAAATCTTAAAGTAAGCACCTGTTTCACAATTCTATGAATCATCATCATCATCATAAGTATCATCATCGTCATCATCATCAAGAACATTATTGTATACTTTATACAATAAGATGATCCCTTCTTCTTCTTCTTCGTTCTGTTATCTTTACCGCTGCTTTATGTTACAAAAGGTATATGTCATGTTTGTCTAGTAGTAAGGTAGTGAATGAATGTGTACAAGGGAAGCTACATTCAATACATTTTCCTATGTATGTTTAGATACTTGTATATGTTTCAATATAAAGTAAATTATTATTATGTTGTTTACATCAAAATGTAAAAGTGTATATCTTATGATAAATAAACAAAATAAAAGTTAAAATTTCACTTTGTAAACATTTCTACTTCTTTATTGTTCTTAAAGAAAATATGTTTAGTATGGTAATGATTTGTAGCATTGAATAGTGATTTATTAATGGTACATGATAGATTGACCCTATTTAAACAACCAACAAACAGTGTTTTCATACTAGTAGTAAAGGATACCTCAGTGATTATAGGCATAGTAAAGATGGTTTATTGCTCAGGAGGATGGTTTACATTCTCTTACGTTCTATGAACTAAATACAATTAGAATGTATTTGAGTTTTTTCATTGATTTGTTATGGACTAAAATTGATTACACTATCTGTTACCATGTGTACATTCGAAGTGGGTTACCTTCATACATCGATAGTTTACAAGTATTGTTGATAGCCACGATTCAACTCAAACAATATAAGCTAAATGGTTTCATTATGAAACTTTCATCATTTGAACTACTTCATAAAGGCAAACTTCGGGTAGAAGGGATCTGTGAGATTTTCTCCATGAAACAACTAGCAGCTTATTCTGTAGATTTTAAATCTGACTAGTTGTTACTGACAGTTGTTCTATCAACTTTTGCAGACTTATTTTAACTCCCTTCTCTCTTGACCTGATTGTATTATTGTACAATCCGACAGTTGTCAATAACAACTAGTTCGAGAAAAGCTAGTAGCTCATTTCTATCTGAAGTTTGTGCCGATGAAGTCTTCTACAATGACGATGAAAGCTTGATGATGAAACCATCCAAATCAGAGAGAGCAACATAACCTAACAACATAAAACACATCCATGACTTGTGGGCTGTTCACTGAATGTCTAACCTTTAGATTAAGATTCTAATTGCTTTATAATTTACATTGATAACTATCAGTTCCATATTATTGTATAACAAGTATCCAGTCCATCCTATTTTCGTTATTTGATACTATTGGATTAGTTGAGACAGAATCAGTTCTACTTAAAGTAGTAAGTGTTCATAATGTTGTTGCCTAGAATAGTAGTGAAAGCTACAGAATGAAATAATGTTAACAATAATGAATACAAAATTAACCATTGAATATTGTAATTGACTACAACTGAAGTTGTTGGGGATGTTAGATCCTCAGAATTTTCTTGGCAAACCTGTGATTTTTGTGATTTAATTGTGTAAATTTAAATTTCTTGTTTTCGCGCCAAAAAGTCTCTTTCTCACCTTCAATTCGTGTTTCCCACTTGGCAAGAAGCTAAATCTTATTGGTTCATTGTTTATTTTAGTATGCTATTTATGACATTCCAAGGAAGCTCTCTTCTTTTGTATATATACGCATGACATGTGTATGTTGATATCATCTACCATGCTGCGTGTGGAATTAAATGCTTCTTGCTGACTTTGGACTTCCTACTCTAAGTTAGCTGGGCTGAGGTGCTGTGTAATAGCTTGGCTTCCTGTTACTGTGTCGCTGGTCTCATGTTCGTTAGCAGGTATCGAGGTGTCACCTTAATTCGTCAATCCTTAGCAGAAGTAGTTCACAAGTACATAATGATAGATAGGCTTAACCATATGATTTCCCTACTTTGAACATAATATTCTCTATTCATGTGTACAATCTTGTTACATTACATTATGATAGTCGGCTTACTATACTTGAATGAGAACATATAAATTATCATTATTTGTCATGTATTACATAATGAATAATAAAAATAATCATGTTATGTCAAATTTGCTTAACTTAACGGTTACAATAAGTAAGTTGACATTAAAAGAAAACTTTCTGAAGTAGTTTCATATTTTAAAGGTCCTGGATTCTATCCCCCCTTTCCCCCCCCCCTCGTGGTTCATAAGTGACAAGCAACTTAGTATCCTTATGAAAGAATAAAATAACTATTCATTGTTTCATTGTTCATAACACTTATTTAATTACGATCAATTTGTTATGAGAAATCCCAAAAAATGGTATTCAGTATCCACTGTGTGATGTAATGATCTCAGGAAAAATTGTCATTCTGTTTAACTAAACATACTTGAGCTTTTATAACACTGAAGTGATATGAATTGACGTCACTACTATTATTGTACATAAGTAACTCGACTAAGAAAACGTTCAAATCCTAGATTTCATGAATTATAAGAATCGTGAAGAACTTCTAGAAATCGATAATCAATAGATACACTGACAATGATCTAATCTATCAACAAAAGCAAACAAAGTCGATTAATCATGGTGTCTGTGACCAACTGAAGAGAAGACAGTTAACAGGCATTAAAAAAAAAACAAGCAAATGAAAATATCTGATCATTAAAGAGTGTAAAGACTCAAAGAAAAATTGATGTGAACAACTACGAAAAGTTCACTGAAGCATAAAGCATCAAGACTTGATTATATTGTCATAGAGAATGACAATGAAATCTTCATATTTAAATCATCTAGTTCATACAGAACACAACTCTACCAAGAGCATTTACTTAAGCTATTTGTTTGCAACTCGAAAGCAACTATAAACAAGTCCCGAACAGAGTTAACTTAAGATACCTTGATAGTAAGAGTGAAGAAGACAATATTCGTCTATTAATTCAAATCTAAATGATTTATGTATTGTATAGTAATTTATTCTTACTAAAATTTTATCTATCAGTCTGAAATTGGGCTATATCACTCATTAATTTAACTTGAAAGCGTTTGCTTTCTGATGCTGATTTAGTAGTTTAACAAGTTTATCAACCAACTTGATACTTGCATTTCCTGTATTTTGTAAAATGTGATGCAGTTGATAATCATTGTTAGGAACGGACGATGAATTAGGGATAGTCAGCAGGATACACTGAACCTAGGTCTCGTTCTATTGGGCACTCGTCAGTAAGGCTTACATGAGATCTTTGGAGAAACTTATGCACACCCAGTTTCACAGTCTGTGACAGTTACCAATGAGGTATTTGGGACGAACATCAGTATTGGTCACTACCCAGTGACTAATTAATCCATATATATCAATTCTACAGGGAGTAAAAGATTCAGACTGTGAACTGGGCGCATATAAGTTCACTTAAAGATTAAAAGTGCACCTTGTTGACGAGTGATCAATGCCACGAGACTTAGGTACAGGGTTTCTGACTGATTACGCCCCCCCCCCTTGAACTTCCTTTTATCTCAACAAAGTGCCAGTGATGTCGAGTCAATTAAAATAAAGACCACAATGCAACACAATAGATATAATTCGATCAGCATAATAAAGGGTATGACAAACATCATAGTTGGTCACTATGTCAAGATCAGTCAATGTAGTGTTAGGGATTCACTATATGTGGATTAAAAACCATTCCAATTAAATGAGAATACATTATTAAGTACAACAACCAGCATAGCCATCGCTACTAAAGCATTTAAGTCTTATAAATCATAGCAACACATCGATTGGCCTGTAGTGCGCTAGTTTAAACCCATCAGTACATTACAATTCGACTAATTGCATATAACTAACATTGAGAACTACGGCACTTGATGTTGATTACTGACAGTAAATAAATTAATAGCTAAGTACCACATGCTGTGAATAATGACTTGAATAGCCTCTAGAAAACTATTTGACGTAGATATGGATCACAACGAAAGTATATATTCCCTTGAAGATTCAGATATTCTTTTCTGACGAATACCAGCTCATACAAAGTTCAGGTTCAAAGTAACATGCTAATAGTTTTCACTTATCTGGTATAAACCTCAGAAACTTTAGAAGTTTACGTGAAAAGGTATGATCAGTGCGTTTCAACCACGTTGGATAGCAAACAATCGTCACTAATGGTAGTGAATAACCGTTATGAAATATTGGAAATAGGCTGAAATCTAAACCACTAAATCCTAACTCATTAATATAAAGATCCATCTCTATCTACCGTAGGTGTACACTATTGAAATTCCGCATACATTGATAAAACAGCTTCTTCTATTTTCTACAGTAAACTTTAGAAAACTGTTTCCAAGGATCTAAGTTCTTAAATACTAATCACTATATAATAGATGCCTTTGTTTTTCAATGTACAAAATATAAACAAAAGTAAACAATAAAGTGAATGTTTTGTTTCTGTTTCATTTATAGATCGTGCAGTCTCCTCAGAACGTCATGAATTACAAACACAACTAGAAACTATTTATTCTACTGATTCTTCTAATAAATTAATCAATTCTGATTCAATTTATCCAGATCATTTAGAACAAAATCGATTGACTGGTAGTGGGGATACAAGTGCATATTGTACTAGTGAAAGTAGAAAAAGTCAAAATGATTCTTTATCAGTAAATAACACTCATAATTTTGTTAATAGTAACAATAGTACCAATGATACTACTAGTAATAATAATAATAGTAATAACAGTACAAATAGTGGGAATCATATTGATCATCGTGGTAAAAATACTATTAATAGTAGTAATATGGATACCCACTACCCTCAAATAACTACACTGTCTAATAATTATCCTATAAAAACTATTAATAACTTACATTATAGTGGAGAAGGTGTAGGAGGTATTGCTGCCTCCCTATCTGATCTAGGTGGTTCATTACTATCTTTATCTGCAGTTATCCCTGATAAACATCACCATCATCATAGTCATCATCACCATCATCAATACAATTCCAGTGAACCAAAAGTTAATACTACAAATCATATCACACCAAACGATTCATTTAGTCCATCATCAAATTGGTCTATTGATGGTGGTAATTCACAATACACAACTCATGGCAATAATAATAATCATCAATATATTCATCCAGATTCAAATATGAATTATACAGAGTCGTATTATACATCCATTCGACAATTCGACTCTCCACCATCTTCATTATCATTAATTTCCAGTAGAAATAATAATAATAAATCGTCTAATGAACAATTACCATCAACATCTGATAATAATAGTAATACTACTAATTTACAAATAAATAATTCATTCAATTATAATTCAAGTGTATTAAATGAACAGAAACGTAATGTAAATCATGCTAAAGAAGTGTTATTAAAAGCCAATATGAAACTTCAAAAGTCATCCGATAATCATCATCATCAACAACAGCAACATAATTTACAGAAATTTATGAAAGAAGGTTAGATACTACTAATTTGATTGTATCATTTCATTCTTCAACATCAACCAATGAGTATCATTTAAGTTGGATTGTGACTGGCAAGTCGGAATCCAGGACGCATAGTTTAGTCCTATTTGAGAGTAGTTGGATAGATGTAGCCTGCATCCCAATGTTGATGTTCACAGTGGAAACACGCGTCTCATCTTATTTGGAACTTGTCAGCTGAATATGCCTGCATCTCAGTATTGACGTTCACACTGGGACTCGAACTGAAATAGTACTTGTGGACTATCTCTTTATTGAAGGTAATTCCGCACACGATGGACATATGATGGTAGATAATCTGTTCACTTTCAGTCCATGACAAATCAACGAGAAGATTCAAATACGCCACAACTACACATACATACGCGTTTCACAAGTGTGGTCTGTTTGAACTCAGTAGCCTAGTGGTGAACGTGATGGTGTTTGGCCTGAAACGAACTAAGTTAAAGTCCTGGTGTGAACATCAACACTAGAATGTACGTACACCTAACTGACGAATCCCAAACAGGATGAAACACGCTTCCTGAATTCCGCTTGCCAGCTACAATCCAACTGTAATAATGCTTGCCACTAATATATTTGTTTATTTTAATATGTAGTATTTATCCAATAGACCAACTGAAAAATGAATCACGGGTTATTAGAGTTTATTCGTGGATGTCTTCGAAATGTCGCTTCCGTTTGTTGGGACATCCTTCAAGATCTAGACCATCTCAAATCACCTATCACCAAAATGTATTATTTCAAGGCCTTAAGATAACATAAATGATCAGTCTGTAGTAATAGAGAGTAGGTATAAAGGAGTTATACAGTTATAGCCGTTGACAATAAATATTTTCACTAGATTAACATGCTAAAAAATCACTGAATAATAACTCCATTGATATAATCTAATTAGCTTAAAAGAGTAAACTAGTTCAATTAGCTCAAGATCATACAGGGTTTCTTGTCGACTAACTCTAACTGCTTATCATTAAAACAAGCGTAGGCATCGTTGAATAATTAGGCTAGTAGTCGATTAACACTAAGGATCAGACATAAGTTGTGTTGACTAATTGTCAAAGACCCACTAATATAAAATAATTGAACAGTTGAATACTACTATTTTTGTTGAAATCAATGTAAATGGTACTGATTATGGATTTCTAATCCAATTGATTGATTCCTGATTGTATTTAGCACAAAACTACCACTCTATTCAGAGATGGAAGTTTTCCCACATGAAGTAAATTATGAACCAACAGAGATTTAAGACACTCACTACTCCTTTATTTGTTATTTATTAGGTAGTTATTGATCCTTTTACTTCAGTGATGATACTCCTTTTGACAGTTAAACCTCATAACCTGTCACTTCTATCTTCAGATACAAGTAAGGTATAAGAATGTTCTATCATTAATAAACCATTTATTCTATTGAACAAAACATTAATTCATAGTTATTTCTAATTCTGTCTACATATTTTTTTCAAGGCAATTCCTCATGTGATCATCCTCAAGAGTATCCAAGTAGAAACTGTACTAATCAAGATTCTACTGAAAAATCAATAACATTAATGAATCATTATGAAAATAAAATTGGAAATTATTCACATCTACACTTTAATTCATTCTATCCTACCCCATTATGTAATGGATGTTATCCATTGAATCATATCAAATATGTAACTCCATTAAAGGATGCTTCAACTACCCTGCATGAATTATCATCTGTAACTAATAATTCATCAATGAATAATTCAACTTTTCAATTATCCAATAATCATTATAATAATTTGAATAAAACAACTCATTCTTATGAATTTTATGACAGTTTCTGTTATCCATTCAATAAAACAACAACGAATACAATTGAACAACAATCATTTACATGTTTCAATGATTCAATGAATACAGAAAAGGTTAATGTAATTGTAAGTTGAATTAATGCGTTTGTTATTATAATTACAGGCAGTAGTCATGGTAGTAGTTGATGTTCTTTAATAGAGTTTATGTTATCTTGTTGTTGATATTCATGATTTAGAATTGATCAGTCTCCTTACCCATTTATGAAGTGTAACTATCCATTCAGATTTTCAATTTCCACCAAGTATGAATGTAGCCAGCAATTTCAGTCATCATCAGTTTGCTCTGTAGATGTGCTTTTCGCATTAGAGTATAATCTCAAAACCGAATTTTTGTTAAATATGTTTTCAATGGGATTGAGCTCCACTGAGTATGTTTATAATATACAGAAGTGGAGAACTCCGAATAGTCAAACTGAAAATTTTTAAACGAATTAGCACTCATATAAACAACATGTTACCTACTGATTGAACAGAAATTTGACCGAATCTGTTGGTTACAACATACTTAGTGTACATCGAATACTCTACAAATAACCTCCGACATAATTCACAACCCCAACAGACTCCTATGGTACCGTTATTTACCTATAGATTTTAGTACATTTAGTATGTGACAGACTTTTGAATTCATGAAGTGAATTTCGGTAATATGTAGAACACAGTATATACCTGTTGGTAACTATCTGTACTAAGTAACTTAGTGAATGATCTGCTAGCGTCATCATTCAAAAGTTTCTGAGTTCAAGTTTCAATGTGTATTGCAATAATTAGATATGTTAAATATATTTAAATGATAAGTGCTAAATATAACGAGACGGAGGGGGGGTTCATAATTTCTCTACTTGTCACACTCTACACAGGCTTATGTTATTAATACTATGTAAGGTGGTAGATCTGAAAACTAAATGTAGGGAAGATTTATATCTACTTCAAATTATTTTCTTCATGCTTTGTAACATTATTTTAAAGAACTTATTAAACTCGTTGATTGTTGAGCTACATATCACAAATTGATGAAAGTGGGAATAAGACCACTTGATATCGACTCATTCGGTTAGATGTTCGCCGTCAACCTGAAACCTCTGTTGCGAAATCTGGGGTGTGCACTGCTGAAGAGTTTTACACTAGAACGAAAAGAAGGTTCAGTTCTCCAAGGTTTCAGTGGTACCCTGCCAACATCAATCTGTGACATATTCAATCAATTAAAATGAATTTTGTTTGATCATGTTGACTAGATTGGTAGTCACCGACACAACTAGTTAACTATCAAAAGTCGAAATAGAAATAGATAGTTGTTTTGTCAATGATTTGTAACTCCTTTATCAATATACATATTCATAACCTTCATATCACAAGGGTAAGTGTAACCTTGTTGACCTAATGGAAACAGAATTAAATACCTGTTAGTTTATTACACTAGAGTGTTATTCAATTCAACTTTAGTAACTTCAGTAACTGTTTCAGTGTTGATTTAGTCACTTCATTAAGTAAAGGTTACCTCTTAAAATTTTAGTAAATCATTGAAGCTGTTGTATCTTAGTCCTGTGTAAAATGACATACTTCAATAAAAGTCAAACAAAGATGACAATAATGTTCTAACTCTCAAAGTAAATTCATGACAACATCAATCTTAAATGTCATCGACAATGAGTTTACAATTTCTATTTGTACAAATTCACAACTAAAATTAATTATTCAGTATTATCATAGAGTATCATGATTGAAATATATCAATATCACTTATGTGTCATAAGTTTTTATAACAAATGGATTATGCTTATCAGAGGAGTTTGGAATCCTTGTTTTATCTTATTTGAAGTTTATCAGTTGAATATACTTGCATCAGATAAGTGATTTTCTATGCTTAATGGAAAACTCATTGAGAGTTAAAGTAATTGGTACTGCGTTTAAGTCCCAGTGTACAAAAAAAAAACGTTACGATGAAAGTGTATCTATCTTACAAGTTTTAATTTCCCACTGAAATCATGTCACATGATCTGTGGAAAATGGTAAAATTACGTAATCTGGATCAGTGGTTTAAAGTTTCTGTTATGTTCTTGACAAGTTTTATATCCAACTGAATACAGAGGGGATATGAATGTACACTTCTGGGAAGTCAATAACTCAGAAGGAGCCATCACTAAATAAATTTTATGAAGGAATAATTGATTATGTAAAATAAAATATTAGAAATTACGCATCAATTTTGAGTTGTTGATGAAGTTTATCATGTTCAAAATTAGTATTCTTTGTTATAAGACCAAAGAATATTCGATAAGGTGGATTCACTCATGTAATTGGAAATCATTTCCGATCTGGAACGTCTTTAAAACAGTAAACAACCTTTAAATACTCTTCACATCTCAGCATTTTGTTAGCATAAACTATACAAGGGCGGGATCTATGAAATATTCTTCATGGACAACGTTTTCACGTTTATATCCTAGTCTTTCATGACACCTATAACTCTCCGGTCATCAATACACATAGTGTTCCCTGATAGAAAAGTAACGTTAGATATCTTTTAGATATTAAGTTCCTTAAAACTGATCCGATTTAGATATTTGTATCCTAAAATCTACTAGGATTTGACAAAAACCAATTAACCAATCCCCTTTATTTCCGTTTTATGCTTTTGTTTTAGGGATGTACAACTATAGAACTCTCATCAAAACTTGCTCTTTAGTTTACCTCTAGTAAGAAATCTGTTAATATCAGGCACAGGTTAGAAGTTTTAACTTGATATATCGACCTGGTACAGCAGTATAGTTTAGCCTACCAAGGAAGATTGATAAAAAGATTCCTCGAGGTAGCCTTCTAGATGACATCATTCAGTTGATAAATTTATCAGAATAGGCTTTACAGATAGTCGTAATCAAGTAATTTATTGGTAATATTCGTCTGTGTGTTGAATATTCTATATGACTTAACGAAGCTCCTAAAATATCAAGGCTACTTATGAATACCGATATAAACTTGTAGTTAAAACGA
Organism: Schistosoma japonicum; assembly: GCA_025215515.1. NCBI lineage: Eukaryota > Metazoa > Platyhelminthes > Trematoda > Strigeidida > Schistosomatidae > Schistosoma > Schistosoma japonicum. The sequence continues at coordinate 13,207,311 of CM046066.1, forward strand.
AACTTGTTAGTAAAGCATCATTTTATTTTCATATTTCCGAGTAGTGCTGAAGTATGCAAGATTTCTGTGAACTTGGTAAGTAGATCAGGATAATAATGCCAATCTGTCAAATACTGAATCTACCGCTACTTCTATTACCTACTACGCTACTATTACTCACACTACTAACTTGAGATTATAAATGAAATAATGTCATCGGATGTTTGCGCTAATGAAGTCTTCCAAAGTGGCCATAAAACCTCCACAATTAAACCATTCACCTGATATAACGTATTATAACTATCTTTCAGAGCGACAAATCCTCTTTATCATCTCATCAGTGACATTACATGATTATTTAAGACGTATGATATTTCGTAAAATAAGTAATGCCATGTTATTGTAGTTAATGGTAATTCATGTAAATTTATGTGAATAGATTACATCATCATGTCAATCATTGTAAAGATCTCAGTCTAACAGTAAATCACTCATAATCTAAATGGCCTAAACTATGAAATTGGATAACATGAGATTCCATGCCTTCACTAAGATGTATAAGTCCCTTCAAGTGTTCAGGTAACAACTAACACTAACCCTCAGTGAAACATTATTTTTTCAAATGTCAATTTAACATTAAAATAGTGCATATAAGTCCAACAACTTAGACTAGTGGATACTACAATAAATTTTAATCGTGTAAAGAGTTTTCTTTATTAATTTGAAATGAGCAAGAACAAACATTTTTGCAGAATAACATGACGATTCATTTCGTTACGTTTGGTTCTCTTCAGTTGCTTACAACCTCAACATCAAAATTATAATGAGGTTTAAACATACTTAGAGAAGGAAATTAAGTTGGAACTTATAGTTGACACTTGATAGTGGAATGATCTAAAAGAGGAGTAAACAGAGTTATGTAGTAGAATAGAACATTATACTTGTACATCTATATGTTCAAAGAACGTTCTGGAAAATTTTACTACTGTAGAAAAAAACTAAAGAAATAGACGATTACGTAATGAACAAACGTATATGATGACAAAGAATTAAGTGAAGTGGGTAAAATTCACTTAGCTAATAATGAGAATTGTTGATGTCATGCAAAATTGACAGTAATGATGTAATGACATGAAACAGTCGAAGAAGAAAAACTTTCATTTAAATAAACATATTATAGATGTAAAGAATTAATCTAATGTTACCAAGATAATGAAAGGCTTACAATAGTCTCCCTTAGAACGTACAATTCATATTTCAGACGCTTTTTGGTAAGAGCTTTAGTAAACTTTAGGAAGATTGGGGCTTGATTGTTTGCTAATTACCGGTGAATGACTTCATAATCTCAACCTTGATATCTTGTGTCAAATGGATGTCTTGACATTATGCTGTCTAGTGTTTTTCTTCTATCTAACCGATAGAGTTTTGACATATGCTAGAGGAATCATCGGCACTAAGGATTAAATAAATATGATATTGATCACTACTACTCAATGATCAACCAATGGACAATACGAATCATAGGCGAATATACATTTCAGATATAAATCTAACAATTTTCAGTGTGACACATTATGTATGACATGAGTGCAAAATGATGACAAATACAAATAAAGTGAAATAATTAATGAACTAAAACAAAGAGAAGTGTGCATTAACTACGATTGTAGTTACTGTCCTCCCTCTTCTTCTTCTTCTTCTCTTGCTCTATTCTCTTCTGCTTTCTTCTTTCTTTTCAAGATAGAAGAAAAATTGTAGGAAACTTATAGTAATGCATAATTCATCTTCCATGGATACACATATAACTGAATATATACATATATGAATGTAGTATACACTTTATTATGTTATATAAATATAACTAACTTCTAATAAAGGTACCAGTCACTAATACTAAAATCCCTAACGACAACAATCACAAAATATGATTCACATAAATTATTTTGTTGGGGGGGGGGATAATTTAATGAGATTTGTATAGTACACCATAAAGGACAAAAAGAAACACTGATAAATAGGCATTTCATACATTTATATAAGTAGTATTGTTGTACTGTAATTGTACTCGTCTTGTCATAGTTCAACATTATTGTATTCTATCATTGATAAACAAGGAAAAAAAACAAACAACGAAATGACTTCTTTACTAACAAAGAATATATTGAATAAAGTTTCAATTAGACTAACTTTCGGTTTGTTTGTTTGTTTGTTTGTTTTGCATAATAATACTGAATCTCAGGAATACTTTGAATTGTCTGGCATTTACTTCTGTTCCATTGGTTTGTCTATACAACTGACATTTAAGAATGAATGTTGAAGAGATTAGTGAATTTAAATTTGATATTATGAATTAACATCAATTAGACAATCAATGAAAACTATGAACTGACATTTGGACAACAGTTTACATTTGTCTCTCCAATAAGAATTGAATACAAAAACTTCAGGGTTTGCTAAGAACACTTAACTTTTAGATCGTTGAATGACATTAATCCATGATGTTTCTAACTGTTAGGTTTAAGCCATGTGATAATCCAGGATGAGTGATTGAAGACAATAGATGATTTGGCTCAGAATTAGTACCAATGACAAGTGTACTCACTCTATATCCTCTTCTAGATCATTATTCTTTCATGTACACATTTGTATCATTTCTTCCTGTTGAATTATATTGTCATATTAATCTTGTAAATGTCATCTCGTCGCGGTAATGTGGTATATCAACTTGGACCTATGAGCATGTACCAGGTTCTACGTTGTCCAGGACTTGACTGATTAAGTGAGGATCCAAATTAAAATTTAGTCTCCTCTACAACACCAATTTATAATCGATGTAAGCTCACTAGTGACTAAATTCAGAAGGTGATTCCTGGAGTTCTAGTACAGATAGATTACCAATAGAATTCAATCATATCAATGGGTGGAGATGGAGGTAATATCAGTTACCCACTAATAACAATAGATGTGATTGGACAATAGATCACGGATTGATTGAAGTTAGAAGTGTTAACCACTTGATTCCCACTCAATATTCTAAGGATTCATCTTTCGTCACTAAATCTTAGTGTCCTGGATTCCGTTATGCAGTAGTGGATGAGTACTGTTGAGTTGTTCTGTGCTATAAAGAAACAGTTGTCAAGTGTCAGTTTGTAATTTTAAATCGTTGTTTAACTGGGGCCAATTTAACTTACAGCTATTTATTATAGTGTATGACCAACTATTATATATTACCCCATTAATATGTATTCTTCTACACAATTCCAGTTGGTATTTGTATGTAAAAAGACCTTAAAGCTGGATTACATCATTAGTAAAATGTGTCTGAAAATATTTAGTTCATTTTATGCTCTTCATGGAATTCTGATCCGAAAGGTTTATCAACTTCAAAAATTAACTACTCAGGCTGTGATCAATCTTAGAAAAAGAACTGATATATCACTAAGTGGTAAATAGTATTATATCTTGTAAAATGATGACACTGATGATGAGTGTCTTCTGAGTTGTCCAAATTTCATGTATTGGAATTTCTACATATACAAAGTAAACCTGGAAAACACCAACAAATACATCGGTTAAGAGAATCCTGTATTCGTTAACAAAATTTACGCCATAAAAAGTGGAAACGTTAACCACTGAATATAAAATTCTAAACTCAGTGTACTCACTGAAAAGCATGAAAATCTTAGGTTCATGGATTTGTGATGTTGATGAGTCCCATACTAAGATGAAACGTCTCTCCAGTACACTTCAGTTTTCAATGGTTACCTAGCTGATGTTAATTCATTTTGGGTGATACAAAAGTTACTTTTTTCTCCCTTTACATCGATAATTTTACCTGACTATACGGATGTCTCAAGACAACTTAGGCCTGTTTTGTACTTTTGTCTGCTTCTATGTTAATTCATAATTGTCAGTTATTGCTGGGCACGAATAAGCGAAACGATTCGGAAATATTGATTTAGTTCTCTTAAGGTGATTGTATTAGGGAACCAACTGAATATTAAATAATCTTTGTTCCTAGTATTTTCAAGATTCTTCGTTTATATATTTGGATAAAGGATACTAAGAGAATACAGAACTCATATCGTTTCAAAGTTATTAAACGGAAGTGTCTCTGTTATAGTACTGATGCCCATGACTAGAATCAAACAAAATTACCATGGCTTCAAGCAAATATTCTTCATCCACTAGGTAATTGTGTAACACAATTTCCTTAGAGAATAATGTTAATTTGTAAGTGAAAGAAATTATCTTTAGTATAAAAGACGAGTTTTCACCAGGACACAACGGGAATCATGAACTCCCGTGTTAGTCACTGTTCTATTGATTTAAATATTTTGTTGTTGAAGCATTCGCTGAAGTAATCCATATCCTAGTAGAAAATATAGTCCTGAGAACCGATAACAAGAACATACAAGTGATTATAATACCCTCAGTATTTAGTACTAGTAAATAATTCTATTAGTATGGATTTGTATGTCCCCTTTGATTTGTTATAGACTGAAGCTAGTCAGTCTCTACTGCTATATGTGCATCCTGAGTGGATCGCCTCGATATAGTAATAAATCATAAGTATTGTTTAAGTTGGGTTATGATTGGCAAGGGGAATCCAGGTCGGTTAAACAAAGAATTCTATGCATACAAATATGTAATATTATAATACAAATCTGACTTTATAGGCTCGTAGACTTGTGGATATTCAATATTCATAAGGATATTTTAGCTGATATTCGTATTCATGCGTAAATGATTACGACCTATCATCATCATTTCCGTGACATCACTTTGTATCTTGGAGTATATTTGCATATATGAATTGCATAGTAATCTTCTACCTCTCAATTCTCTAAAGGATAGAGAAGGAAGAGGCAAAACGATATACGAACTACAAAGATGACACTACTTATTCATCTTAGTAAATAAATTCATAATGGATTGCAAGCTGTGGGTATGAGTAACCTGTTGCACTGTTTTTCCACTTCATCACCTGGCTAGCCTGTCACAGAATGTTAGAATATCAGCCTCATCAGTTTAAATCATTCATAAGTAACGGGTATTCCATAAAGATAATAAATTCTATCAACACCTATTTAGTTCGAAGCCAAAATGTCAGAATGTAATCAAAAAACGTCTTAAACTGAACTTATTCACAATGTTTTCATTTGTTCAATCAGCTTATTGTACACAGTACTTTCGGTTATATTCTCACTCAGTCAGTGAGTAAGTCTTGCATATTACAGTGATTTTCATCTAAGATCTACAGGTGTCTAGTGTAGAACAATAGAAATCTTCTGTAACAATTTAACTGTAGTATACAGTACTCATCAATTACATAAATAAACTTTAAAAATGATTGAAAGTACTCTAGATCCAATACACAATTCGTTGAATATTAAAAACTCTCTAGATAACACCGGTGTACTGCAGCAGAATCTCATACCTAGAACAAAATAGTTGTTAAGTACTTCCTGTTTTTCAATTGTACCCTATGAATTCAATCAACTAAAATTTAACACTAATTCATCACAAATCACTTCAATTCAATAACTGATAGATTGTTCATAGAATCAAATATCATATGATCTTCATTAAATTTCTGTAAGAAACAATAATTGTCATTGAAAACAAAAAGAACTATTTATGAGGAGCGATTTGAGAGGAGGGGGAGGAAATGGGCAAGTGGATAAAACGTCATAGAATGTAATTCTCCATTTCATATACAAAAATCTATTGATTTATTAAAATAGGAAACTATGTTTATCGATACAAATATTGTCAATACATTCAATTTTGTTTATGATTTTTCAACATTGAATTACTAAGTAATAAATTTTCTTGGAGTTATTTTTTAAACAAAAATAATTGGGGATACCAACATGGGGAGGAGGAGGAGGAGGGGAAGATAGAAACTAAAGAAGAGCAATATTCATACTAATAATAATAATAATAGTTTACAAACTTGACATTTTCTAAAAAATAATTTTGGAATCATACTTCGGTGTTTTTTTCCTCTTTTTCTTCTTTACATTTTTCGTCTTTATTGATTTTAAACGTAGACACAAAATTTTAGTGGAAAATTATTTTCTTTTTAAACAAATATTCAATGTTCAATTCATGTTTATTCAATTTGTTTATATGCATCTATACATTTATATGTGCACATTTGAAGGTTATTTTAAGGCGGGAATCAAATTAGTACTTCTTAAATGTAGAAAAATTGTATAGTATTCAATTGATTTAAGCAATAACATGAATGAATTGTCTGAGAAAAAAAATTAGTCTTAAAAAGGTTATTTGTCAAAATTATTATCGTTATTATTACTTATATGAATAATGAGTAATACCATTGAATGTCAAAAATAAAGAATGGCAACTACGACATTTGATTACTGATTATCATTTAGGCAAAAAGTTATAATCAATTTCCATGAGGAATAACATTCACTTGATTTCATATGCATAGTATAGTATGCATTTATTAGTTTATGAATGAATATATACCCTTATTTATTATAATAAAAGTTAAGTAAATGAGATAATCGAAGAAATGATTGTTTATAGTTGATTGTTTCATATGACTTTATAGTAATTCATCGTTTTACAAATGAATATTTAGTCAATCTAAAGTAAATGGTTATAGTAAATTGATTAATAATAAGACAAAGTATTCACTTAGTAACTGCATGGATATCCATTCACGTTTTATAGATAAGAATATGAAAGAATCTATGAATAAAACTGGTCATCAACTTATTCTTTAAACAGTATCTATTCATGAATTTAGAAGTTTCAGGGGACTACAGTCCGAATATACTTAGAAGTCGTCCAAATTGTAGCTGCTACCTTAATGTGGTGGTCGAACTTGCCTATCGTGATGACCCAACTGAGCTACATTGGCTAGAAAGCATGTTCTTCTAGGTCCAATCATGCAAACCAGGTCTGTTGGAGAGCGCTAACACTAAAGGCAGCAACCTAAGATTTAAGAGCGAAGTCATACTGTTGACTTCAGTGAAGATGTAACAGCAGTAAGGTGTTTTCCTCGGGTAACCAGCATCTGCAGCGAAGCTGCCTTCTTAATGGAAGGAAGGGGTTAGAAAAGTTTGACTCTAAAATTGTCACGCCCCACCTTACTCCACAAATTTTCATCTCCAACGGTAAGACATTTTTCAAGATCAGAGCTAACATTTCAAAAACTTCCCATAACAAGGTCGTGCGTGTGTAGCTTCAAGCAGTTGTCCGTTGGGCTCTGCGATCGCGCTCTCAGGTCATTATGACCGATACTAACCCAGTTTCCTGTTCAGGTACCTGAAGAAGTAATATCCTTTCATGGTTGGGCAGCCAGGAAGTGACAACCGCCGTCATACCTCTAACAGCACACGAAATCATCTTGTCCAAAGTAAAATCCCACCATCAGCTCTAAGTAACTCTCTTATCCCCACGATTAATCCTCCTAGAATAACTTTTTCACCATGCGACCTCCAATGCTACTGGTTTGAGTTCACGAAACGTTATTCCTGGTCTCCTGAAACCTGGTGCTAAACTATATATCTGAGCCTTTAACGTTCGAACCTTATGTCAAATAGGACAACAGGCTTCCTTAGCTATGACTCTGGAATTTCCGCTTTACCGATGTCTGCTGCGTCTCCGAAACGTGTGTACAGGATCCAAGTGCAGTCATTCGCTTAACCTCATCTTGTGAAAATATAGAACCGACCCGGTTTACCCTAGACTTAAATAGAGCTACATCGCCATCAGTCACCGCTGAAGATGCTCGATAGAAGACTGCCACTCATTTTGAAAGTACATGTTTAGACTCAAATCATGCTTTAGTACGAGTGCGTATTAGTCTGTGTCTCACTGGATGTAAAAGATACACGCCATGGATTCCTCTCAGAGTTCAATTTAATGATGAAAAAGTCAAGAATACATTTCAGGAACAACTAGAAAACCAATTAGTCAACTGCGAAAGCTGTACCCATCTCTAGTCAGCTTGGAATGATATCCAAAAAGCTATAAAAACAATAGTGACAACTACCAGTTAACTAAATTAAAAGGTTAAGAAAAATTAGTAAATTTCAACTGCACCTACTGAACTAATTGATGTTCAACAACACACCCCGTCGGGTTCTAAATACAATGAGGAGCGAAGGAAACTTAAACACAAGCTGGTTAAAGGCTTACGCAATGAACGTGAGCAGTGGTGGGTGGCGAAAGCTAAAGAGATGGAAAAGGCAGCGGCAATAGGTAACAGTAGATAACTGTTCAGACATATCAAGGAGATGGGTATCAGAAACCCAACTGTAAGTGAAACTATCTCAGACAAAGATGGGACCACTATTCACTGTTAATCCAGAAGATTAGACCGATGGGCAGAACACTTTACAGAACAGTTCCGCTGGCCCTCGGTCTCATCTCAGTTGCCCACCATCCCTAGGCAATTTGAATGGCAAATTAATATTGGTCCCCCAAGTCTCAGTGAGATTAAGAAGGCTATAGGGAAATTAAGGCGAGGGAGAGCAGCAGGACCTGATGGATTAACCCATGAAATGTTCAAGGACAGTGGTCTAGGTTTAACAGCAAGATTAACTGAGATTTCGTCTGGAATTCGGGAAATGGACGTAATCCCATTTGACTGGTCTCGGATACTAATCGTCCCAATCTATAAGAATGGACAGAAGTACTCTTGTGACAATTACCAAGGAATCAGCTTAACGAACATAGTGTCTAAAATATTGGCTTCTATAATACTTGGACGTCTAACTAAAGCTTGTGAAGAGCAAACTCAAAAAAACCAAAATTGTTTCAGACCTTGATGTGGTTGTATAGACCAAATATTCATACTTTGGCAGGTTCTGGAACATAGGCATACTTTCAGACGACCAATAATAGCTGTATTCCTTGACCTTAAGGCGGCATTTGACTCTATCGATTGTAAGGTCATGTGGCAATGTCAATCATTGAAAGACGTACCGAAGAAGTACATTAACCTTATACAAGCTCTCTACTCGAACACCACACTGTCGTCTTAGAGCTTATGGCGTATTGTCGTCGAAATTGATCACAATGTGTTCCAGTCAGTATCTCATGCAATCTTCTCAATACCCATAATTATATCAATTATTCTCACTTATGTAATTGAACTTGTCAGTTTGTATGTTTAGTTAAATGTTTCAAGTTTATTCATTGTTCACATGTTCCTCATTGAATTGTTTTGTAAAAGCTCCATATATACGCATGTATATACGATTGTACAGCATGATAATGAATCCGTTGAAAGTAATGATCCCATTCCCTGAAATTGCCTTTTCTAAATTGCATAAAATGCCAGATTAAGGCAAGAATTTATTTACGTGATGTATTCACTATCATAATAAGTTATGTAAACGAATGAAAATAGAATGAAGCAGTGTTGTTTGTAAAGTGAATAATTCAAGGAGAACACAATCAAGGTTATGTAGGCAAAAAAACTGAAAAATAAACTATAAAACGTTTTGAGAAGTATGAGAATAATTTGAAAAGTTATGAAGAAGAGAAGGATAAATTGAATGGATGAATAAGCTTCATTTGTATACAAACATTTGGTTCACTGAAATGTTAATTAATCAATCAATGCCTGTTGCCCCATGTGGAGCATAGGCCACCAACCAGTATTCTCTAACCACTAAGACTTGACGTCAGTTCATGAGTGTCAAACACTATAGAGTCATCTACTGACTTATTCAATTTAGACAGTCAGAAAATCAATGAAATTTCTCAACATTACCATTCATAGTTAATAAGTAGACAATAGAAGACTATGAATAACTTCTTGCTAGCACACTTAATCGACATTGGTCATTTGATTCATACAAATTAAGCATTTCATGCCGTTTATAGAATACCATCCAACTTTATCTATGACTCCAGGATATATCTCTTACAGACAGTAGAAATCACAAGAGTACATTTCAGTGAGGTTATAAACGCTAAGCAGTAAAAACCTCACTGAAATGTACTCTTGTGATTTCTACTGTCTGTAAGAGATAAATCCTGGAGTCATAGATAAAGTTGGATAGATGCTATAATGTTTGACACTCATAAATTGACGTCAGCTCTTAGTATGAACATATATATATATATATATATATATATATATATATATTATATTATATTATATTATATATATATATATATATATATAAAGATGAATACTACTTATAAGATAAAATCCAGCTTTATTCATACGTTTTATTGACGCCACCAGTTCACAGACTGAGTATGGGACAATAGTGACTAATCAATTTGTAATCTTTAGCATTATCAACGAAAAGATACAACCACGTACCTATAACATCCTATTATATGTCGTACTAATTCCATATATTTTGTGTTTTAGACTGAAGAACCAGTTCCTTCAGATATTTACGAAACACCATATGCATCTGTTACTATACACGATGAACCAATTAATAATCAATATCCAATAAAACAACCTCAATCGATAAATCAATCAAACAATATACCTGGATTACCTTTGACATCTACAGATAAAATGGGAGATTGTTCCAATTTCTTATCTAAACCTAATTATTGGTCTTCTGTTATACATAATAACAATAATAATTCATTCTATACTCCATGTGTTGCAAATCATGTTGATCTGTTTAAAACACAGAGTAAAAATTCAATACAGCCTAAAGTATTCGATCCATATTTATACTCGATTGGTTATTTAGACTGTATCACTAATAATCCATTAGTTCATCCTCACCCAGTATACACTTCAGCAACATACCACACAAAGCCCTATCAAAATGCTGCTAATGTTGGTGTTGCCAACATTGTTGTTGGTGGTGCTGTCTCCTCTTCATCCTCTGCTGCTGCTACATCTACTACTATTACAGATACTGGTCTACCTCCATCTGGACAAATATACCCAGTGGATAACTGGAACATGATGGAATGGGTAGTTAAGAAACGTCCAGATGGAACACGTTATATAACTAGACGGCCAATAAGGTGAGTACTGTATATATATATTTTTTCAGTCGCTAGCTGACAATGACTAAAGAATATTTCGAAACGAAACAATACTGGACAGTTGGTTTGTTCCAATTTAGGAATCATCATCGAAATAAATCCACCATACCTAAAGACAGTAAATCTAGGATTTTTAAATCATAGGGTGAGTGTAGCACCATATGTTGCGTAACTTGAGATGGATCCGGAAACAAATTTAGTTAGAAACCATGATCAATAAGAGATGTATCATCTATGCTAGTGAATGGAGATTACATTATAATAAAAAGTTAACTGAATTAGGCAATGCAGACTAATCGATTCCTACTGTTTGATCTAACAGTGCTATGGTTGCATTCAATGATGGAATAATTTAGGTCTATCCGAATAACTGGAAAAGGTATTATCTGGAGGATTTTCCCACACACTTATTGATTGCCGAACAGTGATTAATGTTATGATTGTCTACTTCTTAAAGTTGATAGAAATCAATTGACCGAGTTGCAGTACAGCAGCTACTAGTCTCTGGATGACTTGACATCACATATTCATGTTAAGCAGTTGGGAGTAGGTGGCAGGATTCCCCAACCCCCCCCCCATCAGTCGTCTCAAGATTACCGACAAGCCACGCCAATTATTATCAGTCAGTACGAAACCTAGGTCAAATAAGGTTTCCTGCCAACTACTTCTAATCACCTAATATCGAGTCATAGTAACCCCTGTAAACTTCAGTTTTATCACCTCTCAGTTACACGCTCTTGTTATCGTAATCATTCGATCTATTTATTCACGTTCGCTTCACTCTATTATTCATAGAATCGTCCCAATCTTTCTAGAACTGAAGTAATAGGATTTTTAGTTAATTGAAATTAATCTACATATTTCATAGTAATCACTTAGTGAAATGCAAACTTGTCTGGATATACTTACCAGTTTACTTTGTTTATTCAAAGAATCAGTCTGTTAGGGACAAATATTACTGATCATGTAATTAGAATGTATTTGGATCTTTCTATTGATTTGTCAGGTACATCAAGTTGATGAGCTCCCAATTGGACGAAACGTGCGTCCTAGACTTCGCTTGCCAGCCACAATCCAACTCAAGCAATCATTGATCATGGTTTATAAAATAACTCTAAAAGTGATTAATTGCACTTGTTTATGATAATGTACACTTCAATCAATTCAATGGTTATCCGCAACTGTCTGTTGTGAACATATTCAGTGTAGTTCAGTCTAACATGTCCGAGTAAGAAACTCAAAATACATGTTGAAAAATTGAAGCGCTAAATGAAATCTTTTGTAAAAATTACATTCTCATATGTATTATGCCTTTATTAAATAAACAAAAAGAAGTAACTGAAACTAGCCTGGATAGCCTAAATGCATAGTCAACAATGAAAGTACTGATGATGAAAACTTCAACTTTCTAAAACAGAAATTTTAAGAAAAGGATTAAAAGAAAATAAAAATAGTCAACTACTCATTCTTATCGATAATTTAATTTTTTTTTGTGTGTAGACACTAATTTGATTAGAAAATATAATAACAAGGCTAGACAAGAGAATGGCGGTATTTTGACACTGATCAAATGGGAATAGATTATCCACATTACTATTATTATTATTATTATTATTATTATTATTATTATTATGTTAGTTACTACACTACTAACATGAAAACTTCTTTGTGATATCTTTGCAATATTATGTATGTCCGGTGGGGGTAGGGCGGTGCTGGTAGCGAGGGATAAAGAGACGGTGAAAGTTATTGAAATAGGGAATAAATCATTATCATCATTATCAATACTTTCTAAAAAACCACACGAATTTCAAACATAAATTAAAAGTTATTTAATTTGGAGAAAAAGAACACACCCTACACTTCTTGTACAGTTTTTGTTGTTGTTGTTGATGTTGTTGATTGAAGTTCTGTTGTTTTATTTACTTGAAATTGATGAATAATATTCGTTTATGCTGAAAGAATATAAACCATCTTTAACATGAAATATTGACCTATTTTACAAACGGATAACTGACTTACTAAGAGGGCAGAGTTGAACAAAGTATTTAGCAACCACTTTTCTAAAATACATTTATTAAGTTTTCAGAAAAGTTTCATCAAATAATCGATAATTATGTATAAAATCAATAGACAAAATTAGTAAACAGATAAACTTATCGTATATAAAGTATATCACCATGATCACTAAAGTCATCAGGAATGTATGTATTGCATAAGTTGACAAGCTGACAGATGCATTCCCAATGAGAATCGGTGTCAAACAAGGCTGTCCGCTCTCGCCTTTCCTCTTCCTTCTAGTGGTTGACAGGATCATAAAAACCTTTACATCTGAGGGAAAGCACGGAATTCAATGGACAAGTAGGATGCAACTCGACGATCTGGACTTTGCAGATGATCTAGCTTTTTTAACCCATACACACCAGCAAATGCAAGTGAAGACAACCAACGTAGTAGCAACCTCGGCACCGATAGGCCTGAACATACATAAGGGAAAGAGCAACATCCTCAAATTCAACACAGAGAGCACCGACCCAATCAAACTTGATGATGAAACTCTGGAAGAAGTAGATACCTTTATATACCTGGGGCGCATCATCGATGAACAAGGAGGATCCGATGCAGATGTAAGGGCAAGGATCGGCAAAGCAAGGGCAGCATTCCTACAGTTGAAAAATATATGGGATTCCAAACAACTGTCAACCAATCTCAAAGTTAGACTCTTTAATTCGAACGTCAAGACATTTCTTCTCAATGGATCTGAAACGTGGAGAAGTACTTCAAACAGAACGGTACTATTATTTATCAACAACTGTCTACGTAGAATATTGAATGTCTGTTGGCCGGAAACCATCAGCAACAGCCTCCTATGGAAGAGAACAAACCAACTTCCAGCTGAAGAGGAAATCAGGAAACCACGTTGGAAATGGATAGCACATACATTGCGCAAATCATCAGACTGAATCACGAGACAAGCACTAACTTGGAACTCCGTTTGGAAAACGGAAAAGAGGAAGGCCAAAGAACACACTGAGTCGAGAGTTGGAAACAGACATAAAAAGGATGAACAGTAACTGGAGACAGCTGGAAAGAATTGCTGAGGACAGAGTTGAATGGAGAATACTGGTGAGCGGCCTATGCTCCTCCGAGAGGGGTAACAGGCGTAAGTAAGTAAGTAATAAGTTGACAAAATCATTAAAATCAATATTATACAAGTGAAAGGAAACAACGAGAAGAGTTGGTAAATGGAATATCACTCACACGTTCAGTTGTGAACATAACTAGCTGTCTCTACGTGACTTTGTTCATACCAGTGCATATGAGTCATAACTGTCATCAGTTCCAATGAGAAAATGTTGAAATATTGAACAGAGGAAATACATAGGAAATTAGAGAATTTCTAGAAGTTTAATATTTTGATCATGCATCAACCAGTAGATATCTTGAAATTGATCTCATCGATTAGTCTATAGGTAAAAGGATATGTAATGTCAAGGTCAGATACCAAGCCAAAGGAGGTAGCAATCAATATAAAAGAATAAGTTGTTGATAACTTGCGGGAGAATTGTATTTGCCCACTTCTTCTTGACATATAATTTGATGTTGTCTAGGAAAAATCTATAAACGCTTCACAATAGTGCACAATACCTCTAAAGTCCTACTCCATAACCACAAATCTTTTCCATTATCTCATCAGTATTTGAAAATTTAATACTATGAAATCTACTCTTTCATCAACTATCCCATTGCACTATTCTACAGATTGTGAATTACCAGTAATTCACTGTCTACAACCTATAATTTCACATCATAAAGATGAAATAAAAGTAAACTGATTTCTTGATAAACGATAAAATATCATTGTTATCAAAAAATGTTAGTTCACTAATGCTAAACTAAACTTCTGTAGTAAAGTAATACAACTACTCATCATAAGATCTGAACATTTTGACTTTAAATTTATCTGAAGTTTCAAAAATGTACACTGGTAAGTAGCTTACAACTCGGACAATGATGAATCCTTCAGAGGATGTTAGAACATCAGTAATGTTTTGTAAACACCCGTTAGTGATATTAAGGACTGAAATTAGTCAGCTACTGTTACTATGTTTTAATACTAACATACAAATGGAAGTACACAACCAGATAATGAGTTATAAATAAAACAAGCGTAATTCCTAGATAACGATAAAAACCTGTGAAGCTTTTGACACTTATTTCGTTATTGTGTGTAACTCGTCAACAGTGCTTATCCGTGACATCACTACAGATCTAACCCAGAACCTTCAGACCCAGGTTACAGTCAATCAGTCCTTGAAATAAGCTATAAAATCCAAAAATCTATACAAACTTACCTCTTTATTAATGCTTTATATTTTCTGCACTTTTCTACACAGAAGTCGGATTCTTAAAGAACGTGCTAAGCGTGTCGCTGAAGAACGTTCCGGTATTACCACAGATGATGATGCTATGAGTGAACTAAAAACAGGTCGTTATTGGAATCGTACTGAACGTAAAAAACAATTAGAAAAAGCTAAAGCGGACAGAAAACGTAAACAATCTACTACTGTAATAACTCGTCCAATTACTTTACAAGATCATAATGAAGAGATAAAATTACTTCAGAAGAAAAATTCAAACATACCAAATCCTTGTTGTTCTATCAGTAATAATAATGCCAACACAACAACACTGGTTACTATGACAACTGTGTAAAAATGTTGTTTTCCTCTATTTAATTATTGTACATTTTTTCGTGTTTTGTTTGATTTTCTTTCGATGTGAAAAACTGCTTTAAGATTAATGACCATCTCAATTTCCGTTATGCATGTATGTGTGTGTAGGTGGGTGGGCATGTAGATTATAGACTGCTATCACGATGCTTATGATGGTGGTGATATCACCTATCTTTTCAGCGTGAAAGACAATTTTTCTCTAAATAATGTCATTGTTTACAGATTCTAATGTATAAAGTATATTATAATGCTTAAAATACGCACACAATACAAAACAAACGGAATATACTTTTTCTTTTCACCACTTTCCCTCCCCCATTCCCCCACCATCCAAGACATTTTCACCACCAACTTGATTTGAGGTAACTAAACTTGATACTTATAAAATAGAGCCGCTGATTATCATAGATATGCACAACAACATTAGCCTATATACTTAGCACTACTTCATTGTATATACATATTGATTCATATACATAAGCACGCACACACACATACACACACACTGATATTGTCGTTAGAGAACATTAGTAACAATAATAATACTGAATAGATAATATATTATCAAAGAAAACTGTTAAATTTCATACTTCCACCTTTTATTCATTATTCAATAATTAAATACATTTTTTATGCATCAATGCATTAAAACAAAACGAAACTATTCGATAAATCAATGTTCAATTTTTGAAAGAAGGAATACACTTTTTCTTTTCTTTTTCTCAAATAAATGTTCCATTTTGAATGTTATTTAAAGAATGTCGTTAACATAGAAACATGCATATGAATGTATCATGTGACTTTCATGAAGGAATGTTTGTTATTCAGTCCCCCACACACACACACACACACACTCCCTCTTGTTAATTATCATTATTATTATTATTATTTATAAATATTACAATAATTTTTGTTATTTCCTTCTTGTTATCAATAAGGTGGTGATAGTTTATAAGTTTACTATTGACAATTAATGGTTATGCCTTACTTAATTAGTTGATACTTGATCTTAGAGATAATCAGAATAAATAATGGATGATGAGATGGGGAGGGGGGGGTGAAAGGGAAGGATAGGATTTTGTTGACTTATTTAGGTTGATATTGACATTGTAGAGATTGGTTTCGATATTGGTGCATTTATTCGTTACAAAATGAATTAGGCTGGGTATCAAATAAAACTTATCGTATGTCGTGCGGACCCTAACCATATCGTGTACACAGTAGTATGCTTCGAATAATTCTGTACTTGGTAAAAATAAAAAAGCCAGTTAATGAGGGTGTCAATCTTTGTTGAATGGGCTAGTTAAGATATATATTACCTGTATTGACAACCACAACCTACTAGAACGCGCTATGTAACAAAAGATTCAACAGAAACAAGGGACGACTAGACCAAAATGCGATACTAGTCTAAAGAGTCTCAAACTGTTGATCTTAGCTTTATTAATAGGTGTAGATGATGTGGTTGGGATATAAGTAACAACTGTGATTAGTGGTTGCAAATGATGAATGCATGGCTCACAATCAAAGCCCAAATGGGGGAATTCATTCCTTTATTCATGTATAACGTAAAACTCGACCCATATGTGCATGGGTCCAAGTTGTCACATCATATTAAATTGACGAGATCAAATTCACAAGATTAAAAAAAACATAATTCAGTAGGAAGAAATAAAACAAACAAAAGTACGAGAAAATAACAGAACGTAAAATTTGGAAGAACATTTATGCCACTGTGACCGGTCCTGAACAATGTCACTTTGTCTCCAGCCATTCATCACGATTATCACTCGGAACCCAACCAGGTAGTCTGCATCTACAAACATAACTTGAACCAACAGTCAACGATTTCATGCACTGATACTATGTTTCAGTTTGCCCGTCCCTACCACTCTTCCATCCTACTCTTACGCCAGTCACCATCGAGCTACGAGTCACATGGTAATCGGGCATACTCAACACATGCCCCAACCATTTCAGTTGATCAAAGTCTACAACCTCTTTGATTGATTTTTTACGTTTTATTAGTACTCGGTGTCTAACGTCAATATTACTTATTCTCTCATTTTATGATATGTAGGTGATATTTCTAAAATGTGTATGATCAATGATCTGGAGTCTACGCATATGCGTTTTATTTGCATAGTCCATGCTTTTCATTCATAGGTTCACAAAAGTGGACTACTACTCAGTACACTCAACCTTCCTCTGAGAGATGGATATCTTGTTTACATCACGAGTGACACTTGTTGGTAAAAGTCGAGTGATCTTTCTGAGTCTGTGTTGAGATTTGATCAAACACCGAGTCGTCAGGGTTGATGTCACTTTCACGACAAGTGAAATGACCTACTGACTCGGCTGCTTAACTGCATCTGACCAATCTGGGTGATGATGCAGACCTGTTCTGAAAAGACATTTTCCATTTAGGTGGAGAGAGAGAGAGATGCATTCTAAATAGGCTTCGAATGTTACTCACAGTGTTCAGGAGTTTGCATAATGTCAGCGTCTTCATTCAATCGGATTAAATCGTCTGCACATTCTATAACGACAAATGAGCTTCCTGAATGAAGATCAATTTTCGAAAACTTAGTCGATGTGAGTGTAGTTTCTAAGTGGATATCTATGACAAAGTTAAATGAAAAAAAGGGAGGATATCAGTCAACCCTGGTGAACATAATGTAGTAGAGATTATAATGAAACGGACTAAACAGTGGGAATATGCTTCTATGAAACAGAGGTTAAAAGGCACGTATAAAAATATACTGAAACCAAAAATCTAGAATAAGATGAAAAACTGCATTTATTCATCCTCCTCTAGTTTTTTAGTTACAGTATCCTTTTATACGTATCATTTCCATTCCTTTTCATCGAAGTATATTCCTATTGTCTTATCTGTTTCATTATCACCTCTACCACATTATGTCATCGTTTTGTGATAATATGCTATGGCGAATTAGTTGAACGCACGGCTATACAAAGCTCTAACTTATTAGTGACCGACAATTCCTACCACCTCAGTCAGTAAAGAAAACATAAAGAAAAAAGAGAAAAAATATCCGCTTCAAAAAAAACAAACAAACAAAAAACATTTCAATTATTCACATCTCTAGACATTAGTTGCTATCAGATGTGTATACGCTTAGACTAGTTCAATGAAGAAGAATGTACAATTACGGAAACTTTAAATAAGCCGACGATGTACATTTTCTTTGAAATAAAAACTCTTCATCTTATCTATTTACTTGTTTGTTTGATGCGCGGTACATTGTGTATTCAAGTGTTTATGTGTGTGTGTATGTGTATGAATATGTATCTAAGTGTTTATTTGTTGACTTGTTTACTGATATGACAATTAAAAATGGAGATACCAAGTGGTGATTACCAATGGAGTTATTATTATTATGATACATAATAAATGAATCATTTCAATAAATCACCTATACAATCAAGAAGTAAATAAATAATTAAACATTGATTACATCATCGACACATACAGTAATCAAAGTAAGTAAATAAAGCAGATGGATGAAAGAATAGTCTGATTTCAATTAAATTAAATGTTACTCTCAGTTCATTTGTCTAAGATAAATTTCAATGTTTTCAATGATCATTAAGTTTTTTATTGTATACAGACAGGACTGTTAGCCAGTTCTTCTCAGTGATTTAAAGAGTTCTGGATATTACAGTATAATTTTTATAAAGGATTTCACTTGATTTAGGGGGTGGTAGTCAATAAGAAAACCTTGACTTAGATTTTGGCCTATTTGATACCTGATACCTTTAAGAAACTGACAGTTACTAACTGATTTAACCCTTCAACTTGTTTCACCGTCTGCAGCTAGTTACCATTGATTCAACTTAAGACCATTAACCATTTCAAAATGGTGTCAGGCATGTCGAGTTACTAAGGCCAGAGGCCACATTGTAAGTTGATCGACTGACTTCGATCAGCATGATAGAAAACTTTAAAGAATATGCCATTGATCACTACCGAATGATCAATGAATGTAAAATTTCACTTTATGTTCTTAAGCTTTCACCTTATTTGTGTTTTCACCTGACATATCAAGCTGCACTACACCAGGCATTTTCATAACAGACACTTGTCGATAACTTCATTACTCATTAAACGAGTAGAAAATGACTAAAAGTCCTAGATGCAAAAAACGCATAGTGAATATTAAACGCACTTAAGTTGATGCCTGGGCCATTTATTTAATATAGAATCAATTTAAAATATATTCAGGTAGATGATTATGGGAGAACTGGTTAGATGCTATACAATTTATATTATGAACTAAATGGCATTTGGAGTTGAACTAGTTGACCAATCTACATAGGTATATAGGCTCTGAGTAACTTGCATAACTGAATATTCCCTATTTTAAGCTATTCATTGATAATAACAAGAAAATGGATGTAGTATTCATTCTTTTCGATACATTGCTAAAGCAAACTTGCTAACTGAGATGATATAACCTCAAGCTGCTAAAACGTCAATATGGTTGACATCTACGAGCTGTGACTGGATTATCCATACATTGTTTGGCTGGTACAAACAAAACTTGACCAATCTCATCCTCCTGAGCGAGACAGAAGAAAACAAAGCATTCTCCAAATAGATAGTAGCTTTATGAATCATAACAACAACTTTTATGTATCACGTGATAGACCACATCCTAGTCAGAAATATCAAGCAATACACGACAGAACTAGAGAATTCGTGTACAGAAATGGGTTAATAAGTTTAGGGTAAAATTACAATGACACAGGAACGATAAATGGTATGATAATCGTTAATGGGTCGATAGGAAGCTTACAGTTTAAGGAATATAAAGGTTACATGAACTAACCAATTAATAAATACGATTTAATAATGCAAGTCATGATAACACAATAATTAGCTTCCTTAGATTGATATTCTCAAGTATTCATCTCAACAATAGAATTAAGTTGGAAACAAAGTAGTGCCACAAAACGATTTATGCTGTTTTTAAGGTATACTGTGTGTAGGTTGAACTAACACTTATCAGCATCCAGTTAAGTTTGAAATCAGATTACAGAAATATTTGCTGGATTTCTTTAGCCATTATACAATCATATCTAAAAGTCTCACTAGTATGTCTATGTTATCTTGAAATGATCAATGAAGTTTTGAATTCTGGATATTTTTTGAGGTTAAAGGATTAGAGATAGTTGGCAACAGACTTTACCTAAGTTTCGTACTAGTTGATACATTCCAACAAGGTGTATCAGAGGTAACTGTTACTCGTTATGGGACGAGTGGGCAACTTGATCAATAGGTTTTCAGCACTACTAAAAGATATACGTAATACATGTCCCTGCCATCTGAGTTGATTTAAACTCACTACTTCATAACTTGATTTACCATCATTGTCTAATATCAAACGTCAAACTTCAGCATAACAATATCAATTATTTCAATATACTTGTTACGTTAACTGACATATCATGTACTTGAACGTTTAAACAGTATTTTTCTATTCCTAATAAATTCCTTACTCTTGAACTCAGAACAAAAAACTAAAAGGTTAAAAGTATGGTAGAAGGTTTACTTCAAAAGTTAGTATGTGTACAGTGGTATTTCTAGAACCGTATATGACTTCAAGATTTAAAAAGTATACTATCAATAAAACTGGTAGTAATTTGGTAAAAATAATAAAAAGCATGTTCCATCATTTTCTAGAATTCTCTTGAAAATATTGATTAATCATCGGGCAGTGGTCAATGTCATGTTCGTCTAATCCTCCATATAGTTGATTGAATTCTATCGATCAAGTTCCAGTGTGGTCACTAGACTAAGTGACTCTAGATTGTTGGCAGTATTTTTGAGATAGGTGGTTTGGGTAGTAGTTGGTATGAAAGCCTGGACATAGGTTTTGTGCTACTTTGCACTCATCAGCGGAAACTAGAAAGGTTATATATATATATATATATATATATATATATATATATATATGAGTCCTACAGGAGATGTCGTGTCCCGAATAGTCCGGTGGAGACGGTAGCAGACTGTGAAACCTGATGACTCAGGATCGAATTCGCTATGGTGAGTCAGTTTCCTTAACATGGAATGTACCTGTTCTAACGAGTACTAAACAGTAGGCAACCTGGTTCAGGTTCTCTTACTGATTACCCTCAAACCGCCATTCATTCCCTTACATTTTCCTACAAAAGTAACTCAATGGAAATATTCACAATAAATTTTCTGCTTCTGAGGATTAACTTGTGGAAATGTCAAAGGCTTTTAACGCAAACTATTCTCATCGATAAATTTAAACTTAACCTGCCCACTCAAGGTACACTGTTGTCAAGGTGGCTCACCGACCTCAGTTTAACTAAATATCCACCTTAATCCTTTTGATACCAATATTTTTGCCTTGTACATAGTTGACGAAACTCTGTGAATAGATTTACCTTAGTACTAAGAATTGTGAAGGTTAGTGAATTATGTGGTTAAACATTATGGATTGACATTAGTTGAACAAGTACTGTTTTATCCCCGGTGAGGTCACGAATGTGCACCACTGAAGGATTTTTCACTGAGACGAAACGAATATCCATCGCTCCGTGATCTTTCTTTGTTATCTGTGGTCAATCTGTAGTGTAAAACTACGAAATAAATTCATATTACTCTGCCAAAACTATTGTACCTGTTTCATTAAAATGTTAAAAAGAGGAGGAATCGAGTGAAGTTGTTAGTATTTCGAATACATTCAATATTGAATTGATCAATCTCCGTTGATATTGATAGGCTACTTTATGTATAACTCGATATATTTTCTGCATCAATATGAGCACAATCGAAGTTTATCAAGAATTTGTATTTTCATCCTTATCATTCTCTATCGCTGCTTAGAACTAAAAGCCAATATTTTTTTTCATAATGGCGATGAGTGCATATTAGTTAATCCTAACAATACTTAGTAACAAACACACATTACGTTGAATGATCACTAAGTACTAGCCAGTGTCACTTTTGTCAAGTCCTCAGTGAGTTGATAGAATTTTATTGATCAAATTCTGATGAACTCAATAGTCTAAGCCACTCAGCATCCGATGTAATGTGTTTCTATTTTGGAGATAATTCATAGGAAATCCTGTTAGATTTATAATTTGTATTAGTTGGCACTGGTGAACATGACACATCTGCAGGCTTGAGGGGACTATAGCTATCTGGGAGGATTGGACTGATGTTAATAAGTTTCACGTCCTAAGACATTACTGCTTAAGACAGCGCAAGTAGCCACATCCTGTGAAAATGATCTGAACTTATGCACTGTATCATATAGTAGCACCCAAAGATGTGTAGACTTCTTGGGATTGTGGAAACATCGACAATAAGCATAGATTGCATTCAAAGCGACGAAAATGCAACGTAGACGTTCATATTTCTATCAGAAGTATTTATTCAAACCCCAGATAGTTACTAAGCTAGCGTGAAATCTGTTGATAAGTGGTTTGAATCTGTAAATCTTATCAAACATTGTGGAAGTACGTAGTCCAATTATCTTGTAAGCACACACTTAGCAGAGGAGAAATGCAAAGATTCTAACATTCCACTTCCACTCCTAAAATATTGCCTTTTATTATGGGTGGCACACTGATTTCTGATGAGGCAACATCTTCGATATCATGTTCCTTACGAACCCAGCTATATGGTCTGAATGGGAGGATAATGTACTATAGAGGGCTAACAAATTGCTAATAATCACACCGGGCAGTGTTAGAATCTGCTCAGGGAATTCCTACCGTCTTATACTACTTAACAAAAAAGATCACCATAGCCTAAAATATAACAGGTTTCGTAACACAAAGCTAGTATTTGAACCATGACATCGACCGCCACACGCTGGTATGAGCATATGGTGAATATGGGTATCGCCTGTCTACAATAACTGAGTTGATCTAATTTGATCATAAGAATCTCAGGTCTTATGAAATTGCTCTGTCCTTCGATGAATCAATGACCATAGAAATTATGAATAGGTAACCGTTTTACCTTCAACTGAATCCCCAAACTGATTGTAAACATGAAAGGCAGTACACAAAACCTTAAGTCATACAAAAATGAGGAGCAGAAGTTGGTAGGGCTCCGTCAAGAATAATATCATCAAGCACTAATAGATCTCCCTACTTTACACTGACGTATGCGGTCTTTGCAGAGAAATTACTCATTTCTCAACTTGATAGCAACCAAGAAGATCGGCAAGCAGAAAATAACTACTCCTTTAGTTCAACCAGTCATAGATGTTGCATATGAATTCTAAAGCCAAGTGGTTAGTTACAACTAGCACAACCTTTATTAAAAGAAATAGTTCCAGCAATCAGAGAGGCGCAAAATCGTCACACAGGATAAAGACGTTTACTTAATTACATAGACGAGTACTGATAGTTCTATACTTACAAAGACTAGAGGAATATAACGTAACTGATCGTATATTCGGGGAATACTGTTAAGTAGATATAATTTGAAGTCCCGTTGTCTTTCATTTAGATCATGAGATAAACCTATTATCAGGAAACAAACTAAGACTACATAGCTAAAACCATTCTACCCTATATATATATATATATATATATATATATATATATATATATATATATATATGCGAGAGAGATAGTTCTGTTACATAGTCCCAGCTAGTTCATGTGGTTGCATTATATTTATTATTAACTCGTTTACAAATTCGTGTATTTCACCTACGGCCACACTTTATGTGTGAGGGATAGAGATACGACCAGATTGCTAAACCGACATAGGTAAAAGGAGATTCGGATCAACTACTTCGCAGTTGAAGGTCGAACGTTTTAACTACTGAGTCGCGATATATTTGCAACAAATAAACAAAATGGACTAGTAGTAACTCATTAGCATTCCTTCTGTATAGCTTTACTGTTAATACACCGAGGCTGATTAAAAGTATTAAAATGTCAATATCCAAATGATGGTCCAAGTAAATCTAATGGTGATACAATCATTGACTATCAGTATCGGTTTGTGTAGATTGCTAAATTTTGTAATCTATACCACGGACGACTGTAGGAAACGAGGAAGTAGTGGACGACTCCCATCCTATTACAGAACTCCTCAACGATGCACATCTACGGCCCTGGACTTTAGAGCTCCACAATGAACGTCGATTCGGTGGTCTGAAGATTAAGTACTATATACAAGGCTTCAAGGTTTCAATGTTACTATACGATTTCACTTACATCAAGAAAAAAGAGTTATGCATCCAATTATAGAGTTTTATAAAATAAATAAATGAAATTTTCCCAATAACACCGATTACTATTATCATATCTTCTAATTTTATGAACTGTAAACTATGATTTTTAGTAAAACATTTTGTGTTACTCATGAGATGTTCTAGGTAAAAAAGAAAAAACATAACTAAGATTTAAACCAATAAATCTTGTTACCTACACATTGCGTAGCACTCAATCAATAAAATAATGTATCTTAGTAACTGTTTAGGGATAAAATGGGTCTTGTATTGATTCACCATTAAATGTTATATTTAGTCTTTCACGAAGACTTAAATCTACTTATCAAGTTTGTAACGTAACAGCAAGCCAATGGATTCGACATAACAATCAACTAAGTTAGGTGGTATGATGCTTTCAACAAAAAACTTGAAACTAGACGGTGGAGTTTTATACAAGGGATTCTGTTTGTGGGAATGGTAGATCTGGGATTGTGTGTGACTGACAACCTCAGTTTCTTTAAGATTGTAAATAAGCTTTGTTGTTAAGTATACGTTAAACAACATTAAACATAGGATCAGTGTTTCTAGTAGGTGGCCATCAGTCAGTCATAATCAACGTAGAACCGAGCATAAATGTGCGTTAGACCAAGCTACCATACAATATTATCACAAGACGATATTGGTAAGATAGATTGAATAGAAGTCGAAATACTCATAGAAATAACGATAACAATAACATCGAAGATATGATTTGAGACAAACTAAAAGTATGCATGGAGGAATAATAAAACTCAAGATCTAGAAGGTAAAGAATGAATACATCAACCGCGTTGTGATAGATTTCGAACCAAATTACACAACGTCTGTAAATGTTGATGATAGTTGTCACACGGATACCAGCCAAATAATCAACACCTACTTATACGGCTCACACTAGTAGTCAATAACTTCGTGGACTGATGTCACACCTACATTTATCCACTACTTACCCCCCCCACACATACACACACACACCTTTTTCTGGTAGTTTAACTCCAATTTCAGCTATCATTATACATCGATGTAAGCAGCGACTACAAATATGTAACAAACGAGCTAAGTTGGTGGAAATTCACAGCGCTGTTAACCGATATGTCATTTTTGCAATGGTTTCTAGCAATTTAATATTCAACTATAAAAATACAATCACAGCATACAGAAAGAGAAAGTTTTGTCTTCATCATTATTAGTGTTGTTTTTAGTTGAAAAAAATAAAATCCTACTTAAATGGATGTATATTAACATTATTTTTCACCTGTTTCACACCTGTTTATTACTAGTACCATATAATTAACGATAATACACAGGGACATATTTATGTTAAACATCAACGTTTCAATATCCAATATTTTGTATACACAATAAGATTGAATAGAATCATAATACATAGAGATCAGAAAACTTTGAGTGATTCTACATATGGCTGTTACCTGCATAATAATGTAAATAGTAGTAGATATTGTGTCATATTTGATTATTAGTAGGATGAATTTGTATATTCCCATTGATTTGTTATAGACTGAAGCTGGTCAGTCACTGTTGCTATATGTGCATCCTGAGCGGATTGCCTCGATATAGCGAATATTCACAAGTATCATTTAATTGGTTTTTGTGACTGGCAAGTGGAATTGAATCCCACTGTGAACATCAACATTGGGATGCAGGTACATCCAGCCGATGAGTCCCAAATAGGACGAAACGCGCGTCCTGGATTCCACTTGCCAGTCACAAAAACAAATTAAATATTTGATTATGTTTGTATAAAAAACATGTTAATTTTTTAGATGAGAAATCTTACACTTCCCAGATAATGATTTTATCATTGATATCATTTTGTTCCGAGGATTGAATTAGTTATCGGGTTTTATAAATAGCTATCGCATGTTACGTTATACTATTACATTTTATCTATTGATCAGTATTCTATGGATACATTTCAATGATTACATAATCTAAATTTTATACATTGAAACTCTCCATTTGTGTTAGTTAGTTAGTTAGTTGTTCTTTCGTTTGTTTCATTCCTTCTTGTTGAATTATACTGTTTTGTTAATCTTGTAAATTTAATCTCATTCTGCTAATGTAATATAGTAAGTTGGATTAATAAGCATCTGTGTCAGGTTCTACTTTGTACATGAATGAATGAGTTGATATTGAATACATAAATATCAGTACTCAATGAATGAGTAGCATAATTTATAATAAATTGTAATCAATTAGATAGTAATCAGAAGAAAAGATGGGATAATTGTTAAGGAATAATCAATGTCAGTCAATTATAACCAACATAGAACCTAACACAAAATTAAATTATAAGGATAAATAAAAAAATAGAAGTATTACTAGTAGCAATCGTGACGATAGTAAAGAAAGGATTAAGGATACAGACTATTCAAAAATAAAAAAATAATTCATGAAATGAGAGACAAAAAATAATTCCGAAACTCAGGATCTGGCGGAAAACGAAGAAGGAATTCTTTGGCACCACTAGGAAATTGTTACCAGCCATATCGTTTCTGTCTATGCACCCCTTCCCCCCCCCCCACTGATTGTAAATAGGATTGAATAAAATAAGTATCCTACAGGAAGTTTCCTAACCATATACAGAAAACTAAACACTCAGATATAGTAATCATAGCAATGGATTTTAACGCCTAAGTTGATAGGCTAACGTTAGGCTGAAAAGTACTTAGGCGGATTTTCTAGCATACCAGCCCACCGAATAGACAGTTGAGACCGTCTTCTAGAATTATATTCACATTACCTTTTATTCTTAGCAAACACAAACTTCAAGAATATGGAGAGACATTGTGTAACACAGCGGTCCCCAACATCAATTCAACGACAAACACAAGTAGACTATATTGGCGTCGGCCACAGTTGGAGAGGCTTCGTAGATGACTGCTGTCCATTATGGAGAACCTGTTTCGACTGTGACCATGCCTTAGTTAGAGCATGCATGCGCTTCGCCGGACGCAGAGAGATTGCAACTAGAAAACCTCTTGGTTGCTAGTTAGTGAACGAAAGAGCTAAGAATTCAATCAGTGAAGCACTAGCTAAACACTTAATTGACCATGTTCAGTAGGTACATCCCGAAGCTTGGAACGATTTAAAGCACCCGCAAACATAGCGACGATATCTGCTTTCAACTTAAATATGAAGATTAAGAAAGATCAGTGAATTCTGAAAACTTTTACTGAATTGATGGAGGCTCGAAAAGTTATTCCGTCAGCCTGAGAATGATGGAGAACAACTTCAACTCGAACGTAAACTAACAAAAACTCTACGCAAGAATCGTGAGCAGTGGTGAATGGCACCTGCAGAAGCGATGAAAACGGCTGCAGCGATAGGTAATACTAGTCAACTACTAAGCCTCATCAAGAAAATCAGTATCTGAAAGTCGACTGTTAGAGAGACTGTTTCAAAAGAGTACGTGTCCATGATCCGATTTCACTCTAGAGTAGACCGATGGGCGAAACATTTTTGTAGGCATTTCAGCTGGCCTCCAGCTACTTTCCACTTACTATCCCTAAACTACCTGGATGGAAAATTGGCTCGTTCCTGTTATGACGTCACAACTACTATGCATGATGTGCACTACCAGTTAATGGGTACGACCTTGTGCACACCAGGTCACATCCATTAATTGGTCGTACATGTCAAGTATAGTAGTTTTTGACATTATAACAGTTGGTGACAGGGTGGAAATCAAGATTATCTGGTAATTGGTCAAGAAGCCACATCCTACTAAGGATCAGTCAACGTCTCCAGTTCTTAGCATTGACCTTGCACTACACTGACTATTAACTGAGTTATTGTTTGCAGTATATCAGCATGTCTGCACTTAGTGAACGTGAAAACTTACTGCTTGCATGGACTTATTACCGCTAACTAGCAATCGATTGGGGTAATGTCAGTAGCATTAGGCCTGCAAGTGATCGACGAGGCTGTACCTGAGCCCACGCATGAAGTAGAGTCCCAGATCCGACCAGTATGTACAACAGAAGTGTCTTTGTCTCTTGTTCCTAATAACGCTGCTCCAGAGGAGCAAAGTGATGCACTAGAGACGTTCGTCCCAGTCATTCCAAATGTGGAACAACTGTTGTGTGATAAGCCAGTCGTGGTCCCTCACAGAGCTGCAGATTCCAGTAGACCTGAGCTCGGTAAAGCCGAATCGGAAAGCTGCTACGATTAACGTGGTTAAATTGTCTGCGGAGCTCAAAAAGAAGCTAAAACATGAAGTGAAACGAAGGACTAAACCGGGTAAAGTTGACGAAAGTGTCGCAGAACGGTCTAGACGTGGCCATGTCATTGACTCCCTTATTCATTGATACAGTAACCGAGGATTTGAAAGTACTGGCTTGAAGACCACATATATCTAATGTAACCAAGTGTTGTTCCGGTTACCATACAAGAATCCAACAACTCTTCGTAGGGGGACAAGATCAGTTGTAGGTTGTGGTTGCTTACACAATTTGTAACTAATCATCTTTTCTTTTCTTTCTGAGTAATTCTGTGGTTGTATATGATCGCACTCAAATGTAAGTGAATGCACGGGACCTTGTTATGATCTTTTTTTCAAAGAGGATGTTATATTGGACTATTAAAGAAGAGAAAAAAATAGTTCTCATTAACGTCTTAGAAGACTATTTCAATTATTTTAGTTGTGCTTAGTGCAGGTACTTTATTACTATCATCATTATGTTCCTCGTGCCCTATCCTGCCCGTTTAGCATATTTACTGTTAGTATATTGTTACCTATTTATGAACTACAGTTAATCAGATTGTGTACACGTTAAATATATTCACTACCACTATCCCCCTTGTTTGTATTAATGATAAATTCCTAATTGGTTGACTATGTAGTCTGGTTTTACGTACATATAAAGGAATGTTTGAAACATAATATTGATTTGTCTGGTTGATTTATCGATTTGTGTTCTTCCTATTCTGGTCTAGGATTGAATGGACATCGGGCAGACATGAAGGGACTACCTAAGCAGTCATTGGTATTTGTGATTGTGACTTCGTGGGCACAAAGTCGCATAGATCAATTATAGCAATTTTTACCGTCATAATAGTTCCCCAGCTCTTAGTGAGGTTGAAAGGGTTACAAGTAATTTAAAACTAGGGGAAGCAGCAGGACCTGGTAGGTGACCCCAGACATCCTTAGAGATGACAGTTCCGTTTTAGGAGGCAGGTTGACTAATAAGTTAGCCAAAGTTTGGGACCTGAATGAAATCACATCCGACTGGTCCCAATATCTAATAGTCTCAATTGATAAGAAAAGACGGAAGTCCTCTTGTGACATCCACATATAAATCAGTTTGATGAAAATAATATCTTAGATATTAACCTCTGTGATCATCCGACAGTGAGGAACGACAAACCTGAGGAAACTAGTCTGGTTTTAGACCTGGGTGAGGATGCTTTAACCAGATATTTACTCTCCATCAAATCCTAGAACATAGGCATAACTACTTTCATCCAACTATAGTTCTATTACTTGGCTTGGGAGCAGCTTTCGATCCCATAGATCAAGTTCTATGAAAGTGTTTGTCATTAAAAGACTCACCTCAAAAATACATAAACTTTAAAGAGATTCTTTACCTGAACACTCCTGGTCAAGTCATAGTTAATGGCGAACTTTCATCAGAATTATCAACTTCAAGTGGTGTTCGTCAGGGTTGCCCGGTATCTTCCCCCGTTTATTTAATTTCATCAAAGATGTCCTCCTAAGACTCACAAACTCTTCATCCAACTTCACAGGAACTGACCCACTCCTGAACACTTTGAGTAACATTCCAAGCATATTAGAATGCGTATCTCTCTCTCTCTCCACCTAAATCTGAAATGTCTTTTCAGAACAGGTCTGCATCATCACCCAGATTGGTCAGACGCAGTTAAGCAGCCGAGTCAGTAGGTCATTTCACTTGTCGTGAAAGTGACATCAACCCTGATGACTCGGTGTTTGATCAAATCTCAACACAGACTCAGAAAGATCACTCGACTTTTACCAACAAGTGTCACTCGTGATGTAAACAAGATATCCATCTCTCAGAGGAAGGTTGAGTGTACTGAGTAGTAGTCCACTTTCGTGAACCTATGAATGAGAAACATGGACTATGCAAATAAAATGCATATGCGTAGACTCCAGATCATTGATCATACACATTTTAGAAATATCACCTGCATATCATAAAATGAGAGAATAAGTAATATTGACGTTAGACACCGAGTACTAGAAAAATGTGACAAATCAGTCAAAGAGGTTGTAGACTTTGATCGACTGAAATGGTTGGGGCATGTGTTGAGTATGCCCGATTAACACGTGACTCGTAGCTCGATGGTGACTGGCGTAAGAGTAGGATGGAAGAGTGGTAGGGACGGGCAAACTGAAACATGGTATCAGTGCATGAAGTCGTTGACTGTTGGTTCAAGTTATGTTTGTAGATGCAGACTACCTGATTGGGTTTCGTGTGATAATCGTGATGAATGGCTGGAGACAAAGTGACATTGCTCAGGATCGGCCGCAGTGGCACAAATGTAATTATTGCTAGATATTAAATTGCATTATTAGTTCATGCATACGTTCACTTTATTCTTCCCTGTTAAATTATATTGTTGTGTTAATTCCCTAAATGTGATCTGACCATGCTAATGTGACATGGTACCTTGGATCTATGCGCATATGTACCAAATTCTACGTTGTCCATAACTAATGTCATCAAATTTCTATAGCCAATGGATACGATAATCGCACGGATCTCAATTACGTAGTCTGAATCTATTAACATGTCTAAGACCAGAAATCAATGATTTCACGAGCTGATGCCACGATTTAATTTACTCCCAACTAGCTTTCTTATAAAATACTACTACACCATCCAATATCGCAAACCGCGGTAGGCGATGGTTTGGAATGTGTAACAAATGTCCTTAATCAGATCAGTATGTAAAAATTCATACCATTATGGAAGGATTTACCTTCTATTTTACGTGTAACTGCCATACCCACTGGTTACAACATACGCGACATATGTTTCAAATACACCTGAGATCAAATAATAGTTTCTTATTGATATCCTCAACATTTGAAAAGTCACACTTAACAAACACAGAGTTAAACGAAGCGGACAACTTCCTATTACACTCACTCCTTGGTTACAGGACAGGATATCTCATCTATGTCACAAGTTTGATACTAACTCATTAATTTTGATAAAACGTTCAAAATATGTGAAGTAGTCAATGGACACAACTAATTCACTTCCTATCACTATTTAAAGCATTGATGTAAACCACTCTTAAAGTTACATATTGCATTCAGTGACAGAAACTGTCAAATGGTAGCAGAAAAAAAATGTATGCTAAACACAACTCAGAAATAGGCTTTCAGATAAATATTCACCTATATACACATTAAAATTACGACGACAAAACTGCAATCGAATAGTAATTCCTACAACAACAAAAAACAGAACAGTAAAACATCATTTCGAATAAATCATAGTGTTTTATTTTAAAATATTCACTGCTCTGTTCCCAAAAATCACTGAAAAATCCTCCCTCCCCTCGTACATAAAAAATTAGTATGTCAATGAAAACTATCACATGGATAAAATTATTGAAGAAAAAACTCCACTAAAAAAATAATGCTTCGATGAAAGTTGTTACATCGGAAAATTAAGATTTGAAAATAACATGATTTTTACAAGCCATCAGGATATTATGAAACTGTTTCCAACTTGACAGTATAGTCATCATGTGACCTTTAAAGAGAAATAAAACTTTATCTGTTGTTCATGAAGGTTTTCGATAATCCGAAATGAAAAATTTAGCACGTTTTCCTAAGCTACTTAATCGGTTTGTAGTAGTTTTAGATTGAGGGAATATCATACTAAATATATATAAAAACACTTTACTGTTGTAACAGAGATGTGAAAAACTTGATATCACGAATTGATCTGAGTTCGACAACCAGGAAGCACTGGGAAGCTGTTTCTTTTTAGTATGGAACTTTCCAGTAGTGCGCATCCCCGTTCCCACCAGGTAATCGAGTCCAGGATCTTCAGCCTTCGCGACTGTCTAACTCACACTAATTCATAATATCAAGTTGAAATTCAACAATCTCTACAACACTCAGTTACAACAGATGGGAATAAGTTTACACCACAGGTTCTACAATTAAATAGTCAAAAGGAGTAGTCAATATTAAAGCAAATAGATTTTTATTAATCAAGGTAATGAATATCACATTGTTTGCAGGTGCTGACATTACTAGCACATGTATGTAACAATTGTTAGAATGGAATAAAGAACCGGAAGTAGCAATCTAAAGAGACATGCATGAAAAACATATGGACACACTCAAAATATGAATAAGAGACGATCCAATCAACATAAGGTTGAGACGCAGTCGCTACGGAAAATAACCTCGATAAGACAATTGAAACAGACCTCTATCGATAATACACGACAAAAAATATGATTACTACGCACCAAACAACAAACACTTTAAGAACTATATATTCCGCTGTAGGACAAAGTTCGAAGTGTGGCTGAGAACTTGCGATTAAGTAAGATATCACCTTATACACATTTATAGGAAACAAAATTTATAATTAAAACGTTATTTTTTGGTTTACAATAATTAGCTCAACAAAAGCATAATAAGTTGTTCAATAAGGTGTTTCAGACAATGTGGCAATGTGAATCAGCATTTATCTCAATGAAAAGTGACTCAAATTAGTGGTTCCTACCCCAACCTGTTCTTATAGTAGAAATATGTTGCATATGCATTCAGTTGCTATGTTCTATGCAGTTAAATGAATCACAATGGACCAGACCAAACTAACACGACCGTTAGTCACCCTGCTAACTGGTAATAATTTTTGAAGGTAAAAACTATTTAACAACTAGACATCAACCAAAACTGTTTCTAATCAGTAACCACATAATCCAACATCGCTGATCCCTAATTATAGATGTTGCCCTGTGTTAAGTTGTGTTATCTCCATTAGTCCCGGTAATATTATGTATTAATGCCGCTTATTATTCTACGGTTCGACAACGACAGCAACTTGATCCCAAATCAGAACAAGAGTAGAGCAGGTAGCAAAATGTATTGATAAACTAATGGTAGAAGGCAAAAGCAAAGCAAACAATTACACTAGAGTTTATACAAACATTGGTATAGAGTATTCAGAAACTTCCCGATTGCTCGTTAGCTCTGATTGGCTACGAATGGACCAATCACAACACAGCTTCGTAAACATGTTTTGAGCATGCTTCAATCAGGCTCGTTTCGGGCTAACACCCTGACATCAACCAGGTAGTTTACACCGGCCAACAGTCAGTGGTTTCATAGACTGAGGCTATACATATGTAGTGCACATCATAGCTACCCCAGTCATTGATGATTCACAGCCTTATCAATCGCGTAAGCCCCAACCAGGTAGTCTGCATCTATTCACATGTCTCAGCCCAATTGTCAATGACTTCATGGATTGGTGCCATGTTTTCGTTTGGCCGCCCCTTTCTTTCTTCTACAACAGACAACATTGCTCGTTTCGGCAGACGGTAGTCAGACATACGTAACATATGTCCTAACCACCTCAGCCGGTGAAGATTCACTACTTCATCGATAGACCTACCGTATTTACCTAGTACTCTATTCCTAACCCACGCATTGCTTACTCAGTGGTCCCAGCAAACACGAGCAATGTTTCAGAGACATCTGTGATCAAATACTAGAGGCCTACGAATATGCTCTATCCTTAAAGGCCATGCTTCACATCCATAAAGTAAAACAGATCTGACTTCTGCGCAGTAAACGCGTCCTTTCGTCAGTGAACGAATGTCTCGCCTACGCCACAAGTGACGCAAGTTGGCAAAAGCCAATCGGGCCTTATGTATACGAGCCGAGATTTCATCAGACACCAGACCGTCAGGATTGATGAGGCTCCCTAGATAAGTAAAACGGTTAACTTATTTAATAGTTTTTCTCCCTATCACTAACTTTGGTGCCGAATTAAGCCAGTCCTGAAGCAGCATTTTGCATTTGGATGAAGAGAATCGCATCCCAAGCATGCTTACCTTCATGTTTAAGGTTGTCAAAAAATTCAGCATCTTGTCAGCGCATCTTCACTCAGTAGAACTATATCATCGGCATATTCTAAGTCAGTAAGTTTACTACAGGAAGGAGGTCAACCCCAGAGAAATCAGACGATGACAATGTTAACTGTAAAAGTATGTCAATGATAAAATCAAATAAAAATGGAGAAAGCGGACAACCTTGACGAACACCACTAGAAGTGATCAATTCCGAAGACAAAACGCCATAAGCTCTAACACGACATGTAGTGTTCGAGTAGAGAGCTTGTATAAGGTTAATGTACCTCTCCGGTACGCCTTTCAGTGAGAGACATTGATCACATAATCCTTACAATCGATAGAGTCAAACGCTGCCTTAAGGTCAAGGAATACAGCTATTGTTGGGCGTCTGAAAGTGTGCCTTATCTTCCAGAACCTGCCTACGTGTGAATATCTGGTCTATACAACCACGTCCGGGTCTGAAATCACCTTGGTATTCTCGAGTTTGCTCTTCACGAGCTTTAGTTGGACGTCGAAGTATTATTGAAGCTAATATTTTAGACACTATATTCGTTAAACTGACTCCTCGGTAATTGTCACACGAGGACTTCTGTCCTTTCTTATAGACCGGAATGGTTAGTGTTCGAGACCAGTCAGATGGGATTACATCCAGTTCCCTAAATTCTAGCCAAGATCCTCAGTTAATCTCGCTGCTAAGGCTGGACCACCATCCTTAAATATCTCAGGGGTTAATCCATCTGGTCCTGCTGCTCTC
Source organism: Schistosoma japonicum (assembly GCA_025215515.1). Lineage (NCBI taxonomy): Eukaryota > Metazoa > Platyhelminthes > Trematoda > Strigeidida > Schistosomatidae > Schistosoma > Schistosoma japonicum. The sequence goes on from CM046066.1 coordinate 13,243,187, forward strand.
CCTCGCTTTAATTTTCCTACAGCCTTCTCAACCTTACTGAGACTTGGGGGACCAATGTTAATTTGCCATTCAGATTGTTTGGGAATGTTGGGCAACAGGGATGACGCCGAGGGCCAGTTGAACTGTCCCGTGAAGTGTTCTGCCCATCGGTCTAATCTTCTCGATTGACAGTGAATAGTGGAACCATCTTTTCCGGAGATAGTTTCACTTACAGTTGGGTTTCAGATACCCATTTCCTTGATATGTCTGAACAGTTGCCTACTGTTACCTATTGCCGCTGACTTTTCCATCTCTTTAGCTTTCGCCACCCACCACTGCTCACGTTCATTGCGTAAGCAGGGGAGAAGTACATCCCCGACATTTTTGCTTCATTTCTCAGGGCATTCAGAAGACATTATTTTGTTAACGTATTCGCATAGTCTATGTACTCCAAGTCAATTAGTAAGTCTCCAGTAAGGATATAAATTTCTGAAATGTTAAGTGATTAAGAGTAACCTGGATATCCAGGACGATATTAAACGAAAATGGAGATAATGAATAGTCCTGATAAACACTACTACCTTAAGATATCCCGATGTTCTGAAACTAGATGAAAGTCAGTCTGTAACTTGGAATCAAATTAAAGTGCAATTGTATTTTTACAAAATCTGAACAGGTAATCCTTGGCACTACGGATCACGACTATGTATGTACAAATGATAAATCAAAAAATTACTGCGGTTCTGGGAAACGTCTCAAAAGTTTAGTAACTTGTTGCGATGATAATTCGATCAACCGGCTTCACTTGATTCACTGGATAATGTAAATCCTGACTTTCGCATATCCTTCTTTACACTACGTTCTTCCTAAATATAAAAATCAATAAGATAGATGTTTGGTGCCTGAAACCAACCTCCATTACACGAACACAATTATTAAAAGTATCTATCAATTGCATGCAGGGACCTTGATCATAATCACTTTCTTTTAAACAAGCCAACATTAATAACATTTCTTCTACACAGACAGCCCCTTGATAAGAGAAAATACGATAACTATAACTGTCACAACAAAAAGATACTTTTTGTTTTGTCACCTTTACCAATCACCTTATCTTTAAGAACGGGAGTCCTGTAGTAATCGTATTTATAGTATTCAAGGTTAGGGAAATGAGTTGTAGAACGTTTGTATAGTTTGCTGCACACATCTGTCAACTTCATGTGAAGATCAAATAACCTGCAACTTACCAAAAATGAAAAGCAGAATAACAAAAGTTAATTATTTCGTCGATATAAATTATTTACAATTACTATAAGTGAAAGGAATAAGGCAAGAGTACAATAAGTAGCTTTTGGTTATACTAAACCAAGATAAATAAAGATAGCAACTACTGGTTTATAGTGCGAAACTCAAATGATAATCCTAAACAGCATTAATACTAAAGCCGAAATCACTTCAGACGTCTTATAGTAGGATATGACGTAAAAGAGGAAAAACACGAAATCCCCTCCCTTTTAAAGCATATTCTGTTTGAAATATAGTTTTACTATATTTCGTAGCTACTTTCCTGAGGTGAACTGATTAGACTATGTGATTGCAGATGTAATAATCAATAAGCATCTTGTGTTGTATACACTACTTAAAAACTGCTGATTTCATTCACACTGTCCCTTAGGTTCACTGTCTCAGAATGCCATTTCGTTGTCCTTTGTACACAGATATAGTTAAAACTAATAGATATAATTTCTAAAAGTATTTACGATTTGTTAGGAGTTAATCATAAACTGATCCTCCGAAAACAAGCGAGTTCCTGTAACAACAGTGGTCCAGTATGGGGTACAAGATCAACTATACCTCTTGGAAGACTCACAAACTACCTAAGACCAGTATACACATTTGATTTCCATGAATACTTAGTTTTGGTTATCTTATTTACACAAAAGATGGCTCAAAACTTCCATCTTCGTTTCTGGGGATTCACCTTGGACATCACAGCCTCCTTTACTTTTTATGGGTGCTCTTGAAGTACTTTTTTTAGTTACAGTGAAATTATCATGTCGGCAAGTAGTACATATTTCCGCCAGTTAGTAAGTATTCATGATACGAGTTAACTAAAATAATTAAATCATTCTGTATTACGGTCTGCTGTTGAATGACATGATAATTATTTTAGGTTACAAGGAATACTGAGCAAACAAAAATATGGCGATAATCAAGGAAGTTACTGATTGTCCGGTTCCGTGACCCTGGGACAATCCCAATCTATAGTCGGATACATTATGTAGTGTGAACAAAAATCAACTAGTGACAGATGTATTTGTTCCGTTTTATTCTAAGTACCCAGAAAATCAATTATAATTTTTTTTCGCTCATTTATATCCTGATACACAGTTGTGTCAGCTAGTATATCAACACTACTTGAATATAGTCAAGTATAAAAAACATAGAGCCCGATATGAATCTGCATATGTATAAGTTGCTACAACGTACACAATTACGCTAAATTAAGCTGGATATAACTAATAGAATGTGAAAAGTGATTGAAACCGGATCGCGAAATATAAAATTTAAAACCAACGAAGGTTAAATAAAATAATGCTATCCATTGGAAACGTCTTGTACCGCAGTTAAATGTCAGACGCCATTTCGAGTAAACATAAATTCACTGACGCTGAACTATACCCACCTTAAAGACTGCTACTCGTTGAAAAAGCCTAACTCTTCCAACTTTTAGGTTGGTTATCAGATTATTTGTATTCTGATCAATTGCTTTTGCTACCTAAAATGCACCTGCTGAGCCGTCAAAGTACATTTCTCACGATCGTTTCGCGAATTTTCACACACCCTGATCCGCACGCTACCTTCAGCACACAACTTACTTGCAGGACCTGGCGCGAATTGCCTGAAAGTTTAACGACTCAGCGTAAACAGTTAAAATTCGCACCACTCAGACAAGTGTTCACTATCAAATACCATCTTCAATCTTAACTTAGACCGGGAGTATTAGTAAACTGTCCCTCCCTAAGATTTGTATCTAGATGGTTGTATTTTTTTCATTTTGAAAGTACTTCATTGGTAAGATTACTTTTTAAACTTAGAGGAAAGGGTTAAATTAGGAGTTAGGAATAGAGGTAGGTCCTACAGTATTTTCTCTCAGTGCCCATAAAGTTTCGATATGCATCCAGCCTTCTTTCCGATGATTCGGTGAAAGGTGCTAACACAACCTTATAAGGTAAGTAGTTCTTTAGTTTGCTTACCCTGACCACAAAAACTTAGCACTGAGTTTTTGCGCTAGGCCTGTGGCGGTAATTAATCCCCGAAATAAGTAGTTGCATAGGCTCTCGACATTGATGCTGACTTATGTTTGCCTTGGTGGACACGACTAGTTGACGGCGCTGGGTCACACATGACTACCAGGTCACGAATCGTACGGCGTGGGTAACAACTCACTCCCTAGCTAGCCAGCCTAGACGTTATCTGATTAGGGCTCTTGCACAAATATAACTTCACCATCCTTAATTACCTTCTGATTTATTCTCTTTCGTACAAATGGACTCCATTTTTAGAAGTTGCTCTGGTTATACGACAAATGTAACTTGGTTATATACCTGGTGCACTTCAAGCCCTTTCGTGCTCTATCCAATAGAGGTGTCATGTTAGATTTAGCTTAGAATTGAATCTTACAAGTGATTTATTAGGATGAAGAAAGTTATCGGCTATATGATACATTGAAATCGTATCCCTGCCTGACCTTCTTGTACAGTGCTAGTATGTAATTTTAATGCTTCGTGTCATTTTGTGTAGAGTTCATTATACAGTTCTACTACCTTTAGGGTCGCTCTTCATTGAACCCGCCCCCAAAATAGTAATCTTCCTCTTAAGATAAGGGGAACACAAGTGTACTAGTTTTCTTGAGATTAGGTCTTAGGTAAGTACTGTAGATATAGGAGAAGAGTTCCGGAGTCGAACTACCTAAGGCTCTAGATAAAAATCCCGGGACTGATTTCATACCTTCAGAAAAGCAAATGGTCACTTGATTTGGGAAAGCGAATAATATCCTACCTTTTTTATCAAACGTTTTAAAATGTCTTCGATATAATATGATAAGCATTGGTTTAACGACACTTTAGTGTAACCCATATATGACCAAGTTACGTTTGTCGTGTAACCAGAGCAGCTTCTAACGATTAAACCCACACGTTTGAACAAGAATAAATTAAAAGACAGTGATGGATGGAGAAAAAGATATATCTAATTGTGAGTAGAGCGTAAACTGGACAGCAATATCTAGGCTGGGTAACTAGAGAGGGAGATGCTTCCCACATTGTGTCGTGTCGTGAACTGGTGGTTATGCCTCACTGAGTGCCTTCAACTAATCGCTTCAGCTGAAGTAAACATGATCAGTATCAATAACGAGAACCTATGTAAATACTTATTTTGGAGATTATCTACCACTACATTCCAATGAATACCGGTGAATAATATTTTCTTCATGTTAAAATAATTCTGTCTTTCATACAGGTGAAATTAAGAGTCCCACTATGAGCCCTGAAGACCCGACAATTATGCGTCATCTATACACCGATTTAATAATGGAGATGGTGCTGACAACTGATTTGACAGCTGCTGATAATGACGGGAGTCTATGCTTATTTAGTTGTGTTTTGTCCGCATTAAACAACAAGCATCCGGAAGTTCCTTAGGAGTAGTGGTAGTTGTAGCAGTGAACTTGTTGGCAATCGGTATTTATTTTCTACATCAGGTTAAAGGTGAATCTCTTCCGTTACCTACGATATGCTGAGCACCTAAAGAAGATTGATCGTCTTTGAGAGTTATATATCTGTACACTGTTGCATTGTTTTTGGTTATATTTCAAGGTGAACAATTTATTTCTATTATCATTCAGTTCGCCCTGCCCTATCCTTCCTATTTGATACATTAACTGTTATTGTGTCATTTCTCATTGATGAACTATGTTTAATCAATTGTGTTTACTTAATCCTGTTCACATTCACTATCGCTCCTATTTCGTATTAATGTTAGTTTCTTAAATGGTTGACTGTGAGGTCAGATTTCATTTGTATGGAAAAGGATGTATGAGTTAGTCTAGTTGTATTGTGTTCCTCCTATCTCCGGCTTGGGACTGAGGGGTCATAGAGTAGATGCCCAGTGATCTACTAGGAACCCTCATCGGCATTGAGATATGAGCCATTTTTGTGTTATAACAACTTAGAATGTTGGTTCGACTACAGTTTTGTACAACATGTGTACTGCCATATAAGCTCCGACAGCTTATCTGTTTCGGAGAGTTCAAGCCAGCAAATGTGGCCTATATTAGTATGTAATAATAATATTAATAATAGTTTATTCTCACGTAGCATTTTGTACATGAGAGCATACCAGTTTATGTATATGTAGTTCTTTCCTAAGAGATGTTTTTATTATTGGTATATATGGTGGTGCCATCAAACCTTGTGACAAGATGTTCAGAGAAATGGTAACCGAGTTAACAGACGTGTGTGTCAATGGTTATTTACGTAGACAAGGTGTACAGACGTGTATCTTTTGCCTTGAAAGCAGTTTAATGTGATGCTCCCGACCGAGCGAATATAAAGAAAACAATTGGTCACCACGGTACAGCAGCTTGTGACAAATGTTCAACAATGAGATTTCGAGTTAGCGCAATGGTTTTGCCTAGTGGGGCATGGACTGTGAAAGACACTAACAGTTTCAGGAAAAGGTCGCAGGGTATTCTCCACCGTTATAGATCGTCCTTCGAATTCTTGACATTAGACATGGGTGACGATTTTCCACTGGACCGGATGCGCCTGGTGTATTTGGGCATTGTCGAAAGCTAATCACCTTGTGGATGAAGACTAGCGAGAATGCACTAGGTCCACTGAACCAGAAGCTAGTAAATGATAAACTGTTAGTATGTCAGAGCGGAACACCCTATTGAGTTTTAGAGAAAGTAACACGCCTCACAAGAGGTTCATCGATGTAAAGCGTTCGAGTGTGGATTATTCCTGCTCTACTTAGGCCCCATCATCTTAAAAGAAATACTACATCCACTATTATAATTAAATTCCCATCGACTACCGTTGGCTGTATACTTGTTGTCACATCCAAGTATTAAAGACAGTTTATATCAGGTGCAAAGATCAAACTGAAGAATTTCGTAAATGAATTTAAAAGGTGCTAACAGAGCTGAACATCTTATTTACAACATCCTGTTCCGTACAGCACATAGCAGACAATATTGAACATTATGGGCCTGTTAGATTCATTCTCGTTGTTTCCTTTCGAATCATATATAAGTAGGATTCGGTGGTCTCTTCATCGAGTTCGTTGTTGGAAAGTAGGTAGCACAAGGGCATGTAGAAGAAATTCACCTTGAAAAGAAGCCACAACGATCACTGGAATCAAAAGAATTAGAGGAACGCAGAGTAACAGTGTGTGTACAAAAGGAGATCAATAATGTACGAGGATTCACTATAAAGTCCTTATGATCCAGACAACCTCATTATTTCCAACGACAAACTTTGATTGGCTTCTCAAATAGTGGTAAACGAAACGCTCGGTTTTAGACTATACAAAGATCTCGAAGAATTCTTCAGCCGATTCTCATCATCCAACACTGAAATATTTCATTGTCCCACACTCAGTCACAAGAAATCATGGCTGTCTTTAACATCTATTTAGGGGTAAATGTATGTGTATCCTCACTATGAACTACGAAGTCGTTATTCTACTGCTACATACTTTCGGATAACAGTCTATCACAGAAGTAATAAGTACTAAATAATTATTTATTTTAGAACAAAGCTTCCGGATACTGCATGGTGGAGGTGGTGAGCGAAAGAATATTTGTGGTCCCTTAGTAGTTGGATGCTGTCTGATAGCTTGTGTATGTATAAGGAAATCCCGAAACACCTATTAAATAACGATTTCCCGGTTGACAGGACCTTCAACTTACTAAAATACAAGAAAATATATAAATATGGTAAGTCCAAGATAATTCATTATTTTGTAGAATGCTTAGACGATGTGTCAAATGTAAAAATTAAACTATGTACAGTTTATGACCATTATGATGAAGGCACACCACCATTGTTAGACATTATGGAAAAACGGTAAGGATTATTCTGTGTTTAAGATATGATTACGGCCAAGCAAAGAAGCGTAAATGTGACTATCTCTACACTATCATCTGAGATAGAAATTGAAAACGTGCAATCGAATTACATTCTACCAAATTATCTGAATGTCAACATCATCACCAGTAGTCCCCTATTGACTACTGCTAGCTTTCTACGCTTTAGATGGAATTAATTAGTTTGCAGCACATTCGAACAAACTACAGTGTTTTCATCTTCACCAAAATCAACTACTGAACAGGGATTACTGTTAGAAATTAAAATTGTAATAAAACTGCCCAACAATATCAACAGTAAGAAGTCATATGCTGTAATACTCATTTCTAGATGCAATAATTGAAAATACCAAATTGGTTTCTCAAGTTATATCATTATTCCAAACGTCAGAACGTAGCTGTAAGATGATGACTATCTCGACCGACAACTACCAATTTGAATTTTTTCTGGTGACCGGGGTAAAGCTGACGTTATCCGACAATGCCTTGAAAGACAAACATTTTGGGGATGTAATCGTAAGTATGTAATATTGACTCACACCTTATAGTGCTCAAAACGTGCGGTAAAAATGTCATCCGTTGTCAAATTTACTTTGAATTCCATGATGCATTACGTGATCTCACGTGACTGGGGGTACTGTATACTGCTCTAGGAACTACGAAGAAGACTGCAATATCCAACTTCCGGTTCTACAAATTAATAAAGTGTAAGCATTGTGTTGATTATTTATCTACTTCTAGCCACAATAATATTACACTTTGTCAGACCCCTGAAGGAAAAAAAGAAAGTTGTTGATAAAATTTTCTTATCCACGAAATCTTACTTTCATGATCTTCGTAATATAACAAAAGGAAAGACACGAATAAAGCTATTGTAAGTTGTCGTATGTCACAGCTTCAAATACTTTTATATTTCTGTTGTCGTGATTTATTGTATTATAAATGTCTATGCTTTTAATGTTAACTTTAGATAGTCGCAAAACCATCGTCAAACATCCGCCTGGCAAATGGGAGTTTTTATAGATTTACTTAATGAAGATTTTACTTATTGCACTACAAACTAATATAACAGAAACTTTCCCTCTTTCAGAATTGACAACTGAAAGAAGAAGAGCCTGAAAACTGCTGAGAAGAAGTGGATTTATGCCATCGTTCTGTACCTGTACATTTCATTAACCTCCGTGATAATAAACTTTCTCCTTATATATTGTTTTCTGAAAGTTATATTATTGCAATTGAATATTCATTTACTGAAGTTAGTAGATCATTGTTGTCAAACTGTGAGCAAGATGAACAGGTTCATAGGATTTTGACAAATTATTATGCAAATGTTTGCTAAATTTAGCCTAATATAAACCACGAATGAAGGTGGGTCGGATAAGTCTGCTAGACGTGGGAAATCCGTCTGTAACAAAGGAGAAGAAGGGAGAAATATGTCCGTAATACAGGAGAAGTCCGGCGAGAGGGAAGTCGCTTAACTGTCTCTATTTCTTCCTCTATCTACTTTACTTCCCCTTATTCGTTAGTCTGGGTATATACACCCAGTCTAGAACAAATGACCACAGTCCAAAACGGTGGCGGAAGTATAGGTAAACAAACCAAATACAAATTGAATACGACAACTAAATCACTTAAGTTGGAGAGAGATTAAAAAGAATTCACAAATTTACGTGATTCTTAAGTTTTCCGCAACATTATTCTTAACCTTTCAGAGTAAACCAGGAAATGCTGTTTCCATATTCTACACTAAGCTTAGCAGAATTTTAAATATTAGGTAAATACTTCCATGGTTGTTAACAAGGAGTGGGATACATTTGAGAGGGAATAGTTTTTTTTAAGTAATATGCACTAGGCTGTGTATTCTGCTAACGTGTTCCACTTTGCATGCTTCGAAATTTCAGTCGACTGTCACTGACATAACATAGACAACACTTAACGTAGATGAGAAGTCAGGATGAAGAGTATAATAAATGCTTATTATTGTAATAACCAAGAAATGTGAACTCGAGAGTTAAACGGTTAGATGTATATGTAAAAGTGTTCAGTATGTACACTAGTTGTAAATAATAAACATTGTCCAATGCTCCACTAACAATGCTATGTTCATGCACAGAGAATAGTTAATTTGATAATTATCACCCTTTCATTAAAAATGAAATATAGAAAGAATGCTGCTACACTCCTACCTTCTTAATTTCTAGGCATACACTTCAAAGTTACCAATCCAAGTTGATTTAAAATGAGTTTTTGATACATTTAGTGTATGCTTCTCATTTTCAAGGTTCGATAAGGTGTGAAAATTTTTCATTAGTAAACGCGATGAGCTGTATGTAAACAGGACGGAGCATTATGGTCGCGTGCTTAGTACCATACGCACATTGGTCGCTGACTAGTTTAGTCTCTATTGTACGTTAAATGGAGTAGTGAAATCGCTTGATTGACTTTTCCTTATATTGACTCTATTCTATCGAACGATTCTCTTAGCTTGACTTCCCTAACCATGATTATCAGGCTTTTAAACTATCATTATACCTTACTAGATACGAAGATATACTCATGATAATAACAAGAAAGGAACAGGTGAATTATGTCTCAGGTGTAGCGCATTTCCATCACCTGAAGCGGATCAATTATCTAGCCGTTGCCATTTTCAGCTCTGACTTCATGTGTTTATGCTTTATAACGTTCACTTATCATCTTCATCCCGGAGATCATGGGCAAGAAGACAATGTTTATGATAGGACTAAGTGTTATTTTACCGATCATACAGTGAATACACTTGAAATAAAGTACATTCTAGGCTGTGTTATATTTTCTCTCTAACCCTGGGATTGAGTATTAACAGTTTCTGACACTTTTACATGATAACATTCAGCTTGTCTTGTGGTCGGTTTTCTTCTACCTCTTATATATAGTTTGCGTCTGTCGGGGCTTAATTCACCCATTTACACTTCACAGTTTACCTTCATAGATCATCTTTTTAGCAGTTTACTGAATTTGGTTATGGCTTGCTGTATTTCATTAATCAGTCAATCAATCAGCCGATTCCTGTTACCCCATGTGGAGCACAGGCCACCGAGCAGCATTCGCTAACCAACTCTGTCCTGAGCTTTGCTTTCCAGCTCTTCCCAAGTGCTCTTCATTCTCTTCATATCTGTCTCCAGTTCCCGACACAATGTATACTTGGGTCTTCCTCTTTTCCTTTAGCCTTCACGATTCCAAGTTAGTGCTTCTCTTATGACACAGTTTGGTGATCTCCTCAATGTATGTCCTATCCACCTACCCACCAGAGTCTTTTCCTGATTATTTCCTCGGCTGTAAGCTAATTGATTTGTTTAATCCCATCGGAGGTTGTTGTTGATGGTATCTGGCCAACGGATCCGAAGTATCCTACGCAGACAGTTGTTTATAAATACTTGTATCTTCCAAAGAATGCTTTTCATAGTTCTTCATGCATATTTTAGCTCCATACAACAGAACTGTCTTCACGTTGGTATTAAGATTGTGATTTTAATGTTGGTTGACAGTTGGTTTGAGTTCCAGATGTTTTTCAGTTGTAGAAATGCTTGTCATTGCTGTCCATTGCCAATCCACGCCTTCACATCTGCATCAGACCTTCCTTGTTTATCTATGTTGTTTCTTAAGTATGTAAAGGTTTCTACATCTTCCAGAATTTCTCTGTCAAATGTAACTGGGTTAGTGTTTGTGAAAAAAGAAACGGAACTAGTTGTCTTTTATGCAAATATTCTTATTTTTGCTATTTTTCTTATTAATTGTAAAGTAGGTGATTATTGTTACTGCCGTTCATTTTCTTCAGGCTAACCTTGCTATTTGTGACTGGTTGTAGCAGTTTTTAATGCACTAATCACTCTAATTACAGCAAGGTCGTTACTGTAACTATATATACAGAGTGCGGACAGAATGGAATCGATTCTTCTTAGTGCTGTGTCCGTATCTTCTTTATTTTGGCTTTGGGAGGGTAATCAGGTGTCAGATTGTTGGTCACCTTACGAGTTAGGGTTGCAGTTAGTTCCCCCCGTGTATAACGTAGGCGTTTCCTTCATATCAGTTTGTTGTTGTGTATCGAAGGATCCTGGTTTTTATTTAGTTTATGTTGAGTCCTACTGGTTCCGAGGCTGCAGCTACCTTGTTTGTCTTCATCTGCATTTGTTGCTGTGTGTGGAAAAGAAGATATAGGTCATCTTCAAAGTCCAAGTTGTCTAGTTGCATCGATGTTGTTCACTGTATTCCGAGAGTGCCGTGAAATGTTGCAGTCTTCATAGTCCAGTCAACCACCAGCAGAAAGAGAAAGAGCGAGAGTAAGCAACCTTGTCTAACACCAATTTTCAATTCGAATGAATCTGTGAGCTACCCTTCGTGCACGATTTTACAGTATAGTTCGTCTTAAGAAACCCCTATGATACTGACTATCTTATTGAGTACTCCATAATGTCGCAGAAGGCTCCATAATATTCTCCTATGCTGTCGAATGCTTTTTCGTAGTCGAGGAAGTTGATGTAAAGTGGTAAATTCCATTCAATCGACTGCTCAATAATAAACAGTAGAGTAGTGATTTGGTCAGTAAACCATCTGTCTTAACGGAATCCGGTCTATTGATCTTGAAGTCGGGCGTCGACTGGATTTTTCATTCAGTTCCATGACACTTTGTTGAAGATTTTTCCTGGTATGGAAAGAAGAGTAATGCCTCTTTAGTTATCCCAATTGCTAAGATCTCCTTTCTTTGCTATCGTGATAAGGTACCCTTCTTTCCAGTCTGCTGGCACTTGCTCTTTCTCCTAAATCATTCTGAAGAGAATGTGGAGTATATTTGCAGTTGCTTTTATATTTCATTTCGGAGCCTCAGATAGTACGTTTTTTGACTCTGATGACTTGCCATTCTTGATTTGTCGAGTTGCTATTTCGATTTCTTCGACTGTGGTGGGTGGGCGTCTATGAGGAGATCTGTGGCTGCTGCTTCGATGACTGGTGGGTTTAGTGAGGCTGGTCGATTTAACAGCTCTTCGAAGTGTTCTACCCACCTGTTTCATTGTTTATCCATTTCAGTGATTGGTTTGCCAGTCTTGTTCTTGATTGGCCATTCTGGTTAACTGAATTTCCCAGCTAGCTTCTTCGCTGTACCATATAGGTGCTTTATGTTACCATCTCTTACAGCCTTTTCAGCCGTAATTGCTATGTCCCCAACATATTTCCGTTTATTCGACCTAATGTTCCACTTTACTTGGTTGTTGACTTCTGTGTATAAGGCTTGTGCTTTGGCTTTCGCTGTTCTTGTGTAGCTGTTATTAATTGCCAACCTTTTGCTCCTCCTTTCTTGGATCTTATCCAGAGTATTAACAGAAATCCTTTCTTTATGGTAGTGCTCCTTGCAACACAAAACCTCCTGACATGTTGAAGTTGCTGTTTCTTTAATCTCTTTCCAGTTGTCCTTCATATTAATTACATCTTATACCAGTAGATCATGAAATGCCTGGGAATTATTGTTGAGAGTTACCTTGGAATCGTTACGTTTGTTAGTATCCCGGAGAAGTGCTGTGTTGAACTTTTGTAATACTGCTGCTTCAGTTGTCCAGTGCTTATTCGGATTCAGTTTCATTTTAGCCACCAGCAGATAATAATCTGAAGCTATGCCGGTTCCTCTTCTTGCTCTCACATCTTCCATGATCCTTCTAAACTTCATATTGATGCAGATGTGGTCGATTTGGTTTTCCGTAATGTTGTCCTGTAAAACTCATGTAGTTTGGTGTATGCGATTGTGGGAGAATACGGTGCCACCTATATTCATTTTGTTGAAGGCACATAGGTTTGCAAACCTCTCACCGTTTTCGCTTCTTTCTCCCAGTCCATGTCGTCCCATGATGTCTTCATATCCGGTGTTGTCCATTCCAACCTTGGCGTTTAGGTCTCTCATCAGAATGGTCAGGTCCTTGGCTGAGCATCTGTCAGTGTTTGACTATGTTGTAATACTCGGACCTCCTAATCTTGGTAAATTTTTGTTAACTGAGAGTACTGAAATCCGAGGAATCTAGGTTAGATGTCCCAGTCCTCAGAGATACCCTTAATTATTGTAAGCAATTCTATCAACCATCTTCTTTGCTAAGAGTTCTCTTAGCATGTTGGTGATGTATATTTCTGTTGAATCCATTAGAGCCTATGTCAAGGGAGCTAGAGAATTGACGTCACTAAACATATGGTCAAATCGTCATCTGTTGTTGGACCCCATAATTCCCGTGTAGATGTGGTCGTGACGTTCGTGAAGTTAAGTGGTAGCCAATATACGTTCAGAAACTTGGTTATGTCTTATCAAGGCCAGAGAACTTGTGCTGTTGTTGTATACACTGTACTACCAAGTATTCTGGTTGATTGGATAATGTACGCTTACAATCACAAGTGTTGTTACTGATGATTTGGCTACTAGGTTAAGAATAACTAGTATTTTGAAGGCTTACAGTCACAACCAGTCAGGCCTATCCGAACAGCTTAATTGTCAGCCTAGTTATACTTATCAGTTCTGTAATTTGACAAATTATTTACGATTTATCTCGTTCTTGTTACATAGTATTCTGTTAATTATTGCAATTCTTGAACCTTTATCTTGTAGCAACATTGCCACCCTGTCTTCTTTCTTGTGATATCTTAGAACTGTCTGGTGTTCTTTTGATAGAATTTTTGAAATCACCGATAGCAAATTCAAAAATTCAGCACCATTGGGTCGCATACTATTGAAAAATAATCTAAACTTTTTAGAACCACCCACCCAATCTTTCTCAATCGTCAATATTACCCGACGGAAATCAATCTGTGACGGATATAAGCAAACAAATATATACATTAACTTAACAAAATCACCTCAATTATTATCATAACAAGTCAAAATAGTCGTCACGTGGGTGTGATGATTGTTTGCGGGTTTGTATCCTGGAAACTCTATATATATACGCATATCTGATTACATCTATGCATAATTATCATTATTGTCTTCATTAAGCTAACTTACTTCATAAAAATATCTTTCATTAATTGAAAGCATAATTCATGACTTATGTAGTTATGACATCGGAAATGTTTATCTTAAGCAAACAGTAGATCACACAGTTAAACAACTGGGATATCAAGCACCAATAAAGGCGGTGCAAACCGTTTTTAAGTAATACTGAAACACTCAAAGTATCATTTTTTTTCTTGAGCAGTTTATTAAATTTAAACTGAATAAAATTCAAACTTTGAAGGCTTATGCTACTTGTTAGTAGACAGAATGATAGATGAGCAATTTTATTAGCATTTGATAAGATGAGAAATGTGATGAGAGCTTTTTGCTGTAATTTGCAAGTTGGTCTTCATTTATTACTGACCATTGTTATTGAGAGATTGTTGTTGATGTCTGGCAATAAATATCATCATTACTATCAATCACCCATACTGAATAACACTGAACGGTAATTGTGAAGGTGTTAGGGAGAAATCTCTAGTTTGTGGCTGTTACCATTCAATGGTATAGAGTAGTAATCACAAAGTATCGTGAATCATCTGAAGTTACAAATATAGACTATCGAGTTACGACTCAGTAGTATGATAGTTAAATGTCCCAATTAGGTCTGAAGACACTGGGTTTGATCCATGTGTAAAGAACTAATGAATATTGATAATAATTATGACATTTACGTTTAGTTGCATGAAAGATTTTACAGCAAACAAAGTGGAATATATTCTTGTGATCACTGAAACAGTGACTAGCTAACATTCATATTAATTCTTAAATATTTACAACTAGTATGACTCTTAAGTGCCGTTAGAGGTATGAGGGTGGCTATCGATTCTCGGTTGCAAACACAACGAATGGCGGTCTCCTTCTTCATACAAAGATAGAAAATCTGTTGATACATCTTTGAACCGCCATTCACTAAGGTTGTTGAGATATCTATTCAGTATCCCTAACCACCACCTACCTCGACGTGCAATGCTAACTGGAGTAGAAGTAGGAAGGAAGAAAGTTAAAAGTGGTCAAATCAAAATGTAGCATGAGTTACCCTATACTCAGGCTCACAGTCTACTGCAGTTACTATTGAGTTATTTGGATTGCAAATGATTACTTCTAATACTGAAATATGCACGTCGATTTATCACTGGACAGTGACCAATGTCATATCTGTTAGTTCCTGCATACTGCTGACCGTATCCTGTCGATCAAACTGTAATATTGTCACTAGTCTACGTGACTCAGCTTCCTTGAAACTATACTGAGATAAGGGTAGTTCGAAGGTAATAAGCGAAATCGACAGAATTCGATCATCATTATAAAGGACTTCATAAACATGACATCGGTCACCATTCAGTGATCAGTCAATGTAAATTACAATATTCAATAAAAAAACTCCACATACTCTCCTGTTTTATCAACATTGATTAGACAAAGAAACCTTAACAATCGCCACCATTCCTCACTTGACAAATAAACAAATAAAAAAAGTGGAAAATTTTTCTTTCTTCATGATAAACAATAGAATAGTCATCTTTTTCATAGTTTCATATAAAGATATTCAATTTAGTATTTATTACTATCAGTAGTAGTAGTAGTGGTAGTAGTAGTAGTATTTCTCAACTCCAACCCTTGCCACCCTTCCTTAAAATATAATCAGTTATCAGTAATACATAAATCATAGTGAAATGTATTCATCATTTCATCTCTCTATGTCAGAATGTATTGTATTTTGTTTCTGTTTACATAGTTTCATTTCAAGTTCCCGCTGTCTTCTTTCCATACAATAAACATATGATCAATGACCAATAAACAGAAGACATTAGTAGGTTAGTTATTCAATCACATTATCTTGAGTAGGTAAATATTTATTTAGTAAACAGTGAGAATAGAATCGAAATAAACTAACTGAAATGTTAGAAGATAAAGCAAATAAAATGATTATTCGATGGTTATTCGATAATAAAACTGTAAAACGATGTGTTGACCTTTGATTGTGTAGTATAGAATCAGATCGTGGCCTGTCGATTTCAAGGGTGAGTGAGGTGATCATCACCCAGTTATTAAGTAGTGATCCTATATTATTGGTTTCTGTAGTTTACTTTACTGAATGGTAGTAGCTAGATTAGTATTGAAAACCATGGAGAAATTATGGTCTGTTTATCCTCTTACGAGATTCCTTAATATCAATGCTCATCTATGACCTCTTTAGGGATTAAACATTGTGGATACATCTTACTGAATTGTACCAACTAACAGAATACCTAAGTCTAAAAGCTTCTAGTTGATGACTCCTTTCAACGAAAAGAAAAGAAAAGAAAAAGAATATTAGAGGTTGTAGAGAGATTAAACAATTCCGTATCAGTAGTGAACGAGCTTCTTTACAAAGAGTCGTGAGTATGAACTGTTGTGAAATCTTAAATGGATCTTAGTTAGACAACTATTCAGAACCAGAAAGAACTGGATAATCGTTCAGTGCCAATGTACATATATAACTCTAACGGAGATCTAACCCAGAACCTGAGGGAGTTACAACGAGATTTAATCTTCAGACCTCTAAGTTGGTTGGAATTGAATGGTTTATAATTTTAACTTCAATTAGCTGAATGGTTCAAAAGCTAAGCTACTGAAATGTCCACCACTAAGATGAAAAAGCTGTCCAATTGAAGTTCATAAATTTCACTGGTTGTCTAACTAAAGGCCGGTTCTTAATATGAAACTTCAAATTTATCATTCTACACGATATTCACTGAAGACTGATTACCCTCTTATGTCATGAAGTTATAAAACCATCAATATTCCACCCAACTTTTTTCTTTCTCAATGTATTATTGTCTTGTTTAAACAGGTGATTTATCACAAGTAGTAGTAGTCTGTTCAGTTCGTAATTTAAAAATACTATTTTTTCAACTGAGGTAGTTTTCGGAGATCGGTATTAAGTTTACTTGTTTGTATTCATCACAGTTTGTTGTTAGGTTGGGTATCAGTAAAGACAGCGGAGAAATGGATGATTATTTTGTCTTAGTACAGTGCTGACCACCTCCACCATTGATTCAGGAAATACAACCCAAGATATTCAGGTTTCACGGAGAAAACTTCACTGTCTGCACTATTGGGCTAACCAGAGTCTGATGGCTGAATTCGCAGTTCCATCATTTTTAACACAGTGCAATGATCAGTCAGTGGCATTGGTGATAACTCTCTCATTCCTGACATATCTGAACTCCATCGGTCACGACTTCAGGAGCACCTTGAAATTAGTTGCTAGTGAAATGACATTTGTAAATGAATTAAAGTGATTTTGTTGACGTAGGTATTAAGTTTAGTTGTTAGTGTTCATCACAGATTTATATTACTTGAGCACCATTAACGTATACCATTCTAAGACTAAAAGGTGGCCTCTGCTCCATAGTTTTCATCTGTACCAAACTAACCTTTGCTGTTTGTTAGTTCTCATAACACCACCCCCCTTTCATACCTCTTCAAAATTCTGTTCATAACTGACCAATTTACTACCACTTTAATCTGTTTTACAGAGGCTTCTGGAATCTCAAGGACATATATAGCCCTATAAATACCTTTGTTTTCTGAACAGAAACAATTTGATGTAAAGTTTCTTACATAATTTTGAAAGTATAAAAGTTTGAGATTGGGAAACACTTAGCTTATCGGCGTTCAAATAGTCAGAATGAATCATTGTTAACGGATAGTTTCTCCATAACCAGTTATGTTAAACTTATGAAAATCAACCCCATCAGTTGCTTATATATATAAATCAATCACCGATGACAAATGTTTAGATAGCAGTAGTGCTCAGTGGATAACAATGGTATTTCAATGTCTAGTAAATTTCATTAACTACTTGTACCTACTTACAAGTAGTTAAAGATTTTTCAATGAACTTTCCGAACGATGAAATCTTAAATGAAGAGATGACTATGAAGACAATTCGAAAGGTGAAACTTATACTAGTTTTGTTATAGATTTCACAATGAATCAGTCGAGACTAGTCTCTACATGATATCTGTGACATTCTATGCTCCAATCAGTATAGTATATGCGTAATGGCGAACGTTTCAAATCATCAAGTAAAAAATGTATCAATGGAATGATTGTTACAGACATTAATCATGAAATATTTCTCCTTATTATGACTGTAACTATTTTTCGTGCTCATAGTAAGTATAACTTGAATGTATTTGAATCAAAGGAAAGATTCATACACATTCAAATTACATCTACCAACCAGTTGCACAAGTGATATTTTCTGAACTCAGTAGCCTAGTGACGAATGAAGTATAGTTTGATACGAAACGGACCAAGTTCGAGTCCTGGTGATGACAGAAGTACTGGGATGCAGGTTCACCTAGCTGACGAGTATTAAACAGGATGAAATGCACATTCAAAACCTCGCTTATCAGCCACGATCCAAATTAAGTTCATAAAGGGTGTTCATTGATTGGTATAGAAGTCGGGAAAATTACATTCCAAGTGACCAGTAAAAAGCTATGCATAAAACCAACTAGACCTGAATAATTTTGAAATGATCGTCTGGAAATATGTCATTTTAGATTAAATTCCTAGAAATCATTTCACTGAATTTGTGTAATGATCATAAAGATGCTAATGCGAACTAAGTACAATAAATTGATCGAAGAAATATTTCCTTCCAATTAGTTCCTCGTCATGGTCCAACACATAATTTTACATTTACATAATAATCAATACCAGTAAATAGGAGGTTAAGTAAAATATTGCCAATAATAATAATATTAATAGTAATAATAGTTACTATTGTAAAACAGAATTGGCTGACAACTAAAACTAAAGATAAAATGATAGAATTTGAAAAGATAGAAGGGTAACTTAGTTGTTCGTTAATTATAAGACCAAATTAATCGTTCTAATGATTATGTAATACTAAGGAGTGAGAACATGTGAAACTAGACTTTGAGCATTCAGTTCATTAATCTAGTTTATGGCATAAAAAATGAAGAACAAACAGTACGTTTGAAATGATAAATTGATTGTAAGTGATTATATAATATAATTAGAATGAAGAATAAGAAATGGATACACACGTTCAAAATAAGTCTGATGACCAACGAAAAGGCACAGAGAGAGAGAGAGAGGACGTATAAACCATATGTGGATGCCACGGTTTAGTCTATTAATATGAATGAATATGGCCACGTCTGATTGTAAGAGTCTACATCAAGAAGTGAAGAATAAGTTGGTTGGGATTCCTTAAGGTTTTTTGAAAGCCGTATTCTCATCGATTTGGTGTTCTGTACCGACTAAATGTTTGATGATTGAAGCTCTTATTGTTGTTCATTCTACAATGATAGATTGGGAGGGGTGATACTCGAAAATGCAATTATAGATGGTTATAGTCATCTACATTAATAAACCAAACCACGGCATTCACAAATGATTTATACATTCTCTCTCTCTCTCTTGCTCTCTACCCTTTCTTTGGTAATCAAGCTTATTTTGGACGTGTGTATCCATTTCTTATTCTTTATTCTAATTATATTATATAATCACTTACAATCAATCTACCATTCCAAACGTACTCACCACCATTTATTGGTATTGATTCTTATGCAAATGTAAAATTATGTGTATTAATGCCGATCTTTGACGACGAACTAATTGGAAAGAAATATTCCTACGATCAATTTGCTACAGTTAATGTCTTCATGGGATTATTTAATGAACACAAAACTAATTCAATTTGTTATATATTCCTACTTACATTCATAACATATTCAGTAAGTTAATAGTTACCTATAGTTCGATTTTCATAGGATCAACTTTGATTTAGAATTGAGGCAGTTAGTATGCAAAGTAGACTACTGAATTATGGTCCAATTCCACATATTACATTATTTTTAACAATCAATCAAATTGGTATAACAAATGACTGTGCACTGTAGTTAAGTTAACTTTCAGTATCGATGAAGACATAATTTACTGGAGACATAAAGTAACATTAAAAACACCTTTGAATGTGTCTAGAATAACATACAGTAAGCATAAAGAGAGATTACTACTTCCGAAACAGTCTCCGTTAAGATTGAATAACTTTAAATTTACTTGCTGATTATTGACTTTTTATTATTTATCCACTTAACTACAACATCTCTTAAATAAAGTATTAAATAACATTCGTTTTGATATTGGATATTTGTTGGCAATCAACTTCATGAAATCCTAGGTGACATAAGTTCCTGGACTAGCTAGTACATTCTCAGTAAAGCCTGACTATAATCCTGAGAGAACTATTGCTCCAGGCAGAATACTATCTAATATATTCCCTATCAATTGATCAAATATATTAGTAGTTACTAATAATAAGCGCTAATTTATTGCACTGACTATCTTGACTATAATTGATATCCCTATTATTGATATTCACATGTAATCATTCTTCATTGACATGTATACATCATGACTAGATAACTTGTTAGATGTTTACTAATGAAACGTAGTACATTCATGTTTCAAATGTAGTCATCAAAACCACAGGATAGGCAAGTAAATCAAGCTAGTGTATCTCACATGCAATGAAACATGTATATTCTATTTTATATTGTTAAGCGTAACAAACTGGTTATCCATCATAATATTCACTTAGTCAATATTAAATTAGTTATCAAATGTTGATTCTTTTTTCTGTTTTTTTTTGTTTTTAGAAAATAAGTATGCTAATTAACCAACTACTTAAGTGTTTTGTTGTTGTTGTCGCTGCTGTTGCTCATCACTGAGATCAACTTGAGTACTTCATCAACATTAGTAGTTTATCATAGTTACAATACCATGCGCACACACACACACATGCACACACATCATTTAAACAAAAACATTAAAATTATCGTCTTTTGCTTTCCTTTTTATTTAAGTAGAAACTGTGAAATGACATTTTATAATTAGGTCAAATCACATAATAACGGATAGAATAAAATGAAATATCACGAAATCTAGTAACTACCTTTGTTTTTTAAATAAGCATATTGACAATTTAATGCAAATTAGTTCAATATAACAAACATGTTCATGTAACAAATTATTACTTAAAACTTCAATCATATAAACAAGCACATACAGAAACATTATTACAACTGCTGATACTACTAATGATTTAATTTTCTATGCAAACAAAAAAGTAGAGAAAAATAAAACATAAGAAAAGATTCATTAGTTAAGGTCACATTGGAAATTCAATTATTCATATTCAAATGTACGTGTGTGTGTGTATGTATGTATCAGCGCGACTTATTCAATTAGAATGATTAACTTCTATGCGCGTATATAGAGATATTTAACACAGTGAAACTAACTATCCAACTGATAGTTTAATTGAAATCAAAAACAAAACAATAAATTGATAACTAGTATGGTCAATAAGGAACAAGGAGAGGACGAGGGGGGGAAGAATGAATGAAACAGAATAACAAATAATAAACACTCAAAATATTACAAAAGAGGTTCTTCTTTGTAACAATATGATTATGATAATGCATTAACAAAGGATACACAATATGACATGCAATCACCAGCTTGGTTATATGATAACATAAATTCAATTGAGTTCTTACTTATTTATTTATATAATACACTAGAAAGGTTGTATGACGTGTATCTATTTAGGTCAATGATGTCATGCAATGAAATAAATGTAACTGTATACGCGTGTGTGTGTGTGTGTGTGTAACTGGTAGACAGAATGAAGTGGAGAACGAGAAAAGCATCATAACCTATATATGCCACCCTTTTACAGTTCTGATTGAAATCATTTTTTAACCATGTTATACTATTACTAATGTTAATAATCGTAGTAATGGTGTATAGTTTAATATCTAACTTCTGTTAATCATGAATTTGAGCAGTTAATCATTATCACTGTGATTGCAATTGACATTACAAAGACTAACATATGTGCTTGTGTGTCAGTGAATAAGTGAGAACACAAACGATGGAGAATAATAAGATACCAGATGAAACTTATTCACAGAACACAATTGAAAGTTAATGAAATCATATTTCAATGATGAAGACAAACAAATGAAGTCACATTAATTCTGCTTTTTTTTAAATTAAAATAAAAAAAACTTACTTCATAAGTGTAAGTAGGTCAAAATTAAAAAAAGGTGACCTCATTTATAAAACATCATCCCGCTTACAAACGATGTGACTGTTTCACTATGTTCTATGATTAGGCTGGATTGATATATTAAGCAACAGTGTAGTAGCTACTAGTTTGAGTGGTCTGACAACACGTCTACTTTGCTGAGGTGTTAGGTTGTTGGCGGTGATCAGTTAGAAGCTATTTCGTTATGGTTTCATACTACGTGTTAACAAGGTGAATCTGTAATATCTACAACGTGGATTAAATTGATGCTTCATGTTAGATTCGATTCTACATTATCCAGTTTCACAGTTCTAATAGACAGTATGCGACCATCACTAATGACTAAGAAAATACAATATTGGTCACCACTCAGTGATCTACTAGTATAAATATCCCAGTCATATATGAGGTCACTTTCTGACCAGGTTAAAATATGAAGTTGGGTTGTCATCAATGCAGGAGAGTACATCAACTTCCCTCAATATTTGCAGACACTGTCTTGATGGCAAAAACTTAACTAGCATGAAACTGTTGTGACATGAGAGATTGGTTGATGACCGAACGCCAATCAAGTGTGCCTAGTCGACAAATGTGCGTCTGCCCTATGCCCAGTTAGTCTCAAGACAGAGATAGAAGAACATAAGACGATTGACCAACCAGTACAGAATCCTGTTATACTTCACACATTCTTTTATATATACGTAAAATCAGACCACACTGTGAACCAGTTAGGAAATTAACATTAATACAGAACTAAGGAAATAGTGGTAGTGAATAAGGACAACTTGTACACAACTAATTAACTGTAGTTCATAGTAAGAAACAATATACCATGAGTTAATATACTAAACGGAAGGATAGGGTAAGAGGAACATAACAAGTCATAAAAATAGAATATTTACATTACTCACAACCAAAATAATTGAAATAGTCCTCCAAAATACAGTTCTGAAATTTCATTCACTCTTCTTTAATCGCCCAACATAATAGAAACCTTAGACGAAATAGATATTCATAGAATCTACTTCCAATAACTTAGCACCGTATAGGAGTGTTCAAGTGTCTCGCAATGAATATGCAACACTATGTAAACCTGATTTAAAGAGACATGATATTTATTTCATAGAGCTGATCTTATTGTTACGTACATCTCATTAGATTGGGAATATAATTCATTGTAACAGGACAAGTCGTCCTTAAGAACACCAAAAATTGTATATTCTACGAGAATTAATAATCAGTGTTATATAACTGCCCGACTATTGCCAATCCAACTGAGGTATATTAATCATAAAAATTATAAGTCACCTTCGGTGAATATGAAATATTTTTCTTGATTTGTAACAACCAGTGCTTGATGCATTCATGCTCATTATACAAATGTCCCTTGATATAGTATTCATTCACCTACATTTACCACTAGATTAAGTAAGTGATCTCAAGGGCAGTCATTACATCTCTGTCGCTTACATTGTGAAATGATATTTATTCGAGCTATATAAATAACTAGACTACTAGCAAAGTTTTCCACTAGAGAACCTTACCTCAGATGTCAAACGACAACATTACTAAGTGACTAGTTGGCTTCTTGATAAATCAGTCAGATTATTGTGCCTGAGCAACAGATTAAGGCAAGGCTGGGTGCTAGCTGTAGGATATAGCGCTGCAGATAACAAGATCGATAATATCGGCCATCCCTGCTCAGATACAACAGTAGCGACAGATACAACACTAAGTAGCATTACATACCTAAATTCTATACATTCAAAACCCTACCACTGACAGTGGAAGTCCATTTTGGAAGGTAACTGATATATTCCGAGCTATCCCCTTCCAGCATGGAATGTTAATAACTTACTGCCATCACACCCCAACTAGAAATATTGTTTCACTCTGAGACATTCAGTTCGTTGTTCTACGGCTCTTCAAACAACCTGATTTCGATTGTACGACATAACATAGCTTGATTGGGTCATTACTATATTCAAACCCAAGAACTATTACTTTTGTTTATTTACTCAACAACGATGAAACATTCATGAATAAATGCAGAGATACATTTCTATATTGAAAACCACGGTTTTGTGAACATCCGTTTCATTTTTGAACGAAACTAGTAAGTCTTGAATAACCATTATCCTATATTAGATTTAAACTAAGACCTTCTGGCTTCATTGTGAGTATGATGCAATTCCTTCAATGAGCTGGAATCCAGTACTCCACACTTTCAAATGCATTAAGATTAGCACAATCTTACATCTGATTTATTAATGATGAAGAAAACCCTTCTGTAGGCAGCGAATAAAAAAAGTAACTACAGTTAATTAGGATGAACTTGTAACTTCCCGTTGATTTGTTATGGGCTGAAGCTGGTCAGTCTCTGTTGCTATAATGCATCCTGAACGAATCGCTTCGATATGGCTGTTAATCACAAGTATTATTTAAGTTGAATTGTGACTGGCGAGTAGAATACAGGACTCGCACTTCGCTCTATTAAGATTCGTCAGCTGTAAGTACCTGCATCCTAATGTTAATATCCACACTGGGATTCGAACTCATTTCATCTCGTTCCAAACGCCACCGCGTCCACTACTAGACTAATGAGTCCAGACAGTCACACTTTTTCAACGGGCGCATAGATAATTAGGATGAACTTGTATCTTTCTGTTGACTTGATATGGACTGAAGCTGGTCACAATCCAACTTAAGTAACTACAGATTTTCTTCGTAAGGTTATCTATTATTGAGTTTTAAGTATTCAGAACTGTGGTTGGTCATTCTTTATAGGGGCATGTGTAACCTGAAAAGACATCCTCGATATTTCAATAGACGTTGCGCAGTCGATGAAATCCCATTTGTCCTCTATATAACTCTTCACCTGGATGCACCTGCATCCTAATATTGTTTTATACACTGAGATTGGAACAAAGTAACTATAGCTTTAATTTCAGTTCCTTAATATCAGCAACAGGAAAATAAAATCCTTAATAAATAAATTTATTCACAATGAACGACTTACTTGTCTATATTAGACAAAAAGGTCATTAGACGAAGCATTGGTATTTGAAGTGAAGAATACTAAGCTCGAGTCTTAATATAATCATCGGTAATCGGTAGAAAATGTATCCAGTTGACATGTCTAAAATATAATAAGTGCGACACTTGGACTACACTGCCGGTAACAATCCAAAACATGATTTTACTTTACAATAAACCGAACTTTGAAATGCAACCCGTAAAGTACAGTGATTATTATCCTTTATGATGTTCTGCAGGATATCCCCCGCCCCACGGGTTAAGATGGGTTTATTCTCTACTAGCAAATGCAATTCATTTTACACGTTACGGGTCCATCGATAGATTTGACTACTAATATACATTCTGAATCTCAGCTAACTTGGTCAAGAGGCTTTATTGGCTATGTACTTCAGTAGTACACATCATGTACTCACATTGGCCATGTCACATAAATGATTAAATTGCTGCTTGATAATCGACAGCAGTAAATCAATTTCTCATCTTAGTATGGCACGCATCAACAGCGTATGATCTTCAGAGGTTCCATTAAGAGGTGGTAGATATCACAGGAAGCAGACTTCCTTTAAGCCACTGAAGTTGGCATCCGTTTATTCATATTCTTAATTTTAATGAACTCGAAATAGAGTGTAATTTAACTGTTTCATGAAGTATGTAGCTCCGTGTACTTTACTTTGAGACACTCCGTTCGTCTGCAAGTTCTAATGATACTAATCAATAATCGTCCAAATCAAATTACACAAAGCACGACTCAAGCAAACAACCTTGTGGCTGAAAGTCACTGTTTTATACATTGATCAGTAGCAAATCGAAATGAGGTGGTTTTGTAGAGTTAGGTATTCACTTTAGTTGATTGAATTCATCACAGTTTGATATTAGTTAAGTACAACTGAAAACCAAGGAGCACTTGATAGCTGTGCATCCTAATATAGGACAAAGCAGCAATACGCACCATTGGTTCAGCAATGAAATTGAACTCAGGGCCTTCAAGTTAATAAACACTTAACCTTATGTTTCAAATACTAATCCAAGCAGTATCAATTTACTTAGGCCCAAATGTATAAATCAACAGACAAAGGAGTAGATAAAAATGTGACACTGATTAGCTATACAGTAATCGGTCAACGTGGTTAGTATCTCAACTCTAATGGAGATTGTACGTGGAGGGGTGGGGCGGTTGCATAACCTTGTTGTAACAACTCAGGTCATAAAACTGCCTGACAGGCGTCCTGCTTCACACAAAAAGTATCAACTTATGGACACTGTAGATACGCTTGGATGACAAGTATCAACTTTCAAGAAACCTAGGTCCAGAACAGAGTTTCCTACTACAGACAATCCGATTGTAAATTGATTGAAAAATACTGCATATACATTAAGGCAGTTTATGGAGACAGTTATTAAGTTTAGTTGTTGGCATTCATAACAGTTTGATGTTGACTGGGTACCACTGAAAACCATAGCGCACTAGATAGCTGTACATCTTAGTATGGGACACCTCTGTGGTTGTGGGTACCTACGATTCCGTCAGGAGATCAAACTAAGGTACCTAACCAATATCAATGTGTGATGAATATAAAGAACTAAACTGTGTGTTTTTACTAGTCAGGTAGATCATTACCTAAAATCAATTATAAAGCCTACTTTCATCTACTCTTTACAATTATTAATAATTTATGCAAAATTGTACACTTATATGCATCCGTAAAGTAATTTCATTACATTGAATATCTAATCTTTAACTTTTAATCAATTCATTTAGTAACAATTAAGGCAAATAAATGCAAACAATAATGTATAATGTCAATTAATGTTGACATAAAATTGATTAAATGAATGAATTACTTTTCATATTCAGTTATTCTGTTTACTACTTTAACTTCCCTTCCATCATCATTATCCACCTCCCCCCCTCCGCCTGAACAATATGATCACCATTCTATGTACTCCAACCACTTCGTCCCTGTCACCACCAACATCACCTTCATGCGTTCTTTTTATTTTTTCATTTTATTATAAATGGTTTTCATAATCAGTTAATAATAATAATAATAATAATAATAATAATAATAATAATAATAATAATAATAATAATACGAGTATGAATATGAATATGAATAATAATCGTAGACACTTTCATTAGTTTTACAAATATCATCTTTTCACTGTAGTGTTTTTTTCATTTCTGACCTCAATATGATAAACTTTCAGACAGACTGTTTCATAGTGTACCAAGAAGTTTCTATTGTGTTTATACGTGTATATGTATGATCTATGTGTGTATGTGTATTTGTTATCAATGTAAGTGGATCAGAATCATATTGTTATTGGGGTTTTTTTTAGTTGTTAGTAAAATGAGATTTCATTGTTATTATGATGAATTGTAATGTACTAAGTAGTTACTTTGAATGTTTTCTGTATTTAAATGGTGGTGAAGTTATTTTATATTTTTAATTTGTTGATATTTAAAGACATAATTTAATCAGTCGGTCACTATAGTGATGATATGTTCATCCTAAGAGGAATGCCTCAATCAATTCATTTCTCAGAATAAACATCACTCATATGATAAATATACTTCACTCTATGACGAATACTTTACTAGCTACAAGTTAAATATACTAAGTTACATACTTAGAATGTGTTTGCATCTCACCGTTGATTTGTCACAGACTGAAACTGGTTATTCTCTGTTGCTATATATGCATCCTAAGTGGATTGACTCGATATAGCAATTATTCACAAGTATTGTTCACGTATTGAATTATACATACATATTCGTTGTGCAAGTGTGACCGTCTGCACCCCAGTAGTCTAGTGGTGGACTCGGTGGAATTCGACACAAAACAAACTGATTTCGAGTCCCAATGTTAACATTAATACTGGGATGCATTTATATCCAACCAACGAGTCTCAAATGGGACGTAACGCGCGTCCTGAATTCCATCCAACTCAAACAATACGAAGGTTACGTCAGAAGACGAATTTTGATGAATGATTCGTCTCCAAGACTCATTTGCGGGAGATTACTTTATTTATCTTGGTTGTTTATGTATTAGATATTTTTTCTTTTATTATCTTTATATTCATTTTATCCAGACCTCCTGTTTGACCAATTAACTATCACTATATCATTTCCTATTCATGAATTATGACTTGTAGTGGTAAATAATTCCTAAAAATAAATAGTTATGTTGACATTCATGATTAGTACTGACCTAGCCCGTTCTAGTGGAGACTATTTAGCTGAAGGCGCTCGGTCACGCATCATCACTATACAACAAGACGTGGAACTCAACTCCTCCGATAGACAACGAGTTTACGTTCTACTTACGATGAAATATATCAAAAATATCCTTACTCACTACCGTCTTTTGCCTTCATATCGCATGTGGGTTTATTCGTTAGAGGCTGACTGATTGTATTCAGGATGTCCTTCAGACTAATTAATTACGTATGTGTTACATCGTTTTCCCATCATTACTATCTTCGTTTGGTATAGATGCTATTATTCTAATTGATCTGATGCATAATCTACATCTGGATGTATGTATGTAAACGGATGCTTGATACATATGACACAATTAATACTTGACTGTTTACATCATAAATCATGTGCTCTTCTTATCCGGCTTGGGACTGGCAGTATCGGCACAAATCTATGACACAGAGCATTCAATCTTCGTGTCCTCTGTCACTATATTGTCTATAGAAAAAGTCATTATTTCATATTCCGTAATTATTATTATTACTATTATTATTATTATTATTATTATTATTATTATTATTATTATTATTATTATTATTATTAGTAGTAGTAGTAGTAGTAGTAGTAGTAGTAGTAGTAGTAGTAGTACTTTTGCTTTATATTTTGTTAATTAGCTTTTGTTGTGAAGTACAACAACTTGTAACGATACACGTTTGTATGATAATCTAGATTACTCACAGCTGGTTACCAGCATTTCCTAATGATTTAAGTCACGTTATTTTCACCAAACAATTTCTTAAGTGTTCTGTGTTGTTGTTGTTGCTGGAGTACAGTAGAAAGATATATTTAATTAGTGTATTACTACAGGAAGTAATGTCTTTTAGATTTTAGGCTAATGTATAGAAGGATACAGAGAAATTTCGTCTGGATTCATCATGAGCACTGAGTAACGTAATCACCAAACTTCATCCCTAATTCATTTGATTGATTCTTAATACTGAAGAGATTCTGTGCTTTTTTAATCTGTAGCTTATATCAAGGACTAACTGGAGTTAAACAGATATTTGAAACTAGGAACATGTTGAACATCGATCTCCAAAACGGGTGAGGATACAGACTGCTGAGGAGTCTCATACTTTAATGAGACAGCTATTAAGTGTTTCTCGGCTTCTATTTCTTGATTTCAATTACTAGTAACTACCACTTAGAAATCAACCCTCTCTTTTTCATTACCAAGAGTGATGCTACCAATCAGTCAGTGCTTTCTTTATTGTATTAATACCAATGAAAAATGACTATGATGGGTAAACACAATGGAGTGAGAATATTACTAGAAATGACATTTAAAGCGAAGCCTCGCTATAGAGAAGGATGGAGGCAACCCGTCATCCCTAATATATTCTCGCATACTATGTGGTGTCTGCAGTATCTACCACGGACATACTAATCACAATTGTGTTTAAACACGTGTTTTTACGAATTCGAAAGGATGATTAGTGAACGTCCAGTGACTAACCGGATTTGGATGAGTATAGATCGTCTATGTGGGAAAGTTGACAAGTCCAAATCATGATGTCATCCTGCTTTCTTTTGGATTAGACTTGTAAATAAGAGAGACTAGGTAAATGGTCCCCTAGGAAAAACACATGTTTTCGTCTGCAAGTGCGTACAGTATCCCAGCTTTCATGTGCGTTGTGGTGGATACTAAATCAAAGTAGTGTTAAATAGTTAGTAAAAGTCAGATAAAGAAGACGATAAACACTATTAGAAGTAAAATGTCATCTGATATAACTAGCTCTGATGCGCATTAATCTCAAAATTTATTTTCGTCTTTCCTGAATATGCTTATTAAGCTTATACCTAATTCAATAAAACAAATCCATATTGACTGACATTTATTCTAGACTATAAGTAGACTTCATTGTCCGTTATTAACAGTGAAATAGAAAATAAGATTAATACACTTTTCCAGGTAACCGCTTTAGGATAAAACAAACAAGCACTGTAACCTTACTTAACTTTCTGTAACTTACAAGCTATAAGAAAGTGTACGTTCCAATGTTTCGCATACTAGTCAAATCATGTTTTACAATGAATTGTTTACAGTTTAAGTGAAAAAATGACTACGATTATCACACTGTATATATATTTAAACTCAAATGAACCGCTCAAGTCACAAGTATGTAAAATGCTACTGTCAGACTCCTTTTAACGATACTCATCATTCATTTCACATAAATGGATACTCAGAACTAAGATATTAAGTTACGATGAGATAATAATTTTCAGTGTTTGATGAATAATTTGACATGGCTTGTATGTCAGGACATATCGATGAATATTTTTAAAGATTTTAATGTTGAAAATGAGAATTATCAAACTCCAACTTCGTAGTTAAAAGCTGACCGGTTATCGAAATGATGCCATTATGAGAATTCCATGACACAGACGTAGGTTAGTCCCACCGAAGAGCCTCATGAAAGATGAAACCGTGCTATCAGCACTACCTGACATCCTGTACTATAAATCACTTAAAAACTAAATTAACAACAAGAACTTGAGATGACAATTTAGAGAATCAAATTCATATCACTTTCGATTGCAGTTCGTGTTGATACATAGACAAATACACTCGTTTCTCAACGTAAGACATTTATACTCGATCTACCTAATTGGATTGAGTTGATAAGTTCTAAAATCTCTATTCAGTATATCTAAGAGTTATATGTTTTTAATTTATATATAAAGTACAGACTCATGTAGTCGATTTCAAGTAATATTGTTTGCAAAGGGTGAATGCCACTACAGTAAATTGCACAAAGCTATTCAGGGAGAGTAGATATGTATCAAACTCTGAATACGAGTAGTGACAGTTTCCTATATTGCCTCAAAATAACAAGTAAGTCTTAGTAATAATCGTCCACTAATACAAAACCTAGGTCAAGTAGAATTTCCTACCGTCGACTACCTCCAACCCCCTAACATCAGAGAAGGATATGTAACCTTGAAACCTATCACAGTGGAGTATCAAATGCTATAGTTAAAGTCAACAATCCATAACTACCGAACACTTATTAACCATTTATCAGTGATATGGCAAATCCTTTCTACCCTTTTTACACGAACACATCTTAGTTACTGTCAATTTGTCAATTATTCCTTTAGTAGCTAAAAAAGGTGGTATAAAACACTCTACCGACAAACCAATCAGATCCCACATAGCAACTCTTCGTTTTTTGGAGGTAACATCAAAGGATCTATAATAACTAAGTAGAAACAGCCCCCTCTCCATTTAGTTCTTAAAACATTTAAAACTGACGAATATATCTGGTGTGTAAAAGTTAAATAAAAAGAAACGTCTAATTCTAATAACATTTGTACTTCAGTCAAATATTGAGCGTAACTATTGATTCTTGGTATAACCAAGCAAATTTATTTGAGTCACTTAAGGCCTCCTCAACCTCCAGTGAGGACGTGATTGGTCAGTGTTGATGAGCCTAATACTAGGATGTAACAGTTGTACAGTGTCATCTCTTAATTTCCAATAGCTGCCTAATTGAGATCGGCCCACTAAATTTCCAAAATTAAGTTCTTCATGTATGTATAACCTACTAATTAATTGATTAACGATGGGATAATGTCATCGGTAGAGTTACGGTGAAAATAGCAACGATGACAACAACGAACGAGAAACACAATCCAAAGTTATAAAAACGAAAAAAACAAAACTTTATTATCCAATAATAATAAAAGAAATAAAACAGGAATGGTACAAACAGAAAAAAACGAGTTTATTCGTTGTTTTCGTTGAGCACAATGAATAGAAAGAGATAGGAGAATGCGATAGAAAATATTAAGAAATTGAGTAACTGAGTGAGCAAGTATGTGAGCCATTGAAGAACAAGGAGATAACACGGAGTACAACTAGTAGTTAGAATCAAAACTGGTTGTCATCCATCTCCGTATCATTCTCCTTCTCCTTCTTCTCATCATCATCATCAATGTTATCATATATAAATAGTAATATCAATAGTAATAATATATAAGACACCGGTGAGAAAATGCACGAATTGTTCAAACACAACTATCATGTAATTTGATGGTAGTAATTGTAGTAATAATAAAATCGACAAAAGCTGTCAGTATGGATAACAATAGTAGTAGTAATAATACACATTAAAACAGACATCGTGAAGGTCATACGACGTGGATTAGAATACACATAAAGAGAGAATAAAACCGACGCACCGAAATGTTCAATTCGCATATATTCCCCCCCCCCGCTCTCTCCACTCCAATACACATTGGTATTTTTTTTACTTAATTTGGATTGTTACCATTTGTCTGAATAGTATTTATTACATTGGAAGGAGAAAAATATTCAGTGCAATATTACTGACAGATAAAAGTACAGATTCACACAGAATGAAGAGAATCAAATAATAAGGAATGTAGTGTTTAGCTGATTGTAATGTTTGTTCATCTCATGTGAAATTCTTCTTGTTGTTGACATATAAACAATTGTGAAGTTATAAGTGTACAGGTGAGTATAAGAGACAATTATTTTACGCAATATACAGGTATACACCAACATTCTACTCCATAAATATACATTAATATAAACATGAAGAGATAGTTACACAAATATTCTTATACTTTCAACAAACAAACAATGAAACACGAAAAAGGAAATATTAGCGCAAAATATTCTACAAAAACATAGTAACAGAGTTGTTTGGCGCTTTTGTTTCTTGTTTATTGCTCACATCATCATCATCATCATCATCATCATAACCAATAATGTCGATGTGAAACTATTAAAAAAAAACATACAGTACAGAAATAAAATAAAGATGCTGCTATCTAGCTGGCTTTTAATAATGAAGGAAGTTTCATGATGTCTTGTTGAATCTTCAAATTTGCTTCACTTCCACCTCCCCATCTCTCCATAGGAAAATTATTTATTTTACTTGAAGAAAACAAGAAAGGTAACGAAAGAATTCGACGGCTTCCAATAAGTTGTAATATGTATTAAAGACGAAAAAGGGAATAATGAAGAATATGGAAAAAACAGAAATTCAATTAACTTGCTTTGAAAAATTGTAACAATGGTAAACAAGTTGTACATTCGTAGTAATAACAATATTACTATTATTACTACTGACATTAATGTTACTATTTATATTAGTACTAATAAATAAATTACATAAAAGTACAGGCAGGTAAACAAACAGGAAGGAGCATTATAAACACTGAGGTAATTTCATTAAAAATGTTAGAATCTACAGTTTTTCTAAGAAAAAAAAAGGTGAGTAACAAATACAAAATTTTGAAAAACCTTAATGGAATCAATATTTCAGGGCTGTTTAATAAAAACAAACAACAACAGCAACATGACATGAAACTGACCAGTATCTAAGCAGAATTCAATAATGAAGCAAACAAAGATAGTAAACACATCATTCTTTTACATTATAATGAGTATATATTGTTAATAATTCTACTTGTCATGGAAAGTGAATTTGTCAAGAAGGTTTATGTAATGATTACTTACTAGTTGTCAGTAGAACATCATGGAAACACAATTTTTAAAAAAACTACCTGTTGCCTCTTGGAATTTATCAACATCATATAAAAAAACAAACAAACAAAAATTACTATAAATACACAAAAATATTTATATTATAAACAAGTAGAATTTATTACAATGATTACCGTTACTATTACTACTATCCATAATTGAGTAATAATATTGTGCTCTTATAGTTAAGAGAACAAAAGAGTATGTGTGTGTGTATGTGAGGAGGAAGGTGAAACTAGATACTGTTCAATAATATGATGACACTTCTTAACTGACCAGTAATAGCTGTACAACAAACAATAACATTTTAAGTCACATGTATAGTCAATGCTTCACAATAGATTCATAGGAAGGTGTTTCCTAATCAGAAACATTTTAATTGAACAGAAGAGAACAAGAGAAAAGAGAAGAAAGGATTGACTGTGAGTAAAAATATCTCACAAAATGAGGAACACAAGAAACGGTATCATAATTCTATGGATGCTTTGATTGCATACAATCTAGAATGTGAAATGATGAGTAAAGTTCGGTTGGTCAATAGACAACCAACAGGAATGTAAAATTAAGAAATTAATCTTTTAGTTAAAAGAATAAGGATAAAAATGACGAAGGAATAAAATACATAATGGTAACATAATAGATTATGTAAAAACAGAGACAGTAGGATGGAAGAGAAGGGTACACAAAGAGGAGGGCTACAATGTAATGTATAATTCACAATTATTATTATTATTATTATAAACAGTATTTTATAAATTAAATAAAAACACAGGAAGATAAATAAATGCTATGTTAAAATACTATCTTCTTTCCCTGAATTTCTTGTTGCACAATATTCATTAGTTAATTGAAAATAAGTAGATTTTTTCTTATCAGGTAGAATGTATGAATTTTCATTTGTTGTTAGCATATTACTTGGTATAACATTATTATTAGTAGTATTAGTGTGTTGCTTATGGTGAATAGATGGATGTGGTGATAGATCGATATCATCATTATCATTATTCGGATTTATAGTTTGGCTAGTACTACTAATAATCATATCAGTGGTATCAAGAGAAGTATCTTGATGATGATTGATATGATGACTAATGTTAACTTTAGTATTTTTATTATGTATTGATGTTTTCCTCAGTGTACGCCGACGTCCACGCAGAATATTAGTAGCTGGTTTCTCGCACTGACTTTTATGTACATGAGTGAATGCAGAAGTCGATTGAATTTCGCATGTATTTATACTACTGCAGCATTGGTTCTCACTAATATCCATGGTACAATTCAAAATCTTACTATTACTTTCATCATTGTTATTATTAAAGAAATCAATATCTTTACGGTGATGACTGTTATTAGTATCAGCATCAATAGTAGAAGTAGTAGTAGTAGCAGTATCGTTAGTGTTCTCCTCTAGTAATGACTTTGGATCAACATGATTGGAATGTTCATCATCTGATAATAAAGAATATTGTACATTATTATTATTGTCATTTTTGTTGTTATTACTAGTGATTCGATCATCTGATAATGTTGATGATATAATGGTGGAGGTTGTGGACGAGAATTTCTTTTGACAATAATCAATATGTTCTTTCGGGAGTTGACATCTAGGTGAATTAACATCATCCATTGAATTATCTATACTCAATGTTAATTTTGGTATTTCACTAACATTATTGTCAAGATAATTATCGTTTCCGATTTCATTCATTTCTATGTCATGATCTTCATCAATGGGAGTGTTTCCTTCAATATATCCCTCATGATTGTTATTGTTACTAATATTATTATCATTATTATTATTACACTCGGGTGGTATTGATACTGAAGAAGGGGATGACGTGGGCGCTAAATGT
This sequence comes from Schistosoma japonicum, assembly GCA_025215515.1. Lineage (NCBI taxonomy): Eukaryota > Metazoa > Platyhelminthes > Trematoda > Strigeidida > Schistosomatidae > Schistosoma > Schistosoma japonicum. Next base: position 13,279,125 of record CM046066.1, read on the forward strand.
GTTGTCATGTTCGAAATATTTGGCGATAATGACACCATTGCAGATTCTTTCTGATCATTACTCGCTGTAGATCCTTTCACTAATGATGTTGTTTCATCGCTGTCACTAAAATAATTCATTCCATTGTTATTACTATTACTCATATTAGAACTATTAGTAGTATATTGCTGTTTGTGATCATGTTCATCTCGTGGTTGTTGTTGTCCAACTGTAAGCAGTTTACGTAATGCCTTCACCTCCATGCTAAGACCAGTTAATTCACTGCGTAGACAACGATTTTCACTTTGTAGTTTTTCACTATTTTCTATACGTCCACTACCATTACTACTACCGTTACCAAGTAAACGTGCACGTTTATTTTCACGACAACGGCGTACGGCTTCATTATTACGTCGTCGACGATCTTGATAACGTTTATCTATACCAGCTAATGAATTAAATGTTGTTGTCAGAGTAGAATCGCTTACAACATATTCTACAAGTGAGAAGAAAAAAAGAAAACTATAATGTATGACGTGCATGTACATGTTAAAGATACGATTAAGACTAATTTAAACGTTTCCAACGTTCAGTAAATGCATTTTATCTAGAGCGATGTCAGTATTTTCTCCTTTATTTAGTAAATTAGTGTTGTATGCTAGAGCGTGATTCACATATCAAGTGATTACACTTATCTATCGTATCTATCTGCTGTATGGTTAAGGCATGAAATGAAATCAAGTAATACGAAGCACTCATCCGCCAAATAAAAGGAAAAATGATTGAAAGTGATAAGTACAAAACATTCAGTGAACATTGAATGCATTTTGATCGACCTCGCCTTCTTTCAAATTTAACAGACTTCATAAGCCCTCTATCGTAAGAACGAATACTATATCTTCAACAGTAGTTGACTCTGAGGTGAAATTTCATCTGTTCTAATATGTAGTCATCTAATAATGAAGTTTAAATGTTTCAAATGTGAGACATTTTTCACTAGAGGAAACAAATGACTGAAAATGAAGATATTAATTGATAAATTTCAGTTCGGTAGTTAAAAGGCAGTTCATTCATCAAAAAGTGAATTATTTGCTGATTTTCATCATTGGCAAAAGCATTGATGTTCATCAGTGATTACCCAGAAAATGTAATAATTTCAATAATTATGAGTTCGATATATTTGTGGTTTATATTCAATAATCTCAGAGTACTTGTCTAGTGCATTTTTATTGATAGAATTCCATCACTAAAGTGGTCAAAATTATTACTGCTTGTAAATAATGTTATACTATGAACTCTATATTATCGTGTTACATAGTACTAGTTATCATTCATCAAACTAACAATGTGTATCAGGAATTTTAAACTGACACCCAATCCAGGTGAGATTCAAATCCAGATTACCCAGTTTCACAGTCTAAAGATGTAATAATATGAATTATGTAAAGCTCATAATGTGTAAGTATAATCAATTCACAGATAAATTCACTGAAAATGTTGATCATTTAACTATATACTACTACTACTACTATGACATATTCGTAATATTTGATATAAAATAACCTTCTGGTCACGTGGTCCACTGTACATTTTCATTTCTAAACTAGACAACAATGAGATACACTTATTGTCATAATTCATAATTTCACTTCATTCCACTTAGTTAAAAAAAAAATGCTTTGTTCACCATCTATTTATTTTCCTATTGATCTTATCATAATTAATAATCAGAAAGAGGAAAAGAAACAAAACATACAGTAACAATCATATCATAGCGCAATCAACCATAGATTAATCACATTAGAATAACTCTATGTTGTATGTATGTTTCATTGCATTAACATAGAGAAGAAATTCCTCATCAGAATGCACTAACTATATATAATGATGAGGGGAGGAAAGGTGAGTTTCAACTAAAAAAAACTAGTGTACCATACAACACGCAGTACAATGGTAAGCATACTTCTACTAGTAGTTAGAACAACTACTATTAGCCAAGGTTACAACAAATGATGAGTCATGTATATGATGGACCTCATTACCTAGTAGTAGTAGTAGTCATACTATGCAAACAAGGCATTTTATTTTACTGTCCAGACTAGTAAAATATAGTAAGCTGTTAGTTAGAACTTTATCATTTCGATAGGCTAACATAAATATGACCGAATGAGAGTGGGAGTAGTCATGGTAGAAAACATTTAAACAAATATAATCTAATTGGTTAATTTTATAAATGTAGGCATCGTCATATTGTTATTTTACTGTATTTTTTTTTCTGGTCTGATAAGTCATTTCATGTTGATTCATCATATACCATAGTTCAGCATATGTACAATACAATCAACCGTTTAAATAGCAGTGATGCATTGTTTCATTTACTGGTGAATAAATAATAATAATAACCATAACCACCAACACAATACTGCGTCATCTGCTGGATTATGAAAATTCCTCTCTATGACACAAAAAAACGATCCAGTGGAGATTGAATGAAAAAAAAAACAACAAATATATGCGTACAATTATACACTATGTATACACATAGATACACACACACGTACTGCTGACTAATACAGAATACCATCTCAGTCCTCAAGGTTAACTAGAAGGTAATACACGATTGTGTTGTTTTCAACAACAACAACAACAAAACAGTTAACTAGAGGGTAGAAAATAAAAACCTAACAACAACAAGTGAGTTTTTGGAAGAGAAGATGATAAAAGAATAGTACTATGATATAAATAAAAGTTTTGATGAGTGACTGGTTAGCTGACTGGCTAGCCATCTGGTTAGACAATCAATGTACTACTATTACTACCAACGAATACTATTATCATTATTATTAAATGCATATTATTGACGGGAGAATGCAGAAGTATGCAAAAATACAACAAAGTTGATTGTTAATAATTTCTCTAGAAGAATGCTGTTTACTGTCTACATCTCTGTCTATGTCTATGTGTGTGTGTGTGTATGATGAATTTGTGAGGTTCACATTCTTCCTATCACCATTATCTTATCTATGAGGGCCTTGACAATGTACACTAATAAATAAAAGTAAACGAGTATTCAATGTAATAAATACAAAGACAACAGTTTATTAATTTTGAAAAAAAGTCATTACCACTACGAATATTGGTACTGTGACAGTCATATAACCTCTTGTTTCTATTGTGTAAACCGTGAAAATACAAATGGAAAGCGGGAGGGATAAGTGAATTTTGTCATTGGAATAGAAAATGATTCAAAATGTTTCTTAATCATTGTCTACGTTGACGACGATGACGACAACGACGACAGCAACAACAACAACAACAACATTTACATTATTGAGATAGTCCCCTCTTTATGAATGTTATTGTTAACCTATGTACATAATGTACAAATCTTTCTAATTAAATATCTATAGCAACAAACAGTAACCTTAACCGAAATAGAATGAAATTGAAAAATCAAAAGAAAATAAGTAATGGTTTTATAGAAAATTGATTAGGAATCAAATTTTCCTGTTTAATGATTTCTGTGTTGTGCTCAACAGAATAATCAATCAATCATGCATTGATTGATTCCATTTGATACATTATATCACTAAAGCAAAATGAAATTATCAAGATGAAAAGTTTCGATAGTGTAATGAGAAGATAGAGTTGATCTGAAAAAAATGTGCTAGAGTTAGTGAAAGAAGATTGAGAATAGAAATGATTCAAAAAGGATGAATAAATAAGAATTATTGAGTTATGTCACAACCAATGACTGTACTGACCCAAGTCAGCTAGCTAGTTTACAACTAACCAAACAACCAACCAACTAATATGGCTTAAACCAATAGATATGATGAGTGATGACCCAAAAGGAGTACAATCATGCCGACAAAATTATCACCAAGACGAATTGAATGATGCGATCAAGATACAACAAGAAGTTAGAAGTGAAGATTAGCTTAAAACTGCATGTTATTGGTAAAATTCTCAATATTTAACTACTCTGATCAGTAGTGTATCTTGAATGGCAAATAATGAAAACAAGCGACTAATTGGCTTCTTCATCTTCAATCTCTTGTCAATTAGTAATACAACTCAAACAAATCTTTCATTGATTAAAAACGCCCTACTACACTCGAATATTTCATATATTAGATTAAATCAAGCTGGAAAACCATTAAGAAACCTGGGGTGAGTAGTCGGTGACTGTTTCGTTTTAATATACAATTACTCCACATGCTCACTATAAAGCGAACGTATGACATTCGGGCAACGTTTCGGGAGCTAAACCTCCGGACTACTAAGAGGGCAGCATCTAATGGTTTACATTTCTCCACCTCCGGTCAATTCATGATATTGCTTTTAGTGGTAACCGTCTAAACAAAGCTAGTCCTTCAACAATTCCTATAAAGTCCTAGATTATTCAAATATTCTAACAGCTACTAATAGAAGTGATGCTTAGATCACAGAAAATATACGTGTGAGCAAATCAACAGGGAAAGCATATTCTGTATGACATGTCAAACCTAGTTCACTGCTACTTTCCTAACCTGAAATCTATACATAAAAATCACTAGGGACAAGAGATTAACAACAAATAGTGACGACAAGTTAAGATTCATCGAGAAAATAATACATACACATGCCGAAAAACTAGAAACCAATAATTCAGAGAGAAAAAAAAGAAAATTTTCTGTCGACAACAGTAATTTCACTTCCAGTAAGGAACATAGTATATTCATATATATAGTCTTCTCGTCTCTTCCCAATTATATAATATGTACTACTTGTAAATAAAAGGTAGAGAATGTAGAGGAAACTTGATAGAAATCAAGAGAGATATTACACAAAGACTACATTTCATAACACGTGGACACAAGTAAACGCAATAGAAAAGAAATATATTGTTTGCATAACATGTGAATGATTGGTTACTGCATATTTAATTCCGTAACTGGCAATAATGAAAGTCACACCCACCCTCTCAAACACAATTATGCAATAACGACGATAGCCAACCAAATGTTGTAGCGAAGAGAAAAGAGGTAGAAAAACTACGAAACGTAAAAATACCGTCATTTTCACTTGTTTATTTGTCTACTGATTTTATTACAAATGAAGATAAATGATGATTGCAATATATCAGCTTTATGAATTAAGTTTGCAGTGAATTGTGATAATGATGTTAATAAACAATGATTCAAATTAGTGCACAAATTAAAACGTAATGTTAATGTAAACTTATGATGAAAATGATCCAAGTGATTCCTGCACATAATCTGAAGAGTATATTATGTTGATGTGATTGAGGTTACCCGTAACATTTTCAATGTTCACTGTGTTGTATCATGTATTTACAGTCATCTTTTTCCGTTCATTCAATCGAGGAGATTTTGTCTTTAGTTCAGTAGATACAGCTAACGTTACCGGTTGACACATACTATTATGCAACCAATTAGGTCTAGTTTCTTTGTGTTTCAGCTATCTGTCTTTTGAAAATATCATCTACAAACAGAACTCAAGTTTTCTTTGACAGAGATCTGATCATGAATAATCCATTAGTAATTTAATGAACACTGTACTGGTTACTCGTGCAATGATGATCTTTTAAGTGAACTAGTGATTCTGTGTGTTGAAGTTATTATGAACTCTATCAATAAAGCTGTAAGATATTATCCTCCATAATCGTCTTAAATTAACTCAATTTAATAACATAGTATATTCGATATTGGGATTACTGAAAATGACAATAAAGAGAACACGGTTGAGATTATTGTCAACATTTGGATTGCTCACTAAGTGTGTTGTATGTAGAACTTTTACTCACTTATCCGTCCATTTGCTAGATGAGTAGTGTATGCTAAAGTGTAACTGTTAATAAACGTTTCACTTCGAGAATGTGAGCTTACCCGCAACTACTTGTTGTGAACATGTCAATGTAATTTAAACTGACTTGTTGGACGATAAACACAGTTAAAGTGAAGACTTGAAATGAAATCTTTAATGAAAATTACACTATAGTATGTAAAACTCATTCACTAAATGAATACAAAATGATGGAAATCGCTGAGTACAATACACTTAACAAGCAAAGAAATTGTAGGAGATACCTTTAGCCACTGAACGTTAATTAGTTACAAAGTTCCAATGTTGATATTGACCAGTAATACGTTAAAATGCAAAACTAGCTCCATAAACTTATGCTTGTTACACAAAATCAGTAACAACCAGTGAGATCATCAGCATACACTTATTTCATAGATTTCAGGATTAACAAATAATAAATGTAAATTGCATAATAGTAACAGGTGATAAATCAGGGGACTTAGAAGCAGAACGAGTGATTCAAGTATAACTATGATCAATATACTTCACAAGATAATGACTTGACTTGTTCACTTTTAACTAGCGACTGACGTAACGGTACTCGTATACCTAACTCACCCTACAAAACATTTATAAATTCCTACAACTCACACAACAGTACATCAAATGTCATAACTACGGATAGTTAGAATTATGGATTACTGACACAGTGAGTTGGAGAAACAGTTGTAAATCTAACTGGTGAAAACTCTGTAGATGTAGTTACTGACGTTCTAGCTTGAAACTCTTCAAAAATAATGCCGAACATCTAGCATTATATACCAGGAATGATTCTAGGTATCTTCACAAATCTCACATAGAAACAATGTTTTTCTTTAACAACACCATTTAACAGAACTCACTTATGTCAAGCATAGACTGATTTACTTGGTCATGAACCATACTTAATGATACTGCTATAACTACTACTGTCAAAATCAAATTAAATGAATTTGGAAGTTGAACCTACGACCTAGTAGCTTAATTATCTTCAAATCCTACTAAACATGTTTTGAGTTGATAACATCATAAAATGAAATAATCAATTAACTAATTTGACACTTAATAGAATCGAAGATATAATTGTTTCCGGTAATAATAAACTAAAATAAATTAATGAATAAAACAATTATAATAGATAAGTTTAGAATGACTTATATTGTACCTAACGTTTTCAATCCTCATTATGTTTTCTGTGATACTTTCGCCATTTTTTTTCCGAATATCACCTGACTGATTGTTGTAGTTTACGTTAATCATTTCATTCTGAATGATAATTGTTTTTCTGTAATTGCTTTTTTATATTATCACATATTGAAGTGAATTACATTGGTCATATTCACTAACAAACAGTTGCAGATAACTTAAAACATTTAAAATGATAACTTCTAATGAAAAAGTATGTTATGAATAATCATTAGATTGTAGATAACCTCAATCAAGAAGAATGAATGAATGAAGTTGGAGACTGCATACATATAGAATATATGTCATTTATGATAGAAGGTAGTCAGCAGTAAATCTTAGACTTAGGCTTCGTGATATTTGGCAGTTACCAACAAGGTATATACCTGCAATATTTAAAGGAACTTATGCTCCCTTATGGATTAGATCCAAGATCATTAAGCTCCACTGTCTATGACTGTCACCAATAAGTCATATAAACTATGACTGACTTTCCTTCAAGTCTGAGATGTATACACATAGTTGTACATCGTGTAATAACTGATATCATATTTATTAAGTGGGTTTTTTAGTGCTGATCAAATTCATTTATGACATATTTCACAAAATGTACTGTACATTTGACACATCACAACTAGTTGAATGCAAACTTCACCTATCCACCCCCCTTTTGATTTATCTGAATATCTCATAAAGTAAACAACAAACTAAGATTGTTTAAATATTTATTAAATGGAAATTGTATTTTTACTTATTATTATTATTACTATTATTATTATTATTATTATTATTATTATTATTATTATTATTATTATTATTATTATTATTATGTATATAAAATTGATTAGTTGATTTTTGGGTAAATTAATCGATCATTGAAGAAATCACATCATATCATGTACGTACGCACATAATGCATATACAAAAATCAATCAATCAATCAATCAATGAATATATGTGAATAATTATGTATTCATATCAATACAGACATTATTATACATGAACATTAGAACATTAAGTGTATGCACATACACCTACACATACACACACATGCACACAACACAACACAAAGGTGTCCATTACTCCATCATCTCAATTAACTAACTAACTAAAGAAAGTAATGCACACACCTGTTTTTATCATACATGATTTGAATAATAAAATGGACCCTAGAAAATAATTTCTATTGTCTTGTAATAATAATAATAATAATAATAATAATAATAATAATAATAATAATAATAATAATAATAATGGTATAGTTGATAAGTTTTTTTTATTGGAACCAAATGGGATCACATTAAATGTTTTTCAATATTTTATTTTTTTTTACTAAGAACACCAATAGATGGTAAGCGTAATAAAATAAACGACTTATGAATATGCCATTGTATACAAATAAATCTCTAATACTAAGTAGTAGTATGAATGAATGAAATAAAATGATGAATAAATATTGTTGCTGATGACAGGCTTCTTTAATGTTATCTATTTTATGTATGGTGTGTAAAAAACTAACTAACTAACTAACTAACTAACTAACTAAAATAATCACTGAATGAGAATCAAAACGGTGAAAAATAAAAGAAAGAAAGAAAGAGAGAATAATATGTAAAATGAAGGAGTCTATTATTTGATGAATTGTATATTATTACTAAGAAAGATGAAAATGATGTAGAGATGGGTAGAAGATCTTTACGAGACGATCTGTCGACCAGATGGTATGATGATTGGACTTATGTATATGTTTATAAATATACACACACACATGCATACATAATAGTCATAACAACTTCATTTTATCTTAACATGTTAATGCATATACACAATTCAAATGTAGTATGTTGGTTATGACTAAAAAGTTAGGTAGGTACAATAAAAACTAAAGTTGGGATCATGTAACACATGAACAGGAAGATGATATTATAGATGAAATGAAGGTGGAAGAGGAGGAGGAGGAGAGTGGTTAATGCAAATTGTAATAATAAAATGACAAACACGCAAAAACTGTTCAGCATATGTTTATAATATTGGAACTAAAGCGAGACAACGAGTAAAGAGAGATGAAAGAGAGGGGAGAGTGAAACATGTATAGGAATTAAGTAGCATCCGGTTATATAGAATATTCCGTTTTAGTTTACTTTAGAAAAATCTACCACTTTACCCGTCTGTTATATTGATAAATAATAAGATAGGGGTTTTCCAAGGGTGGATGGGTAGATGGTGTCAATAGTGAAAATCTAAGACTACATGAGATGGATATAAATTCTCAATACAATAAATACAAAATTCACAAGCTTAGACAGGCTCAACTTCATGTATTTCTTTGGTTAATGCATGTATATATTACTGTTGTCTATTTCCAGAGTTTCAAGTATACACAGAGTACATTTCCTAAGAGGGAGATTACATATGATAAAAAGTCAATAATGTTTTTTTTTAATGACTTTATTTACTTATTTACTTTAATGAATATAATACCAATCAGTAGAACTGTGTTATATATATTCTCATCTATCATTCACCAATCTTTGATTCCACTATAGTTGTTGTTAGTAATATCTTATATTAGATTCATTATATCGTATTCATGATATCATCATATTGTGGAAAATAAAAATAGAAAAACAACAACACTTGATAGAGAAGACAATGGGAAGGAGGGGAGGGGAGATAGAATAAATCTATTGAAAGATAAAGTGAGTAGATCAGTCAGTGAGTGCTAAATCTAGAGAATACACCATTATTATTATTATCATTATATGATATTAATAATGCAGTTCAAGACGTAGATCGGTACACTTTTATATCCATAGTACAGTAAGTTTACGATATTGTACTCAACTACTATTACATAAAGAGTAGACAGATTATTTTTCAAGTTTTCAAAAGGACATATAGTATACAAAGGGTTATATTACAATTACCATCACATACAGTAATATGAGTCATTCAATGAATGTTTAGAATGTATCGCATTAAAGTGTATTACATTTTAAAGTATACAGAAAGATATGCATATTCATACCAAAACTAATTACAATTAAAGTAACAGATTGTGTATATGACAATACATAAATTAGTTAATTATAATGAGTATTGTAGGCACGTTATGTACATCAATGTAAAATGGTGGTGTGTAACGCTAGAGTCAATCAGTCAGTCAGCCAGCCAGCCAGCATAATATGTTATTCAAATTTCACGCAAATCCCCTACCTATGCATACTTACTCATACAACATTCGGTTAAAGTTCAGCTTTATACTCCAGCATTTTATGCTTTAGTTTTCTTTTTTCCACTGCATTCTCTTAAACTGTAGTTTATAAAGTGTAAGAATTTAATCTTATTTCCATTGTGATAAACGTTTTTTTCTTTGTGTAACCTGTCAAACAGGATAATAGTATGATACGAGAGAGATTAGGTAGTTGGTTAGACAATGTACACTACAGTAATACATGCATACATAGAAGATGCAATGATAACTACTATTCATCTATGATGCAGAGATAAAGAAACTTCCCCTGCATGCACGCTGAGAAAAATAAATAAATAAATTGCATAGATTAGGATTGGATTTTACTTATTTTTCAATATATACACCGGCACGTGTTTACACACATCATGCAGTTGGTAAATAAGTATTTGCGCATGTATGCGTATTTTGGATACTTATCAACTTGCTACAACTACCTTAGTACTGCATGTATGTCTTGTCTATTATTAAATTTACATAGGCATAACAAATATTTACTAGACAGTAAGTATTATTAGTTCAGTAGTGCATTATAGTACAGTAAGTTATGCACAACAATAGTATTCCATCATTTTCTTGCGTTGTTTTCAAAAAGAAAAAGCAATCCAGATGGAAATGAGACAAGCACTACTTATAACTAGGATAACTGACGACATCATTGTCGGCCAAATGAAAATAATAATTATTATTAACGAAACAAATAGATACACACGTACAAATCATTAGTTCATTGAATAGTTAGTTAGTTAGTTAGTTAACCCAACCAACTAGTCAGATGGTAACCGACATTTGAAAAGAGTAATAGCTGTAGAGTAGAAGAGACAAAAAGTTAGTGCTAACGTTAATGGTAATAATATTAACAGTAAAAGAATGTCATAAACTGATGAGGTAGTAGCAGTAGTAAAATAATAAACAACAACAACAGAGACTAGAAGTAAACAACTCAATCAATAGAAAACAAGACATTGGACGAATGTATTACATAGACAGCGTGAGACAGAGAATAAATAAGATGAAGAATGAATCATGTATTATTACTACTACTACTACTACCCATAAGTAAGCAGCACATGTATCAGTATGTGTATGGATTAGTAGGAAGTAGTTACGACTTACATTGTTCTAATCAAATGAATTACTCTACTCAATGACAATTTTGTAAATGCATTATAATTATTATTAACAGAGATAGAGAGAGAAAAAGTAGACAGTTAGTCATCATTAAACAAGTAATACTATTTACGAGTAAACAAATAAGTAGTAAGGCAAAATAGTGAATATACAAACATTTTGTTGATTAAAACGAAATAATTAGAAATAATAGTCTAATTTAGTTGGATACTTTAACAAATGTATGTAATACACGATTAATTCATCAATCTGGAATTCAAAACTGATCAATGATTCGTTTTTTCTGGCGCTTACCAGTTGGATGTACATGGTATACCTTGGTGTATTGATATTCACAATCATGAGACTCAAACCTAGTACTTATCGTTTCATCCAGTAATGGTAACAAAAGGGAAACGTCAACACTTTTAAATATAGATATCATTCTATCACTGACAAAAGTGCGAGCATGTGTATGTGTGAGGTTATGTATCAACGAAGGAGAAGAGTATCGTAATAGAATAAGTAAAATGTGTATAAATTATTGTTAATTGATTTATTTATCTCAAGACACTCTCGGAATACAGTGGACAACATTGATGCAACTAGATGACTTGGACTTTGAAGATGATTTAGCTCTTCTATCCCACACACAGTATCAAGTGCAGATGAAGACGGACAAGGTAGCTGCAGTAGGCTCCAGTATACACAAAAGGAAAAGAAATATCCTCCAATACAAAACAACAAACACTAACCCAATTACACTTGACAGAGAAATTCTGGAAGATGTAGAAACCTTTACATACTTAAGAAACAACATAGATAAACAAGGAAGGTCTGATGCAGATGTGAAGGCGTGGATTGGCAATGGACAGCAATGACAGCATTTCTACAACTGAAAAACATCTGGAACTCAAACCAACTGTCAACCAACATTAAAATCACAATTTTAATACCAACGTGAAGACAGTTCTGTTGTATGGAGCTAAAACATGCATGAAGAACTATGAAAAGCATTCTTTGGAAGATACAAGTATTTATAAACAACTGTCTGCGTAGGATACTTCGGATTCGTTGGCCAGATACCATCAACAACAACCTCCTATGGGATTGAACAAATCAATTAGCTTACAGCCGAGGAAATAATCAGGAAAAGACTCTGGTGGGTAGGTGGATAGGACATACATTGAGGAGATCACCAAACTGTGTCATAAGAGAAGCACTAACTTGGAATCGTGAAGGCTGAAGGAAAAGAGGAAGACCCAAGTATACATTGTGTCGGGAACGGGAGACAGATATGAAGAGAATGAAGAGCACTTGGGAAGAGCTGGAAAGCAAAGCTCAGGACAGAGTTGGTTAGAGAATGCTGCTCGGTGGCGTGTGCTCTACATGGGGTAACAGGCATTGGTTGATTGATTGATTGATTGACTTATCTTATATACTGCTGGAATTGTCGACTTCCATAAAAGAGACAAATAAACATTTATTCACATAGGAAGTATTCTCTACATCTAATGTCATGTTTGCCTAGTCTTCTTTACACTGATCGAATTCTACCGATTAAATTGTTGTTATATATAGCTAGTTGACAAGACCTAGATTTCACCTAGTTAGCACTCATCTCTACCGTAAAGATTATCAGTTACTAGCCAAATAGTTTAGTGGTGAGGTCTCAGACTGAAGTTAGTGATGTGGGATCAAATCCCACAAAAAGTATCATTTCCCTGAAGATTGTAGGCGTTTCTTTCTGAAAAGTTTTAACCAGATTAAACAATTCAAACGAAAGACTAAAATGCATAAAGTTATTGAAATTGATTTAAGTAATGATTGATTTATGGGGCTTACAATATACTGCGTATTTTACAAATTTAGAAAATGTATGTCATTTATTCAAATCATAGTTGATTGATGTCGTTTCAGTTGAAACAATTTAGTTAAGTTTTCATAATAACGAAAAATTACTCATTGCAATTCATTAACTAAGTAAGTGCTTAATGTACTCGTGGATACACAAGTTGGTAGCGAAGTAGAGGATTCGTGGTTAAGGTATTCGAACATCAGTTACAAAATTGTATGTTTGAACCCCGCCTTACTTGGATTTTAGTAACCAACATATGTGGCTCGAAAGTGGGGTGTATAAGTCTATACTAGGTAGATAAATTCATAATAATAACAATAGCTGTTTGCACAAAGGGAAGTAGGTGGAACGAGTCTTAAATACACAATTATGTGGTTGGAAATTTAGGTTTAGTCGATGTCAATAGTGAACAACCGTCTCATTTCAGGTGTTGTTAAACTTAAGCGTTCCACTAGAATTCAGAGGACTATTCCTCCAAGTTAATCACTAGTAACTGTATGATTATTATAGGATGCTGTAAAGATTGTTGGATTTGAAATCTCACAATATCATTAGATATTACTACTTCAATGGTCGAAAGGTTAATTGTTCTCCCCCCCCCTCCTTTCATGAGTTTGATCCTTGAACAAGTGCTACTGAGGAATCTTATAGTGGGACGAATTCAGTTATTCAATCTTTGTTAGATTTAAATCAACGGTTGTGTGTGATGTGAAACTACAAATTCAACTATGTTCGACCTTGTCTATAAATTAACTTTCCTTGTATATCAATGAATATGAAAGTAAAAGTACATTATACACACAACAGAATAAACACAGATACATACATATTCCTAGAAAGACTTAACTTATGAAGTAGAAACTGTACACTTTGTATTCATAATAATAATAATAACATGGATGACGATAGGGTATCGTTATGAGTTCAGGTCATCATCATTATCAAATAGAAGTTCTTCCTATTGTAATGATGATGATGACAATTTATGTACAAGTAGGCATAAATGAATGCAGTTACGTATTTAGTTGTATTTGTTAGTACATACAATATCTACACTTAATATGGAATACTTCATATTTCGAGATAACTCCATTCTTACTTATTACTAACATTACTAATAATAATACCATACTACTGATTAATCATAATCTCTTGATTGTCTTGAACAAAAATAACAACAGTACATTATAGCACAATAATGACCTAAATTCAGTTATTTCATCAATATTATATTTATCATGGTGTTGTCAAAAAGAAAGTTGATCTATTCACAGTTTATCAAACCACGGTTCCTTTCTTTTCTCTCCAAAGGAAATCATGCAAATACAACTATTAGTGTCCGTGACAAATCGATCACGTTTGGATATCATTGAAAAACAAGAAGAACTGGACAGATATTTAAGCCTAGCATGACACTCCCCATAAATGCGCACCTATGACCTCGCCATGAATTAAATCTAGGATCTTCAGGTAACGTGATGAATGCTTAACCATTGGCACCACTAGATTGTCGCACTATATTGTAAACTGATTGTAGCGTTTGAAGCGAGATCTGATGGCCCTAATCCCGATTCGTAGTAGGGTCCTGAATGTGCTGTTATTGAGTCAACACTATAACAGATCAGCTGCCAAGGGCTAGTTATTTTTCAACGGTGCTCTACAAAGTTTAATCTATGATGGATGCAAACAACAAAGTAAAACGAATCTCAACAAAACCGCCACTAGTACTTAATTATACTTAGCTATAAAATAAGTGACAAAGCAATTGTTGAAGATGACAATCTTTATCGATTAAGTGGATTTGAACAATGTGTTGTGTATGCCAAACTACTGCCTATTTTGACGTGTAATGATGTTTGAAGTGAGAAAAAGTTGGAAGAATGGTAGGGGTTAGTTGAACTGAAAATGTAGTACATGTAGATGAAGTCGCTGGTTGCCAGTATGAATCATGATGGTGTAGGTGAAGATTACATGGTCGGAGTCACTCCGATAACCATAATTCATAAGTGAAGAAATCGGTTAACACTGATCATTAGTTACAGAGATGCTTGTGTATTTACTTTTTATCATCTCCCTCATGATCTTGAGTTTCAGTGTATATGCAGAAGAGAATTATAAATAAAATCTAGGCATGAGAGAATATGATTTTTTAGATGGAGGTAGACGGTAGAGTATAATGCTTACTCCTAATCACTTTCAATCATCTACCTTTCATACTGTATCAACCAGCTGCTAATCAAACAGAAACCAAGAACTAGTTAATACATATTAATATCACAGTATATATTAACGGTATTGAAACACTGACTAAACACTACAAAACGATGAAAGGTGTTCCGAGAGAATAGTCAGCAGGATCAGTTATTGCAAATATTTGGGAACCTTTTACAACTAGGATAGATCAGTGATAGCAAAGGTAGCAAGAATGTTTAGAACGGCGTCAACTAGGACGAAATCCTAATTTTAAAAAAGTTTTATTCTAACTACTGCTAATTGCTTAACATAAAAATGTAGTCCATGTGATGGTTATTGAGTCACTCGAACTTGTAGCCGCGTTAGCTAATTTGGCAGATAGTATTAAATCAACATGTTGAGGACTAGACAAACATAGTATTGGTCACTACAAACTCACAGATCAATCTATGTAAATATCAGTATTGTAACGACTAAAACATATGGGCATAGTACTACATTTAAGCATTAGTTGTTTGGATAGAAATAAACAGAAATTACCATATTTATTGATAGTTAAAAATAAAAACTACTCTATGAAATTAACTGTTCACAAGGCCACTCACTCACTCTTATATACACACGTATACTACTCTACTACTGTTATTGGTAATATTAGTAGTAGTAATGACAAGTACTCATGATATACTGCTTTATAAATGTGTTTATAATGCAAATTATTCGCGAATAATATCACTTAGTAAAGCAGATGGTCAAAGTTAACAGCACTGTAATGCAAAATAACATACGATAAAGATTTCTTAGTTAAAAACGCCATGATTAAAAACATTTAACATTTTAAGTCTATATTCTACTTATAAACTACTTATATTTTTCTTTATGTAGTAGATTTCATCAGAACTAGCCAAATAAATATTGTCTATAGATAATTTGCTCTAGTTTGATGGTAGTTATGAGGGTCAGTTGGTTTTGAAGTGTAATTGCGTTGAGGATAGAGAATTAAAAGTGCATTGCATGAACAAAAGTTCATAAGAATTGGAAGTATAGAAAATGCAACCTACAACATTAGTACATCGGTCCTCATCAGCACAAAGAGATGAATAGTAGATTAACAGTAGAAGTATTAATAGTAGAGAAGGAATATGATTCGAGAAGAAAGATTGAATATACCTAATAAAAGCAATAAAATGGTTCAGAAACTCAGGATCTGAATCTGAATAAAGAAATCGATGCACATGAGTTTGCAACTAACGATACTGTCCCCACTAACCTAGCCAGAATAAATTGAATATAAAAAAAAATAAAATGGATAAAACAATACTTCTTGTTATATCAAGAAACTAAACAGTTGTACATGCAACATTAACACGAATACAAGCATTATATCCATAACTAACTATTTCAAATATTCGTCACCAAGTGATCACGGTTGGGCATCACTAAAACTAGGGAAGCGACAGATAGCTGTTCCAGCCTCATCTGACACTTCAGAAGTACGCATTCGCAATCAACTACACACCAGAATCGGGACCCTTAGGTCACTCGGCGAACGATTAATAGCAGCATCAATAGGCCGGCTGGCATCCAAAGTTAAGGTTTCCACTTCAATCAGACTGTGATATAACGCGATAATCACTCGATGCCACTAGTAATAATTGTCTCGCTCTGGGTTTGTCTGCACTTTACCAGTTACGACTGTCGCAAAGGGACTCTGAGAGTTTTGTAACAGGTCACTAGTGAGTTAATTATTATTGTTATGTTGTAGTGGTTTTATGGGGGTTGGTTTAATTTAGTTGCTTTTATTCTTCACAAATTAATCTTAGTTGGGTATCACTGAAAATCAGAGAACACTGGAGAGATGTTATCACTAGCGACATTCGATAATCGTCGTGATAAGTTGTGAATTGATTGAAGTGGGAACCTTACAAATGGATGTTATTCGACTCGGTAGTACTGACGGTTGGACGTTCCCCACGAGACATAGAGGTTCTGTCTTCAATCCTTGACTGGGTTATGAATACACACTACTGGGAACCCCGTGCTCCTTGGTCTTCAGTAGTACTTTAAGTAAAATCAACCTCTGTGACAAATAACAAATTAAAGCCAATTGCAACAAAAACACCACAACCCAACCATAATGATTAGCTCAATAGTAACCTGCTTCAAAGTTAATATATTATGATTAAATATGCAATGAAAGAAAATGAGTCGCTTAGTTTAGTGGTTACTTCGAGTTTGGAAACTTTCGACCAGTGTTCACTTATGACCCACTACCATCATTATACTACGTCAAACCTTGCTACTGTGTTCATTGTGACATAAAGGTCCTAAAAGTAGGGTCAGGGGTTTGATTCAATAATGAGGTTAGGAAAGTATTCACTACTTAGCCTCAAATGAGTTCGAATTAGTTCTCCAGTGCTAAATGAATTTCAATGGTTCATATTAAATACCATGGGGGGTTTGTAATTTCCCGTTATTGAAACTCAGGATTACATTTGATTCACCTCTGTTTGTATATATACATCCTGAGCGGATTCCCTCGATATTATCATATTGCCACAAACATTACTAAAGCTTGATTGTGGCTTGTACTGTAATCCATAATGTAGGCTTCGCTACCGGAACCACAAATACCAACTTAATTCTCATAAATTTTCTCATCCTCCTGAAAATAATAGATTTCAGTACAACACAGTCTAATCTGTTTAATGATTGGATGGAGTTATTCGATAGGAAGCATCGTCTCACTTAGATTTTGTGCAAGATGGCATGCGTCAGTAACATATACATGCAATCTAGACAGAACTGATTCATCCTGTGGAATTCGTACCAGCATCACCCAATTTCATAACCTGAGACGTTATCAGACTGGCATTACGGATGCTAATATTGAAATACTTTAATGTGCAGTCACTTGAACAATTGGCATTACTCGTTAGATAAATTATATTAGCCAATACGTAACTAGCTGGGTTTTGTTTTTACTTAATATCAAATCAAATATCAAAATCACTATTTACACAATAGTTTGACCCTATTACTAATGATAATTCTTGTTGGATCATTTTCAGTAAAAACAAGTAGTGAACCTTTCTTTACATGACCCTAGATACCCAAGCACATATTAGCCAGTTTGATATATACGTAGTTGTGTGACAAATGTGAAATTAGTTGCTAAGCCTTGATCTGTTCACCCTTTCTATGACATGACGACACTAATACCCGCCTTAGGAACATAATGAAAGTACACTAAGTAATGATGTGAGCTCTCATACACATATTTAAGTTATTTTTAAGTGATGATCAACATGTATTAAAACAAATGGAAAACTGTGTTTCATATTTTACAAACTTAAAAATAACCACAATTTTAATGATTCAATCAACTACAATAGATTTGTTTGATTTTCGTTTATTTTTGTAAAACATCAGGAGAATAAAATGAGAAGAATGTAAATGTTTGCAGATCAAATGTTTGAAAAAACTGTGTGGTTGGTTATGGGGTACATTATATGTGTGATTGGTTTATTGATGATATTACTAAGCTGATGACAACGAAAAAAAGAAGGGTTTGAATCGGAGATATAAGTAGCCGAGATCCAAAAATGTTAACCAATAGACGGACTTTGAACTGTACATTTTGTGAATGGTTAGCGATGGTACAATGTAGGTGGGGAAGCTGAAGTAAACGAAGAGGGGTTCGAACCTGAAACATAAGGTAGCGAATTTGACAAGTGCCTTAAAAATAAAACCACCGGTTGAACAAACACTTAGTCCTCTGGAGGGATCGAGGGTGTGTACTGCAGGGGAGTCCCGTTCTAGAACAAAACAGCTGTTCAGTGCTTCCTGGTTTCCATCGGTACACAACCAGCATCAATTTATGACAAACACAAACAACTAAACATTCAATGTATTAAGCTATAGAGTAAGTAGTACTTCGTTTTCACGAGCGACTCAACTATTTAAACCTCAAAATGTATGGTGACATTTGACACAAAGTTTCACGCGACGAGTTAACAGTAATTAAATAACCGTTGACAAAGAGACACTGAAAAGATGTTTTGTTTTGCCTTGCTTATTCTAAATGCCGGTAAGCACCAACAGCCTAGGACATCTGAGCGTCACTTCTAAAGCTTATTAATTGGACCACTAAGCTGATATCTAATAGCTTACATTTCTAACGTTAGTTAATTCGCGATAATGAGCTACGATTATCAGTAGTTGTGTAAATAAGGTCAGTAATCTGTGGAATGAAACTTGAAATTTAATCATCTACATAACAGTCAATAATACAATACTTCAGGTTAAGATTTCTGGGTTCGATGAATTATTTTCGACTGAGAAGAATTTATTGAATTAATGGGTTGTACTGCTTATTACGGAATATGAAACTCTAAAATGACATGTGCCTTTGATTGAATATGGGATTTAGCTTCAAACGGTTTTTAAAATCCTACATAACAGTAAAATGAGCGTTTATTTTTCTTAGAGAAAATGTCATACTCATAATTCTCTATAGAGATGCATTGAAGATATGAAGTAAAATCGAAAGTCTATTCATTTCGAAAAACCATGTAATGTAGAAACTTACAAATATTCACAAATCCGGATACTAAAAAGTGTAATTTATTTATGACTGACTAACTTGAAGAAGTAGTTTCTGGAGTTCTAGTGAGATGTTGTAATCACAGCACTTCCATTATGTTGGATGTGAGAAAAATAGCACCAATCTCAGTGAATGAATGTCGTACAAAATCATAAACTGACCGAAGCTAGAAACGAAAGGCATTAGATACTAACTTAGTAGTCTACAAGTTATAAGCTCTACATGAAGGCTGAAGGTAATGGATCCAATCTTTAATGATATCGAGGACGAGAACTGCTTAATCCCATACTAAAACGAAACAGATGTTGAATGCTGAAGTCATTCCGCGATGCAAAATCTAAAAGGCTGACAACCTTTATAATTCTTTATATTAATGAACTAATGAAGCTATTATAAATTTAATATCACGAATTGATCTGGGTAAACAAGTATGTCGGGCATATGACGGTTACTCACCAATCGCAGTGGGTAAACCAACGAAATAAGTCGAAAACTTAATGTAGTTAAGAATAACGACTATCAGATGCCCAGTCATTAGTTTAAGAATTAAGAGTTAACTGTGAGGCCTGAAGGTCTTGGGTTCGATCTTCCTTAGTGAAGATATGGATGTGCAGTGTTGAATCATCTATACTAAGACAAAAAACCGCTGTCCAGCGCTCATACTTATTTTAAATGGTTGCCTAGCCTAAGTAGATTCGTGATATCGAATTCGATTTCAATCAATCTCAATAACATTCAATCAAAATCGCAATTTCACGAAAATTTGGCAACGGTGTTGCATTTCATTACGTTTAAAGATAAATTTCAACTTCTTATCAAGCTGAATACAGTGCATCGATAGTTTATCAATGATGTTACACTGGAGAATATCCCCTTTAGTTGACACAACTAAGGAGTATGACATGAAAGCTATACAAAATGTATAATTCGAAGGTGCCCAATACATACAAACATACATTTCAATTTAAGATTAAAAAAAAAAGAATATTACCTAGTTTTCAGTATGTAACAGAGTTTTCTTTTAATTAATCAAAAGTTCAAAGAAAAGAGTGCTTATTTAAGTTTCATTTTAACATTTTCATTCATAAAATGCTTAGATATGAAAGATAACTGAGAACATTGATAGGAAGAAGAAATAAACCGTTATTTTTTCTAATTTAAAGATAGAACCATTGGTGATAGTCTGTATTCATTACCTTCTATATAAGGAATTTTAACAAAAAACGAATGTTAAGTTGTGACGATAAGTATAAGAACATCTAATGCTTCCTTTTCATTTCTCAAATGTATAATAATTCATTATGATGATGCATCAGTTAGTGATATGAACTATTTTTAAATGAAGTTGAGATAGTTTTGTGAAAAGTGGTTTAAATGTATTGTCTGTATTCGTCAGACTGATCTCAGGTGATATTACTGAAAGCCGGAGAGTAATAAACAGTTGTTATCGTCAGTGGTGTTGGATGATCATCTCTCTGAAACATAGATATTCCTAAGATATAGAAAGAAGTATAAGACCCTTCAATGTTTTGAATTTCTTAGAATTGAATATATGATTGGACTACCAGTAAATCCACCCAATTAACGCCAGTAAGTGTAAAATGTTAACGTTGAATGATAATGATATATAGACTATGTAGTCATGGTGATTCTGGCATCACTTCCGTTTGCAATAAAGATCTAAGTCTCACTCTTTATGATACACTACATGTCACTGCCGATCGGAAGCATATAAAGTTTGTTGTTTTAGAGTTTCTATATAAAACCTTAATTTGCTTCATTTTAGAATTAACTGAAACTGTTTTCAGCACTTGCCTAAGATATCTCGAAAAAATGCTTATATCATGTCCCCACCTACCATAAAAATAAAATCGCTATCTTAGAACATGTTCAAAGAAGTGGGAAATCGAAAGGATAAGATGTCTTGAGGAGTAAGACTGATATTCAGTGAACTGCAGGAGGATTAGGATGGAAATGATCGTGGTATATCGCACCACTCATCTCTCTGCACACTAACATCACTTATACGATTCTACACCAATCTGAAATTAGGTGGAATCAACTTAAGATAGGATATAACAGAGTCTGCAGCAAAATTCAAAACTTTTTTGTGATCAACATCTGTAAGCAGTGGGACTCACTACCTGAAGAGATAGTGGTAGGACCTACCGCTAAGTATTTTAAATCAAGTGAGAAATTGTATTCTTGGAGCTATTCTGTTATCACAATTCTAACTATTAGTCAATCTTCTTGCGCTTCAGATTTAACAAGAACACGAGTACTATATTTCACTATAATTAGGAAATCACTCCAACAACTTAGATGAAGATCTCAAGGAACAAACAATTCGCTACATCTACCTAACAGTTTGAATGCATTTTCAACCATTTACTCAGGAATAAAAGTGATATAAAGTGGTGCATAAAAAGAGGACATAATCCGAAAAGAAAGTGTAGTTGACAAATGACAGCATAATTTCAACCTATCATGATCATGTTCTCCAGCTAGAGTTGATTGTACCTCGAGAACTTCAAACAAGGAAGTAGTGAATAAAAAGACAAGCCGTGAAGAAAAAAGGCCGATTGGAACTGTAGTAAGAATAAAAATGCTAAAACTTGATTACTGGTTTTAGTGTTAAATAATTTCCAACTTTATTTAATTAACCAAACAGACTTTGCTGTCCTAGTACCGTACTCAACGATATTCATCCACGACCACATCATAGGTCAAACTCAAGTTTAAGATAAAACAATCAACTACTAAGTGAAAATGCAGATGACCTTAACCTCTTTTTGTTATTCATCTGGTTTATCTCGCAACACCGTATCTACGTGGCTCAACAGCATCGCCTAAAATACATTTTCGCCAGCTCAATAGGATAGATTAATTATGACTAACTGTATTGCAAAGCCGAACTTCGTACCTTACCAACCGCAAACTTACATCACAAAATACATTGTTGAAGATAATTCGACTTTAGAATAATGGCACATACTTATATTTCAAGCTGAGGGTTTTTGATAATACTGGATTTTTTAAGCTGCATAGTCTAACTGGAAAACTTTTAATGTCTACTTCTATTTGAAACCCTGACAGTCACTAGTGGTTGAGTTCCATTACAGTAGAAAATCAATCCAGGTATAGATTGCCTTGACCATTGCTGCTAGCTTGATATGATAGTTGGATTTTTCTAGTATGATAAATTAACAGGGCTATACTGGCTGAAAACATTATTCTTCTAGGTCCTATCATGCTAGGCACGTCGGCTGAAGAAAGCCCGAAACAAAAAGTAGTAAACTAAAGGCCCAAGGACGAAATCATGCTACCAACTGTGCGGAAAGGTGATAGCAGTAAGATGTCCCCTCAAAAAAGGATAGAGTTAGGAAACGTCAACCTTAAAAATGAACATCTCACCTTAGAGATAAAACACTTACAAGAACAGAGCTAACACATTTGAAACTACATATAAAATGTTGCAGTATGATCAGTTTCACGTGGGCGTGCTTTAAACTGTGGTTATGAGCCCAAGTTTCTACTTAGGAATCTGATGAATTCTTCTACAGATTTGATATTCTAGGAGTGATAGCCGCCTTCATACTGCTAATAGACACTCATAAACAATATCTTCGTTTAAAGCAAGTGTCGATGATGTGGTTGACCAGAATAACAAAAGCTCCTTAATTATTAAACAATCTAGTTTTCAAAAGTCATCATTACCAAAACACCACGCAAAATGTTTCATTTAGTATATTAAATTTATTAGATTTACAGTACATTACCTAAAATGGATTAAGATAATCTAAATCATAAACAAAAGACTTACCGGATGAACTGTAATTTTCACTTGTTTTCACTTGTAAACAGCATAAACTAAGATCTAATGGAGATTCAATGTAATCACTCGAGTTGTTAGATATATCTGATTTTACTGAATGTACTGATGAACAACGACCACCGCTACAACCAGTGCCTCCAACTGATGTAAGTGATGTTGATGGTAACTTATCATTTTTCATTATTAAAACATTATCATGCAATCCGCAACTAGTTGTTATTTGATGTTGCGGTTGAGATATTTGAGGGACAACTTGTGAAGACGGTGGCGCTAGAGGGGGAGTAGGAGTAGATGCTGGCATCAAAGCAGCTTGTCTAAGTAGTAATGCAGCAGTTGTATTCAATGATGATAGGTTACTGAATGGAACTGTTGTAGGAGTTGCGCATACACCATTATTATTATTACTATTATTGTTATTAATATTATTACTAGCACCTCCAGGAATGGGTGACAATGGAACTGCACCATTACCACTATTTGTTGCAACAGCCGCAACAGCTGCAGCTGCGGCAGCCGCTGCTGCGATTAAAGGTGAAGCTGACGACGATGATGTTGATGATGAATGATTGATTGTTGCTATGGATGTATTAGGAGCCGGTGACAAACACCCAACGCCTAAACTAGAGAATATACGTTTCAATGTTAATAAATCGGTATTATCTAAAGAATTTAATTGAGGGAATATGAAGTTATTCGAAACGGATGTTGTTGTTGTGCTTGTTATCATTGTGTTTGTTGATGTAAGGTCCAAACTAATTGGTTGTTCACAATTAACTCTATGCTCAACATTATTCACACATAAAGGAGACGTTGATGTCGTCATCATCATGGAATTCATAAATGGGTCTATTGAAGCTGTTGACGTTATTGATGACAACACTGGTACGGTAGTTGCTGTCGTCGTCGGCGTTTGTGGTAGAAGTGGGGGTGGTGGTGGAGACACTGATGATAACTGATCGCATTTTAAAATCATTTCTGTTTGTGAATCATCCATTGACAAGGAATCATTCCTTGATTTTGTTGTTGATAACATACAACAATCCATTTCAGATAATTTCAACTCTGTATCATCATGATGTCCGTTATAGACATCATTTGGTGATGAAGATGACTGGTTTTCCATAAATTTCTTATCATCGTCATTCAATGGGACACCGAATCGTAATTTCAGCTCTAGTAAATCATGATGCAATTTTTGATTTTGAACATTTAACTGGTTAATACGACATTCCATAAGGATATCATTTTGTCGACGTTTCTCACGTGATCTCTTAGCAGCTTCATTATTTTTACGTCGACGTTCCCAATATTTATCATCTTTTTTAGAATCTGGTATAAATTCACGTTGCTTACGATCACGTTCTATAGAACTCAATAGGTTGTTTGTTGATGAATCAAGATTGGATTGAGATGTGGCAGCAGCTCCTCCTGGTGTTAAGGCTGATGATAATGTCGTACTAAATTTCTGATTACTTGCTGAATAATTAGTTGAATCAATCATATTAGAAGTGGTTAAGTGTGTTGACGTTGTTTGCTGCACTGGAGTATATGGTGACTGTACAGATCCTGTATCGGAAGACACATCGGAGCATGTCTGTTGAGAGGGTAAAATAAATGAAAAATTATTAAATAATCCATTATTATTAGTAGTAGTATTATCATATATCGAATTTATAGAATGTAATGTATTTAATTGTTCAATTGGATCTATTACTGCCGTTGTTATCTGACCATTACCATTTTTACGAGATACATTAGCAGCAGTATTATTACTAGTATTCGTAATAAGATGATCAATTATGTCATTATTTTGATAATTCGATGTCAGCCATAATGGTTGAGGTTGTTGTTGACTTAGAAAAGTTGTATTATCCGATGTCGATGTAGAGATGGATGTGGATGGTGCTGTCATCATAGACGTGGTAGAATTCAACGACGTCGGCAGCATAGATGGTAAAAATGGTAATCCTAGTATACCGGCTAAAGCTGACGCTAATGCGAGTCCACCATTTGGATTAGACATGAGATGAATGGTAGGACTTAGTGAGGAAGAAGAGGATAAAGATGATAATGATGAATGGGACGAAGGATATGTCGACTCGTTTTGTGTTGTATTCTGGTCACTTATTGTTGCCGATGTTGGCAGTGTTGTTTTAGTAGACACTATTGATCTGTCTATATTAACGTGTTTACTACTGTTACTGGTACTAATACTACCAGTAGTGTACAATGTAGTCATCCAAACGATGATAATGCATAACTCAATTATTTGTGATCAAATACGAAAAAAGTGAACTTTGAATACCTCCTCACCCCCCGGAGAGGAGTAATAGCGAATAATACGTTGATTGACTGACTGTATATTATCTATGAGACAAACTAATACACTTCAGATCCTTATTTACTAGACACTGTGCCCATGCAAAAAAAAAACATGACGGACGAATAGGAATTTTGTAAATTGTGTTGTTGTTGCATATTGGTCTACACTACTACTTCTGCAACTACTATCTCTAACAACAATGATTGTATGGGCCCTATGCAGTCTGGTTAGTAATAATAATTGGTGTTGTGACATCTCACCATCCATTGCATGATGATGATGATGATGATATATTTTCTCTCATTCACTCATAATCTTTCACTCGCTCACTCATTCACTCACCCAATAGATGAATTTTTTGTAAGGGTACACATTATTAAAATTAACTGTGTTGGTGATCATAGTTATTTAAAAAAAAAAAACTGGAAAGAATAATGTACACAAGGGGGGGGAGGGAGAGGAAGGAAGAGATGAATTTTGACTGGATACTTGTAAGGGTTATGTGACTTATGACTAATGATATTACTAAATATAGTTAAAAAAAAAACATTACTGCTATATAAATTATATAAAATGGAGAGTAGTAATAGACTGTTGGATAGAGAATATCATTGTAAGTGCAATAATTCTAATATAAGAACGAGTCATTACTACTATTATTATTATAATATCTATTGACAAGTGTGAAGCAAACTATGATTATTGTACCTAAGTATATCTCACTATGGTGAGAGATGTATACGCACTAACATGCACTTAAATGAAAACCGGACTATCTCTATCCACTATATGCATGTATATTAATAAGAAAAGTTTAGTGTAGTTTAGTTTAGTTTAGTTTTACTGAATGTTGTCCGCGGAAAGAAATTACATGAATAACTAACTAACTAACTAACTCTGTACACTATAATCTTGAGTTAATAATCAAGTTTGTACAATTACTTATTAATAGTAATAATAATACTAACAGTTAAAAACAACCCTAACAGCTGGTCGAGAGAACATTATACAGAGACGGAGACAGAGACAGAACAAATGAAAAACATTAATAAATAACTACTCTGTACTGTAAGATCATTGATAGAAAGATAAACAGATAGATGGACAAACAGATAAGTTATTTCGGACTAAATAAGTTTGTTGTATATGAAAATATTAAATTAATAATAATAATAATGATAATAATGAGTTTCTTATGTTGGGGGAAGTGGAAACCCCATCCATTGTAAACTGCCTACTCACTCATTATGCATTTACTAGTCATTCAAGCCGAGATGACGAGAGAGCAATGAGTAATTCTCTGTTTACAAAAATGCATATAATGTGACAACAAGATGCTAATGCGGGAGGCCTATGTATACATATAGAGAGAGGCGTAAAATAATGATGAAATGACATAGGCAACAACAAAGAAAAACTGGTAAAAGAGCAATGAATCCTCATTATTTAAATAATTTAGATGGTATACGCTTAGAGCCTCAGTGTGAGTTTATTTGGTTTATTCCCACCCCATTTCACTCCAGATAGTAAGTATGCAAAAGACGCAGATACGGTTGAAATTAAATAAGCAATAGTGGTGATATGAATTACAATGTCAACATGTATCGGAATGACAAGTAATTTATGACCCTCCCTTCACAAATACACACACAACGACAAAAAAAAGTGCTGAAATGGTCATAAATGAACTAAATAACTCCACCGGGTGTGGTAATTTAAAAAAAAAACACATTTTCTTTTTGTTGTAACGAGCATTTTCGATCATTTAATTGTTTATCTACTAAATGAAGACATCATATTACAGCGAAGTTTTTATTTCAAGACCTAACTTTAATTATTGTTGTACTTTACATCTGGAATATCAGGATGCCTACCTCAACTTGACATGTTAACAACAGACATTTCGGGATAACTCTGATGAAACATACAGAAAATAAGTGCAAGTATTAGGTATAACATAATTAGTGAACAATGATAACGTTGTGGATAATCTCAGTGATTCAACTGCCTACCTGATTTGTTGAATTCACATTAAAAGTTAAGATAATCGCCTACTAAAATATATTAGATGGAATTAATAGTAAATTTAACTGGCAAATTATGATCTGTTATCTAAATCCAATCAGTCATCCGATCTCATGTAATCCATGAGATCATTTTGAAAAGCAAATAAGGTAAGTGGAAAGAATTCTAGGTAAATATGACAGTTTATATCATTAATTGGATTTTGAAATCTAATTCAATAGCATCAACTTCAAGGAACTTGGTTATGTTCATTTTCCGTCACAAACAGTTAAAATGTATCATTTGAGACCTACTTAGAAATATAATTACTAGAATTCAACTCAATATACAAATGGAACTAATAGAAGTACAAACTGATAACATCCTACACGAACACTGAAAATATGTATCTTTTACTCAATTCTAATTGTCATTGACAGAGGAAGTTTTACAATCTAAGCATTTTTTACAAGGAAAATGTCCATTTCAGATGAATAAACTAAACAATATACAATAATATTTTATTAAGGAAGAGGGGTGGTGGTTTAAGGATCAGTATAATTTGATATTGATATTTTTCATAGGTTGATATCAATTAAGGGACTATTAGATAAGTTTCATTGTATTATGGAACAATTCAACAGTATACAATCACAACCCCGCTTGAAATCGTGACCATGAACTTTAGATTGGATAGCTAGTACATCTTATCTTAAAAATGACTAAGTTGGAAATATCATATGGTTCATGCATTCAAACTTCAGTTAATTCGTGATGCGACACAATCACCACTTAATGCCCCTCCCCCACGGGGAGGGAGATGACTGCATTTGTACTAACTATGATTTTATTTCGCCATCAATTGATTGACACAGTCAAAGGCACCACTGATAACTAGGTATAACTCAATGTTCTCTCAGTGTAGACAACATAATAGAGTGGTACATGATAAAGCGATTTATATCATTATCAAACTTTATCAAACTAATAACCAATAAGCCTTGAGGCAATGTGAATTTGGATATGAGTTACCCATTTAATGTAAACTGGGTTTGTAAAGTACACATTCACTCATACACTTATATACCTTTTCATACATCAATGGTTCATATGAATAAAAATATTAGGGGATGTGTTTTCTACAAAATAATTTATTCAATATCGGTTGTTCAATAATTTAAGGTTACATACAGCGTCTAATCTCCATCACAATGGAAATAACAACACAAATCTTGTAAAGTTTATGGAAAAGGATATTCCAAACGACCCTGGTATTTAACATCAAGGTTTACATACTAACTACTTACTAGAACTTTCCGCTAAATAAGTGAACATTATACGTGTATATACATATATTTACGATTTCAAGGCTTACGGACAACATAATTTGCAAGAACTGCTGTGATTAGATGGAAGAAGTCTGAGGAGTTTCTTTCAATTTTTACGTGATACCACAAACTGATCTTAGTTGTAATACTATGAAGAATGTGACTGCTGTCCTAATACACCCAAGTGTGAGCTCCTGAACAGTTAGCAGCTTATGACCTTATCAGAGATCAAACCCAAAACCTTCAAGTTTCATAGAGGCAGTTTACTCATCTACAGGTTACTACAGTCATTACAAAACTCTCTTATCTAAAACAAAATTTCAATTAATTTTTCAAATACGTACATTACATCCAATTGAAATTTGTATTAGATAATAGAACCGAAGTTTCTAGGTTTGATCTTTAGTGGAGTGGTGGATGCATACTGTTGGAGATCTTGCCCTCTCCCACTATAATGAAACAACTGTTCAGTGCTTCCTAGTTTTCAATGGATATCAAAATAAAATCAAACCATTGTGTAAAATATAAAACTCAATAAGCAAAGAAAACCTCTCCCCCCATATATTAAACTAACTATTTATTCGGTTTCTCAATTATTGTGATATAGAAGAATAGTTATTGTGCAAGTTTAGCTATTCGTTGCTTAATGAATAATAAATTCAAAAACCTGAATTATGACTGTTAAACAAGTAATTATCTACGGATATGAAAATACAAATCTGAGACTTCTGTCACAATATATCTCTATGTTAACATTTGAACTAATGTTTATGGTTATTTGTTAATGTTAATGTACTCATTATAAACAGTTGACAGATACAATTTGATTCACAGATATTGAAAATAAGGAATAAAAATAAAAGACAATATAGGGGGGTTATTGCATACTTTTATTTTTTCTAATTAGTTCGCCTACTTACAAGTAGTATATTTACGAATGCTGTAATTCTAAAGGAGGAGTTAAAATGTATTGACTTTCATCAGATATCACATAAAGATAGTTCTTAATGAATATGTGTATTAAAAAGCTTTCAAGATTAACAAGATATTAGAGTATGTAACAATAAAATTGACATAAACGAGTCATTAGTCATCAGAAACATATTCTTCATCCCTTAAAACAAACAGAAATGAATTTAAGAGAGAAATGTGACAAATAGGATCAATCCATATTCATGCCAGGTATTATGTTATTAAGCCTAAAGTACGGCTAATATCACTGTCAGAAATGCAAATCTTTAGGTGTTTGTTCGGTAGTCTAAGTGGAATCTTTTGCAGCGAAACCTAAAGGTTTTGGTCCCATATCTGGTGAGGCCGTGAATGTGCACAAGTGATTAGTGCCATACAAAATTATAAAACAGCTTTCCATAACGAATGGACTGATTTAGAAATATTAACCGTTAGGAGCCGACTCAGTGGTCTAACAGCAAAGCGATCGCTGATGATCCAGAGGGACCTGGGTCCGATCCCTGGTGTGGGTGGTGGATGCGCACTGCTGTAGAGACTCACAGTAGGACGAAACGATTGTCCAGTGCTTCCTAGTGATCAGTGGTTGTTAAATTCAGACCAATTCGTGATATCAAATTAGTTTTCTAATACTTCCCTGACTTCAATTAGGTTACAATAAACTTCAGTCAATGAATTAGAACTCAACTATAGCTACTCAAATTTGAGAAATGGTTATTTAAGAAAATATCCTCTTCTCAAGTTTTCTTATTCTGCCTTAATCTTTTTTTCTAAATTATAGAGATCGTATGACAGTAAAGGGATTCGATGTGTGATTGCGAAATAATGAATACGAAAACGACTTTACTAAAGAGTTGCTTAGAGTAACATTAATATTTGACAAAGTTTCGGAAAACTTGTCATTATAATAATATTCATCGAAATCCTCATCTTCTAAAGGACATTCTACATTGATCTATATCGACAAGGTGAAGTCGAGATTACTAGAATTTGTGTTCATTAAAGAATGTATGCAGTGAACAACCTATTTAAAAATTATTGTGAAGATTTCAAATGATACATTAGTACAATCGTACAGGAACATCATACAGAAACGAATTGAAGTTCATTATTTCCATCCCTTAAGATATCCGAAAAATACCTGTTCAACTGTTATAGTATTCATCATTGAAATGCAGTCACAGAAAAACTTTGAGGGGAATTGACAAATATAATAAAAAAAGATTCCAATCTGAAAGTTATCGAATAAACACATAACTGTGCTCTCCGATAAGAACTGTGCATAACATTAAGTCAGTCGTCGTAAATTACTGCAATACTGGACATTGCTGAAAAGAAAAAATTTCACCACTGAACTGTCTTTATGCATGAAGTAAAGAATTTTGCTGAGTACTAATATGAATGAATAAATAAATAAATACAACATATTTATGAAAATATTTATATGTTGCTGTACATTTAACAAAGTAAGTCAATTAGTAAAATTCAAGTAATCAAAAAAAAAAATCCTCTGAACTATTATGGATTTACCTTTGTGATTTGTTGTAGGAACTAATCATTTCAGAGGTCATCACAAAAAGATTTAAAAACGGAGATCGATCAAACTCAGAGCGGGATTCTGCAACTCACATAGGTCAATCATTGGAGCACGCTACATGAACAAGTAGCATTAACTTTACCAGTGAACTCTTTCAAGGAGAAGATAGATCTTCAGTGGAATAAATACTACAAGGATTAATACAGGCAACTGAACCTACTATCCTTATCATTGAAGACTGGATCTGACCCAATTAATAATCAGACTGCAACTGAGTGTTTTATAGATTGGTATCACGAATCGGTTTACGTTACACAACCATTGAAAACCAAGAAGTACTGTACAACTGTTTCATCCTGGTATGGGACTCTTCAGCAGCGCATCCACAACACAATTGAGGAATTGAGTTTGAGACCTTCAGGCTTAGTTGTTAGTCTACTAAGCCGACATTGACTGAATTAGAAATATATACCGATTGGATAGCATCTCAGTGGTCTAACAACAAACGTTCTTTGCGAAGCCTGAAGGTAGTAGACCTAACTCCTTGGCGGTGTTGGGGATCCTATGCTAAGGAGTTCCATACTAAAACAGAACGACTGTTCCAGTGCTTCCTAGTTTCTAATGGTTGTCTCAGGACCAATTCATGACATGAAATTAATCCAAATATTGATCAATCTAGGCCGAGGTTGTCTATGATATTTCTAATGCTCGTTAAGTATGTTGTTTTTAGCACTTTCTGTCATTTCTTGATGAGTTTAGGATATTAGTGTGCAATTTTCATCAAGCATTTTACTTCAAGCTCTAACTTTCATTATTTATATGCTTCCTAAACAGTATGCTGAGCTGTGTTATATATTGACATATGCATAGTCAGTTGAGGGTGATTCTCCATAGTTAAAATTATATTTTTAATGAGAATCACACCCTAACATATGACAAAATTTCAATAACCGTGTGAAAAAAACTACTGAAAATCCTGGATACAATACCTTTGATGAATGCACAAAGAGTTAAATATAACATCGGTCAACAGATATCATGCATGTGGTAACTAAGTAATCCAAAGATGATCAAGTAATTATTTATCCCTAGCCAGTATCGACTGTAGATACATGGAGACAGTGGTTAATCTAGAAACCATCACTGTCACCCTAAAGTAGTCAGATCATCGCAAAACAACGATCCAAATAATATTTCAAATCATCTGGTACCAACAATTATTAATACATTCCTAATGGCCGACTATCAGTCTAACGGTGTTGACTTATACTATCTTAGCTATGTATAAAATAACTTATTACTTTATAATAAGCAAATAATAATAATGTTTTAATACAGCATTCTATATTAAGTACAATATGGATCTTCTAGTATGAAGTATTTCAGCAAGTTACCCTTCACCACATATCATTTCAAAAGAAGTACATACAAGCAAAGTAAAGGAAAAGGTACATACACATTTATAGCAAACTCGGTTGACAGTTTTATGTGAACCTCTACAATGGTTAATAACCTGTATTTTTAAGAGCACAAGTGATTTCTGACGAGGTCAATCCGCACAATTTGTTTACCGTATAGTACGTTCGTTAGATACAGAATTTTAGAGGTTTTATGCTACGGTGAATAAGTTCTAGTGTAGCTGCGTCTCGTTCTTCTAGAAGATACTCAAGGAAATATATGTAAACGATGTGATTGCCTTATATAGCATAGAATGATATCTACCAGTTGTTTTCAGGACTTCAAATGCCTATTTACGACCACATTCATAATAACTTCGAATGGTTCATAGCATACCCTACTAACAGCAACACATACGATTTTGTAGAATTGAATATAAGCCCGTTATATATATGATGTATTCCAACATTCATTATGAAATTACTCATCTTAAAACAAACTGAAGAGCAAGAAACAGGCATACAAATAGTGAGAATATCAGCATACTTAATCAACGTATTCATTTTAGGCAACGTCAGGTCATTCAGGAAAAAGGAGAAAGAACAGCATCATGAGGTACATAAACACCTGTTATTATGTATGAGCGGAGTAATTTCGCTTATGTACAGTATGCTGTTCTCATCTACAGAAATAAAAATACAGCTAGTAATATGCATTTGAAGCCAAGAAAAAACAAACAAGATAAAGCTGGATCAATAGTTCAGTGGTCCAGCTAGTGATGACGACGTAAACGTATAATAAATATTATAAATAGTCGTGTAGGGTACTAAGTTATGCAAACTGATTTTCCAATTATCGGAGCAAGAATAAGTGTAAAAAGAACTTAAACCTAAACAGGAAAATGACTTCATGCAGTGAGAACAGAAATAACGAGAATTGGTAAGCAGTTACTTACTAAGTGTTGTATAAGAACAACCTAAACTGTAAAGTAGTTTGTTACTGACTATGGCTACCATATTAGTGGTATGACATAATTAAATATGTACAAATGTTAAGAATAATAATTACCAGTTTGTTACATTACCGTGAATAATTTGAATATTCTGGAACTGGGTGAAAAACTAGGATCAACGGTCAATACAATAAGGGGTTACATTATGAAACATATAAGAGACTGGTTTCTGTGTATCCATTATGACTCTTCGCCTTGAGTCCTGAAGATAATGCAACTCAGTGGTTTGAGACTATCAGATATGACTCAAATGGTCTTCGTCAACCGAAAGTAATATTTCTCAGTTGCATTTTCATCATAATTACATCTACTTACTATGTAATTCTACTACTTCCTTGTAAAATTTCACCTTTCTGGTAATAATCACATTCCATATTTCATTCATTATCATCATCATAATCCTCATCATCAACAACAACAACGTAGAACCGGGTAAATACACCCATCCGTTCAAGTTACCATACCACATTAGCACTACCAGATAATAGAGGATAACATAATAACAGAATACAAGAGAGGAGAGTGAAGTAAAGGTGTACAGAAACTAATAATAAGGATTCAATATTCAGATGAAAGTTAAAGAATAAATACACTTCCGCCACTGTGACCGATTCTGAGCCATGTCTCCAAGTGTCTCCAGCCACTTATTGCTGACTATCAGCGCGGACCCCAACCAGGTAATCTACATCTACCAACAATGGCTTAGACCAACAAGTCAAAGACTTCATGGACTGATGCCATGTTTTAGTTTGGCCACCCTCTACCCTTCTTCCATCTTTCATTACTCCAATAATATTATGTTTCTGTGTAGGTGATACATCTGTGGTGTTTGCATGTACTAAATCCTATGTTTAGATACAAATTCTGATCTTTGTTAATTTTCATGTATTTAAATGTATCATTCACCAAGTAACAACAAATAATGTTTGCAAAAAAGGGAAATATTAGTTAGTTAGTTAGTTAATAGCAAGTGGTTATAACATCTTAGTTAGCTTAGATTTAGGGATAGTTGGTACTCGTCAATGTGGTAAGCCCGTAATCTGATGTTCAGTGTGAAATCCGATGACACCGGTTTGTTATTACTAGGTAGTAGGTGAACTAATGCATTACGTTATATCTGGCTTCAATAGTTAGCCTAAATTTTTATATTTTTGACCTTTATCGTGGGTAGCCTATTTCATCATAATATAGGACTCCTCAGAGGTGCACATCCAAGACCCCAGTCGTAAAACTTTATTTTAGTTAATTTTCTAGCTTTTCTACATTCAACTTATCACCAGACTAGTTCGATAATGTAAAAGAATGAGGTAGAAGACGTTTCTTCTGGTATTTCACCTCAATCACGTGCACCCCTATTTTCAAATGCAAGATCGAATAAGGTACCTTTATGCAACTGGATGTGCACATCAAATTAATCCACAGTAAGATTGTAATGTAGTTCAATCATGACCCAATACTATCAGTGATAACCATTTCCTTTTCTACAAGTTTGCAGTAAAAGAATCACAGCCTCTGATTAGATGTAATCGGTTTCTGAAAAAAAATATCTCTAAGTTATTCATTATTTAGTTAATCATAATTGGCGTAAAGACTATCACAAATATGCATTAACTGAAGGTGCTATAATATCACGTCATCAATACAACAAAACAAGAAATTAACATGATGAACGAGAACGGAGTAGAAACGTACTTATTAGTAGAAATGAAAGAATGATCAACTAAACATACTCGCCATTCAAGTAAGAGTAATTTAGAGATATTTTTATCATAGGAATACCACCCAAGGTAACTTCTATAATTATTCGATATGTTGGGTAATTAAAGATGAACAACTAACTATTAGAACAATGTTTTAGAAAACTATTTCAATTATTTTAGCTGTGTATTGTAAACACTGTATTTCTATCATTGTTACCTTCCCCAAGCCCTATACTCCCGTTTAATACACTTACTGTCAATGTATCATCTCCCATTTATGAACTACAGTTAATTAGTTATGTACATGTTACTTTAATTCACTACCACTATCTCCCTTGTTTTGTATTAATGTTAAATTCCGAATTGGCTGAAGTTATGGTCTAATTTTATGTATATATAAGGGAATGGTTAAATTAAAATAAGATTCAGTCTAGTGGTCAGCCCAGTTGTCTTATCTTCTTTACTCCAGCTCGACGGAGGAGACTAGCAATCATAGGGTAGAAGTGCGGGCGCATACTGATTAGTAATACTCCCCTATCATCATAATAGCCCTTTTATTGACGTCATAACAATATCAGAATTAGCATGGTTTCAAATCCACCATAAGGTTTTCTATGCAACTCCAGGTATGAAAGAGGAACATTGTTGGAATCGTTACTAGCCAACTATGGTGTGAATTTCCGATGCCTAACTCATATTTTCAAACTATGTATACTAGTTAATATCCTTCCATATCACAACTGACTGCATTGAATCTTTGAATGATATCGCTCCTAACTAGGATTTCATCTTTTCCGTAGAAGTATATTACTTTGCGTGTTATGGATAAATTCCATAGCTGACTAATAATGACTTCAACAAACTACTTCGACATTTCCTGATGTTACATGAAAACATGTCATGCCGTTGACTTTGAAATCAGGCCATAATGATGGCATTGTAATAAACAGAAAACTGACTTTTAGGAAAATGTGAACAATTCTTAACAAACTACTTATTTACATTTTTAGTAGATGGTTAGTGAACACTATTATCAATTTCATGGTGTCACCTACTAATTTTGTTGTTGTACACATACACATACTATGACATTCATTAAAATCTAAGCACTTAGAAACTAATGTTTTTTTCTTAATTTTTTTAAGATGTGAAAAAAAAATCAAAAAATACTTGAGTGTATGTATGTGCATGTTACAGAATAAGAGAGAGGTATATTCTGTAGATAGTGACGTAATAGTACATACTATTAAGTAAGAGAGAGCTGCAATCAATTCATGTAATTAATGATTGTGCAACTATCACTCCATTTGCTGACATAAACACACAACACATGTCAACTAACATGATATACTACTATCAATACTTATTACTCTTACCATAATTACAGCATTTATTTTACACATACAAACGCAACATAGTGAATATAGTACAATTATTATATACAACAATAAGCGCGAAATGACGTAACCATTTCTATTTTTTTCTTTGTTTTCAATTATTTCACTGCTGTTATAATCAGTTTATTAGTTTTAAACTTAGAGAACAAAGTAGAAAACACAACAATAATAGTAGCATTATTGGTAACATGTTAATGTGACGAAATACATACGAAGTCAACTATTACGTATACGTCAACTGTGTAAGTACACATGTGTTCTCATTTTTTTTAAGTACTATCATCTAATCACTTGGATTGGTGACAATTACAGAGCCACAATGATGAAGAAATTAATGATAATAGTAGTATATGCACTTTTTATATATGAATACACATATACACATATACAAAATGCATTACAAAATATTATCACGTAACGATGGCTTCTCTTAGTTTGATCCGCTTGAATGCCAACAATACAAAAATTTTGTATCCATACGTTAAAACTGTTGACGTCATTATATGATGAATGTAATTAACATACTAAGAAAAACATTTTATGTGCCTTTGTGGGGCATTTTCTTGGATGAAGTAATCCATAAAATACATCGGAATTCAATGTTTGTTTGTTTTTTTTTCAACTCAAAAACTTCAATTAATTTTCTTTTCGAAGTGAGGTGGCTTGTAGAGATTGGTAGTAAGCTTTAATTGATCGAACTCATTAAAGATTGATGATGGTAGGGTATCCATTGTAAACTAAGGAGCACTGGTTAGCTATTTCGTTCCTGTAATGGGACTCATCAACAGTGTGCACCCTAGATGCCGTCGATAGAGTTGAACCCTAGTGCCTTCAAGGTCAGTGAACGTCTAACCTTCTGCACTATTGACCTGCCAGGCACTTTATGGTAGAATTTTCACTTCTATTAATTTGTCATAAAGCTCAAAGATCACCCATTGTCATTGGTGATAACTGTTTCACTACCGATAAGTCGCAACTCTATCAGTCACAGGTTACCATTAGAACTTCAGGAACATCCTGAAGTTAGGCACTAGCGAGCTGATTATTGTAATTGAATTGAGGTGGTTTGTAGAGATTGGTATTAAGTTTTGCTTGATTTCATTAATTGGAAGAGTACCGCATATAATTGTTCTCGTTTCATGCGTTTCGGAGTTATCAGCATTCATGTATTTTGAACATGTTCAGTGCTGTACAACGCGATAGCATTTCGGATAGTAAAGAATGGGACTTGAAATTTTCGCCAAAATTACTTTTATCTATGAAGTGAACAGAATAGTAACAAAATATCCATGCACAATAAACTTGCTGAAAATTGGAAACGTTGAGGATGACCCCAGATGTTGTTATTTCAAAATAGCAAAGAATATATATATATATATATATATATATATATATATATATATATATAAATCAGTAAACAGCATATGAGGTGAGTTGCGAGGTAGCAGGGGGCAAAGTATGATTAAAATACATAGGAGAAATAAAGACAATCAAGACTACAACCGACACGGATCAGAGAACGCAAAGAATGTGCAAACTGATGACTAAAAGTAATGTATATAATATTTTATGACCTCCTCTGTTTAACTGAATGAGCAATTGCTTATCCAATTGGTCTATTCATAATATGATCAGGGGTTAATAATAGAGGCTGTGATACACACTGCTACAGATTCGTGTTAGTTAATGTAACTATACCACAGCCTGATGCGATTCAATTAATAAGATTAATATCTGAACATAATTAGACGAGGGAGCACGTACACAGGGACAGTGGAACTCAAGACAGAGAAAAATAAATAATCAATTCATCGGAGCAATTATGATACTGAGGGATGTCACTTAATGCATGGACCCCATCCAGCTAGTCTGGATCTACCAACATGGATCAGGTCAAAAGTCTATAACTTTAAGGAATGATGCTACATTTTGCTTTAACTGCTCTAGATTTAATTTCATCTTACTTCTATTTCAGCAGACATAGCGTAGAGTTTCTGGAAAAATAAATGATAAATGCTAAAATCTTACTAATTATATGATCCGTATCCACTAAACGAGACAACATTAAGATTTTAATAGACTTATTTGTGTTATTTTGGGCGAATCAAGTTGAATGATCAATGCATTATTTTCATCCTGAAATTTCCATTTAGACTAACAAATAACTTTGTGACTCTAAAGGTATTTGAAATTCTGAACACTTTCACGATGCCAACCTCTTTATTACGTCACTATAAATATATATGTCCGTATAGCTTCAGTAATTAAAATAGTCGAAATGAAAAATCTCTTTCTTGAATTATCTGTATTTCTTCTTCAATGACATGATGGGCTTCTTTCATAATTATAAATCAATAGTTTCATACTGATATAATCCACCAAAATATATTGTCCAATTCACGAAATTTTAGCTACATTCGAGCCATAAATATGAACCTTAATGATAAAAATCATTTCTGAGTACAAAGATTCATCATCAAAAGTGTAGAAAACAGTTGGGAACGAATGCTCACAGTTAATTGTATTCTCATCAAGAACTGAGTTATTCAAAGATAATTATTTAAAACTAGAGAGGACTGGACATCTTTTTTGTTCTAGTATGCAACACCCCAAAGGTGTCAACCCAGAATAGTTGCTGTCTACCAGTGAGTGTTTAGTCTTCAGATCACTGAATATAACATTCCAATGACTTAACGTATTTAGCTTTAATTAACGCGTGATATCGCGATGCAACCATTATCGTCAATTACTATGATTGAACTCCATTAGTCACGATTTCCCGTGAGAATTTCGCGAAATATCATTTGTAGTCACCATGAAATACAAGATAATCTTTTAGCATAGAAGAGTTACACATGTGCTTCCACTGAGAGTTCTATAAAGAGACGAATGTGTTTGCTCCGTGCTTGTAAATCCCTTACTATTGAATGCTAAGATCCGTGGTAGAATGGTGGAGTGTGCATTTTTAGGGTCGACCTTTTTTCATTTTTTTAAATAAAGCATTATCATTTTATTGTTGGCCATCTGTGAGAAACACCTTCTATACCGTTACACCTATGTACAATCAGAAGTACAACTTCAACTTATGATCTTGAGTTTTCTGATTCTAGTTTTGTGCGCCCTCCAACTGACCTGACTGGTATGATAAGACCCAAAAACGAGTGTTCCAACTAGTATATCTCTGTTGATTCATCATGACAAGCACTTTAAACGATTATATCACAATATCAACTATGAATAGGTTCATAAAAGGTGAATGAATACAACAGTTTATACAAAATTCACCCAATCTTAATGTTGGATTATTAGATACAGTTAAGGAATGTAGAAAGCATTTCACATGACTATAATATTGAAATGTTTTGCAATTTGGTAAATCTAAATGACGTATAATGCGATCATTGTATACACGTACTACATACAAGTATTACGTCATTTTGTTTGGCAACAGTGAGAGAGACAGTGTCAAAATAAGGCTTGTTATTTACGCCACAAATAAACATTTCAATTAAATAGTAATTTGTGCATTGTTTGTTTATCATTCTTCAACTGAAGTTAAGATTTCAACAAGATGATGAAATAAGCATGCATACACAATTACATTTTAGTACGTTTCTCTATGCAAAAATAATGTCTATCTGAGTAGTAAGAAGTAGTGTGTAGCATATTATGAATACTACAATGATTGATTAGTTCAAAAACAAAGAACTGAGCAGTGATAAAAATAATTATAAAAGCCATGATACAGTAATATGGTGATGTTTATAATTAAAGTTGGATTGTAGCCAGTAGTAGGGATACCATAAGTTTAGTGTTTTATCCTATTTAAGACTAGCCAATGTATTGTGCATCTGTATTCTAGTGTGTTATCGCTTTCACAAGTGTGACTCAAACTTAGTATCAGTATTCTGTCCATTAAAATAATGAGCACAGAGATATACAGTAAATATGACAGTAAATAACTACTTAGTCGTGTTTTGTTATTGTAAGTAATTTTAAAGACTCAAACAACGAGTATTATTTGCCAAAGCTGGGACTAGATAACTAGGAGCCAAAAAGTGATCTTGCGTCGTGGTCCAAAAAAAAATAAATGCAGAAGATTAGCATATTTCGGTTCATCAGAATAGTGACCAGTAGCAATTCTTGTGTAGCATCCTATTGGACTGCTTAGTAAAAACTGGGTCTTCTTTAACTGAAAGTTCTTTCAGGTTATTTTTAAGATGAATGCTATTTCAGCTCACTTCCACAATGTTTGTAGTATCATTTTCTTTTCTATTCTACCACAATATTATTAACTCATTTGTGTAGAAAATTGTTATATCTTGAAAAACCGAGAAAATCACAATATATGGGAAAGTGACCTCGATAGTACCAATCAGTGCACACACATGCCTGTCCTATGACTACTAGTCCCCAAGCCGGAATGAAGAACACAAGATAACTAAGCCAACCACCAGACAGCCAGATAATATTTCACTCATACATTTGTATACATATAGAACATGACCACAGCGCACCAACAGAAAGAATAACATTTATAAAAAACGGGAACAATAATGACTAGGGACTGGGGGGGGGGTTAAGATGCATAACTAACTGATTATAGTTCCTGAATGACAAAATATATGACAACAGTTTGTTAGTCTGATGTGAGTTTAAGGCGATCGGAACATGACAATAATCGTAAATAATCGATATATATCTATAATGAAAATATATGAAACAGCCTTCTGAAAAACAGTTTGGAAAGTTAGTTGCCCTTCTTGAATCGCCCGATATAACAAAAATATTTTGGTGGCCTATTATACTAGAATTTATTCTAACTAAAAATAAAACCTGATTGAAAATGACCAGAATGAAATCAACTTGACAAATAGAATAAATCAAAATTATTTGTTTCGATATTTATCAACGTGTAACTGAACGACTAAGAACACCGTAAATCAGAGAAAATTAGACTTTTCTCAGACACCGACATGAATGTAAAGTTCAAATAATCGCCCTCTGATAGATTTTGAGGTATACAAACATGATTACTGATATCCAATTGTAGTTACGTTCAACGACATAAATACACCATTTGATACTATTAAACCTGATATGCCGGGCACCTAAAGAATAATTATTTTCGAGAGCTATTTATCTGTTGACTATTTCAGTATTTTTGGTTATATTTCAAGGTAAACAATTTATTTCTATTATCATTCAGTTCCCCTTGCTCTATCCTTCCATTTGACTCATTAACTGTTGTTATGTCACTTCTCATTGATGAACTATGGTTAATCAATTGTGTATACGAACTCCAGTTCACATTCATTATTACTCCTATTTCGTATTCATGTTAGTTTCCTAATTGGTT
This sequence comes from Schistosoma japonicum, assembly GCA_025215515.1. Taxonomy (NCBI): domain Eukaryota; kingdom Metazoa; phylum Platyhelminthes; class Trematoda; order Strigeidida; family Schistosomatidae; genus Schistosoma; species Schistosoma japonicum. The sequence goes on from CM046066.1 coordinate 13,322,015, forward strand.
GACTGTGCGGTCAGGTTTTATGTGTATATAAAGGAATGTATGAAATTTGATTCGATTCTATCTGGTTGGTCTATCGGCTAGTGTTCTTCTTATTCCGGCCTGGGACTATGTGGGCATAGGGCAGACGCATATTTACCGACTAGGCACATACCCAATTGGCATCCGATTAACCAACCAAAATTTCTCGCGTCATAACATAACCATATAAGTACAATCGATGGCTAGGGACATGGGTATGTGAGTAGGAACATGGGAAAAAGTCAATCATAGTAGTGCAATTACGTACATTCTCTAGATCATAATGCTAATTGAGTTAATTGTGATTTCTGACTTTTTCTTATTAGATTTTATTGATTTCCTTTGAACAGAATATCCTGCTAGATTTGACATTATTCGCACTTAAGTTCATTCTCTTTATTGCACTGTGCTGTTGTGAGATCCAGGATCTTTTACTACTGTTATCTATTTATACTAGATCCTAGGTTGACAATGACTGACTACCTGACATTAATAAGCAGTTTTTTCAGTGTACCATCCATTATTTAAATGGAGATAAACAGTGTAGGATGGTGATAATTTTAGGAATTCATTTCGCTACGTATTTCGTTTTTTAACTTGTCTCATTCTTCCATAAAGTTTTATTAAATTATAATATTTAATAAAAGTTTACTCCTGTCCCGTATGTCCGAGTTTTCAGATGTTGTCTAGCCTAGATCTGTATGTGCTATGATATTCCAATTCAACAACTTTAATTACACCTAGTTAGGATCAATATTGGTCCACTAATGACTAACTTTAGGTGTTAGTCTCAGAGCCAGTGACGTTGCCAGTGAAATTCAACCATTATAGGGATGTTTCAGTTACCTATCGTTGACAGGGGTAACGTGGTGCAATATGTCAAAGTTGATCGCAATCAGAAATCCAAACCACTAAGTAGTGGATTAATGATCTAAGGGATTAAGCGTTAGCAGAGAAGTCCGAAGGTTATGAGGTCGATGCTTTTTAAAGGGAAGGACGTACATCTCCACGAAGTCCCATTCTAGGCAGGAAACAGAAGGTCAGTAGGTCAATCATAAACAATACAGAGCCTGACACAAATGTGTATTAGTCCAGGTTGCTACACAATATCCTCACAACGAGATGAAATTACCAAGAGGAATATCAATGTATGGGTAATAGTAGTAGCAGTGTGAGTGGTAGCAAAATGATTAGCTATAGAGAATATGATGTAAGAAGAATAAATTGACTCACGAAATTAAAGGTATTTATTTCAAACTCAAGATCTAAGGGTAGACAAAGAGTATGTTCATTATTTCGCAAAATATTCTGAGACATATCATCCAAGGTCTCTAAACATTAGCCACGATAATTGGACGGACATGGTAGATTGTACTTGTTAATATAGGTCAATCCAACGATCAATGTCTTCATGAACTGATACCATGTTTTGGTGTGACTGCTCCTAGCTCCCTTTTAACCTATTTTCTACACCAGCCAACATTGCACATTGAGGTATAGAGTAGTGATTGGACATCCTGTTATGTTGGGCGACTAAAGAAGAATAATTAACTTCCAGAACTACTTTTCAAAAGACCATTTCAGCTGCCTCGGTTATGTGCAAAGTAAACGTTTTATTTTCTATTATCCCTCTTGCCTCATCCTCCCATTTAGAACATTTACTGTTAGTACATCATTCCTCATTTATGAACTGCAGTTAGTTGATTGTGTACACGTTACCTCAATTCACTACGACTATCTCCTTTGTTTGTATTGATGTTTAATTCCTAATTGGCTGGTTGTGTGGTCTAGTTTATGTGGATATTAAGGAACGCCTGGAAAATAATATGGTTTTCTGGTTGATTCATATGCTTGTGTTTCTTCTATTTCCAGCCTGGGATTGAGTGGGCATCGAAGCAGACGTGCGGAGATTGATTCGTTATTCCCATTGGCATTTGTTATTGTAACTTCGTACGTACACAACTGTATCAGTCATAACGGTTTTCTAACTTAATAACACATTTTAAATACCTCAGTCGACAAAGGTCCACAGCCCCACTAACCAATAGGCTATTTTTGCTTAGTATCCTATCCCTAATCTCATTATTGCTCAGGCTATCGTTTCATGATACGCGGCGACCTGCACACCTCATACACTTTCATAGATCATATTTCACGTTCATTGAATAATGCAGAACGAAACTGTGTGCTCTGATGTTTTTTTGAACAGTTAAGTCGAAAAACAAAAGTATACGAATCATTAAACTACTAAACTTCGTTCCAACCGATTCTTATTTCAATCTTAGCCTGTGACATTCATATACATAATAATCTATTTTCCGAAGTTATCTAAATTACCAGCACGGAAATCAATCAAAAAACAAATTACAAAACAATTGATAGGTTATCTCAGTCCGTATGAAATACCCCCCCCCTTCCCTAACATAGAAAACTAAATTTTAAATAGTTTAATGCTGATATGAATTGTTTTTGTTGCTTGGGCGGGGAAAATTATGGTAACGAAATTCACTGAATATGTAGTAGTAATAATGACCATTGTTTATTGCACTATGATTTCTCTAAAGACTGTTTATTCAATATACGAGTAGCCAATGCACACCAAATTAGTGTATTCATTATCGATCAAATTTTATTATATACATAATTATCACTTATTCATCTTACTGGCTGGACTACATTTCATTGAAGCTTACATTTTATGTTTCTTAATAATGTTTTAGATGCATCAAAGTGTTACTATGACAACAATTGTAGTTAAAGCATAATAAGAGTGACAATGATGTTGATAGTTAAATGTCATTATCATCAAGTAAATGAATTAGAATCCCATTGTAAAAAAATATTCTACATAATGTTCCTTGATTAGTAACCAAAATTGTATTTTTCTAGCCTTTAGTGTTATCCTGATTCTATCGACCAAGTAAATCAATAAGGCAGTCATTGAACAAAGTGATACAACATCGCATGCACTACATCTTGATGTTAGGTGATTAAAAGATATTGACAAGAAGCTTTTTTCTGACTTTGGTTTTATGTTATCCGCCATTCATCGACAAGGCGTATCTACAACCATGTGCGAAATGACACTTCATGCAGGGTTCAAACCAGGGTCGACTAACTTCATGGTCCGAGATGTTACTATTCGGATATTCGAACCAAATAGCCATTCAGTTTTGAATACATACAAATTGCATTCATGGATTTGTTAGTGAGTGTCATTGATTGTTTTGAAACCTAGCTAGACACGCTTTAATGTCTACTAAGTTATTTCTGGTCAATTATCATTTGTACAGAACAGATCTCTAAATATGTTCCCCTTTTAATCCATAACAAATTAGGAATATAAAAAAAACAATCACAATGTATCAACAATACTTTTTTGGCTGTAAACTTAAGTAGTTTGATAGAAGTAAAGTTTGACAACTAACGTGATTACCTTACCCTTATCCCACAATTCAAATGATAATGAGGCAACAAGGCTTGATCAAATAACTAATGTGATGAATTACGATAAAACGTGTGGAATTCATGTATGTGAAAGTTCAAGAAAGTAAATTCGACAATCAAAAAGAATTCAAAGCATGATTAAGAGTTTGTTCCTGTATTTTAAGGCTGTTAGTTAACCTATAAGTTACTCATTTTTCGCATACAACCACATAATCCAGTGATTGCATTACAAACGGGGAAGATTACCTGCGATATTTCTAATGTTCAATTCTTGAACTTCTAGAAAGAAGATAGAACCAGTGTAGCTCAACCACGTCGGATCTGAAGTGATATACCCACTGATAGCAATTAATGAGGCTCCACAATATATATTGAACCCACAGAAGTTATAAGTAACAACAGTTGGATGCTGGCTCAGAAGTTTAACATTAATCGCTTACTGTAAGCCTGGAGATCTTGGACTCGATCCACAGTGGGGTCATGGATAGGCACTGCTAAGGAGTCATATATTGCGATGAAACAGTTTCGATTCCTGGTCTTTAGTTGCTATCTAACCTAGGTTAATTCGTGATATAAAATCTAAAGTCATTCTAGGAGAAACAAAAGTATTTCAGGCAATTTTCGATGAAATCGTTTAAACAAGCTGCATGCTCGTATTTATGTTAGTCTACTAAAAAATAGGAAATGAGTTGCATCATGGGGTGTTCGCAGTGTAAGTGTCATCTGAGTGTTGCGTAATGATCTAAAAATCAAATATCAATAGTAAGAGAATATTTGTTAACTTGGAGGATTTATGGACAAATCCATAATTATCAACAAATTCATCAAGCAGACAATCGTTTTCTTGTCATTCTTTCAATATCAGATCGTTACACAACCCTAGTATGACAATTTCTGGACACCTCACGATGTACTTCATTTTCTATTCTTCAGTAGATTACTCTGTTTGTTATTCTGTATTCATCAGAAACTGATCACGGTAGGTTATCAATGAAAACCAGGGAGAACTGGACAGAAATCTTATCTGAAGCAATCCAGGAGGGAAACGGTCATCACCGATCGCAATAAACGGTTGTTGCATCATATTACAAATTGAGTGAAATGAGAATCCTCCAGTGGGACTCCGGTCGACTCAGTAGTGTTAATGAATAAGCGTTCATTGAACTATACAACGGTTTTCGGTTCAATTTCTGATGAAGTTTTAGGTATACATTTCGGTTGAAGAGCCCATACAAGGACGAGGCATTTGTTCAGTGTCTCCTAGTTTTCAGTATTATCCAACAAAGATCAGTCTATGGTGCAGACAAAACAAAATATTTAAATTATCATAAAGTCACTTCGATAGATTACTATATTACTTTTTTAAATGACTTCATTGAAAAAAATTGCTTTTTTAACGACATTACGGGTATTCTTTGTTCATTGAACTCATTTTTCACATCAATTGAAGAGTTGTCAGTTAATGGTTAATAGTAAAATTAACTCAAACAAGTTCATGAATAACTCAATAAATCCTACTTATTTTAAATTAAGTAATGTTGTAGATCAGTAATTGAACAGATTCACTGTAAGTGGACACAAATGTATATATTTTCATCTATCATTCCATTTGATACCTTAATGAAACAATTCAGCTGAGTTGTAGTTCGATAACACACCTTTTAAAAAAATGCAGAGATTCTGCATCAACTGTTATTGTCTTATAAGAATGATATTTGTTGTCATTTGTAAAACTTAACTGTATCCAATTTAAGATATAAATTCCACTATTTTCATATTTCAATTAAACATGTCGATCTGTACTATGATGGATATATTCATGTAAAGACATCTCTAGATAACTGTATACTCTTGAAAATAAATTCTTTATTGAAAATTATACTTTGTATACAGGACTCATTAAAAGAAAAGAATAACCAAATATGTCGGTTACAGCATAGATAAGTACATTGACAACTGAACAGTATACACATTCAGCATATTCTCATTCACTCATTGAAGATTAGAGACTAATTTAATAATCTTTTCTATTCAAACAAAAAAATAAGAATATAATCTTTCTTTTTTTTCCCCAACTATCAGCGCAATAATTCTATTGGTTACCATAGTCACCCGAAGTAAACAAAATAATGATGAGAATAAGAAGATAAAAACAGATTATTTACAGGAATTACAATAATAGTTACTAATTTTACGAAAACACATACAATCAACTAACATATCGTCCTACTTCCCCAACTTACATAAATTGATGAATATGTATACCTAACTTGATATTTGTAGTTACTTTTTGAAAACAATTGCATATATATATATATATATATATATATATATATATATGTAGGCCTTTTTCATATAGAATGTTTTTAACCTACAGGACTACAACACAGCATTGTTGTTTTGTAACGAAAGACTAGAACAGATGACAGAATATTGGAAAAAGAATACATTATCAGTAGCTACTAATATGGCGAAAGATAAAATTTAATATATAGTGAGTGTATTAAGTAAATAAGTAATATAAGTAAGTTATCTGATGATATATTTATATCTAGATATAATTTTCTTTTGAGTCAAGACAAAAACAATACATGACTACTTAATGCTTAGATTACGTAAAGATATTTCATGAGATATTCATTACATACATTGACATGAAATCTCAAGTTATTATTGGCTTTCAAAGTAGTCCCTGCAAATCAATGGACACTAACGAATAATTAATTAGTTATATTTCAATGTCCAATTTATTAGTAATAATTACTTGATTTAATTAGTTTCCATCTAGAAGTATACAAAACTTAGGGTGGATAATCCATACATTATGAACTCAACTAACCAACCGTATATATCATCATCGTTATCATCGTCGCTGCCTACCTCGATATCCAATGGAGGTTGGAGTAGGAGTATATTCAAAGCTACAAGAGGCCAAACCAAAGTATGGAATCAGTTAATGTGACATATTAGCAAATGTAGACTATTTGGTTATGGTTTGGGCGACAATTAGTGACATGACTCAAAATTGTCTACGACGAAGCAAATGCAATCACTCTTGATCTTTTTCGGAATATTGAGTTCCAATATTACTTCATATGTGTCTTTTCAATTCCGTTTTCTCCAATAATATTCACAATATTTAGCCAATTATATTGACTCCTTTACTCTTCGTCTCTTTTTACTAAATTGGAACAACGAACATTATAGTTTTCGTTTTTTTTAAAACTTTCAATCCTTCACAGGAATGGCTTAGACAATAGATATAAGTAATGTCGAAAATAAAACATGAATGTACTGATCACACATTTGAACCGAGTGTACGGGCGACACTTCAAAGACTACTGTGATCAAAGACCTGAAGCTTATACACACCTGTTTCCACAGCCATATTTTGCACCCGTAGGTTGATTCTGAGTGGTATGTTGCTCAGTACACTCGGTCTTTCTTTGAGAAACGGATATCTGTTTATGTCACAAGTTAGTAAAAGCCGAGTGAATCTTCTGAATCAGTACCGAGGTTTCGTTGAAAACCGATCAATCAGTGTTGATGAAACCGTCAAGATAAGTGAAGTGATCATCGCACTCAACTATTTCACTCCACACGACCATTCAAGGTGATGATCCGGATCAGTCCTGAAGTAACATATTGAATTTATAGGGAGAGAAACACATATTAAATATGCTTGCATTGTTACTCAAGGCTTTCAGAAAATTCTGAATATTGTCAACGTTTCCACCGAATAAGACTATATTGTCACCAAACTCTAAGTCAACGAGTGAGCCTCCTGATAGAAGCTCCATTCAATGAAAGTTAGATGAAAATAAGACTTCTAGTGGGATATCAATGATGAAACTAAATAAAGAGGGAGATAAAGGGTAACCTTGACTAACACTACCTGAGGTTGGTAATTCTTAATGAAAATTTGCCATAAGCTCTAACTTAACCAGTGATATTCAGGTAGAGAGCTTTTATAAGGTTTATGTACTGCTGAGGTACACCCCCATTAATGACAAACTGCCATAGAATCCCTAGGTCTACATAACTGAAAGCTGCTTTCAAGTCAAGGAATACCGCTATTGTCGGACGTTGTTAAATTTATCTATTTTATAGAATCTGACAGAGTGAATATTTGGTCAATGCATCGTTATCCAAGTCTGAAACCAGCATGGTTGTCCCAGGTTTGTTGTTCACTAGTATTATATAAGCGTCAGATTATTACAGACACTAATATCTAAGACATTATATTGGTCAAACTGATCCCTCTGTGGTTATCACAAGAGGATTTCTGTACCTCTCTTACGAACTTGGACGATCAGCGATTGGAACCAGTCGGTTGGGATTACGCCTAGTTTTCAAACTTTAAAATAGCAATCAAACTACCAACTAAAACTAGACCATCATCCTTAAAGATATCCAGAGTCAACCTATCAGGTCCTGTTGCTTTAATTTGCTTCAAATTACTAATAGCCTTTTCAAACTAACTAGACATTTGAGAGCATATGTCAATTTTCGACTCAGGTAGTTTGGGGATAGTCTGTAACTGAGTGGAAGTTGAAAGCTAGTTGGACTGTTTATGTATGTTTCATAGCTAAAATCTTATGGACTAAAAGTGGTCCATCGAAATTGTTTAGCTAACAGTCGATTTTCTAAGAGCAGGTTTCCTTGATGGGTCATAGAAGTTGTTTATTATTACCTATCCCCGTTTTCGTCGTCACTTCTTTTGTTCTACACCACTGTTCACGATAATCGCATAAACCATTTGTCAGTTCACGTTCGAGTTTTCATTGTTCTTCATCATTCCCCGAGCTTGTTGAAATGAGTTTTCGAGAACTCCACTAGATCAAAAGTCCATTAGGTCTTTCTTAACGTTTTGATTCGGGTTGGATGTGGATATTGCTGCTACATTCACAGCTGCTTGGAAATTGTCCCAAGTTTATTCGAGAGGAACCAAATGAAAAGGATTTCTCTCTAAATGCAATTTTGGTATTTTAATTTTTGAATTGATATTCATGGGGTCTTATTAGTTCGACCCTCCTGCGTCCGAGTAAAATTTTCAGAAACCTATATGCTCACTAAGGCGTGATCAGAGGTCATACATGTGCTCCGAAACGAGCAGCGGTCCTTCTACTGAACCTCTAGCGATGACTGATGATGATATGAACCATTTGTGGCCTATCGTTGTCGATACTAGGGTTACCAGGTTAGACAATATCTCCCGTTATGCTTAAAGTTTGGGCTTGCAATGAATAAACAGTAATCTGAATATAATTGTAGGAGACAGTTTCTATTATTGGGTTGGATTGTAAAAATGCCATCTGTTTTTTAGCCTAATTTAGTCTACCAAATAGACGTCAAAATCCCCTGCTATGGTTAGAATATCTGGGAGTGAAGATTTCTGAAGATTCAAGAACTTCTTATAAAATTTGTTTTTTGCTCCATCCGAGCTGTAATTAGTGGGGAATAAGGGCAAAAATGACGAAAAGGTATCGGCGTATGTCACTATCTTTCAGAGATTTTACTGCGTCATTTAGATGACAGAATATAAACGTCTGTAGACAGGAACCTACTAGAGAAGTATCTGTTTTGCCCGCAAACTTAGTGATATTGCTGCACCACCAATGCCACGAAAATTTACTGTCGAGTCCACGGATGGACAAAGAGTAAGTCGCACTGTATTTCAATACTGACTAGGTGAAGTCAAGTGAATAACCACGCTGAAGTCCTGTATGCGTGTTTTGGACACATAATAAACACCGATAGCAAGTGATTCCATGGTTTTATTTAGAGAGGTCTGTTGACCGATTCGACACAGTACTCGCACATAAAAAGCTCCAACATGGAGTTCTGAAGGCTGTTTCAAGAAAACTAGGATAGCATTTTGTGAACTGGAATCGCTGGCACTTGTGGCACGTGTTGGAGAGATGAGAGGAAGATGAGGGTTGGAAGTGAAAGTAAGAGTAACACTAGAAAGGATTTGAGCGTGAATAGAGTGATCTCGAGTGCTGTTTAAGGTATGAAGGTGGTCATCACATCCCGATCGCCTGTACCGTAGAAGAGTTCTTCTTGAGGCAACTGAAAAAGAAGATGGATTACAATTGGTCTTAACTACCCAAGAGTGTAACCGCAATACTCAAGGGCCAACTACTTGAGGCCAGTCACACACGACTATTTTACGAGTGGTTTCAGGTGTGATAGTTTCGTGCTTGAAAAGGCTTTACTGTAGGAGAAGGAAATCTATGAAGTAAGTTGAGATGTCCAGTTTTAGGATCGATCTTTTTTAACCCCACCCTCCCTTTGTGGAAATGCAGCATTGTTGTCATTCCGGTTGTTTTAAGAAAACGTCTTACTGTTGTCACAGCTCTGTATAGTCAGCAGTACTACTTCGTCTCCGGACCTTAGGTTTGCTGCTTTAAGTCTCATCGTTTTCTAGACGACCCGCCTGGTATACTATGATCTGAAGGAATGACTGATATAGCTAGTATAGCCCGATTGGTTTATTATGATAGACAGGCTCGACCACCATGTCAAGGTGGCAGTAACGGTCGGGAAAAGAGTATAAAAGTCATTTATAATGAATGATAATTGACGAGACTTGTAGAACTTACAGCAATCCCTCTAAAGCAACATATCAATGAACTAACTAGCACAACAAAAGTTATAAAATACAGGATTTTACAAGAGTGTTTGTATTGTTTTCAAACAATGATAACAGAAATCCTTATAGACAGTCGTACAAATATGTAATATCGTAGTAAAAACACAATTTGTCAATGATAGACCAATGACAAATGACTCCATTTTCTTAGTTATTGAAGCTTATGATATAATAAATGAACGTAAAGGTTAGAATTTCGACTTCCTCCCCACATCTATACCTCCGTAATGAACAATCCGAATTCAATAATTTCCATAGCACATAATCATAATCGATATACGTTCTCTAAGAGTAAACTACCAAATGCCCACCATTCAGTAATCTAAAGGTCAAACGACCACTGCGAAGCCTAAATTTCTTGAGTTCCATTCTTGGTCAGGTCCTGAATGCGCATTCCTGAGGAGTCTCGTACTAGGATGAAACAACTGTTTAGTACCTCCCAGCTTTCCAAGATTAGTTAACAAAAATTAATCTGCAATGTGTAACTCGTACTTCCCTTAAAAAATGTGTAAATTTTTTGCTCCCATTTGTTTGTTTGTTCTTTTATTCAATTTTACTTAATGAAATGAAAAAAATTTACTCGAGTTATATACAAGTGTGTAATTAGTTCCAATCATCTTATTTGCAAGTCAAACTAACCTCTTTTTGACTATATTTTGTTATTAAAAATGAAGTATTACTATCCCCTAGTAATTAAAAGAATTATTATTATTACAAGAAGTAACTGCACAATTCGACAATCCCCTTCACCACCACCACCCCCACACACACACACACACAAGAAAACGAACATACACATTTTGTAAATAACACTACTATCTCTTTCAAGTATCATTCAAAATGAATTTCTATTTCCTCAATAGGAATTACTCTCATTTTCCTAAAAAGTATTCCAATAGGATAAAAAAGATTGTGTAGGGTAAGTAAATGTTAACCTAGAGATTACTTATGATTAAGGATTAGATACCAAAAGTTTATAAATTGTCTATGAAATTAAGTAGTAATGTTCATATCTAATTTCGGATAAAGGGTATCAATTTAGCCAAAAATAACGTTCACTGGAAAATGGAATCAACTGGAGAACTCTTCCAAACCTAGCTGTAGAGACTTAGATGAATATCGTCATGACCTAGTCAAGAAATATTGGCTAGAATACTTGTTTCTTTAGTAGACATATTAGTATAGTAGAATCTACAGTACTAAGTGCCATAATCACCACAACTCGATTGGGTCATCACGACAGGAAATCCCGATCACCACATCAAAACATAAGCTACGATCAAATTCACTACAGAGATCGCCAATAAATCTTCAACATGCATAACTAAACAAGCAAAGTAAGGAATACTGTTTATTTGTATGCGAGCGATTGGACTCAAGTATAAAACGAATTATATCTATGCTTTTTCTATATACTTTTCTGGCTAATTAAAGAATTTATGAATTGAGATTGCGTAGAACCTGACAAATACGCCTATACGTTCAAGTTGCCATACCACATTAGCACTACCAGATAACAGAGGTAACATAATAACAGAATACAAGAGAGGAGAGTGAAGTAAAGACGTACAGAAACTAATAATAAGATTCAACATTTAGATGAAGTTAAAGAATAAATACACTTCCGCCACTGTGACCGATTCTAAGCCATGTCTCCAAGTGTTTCCAGCCATTTATTGCTACTATCGCGCGGACCCCAACCAGGTAATCTGCATCTACCAACATGGCTTAGACCAACAGTCAAATACCTCATGGACTGACGCCATGTTTCGGTTTGGCCACCCCTACCATTCTTCCATCCTACTTTGAACCTAGCCAACATTGCGCGACGAGGCAGGTGGTAGTCCGGCATGCGCAAAGCATGTCCTAGCCATCTTAGTCGACGAAGGTTAATGACTTCTTCGAGTGATTTGCCATATTTCCCAAGAACCTTTAGTCTAACCTCCACATTACTTATTCTACTGTTCCATGATATACAAGAGATGCTACGAAGATTCCTATGGTCAAACACTTTAAGTCGACGCATATCTTGTGTTTTCATGGCCCAAGTTTCGTAGTCATATATTAAAATATATTTCATATAAAACTCATTAGTCAATATAAGGATCCAAACAACAAACTAATTAATGTGAATAGATTTCTACACTTTCATTAGTTAACTTAGATGCTATTCAAATATACTATGACTTAAGTGTTTGAATTCTGTTTCATATGAATTTCAATTAAATTAACTAACAATCTGTTTGATGTCCAAAATCGTCATTTTAACATCTATGTACCTGTTTTATAGAATTCATTGTGACTACAATACAAAATCATAATTGAATAAATATTCATAATTTTTTTTTGTAACAGTGTCACCAATCGTAAGTGACATAGTGATTAACAAAACCTTTTTTTTTCAAAAAAAAATTGATTTCTACTACTATTTTAAGTAGTTGAAATAGTTTACCAAGATTTCGTGCATAGAGCATGATGTATATTTATAGCATAAATGTGTTCCGATTGTGTAACAGAATGTATTTAAGACACATTCTTATTGAAAATAATAGAAAAAAAATTCTTGCGTAATTATTATCTTTAATTCTTCATCGACGAAGATTTTTTATGGTTAAAAAGATGGATAGGAGGGGGTGGGGTGCGGCGGAGAATAACACTTAAAACAATCGATTTTCAATAATAATTAACTTTTAGGCTGAAAGCTTGGATCACAAGTAGTATCACAGGCTTTCACTAAATACAGTAGGACTAACAGTATTGAATGTACATGGATTTACAAATCGCTTACCAAAGCTTATCACTTAATTTTCATTAATTACTTATAAATAATGAATTTTATTTGATTGACTGATAACATGTTCACATAAAAATCATGCTACATATTCACTACTTAAATCAGGTATAATCAACAAAGAGTCTAGTAAAATTTATATTAGCCCATGTTACCATACTACTACGTCGGTACAATAAAGAGAAGAGCAATAAAATCAAAATAATCTTAGTAATAATGATAATGAGAAAGACTAAACATTGGCGAATATAATACAATCAATCAGTTAGTCAAGTATATTGTAGAACATAGAACATATGTGCGCTGGTCCAAGTTCCTACACCCCATTAGCGCAGAAAAATGAATATCAATGCTTATAATTCAAAAAGGATGAAAGATAAAACGGTACTTGTGAAAGAATGGTGAAATTGAGAATTGTGGGAACAACAACCGAATGCAAGTGAACCATTGAATCTTACTCGATAATCAGCTATCGTGAGGACTCAAACCAGCTTTAGTCCTCATCCACTAACTTGACTCATATGAAAAGTTGGTGGCCTAATAAGATGATGCTTCACCTTGATTAGCTTTCTTCCAGCCAAATCTTATCTCAGTCAGCATGGCATATTAGGATGGGCGGTGGTTGAACATATGCAATCTATATTCAAACTATCTCAGCTTTTGTGTATCATAATATGTCAAGCTCTAACTTTGCTCAATCAATGGATCCAAAAACTGAATACTGTCATCAACATCAAATATATGAGGACATTTTTATGTTGGTGGTAAGGTTACATATTTTAATTAACTTGAAAAATGCTTGAATTAATTTGGCTATCTATCTTCTAATTCATTCAAGTCATAAATGTAGATCTTCGGATTCTAAATAAGCAGGATTAAGGCTAAGCTCTTATTGTTAGATTGGAGTTCAATCCCTTGTAGGATTATAAATATGCACAGCTGACGAATCATATCCTAGGAGGGGAAAGCTGTCTAGTGGTTTCTAGTCTTTAATGACTGTCCAATACAATTCAGTCGGCTATGTAAAACATCGTTCAATTCAATTATTATTATCAAGAATATCAAATAACTAGATTGGATTTTGCATCACCGATCGATCGATAATATCTATGATCACTACTTTTCAATCCTCACTAATGAGTGAATTTTGTCAATCTATGTTTATTTATCGTTTAAAAAACACCCAAACGATGTATAGAATAAAAGTGAGTGTATATTATTCATGATACACTTACATGATACTTCGTATTAAAGGATTAAAACTTTGCACCAGTATATTTCTAGGCTGAATTTTTCAGGAAAGTCTTCAATGTTCCTAAATAGAGTTATATGAAATATTTTCGGCCGTTACTTTTCGTTAACTTAGTGAGTACCGTTAGGTAGAGAGTAACTTTCACAAAGAATTTTATCACAAGTTCTAACTTCAAATATGCTTGTGTTACACTTGAGAGTTTTGTTTCATAAGAAAAGCACACGAAAGTAAGTGTTTAAAAGTACCTGAGAAAACAAAATATTCAAAAAGGTACCTACTAACATTCAGTAATATATTAGTGTTAGAACGAGACGAATAATTGGGAATCACAATCCGAGGAATCTACTTTTGTATCATCATGAGTTGTATTATCAGACTCCATTTACTTAAAATGTAGTAAATAAGATATGCGTATTCTTAAGACTGAAGGCTTACCATGTACTCATTAACGGTTATCATACTATTTCCTGTTTCTGACAGATTGGAGTTTTACTCTTAGCCTATTGACCCGTTTAAGAACACAAATCCCATAGTTTTGTCTTTATTATGTTCTGTACCATTCCTTCAAGAGTGGTCTATCATATGATATATAGAAGTAGTCATTTTAAATCACTGGACAATTCTAAAAGCTGTATATTATCTTCCATCTCACCTTGAAAAGTTTCGGTCAATCCGCGTTCACATTATACGGTGATAAATCTTAGGTATTATTGTTATTGTTTTCCTATCGGTATAACGTTATGCTGATTTCAAATGGCACAATCACCTTGACTCTGGTATTACTAATCTAATTTCAATCATAATTTCGGATGAATCTTTGCACAGGAATTGTATTCAACAGATTGTTATATGATTAGATAGAATTGTAGTCACATAACTATATATATATATATATAAACTCGGCGGGCACTGAGAAACTGGACAGATATGATACTAACGATTACTCAGGAATCAATTGGTGCTGCAATCTCAGTCAAATGCTGTTCTAAAAGTTCAGTGGCAACGTCTAAGACTGTGAATTTGTGACAAAACTTACGTCATACAGGGTTTCATACTAACTACATCAAACTACCCAACATATTACACTTACATATCAAAATATTCCCAACATAATTATGGCACCACATATATAAACAAAACGTATCTGACCTATCTTCTAATTTTCAGCATCAAACAAACCAATTTTTGTTTGTCATATTCGAGGTCATTTAGCAGTGGTAATCACGCTGAAAGATGAATACCACTTTTCTCAGAATTCAGTCACAACTTAGTAGGTATATTATAAACTTCCAATCAACAGAATATGATAAACATAATAGTATTCTAGACAAACATATTGATTAAATAGCGTAAACTTCTAATGTAAGACACATCAATTTATCATTTATTTATTGACTATGTGAATGTAGACACTTCAAGTTAAAACAATCACTAATTATTTTTCTAATCGAGTGTCAAATAATAAAGTACGACACAATCAAGACAAGTGTTTGATTACATCAATGAATGAAAACCGATCGATATAATCCTTCGTTTACTTTTGCAATTGTTATTGTTTCTATTATTATTATTATCATTCCAAGATCAATCAGCACAATTAATGGAAATCGATAAGAGAACCGAAGGAGATCAATAACAGCGAGTAATATCAACGTAACAGAATATAAAGATTTCTTTCATTGTCACTCTGGACAGTAGCACCTTTAAAGCTTACTTGATGGCGAATTAGTGACCCGTATAGCCATTTCACAATTGCAGAAATAAACCTATGTTAATGGTTTTATTTGTAACTGCCTTCAAAGGTTGTATTACATACATTTTTGTGTTTTTGTTTTCCGTTTTTTTCGTTTATTCATTAATCATGTAGAGTACTGATATTTTGCAGGGATACGTAGATTCACATTAGTTGTTAATTGAGTAGTAACCAGTATCATGTTTATCTAGTCCTCAGTATGTTGACCTGATTCTATGTATGATCAGGTAGCAATGTGGTAGCCGCTAATCTAAGAAATTGCCAAGAAGAGACAGAACTAGTTATTTTTCATGTAAATATTCTTATTTTTGCTATTTTCTTTATTAATTGTAAAGTAGGCGGTAACCGGTACTGTCGTTCATTTTCTCATCACTGACCTTGTTAGTTGTGATTGGTTGTAGTGGCTTTTAATGGGCTAATTACTCCAACTACAACAAGGTCGTTGTTGTAATTATATATACAGAGTTGGAACAGAATAGAATCGATTCTTAGTGCTGTGTTCGTGTCTTCTTGATTTGGCTTTGGGCGAGTAATCAATTGTCAAGTTGTTCGCGTAGACAATTCAGTGAATTAGGGTCATAGTTAGTTCTCCCGTATATAATGAAGGCGTCTGCGTCATATCAGAAACTCAACATAGAGTACACTATGTTGTAGTGTAAAATGGTTTTGAAAGTAGTTGGCAAAAACCCCGTTTCACCTCAGTTCTGTGTTTGTTGACATTTGTCAGGAAAATATACTTGCAATATTGAGGGGGACGATGCACCCTGTGGGATGCGAACGTGAGTCACTAAACTTTACCGTCTGTAACCTTTATAACTGAGTTGTTTGTTCTATCGCTGATCTCATATAGGACTGAGATATTTGCATCAATTAAACACTGAATGGTGACCGATAAAATGTTTGTTATGTCCTTTTTCAGATAGATAAATTCAGTTGACACCCCCAAACTTATTGATTGAAGATCGGTTAGGAAACCCATAACCCTTTTAGAAACTACCTAGTATTTTAAAAATCTACTTTATCCAGAATTTTAAATAAAGAACAATGCTTTATAAAGTTGGTCACTATGACTGTAGGAGTGTACAAAATAATAATGGTAGCTTTGCAACTGAACCATCCAATTTCGATAATCAAACGGTATCAAAAAAGCTCTCACCTGAACTATAGGTTTTTTTTTTCATTTCATAAACTAGTCAGTCCATGAAATAAAAGATACATAGCTCTCAACAACAATGCATACTTCGTAAAAGTTGTCAGTATTATGGCAGTTGTTACAATTAAAGTGCTTATTGTAAGGGAAAGAACGTTAAATATATAAAGATGTTCTCTAAAACTGAAAAACCGAGTGTGACAACATATGCTCACTACTCACTATTAGATTATATATTATCAACAACTTACGCCACCTGTAATGTGGGCAAGATGCCTGTATGCCAATCAAACGATAGGTGTATCGAGTAACAGCTTTCTCTATTTTAATTTACATTTGGGGGGAAAACAGTCTTTGAAGGTAGACAACATTTATATGTTTCTAGTAGTTTCTGATAGGTATTTCCGAAGAATAGCTGCAGTAAGTTGAGACCATCGAGTGAGTAATGTTGAAGTTAGATAAGGTACTAGATAAAGATAAAAAATCGGCTGATAAACTTCTGAACCTTCATTGGATGAGCTGCCTGGGATGTGTTACGTATGACGAACTATCGCTTACCATGGAGTGTAGTTTTAACTGTTGGATAAATAAGTTCGAAACAAGCTAAGTATGGTTAAACTAAAATGTGACAAATAAAGATTCCAACTTTTTCGACCTAAGAATATACTACATTGCACATCTGAGTGTTAACAACTTGAATAACGTTTTGTGAAAAAGGTCAATACTATAGGTCTCCTTTATTATATTTTTATACCGTAAATTGACAAAAATAAGTAACTGTAATCGCAGTATAACTGAAAAACGACTGATAGGTAATTATAGCACCCGGCTAGTAATATTAAAGACTACTACTCCTATACAAATGTGTTCATCTACAGACCTTTAACTGCTGCCTATGGTAACAACCAATCATAACCAGTGTAAAGCCTGATACAAATGTACAATGGCCCAAATCACTTATACTGTATCAGTATAACGAGATAAGATTAAAAAAACATGCTGAACAACAAAAGGAGCAGAAATGATCATAGTAACAGTGAAAATTGAAAATATTACTTGAGAAGACTAAATAAAAGGTATATCTGAAGTAAAATAGGAACCCGAGATTCCAAGTGACTAAAAGAAAGATAACATGAAAACACATCGATTCGTTAGAGATATAAGATTATTTAAAGTTGCAAATAACAACGTCAGCTGTACCAACATCATAACATAGATTATTTAATTTCAACTGACACTAGTGGCAGCTACATTGCAATTAGATTTGTAGAATTCAATCAAGACAAATACGGCATTTCTTCTTACCCCCTACAGCCAACACACTCGTAATGATCAATGTAATTACCTCAGTACTACAGGATGCCAATTGCTACTAGACCAGTTGAGTAGTAATGATCACAGAATGTGAAGCAAGGTGACGCCGGTCCGACTTCAATGAACACCAGTTCTCTTAAGACTGAAGGCATACCTTCCCGACGAGTGCCAGCTAGCAAGAAACTTAGGTGAATGAAGTTTTTTTGTTGACCAGTGCCAATCAAATAACAACACTACGCCACATAACCTAACTTTTTCTAAATATTCTTGTGTTTCAAATAATCAGTACGGGATTACATTCATATTTTCAACGTTAAAATGAACAACAATGAGAACTACAAGTATTGAAACAAACCCAAAACACATTATTACTTGTCAGGGTTAGTTAATATTTCAGCTAACCAATCCTAACATAACCTACGATATTTTAACTCGTAATATGCAATAGCTCTTATTACAAGACTTTACACTAGCACGATGAAAAGGTAACCAACAAAATAAAAACCGAACCAGCAGAAACGATAATACTACACTTTTAAGATAGACCTAAATGGGAAAGAAGTAATTGAAGCGCCATTTGGACCTGAAAGTCGAATGCCTTAACCTCTAAATCATCGTCTAAAGTGTTACTGTGTTTTACAGGAGTCGATCTATCGAGTCACGTTAAGTCTACTTTGTATTGGAAGCATCTCCCAATCATTTGGTATTTTGAACCCTAACTTAAAGAAATTACAACATTCTTCAAAACTATGGATAGAAAATGCTATTCAACAGTAACAAATAAAGTTAAAAGTGAAGTCTAGAAAGTAAACAAGGATAAATACCGAATACAACCATTTCATAGTTAATCACTGTAAAAACTATCTCGACGATCCTTTGGTTTGTTTACCACCACATTCTAATTGTCGTGGTGTTACTAAGCCTAACGCGTTATGGTGGGTAGGGGAGTAGTAAACGGTTGTCTGACACACACAAAGTACGAACTGCTAATTGCTTCATCAGATTAACCTGTATGAAGTTACAATGATATTTAATGGAAGTATACATGTACATATATTCTCAATCCATTTCCATCAGTAATTAACACCAAGTAAAATGATCTAAAGTAAACAACAAGGGGAATCGTACCTTACTTTTAACTATCCAGTAAAATTGTATGTGTATACAACTGCTTATATAATAACTTGTATGTCGGAAACTATCAACCGATATGAAGCTCTACGTAGGTGGAATTTGGTTATTACGTCATAGATAAAAACAATCTAGAAAATCATAATTTATGTTTCATTATCACACATACAAACAATACATATATTGTGGATAGATGTTGCTTAATGAGATTCAGTCAATCAAGTTCCTATGTTTTATTCCCGTCCATTATTATTATTATTATTATTATTATTATTATTATTATTATTATTATGTATTGAGTATTACGTCATAATTGTTATTTCACATTTATTCTATAGTTGTGTTATTCAAGGAACAATAATAGTACTCTGAAAAGAATATAAACTGGATTGTTGTTTGTCGTATTCCCATCATTACAATACAATGCTAATGATAAGTGAGTTATTTAGTGAATCAATGAATGAATGTATGATATGTCAATTCATCTTATTGTAATTAGTAGTACAGGGTGATGTGGAAGTAAGCGAATTTAGTAGTTCGACAACCAATCAAAACCAAGAAGCGACAAATAGATGCTTTATCCTAGTGTCGAACTACTTAGCAGTGCACAGCCAATACTTAGTCAAGGATTGAACCCGGGAACTTCAGATTTTGTTGAAGGCACCTAACTTTAAAACTACTCCTTTGTCAAACACTAGTTAACGCTTTAACTCCAGTTCAAATCATGATAGTCCTCAACCAATAACTAATATTAATAGTTAACTCCAATAGTAATAACAGTTGAACAACTCTGGTTACAACAGCTCACTAGAACTCTGAAAATTACTACTTAAAGTTAGCAAATAGTGTTAACATGATTATTTTTAGTATCGTGAACTTGTAGATACTATTGAATTATGAAGTTTTACATCAGGGATTAACTGTAGATAAACAATCACTTTATTACGAAGTCATGGATACTAAAACCATTAGATGAAAACATAATGGACTAAATGTTATCTTGCTTACCATGCGTATTAGAAATGTGTACTGTGAGGTTGGAGGATTGTGGATTACTACTGGCAAGTTTAAAACAAGGACAAAATAACTGTTCAGTACTTCACAGAATTTCGAATGTTCATATTAAACCTAAATGAAAATTATCATGTGACTATTAGCAGTAGATTGCTTTAACAGGATTCTTTAAAGTGACAGTGTAAAACTATGGAATGTAGGCATATCAAGTTAAAGCAATACCATTTACTTACATTTCTAAAGTTTGATTTATTCTGTTCTAGCTTCATACTCATGAAATGCAGCGAAGATAGAGTTATACATTCTCTGGTACCATATTCAAACACAACCTTGAATTTTTCATTATCTAGTTATTATTTTCTATTGGGTTTTACTACTTGATCGGATTATGTATTTCACATTATTTTAGAGTTTTCTTGCAGTATACCCTGTAAAACTGCCAAATATTTAGCGCTTTTTTTTCAAAGATGTATTTGTGTATACACTATTTGGAAAATTCAAATCCACTAAATAGGTATGCTAGGGCTTGGGGTTAATTGAGAGGGCTTATGGTGTTTAATGGCCACCATAGTGTTTCCAATATTTCTAGTCAACTTACTACTCATTTATCGCATGAGTATTATGTACTACGGTGAAATTTTTAATGAACATTTTATTTTATTCCCTTACCTCCGTAAAAAGATTGTCATTTAGCTGCTTTAGGCTGTTTTACTAGGTAACTCCAGGTACTTGGAATAAATACTTTATTAACCTAATTTAATATTTAACACTCATTTACCAATCAAGTGTAAAAATGACCAGAAATTGTTTACGCAACAAAGTCATTTAACAATGAAAATGCAGATAACCTCAATTTTAAGTTATTTAATAGCTGTGGTAATCTACAATGCTTTCTACTGTTCATTAAATGTACTGTATTTAGAATTGTCGATCAGTTTTTCATTCATTTAGTGAGTGACAGCTGTTTACAACAGTGTAATCCTTAGTTGAGATCACATTGAGTAAATGTTCAATAAGTGAGCTGGTTAAGATATTGCCTAAGTACACAGTAAAAGCTTGTGAAAACCCCTTTGTTGTCTGAACATTGACAATTGGTACCATAACAGAATAAGTATCCATTATAATAAAGAAACGAAAAATCATCAAATAAATAATTAGCCTTTTCATTTATTAAGCAATCAACACATTGGTGCATTCGCCTTAAGGAAACTTCTTTCTCCATTGCCAAATATACTATCAGAAAATCTTACGACTGAATGAAACCAGGATGGACGAAGTGGACAATCACTTTTCACAATTGCATGAAAATTTTAAAAGACATCCCTCACTCTCTCTCTCTTTCAGAAGCAATACATTATATGTTCGTTACGTAGATTTTGTAGTACCACTTGGACAAGTCCAGATCACTGATCCCCCCCCTATATAAGACTAAAATTACCCTTGTGATAACCAAAAAGGAATCATTTCGACTATTATAGTGTTTAATATATTACTCTACATAATCGTCCCACGCTTGTTTGAAGATAGGAACAACAAACTCGAAGAAACCAAGTTCGTTTTTGGGCCCAAACTAGGATGCATTGATCAGAAATTCAATCTACACTAGATTCTAAAACATAGGAACACCTACCAACGTGAGAAAAGAGTGAAATCCCTCGATTTGAAAGTAGCTTCCGATTCTGTAGATTTAGATGTACTGTGGTGGTGTCGGTCATTGAAAGGCGAATATCATAACTGCATAAATCTGCAGAAGGCTCTTAACTCAAACACTAGTAGTCGAGTTACAGCCTATGGCAAACTGTCATATGAATTTTCAATCTCGAGTGGTGTCCGTCATGGTTGCCTCTTATTCTTTTTTCTATTTAGTTCTTTTATGCATGTCCCGGTAAAAGTTACACTTTCTCCATTTGTTTACAGGAATTGATCATCCAGGTAGCTCACTTATCGATTTAGAATACCCAGACGATATAGTCGTATTCAGTGAAAACGCTGACAGTATACAGAGTCTCCTGAACAATGCAAGCATGTTTGAGACGCATTTCTGTCCTCATAAATTCGGAATGTTATTTCAGTAGTCTAGATCATAGCCTATAATAGTCGTAATGAGTGAAGTCTCAGAAGTATCATCAACACCGACGAAATCCCAGCACAGATTCAGAAAGCTAGATTAGCTAGATATTCGTCCCTCAACGAAAAGCCGAATGAATTGAGCAGTAGTTCGCTCAGTACTAACCAATGGGCGCGAAATACGAGCTGTGAAAATGGAAGAGATACGAAGGATTCAGGATTTTGATCACAGTAATTTTCAAAGTGTCGCCTGTATATCGTAGAATGACTGAGTAAGCAATATTGACAATAAACACAAAACACTAGAGAAAAATTGCAAATCAGTGGATGGGATTGTGAAAGTTCATCAACTGAGGTAGTTAAAATATGCATTTACTGTGGCCCAACCACCGCCTGCCTCATCGTGCGATGTTGTCTTGCATAGAAGTAGGATAAAAAAAGCTAGGGGCAACCATACCAAAACATGACATCAGTCCATAAAATCCCTGACTATTAGTCTGAGTTATGTTAATAAGTATATATGAAGTGGTTATGGTCTGCATGACAGTAGTGATCAATGGCTGGAGAATCGGTCATAGTAGAGTAAGTGTATTCACTATTTATCTTCTCCTAGACCTTTGCTTTATTCCTTACCGTTGTATTCCCTTGTCATGTTAGTGGTGTAAATTTGATCAGGCTATGATAATATAGTATGGCGACTTGAATGCATGCGTACATGTACCAGATCCCACATTGTACGTAAGTAAACCATATTATTTTTTGGGTTCTTATTTCTATCATTACTATAATAACTACTATTACTACTATTAATTAAATAGTTATCATTAGTTCTAGTTTCAGTGTAAATCTAACGTTTAAGAATAAGTATTTATAACATCACTTCTTTTTCCAATCATTCATTTATTTGCATAAATTGTAGACATACATGATAATTAGTGTATTGCCTCATTTACTTCCTTTAGAAAGCATAATAAACAACCTCTTCAAGATAATTCTGATTAGAAAAAACTTGTTCTGTACTTAATTGTACACAGATACACATACATTTACTTACTATACTACTTGTTTACTTATTTATCTATTCATTCATACACATTAGATGATACAATCAATCGAATGATTTTTTGGACAATTAATTGGAAAAGTGGAATGAATAAATAAATAAATAAATAGGATTAACTCAAGGACAGGCTTTTTATACATGTTCGCATCAACCGAAGTGACTTTGCCAAATTATTCAATTGTTTCCTATAGCGTAATACAACCAGCTCCTCCCCTCATACTTCGTTTCAATCAATCAATCAATCAATCTGACTAGCTACCTAAGTATCCTTTTCTCCTTAACTGATTACAAGATTAGCCTGCTTAAGAGGGATACAGTAATATACAAGGAATTATCACAGCTCAACATACATACTACAAACATAAACAAACAATTTGAAATGAACATAACAAACTGAATAGGTGCGCAAGTAAAGTGACTAATAGCGACAGAAAGATGGTCGAGAAAAATAGTAAAATCAATAACGGTCGATACATAATAAGGGTCATAGAAGGTCAAATAGGAAGAACAGTAATTTAGCATGTGTGTGTGTGTGTGTATGTAGGCATGCGAGTTAACATAAGTATAGTGAGCGAGAGAGGATAATTGAATGAGCTAACTGGGAAAGAGTGAGTTAGGAAGAAACAGATATTGTTCCCTCGTTTTCTATTCAATGCTCATCACCTATGACTCTTCTAAAATGGAATAAACTAATAGAAGAATTTTGTAATTTAATCAAACTAAAAAAAAGAAAGGATGACATATTGATTCATACATAATTAGAATTGAATTAGGGAATAGTAACGTCAATTTAATAAAGTTGGAATGTAGTTTTCGTAATCAAATTCGAAATGGATATTTCATCGTATTTATGATTTGTCAGAAGTCATTTCTCAGTTTTGATGTCTATATCAGGACTCGAACAAAGTGCATATTTCTTTTCATGCCCAACATTATTCACTAAGCTGTCGAGTTGAAATAACCACTGACTTGAAATTCTGTTTGTAACTCATCACCTAGATGCACATTCAACACTTTATCTTATAAAAGAGGAATCTCTGTGGCATTTACTGTTTGTTAAACGTGATGCAAAACAGTGGGAAGTGATGAGAACATTGAGGTAGATTCTCATTATTGTTGTTTAAAACAATCAAAACAGAAGAGTAAACTAATGAAATTTACTACTAAAAATATACAGTTGAAAATGAAATAAGAATTTCGATGAATTTGCTTACAAGGCGGGGGGATGAGTGCAGATGTTATCTGCTAGGTAGCACATATTTAATATAAAAAACTATTTGGACTCAATAAGTAAAGAATAATCGGTTAATGTCTGAAATGGCAGATAGTGAGTTTGAGTTTATGTGCCATTAACATTGGCATGCACGTACATCTAACTGGTGAGCATCCTAGATTACACTGCTATCTACAATCCGAATATGTATAAAATACCAACATATTTTCATTTAAGACACACGTCATTTATTAACTAAATCGACGTTTAACTATTTAATCCTATGGGTCACATTATGATATGAGTAAAAGTTTTCCATTAATATGTTTCATGTTGTGACACGTAATATTGACTGTAGACTAGAGAAGATTGATACCTAAATTTGGACCATCTCTCTGCTTCATTCGATTTGGAGATATAACAACGATGCACATACATTTATTTATTGTTTTTCAATTCTTACACAACTCTACACTTGTTTGTATCCAAATTATTCGCATAGTTTTACATGGGTTCTGAATAGATAATCCCGAAGGGTTTATGCAATTTCTCAAAAATGAAAGTTATGAGTTCGAACCCATGTATGATCATACACGCATACATTGCTAGAGTTTTAAATTAATACAAAACAGTGGTTCAGAAATCAGTGAGTTTCAACAATTCAGTGATTACAGATGTCAGTACATGATGAGAAAGAATATATTAATATCATATTTTCATTTTGTGAAATAACACTTTTGTGCTGTTTACTTGTTATTTTCATTTGGGTTAATGTGAATATATATGGAAACGTCAGAAGCACTTTTCATCATCTGTTTAGCTGAAAAAAAATTTCTTTAGCTAACAAATACTAAGTTTCACAAACGCTGAAACCATGATGAAAATAAATTCTTTTAGAGAAGAATGAAGCTTAAAGCTTATGCTTCATAAATGAACGTTTCACTTTAAACCAATATGAAACTGACTACTCAGATCATAAATAAGAAAAGGATATTGGTAAATATCTGACTGATAAACTTGCAATTCTGTAAAGATACTCATATAAACATACACAAGTAAACGGATTTTACTATCCCAACAAGAGTCTCCTGCCACTGACAGATAATTTAACGTATGAAAAAACAGGCCAATGTACTGATGAATTATTTGAACAAGAATTAATCTTGTATGCTAACTGAATTATGCATTTCAACACAAGTTGCTCAGCTAACAAACCTGTTGATTAACTGGTTATATCATAATTCAATCAAAAACAACGTAGAATTTGCAACAACTGTTCGTTAGCTAAAGTTGAATACCATATCAGATTCGATTCTGGGTCATATAACACAACACCTCCAACTACTGATGACGATTGTCGTATGGGCACCACCCAGGTAACTGCACCTACCAACACAGTTCAGATCAATAGTCAAAGACTTTATGAACTGGTGTTGCGTCTTTAATTCATGCCAATAGTTTTCTTGCATCTTATTTCTGTGCCAGTTTTCATCGTGAACCGAGGTTGCTGGGGGGGGAGATACATGCTATATATGTCCTAACATTTCAGTCGGTGAAGAATAAGTATGCTAACTTTGCCCGCTGCTTCCTCTGCCATTCTAGGATATCTGAGCAATGCTCCGAAGAATTCTATGATCAAAAACCAGCAGTTCGCATATTTCCTACTTGTATGGACCTTCTTTCAAAGTCATGGGGTGATACACAAGGCACTACTGAGCAATATACTGGTCTCTTGTTATGAAGACGGATGTGTCGCCAACCGGATGATAAGTCCTTAAATAATAAGGATGTTTGTATTTGAATTGTAAAGTCATACATGAATGCTCAGCATTTACCGAATAGGCTATGACTAACCATAAAAGAAAGCAATTTGATTTATAAACAACGTGCTGATTAATGGAATGTAAATATGATAATTTCATGAAAAATAGGTACTTTGTCAACAACTAAGGGCCATTCATTTTATATTATGCAGTTTTACATCATAATGACTTCAGATATCAGAAAACACTTGAAAACTGCTTTGTTCTAATATGAGACACTTTAACACGACACATTCATGACTCTACAAGGGATCAAACTAAGGTGTTCGAGGTTAAGAGGGTAAATAGTTGGATACGAAGCTTAATAGTCTAAGTTAAGCATTAGATATACAGCCTTAAGGTATTGGTTCCGATCATTCATACGACTGTTAGTAAGCATTGTCAAGAGATCCATCATACTAGAACACAATGGCTGTTCGATACTGCCTTGTTTCCATTGGTTTTAAAACCGATAGACATTTGTGACAATATTTAACATATATCTTCACAGATTCTTCGTAGCTAAAATTAGAATAGAGTTGGAAACAACAATGACTTTCACATAAGTGTCATTATTGTTGTTGATATAATGAGTGATGTAATACAAAACTAACTAAACGTGAATAGCTAACTTATAAGTTGTATTAGAATGACATTTTTATTGTTAAAAGTGAATAGATTATGATGATTACAGTCGATCTATCTATTTATTTACCCTATCCATTCTGCAATCTATCTATCATATTTACATTGATCACACTACCATTATCAGTAAGAGATTACGTCAATAAACAATAACAAGAAATTGATGAAACTACTAGAAATTGTTATTATCATCATTAAAATAGTGAATAATTAACAAAAAGTAATACTTCAAATAATTGGAGACTTTGACAGTAAGTTTGATCAATTATTTAAAACAAAACGTACTATTTTTAAACTTTGATCATAAAGTGATCTACTACTTATTGGTTTAACTAGTATGGAATTACGTAGTACTATTTCATTGAGTATGTTCTCCAAGATAGACATATTTCACATTATAACTATCAATACTGTATGACGTCAATATCAAAGTGGATACTCAACCGTATTTCAAACGTTCAAACGTTGGAAAACAAACAGCTGATCATTGACAACAGAATCACATAAGACGTCTAGAGATAATTACTTTTATTTGTCATTTTGTCTAGTTCAGAAACTACTTTAAAATTAATACAGTCGTTTGATTAGTGTTTGGTTTTGGTTAGCAATTGGAATATAGAATATATAGAATGCGCATTTCATCCCACTTGGGAGTCGTCAGACGAATGCGCTTGGCACATCCCAGTGTTGATATTCACACCAGGACTCGACTGAATCAGTTCGGT
The DNA here is from genome assembly GCA_025215515.1 of Schistosoma japonicum. Lineage (NCBI taxonomy): Eukaryota > Metazoa > Platyhelminthes > Trematoda > Strigeidida > Schistosomatidae > Schistosoma > Schistosoma japonicum. Next base: position 13,350,055 of record CM046066.1, read on the forward strand.
TCCAGCGCCGTGGCATAATCCACTGAGTTCAGCTACACATATTTGTTCAAGTACATCCAGCTGATGAGTACAAAAGGGATAAAAAACGTCTTAGATTTCACTTGTCATCAATGATTTAACTTTAGTTAAACTAGTGACTTAACTCTTTATCGCTCAGTGAACAAATGACAACAGTTACTGGTTAATTACTGTCCTAAACATTTATATCGGAAAGATATCAATCTTTATAAATTATTGATATAAGTGTGTTAAAATTTGAAAAATCGAATGAAAAATAAACGTAACATCTTTGATTAGTTGGCATTTAATAAACTAACAGTGAAAATCTATGGTTATATGATACACACAAGATTGATCTATGCACCAGTAGAGTTTTTTTCTTAGTTGTGCTTAATAAGTATGTTTAGTGCAGTTAAGGTTAGTCAGTCAGTTACAACGTAGAATTTGGCACGTGCGTACATTAGTTCAAGTTGCCATGCCTCAATTAGCAGATATGGATGAAATTGTCGGATCAAATCCCAGAGCAGTTAATGTACGACGATTTTAATCAGACCGCATAGGTAGAATAGCTCTCATCACAAAATACCCACTTAAAAAATACCATGCTACTGATCAATTTTCTGATCAAACGGATCATTTACTGATTTATACGTATAATGGAAAAAGTACTTAAATTGCAATAACAATTAACTTATCGGCTACCAGGAAACTCAGAATATATGCAGACGATATAGTCCTATTTGATGAAGACACTGATAATATGCAATCTCCTGAAGGCTTTGAGTAACAATTCAAGCCTGATTGGTATGCGTTCATCTCCACTTAGATGCGAGATATTACTTCAGGACTGGTCTGACGTAGTTGGGTGGGTTGACCACTTATCTTATCAGCCTTGGTGGGTTAATGTTAGGCATGACGAACTGGCTTTTGTCGACATGTATCACATGTAGATATTAAGTTTGTTGGAAACTTTGGGTGACCTGGCTCGAAACCAGTCACAGTGGCGCTTATTTTATGCTTTCTTCCTGTATCATATACTATATGTCCACACCTTTTTTACTTACACTAAAGTAACTACTAGTGTTAATAAGTTAGTCTTCATGTTGCTGTGCTAATGAGATGAGGTAACTTGAACCGACGAACATGTTCACCAGGTTCTACGTTGTACAATTACAAATACATATCCGTCTGATGATGAAAAGACAAATACACTGCTCACCAATCCGTTCTTTAGTAATCAATGACTGTGAAACATAGGCTATAAAAATAAAAAAAAAACATTTGTAAGGTGCAGAGTTTCCATAATGGATGTCTCAGAAGCATCGCTCACACACCATGGAACAAGTGATTAGGCACTAATGCGGTTAGGTACATAGTACGAGGTAAATATGACAAATAGCTTGATAGAGATGTGGATCTTCATCGACTAAAGTATTTATGACATGCAAGACATCTCTATCTATCTCGACGATGTTAGTTGATGTAGGAATAGGATGGAAGGAAATTAGTAATGGCCAGATCAAGATGTGACACCACACCATGAAGCTGCCGATCACTGAGATAATCCAAGTTGGTAGATGAAGACTACCTGGGTGGAGGCGACGAAATAACTGCAATCAGCAGTAAGAAACACTGGACAATATGTCTTATAGTCAATCACAGAAGCTTAAATGCATTCTCGCAATTTCACTTTTACAGAGTTAATGTTGCTAATTGTTACCAGATTAAGTTTATGGTTCAAAATCTAAAAAATATGAAGTATGGTCTAAAATGCTGAGGGCTTAAAGATCAGGTGAGTACTTTTAATAGTGCTTCGTTTTCTAAACTAAATGTTTTCTTAAAGAACTTTTTGTTGCAATTCTAGACAATAATATCGACGTTTACTTCATGTAGAAGTACAACTTTTTAGTTATTCTATAGGTACTACTATATCAGTCTCTTCCTGATAGACTTGTCGGTGGATATTTGTCTCAGCAGGCTGTTATTTTAATGGATCCTTCCATTCCGTAAAATTAACAGTAAAGTTCTTATTTGCTTATGGCTTTACTATTCTCTAGCTGATCTTGAAGAACGAATGTCCCGACAAACATAACTGGAATGGCTCGAATACCATTTCGAGATAGGACTTATTGTTGCAACCCCTTCAGTTTCCACTTTCAACTTAAATGCAATGAATCTCAGAATGATCTGTAGACATACAAAAATTATGAACACTTTTATCAAAAAATAGTTTCTACACTACTATTTTTTTTTTTGAAAAATGCAACAAAAATGCTTCCAACCCAAATGTGATTGATACTTAAATGTCAATATACATTAAAAACTTATTATCCAATTCAACAGTAATATTTTATTTCCAAAGAAACATATCGATTTATTGATCATGCACAAAAACCAACAATATATATATATATATATATATATATATATATATATATATATATATATATATGAGAGAGTAAGAAGTTAATAAATTTAGTAGACCAGATTGTAAGCATATGTATATATCAAGGTTATCTAATATATAACTCAAGCAAGAGTCAGTTTTATCGAACTATTACAGTTACCGGTCCATAGTGACTTGAGTGGTAATTGATGATCTTCATAGTTCTATAACATTCTCTTCTTGTAATACATTTGTAAGAATGGATTTTTTTTAATGAAGATATATTAAGGACTTCATTTATTTAGTTTCTACTAGCATATGTGATTATGAGAGAATTATGACGAGCAATTGAACCTAAAGAGAATTTTATCCTAATTGAGGCCTATCAGATGAATATATATACATTCGATTGTGGATGTCTTAGTCTGAACAACACTGGAATGCAGGTACACATAGCTGTTGAGTTCAAGTAGGATATTGCCACTGATTACCGCAATTCTACTTCATTAATCCCTTTCAATTTCACAGGATATTGGGAAATATTATCTACCTATAATTACTATACTTATTACCTATAGATAACAGAGATAATGAATATATACATAAATGCACAAAAGTATGTGTACGCAAGAGAGATATAAAACCTCCAACAAAGCCCAATATACTACACATCAGTAGCATAAATTTAAAAATGATAAGGTGAAAGTAAATAACTTGATGCTCATAATCATTGGGAGTTATTCATCGTAAATGAGAGATAAAGCATGGATTTACTTCGATCTAAATTGTTACACCTCATACTAGTGGTGAAAAAGGAAGTTAATAATATGAGCATTGACCCACGGTATATATAAAAAAACAATGGTAATACCTATATGTGTGAACTGAAGACGGGCTGAAACTTGGGTCTGGGATCTAGCGGTTGAAAATCAAACACCTTAGCCATTAAGCCGTCATTCCACAATAACACAGCAGCACAAAAGAGGGAAACATAGTACCTGAACTTGTACTATATATATATATATATATATATATATATATATATATATGTATATATATATGATAGAAAGGAAGCATATTTATTCCTATTGTTTTCATATTTCTCAAGAGGCTAGAAGTACGAGGCAGACTAACGTGGTGCTAAGTGAGTTATCGTATCACTCAATCAACTGTATATTAGCAAGTTATTAGGTGACCGAGGTTATTATCAGCAACTGTCCAAGCCAACAACATATCAGAAACAATTATACTCATGAACATGAAACACGAGAAAGTTCATACATAGCACAGATGGAACAGAAATATAAGAAGGACGGTTAATCAAATATATAAAGAAAAATACAAAGTGAATGCAATTGCACTGCTGGAACTAAGTTTCATTTGTGTCATCCAGTGTCTACGACGAAAGATCCCAAACATTGTGAAGAGGTCCACATCTTTGTAGATCGCTCAGACGACTATTATTCAATACAATGCCTTGATCACTCCGCTTCCAGCACTCTTCATCCTTCAATATCAGATAACATTTTAGATCGGGAGAGGCAATGATTAGGCATCTGTAACACTTATCTCAAATATCTTAGTTGATGATGGCTTATTGACGCATCAATCGGCTTATTATTTTTACATGATACACCAATTCAACATTACTCATTCTATGGTTAATGTCTTTTCAAACATATATGGTAACCAAATATTTGAACCTATATATATATATCCTAATTTTATAGACAATGTCTCATAGAACTATGCAGAATAAACTACTGAACAGTATTCTATGTCATTGGTTGACAAAAAAACTACGGCAACATACAGAATATTAAGTTCTGTTTCTCCTATAAACTATTTTACAGAAATTTGAGCTACGTCATTATTAAAAATGGGCCTCATAAACTTTAGCTTTTATATCGTTTGCGAATACTAATCTAAAATTTAACGACAACAATTACGTAACCAGTAAGGAAATGACTATGAAAAAATCAACATTTACCACTTAATCTGAAGGCTTTTAGCAGAAGAAAAAACAATCACAAATAAACAAGTCATTTGTGGAATTGTTTATCTCATTATTAATTCAAGACTACTACTATAGTAAATCCTATTAGAACATGGTCTACAAAAATGATTACATTCAGTAAATAACCTTTATACTAAACAATACTAATGGTTACCAATAAGCGTTTCTGTAAGTTACTATGGCAGAAATCGAGGGAACTAGGTTACTTTCAACACTTTCTGTGTCTATAATGTAAATCGTACCCATCGATTTAGCTCATTTCTCCTGTTATTTAGTCAATCAGTGTTACATACTATAGTGTAATTTTCACTAAAGATTTCATTTCAAGCCTTCACTTTAACTGTGTTTATCGTCCAACAAGTCAGTTTGAGTTAGATTGACATGTCCATAACAAGTAGTTGCGGGTAACCTCACATTCTCGAAGTGAAATGTTTATTAACAGTTACACTTTAGCATACACTATTCATCTAGCAAATGAACGGAGAGGTGAGTAAAAGTTCTGCATACAACACACTTAGTGAGCAATCAAAATGTTGACAATAATCTCAACCGTGTTCTCTTAATTGTCATTTACAGTATTCCCTATATCGAATATAATAATATCTTACAGGATAATATCTTACAGCTTTATTGATAGACTTCACAGTCATTTCAACATACAGAATCACTAGTTCACTTAAAAGATCATCATTCCACAAGTAACCAGTACAGTGTTCATTAAATTACTAATCGATTATTCATGATCAGATCTCTGTCAAAGAAAACTTGAGTTCTGTTTTGTAGTTTAAGTTTTCAAAAGACAGATAGCTGAAAACAAAGAAACTAGACCTAATTGGTTGCATAATAGTATGTGTCAACCAGTAAAGTTAATTATTATCGACTGGGATTTATTGTAGAATTATAGGAAGTAATTGAGAAAAATCAATATTCAGTAGGTATGCTAGTCTTAGACTAAAGTTAAGATAAATGTTACTGTAGAGTGACAACTATTGACAGACATTTTTGAGGACAAGGAGGATCGGATACGTTCGTTTCGTGATTCAATATATCTTATAGTGTACATCTGCTACACTATACTGGAATGAGCTTGGGACAATCAAATATTATTGAAAATATGATATTTTACTATAACTTTGACGGAATTCAGTAATTTTCCGACTTTATACGTCTGTTATCATTCTCTTATCATACATCCAAACAGACTTCATAGCTCACAACTTTTCTCCAGACAACCTAAAGTGTAATTTCTTACGAATTATTAATAAGTTATGGTGCCTGGATCATAAGCGACAATGTATTAAATTGTATAGGCATGAATAACTCTTCTCTATGTTAATCAAATCGATGCTTAATATTTCAAAATTATAATCACAGTTAATCACGGCATTATTTGTTGTAAAGTAAGACCAAATATGCCACTACAATGTATATAATTAAGTGTAAGTAGTCGTTAGTTATTCCCACTGAATTTGAGTGATGTAGGTTCGAATCTTTCATCGAGAAACAATTCTACCAAGAATTCAAGTAGACCTTATCAATGAGTAACAAGTAGAACGAAAGCCAGGTGAAACAGCATCTTGTAAACTACCTAAAGTAGTAGCCATAGTGCGATTTGGTCGATATAATCCAACTTGCATTAAGGATAAAACAAACATAATGTTAGTCACTGCTCTGACCAATCTATATATACAATACATACGTGCATGAATTAGTAGTTAGAAAAAATGTCAAATAACTAGCCGATGTCGATTTCCAGGACTGCGTTAAGCAGATCTTTGTTAGAATTATTTACTTTTTTAATAGATGCCTTTATATTGCTTGTAGTTACATATTTTTGGGAAATTTTTCGGATTTTCGCTAGTTATGTAATATAAGGCAAGCATTTTATTTGAGATACATCTGGATTGCAGTACAAGGGTTAAGCATATTTCTTGATCGTCTGTCATTCACTATTTACACATTCAATACTCTCAGCTTTAGTTACAGCTTGAAACGGTAATAAATTCTTTGCACAAATAATTAAGGCGTAAGTATATATTGCTTAAATTTCATTGTCATTCAATCATAAACTCACTTTAATCTACCTACAATGTATAACCTTGTTTATAATGACTATGTTAAACGATAATTGTACACAAATCGAGTTGAGTAGTGATATCTATGACTGTGGTAACAAGTGAGATCAATTTCAATCTGTGAATAAATACATGTTTTCTTGACAGTAGTGATTAGTATACTCAGTAAGTGACTATGGTATGCTTAAGACTACCTGAAATGTAAATTATGCATAGACGTTACACTCGAATTATGAGTAGTATTTGAATCAAAATAAGTATTTTGAGAGTACATAAAATAGTCTTATTTATTTACAGTTAATGATATTTACTTAAACTAATAAACATGAATCGTCTTTACTATAAATACAAGTTGCTAAAGTAGCCAAACCAAGTAATTATCTACAATCAGAAAATTAATGTGTGAGTGCCACAGATTCCTGTAGTTGAAAGGGGATTATCAACAGGGTTCACTAGGTGAGTTATACCAATCACTTTAGGTCATTTAATGGATGTGTGTAATTTCTATTCACTATTTCAATTCAAGACCTAATATCTACATCATAAATGCTTTTTATAGGTGATGTCGAACTATTGAACACATAATATGCTCATGATAAACAATCGTGAATAACTCCAGAGGTTTGAAATTGAATCTTTACTGAATATAACAGTTTCATCCACTAAATAAACCGAAAAATGTTCGAAAGTGATGAATATAATACATATAGTGAGGAGTGAAAACATTACAGATAGTCTCAGACTTTTATCTCCTAATAGCAATCTAAAAATATTTAAAAAAAAACTATAGATATTATGTCATGTGCAATGTATGACAATGAAAGAGATGTACCAAAATGACAGTTTACAACATTCAGAGAAAGCTAACTTTTTTAAGTTGTAAAAAATAGATTATTTATCAAAAATATTAATTTCCAATATCAATACTTGATTCTAAGTCCCATTCCATATCTAGTAACTTCGTAAATTAATGTAACCTGATAGTTAACATAAATCGAAACTACTTCACTTGACAACGATTTATAACCTTATCAACCGATTAACTTAAATTTCCATTACAAAACATAGAAATGAAAATACTCGATAAAACTGCACACATTATATAATCCCAGAGGTCCTTTACCAAGTTTTCTGTATACGTGTTTTAAAAGTCAAACGTTCATCATTTACTCACTTTACAACTAACGACAATCAGCAATAAAAGCTGTGAATGTCCAGTCTTTGAATAATTTCAAATGAAAAGATCTACAATCATTGATAACAAGATAATGCCCTAGAATAGATGAAAAAGTTATTTTTTAATTAAGACCTAAAACTACAAAATCAAACAGATATATTGTCACATAAACAATTTGAAACCAGTTTCTATTGAATAATGTATTTATCATAGAGTTGATTGATGCCATCTCACTTCTTATCATACAGTTTTTAAACCATCAGTAAACTTTATGAAGAAGGTAATATTTTGATGAATGAGAAAGAAACAAACATTAACTAACTAACATGTTTAAGAGTTAAATAAACTTACTGATGCAGATGAAAAACAATCCATTCTTTGATAGATTAATCCGTCTTCTTATTTAAATTGACATTCAAATTGTATACATTCTATGTGTTAATAATCATTTCTTTATTCCATTAAAAATGTTCCCAGAACTAATAAACATAATCCATGATGTTAAAACCGACTGTAATGAATGAATCAATGAATGAATGTACAAACATAAAAATGATGTAGATTACATAACATGTAGAAATTGAGAGCACGTGTTATTTAAATGAAATGGCCATTTATTACTAATGTAAATATTAGATTTTTGTCGTCAAGTCATATGTCTTTCTCACATTCAACTGAATTGACTAACTCATAAGTGATTGGTTAAAATTTCTTTGACCTTAAAATCTGACGTGTAATCATTAAATGTCCTTATGAGGTAATTTAAAACATGAAAAAATAAGTCAATAAGAATGTTAATCTTGACTTCTTTCTATTAGCCTAATTATTACGTAATCATTGTATGTCTAAAAGTGATTATTCATTAATTATAACAATTAAGCATCAATCGCATAATTAAAATGTTTAGTATATGATGATTTTTGAAGGTTTAACTATGAAGGTCAATCATAGTAACAAATAAATTTACAGATGACATAACTAGCTAACTGTAAACTCTACTTCACGTCATTGAATCAATGTAGATTAAGTGATATTTTTGTTGCTATGATTATCGGTTACTGTTCATCCTTTTTATGTCTGCTTACAGCTCTCGACGCACTGTGTTCTTTGGCCTTCCTCTTTTCCGTTTTCCAACAGGGTTCCAAGTTAGTGCTTGTCTCGTGATGCAGTCAGATGATTTCCGCAATGTATGTCCTATCCATTTCCAACGTCGTTTCCTGATTTCCTCTTCAGCTGGAAGTTGGTTTGTTCTCTTCCAAAGTAGTCTGTCGCTGATGGTTTCCGGCCAACAGACATTCAATATTCTGCGTAGACAGTTGTTGATAAATACCTGTACTCTCCTGAGGATGTTTGTAGTAGTTCTCCACGTTTCAGCTCCATACAGAAGAATTGACTTGACGTTCGAGTTGAAGAGTCTAACTTTGAGATTGGTAGACAGTTGTAGAGAATAAATTATTAGTCTATAAACAATATCTCCTTATTACAGTACAAATATTAATTAAAATGTCTGTATTTTAGTAGCGTACAATTGTGTTGGGTTCAGTAAGTTAAAGTAACCAGTATTGAAACACTCTATTTCTTTATATGATTGTGAAAGATTTATATCAACATTAGTAAAAAAAAAACATTACCAGTCATAGTTAATTATCGTTGTGTATTCAACATAAAATCTACAAACTAGTTATCTATCATCATTGTTTCTTTACTTCACTTAAAGTCTATAGATGATGGATGCGTTAAGTACTTCGATAATATTGACTTATACTAACATAATATTTTTTCATAGACTGGCTTGACTGATTCAATTGTATGTAAGATAGCTATTGATAATATACTTCTCAAATGAATAATTCTGTTTTAACAAGGACATATTATGAATACTCTATTTCAGCTTAACATCTCTGAATCAATTTGCTTCGTACTGTATCATATTTAGTTAATTAGTGTCACAAGAAGACCATACCATTCTGGTAACTACATTTGAATTATCATAAAAATGTGGTATATCACTTAGACGAGTGATATTATAAAGTATCATATAGTATCAGAAAGCATTTCCTATATTTTGTTACCACTAACAAATACAGAATAAACATAAGTAGACAATACAATTATATTCAGACGAAAATTTTCAACGATATTCAAATGTCTAGTCCATGTAGTTGTTTCAATATGGTCACTAGCCTTAGTAATTATACGTTCTTTTTCTTATTGAGCTCACCACTGGTAGGTTGGCAGGTAGGCAATAGGGAACGGCTGAACTGGGATTTGTATTAGTTGATATTCGATACCATTGTCGCGACACTTGATTAGTTGCTACACTGTTGCGTAGGCGAGATATATGTATCTCAACAAGAGGTCTAATGTACTGTGCAGTAGGCTTACTCTGATTTAACCGTGGATGCAAAATATGAGCTGCGAAAATAAAAAAATATCAGCAGGTTCCAGGTTTTGATTATAGAAATCTTCGCAACATCACCCGTATATCACGGAATGATGGAGTAAGCAATATTGATGTTAGACATAGACCTACTACAGAAAAGTGTAAATCAATTAATGAAATTGTGAATCTTCATCAACTGAAGTGGTTAAGGCAAACATTAACTATGGCCTAACCACCCTGTGCCCTCCTGCATGGTGTAGGTTGAAATAAGAGTAGAATGGAAAAAATCTAGGAGAGGCCAAACTGAAACATACTATCAATCCATGAAGTCATTGACTGTTGGCCTAAGCCATGTTGATTGAGGTCCACGTTATAATTATGATCAGTCGCTAGAGACATTAAGTGATATGGCACAAAATCAACCACAGTGGAGAATTTGTACCAGCTCCTTTTATTTTTTAGATCTTATGTCTCATTATCCCTTCAAACACAATATCACTTTATTTCTTGCTGTCGTATTTTATTGTCGTGTTAGTAGTGTGCTAATATGGTACAGGATCTTGGACTTATGCACTATGTGGCAGGTTCTACAATCTTCATGACTGACTGACAATCAAACTTGATTGACAAAATTTGATTAGCATTAAAGGACTTGATAAACATGTCATTAGTTAGTAACTGCTCAGTAACTAGCCATTGAAAATGTGAAAGAAATGATTATTTAAGAATTATGGTGATTAATCATAAAATATTTTCCTTCTTAGGACTCATAAGCTGGCTATATCTGAATCCTGGTATTGTTGTTCACAATGAGACTGGAACTTAATATCTTTGGCTTCTAACGCTAGTGGCAAACTCAAATTATTCATTGGCACTTTACATTTTACAAGTTAATATTCATAGTTTTATCAATTGTTAATAAATATTTGTGTTCAATAAAGGCAACATTGATGTATCACAGAGTATTGTTCAATGATATGTCTGATTTTAAATGCTCCAGTCAAATTCTATTGTCGTTCAAGTTGTAAACTAACAGCCATTAGTCAGTAATTTGATACTGTATGAACTTTATTGTGATAGGTGATGGTTTTCAGAACTTAGTTCCCATGTTATTTTGGAATTAGTCATCAAGATATACCTGTAGTCTTGTGAAAATTGATACTCCATGAGGATTTCGAACTTCAGTTACTTCATTTCAAAACCTGAAAAGTAATAATTGACCAATTCAGGCTATAACTGAACTGCTGCAGGAATAAGATAATTACATTAGTTGATCAATGAATAAAGAGATGGTGGCAATTGGAGAGATACTTGTTCCAGAGTGTTAATTCATGGATATTGACTATCTAAAGTAAAAATCAGTAGTGATAATCTATACATCAATTTCATAAAATTTGGATTATGACTTGAAAATCAAGCCCAGGATAAGTGTTTTGTTTTACAAGGAATTCGTTAGCTGAATAATATATATATTCAAGTACTGATGTTCACACTGGGGAATTTTAATTTACTGAAACTTTCAACTAAAATACTAAATCTAGGTAATCTGCACGAGATGAACGTGTGATAACAAAGCATGATTGTTTGCAGTTCTAAGTATCAGCAACAAGGATTTACAAACTAAACACACATCTGTTGAACTATCCTAGCTATCTGAACTCACTAGATTGGTGAAAAAAATAAGATATCATCTTGAACGAATAGGTTGAGTTGTATTCCATAGTCTGAACATCAATTTAGATTGTTCCATAAGCAAGTTGATGAATCCCATATGGGACTAAACACTTGTTTCAGACTCAGTTTATCAACTACATCTCAAATAAAAATTCTTGTAATTACCATTCTACTGAGATGTTCAACTTAGAATATAACATACGGTAACGTAGACTAATTCATTTTAACGATAATGACAACGGGAAGTTACAAACAATTACCCATTAATCTCAAAAACTGTTAGAAATGATTGATAATATGAATCTTATAAGAAAGAAAACGAATTTCCTTTAACTTCTATAAGTCTTATTTTTATTGATCTGTTCTGCTCTTTTTTCTCGCATGTTAAATGATTATACTACTTACTAATTCATGACATAAATGACACATTAAGTAGAATGCTAAAAAAAATAATAAGTTTTAAATCAACCAATTAGCTAGTATACCAAAATTGGTATACTGAAAAATTTTACTTTTCATCTCCTTTTTCTCTTCGGTTTGTTTTATTGTTTCACTTTCCTCATGAACAATTTTCACTTTTTTTCTCATTTACACTCTCCACCGTTGATTTTGGATATTTATACAAAGAAAACGAATGAAAACTTAACATACATTAAAGAAACGAAGAGTATTATGATTTATAATTGGGTGTCAAGGATATTGTCGAATATCAATTTGATATTACAAATTGGTCTGATTAAGACAATCAATGACTATCATGTCAGGTGTACACAGCTAACCCATCGGTGACAGTGGATGAAGTCGTGTACAACATACCGCGAGTTGATGGAACTAGAAATATCAACCATCGAAATCCAACTAACTGGCCTAATGGTAAAACGTTCACCATGGAGCCTAAGAGTCCTAAGTTTGATCCCTGGTGATATCGTGGATGCCCACCGCTGGAGAGCCCCATACTAAAACGAAACAGCTGTTCGGTGCTTCCTGGTGATTAATAGTTGTCGAATTCAGACCTATTTGTTATATCAAATTGATGTTATAACCTAATTGGTTCAGTTGAGTACATTTTAAGAGAAAACAAATTCGTATACATTCTGTGTTTCAGTTAGTCTATACTAGATTCCATTTACCAACCTACGTAAAATATCTGTATGCAAAGAACTGACTCAACAGTTTGCTTTATTCTGCTTTAAGGTTACGGAATGTAGGTTACTAGTATTTGATCATAGATGTATGCTTAGACTCTCTAGTAATTATTGCTATAGTTATAAGTTAGGTACTTAACAAACGTGAAAATTCAGTTAATACAGTTGAGAATCTTTATTAACTGACTTTAGTGGAGGATGTCTAACCATTGTTTCCATTGACGTACAGTGTTTGGTGACACAAAAGTAGGTAGGAACAGCCAACTTACATCGAGGCTTTGACTGCTGTTTTGAACCAATTTGGTGGATATATGTGAGACTAAACTCAGAGTCACTTAAATTGGATAACAGATAGCTAACGCTTGGTTTGTGTCTATTTTGTCACTATGCTTGATGATACCCTTTTTGTCTTTGTTTATATGAGCCAAAATAATAAACTTCTCTTCATTTTGTCCTTGTCGTTGTACCTGATTGTATATTCACTCGTCTGTTGGTTAATAAATTGGTTTCACTTGTGTTGTGTTCTTACTTCTGTTACAGCTGTCAAATTATTGAGAAATTACAATTATTCAGTGTTACAATTCTGTTAACGTAATTATCTAATTCGTCGTCAGCTGTGGCAATTTGCAACTTATAAATCCTGGTCATAGTGTATTTCGGTATTTCATTATCCGGACACTAAACACTACAAGTCATAAACAAATGTATCGAACTCCACTAATAGTATCATCGTATACTCGACTTCTGGTAGTTCATCAACCCTTGTATATTGGTAAATGTTTCACAGTCTCATTGCTTGGTAGGAAACAAGATTAACTGAAATATTTATTGTGGTGGCAGATAACTAGATACTACTGACTGGAACATACGTTGCAGTCTCCCAATCATACTAGTATAATTACTATAAATTGTTTTCAGTGTATACGAATATATATAACTGTTAATAAGTGTATATATATATGTATATTTAATTCTTGGACTGTAAAACAATTGTGTAATAATATAAGCTATTTCGGTTGCTATAGATGAAGACCATATATTTAAGAAGTCAGCTATTAGCATGAGAAAATGTCGTGAACTATGGCTTAGAATCGGTTGTAATAAGACAAACTCATTTGCCTTTTTATTTTCCTCATCAGCCTGAGTTTCCAAAGTATTTTATATCTGTTTTTATTAAAATTAGTTCAATTATCTCTAACCATCTCCATATTAATATCTTCAGCATTATTATTATTATTGCTATTATTGTTATTATTATTATTATTGCTATTATTGTTATAATTATTACTACTAATAGTAATAATAATGGCAATTTTCTAGTGTTCATTCTGATGATTTCATTTCATTGTGTCAATGTTATATAACAATTTAAATCATTACACAAATGGGTTGCTAATGTCTGACTAATTGTCTGATACTAATCGCAATAGTGGATACCATATTCGACTAAGTTTTCTTTTTTAAACCCAATAGGCTGTCGGTGTGTAAAAATGCTTTCTTGGTTTGTTGAAGTAAATTGTACTATCTGTAGGTTATCTAAAATAAGAAAATAACTACAGTTCATTACTTTAAATTATCAACGATGTATGTTACACCTGTTTCGTAATCTGGTTTACTGTATTCATTAAATTATAGAAGTAAGCTTATAGAAAAGTGAAACAAATACTATTTTTAGTATATTTGGGATTTATCGAGAGATGGAATACAGGAAGTATGTTACCTTCTGCTTGGGACTATCTACTGTGTCTTCACCTACACCCCAGTGTTAATATTCACTTCGAGTTTAAAACCAATTACTTATCATACGTCCGGTACTTCACTATTGACCTCAATCTAAGTATACAAAAATCCTTATAACTAAGAGGAATAAATCATAAATTTGTACTATTCTAATGATTAGTAATCGAACTTTTTGACATTTTGCTACTTTTTGTAATCCACTTTCTTAGAGGATGAATGGCCTAGTTAGGTTGACAGTAATTTAACTGAAACCAAGGGACAAATCAGGATCAACATTTTAAGTACAATCTATAATAAGTCTGATTGTGCTAAAATCATGTCATTTAGGTCAAGGTGATTGAAAGTGAGAGACATGTGTGCATATTTGTGTGAATCTATGTTGATGCGAAAAATGTGATTATTACAAATAATCTACCCTGATGGTTATTATTAAGTAAAACCTTGACAGTGGTACATGCCTGTAACTAGACAGCGATATCAAGTTAATTCTCGCATAATGCTCATTTAACCTATAGAGACAGTTGTATTGCGATTGTACAAATCATTTCATCGAACGGATAAATATTATTCACAAGGATTACCCCTACTTTCAGGGGGGTGGGGTCTTTAACACTAAACATTCATAACATCATGCATGGCTTTATCTATTCATAAATTCGACTTTAGTAAGAGATTATGTACCCTCAAAATACTGAAAAATAGATCGATATACTTAAACATCTACCTAACTTTAGTCAACTTTGCAGGGCGACGTTGTTTTTAGAAATTCCATAAAACTCTTGATCTCTGTAAATTTGAACAATGTAACATAAACAAGACTTTCTGAATAGAATGAATTCATCAGCTTATTTCGAGGCTACTTATCAACTGGAAACAACCTAAAATTACAAAGTATTAGGAAGAACTGAATGTTCGACATACTTTATCTGTTAAGGTTGAGATAGATGCTGTGAATAAATATAGAATTCATGATGACTAGAATAGAGATATAAGATATTCTTTTGATTGTAGTTAAACCTGATGTATATTTATATGCTGTAAAAGTAAGAGTAGATGCGTATGAATACAGTTGACACATTGGGGGTGGGGGGAACGGGGAGTGCAGTTGATTAAACTTAGCCAACTTCGTGGGAATAGTTATTTTCAAATGTGTATTTATTACCACAAATTGTCATTCTTCGTTTACAATTGTTTGAATTAACTAATTGTATCTGTCGAACGTGAAGTAGCATATAAACACTTTTATTAAATATCTATAAACTTAAACTTAAGAGGCATCATCATAATAGTGTTTCGTATGCTGCCCTCCTCTCCGACTCCTATGTTCTTCAGAGAAACGAGAAGAGAGTGACTACTGTGAAATTCATACATCAAATATATTCAGTGATAGAAATAGATATCATAAGGTCAGTAAGACTGAGTGGAAGCATTTACTGATGAATATGAATGACAGTAAATGATTGTTTAAATAGCATTTAATACATGTTTTATTAAGTATACATAAGTGAAATGCTTATAAATCAGGAAATGTTGTATTGTTAGGTGCATATTTTGTGCTGAGAATTCTTTACACTAATCAAACATATGACTAATGTCCTACTATTGATTTGGTTGATTCTACAAACTTCCGATATTTTCACAATAGAATACTCATATTGAAAGCAACCATTAATTAATATGTAACTATGTGTCTTTCAAACAATTAGTATTCATTATAAGTTTCAATGAAATAAGCAGATTATTTGATACAGAATAATAGTGAATTCATTTTTGGCAGACGTTATCTACAAAGTTCACAATGTTTATTAAATGTGTTTTACTCATTTCCAGTCGATTTTAAATTCATTTAATCGGTGATAGCCACATTTAAGTTGGATTGTGACTGGCAAGTGGAATCCAGGACGCGCGTTTCGTCCTATTTGGGACTCATCGGCTGGATGTACCTGCATCCCAATGTTGATGTTCACAGTGGGATTCGAACTCAGTCCGGTTCGTGTCATACGCCACCGCGTTCACCACTAGGCTACTGTGTCCAGACAGTCACGCTTGTGCAACGGGTACATATCTAATTCAGTTTCAGTCCATTACAAATCAACGGGAAGATACAAGCCTATTCTGAATTAGGTGATAGCCACATATTACAGCATAATTTTCTAGTAAGATATCATTTTAAGTGCTTGTAATTATCCATAACTAATTTCTATGATCATTTCAGTGTACAGTAGATTGAAATTCTGCATGGAAACATGAATATATTATAGCTTAAAGATTGAAGTGAAATCGTTAGTCTAACGTTTGTATAAACAGAGAAATGACGAAAAATGCTGGATACACTACACTTATTGAATATTGCGCGAACGTTGAAGATAACCTGAGTATTCATTATTATTTGATTGTTTATCATCAACTGCAGAGATCTGTATCTGTAATGGAAGATTACGTATTAACAATAGTAAAAAGTGATAGTTGAAAAATTGAAGTGACAAGTTTTATCAGTATTCTTGTAAAACTATAATGGGCTAGTCAAACACCATACTGGTTGTTACTCAGTTACCAATCAATTAAAATGTGTTAGTTATGCATAGTCAGTCACGCCCAGAATTATTCATCTTGTGAAACTGGGTTGTTCGGGATTGAACTCCCTAGGGAGCATAAAATCTGTGGTGATTGACGGTATACATTGCTGATAAGCATTGTTACTCAATAAGCTAAGTCAAGACTGCATTTAAAAAAAATGCTAATAATACTACTATTACTCATAATAGTAATAATAACTTTCATGATTTATTCAAAAAATATAACTTTCTTATGACAATAATTGATTGACAACTACCATATTTTGAAAAATATAAATTTCACTTCAAATTTTAATGGCTGTTGCTACTATAAAACATACTAAAGTTAGTTTTTGGATTGATTATTTCCAAAGTTATAAGAATGTCGATTGTATGGTCGATATCGTTGAAATGTCTAACCGTTAGACAATTCAAGGTTTGGAGCTGTTAATCACAGATTCTTAAGGAATATTCTCGGTGGGATGAACATGTATTTTCAATCTATACTTTAAATATACATTATTCTAATTTACATATAAATTAGGGAGATGTATTTGGAAGTACTACGAAAAGTGGATGCATTGCATTTGTTTGTTCTATAGATTAGTTCTTTTAATATAAAATGATGACAAGTTTCACTTCATTGGAATATTTATTTTAGGACAAATTAAAGCCAATCATATCATCCTCGTAGAAGTTAAAGTGCCTTCCTATTCACTGATTTTTTGACTAAAACTCTTCAAACCTCTTAATCAGAGGCATATCATTTATAATGGATTCGTTTTATCTTTCAATAAAAATTTCCTAACTCAATCATCTATCAGGACAACTGGTATATATATATATATATATTGCTTACAGAGTATACAGGTTGTAATTGAGGAGCTAAAACAGATAAATATCACTTTGTGAAGGACAAAGCTGGTGATAAAGAAAAAAAGATGGAAAGTGTGTGTGTGTATGTGAATGAGAGAGGTAGGATAACAAGAACAGTCAATTGTTTCTATCTCAGAGTCAGTAATAATTGAATTACAAGTTTTCGTCTTTTAAAAAGTAAAATATTAAGCAGTGATCAATAAACAAACTTTATTTGATTATTTATGCAGTAAGAATCATGTTCCCACTAGTAACTAATCTTAGAAGGTATTTCCTAGATTAAAGGGAAGATGTTATAACAGGTTGAGTTTAATCATATTAGGAGTTAGATAGATATTTCCAATGCCAATAGAT
Source organism: Schistosoma japonicum (assembly GCA_025215515.1). Classification (NCBI taxonomy): domain Eukaryota; kingdom Metazoa; phylum Platyhelminthes; class Trematoda; order Strigeidida; family Schistosomatidae; genus Schistosoma; species Schistosoma japonicum. Next base: position 13,368,437 of record CM046066.1, read on the forward strand.
AATGGTGGGTCAATTTCACTAGGATGTCAACACACTTATGTGAAGGTTTAGCGTTTTCTATGAGGCCTAAGATTTTTAAATTCAATCCTTAGTGTAGTTATAAATGTACGTTACTGAGAAGTCCAACACTATGACGAAACATTTATTCAATATTCTCAAATTCTCATTGATACTTCAGCTAAGGTTAATTCCATTAATGAGTTGTGGTCAAAGGTAGATGGTAATTAATTTCTAAATGATGCTACAACGAAAAACATTAAACGGTTTGAATCTACACTCAAATCCGAGACGCAGTTTTAATCTAATCGTTTCTATAACATTATTGGTAATTTATATAGACAAAAGTACTTGGTGTGATCTATTTAGATATAATGTAAATCATCTTCCTACCTCTTTTAGTTCTGTACTAAGTGTGTATGTTACGTGCGAATTGATCGTTTTATTGTCAAAAAATTTTTATAATTAAGGGTAACACCTACGTTTCCACTGTTCAGTATCTCATATCTAGCAAAATCGGTAACTTCTTTATTCAAAAAACGACGATATTTTCAACAGTTTAAGCGGTAATATATTGTTTGTAATCATTACAGAGTGATCATAATTTAGTACGACAAAATACCTGGGGACACTGGCAAACTGTCCTAATTTAATATGAGACTCCTCAGTGGCAGTACACACCCTCAACCCCCCGGGGAATCGAACTCGGGATATTTACGTCTTCTAGTGAAGGCTTAACAATAAGCACCACAAGGCAGGCATCTACTGGTGGAATCCCCATATAAATCAATTTGCTAGTCAATACCATTTGTGATTATTGTTTTAATTCTGAAACATCTGAAATACACCATTAGTGGTGGTGATACTTAATAATTCACTAAGACAGGTGAAGGTCCAGGCTCCGACTCCATGATGGGATCAATAGTAGGTACTGCTACTAAGACGTTCCATACTAAAACGCAACAGCTATCCAGTTTTTTCCTGGTTTTCATTAATACCTGATTGAGATCATTTAGTGACGAATGCTTGCTGCTGAAGTAAATCTAGACTATTCACTCAGAGTTACACCAAATAAACTTCGATTTTGACTACTGAAAATGATACTATCCTATTCAAAAATTGGGTATTTCTCACATTACATTTTATTTATTTACATTAAATCGATGCATAGTAATTACATTAGATTCATTTTAAACATTTTATAACTTTAATGGATTACTGGGCTGCAATAAATGTCATATTTGTCTGATTACAGTGTATAGGTCAAGTTGATTGATATACCAGCTACTATATTTTGAATAAGGTGAAGGTACTCAATAGAAAAACCTATTTAGTGTAGTCTTCATTTTAATTTTTAGCTGACATTCATCAACACTGTGTGAAACTCGACATTTTGTCACTCACTATTACTGTCTTGGTGATATGAATTTAAATCTCATAACCGGTATTAGTTCCTTTCCCATAATGTTGAAGTTATGACTTACAGATAATTCCCAACTAACAGAAAATCTAGATTAAACCGAGTTGCCTAGTTACTACCACTAAATATCTACCAGGTTTTACTCATTTGAAAAAATAAAATTTTATTTTACCTAATTGAAATTTGTTTTTTTTTTTTTTCATATTCATTCATTTCTCATTTTACTATTAAATAGAAATTTCTTAGAAAAATATTGAAGTTTTACAATCGATATTGAAAAATTTCACTTGATAAATGATAATGTTCTATACAAATTACTGTCTTTTTATTTTTTTTTATTTTTAATGTTAATAATGTAATGATTAATTTGAATAGAATCACGTAAATTGTTAATTAATTATGAAACTAAGAAAACACTCGATGTTACTGCTGTTACTGATGATGATGATGATGCTGACGATGATGATGATGTTGATGTTGATGTTGATGACGACAATAGATAAAGCCTAAAGTATTCATTTCTCAAAAAAAAAAAAAAAAACTTAGTAGTAAAAACCACTTGATTTAAGATTTTTCATTACTTAGGCGGTTTGTGCAAAAATTATTTCACATTGTAAGAAGTGATTTTTTTCATGATTAGTATTGTTATTGACTTGATGATTAAATAAAAAAGAAAGTGAATTAATCACTTATTGTATGCCATTTAATGCTATTAATGTAATAGCATGAATTAGTTGAAAATGAGAATTTACACTATGCCATAGTGGCTTAAATGTTAAACACTCTTGAAAAGGCTTGAATATGTCGACACGTCGTCTTTAGTTGGGTCGTGAGTGTAGATTATGTTAATGTTCTAAATAAATTTGGAAACAGTCGTTATTACAGTGTACCTTATTACTAAAATAATACAGAATGTTTATAACTGTGGGTAATACCTTAAATTGTCAATCCTGATATCTCGAATTGTTTTGAATCAGACATCCATTGATCATCTGGAAGCACTGGACAGCTGTTTCGTCCTAGTACGGAACTCTTTAACAGTGCGCGTCCACGACCCCGTTGCGGATCGAACCCAGGACCTTCTGGCTCCCCGACGAGCGCTTTACCGTTGGATCACTGAGCTGGCTCCTAACGGTTTATATTTCTAATTGATTGACGACTAACTATCTCCACAACCCTCGATTGTACCAAATATCAGCTCACTAGTGACTAGCTCCTTGAGGCAATTCCTAGGAGTTCTAGTGTGAAGACGTGACCGGTGGAGTTCAATCGTGTCGGCTGTGAGGCAGTTTCCCACCGATGATAATGGATGAGGTCACGCAAACGTATCACGAATTGACTGAATTAGAAATATCAACCGTTAGGAGCCAGCTCAGTGTTCCAATGATAAAGCGCTCGTCGCGGAGACAGAGGGTCCTGGGTTCGATAATCTGTCCAGTGCTTCCAGGTGATCAATGGTTGTTTGATTCAGAACAATCCGTGATATCAGGATTGACAACTAACTATCTTCACAACCCCCCAATTGTAACTTTAAATTGTGTTGTATTCTCTGGACTAAAGAGTTTTATTCCAAAGCATTCATTATCATTATGGAAAACATTATCAGGTCTTATTTTATCTAAAGGACTATGCTATCTAGAAGGATATTGTAAACTATACATTCAAACCACTCAACTCAGAGAACATAACACAACCAAAAGTGTTTTCCTAGTTTTCGATTTTCGTATCAGTTGCTATCATTCTAGTCCTAAGTTACGGTAAAATAATTGCCTTCTAAACAGCTGTTGTATCATTTAATAAAACTTAGTTCTTTTGTGTCGCTGATGTTATAGACTGGAGTTTATAAAAGATTGCTTAAATAATTAGGTTGTCTATACAGATTAATTGTAAGTCATAATCTGGTTTGGAAATTATCAGGGTGTCAGTGGATGTGAGTTCAATCATAACTTCCAAAATGTTACTTAATTAGAATGATTTCCAAATTATAGCCGATTTCAACATAATCTCTAGATTTAAAAACAAATCTCTTATAAAGTAAAAAAAATTTCTACGTTTCAGTTGATAAAATTCGTCAAACATTGATGTTAATGAGGTACCAATAAAAAGTATGGAGCACTAAACACCTGTTATGTTCTATAATAGGATTCCTCTAAAGTCTGCACCATAGATTCTGTCCCAGGAGCTTCAGACTGGCGAACGCCTAAACTTTGTACCACTGGGTTGGTATCCAATAGTAGAATTCTCACTTGCATCAGTCGGTGATGTAGTGCGACGGTTATCCATTGTAACGAATTCAATCAACTAAAACTTGATACTAAACTCCAAGATCCACTTCAACTGAATTTTCTGTATGTAACTTAACATGCAAAATATTAATATTTTTCTTGATATAGGAAATTTATTAATAAATATTGTAATGCTTCCAATTTTTTTAAATTAGTAATACTCAATGCATTTCCACAATTATTAGCTAGGAATATCAGGAAATTTCGTCTGAGGGGCTTTTTCTCAATATTCAAATTCATTAGCCTCCTCATATAAGTTAATAATACTATTAGATGCAAAATCTATATTCACTAGCGTTGAAATCCCTGAAATAAGAGAATTATGTCATCTGAGCGATAACATTTTCAAAGCTATACACTCGGAATAAATATGGTAATAGTTTAAGGAATACATTGAAATGTTTAGTGAAAATCTCACTCTTATATCCACCACACATTCATCAAATCAAATGAACAGAAAATCAATGTCAAGTCCTACTGAAGGATCTGAATTTCTCCTCCACATTACTAAAATACTACAGTCCATTAAGAAAATGACTGTCTGAATTTTAGTTTCAGTGCATTCTGACTCTATTTAAATGCATTGGCAACATGCCAACAATGAATGTAACGGATTATTCATTTGAACAATATCATTCTCACAGCTGTACACTATATATAGATAGACAGTTATGCGTATACTAGTTTAGCTTCAATAATAAAGGGAGTGAATTGAAGGACAGTTCAGTTGACTCAGTGTGCGAACAAATGATAAATCAGATGAAAGAATATGACGAAGTAAATAGCATAGCAACAATATGAAGGTCAGACGATGGCATGACTTACACCTAATTCGATGACGGACATTGCTCACACACACACGTTAAGCACTTGAGTCATTCCTAAGTATTTGCAGGTGTACATGACTTTTGATCATTGCCCATTGGTAAACATAGCTTCATAAAAGTTCATTTTTACTGTGTATCCACTTAAATTAATCCAGTGGTTAAATTACATTTAGCGTAGCTCTTCCCTAACCTCAGACATATCACACTTTCTTGTGTATGTAACTTTCGGAAGTAAGTCAATAAAATGGATCTACATGAACTAGTCAGTTAGGAAGATGCACATTGTATATTAAGTGAAATATATGTAATCAACTCTGTGGTTCAACCTTTAGAGTTTCTCAGTACTTAGATTGACAATGGATTGTAAATATATTATGGGTATATATGTTCAATATCTTTCCCCTTTTCTTACTATGTCCTACGAACAATCGTAAAGCAGTTGATTACTACACAACGTACGCATCAAATATCATTGACAATGTGAGTAGTTATCTAACGAAGACTATTTACGGGTGAATATAAATGACAGTTAATTACATCTTAGAAATGTTTGAATATTGTGCGAGATGATATGGAAATGTTAATTTTTGTGTAGTAACTTTCCTCCTTCTTCTACTAGTTCACATCTCTGTAACGCTATTTGTTCTGAGTTCTGACTTTGGATTAATTTAAGTGGATACACAGTAAAAATGAACTTTAATGAAGTTATGTTTACCAATGGGCAATGATCAAAAGTCATGTACACCTGCAAATACTTAGGAATGACTCAAGTGATTAACGTGTGTGTGTGAGCAATGTCCGTCATCGAATTAGGTGTAAGTCATGCCATCGTCTGACCTTCATATTGTTGCTATGCTATTTACTTCGTCATATTCGTTCATCTGATTTATCATTTGTTCGCACACTGAGTCAACTGAACTGTCCTTCAATTCACTCCCTTTATTATTGAAGCTAAACTAGTATACGCATAACTGTCTATCTATATATAGTGTACAGCTGTGAGAATGATATTGTTCAAATGAATAATCCGTTACATTCATTGTTGGCATGTTGCCAATGCATTTAAATAGAGTCAGAATGCACTGAAACTAAAATTCAGACAGTCATTTTCTTAATGGACTGTAGTATTTTAGTAATGCGGAGGAGAAATTCAGATCTGTCAGTAGGACTTGACATTGATTTTCTGTTCATTTGATTTGATGAATGTGTGGTGGATATAAGAGTGAAATTTCCACTAAACATTTCAATGTATTCCTTAAACTATTACCATATTTATTCCGAGTGTATAGCTTTGAAAATGTTATCGCTCAGATGACATAATCCTCTATTTTTAGAATGTTTTTAACTCTTTACAATCTACTGGAATCTTCACGTGTATTGCAGCCAGCCAGTCCAAGCATTTGTACTACCTTTGTTTTACGCATATTTGATTACCTAACATTGGTTATTAAAGATGTACTCATTTCGTTTTATTTCAATGCTTTAGAATTTATTGCATTTTGGTCAGCTTTTCCCCTTAAGAATTGGTTTACACTGGTAACTATAATTTCTTTTATTTTTATCATTAATACTTATATTCAACATTGTCTTGACGACTAGTGTATCATTACTACTGTAATCAAGCGTTTACGCTTTTACAAATGTATTTAAAAGTAAAGCGTTGCTATGGCGTCAAATAAAGCTAAATGATACCCTCCTCCACTCCATTACGCTTGAATAAGTCCAAGTGAATATTAACTACATTACAACGAATCACCTAGGGTCTCTGCAGCGTTTTCGATGTATTTCATCAAGTACTTTTTCATTTATGCAATGGGTGATGACTGATTATCAGGAATTGTTCATATTGTTTCATCTTAATCTTGTTTCGAAGTCATCAACACAGCCAAATGATATAATCATAAAAGATTTTAAATCAAAAACCTTTGTATGTAGCTAAAGTGAATGCAATGAAGGATGACGAATTCAGTATATTCTGAAAATATTGTCGTTCTAGATTTAAATTTGTGAAGGAAACAAACTGAATAAGAAAAAGGTATTTATTATTGAAACTCTAGCAATCCATAGATTGAAGCCACATCTTTGAGTTCAAACAGCAGCATGTTTAATTCCTAATCTTGGTAATTTGTTATGATGACGTTGTTTCTATTGTCCTTTCTTTTTCAATATTAATTAACCCTTATTTCATCATACAATTAATTTGCTTATCATGTTCATTAAGTGGACAACTTTTTCGCATTTATACATGATGTCTATCCAGACGTCTAGCTTGTTTAATACTCCAGGTATGATTTATTTTGCCAAATAGAACAAAACCTAGGCCCTGAGTTTCCTGCTGGCCATGTCAAAACCACCTCACATTATAACAAATCGTCCATCATGTTGGATCACTTGGACTAATAGCCACATTGCAACTTGATAGGTACAATGAAGTCAACACTGAAATGGACTAGATATAGAACTCATTGGTCATTAAAATGCGATCAGTCATTGTGAACATCTCAACTAGTCTTATAGGGGAACATTCGCTGTTCAAATAGCTCAGTGGTAAATATTGGAGACTGTACAACTGGGTGACTTGGGACCAAATAGGCTAATCTTCTCAAGAGTATCGATATCTCTTGGTGACAAGAGGTAAATAACATGAAACCCTGATGAAACATAGTTTTCTATCATCGACCATCCAACCACCTTTCTTTTTTCTTATATACAACCACCTTATTATCACTGATGTTTCTAAACAATATTGATTTAATACAACCATGTTTTCTATTATTAGATGCATTAAACTAACTTTACTTATTGCTGATTAATCTGATAAATTATCAGATAACACTATTTTATAATGGACCATTATCTGCATAATGACACCTTAAATTACGATTGCACAGTTAAAGTGAATGATCTCATTAAAATAATAATTTTCTTCAATTTACTAGTATTCTGTAAAAAGAATTCTATTGTCTGAGTATGAATGTCTTCGCATTCTGATATCAGTGTGGAGAGATATTGAGAAATACGGAAGAAGGGGGTATTGAGCAACTGATCTAGTTCCAGTTTCTGGCCTTCTAAACACAAAACACTAGGCTCTGGTTATCTAGTATGTTTCTAAGTTATTCAAATGTATCCACTTTGAGCTGAATCCCAAAACGTTATGTAAAGTGATTGGTTTACTACGAGATTTTGACCGAGGGACTAAATACCATATTGACTGTAATGAAATTTAGATGCCTTATTAAATTTAGCACTATCTAAGTGTTATTGTTTTTACCACTGGAATTCCTTAAATCCTTCAAATGGAAGAGCTTTTGGGGCTCTGTCTATCTTGATTTTTATTAGTCTTGAATTTGAGGATTGTTTTACTTTATCTAATCCCTGATTAACTTTTAGATCATTTGACGTTATGTAGTTGAGCTGGTCGATTTTACATCCAGCATTACTTGCCTTCAATCTTCCAATAAATGACGATTCCAGTAGAATTCTGCTCAAAATCACCAACTTACGCAACCCGTTAAGTCTCCATTGAATGAATACCTGCAGGACTGAGATATTCACGACATTTATTGTTCAATGAGTAGTGACAAATATTGTTTGTCTAGTCTATTTTAGTGCTGAACAAACTCTATCAATGATTTTGGTCAGTATGGTCATTAATCTTAGTGACTTAACATAGAAAGAACTACGTTCTATTACTGAGTGATTGAAGGTAGCTATCAAAAGATCCCAGTTAATTTAGATTTTGTGCTAAGTGCTACTTATTATCAAGGCCTACTTAAAATTTTGTGAGAATCGATATTCCCTATGATATTCAAACCTGTCGTTGTAATTCATTTGATTGAATTATGCTTAATAATTTGATTGTAACATGTAGAGAAAATGATGTGACGTCGAAGAAGGCATCATAAATGCAAGAAAACTAATTATCAATGGTAATAACTGAGATCACTGAAAGATACTTGGAAATAATGTGTACGTATACATACACACTACAAAATTGACTAGTAGACAATAATCAAGAATACTCCATTACGTTATATAAAGAATGAAACTCTAAGGGAACAACTAAAAGACCGTCATTTCTTTTTATAAAAAAAAAAATTAATACAAAAGGTACATAGAATTTGAAACATCAAACACTATTTGTTGCATCATCATTGGTTCTACTTCCAAATCAACACATCAATTAGCCTGTTAACAAAAATACAACAACATTGAAATGTATAAAAGTTCTAGTTAAAACATACAATACTACTTATGCTTTTGTCAGAAACATTAAACGAAAGAAAGAATACCCATTTTTTTCGAAATTTTTTTTTCCCGCAATTTAATGAAATGAAATAAAATGAGCAAAACAAAATGTAGTTGAGTTCATTAAAAACTTTTTCATCGGATTTTTTTTGTGTGTAATCAATTTTATTAGTGAAAAAATTGTAAAGGGAGTAGTGAATGGCACATACACGTTAACAGTTAATGATAAATTTTAGATCTCATGAAATTGATCATGTTGTAACTGTTGTTGTGTTAATTTTATGAATAAAACAAAATTTTAGTTATAGATCGTGGATCGGTTTTACAGTTGGTTAGTCATAATCGAAATCAACTCACTGGTAGTTGCTCAAGCATGAAGTTGGGTGACGATGGTATAAGATCCACTTAGAGTATTAGTTGCCTCATAGTTGTCATTATTCTTAGCAGACAAGTATCAACTGACATAAAACTTAAATCATGTAGTGTATTCTGTTGACTACCTTCAACAATCTGAATTTCAGCCACTCAGTCTGAGGATTTGAATCTTGCTCTACTTTGGTTCGATTAATTGGAGTGTATCACTTAGAATGTGTCTAGAATCCAAGTATGCAGATCTGTACTTGGTCACTTCTAACCACCTAGTATCAACAACATAGTGCATGGAATTTTGATTCATGTAGACTATTGGCCCGTACGTTGATAGATAGGATCCAATCGTCAATGGGAGCTAAACGAATATGACATTCGCTGCTATTCAGTAATCACTCTATGTAATTTGTAAAATTATTTAAAAAAAACTATCAACCAGTAGTTGTCAATAATTCTTTTGCCGTTAACTGTTTTGTTCAGCGAACCTCTAATCCCATAATTTGTTGATCTACTCTGCAGAGATTGAGAAATCGAATATTCTTTGATATGTTTATTAATCACTAATTGATTTGAATCCCACACTTATAGAAATTCATTCGTTTTCTTAGGATTTCCTCTATTCATAGTTTCGACGTTTATGCAATCAAAATTTTACTCACAGTTGTCTTAATGCATTGATTGAAATCAGAGTGGTCATACCATACTCTTTTATCCCTGATAGTCCATATTCATATATTCATTAATAAAGTAGAGAGGGTTTACTTTGTTTAATGATATGTTTTTCTCAGTAGTGGAATTAATTTCTTTGAATCCAATACTCTGATATATTTAGAGTATATAGCTATAGATAGCAACAAACACGATATCTTTAATGTAAACTACACTTTAATATAGAGCATTAACAGATCAAATGAATACAAAGAAACTGTCCGAAAATGCTGTCTACATACAAGATACACACGGTGAATATTGATGATGTTGCGAATAAATTATCCAACTAAAACAAATCCGGTTAATTGATTGGTTTGTATGATCTAATATACTTTCAGTAAAAACGAAGTTTCATGATTGTAAATAGATGTTGTGGAGATTGTCAAATGTTAATTTAGTGCTGCATGACCAGTGAAGTTCATCCGTGGCTGGTGTGAGACAGTTACCCATCAATGACAATGGATGAAGTTGCTTAAATACCTCATGAGTTGACTGAATTAGAAATATCAACCGCTGGGAGGCGGCTCAGTGGTCTAGTGACAAAGCATTCACCATGCGATCTGAGAGTCTTGGGTTCAATCTCTTGTGAGGTTGTGAATACGCACTGCTAATGAGTCCCATACTTCGATGAAACAATTGTTCACTGCTTCCTGGTGATCAATAATTGTCCGATTCAGACCAATTCATTATATCAAGTTAACAAAGTTACCTGATATTGAAGTATTTTTCTTACATCATTTTATTATCTATATTTACTGATTACGAAATCCAAATAATTTTTGAAACGTATTAACTACTTCATCTTCATATGATAGTTTTTATAAATACGAATAGTTTGCCTAAGTATTTAAATGGTAACCATGGGTAAAACTTATTGTAAGTAATTTCTATTATCATAGAAATTCGATTGACAAAATAAAAGTACAGGATAAACAACCTTTATTGTTTATTGTTAAACATTTAGTTGAGATAAGGCAGAAATTTGATATCAACTCATACTTTTTGGTGTTGCATAAGAGTGCCTTAGAATAAATACTAAAGTTTGTTGAAGGCTTAGCAACATGAAAATTCAACCCCATCCATTTATGTGTTCGAATGCAAATTGTACTTTCCCCCAAACCTACCCTAGTAGATTGTGATTTACAATGTTCGCCTCATTATCTTTGTTTTCTTATCTTATCCTTTAATTTGTCAAGTTGACTTTTATTTTTTCATATATAATTGCCTAATGAAGTTTATGTATGATCAAATTGTTCGTAATATATCGAGCAAACATTCATTACATAATTAGAATGTATTTAGATCTTCCTGTTGATTTGTCATGGACTAAATTGATTAGTTTCTGTTTCGGTATGTGCATCTTGAGCAAATTGTTTTGATATGGCGATAGTTCACAGACTTTGTATCACATAGCTATGAAATACTTCGTCTTCTCAATGCATCATGAAGATTCATCATAAAAGGATTAATTGTTTTATATAGGTTTATACCTTTATGGAATTCCATGACTAAACAGATAAAATTGAACACTAAAATGAAATATTTTGATATATTTTTCTTATTCCGAATCATTAACGTTAAAAGAGGAATTTCCCTAATACTGTCAGAAACTATGCATTATATAAAGCTCAGCGCTTCAACAACAACTTCTAACCGACGTAATCGAAGGAAGATGATGAAAACTGAGTAGAGGCTTTATACTTCGACAAGTCAGCATCATAATGAAACAAGACTGTTTAAGCAACAAGAAAAATGCCTTTGGTGGTATCAGATTTAGCGAACTAAAGGAGGAAATAAGTAATTAACTAATAAGTGCTAGACATCAATGCGGTAACAGTGATTAAACTTTACTAAGGACCTGGTTTATCCTCATTACTGTAATTTGTTAACAACGAAGGTAATTCGATAATTTGATGCCACTGTAAGGCAAACATCTCGGAAGTCTAAATATCGTCATTCAGTATATTACTTCTTCATAGTGGTTACTCACTAATGTCTATTTAATAAGATACAGTACACTTTTTAATTTTAAAAATTCGTATCTTATTGTTATTGTTATAATTTGTTGACAGAATTCCGTCTAGTCACTACGGAATTATTGACATCTAGAATAGATTGAAGACAAGAGAGCTCGACTCATCAATTTAAAAATAGTAATAATAACTAAGAATTATTAATCAATTTGAAGGCATCCTTTACTATGACGATACCGAGGTCCACTGATTTCTAGTTTTAAATGGTTGTGTGGCTACAGTAAGTTCATGATGTAAAAAGAAAAATTTAACAACCACTACAAAAGTATTATTAAGAATCATGTTCTTTTGAGATATTTATTTTTGTGTAGATTCGTATTTTGATTGATTGAATATATCACAGATTATTGTTGGCAGGGTACCACTGAAAACCAGGGGGAACACGACAGCTGTTTCGTTCTGGCACGAAACTCCTCAGCAGTTCGCACTACAGATTCCACACCAGGAACTTCACGTCGGTGAACATCTAACAATCTACACAACTAGATCGGCCAGAGTCCGAATGTAGAATTCCCACTTCCATCAATTTGTGATGTATACCTCGACTACCATCAATTAAAAGTACCGATCTCCACAAAATAACCATCTCAACGGAACTATAATAATCAACTCACTACTCACTAATTCCACGATGTTCCTGAAACTCTAGTGAAAAATGGTGACCGGTGAAGTTTATAGGTGTCGGGAGTCAGACAGTTATCCCCAATGACAATGAATGGTCGTCGCATTATATATCACAAATTGATAGAAGTGGAAATTCTACCACTGTATGTCGGCCGGCAGAGTGGTGGAGAGGGTAAGGTGTTTTCCAACGTGAAGTCCTTGGTGTGGAATCTGGTATACAATCTGGTGTGCATACTGCTACTGAGAAGTTCCACCCTAGAATGAAACAACTGTCGAGTAGTCCCTGGTTTTCAGTAGTACCCTGCCAACATTAGTCTTTTACATTCAACCAATAATGTTCTTATTAGTATTTGATTCCTAAAAGTAATTCGTGAAGATCTTGTGAAATGGTCAATCATAGTAAGAGTGAAGCGTTTGCCATCTATGATTATGCATACTGTTGGTTGTGCAATAACACTAATTAACTGAAGTTAAAAACGCAAACCACAAAATAGAAACTCATTTGTTCAAGTGTTCTGCTTTATATTCATAGTGGGTTCGTAAATGTACACTCCTATTGTGAAATATTATCTTTGAATGGAGCAACTGTCTATTACTTTTAGGTTAGTCTTTTATCTGAACTTCAGTATGTAGAATAGTGTAGATGATCTCCAACATACAACAATCAGCCACTTAAAAAGTGTAAGTGACATAATGATAAAGTGTTTGATTACAACACACCTAATAATGAAAATGTTGACAATAATCTCAGCAAGTAAAATTAATTTCAAACTAAGCATAGATTGGATACAAATTATATTATATGCATTAGTGATATGAAGAATTAGAAAGAAGGTAGTTACAGTTTATATATGACGTCTAGCCAGAAAATTGTTATGCCGGACCACAAAGAAGTGTAACAAACTTTCACAACTGTGTTTTAAGTACACTATTTCATTTATTCGAAGTGTCTGTAATGTAAACATTTTGTTTCTGTTATTGTTACGCTCCGCTTGCCCTATCCTCCCGTTTAGCATAATTACTGTTATTATATTGTCTGTTGTTATGGACTACAGTCAATTAGTTGTGTACAAGTTGTTCCTATTCACTACCACTATTCCCCTCGTTCGGTATTCATACTAATTTTCTAATTGGTTTGCTGTGTGGTCTGATTTTATGTATATATAAAAGAATGCTTGAAATATAATATGATTCGATTCGAATCGATTCTGTCTGGCTGATCTATTGGCTCGCATTCTTCTTATTTCGGCTTGGGACTAAGTGGGCACAGGGCAGACGCACAATTACCAACTAGGCACAAGTAATCTGGCACTCGGCCAATCACCCCCCGTCATTCTCGCATCATAACAAAAATGAGTAAAAGATGAAGATGAACCAATAACTAAATAAACACATCAAGTTCACTTACATTTAATAATAAAGGTAGACGATCAAAATGAAGAATGACACAAACATGAAACTATGACAATCTGATAATGGAAATTGGAAATCAAAAAAGATTGGGAATTAGTTACATGGTGCGATTAGTTTTATAAAATTTGAAATAAGAACGACAAATAGTGTCTTTATATTTCTTTCATTCCAACCCTACTATAATGTATTGTGAAAATACATAGTGCCGTTGATAATAGCCAATCAGTGTACGGACACGTTTGCACCGCGACTACCAGTCCCCAAGCCGAAATGTTAGGAAACTAACATTCATACAGAACTAAGAAAATAGTGGTAGTGAATACGGACAACTTGTACATAACTAATTAACTGTAGTCCGTAATAAAAGGCAATATAATAACAGCAAATATGCTAAACTGGAGGATAGAGTAAGAGGAATGTAACATTGAGAGAAATGTAATGTTTACACTACTTACGACCAGAATAAATGAATTAGTTCTCTAAAACACAGTTCTGGAAGTTTTCAACTCTTCTTTGGTGGTCCGACATAACACCTACCGTCTTAGTCACAATATCCTATCGTTAAATGAAATAAAAGTTATAGAATGAAATAAACAATCTTATCATTAGTCACATTTTCTAGTCTGATACACCAACCTACCTTCACCTTCATCACATTATAAGCTATGTGAGTATACAATCAGTACATATATTACTAAGTAATAAGTAGTATTAAGTAGTACTTTGTGTTTACAAAAATTCAAATTATTGCCTAAATCATAACGATACATTTATTACGTAACCATAGAGTAGTGAATTGTGATACACCCAAATTTATCATTTATTATTGATACTTCTTTCTGGTGGATAATATTATTTTCTTTTTCTACTGACAAAATAATACAAGGAATAATGGCTTGTTCCCAAAAATAAACAATATTATTATTATTATTATTATTATTATTATTATTATTATTATTATTATTACTACATAAGTTACATAAAAACAAACACCTAGTAATCAGTATCTACAGGAAATAGTAGGCATTAGATGCATAGAAAGTGGGATAGAGAGTGAGATACAGAATGAGAATATGAATGTATTTTAGGAAAAAAGATTTTATCATCTACAAGATCATTTCTTTAAATTGCAGAGTGAAAATGAAAAAGATTGTTAGTAATATTTACATACAAACAATAGTAATGATATTAATAATAATAATAATAATAATAATAATAATAATAATAATAATAAAACAGAGAGAAAGTAGGCAGAAGAGTCAGTGCATGAGTGTGGACTTAACAGAGCAAGAGTAAATATGAAACCAATAGTAACCAGGACTCTTATCCCTATTGTTATTATTATTATTATTATTGCTTACATATATGGTATATATACCACTTTCATTCAATGCCAAATATGTATTTGTTTCTCCAATCTATACTCTATTCAATGTTTCCAATAGTTACGTGTTTCATTTTGCCTTGTTTTATTATTTACTACTGACACCTAGTAATAATAAATAACATGGAATGGAAATGTGATAATGGAAGAAGGAAGGATCGGGTAGGGGAGGCGAATGAGGTAATGTAAACGATGAGCTGTGATTATCCGCAACGTCTTCGATGTTCACTGAATTTAAATAATAATAATAATAATAATAATAATAATAATAATAATAATAATAATAATAGCTTTATTCTGAAGTAGCATTTTGTACATCAGGGTATACCAGTTTACAGGCACGATCAGAATGATATGACTTGTTTTTAATATGGTTTTGATAGAGAGTCACGGTTACGGAATTCACGCTATATGAAAATATAAATTAATTACAGAGCCAGGGATAACAAGGTTCACTGTTTACAGTACTAGGGCACCAGAAGTGTATTTTATATAGTGCACTCCCAACAAACAGTGCCAGCTAGGAAATAGCTGTGAGTAAACAAAATAGATCAAAGAAACGATCCAGATACGGGTAAGGCGAAGAGTATTTGAAATTTGGATAAGAGGCAACCTATATGGGTTGTTTTAGAGCGGCGAGTGATTGATACATTAATTACGTTGCTTAACCAGCGTTAGGAGTAAGTTGCATAAAGGTGACCAATTCCTTACGAGAGCAGACCACGAACTCGCGGAGACGGTGACATAGAAGAATACATGAAATAGAAAGAAAAAGCAAATCTAATTAGTGATAGTAAAATAATCAGTTTTAAACCAGAATCCTTTTTCTTTTCCGTTTGTTTTCTACTACAACTTACATGATTGTAGAGTTTGCTGTTTTAGAACCCTGATTAGCCATTAGTGATTGATTCGAAGTTAAGTGGTGAGTCGTTGAAGATTTAGTACAAGTCTATAGATTGTAGATATGGGGTGATCAGTTGTTTAAATCTTAGGATAGAATTAGTTGTGCGAATAATATAGATTTTCAGTCATTATTTTCAGTTCATTCAATAGATCACGATTGTGTATTAGTGTGTAGTTTGTATTAGAATGTTTGTTTCAGATGTCTTGAATTATCCATGAAGGTATCAGTGGGACACATCTCAAATGATCAAATTAAAAAAAAAATACGCAAACACAATGAAAGAGCTCAAAATACAATCTTTTATGAAAACTATACTGTAATATACAATTAAATGCCAGTTGAAAAGGGAACAAGATTACTTATTGCAACACAAGCACTGTAGTTTAATTTAACATGGCAACTTTGATAATGAAATAGATTTATGAATTTATGGAATTATTTATAAAGTAGATTAATCGACAGAAACTTACTCAGTTCGTCACAGAATAATGTTGACAGGGTAGCATCAAATAGCAAGGAGAACTAGACAGCTGCTGAGGAATCGTATACTAAGACGAAACAGTTGTCCAATGCTCCATACTTTTCAACGGTACCTTACCAGTATCAATCTGTGATGAATTCAGTCTAATAAAGCGTAACATCAATCTCTACAAACCACCTTAATTCAATTAGAAAGTTATTTGTCTCACTTTTGTGCTTAATTAAAAGGAATCTGTTGAAGGAAATACCAGAATGTAAGTATTGGACGTTTCGTTAGAATTTGAGGGAAACTTGCATAAAATTCATAAAGTACTGTGTTATTTATAGAAATAATTTTTCAAGGGAATCACGTTTTCGAAACTTGAAACTTTCATTATCTTTCTAGACTACATCATTAACATAAACTTCAGCTGTTGGCTATATATGAAGTGATTTTAATAGTCAACTTCTACCAAAACGTTTTTACGGAAAAGATGATAAAATCTTCAACGTTAAACTATTAAGCTCAGAGAATTCAATTACACGAGAATCATCTTCACTGGACCATGAATCTTCTTTAGAATATCAATGGTAATGCAATAATGTGAATGCTGCTTTTTTACAAATTAGTTAAGAGTTTGAGTGATGGAACATAATGATTGCAAAAGTAACATAAAGACAAAACGAACGAAGACGCTCCCTCTTGATAAACACATGAAAATACTTTTGTCGAGTGTACTTTCTGATCATTGATTCATTTTCTATATGATTATGAATATGATTTTACGAAAAGACGAATGTGACGACTAGGCAACTATTAAGTCTAATTACCATGAATTCACAGGAGAATTTGTTTAACCTCATTTTGTGCATTCACTGAACAGACGCCATGCTCTTCAGATGAAAGGAAATCTCTTTTTCGCTTATATGATGTCAAAAAAAATAGTTCATTAGATGTTATTGTTTCGTACATTTCAGCAAGATTTGTAAGATTACATATAATTTACAAAATCTATTGCATATTTTCACACGTTCTGATGCGTTATGTGATCGAAGTTAGTCAAGAGTCTTTGGTCTTCGTTTAATTCCAATATCTTCTTTTCGCACAGGAGTTAAATTGTATCTGGACATCTATACGAATCTTACAGAGTGCATCAGTTACTCCAAAATTATAAGCACTTCTTTCGTTAAGTACCAACTAGCATAAAACATAAATCAGGCAATGTTTCCTGATGACAACTACTATCAACCATCTGACACCTATGGACATACGGTTATTGTTGGTATTAATCAGGTGAGAGAGAAGGTTTATTGGTCAATGCATTCTTATTTGTAATTAATCCATGAGTTCGAACCATGATCCACCTAATTACTAGAGTTCACGTTTATAATGTGGCTTAAAGTTTAGTACACGAACCTTTATTTGGTAAATGAGTTAAACATAACGATTCAGATAGGGAATCAATTACAAATAACAGAGTAAATGGTAGATGATTTTTCATTAAATGTTCGTACCTTGGAATCATTTCATTCTATTTGTTATTTTTATTAAGTCAACATACACACACACACATACACTGTAAATATTATGAGAAACCTAAATAATATTAATTCAAGTTATTATTCAATTCGAAAACATTGTGTCTAATTTATATGACAATGATGTATACACATAATCCTTATCGTTTGATTACGTCATGATAACCGCCTCTCTCTCTCTCTCTCAAATACACACTAACTGACTCTACTTACATATACACATCAACTGGACTTGTATGAATGTAGGTAATAGTAACGAGATTATTTATTACTGCTGAAACAAATCAGTTTGTACATGATTGTTTCTCGTTAAAACTACAATTATAAAGTTAATTAGCATGTGGTTGGGTGTTATAAGAGTTGTTGTATGGATATCACTAATTAACCTGAGTTAGGCAGTCGATGAAAACCAGGAACAATTGGGGGTTGTGGAGATAGTTAGTTGTCAATCAATTAGAAATATCAACATTTAGGAGCCAGCTCAGTGGTCTAATGGTGAAGCGCTCGTCGCGGAGCAAGAGGGCCCGGGGTTCGATCCCCAACGGGGTCGTGGATATGCACTGCTGAAGAGTCCCATACTAGGACGAAACAGCTGTCCAGTGCTTCCAGCTGATCAATGGTTGTCTGATTCAGACCGATTTGTGATATCAGGATTGAAAACCAGGAAGTTTGAACAACTGTTTCATCTTAGTATGGGGTGACTAAAATTGCGCTCTCAGGACTCTATTTGAGAAAGAATCCAGGGCATTCAGGCATCGTAGCAACTTGTACCTGGACGCTTAGATGTTGATTTCATAGAATATTTCTAGTCACCAGAAATCTGCTTCCGAACACAGAACAAAAGAACGAAGGACAGGAATTCTCTTTTTCATGCCGACGTTATTCTCAACGTTTACATTATTCAACAGGTCGTTTTTAAACCAATCAGTGGATGAATGTGATATGTTTTTTCCTTCCATGTTGGACTATTCTACTTCATGTTCATAAAAGAACAGTTATTCGATAACTCCAGACATTGGAAATGTTATTTTTATTGGAAACTGCACTTTAATATGTGTCAGTCACACTGAATAAACAGAAAAGTAACCGATAATTCTAGATACAACACAATTGGTGAACATTGTAGGGGGTCCCGATTGCTTCAGCCTTCTAAATTTAGTTCATTTACAGAAAACTAGGGGATTTATTGGATTCTACTAGAACTCTTTGGAAAAAAGACTGTCATTTAGAACCAAATCGATAATTACTTAAACGAAATAGTAAAAGTGCAATTTACCCTTTTCTAATAATCTCTTGAAAATGTCTGTAGAACGGTCATCGACCGAAATTTTTCCAATCGGTTTTCCCTGGCCTCTTATAACTTTTGGGGGGTGAATTACTAAGGATTCTTAACAAAGCTAATCGACGTAAACCAAAATGCACAAGATAGATACTATGTTTGGGCTTGAATCGCCTTACCACAATGCATACTAACAAATCTCTCCCCACAGGAGATAAAAATTAAAAATACCATGTTTCTCAGTGAATGTACCGCCATTTGAATAGTACTTTCTCATGAAGACAGGTAAAATATGCAGTGCAATTCAAAAGCTTACTAGATCGACTAGTTTAGACGAGTTGAATTTTGAACTTTTCTGGTCCAGTTGAAGTGGTTTCGTGGAAATCGGTAATTGCTTTTGTTGTTTGTCGCGGATTGATTTCCACTGAGTACCTTAGAAAACCAGGGAACACTCAGAAGTTGTCTCGTGGTGATACAGGACGTCCTGACAGTACATACCTTCGATTCCGCTAGAGAACCAAAGCAAGAATCCCATGGTCTATCGGCAAACACTTAACTATCATCAGTGCTGGGTCGACGGTAGAACTCCCACTTCAATCAACTTGTGATATAGCGAGACGATGAGTCAACACTATTGATCATATCTTAACTTCTCCACTCCTGACTTTTCACTAGGACTTTGGGTATATCTTAAAGTTAGTCACTAGTGAGCTGATTATTTTAGTTGAGTTTGAGGAGTTTTGTGAAGATTGATACTTAATTTTGTTGTTTTTCTGGTGTGTTGAAGTTAAGCAGTTAAATAAATAATTAGAATGTATTGGGATCTTCTAATTGATTTGTCATGGACTAAAATTGATCAATCGCCGTTGTCATATGTACATCCCGGTATAGCTATAGTTTATAAGTATTGTTTGAGTTGGGTCCATCCCAAATACGACGAAACACGATTCCTAGATTCCGCTTGCCAGCCACAATCCAATTCAAGCAGCTGAATAAATACGTTTCTATACTTTATGAAAATGCACTTTGTAGCAGTGAAAACCTTAAACAAACATTTAAGTTGGATTGTGACTGGCAAGTGGAATCCAGGACGCGCGTTTCGTCCTATTTGGGACTCGTCGGCTGGATGTACCTGCATCCCAATGTTGATGTTCAGTCCATTACAAATCAACGGGAAGATACGAGCCTATTCTGAACTTAAACAAACATTATTTAGGTAACAGATTTTACATTCATCATCATAATTATCATTCATTGACTCAGTAATTGACTGTAAATGATTATACTTTTATTTTATTTTATTAAGCTACAATCATAATCATAGCAACAAGTGTTTACCAGATGAAAGTAAATGCATCATTTGAACTGAAATGTTATTTCTAACTAATGTAGAGTGAGAATCACTTACAAATTAATCATTAATCCTCAATGAGATTATTCTATATCTCCCATGAGTAATACTTAATATTTAAATGATAATAGTAGGTCAAAGTGAGTTCAGTTGATATTTTGATAAGTTCATGTAGTCAAGTGACTACTATCACAGTGAAAACATGTCATATGTACAGTTTTTGTAGAAAAAATAAAAATGAAAAATATTGTAACTACTTTAGAATTCCCATTTTGTTTTTAGATAACAAGAACAAACTGATGAGAATTTATCGAAATAAAAGTTTTTCGTTCACGTATATCTTAACGATTGAATGTTACTTTACTAGTACGAAATTGTACCAATGGATCACTCTTTCTTTCAAATCTCCTTAAAATAAATGATATTGATTTTGGGATATTTTAGAAGAATCCGTTGGTTCTGTATATACAATATTTTGTCAATTAATCCAAATATAACTAGAATTCAGGCAATCAACTCAATACATTCCTCAATGTTTAAATGTACATTGTTAGTATAAATGAATGAAAGTGAAAAAAATTTATCATCATTGTTAGAACTGGAACTTGATTGCTTGACTAACCGCGAACGACTTCAGCACTCAAACGTCTTGAATCCTCCTAGTCACAATTCAGAGGATAGAAGACAAATGGGAAAGAATATTTATTCTAGTGTGTAATATGCACATAATATTCGTGTATATATAGTTTCGTGAAAATAATGAAATTCATTCATTCCGGACTAGAAAGTTTCAGCCACTATTCATTCAAACATACCACGTCGGGATTGTGGAACGTTTTATCGATCAGTGATTGAGTGAAATGTCACTGGCTCTATTGGGGATTCTGCAGACTTTGTCAAGATTTCTGTGAGCTTACCCGGGAACCATAAATTGACATCTGTTAAGAAAGTGTTGGGGACCAGACAACATTGGACATCATTTTCACCTTAGACTGGGTTGCATCAGTGGCGAATCACTTTAATTTTCATCAGTTCGCCATTATGACGGAAGTATATAATGTGAAATGCCTTCGAACAAAATTAATTATTTTTTCATAACTTCATCAAGTGAATAGAAACCTTCTTTCTGGTTTCTAGTAGCGAATTTTTTAATGATTTCGCATTATCTAAAAAATGATATTTCGTATATCTTCAAATGTATAAAGACAATTATCATTTCCTCTTTCCCCAAACTGTAAAGGGATGTCTCTTCTTCAGGTACCTCAGTTCAAAGCCTAGTCTAGAGTGATTTTGATAACTTGAAAAAATGACAGAATAGTCGAAGGTATAACCTTTAGAGACCGGTCATGAATAACCCTTCTGTAAGTAGCTCTGATATTATGCTGTATACATGTAAAGTATATTATTGACAATAGAAATGTATGACTTAAGGTAATGTGCGCTTTTTTCAGAGCTAACTGTCTATAAATCCATTTTTGGCTGTGTAGACTTGGCGTCGCTCCTTGTCTACATTTCCACTTTACTCTCAAACTTTAAATTCGATACTTTTATTCATACCGAATTCCAACTGACGTGATGGAACTCAAAAAAGCCAATATTCTAACCAATATAACTGAAGTTATGTATGCATAATCATTGTGTCTTGATAACGGACACGATTACATTTTGTTCACTTAACCAGGTGGTTCCTACCTGGTTTTACATAAATTATTTCATTAACTCTAGTTTAGTTTGTTCCTTCGGCTCTATTTTTAGGTGATTATATTATCAGACACTATTATCTTCATGTATTTTTGGCTTGTCATTGACTCTTTTTGTTCGATTTAATTGTCATCTATTTGAACATGGATTGCTTACATCACATTTTGAAAATTGTTTGATTTTACACTTAAGTACATTTTGTTGTTATTGTTAGTATGTTATATGATAGTGACTTGGTGATCATGGAATTTCCAATGGTAATTTTAACGATAGTATGATCCTTATCGTCAATATAAACTTGAATATATCGACCAACTAATAAGAAAATAGCAACAATAAGACTGAGGGTACAGACACGTAGTTGGTTATTAATTTTATTCTTTACAACGATTACATGATGATGATCTCGATTAAGATTATGAATGAGCGATATTCATGTACCTTATAATAGAACAAATTAGCTTTCTAATACCTTATAGGTCTCAGGGATTGTTTAACTAACGCCGATTCGTGATCTTATGGTTTATATAACAACTTATTCAACAACGTGTGTTTGATTACAGTGGATAATTCTCAGTACAAAGTTCTCAACGTAACAACACAAATTCCTGTTTTATAGTCATTTAATTTGTTATTATTTAGAGAATACTTCTAAACAAGCTAACTAACTTTTCTTTTTCATTCGCAAATGTTGTTAGCATGTTTTGCTCCCTATAGTAGTGTTCGGCAGTTAAAAAATGTATCAAAGTAACACATACACCGAGTAACAACTCTCAGCTGGAACACTGTTGGTTAAGAAGTATTCCCTGAGAAATTTCATACAGTTTCTTCCATTCACAAATCTCAGTAAGGTAAGAATAAAAATAGTACTTGAATAACATCATTTCATTTTATTTCACCGTTCTCATCATCTGATTACAATCCTGAAACAATTATATTTGGTAAAATAATGTAATCAAGTCAGAGATAGTAGTGTAATGTCAACCGAATCATCAACTTCAAATAATGTTCGTCACAACTGCTTCTTTTCTCACGTTTCATTTGGCTTCATCTAGTAACTATTGTAGAAATTACGCTTCCTTCCATTAATTTTCAAGAGATTGGTCTCCTATTATGGAGAGGCTCACTTATTAACTTAAAATAAGTTGATGATATGGTTCTAGTCGGTGTTGACAATATTCAGAGTAGCCTAAAATCCTTGAGAAACAATGCAACCATTTTTGGGATGCTTTCTCCTCTTGTAATGTGAAATTGTATTTCAGATATGGTCCGGATTATCCCCATAGATTAATAGTCGTTAGTAAAATAGTTTAATGTATTAACCACTGCACTTATCTTGGAAGCATAATCAACCGTTTCAAGTTGATGTTTAGTGAAAACTTAACATACATTCAAAACGGTTTTTGTCAACTTGCAAGACTTGTGTCTTAGAAGAGATATCCGTCTGCCGAATTGATTGCAAGTAATCTACTCGACGATCCTCTCTGTAGGAATCTGCGAATGTGAAGCGTAGGCTATGAAAGTAGAAGATATACGTAAGTCTTTGGTCATAGATGACTTCGAGGCAATGTTTACTCATCCTGGAACGATCGTATAAGGAGTGCTGAGGTCAGGAACAGGGTATTAGGTAAAGCTGGAAAGTTGGCTGATCCTTTTTTTTCTTAATCTATAAAAGTGGTTTGAACAGGTATCACATATGCACAACGACAGCATCCCTCGACGAGCCACGATGGCTGGTGATGGAGTAGGTTGGATAAAAAATTGTGGGTGGTTATATCCAAAAGTCAAACCATCCTATGGATTCTTTGTCAGCTTATCTAACCCATGTTAAAAAATAGTGATTACTTAGTTAATGCCCACGTAATAACTACTATTAGTGTTTGTGGATATTAGGTGATACGAATGAGAATGCGTTACAATCGAACGGGTACATTCATTCCCTACCTTCCTCTGGATGCTGGATTCCAATTTCTCTCCATACAAATATGTTCATTCTCAATGTTTAGTTTATCTTATTATCATAATCAATTCATTATAACGACTCCTTTCCTATACATCTTGTTAAATCTATCTACCTGTGTTAATGTAACAACCTGGACTAAGGCACAGTTTGAACAGACTCTATATTTAATCAAGCACTGAATGAGTGAAGTATTGTAGATATCATATCTTGATAATACTTATCGTTATTATTACTAAAACTATAGTAAAGCAAACATACGAAGTACCTCTGTCAGTAACGTAATAAAAATTGCTGATACTGGTCAATCGTTTGTTGTTCTCTCTTTTATAATAACACTGAGTAACACATTTTCCTGATTGTTTGGTTTCCAAAATATTTTCACCTTACACAAAAGCATTTTTTTCTCGTTACTGGCACTAGCTATCTAATCAGGAGCGAGCGAGCGAGCGAGCGAGCGATCGAGCTCGGAGAGACGAGCGAGCGAGGGGAGGAGCTAGCTAGCGAGCGAGCGATCGAGCGAGCTAGCGAGCGAGCGAGCGAGCGAGCGAGCATCGAGCGAGCGACGACGAGTCTATCACGGTACAGCGAGCAGGGCGTATCTAGAGCTATCAGCGACTATCTATCTAGCATATCATCTATCGATCGATCGATCTAGCTATCTATCTATCTATATATCTATTATCTATCTATCTATCTATATCTATCTATCTATCTATCTTATCTATCTATCTATCTATCTATCTATCTATCTATCTATCTATCTATCTATCTATCTATCTAGCTATCTATCTATCTATCTATCTATCTATCTATCTATCTATCTATCTATCTATCTATCTATCTATCTATCTATCTATATATATATATATATATATATATATATATATATATATACATATATATACATATATATATATATATATCCTTTTTTATTTTCCATAGTGGAGTGATTTGTTTATGTTAAATGTTGTCCAGGAAACAAAGATGTGTATAAGTATTTGAAATTACCTAATGATTATAATATTTACTTTGAAGTTGATTAGCTTATTACTAATTAAAGAAACCAGCTTACAATAAGTAGGGTCTAACTTTCCGGCTCTTCTACTACTTTAATTTGGGCCGCTTGGTTTTAGAATTACTAGCTCTCATAAATAAAGTGTATTTTATAAGTAGTTATCCACTTAATGAATTGAGAAATGATTGAAAGCGCTAGTAAGTACGACCTGTTTATTGAATATTTTAAGAGCATTTTGGAGACAACATTCATTGCAAAAACTAGCTTTTGTAAATGTGAAAGCTTATAATAACTTAATCTTCTGTTGTTGCTGAATAATATGGATAACTGTCAGTATAATTGCATTATAAAATGTTAAAAAAACGAAATTGCTTATAAGTCCTATTTGTTGAAAGGAATTACATAATAATTGAAATTAGGTAGTTTTGTGAAAAGAGATATTAAGTTTATTTGTTGATGTTCGTTGGGTATCATTGAAGCCACGGAATACTGAATGACTGTTTCATGTTAGTGTGGGACTTCTCATCGATGCGCGCCCTCGATTCCGTCATAGGATTGAACTCAGGACCTTCAGGTCTCGCGGTGAACGCCTAACTATGTACATCGCTGCACCGACCGTAGTTTAATGAGAGAATTTTCACATCTATGATTGTATGATATACTACCATTTAAAGAGGAGTTGTAACGGGTGAAGTTCAGACATATGGAGTGTGAGACAGTTATCACCAATGACAATGGATAATCTTCCAGCTATATTACAAATTGATTGAAATAAGAATTCTATCATTGGACTCCCACCAGCCCAGTGGTGCAGACAATTAATCGTTTACCGTAACGTGAAGGCCCTGTGTTAGATTCTGTAATGGAACGGGCGGTGAATACTGCTACCTAGAAGTCCTATACTAGAACGAAACAGCTATCCTATCCCCCCATGGTTTTCAGTTGTGCCTAAACTGACATTAATCTGTGACGAACACAAACATTCTAATTGCGATATTTTGTAGTATTTAAGGAAACTATTTATGTTCTAATTTAACCACTGTGGATGCTTAACTGAGCTGTATCAACTGAGTAAATCTAAACATGCATTATAAAAGGGACTTATTGAAGATTACTTTAATATAGAGTGAATATTTGTCACAAGTTAGTCTAATTTGGGGTACCATCAAAACTAAAGAGAACTGGGAATCTTTTTTTGCCCATTTCGAAGTGCTCATCCACGATTTCACCAGAGGTCAAGCCAAAATATCCTCGCTATGCAGCGAACGCCTGTCATTAGATGATATTGCACCATATGACAAATGGGTCGAAATTGTTAATGTATACCACTAGACACCAATTCAGTGTTTACCGTGAACCCTCATCAGTCACCATTGGTGATATTCATCTTATTTACAATATGGCTGATCATTTACTGGTAATATCTCACTGAGACTTAAAAATTACCTCTCAAATTTACTCATTCACTATTACTTACTTACTTACGCCTGTTACCCCTCTCGTAGGAGCATAAGCCGCTCACCAGTATTCTCCATTCAATTCTTTTCTAAGCAATCCTTTCCAGCTGTCTCCAGTTACTGTTCATCCTTTTAATGTCTGCTTCCAGTTCTCGACGCAGGGTGTTCTTTGGCCTTCCTCTTTTCCGTTTTCCAACAGGATTCCAAGTTAGTGCTTGTCTCGTGATACAGTCTGATGATTTCCGCAATGTATGTCCTATCCATTTCCAACGTCGTTTCCTGATTTCCTCTTCAGCTGGAAGCTGATTTGTTCTTTTCCAAAGTAGGCTGTTGCTAATGGTTTCCGGCCAACAGACATTCAATATTCTGCGTAGACAGTTGTTGATAAATACCTGTACTCTCCTGAGGATGTTTGTAGTAGTTCTCCACGTTTCAGCTCCATACAGAAGAACTGACTTGACGTTCGAGTTAAATTATTCACTATTGAATACGTATTATTTGTTGTTAATAAATGTTAACTGAAGATAGTTCAATTGGAATTTGATGACATGAATTAACTCGGATACATGCAAGTTCATTGTTAAAGTGTTTCACATTGGGACTAAATAATTGTTTCATGTCAATTCTTAACTTCTAATGGTTGACTAACAAAAATCGATTTGTAATATCAAATTCGACAATCACGTCAACATTCAATTATAATTTACATAGTTTTCAATGGATAATGTTTACAATATTACTTAGTAAAAATCAATATTCCTAGTACAATTGCTATGTAAGTTGGGTGATATTGGTTCATATGTGCATATAATGTAAATTACATATTACTTGATAACAATAGTGATAATGATAATAATAATAATAATAATAATAATAATAATAATAATAATAATAATAATAATAATAATAAATATATGCATATATAACTAGAATGACCCCACTTTATTATTGTTCATAAATCACTGCGCAACTAAAGTTTAAAAAGCTTCATGAAAAGATTTATTCATCCACTTAGATGTAACTTAAACCTATTGACTAATTTGACTGAATACGTCACAGATTGATGTTGGCAGGGTACAATTGAAAACCAGGGACTACTCGACGGTTGTTTCATTCTAGGGTGGAACTTCTCAGTAGCAGTATGCACACCAGATTGTATACTGGATTCCGCACCAAGGACTTTACGTTGGAAAACACCCTACCGTCTCCACCACTCTGCCGGCAGACATACAGTAGTAGAATTTCCACTTCTATCAATTTGTGATATATAATGCGACGACCATTCATTGTCATTGGTGATAAGTGTCTGACTCCCGACACGTATAAACTTCACCGGTCACCATTTTTCACTAGAGTTTCAGGAACATCGTGGAATTAGTGAGTAGTGAGTTGATTATTATAGTTCCGTTGAGATGGTTATTTTGTGGAGATCGGTACTTTTAATTGATGATCGTCGAAGTGCACATTACAAGTTGATGGAAGTGGGGATTTTACATTCGGACTCTGGCCAATCCAGTTAGGTAGATGGTTAGGTGTTTACCAACGTGAAGTTCCTGGTGTGGAATCTGTAGTGCTAACTGCTGAGGTGTTCCGTGCTAGAACGAAACAGCTGTCGTGTCCCCCTTGTTTTTAGTGGTACCTTACCAACATTAACCTGTGATATATTCAATCAATTAAAATACCAATCTCCACAAAATTAATCATCCCAATTGAACATATTTATTGATTAACAAAATTGAAATATAATATGTTTCTAGATTGCTGGATCTAGGAGACTGATGAAATTCTTAGTTTATCATGATGCATTAAATAACTCCATGGGATTTCTTAACAGCGTGCCACAATAACCCCACTAGTGATTGGGCTTGAATACGTATAATCGGGAACGTAAAGTGGGGAAGGGGTGTTTCTGTGGGCCTAAGCATTAAGTGTAATGGAATGTATTCATCACAGATCAATGTCTCTTGAATACTACTGAAATTCAGGGAGTACTAGATAGCTGTTTCGTTTTAGTTTGGGACACCTCGATAACAAAGCACACTCTCGATTAGTTTGGGAATCTAGTATAGCGCCTTCAGGTTTCACGAGTTATTCTTAGTCATCTGAAATTCTAGTGAGAATTAGAGACTGATGAAGTTCAGACATGTAGGTAATAAGAAGGGGTTGACTGATCGTCTCACTATATCATAAACTAATGAAAGTGGGACTTCTACCATTTGACTCTGGCCAGCTCAGTGACGCAGATGGTTAGTTATTTGTCATGTAGCTTAAAGTTTACGGGTCCTATTTCTTGACGAAATCAGCAGTGAACACTGCTTATGCATTCCATACTACAACGAAACAGCTGACCAGTGCTCCTTGGTTATTAGCTATACCCAGCCGACACCAATTTGTGATGAATACAATCAACAAAAAACTTAAATCACGTAAAATTAACAGACATTTAGTAATATTTTAGTTTGTTTTTCAATAAACTATTCATTCGCATCAGTTGGTACCTTAATTTTAACAATGAATTAATATTCACTAAAAAAATTTATAAACAAATAAGTGGATAGTAGACAGGTATTTCATCACAGGTTAGTTCTCATCAGGAGTGTTCATCAAGCCATGTTCAATAACATAGTGATACTAATTATATTTATATTGGATTGTGACTGGCATGTGGAATTCAGGAAGCGCATTTCGTCCTATTTGGGACTCATCGGCTGGATTTATCTAGATCCTAATGTTGATGTTCACACTGTAATCCGAAATCAGTCCGCTTCGTGTCAAATGCCACCTATCCTAAAATAGTGATACCAGGTTTGAATTTAAATGGTGGTTAGCATTTTTTCAAGTTCAGTAAATCATTTCATATACATGTATTGTGTGCAGATTTACTTGTAACTACCAAACTAGTTAGATTTCCAGAATAGGAAGAATTTTCATTACATTCTACGAACATGTTCATGAAACCTGTCGATTCTATGAAACAATAACTTGCGACACTGAAATCTCTAGACCTTTCGTAATACATAGAACATCAATCATATATCTTAACGTCTTTCAAACATCCTCTAATCTCCTTATATTATCCGAAGCTGTTGATACCAAACACTTAAAATACTTGTCAGTAATCACATTACATTTTTTTAAAATCAGATCTTGTTCTACGTATTACTTTGTCATATCATATTTTAGTTTATTATCCTGTATATGAGTAAATAAGTCTAATCGATATCGTTCTCATGAAAGACTTACGTGACACATTTTATCTCCAACTTAGGTTGGAGATGGTTGGTAGCATTAAAGAAAGTTCTTTCAAATGAATTAAAAAGCCTTCTCTTTAAGATATCACTGATATTTCCAAGTTCATTTAGAAAAACGGTCACACCGTAAATTATTCAATAATATAGAAATATATCACGATCAATTCAGTTAAACAAAGTCCCAAACAATAAAAGTATTTTGTTTAAAAATGATAAAAATACTGGAGATCTTACCTTTTAGCTGTAGACCTTGAAGCGTACCCCGGATATATGACCAAGTTGCGTTTGTCGTATAACCAAAGATACTTCTATCGAATGGACCCCACTCTTACGAATGAGAAATCAGAAGGTTATAAAGGATGGAAGCGAAATTATATTTGATCGTAACAGAGCTTTAATGGGATAGCAACGTCTAGGCTGGCAAACTAGAGAGTGATGCTACCGACGGTAGTTCGAGTCGTGATCTGGTGAAGATGAGTGACCGCGCGCCTTCAACTAGTAGTGTCCGCTAAAACAAATATGGTCAGCATCAATGTCGAGAGCCTATGAAACTATTTATTTTGGGGCATTATTTACCGCTACAACCTCATGGTAAGGATTTAACATTCAAACCATTAAGTTACTAATGAATAATTTGTACTTTCAACTTTGTGATTAAGCACACACTATTAAAGAGAATTTGGTTTTTGTTACATTTAAATCAATAAAACAGAAACCGATACTTCATAGTTTTCAAATCGTATCATTTTGAGATACAGTACTACTATAGATCTACTGTCGACATTCAATAGACTCTCAACTTAGCTCATTACTACCGAGTACCATTCTATTAGTATCCCATTACAAATGATCATTAAATTAGTAATCAAATGTAAATGATGAAAATTCAATAATTTCACAACATTGACTAATAAATGGACAATAGACTATTCAGAATGAACCAAATAGCTATTTTGTGAAAGTTTTCAGATTGACAGTTGTGTATCTTTTCATGATAACAATCAAAGAACGTCCAAGTAGTATATTGTGCTCATCGTTTCATCATTCAGTCACTACGAATTCTATGTCAAAATCCAAAATTTCTAGCTCTATTCTTACAAATTCATGAAACAATCTCTGTTATAATCATTTAACTTGATCTCATTCAGTATCTTCACAGTTATGGAATCATTTTCACACTGAAATGCTCTTTCAGATGTACTAACTATCAGCACTTACAAATTATTGATTTTACATTATCCACTAAATAATAATCATGTCCATTTATTCCAAACACCAAAGTTTCTCATCATTCTTGTTTAACTGAAGGTTTAGTGTTTATTATGCAACTTAACTATCATCATTATTAATGTTAGCATTAGTATTACCTTGAAGAAAAAATATATGCCAACAGACTCATATACATGAGCAATCAATGTTCTCATTGTAAGTTATCAATCGTTATGTGAGCGCTTTGTAAGTAAACAAGCATCCAGGTTGAGAACTATTATTATTATTATGACATTGATATACCTAAAGTATGAATGACCTTATTGTAATATTCATTATTCGTCTTCATTATCTGCCTGTTCGAATTTGTTTTTTTGAAGCTTCCTATGAACTAATGAATAATTCGATCATTTTACTTTTGAGTGTAACTGACAAATGGAATATCGAGTGCGCGTTTTGTTCTATTTTGGACTCGTCAGCTATATAAGCTTGTATCTCGGTACTGATGTTTAAACCGAGGCTCGAACTCAGTTTGTTTCTTGTCAAACGCCAACACATTCACTACTAGGCTACTAAGTTCAGACATTCAAACTTGTGCAACGAGTATGTGCATATAATTTTAACGGGAAGATTCAAGAACACATTCAAATTATAAGTTCAGTCATTTATGTAAGGATTCAGTAATTAGTTATTTTGTAGAGGAGTTGCATACTTAACGTGTTCTACAATTTTTTATTGTGATTAGATTTTTGTAGAGAGACTGATTAATTCATGTTGAAAGGTGGTTATTTAATAAGTGTGATGACTTACTGGTGGGTTGTGCACTCCTTATTGAAAACTCCTTGATTTAGCCTATAATACTATGGAATGTAGAATAATGAAGTTCCATATTGAATCCAATATCATTCGAGCAGGAAACTTTAATTCATTTATATAGAGTAATTGTTACTAAATTGTATGCAAGAGTAATCACTTCACCGGTTGACTTCAAAGAGCAGAATATCCATATTAAGATGAAGTAGCTACTTATCTCTCACTGGTTTTCAATAGTTTACTAATTGTTTATTGGCTGTAAACGGTAATTTTCCTCTTTATTTGCTTGTTTGTTAATTTACCTTATAATTGAAAGATCATACATAAATTCTTCAAACGTTTCATAGTTCCGATAAATCCTTTTTAATTGAATTCTATCTAGCGCTTGTCAAAATCATTTACATACAATTTTCACAGGAATGATTACTGTTATACACCACTCAGGGAAACTTACAACTAGAGTTTAGAATATTACCGAGATGATTTGCCTCTGGTAGTACTGTCATTTACCTAGTCTTAGTTTTCTGAAGACTATGAGTTCAATCTCTAGTGCAGTTAAGGATTCACACAATATGAGAATTTCACGCTAGGGTTAAGTAGTTTTTCATTCATTCTATGTCTTCAATAATCACATAAATAGTCAGATTATGGTGTTAAAGTCAAAAATTCATTTGGTGACATCTCTAGTATAGGTATATGTATATATTTGAAATGAGTTTGAACTATCTTCAATTTTACACAAATTCTCACAAAGTCCTAGCAAATATGATTAAAAGAGCCAGAAGGCCCTGGGTTCAACCCCCCGATGGGATCGTGGATGCGCACTGCTGAAGAGTCCCATACTAGGACAAAACAGCTGTGCAGTGCTCCCAGGTGATCAATGGTTGTCTGATTCAAAACAATTCATGATATCAGGATTGGCAGTTAACTATCTCCACAACCCCCCAATTATGATTATGACCTTATTCGGAAAAATATAGCGAAAACGCATAAATTACTTAAATAGACAGAGGTTATCTTCATCACTTTCCTCAATACTCTCCATGTGTATTGCATCTAGATAACATTCCTTCATTTCCTCCCAATCATTCATTCATTGAATGATTAGATGTTGTATATTACAGTATAATCTTTATCAAATATTTCATTTCAATGTACATCTACCACTACTTCTTTGTTTTTCTTTCATTCATGTCGGAGTTCCTTACACTCGATAGATTCATAGCCGACAATTGTAGTTAACTACAGCTACCTGAAATGAAATCTTTGATATAATCTACACTACTTATTTACTAATTAAATGGTAACATGATAAAAATTGTCGAATAATAACATTTGCATTATACAATGGAAAACTATATTTTTTCTTCTTTTTCAGATAACATTAACCCAGAACTGAGATATTCACTTTTTGTACTTAACAGATAATTGTGACTAAAGATGAAAGTATCGTTTGCCTTTCATTATCTTAGTATTCAATACAATTTTTTTGATTAATCGATCATATAGATAATGTAAATTGATAATGACATTTAATGTAGCAACAAGAAATCATCCAATGAATGATATGGAACATAAATTTATAACACACCTATCAACTGATTTAATCAATCTAATTGTTTTGAATTACTTTAATTCAAAACACTTTTGTTTTCATCCAATGGTGGTGTTATGTAACTATTAGTTACAATTGATTTTTGTTTTCTATTCATTAAGTAGATGACTACTACTATTTCTTATCTAGAATCTAAAGTATTGTATCAAATCCTCCACTACTTACCACTTAACATCATATCAATCAGTAATGGCTCATTACAGTTCTAAAACTGTAAGCACTACAATCATGTACGTTGTAGTAGGAAAAAAACAAACAGAGAAAAGAAGATTCCGGTTTAAAACTGATTTTTTTACTACTACTAATTAATTTCTTTTCTATTTCATGCATTCTTCTAGATCATCATTTCCCTGAGCTTATAGTCTGTTCTCATGAGGAATTGGTCTCGTTTAAATAACTTACTTCCTAACGCTGGTTAGCTACGTAATTAATGCATCAATAACTCACCGTTCAAAATCAACCCACATAGATTTCACCAGCATAGGAGAATATGTGCACATATATGTTTAGTTGGCGCTCTTATCCAAGTTTCAAATACGTTTGGCCTTTTTCCGGTATCTGCATATTCTGTATGATCCATTCTGTTTATTCCCAGGCCATTTCCTGGAATCATAGCGCCAGAGACGATAAGCTCGTGGCTATTTGTCAGGAGTGCACTATAATACATTATATACCTCTAGTACCCTAATACTATAAACTTTGTTGTCATCAGGCCATCTTTTTAATTGGTATCTTCATATAGTGTGAATTCCCTAACAGTGACTCTTTATCAAACCTTTTGAATGGCCTATGTCATTCTGATCCTGCCTGTAAACTGGTATGCTTTAATGTAAAAAAAAGCGTTACTTGAGAATAAAGCTATTATTATGATTATTACATATTAGAGTTTAATATTCATCAGTGGATTTCATTTCGAGAAAACTATAACTATTAAAGATTTGCACTGATGAAGTCATTCAGAATAACTATGAAAGCTCCGTAATTACATCATCCAAGAAAGAGTAAGGAATTGAACCAAAACTGTCCTCCTGAGATATGAATCTTGTCTATCATTTCGAAAACTGTAGATATCCTCGACTAAATTGTGTGAATACACCAGTGTAGCGAAGAACTACATGTTGCGTGTAAAATTAAAAGAAAGTGAAAATTAGAACATATAATGAAACCTGTACTGGTGATCACGTACTAGTGTGTAATAAGAAATGAATCGACAAATGCTAGATGTAACACTGTTAGTGAATATTGTAAACAGTGAGGATAATCTCAGTCTATTATGTAATCCTATCTGTTTCAATTGTAGTTTCTTAATGTGATTGAAGGTCTTTTAATCGAGTCTGATATAATTATGTAATATTAGTTTTACTGTATAGAAAATAGAAATGAAACTGAAGATATTTCAAGTGGTATTTATATATGGTCGATTTGTGACATTGACCAACCAGTCATTCACTTTAATTAGTGAGTAACCACAACATTTTCAAAAAGGATGAACTTCAATGGTAAGTTATAAGCTGTTATTAAAACTTCAAGAATTAACAACCTCTTGAACTTATTCACGAGTGAATACATGATGATATGTTAGTAAAGAGTAATGTAGGGATTGCTGAATTTATATGTAAACATCACGGACTTACTGTTCCAGAACGACCATTATAAACCACGACCCACCAGACATCTGTTCTATTCTACTTTGAAGTTTGTATTCTGTGCATTTCCATAACAAAGTCTAAAATCAAAACCTGAACTTTTAGACCCCACAGTGAACACATTAGCTTCAGACTATTAACTCAGCATAAACTTAGTTGATATTTTTTTAACTTAAATCAATTCCAGTTAATGTGTGACCACTATCCGTTACCATATGTAATATTTCAAACTTGACAGAACTCACAGGGTAAAAGATTTTCCATATAGAATGAAACTGTCATTTATTTCGTTGTAGTTCAAAGTTCTTTTTCACAATTGAGATGATAACAGACAGTCAACGGATTATGTTGATAACTCTCCTCAATATTGGGAAATGCAAATAAGTTCACTAAATAGGTCACAAGAAAAAATAAAAATGATTAAATTGAACAGAAGTTGATGAGAGTCCTGAGAAACATAAGAAATGAATCTATATTTAGCGTTGACCTCTTCAAAAGTTTAAGGCCATCATGTTCTGTAATTCTACTTCTATATGGCCTGACAGAATGTGTAATAAAGATGTTCATCTTTTTCCGTTCATCAGTAGGTATGTCACTACTGAGTCCTTTGATTTTCTGGACTCAGTAAATAACCTCAATTTTCTCTCTTTTCATTTTACTAACGTTTCCCTCGCGGAAACTATTGACTTCTTTTGTGATTATATTAAAAATGACAAGAGTAACATTGGCATATCCGAGCACTACCTTAAGGAATTACTATTAGGACTTGTATTCAACATGCAAGTTAAACTTAATGATAAATTCTAGGGACAAATTAATCGTGTCACAATGGGATCACGGCGTAGTCCTCATCCAGCTAACATTTTCACTGCTAATCTAGAAAATACAGCTCTTCGACCATTAGTAGATAAACACCTTCATCGCATGTGATGAAAGTATCGATCATGACTAGATTCTTCATGAATCTAACAATCGCCATCATTTAATCAGGTTCTTAATGGAATGGGAGGAGAACTTGGAAATCCCTTTCTTGAAGTTCTATTAAAACACAGACTAGATGGCCCGTTGTAAATATCAATTTGTTGAAAAACCAACATAGAATGGAGCGTATACTAGCTTCCAAGTTCCTGTTCCGCTAAGAAGAAAGAGGAATTTAATTCATTCTATACCCTTAAGGACTAAACGAATATGTACGAAGGATTTAATATATAGTGGGTCGGCTGAAACTTGCAATACACTCATAAATAACGTTAACCCCCCCCCCCACTTACACCGATCACTGATATGAACTTAAACTTAAAATAATAAACAAGATGCATCACCACTGTGCCAAAAAAGGAAATTTACATTAGCATCAACTTCAAAGGAGACACGACATCGGAAATCCTTAAAAACCGACTCTCAATATTTCTGGAAAGAATGATTAATTTGGCAGAAAGTGTAGCAGTGTTCCCTACCAGAAACCTTTTCAGAGAAAGTGCGAAGTATAAAGTACTGCTTTGGGCCAACTCAATGTGTGCTTACCAATTTACTTGTTTGTGTACGGCAAGTTATATTGGACACATGAAGAGTTTATTTTTCAAACAGATATCTAAAGGATTTCCTATGTGGCTTATAAAAGACTAGGCAAATAGTTCAGCAGCTCACTTCTTGAGTATTTAGTAAATTCAGGTCATGAGCTGCTCTTAGAATCAGTTTTCGAAATAATTTATATGGTTATAGGAACTGGTTTAAAGAGAGTTCAGGTCAGAAATTTATGTACAGTCAAAGTGTTAACAATTCAACAATTCCAGGCTGATCTTTGTGTTCAAAAGTACTATGTTCAAACTTCAATTTCACCATGATCATAATACACCACCCCTTTTTTATCTCTCAGTTTTCTTTCTCCTGTGTTCTAATTGTTATATAGGTAATCATCACCTGTTCTTCATCTTCTTTGTATCCGTCAAGATGATAATTTTAAAGAACTTTTTCATATAATACTTGAGAACATTTAAGTACTATGACAAATTACCCATGTGACAACGCAACAGCACCTTAGGCGACTGTTTGGATAAATTAATTATGAACACCCTTCTCTTTTTGTTGGATACTTGAAAATGTGAATTTCTTTCGAATACTTTGGTAAATCATATAATGCTTCTCCATGTTGTCATAGAGATTTGCAAGTCGATTAATGTAGTTACACAACTGGGATGCAATAAATGTTTGTGAAGAGGATTGTAATACAATATGTAATGTAAACTAGAAAAAGTTCCACCGTTTTTGAGTAATCATATCAGAAATTACTAAAAGTAAATCAGGTGGTTCAATTCTACCATCAGTTTTATATTTACTGAAAGCTGAATGACCTTGACTAGTCAGGCGAACGAGGAGCCTCTCGACTAAACAGACTTTATTATGAATTAACCAACAAACAGTGCTACAAACACTCAAATAATTGGGGAGTTCTGTTTGTTGATTACTTGATAAGAGAGTTAATTGTCGGTCGGCAGAAAACTGGTCATAAGCTTTCGAACATTTTAAGAGTGTTCTCACAAATTCTCTGTCCAAAATGGGCAGATAAAAGTGAACGTATTAAATAAAAAACTATTTCAAAGTAATTTGGAGAATGTGGTTTAATCCACTCTAATTTTTTGCATTAAAGTAGGAAGTAGTCTACTTTTGACTAGTTGATCCATCATACGTCAACTTTTGAGATTTTCGGAAACAACCAACTTGTGATCCTTTGAATCATCCCAAACAGTTCACTTTACTTTATAGACTGGAATTAGCTACTTGTATGCAGTAATCAAGTTCTTGTCAAATAGACATAGTGTACAAAATCAAAAGCTTGGCATTAATATGACTGAAGGCTTTGTATACTGAATAAAAGCTCAACAATTTTTTAGCAACTACTATGCAGTAGTGCTCAATGGATGTTAGATTTTACTAATAACTAACATTTGATCGTTAACTGTCTAAACAGCTAAATACTTTTAGAAACTTACCAAATCGTCCCACATAAATTGAATATCAAAGATTATAAAGAAATGCTACTAAACTAATCAACCGGAGGGGGGGGGTGGTGAATATACCAAAACGAAAATAGACATGGATAGGTTTTGACATGTAGAATATTGAAATGTGTAAGAATTTAGTTACTTACTATTTTACTAAGTAGTAGAGCTAATATATAAAATAAACTAATCGAGGAAGTAATGAAATTCAAAAATGTTACACTTGATGAGTTTCAACTGTTGAAATGCCACTTACCTTGAACCTCATTAACGATAGTGTAGCAGTATGTAATAACGGATACTACAAGTTTGTTTATTTATAGAAGTAAACTATAGTAATGAAGTAAACTTCCTAATAAAAAGTTATACGGAACAAGTATTATCAATATTACTAAAAAGAACCTCAGTAACTACGTTAAGATATAAAAAGGTGTAAATTAATTGTAAAAACAGAGAGTTTTGCCGGTAAACTCATAAATATGTTATACGGAGGTTGTAACTGACAGGAAATCTAACTGATGTACATAGAATCTCGGTTGGATTGATATTCCCTATTGGATTTAAAACTCATGCCAAGCCTACCAACTATCCAACAACAAAACATAGTGTATGTGACACTTAGAACAATACCTGTTAAATTGTAACTAGAACGATATAAAATTGAAAGTGATATTGCCTGGTATGGATGAAAAGACCCAGAAGTAGTGATAGATACAAAATGAAACGAAATATTTGATAAAGATTATACTCTAATATACAACATCTAGTCACTGAATGAATGAATGAATGAATGGGAGGAAATGAAGGAATGTAATGTAGATGCACACACACATTGAGAGTATTGAGGAAAGTGAGGAAGATAACCTCTGTTGAAATAGTAATTTATGCATTTTTGCTATATTTTCCGCATGTGATTGAATGTCATTTAATCATGATGTAAGTTTTGCTGTACACAAAATGTAAGAACAGTTGAAGATAGTCCAAGTACTTCTTGTATATATTTGAGAGGTCATCAAATAAACTTTTGACCGTAATCTCATTTTGTTTATGAATGTATTGAAGACCTGTAATCAATGAGTAACTATTTCATCTTATTATGAAACTCCTTGTGAAACTAAAGTCTTAAATGTAAGTTATAAAATGTCACACTTTCAGGTAATAACATCATTAAGGTCATTCAGACAAAAAATTATCCCTCGTTAGACAATGACTACAAAGTAGTCTTGGATAACTGTTTAGTCATAACTTGGTACTTTACATTAGTATAATTCTATGACATTACCAGAGAGTAAATTCATAAACTTCTGGCTTTACAAAGTGATCTTCGCATTCAGACATCTAGGATTGTTGTGAAATGGTTTACATTCTAAGCTTTAATCAATTGTGTAATCATCATAAATTGCCAGTGATGCGTGACGGCATCAATCTCAACATGAATGAACTCAAGTCAGTTACAGATATTCACAAGTACTCTAAAAATTACCTAGAACTAGTAAACATATGATTAGTAATAGCACTGATTTGATGTGAAAAACTTTGAATTGTGGTTTACTGATCCACTTTAGTCTGAGAAACGTTGAAAATAAGGTGACAGTAGGTAACCGTTTCATTATCAACTTGTAAGATATTTTATGCAAAAATTTTCTATAATAGGATCTAGAGATATAGTATGTTTGAGCTACCTTTAGGCAGTGTTACAGTTTAAGATATTGTTCATGCCGAACCACAAAGAAGTGTAACAAACTTTCAGAACTGTGTTTTGAGAACACTATCTCAATTATTCTAACAGTCTGTAATGTAAACATTTTGTTT
The DNA here is from genome assembly GCA_025215515.1 of Schistosoma japonicum. Taxonomy (NCBI): domain Eukaryota; kingdom Metazoa; phylum Platyhelminthes; class Trematoda; order Strigeidida; family Schistosomatidae; genus Schistosoma; species Schistosoma japonicum. Next base: position 13,408,761 of record CM046066.1, read on the forward strand.
CTATTATTGTTAAGTTTCTCTTACCCTATCCTCCCGTTTAGCATAATTACTGTTATTACATTGTCACTTATTATGGACTATGGTTAATTAGTTGTGTACAAGTTGTTCCTATTCACTACCACTATTTCATTTGTTCTGCATTCATGTTAATTCCTAATTGGTTTGCTATGCGGTTTGATTTTGTGTATATATGAAGGAATGCTTGAAATACAATAGGATTCTGTCTAGTTGATCTATTAGCTCGTATTCTTATTTTGGCTTGGGAACTAAGTGGGCATAGGGTAGACGCACAATTACCGACTAGGCACTAGTGATTGGCACTCTGCTAACCAACACCCCCAAATTTCTCGCATCATAACAGATATTTAGTATACTTAGACTTGTATTTGTAGTTAATGTCTTTCATATACATCAATTGGGACCAATAAGTATCATTTATTATTGTCCGTCAACTGACAAATATAAAATACAGAAAATCTTGTAAAATTTAGTTCACTGTTCATTTTAACTAAGTTGTTTTCATTAAATAACAAATATGGTAAAGTTAAATCATAACATAAAACTTGGGTCAGTTTTTAAGTAGTAGTATGGGTGCCGTTACTAAAGGTACAGTTTGAGTACAGACGGCGTTTTGATTGTATTTATTCTCTTGTATACTCACTAGTCATTGATGAATACCGTGGTTTCGGGCAAACGATTTCTAGATGATTGTAACAAGAATGTTTGATTGCTGATAAGGGACCCATCGAAATGTATTGTACTTAAGTTCTTTATAGTAGATTTTGAGTACCTACTGTAGGTAGATAAACAAAATTACAACGTAATAAGGATGAGTTTGTATCTTTTAGTTGATTTGTTATGGACTGAAGCTGGTCAGTCTCTGTTGCTATGTTTGCGTCTTGAGAGGATTGTCTCGATATGGCGATGAACCACGAGTCCCGAATAGGACAAAACGCGTGTCCTGGATTCCGCTTGGCAGTCACAATCCAACTTAAACAATACATGTTCTTCATCGTTATATCGAAGCAATCCTCTTAGTAGGCATATATTGCAACAGATACTGATCTACTTCAGTCCATAACAAATCAACGAGAAGATAGAAATTCATCCTAATTAAATATACCTTTTACATAAGTGCAATTGACTGGATTCGGTAGTTTAGTGGTAAACGTGGTGGCATTTGACACGAAGAGAACTGAGTTCGAATCCCGGTGTGAACGTCTACACTGGGCTACTGGTGAATCCAACCGACCAGTCCCAAGTGGGACGTAACGCGCGTCCTGGATTTCGACTACTAGTCACAACCCAACTTAAACAGTAGAAGTCATGACATTGCTTATGTATAACAATGACCTTCTAGTCCAATCAACATTACAATGAAATATTGCTCCATCATGCAATACTTTACACACTTGCAAAGTCAACGTATTCCTATATTCTCAGATACGTATCTTCTTGAAGTATCTAACATGTTGTAAGCATGAAGTGAACTTTTTCTCACTAATATTTCTGACTAATTTACCAACCTTGTTTGTATTATGTGTGATAAATTTATACGTAGTGACTGTATAGCCCATTTATCAACTACAATTTATTCAATTTTATACTTAAACTTAATGCTATCTTTTTACTTACTGATTCTGGATGCCGATGTTTGCTATCCCACAGTCAGTTCATGATGTTAACTAAAAAATATCCAACAATCCTAATCAATCTCATTATACTTATGATTAATTGAATGCCATATTCTCTGTCATCACCTTATAAGTAATATATTACAGTAGTAGATATAACAGATTTAAACATAGACAGTTACGAATAATCAAACCATGTGCTTCAATGTGAGGATGCATGTCTACACAGATACATACACACACACATATGTACAACAAAAATGGAATACATTCACAAGTATTCATTTGTATACAGGATAATGTGTACACCATCGTGTGAGAGAGAGAGAGAGAGACAATACTCACCTACAACAATGAAATGATACAATGTCATTTTAATCTGACATAAAAACAACTAAACAACATAAATAATCATAATTTCTAGGCAGTAACAGTAAAGTATGATTTATGCCTCCTTTTTTTATATTTCGAATAGTTAATGTTATTTTTTTCCATTTTTGTATTCAACTAGTTAGTTCCTGTTAGTAGAATTCTATTACTATTTCAGCTTAGAAAGTAAACGTAAGTAATAGTTTTAGTAGTAGTAGTAGTTGTTGTTGTTGTTGTTTTGCATTCATTTATAGAAACTATATTTGAAATATTGAACATAATGATGTATATTTATCTATGAAGGCATTGACATTAACATCGATTCATTGACAGTTGAATAACAAAACAGTTAAGTTAATTGATTGTAGTGTGTTGTTTTCTTGGTTCAATGAAATATCAGAATAATGATACTGTTGTGATTGTATACTGCGGTGATTATTGAATTTAAATTTCATGAATTAGTCTGTGTTACACAACCTTTGTAAACTAGAAAGCACTAAACAACTCTGTTTTGTTGTAGTATAAGACTCTTTAGCAGTGAGCATCCACGACCTCACCAGGAACCAAACCCAGTATTTCTAGCTTCACGGTGGACGCTTTACCATTGGACAACTGAGCTGGCCGGTTCTCAATGGTTGATATTCTTAATTCAGTCAATTCACGATCTATTTGCATAACCTCATCAATCGCCATCAGTGGGCAACTGCTACACACTCAACGTTGCAGAACACCACTAGTCTCGTTTTTTTTTCGCCAGAACTCTAGGAATTACTTTAAGAAGGTAATCACTAGTGAGCTGATATTGACCAGTTGACCAATTCGTGATGTCATATTCAAGTTCAACTATCTCCACAACACTCAGAATCATGTTAAGCAATTTAATGATCATAGCAATAATAACAATAAGTTGACAACTATCTCTTATTAAACACGTAAAATTAGGCTAAGATTTTTATGGTTATTGCTTTAGTGAAGTGTAATAAAATTGAATTCATTTGTCTTTTGATTATTTTAAAAGACTGAGGGTTGTTCTTGGGGATTTAAAATCTCAACAGGCGGGTGCATTATTCTCATTGATAAGCCAATACCTGAATGAAATTGAAGAATTAGTAATTACCACGGTCAACCACTATGGGGTATGCAGTAATTTACTTGTCCAGTGTTATTTGAGTGTTGACAGTAACTGTTAAGAGTATTAAACAAGTATGGATCAGTGATCAAACAATTCAGAAGGTCAAACAGTTTGTCACCGAAGCGGTTGCTAAAGAATTCTGATGATTGTTCACGAGATTAATTTTATCGATGAGATTCACTCTGTACTTTTAGTGACTGATTAATGCTTGATAAGGCCATACCGAATTGTGTACTAACCATGGTCATGTAACAGCTTCATATCTGACGTCACGGAGGGTGCTGTGAATGAAACCTACTACACGAAGTTTCTCCTGATGGTCCGATTCCAGTTGAATGTCGTTATCATTGTCAAAAAGCTAACAAACCTAGTAAACAGATAAATCCAGGTCACAACCAGAAAAACCATGGACGCGAATGTGCTTAGATTTTGTCAGTAATATAAATAGTATCACACGTCTTGTACTATTGGATGTTTATTCAAAATGACCAGATATTGTGCACATACTGTTAACATCTACCAACAAAATCCTGCAAGTATTGAAGGTGATTTTTTCCTGACACAGGTTATCACATATTATGGTGTATGAGTCGGGTCTTAGTCCACATCCAAACATTTCCAAGGGTTCTGTCGCGCGATGCGGATAATCAGTTGCGTTCAACCTTATAATATCCACAGTCGAATAGACAGGTTTAATGTCTTGTTGGCACATTCAAGAGGGCGTCAATAAAATTAAAGGAAGGGAAGGTAATGGTTGATAGTCCACAAAGTTTCACATTGGTTTACACTAAATGATGCCATTTCCAATATAGTACCAACAGCAGAAGCATTGATGAGCCAGGAATGGAAAGTTACTCATTATGCCATACTGTAGCAGAGATTCCCAAAAATTAAAGGAAATCCCTCAGGATTTTAAGTTGACCCACTACAATTTGCGAGTAATCACAGGCCTCAGAATAACAGAAAATATGACAAGAAGCTAAGGTGGGATATTGTATAAAATAGCTGTGGCAAGAGATAAATGGGTAAGACATTTCAATCAACTACACAAGAAAAACACGTTCAAGTCTATTAATGCTAAAACAGTGTTTTTGGATACCCTACTTGCACAACCACAAAGCTTTGATATCCTGTTTCGAAGTAAATATCAATGATAATGTGAATCATAACCGTACTGAATGTTACAGACTTCAAAAATAATCGAGCCACTCTTGATCTGTTAGCCACATCCGTATTCTGAACCATTATATTACCTTAAGGTATCCACGAGTTCTAAAAAAGAGCATCAAATGTTGATGATATGACGATCATAATTTAGATATCAAGCTATTGCACTATTTACGACAGTGGTATCTATTAATCGTCTTGGAATGTACTCAAAAATATGAACATGCAATCTACTACTTGTTGTTTTGTTGTATTTGCTTTGGTACATACACGTGAATTGATATATACGATTGGAGATACTAATATAAGAGAATTTTTTCAAATTTCATTTGCTTCAAGAAGCAGTTCGTTTGATTTAACGTGATAAGCCTTTCAGTTGGACAGATACTCTTTCAGTGTAGCATTTATTCTTTGGTTAATGTGTCTCAGATTTTCATCACCTTAGAAGTGTATGAAATAGGATTTTCTTTTCAATGTTCATTCGGTGATTTTGAAGCACTTACTTATAAATCTCCTTGGGTAAATGTTTTAATACAGACAATTTATTATTGACATCAGATTCTTCTTCTTGTCTTTCATAGGAGTACTTTTTGAAACTAATCAAATTACCAACAAAACAGAAATAATTCCTATCATTCAGTATCACTTATTGTTCTTACTTTATTCATAGCTCAATCAACAGTATTTATTGTTATGATACCAACAAAAGGCTGTTATGACTGATGCGTATGATCAAGTAGCTAATGCTACCTTGTACGCACGAAGTCATAATAACAAGCTCCAATGATTGCCTAGCTGGCTCCCTATACGTCTGCTATGATGCCCATTCTATCCCTGGCCAAAATAAGAAGAACACAAGTTGATGAATCAACCAGACAGAATCATTGTATTTCAGGCGTTCCTTAATATAAGCACCAAACCATACCACACAGTCAACCAATTAGAAATTTAACATGGATACAGAGAGAAGGTAACAACAACTGTGAACTGGAGCAATGTATACATAGCCAATTAACCATAGTTCATAAATGAAAAAATAATGTATTAACAGTAAATAGGGTAAGAGGGACGTGACAATCATAGGAATAAACTATTTACACTACCCACAACTAAAATCATTGCAAAGTCTTCTAAAACATGGCTATGAAAGTTTGCTACTCTTTTTTTGTCGTCCAACATAACATTTATACACCTTAACAAATTGGCTTCAATAACATGCATGTGAAGTTTGACCAAATTTTAAATTGACATAACTGTTCATCATTTAAACATGGGTTTACTAATGGACAAATTTAATGAGTAATGTTACTTATCATTCTGTATGTTGATAACCCATTCTAATATATTGAGTCAAGTATGCCTCCTCAGCAGTGTACACAGTCAACTGGGTCATAGAATCAAACCCGAAACTCGCAGGTCTCGCGGCGAACGCCTACTTATCTGAGCCACTTTTCCAGCCGGGATGCAATCGGATAATTCCCACTTCCATCAGTTTGTGATGCGGTACTACGATCATCTATTACCGTTGATAATAAATGTCCCACTCCCCACAAGTCCAAACTCAAGTAATCATGACTTATTACTCGAAATTAAGAAACATTCTGAAGTTAGTCACTAGTGAGTTGATAATTGTAGTTGAATTAAGATAACTTTTGAAGATATGTGCTAAGTATAGTTGTTGGTGTTCTTCATAGATTGATGTTGGTTGAGAAAACCATGGAAAAGTAAGAAAGTGGACAGTTGTTACGTTCTAGTATGGGACTCCTCGATATTAGAACGTAATAGCTGTCAATTAATACCTGATTTTTGATGGCATCCAGCTGGCATCATCCTGTGACGCACACCAATAACTAATCGATTGAATATTTAGATAAATACTTTGTATAGAAAAACAGCTTCATATAACTTCAAAAATCTCAGAATGTGTTTTTTTTTACGAATTATCACACTGAATGCGATTCTTTGTGCTGATTGGATGATAAAAAATGCTATACTTTATGGCCAAGTGACTGTCGTAAGTTGTATTCTGTTATGCCGGGACCACGAAGAAGTTTAACAAACTTTCAGAACTGTGTTTTGAGAACACTATTTCAATTATCCTAACTGTGTGTAATGTAAGCATTTTGTTTCAATTATTGTTATGTTTCTCTTACCCTATCCTCCCGTTTAGCATAATTACTGTTATTAAACTGTCTCTTATTATGGACTATTGTTAATTAGCTGTGTCCAAGTTGTTCCTATTCACTACCACTATTTCATTCGTTCTGCATTTATGTTAATTCCCTAATTGGTTTGCTATGCGGTTTGGTTTTGTGTATATATGAAGGAATGCTTGAAATACAATAGGATTCTGTCTGGTTGATGTATTAGCTCGTATTCTTATTTTGGCTTGGAACTAAGTGGGCATAGGGTAGACGCACAATTACCAACTAGGCACTAGTGATTAGCACTCGGCCAACCAACCACCAAATTCTCTCGCATTATGACAAATTCACTTTGAGCCCGTCGCCAATTGTTATGTATTGTGAAAAATACACAATGCCCTTGATGATCGTCGATTACTGTACGGACACGTCTGCCCCGCAACTACCAGTCCCCAAGTCGGAATAGAGAAAAACAGCAATCGATGAGCCAAACAGACAGAAACGAATCAAATTGTATTTCAATCGTGCCTTCATATATACATAAAACCAGACCACACAGTCAACCGATTAGTAAACTAATATTAATGCAGAACTAAGGAAATGGTGGTAGTGAATAGGGACAACTCGTACACAACTACATCAATTGCGGTCCATAATAAGAGACAATATAATAACAGCAAATATGCTAAACGGGAGAATGGGGTAAGAAATGTAATGTTTACACTACTCACGACTAGAACAAACAAATTAGTTCTTTCAAACACAGTTCTGGAAGTTTTTCACTCTTCTGTAGTGGTCCGATATAACAGAATGTCTATCAATTCTTAATGATAGAGAAGGAAAAACGAAATAGTTGTAACTAACTAAGATTAAACATTAACGTTTTTATTTAAGACTAACTTATCTTAGGAAGAGGATATCGTTTCCTAATTAAGTAGATTAATTTCAATTTGTTAGATAGAAGTCAATTAAGAATTGCGTAAATTAGATAACAGAATAAGCCTTGTTGGATTTATTGTATGAGAAGAATCGGTATAATGTTACGTAACTAAGTAGCAACCATTTCGTTTGATATACTTTTCTTACTTTAATAAATTCATGGGATAGAGTGAATATTTCAAGTATTAACATCTATCAGTCGGTATTCATTCTTAGGCCTGACTTTGTTTACTAGTTTCTCACAAAATGAAATTCATAATTATCTCATTACTAATATAAATCTATAAGGTAATGTGTGAAAAGTTATTTAACAAACGTTTTGACAAGTATTAGTAATGTGGGTATTGTAGAGATTATTGAATTTTGTAGTTTACACAACAAATTGATTTCAGCTAGTGAACTATTGAAAATCTGGTGGCATTAGATAAATACTTTGTCCTAATATCAGACTCCTAAGTAGTATGCAACCTCAGCTTAGACTAATGACACGATAAGAGTAACATTTTAGTAAGTAGTTCAATAGGTCTCCACCCTCCTATTGTCTAATGACAACCTGAATACTAGATCCATTCTTAAGGAAGCTGAAAAGGTTATACTTATATGAATCAATCACGAAAATTATATCGTGATTGATTAATATTGGAATTCTTTAAGAATGGTTGCTTAGTTTTAGTAGTTAGATTGACTATAATATTAGCCAATGTTTTGGTACCGGATGCGATCCTATTCGACTGATTTCGACAGGTAATCATTCGTGTGTAAAAGACTAACATCCTTTTGTAATGACTACAGAACAGTCAGATCGACTAATATAATGTCAACGGTTTCGGTTTCACTAATTATGTCTCATAAAAATTAAACCCAACAAACCGGATTCTGGACATAATTCACCAATCCTTCAATGTCAAAATAAGGAAATTCTCTTCTAAGAAAAGTTTAGGTCTGTCGAAAATAACACTGGAATATATAAACTTCAACTTAGAATTCGACTTTCTGGATAAGCTCTTCAGTGGGTTATAGGTCCTAGAGTAAGACAAAACAGTATTATTTAGGTTGGACTGTAGTTGGCAAGTGGAATTCAGGAAACATGTTTCATCCTATTTGGTGTGAACATTAACACTCAAATGCAGGTATATCCAGCCGACGAGTCGCAAATAGAATGAGACGAGCACCCTCGATCCCACTCGCTAGCATCAATACAACTCAAATAATACTTGTCAACAATAGTTGTATCGAGACAATCTGCTCAGGATGAACATATAACAACAGAAACTTATCAACTTCATTCCATAACAAATCAACGAGAAGATTCAAATACACTAAAATTATAAGATAAACAGTTTTCCAGTGCTCCATAGTTCTTAATAGATCGTTAACTGACTCTAATTTCGATTGGTTTCATTCTAGTATGAGACTCTTCAACATTAGTTGCTCTCGATCTCATCAGTGAACGGAATCTAGGATCTACATGTTGATGCGAGAACAATTATCTGACAGTACAACTAGGTCGGTCGACTGGCTTCCAACGGTAGTGCAGTGGTAAATAATTTCACTAAATAAATGATTGTGTAAACTTTTGTCATTGATATTTACCATGTTTGTTGTAGAGAACATAACTAGCTGAAGGTGATCGGTCAAGTATCACCACATGATCACGACAAGACTCACCTTGGAAAGTAACTCAGCTACTATAGATGCTACAATCCTGTTTACGTTCTACTTACGATTAAATATACTATGTTCTTCAGTCATCACTGTCTTCTGATCTCTACCTTATTATCGCGTGTTCGTTTAATCGTTAATGTCATATCTCAAGTGTGCGTTGACCGATTCTATGGATTCCGGTTCACCTGAAATAAAATATCTACTGCTACTCCCATCCTTGTCTTTACCTGTTATACAGATACGATGATCTGACGCAACCAAGAAGAGCCATATAGGCTAGGCACAAGCACACACTTCGACAACACCGAGTGACAAATCACACACCGTATGAATAGGCAAATATCTAAGTTACAGTTAATCTATACACCCACGTTTTCCGTTAACCAATCATCGTACGCATAGGCCAAATATGTCAGTTAGAAACTACTCTAGATAAACCATACGCTTAACTTGATTGTATACAAGGTACACTTCAATAGAAACCCAACTTTAAACAATTTTGTGAAGTAGCATTCATCTGCCTAAATTCTAAACGAGTGTTGAATTCACTATTTTGATTAAAATCTTGATTACAAAAGCATCATTCATTCATACATATTTACACGTTGACATAGAGATTAATCAAAAGTTAAATTTTCATTGGTTATTAATCAATCACTGCTATTTCATACGTTAAATTGAATTAGCTTTAATTTGATTGGTGGAAATTTTTTTAAGACTACTTCACGTACGCACATAAATTTACAAACCTAGTAACAATTAATAAATAAACATCAATCCTCTCTCTATCTACATATGTAGTCGAGCTAAGTCTAGTAAGATTTTATTTTTTCTTCAGTCCAATTCATTAGAATATAACAGAACAGAACAGAACACAAACAACAACAAAAAAAGTATTGATTTTGTAAAGCACTAATATTGATTGGTCAAATAATTTGTGGTCATCATATGATTTAACAGTTATCTCAACACTCTATCTAATGCCTACATATTATATACAAGATAATTAAATGATATCAATAATAAAATTTTATAAGATGGATATTATGTAATCATGAATTATGTATGGTTAATATGGTGTATTTTAACATGGATAGCAGCTTTATTATGCACTACTGGTTGTTTATTACCATATTGGTTAGATGGTAAAATATATCCTAATCAAGATACTACTTATGCAGATTTATCAAGTACATTGAATTTATTTCGTCGTTGTGTTTATCCAGTATATACAGGATTAGTAACTGATATTCTAACAGATGATCCAGAGAAAATTACAATATTTTTAAATCAACCACAAAATCAAAAAATTAATTTAAAACAAACTTTTATTGAATCATCACTTATTCATATACAAACTAATTGTGGTTATTATCAATTTTTTGATATTCCACATATTGCTTGGCGATTCAGTTTAATATTGTTAGTGATAAGTTGTTGTATTCTATTCTTTTTAGCATTTATCTTATCATTTACTGGTTGTTATTTAAATTTTCTATGGCAATTAAATGTACATCGTATTTATCAATTAGGATTAATGCTTTCTGGTAAGTCAGTGTTTTAATTAATATTTAATTAGTATTTCAGTAGTAATGATTGAAGTTATACATAATGGATTAAATTATTTTAACTTTCAATTTAGTTAGTAGTATATAATCATTAGTAAAGATTTCATTTAAGGTGGGAGGGAAACAACAACTACGAGAGGAGCAAAGAAAAGCTTGTTTTTCAATTAGTTTTTTTCATTGAAGGTCTATACATATAAATTTACAATAGTTTTAAAGACATGGTGATGTGTTAGAGATAACCATGTTGTAAGTTTAAAGGTGTTTATAAAATAGTTACGATGACTAATTAAGAAATCGATCAAGACATAATGTTAATTACAGTTATCGAAAGTATACAAATGATAAGTGGATGGATTGGTATATTGTTGATTACATAATATCTGTTGAGGAAAGAAAATAGATAAAATAATTACAAGAAATCTGGTGGTCAGGACTGTTACGTCATGGAGTTTCCAAGTATCATCCAACCTAGTTGAGTAAAGGTTAACTATAGAAAGTCAACAGCTCTACACTTACACATTTACTTGGTACTGAACATCAAGTAGACGTCAGGCGAGATTTTAAAATCATTTATCTAGTCCCATATAATGTAACCTATAGTTTACACCTACGTCTTCTAGATATAACGGAAGCTATCTGTACTCATCTCAAACTGTACCTATGTGTACATAAGAAATTTATACAGCCTCTTCCCCAATCTTGACCATCATAATGGCCAATGTTTGAACGGTTTACAAATAACTTACTACATTCAATTGTTTCATTATTATTATCATCATCACGATATAGAATTCATTTCATATCTTCAAAATTTGTTGCTTCTTGTCACTTAATTCCTACTTAACAGCCATGACCATCAGATTTCTAGTAATTACTTTATTAGTTTTCTTTCCCTAATAGATATTATGTAATCAACAATATGTCAATCCATTCATTTATCATTTGTATACTTTCAAAAACTATAATTGCCTTATTCACATTCATGTCTTAATTGCTTTGTTAATTAATCATCGTAATTATTTGATGAACCTGTAACATGATTATCTCCAACACATCACCAATTGATTTGGTAATGATTTGAAAACTATTGTAAACTTATATGTATAGAACTTTGATGAAAAACTAATTGAAAAGAAGCATTTCTTCGCTTCTCTCGTTCTTTCTTAATGTCTAAATAGGGACTTTTTCATTGTTGAGAAGAAAAACACAGCTGAAGTTATCAACATGTAACTTTTATGTATACATCAGTGTGGTACAATTCAATAGTTCTAGTGAAAACTCACAATGAAAGCTATAAATTTCAATGAAATTTCTAGTGAAAATTACATTTTAATGAATAAATGATTTAAACAGAAGTATTGACCACAGAGTTCATTCATTCATTTGTCTGTTACCCCTAGTAGAGACATAAGCCATCGGCCAATAATAACGTAAACATTGTAGAAAGCCTTAGTCCTTTTTTTCTTGAGTATTCCATTGCATTTTTGTTGTTTTACTGAATTTTACTGGCCAAACTATTATCTAGCATTGAACTGAAATAGTTTGCGGAGAGCTTGATATTAAATTTAGTTGATTGAATTCGTAACAGGTTGATGTTGGGAGGGGATCAATGAAAACCAAGGAACACGAGACAACTGTTTTGTCCTAGTATGTAACTCCTTATCAGTGAGCACCCTAAATTCTACTCCAGGAGCCTCAGATTATCGAACGGCTAACACTTTGGCTCCACTGAGTTCGCTGACATCTAATGATAGAATGCTAACTTCCATCAATTATTGATAGGGTGTGATAATCATCTATTGTCATTTGTGATATCTGTTTCACTCCCGATAAATCTGAATCCTACCAGTCATGACTTCTCACTAGAGCTTCAGCATCATCCTGAAGTCAGTCACTAGTGAATTGATTGTTGTAGTGTAGGTGCTTTGTGAAGATTGGTACTAACTTTAGTTGGTTGAGGCGTCCCATACTGGGATGAAACATTTGTTCAGTGCTCTCTGGTTTTCAATGGTACCCTGCAAATATTATCTGTTCTGTCAAAAATAAACCACAACATCTTTTCTAGGAATTATCATCAGGTGTTATCATCAAGTCTTAACCACTGAATTATACGTAAAATAATATCGACTATGTAGGAATTTGCAAAATGGGAGGGAGATAATGACTTAATTGAAGTAATGTACATATAACCAGAGCTTATCTTGCCTAAATATTGTTTACTTTGTCCTGATTATCCATAAATCTCCATACCATGATAATTATTATTAATATTATGAAAAATGCGAAAATGTTTCTCAGCGGAGAGTTCTCTTTAGTGGAGATTCATCTCCTCAATCACGCATATACATACATTTCTCATAATAATGATCAATAATATTGCTTAATGACAATAAATGTGTGAACATTGCAACTATAAAATAGCCTACTTTGGAAGAGAACAAACCAACTTCCAGCTGAAGAGGAAATCAGGAAACGGCATTGGAAATGTATAGGACATACATTGCGCAAATCATCAGACTGTATCACGAGACAAGCACTAACTTGGAATCCTGTTGGACAACGGAAAAGAGGAAGGCCAAAGAACACCCTGCGTCGAGAGGTGGAAGCAGACATTAAAAGGATGAACAGTAACTGGAGACAGCTGGAAAAGATTACTCAGGACAGAGTTGAATGGAGATTACTGGTGAGCAACCTATACTTCTCCGAGAGGGGTAACAGGAGTAAGTAAGTAAGCAAGTCATATGAGGAATCATAAAATGTAGTTGAGTATTCATCAAAATCTCATAGAAGTCAAATAAACGCTGTTCAATGTGTAGTCGAGCCTCGGTCAGCTAAATGTAAATCGTATGTGAACATAATTCTCGCTCAACCATTGACTTCATGCATATATACGGTTGACTTGATTCACGCAAATACAGAAGTCGGTACGAAGAATTCGATTGGAATGTATTTGGACGTGGAATAATCTAAAACGCGACAGAGGTTCAAACAGACTAGTAAGGTGACAGGAAGTTCAACCATACATTGAACATCAATACACAAAGGGGTGTACAATGTAAAGTTGTTATGTTTAAGAGACAATCTGGACCTCCACAAGACTATTAAGTGTGACAAATGTTAAGTGATATGTCATGATTAAAAGTGAGGTAAAATGTGTTTTAAAATGAAAATAGGTTGGTTCACTGTAAAAGGTGAATAAAGTGAGAGGGTAAAGTACTAATGGTGTTTGGGGAAGAAATTTTGTAAAGTTTAGGACGAAGATAAGAGGTTGAAGAAGTTTCATTTGGCTCTGTAGTCATGACTTCATTAGGTGTATAGCCAAAGCTTTTGACGTTGGAAACAAACGAAGTACTACCAACTTTGGTAGGTGTTTGTTGATTTCATAACTGAAGTTGGATTAGGACTGCTTAGTGTGAAAATTTTTTTATTAAATTTTAACTATGCGTATTCAGAAATAAAAATGTGATAGTCCACGGTTTAAGATCAATAAGAAGGGAAACACAAACTACTCGATCAAAACAGATTCTTCGTTTTTAAGTCACTTATAATATCGACAAAATCCCGTCTAGAACAGTAGACTTTCGTCTACTTTCAATTGCTGAAATCTTGGATATATGCCTATTGAAGCTAAAATTATGTATCCGGATGAAACGTATTCCACCTCTACTTTCATGTTGGTCTTAAACTCAACGAAGAAGGTAGAAAGAAACAGAATTATTCAATTACCATTATAAGTTCCTTCTCATTCTTTAGGAACCTTGCAATACAATTTGTCTAAGTTTTATGAATTTATGAACAATTTAGTCATAACATATCGTCCAACTTCATTTTAGATTTAATAATCTTTATCTAACTTCAGTGGTATTTTAATGAATACTCAACTACATTTACGAATTCCTCATATGGAATGAATAACGTTTCTGTCTATTCCGTTGTTATGTTCACTCATTTAGTGTCATTAAGAAATATGATCGATTATTATTATTATGCGAAATGTATGCATATACGTGATTGTACAGTTTTCAGATGATGAATTCATTGAAAAAAGTACTTTTCGCTGAAAAGTATATTCTTGTCCCTTTCATGACATACTCCGTATTTGTTGAATAATTTGACGATTAACTATATTCCGTTTGTTCATCATCATCTACAGCTGAGAGTCGTTTATATTTAATATAAATGTTAACACAATCATAGAATTGATGTATATTAGTTGTCAAGAGGTTTTCAAAATACTGAATAAGGTAATAATAGAAGATTCTATAATTCAATTTAGATAATCAACTAATAAAGTCTGCGAGTCCGATTTCATGCATCAACTGTGCTTAACACTGTTAAACAGTCAGTACAAAAAGTGGGAAAACTTGTTGAAACAGCAATAA
This sequence comes from Schistosoma japonicum, assembly GCA_025215515.1. Taxonomy (NCBI): domain Eukaryota; kingdom Metazoa; phylum Platyhelminthes; class Trematoda; order Strigeidida; family Schistosomatidae; genus Schistosoma; species Schistosoma japonicum. The sequence goes on from CM046066.1 coordinate 13,423,761, forward strand.
ACTTTATCAGCGGACCAAATGTGTTGTATCTTTAGTGTGATTCAGATTTTCGAGACAATCTTGTGCTACTTTGGTGTGTCATTTGCATCTATAACATTCATGCTTTCTAGAAAACAACGAATATTATTGGTTATTATTATTATTATGAGAAATGTACATATATTCATGATTGTACAGTTGTGAGGTGATGAATTCACCGAATACAGAACTCTTCACTGAAACATTCTTATCTTATTTTATGATACATTTGATATTTTTCATTTGTTATTATCAATCATGGATACACTTAGTGTACTTGAATATCACTCAATAAATTCTTCTGTTGCCTAGGTAATTCTTGATGCAAAGATTTCATCTGATTAGAATTCTTTCTATCATTATTGTCATAATTTGACTAGCACTCACTCACTAAATTTTACAAATTCGATATAATCTTAAGTAGAATTCAATCTTTGTTACTAAGTCCTTGATCTGATTGTAGTTTCATCATCTTTTATCACTACATAAACAGTCATTTTACAATAATGCAAAAAAACTTCCCATTTAGGCATTTAGGATAGATGAAGTGAGCGAAGGAATATCTTTCGTAATTTACAATAGTGACATAATCACCTCCAAATAGGTGGCAATGTTATTTAAGTTAGATTGTGACTGGCAAGTAGAATCCAAGACGCACGTTTCGTCCTATTCGGGACTCGCCGGTTGGATGTACCTGCATCTCAATGTTGATGATCACAGTGACAATGTGTTCATAGTTGTTTATAAAATAATTAAGGTTCATTAATTAAGCAATTACGACATGACAGTGAATAACGTAATTACAGTTTTTGGTAGTATAAAAATATAATAATAATTATATGGAGTGACACATTTTCGGTTACATAACATCCATTTAAGGAATCAATAAAGTATTTACAACAAATCTGGTGATCAAAACTGTTGCGTGAGCATTGAATGTTGTCGTTATGTAAACACGAGAGACAACAAATTTTGAAGTTATGAAAATAATTAAAATTGTGTTAATGGTCATGATATTAATAATACGGGTAGTAGTAATAGTGATAAAGAAAGAAATAAGTGTAATAAGTCATTTGTAAACCATCCAAGTATCGGTCATTATGATGGTCATGCCAAAAGAAGAGGTTGTACCCACAGGCCTGGTTCGATAAGGTGAATACCAGTGCCTTCCATTATATGTAAAATGTGTGTATAAATCATACGACAAACTAAATAGACTCGGTAAATCATTCTAAAAGTGTTTTAAACACCTACTTAGTGTTTTGTGCTAAGTGTGCAAATATAGAGCCATTTATTTGTCGTAGTCGTCTATTACTCAGACATTCTAGGTAATGTTCAGAAATTCTATGATGGATTTGTCGAATTGTAATCCAAATGTAACTTGCTCCACAAATGCAGTTGAATTGGTATATACACATGGATGAGGCAGATTCTAACTAGCAATCTTACTACTTCAATTATCGTATACATTTATATAAGTTAAACAATCGATGATGATTATTATGTTAATAACATTAACCGAAATTCATATGCAGTGACCCTTCTCATCTAATTGAAGCGTTTGCTTCAAAATCGGATACGTTTCTCATTTTTCGATCAGAAATTTTGATCAACATAGGAATTTTTAAACAGTAACGTCTTTTGAAATAAGGTGGTTTTGTGGAAATAGGTATCGAGTTTAGTTGATGTATTCCTCACAGACTGACGCTGACTGAAAACCAATGAAAAACAAGAGCACTAGACAGTTGTTTTGTCCTAGTTTGACACTTTTCAGTAGGGCACACGCATGATTCCTCTAAGGTATCAAACTCAAGGCCCTCGGGTTTCACGACCAGCGCTTGACCATTTGTGCTATCGAGTCGGCCTGCACTAAGTAATAGAATTCTCACTCACGTTTTTTGAAATTACTAAGTATCCTCATACACACTGATCGAACCAGTAATCATAAGTAGTACATGTTATATTTAGGTGAAGTGGTTTTTTTTAATCCGTAATGTAATTATTGTTCATTTATTGTATATTACCAAGTACTTTAGATCATTTCTTCTTCCAAGTTAGTAAATGAATGATCAGTGAAGTTTATTTATCACTAAAGATCTTATTTCAAATCTAACTTCTACTAATTTTATATTTTATCTGGTTGTGATACATGAATGCATCAATAACAAACTATTGTAGATGACTTCAGCTGTTTGAAATGAAATCTTTATTCAAAGCTGTACCCTAACATACAATGATCATCCATCAATAAAATTGTGAAAGTACCTGGAGTACAGAGAACACTATACCTAACGAACATTAAAAACGTTATGGATAACCTCGACATAGTTTTTTCAAATGCAACATACTTTTAATCATTTAAATGAAAAGTAGTCAATCATTCATGAACCACTTGAAATCTAATATATATATATATACCTCCAAGTTGACTCACTCCATTAATACAATAATATGAATACCAATTTTGTCGAAATGATAATAACATAATTGGGAGTACAAACAGATTAGACATAGAATATGACTTTGAACGAATGAATTTATTCATGTAAAGAAAGTTATATAAAAGTAATTTTACTCCCAGGATTTAAGGCAAAACGAAGAGTAAATGCACCTGCACCATACCAATTGATTCTGAGTCATATCATCCGGAGTTTCTGAGCATTGGTTATGACCATCGTGTGGACCCCAACTAAGTAGTATATATGTATATATCAGCAAGGCTCACACCAGCAGTTAGTTACGTCATATGCTGGTGTTACGTTTCGGTTCGGTTTCCTTTAGTTCTCTTTCGTCTTACTTTAAAGTCAGTCAACAATGTGCATGAAAGTCAGAGGTGGTAGGACATACGCAGTACATATCCAAGATATTTTAATCGACGATGATCCGCAGTAGCATTAACTGATTCACTATCTTTTTCCAGTACCTTTCGTCCAACCTCGTCATTACCTACTCAACCGTTCCAGCAGAAGAGGAAGATGTTTCGAGGACGTACATGATCAAATACAGCAACTAATAAATGTAACCTTCTTTTATTGACCACTTTTCACATTCATATAGTATGACAGAGAGGACTGTTGAAGAGTATACTCATCCTCCGATTAGCAAACTAACATTTTGTTTAATCCAACAGATTAGGCGAAAAAGTGTTATTCTTTTAAAAATATACACTGATCACATCCGTAATCAGAGGTTACATTTAGATGGGATAATGACATTAACAAGTAAACTGAAACCTCAAATATCCATATATCCAAGTTGGGTAGAAGATTACAAAATCATTTCAAAAGTAACTACGAGTGTGAATTAAATTAGATTGTGGCTGGAATCTAGAAATCTAGCACCCACGTTTCGTCCTACTTGTGACTCATCAGATGGATGTACCTGTATCCCAGTGTTAATGTGTACACTGGTTCTCATACTTATGGACTACTACTGTATCGAGGCAATCCGCCTAGGTTGAATATATACCAATCGAAATTGATCACCTTTAGTCCATAACAAATTGTCGAGAAGATGCCAATACCTACAAATTGTAACTACGAATAATCAAAAAGTCATTCGTTTAATAGTGCATTATTATTCATTGGTTTGTGACCATCTAATTAATCAGTTAATTAACGTTAATCTAGATTACTTTGATAATCACACTATTAGAGAAGTAAAGTAAGGTATACTAAAGAGTAGATAGTCATTACTACCACATCATAGTTTCTCAATGAGCACTGTACCCAGCTTGAAAATATTCAATGATTTATTAATATTTGTTTTCTATTGTTATTATTATTACTATCTTACATAGAATGATCTCGTGGTCAATGTCAATTGAATGTGAAGTCATTAATTACCATAATGGCTTAGTGGTTGCATAACTTTTCATTCATTTAGTTAACTTGTATAGTGGAGCCTTGCTTTACCTCCTTTAATTCCAGCAGTTGAATAATATCACTGTCTGTCAGTCATCCATCAGCAAAGTGGAGTTCGGCATATATATGTATATATGTATTGGTTCAAGATGATACACTCAATTAGATGACATTATGAAGATAAGAATCAATGTAATAGAACTAGGGGTATTAGAAAGTATTAGACCCGGAGACTATGGCTCAAAATGAAAGAATCAGTTGACAGGATAAATAGTTAGAAATAATTTTAAAACTTAGAGTTTAGGAGTAGACAAAAAACGAATGATTCTGTGTAATAACAAGTGATTTTGAAAAATATCCTCGAATGTCTTCAATCACTGATCATATTTAGTACACGGACTCCACGTAGGTGGTGTACATCTGTTGGTGTGGCTCAGATCAACAGTTGATTACTTTTGCTTTAGCTACTATTAGCGTTTTGTCAACCTAGTCTTATTCAAGATAACATCATTATTTGTGATAGGTGGTAGTTGGACATACAAAATACATAATCCAACCACCTTAGTCGATTAATATTTACAATTTGATTAAATAATCTGCCAGTTTATTTAGTTCTTTCCAACTATCCACCAGCCGTCAAACAAATAAAGCATATCTCAAAGCAAATCAAACAAATCTGTACTTCTGGTAAATGAGTTACAGAAATTAGCATTGGGTTGACACAACTCCAACATACTATTGAAGTGTTCAAATTAGAGCAAAACAATTATTCATTACCTAACTTTTACAATAAATTAATAGAAAATGAATAATCATCAAAACTGTGGCATTAGTTTCGAATCATGTAACTAAATTTTAATCATAATATTCGGTTACTAGGTGTTAGTAACTAGTGTTAAGTAGAATAGAACTCAGTGATGAAGAAGACCTATCACTCAAACGTACAGTACGTATATAACCAAATGAACTAAAATACGCGATTTTATATGGCAAATTTTCCATTTAATATTAAGTGTCTGAAAGAGATAGGGACTAAACCTTGCTTGGTCTTAGTTTCATATTGATTAACATTACTCGTGGAGAGGAAAAATCAAATAAGATTGAATTATGACTTGTAGTGGGATCCAAGATGTTATATTTGCCTAGTTTCTTACCCGTTAGATTATATACTTGTATTCCGATGTTCATGTTCGCACTGAGATTCAAAATCAGTTCCTTTCATTTCAAATGCCAACACATTATCCAGATAGCTATCAAATATACTAAAATATATGATCGATGACTATCTGGTTGCACATACGTTAAACTGAGACTGATCAAAATGCAACACTTGATATCAAAACCAGGGAATTGGGTAACTTGCAAATAAAAGATTATTCATCTCACACTTTTAACTCATTTGTAAGGAAGAATGTAGACTGTATGCTCAATGAATTGAATACTAGTCATTGGCATCACATATTACGTAATGCTGAATGATAATATCTGTAGACATTAAAGCATAAATATAAATGAGAACAATTATGTAATAAAATAAATTGAAAAATCTATGTAGGTAAAGTTTCTCTTCAATCAGCATGAAATTTAATTATTCGAGATTGATCACTAGTTTGAATACGTATGTAACAACTGAATAGAACACCATATTGAACAAGATGTATAGATACATGTATGGTGAAATTGTTTCGTCAATTCTTATGTGAGAGTAAATGTTTTGAATACTGGTAAGATGTTAACAGTTGCTTCTGGATGTTCATGAAGCTCTAGAAAGAAATGGTGACTGGTGGAGTTCAGCCTTGTAGGGAGTAAGATAGTTATCACCAGTAGTAATGAATGGTCGTTGTGCTATCCATCACAAATTGATAGAAGTAGGAATTCTGCCATTGAGTGCCGACCTAGCAGTGCAGAGTCTAGGGTGAGCACTGTTGATGAGCTTTCAGTACATATTAAATCTCACTTAGAACTTTCTGTAATTTTCATGTAAGCTCAAAAACTTAGAATTTGGAGGAAAACAAAGCGTGGATGCACCTGCGCCATTGCCAACGATTTTGAGCCATATTACCTGAAGTCTCTAACCATTTGTTACTATCATGTGGGCTCCAACCAGGTAGTCTGCATCTATTAACATGGTTCAGCCCAATAGTCAATGACTTCATGGACTGGTGCCATGTTTTGATTTGGTCTCCCCTAGATTTGTTTCCACCCCACTCCAACACCAGACAACATTGCTCATCGAGGTAGGCGGTGGTTAGGCATACGTAACACTTGTCCTAACCACCTCAGCTGGTGAAGATTTATTACTCCATCAATAAGCTTATCATATTTACCTAGTACTGTATTCCTAACTCACTCATTCCTTACTCGGTGGTCCCAGAAGAAACGCGCTAGCTAGGCTTGTATCAATTGTTTTTACAATACTTTTTCAATCGTGAGTTACGGAGGTCTTCGAAACTTAACTATTTGTATGATAATTAGAATGTAAGACATACATACTCAATAGTAGAATGAAATAATACTACTACTAATAATAATAATAAGTCTTTTGAAACAATATTGAACTTTAATGGATTTAGTTAGTTTGGATACACATAACAGATACTTCAGTTTGTTTCATCAACTCAATAAAGAGGACGTTAGGAGGAGGGTAAGGGGTGTGTGTTGGAAAAAAAACTAATAGAAATGATCTATTGGGTAAACCAGAGAGGAGTTGACTAGTTACATAATATGCCAGAATTGTGTAGAGCATCTAACTCGTGTGGACGAATTATGAAATGGAATCGTTTTAAATAACCGAAATTACCGTATACGTGTTCACTATCCTGAGTTAAAATGACTGCTTTTCAATATATGCAAAGCGAAAATGCTTTCACAGTTTTTTGAGTGGGAGACGGTAGTTGACATGTTATGAAGTTACATTCGTAACTGAATCGGGCTCCAAATAGTATTGAATAAGCAGACGAAAATGTGACATCAATTCATCGAGCCTTCTATTCGACTACAGTTAGCTAGATTAGTGTATATATTCTGTAACTTGTAGTCTAAGAGATAAAGAAAGTTGAAGGGTTAGGTACAAGTTGATATGATTAAGGAGTGGTCTAAATGACAGAGATTTAATTTATTTATCTTTAGATCTTTCGTTTTAGGTAATTACTTTTGAGGCATTGCATCACTGGCTTCAGTCATTAAGTTGTATATTGGAACCCTATTTCATCTACTTAGAATTTTAGGGACTGTTTAGTAGTATCAAGTAGACTTCACACTTTAATTCTAACTGTGAATTATATCTTGTTAATGACTTCATAATAATACTTTATTACTTGGAGCCTTCTTCGACATTACGGTGTACCCGAGGAAATAGTCAACATCATACATAATTCTTACGAACGGACTACACTATAAAACCGTGCACGGTGGCCAGCTCACGGATTCATTCGAAGTGAAGACCGGTGTCAGACAAGACTGCTTACTCTCTCCCTTCCTCTTTCTGCTGGTAGTTGACTGGATAGTGAAAACTGCAACATCTCAAGGTACTCTCGGAATACAGTGGATAATATGGATGTAACTAAATGACTTGAACTTTGCAGATGACCTAGCTCTTCTATCCCACACACAAAGCATCAAATGCAGATGAAGATGGACAGTGTGGCAACAGTCTCGGCAGCAGTAGGCCTCAACATACACAAAGGAAAAAGCAATATCCTCCTATACAAAACAACAAACACTAACCCGATTACACTTGACAGAGAAGTTCTGGAGATGTAGAATCATTAGCACAATTGGGCAGCATCATCGATAAACAAGGAGGATCTGATCCTGTGGCAGATGTGAAGGCGCGGATTGGGATGGCAAGTGCAGCATTCCTACATTCTAAAGAACATCCGAAACTCAAACAAACTCTCATTCAACATTAAAGTTAGAATTTTCAATACAAATGTGGACAGTTCTATCGTATGGAGCTGAAACCTTGAGAACCGCGAAAAGCATCCTTCAGAAGATATTTATAAACCAATGTCTGAGTAGGATACTTCGGATCTGTTGACCACACACCATCAACAACAACCTTCTGTGACAGAGAACGAATCAACCAGCTTCTAGGCGAGGAAGAAATTAGGGAAAGACTCTAGAGGGTAGGTGGATAGGACACACATTGAGGAAAATCACCGAATTGTGTCACAAGACAAGCACTAACTCGGAATCCTGAAGGCTAAAGTAAAAGAGGAAGACCTAAGAACACATTGCATTCTGGAATCGGAGACAGACATTAAGAGAATGAAGAGAACTTGGGAAGAGCTGGAAAGGAATGCCCAGGACAGAGTTGGTTGGAGAATAGTGGTCGGCGGCCTATGCTTCACATGGGGTAACAGGGATTAATTGATTGATTGAATACTTCCTTCCTACCATAATAGGTTATTCTCTTCTTTCCAACTTTTCGCCTTTTTATTTTACTTATTCACTATGGTAAATTAAATTTCGCAAATATGAACTGAATATGTACCTATCCTCCTTAAGTTGTCTAGTTGTCTGTTAATTCATTTACATTAATAGACTGTGTTGATATCAGTCTGCACTAATATCCTCGTACAAATAACATGAAGGATGAGGGCTGGGGGGTGAGGTAAGGGGTGGAGAATTGACTATTCAAATGAATAATATGCCAAATCATTCAATTCGGCTTATTCACATTTCCTTAAACACTGATCTATATACAAAACAAGATTATTGATATTAACATATTACATAATGATTAATCATGTAATCAAATGTAATACCTCATTAGAACATAATAATAGTTTTCGATAATGATACATATAAAACCAACATATTCAACACTTATAAGTGTTAACTTTAAGTATAGTTGAACACATGCACATTCATCATCGTTATATCGCTAACTTAATTCAATGTGATAGTTATTTAGATGTTAGGAAAGATACATACACACATACGTGACTATGTACAGGAATTCTTTCACCAACTGATAAATTTACACGAAGAACAGAAGAAGAATTGAATAGAGGGACTGAAGTAGGTGTTATTCACTGAATTTTCATTGAAACAAACATTATTCCACTTGTACATTTACTTAAGGGCATACTCACACACACACTGGTACCTACATTCATTGATTATTCAAAAAAGAATTATTTGTGTTCATCTTGTTGTTTCTAACAAAATTTTCATGTTTTTCATTAGGATTATTCTAACATTTGTTGTCTAGTTGTGGTTGCATATGTTTGTGTGGGCATATGGTGATAGTCTCATGAATACTGAACAAAATCAATGAAAGATTTGATGCATTCGAGTGTTTTATCTGGTAGGGAAGGTGTTTTATTCAAATATGATTCTTCTCATAAGTGCATATCCATGATACCTTCTAGGACTCATAACCAGCGATTGATCTTTAAATAACTTAATTGACATGGAAATATTTTACTCTGGTCAGTTAGTGAATGTCACTCAATTATGATCCTATGCCTTCGGTTCAAACAAGCACTACTTCTAATATGACTCTTCTTCACTGATCACCTTTTTTTTTAAACTAAAACTATACAAATTACTTCTCCAAGTGAGGACATGATTACTAGTAAATGGGGATGGGCTGGGTGAAGACTATCGAATTTTTTCACAGTTTTGTTAAAAATAATTGCTGGATACTATAGGCAAATTATTTTTGATTGGGTTAAATACTTAAATCTTGACAATTTAATTCAGTGTTTAAATCACTTTCCTTGGAATTATATATTGGTGACTGCGTAGTACTATTAGCTTCCATATTGTAAACTTGACTTAAGGATAAAAGATGATTATCGGCTGTCGGACGGCGGTCTAATTTCCTTTCTACTTAGCCACTCGTTAGCAAGTTGAACTTGTAATGTTCAGGTAAATGAAATATATATATATATATATATATATATATATATATATATATAACTTGTATATATTACTTGTACCGTAATTCATTGCGTAATTATTCCGAATAATTAAGTCATTTTGTTGATAACTATAACACTGAAAATGTGGATCTTTAGATTCTGACCTAATGATCAACGTTAGTCAAGACAATTTTTACCCTGGGTAAAAAGAAATCCACTAGAATTAGACCTAGTGACGGTGTCATTGTAACACTATCATGATGCTGTCTATAGAATTCTTTGTTGAACCATCAATTAATATTTACCATGAGTCTTAGCATAAGCTTTTTTAAAGAAGGAATGTGGATTTCAGATGTTCTAGGAAGTTCCTTATAAATGTTAATTGTCTAAATGTAATATTGGACAGTTTAGTACAATTGTATTTTGTAAGAGAACCAGTGTGACTTGAGATATCGACCCCTACCATCTACACACAATATGCAAAACGTGATGACAGCTAGTTAAGTTATACTTACAAACATGTGGTTCTTAAAACATTTCAAATTGATAAACATAACTGTTGCATAACCATAGAGTGAATATGGTATTTTGTGAAGCCTAAATTACATAAAACACCTATTCCAAATGGTAATTATATCTAAAATGATAATTACGAACTGAGTATACTTAATATGATTCTAGAGACAATCAGGGATGTTTTAGGTATCTCTCATTGTAATCTAATTGATTCATATAATCAACTATAAAGCTGCCTGTCAGAAATTATCCCTATACGTAGCCTACATCTTGATAGGCGTAACAATGGAGTAATGTTTTGTGATGTTGTTATATAACCATTTAATATCATCAGTAAGTAGTAGTTACATTATGAATTAATTTTGTTTTTTTGGGGTGTTGTACAATCAAAATCATTAGACTTATTATCCTTCCTATTTATTTTCCTTTGCACACTAATGTAACAGTATTTCAAAGATTCAATTCTAATCTAATCCGCTAAGCTTAGAATCATAATAAGCATCATTATCAAGGGTTGTCTTGATAATTTGAATAGATTGGACATTGATCTGAATTGTTTAAACTGGCTAAGGATATTTATACAATCATACTATGTAGAGACTTCGAATTCCTCACTTTTCATGACTACAATTTAAGTCGCTTCTTCAAAAAAGACAAATAGATAGCTGAATCAAATTAACTTTTAGAGGTAATTTCTAGAGTTCTGATGAGAAAATATGACCAGTGGAGTTCAACCATGTCTGATGTGAGACACCAATGGTCAGACACCACCTAACTAGGTTAATGATAACGGTTCTAGACTGTTAAACTGTATGCTGTTAGTTTGCATTCCAAATGGAGCATCATTTGTATCAATATTGCAGGTATGTTTAACTAACGACTGCTAACTAACATGATATCGAAGTTAAGCCAATTATCTTCAACTATCATTAGGCATATTTAAGTTGGATTGTGACTGGCAAGTGGAATTCAGGACGCACGTTTCGTCCTATTTGGGGCTCGTCGGCTGGATATACCTGCATCCCAATGTTGGTGTTCACACTGGGATTCAAACTCAGTCCCCTTCGTGTCAAACGCCACCGCGTTCACCACTAGGCTACTATGTCCATACAGTTACACTTGTGCAACAAGTACATATGTAATTTAGAATAGGCTTGTATCTTTCCGTTGATTTGTAATGGACTGAAACTGGTCAGCCTTCAACTTAAATAGAACTTGTGTACTATCGCTATATAGAGGCGATCCACTCAGGATGCACATATGGCAACAGAGGCTGACCAGTTTCAGTCCATTATAAATCGATAGGAAGATACAAACCCATTCTAAATTATCATTAGTCATATTGGGATAATTTAATTTCTTTCTACATCTACTTTCATCTATCCACTTTTTGAAGAGTAGATTTCCCTTTTTTAAAGACAAAATACCTGAAATGGACAAAGTGAATATCAAGTATTTCTTCTTAGTAAACTATGTTTCTATGAAGTCATGAGTTTATCAGACAAAAAACACATAACTGACCTGTGTCTATGATAAAAGAGAAATAGGAAATACAACTTCACATACATTTTTAATCAACATGAAAATCAACATGGAAAGATGATAATGGTATACTTTGATAACAAATGATAAATTAGTCATTTAGACTATTGAAATCAATGGAATAGTCTGAAATCATTAATGTGAATCATTCAATCACTCATCTGAATTTGACATAACTTGCTGACCTGGATTAGACAACCGGTGGAAGTCAGAAACTGGCACTTAACATCTATTTAGTCTTAGTATGCATCATGTTTCACCTCATTCTAACCTCCCACTAGACCCATGAACTGTTATCATATTATTTTTCATTCAGAAATAATATCTGATTAACTAAGCATCTGTTCCCTCAGTTCTTAATCATTCTCGTCCTTCTCTTGTATAAATGTTATTCTTCTTATAGTTCAGCTGTGTGGTCACGTTTTGTGTGTATATAAACAAATGATTAAAATATAGTTTCACTAATTGGCTGTTGGCTCAGTTATCTTGGTTGTTCTATGCGGCTTGGAGGTTAGGAATCACGAGGCAGACGTGTAAGTATAGAATAACAGCCTTGGTATCTGAGTTTTCCGGTATTGGTTTTGATCGAAATTACTGCCTCATTATGTCTTGATATGTCGTAGTTCTCATCACAGCGGTATGGGACGACTCAGGAATACACACCTGCCATTCTATCTGGAGATTGAGTCCATGACCTTGGGGTTTCATGGCGAACGTTTAACCGTCAGACTATTCATCCTGTATCTAACGGTTGACATTTATAATTTTCATCAATTCGAAATATATTTCACGACCTCATTTATTGCCATTGTTGTCCAGCGCTTCCTAGTTTAAAGTGGTTTTCTAGCTCAGGACAGTTCACTATTTCAAATTCTGGTTCAACCATCTCCACAACTTACAGTGAAAGTCAATATCAGCTCACCAGTGAATGATTTCAGAGGGTAATTCTTAGAGATTTGGTGAAATGTGACCTGTGTACTTTAACCATGTCTAGTGTAAAGCAGTTATTCACCGATTATAGTAAATGCAGTTGAGTCTCGAATCGACTATAGTCAGAAATATCAACTGTTGAATGATCCATCGGTTAATCGTTTGCCATGAAAGCCTTAAAATCCATCTTTCAAATTTGATAATAGATGGGCACTGTTGAGGGGTTGCATATTAGGACGAAGAAGTTGTCCAATCCCAGTGCCTGCTTTTAGATTATTATTCAATGCATAATATCAAATTGCAATCGGACAACTTCAACAACTTCCAGTTACAATTACTGACTTATAACACACTCACGTTTGAATCTAACATATCAGCCAACTATGATGCACTTTGTGTAACTTATCAAGATCACTATCTGACTGGGAATAATAATGATGACATTTACATTATTAAGTATCATATATATTTTGTTATCAGCAACAAGTGGGCATTATTACAACAAAATTCCCATTTTATAACCTACTAAGTTGTGAATACTTAAAGTACTTTCTAAATGGTATTTACCTTTCATTTATATTCACCTTTAAATGTTTACGCCATGTCTTACTAACCCCATGATGTCATAAGTTTTCATCAGTAAATATATTTAACGTGTAATTTCTATAATGATCGTTTCTGGATTCTTCAATGAGATAAGGCAATAGATGAAGTAATTATACGAAATACTATGATTTTGGTACTTTTTGGATTTTTCAGTAGTTCATTTCACGATAGGAGGCATGTTATCAGACACAATTAGTTAGTATTTAGACACCCCTACCGACTCCTCCCCTCCCACCGAAATTCATCTCCCATGTCTATATTGTGTTAATGATATCAAGTCACTTAGACTAGTGGTTACATTAAAAATAGATCGATAGAATTCGATTTGAACGAACAGGAGTTGATGAACATCAAATTAGGTCACAACCTAGGGATCAGCCAACGTAAATGAGAATAACAATTTCCAAAAATATAAAAACATACAGAAACGACAGCCCATAGTATGCATATATAACCGGTTTTAACTTCTTTTTATCAATCAGCGTCTTCTTCAACTGTACAGTAATGAATGGTATCATTAAAGTGTTTCAAGACGGCAAACATATCATCTTCATATATATCCAGCATCAAACTATTTTACTTATGTTTAACGAATATACATTAAGGATTTAGCCAACATGACATTAATCGAAACTGTACTGAATAATCATTGTAAATATCATGATGCTACAGGAAGTCATTCACGATCCGAATAGCTCAGTAATAACACCTTTTTACTATGAAATTAGGTTAGTGTAATTTAAAATTCCATCGGAAGTATCTATTGCTTCAGTATTATATGTATGCCTTGTTGATAAGTAGTAACTAGTACAAAACTTAGGTCAAGTAAAGTTCTCTCTCGACTACTTTAAACCATTCAACAATTCAATATATTGGGAGGAAAAAGCCATTATACTTTCTCTGTCTCTGTCTCTCTCTGTTGTGAACATTATTACTGAAATAACCTAAAACTGATTGGTTTACTGTTGTTGTTGTTGTTTTAGCAGAGATTCACTAATTAGTTCATCAACCTATCGATTAATCTTCCCTATCTTCTTTGTCTTACATTAAAAGTAAACAGTCATTTATTTGCGTTCCTTTCAAACTCTTTGCTGTTTAGCTTAGACACCATTTTGTTTTGATTAATAAGAACATAAATTCCGTTGACCTTTGTCATGTCAATACACACACACACACACAATCATGTAGAACATGATACATTTTAACAGGTAAGGAATAAAATCAGTAATAGTTTATAATTTACTAAGTATGCGTAAACTTATGACTTAACTTTGTATCAACTTAAAGCACACAGGCATGTACATATGGCAACAGACATTGAACAGTTACAGTTCTGATTATTAACATGAGGAAGTTATGGATATTGATTACTTCCTCCATGTGAACTGATGAAGTTAATAGTTATTTGGAAACAGAAGTTTGATAAAAAAAAGCACTGGGTATTTGAAGTAATGGGATCGAATCTGTATGTGAGTGTTTACACTAAGATGTGACAGGCACATTCAACCAACCAGTCTCATATAAAACGAAATATGCCTCTTGGATTCCACTTTCAATCACATACCAGGAAAGAAAGGATTCTATTTTTGTTGTGTGTACAAGCCCCCCCCCATTTGAATAACATTGTTAGTCATGTCCATTATAAAGAAATGAAAGTGTATTAAATTACTTGGAACAAAGGTGATTTTTTTCTTCTGGCTTTGAATTTCAGAGGACTTTCATCATGGATTTATTTCATTTGGGATGAATTGTAGATTATCTGTAACCAGTCAAATACTTGAAGGCATAGATACTGACTTCGTAACCTCTTTCATGTCCAGAAAACAGAATGAAGGGAGTTTGGAAGGAGCTTACATTCCGAGGTTAATTAATATACGTAGAATCAGATTATTTATAAGATTCTGTGAATTTGATATCTCGACACCTCTGGAATTATGCTGAAATCAGTACCGAAATGTGTAATCATTTGTAATTTTCTTATTAGTACTTGGAATTCCAAATTGCAGTCACGTAATAACACAATGAAAACTCAGAAGTTGTAATGGTAGGAACTGTATTATAATAACCAGTAATAGAAATCACAAGCAGTTGACAGTCATCAGTTAGCACTCAGCAACCTAGAAACTAGTAATCAAGGGAGTAAGGGATGTAACCAGGACTATATCTTTGTATTTAGGAATACGAATGTCCCAAATGGCACAAAAGGGTAAGAACTGGGCAGCTAATCGCAGGCAACGAATGAAGTCAACCTAACATACTTCACCGAAACAATGTGTCAAAGGAAATAAGTAGGCAAAGACACATAGTAACATGTCAACTAAAACACCAAGAATAGAAGTACACATAAGTCATGATTGTCTAGCTTCATCTGAACTAGGTATTATAGATTACCCCATTATTCAAAACGAACATTACATCAGGTCTATCGTTTTAATTGAACTCTAAGAATTCTAAGAAACACTAAACTGGTGAAAGAGTTTTTAGAATTTTCTCACCTTCCTAAATTCCTTTTTTCTCAGGACTATCTGTGGCTTTTAATAGTCAACGAGAGTACAAAAGTTATTTACTTTCATTTCGGTACTCTTTTAACTTTCTACAACCATAACGTTGCTAAGCGTTAAATTCCTTGGTAGCAATTCTGCAATATTTACGTCACTGAATCCAATTTCAATGACTCGTTTATTTGTTAAACTCCACTAGTCAAATTAACTAAACTGATCTGTTTACAGACTTGATTAAATATGATTTTGATGATATTGAAAATGTATAATCACCAACTATTCACCTTATTCAATGACATTTCCTAGAATCTACCTGTTATGTCGTAAGAAATTGGGTGATTGGATGGCCGAGTGCCAATCGCTAGTGCCTAGTTGGTTATTGCGCGTCTGCCCTGTGCCCACTTAGTCCCAAACAGCAATAAGAAGAATGCGAGCCAATAGGATCAGACAGACAGAATTATATCTATATTTCAAGCATTCTTTTACATATATCATAAAATCAGACCACTCAGCAAACCAATTAGAAAATTAACATGAATACAGAACGAAAGAAATAGTGGTAGTGAATAGGATCAACTTGTACATAACTAATTAACTACAGTCTATAATAAGAGACAATATAATAACAGTAATTATGCTAAACGGGAGGATAGGGCAAGCGGAGCGTAACAATAACAGAAACAAAATGTTTACATTACAGACAGTTAGAATAATTGAAATAGTGTTCTCAAACACAGTTCTGAAAGTTTGTTACACATCTTTGTGGTCCGACCTTACACTACCATTACAATTCAATACTATAAATATGAATGTTTACATGTGTCAGGAGAGTAACTAATGTATTTTAGTGTAATTTTATCAGTGTAAAATGAATGTGTTCTATTTTTTTATCATTTCTGATCGACATATTATAATCACTAATACTTATTTATATAACAAATAAAAATTAATATTTAATCGACTATATTCGTCACAGATTGATGTTGGTAGGGTGCTATTGGAAACCAAGGAACATTAGTCAGCTGTTTCCGTCCTGGTATGGAACTTCTCAATAGTGTGCACTCCGAATTTCGCCTCATGAGCTTTAGGTTTGGTAACATCTAACTTTCTGCACCACTGGCTTGGCTGGCATTCAATGGTGAAATTTTCACTTCCATTAGTTTGTGATATAAAGCAATGATTATCCATTGTCATCAGTGATAATCTAAAGCTTTTCGGGCGGAGTGTGAGCTGCTGTGAAGTCCCATATTAGGACGAAACAGCTGTTCAATGCTCCCTGGTTTTCAATGGTATCCTACCAACATCAGTCTGTAAGGAAATAAACAAATACCAATCTCCACAAACCATCTGAATAGAAGTAATGTTTGTTTTAACGTTTAACTTCCTTCCTCCTAAAATTATAGACTTATCATTTAATCAAAAATAAAACCCCTCCAGCTATGAAGACAAACAAGTTATCAAGGGGAGTTAAATAGTTGCCCACTTCATGTATTGGACGATAGTTTTTCAGTAGAGTTAGTTGATTAAAGTTAAAAATGTAAACTATTAGTTACGAACTTAATGGTCTGTTGATTAAGTACTTCGGATCTGAATTATTTGTAACTGCCTGATATTCTCAAGAAAGTAACCTTTCATAGTGTAGAGAAACAAAACTAAGAAAGTTTTATGTATCATTCCGTCAATGTAGTTTTCTTGTTCAAGTTACTTCTTAGTGAACCATCTATCCTGTTCATCAACAGAACATCCAGAAATGCTACTCTACATTAATTCCCTTCTTCACAAGTGAATGTCATACATAGCCAGCTAAGTGAACTTCATTAAATTGCCTTAGAATCTCATATCGATTTGTTCCATGTTTGCAAAGGATGAGTATATCATCCATTTATCTGCAATAGAATGATAAGTTTGCAATGAGTTGTGTACATGAACCGTTTTCCAGTTCGGCTAAAATGAGATCTGCTGACATAATACCCAGTGGACGGACCTTTACTATCCTTATCCACCTGTCTGTATATTTCATCATTAAACATGAAATATACGTTCATGGTACATTTCAGCAGGAATTCTTTTGGCAAATCTATCCGGATGGTGATGATGATTTTTGTTTCTATGATTTAGTCGCATATACAGTTGAACGTCTCTATTAGTGAAATATCTGTGAATTAAGATGTAACATCCAAAGATAACGTTGTACATTCCTTCTATGAAATATTTTTTTTTTTACAGTATTCTATTCTTTTCAGTAGTCTTTCTAGTATCTATACATGTTTTGGAATTCTTTATTTCCCATTGATTTTTTTTCTCCAATTAAGGTCTCATTATCCTATTATGTTGTATCCTGTTTCCTATTGGATGGTCTAATAATGATGAGATTGTTCAAATATGTGGTGAAAGAAGATCACGATTTGATTTAGGTAAGTTCTTGTTTTATTCCAGTTCACTTATTGAGAATATAACAATAATGATTACATTGTTTAACTTATATCAATTAACATTGATAAATCCTTCAACTGTTCTATTGGAAGAATCTCTATAATCCATTTATTGAATAATCATATGATGGAGGATTATAGTGAAACCTAAAGTTATGGGTTCGATTACTGTAGCGGTTATGGAGTCCTATGTAAGGAGGTAATGAATACACTTAGCTTAATGTTTCCCACTGACTGTCGTCAGTATATTCTTGACAGACAATTGTAGTTAGCTTTAACTATATAAAGTGAAATCCCGAAATATTCTGAGATAAATTTATGCTTTATTTTTGTTCTTCACCATTTTAGGTCATTGTCAGCTTGGTTGGGCTTACGTTGTTACAATAATCAGTGGTTTATTATCTATCTTTTGTTCAGTCTTTCCGAATCTCTTCTTTCCAAAAATATTACTTGAAGTGAAACATCACAACAGATCTCAGTATACTATTGCATCGAGTCAGCAGCAGATAACTAATGATTTATTGCCACATATCCTGTCACCTGACATGCCTTCAGTGACACCAACAATTGGATCAACCGCTGGACCACCGTCTGTCGAAACAGCATCAACTAATCTACATATTTCTGATCCACGTATTCATCGAGTTGGTTTCGAAACACCATGGTTGAACAACTGGGGTTGTTTAAACACACCTATTAAACCACATCAATCATTACATGGACCACCGATGGTACTCATTCATCCAGACTATAATTTATCACCGTATGTAGGCGGTGGCGGGTACTATAATACAGAAAATCAATTAGGGCACAGTCAAGGTAGTTTGGATGATTCTTCATCAGTTGGCACAGACAAGAAGTCATTCGTTAACAATCCAATGAAATCACAAGTTTCAGAAAATACACTACAGAATATAGTAAATGATAAAAGTAACAATTAGGCTAACCTTGAATAGCATTTATTATATCTAATACATATGACCTTTTCAACTATACATAACACATTTGCGTAGCCCCTATCTAATTTAATACGAGGCAGTATTTCATATATATCAGCTGATTTTATCTTATATTCATATTTATATACATATTCAACGATAAAACTACACTGTATACAGAAATGTATGTCTCATTGATTTTTCTCCACTGGGAATTCTACCATTGGATGGCGGCTTAGTGTTATATACGTTTAGGTGTTAGCCAACCTGAAGCCCCTGGGGCGAAATCTGGGGTGTGCACTGCTGAGGAGTACCACACTAGAACAAAAGAGTTGTCCAGTGCTTTCTGGCACTCTACTAACATCAATATGTGGTATATTCAATCGATTAAAAAAATGCTAATCTCCACAAAAATAATCGTCTCCATTCAGTTTTCCTATCTGTTTACAATTTCACCTCGTTGATTTGTGCTACTTATATGGTATATAAGTAGTTAAAAATGTCAAAGTTATTTTTGTTGACATTGATAAACGTATTGCATTGAAATATACTTCAGTGATTCTTAAAAAGGACTAAAAAATTAATTTCGACTTTAGTTAATCAGCAAAACGATTATTTCACAGGTTAACAATTTTTAGGAGAAATACTATAATGAGTAGTCAGATTCTACGTGATTAATGCATTCAATAAACTTTCTATAGATTTTTCTGTTTGTAGATAGAAAATCAAGGTAATGCAGGCTTGTTCATAGAGTCGAATACGTCATCTCAATATAGAATAAGAACGTAACTAGTATCTCGAGTCTGCTTACATTCCTCCTAATTTAGGAATAAGGTCGACTTCAATTTCAATACACGATGAAGGCTTGAATACGAATTAATTTATTATGTTGTTGTTGTTGTAAACTATTGACTTGCATATACATTCTATAAGAAGTAGCACATAATTCAAAATAGAAGTCGTTGAATAAAGTTAAAGATGGAAATTTATTTCAAACGATTAATCATCTGAATAGAAGAGGATAAAATAAACATATATAGCACATCATTTAGCACTATATATCAGTCAACATGATAAACAAACAAATTGTTCAGTCACTCAGATTGTCTATGACACAAACAAATTGTTATTCTTCTTACGCCTGTTACCCCTCTCGGAGGAGCATAGGCCGCTCACCAGTCTTCTCCATTCAACTCTGTCCTGGTTCACATTAGTTAGCATTAGTTGATGATTAAGAAAATATTCGGTATTGTGTACGATGAGAGTGGTATATGATTTTCTGTTAGCAGATTTGCATTGGTGGGGGGTGGGGGGTAAGGCAGTGATTTAATTGTCACGTACAATCTGGGTAGAGATGATCTACATTAAGACTATAATTGTTACTCGATTATACTAAGAAGAAGTAAGTTCTGTTAAAGATTTTGAAAATTCTGAACACCATACAAAAGAATTAGTACTAAACCCCCTGTTTGAGGGATCTATGGGTATCACCTTTCACAGTGACGACGATTACTCAGATATAATTCTGTCTACTAACAAGTAAATATTGAAATACGCCGGATAAAAAGTGTCAGAGACAGGGACTATAACAATAATCTAGGGAAGATCTTGATAGCAATGTCATCTTTGAGAGAATAGTGGGTGGGGAATAACAGTTTAAAGGATGTTTTACACAGCAAAGCTTTTCTTTTCGTTTTCTAGTCTACTAGTAGTCTTCATTTGAATGAGGGATGAGTTATCGAAATTCTTCTCTTCAATGTACATATATGAATTTAGCTGCTTCTTTGCAGAAGGCTACATAGTTTACTGCCATGCAACCTTAACCAACGAGTGTACCTTTTCCAGAATTATTTGGTAAAAACTAAACAATGTAAACAATGTAGCTCGACTTTAATTCATTTAGTAGATAGCTATCATATAATTCCAAAAACCAAAGCATTTTAGGTAATACACTGTATCCTACTAAAATTTCTTATTGGTGGTCGGAGTTCATTGGTTAGAGATTCGAACTATGTGTTCAAAAGAAATTTCTAATACTCCTATCTCTTCCTTGGCCAAATATAATCGACGAAATGAATTCTGCACATCTTCTGTTTATTCCTAATCGCCCCTTTCGTACATTGTCTTCACCACCTAAATGATTCGAGCTATCTATTCATACGCTTCCTATTACATTGATTGTTTCAATAAGTTTATTGTCTCAAGTTCTGATCTTCTACCTGTATTGAAATGTTTATTCAAGGTGTTTCTAATTTTCTCATCACTACTGCTAGTATACTTTATCATGAATTACACTTTCCACTTATTACGATTTCTTATGTAATTTATCTATTTAACTGTTATCATTAGTGTAAGATTACCTCATACTTGCATGTAAATACTACTGTTTCTATTAGTCGAGTCTGATGAACATCTGCTTGAAACAATGTCGTTCGCTTACATGTATTATACTGTAACAAGAAGTATGAACAACAGTGATCATAAGATAGAAGTCATTCGTTTATATACCTCCTAAAATAACTCTACAGTTACAGTTTGATTAGAACAGAAGGTTGGATTACCTATGTTAGTCTTTATGATGGGAATCTTTTAGTTAATACAAATTCTTTTAGAACGTGTCGACTGATGGAGCTACAACTACGTGTTAAGGCACAGAGTTTCACTCATTGATTGTTTTGTGGGAGAGTCGACAATCAGTTGACAGATATTTGCTTCTTAAATTATGAACATTTTTGAAGGGTTCTCATAAATTTTCTATCCTGGAAGTCAAGAAAAGAAGACCATTTCAAGACTAAATCTATTAT
Source organism: Schistosoma japonicum (assembly GCA_025215515.1). Lineage (NCBI taxonomy): Eukaryota > Metazoa > Platyhelminthes > Trematoda > Strigeidida > Schistosomatidae > Schistosoma > Schistosoma japonicum. The sequence goes on from CM046066.1 coordinate 13,445,784, forward strand.
TAAGTATTTTGAAGACCGTTATTAGGATCCCTTTAGTTCATTTAGATGACAGACGGAATAAGTTCAAATTAGTCAGTCTCTCGTTATATAGAAGACTCAAGGTTTCAGGAATCAGCCTAGTTATAGTTCTTTAAACCTAAGCATCTTTATTTAGACAGGGTCTAGCTGTTTGTATACAATATTAAAGTATCAACCATATAAACACTGTATACAAAGTCAAGAATGTCTTATCGTCATTATAACTGAAGGCTTTGCATAGTGACCAGAGTTTTAAAGCTTTATTATTGACAGCACAAGAATGTGCAGTGGTTTTCAGTGTCACTGTTGGTTATTCCCAGGAATGAATATGTATCTGGATGGTGAGGAGCACAATGTCATTCATCCTGTATGTATTTGTGTCTCGATGTCCGATATTCATCATGATGTACTTAGAGGGCATTCGACAACAGTCACCAGATATGGGATCATTCTTCCAATGTCTGCAAGTACTTTAGAAACTCTACACGGTCCCCTTCGTTTTGTATAGCTCTTTATATCTTATTATCATGAGTATGTAGCAAGCCTGATGATGGTAGCAGATTAGGGTAATTTTCATCATTTGTAATATGTTGATCCCTATACTGCAGGAAAATTTATTATGATCAGTTTGATGTTCAAACTGGGATTCGAACTCAGCCCGTTTCGTGTCAAACGCCACCGCGTACACTACTAGTCTATTGAGTCCAGGCAGTCATGTTTGTGCAATCGGCGAATTGGTAGTAGGTTGAATTTGTATATTCCCATTGATTTGTTATAGACTGAAGCTGGTCAGTCACTGTTGCTATATGTGCATCCTGAGCGGATTGCCTCGATATAGAGAATATTCACAAGTATCATTTAATTTGAATTATGACTGGCAAGTGGAATCCAGGAAGCGCGTTTCGTCCTATATGGATATATAAATATATATTAGTGTATAGATCATTGATGAAAATCTAATTGAAAAGAAGCATTTCTGTACTTCACTCGTTCTTTCTTAATGTCTAAATAGGAATTTTTGTTATTGTCATTATTAATAAAATTGACAAGCTATTTCAATATTGAACTGTTGATTACTTTAGACTCATTAATAATGACTAAAATTAAAATGAGTATGAAATAAACGAACCTATTGAAACAATCATTAAATTGTCTTATTAAAATGTCAAGTTCAAGTTGAATAAAATCAACTAAGCTAAACAGTAGATTGTTAATGACTTCTAATTGTAGTTTATCTATTTCACTGTAATCTATGATCGTAGCTAACTAGAACTTATTTTATATCTGTAAAGTATAAAGTTAAGGTTTCATTATACAAAAAATTATCAGAAGATTGTTGTTAAAATTCTGTCATCAACTAGTTATTCTGTTATAATTAAGGAAATTGTTGTGGAGATAGTTAATTTGTCAATGCTAATATCACGAATTGATCTGAATCAGACAACCACTGATCACCTGAAAGCACTGGACAGCTGTTTCATCCTAGTACGGGACTCCAGCAGTGTGAATCCACAGCCTCATCGGGGGTTAAACCCAGGACCCTATGGCTCCACGATGAGTGTTCTACCATTGGACCACTGAGTCGACTCCTAATGGTTGATATTTCCGATTCAATCAATTCGTGTTACGTTATGGTCGACACTAGAACGAAACAGCTGTCCAGTGCTTCCAGGTGATCAATGGTTGTCTGATTCAGATCAATTCGTGATATTACGATTGACAAACTAGTTATTTGCTATGACCTATGAATCCGACTAAGTCATAATATATTTACGTACTTCCTAAGGCTACATGGAAAGTTAAAAAACTAAAAATTTGTAGGAAGCTGTTGGGATGGCTCCCAGAAAACTCAACAGTCTCCAGAACCCTTGAATGAGCAGGAGACATTCCGTCTAATCACTGGTCGATGGAACCTTCTAGAATCTCGACGTGGCGAGTTCTAATTGGGTAAGAGTTGAGACTTCTTAATTCGGATTGAATGGATTAGAATACTGATTTTTGTTGTCCAGAAAACTATAAATATACGAATATTTTGTACATAACTCCATCTTACTGGAATAAAGTTCCTGTCTTCTAAATTTGCGACTAGGAGGGTTCAAGCGTTCGAATGATAAGATAGTCTGCGGCTAGTCATGCTATCAAGTACGAGTTATAACAGAAGCCTTACATCAAAGGCGGTGGCGTTTGCAAATGAGTAATTCAAGTACTCATAGCTTGTTAACATTTAAATTTCCTATCTACCACGTGGCTTTGATTCACAATGGAATTTATTTAACATCCTAGAAATATATTAACTGTCTGAACTCATAAGATATAGCAGCTTTTTCTAACTTCAAAGATCAACTTCATATTAAAATTGGATAAAAACTGATACTTTTAATTTGGAAAGACTATCAACTGGTTTCAAAAGTGTTGACTTAATTAATTAGTTAATAGACTCAACTTTTACTTACTAGGCTGAAATATGTTGTCATTTACTTGAGAACTATTAATACCACTTGTTAGATTTCGAACTTGAATTAGTAGAACATTGTAAGTCTCAAATCAGAAGACAGGAGTGAAGAAGGAATGTATATCTTAGTAAGTGTTGAGTATGTATTGTTAGTCAAGTGTATTCATAGTTTTTTTTAAAAGCATTAATGTTACAAATTATTCATTAATAGTCAGAGGGATAGAAGAATGACCAATTGGAGGCTGACACATCAAAACTTCTTGAAATTCTATTAAGTGGTGTTTAGATAAAATGTCGTCAGTTCCTTTAGGAATTCTGAAATTTACAGTAAAGAAATTTATTTGAGAATTTACTTTGAACAAAATTAAACGAAATGATACTTCATTGAATTGTGTTGTATACAGTCTATATCAGAAGGAGTAAGCATTTACTATAATCTGTGTTCGCACCATAGTGTTTCTATTGGGGGTTGTGGAGATAGTTAGTTGTCAATCCTGATATCACGAATTGTTCTGAATCAAAAAACCATTGATCACCTGGAAGCACTGGACAGCGGTTTCATCCTAGTATAAGACTCTTCAGCAGTGTGCAACCACGACCCCGTCGGGGATTGAGCCCAGGACCATATGGCTCCGCGACGAGTACTTTACCATTGGACCACTGAGTCGGCTCCTAACGGTTGATATTTCCAATTCAGTCCAATTCGTGATACGTTTGCGTGACCTCATCCATTCTCGTCGGTGGGTAACTGCCTCACACCCGACACGACTGAACTCCACCGGTTACATCTTCACACTAGAACTCCAGGAATTACCTCAAGGAGCTAGTCACTAGTGAGCTGATATTTAGTGTTTCTGCTTGCTGATAGCAAAACAAAAGGAATAATCATCTTGATCATCACACATAGCTCCCTGAAATGACAGTTGGTAGACGATGAATGACCTAAGTAGGTGAGTGCTGACCTTGCATATAATTGAATCAACGGGACTCGTAGTTTTGTCACTACCTATACGCTGACTGGTTGGTACAGTGCCAGAGTGACCATACACTTCCACACACGTAGAGAGCGAGAGGACAACGCTAGCAAATGAGAGATTATATTAAGTTGTTTATTGAGTAGGACTGAAAGCTTTTATTTATTGTATTATAGACCAATCAAAAAATAGGAATTGCAAAATACGTTAATGACTGAAATAGGGGAGTTGAGTACAGAAATTGAATTAATAAGTTCACAGTAAAATTTCAATAACTCAGCAAGGAAAACCGAAATGATGATCAGCAATCAGTCTATGAAAAGCCTACAAATGAAGTAATACAGATATCATAGTTAAAAAAAATATTAACAGATTCAGCTTAGCAGTAAAGATCCCTGATATCACATTAAATAAACTCTGTTGGTTATGATTCCCAAATCTTTGTCCCATTATAACACTTTCTGTTTTAACTCTACTCTAGCTAAGCAAACTAAAATTAATAACTCAGTAGTAATTTAAGACTTAAAGTAATTATTATGAACAAGTTAAGATCTTTACCTAACCCCTTCCTACTCGACCGGACATTCAATCTACAAGTTTATGATAGTGAGTTTGAAAGAGTGTATGTGTTTTCCAACAGTTTCTTTTCATGAGCTGGAAAGTTAGTTGTCATATTTTAGAAACTAAATAAAATCTTCATCTGGTACATCTTAATACTTTTTTATTCTATTTCGTGATTATAACATTTTGATTCCATCTACGGTTGGTCTTTATACTTACACAGCTGTGGTGGCTTAAAACCGAAACGAAACATATGTCCAATATCAGATAATAAGGTTTTATAATTCGTGTATGTACCTGTGATACCTAAAATACTCATGTTTGACAACAATATCATATTTTAGTTATTAATTGTGGAAAGTGATATTTACGAAGCGAAAACATTTCTAGAATTTGGTCATTATGATGCAGTTATAATAAGAATGTAGTTTATTGAAAGGATCTCTTTCCAGCAGTTAAATTTTCAGGACTGTGAAGTCGCGCACAGAACTTCTGACATAAACAATTAGTCATATTCAACCTCTTAGACATGGATCTACAACATCTGTTTCTGTTAAGCAAGGTATATTGGTCGCTCGATATTCATTTAGTTTGAGGGAGTTAAAGAACACTGTCATACCTGGTTAATAAAGCGCAGAAGTAGCTTCATTAGAAGCGTAATTGGAAGCACTTTGTCACGAATAGCTACTTAATCAAGACAGACTAGTCGAATCTCTACACTTATTAAAAGTAATATGTCCCCAACTCCTATGTAATGCTGAGGTCAGTGTTGTACACAAAAAACCCGGAACTGGGCACAGAAGACACTTCAACCTTTTATCGTATAACAGAGTTAACATTAGTTCTTGGCTTATATGATATTCATTTTTAACTTAACCCTTAAATTTGAGAAATAAATTCGTACATTTATTTTATTTTTTTCGACGGCCTGGAAGTGCAGAGGGTTAAGCCTACGCCAACCTGTAGACCCTAGGTTTGATTCCATGGGGGAATCTAGAGTACACACTTCTAAAGAGTCCTACTTTGGGGGGAAACAGCTGCCGTATGCTTCATGGTTTTCAGTAGTGCCCAACCAACTTCAATCTTTGGCAGATATAAACAAGTGATTGATCGTTCTTTTAGAAGCATGCATATGTATATTTACCTATTTCTTTAAATATGAACCAGTTGTGCTTTAAGCAACTGGTTTCAGCGGATTCGTAGTGTACAACTGCTAACATTCAAGAATTCAACTACTCAGTGACTTCTGGCATACGTATATCACGAATTAATTGTATCCTATTATCCTCTCTTGTTTTTCATTCTACACTATTTATTGACATTAGGTCATTTTAGTTGCATGAGTACTGTAATGGATGTTGTTCTTTAGTTTCATTGATTTATTTTTCCTTAGATTGATGCTTATTCTGGAAATATTCTATCATTTAATATGTTCTGTTGATTGTCAAGTTAACTTACTTTCCAACACTAAATTTTCCTACCATTCCAACTACTATGGCTATTATTTCAATCCACTGTTCGCATAAGACGAATAATTCCAGATATACTCATCTAAATGAATTGAGGTAGTCAGACATTAAGTTTAGTTGTTTCGTCACCGAGTGATGTCGGTTGCATACCCCTGAAAACCAGGGAACATTGAACAGCTGTATTTTTTCAGACGGGACTCCACCATATTATTTCGTACCCCCAATTCCACCAGGACATAAGTTCTAAAGACAAACGCCTAACCATCTGAATTACTGGAATGGCTAGCGTCTAACTGAATAATTGCCATTTCATTCAATTTGTGATATGGCGCAAAGATCATCAATTGTCGTTGATGATAACTATTTCTCATCAGACATACCTGCACTCTATCATGCATAACTTTTCACTAGAACTTGAGGAACACGCTGAAGTTAGTCAATGATGAGCTGATTATTGTGAATGATTTAAGGTGGTTTGTGAAAACAGCTATCACCAATGACATAGATGATCTCTGAGCTATATCACAAGTTGATGAAAGCAAGAATTCCACCAATGAACGCCGGCTAGCCCATAGTGCAGATGGATTTAGAGTTCGTAGTGAAACTCGAATGTTTTGGAATCGATTCCGAGGCGGAACCGAGGATGCTTATCGATACTAAGAAGTTCCATACTAAGATTACATATCTGCGCATTCCTCCCTGGTTTCCATAGGTACTCAGCCAACGTATTCATCTGGCGGTTTTATTAAAATGATGATTAAGAGGGTAAATATGTCAACAAATACAATCCGTTTGAGCTCTTCAGTAATTAAGATAGCAATAAATTCTTAAGACTTTCATGGGGACTCATACATAATTAACATCCATAATTATTCGATTCATACAAATCTAAAAAAGAAGGGTTTTACACACAGTAATTGTACAGTTGGAGTAGATTGCCAGGAGTTCAATCAACTCTTCAACTGATTTCAGTCCACGATAATAAAACTGTCTTGTGACATGATTATTGTAAGTAAGAGTTTTTAGCTTACAACTTAGTGTAGTGATTATTATTGCTTCATTAGTTGATAAAATATATTACTAGATAAACAGATGAAGTCATTTAATTTGAATTGTAACTGGCAAGTGGAATCCAGGACGCGCGTTTCGTCCTATTTGGGACTCGTCGGCTGGATTTACCTGCATTCCAGTGTTGATGTTCACAGTGGGATGAAGTTATATATGTATATATATTATTGCATATTGTACAAAGTATACTGTTCACTTATCATTTCAATGTTGAAAAATAGATGAATAATGTACGATATTGGGATAACTAAGGGGGTTGTTGTGAAGATAGTAAATTTGTCACTGCTGATATCACGAATTGATCTGAACCAGACAACCATTGATCACCTGGAAGCACTGGACAGCTGTTTCATACAAGTATGGGACTCCTCCTTAGTGCACATCCACGACCCTGTTGGGGATCGAACCCAGGACCCTATGGCTCCGCGACGAGTGCTTTACCATTGGACCACTGAGCTGGCTTCTAACGGTTGATATTTCCAATTCAGTCAATTCGTGTTACGTTTGCGCGACCTCATCCATTGTCATCGGTGAGTTACTGTCTCACACCTGACACGATTGAACTCCACCGGTCACGTCTTCACACTAGAACTCCAGGAATTACCTCAAGGAGCTAGTCACTATATTGGGAAAAGTTAACTACTTTCTTATTTTGTTTACTTATTTTGTACTTATAACTCCATTTATTCGTATCTAAGACTATTTTTCTTCGATTTATGAATTTTTCAACTTTAAAGTTAACCCATAAGTCTTATCTCTTCTTTGTAGTTTATATGTAGCATCAAGTGATGAACATAATTTTAATTTACAAGAACTATGACTCTTGTTCTTATTTCTAGTCATGTCGAAATATGTTTACGTGTAATTACTTCATCCAGTCTTGAAAGCACCAATGATTTTTTAAGAGATATGTCTAAATGTTGTTGGTCACCTCTTGTAAATCTGATTTACAGATTTGTTATATAGTTTGACCTAGACAAGTGTCTACAAAATAAGATGAAGCCAACTGAATTACTGTTGAATACACTAGGCAGTAAAAAGCAAGTTGCATTAAAGATGTAAATGATGAAATTCGATGTTTATTCCAGTAAATTCATGGATGTAATTTAGAATATAACAATTAATTAGAATGTACAGAATAGGTTATAAATCTAAGATTCAGTTCTGAATGATCTTGTTGCTACTAGATATATTCAACAATACTCTCGTCAAACTCATAGTGTAATCTCATTACCTGGGTCAATATAACCAAAATTATTACTGCCTACTAATTTCTGTGCATTGTAATTCTCTGTTAGAATTTTACACTTTCATAAGGATATCAGTTTTCTTATATAGTTTAGTAGTTTCAATTAACTGCTAGAAAACTTATAACTAAATCAAATATTTACATTATAGTACCTTAATATTAATCTATTCCCTATCATCTATTCATCCATTCATCTTACAACTTTCTACTTCATTCATAGATATACATCAACAGAACAAAAAAGAAAAGAAAACTATGACAATAATAATAATAGTAGTAATAGCATTCAACTGTACATATTTCCTGAAGAAAGCTAAACAAAGCCGAAAAAAATTTAAAGAAGAAGTAAAGGAGACAAACAATAAATGAGAGGCTCTCTAAAAAAAATCAATTGAATAGAGAGAAAAATAAAATAAAAACAAAAGAATAACACAACTAAATAATCACCCATAGAAACAATTTTTTTTTCATATGAAATAATTAAACAAAAAAATCAATAATTCGTTGAGTGTACTCAATGTAATGTTCCTTTTTTTGTATTTAAAAAACAACCTTTATTAGTATAGCAATTAGTGACAATCTCACTTTCTTCACTTACTACTAGAAAGTATGTATAAGTTTACTTTCACTTCTTACTTAAATTATAATCAATAAGGGATCAGGTTAAATCGATATTTATTGATTTTCGTAGAAAAAAATTTTAATTAATTGATTATGTATTGATACATATGTATGTATTGGTGTAGATATGTGTACATGTAATTATGTAATAAATATTGATTTTGTATTGAAATGGGTGCATATATTAATTATCAAGTATTGATTGTGTGTGTGTGTTTGTGATAACAGAGTTGGAGGAAGAAAATAAATGAAGAAGGTGACAATGATGAAAAAGATTATGAATACGAAGAAGAAGAAGAAGAAGGATAATGAGTGAAAGTTGAAGAAAGATTCGTATGAAGTACAGGTAGATTTTGTTTGTTCTAACTAATTGAGCTAATGTGTAGATCCATTTATGTATATGTATATAGCATACAATTTTATACTAAGATATATATATGTATATATGCATAGATTTGTTTATAAAAAAAGTACTAGTTAACTGAAAGACGAAATGTAATCTAACGCTGATTAGTTCCACTCTACATTGATTCAATTCAAAACATATTCAAAGAAAGTATCAATGATACTTGATCACAATGATTGACTTACTCTATAGTACATTCCCATATACACATACTTCCTATTAGAATCTTATTAATCTTTAGCTAATACTAAATAAAAAAACCAATAAATACACATAAATATAAAAAAGAGCATAGGAAATAATAATCGACTATATGCATCTATTTTTGATTCATAAGGGAGATTAGCTTTTATTGAATTGGATTTCTTGGAAGGATAAGATTGTTTCATGATTAGTTGTGAAGGTTGTTGTTGTTGTTGTGTTGTTGCTGTTTTTGATTATGATGATGATGATGATGATCAGAATTAGGTTTTAAGCATAAACATAAATGTTTTAAATACCATAATTTATCATTAGATTGATTCAATGGATGATGTTGTTGATGATGGTTATGATTTAAGTGTGTTAAACTATCGATTTGTTTTTCATCATCTAAAAATGTTGTTGTTTTCAATTCTTTCCCAGAAGTTGAGTCATCAAATTCTGATGGAATTCTCACTTTTAATGCAGATTTTTTAGGTTGCCTATCTAATAACATTAATTCCTTACATAATGGTTCAATTAATACACGACATGATTCAGTGGTTTTCAACGGTTGTAAATGTTTTCGACGAATTGGTCTCGTTCTTTTAATTGGTTTAATTGTTTTTGGATAATCAACTAAAGTGTAGGTTACCATTTCGTGATTTTTTGATTTTTCACTATTATTGTTGATTGATTTCACTGGTTCCAATTTTGAATGTTTCATTGATATTTTCACCTATAAATTGAATGATGAAAAAACTAGGTTCATTTAATTTATGTAAGCTTACACTACTTATGAGTAGTTTATTTAAAACCAATAAAAAATAGTTCGGTTATACCATAACAAAGAGACGAGCCAGTTCAAGTGGATACAGAATAAGATGTAGGGACGAGCATGAGCAGCTACACAATGAATACTCACTTTAGCCAATCGGCGTAGACTTAAGAAATGTGAATATGTAAATGAGCCAATCAACTTTAGAAAATTTATATTCCGGTTTTAGCCAAACAGGAATCAATAATGTCATGTGAATATTTTTTAAGAAAAATGAGAGCATTACTGAAATGGAAATCTCAGAATATATTCCCACGAATTTGGTACTAAATGGTTCCAGATTACTTGGTACTGCTATGGACACTGGTCATTCAATAAATTCAGATGTTACCTTCCGAGTAATAAGTAAACAAAATAATACCAGGCTTCTGTGTTATGGTGAAGCAGTCACTGTTTGTCGAATAAACCCAAATTTATACACAATAAAAAAATTAATAGTTTTCCTGGTAGTACCATTATCAGTGACTTCTTGTTATCCTTCCTTTTCTTTTTCTTTCTTATTTTTCTCATTCATGTTTTCCTCCATTAATCATGTATCAGAATAGCTTAACTATTTGTTATCTTTTTCACCCATTACCATCATCTTTATGTATTCACAGCAGAACCTTCAATGTTTTATCAGCTTTGTTATCATTATTGCACTACTCACTAAAATAATTGACATCATATCAACATCTTTTTATACAACTTCCACCTATTATTGTTATCATCATTATTTTGTCTCGTAATTTTAGTAATTAATATCAATTTTATCATTTTGTCTATTGTTTACATAACAATTAGTACATGTGTTTTTATAGTTGATTACATCATAGCCTCTGGTTAGCGTTTTTTGGCAAGTTTGTGTTTTACGGGATAAGGATGCTAGCCCTATGCCCAACCCACCTCCTTTACCCAGGCTTGGGACCAGCAAAAACCCTAGAAGAGCTACAGTTGAAGAACATTCAGGTCTCCAAACAACTGTCTACCAACCTCAAAGTCACACTCTTCAATTCGAACGTCAAGACAGTTCCTCTATATGGAGCTGAAACGTGGAGAACTACTTCAAACATCCTCAGGAGAGTACAGGTATTTATCAACAACTGTCTACGTAGAATATTGAATATCTGTTGACTGGAAACCATCAGCAACAGCCTACTATGGAAGAGAACAAACCAATTTTCAGTCGAAGAGAAAAATCAGGAAATGACGTTGTAAATGGATAGGACATACATTGTGTAAACCATCAAAGTGCATCACGAGGTAAGGATTAACTTGGAATCCTGTTGGAAAACTGAAAAGAGGAAGCCCAAAGAACACACTGCGTCGAGAGGTGGAAGCAGACATTAAAAGGATGAACAGCAACTGGAAACAGCTGTACAGGATTGCTCAGGATAGAATTCAATGAAGAATACTGGTGAGCAGCCTATCCTCCTCTGTGAGGGGTAACGGGCGTAGGTAAGTAAGTAATTACAGTTATGAAAAATGTTCATAGAAGAATTATTTGACGTGAATAATTTCCTTACTCAGATTATTATTGTTATTCAAGAATACTTGACACTATATTAAGATCAGAAAATTGAATAGAAACTTTGATTTTCGAAATAAACCATTAAGCTTTAACAAATTTCATAACTTCTGTTATAAATTGACTTTGGTTTAAACAGAATCATTGGAGAGGGATTTCAATATTAGAAGGTTATTTAAACATCACTTGTGGCTCGTGTGCATTGTAGAGCCTAAGCAACTAGTATGTACATTAAAAAAATGATAAGCTTTCATCCTTATCGAAAATATGTCTACGCAGTAATTTCAAACTTTTCAATTAACTAACTACCAATATACTGTTAACGTTTGTACTCGTTACAGACTGATTTCAACTCGGCATTAAATAAGAAACAAGAAATAGTTAGAAGCTGTTTTTCCCTAGTATAAGATTCTTCAACAGTGAGCACTCAAAACCTCACTAGGGCTCTTAGTTAGAACTTTTAAGTGTTGCAGAGAATCTTTGACTACTGGAGTCATTGGTTTAAAGAGTAGTGGTGCAGTTCAAACTTCAATCAATTTAGAATATGACACTAAGAACATATAGTGTCATGACATGTTGGGCTCAATAATATCATTAATGAAACGATTACCACTAATAGTATTGGATGATAGCCACATTTTACTCCAAGTTGATTAAAATTGGAGATAAGTAAAATTGAATGCCAATTCAGTGGTTTAATAGCCAGGTATTTGAGACGTAAACTGAAGATTTTGAGTGTAGTCTCTAGCTCGAGAATATTTATTTACTGTTTAGGAGTCCTATACCATGATAAGAAAGCTGGCCATCACCTTACGGTTTCCAGTAGTATTTAAATTAATACCAACCTTTGGAAAAAAATAAGATTTACTAAACAATATTCTAGTAAATGCAATAAAAAAATACACGAAATTATTGGGACCATAAATGCGATGTCATAGTAGAACTTACCAGTGTTTGTTTTTTTCTTGGTGCTTCAGGACATTTTAATCGGGAACAAGTAGGACATGTACAGCAAACTGGTTGATAAATATCACAAACTTTACAATGTTTATTCGTTAACTGAGTGTGTTTTATCCTACTTGTCCTAGTTGACTTGTTTTTTGATGATTTTACTGTGAATTCAGGATCCGATTCTGTACCTCTTGTATGCAAATTCTTCTTCTTGATATTACTATCTTGTGATGAATGGGGTTGGTGGGATTGAGATCGTTGCTGATTAGTTGCTTTTAAAATAGGTTTATGATGTCTATTTTTAGTAAAACAGCAACAACATCTCATCTCACCAGTATAAGTTGTCAATAGAACTTTAACTAATTCTCGTACTTCTGGTTCCCATTCGGGACCTTCATTTTTAGGCGACATTAGATAAGCATAAGCAAATTCTGCTAATGCTGCTATCACAAATAATAAGCAAACAGTTAACCAAACATCAATAGCTTTTAAATAGGTCACTTTTGGGAGTTGTGAACTGACGCTGCTACTCTATTTGTTAATATGGGTGAAAAAAAAGTGGAAATAGTAGATTTTGAAAATGAAATACCAAATTAAAAAGAAACTAAGAAATATATTTAAGCTGAGGATGATGGCATTGTTTTCATTATTTTGTAAATGTGTTGTACCTGTCGATTTCGGTGAATTTTTTCTATAATTAGGTAGGTAGGAATTAGATTTGATAGTGTGATTTACATAAACGATATCATTCTAACAGTCTGAAGATAACCGAAACAGATTTCTATGAACATGTTGATTGTAGCGCTGGCTACATGTTAGATGAACAATACGTAAATAGCTAAATTTAAAGCTTGAAATAAGATATTTGATGTGGATTACTTATTAATACGCAGTACTCATCCACTAAAGGGCTGATTAGTTTAAATGAAACACAATTATTGAATAATGAAAGCATTGCAGATAACTTCAGTCGATATTTGTTGCATCAAAATCACTCCTGTACAGCAGAAGTGTGGTCATCCAACTACATACAACAAACAAATAAAAAACCACTTTTAAGATTCTAAGACATTCTAAAAACACACAGAGTTCGAATCCCAGTGCAAACATCAACATTGAGATGCAGGTACATCCAGCCGATGAGTCCCAAATAGGACGAAACACTCGCCCTGAATTCCACTTGCCAGTCACAATCCAACTTAAATATAACAAAATTCCTTCTTTTCATTCTATGCAAACTATAAGATGCAACAGCAAAGCTACACAAATACATTATTTACGAATTAGATTGTGTTAACTAAGTACTGCATTAGAGAAATTAAGTGGCTTTCTTTACCTATGTGTAGACGAACACAGACTAGTAATGAAAAGATATGATGTTCTATTACTTGCATAACCGTACGTAAGCAATTACAGACAACACTTTGATTGGGGGAATGTTAGTATCCTGAGTAGAGAAAATTTCAAGAATTCTAGAGAATATCTAGAAGCCTAAAATTCAGATCAATCAATCAATCAGTCAGTCTGTCAAAGCATACGGAAGTGGTCAATCAGCCACATGATCGGAGATCAACAAAACAGATAGTCACTGAGAAAATAAAACCGATGAAGACATAGTCAGAGTCGTCAGAACGGCACAACTAGAAACTTTTGGAATAATTAAAAGTCCTAATTTCTTCTTAAAGCAATGGGTAAATAATTTGATATCTACTGTGCTTCAGTTACCTATTACTATGCATGATTGTTTTGATACATCTTGCAAGGCTGCATACTTGTTTTTCAGAACTCAAACCCCCAAAACGTTTCAAATCGTAAATCAAAAGATGAAACAGAAGGAAGATTTTTCGCTCCAGTAAATGTCATGTGCGTTCGAGAAATCATGTATATTTATGGTCTTGAGCTAACTAGAAATCGCCATTATAATTAACCCATTCGGAATCAAATAGTTACTTAACCGACTATCGGGGGTAATGTCATGTTAAGGCTTTAAAAGGCTCTTCTGAATAATGACTCAATGAAACATTTTCAGTTCCTCCATGACTTCTGAAGGCTTCTTAGAACTTTCTGAGACCCAACTCAGTAATTGTATAAAAGTACTAACGTAATTCATCAAAACTTTTAAGCCGGGTACTTTGGATGATATACGATGATAGTGACAAACAACTATGAATGATTTCGACTGTATCATTAAAGTCTTGTGCTACAATGAAACATGGTTTTCTTTTATTAAATCAGTTTGCTTACCAGTGGTAATTTCATGGACCTACAACTATTAACTTATTCTTAACAGAATCATTACTTATAAGTAGGTTGAGTTCGTCCGCAACATTTTCGATGTGCATTAGATGATGTTTACTCAATAGTTTCAGTCGTTCTTTTATTCAATTGGTGCTGTATATTACAGCGTAATTGACATTAAAGATTTGATGTGAGTCTATATTTTTCACCAGCTTTTGTATGTTTTTGTTATTTGACATGTTGGCTTTGCTAAGCTGACATGTTCACGAGGCTTGTTGTGAATAACTGTAGCTGCTTGAGAAGAATTTATTAATGAAAGTCAAACCGTAACATACAGTACATATCCATTAAAGGAAGAGGAAAATGACGGAAAATGTCGAATGCAGCTAATATAGTGACCACTGAAAATGATGCAATATAACTTCAAACTCTAAAAATGGTTCAGATGAAGATCTTTAATCGATTTTTTAGCAAATAGAATTGAGATTATGAATAAAAACAATTTCATTGTCTAAATAACAGATGATGGAACAATGTGAGTAACTGAGAACTGTTTGTGCATTAATCAAATGATTTCACAGAATACACTTTATTCATCAGCATAGGAAGTTTGTTACATTTAATGAAAAAAACAAAAAAACAAACTATATCATGTACTGACTATGGATGAGACAACCAATGACATCTAAGTATTAATCGAAATGCTACATACATCTAGTTTTGAAACTCTATAAAGTGACATAACTTTCAAGATAATCTCTGTATGACATTCATGTCTTGTAAGTAGTCACAAATGATTTCAGAACATTGAATTTATGCATAGTTATATTATCTGATTAAATGAATATAAAAGTAGTATGTTAACGATAAAATCCGATTTTCTTGAAATACTCTATTGAAAGTTGACATTTGAAATGAAATTCAATTAAACTTTAAAATAAGAATCTAATGACTTCAAATTATGAATTTTCAAATTATTCTGTTGTTGACTGTATCAATGATTCAATGTTGATGATATTTGTTCTGTTTAGTTTTTAAAACATGAATTCAAATAAATACTTTAAAGTGGTTTTCTAGAGATTACTTTTAGTTTATTGCTTGTGGTTATCACAGACTGACTTAAGTTGACTACTAAATAGCATTGACTAAATGTCTTGTCTCTGTATGGAACTCCACAACAAATTGCATCCTATGATATTACTCATCAGAAGTCATGTACTAGGACGAAATAGACTTTCAATATTCTTTAGTTTTAAACAGCACACCACTGAAATTAATCTACGATGAACATAAACAATTAACAAATTTTCACTTGTAACTTACTATGTATTAAAATATAATCAACTTACTTCAGTTAGTAGGCCAAGAAGAGTTAGGAGACCTAGTGTAACTCTAGCTGGGACTGCTTTAATATCAATCCAAAATCCTAGCCATGATACCATAACAATTAAAATTTCTGGAATATATGTTGTAACAATAGTATGAACCAATTAACCGTCTTAGTGGTATCACTAATAGTAAACAACTATATGTTCCGGTATTTGTTGTTCCATTTTTTGTACAGTCCTGTGAAACAAAAAACAAGATAAAAGAAGTAAGTGAGCAAGTCAATAACAATTATTTTTCTATTTCGAATCTCGAAGTAAAGTGTTTCTTAGTAGTATGGAACCCTGAACAATGCTTAAGAATAGTCTCTTAACTGATTAAATCCAGCAGATTCAGGCCTCTCCAAGAATACTTAACCTTCGGACTACTGAGTTAATATTAATTATTTTTTATATAAAACAATTGAGTCACTTTGGAATATTGCATGACAGTTATCAGTTATCTGCCATTAGTAACGCTCCTCTCATTCACGACAGTGCTAACCTTCACCAACTGCATAACTAGGCTCAATCAATGATATGAAATTACAAGATTTAACAATCTGTACAATACTGTGTGCTAGAAGAATAATAAAATATTTCTTATTACTTGTCACAGACTGATCTCATTCTAATATTATTGAAAACCAAGTAACACATGATAACCGTTTCGTTCTAGGATGGGACTTCTCAGCAGTGTACACACTTGATCTTATCAGAACATCGAACCCAGAACCTAATGTTTCACAAAGAACGCTTAGCTATCAGCACTACTGAATGTTGTCGACGTTCAATCATATAATCCCTAATTTTAATCAATTTGTGATTATTTCGCTATATTGTATCAGAAAATGTAACATTTGTACCACTTAGTTAAGTAGTTTAAGACATTACCACTTAAATGTTAACCTGATAAAAATACCTGGTAAGTTTTGTAAACAAAGAAAAATACTTAAAAAGACATGTAGTTTGCAGTAATTAATTTTGAATAGAATTGTACATTTCTGTTAGAAATGAGAAACCTTGGAAATGACCTTGTGAAATTCTATTTGATTATTAACTAAGTAGAGTATCTACAACATAAATGATCAATTTATTTTAAGAAACTGAAATACGTAGATATTGGAGGGAAGGGTTAGAGTTAAAAGTTAAAGTCGGGATGGAGGGATAAAATGGCGGTTATGTCAATTAAGACGTACAATTGGTCATTTGATTTATGATCTTCAAAGCCACTCTGCTACCTTGAGATAGTTAGTAACTATGCTAAAATACTGAGCATATTTTAATTTCACTTTATTTTCTGCCGTTTTCTTCCCATGAAAACTTTTCTTAAGGTCAGTTTAAGATTCACTCAGATTAGTTCTTAGTGTTTACTATTATCATGTATATTAGTTTTTAACGTTTTCGAAAGCCAAATAATAATAATAAATTTTCTTTAGCTTCTATTAAGGTGTAAGTTATTCACAATCTAATTTTGAACTTTGCACAAAAATTCCAAGAAGTGTTATCTTGAATTGTATTGGCTTATTAGGTGAATTATAATATCTAGTGATATTTATTATATAGTCGGGTTGAGATGGTTTTATGGAAATTGGTATTTACTTTTATTTGTCACATAATTGATTTCGTTTAGGTACCAATAAAAACAAGGTAATACTAAACAACTGTTATGTCCTAGTACGGGATTGCTCACTAGTGCACACCCATACATTGACTGAAGTAGAAATTCTGTGACTGGACGCCTAGGAGTTTATTGACGCTGATGAGTATGCATTTGCTACGAGACATGAACGTCCTAGATTTAGTCCCCTAATGGGATCCAAGATAACCACTGCTGAGGAGTCCCGTACTAGAACTGAATACCTGTCCAGTACTCGTTTGTTCTCAACAGTACGCAACCGAAATTAACCCGTAACAAGCAACAACATTTGTTTTGTACTTTTAAATAAAGTAGCACAGCCCTATACCTTGGATGGGAATTCAGAACTAGAATCAAAATCCGTAAACGCAAATGGGCTCAAACATGGAGTATTTACTCACTAAATAAACGGAAAAAGTAACCAAATATAATGGCTAGATACGACACACATTGTAAACATTAAACATGTTACGGAAAACTTCAACTAACAGATTGTCGTAGCTAAATTCATATTTAACGCGCACAGGTTTGCAACATACAGTTTCAGAATGGCATTAGGGACTTAAAATAATTTGTATTTATTGGCATACATGCATCATGAGTACATTCTCACCATACGGTGTTATGCTACAAGTTTTGTTTGAGTTGGGTTGTGACTAGGAGTAAGATTTGAATGGATTTTCAGTCTTAATTTGGACTCATCAATTGAATATACATACATTTGTCCTGATGTCTACACCACTATTCAAACTTGATTCGAATGCTAGAAGGAGCTCTTAACACTAACAACGAGTAGTTACAAAAATTCAAAAAATTAAATTACATACATGTTACATTAGTAATTAGTTGACTGAACTTAGTAGCTCACTAGATAACACAATGCTATCTGATGTAAATGGATTGGGTTATAGCCACAATGCAAATATGGACACTGAGAGGTGGCAGGTAAGTTCAGTCTAAGAGTCCAGGATAGGAGGAAAATCACGAACTGGACTTCACTAATCAAGCATAATTTAACTTTATAACATATGAATTTCTTTTTTACCAAAATTAAGAATTATAGTTCAGTGCTGTGAAGTTTGTTGAATTCTAATCTGATATAACGAATTGACTTGGGTAGGACAATCGATGAAAACCATGGAGTACTGATCAGTAGATTTTTTCTAGTACGGAACTCTTCAGCAGTGCACATCCACAGCCACACCAGGTACTTGAGCCAAGGACTTTCACGTTTCACGGAGAATGCTTAACCACTCTGTCAGGGAGGCAGTTTCAGACGGTTTATATTTTGAATTCAATCAATTTATGATATATTTGAGCAACCTCATTTATCGCTATGAAGTGTTCGTAGTGAAATCTAGAGGTCATGAGCTCGATTCCCTGATGCAGTGGTGGATACACGCTACTAGGCAGTCCTATGGTGGAATAAAACAGCTGTCCAATGTTTCCTGATTTTGGGTGATTATCTACCTCAGACCGATTCATAATAGCAAATTAAAATAATCATCAGTTTTATGAATAGATAATTAAATACACACCATTAGTACTCATTAGTTCTAATGGATAATTTCGATTATTTCTTATAAATTGTGAAAAATTATTTACTTTGAATAATATTAATACTAATTTTCTTTCTTAGACAAAAATGTGTATTTTTGTGTTAGTCACCCACCCTTCGGTTGTTTTATTTGAAAAAAAAATCGTTTTCTGAAAAATGAAGTTTAATTAAAGTCGAACTCAAAAAAAAACATTAAAATTCACTTGGAAACATTTTAATACGTATATATATATATATATATATATATATATATGTATATATATATTCCAAGTATATTATGTAACTCCTTACATTACTGGTTATATCTACATATGATGTATTTAGTCTTACTACTACTGGTAGTACTATTATTATTATTATTGTTATTATTATTATTATTATATTGTTATTGGTATTATTAGTAATAATGATAATACAATGTAACCCATTACTATTATTTCTGTCTGCCTGTCTCATCCAACATGCGTAAGTACGCTCAGATACTTATGTATACTAACATACATACTTGTATACACATAAGTATAGACTATAACTGATGTTCCATTATCAAGTTTGCTAATATAATTCTATTGAATAAAAATGAAATTTATGTATAAATTAAGTAATCATGAGAAATGATTACCAAGTGACAGTTTATTCTGTTAGTTTTGTTCCCGAAATAAAATTTCTATTAAGTACATGAAGAAAGAAACTAATTGTTTTCTTATTAATAAATTTCATATTTATTCATTTTATTTTAAAAGAGACACTAAATCACATAGATTGTACTGATGTATAGTCTATACATCCATTTGATCACATAAGAAATTCTCAATCCTGATATCATGAATTGATAGTGAACTCTCTCCACACACCCCACCTCCAATTGTATCAGCTCACTAGTGACTAGCTCCTTGTAGTAATTCCTGGAGTTCTAGTGTGAAGACGTGACCGGTGGAGTTCGGTCGTGTCGGGTGTGAAGCAATTACCCACCTATGATATGGATCAGTTCGCGCAAAGCGTATCACAAATTGACTGAATTTGAAATATCATCCATTAGAAGATGATTCAGTGGTCCAATGGTAAAGCGTTCGCTGAGGAGCCAGAGGTTCCTGGGCTCGACCCTCAATCGGGTCGTGGATGCGCAATGCTGGAGAGCCCCATACTGGGACGAACCAGCTGTCCAGTGCTTCCAGGTGATCAATGGTTGTCTGATCCAAATCGATTCATGATATCGAGTCTGACAGTTAACTATCTCCACAACCCCCCTCCACTTGTAACATAAGGAATTGTCATTGTCATATATATATTTCATTAACATTATATAACAAAGAAATAAGCTAAAATAGAGGATGCTTTAAAGTAGGTTAGTTTATTTATTCTATCAGTTAACTGAACTACTGAAAAATTGCGATATTCATTTTTCAAGACCATTCAGATACGATAAAATGATGAATCTTAAATTTCATATTTTTAATACAAACCATATGATTAAATAAAATTGGCATAGAGTATAAATGAATGTGAATATCATACCAATATCTGGGTGGAGGATGTAGGGAGTATAAAATCAGGTTATATTTAAAGTTGTGAAAGCACATCAGTGCCCTGGAATTCTCAACTAGAATGGGACAACTATGTTCAATAGTTTTTGTTTTTTCATAGCTGACATCAGTTCGTGCGGTATATTTATATACATAATTGGGATGTGTTTGCATTCTTCTGTTGACGTTGTCTAGGAGTTGATTCATAAGTCTAATTAAAATGTCGAGGTAATTTATTCAGGATGCAAATATAACAATAGAGATTGATCGATTTTAGACCTAAACAACATCATCAGTAGGATGCAAATGCATTCCAATTATATGTTAATACTTGTCAAACAGGTGTAGCTAACTATACTCAGTAGCTCAGTGGAGATGTCACTAACGTTTGACAATAATTGAATGAGTTCTAGTCCCAGTGTAAACATTGACACAAATTTGGATACATTCAGTTGGTGAATCCATAACAGAACGAAGTATGTATATTGTCGATTCCTAACTGATAGTCACAACCTAACTTTGAACGATTTTATAATAAAGTTGAATGTTCTTAAAAACTGGTGATAGTTGGTATCAATTTATCAATTCAATCAATGTTGTTTTACTTATGTAATGTGATATAGGTTTCGTTGTTTGTAAGAATTGAAACGGGTAATTTGATTGGTAGAATAAGTTAGTTTTTATCATAATCTAACATCAAAAGCTAAGAAACGTTAGACAAATTAAAACAAGGCACAATATAAGACCATATACCTTTTAACTTTTCACAATATGCAAGTTACCTAACGTTTATTTTCTTACTTCATACTTTGTGGATTCATAATTTAACTCAATTCAATTGTGACTTTATGTGACACCACCAATTCACTTATTCTTATCTAACGGAGATGAGTGATTTACATTCATTGATCTAAGCCTTGCTCTACTAGAAACACATGGACAGTTTGGACTAATCATAATGTTGATTTAAAGCACATTTATCTCTTAGTCTTAAGTGATCATAAAACTTTATTATTGTCATAATAATAATAATACATTTGTATGCACATAGTAGTAATTGACTGTAAAGCTTATAGGGACATATCCAGCACTACAGTACTACTTATGTCCTCAGAAAGTACAAAACAACTTCTGGACCCTTATCCGGTCTCAAAATCATTAGCTTATCATATAGAATAAATAGCAAGTACTTAGGGATAGTTTGACCGTGTTTTCCTGTGAATAAATAAAAAAAGGTGCGTACGGGAGTCTAGTTTCTAAAAAAATGTTCTGTGGTGAAAACGGATGTAGCATACGCACATTCACAATTCACTATCATTCAAGATTACTTATTTAAGTCATTAAGAGAGTAGTATAATATGCATGGTGCGTAGTGATAGGGGGAGTAGAGAGAAATAGACAGCAAAGCTCTGGTTATTAATCATTTGGTTTACTATGCTTCGTCTCTCTTTATCTTAGTTTTCTCTTATGTTCTTCGTTTCCCGCCATCGTTATAAGTATTTTTCCGTTTAGAAAAACGAAACGAAATAAAACCACACTAATACACTACGATAAAACAATAATAATAGCAATAATAGTATGAATTACTTATTAGTTTCTTTAAACTGTAACAGAAAACAATGAAGACAGATGATAGAAAAAGTATCGAGTTCGTTGTTGTTGAACAGTTAGACAGGAACTACTTATCTACAGGATATATTTTTTTCTAAACAACAAAAATTATGTACAAACGGAATTCAGTGCATACTCTAGAGATTATGATGGTAAAAGGTAGGAGGAGGGGGGGGGGTAAAAGCAATCTGTTCTGTATGAACGCAAATGACTACAACTATATACACATACTCAGAGATGAATGTCGTGGAAGCACAAAGTATACACGTGACGTTAACTCTAAGTACACTTGATTATTTCCTACAAACATTATTATTATTATTATAGTAGTTTCAAAAAGGTATTCTTTTTAATTTGTAGAAAAGGTTTATTTTTGCGGAGAATGGGAAAACTCAGAAGAGGTAATGAAAAAAATTAGTAATATAAGAGAAAACGAAAGAAGAAATTTAATAGTGAACAAAATTATTGAAATAACTGACTTATTAACTTATTTGTTACCAGGGTATTCAGTATTCCTTTATTAGACAGTATATGTAAATGAATATTTCACAATTGTGTAGTTTCAAAGATTGTTGTATTTTATCGTTTTACATGGTGAATTAATTTTACTTAGACGATCCTTGAAAGCCGGGAAGCACTGAACAACTGTTTCAATCTAGTACAAGACTCCTTAATAGTGAGTATTCGTGAACTTCAGGCTTTGTAGATGAAGCTTAACCTTCAAACCGTTAAGTTGGTATCCATTTTAATTTCAATTAAGATAGTAAACTGAAAGAAAATTATCGACTATTTCGTTGAAAGGCCATTGTTTCTGGGTTTAATCGTTAACGAAGTCTTACGTGTATAGTCATGAGAAGTTTCATGCTGATACGGAACAGCTACCCATTGCTTTCTGGTTTACAATTATTGACTGACCTAGATCAAATCATGATATCAAATTTAGCAGTCTTCACATCAACAAGCAGAAGTTTTTTGTCATTAGAAATAGTAAAGGCTTTTATTGTTCAGGATTACAACTGATTTATTTGTATTTACGTTTGGAGATT
The DNA here is from genome assembly GCA_025215515.1 of Schistosoma japonicum. Classification (NCBI taxonomy): domain Eukaryota; kingdom Metazoa; phylum Platyhelminthes; class Trematoda; order Strigeidida; family Schistosomatidae; genus Schistosoma; species Schistosoma japonicum. The sequence goes on from CM046066.1 coordinate 13,469,057, forward strand.
GAGAGTGTATTGCCCAATTACAGTTATTTTGTGCATGCCTTAATATATTCAGTGAATGGCTACCAGTGAAATCTGGGAAGCGCGTTTGTATGCCGTAAGTTGGATGTACCTGAATCTCACTGTTGATGTTCCCCCTGAATTTAGAACCTAGTTCCAATTGCTTTAACACCCTCCTACCTACCCAACCAGATAAGGCACTCACATGTTCAAATTATATGAATTTATGAGTAATGGTTTCTATTTTCCTGTTTTGTTATTCAGGACTATGATCCGTCAGTCTCTGTTGGTATATGCTCATTATGATTCGATTTTCCATGACAGTTTTCATCAAGTCATAAGTTTTTCTTGGTAAGCTTGTGATTATTTATTGTTAGAAGGTTGAAAGAGATGATTGGTTAAAACTTCTGACTAACTGTTTTCGATTGTGTTTTTTGAGACAATCATTAAGACGGAACATTTATAGACCAATAAAATATTACTAAGTGTCACTTTCAGAAATGTTATCAAAGAGTTACAATACTGTATGCTAATATTAGATAACGTGTTATTCTGGTCTAGGATGCTTGACTGTACCTGTGTGTTACACAGATAATTCGTTTTTCTTAGGCAGTTGAACGTTAGTCTAAGTGGTCACATTCCTTCGAGATGAACACCTCCCACAGTATCAGCAACCATAGGTTGACAACTACCTCTATACTTTTAACAGCATTTGAGATAATGATTGCGTAAAGCTTGTGAAATAACCTTTCCATGTTTCCTTTACTTAAACAGTCTTCTAACTATGGTTAAGCTTTAATAAATTGTTTCGTGAACGAATCACTTCAGTCTATTTGAAGCTATTTTTGGAACATTAGCAACTGAGAAATCAATTAAGTAGCCTCTTAAAAACAACTAAAACCTATAAAGTGACATTTGTGCAAAAAATGAATATAAGTGTAAGATATTTTACACATTTGCTTACCCACTTATCTACCTACCTACCTACCTACCTACCTATCTTCCTGTGATTACCAGCTTCACTTAGATTTACATACACAAACATATACAGATATATAAGGTCAATGTCTTGACCTTCTTATTATGATTTTTTATACAATAATTGACAGTTGATTTTTATTTGCATAGACAGGCAACGGTTACTTCATTCTTTCGGTCCTCAAAAAGCACTACTACTACTACGTTACTGTCAATCAGTTGTTAGCGTCTTAGACTCAGAAATAGTAATAATAACAATAATATACTGATAAAAACAGTAGTCAATTAAGTAAGTTAAAAGAAAAAAAAGAAATCGCAAAGGACAAATTAGGCCATCCAATGTTTACGCATATACGAACATACATACCGACGAATAGATAGATTTATATAACATTAAGTGCAAGAATTTGAAAGAATATTACATACGAATAGTTATAGGATAGGATGAAAATGTTTTTTCACTAATCCTATTCTTTCAATTCCACACATACACACACATTCAAGAAAGCAAATGTTAAGAAGCAGCTAAAGTCGAAATATTGTGTCAAAGGAGGGCAGAAAAGAGAATAATGAATATGGGAGTATAATTAATTGATTGATGTATGACTTTAAGAATGATGACAAAAAGAAGTAAAACATTAAATTATTTAATAAATCAATTAGATCACAATGTAGTATTATTATTATTCTAGTACTATTTTTTTAGCTTAAGGACACTTTAGGGTGTTAATCGGTTGACAAAAATGGTCTCTATTGATATTTGGATGGCTGAAAGTTGTCGGTAAAAGACTGTGCTTGCCTATGGTATTATGCTAGTCAACACATGTTAATATTTAGAGCCTACAATCTTGAGAAAACAGATGTTTCCTAGTGGATTCGAACCCAAATCATCTAATTTTACAGTTCGTGATTGTTACAAATAATCTATTTCAAATACGACTGATTTAATCTTGGACTGAGATGCTTATATTGACTGATCATTGATTGGTGACCAATAAAATGTTCTTCTAGTTAGGTGAGAAGCTATTTGTAGGCTGAATGCACAAGTCATATTAATTGTAGCTTGTGGAACTAGGTAACTCTGTTTCAAATATACTAGGATGTATTAACCTAGTTAGCTTGCAGCAACTAACACGAAACAACATTCAAACAGGGTTTCCTACAACCTAATAGTATAGTACAGTTCACCTGACATTGAGTCTCAAGACTAGTAACCAAACTTCAGCATGGTCGATATAATTCAAAACAACCCTCAGAAGAAAACAGTCATGACACCAATCACATCAGTGATCAATCAGTCTAGACATATAATACTATTTAGAATTAATCAATTGATATGTTGTGGTCTGGGAATCGAACTTTGAACGTTAAACCAATGGCTAGCCAATCATTAGCCAGTATGCCGCATTCTTCAATAAGCTGTTTTTATCAATACAATTCACGCATTTGTTTTTCTTACTTTAGTAACTAACCATTAACGCGGCACATGACTGACAGGTTAGCCTACTTATCACCTTACACGCTGAATAAATTCTGTATGTGCTGTATGATCTCTCGGAAAATCACTAAGCAATTAGAAGTAATACAAAATGCATCCAACATTCGAATACGTACACACGATAAAACAAATAAACCTGTGGAACAGTTTCGTTTTTAAACCGTTACATATAAATGACCTTTTTCATCAAACCCAGAATATTCTAGTTTCATTTCCGAATTCCGTCAATTCGTAATATAGTACGGTCCTTGCTGAATATCATCAGTGTTACCTGTTTTATTTATCTGGATCCTATCAGCTACAACTTCTCATTTCGCATTCAATTTCAACATATTTAATTAATGAGAAGACTTGTATTACTTTTTAAGTTGATTAGATGGTTAAGGTAAATTACAATTACTTCATTTTCTTGATAATATTTTTAACTGTATAGCGAGAAATTATAAACATTTACATATAACCTGATACGCCTAGAAACTAAATAGTCCAATTGAAGAGTTAATACTCAGCAAAGCAGTGAATAATTAGTTCGAGTCAGAATATTAACATTTAGAATAGAATGCATCTACACATAACTGACAGGTACCGAATAATAAGTAGCATATTTATCCTACACTCTAGTGATAATTACAACCCAAAAATGTATACATATCATTTATAGGGTCAGTACAATTATTGATGAATGACATCGTGGAAGATCATATTCCGAATAGCTTAAATTCCACTATGCAGCTCAAAATCACAGACAATCGTTAACTTCATTGATTAATACAGTAATGTCGATTAAGTACAGTCTTGAAGTTATGCATATACTAATCTTACCGTTCTATGTATACGAACACTGTAGTACTTTGCCTTCGGGTATCTTCCTCTTACTTTATTCAAAATATTCATTAATCATTAGGATAATATAACTCAATGTTAGCATGTCTCATCATTTTCTCTAGAATTTTATATCACAAACTGATTTTAGTGGAGAATAGTTGAAGCTAGGAGGTATTGAATAGATGTTTTAAACTGGTATAAGGAATCTTAGCTACAATACACGCCTACGATTCTACTAGAAATCGAACCCGAGACCATTAAACTATTAACAACTGAGTTGCTATCTACTGATTTATGTGTCTAACTTCAATTCGTTTCATCATATTGTTTTATCAAATGGATTAGTAGGCTCATGAAAGGTTATGTTGGATTAGGACAAGTCAGTGATGATAATAATCAGTGGGATGAGGTTATCCGCAAAATTTTTAGCATTCCCTAAGTGTACATTTTTAGTCATTTTACCATTTATTTAGTAAATGAATATGACACATTGAAATATAACTTCATTTAAAGAGTTTATTTATGGTTTGTACTCAGTATATTAGGTTGAACTACATTTGATAATGTTAAATGCATAACCAGTAGTAACTGACTTCAACCACTTGAAGTGAAATCTTAGATGAACATAATATAGATATACAAAAAAATCTACTGAAAACATTGATTAAACAATTAAAATCTTATGTATAGAATGATATTTTTGTATATTAAGTTATGATCAATTGTAGGGTGGGTTTAAACGACGTAAATCAGTTGATAGCCAGTTTTGAATATTGGCCTAGATGGAACATATTTAGGGTGTGTGTGTGTGTGTGCATGGACTAAAATGTCTTAGTTTTCTAAAAAAAGTGTTTTTGTGATACCAACAGTTTTGTGAGATCACAGATTCATTAAAATGTTTCAAAAAGTCAGAGAATAACAAGTTATTTATTATTTTCTGTATTTCATTTACATCTATTAACTGCTTCCAGCTTCAGTGAAGACGATGTTTATTTTGCACTAAGATATTCTTACTTTTTATTAAGTACATTGTTTTGTAATCTATAGAGGAGTTTCGGTTAAGTACTGATTTATGAATTTCTCTCTAGTCTACTAAACACGATCTTGGTGACTGAAATATTTACGACCTATAATAAGTTCGGGTATTTCTATGCCTATGATCAATTTGCTCTAATTCTTAGCCTTATGTTGGTGAAAGTAAGAACTTTTGTATAGTGAGTCAACAGACAGATAAAAAACCTTAATTTTACATACATTCATTTGTATATCGATTAATCAAAGTGTAATCTACAGCTAAATATAACTAGTGTACAAAGTGTAATATTTGATTAATACAATCAAACTGTCATAGAATATACATTGTAAAGTATAATTCGCATAGAAATAATGTAATGAAAGTTTACAAAATCATGCTTCATACGAATCAATACAAGTTCTATGCTTGATTTCTAAATATTCTTGGAGGAATTGAATTCTCTAACACTTAGAAAAAGTAAGTTTTACATGATAAATATTAGAAGATTTTAGTTAGTTTAACTGGTTTTCTTTAAGGAATGTTTACTAACCAGTTTGATGTTATTACAATAATTGTAATGCTAAACTTTTATTTCACTGTAAGTAGTGGGGGGGGGAAGACGAAAGAGGGATACCTAATTATTATAATTAATGAGTGGTTGATGTAAACACTCTGTAAATGGATTACACAAATATCATTTCATGTGTTGATATACATTTTTCTAATGACTGTATAAACTACTCCTGATATTTTAAGTCTACATGAATAGATACACAAGATATGTTTTGTATTTTGTAGTTAAACCTTAATTATTAACTAAATTTAGCCTATTACTATTAAAACATCCTGAAGACAACATAATGAAATGACGAATAACATGACTTAATTCACTAACAGACTAGTGATTGTAGCCATACTCAGACATATCAACTCGTAATATAAATGTTACAACAACTAGGTTTTCGCAACTTGAATAACATATTTAATGATTAATTTAGATTTCCTGTTTCAATGATTCTATGTAATATCATATCATACCTTCAACTTATATTGTTTATTGGTATTTTGACTAAAAACAACTATGTAAGTGTATATGATGCTTATTATTATTACTATTATTATTATTACTCTTCTTCTAGAAAACATACAATGGATAGTTTTTCGAAAAGAAAAAAAACAAAAGTGAACATTTTCAACAAGACTAGAATTTCCCGGAGATTACATATTTGATGATTGAATATTAAATTAATGTAAACGAAACAAGTGAAAAATCTATTTTCCTATATAAATTCATTTTATATCTTTCTGGTACATTATCAATTTAATGTATAGTATCTTCCTATTTGTTTTGTTTTATAATCTACAGTTCATTTATCATATTGTATGAATTAGAAAAGAGATAATCTACCTACCGGTTAGAATAATGATAAATGAATAGTAGTCATTGTATGCATTGGATACATTGAAAATTATATTCTCTGTAGTAGATGATTTCATTGTAACATTTTTAATTATCTCTCTAGACAACATTGTCATCATCATCATCATCATCATCGTCATCATCATCATCGTCATCATCATCATTATTATCATCTACATGTTTGTATATTTGTGTATTTGTAAGCATATCATTATATATGTATATATATAATCTGTACTTCAGTATACTAATTTTTACTTAACTAACATAGATAGTCTAGTTTTCTACACAAAAATTAAACGGTACTACTTTTCAGTTGTAAACTAATTTTTTCTGTATGACATTTAATATCCGTAAGAAAACAAAAAAAAAAGATTGAGTTTGATGTTGTTATGACATGAGATTCCGTTGATTATGATTATTTCTTCTTCTTCTTTTTTGTTTTATTATCTCAATTTCATTCTCTTTTTGTTCTATCAACAACAAAAAATAAAGGTTGAATGAAACATGATTTCCGTAATTTTTATTGTTTTTATATAGCGAAAACGATTCTGGATGTAGTTAAAATACAGAAACGGATCATTTATTATTCATGTTATGTAGTTTATTACAACAGTTGATGTTATCTACTTACAACTTTTAGTCTTTGTTGAGATGTTTTATACAATTTTCGATTTGCTTATCATTAAAAATTTTCTTAGAGTCTTTACTGAATAGTTGCTAACGGCATTGAATAGTATTCTTATTTAAATGTAATACTCAGTAATACAGAAGTTATTTCATTAACTGAATAATTCATTGACAACATCTCATGTAGGGAACTTGATGATACGGCTTTAGACTCAACAGGAAGAGAACATGAATTAAATCAGTATTTCAAGTATACTTGATTGACAGTCGTTAACGAGCATAAAACATAAATCAAGCAAACTATTCTATTGACTACTTCTTACTAAGTTGACAAATGTAACACAATCATGTCATAGTAATGAATAATTATTCATATGATATTCAGTTCAATAATAATAGTAATAATAACAAAACAAAGAAGATGGTGAAAAAGAAGCATGCAATATATGTATATATTATCACGATATAGTGAAGTGATATCATAACAGAGTTCCATAACGAACTCATATATTCTAGAGAAATAGTCAGAATATATTTAATGATGAAGAAGAATGGTGATTAAATTGAGTAAATGACGACGTTGCAATCGAATGAACTGTAATGAACTCTTATATGCATCTATATTTAACGAGAAGACAAAAGAGCAGAGAGATGGACAATAAAATGAGACTACCAGTTCTAATTAAATATTATTGTAAGATTTATCTACGAAATAAAATAGCTCTACTTCTATATTTTTTCTTTTCTATCATGAAAAACACTTGGGTACATCTCTCTCATCTCTGATATACGAATTCGAATGAATTAAGATGATCTATATCAACGTGAAAATATAATGAAAAAGAATAGGTGTCTGGGGGGGGGCGAGGGGCGAAGATTGATAAAGATGCAATGAAAGTTATATGATGAGTACATTAAGAAAAACAAGACTATTAATAGTAAGGATCTATTAATGGACTTTAATTAACGTCCCTATATCGTACTTAATAAACACTAATAGTAGTGATGGTCACTACTAAGTGAATCTATCACCTCTCTGCAAGTGAAAATTCCTAGAAAAAAATAAGTATTAGACAATTACCGAAATCACAGCGATTTGAAAGAAAAGCTTGTCGAATAAGTGGTGATAATGGGTTTAGATTGTGCTTAGAAGTGGAATCAAAGACTTATTTCTCATCCTGTTTGAAAATTATCAGCTTGGTGTACCTTCATCTTAGTGTTTATGCTCATTAGTTGAAACTCAAACGTAACGCTTTAAATAACATGTTATTCACTGACCGATTGAGACTACTTTGACCACTGACTTGTTCACCGGGTATAAAGGAATTATTATACACTTTCTTATTGTTGATAATCAGTACTACAACTGATCAGTGATTGTTGTCATCCTAATAGCACTGTTACCAGTTACGAGATTTCTATGTATTTGAATTGTGTCCAAGAGTGAAAAACTCATTAGGATTTGAAATGACAGATTCTTATCTTGAGTCCCAGTTTAAACATTAAAAAGAGAATATAAGTGAACAAAAGGCAAGCCCCTCAGTTTGTCTTCAGATATATACCAAATATACAAGAACTTGTAACTAAATGGTTATGTCGAAAACTTTCACCCAAGATGTGAATATATCAACTGAGACTATTCAATTACAATTCCAAATCTAAGTAAAGAAAAATTAAAAGCCTGTACTAAAATAAAAATTAATTGTGTATATTAACTGTATGCAGATATACGAACAGATCATAACGGCAGTGATTTAGAGATAGTCAACTAATTTTGTTCAATGGTATTATCATTGTCCCTCATATAATGAGAACAATTTCAAACTGAAACAAAATTGAAATCAGTGCTAAAAGATAGTCTGGACTTCTGTCCGTTAATAATTCTTCATGCAGATAATCTGTATTTCTCCAGATAATATAGAAAGTTTGTAAGTTACACAATGATTAAGTGGATAACATGAATGTTAACCTAAAAATTGCATTGATATCTATGATTTATTTTATGATACAAACGAATTCCTCAATAAAGTATTATGTGATTAAATTTGAGAATCTCTTCATGCTAAAAGATAGAATCCAAATTAAACTTGTACCATCCATAATTTATTCTGTGAGATGTAAAAATTAAAGTGAAAATTAAACCAAAAATTCCAAAGTGGTAGCTCGAATTCCTCAACTCCAAATATCTATCTATCTATCTATCTATCTATCTATCTATCTATCTATTTATCTATCTATCCCTGATCTATCTATCTATCTATCTATCTATCTATCTATCTATCTATCTATCTATCTATCTATCTATCTATCTATCTATCTATCTATCTATCTATCTATCTATCTATCTATCTATCTATCTATTTATCTATCTATCCCTGATCTATCTATCTATCTATCTATACTTCATATATCTATGTGTCTATCCATCTATCTATCTATCTATCTATCAATCTGTCTTTCTCTAATCTACCTGTCTTTTTATTCCTGATATTTCTATCCAATCATGCCTAATTTATCCATTTTTTTTACATCTATCGTTTTCTATCACAATAGTTGATATGGTATCGCCTGAAAATTATTTCATTAGTTTTATTTTTTTAATTAGAAGTCATTATCTGAGACTTTTGTATACTTTAAATACGGTGTTTACCAAAGAATTTAGTTATTTTTTTATGCTGTTTCTCTGGTCTTTTTTCTTTGAAGAATTAATTATTTTTCTTTTTTTCTTCTTTCTTCATCATTCTGCTCTAATTCGCATTTTTTTTCTATTTTACATTATTTTTAATTAGAATGAAAATTTATTTTTCTTGTATTCACGTATCATGTTCACTTAGTTGCCTATTAATGAATTTTAATGTAAATGAATGAATGTTATAGAAATTTTGACAAATTTCTACAAATAAATTTCCCATTTCTTAGATGAAGGGAGGGGGAGGGAGGGTGTTTAGGAAAAAACTTTTTTCTGTTTAGTTTGTTTGTTTTTTTCTTTTTTAATTAAAAGTAGAACAGAGATTATCGAAATAGTGTTACATTAGAAACCTAATTAACCAATGAACCAATTATTATGAATATGTTAAATTATTTAGATTTTTATAACATGGATCATCATCTATTAAATAGAATTTATAGGCTACTACCTAATTAATTTTTCTTTTTTTTTAACTCATTAGTTTCTAGAATTGAGATTTAAAGTTTATTAAAAAGAGGAGAAAAACTGTTAGGTCGGACCACAAAGAAGTGTAACAAACTTTCAGAACTGTGTTTTGAGAACACTATTTCAACTATTCTAACTGTCTGTAATGTCAACATTTTGTTTCTATTATTGTTAAGTTTCTCTTACCCTATCCTCCCGTTTAGCATAATCGCTGTTATTAAACTATCTCTTATTATGGACTACAGTTAATTAGTTGTGTACAAGTTGTTTCTATTCACTACCACTATTTCCCTCGTTCTGTATTCATGTTAATGTTCTAATTGGTTTGCTGTGTGGTCTGATTTTATGTATATAATAAAGAATGCTTGAAATATAATATAATTCTGTCTGGCTGATCTATTGGCTCGCATTCTTCTTATTGGCTTGGGACTAAGTGGGTACAGCGCAGTCGCAGTGACCGACTAGGCACTAGTAATTGGCACTCGGTCACCCAACCCACAATTTTCTCGCATCATAACAAAAACTTTTTAGGATTATTGTAAAATAGTCATATAGAAAGTAATGAGTTTCAAGTAATACAAAGTGTAAGTCTACTAATCTACGCTTTCAGCCTACATTCAACAATAACAATCATTATATTTTAAAGGTGAAGTGTTCTCTGAGTTGAATTGCTTAATCTTGACCATTCATTTCGATAATTTAGTAAGTGAAAAATTCAAAAAGAAGTATGTAAATAGAAATTTTTCACAAATGATAAACACCTTGTTTTGTTGACTGACTGTATCCATATTTGTGTTTTCGTTATTCGTAGGCTTATTTTGAATGTCTTCTTCACTGATATGATTTCTGACAATGTCATTGTTTACACAGCATTCTATTGATACATTAGATCAACAGTGATGTTTTTTGTAAATGAGTTTTAGGCTTCCTGAAATTCTTTGTTTTTTTAAATGTTTCTGTTTCTTAGTAAAGTTCATAGTTGTCTACATTTATTATTATCAAATAAGTTATGTCCGAGCTTTAGACAACCAGGAGGTGTTCATTTAAATATAGAGGGTAGTTACTTCATTTTGACATGGTAGTCGAAACTTTACGTCTATTTAACTTACTTTGGAGTACATGACGCCAAATAATTTTATTACGTTGTAAATGTTTACTATCATCTCAGTAATTGCATTATCCAGCTGACAAAAGAATAGAAGTGTTGTCTATCATAAGGTAATTTACAACTTATAATTAATTCTGAATTTTCTAAAACTTTTAACGGGCAATTGACACTAATTGAATCAATCTAATTAGGAGTGAAATGTTATTAAGGGATAACGAGTACACTATACTTTGAATAGACTGAAATCTGAAACTACAGACGATTACATATCGACATGGTAATCTAAGTCTAACCTATCATCGTTATATTTCAGATTGACTTTCACCTGGAAAATTATTAAAAAAAAACAAGGAAGTAGTTGACAAGTATGTAGTTCTAGTATCTGACGATTAAGCAACATACATCCACGACCTAATTAATAATCGTAAATATCATATGCCCATCAGACCATAAAGTTGACATTCCATTAACATAGATTTATAATTTCAGTCACTTCATAATACTGTGCAAACACCATTAACAGTTGATCCATATAACTGAACTCATTTGACTAATGCCTTACACTGGAATTCTAGGAATTCCCTCTCAAATTTGGTTACCATTGAAACACTTTATTCTATTAAACAGTTCATTACAATATAAAGTCTATAATCAAGTTCATAATTTAATATCCATTTTAATTCAATATGAAACATAAAGAGTTTCAGTAAATTGATGTCTCTCAGATAATTGAATTATTTTTTTCTTTTACAAAATATTTAAATAATGTAAACAATACGTTTTTATATTCATTAAAAAGGATTTTAAATACGTGAAAACAAAAACAAACAAAAAAAAGAGTATATTAAGAGAAGAAGAAGAGAAAGAAAAAAAAAGCAGCAAAATAGAACATAATGTGTGCAAAGTATTCATTAATTACTTTTTGTTTTAGTTAATGTAAATGAATTTATGAATTAATGAATGAAAAAAAAAGAAGAAACAATTAATCAGTAGTGTATAGATTGTGTTTTGTTTTTAGATTAATTTCTCATTTATTAATTTGATGAGATCATTTGATTCATTTTATACGCTCTAATTATTAACATATTACATTAAGTTATGAATAAATACTATCTATAGAACACAAGTAATGAAGTAACCTAACAGACAGATGAATCAATAAAATGGTAGATACGCAGATAGATATGTCAGAGGTGGATGGATAGATCAGGGATATATAGATAGATAGATGAATAGATAGATAGATGAATAGATAGATCGGGGATAGATAGATAGATAGATAGATAGATAGATAGATAGATAGATAGATAGATAGATAGATAGATAGATAGATAGATAGATAGATAGATAGATAGATAGATAGATAGATAGATAGATAGATAGATAGATAGATAGATAGATAGATACGTAGATGATTGCTAAATCGTTTACTTTCTCGTAGATGGATAACATGATTTTTGTTCATGAATTTCAACTGTTTGAATATTTTTTGCAGGAAATTACATAACATTTTAACTTTATTGTTTTATTTATTTCCGTGTAACCTTTTCGCTTACATAATCAATATATATGACTTTTTATTTAATTTCAACAATGTTTATGAATGAGATTCTATTTCATAGGATAAAGTTGATCAAATCTATCAAAATTCTGAATGTCTCTAAAGGAAGCATAGAATTTAAAATCTTTTTTGTTTTTTGAACTTTTAAATTTGTAAAATATTCAGGAAGAAGGATAAAGTTATTTATCTGGATTGTATTTCATTAACTTTAGTATATTTATGATTGTTTCAAAGGATAGTTGGTTACAAATGATCTACCCCATATATTTAAATAACAGTGTTATCTGTAATCAATTCATGTTATGGTAGATTTAATAGTAATAGAAATGATATAAATTATTATGATATGATATGTATTAAGTAGCGAAAGGGTTTTTGTTAAGATTATGTTCTTTGTGCTAGATACACTTTGATAGAGTCATTATCTTGAATAATAATGAAAATTATCCACAATTAAATAATCTAACTTAATAAAGGTAAGATAACCAAACCGTTTATTATTTCAAAGATGTACTCGAAATTTAGTTTTATTACTAATCTACCTATATTGTGTAATGAACAGTAGATAAAAATATAATTTACTTCATTTACAGAGACACTGAAATCAAGCAGTTACTAGGACAGTTACTTTGTCCTAATGTGTGGCTTATCATCTGTCCGGGTGTATTACCTAATCAGATATTGGAACCAGGGAATAAAGCGCTCTCAGGGAACCCTGAATCTTTCAATAAGTTAATTCATGATATTAAAAGACTGTTAGCAGATTTTATTGTCTTCTAGAGATTCATTATGAAATAAATAGATCTTTAAATCAACCGTTTTTATAATTTTGTAGTCACTGTTTAAATACTTCACACTAAATTCAACAATGAGTTGATCTCCATTTGTTGTGCAGACCTGTTAGAAGTGAGACAGTTATCACCGATGACAATGAATGATCGTCACGCCATATCACAAATTCATGGAAGTGAAAAATCTATCACTTGATGCTGGCCCAGTGGTGCACGGGTTAGGGGTTCGCCAACATGAAGCCTCCAGGGCGAAATCTAGGGAATGTACTCCTAATGATTTCTATTGTAGGTCGAAACAGCTGTCCAGTGCTTCCTCCTTTTTAATGGTACACTACCAACATCAATCTATGACAAACTCAATCAATTAAAACTTAATACCAATCTCCACAAACCACCTTGACTCTCGTACAACTAAATAGAAATTCAACTCCAACTACTTCCTTAGAAATATTGTCTCTTCAACATTGTTGAAACAGTTAAATATAAAACTGCCTTCTGACTTCTAAATAGTCCTCCTCAGAATCATTTGCGCATGACATAGAACTCAGAAAAAGAGGTGTTGCATAATTTCACTTTACGATATTATCTACATCTTCATAATAAAAAGACTCTGATAAGACATAGAAAAACAAGACCTTTGCATTAAGTTACAGTGTATTGTAACTTTTTAGTTCGTTTAATCTGGTTAGCGTTTTTTAGCAAGCTTGTGTTTCACTAGATAAGGATGCTAGCCCTATGTCCAACTCTCCTCCTTTACCCGGGTTTGGGACCGGCAGCAACCCTAGAAGAGCTGCAGGCGGAAGGAGTAAGATCCTCAAATTTAACTTGGAGAGCACCGACCCAATTGATGTTAGGGCAAGGATTGGCAAAGCAAGGGCAGCATTCCTACAGCTGGAAAATATATGGGACTCGAAACAACTGTCTACCAACCTCAAAGTCAGACATTTTAATTCGAACATCAAGACAGTTGTTCTATATGAAGCTGAAACGTGGAGAATTACTTCGAACATCCTCAGGAGAGTACAGGTATTTATAAAAACTATATACGCAAGAAACTGAATGTCTGTTGACTGGAAACCATCAGCAACAGCCTACTATGGAAGAGAAAAAACCAAATTTCAGCTGAAGAGGAAAGCAGGAAACGACGTTGGAAATGGATAAGACATACATTGCGGAAATCATCTGACTGCATTAAGAGACAAGCACTAACTTAGAATCCTATTGGAAAACGGAAAAGAGGAAGGTTAAAGAACACACTGCGTAGAGAATTCGAAGCAGACATTAAAAGGATGAACATCAACTGGAAAAAGCTGGAGACGATTGCTCAGGACAGAGTTCAATAGAGAATACTGATGACCGGCCTTTGCTCCTCCGAGAGGGGTAACAGGGGTAAGTAAGGTATGTAAGTAAGGTATTATAACTTTGTCTGGAATTTTTTTTCTGTTATAAAATGATAGTATCTAATTATTTGAAGTTTTGTCAAAGCAACCGAGGGAAGAATCACTTATCTCTGGTCTCTACATTCATGTATCTCTTATTCATTTATTATAATTACATTATATAGTTTTTTCTAGATACCTAAGCTATATCGTTACAATTCTAAATGTGAGTGTATTTTATACTGGTGATATGATGAAGCAAGAAATTAAATATTCAACTGTAAATCCAAAAGTTATTATTACACTAGGAATTTAACTAGCAGTACATTTCGTCCTATTTGGGACCTGTTAGCTGAAGAATATGCCTGAGTATATGATGATACTAACAGTGAAACTGAAACGTATTATATATTCCACTTCTAACACCAATGGGTTTCTTACTAAGCTAATAAGTTCTGATGACCACTAATTTCTTCCTGGAGTATTAAAATACCAGTACGGGGCTTGCAGGCTTTTGTTAGTGATGTTCTCTGTTGATACATTTGTATCCCGATCGGACTACTTCTGCATGACGACCTATCAAGTTCTAGTAGTGAAATCAGCGGGGATAGGCAGGTGAAAGCATTTAGCTTCATTTGTGACTAGCCAACTGGATGATACATACCTTCAGGATGCTAACACTAGCCACATAAATAAATAATAATTCAAACAAAGGCTTACTGATGAGTGTAAGAAAGGTTGTACTTTTGAGAGTAATTATTTTGCCGAATGTCACAGATTATACAAATATGTTCATCCGCAATGTTTAGATGGAGTTATCCATGTTATGTATGACGTAGGTATCACCAGTGGGAATAAATGACAGTCACACAATATCATAACTTTTCTGTGTGAATCTAGACATGCAAAATAATAAATCCCAATTAATCGGTTTAAAAGTTAGGCGCCCGTTGTGAAAGCTGTATGCCATCCATCTAATCTCTATTTGAATCGTGAATGCTTACTGGTACTCAATAATCTTATACTAGGAATCAATAACTGTTCATTATCAGTTGGTGGCTTTCAATAATTTGCCAACTAAATTCATCTCTTGGTTTGGAACTACATAACTCAGCAATCTTCAATACACTATATAAAAGTAACAATACCGTTAAAATCACCCTGACGAAAGTCAGTAGAATGATATTATAGAAGTCAAAATTAATGCTACGAAGTTAAATAAAAGAAATCAAAAGTCAATTTTTGACGTGTTGAAACTTTTGTTAATCGTTATAACTCTTGGACTCTACAATGTCATAGTTAATTAAAAACAATCATAATGACAGACTGAAATTGGAGATGTTGAGAATTTGAGTAACCGACACAAAGATAAAATTACAAAAATGGAAAAGAGAAACAGAGAGACACTTCAATCTTGCACTAAATCTCACTACTCCTCTCTCTCTCACACACATATAGTCAAGTACATTTTAAATCACGTACACTGTACTTGTGTGTTCTTTATGAGTTCACTTTTCGGTGCGCTCGCACATCTACTGCCTTTTTGTCTTTGAACTATATATCTATTCAGACAAATTAAATGCAATAAAAACTTAGAATAATGATAGAATATATCAATAGATAATTGATAAGAAGAATAAAGGTGAGTATGTTGAAGGGGGAAAAAGGATAACAAGTAGACTTAATGACAGTCATATTGCTCTGCTTGAAGCTTTTATTCCTTTCTATTAATGATTAAATTTGACGGATTTTATGATTGATTTGTCTACTTTTACTTTGCTCACTATTTTTTTCTAAAATATAAATATATCACAATTGGTGCATTTGGAGGTGTTATCTTCTCTAAGTCAGTGGTACGATCATAAAACTGTCATCGTTTTACTAGACATCATCAATGACACGTTCATCAGAGTAAAGTAAACCACAAGGATTGTCAACAGCAGCTAAACAAAGTTTTAGGTTGAAAGAAAAAGCTGCTAGCTGATTAAGTAAAGAAATTTTAAAAGATCACTTCACTCTGAATTATGTACTAATGGTATCTTCTAATAAAACGATGACAGCTCCACGATTAAATCATTCAACTCAGAGAACAAAATATCTCCAAAATACTCTTCTTTCTCATCATCATAACCCAGATACATAATCAGTAATGAACCTTTTGAATGACTCTCAGTGATGTTTGTCTGTTTGTTTAGTAGCTGCCCATATTCAGCAAATTCCATCTACCTATCCAATTACGTCTGTTTCTTTTTCACTTTAATGAATGTCAAGATGTATGTTGGCAAAATTCACCAAAGATTAAGCTTTCTTGAATGCCTACGTTAACGTAACCTGGTAATATATGTCAGAGACAAACCATTAATCACCTCCCAAAAATGAAATGAGAAGTATTTGAGTAAATGATCACAAGTTTTTATTACAGTGTTATCAAATATCAACAAAAAGAAAGTAGTTGAAGGAATATTTACACTGGGACATCTAGAAATATTGGCAACAATGGTTGAAAAAAATTATTCATATGGTATAGAAAACAGATAAGGAATACGTTGAATAAAATGCTAGCCAAAGTTTCCAAGACAACAAATGGTGCAAAAGCAAGCAAACAGGTCATAAATTTATTAAAGCTATCCCTGATCAATGTGATAGGACTTCTTTAAAAGAAATTGAGTTACAGTGCTGGATATGATTTATAGCTAGAGTACTTCAAAATATTTGAATCACTATTCAAAAAATAAAAGTAGAATAACGAAACTCATAGAGAGACAAGACAAGCAGTAATACACCTGACTTGATGAAAAAAGAAAAGACTTGGATTACAACACAGAAAAAAGGCACTAAAAATCTGGAAAACAGGAAGAACACAATCCCACCTGAAAAAAAGTTTCCCCACGGTTATTATGGATAAGAAATATTACATTCATAAAGTTTGGAAACTTCTCAGCGATAAAATGTATGCCAAATAATAGATGCTAATACTATTGATGACTTAATAATTAGATCAATAGGACTGCAAACATGATTTTCAAATGGAGGTAAACAACATAAGACAAGTGACGATGGGAATCAAATAGGTTTGTTGTTCTTCGGTTTTGTGGTGGAACAAAATACTTTATGCTTAATACCTTAGGTTTTATTTAAACATAAGGGCTAGATATTTATTCAGATAATTCCAAAATATTACCCAGCACATTCAGGTATAACAAAAGGATACATTATATACACAATTAAAGTTGAGAGTTAATGCTTCTAATTACTGTGCTTCCAACTAAGGAAATACCTCAAACATAATTGATCCAAATTACTTTTAAGAATACAATAAAAACCAACTAACAGCTAATATTAACAACCACTATGAAAGTGAAATTAGAACAATAGTCGGCTGTGGCACATATGGAGTTGATTAAGTCTTAGGTCGTAAAAATAAGCAGATAGCTGATCACAAAACAGGTCAAATCTAGTAAGAAATGAATGGTCAAAAATATTAGCAAGGAATACCAAGCGTAAAGGTGAGATAATGAACACAAGACGATATATATACAAATATATTTACAAAATTAGAAAATAGTACTTAAACAGGTAAAGCATATTTAGAAGTGTAAATATATCACGTCATCGAAAGCCATCTCTTCTCATACAACAGAAGTATCTTAGAGTGTACACAGTACTGTACTATGCAACCACACTAGCATATTCTCCAAGATTCCTCCAACTCCTACTTACGAATAATTACAATATTCATATTCACATAAACTGAGGAAAATACTCTTTTAGCTAAAGATCTGTTCGACACAATCAGACATTCATTTAAGTTTCATATGGAAGGAACTCCCGATGAAATTGCTGAACGTTAGCTATTAGTTGTTTAGTTTTGTTTTCTACCCTCTAGACCATTTGGATTTTTCTAAAAACATTGCTACCTAAAAATCCCTACCAACCTCATAGAACCAGACATTCTATATTATACCTTAGGATAATGTAAACGATGATTATTGGACATCATTGTTGACAAGAACTTTAGTAATTAACAAATCTTTTACAGAGTAGTAAATATAATATGATTAGATATGAGTATTTAAGTAGTATAAAAGCTTTTAGTAACATTTATTCAAGGAAGTCTTAGTTGTATTTAAAAATTGTCTATTTGGTATCAAAGTTATGCTTAGGAGTACAGTAATAAATATACATGTCACTGAATGAAATTCTAGAACGAATTTGAAAAAATAGACATAACTGCTTTATTCAACACTTAAAATTTCATTACAATCAGGAATTCTCTGAAGTCCATCTTCTTTATTCACGAAAAGTTTCTACCAGTTCATTTGTTACATCTAATTTTTTTTCAATTTATCACATATTATACTTATTTAGCGTCGTTTCACAATGGTATTTAAATCTTATAACTTCATTACAAGCTTATATTATCAAATCTTTCAGGTGATCTAAGTAGGGGAACAAATGAAAAACAAGAAATGATACCCGACAACTATTCTGTCTTGGTTAAGAGACAATTCAGAAGTCCACATCTCATGTACTCATCAAATATCAAGCCTACGATATTCAGGCTTTATAGAGAACACAACCCTTAGATCAACGATCCAATGTAGCCAACAGTTGACATTCTTTACCTCAATCAATCATTAGTTAGTTTAATTCAATCGATTCTTTCATGTGTCATATCTTACGAGAGGATTACCTCACTTATAGAAATTAATAATAACAGTGGTGTTCGCTTTATTCAATACTGTGACTTTTTTACAGTGAGAAATTCATAATGCTAATTATGTAATGTGATGACGAGATTTGAGTAAAACATGAATATAGACTATGAAAATTGCGTTTTATAAATTACTTTCACTAGTCAGTATCTACCAGTACTGAAATCTCCACAACACCCAATCATAACCGATAAGTAACCATCTATGTAAGCTGTGTCATGTCTTACAGTAAAGTTTTATTGTCATCGATTGAAAGTACAGTAACTAGAATATGGCAAACATTAGTTTTTAATAATATTACACTTTACAGTTTTAGCTTATATGTATCTGATGAGAAGTTATGAATTGAAGTGAACTCATTTTACTTTACCAATATTTATTACTATTGGTTTGTGTACGTTTTAGTCTAATATGCCCTAGGGATAATGATAATTATTGTTATTCTCATTCTCAGTAAGTATACAAATTAAGTAAACATGAGTGTGGACAATTATGCATTTCAATAAATTGAATTAATCAATAGTACTAATTATCCTTGAAGATCTTATCTATGTCACTCATTTATTAATATGAACATAATAAAAAACTTATTCATTCGACTAGGTACAAAGTAAATTTTTACCAAACATATAACTCAAGCATGAAGAGGTAAATTAATTTGTTTACTGTAGTCATTGATAGCCAAGATACCATTCGAAATAACTAAGTTATTAATTTGTAAATCAGTGCATAGTCACAATAGAAAATTAACTTCCGTTGATTCTTTGTTGTATGTATTCGTAATAGATTGATGCCCATCAAGAATCATTTGAAAACTAAGGTGTACTGAACATATTTTTTGCCGGGAGTGGGATAGTCATCATCAATAATTGTTGTATCAATTTACAATCTGATTAAAGTAGAAATACTTTCATTAGGCTTCAAGCAAGTAGTTTTGATTGTTAAAGAATCACTTAAAGTTTTGAATGTTCTGAATTCAATTGTTAATTAGGTTGTTGGTGAACACCAATGAAGCATCGTATAATCGTAGGAAAAATTGTCTAGTGCTCTCTAGTTTACAGTGGTACCCAAACAAAGTCTAATTCTTGATAAATACAAACATTTTATTGATACTACAAGTGATTAAATTTCATGGATTTCCTACGAACAGGTTTCTCATAAATTAATATACAATGATTTCAACTAAAGTATGTGTATGAGTCTGTGTTGTTTATATTATCTCTTCATGTTTCATTTTAAACTTCTATTTTATAGTTGGTAAATAAAGTTTGTTATTTCTAAGTCATTTATTGTTCAACATAAATTTAGAATGTTGTTATATGAATGATTCAAGAGATCTTGAAATAGAATAAGGATTGGTTTGTATTTCCGATAATAATAATTATCATAATCTATTCAAAATTGTTTGATGAAGTAAATGTAAGTGCATAACCTTATCAGTTTGTTTAACATGTACTTCGAAACTTTATTTTTATTTAAAACCATCGAAAATCATTTTCAAAGAAGCTTTCAAACAAAAACATTGAAATCGATTTTTTTCATTTGGTATCTTGAAGTTTCTAGGACAGTTCTGGAAATAAAGCAGGATTATTTGTCATATCTTGATTAGATTAATGGTAAATTAGACGGGATTTTCGAATGTTTCTAGAAGCCTCTAGAAATATCAAAGTCACGCAAAAACTTATAAATATCTTTATTTTACGTACCTTTGCTAACCATCGACATCAAGCTTCATTCCATGCTTGCAATCGTTCATCATATATTCAGGGTTAAGTGTAAGAGATTACTGAGGGCTGGTAAGTGGTTGGTAAAGTAATAACACAAAAACATTTACACTTGATATTCATAAAAAAAAAATCTTACTTGGGTTACAAATAATAGCAAAGAAGAACTGAACAACTGTTTCATCCAAGTGTGAGAGATTTCCATATCCCCCCCCCCAATCTGACTTAGGAACTTTAGACTTCCCGGCGAACCTACAAACCTTTAGAATACTAGCTTAGTTTCACAACAAAACCTATTGGTAGTAAATTCGTCAGTCGATTGAAATTTGGATGCTTATTACTGTAGAGTAACAGCTGATAAACGCTTCTGATTAAACTTTAAACCCGAATATCAAAAAAGTAAAAGTAACGTATTTTTCAGCCACAAATCACCAATCAAATTCCAGTTGTTTAACTTATTGAACACTATAAATGTTTTATAAAGAGAAAAATATTAAATCATCAAGCTTGATATTCATACACTGAGAAACGGAAAGAATAAAATCTAATTTATACTAATGTCTAACTTATTCGATATGACTGATTATCAATTTGAATTTCTCAAGTGAATAATTCTATGTGATCAATACGAGTTTTGATTCATGTTAAGTTTGTTCCATTTCCTATATTTATGACCACAAATTTCTAGTTATACGATCGTTTAATTAAGCTACTCGTTGAATACTTACCAACTCCATTGAACTAAAAATCGTACATTATTGATAAGATTAACAGAATACTGCAATGAAGGGTTTCAGTCGCACTTCTCTAACTGGATTCACTTGTAAGAGAATATATCAAACATTTTTATTCTACATGATTTTATTTTCTGAAAGTGCTACTTCTTCTCACACAACAAATGTATCATGTAACTTATATACCACTTTACTCTGACTTATCACTGGTCCATGCTGTTAAATTCCTCCAACTCTTCTACAGTCTACAATGTTAGTGGCATGATGAGTACAAAATATAGGTTTTTATTGATTAAAGAATAAGTAACCTATAGTGACCGTATCATCCAACCATTTATGATATTTATTTATGTTATTTTGTGTACAAGTAGGCTATTATTAAATAAAAAGTCTTATTTTGCTTGTAGTCTAGTTTTAGTTTTAATTTATTCAGGAGTCTAAGTCAATAATCGTATCACTTTAGTAACTGTCAGTCAGCTACATCGTATTAATATGATATTATCTATCGATCAGTGTTTCTTCATTCAATAATCGTTAATCGTTCAAGTTATCATAATCACTTGATTCACAACAGTTGGGTAAATCTTCTTTTGATAGAGGATACTATGTGCAACTCAAATTCTGAATGCTTATGGTCCCAGGATTTTGATTATAGCAGTTTTACCACGTACTGTAGTTTGAAAACCATTTTCCTCTGACAATAACATTGATCATATCATTTACTGACCAAACATTTACCTAATATGTACACTAACCCAAACAATTTGTTACAAATAACTACGATACATAGCTCATATTGGTTAATCATTACTAATAATACTATTAATGATTACATGATTATTCGAAATAATAATAATAATTATTATTAATGTTATTCTGTTGTTTATATGTGTTGTAGATTAATGTTGGTTAGGTACCACTGAATATGAAGAGGAACTGCATAGTTGTATAATCCTAGTATAGAACACAGTGACAGTGCACACCAACAACGCTAATATAAGTGGAACACGAAATCATCGTGTCTCTGGAATACCATAATAATTAATACTACTGGATTTTCGTCAAATGAAAAAAATTACTAATTCAGTCAATATGTAATAAGACAAGATAGTCATTCAATACCATTAGCGATAACCACCTCACTTTCCGTTTATATGGACTTCATCAATAATCAGTTCTCAGTTAAAATTTCTAGAAATTCTGGAAGTACGTTATCAGTGAGTTAATAATTATAGTCCAATACTTGTTCCCTGTTATTTAATGTTAATCAATGGAGATATATCTATGACAAATACAAACAACAAATTATATTTAATCATCACAAAACCACCTTAACTTAAGCATAATAGTTATTATTACGGAAGATATAAGTTAATTATTTAACACAAAGTAAAAACAATAACTGAAGAAAAACCAACGCCTTATTCTGTTTACTAATCTATCTTACACACATAAATATCTTCGTATATTTCAATCTCAAGGTAGATTTAAACATTACAGTAAATGACTTAATAATAATAATAATAACTAATTAAAATACAGTTTCATCAATAAAACGCAGGAATACTTTGATTAAACAATGAAGATAAATAGTATTAAGCTTTGAATATCCGGATTACTGTCAAGTTACTGAAGTATAATTAGAATTCACTCGAACCTAGAATTTAGACATTCTTAATCAAATACATTTAAATAGCTTAATAACAGGTTCTATATCTAGAGTTACAGTAGTATAATTTAGTTGGTTGCTAAGTTATTCTAAGATAAATCTATCTAAATATAAATTTATTCAAATAATTTGTTCCATATTATCACTAAGCAACATGTGTAATATATTCACCTGGAATATTAATGTATAATACTGATGTATATGCATACATAGGTGTGATACATCAATAAGTTATGTGTATATATACTTATCAAAATAATAATTAAAATTAGGCGCCAAATCAGAACAATTTGAATTTAATTTCCGTTTAAGTTTTATTTATAATGATTTTTTTAAAGAATTATTTATATTTCCTTTTTAGAAGATCTTTGAAATTAACTTTTCTAATGAAAATGATTATATCATAGTATTTGATGAATTTAATTAATGGATACTGTTTTTTTTTTTACCGAAAAACTTGCATACTACTTTAACTGTTATGTTATAATGCATTACAGTAGTATTTGTTTCAATTGAAAACAAACATATGGATCTGATAACACAAATTAACAAAAAAACTAATTTATAATTGTAAGAAATCATGAATTGACTGAAGTTAAAAATATTGACGAGTGAATATAGATTCATTGGTTTAAGAAATAAGCATTCACTGTAAAGCTTGAAAGTTCTGAACTTGAACATCCCTAGGGATATTAGTAAATACTTATGGGAGATCCCATACTAGAACAAAACAACCATTTAATTGTACTTCATGATTTTCATTGGTTATTTATTTCAGATCAATATGTGATATGAACAAACTCCACAACACCCTATTATAAACAAAAATGTTTGATTTTATATGAAATTGAAATTAATTGGAGAAAACTATTAAAAATTAGGGAGGATTGAATGTATGTATGAAACCTTATTGAAGTATGTATTTGCATTGCTATACACAATACTGAATCCAATGAGGTAAAATTTGTGGATTAACAAGTTAACTTTCAGTTACTCAGTCAGTAAATATATTTTAACTTTAACCAACTTTCCATTTTTGCATTATGACTAACTTTAGTTAAACAATCACTGAAAGTCAAAATTAACTGAACAGCTGCTTCATTTTAGTACAAAAGTCCTTAGAAATGAACACCGATGAACCTAAGACAGTGGGATTTTGCGATGGATATAACTATCAAACTGCTAAATAACCATCATATGGCCCAGGTTTTGAATACTTTAGTCAATTTTTGACATTAGGAATTCATCAACTATTGCCTGCTGTTGGTGATATTTGCCTGATGCCCTCATGGTGGAACTCCACTAGTTACAGGTTTATGATAAATTTTATTTTTAACAGTTTCTGACACAAAGTAAACTTTATTCAACGCCAACGGATAGTTTATGTTCCACTCAACTTTCTTTACATAGTAAACTAAAACTTTTCATCATAGACCTGGAAATTTTGGGTTCATTGATTAGCACTACTGAAGAGTTCTTTGCATCAATGAAACAACTGTTTAGAATGTTGGGAATTCCAATAATCCTATAAGTGAAATCGGTTCGTAATTTAAAATTTAAAATATAAGATCCAACTTTTCTAAGTATTAACTTTAATACTTTTATAATTCAATCTGAAAATTATTATCCATATGGGTTTGAATTATTCGGTTGTTGATAGTAAGAAATGGAATTCGATCAGACTTCATTGATATATTTGTATTCTAAGTAAACTACTTTGATAAAGTCGTTTCCACATAGGTTTTTAGAATGACTAAATTGTGGAGAAAAATTGAGTTGAGGATATGCATTTTGACCTGTCTGAGACTTTATACCTAACTGACTGGTATTCTAAACTTAGTAGAATATTGGTTAATGCGTTGACATTCAATGTGAAAGAAAATGTTCCCGAGTTCTTATTTAGATATGAACAAAGATGTAAGTCTAGTTGATGAGTTAGAAATAGAACAAAACTCTAGTCTCAAATTTCACTACCAGCTTTAATTCATTTACTGTAACTAGTATGTTAATAACTTTCTGCTCGAAACACACAAATATATCACTGTGCGTATATCAGTTAAGAATTTAAAAGCCAACCATATTTACTTTCATACGATATGTGATAGGTTCCTTGAACTTGACAGATGAACGCTGCCACTTAAAAACGTCAAAGTCCTTATAGTAATGTTATTTAGCAATTTATGATATTTAAAATCATATTTACCACAAAATTCTTAATTGATTAACTCGTTACTGACTTTGTAACTAGGCTTTTAAGAATAAGAATGTTGACGTTAATAGTGAACTGATTTGTGTCAGATGGTTGAGTTGTTCATGCAACATTATTTTAACTTTTGTTCAGTTGGAAAATCACTGAAATCCAAGATGCATTTAATAGATTTTTCGCTTTATTATATGTCTCCTGGGATGTACGTAACCATGACACTACGTGGGCTCGAGACCATCATCTTCAAACTTTGAGGTGAGTGCTACGTCAATCTCAACAACCGACTAAATTTAGAAATGCAAAGAATTAGATGTATTTTATGTCTTTAGTCAATTTCATTGGCGAGTAATTGACCCATATTCAAGATAACTGAACTTTAGTAGTCATGTTTTCTGAATAGGGCTCCAGAATTACTTTATTTTCAACTACTCACTACTGTCGGTTTCTTCCCTATTAGTAACTGTATGTATAACAATCATATTTTAGAATGTAGGTAATAAAGTGAAGTGAAATACACTATCTTGAGTATCAAAATGGAGCTACAGTAAAATTCCATTCTGTTCTTATTAGTTATTTTTGTACCAGACTGTCAATTTTACAAAAAACTTTTACCACTTGATTACCTGAAGAAACTTATCTATTAAGATTACAAACGCATAACTTATTCATCAACAGAAAATTTTTCAAGACAAAGAACACTAAAATATCAGGTAAGATGTTGAGAAAATGGAAGTAGACAAAGGTAAAAACAGATAGTAACATAAGCAGAGAGGAATAGAATATAATCGGGTTGGGAACTAATCCACTACCTTCTGTTACTTTATGTGTGTGAATATAATGCTCTTTTCTATATACACAAACACTCACACACACGAACTCATTTTATTTCAGTTTGATTCTTGAATTCCGACTGAAATAACTTAACAAAGTGTAATACTCAAATATATGTCAATCAGAACAGGTATTTTTGAATGTCAACATATACTACTACTCAAAATAACAGTAATAAATTAAGCCTAAATCTTTTATGTTCTAAACATATTTACTTGTATATATTCATTATACTCTAATTTAGTAATTAAAGAATATTGCCTAAAAATTGGGTGTAACATATGAATTTCATTATTTTCCACTCAATCTCTCTTCATACAATAACCACTATAGAGTGTATACAATAGAAATGGCGATCACGCGAAGTATAGTAGGAAAATATTTGAATAGAAAGAAAATAAGAATGAGATAAATAGAAGAGATTTTCCTTTTCATATGTATATAGAAAGAATTCATTTAAACAAAATGGTATAATAGACAAATTAGTTTTATTACTATACAAAAAGTAGGCTGAATATATAAATGAAGTGGTTGTAATCATTTCTATTATCTATTACATTCATGCTTAACAAGAATGAAAGATAAAATGAAATATGCATTTTGTATAGTTTCCTGTTGTCAGCTTAATGAATCATATTGATCTCTTATTGGTCACTCTCGAAGTAAATATTCATTAAGTAGATGCTTTCGTTTGTTAGGGGGGAACATATATGGTTAAAGAACTTTAAGTAAATAAGAAACCGATGTCGAAGTAATCATTTTGACAATTCTTATAAAGGGTCTCCAACACATTATTTTAATCAGCATCAAATAGAAATTGCATTATTCTGTAATTCATTGTCTACTCTTTGTTCTCTGCTTACTGTCTTTTGTGGATAATGTAGTTACTCATGATTATAATTCCGTTTATTGATTTCATACATATACTCAGTGATTGCTATAGTAGTCAGGCAGTTAGTCAAATTCAATGTCGAACCTGGTATACATGTGGGTCGGTTCAAGTTCCAAACCACATCAACTCATTAAAGTAAATACTGAAGTACTGGATGTAGTATTAGTAATAGTAAAAGAGAATAGACATACATAATACGATTTGAAATGAGAAATAATGAATACATTTATGTTATTGTAACTGATTTTGAACCACATCACCCAACATCTCCAATCACTGGCAACGATTACTGCGCTGATGTTGACTTTGTAATCCTCATCTAAGACCAACAGTCATAGATTTCGTGAATTGATGTTACATCTTCATTTGACCACCGCTGGTTTTGTTTCGACTTGCATATTCATCAGCCAGATGATACATGTTGTGGTGGATGGTGGTTTGGTATATGTATCACATATTCCATTGCTTCTCAACTCCATTGTAAGATGGGGTGGGTCTTGGCTTGATCATCAATGAACTAACCAGTGAGTGATGCCAGTGAGTAGTATAATACTAGGAGGAAGCAGCTTTCCTGTGGAAGTTTATGGCCTTTAAAAATATCCAGTCATTGATATAAAACTACAATATTTTAACCTAGTTTCATAAATTGTCTTATGTAAATTCGAAACTGGGATCTTCAAATGTAATAGTAGGTATTCTATATTTTAGTAACTGAGTCAATGTGTTCCATGGTTTGTCACTTAATAATATAGTAGGATCGTTAGGAAATACAAATGACGAATTATTTTATTCACTTGATTGTTCATATAACTCCACACAACTACAAATCCTTCAAGTATTGGAGACGTGATATCAGTGAACGGGAGGAATTTCAGTAAAAATCTAAAATAATATTTCTATCGAATATAAATATGATCATCATTTCTGATAATAACTGATCAACAATACACAAACGTACAGTGTAAAATACTATCACTATATACTCTATTACATACTACACTTAATATCTATATCCAATGCCATTTAATGTTCTGTCATTCATTTTATTAATAATAAGAAGAAAATAATCAACACATTCCCTTCTCTCCAACCCCAACTCACATCCATAATTTTGCGCATCGACATAGTGTCAGATTAAAGCAGGTATGCATCAAAAGTGATTGACATATAACAAATAAACATTCATTTAACTGTGAAAAAACAAAACAAAACACATTTACACTTGATCTATGATAATATTCACTATTCTGTAAATGACTATGTACTCATGTTAAATGTTACTTGTAGTAAATCTACATAGAATTGAATTCTTTCTTAGTATTCATTATGTCATTTAGTTTCTAAGTGCTACCTATCAGAATATAGTTTTTTATTAGAGATTTCATATCTACATACTTTAACTTCTTTATGATACTTGTTGTTATTCATTTAAAATGTCAAGTTATGCAAAACTGATATGTTTCTTTTTAACTGATAACAATTGATTTTGAAATAAGAAGTACACTCGAATGTGTAATACTTGTACATTTAAAAAAGTAACAAAAGTATATTTCACAGTGAATAAATCTCTATTCAGTGAATACATTTTCAAAACTGTATAGTCACAAGTATATGTATATATTCTATTTAAGTTGAAATTGTGACTGGCAAGTGGAATTCAGGGCGCGTGTTTCGTCCTATTCGGGACTCATCGATTGGATGTATGTGCATCCCAATGTTGATGTTTACACTCAGTCCACTTCGTGCTTAACACCGCGTTCACCACTAGGCTACTGTGTTCAGACGGTTACACTTGTGCAACGGGAACATATGTAATTTAAAATGCACATTTAGGATGTACAAATGGCAACATAGGCTGACCAGTTTCAGTCCATTACAAATCAACGGGAATTCACAAGTCTATTCTAAATTATGTATATATTCTATTCGAAAGAGTTGAAGAATATCATCCAACATGGTTGAAAATAGGTGACAGAGGATCAATGAGAAGATCAATTACTAAAAATCATGTAAACATAGGCCATTCAGTTAAAACGTATTCATTGTTCAAAATCAGTTATAAAATCAACAAAAGCCTATCATGGTTACTAGCTTCTCATAGACTTTTAATTGCTGAAGCTTTGGTTATTTACCTACTAAAGCCAGGATTATGTATCCAAAAGTAACTTGTTCAACTTGTACTTTTATTTTGATCCTGAATTTAAAGATGTTCTTCTTCAAGAGCTATTAGTACTTTATCGTTTTTCTTTATTGACCTTACACCCTAAGCTAACATATTTTCATTTTTGAACATATTTCCTTTCAGTTTTATGAGGAAATTCAATTATAACCTATCACTTAATTTTTTTTTACATTTAATAATCTTTATGTAATTTCAATGGTATTTTGATGAATTTTGAACTACATTTTCAGATTCGTATGAATAACGTTTCCTTTATTGTTGCTATGTTCACTCATTTATTATCGTTAATACATATTATTTATTATTATTGTGAAAAATGGTGATTGTACAGTTTTAGGGTGATGAATTTACTAAAAAACTGAACTCTCCACTGAGAAATGAGTCTTTCAGTTTTTTTCATTACATCACAAGTATTTTTCATATGTTTATTCAATAGACGTGTAAAAAACAGCTGAAAGAGTCCAAAACAACAAATTTATTGAATATTATAGATGTTACGGTTAAAATAAATCTAATGATAACATGCAGTGAACCACAGTTTACAAAAAAATTCATAATCTGTGTGGTCAGTTGAATGAGGAACGGTGTTACAATGAATAATGTTATTGTTAAGTTATTTTATATCTAGTAGCTGATATGATAATGACAATCATAATTGTATAAATAATGAAAAGTTAGGTTGAAGTCTTGTCGAACTAATGAAAATGAGCAGTATAATTTCATAATTATGGAGTATATATGAAAGCTAGATTATGACTGTAGGGCAATCTCATAAGAAAAATCTCAAGTTTGGTAAATAATTATAGTTTAATAAAGAAAAATTTCTTCTGATAGTTGTCATTTACTGATGTTATACAATCGTATTCATAGTATCTTAGTGTAAAAGAATATATTATTTTATTGAAAAGTAGGAAAACATTACATCATAGAAGTATTCACAAGATTCATGTACCACATAAATCAAAAAAAAATTGTATAATAGCGTGAATGATAGAGATTTATAGCTCAGAATGATAATTTTGGTTATATTGCTTTCTCTGAGGTGAATAGCTTAATTACGAAGTTTTCTTCGACATACTTAACGATATCAGCGAAAACTTCTGATAGAATGTTAGTCGATGAAAATGACCTACGGATTCAAGAAATAATTGTCCTTTTGATAGATATGAACATAATATGAAACATATAGTTTGGAATCTGATAATATCAATTATGAAAACGTCGAAGAATTTGTAATAAACTATTACGAATAAATATAAATGTTAAAACTAAGCAAGCAAAATTAAAGATTGCATCTACTACTTTTATACAGAATTCGTGGTTGAAATTCAGAATTCTCAATGATTTTTCAGTGCATACGTTTTAATGCATGTCCCTTCTTTGGTATCATTTATTTGATTATTTAGATGATAATGACTGAAGATTTTAGTTGGTCAACCTGTAGTTAAGCTATACTGACCTTAAAATGCGAACGCTTTCTAAACATATCCAGAAATATATTATCTGGCAGGTCTTTCAAAAGGAGAATGTAAAACTATCAACAAGCCATTAAAAGAACATCAATTTCGGTCACGTTAACTTATGTAACATTTTCTCCCTATATCAGTCATGTAAGAAATTAAGTCTCAGATTTGTAACCTCAAATTTGTTTTTCAACATTGCCATCAACATTACATATCCTTCTGATGATACTTGATATTTTTGAATGCAATTATTATTATGTAATATCTTTCCATCGTTCTTTTATGGTGAATAGCTTTTTTTCATATAAAAACACCATTATAATGATTATACAGCTTTGGATAAATGACATGATCAAGAAAATTGTCTTTATTTTTAAAAGTGATACTGGATTATTGAGGAAAATACTCATGTGGTAATAGTAGTCATGAAATGACTGTGAACATATGTGAGGAATTACAAGATAAGGTGATATTCTCCTTATCATATTCTACGAATAGGAATTCAGCTAGTCGTAATCATTTTTTTTCCTCGTGTTCTAAGTTAACATTCAGATAATCGATACTACTACTGAAAATAGATTGAACACTTGGAATCTGAATAACAACTGTAATCATTTATTATAGATATGTTAGAATCATATATGATATGACTACTATTATCCTATGAAAGTGCCGGAATACTTGTTGAAATGTATGAAACTGTAATATGTAGGAGAAATTATAACGTGAGGAAAAGTAGAAAGGCTGACTAAATGCCTAGTATATTTATCAACATGCACTTAGCGACCATAAGTAGATACTTATGGAAAGATGATTCATGGTTATTTAGATGAATATCTTAACCGGATGTCGGTAGACAATCTAGAGAACATTCATTTAACAACTAGAATCATTAGTTTATTTATAAACGCCCTTACTTTATACGGTAAATCACTTTTTCATATTTGTTATTTTAGAGAAAATGGATAAAACGTTCTTGAAAGTAAGTTTTGAATTAATACACAGTAACATTTTTAGATATCCTTAAACCCAATAAACAAGTTAGTGATCAACTTGTAAACGTTTAAAGTAACAATCACTCGGTCAGGGGAGTCTTGTCAGTGTGAACATCAACACTGCTTGGCAGGTAGTCATATTCAGCTAACAAATTTGTAACAACAAGATGTGTACATCGTGAATTCTTTAACAATATTCTAATAAAGAATAACTGAAGTAAGCATAATTTAAAACTGTTAACAAGCGTGTATCATACATACATATACAACACCATTTTACAATGATCATATTATTCATAATTGAGTGTTGTAATGAATTATTGTATTGGAACTTGGTATCATGGATTGTCTTGAGTAAGACAACTACTGAAAACCATGAACTGGACATTGGACACTTATTACGTTTTGGTTTAGAACTCCTGGGCGGTGCACACTCATAACCGTATCATGGAACATAACTAAAGACTTTTAGGTTTTGGAGTAATTACTTGAAAGTCATACCGTTAAGTCAATATCCAGTAGTTGATACTTCAAATTTCAATCCGTGATATAATGTGTGACTGTATAGATTACCATTGGTGGGAAACTGTCGCATACTTAGCATAGTTGAACTTCATTGATCATATTCTCTCACTTGAATTTCAAATCACTTCATGATATCATATTCAGATTATACTAATCATGAATAAAGTTTCTTCTTAAGAGACGAATAAATTAAAGAAGCTTGATAACAAGAGATAAATAAATAATACAATAAAAGTAGGAAGATCAAGATATGCTTATGTTTATTAATGTGCATATAAGAGTAATTGTCTATATGTTAGCATAATTTTTTCTCTAAAAGAATATTCTATTCACTTAAATAAATATGGAGATTTGTCAATCCTGATATCACGAATTGGTCTGAATCAGACAACCATTGATCACCTGGAAGAACTGGACAGCTGTTTCGTCACTGTATAAGACTCTTCAGCAGTGCGCATCAATGACCCCATCAGGGATCGAACCCAGAACCCTATGGCTCCGAGACGAGTGCTTTGCCATTGGATCACTGAATCTGCCCCTAACGGCTGATATTTCAAACTATCTCCACAACAACCCCTTAATCGTCACTAAATATAATCTACCTTGTGACTGGCTCCTTGAAGTAATTCCTGGAGTTCTAGTGTGAAGACGTGACCGGTGGAGTTCAATCTAATCGGGTGTGAGGTAGCTACCCACCGATGACAATGGATGGGGTCACTCAAACGTATCACGAATTGACTGAATTAGAAATATCAATCT
This sequence comes from Schistosoma japonicum, assembly GCA_025215515.1. Classification (NCBI taxonomy): domain Eukaryota; kingdom Metazoa; phylum Platyhelminthes; class Trematoda; order Strigeidida; family Schistosomatidae; genus Schistosoma; species Schistosoma japonicum. The sequence goes on from CM046066.1 coordinate 13,502,108, forward strand.
TTAGGAGTCGACTTAGTGGTCCAATAGTCAAGCGCTCGTCGCTGAGCATGAGGGTCCTGGGTTCAACCTCCAATGGGGTCGTGGATGCGCATAGCTAAAGAGTTCCATACTAGGACAAAACAGCTGTCCAGTGCTTGCAGATGACGATTGATTGCCTGATTCAGACCAATTCGTGATATAAGAATTGACAGTTAACTATCTCCACAACAACCCTCCTAAATATAGAACTATTTCAATATTGACAGTAGACTGAAATATGTACCAGTAGTTGATAAATTGTTTTTCTGCAAATTAGTATATAACAACTAGTGAGTATGTAGTTCTATTTTATTATCCTCTTCTAATCAACGTAGTTCCCAAAAAAGAAATTTGTATGGATGAATAAATTAAGCAAAAAAAAGAAAGTGAGTATAAAGTGATTTTTGTAAATGTTCCTCTCGATTGAACAAATCTGTTTATGCATATCTTTACATATATGTAATTGTGTTTATATGTATATAGGCTTTCATGAATTTATATCAGTAATAGCACTGAGAGTAATAATAGTAATTTATTATTCTTTACAGTATATACTACTTAAATTGAATCATTATGATCAAACTATTTCTATCAATGTTCTTGTTATTTAATAGATTTGAGTGGATGAAAAGTAGATTCTTTTCCTAAACTGTCTATTTAATTATCACTAAAATTCAATATGAAATCAGAATAATTTACCTACACTTCATCTATGAAAGTTTTGCACTGATCACTATGAAAAATTATGAAGCATAAAGTAATTGAAATATGAAACCTTTCAGTCATATCTATTTATAATTCCATTAAAAATAAAATATATAAAATATTTATGTTCATGTATGAACAAACTATGGTATCTATAGACAAATGGAATAGTATTCAGTTGTCAGTAATTCCAATTTCAGTCAGTTTATAATATAGCGTGATCTCCACTGAATATTATTGATTGATTTTTGTCAATCAGAATCAAGAAAACTAAATTTTGAGGTTTTGTTCCCAAATTAAAAATGAATGACATTGAAAATTCAATAGAATTACTCTTGTTTATTATACTCAGAATGTTTAAAACTTCAAAATAGTTCCCATATTTTGTCATTATATGGTAGAAATGACAATGTTGATGTCAGATCAATTCGTGATATCAGCATTAATAAATTAACTATCTCCACAACAACCCCTTAAATGTAACTAATTATCAGCTCACTAGTGACTAGCTCCTTGAGGTAATTCCTGGAGTTCTAGTGTGAAGACGTGATCGGTGGAGTTCAATCGTGTCGGGTGTGAGACAGTAACTCACCGATGACAATGGATGAGGTCGCGCAAACGTAACACGAATTGACTGAATTAGAAATATCAACCATTAGAAGCCGGCTCAGTGGTCCAATGGTAAAGAGCTCGTCGCGGAGCCAGAGGGTCCTGGGTTCGATCCCCACCAGGGTCGTGGATGCGCACTGCTGAGGAGTCCCATACTAGGACGAAACAGCTGTCCAGCGCTTCCAGGTGATCAATGGTTGTCTGGTTCAGATCAATTCGTGATATCAGCATTAATAAATTAACTATCTCCACAACAACCCCTTAAATGTAATGTTGAATGTGTTAGATACATACCTCGTATATGTAGAAGTAGTATATAACACATGAATCAATAAATGTTCGTTTCAATGTCGCTGATTGGAAAAATCTTGGAGATCACTTTATTTGTGATTCAGTGATGATTTCATGTTCATTATCTGAAAATCAGCGTCATTTTAGCTGTCATTATTAACTTATCCCTAGTTCCATCATCACATTCTCCCACTAAAACTTAAGGAAACTCTTTTTTGAATTATGGCAGTTGCCTTCATTACAAATTAAGATATCAGCTTATGTAGAATTTTAGGGAGTTCCTATGTTAAGGGAAACATTTTGTCTTAGGATCCTGTAACTGATATCAATTCATGAAAAAAAATAATTTCGCTCCTATGGAGTAGGTTGTATTGATCGCACAAACCATACTCTCTCTCTCAAAACTTACTTGTATGGTTGTCTAGAAAAGAATGTCAAATGATCAATCGTACTATCCCTTGTTAGTTAACTAACTCTGGTTATATACCTTTTTCAGTAGTAACCTTTAAGATCACCTATGAGATCAAATAGTTTGGATCAAAAATAGTACAGATCAGACATCTGTTCATAGGTAAGCGATAGCCATTCATAGATTCAAACTTGGTCTATACATTCATGAATAACATTTCTCGGCGGCCATTTTACCTTGGTTTTGAATAATTCTCATACACTTAATTCTAATTTTGAAATTTATTATCTGTCATTTCTTTAATTATCAACATCTTCCTCGGTGTTTTTTCTAGTATACAATTATTTATCATTTATGATTTATTTTCACCTCTTGGTTTCACATCACCTTCTAGTCTATTGCGTAATTTGACATTTTGATAATCGAAATTTACTCCTGATTATTTTTCATATAATCCACTGTCTAATATACTTTGTTATTGATCGAATATAAATGTATTAATACGATTGTCCATCCTTAGTAAATGACATCATTCAAGAGAAAAATTTTCTCATTGAACTATCTCTATATGTTATCTATGTGTAATAAACATCTTTCTTTGTTACAGGTATCAATTTTCTTTAAAACAATACAAACATCTCCATTAGAATACACCTCAATCAATGAGGAGATTTGTTAATTAATTAATTGACTTCCTTCATATAACTTTTATTCATTTATGTACCCATCCTTGAATTCTAGTTAGCGAAACTGAAGTGAAAGAGGCTTAAGATATGGGAACTCAGTGCTTTAATCTACTACGTCCCATCGGGTATTTAGTTAAGAAAAACTTGAATTCATTTAGAAACCACATTAAAGTTTTATGGAGGTAACGGGGGCGTTATTGAAAAATGATATGATTTGCAATAGTAATCAATACCGTATTCTCTGAACATTACTCATATATGTATAGATTTACTAGGTTTCATTGGCACAGCAACCGATAATCATGAAATTATTCGAATTATACCAGAAATTGAATCAGTGGTGTGAATTTTTTCTTATTTGGGATTTATTAGCTTAATGTACTTGAATCCAGATGTTTTCGATGTCCACATTAAGATTCAAACTAAATACCATTCGCTTCAAATACCATACATCATATTCCACTTATCTACTGAATTTAAACATCCATTAAACTACCCAGTGTGTGTATTAAACAAGATTTACCGTTTTTTGTTGTTGGTATACAGAACTGCAGATGATCAGTTATTATTACCAAATACAAATTCATTACTAATCACATTGGAAATGATTCAACCAAATGTTCTTACATGTACACATAAAGGCACACTTCAATACTAATCACTATTTGTTATTTGGATTCATCACAGATGATAGTGAATAATGAACACCCAAATTCACAAACTAGTAGACTGTAAATCATACTATCAAACTACAGACCGGTGTTATTGATAGCCAAGTGAAACCAGATTTACCCCCCCCCCTTCCCTCACACAAAGGAAAAGTAATGGATGTTATACAAGGATGAAACGGATATCCAGCACTTTCTGGTTTGATTAGCACCCAAATGAAATCAATCTATAATAAATACAAACAAAGAATAATACCGATCCCATATATAATCACTTTACATTACTAGCTATAATCACTGGTAATGGATTATATCTAGCTATAGTAGCTACTATTATATCACCACTGAGATGAACAAGACTGAATCTAATAATTAATATGAAGCATAATAAATTATAATTAATTCAGTTACATTAATTTTGTTTTCTTGTTTCTACACAAAAAAGAAAACGCGAATCTTATTTCACTTATTGTCTATTTCATTTAGTTTCTAATGTGTCGTCTATTCCGTGAAAACTAATTTAGAACGAAAGATACAATTAATCTTATTCAAATCTTTAAAAAAAACCGTTAATGTATGTTTCTTTCAGTGATACATTTATGTGTATATGCCTTTGTCTATCTGCGAGTGTGTGGTATAACCAGGTTATTTTTTGAAAAATTTGAAACAAATGGAACTAGACTACTATTACTACTACCACTTAAATAGATTAATTTAAACTATTTTTTTTGAATATATATACTACTTATTCTTCTTTTCTATATTGAAAATGATGAAAAAAGCAGTAATGTTCTATACAAAGAAATCTAGTTTCCAGTTATATATAAATTACATTCAGTCGATTACAATCACATGCAAATCCATTTTTTAAAAACCTCACATTGCCATCAGTACTTTTCTTAGCCATAACATTTCCTTCCATTTACTCCTAGTACATTTATATAAAAAAAACCCTGTATTATTTATCAAAATGAATAGTCATATGTATATCCTTGACAGCAGCAAACAATATAAAGTGATAAATGAATACAAAACTTCAATGTGAAATTACTACACATGACTATTTTCTATAGCTACTTTCATTGTATTCTTCATTACTTATCATAGTTTAGCATAAATCATTTCCGAAGTTAATATGCTTAGTTGATTCATGTTCCAAGATAAGATTGTTTCTTTAAAGACAAATTTTTCCCTTCCTTGGTTTATTATTAATCAATAATTAATCATTATTATTATTACTAATGAATTACTTACAGTTAATTTTCTATTCGTTTACAAATTTAAACAGATTAGGTTATCCGCAATGTTTCAATAGTAACTAAGTGTAAATTGTGTTTACCATTTCGATTATTTTTCTACTCAGTAGATAACTACTGAATGTTTGAGTGAATTTTTCATTTGAAATTTAATTTCAGTCTTGTCACTTTTACTATTATGATGTTTATAATCAAGTAATGTTGAGTAGTAGTACAGTGATATGTTCATGGGAGTTGATGGGAAGACACTAGTTGGTTAAAATGAAATGTTTAATAAAAATTACACTTTAATATGTAACATTTACTTATTAACATAATTACTGAATTTAAACAATCAAGTTGTTCAGTAATGACAAGTAAAAATTCTTTGGAATTTATGTGATATTAAAAATTAGAAGTATGGCTGATATGACGTATAATACTGCGAAATGATCGCTGAAAGACAGATCAGTTATAAAATAGATAATGACTTCAATGTCAACAGGCATACATGTATCAGTCATGTATGGCATTCGATACAGACGTTTTAAGTAGTGCTATGATACTAGACCGTATAAGAAGTAAGTTAAGCCTTAAAAATTGTTATTTAATTACAAAGTGTTGAATTTTTCGGAAAGATACTCATTTACTAATAAGGAAGTATAGTAGAGGTGAAAACAAGAAGACTGAATGGTTAGTGGTTGGTGCGAGAAAAGTGTCCTCCTAACACCGTAGATTTTTGACACTAGGCTAATAGAGAAACAGGGCGTTCGCAAAATGTTCGTGATAGGAAATAAGTCTACGTTACTTCAATACTCCAGGAAGTTCGTGTTTACCTGTTATCAGTATCTTTACTTACTACTAGGAATTGTACAATTGTTTCAAATATATGGTAACTTCTATTGTGTCATCAGAGATAAAGAAGATTTTAGTCGACCCAACTACTTGAGTTCATGCTAATATCATCGAAAATATATGGGGCGCAGTTACAAACCTAGTTACTTTCTTACAAAGGTTCTAAAATAAGATTGTTATTTAACTACATAGATGAAATTCCATACTAAACGACTTACCATTTGAGGATTTCAGTTCACATCGACAATTTCCATAAGATTTTTTAATGATAAAAACACAATTTAAATCTTGAAATTTTATTTGTTTCTAACAAAATCAGTTATTTTTATCTTATTGTCTTCTAATGTGGTTATATGCTTTTAAGGTTGTGCGTTTGAGAATCATTACTCTACTAGAAACTATGTTAATTGGAGGTAATAAAAATAGTTTCTACTAATGGATGTTTGCAGCGACTATTCTAGAATACCTTAGATGACTTTTATTACACAAGTCTTAGATGATAAGAAATAAATAAGTATTTTAAGTTAAGCTAGCTACATTATGATCAATCAATAATATTACGAGGTTAGAATCAATCAGTTATAAACTTTGTTTGATTTGAGATATACCGTTAGTTGACACTTATCACCAACATATATCTATTATCAAGAATCCAATTACTGATCAAAATACGATTAAAGTTCCTTGAGTTGGTTAACGAGTTTACTTTTAGCACCTACGTCATCTTTGTTTATTGATATTCATAATCTACTTGTTTAAGTATACACCTTTTCTACTGTGTGATTTATACTATTGATAAACTGTTGAAGTTTATAAGTTACCGTTTTCCCAGATATAAATTTAATGCTATAGCTTATCATTTTTGGCTGACATTTATTATTACTAACTAATCATAACTTGCTAACTTTACACTTGTCCTAACATACTTTCAGAAAAGAAATAGCATAGTGCTTCATATAAGTACCTCTACCTTTTAAAAATAAACGAGAACCAAATGATTAGTGCTTGACTTCCATACATCAAAGATAGTTACTGATGAACAGGATAAGAAAACATCCATAGGAACAGTAAGACTAGTCAATAATGGCATATAACCACTGTTTCGAACTAAGTTCCTTGTAAAACATGAATATTTTTGTAATATTAACATATATTTACATGACTTGACAATATAATGACAACTGAATCTGAACAATGTTGACCATTTAAGAGCCTATGATATTCAGAACTCTTTAACAGAATATGAAAACTAAGTTGAAAACATAGAACGGGATATTTGACTAAATTGTGTTTGATTTACTGTACATATAGATTGATTATAGCTAGCAGCAAGATGCAAGATGTACATTTCATCCTGCGTGATTCATCATTACATTGAAATTCACGTTAAGACTGATAGGCCCAATACATTTTACTTTAGAAACACCTAATGTTTTAACAGCTCAGCTAGTCAGCCAAGTTAACGAACAATTAGTTCAACAGGTGTGATGCTTATATTATTAGTAGCAGTAGTATGAGTCTGAATAATCCCATTTTGAAAATACAGGTACTTCCAGATGACAAGTTTTAAATGGGCAGTACTATTTGTTTTGGACCCGGCTGTTAATTATAATCCATGTATTATAAAATCTGTTACAAAACTATTATATAGAGGCAATCCGTTCGGCAACGAAGATTTGTCAAAATGCAGTCCTAACTATCAACTAATGAATAGCCCAAACCCTTACTTATGTAAATGTACGCGTAGATCGGCTTCAATGATTAAATAAAAACAATAAAAAAATATCAGTTAATAATAGTTTTAAAATAGATTTATTGGTTAGCATCTTGCGATAACAATGATAATTAATGATAAGAAAGGAGAGAGAGATAGTAGAAAGGATTACAGTTACTCAATCTGGATTATTAATGAATTATGAACTTGAATAACTGATCGGTACTGATGCAGCAACAGCAATAGTAGTCATTGTTATATTTGCATCAGCGTATTAATGATTAGTACACATCATCTCACCCACTGTTACATAACAAGGGTAAATTGAATAGAGAGAAAACATGGCCATTCGATCAATATGTGTAAAAACAGTATTACATGGAGAATATACTATTAAATAAATTAAGTAGTTTGAGATTACTTAAATAAAATTAAACTGATGAAATAGTCTACAATTAGTGTGTCGCAGTCGTACGGTGTTACACTTAGTTATGTGAAAATATGTAAGTACTATTTATAGTATTGCTGTAACATGTAAGGTGACTGGATGTAGTCGGCAGAATCAATCAATACAAACATTAGGAAATCAATCGTTTAGCGAATTGCTGAGCATCCAAATCCCTCAAGATTACAGGTAAGCGACGCTGATCAGCGCCAATCAGAATAAAATTCAATTTAATGTGTGGTTCAGGAAGTTCCATTTATTAACCAAGATGTCTCTCCTGTTTATACTGACATAGTAAACGTCACTGTCTATCCCTTAGTTTTGTATATTGAGTTGGGCAAATATTTAAATTTGCTGTTTTACATCAAGGATAAACATCCTTTTCGGAACAATTGGAAATGAAGGAATAAGGAACAGCTGTTTCCTCAAAATGTGGAGATTCTCAACGGTGCATATCAATGATACTGTGAGTGATATTACTTAGAACCTTCGGATCTCAAAGCGAAGGTTTAACATTCAGATTACTCAGATCATAAAGTCATGTTAATTACTTTACTACTGTAGTTGTAACTATGATGTCACTAGAGTAGTTGCTAAACGCTAGTTAAATACCTATTACGAACTAATACTAGCAGATCAAACACTGGAAAAAAACTAACCAGTTATTTCATTCTATTAGTTTGAAATTGCTCAATAATGCACATGTACTAGAACCGAGTCCAAAACCATCAAAGTTTGATATATTTAGATTCTTTAGCTCAAACTCAAGAATTTACATATTCAATTTTACTGTGTTATAACATGACTTCTATTCAGTTTTCGCTATTTACTTAAATACATCCCTTCATTTACATCATTTTTATTTAACCTGTTATTAAATTAAGGATGTTAGGGGTTCGAGAATCGGGAATACACCTTTTTATCCTTATCGACATTTGTTAATTTAGTGTACCTACATCTCAGTGTCTCACACAAGGGTCTCCAACACTTTGCTTTTCGCTTCTAAAATACTGAACACGTTTTTTTCACTAATCTACTGAATTCAGATAGCCACTCACTTATGGATCAAGTCCCAAATAGGATAAAAAGCTAGTCATGGATCCAATTTACTAACTATAAACCAATTTCAATAAAACTTTTAACAATAACTATTCTGTATAAAAACAGTTCAATCAAAATGAATCTATGACAACAGATATTAATCAATTGAAGCTCATATCAACATCAACAGGAAAACACATGCATGAATAATGCATGAAATTAATCGAATCAATCAATCAGTCAAGGTTTTATTGTTTAATTTACCTAAGGAAACTATAAGCATTCTATTGAGATAGGCCATTATATATCGATAAATATTTGTATCTAAGTATGTATTCGTGCGTGTATCCGTACGTATCCATGTCTGTTTATGTATGAGTAAATTAAAACCTGTTAATCTTTTCCTTCACTCACTCATATATATATTGATTCACTTATCTAGGTATATATATATATATATATATATATATATATATATATATATATATATATATATATATATATATATATATAATCAACATGGCTTTATAGGCATTTACGCATGCATAGATGTATATCTACTATTTTTTTTACGTCAACATATTTAACTATTTGTTGAACAAAGAAATTGCATATTAGGAAAACGAAACAACTAATTGATTATTTGTAATCGTTTGTGTTTTTAGTTTTTTTTCTGTTATTCAATCTATACCTCGACATTCTGTTAAAAGAGAAAGTATCTAGTCTGAGTTGGAAAATATTTCTGAAAAGACGAAGAGAGGATATAAAGGGACTAGTGAAGTATTGTAAGAATCCAGGTATATAGTAAGTTGAAAGAAAATCTCTCTACCTCACTTACAATGACAACAACAACTATTATGGTGACAATGCTGACGTATTATAATACGTTTATTGTTTTTAATTTCCCATTATTGATGTCTGAAATTCCGATTGGTCATTGTTTTCTGATGTATATGTATCAATAATGGACTAAGTCAATACATACTTATTGTATCTTTTTTTTCAGTAGGAATTTAGGTTGCACATTTGATGCTAATTAGGAGTCGTGAGGCCATTCAACTGAACCAATTGATCTACTGGTTACTTCTTAATTATGTAGATAAATCGTGCTTAGTTTCTATCTGACAGACTTATTTTCAATTACGCAAATATTGCAATCAACTTTTATGCTTTACATTTATTCAAACTGATTAATTATGTATGTTACCTATCTAATATACCTAAGCAATACTGATACATAGTTTATAGTCTATTAAGTAGATAATTACTGTTGAATTTAAGCTACACTAGTTATTGATGTCAGAACATATTTTACTATTTGTATGCTCTTTGAAGAAACGACAGTTGGCTTACATTGGAATTCATGTGTCAAATATTTCACACAACGAAATACAGTGTCGTAAGAATAGAAAATTGGCAAGAAATTTATGTTAAGCAAAGAAGCATATATGCCAATGAGTCTATTTTGTTTTCATTTTTCTCCCAGTATTTATACATCAGAATAATAGGTCATATGCCTCTTATGTACCACATGAGTAAGTACATCAGTTAGCATCCATATTCAATTTAGAACAAATTTGAAAGAGAAGGACTATAAGTGAAATATTTATTCAATTGGGAAATAGCTGCCAAGGTTAACGTTTCATCAGGTCTCCATATTATTCACTACTTTCTTCCTCTCGTAATGATCGCCTGTTTTACTACACTATTTTATCATGTTACTCATTTATTGTTTTATTTGACACCATTGAAAACTGTTGAGTACTAAATAGCTGTTTCATCCTAGTATGTGACTTCACAGGAGTGCGTATCAACGATCTCACTGGGGATCGGATTCTGGACTTTCTGGTAACACAGCAAATGTTTAATCACTAGCATCCCTGAATCGAACAGTGTCCAGTATTAGATTCCTTCTTTATCCAATTTGTAGTATCGAGGAATGATCATCCGATGTTATTTGTGATAACTGTCACACAGCAAATTAAAAATCAATCTCTTCAGGAGTTCTTCAACTTAACTATAGAAATTACCCAATTACTGACAAACGAATCTCTCGAAGTTCTTGTAAAAGTCATGACTGCTGGAGTACATACAAGCAGAAAATGTCACTTCATAATCAATCAATCAATTAATGCCTGTTACCCCATGTAGAGCATAGGCCTCCGGCCACTATTCTCCAACCAACTCTATCCTGAGCTTTCCTTCCCAGCCTTTTCCAAGTGCTCATTCATTCTCTTTATGTTTCCCATTCCCAAAACAAAGTGTTCTTGGGTCTTCCTCTTTTCCTTTGACCTTCAAGATTCAATGTCAATGCTCGTCTCGTGACACAATTAGGTGGTTTCCTCAATGTGTGTCCTATCCACCTTCAGCGTCTTTTCTTAATTTCTTCCTCAGCTGGAAGCTGGTTGATTCGTTCTCTTCCATAAGAGGTTACTTTTGATGGTATCTGGCCAACGGATCCGAAGTATCTTACACAGACAGTTGTTTGTAAATACTTGTATCTTCTAAAGGGTGCTTCTCGTAGTTCTTCAAGTTCCAGCTCAATACAACAGAACTGTCTTCATATTTATATTGAAAAGTCTAACTTTAATGTTGGTTGACAATTAGTTTGAGTTCTATTAAAAACCCTTATAACCACTATATAATAGCTACATGATAAACCGATTGAAGTAGGGATCATACTATTAGACGCTGTCGCAGTCTTGATTTGAAACGTTCACCCTGAAACCTGGAGGTCCCGTGTTGAATCTACGGTTAAATCATAGTTTTCCACTACTACTAAAAAGTTTCACACCAGGATGAAACAACTATACAGTGCCTTCCGAGATCAAAAATGACAAATGAGAACCCATCTTCACGCAGCTTATTCATTCCATTTTTGTCAAAAAAGTGAGGTAATGAATAGCAGATAATATCAGAGTAGACAATCGTGAGTCTTAATGTGTAAATTTGAGTCCAGTTTGTAAGGTAACTAAAAATTGTTGAATTTTTCCATTTTAATTATTTTTATTAACATATTAATAAATAACTTTCCTTTATTCCGTAGTATGGAAAATCATCACAAAGAAGTAGGTAGGTGGATAAGTGAGTATGTAAGTCAGTAAGTATGTATGCATGCGATTAAGTTTAAAACTTAACAGTATTTAATGGTTTGATTGAGATGATTACTTTCATAGAGATTAGTGTTCTAATTGATTGAATATATCATAGATTAATGTTGGCAGGGTACCACTGAAAATCGTGGAGCACCAGACAGCTGTTTTGTTCTAGTGTGGAACTTCCCCCAACAAGTGCACACCCTAGATTCCTGCACCAGGGGCTTCAAGTGTGTATTACAAATTGACTGGAAGTAGCGATTCTACTATTGAATGCCGATCTAATGGTTCATTTGGTTAGGTGTTCACCAACCTGAAGCCCCTAATGTGAAATCTAAGGTGCGCACTGCTGGTAGAGTTCCACACTAGATGGATAACAGCTATCTACTTTCTTCATGGTTTTCAAAGGGTACCCCGCCAACATCAATTTGTGACATATTCAATCAATATTTAGTAGATTCTTTAAAAAAAAAAGAATAAATAATTAACTGATTTTAATTTAATTTGAAAATTAATTAATGTCAAAAAAAAAATAAATAAAACAATTAAAAATGCATCAGTTATCATTACTGTAGTTGCTATGACGATAGCGATCAAATGTTGTAATTATATTCATAGAAATATTTTTCTTTATAAAAAAATAATTTAGAATAATCATTATAAAATCTTTATATAATGAATTATTATATTTAACATACATTAAATGACAATGGCTATAAAAAAAATTGGAGGTTTATTTAGTTCAATCTCATTTTGATAGTGTTACTGTTATTAGGATTAAAACAATTGTGCATTACCTACTACTAGTTGTCAATAACTATATTCTAATATAAAAAAAATCATAGTTTTGTATGCAGAATTTTTATTTTGATGATCGTAACAAATGGCTTAGAGACTTTAGGTGATATGGCTCATGTGCAATGGCGTAGGTGCATTCACTCCTTGTCTTCCTTCCAAATTCTAGTTTTCGAGCTTCTACATAATTTTCTCTTTACTGAATTCACTTTTATCTCAAATCTCATCTCTGATCTCTATGCCTTTCCATTAGTACTTACTCTGTAACTACCTCCCCTACTCTGGAATCTGGTCCGACAATTTAATCTCTATCAGCTTATTGAGGCATGGCAACTTAAACTGATGTACGCATGTACCAAGTTCTACGTTGTAACTGACTGATTGACAATATGAATAATTATAGATTAAATGAATATAATACTGAATGAATGCATAATAGAAATTACTAGAATATAATTAAGTATTATGTCAAATAGGTATAATAATAAATTAAGTCAAAATCTCACTCTAACTATCACTTCATAAAACTGATGGATATGCAGTAAAGACTAATTGACTGGATTTGATACCTCCCTTAGGAATGTCACTTATGATTAGATAATATTGAATAGTCTGTAATACACAATTAAACAATGTTTAGTGGCTTTTACAATCATTCTAACACATTTCTTCATTGAATCAAATACTGTAATCACTAGTATATAGTGATTAAATAAAATCAGACTACTTAAACTACTTATGTATTACAAGTAGAATATAACTGCATTATAGTTAAGTAAATGAAAAACAAAGTTGACTGATATTAACACTAATTAGATACTTTGAAATGGTCTACAGTTTATTATTATAATGTTAAATACTAGAAAACTACAATACAATAGTTAGCATACCTTCATTTCTTGTTGTACATCCTTTGAAAAAGTAAGTGGTGAATATATATTCAAATTCACGTAATTTACATCGATAGGAAAAAGTAGTTCTAATAGTTAGAATGATATAGAACTTATGTGATTAAATGGTAGAATAGTAGGGTACTATTGGAAAGAATTTACAGATATATGCTTTTGAACAATTGCAATTTGAATGTACACTGAAGAGATATTTGTTGTAAAATCAAACCAAAAAATATCTAGGTTACCTATATTTTCATGTTTCCCTATTCGAAAATAGCTTTAATTGCAGTTTAAATGGGAATTTCTGGTTTTCTGGTGTTAGTTATTTCTTGAAATGAGATAACTTTCTGAATGTTAGTCGGGTTCATGTTCAAAAGTTATCTGTCATTACTCCAACTAAATCTAAAGAGAAAAGGTTCTGTGGAGTGGTATGTACTAAGCCATATGAAAGTGAGAAATGTTGTCAAGATTTGACTTAGATTGGACACAGAGATTACAACAAAGAGGATGTGGATTACAATTGTAAATGAGATCTCTTCTAGTTCTAAGTAGCAATTATGGATAAATGTCCCTTTTAAGTGAGAATGATTTCACTGTATAGAACTAATTGACTAATAAGAATGGTTATTTATCTTATATCAAATCATCAAACAAACTATTTGCAAAGTAGTACACATATCCTAATGAAAAATATTTTCATACACCTTTACACATCTGATAGTAAAAACCATTAGTATTTCAGACGCTAAGAGATATTGTATAGAATGTTTGGGTTTGACGAAAAATTCCCACAGAGACTGGACTCATTCGACATACCATTATAAACTTCAAAGTATTGGGTACCTTTTTTATCCTAGTATGGGATTTCCCACAAGCTGTCACCCATGATTCCTTAAAGAATCGTAAGCTCTCTGCAGTGTACTCTTGTTTTTAATAATATGCTGACTGATACATAATTAGTATTTAATGATTTTTTTCCTCACGAATCTAGTACACTATATGATCAATATCAACCAACACACATCAATAAGTATGTTAGTAGTGAGTTGTGAATAGAAATATGATGCTCAACAATATTATTATCTAAAATTTTCACTGACATTAATCCATTATTAGGTGACATAATATTTTTAGTAGGTGATTGTGTTTGCATTGACCACAGAAAATTATATGACTTAAAAAAATGCTGTTCAAGATAGTCATTTTATAAAAGATTTCCGTTGGCTTGTCCTGACAGACAATAGTATACTTCCACTACATGTAGAGTTCGTCTTTTTATTGGAGCCGCGGGAGGTCTCAGAAATATGTGTGGACATAACAGGGTTATTTTTTTTAGTCGAACGTTTATGGTAATAGACGAACAGTGTCTAATGGTATCATCACCAAAACGAAAGGAATGTTCAAACATCTTCATAGGGACATGCATACTAAAACAGTATTATGTTACAGAATATTCTGTTACAGTCAACCAAGAATTATGTAAATCGTAATAGATTTTCGCTATCATGTGATTATACTTGCAACAAATTTCAAAATGTTAGTCAACCGAGATATGTTTTGACTTTCTAGAAAAAAAATTTGCTCCTACTTTCTGTGATGTGGTTATTTTTAGAGAACAAGCATAAATGAAAAGTAGAACAGAAAACAAACCAAGAATAATTGAAGCAACAATTATTGTCACACATTTTACGCAACAATACTTTAATCATCTTTGTAATAGATACTGAAAATTATAAAGAAAAGCTGAATAAATAATTATTCTCTCTCCTCTTTACCATACTACTTTTTGGTTATTTTCGTAATTAAATAGAAGCAATCAATTGTGAATACAATAAGCAAACTCATTGACTAAGACAAATAATTGAAGTTTATAGATTACAATAGAACTTATTCAGTACAAATAAGCATAATAAATCAATAGTAGGATTCTTAAATTAAAACGAATAAATAAGTAACTACCATCGATTAGTCCCTGCTTTATACTTAGCATGAATGAGGTTAGGCAAATATATCACGAATTGACTAAAACCAGAGATACTAACCGTTGGATGCCAACTGGCTCAGTGGTTTAACAGTTGAAAGTTTTTTACGAAACTTGAAGGTGTTTGGCTTGGCTCTCGAATAAGCTTGTACACTTGTGCTTCTGATGAGCCACACATGAGGACGAAACGTCTGTCCTGTGCCTATCTCATGATTTTTAATCATTTTCTAACAGATATGCAAATTCAAGTTCAATAATCTCAGTAACACCCAATTACAAACTAAATAATTCATTTCAACTTAATGTTTTAGATAAATATAAATATATTCATCAACGAATTAATTAGCACAGTGATACGTTGGAACTTCAAAATTACTACTTACTAAATGTAAAATGTGACGGTGCGCATTTCCAAAGGCAAATGCTAGTCAATGAAATCGTGTAATTAGTTTAATAATATTTCACTTCTTAAGATGGAAGGATTGATATCACTATGTAAACTAGTGAAAACAATACAAGATAGTCACTAGATTTTTGATTCTGTAGTTTAGGAATTCGTATGGGTAAAACTTATGTAGTATTACAACACAAGATGAGACTCTTCAAGTATTTTGGCAATTGGGGTGTTACCTTCTGACTACACAATCGGAACGAAATAGATCACTTTTGTAGTTTAACATCATATACTGAATCTAGTTTGATAACCATCGACAACCAGAAATTAGCTGAGAGTTGTTCTACCATAGTATCAAACTTTAAGTTGGTAAAGTTTCACGATTCCTTCAGGGGTCGAATTCAAAGCCTATAGACATTATAGCAAACAGTTAACTACCAAACTATTGAATCCGTATACAGTAGTATATATTTTTAACTATATCAGTTACCTATTGCATCAGATAGTTGTCACGTTTTACTTGCAAACTGACTAAAATCTTTATACTTTGGAAACAAAAGAAACATTTTATTGACTAAATTATGTTATCCTCACTGCTGCAAGATCAAAAACTTTCAGGTTACAGCTTGTGTCGAGTACGTGGATTAAAACCGTTGAAGAGTTCTAAACTGTGAGCTATCAATATTACTACTACTGTTAATAATAATAATAATATTCATTTCAACCAGTACCAGATTTTAATAACAGTAGAGAGTTCTCAATATAATATATATAAAATTGTGATAAAATTTTCCTTTTATAACTATTTAACAAGTAAATAATCAACAAAGATGATTTAGAATTATGTTTTTAAACAGTGATTATTTACCATTACTCACTACTGTTGCTTCCATAACGTCAACTGTTTATATTATCAAATACACTTAATGTGTGCATTTGTTGGTAGTTACTGGCGTAAACTAGTTGATTAATGTAGACAGGTACTTGTAAAAATGAGTAAATTTTGCCTGACTATAATTTTTTATAACTGGTAATAATCAGTATGGTTTTTCCAAATCTACAAATCTAGGAAAATATAAAATTACTGTTATTTACACTGATTAGGTCATTGAGCAGCTACAAATGTAATGCTTATTTAGTCCTTCATAGGTCCTCTGAATTCCTTCGATCAAGTTATAGTATGATCACTTAGTATAAATGACTTGACATAATGTGTACTATGCTGCGATGGAAAGTGGATTGGTGGGGGATAATCATCATACAACTATGCTTGACATATGTTCTGTACTACTTGGCGTACCTACAATTTTAAGGCAATCGATCCTTCGGAAGGACTAGATTCCGAGTTACTTAGTTTCACCGTTTGTTATCTTATAAACTGAGCGATTTGAATTGTAATTGATTAAACAGTAGCATACAGTTATATCTATGGTTATGATTTCATTCTATGTTGGATTCGTTAAAAGTATATTGACTCTGTCGTCAATAAAGACATAGATTCACATTAACAGTGAGGAGTCCTATAACAGCTATCTGACATTATTCCTTAGATTTCAAATGTTGTTCAACCTAGATTAATTTATGACATAAAACTTCAAGATCAATAATCTTCACAATATCCAGTCGAAAAATTCTCTACAATAATTATTCATACTAAATGAAGATTTTGTTTACTATGGCAACATATTCATCGATTAGTAAATAAAAGGACAAAATTAAACAAATAAACATTAATGATAATTCTGTTCATTTTCTTCTTTGATACTTGCATACATGTATGTATGCAAGTATATTGTATTAATGAAATCAATATTTTTTTTTCAAAATGTTTTCTAATCAACTAGGTCATAATGTTTATTTATTTTGTAAACAATGGTTTATTATTATTATTATTATTATTATTATTATTATTATTAATTATAAAAGTATAAACGTATATAAAAAAACACATAGATTTAGGGCATTTAAAGGATGAGATGAATATGATGAAAAAAATAACTGGATAGCTAAATTTGCGAATAAAATATGTTTTATATTCAATCAAATATAGTGAATTGTTTTATTTTTTATTTTTTACTAAATATTTAAGAGTGTCATTTGGCATAGAACCTAGATGAAACAGGATTTCCTCTTTGATTAGCTTCAATCACTTCACATTAAAAAATGGAGGATATATGGATGCCGGATGCTGGATGCAAGTACATCCAGCCGATAAGTCCCCAATAGGACGAAACGCGCGTCCTGGATTCCACTTGCCAGTCACAATACAAATTAAATGATACTTGTAAATAATCGCTATATCGAGGCAATCCGCTCAAGATGCACATATAGCAACAGTGACTGACCAGCCTCAGTCTATAACAAAACAATGGGAATATATAAATTCATCCTACATGGAGGACATAGTTTCGAATTACTTAAATTAGTAGCATACTAAAAACTAGTCAAATATGTCATTGATTATTGATAAATCAATTTAAATATTACAGTCTTACAGGGGGATGTCATTAACTACTTAAGTTAGTAAATCGTTTTATTTAGACTGTAAAACCAAATGATGTAGGCATAAATTTCACAGAGTGAGACATCATTTCATTTATCTTAATGCACACTAACTAGCATTAAACAAACATTCAATTCTTTTAATCAACTCTATGCCATAATATGAATAATGAACAAAGAATGTAAAGAATGAAATAAATTAACTCGTATTTTGTTTTCTTGTTATATTGTTAATACTTTCATAATAATGAAATAGTCTAGTATGCAATCACTACTAATAATATGAATGAAAACTTTAAATGTTGACACATAAGAAATGTTATTAGAATAATAATAAAAGTGTCCATTTATTGAATTGAGAAATATAAAAAAAAAAAGAATAAATCAGATATTACTTTCGTCACATTTTTCACTAACATTTAAAATGTCAACAATGATAAAGTATTGCGTTAGAAACAATCTAGTCACTAACTTCCTGCCTCCTTAACATACATACATACATACATAAATAGATACGCACTAAAAAATGCAAATCGAAATAAAGTTTTTTTTTTATAGAAAAACAAAACAGCATTCTGTTGAATATCAACAGAATTAACAAGCGTTACTGATGCTCAGGAATAATAATAATAATAGTAATAATAATAATAATAAAATTATCATTGTTAATTTCTGACAGAATTAATTCATTCAATCATTCAGTTATATTAGTAACTAATAAAAATATAAAAAAATTTTCATTCTTTCTACTTTTTTTTCATTTAAATAACAACAACAAAATTAGATTATTGTATTACAACATTGAATAAGATGATAGGAGAGGGGGGGGGTGAAGGAGAGAGATGGGGATAAAAAATAATTTCCAATGTTATTTAATAAGTAAGTGCCTAGTTTATAAGTGTTATTTACTTGTAAAGTGGATAACTGTGTGCTTGGATTGTTTGAAAATTTCAATAGTATGTATTGAAACTTGAGGAAAAAGGTGACATCTGTTTCATCTTAACAAGATAACTTAGAAACACGTTATATGCTGATTGGATAATTCTGACCATTTAGGTGTAATACATCTTTAATAAATAATTTCTAAAAAATGATCAGCCCATAATCCTTGATATTTTGTGCATCAGTATACTTTGGATTCTTAATTAAAGCTTTTCCAAGGAGGTTGTAGCAATTTAGTTGAATTAAGAAGAATTATGAGACTTGCTGAATTGTAGGGATTTGTAACTTCCCTTTGTTGATGTTACTGTTCGATTATGAATATTTTGAAGAGATTGCCTTGATAAAGTATTTAGTCACAGGTTTGACAGGAGTTGTATTGTGACTGGAAACTAGAATTCAGGAAGTTTATGTCACCATCAGACCAAAACCTAATTTATTCGATTCAGACTTACCAGCTAATGTTATCATGTTGGTTGACTAATATAACATACGTAATTTGAAAGCGGAATGAGATCTCACCTTACTTGTTTTGATCGCTAATCACCGCAGTTCATAAGAAAAAAACAAAAATCTTTCGTATGATTACCTCAAATGAATCCATTTGATTAATATATTATCTAAATTACTAGACTCTACAACCATGGGATGCTTATTTAGAGTTAACGAAAAATAAAATTTGAACATCAACTTGAAACACGTGAAGTTCGCATACAATTTATACTGTTATCATTTTCGCCAACAAAATGTTCATTTGTAACTGGTATACTCCGATTAGTTAATACCAACTAAAATTTCTTGAGGTTGATTGCCTCATTTGTTATATGAAGTGTATGGTTTTATAGTCGTCCGATATCTTCTCACCCAGGGCTATTCTTAAACTTCCTAGTGTTTAGTAAACACGTTATATTAGGCTATTAAGGATTCATATTCTCAAAAAATACAATAGTTCAGTAAGCCAGACAAAAGTATTAGTACTAATATTTTTTTTGCAAGCTTGATTTGTAAACGTGCATCACATTAGTTCATTGCAAGTCAAAGTTCAAAGTAGCTACCATGATATTTAAATGTGTAAATAAAAGTTGCAGTTTGTACACCTATTATATTAGTTGGTGATTTCACTTTGATGAATAACCACTGTAAATTTATTAATATAAAAGTGGATTCATTCATATAAATGTTGTTCACTCATCTAGTCACAGTTTACTCCATAATACAATCTTCCAATTAGTCTAGTTTTTTGTAGTAGCTGTGGATTGAGAAGGTACAAGTTGTGGCATCCGATGGAAGTACAAGTAGCAGAGATAACGTTCGGATTAACCGTATCAGATACATAATCCAGGCTACTTCGGATCTATTAGCTATATCGTATAGTATCGTATCGTATCAAGAATTGTATCAAATCAATAAGAACCTATTCGTTTGTCCCTATCGAAAGCATATCATAGGTACTTTCGGCAGTTTTTCCGTTCACGAAATAGTTGAATGTTTGTTGCATTAAAAATTTTTTTTAAGCAGCTGGATCTGCCTACTCTCACCAATGTACTTCAACCTGATACAATGAAAACTAAACACAAATACAGTGATAGATATGGCTTGAAATGAATTCATTGATAAAAACTATACTTTAATTTTTAGCACTAACTACAAAAAATCTTAACTCAAAAATCAAACCCTAAGTATCAATTAGTACACACTTTACACATTAACTCACTTCACTATACAAGACTCTAAATTATTAATAAAAAATTTCCTGAGTTAAAATAAAAACTGATTTTAAATATTATTATTTATTTGCTCCTATCTGCTATTATCATAATAATAATAATAATAATAATAATAATAATAACTATTATTATTATTATTATTATTATTATTTATATAAGTGTCTGTAAACCTTCAACAAATGAATCCCCTCTATATGTTGATATATTAAAGTATACCTTACTGATACACATCTAATTCAATTAACAATTTCATCAGTAATTATTGAATATAAAATTCTATTACTGTGATAAATAATGTGAATAAGAATATGAATATGAAATAAAGTTCTAATATAAAAAAATTATTATTCAATTTAAAGGATAAATTAAATAAAAGTATAATAAATAAACATTGAATTGTTTATATTTAACATTATCATCATCTAATAAGAATAAATATTTTCTGTAAGTAGTTTAATAATAAGTAACATAATGGAAAGAAGATTCACATGGGGATGAGATTCTTCTTGAGAAATGCTAATTTTGTTTAGATAAATGTTAATTCAAAAAGAAAAGAATAATCATGGATATAGTCATTGTAAAGTGCTAAATAAGTAACGAGATAAATAAATAAACACTTTAAGGCTTGTATTAGTAAGGCATCTTTTATTCATAGAGTTTATAGTAGTACAGAACAATAATCTGTACCCTGGTTTGTGTGTATATAAGTATTCCCTTTCTTTGAATATACCTATGTATGCGTGGAAGAGTTCAGCTTGATGATGAAAATGTTCAACAGTAGATGCATATGTATTACTGATACTACTTACAAATAGTGTATAAAATGAGCATATCACTTATTAAAGTACACATTTACAATTGATCATTGAAATTATTTTCATCATATATGAAATATTATGTTTTTTTTTGAATAAGTATAGTTTTACATGTTATCTAATTTAAACTTAAAAAAATATTTTAGTACCGATCACCTTTTTGTTTTCTCTGTTATGAAGCAGTGATAAACTGCAGTATGAATTTCGCTTACTTCTAATAAAACCACTCATTCAATCTGATGAGGACACATACATTCAAATATATATATTTGAATGCATACAACTGTTTTTCAATCTGTCAACTATGGAACATTCTGTTTTTTTTTTTATTTTGTTTCCTCAGTTACCTCACAGATTTATGTCAAAATATTTGTCTGAAAAATTCAATTAAATAAAAATGGAAAATTCATTTGACGTGAGTGAGGATACAAGTTCAACGTATACCTATTCAGTTATTACTAAATTTACGACCAATATTATCTGACTACCCCTATCCCTACTACTACTACTACTATGACTGCGACTAACAGTAGTAACAATAGTATGTCGATAAAAATATCAATCAGTGTCTTACGGACCGAAATGACAGGATATTACTGCTCTTATAAATATATGTATATATACATATATATGCATACATTTAATATTCTCGAACTACTGTTTTTTCTCCTGTTATCTATTCAGTGTACACAATTACTCAATCATGCTCAATAACAAAGATTGCATCTGGTTACATTAGCTTCAGTTTCTTTAAAAAGTTATTAACAAGCAAACAAGTAAATTACAATACACTTGTACTTTGGTATACAATAAAACTCACTGCATTTTTATTGGACATATCAGTGGATATATTTAATGCTGATTGAATACGTGTCAGACGTTAATATTTTCCGTGAATGTAAAGTGTAATTAATATATACGAGCTATGAGTTGAAAATATCTATCTATCTATATGTATATACAGTAAGATAAACGTTATATCATTAGAAACACACTTTGTATTTTTCATATAGTCATTGTTTCCTATCCGTTTCGTTCAGAAAAGCTTTTCTCCTAGTTCAACTGCTACGATTATTTAATTTTCATCAACCACTACTTATGTGGCATAAATTCTATTTTATTCACTAGTCACATTTTTTAAAAGGATAGATATAAAAAGAAATATATATCCACACCTTTATAGATTCCGTTTGGGTATTTCAGTATTTAACATTTTTTATAATGTACACTTACACTTACCATCTGTAAATAATTAGTTGAAACAGATCTGCAACAGAAAGGTTATACTTGTAATATTTACATGGTTTGTAATAAGATTGTCCAAACTTCCAACCTAGTCACCCTGGTTTTGAAAACAATCATGAGAAATATTTTACTTGACTTGAAGTTATGTGCTACTAATTAATATGATGAGTAGTTTATTCGTATGAGTTTTTATTAGCCGGTCATTCATATTAAGAAATGAATTTTGAGTATTGCTTCTTGACGTGTTCGTAATTTTAATAGACCATTTCAATATAACTATTTTGTTAAATGTATGTCATATTTCGATTATGAAATCTGGTTAGGCGTATACCGAATGTCAATTTTAAATATTAGCAACCCAGTAACTCACTATAGGTGATGATAGATTTCTTTCTAGATTTTGAGGTTCAGAACTATTTTTATGTATTCTATTCCGGAAATTCATTCTTTTCTCTCGAATTATATTTTTTATGCTTAATCACTTAACCGTCATTACTTTAACATTCATTACATTAATCTCATCTCGTTATTCTAATAAGGTGTGGCAACTTAAATCGATGTATAAATATGCTAGGTACTACTTTGCTTGTAATTAACTGATATCCAACAAATATAAGTCTTTACAAGTGTTATGTTATTGAAAGTAGTTGTTAAGATGCTTTGAAAATAAGTTTTGTGTTATTTAGCACTCGTTATCAAGATGAACCTGAAGTCTTGAGGTAACTTGTGCTTTATATGAATTACCAAGGTTCAAATCTACCATAGTACAACAATTTTATCAAGGTTGTACGTTGAGAGTATCTTACTGACTACCTTTCACCACTTAATACCAAACACAGTACATTCGAATACTATTTAACTAATGACGATACTATGGCTTTATCAAAATAATTCAACTCACACTCGAGACATGGAAAACATACGATTGATCGTCAATCGATTGACCCTATCGAATAAACATTATACCAGTTGAAAAGTGTATAGTTAAACAGATTGCTTAATGCCACAAATAAAACGGTATTATTTAAAAGAGATAGATACTTTCTTCGAAAGCCAATGTGATCATCATCATACAAATGCAAGTGTACTTTAGGCTGATAAGTAATAAATAGGCCTAAACAAACAGACTAGATATCATTGTCATCAAAAAAATCAAAATTGAGTAGTTTATTGAAGTTCTATTCTTCATAAAAACTGATTAACTATTTGAAGCCTATTGAAAAATAAAATAGTTGATAAGAATTCAGAGTTATGTCTATGAAAATACAAGTAATGAAAAAAAAATAACATTAGCAATTAAATAAAACTTCACTTTTCTGTATCTTTATTCAATCCTTCTTTCATTTCTTACTCAACTAACATTAAATATAATAATGATTCTGAATTGAAAGAAAGAAGAAGGAAACATTTTGACAATGACTTGAAAGGAAGCTCAGTTCACAATGAATGTAAATTATATTTTCACTGGATTGAGTTATGTCATTTTTCAATAATTTACTAATGTTATGCAATGTTCTTTGAGCTTGTCATTCTGGACGATTTTATCGGTGCGAATGTGTGGCAAAAGTGGGCTATAAGATTTTTTCCATAAGTGATAAAAGCATGTCCTGTCGACCTTCAAACTAATTAGTTATTGTCAGTACCTATCCAGTCATTTTTTCACATTTATTTTCACTCCCTTCCTCTCCCCACCTTGCAGATCTGATTTACAGTATTGTAGTTGTTTATTAATTCGCTCTTTGAGTGATAAATAGCATCTATCTCAATATGTTTTTTGATTACCGATTGACGTGGATGCAAAGCTTCTTTGTATTCAGTGTAATGTTTATCACTAATATTGCTTTTTTTGTAGAAAACGTTCTGTTTACCTTCTTCCATTACCTTATCCATTGGTTTGCATAGAATTGATTGAAGTGAAGTTGTTGACTTAGGCTTAGATGATGCAGTTTAACAAAATACATCCCCCTAAGCTACAAATCTTCTTTACCATCTCAACACTATGTATTCAGATATGATGGTTAATATTATTCCTGAAACTATCTATTATTTTCTCTTAACAAAAATGTTTAGAAAGGAAATACTCATGAGGCGTATAGAGTTTTATTTTTACAAGTAAATTCTACTATCCCAAACCATAAATTTATTCCGTGAGATTTTTCCCACATTTGAAATTCATAAGGCATGTTACTACTTACTACCTTTGACTTATGATTTGAATATTATTGAATATTTGGGTCTATATTTCCAACTGAAATTAGCTTATCACTAATTATTGTTTTATACATAGGAATATTATAAGTGAAGCCTAATGAATGATGATGTTAAGGTATTTAGTTCATGTACTTCGAAATAGAAAGAAATACGTATCTCACGATATATGTACTGAATTTTTATATATAATTGTTAATATAACCATTGTTTAAGATATTCACTTGACAACAAAAATTGATCATTTCAGTCTTGAATATTATTCCAAGTGAAATGTTAATCCTTTCAGCTTGTATTTTACAATCTGTTACTAACACAGTTTAAATAAATAGTCGATAAAACTACTGAAAATCGAAAAGCAACTTCTGTAACTTGAATACAATCGTACGGATTATCATCAAATGTTGAATTAAAATATACCTCATTAGGAAAGTTGATTTATGAGTAAGTTTATTGATTGTTGTCAATGGATAGCTACTACGTACAGTGTATCCATCAGAAGTCACTTGTTAACATAGGTTTTAGCATATGTACTGGTGCACATTATCATATTTCACATTTGAATACAAACAATGCAAGAGGGAATTAACAAAGCACTCAGTTTCAACAGTTAGGGATATTTGAGTAAACAATAGTTTCCAATAATTTCAGTTATAAATCCACATTTACTGTATTACAACCGCCATAATAAGAGATACATAAATAGGTTATGAGTGAATTCAACTACCTTACAGTATAGATCTTTAACACTTATCACTGAATGGATAATTTCAAAAAATGTCCTTTGTATATTTGACAGATTACTGGTGGAAGTAGGCATTAGAAAAATTCACCGTAAGATATTAAGTTACAGTCAGTGTAATAAACTAAATCATGTAAATATAGTGAATATTACGACGAATGTTATACCAATTTAATTGAGATAATTGTAACAATAACAATAATAGTCATATGAATGTGTTATGTAATAAGAAATATCTTGTCAAGGTAAAAATATTAAGGAGTTCATATATGCGTTGGGAAGGATGAATATACAATAAAGTACATAGTAGGGTAAAGAAAAACAACTTCAGTGAAATTCTACAAAATGAAGAAGATAATTCAAAAAAACGAAAATAAAATTTAGTAAATTAACGTAATGTTAAACAACATCATTTAACATACGATTCAATGGAAGATAACGAAACTGAATGTTAATGTGTTATTTAAGTTAATTTTCCATCATTTCACCCAATAACCTCTAACATAAATCTCAATGATAGAAAGTGAGTTCAAATTGCTTACACAAATAAATTTAATTAACAGGTATTATGAAAACATAATGAAATATACAGTTAAAATTAGGACATAAAAGTAAATCAGTAGCATTAAAGTTATGAATTAACTTATTGAAATGGAGGTTTTTAGGTCACTTCATAATTTGAAGTTATTTTGGAACAATTAATTGTAAGTCATAATCTGTCGAGTCTATTCTTCGTGCAGTCGGGACCCTTACGATTGAGATACAACTGATTATGCATTTTTACTAACTATGATATTTGTATTGTACAAATTGTAAGCTTTTCAAGGGCTCATTAACGACTGTTATATGCTTTCCTTCCAGGATTATTTATACCTTATTATTATCTTATTATCTCGAACAGTATACAAAAATTCCATTAATTCAACCTCGTGTTTGTTACTAACTGATTGAGTATATGATACATAATAAACGTTGTTTTACTTGATAAATGATCTGGCGGTAACTCTCTGTCGTTGGTGTTTGTCTTTTCCATTTGTACCTTTGGGAAAGGATTTCACCATTCAGGTATCATGTCAGCTAATCTCGTTGTCAGGCCTATCAGGTCCTATTCATAGCACACGTCCCATTAGCTCGTTTAAACCCCTCTCCGCAACCGCTAGATCATTTCGTTGGTTGCTGAAACCCTACAGTAGTTAATGGAAACCTTGCAAAATAAAATGAATCGTCCTGTTACTTTAAAATTTAACTTGTTGTTGCTCTTTACAAGAAGTGAATAGCTGGACTAAATTGATGCCATATCTCAATATGCATAACGTAGTGTACTGTAAAATTGTTTACAGTAGTACATTAATGACATATGTGTATACAAAGGTGCACAACATACTCTACTATGAGTAGTGGTTGTTTTTCGTAACGAAAATTTCCTATTAATGTTACGACCAAAAACCACAAAGGTATGTTGTAAGAAGTAAACAGAGGGAAGGATTTTTAGTTTTTATTCAGCTACTTAAATAAAAGCATATAAATAAAAGCATTGATTGATTTGTGTTGTCCTTTATTTATCAAGTATAGGATTGTTAGCTAAATGAAAACAACATCAATCAGTTGTGTTTTATGACATAATAAAATACTATTCTTTATGAATATTTGATAATTACATAAACATATAAACATGGATGGATAATAAGTAATTGTAGTTCAACAGTGTCGTAAAACAATGGAATATACTCAGATAGGTTCAGTGTTATTATTAGGATGGGCCTGAATTATTACATTACTGATATTCATGACGGCATTTTGATCAGTATACATTGATATAATTCAATCCCTTACTTATTACATTATAAGCAATATACTCGTTAAACAAGTCAGTGGCTATAAGGACTCGGTAGCTCAGTGGAATAAGTGTTAGGCGTTTTTAAAACAATAGGTTTTAGTCTTAGTGTGATCACTATCAACACTGGAATGCAGGTACACACAGACAATGAGTCCTTACCAAGGCGAAACCTGTATCCTTAATTCCATCATTAACTACACACCATCTATTCAGAAAATTTTCATAATATGGTTTTATCGTTAACACAAATGAAGTATATTTCAGGATTACTCACAAGACAGTTACTTGTGTGGCTGCATATCGTTATTAAATATCTTCATCATTACAAGTGACTGCTCAACTAAACAAACAATAGGTGATGTATTTTAGTTTAGGATTTCTTATGAAAGTGCATTAATAAACTTTAAAACAACTTGAATTCTCAATTAGCATAGTCAGGTTTTAATTTATTAAATGAATAACATACAAACTTGATACTCTTTAATCACTAACAAAAAATCTAACCAGGTTTAATTTTCTGTCAATAGTTTACATAGAAGTATATTGTTTATAAGATAAAAATAACCAGATCTTCTGGCTAATAGTCTTATATTTGATCGTATTTCACTCGAAGAGAGAGGTGTATGTGTGAGGCGATTATACGGTATCGTGAGCAAATAACATCACTCAAACACATTGTATCATTATATATCATTGTCCAGCGACTGCTTACTGACGAAACAAGACCGAATAGAGTAGCAGAATGAACACAGCAAGAGATAATTTAAAATAATCAGGAAGCATGTGATCATTAAATTACCAGACAAACAAACAAGCGTAGATTATTTAAAGCTTCATTTGAAGTGATCAAGAAACTTTTACAGTGTTAAATATTCAATGTGAATAGTGGAAAATATTCTTAGAATGGTATATAAAAATCTTTTAAAAATTCTACATTAATTTGAATCATTTCATTAGATTGGCAACCGAATGCAAACAAATTATGACATGTTTCAATCTATAGGGAAAAAGATTTCCTATAGAATTCAGTAGGGTATTCTATGCTTTTAAAGATGAGTACATAAATGAATCTTCTATTAGGTAAAAATCTATAATATACCTAAGATAATTTGAAAACTAAATATCACTTCAGTTAAGAAATTCTTATCTGCTCAGTATAACTTTGCATGGAACACTTTTCGCGTACAAGGGTTAATAATACTACCTTATTGCTTAAACTATCTTGGAACCCTTTCACAATTATTACTTAATAAATTTATAACACACCTACTTGTTATAACACAAGTTATTAAATTCTTATCAAAGTTGCCTAGTAACAATCATTATCAGTGAATTGAATTATTTTATTCAGAAGATGATAATAATAATAAATATCTGCAGATAAGTGCATAATGTGGTAGCATTTTTCATGAATGAACTGGGTTCAAGCCCCTGTATGATCATCAATAAAAGAATGTAGATAAATATAGCTAACGAATCCCAAATAGAACAAAACATAAGTCCTTGATTCACTTTACTAAGCGCAAACTAACTTAATTCATGCTTGTAAACTATCACTATATTTAGATAATCCACTCAAGAAACACATATTATAACAGAAATTAATCAAATTCAGTCTTAAACAACTCTAACAGACAAATCAGACACTATCCTGTGACTTAATGAAACTCGAACGTTTTAGCCAATAAATCGCCATTTTATCTAAATTAAACATCAATAATGTTGTCCTTAACGATAATGA
This sequence comes from Schistosoma japonicum, assembly GCA_025215515.1. Lineage (NCBI taxonomy): Eukaryota > Metazoa > Platyhelminthes > Trematoda > Strigeidida > Schistosomatidae > Schistosoma > Schistosoma japonicum. The sequence continues at coordinate 13,531,698 of CM046066.1, forward strand.
AAGTGTTACAATCGAATAAACAGTTTAACTAATAGCCCTTAATACTATCAAATGTATTCATCTAAACTAAAAACAATTGATATCGTTTTATGTACCAAAGAATGGGACGTTGAATTACTTAAATGTTATATATGTATATACTTTAATCTTGAACATCTTAAATCAGTCTTTGACAAATACAAGTAGCAAATTAAAGCCAACCACTATAATACCGCTTTGATTCAACTATATATAAAGTAATTTGAATAATTTAAGCTTCCTTGTATTAATACTTTAAAATGAATATGGATTAATATAAGTGTAATTTCGAAGCTCAGAGTGTTCGTAATTATTTTCAGTAATCACTAAATGTGTTGTATTTATGAATTTCAGTCTTTTTCATTCATTTTTTAGATGAATGTTTCATATTAGATTGTAATATTCAGTAAGGAAATCATTTCATGCTTTTACTTCTACTATATTTGTATTTTTCATCCAGTATCCTAGGTTGCTTAACATTAGCATGTTCCTAGAGGATAGTTTCATATACTTCCAGTTGTTGAAAATGAGATAAAGGCCTAAGAATACTGTATATCACAGAGCTATTGAGTATTTAAAACACTGAGGATAACACAAGCTGTAATTGTGGATTGAATGGATCTAGATGATTTTGGAACTTTTTCGCTAAGATAGATCTTAAAATATATTTGGTAAATAACATATGGTCTGCCCACTTTTATTCAACTTTTAAATGTTATAATTTTGCCAAATGTATATAACTGAGTGACTAATAGACCACATCAATAAGTCATATATTACTAACTTTATAGTAAGTGATATCATACATAGCAAACAGGAAAGAGATCACAAAACGCGAAATGAAATGGATTAGAAAAATGAATTATCATTTGTGAACTAGAGTCAAAAATACTTCGATTTACGACTGTCAGTTAGATTACCTAATTTGTTCCGTTCTATATCCTAAGGGTGACACACATGTTTAAAGGTTTTCATATAGTGCTTACGTACATAAATGCATGTCTTTTTGGCACCTACTACAATTTGAATATATTTCACGTCAGCTGATTCATATTCATACATTTGAAGGTTCTTTGTTAACGTAGTTTAGTACCTAGATATTTCATCAACTCTACGAAAATTCTTACAAAGTAAAAGTGTTGACTTGTAAATTGGACTGGTCTATGCGCATTTTTCACTTAAGGATTATAATAACGTAGATCAATAGATTTAAACCAGTATAAGACTTTAGTTTCGAACTTTTTAAGGTAAGCCGTCTGTTCTAACGTTTGAGTTACCTTTCTTTCAATTCTTATAATTAACCGTACTATTTTAAATTTTTTTTCAACAAAGTAATTATGTGCACTATTTGTCTGTACTTACGCTTTATTTCAAGTGCCTTACAAATTATTGAGATACAGAATACCAGAGAAATTACATGGAAACATACAAGTTATTGGCACATTTTCCTCCCTAACCATCTCATGATCTATGAGAGATAGATAAACACTCTGAGTTGCATTCCTTATGTGATTGATGGAAAAATAATTACTATAGCTAAACTGGTGTCAAATGTATAGCTGTTGAAAATAGGCGTCATATAGTAATTGTAACAGTTTGATTACATTTAATTAGACACTTGTTAAAATATTTGCTCAGCTATTAATATTATTTAAGAAGAAAAGACAGTTCCTACAAAGAATTTTGCTTATGAAACAATCCCTAAGAACTAACTAATACTACTAAACATTTAATAACAAAAGTAATTAAAATGTGTTTCATTATTGTATTAATTACACTCATCACAGGAAGAATAAGTCAATGGATAAGGAGATAATCAATTGATTTCCATTAGAAGTACACCTTACGTACTATTATCAATGAAAAATAGTAGTAATAACATTCGAATATCACATTTCTACAATAGATCGATAAATGATTGAGTGGTTCAGTAATATTGTTCGAAAATGTGAAATCTGAATACTGAAGAAGGCAAAATTAGCCCAAATATTGTAGGTTGGCTAAACCGATGAGTAATAAACAGCCTGAAACGTATATTAAACAAGGTTTCCAGTTGACTAACTCCAACCACCTAACACTAGGAAATGCCATTTTGAGTTCCTTAGATTGATGCACTAATTAACATGATGATTGATAGAAATCGAGGTAAGGAATTGATAAATAGAACATAAACCATTCACTATTCAGTGTTAAATTAATCAATATATTAATTTAATTGAATTCTATCCACTTACTAAAGTATATGCACCACGTGGACTTTCAAATTCTAACAACTGTAAATTATCCGATATTGTAACTGGTTTATCATGATGCCAAATAAATTTCAACTGATCAATTGTATATCCATATGAACCAATATTAACTGTACATTCTTGTTTATCCATTGGAAACTTTCTTAAATACATTTGACATGATAGTGTCATTGTGATTTTTTGACTATACAATACTTGCCCATTAGATTTAACACGTAATAAATAATTTGGTTGTGACATATCATGTAAAAAACCTGATTTACCATTACGAAAAAATAAATCGGGAAGCCATAATTGTTTTATTTGTTGATTTAATAATAATTCTTTAATGACAGACGTTGTAGTAGTAGTAGTAGTAGTATTGCTACTAGTACTACTCAATTGAGTGTTTATTTCCCAGGCTAAACGTGGATCATGCCATTGTTGACGTAAATAACAATTTATTGTATATTCCATTTGTACTACATTACTTGATGATATATCGATAATATGTATAAATACACTGACAATTGTTGGATCAGGTGAATTTTCATTTGGTCTTTCATGTGATTTATAATTATTTAAGATATATTTTAAAATCTGTTCTGTTTGTGATTCACCGGCCAAATAAGGATGAGAGATTTTCGGGTTATGTACTCTGACTAATGATGTAGCTGTTGTTGCTTTTGCGGATAATAATGATAATGATGAAGCGGAGGAGGGCAATGATGTATCTAATGAATTTGACAAGAGTGATGTGTAATATGATTGATTATTACTATTACTTATATGGTTAATAGAATCTTGGTTGAAATATTGATTATTTACACGATTTAAATAAGTGTTCCATTTATTTTCAAGTACACTATTAGAAAGATATGAGATATTATTGAAAGATCTATCATATGGTGACATATATTGTTGTTGATTATATTGATTAGAGGTATAATGTGTATATGGTTGATTTACATTGGAATTCATGAATCTTCTATTCATTCGATAAGATTCTAATTGTGATAATGATGGATATAGATTATCTTGATGTGGAATATTCAATTCATTCAATTGATCCTCGCCTAATAATTGATCAGTCGTAATAGTTTTCACTAAGAATAAATATTTTGATATAATTAAATGCATATAACAAATAGTTTTAATAATCAAATAATTAGTTTGCCAAAACCCAATGGCCATTAATCAATTATACAATTACATGGTTGTGATAAATGGAAAATATTCATTGAACTACTGCTACACAAATACATAATTTTCGTCTTCTTCTATTAGACGATACATTTTCAATTTTAATTTTGTGCTAAAATTTTTTACTGATAAGTTCTGTCAAATAGTAAGAAATTGATAGGTATACATGTTGATCATTTGTTTGTAAAAAAGAAATAAAACAAAATATCTAGATTTTCTTTAAACTGACTAACGCGCCTGATCAACATAAATTTGAATTTTTGCGAATTTTTTACTTAACAGTCATAGTAATTAATTAATGTATTAATTAACCAATCAAAATTGTCTTCTGTTAGTATCTAGATTTATATACGTATTTACGACATACAATTACTATTAATGTGTGTGTGTGTTTATATGCCCTTGAGTAAATGATAAATTGTATTGTATTCTAAGTGCGTATGTGTGAACTTGTACTCATGTAATATACTTTTACTGAAGGGATTACACACACACATTATGTCTGTGTATGTATGTATTATCCTTACCGAAAACACTGAATTTACACATAACAAAAACAACAATACAAATAAGCATCAATTCACATTTACATTAATTTAGATGAAATAATTTATGAGGCTGATTGAACAATTTACTGAATTCTAATTGGTCTACAAGCCTCAATCCATTGATCATAACAAACATCTCATAATTTATTTAACCAATAAAAATTCTAGGTTAGTTAGTCCTAATTCATCATTTAGGCATAGATACACATATATATTTAAACGAATAAATGTGAATACAAAAATATAGTATAATGTGAAAGAAATGAATGAGTTATTGTAAATGCTGTCAATAGAGTTAATAATAATAATTAGGTAAATCCGATGAGTCCTAAATAGGACGAAACGAGCGTCCTGGTTTCCACTTACCAGTCACAGTTCAACTTAAATATAAGATGTTAATAATAATAATTGTAATAAATGAAATCACTCGATGCATCAATAGGATTTAATTTATAATCCGATCATATCAATCAATATCATCATCTGAATGAAGTATTTTCAATTTATCTTTTCGTACACACAATTATATACAAATATATTATTTTGGAAACAACGAGATAAATGTTGAACAAGTTGTTCAATGAAGTGTTTATTAGTTTGTTAAATATAATTTTTTTATTTTTGGATAAAGAAAAGAAAAAGAGAAAGAAAACAAAAAAGAAACTATCAACTGGAAAACACTCATAATAGATTTCCTTTATTTAATCGAATTTAGTGTTATATGAAAATGATAAGAGGAAAAATAAACAATTCTGTTATTTATGATTCTAAAAAATTTATACATTAAATTCGAGAATTGTAACTGGAATTGAGATGGTTTGGAAAGAATGGTATTAGATTGATTGAATTCGTCACAGATTGATGTTGAATGGGTACCAGGGAGCACTGGCAACATGTTTCGTTCAAGTATGGGACTCTATTGTAACAGTGTGCAATATAGATTCTGCTCCAAAGGCTTTAGGTTGGCGAACTTTTAGCTCTCCACACAACTGTGTTGGCATCTAATTGTAGAATTAACACTTCCATCAATATATGATACAGCGAGATGATAATCCATTGTCATTGGTGATAAGTGTCTCACTCTTAAAAGGCCTGAACTTCACCACTCATGACTTCTCACTAGAACTCCAAAAGCATCGTGAATTTAGTTACTAGTGAGGTGATTATTGTAAATGAATTGAAGTGCTTTATGGAAGTTGGCATTAAGTTTGGCTGATTGAATTCGTCATAGACTGATGTTGACAGTATGCCACTGAAAACCAACCTGAAGCCCCTGGGGCGGAATCTAGGATATGCACTTATACGGAGTTCCATACTAGGATGGAACAGCTGTCCAATGCTCCCTGGTTTTCAATGGTACCCTGCCAACATCAATCTGTGAAGAATTCAATCAACTGAAATAGAGAATTATTATAAATAATTATTTACATCGTCAACTAGTATCATTCGAAATAAACTAATCAAAAATTTATAATGATAGAAATTTAATTGCAAGACATAAGATAGGAAATTCATGTTTTGAAAGGAACTACTAAGTTCCAGTCCAGTGATTCACAACTGGTAACGAAAGTGAGATAGATATCATTAATGATAATGAATGACAGTTGAACAATATCAAGAATCAATTGAAATTAAATGTATAAACTATGGGATTTTAAATTAGTGGTGTGATGGGTAAACAAATATTATGAGATATGATAGTCTTGGATTTGATTTTGTTTTATAAGATTGTGAATACATATTATTATTACTGAGTCCTATGGTGGGATAAAATAGCTACATTAATGAGACTTTTAATTTGAATAGCTAATGTCCCTATTGGTACTTAGTAATCCGAATATCAATCACGATGTAACGCAGTGAGAACTTAAAAGTAGTAGTAATTGAATTGTATTGTAATAACTACAAATTGAATTACATGGGGTCGGTAATTAGAACTAGGCAACCAAGTGGCCAGAAATTCAGAGATCAGCAATCAAAGAATAAGGAATCTAACTATGAATATTATATGCATGTATATAGAGACACCAATGCTCTAAGTATAAATAAGCACAATGGGGTGAGAATAAGGCGACCAGTGACAAATAGTGGATATGACGTTCAACTTAACATATGACACTTAAGCACTGTAACAGTGGAAATGAGTAGGCAGACGCTCACTCCTTAAAGGGGGGGGGGAATCTGAACTATGAAACATATTAACACATGTATAAATACATAAAGAATAAAAGTACGCATAAGGTGTAAGATTGTCTAGGCTTGCCTGAACTAGGTAACAGAGATTACCACAATATATATGATCACAATATGTGACATTTAATAGATATATTCGAGTTTTTGGTGCAAACAGCTGATTGTTATGTCATAATTACTTACTTTTAAGTTATTCACTTATTGAATTCTGTTGTTTCAATTACTTTAGTCAACATAGTAGTTGAGACATTCAAAGATTAGGAATGTTTTCTTACGTGACTGTTAAGATAATATTTCATATGCCCAATTATAGGGGCTATTTAGGGTGCATCTAGAACTTCCCATTAACTTGTTATGAACTTAAAGTGATCAATCTCTGTTGTCATATTTTCATCCTGAATGTATTGCCTTCATGTGGCGATAGTTCACAAGTATTGTTTGAGTTAGATTACGTTCAGCATGCTGAATATAACTCAAACAGTAACTACTTAGGGTATATTGAGACTTTAATTTAATTAGCTTAGTTCAACTTTTTGAATGATGGAATTTATTATGGGTTAAAATGATTTTAAAAGTTATTAACAACTGGATAGATAATTTACTGTAGCTAAAAATATCCCACCTCTTCGCAGTCCAAACTCGAGTTGAGAGGAGGAGCTAGAACATTTGAATCGCTCTCTGAACACTTAACAATCGTTGATTTGAAATCTAGCAGTGTACACATTTCCAAATTATAGCTAGTTTATAGAACGATTCATATCAAGTATCATCGATGAAATGCATTGTCATCCTCGTTATTTTAATATGTGCAGTCACTTTTTTGTCTCGTAATGCATCTTTCATGGTTGAGAATGAAATAGAAATAACTGAATTTAAAAGTGTGGTCTATTAGATCTCAGATCAGAGGTTTTAAAATATCATGTTCGTTACAAGACTTCAAGATTTCTGTCTTACTCAATTTTACGTCATAATAATATACTGCTGAAGTGCCTCGAAGTAGTTTACATAAAACTATGTTTGCCCTAAGTTTCAAGTTAGTTAGCATGTAAAAACAAAATAAACCTGCAATCTTGAGGGGAAGCTGATGCACCTTATCGAATTCATACACTGTGTCACTCAACTAGTTTGTACCAGTTAGCATGAAAGCCTCAATCAAAGCAAGATTTCCTGCAGGCTACTATCAGTCAACTAACACTGAAATATAACGCACTCGATACCAAGTGTTGAACAGGAGACAAAGGAAAAATGATTAGTCTGAGGTGCCGTATTTTCAGAAGAATGCTGTAAATATATTAATCATTTAATCAGTTCCCATTTTTATATTCTAATGACTGGAATTATTCTACTTGACAACTAACCTTTATTCTACCATGCATAGTTCATGAGTTATTGTTGATTTGTCCATGTTAATATATTGGTCTTTGAACTCCAAAGTCCTAGTTCTGTATAACATGTGAACAGTTTCTTTTGTAATACACTGTGGCCATGAAAATCATTGATATAGTAGTGTGTATTTGAATAGCAATGACTAGTGTAAGCCTATCCATTTTTGGCTTCCTGATTTGGATGTATGATTAGGAAGATGCGTGGGCCGTGAAATATTAGGCTGCTACGAGATTGGTTAATGAAAGTACACTGCGGTATTCTACGCTTTAAGGATATCTTTTGTTATCACCAACTGACGGTCGCTTAGATTATTAAGCATATTAACTGAGATCGGTTTACATTATTCGATCAGTACTAGATGAATTAGACAATTATGGTATTGGTCCACTACTCCGTGTTCAGTTATTGAGGAACCTAGTTCATTCATCAATCTAGTTGCAAGTGCTAGGAGGGATCTATTATGATTCTATTATAGATTTCATGAGATCCCTCTTTATTAATGTAAGTAAAATATAGGTACGTCTATATCAGCTTCTTGATTGTATGTGACTTACGGTTGTAATGAACAGAATCTAACAAATAATATTGTAATAGTATATATTGACAAAACATCATATAGTCGTTAGTATATGTATCGTTCTTTGTATTTGTTACATGTTACTTAGTGATTTTGTTATATTCATGCCTATTTGTACTATTTATTCAACATACTTTAGCTGAAACATACTTTGACAACAAGAATGAGCTGAACAGAGAATATAATTCAAAATAAGTGTTCTACATTAATAATAGTTGTATTTATATCAAATTCAATGGGTGGTTCACAAAACTTTCTACTAATATCGACTCGTTCAACAACAACCAATCAATATAATACAATTACTCTAGCAATAGACATGGAAGTTATTAATTTCCGAGTCTATTCGAATAAATCATTTTAAGGAAAGCCTTAGATATCATATAACAGTTTACTTGTCGTCGAAATGCCCTATTTCTAGATATTTCATAATAATTACACTATTATAAATTCAGTGGATCATTGAAATTTCCTGAAAGCATATAAATGAACTTGTTAGAGATATTTATCAGAAGAGAAAATTTTTACCCTGATGATATCACTTACCAGAAATGTACAATTAGCGCATATTTTATCATATTTACGCATGAAATGAAAATTTTTGTTTCAGTATCCAAATCTAATACTACTTACATAATGCAGTTGCTCAGCAATAATGCTAAAAATAACATATTTAAAAGAAATGTGAAGACATATCTGAAACAGTGTATAAAATTCAAAAGATGACGGTTAAGATCCCAATAAAATAATGAATTAAGCATTATAGCCTCTAAATGCACAAACGGAACTTGAACTGATTAATTGAAAATGCTTTAGTTGAATTTATTATCCAGAAATCTTTAGAGACAATTGGTGTGATTTTGAATAAGGCATCTCGTGATGATGTATGACCAGAATTGATAAAATATTCACTAATGGTACTGGTGACTGATTGAGATTCGCCTGCAGATAATTAGATTGAGTAGTACTCAAATATACATTTCGAAAGAGCACTTCTCATGAGGCCAATATAGGAAGTGAGCGTATCAGTACATACTGAAGTGGCCTAAAGAGGCCATTTTTCTTTAAAATATTCTTGGCTCAGATATCTACTACAGAAAATAACTGAGTGATAGGTTGAATAGAAAACCCTTCTCAAAGATAGAAAATATACTTCTGACTCAACGTTGTTAGAATATTTATAATGTGAAACTTTTACAAATGGCATCGGGATATCTAAGAACTATAATTACTAAACAACTGGTGTAGAATGCTTTATAAAGAAGTTATGTTATTAACATACAATGTGTTTCAATGTTGATATATTGATATTATGAACCACTGCTATCAAGAAAACTTGTACATAAAGCCTATGGAGATATTTACATTAGATATGCATTGTTCTTTTGAAAATATAACTTGATAGAAGTTGTAGCTACAATCATCCGTATACCGATTAATGTTTTCCAACAAAATATTAATAGCCCCATTTAAACTAATCAATAGCGATGAAACTAGACACACAGATATATCCTTTGTCTGCAGCTATCGGATTAACCAGTCGAATCAACCAACATAACCATCTACAGTATCACGTAAAACATATTGTTTCAGTCAATCAGTCAGTCAGTCAAATCAAACAGCTGTTTATAAATACGTGCATCTTTTGAGTGATGCTTTTTGTAGTTCTCTACACAGGTTTCAGTCTCACACAATAGAATTATATTGACGTTTGTATTGAAAATTATAACCTTGATGTTGGTTGACAGCTGGTTTGAGTTCCAGATGACTTTCAATTGTAGAAATATTGTCCTTGCCTTGCCAATCTGTGTATTTACATCTGCATCAGATTCCCCTTGTTTAACAGTGATGCTGACCAGGTTTGTAGAAGTATCCATATCTTTCAGAGTTTCTCCATCAAGCATGATTTGATTGGTGTTTATCGAGTTGTATCTTAGGGTCTTGATTTCCTCTTGTGTATGTTGAAGTCTGTTGATGCAAAGTTTGCTACTACACTATCTGTCTTCACCTGCACTTGTTGTTGTGTGTCGAATAGAAGAGGTAAGTTATCTTGGAAATCTAGATCGTCTAGTTGTATTTATGTTATCCACTGTATTACGTGCTTCCCATGAGATATTACAATTTCTATAATACAGTCATTCACTTAACAAAAAATAAAAGGCGAGAGTAAGCAGTCTTGTTTTATTATCAATCTTCACTTAGAATAAATCTATGAGCTACCATTCATACATATGGGTAGCCTCAAACGACCAATTGATGACTTAAGTTAATTGAAACGTTTTCAAAGTTCATTAAATGTATCATATTTAGAATTTTCGAATGAATGTGGGGAAAAGGGTGGGGAGAAAAGGGGGGGGAAATATTTTTACTATTCATTTATTGACTGAGTATTAGAATGTAGTAAAACAATGTTTGCATCATTATTGATTCTCGATATTTCTATTAGATAGTATTTATTTATTTCATTTCATTGTCAATTATTTTACCTTTTTTTGTTTTCTTCTTCATTTTATTTTTCTTTCTAAAAATTTTACTTGATGAATGAATGATCTGTCAAATTTTCTAAATAAAATCAATAGATAATCTTTTATGTTTTTAAAAATAATAACATATTTTTTTTCGAATATACGCTCTATTTGTTTATATATAAATAAATCAATATTTAATCAATAAATATTCATAAATTGTAAATTTTTACATTAATAAAAATAGAACAAAGATTAATTGTAAAAATATAAGTAATTAATTTAAATCAATAAAAGTGTATATTATTGATTGAATTGGTTACAGATTGATGTTAGTAGGATTCCTTTGAAAACTTAGGGAGTATTGGATAGCTTTATTCATCGTAGTATGAGACTTGTCAACAGTGAACACTCTAGATTCCATCCTAAGGGCTTCAGATTATCAGTGATTACAATAGATGATCATTGTGCTACATCACAAATTGATGGGGGGGGGGGCGAAAGTTTACATTTGAATATCAGTTCAGTGGTGCAAAAGGTTAGGCGTTAGCCAACCTAAAGCCCATGAAACGCAATCTAGGGTGTGCTCTACTAAAGAGTTGTATACTAGGTTATCAATGGCACTCGACAGACATCAATCTGTGACGAATTCAATCAACTCAAATATCATACCAATCTCTACAAACTACCTCAATTCAGAAGTGTCTATCACTGAGTAAATGTTCAGTTTATCGTAAAGATATATGGAATGGAATTTATCTGAATTTTTGCAGCTTTTGTCCCATCAGTTATTAAAACAGCGTCAGTTAAGGCATTGTTTCATAAAATAGAAGAAATTTGTACTCCTGATAAACTTGAAAAAGAACTAATGAATGTTAGGACTAATGGAATACTCATAGAAGTTTATTGGCAAATATAGTAAAAGTGAAGATAGAAGCCAAATGAAACTACCGTACAAAAAAGCCTATCTTTATCCAGCTACAATTCAAAGATGATGACACAGGAAGAACAATCAATAGAAGACTTTGATCTTCACTAAATATAAAACATCTTGCTGCCGAACTTATAATATTGTACAGAACGACATGCTGTTTAATGCCATCAAAGATGGACTGGTACCGTTATTAGTGTATATACATTTACATATATTTGCCAAAGCCGTTACATTGGTAAAACTAAAAAGAAGGAAAACACATATCGTGTTATCAAAAACAAGAAGTTGATTCAACAATGTAAGCAACTTTTTATTGTGCTGTTCACAGCCGTATAATCACATAATATTGACCAGTTTTCTATTAGAATAGTCATAAAACCTTCTCTAAGTTCCCTACTATCAGATTGGTCCGTGGTCAGTCTTGAGAAAGAAAACGATTGAACTCAATTGTTGACAATTTTTACTTACATGGAAGGTATGGGGATGATAATGTCGTTATCAACAAAAACAAGGAAAATCTGAACAACATTACACATCCTCAACTGTTTTCATCGATTACTCTACTTTCCTCATAGATATCAAATTTTACCAAACACTACAAACATTCATTTACTATGCGTTCAGGGAACCTCTACGGAAATCTGAAGTCTGTGCAACTAAGAAGATACTTCACATGAACACTGAATTCAAAGACCAAATATCTACTATCATGTTGAGGGGTAGGATTTTAAAAACCATCAATTTTTTTGAGACAATATGAAGGGTTTTTAATTTAACTTTTATTTATAGATATCTTGTACAACAAATCCTCTCAAGTAAAAACATAGATATGTATCTATTAATTTGTTTGCTTATATGGAAAAAGATATGTTATTTATTTGACGAACACTTTGTGCATACGTCTTAGGACATTAATCCTCCTGGTTACAGAAAGACAACAAGTGTTACGTCAGAAGTATCATTATAGGACATGTCGTTACCATTGGCCATTCGATCAAGATCGAATTATCCTTATTATGATGAATAGAAACTTATTTAAGGTAGCACTTTTCTATTCCCTATGAATTTCCGATGCTCCTGTCAGACACACACACACAGAAGGCAGAACAATATCAACAAAGGGAACTTATATAACCACTGTTGTTACCATGGGCTGAATCAATAAATTATTTATTTATTATTTAATCAAATTGTCATTCTACTTTGTTTAATTTTAGAAATTCATTACATATACTTTTCCTCTCTATCAATTTATGATAAAATCGGGTTCACCGTTCTTTCTATCCCCTTCATGGATATGGTTCATTCTCTCGTTCATCTTATAAAATAACCAAACTGCAGAATTATTAATCAGCGCATATTATGCGACTTAGATCATTACCCCTTATTTATTCCAAAATTTGTGTTGTCACAACCTACTTTCAAAATTTCCTACATAATCACCAGAACATTTTAAATAAGGATAATATACGATACTACAGCTTTATTGATGAAACCGTCGAAAATAGATTTTCTATTCTGAATCAACTTCTATATGTCCCACAATGGACCACTTTGTGAGAAAATAGTAAAAAAAAAGCAATAGAGACAAAACAATTGAAATTTTGTGCAGAAACAGAGTAGTAAAATTTAGGGTCTTATATTTTCTTGTGTATTGTATAACAGAGTCACAATATATAACAGTAGGTATAGAAAATAAGAATCTATGGGTAACTTAAAATACTTATCCTCATAGGAATTATCTGTGTATTCATTATAAATTTGGCATCTACTGTGACAAGAACTTGCTGAAATATCTCGAGTTATTGTGATTTAGGCCTAAGTCACTGTGATATGATACGCTAAACGCTGAGTGTTTGATAAAAAATTCATGTTCCATGCCCTAATCAGGAAAAAGAAAATACAATCGATTGCCTCCAACGTAGTTTGTGTATATAGAAACTAAATTAGAGACCATGGATTATATTATAGATTACAACATAGAATAATTGATAAAACGCCGTGTGTGTGACACTTAGCAACTGATTCATTGAAAAACTTGGTAGTAAATTACTGATGAATGTACAATAATTCGTGAATGGAAAAACAGTTGAAGGCTTACAATTAAGGGAATAAGAAAAAGACTCTAGAAAAAAGTTCATGATGAATACGCTTTACAAATATTAGTCTTTATGTCCTCCTCAAGATAACTTCATAAGTTTGTTATCTGTGCATATTTGTCTTATCATAATAATACACTTATACTGATAATAATATTTGAATTATATACTCATCGAAATCAAATAGAGTTTTACTTAGTGTGGATACATCAAATTATTTGTTATTCATGCTAACTATATCACATATTATGTAATAAAACGTTATTAGACATTCATTAAGTTAGACAAATCCGTTTTCTTCATATATGCTTACAGGTAAAGTAGTAGTATAACTGTCATAGTAATAATGGTGCACTAACACGTCCACTATAAAGTTTGTTATTAATCACCCCCCTTCGCTCATTGATCGTAGTAATTTATCAATTGTACATTTCCATGTTGATATGCATGCTCGAAGTGTGATTAAACATAGGAAGTGTAATCGAATAATGTACTAGTGTACTGTTCGATGTTTTTTTTGGTTAGATTTGTACAATGCAATAGATATTCTTATCCTATTCTTGATAAGAGATTTTTCATAATATGCATATTATATTGTTTGCATGCACGCATTAGTCGGTATGATTTACATAGATTTATATGAGTATGGTGTATACAACAAACAAAGATAAACCTAATCGTTATCCAACACAATAATCAACATTAATAATAGTAATAATTCAGTTAATGGTAGATTAAGATAATAATAATAATAACTTTATCAAGATGAAATGAGTAGTATTGAAACAAGTAAAGAAAACAATAAATTAATCCTGAAAGATGAAAAAAGTGGGTGGCATGAAAAGAGCTTACCTTAATTATATTTACTCTCCCAAGATATATATATGCATATTCCAAACGATGCTTTCTTAGACGCCCATTTCTTAGTCATCATTGGCATATTTTTAATCAACACTAATGACAAACTGATAAATTTAGAAGATTATGTGAAATTCTTTATTCATTTCTAACCAATCAACAAACCTGATGCATTTGTTGCTCATTACATATTTAAATAAATGGATAATGATCGAATTTGCAGAATATCAAGAATTCGATTGGTAATTTGGTGTTTTCTTCTCATCAGCTACATACTATTGAGTAAGTATAATTAGTCAAAAATATTTATGGAATAAACTGTCATTCGAAATCGTCAATATAATAGCACATACCTCAAAATATAATAAAGACTTGGCATTTTCAAAGAATGTTTCTATAGATACTAGGAGTGATAATTTTACAATTATGTTACGTAACATAATAACGTGAAAAGTAAGAAATAATTAGGTGAGAAGGAAAAGTGAATTACATTGAATAAGTAATAATCATAATTATGTGAAGGATTAAAATAATATGAATTTTGTATGACGAATAGAATTAGGTTAGATAACTAGTGAAAACTAAGAAGCACTAAATAGCTGTTTATCCTAGTTATGAGACTGAGGTTTATGCTGATAGTTTATGACTTTAGAAAATAATGTATCTTTATTTTAAAGACTGATTGATTGTTGGAAATATTTTCCAGGGGTTATTTTAGTCTCCATTATTTCACAATTGTATTCATACACCGAGGTTAGTTTTTACTTAGCTGTTACAGTAACATGATGTTTTAGCGGTTAAAGTATTCGATTTTTACGTATTGTTCTTGTTGTCATTAACACACTTGGAGATTGACTACATACCCTTTTTGAATACAGACGTTATGCTTTAACTAACTAATCGCTATGAAATGTATGGATTTGAGTAAACTGGATTTGAATCGTTATTCATTGTTTTGAATAAGACTTTATGTTACCTGTCTAACAAGTGGTTTGCAAAAATGAACTTAGAAAATAGTGTCTTTCTTTGAGTTGCTTAGGTTTCAAGGATGTAGACTTTTTATTTTGCTGTGTGCGAAGTGTTAACGCTTTTACATCAACATATAAACTAAGAATCTCAACTAAAATGGGGGTTGGACGAGTAGTTATCTACTTTGGTTTGTAATATACAACATCACATGGTGTATATCGGTTGCAGAAAATATGATATTTATGGGGCTGTTTATTAACATGTGATTAATCTTATTCCAGACGCTAATATTCTTAAAGATAAACTTGATGACTACATTTTTTCTTAGATTTCACCATGGTAGAGTGTTCTCACTAATCCAGGTCTATAACATCAGAATAAAGCTGTAACATTTAGATCCTGATAGTTTCAGTTTTTTTTCCTGAAATAAATTGATAGATAACATCACTTCTTTTAAAGATACCTAAGCTTAGAAAATGGAATGGATTGTCAATTCCATGTGTGTGAAATAATAAATTAACAGTTTTGTATTCAGGTGAGTTGTGACTGACAAGTAAAATCCAGGAAACGTGTTTCAAGATGCACATATGACATCAAGGAATGATTACTTTTAGTCCATAACAAATCAAAAGGAAAATACAAACATTTTTAAATAATAAATAAACAATTCAGTTCGTTTACTGCATTCAAATGAAGTATGTAATCAATCGCCAAATGTCTTGGAATGCATAATTCCAATCATTCACAAAATTATTATCATTACGTGGTCAGTTTAATTCACTTTCCTCTATTACCTGCTTATTTCGTAATCGTTATTTTACCGCGTGACGTAATACAGTTCTAAAACTGTCACTACTAGTACGTATAAAAACATTCTTTGAAAATGCCAAGTCTTCATTTTATTTTGAGGTACGTGCTATTATATTGACAATTTCGAATGATAGTTTATTCCACAAATATTTTTGACTACTTATACTTATTCACTTGTTTAAAGCTGAAGAGACAGCAATAATGAAACACCCAATGAATTCATGGGATGCTGAAAATATTGTCATTCTCTATTTATTTACTAAAAAATCACAGCTAATATGATTGGATAACCACCTGCAGTAATCTATTGTTTATAAGTTTATCATCAATGAAAAGAATTAAGATGTATTGTATTGTGCATCACTAGGAAAATCTTTCGTAACAGGAAGAGTATTTGTACATAAGGTGGGTGGCATTAGAGCTATAGATTAAGTTAGTGTAAATACTAAGGGTTAATCTAGAGATAGGTCAGTTCAAACAGTTGCTCGAGCTCTAAAACCTAATTATCAATACTAATTTCAACATTAAATTAAACTTGCTTTGAAACCTTAAACCAAGACAACAACTTATTATTAATCGTAACCTTAATCTTGGCGCCAAACGTTAGGTTATCCTGTCTAACAATGCTTTCGTAATTCATATTGGTTGCCTGATGGTCGTTAGCCGACATCTTTCAGCTATGAGTAATGATCTTAAATTCACTCATACGTTGCCATGTAGTTCGCCTGTATTCTTAAGGTTAGCCCAGTAGCTAATTGATGGACGGTTGATGTCAAGCCAATATTGGCTCCGCAGTATTCAATAATAAGCATCAATAAATAGGCTCAGTCAATATGTTAGTTAGTCCTTTCTACTCGTCGGGATTAAGCCCTCTATGTTTTGTTCTTGTAATATGGGTGGGATGGAAATTAAATGGCACAAAAACTATAAAACTTGGAATGGTAACAAGGCAGCTGAAGATTCTAACTTCTGAGGACTTTCAATGTTATTTTAAGAAAAGTATAGCCGGTGATAGGAAAAACGTAATTACAAAACTGGAAGGTGATTGATTTTGAAATGGTTGGGTTTGTCGCACCTTGATGTACATAACGCAAAGTCTGTAACCGGTGTATTTATGTAAATATACATATGAGTTGACTTCAGCGTCAATCATTTTCAAAAGCAGACATTCCAAATTTATTTACTGAGGTATTTTAAAGATGTGTACGTAGTTTGAAATATTTAACTGATACAAAAGAATGACGATTTTTTTTTACTTCACTGGAACATGAATTAATTGAGAAGCTTTCTTTGTTGTTCACGGTAACATTACTAGCTCCTCCTTCATGTGGAGTTGACCTTTCAGTTGTTTAACATATGTCCAGATGATCTTGTTTGTGAATAATTGTCTTTATAGATTTTTTTATTGATCCTTGTTGAATTTCTTTATCAGTTAACAAATAAACATGTGACTGATTAGGCTTTTTTTGTATGGGTTAGTAGAAAGGATATATATTTATGTGCTTTCTGATAGCTAATTGTTCTTAGTACTGAGTTTTAAGAAATTCTCTTAGATTCTTTCAATTTTTAATCGAACTCATCTCTATAGTTACACACGTGAGTACTGTAGCACTGTTTATTTATCATATCATAATGCTGCTAATTTATGGTTATGCGTACACAAATGACGGAGGTGCTTACTTTGTCTAATGTAATGTTTATTGCGTCGATAATATCATGTTAATCTCTTTTCACCACTGTCTCTTTAGGCATTGTATAATGTAGATTGACTGCGTCGATTTGTGAGTGGAATTGGTTAAGAAATGGTAACTGGGCTGTTGCGGTGATTTTTGAATGGTAATTTGATATCACGCATTAGTCTGAATTAAACAACCATTGGTTACCAGGAGGCACTGGACAGCTGTTTCGGCCCAGCGCTAGACTCTTCAGTAGTGTGGGCTCACATCCCCATCATAGATTGAACCCAGGACTCTCTTGCCTGGGGGCGAACGCTTTACTATTAGACCACTGAGTCAATTCCTAACAGGCTGATATTACTTATTCAAACAAATTCGTGATATCAAACTGATATTCAACAATCTTCACAACACCAAGTTACAATCAATATCAGCTCACTAGTGACTAACTTCTCGAAGTTATTCTTGGAGTTCTAGTGAGGTGTGGCCAGTTGAGTTCAACCGTGTCGGGTGTGAGGCAGTTACTCACCGATGAGATCTCACGAACTTATCAAGAATTGGCAGAATTTAAAAAATATCAACCTGCAGGAGTTGGCTCAGTGATCTAATAGTAAAGCGTTAGCCACCGAGTAAGAGGGTCCTGGATTCGATCCATGATGGAGGTGTGAGTGCACACTGCTAAAGAGTCTCATACTGGAACTAAACAGCTGTCTAGTGCCTCTTGATGATCAATGGGATGTTTAATTCAAACTAACTCATGGTATCGAATTGACTTCAAAATGTTATACAATCTATGTGGTACTACCTGAGATATATTTTATTAGTAACAGAATGATCAATTTCTTGGTTTTTGGTGTTGAATTTTTAATGGTGAGTTCATTCTTTATGTTAAGTAGCTTATGTTAATAGCTTATAATGTCCCTTAGTTTGACAATTAAAGTATATATTATCTCTACTAGCCAATAGATGCATGATCACCATGAAAAACCGAGTAATAATACACCTTTAACAGTGACCAGGTTATTCTTAATGTTTTCAAATTCGTCCTGAATCCGTCAAGTCAACTGGACAAGAATTCGAGTATCATATATTTAAAACAATCACATAAATAGTAGAATGAATTTGTATATTCCCATTGATTTGTTATAGACTGAAGCTGGTCAGTCACTGTTGCTATATGTGCATCCTGCGCGGATTGCCTCGATATAGCAATTATTCAGAAGTATCATTTAATTTGGGTTAGGGTTCGAATCCCAGTTCGAATCCCACTGTGAACATCAACATTGGGATGCACGTACATCCAGCCGGTGAGTTCCAAGTAGGACGAAATGTGCGTCCTGGATTCCACTTGCCAGTCACAATACAAATTAAATGATACTTGTGAATAATCGCTATATCGAGGCAATCCGCTCAGAATGCACATATAGCAACAGTGACTGACCAGCTTCAGTCTATAATAAATCAATGGGAATATACAAATTCATTCTACTACCAATTCGCCCATTGCACAAACGTGACTGTCTGGACTTAGTAGTCTAGTGTTGTACGCGGTGGCGTATGACACGAACCGGACTGAGTTCGAATCCCACTGTGAACATCAACATTGGGATGCAGGTACGTCCAGCCGATGAGTCCCAAATAGGACGAAACGCGCGTCCTGGATTCCACTTGCCAGTCACAATACAAATTAAATCACATAAATAGATATAATATTCTCCTTACTGTACACTAATACAATTAGATGAATAACATCAATATAGAACTAGAATATTTGTCATATGAAGCAGAAGATGTACATAATTAATTAATCCTACTTCATGACCCAGTAAGTAATGTAATAACAGTTAATGGATTTAAATTAGAGCTTAAAACAAGGATATTTTGAAAACTAATAAAAGTAAATTATTTAATATTTATGCAATCAAAAAGCTACAAAATAATCTTCAAGAAAATCTATCTTGACGTTCAATCATTCTATTTAACTTAACCACTATAATCAGTTACACAAATAAGAAATGAAGTAATTATCAATGCGAATCATGGTCGGATACTAAACTAACGAATAAATGGTGGAGAAGATTCGTAGTTTAGACAGATTCAATGGATAACATTTTCTGAATTCGGTGGTTAAAATATGAAGCTTAGTAACCATTTTGTAAAACATCATTAGATGTTAATTCATAGAGAAATCAAACGACTTATCGTTGAATATCGGTTGTAAGATATTTTATTGGTTTCAGTAGTCTTCATGCTTGTTGGCCGGATACCATCAACAATAACCTTCTACAGTAGAGGACAAATCAACTTCCAGTAGAGGAAGAAATTAGGAAAAGACGCTGGAGGTGGATAGGACACACACTGAGGAAACCACCAAATTGTGTCACAGGACGAGCATTAACATGGAACCCTGAAGGTCAAAGGAAAAGCGGGAGACCCAAGAATACACTACGTCTGAAACTGGAGTCAGACATGAAGGAACTGAAGTGCACTTGGGAAGGACTGGAAAGGAAAGCTCAGGACAGAGTTGGTTGGAGAATACTGGTCGGCGGCCTATGCTCCACATGGGGTGACAGGCATTAATTGGTCGATTGATTGAGTCTTCATACTTCTGTTGGCTGTCATGTTTGGTCGACCTTTGGCCAATTGAAAATGAGATTGTAAAGAAGATTCTCAGCCGAGGTCAATGGTTTAAATTAATTTCTGTTCTCTGAGCTAGATGGTTTAATTGCAGAGCTTTCATAGTTATTTTGAACGACTTCATATGAACTCCTAGTAGATGTAGCATTAAAAGCACGATATTAAATCCTGCACTAAATTCATTAACATTTTTAAGGATCACAATTAAAAATCTGATCTCAGAGAATATATCAGTGAATGAATGCTATGCTTATAATGGGCTCACTGAGTTGATTTCTTGGGAGGCAGTCGATATTTTACACATATGATATCAATCTGCTTTATAATCAATCAATCAAATCAGTGCTTGTTACAATTGCTACCTTTCCCTTGGGATTCCCCAACAACATGTTTTCTGAGCTCTCCTTTCCAGTTGCTCCCAAATGCCATTCATTTCTTTCATGTCTGCTCTAATTCTCAATATAATGAGTTCTTTAGTCTTCCTGCTTACCTTTCTCAATGAGGATTCCAACTCAATGCCCATCTTCTGACGCTGTTTGATGACTTCCTCAATGTGTGTCCTATCTACTTCCGAAGTTTTTTCCTAATTTCTTCCTCGAATGAAGGTTGGTTTGTTCTTTGCCATAGAAGATTATCGCTGACGGTATCTGGTCAATGGATTTAAAGCATTTTGCACAAACAACTGTATATAAATGCTTGTATCTCTTGAATGATACTTTTGCAATTCTCCACACAAGTTTGAGCTCCATAAAATAGAACCATCTTAACGTTTGTATTGACGATTTTGACTGTGATGTTGGCTGACAGTTAGTTTGAGTTCTAAATGTACTTCAATTGTAAAAATGCTACCTCTTGCCTTGCCAATCCATACCTATATTCTAAACTAATATTTACATTATATAACTTTATTACAAAATGATCTATATAAGTTTGTATTTTATATCACTTCAAGTGATTAGTTTGAAGAATAAAAGTTTATTGTCGAGGCGAGGATAAAATCTAATAATAATAATAATAATAATAATAATAATAATAATAATAATGCATTCACTAGTTACTATAGCATAAATGAGTTTAAAATTATAGTCAAAGAAAAAAATAGATGAGAATCCAACAGATCTAACTGATAGAATAAAAAGAAAAGTAATTATTACATAACTATGAAATGAAATCAGTAAGTGATAGATAGTTAAAGTAGTTAAAATGATTCCATTATCGAATGAATTCTATAAGCATAAATAGATTGGTATCGATGTGATTATCAATATAGTTGATTAATAGACAGAAATATGCCTTATGGCTATTACTACAAGATATATTCCAACTTTACTGATTAGGAGTGGCTTCAAATGTGAATAGCTCTGATGTTATTTAA
Organism: Schistosoma japonicum; assembly: GCA_025215515.1. Lineage (NCBI taxonomy): Eukaryota > Metazoa > Platyhelminthes > Trematoda > Strigeidida > Schistosomatidae > Schistosoma > Schistosoma japonicum. The sequence continues at coordinate 13,553,677 of CM046066.1, forward strand.
GTGAACAGTAAAAACAATAAGAGGTATTGATTTCGTTCAATTAAATAATTACCCTTAGTGACGAAAGTTTCGTTATATGAACATTTTATCTATAAGATCGGTCCAGTTTCAAGAACTTTGAGAATATTTTAACAATAAGGAGTATTTATTTGTTTTATTAAAGAGTTTATTTCAGATGTCATTAATAAGTCAGTTATGTGCAACGTGGAACCTGATACATATGTTCATCGGTTCAAGTTGTTTCACTTCAACAACGCAGAAAGATGAACAACAAATTAATAGAATTGTAGTTACGTCAATATTAGTAAGAAGAAAGTGTAGATATATGCAATATAGTACACGAAGAGAAAAATCAGTTATCAGAAAAAAAGATATTGCATAAATTTAAACTCAACATTTAAAGAAATGCAGTCAACCAATCCACCGGCACTGATTGATTCTGAGCCAAGTTACCCAGGGTCTCCAACCACTGGTCACGGAAATCGAGTGAAACCCAGCCAAATAGTTTGAATCTATCAACATGTCTCAGACCAGTAGCGATATTAGTGTCCGTTGAGTGGAACTGTTGTCTATTTGATATCAATATACTACCATACATTCTTTATTTGGTTCTTAGTAAGTAATCAAAATATTTTGTTTAACTTCAAATGAGTCAACATAGTTATTTATACCAGTCTATCTCGATCACACAAACACACGTGTGTTGTTGTAGGATATTCTCTGGTTAGTTCAAAACTCACTGTCCACAAGTATACGACTAGGAAAAGTATACTTTGAGAAGAAAACTACGTTTTCAATTTTTACATGGAATTCAGTCTTTCATCATAGCACAGTCCTCGATTTTTTAGATAATTTATTGATATGAACTTTGTAGGTGATGACTGAATTAAGTTTAAAAACTATGACTATAAAAAAGGAACCTTTAGTGGAAGCATTTGTGCAATTAGATAAGTGAGGTTATGCAGGAATAGTAAACGCAGTATTAAGATTATGTAACTGGTAATAAACCAAAGAGAACCCATGAAATTTCCTAAAACTATTTGTTATTACTCGTGTTAGATCGCTTGACTAACAGCGGACACCACTAATCGAACGCCTTGAATCCTCCAAATCACAATTTAAAAGATAAGTGGGAGGGAATTTTTATTCCAGAAAGAGGGTGATATGTACAAAAACATTCGTGTATTCATAATTTTCTGAAAACAATAAAATCATCATTATAATCTATTCAATCCGTAAACAGGAAGTTTCATCGATTACCTAATCAGATCACACTATGTCGAAATTTTGAAAATTTTTATCCTTTGGTGAGTGGATGGAATGTCCTCGGCTCCTTTATAGATTCTGGAGGCTTCGTCGAAGTTTCAGGGAACCGTCCAAACACCATTAATTTCGAATGGGTTTCAATACTTCTGTGGTATGAACTACTTTGACGAATGGTTTTAAAGTCACAAGGTTGTTTAAGAATCCTTCAAGCTTATCCTTAAATTATACTGTTATCAGTATATCAATATTTTTTTCAAATCAATTAACAGAACCAACAGAGGAGTGGTTTGTTGTTGATTTACGAAGTCAACTGTCCCAATTAGATGTACACTCAAAAAGAAGTAATAACCAAGGATAGCATACTGGTACTTTTCATGTTCTCCACCCAAAAAATGTGAACTAGTGTTTCTGTTGACAACCAATTTAAGTAGGGGTTCCAAGATTAAAACAAACGACTACGCAGATTTACGGCATGCAGGACTATGCATATCTGACACTTAGCAAAGCGGAAATCATAATTTATTAACTTTGAGTAGCCCATAAAGTCATAGTGTGTTAGACCATTATACTGTACTTTCACCAGTCTATTAATGTTATCTTCAGAATAACTACAGAGTATTCAAATGATTTATGTCTTGTAACACTCATTCGAATGGAATAGGGCAGATTATTATTAACTGATCACATGGAGAGCACATTCTAGATCGATAAATATTACCAGTATGTTACCATCTAACACTAATAACATGTTCAATATTATCCATGATGTATGTATGAAATACAATTATGATTTCCTGATAATTTCTCATTTATATCACATGGTTAGATAGAATACCTAGAACTACTGATATTTTTTATTAATATTTCATTGTAACTAAGTAAATATTCTCTTTAATATCTACAATCTTGTCTGAATGAGAGCTGTAAATGAAAATGTATTAAACTGTACGAAGCTCAAGTAAAATAAGAGAAAAAAAATCAGGCTGTAGATTGCGCGAATTCAAACGAATAGTTTAAGAGGAATGGGACGCCAAGTGTATAAGTGATGTAAAGTGAAAAATGAATTCACTAACTGATAGGTAGGATTAAGAATACAAGTACGTTATTTTAATAACCTCACGTGTTAGTCCGAGAGACTGTGATCAAGATAACTGATTAATGCAACTTTATCTTGATATATAAATCAGATCAGTATGCTGTGACGGAAATGTATGGATGCTTATTGGTCGGTAGAGTGCGTGAATAACCAAAGCTCTTCGGGTGCGTGTGTCGGTAAGACAAAGAAAAGCCAACAAACCAAGGAGGTAGAGAATCATTCATTGAGTAAGAACATCTACTGTTATACATCACATGTGAAATGGTGATTAATAATTCATGAATGGGCTGCGAAATTTTTGTTTAATGATCATTGGTGATTTTATTTTGTTCCGAAAGACGACTCATATTTATTGGAGAGTCTTTTGATATCCGATCGTTGAGGGGGGTGGTCGTTGGATCGATGAATCAGAAAATTGAGTAGTTATTACTCGGCCACGATCAGTTCAGTCTCTACATATTTTATACAACCGTCCCCTTTCTATGTAACAAGAAAGATAACTTTTTAATGAAAATTCAAAACACTATAATAGGACTAGATCAAGACTACAATAAAATTTGAAAAAATATAAAATGGTATAATAACCATTCATACATCCATAAAATGCCTGGGATTTCTGAAATATAAGTATCTTAAATGCTTAGTGAAAGAAGTTCGACTTGAGTCACAACCAATATAGGAAAATGTGAAGCATGGATTTAAGGCCTCGTAGTTAGAGCTACACGACGGAGTCGAAATACATCCACACACTAGTGGGTCGATTAGCAACCTGATTTCACACTGAGTTAGTTATCCGTACTATCAACTCAATAGAATATTTAATAAAGTCATTTCAAGTAACATGGCACTTTCAATATCACCGCCTAATAATAAACATTTTTTATTCTGTTTCATGTGTTAATTAACAAAGAAACCACTTAATATGATTAGATCATTACTGTCTATTCTTGAATATTACCATTTCTCACTCACACACAGATACTATAGCAACCAATGATCACATTATCAACAAATTTTCGATGTGTTTTATGTGCCGATTCCGATCATTCTTTACTGAGTGAATGTTACAATTGCTACATTTTTTTCACGTGTCATGTTGTGGATAACTTAATATGGTTGCAACGGAAATCACAGTACATTGTAGATATTGCACTAGAATCGACTAATAATCCAACTCTACACCATTAAATTGAGATGATGTAGTTACCTAACTCATGTAGACTTACGATAAAGCCCCATTATCTGATGACTTCATATCTTGGCTCATAGTGGCCAGGACCTCCTGTTCTTGAAATAAGTTCTATGCAAAAAAATAATCATACCAGGCGACATATATATTCAAGGAAACAGTAAGGTAGGTGTATACAGATCGAAACACACGCTGCTTTACGTATCGGATTCACTTTGTATATTTAATTGTATGCCTAACAATTTTTTCGATCCCGACAAGTTTAGTCAATCAGTCAGTCACAACGTAGAACTTGATCCTAACAAGTTAAAACAATTCATTCAACGTACAGATGACTTAATAGCTTGATTAAATGTCATCACGCTAACTCTATAATATGAGAAATTCATTGATAAGATGAATAAAAAAGAAACCTGAAACTAATAGATATAATGTTGTAAACAACCCCAAACGACGTAGCCCACAAAACGTTTTGTATCTTCTTTGTTTCTATCAAACAAAATAAACCAGAAAGTGTTTTTTTCAGAGATAAAAAAGGATACATAACCTTTGAAATATTTGCAATTACTTGTTATTCTTATCAGAACCAATGAAGAAGTGAATGGACGAACAAATTTAAGAAAAAAAGACAACAACAAATAACAATAACAAAATCAATGAAATGTGGAGTACCATTACATAATGAATAGATAGACAAACGTATCCAACGAGATTATACGAATGAAATGCAAATTAACAGTAAAAAAAAAATGAATCTTTTCAGCATACACATTTGTATATGTAATACATACTTTTCTACAAAATATAATCATACTACTAATTAGAAAAAAAAGGAATCAAGGGAATTGAAGCCAACAAAATGACAAATACCAGTATCCATATACAAAGCAAATATAAGTGATATGGCATAGATTAATTATTCTAATGTATACCATTAAAACAAAACAAAACAAAACATCAAGTAGACTCATTTATTTAACCAACAATCAAAGAGAAAAGAAAAGAAATATTAAACAATGTATATGCATCCTGTTATTCACTTTACATGTTACCATGTGTCATACAAAATATGCATAACAACTCGAATGTTGTAACATACAAAAATGACCGGTTTTCTTTTTTTTGATGTATAACAGTTCAAAATTGTTCATTGTAAACATTATTCCATGGATGGTAATACACTAACGTATCATTTAATATTTCGTAATTATTTTTTTGAGAATAAACAAAATCAAATAAATGATCAATATGTTGTTTTTAGCATTAGATACAAAGAAATTAGCCATATTTATACAGATCTACTGTACACACATGAGATATAGGCAATTGAATACACATGTCAATTAATGAACTAATAGAACAATTAAGAATAATTAAATAAATTACAATTACTACTTAATGCTATTTTGTAATAATTGAACATTGAATATGAAGATTCACGTTTGTTTCAAAATTACAATCTAAAAAAAAAATCTAAACGAAATGAATTCGAAAATAGAAAAACAAAAGTCAATTTTCATGAGATCATTTATAAATAGATAAATTGTTGTTTTGTAGTCAACCTACAAGTGTATCTATGTGAGCTCTCAGCTGACATTCATAAATAGTTTTTATTTTCCTCTGTTCTTTTAAAGAATAAACGAGATTAGAGATAAAAATAGAAAAGGAGGAAAAAAACAGGCTACACAACTTGTAATAATGTAATACATGAACAATGAAAAAAGAGTGAGGGAGAGGAATGGTATAAGAGAATCAAAATTATATGAGTAGGAAAACATATTTTATGCGCGTAATTGAACAAAAAAAGCAAACGAAACATTACGTAATTACAGTACGTAAATTTGAGATCTGACTGTCCATCCCACTCACTGATTTCATTGTCAATTCCATGGCATAATCATTAGAAAACTGAGAAACAAACGGATATTTTGTAACAGGCGAAGTATGCGTATATATATATATATATATATATATATATATATCAGCAAACAGTATTCATTTTAGATGTGTTCTAATGAAATAGGAAATTTCTTTTCAACTTGAATTAGAACGATTCATGATATACACCGACGAAATGTCCCAAACAACTAATGATTACTTCAGATAATGTTGGTTGAATTTTATAGCTTCCATTCTGTTGGAATAAATTAATAATAATAATAATAATAATAATAAACATTTATTCAATATGAAGTAATTTGAACTTCTTCGGGGGAACTAATCAAATTCCAAGCTATCAAAATTAAATACAGCCCAAAAACAATTCCAAACTCAGTGCTTCTCTGACCATGTTTTAATTTTGAATTAGGTGTACTAGTGAACAATTAAAGTGAACAGAAGCAAACGAAGATGTGTGTGTGTGCTTATCTGTACGGTATTGTCAATAATGATTTATAAAGTAAAACCTTATGTTATGAGAAAAAAAATTCAAAAAATCTATAATCCCTGCTTTGCCCACAATACGTAAGGAAAGACACTTAAGACCTGAAAAATAATTACTGTGGAACATAAACACAAGCTTTAACTAGACTTGATTAGTGATATGAAGGGTACCTAAAGAAGAATGATTATCTTCGAGAACTGGTTTTCTGTAGACTATGTCAATTATTTTGGTTGTATACAAAGTGAACACTTTATTTCTATTATTATTCAATTCCCCATGTCATATCCTCCCATTTAACACATTAAGTGTTAGTGTATCATTTCTCATTTATAAACTACGATTCATGGATTGTGTATACGTTGCTCCAGTTCACAGTCACTATTACCCTTATTTTGTATTAATGTTAGTTTCCTATTTGGTTGATTGTGTGGTCAGGTTTTACGTATATGTAAAGGAATGTTTGAAACATAATTCTATTCTTTCAGGTTGGTTCATCAATCTTGCGTTCTCCTATTTCTAACTTAAGACTGGGTAGGCATCAGGCAGACGTGCAGTGACCAGAAAGAAACTTTCGTTCGCGCTCGCTATAGTGTCTTCATGAGCACAAGGTCGCATCAACCACTTGGTCATACGCAACAATCATAATAGTGCTTTCGACATCATAACAGTTGGATTTAACGGACGTTGTAAAATTAAACTAGTATCAGTTAGATTTAAGACATCCAAATAGAGCACAACCAAAGCATTTTCAAGTCATAACAATTATTAAACAGAATATATCGAACATGTTCACATGTCTAATTCAATAATCTTGTTTTTTAAGATCAATGGAATTTTTAATTCCATGGACTTTTAGATTATCATAAGGTTTGACAGTCCTACTTAGATATTCCTATAAATAACACAACAGAGTGCTTTTAAAGTCAAATTTAATTAAACATCATTGCACAAATGAACTTTCTTTTACTCACTGTTAATGTAAGGTTAGTAACTATTTTAATCATTTGTACATTCTGTGTTTACTAACCACGACGATTTGTTCTATTTCGATCAATTTCATAATCTAGTGTTTTACTCACTCTCCGAATCGTTGTTAACAACACTATATATATATGGACTCATATTTGAGGCCTGAAGGTCTATCAGTCAGTCACGTATAACGCAGAATCTGACACATGCGCATATATCTAATTTTCCAAACGACATTATCATGACAACATCAAATTAACAAGATTAATACCACAATACAGTTTGTCAAAAATGAATAGAGCAAAAATGTGTATGAAAGAATGACAGAACTTGAGATCTAGAAGTTAAAAAGTGAATATACTTGTGCTACTGTGATTGATTCTGAGCAGTGTCACCCAGTATCCCTAACCATTGGCTACGATAATCAAGTCGACTCAAAATAAATAGTCTGCATCTACCAGCACTTCTCAGAACAATAGTCAATGGATTCATTAACTGATTTGTCATCACTTTCTAGTACTCAGTCATTTTATGATACGTCAGTGATGCTTCGCAGATATCCATGATCAAAGACCTCTGGTCTTCGTACATCTACTTTAGCAGCTCATGTTTCGAACCCATAAGGTAATGTTGAACAGACTGCTGTGTAACATACATATCCTTTCTTTGAGAGACGGATATCTCGCTGAAGCCTAAAGGTTCTGGATTCTACTTGTGGTAGGGTCGCGGGTGCGCATCGCTACTTAACAGTTCTATACCAGGACGAAACAGCTATTCGGTGCTCTCTGGTTTTTATTAATACCTAACCGGAATCAGCTGGTGGCGAAAACAAACAACAAATGAAAGCCAATTTCAAAGAGTCCACGGCAACATTATTGATTATTCGCTTACATATGATAAGATAAACATACATGTAATTCAGGATAGATATCTGTATAAAAAACGGAGTAAATCAGTGACTTAGTTGCTGAGGTGTTTCAAGTCCCATCGCACTTATGTTGGGTAATCGGACAAGTATTGCTTGTTCACACACAAAATGTGGTCCAAACCCGAGTACACTAGCCTATACTTGGTGAGTTATTTATATAAAGTGAATCTCGTTAAAATCCATGATATTTCAGCTGATCAATCGATCATAAGCAATACAGAATCTGGCAAATAAATGTACCAGTACAAATTGCCATATCACACTAGTACAATGAAGTGAAATTATCAAAATAAGTAGTAGAGTAGTAGCAGTATCTCTGACTAAGTATATTGAATATGGCTCGAGAAAAATAAAATAGTGGAATAAAGAATACAAAATAATTAGAAAAGTCAGGATGTATGGGCGACATCGCAACCGATTCTTAACAATGTGTCATACTGAGCCTCCGAACAAGTCACAATATTCGCAAATACTGGACTGGATTATCTATTGGCAGTCCAGACTTATCAGTATAGCTCATACCAGTAGTATATGACCTCATGAACTGATACCATGTTTAAGCTTGGCTGCTCCCAAATTCTTTCAATCTACTAGTAAAACAAGCTAACATCATGCTTCGAAGTATGAGGTAGTTGAATGTATATAGTTACTTGCATCCCATTTAGCTGCATGTTTGTCTAGCCAATTGTTCACTATTAGACCATATAACAAGTACAGTGAAGTCAGTTGTGATATATGACCTATATGAAATTTGAATTAATCTTGAGGGTGTTAAGATAAGACATATACATGAGCTACACTAAAAGGAAGGGTAGAAAAAATCACTTTAGGAAAGTAACGATAGTTCCGACTACACACGAATTATGATGTTCTGAAAACAAATCAATGATGACTGCTTTAGAGACAATATCAACAGTACATTCCTCATTTAATCCTAAATAGAGACGATTGCAATGATAAATGACTTTCGACTGTACATACAGTCAATATCTTGAAAACAAAATTATAAAAAATACTATCGAATACCTATTTATAAATTATAACTAATCATTTGGAGTCGTAGTCATTGATGATTGTACACATGAGCTGGCATAAATTGGAATAGCTGACTGTAGCGCAGAAACATTTGTTCTTTATCGAACTTTAGATCCTAAGTTCCAGTAATTTTTCATCGTTAACAATAATCTCAACATTTAATCATTCTATCATTTCCATTAAGTTATAGCAAATTGTTACTTTTAACTCATCTGTCGATGTTGTATAAAAAAACTTTCGCTAGGCATTATTTGGATTATGTAACTGACTAACTGTCTTGTATTTTATTGAAACTAATGCAAATAATAACATTTTAAACGAATACTTGGAAGATTTCTCACAGCGTAATAATTACACTCATATAAAATGAAGTTAAACATACTATATTCTTAGTCGATTGAATTCGTCACAGATTGATGTCGGCAGGATACCATTGAAAACCAGGGAACAGTGGATAGCTGTTTAGTCCCAGCATGGGACTCCTCAGCAGTGTGCACCCTAGATTCCATCCCAGGGGCATCAGGTTAGAGAATACCAACCCACCTCCTTGGGGAGCTGCCATCCAATTGTTCCCTGGTTTTCAATGGAACCCTGCTAACATCAGTCTGCGACATATTCAATCAACTAAACTTAATGCAAATCTCTACAAACCATCGCGACTCAATACTATTCTTTTAGTTAATTTCATTGAATAGAATTAAAAATAACACTATGTATAAAACTAATTTACTCGATCATATGACACTACTAATAAAAGTTAAAAGTAGTAGCATGTGACTTTCCCAACAAAACTAATTACGATATAAATGGAACAAATTATGAAAGAAGAATATTATATTCGATAAATTCTCATCAGGTTTTACATCTATATACACAAATTAATTAATTATTCAAAGTGAATGAATAGCCAAGTTTGAGGCAGAAATGTCTTTAAAATTAGATTAAAATTAAAATGACTTCACTCATAGTGTATGAGTATAATTGGTCATCTTGCGTGATACATTTAAAGAAAGTGGATATCTCGAAAAGTTCCATAATAAGTATATTGCTACGAAAATTTGAGAAGGGTTTTAACCGCCTGTAGGAAATTGCAATTTATGCGTCTACATTTCAGCGTCCGATTGTGTTGCTATCTTGACGTGGTGATCGGGGATGCCTATCGTAATGATTCAGTCGAGCTATACTGGCTGGAACAATCGTTCCTCAAGGTCCCACCAGGCTAAGCAGGTCAGTTAAGGAGCGGTGAGACTATCTACCAGTTCAAGTGCTTCCTGTGGAGGAAGTTACATCACTCGATGTTCTAGAAATTCGCAGTAGGGTTTAGTACAATGTGAAGTGCCTCCGTTACTCGTTTTTCTTTATAATTAAGAAAACCTTCGTGGATAATTTGGATGATATTTTTCGGTTTATGGTTATTGTAAATAACATGTACTGTTATTGCTAATTTGATATGGAACTTTAAGCGTTACGCAATCACTAAAAGATTGTTTTGTGTGACTCTCATGTTCTTTGGTACGAGTCACGACTTCCAGAGAAGACACACCAATATAGGAGGCATAACCCAACTTGATCATGATACTTACAGGCTGATTACTAGATCGTTTAATAACGTCATTAGTTATTCCAAATGCTTAGGCTTTAAAAGAAATTATGTATAATATTTAAAAATGTCACAGAAAACTAATGAGATATTGAAAGGGGGGTTTTGAGTCATAGTTTACACTAGTTATCACAATTATACATCTGCCACAAGTTCATATGAGATAAACTCAATAACGTTTTCTTACATTGAGAATAAAACATTTAGAGTTGAAATTCGATGTGATTCATGACATTCCAGATTTCACTCAATCTTTCAAATAGTGCAACCGTCTAAAAATACCATCGGTGATAGACGCGTTGGCATTGTTTCAGAGAGATACAAGGTAATCTGTTGGGAGATATATTCCACCCCCATAACAAACAATCACAACTAAAGCCACTATAAGGTATTTTAGCTATCCATGTTTTGTCGGCAAACTCAAGAGGAGTTACTGACTTTCTGAACTGCTTCACAGAAGACTATTTCATTTATTTTGACTACATGTACATCGGTTATTTTATTTATATTATTGTCATATTCCCATCGCCGTAACCTCACATTAAACTCATAAACTGTTGTCATATAAAGTGTCATTCAATAACTATGATCAACTAATCATGTACCTATGCTCCCAGTCCTTAGTCATTATTGTTCCCGTTTCGAATAGATGTTATTCTCCTTATTGATGTGATGCGTCGTCAGGTTTCGTGTATATATAAATGGATGAGTGAAGTATAATATGACTGTCTGGTGATTGGCTCAGTTGTCTAGTGTTCTTCGTTACAGTTTGAGGACTAGTAGTCACTGGGCAGATGTGTTCGTGCACTGACTGGTATTATCGAGGTCACACAATTTTCCATATATTGAGATTGCCTTGATTATTCAAGATATGACAGATACCATTAAATGACATTGAGAGTGTCAACTCAATGTATAAATTAAAGTAGTTCGTGGAGGTTGGTTTTAATCTGCGGTTGGTATTAGTCACAGTTTGTTTGATACCACTGAACACCTGGAAGTGCTGAAATTTTGTCTCGTTCTAGTTGTGACTCCTCAATGGTGTGCACCTAAGACCTCACCAGAAGTAAAATCCAGGATAGTTCGGCATTGGGGTGAAAGCTTAACTATTAGCAGGCATGCCGTTGTTGTTCAGCAATATGAATCCCAGTAAAGCCTAGGAGTGATATAGTTACCACTAATGGAACTAGACGATCACCTCGGAATGTCACGAATTATTTGAAATGTGAATCCTACCATTAGACATTGAGTAAGTGATGTTGCGAAACCTAAGGGTCCTGTATTAAACTTCTGATGAAGTTGTAAGTGCATGCTGCTGAGGAGCCGTAAAAAGGACGAAATAACTATCTAGTGCTCCCTGGTTAGTGTGCAAATAATGACAGTTCAACTTGATTAAATTTGAAATATGACAGGTAATTGTCAGCATACACATTTAAACTTAAGTAGTATTTATTTGTAAACCTAGTTCAACAATAAAATTATTTTAACTCATTGGCCAAGAACACAGTAACGTGATTGGATTCAATTCACACGTTTTCTACAGAAACTACTGATGAAACATACATACAACCAAATAGAAGAAGGCTAAACTGTTTTCAAAAATTTCCGACTAAGTAGTTTGAGTTTGAATGTTTCTGACCCTAAACTGTCCCAATACCATCATCTATAAATAACCGACATTCTACACCAATCCTGGAGAGCAATATGATCAGTTGGACGGGTAGGATAATCATGAATAAAATCTAATTTGCAGAGACTAACTCATTTATCAGATGTAGAGATCTATGTGCTTGACATTCAATCATGATTTAACTGTGAGAATTAATGACACCAATCAATATCCGTTAGTTTAAACCAAGGATAGATGGCGTTGGGGATCGAATCTGCGACTTAAGAAATGTAGGTAGATTGTTGTAATCATTAGGCCACACGTCCTGATTCATTTAGACTATGTATATATCGACTTAGGTGACCGGAATATGCATCACGGAAGTTCGATCACCACCAGAAAAAACCATGGATGCTTATGTGAGTCATGTTAATAGGTACACACTATATAGTCAGGATTCAAGCGATAATAAAGAGAACTGACCCACCAGTTCAAATAAACATCACAATTATTCAGTTAAGTGACAACTAAAAGAATCTGGGAAATTAAAAAAAAACATCTTCAAGCTTACGTAACGTCCTTATTATTATTGTTTCCACTACCACGAATTGCATCAAAAGCAGCGCCAAAAAGAATATCATCATCTTCAACATTATCAATAGTAGAAGTTTTTATAATATGTTTATCACTATGCGTCATAATCTGATTACAGTGAATATTTTGTAAAGGTGTTGTTGCCAATGATAAACGCTGAGGTTGTTGTGTTTGTAGTGGTGGAAGAAAATACTCAAAGTTCCCGCTAGATAGTCGCTGAACACCATCATCAGTAGTAGTTTTGGTCGACTGATCAATTATTACATTCGGAAGTGGCAATGTTGACATTTCAGTTTGTTTTGAACTGCCGAAAGAAATGTATGAAAGTAGGATTGTTATGACCTAGCTTTAGATAGACAATTCGGAAATATCAACTCACTCAATCTTCAACAGAACTCGCACTATACCCATAAACTACTGAGAAAACAAAAGGGAGCTAACAGTTTACAAATCTGATGCTACCCTAAAACCGATGATAATATGAGTACTCACATATTTTTAAATGTTGGTTGATAATTGGCCACGTAGATTGATAGCACTTGATTTTAAGGTGTGTGCAAATACGGCATCAAATATGAAAACTATTAGAAAGTTCATTATTTGCTGATTCAGGACGAAATCTTACGAAATAATGCATTTAAATCGAAGTGGATTCGTGGAAATTAGATTTGATTCGTCATTTGTACTCGTCACAGATTGATTTCGGTTGAGCTTAATTAAATAACATGCAAAACTACAACTGGTAGTCTCTCGGCACAGTGGTTCTGCTGGTTAAACTTCACAATAAGACTTGAGGATTCTTGGTTCGATCCCCGGGGGTCGTGAGTGTGCACTGCCAATAAGTCTTGCCCTAGTTTGAACAGTATCCAACAGTGACCAATCTGTGACAAATACAAACAAAAAATAACTCACTTCCTAAAAACATTCTGCGAATGCTTTTTCTTCAAATTATAGATTTGTCGGTAATATATTGATGCGATAGGCAAGAATTAAGCTTAGGTCAGGTATTGATTTAAAGGAAAGCGAGTGGCCTACAAAACCAGTTTTATCCAATCGCTTGTATGGCATTTGGTACTGTTTAATTTCCTGGTTAAAATTTGTATTATATTATATACAAAATCCTATTGTCGTGACTAGAGGTCTTGGCTTTGATATCAGTTTATTCAGCGGCTTGTGATAATAATCCGATCTAACGAGTGTCTAGTGTTCGCCAACACTAAATTATAGCATGGATTTCATTTATCAATCGGCAATCTATGTAGATTATAACTAAAAAAGGAATCTGAAACTTATGGTTAATCTTATTTGAGACTAATCAGCCCAATATATCTGCATTCAGGCGTTGACATTTTACACTGAAACTCAGACCAAATACCCTTCGCTTCTAAAGTCAACTGGCCATCCTTTGAGTAACTGAGTCCAGATAGCTACTAACTTGTTCAATGAATGACAGGAAGAACGAAACATACATCCTTAATTCTACTTCTAACCGCAATCACTCAACTTTACTAAAAAAAATATGGTGATGTTTGGCAAGAATGTACAAGAAAGTAATGCATTACATACCTTGAGATAACATTATCTACACTTGTAATATATTCGACAGGTGGATAACTATTTGCCATTGAATCAAATGATTTAGTTACTTGAGAGAGAGAAGCTAAACTTTGTACATGACGTAAAGTCGGAGATAAAAGTTTTGAAGATGATGATGTATCACTCGGACATCGTTTATGCCAAAACTAAAGGAAAAATTAACATTGAAAATATTGACTAGACTTTAAACTACTAGAAAACATTTCGATATGAAATTGAAATTATAATGACTGATGATGTATATTGGTTAATTCAGTAAATCATTGTTATGTTGGACGACTAAAGGAGAGTAACGAACTCTCAGAACTGTGTTTTAGAAGACCATTGTAATTATTTTAACTGTGGGTAATGTAAACGTTTCATTTCTGCCATTGTTACGTCCCTCTTACCCTATCCTCCCATTTAGTATATTTACTATTAGTATATTGTCCCTTATCATGAACTACAGTCAATTGGTTGTGTACAAGTTACCCCTATTCATTGCCACTATCTCCTTTGTTTCGTGTTAATTTTAGATTCCTAATTTGCTGGCTGTGTGGTCTGATTTTATGTATGTATGAAGGAATGCCTGAAATATAATACGATTCTGTTTGGCTGGTTCGTCAATTATGTATTCTCTTGTTCCGTCTTGGGGCCAAGTAGGCGTAGGGCAGACATAATGACCGACTGGGCACCCCATTGGCGTTGATATTGCAATCGCCATAATAATCATAAACAATAAAAAGCCTTGAATGATTGTGTATCGACTCCAGTTCAGTATAATTTACAGATAGAGCATTATTTATAGAAGAGCTGCCATCACGGATGAAACATACACCAGACATCTGCATCAAAACATTGTCTCGGGAAAATGTTAGACTTCACTCAATTACCTTGGTACTTTCTCTGAATAAAATCTGAAAGCTATTGGTATTTTCTTAATGAAGGTACTTACTGCTATTAACTTTTATGACGATATTTCCTTGTTGCATTCGTAGGCACCATTGATCCTACAATGTTTGAGAATCGATAAGCTATATTACTCAGATCTATAGCTGAAAGTAGAGGATGATCGAGGAATGCTATGAACTGACTACAATTACAAGTTTAAATGATTGTGTTTCAATTAAATGGTCTGAATGTTGAGTGCTCTCTACGAAGCGTTACGTAAGTGGATGTATAATGACAATGAGTGTTGTACAAGAACGAAGCAACTGTTCCTTTTTCCTTGGTAGTATGAAACAATAGTCTGAAAAAACATCCCATAATAATTTTAAATATCCGAAGGTACTGAATAGAAAGTTATACATTTAGATCAAATGGTCGGATTCTAACGATCATAATCTCCCCCCCCCTTCCCAGGGAATCGTGCATTAGTTCCAAACACTAAAAATACTTAATAAAAGAGGCACTTACACCGTACTACCGATACTACTACAACACTATACTTTATCAATATGCAACAACTTACATTTGTTGGCTGCTGGTTAAATGAATCCTGAAATGATAAACTGACGTTCTGATTTGACACAGTCAACATACTCGAATCTGGGACGTCATCAAAATTTGTTGTGACCGAATTACTATTAATAATATTGTTATTGTTATTACTCGATGGTGAGTGTAAAACTGGTGGTTTAATAATTGAATTTACAGTAGTGTTACCTACAAGCATACGATGATTACTAGAAGGACAATTGGGTCGTGGCCTTTCTCTTGGTGCTACTGATGTATTCGTAATGCCATGATGATCTGTTGATTGATGAATTGACTGTTTTTGATCATCAGGTGAACAAGATTTATTCCGAGCATTAGTAGGTGAAGAGATTGGTCTGAAATCAATTAAGAGATGAAAAAGTTATGATAATATTACTTAAAAATTTCTATTTGAATGAGTTTTCAACTTGTCAAAGTAAATGAACAAGATGTTGATCGATAGGTGACAAGTAACGATACAATGTGGTCAAGTGATGACAGTTACTCACGAGTGAATTAATTAATCAACTGCCTTTTTACTTGAATGACGTAACTTGTACAGAAATTAATTTGTTTGTTAAAACGCATAAAATCTCAGCAACAAAAGTAATTGCGTCACTAATTAGAGAGACAGTATTATGGAAAAATGGAGGAAGGAAATAAATCACGATTCAAAGGAAACATCTGATAGAACATGTAAATTACATAGGAGGAGATAAAGCCAAGGACTTCATTCGGTTAAGAGTGCCTCTTATTTTATGAAGAGCGTAGAAGAAATTCATAATAGGAGCGTCAATATTTTTTATTCTTCGACATATCTGGCAATGTCATTAGCCATTGAGTTGAACCATCTCCAGGACCCCAAAAAGGGAATCGTGATGGACTGATAGATCCCAGTCTTGCATATCTTTGTTTCATTCCAGGCGCTAAGTCATAAAATCACCACCCCTCTTTGCTACTTAAACACAGTTCCATAGTCGGGAAATAATGTATGTATGGAAGCTGCTGGGATGACATTTGCAAAATATAACCAAGCTATCGAGATAAATATTTCAAAATGGGGACAGATTGAACTGTATATTTTATGTCCAACCGGTTCTTACCCTTAAAACTGTGGTTTAATATAGTTAGGGGATTTCAATTTCAACAGTTAGGTAACAGTGTATAGACTCGTTTTAATTACTTCGGTTTAGGTTGCCGGGTAATAAAATTACTAGTCCGCAAAATAAGAAAGTGTAAGTCAAAATCCAATACGCGAAACTGTACTGGAAAAATGAGTTATACTACTAAAGAAGGTACTTGTTCTCATTCACGTCAAGTTAAGTGAATGGAATTCGTCGGATATCATGCAACATGAAAGAGGGTAATAAATACAGTCAGTCAACCTTATATAGTATGAAGAATAAAGTCGATGTATGGAAGGAGATATCGATAAAATTGGTTGATGTTAATATTATAAAATATCTAAAACTGATAAACACAGTAGTAATGAATATACATCTGATTGTGTACAGTACATTTGTGTAATGTTTAAACAAAAAACAAGGTTTATTCACTGCTTATGGACTCAATTTCTATTTAAGAAACCATCAAACTGTAATGTAGGTTCTATAAAAGAAGAGGTGACTTAGTGGTTTAAACATTCGAAAGTTTGAACCTCGTTCTTTTCAAGTTAGTTCAAGCGAAATTATCACGTAGCTAGCTTTCATACTTACAAAGTGATTCGATGACAAGTATACAAGGCAAAACTCGACTTGATAATATTAAATAAGTTACACTAACTAGAATATTTCTTAAGGTATTACTATAAAACAATTATTAGATGTTGAGACGGCTCACAGAAACCTTGATGATGTCTCCAGAACCCCTGAAGAGGCCGGAGACATTCTACTGTTCGATGCAATTTTTCAGAATCTCGATGTGAAATGCTCTGATTAGGTAATGGCTGTAACTTCCCATATGAATGGATTATAATTATAATTTTATTGTTTTCGAAAAACTATGAATACATGAATACCTTGCACATATTTCACACCTACTAAAATAAATATTCCTTCTCATTTATCTTCTGTCTTCTGAATTGCGACTAGAAGGGTTCAAGGCGTTTGAGTATTGAATTTGTACACGATTAGTCAGGCAACTAAGTACGGATTACAACACTAGACGTAAAATATAGCTAGCAGCGAAATCAGCAATGCATATTTCGTCCAATTTCGAGACTCGTTGGTTGAATGTGTCTAAACCTACAGTGTACTTGGTGTTTACAAAGAGACTAAAACTATAGTTTTGTTGCATCGCACTAGTTAGACTAATGAAGCTAGAAAAAGTCACCTTTATTGTAAAAGTAACAAATTCTTAAAATACTTACCTATTTTCGGATTTCACTTCTGATCCATGTAAATTGACAGGTGATTTTAATTGAGATTCTCTTGGTGGTACGGTTAGGTCTTTCCAAAGTGGAACTGAAAGATTCTGTTTGTATATCCGTTATTAGCATCGAAAAGGAATAGAAGTGACAAAACAACAATGCGTGATAGGACTGTGTCAAAACGGCCGAAAAAAGCAAACCGACTGCAAGGTATGTATTATTACTAAGGTGGGACAAATAAAATCAACTGGAAGGTCTGAGTTTTATTCTCAATCTCATCATATAATAACTCTACTGTTTACGCATGACTGACCAAAAACAACAATTAAGAATAATATGTGAATGACCGTAACTACAGGTTGACGCAATTACAAAACTTCCGGGTTGATTTGATAATAATCTAAACCATTGATTTCATCTTAGATTGCAAACAAAAAATGACAGAGATATCAGTATGGGAAGAGGTAGACGTAGGTAGAGTAGTCGTTTGCCGGTCACATTACGAACTATCTGTAACCATCATGAATTGCCTGAAGTTAGAAATGTAAACAAGTTGGTGTCGACTCAGTGATCTAAGGGTTAAACGCTAGCTACAAAATCGAAAGGTACTGGGTTCGACCCCATGATTCAGTCGAGAATACACACTACTAATGAGGAGTCATATACTAGAATTAAACAAGTGTCCAGTACTTCCTAATATCCTGTTTAGCTACCTGCCTGTCTAGTTACAATCAATTCATGGTGTAGACTAGAATAATAAGAAAGAAGATAATGCGGTGATAACAGCACAATTAATATCGATGTGATGCATTAGGTAGCATAGCGAAAAATGAGCGGGAGCACCGGTAAAAGCCGAACCAAAATAACTAGTTCACTAATTACTTATGTCGATTTACACAATGTAGGATGCTATAATGACTCCAGATTACGAAATGATCAGATATTAACAGTTATAACAGTAGAATGATTTATAATATAGGTTTGAGCAAATACATATAAAGAGATTTAACAAAGCCTGATGAGATACAAGATTGAAGCTGGCAATAAAAATAAGAGTGAATCAGAAATCGGTTTTGGGAAAAGTTTTAAACCTATGAGTGGAAGCTCAAAGGTTTAAGCATTTGATTTTTAATTTGCAGGCTTAAACCCTACTCCACATACTTCGATCACTAAAACAGAGTAATATTACTAGAAATGTATCTCAGAACTGAGTACACAGGTCCATGCTCCATTGAATACTTCATTCGAAATAAAAAAATAATACACATACACAACTGGTCACTCATATAACTGGAGATTATAATGAAGACTACTGGTAGATCACTAGAAAAAATCTTGGCAAATGGAGTTTAAATGTGAGTTAATAAGTGAAAAACGTTAACGACTAAGTAACAAGCAAATCTACTTATGTACACAATAAATGGGTAAAAGATGCTAAACATTGAAGCAATACAAAAAAAAATAAAACATACGCTTAAATTCTGCGCAGGATTATTTCGACCGACAAGTGCAAAGACTAATGCACACACTTGATAAATATCTGGACGTTTGAATGGATCCACACAAAGAATATAACCTACAAGAATAAGAAATTCTGTAAGAGATGAGATAGAAAGCAACTTCTACCACCAGTCCATCTAGAAATAATCATATATGTCATAAATTCATGTTTTGGCAAATAATTGTATCAAGGTGGAGTAACCAAAAGTGAATACGCAGACATATGTTTTTGTAAGTGTAAATGCCTGGAACGGGTAACGAGGGTGAAAACACAATTGTGTTCAATAAGAATGGATTGAGTTCAAGTCGCTGTGTGAACTTCAACACTGAGATTTGCTAGGTCTATCTAGAAGACGAATCCTGAATAGGACGAAACCTGTGCTCTGGATTCATATTGATAGTCAAAATCCAATTATAATCAAGTTTGTAAGAGTCTGCAATTTATCACTGTTGATATTCAGAACAGCAATACATTGGTTTCTTATTAGCGTGGTGAAGCATTCACTGGGATTTGAAGTGATAGTCAATCGAATCAAGTTTATATGTGAGCATCAACGTTAAGATATATGTACAACTGACAAGTCTCGAATTGCGACGACATAGGTGTTGCGTTTAATAGCTGGTCAAAATATAACAAAATATAGATAGATGGTTTGTAGAGATATGTCAACTTAGGATAATATTTTATCATGGAGTGTAAAACTAAGAATTGTGGGTTTACTGATGATAAGCCTCGAGATGAATATCACGTAGAAGTCCTAATGGATAGCTGTGATTTGAAAACAATATCAAAACTAAAGTGAGGATACAAAACTACCCATCCACTAGAAAATGATGCAAGTCGAGAATGTAAGGGCGGGACAGCCACGAGACTAAAGGTCCAAATTTAGATTGAGTGTGAAGTGGTTAGTATAAATTGTTGGAAGATGTCAAAAAAAAGTGAACAGCATAGGTTTAATATCTTTGGTGTGCAGCAAGTAGGAGAATTCAATACTCATGATTTGTCATAATTTACGATTCACCATCTAAACGTAGAAGCATCCTAGTGTTGATATTCACACCGATTCGCAACTAATATATTTCGCTTTAAACACCGAAGTGATATTCACCTACTGAGTCCAGATAGCTACTAATCCGCTCAGTAGGTATGAAGGCATTTTCAGGTTTCCTAGTTTCCAGTTATTAGAATTTGGATAGCGATTGATAATTATCTCACCGATCTCAGTGTTTAGTGGTTTACGCATTGATATGTGAACGGCTCATTTTACATGAAGGCTCTACAATTAAACAACCGAGTACACAGAATATAACACAACCGAAAAAAATATGTATAGACATTAATAAAACTCATTTACCAATTAATTTATGCAATCGTTCAGAATATGGTGAATTATCAGGCAGACTACAATTGCCCGATTGTATCGCTAAAATGCTATCGCCAAACGGTAAATTGAAAAAGCATAGACAATACAAGATGCAACCTAAAGCCCAGATATCTATTTGCGGACCCAATGGAACTGATGTAGATAAACTAACCATTTCAGGAGCTCGATAAGCTAAAGTAGTATATCTAATAAAAGGAATAAATAAACTTGCAAATAGAATAACAATGACAAAGGATCATAAGTAAAATGTGAATCAGAGTGCAAAACTATTAATGATAGAGTTGTTAAATCATAAAAACTTACTGATGATGATGTAACTGACATACATAGCACAAATTCGAATACTCAGCTTAAAAGCATACTTTGTCTATGAAGTTTAGTGATATTACTACTCGGCTGTTTAGACTGGAATAAATGTAGTGGGACTCGAACCCGTAACACTGTGGTCAAAAATCAAACATTTCAACCACTTTAACAGCGCGCGACCGTAACAAGCTAAGACTAGGTAGAAACTAAACTGTATGCAACGACAGTTATGAAACGGTATGGACTAAAATACTTCGGAAAATATTTTAAACAATTGGTCTATTCTTACATTAAAGAAATATTATTTTATGAAGTCATAAACTGTTATTATATACCTCAAACTCACGACTAAGACGAAATTACCATCCAGTGCTGCTTAGTTTTCAATGCTTACGTAACCCAGATCTGTTTGTTATACCAAGCTTAAGTAATTTTCATCTTTAGCAAAATTAAGATTATAACTCAATTAATTTAATGCACTTTTCTTCCTCACCTGCCTATTTCATACCCATCATTTTACCATGTTACGTAACGCTAATTCTAAAAAATATCACTACAAGTACTCACAAAAGCATTCTTTAAAAATGCTAATTCTTCATTTTACTTTGGCTATTGTGCAATTTCATTGATAATTTCGAATAAAAAATCACTACTTAAATATTTTTGACCAACTAAATGTATTCGGTTGTATGCAACTGATGAGGTAGTAATAACCAAACACTCAATGAATTCATGGTATGCTGTTAATTTTGCCTTTCTTCATTTATTTAAATTTATAAAAGGAAATAAACTGATGAAACAAGGATTAAAATACTCCAATCGTGGCCTGCATAGCTCGAAGGTAACGTCATAATGTGTGGATGTGGTTGACGCGTGTTTGAAACGTACAGAGACACCTTGCTAACGAGTGTCGAACTAGTGCAAGAACACAAGTTAGACAGAGCTTTCTGTCAACTATCCTTAAAAACTAAACATGAGAAATCGGGACCATAACACTAGCAGTAGCTTGGCTTCACGTAGAAAACATTTACCGGGAAGATAAAAGCCTAGCAGATAAATTAAACTTTAATAATAACCGTCCAACCTAATACAACACAAACATTACACATTTGTTGTAAAGTAGACAGAAGGTTATCAACCAACAAATCAAAACATATTTTTTCCTATGCGAAAGTAATGAGGAGCCTAAATTGAATTCCTTGCTAAACGCTGTAAGCTTATGCTTTGTTTAAGTTTTGCAATTTTTTTATAGTTTACTTCCAGTATAAATGTTTCTATAAGCCAGCAGATTCAATATTTCTCGCAGTTTTCTATTGGTTCTAAAACCACTGATTATATTTTAACTTATAATGTTACATAGTGTGTTAACTGTTGTCTGAGGTTAATTCTTAACCATGATTATGAATGGGTTGGAAAGAAATAAGATCCTGTTGAAAGGAACACAGAATCTGACATTATGTACACTGGTTCAAGTTATCAAATTATTTTAGTATAGAGAGCTGGAACTATCGTGATGAATACTAGCCAGTGACACTGGTCATCTAGGGGATGCTAATTACATAGTATGTACCCTACCAATATGGCATACATTAACGGTCAAGGACTATATGGGTTTGTACCACGTTTTGGTTTGCTCGCTTTACATTAATCTACTCCTACCCCAGACAACATCGTGTATCGATGTACGCCTATGGATGGACATACGCATGTAATACATATCCTAACAACCAAATTCGTTGGTGAAGATTTATCACATTATCACTAGTTGAGTAATAAGACATACACTTATTTTGAAAGTAAAAGAGCTTGTGTAAAAACGTCAGTCCCTACTTATCACCATGTATCTCTAAACCAATATACCAAATACAAGAAGTGATTTCTACAAAATAAGTGGGGGATTTACCTAGAAATTTCTTCTTCACATCTTGAAATTCCATGAACACCAGGATGTAGAACACGTGATGTTGCACTGCCGAAGTCACATAGGATAAAATTATTTCGTTCATCGATAAGAATATTTTCAATCTTTTGTTTTCGTTATTATTTTTAGTTAAAATATAGAAGAAAGTATAAAATGATTACATTATTACGTAATTATTATTATTTATCAACAGATTTATGAAGACGATAAAAGAATGTAACTACACGTAGTTGCATATATTGAAAAAGTATGCCGAAAACGGATAAAATCACTTGAGTTTTTGTGTATTAGGCTACTGTAACTTATCGTAGATAAAGGTTAATAATGTTATTCGATTGTCTAAATTGTAGATGTATCCATAAAGAGTATTTGAGTCAAATGACCACTTTACTGGAAGATTTTATTAGTTTTGGTGGATTAGTGTCTGATGAAATTCCGGGACAGATACAAAAAACTCGTTTAGCTTTCGTCACATGTGGTGTACGAAAGATGTTTCTCATCCAAATGAGTATACTGAGTTCTCCATCTTGTATACAGCTCTGTATTACTCTGACTGTGAAATATAGATTATTAAAGTGGAAGATATATAAGTTGTAAATTTTTGATAAAAGATATATTTGGAGCACTACTCACGTGTAGTGAATTAATACTGAGGTTAGGCAAAAGCTACTATGGAAATTTAGACAATCAGTTGATGAAACTTTGAATCTTTACCGAGTCAGGCGGTACCCCCAACTAAACTAAAATGTAGCACCAATCCATAGAGGAACTGACTGTCGTTCCGAACCGTGTTGGTAGGTACAAGCTATCTGATTGGGATTACCGTGATAACAATAGTCAGTAGTTGGGGTCGTTGGGTAGTATTTGTCTGGACTGGTTATGATGAAATAAATGTATACACTCTTTATCTTGCGTTCCAGAATTCCCTCATCAACACCTTATCCTTACATCATCTCGAACTCTATTCTGAATGTTCACTCTATATTATTATCATTGTCAATTAATTTAACACACAACTATTTCAGCATCTACGTTATGACTGACTGTACCTGAGTAAAAAGGCTAGTAAGAACGTAGATGGTAGTTTTTATCTTAGACTAATAACACGGTTGAAGAATCACTATAATTGGAAAGCATTTAACAGTAGTATTTTGACATCGATTACGGAATTACTGAGCCATTGAGTAAACTACTATTCTATTGCTTCATAACTTGTTCTAATGTTAATCAACAATGGGTTATCGGTTGGTAATTACAACAACCTTATATCTAACTTATTAACTCTATGTTAATATATAAATTATTTCGCAAGCATTCAATTCAGATCAGTCTATAAAACGAATTTTTAACAACCGCTATTCTGGTGTTTTTAACCGTACACATACTCCTGAATTAGGAGCTATGAAACCCGTATCATGAATAGTTCTACGTTGTAACTGACTGACTGACTGTATCATGAATAGTTGTTTATTAAGGATACAATAAATCAAATAAGTTCCAACGTTTATCCCATGTATCATTATAGGTTAAAACGAGGAATAGACCCTTCACTTTCTTTTGTCATCTAAGTAATAAGAGACCAAGCCAAGAGCTATTGAGAGCTTAATAAAACTTCTTGCGTTGCGTTTTTCCATTACGTTAACACTTCGATTTAGGCAGTAAGAGATAGATCACATTAGTTTACATACTTCCAAAATCTCTTTCACAACTAACAAAAATTACTATTAATAGGTATTTAGCTTATTTGATTGTTTTACTTTACTGTCATTACATGAGTGTAGTGTCTATAACAGTTCAGTTAAAAGGAGTACAACAAAATCGTGTCCATCACATTCGTTATCCATTGATGATGCCTGAAAAATTCAGCTATTCAAGGAGTAACTAACTAAAAGTAAAATCAATCGGGTCAAAATAATAAGTAGTTAGGCTCTTTTTAAAATACATTTTGTAAAGAGAAGAGTTAGCCATTGACAATATTGATCTCATGGGGACAATAGGTCTGTGTATTTTTGGTAAGCTATACAAATAAGATAACATGGATCCTCTAAGTTAGAGCTGTTGTTGAATGTTCTTATGAAGAGATCTTTTAACTTTACTATGGTACACCTTTCAGTTGCATGAATTATGTATTATACTTGAAAGATCATCCATAATCACTGTAACTTTGTTTACGTAACTTTCCTTGTCCATTTCGTACAGCTTGAAGATCTCTGGATAGTACAATTGACTGTGAAATTTTTAGTTTAATACATTGATATAGTATACCAGCAAGTCTAGATTTTAACCAGACTTGTTCTTCTTCATTTACTGGTTTCAATTTAGACAGTCGATGACACAAATTATAAAACTGGGTTTCTGTAACAATTTTGTTGGTCTACTTAACTAGTATGTGAAATTTAAATTCAAATGACATTAATTCTATGTCAATTTGATTTAAATGTAAGCCTGATAGGTTACAAAGAGATTTCATCGGATTTTTCAGGAATATCTTCACATCATTGCTCTTTAACCAAAATATTAACCAAGGTCTTCTCAAGATTTCTACATACTGTTGACTGGATCTCGTGCAGTAAATTGATTACCTTGATTCTACATACAATTTTTTAGTTATCCAATAAGTTTATGAAAAGAAGGGCCTACCTACGATTTAATGAACATGTTCCAAAAAATCTACGACTCACAGGAACAAAGACATTTAACACTGCAATCGCTAAGCATCTAATTGACACAGGACACCAAATTGATATGAATCAATCATTTAAAGTGTTCAATAGACAAAAAACTTCAAATCTTCTAAAATATGCCGAAAAGATTGCCATGAAACGATTGAAACCAAACTTATGTGTTCAAAAAGAAACTGTTATAAGCCTTTCTTTACCCTGGTAACCTAACTTTTACGTTATTGTTTTCATAATTATTATTCTCTCGCTAAGTTTCTTTTAATACGTTTTGTCTTTTGATCAGACTTAACAATTCCTTTTTTACATTTAAGGGGTTGTTGTGGAGATAGTTAATTTTATTAATGCTGATATCACGAGGGTCCTGGGTTCGATCCCCACCAGGGTCGTGGATGCGCACTGCTGAGGAGTCCCATACTAGGACGAAACAGCTGTCCAGTGCTTCCAGGTGATCAATGGTTGTCTGGTTCAGATCAATTCGTGATATCAGCATTAATAAAATTCCTTTTTTGGTTACATCATCGTTTTTTAGATGGTTAAGTTCAACTTTCGTGTTTAATTAGGTCATTTAAAGTTTAATAACTGAGTTTTATTCACTTTATTCTCAAATATTTCCAACCATCTCTTATTGTGTAATTATTTGACCTCTGATCTCTATTTCGCCTTCTGGTACCTTCTCTTGGATCGTATATATATGGTCACAGCATTTTCTCCAACATTTTAAGCCATGTTCACATGTTTGTGTAATCTTGATTTCAACTAACTGCATCCGTTCTCATGAGTATGTTAAAACTTGTTTCAAATATTAATCTTGTAAAATATTATTCTAGGTTGTATGCGGCTGATGAGAAACCAACGAAATAAAATGAATTCATCTTATTTTGCACAAATATTTGTTCTAGCTCTCATGAAAATAATAAAGGGAACAAAGTGTATGAAATTTCTTAAGAGTAGTAACGTTAATTCACAGCATAGAAACAAGATCGTTTGTATGTTCAACTTAAGATTTCCTTATACATCGAAAGTTTTTCAATGAAGGAGATAATTTGTATGATCAGTATTTATTGAACAGTCCTTGTTGACTAACATAGCAGTTATTCACGTTAATTTTTTTGGTACCCATCTAAATCCAATGTTTTATAACTAATAACAGTCACGTACTAGATTGTAAATGTAACAATGTAATTTGATAATAATCAACTAGTCAATCACTCTCGATGTTACAATCATATAAATGTAGAACAACTTTACATGATGTAGAGTTGTAAATAATAACATAATAATAAATAAACAACAATATTCATTTACATTAATATGAAAACAAGTTTAATTACATCATCGAGGTGGCTGTGAAAAACACTGAACTTAACAAATTCAATTCACATGAACTGAGTTTAGTTAGACAACGATTGTAAATTACAAACAGCTGGATAGTATTTTACATTCGGATAATATGAAATACCTATAAATTAGCTGTGACATTATGAGGTCATGAGTTTGATCCATAATAGGATCTTGATTGAGTACTGCTGAGTAATCATATACATTAGAACAAGACAGTTATTGAGTACTTCCTGGCTTTCAATGGTTGTTGAAGTGAAATTAATCTATGGTGTCAAATTACAATATTACGTACATAAGTGGAATAAGACGCCATATCATTTACTAAATTGAATAGGTATACAATGATTGATTTATTCAATAGTGAATTACACAGTTAAATGTAACTGTACACTTGTATATACAACAAAACTATATCAACTTGTGAAATTTATGAACAGTTTGTTTAAAATGTACACATTGAGTTATCTATGATAGTAAATAGATTTTTATTTAAGAATAATTATGAATTCAATGGCTTATTTATATTTCTACTGTAAGACAACATTGAATAAATAACAATACAAATAACAATATATAATTGGATATATGTAAATTTTATGATAATCTAACATTATAATAAGTATATGAATAAGAAAAAAACAAACAAACAAAGACATTACTTATAACAACTAATAAGTAGAATTTTCGAACAAAATCGAGAAATGTGTTTACAATAAACACAGAAAAAGTAACTAAAGTGAAAACTGTTAAAATGTGAATTTCTAAAAGTTAGAACAACTGATACAATTAGACTTTTCCTAACCAGAATAATTTACTGACTATAGTTTGTAATTGCATATTGTGGGGATTGTTGAATTTGATTTCATTGATTAAGTTGAACAACCATTAAAAACCAGTAACTAGTAATAAATAGCTATTTCATACTTGTAGGACTCCGTAGAAGTGTACACCCGTGACCTAGCTGAGGATAAAGCTTAGGATCTTAGGGATCCAATAGTTGACACTTTTAACTTGAGTCAAGTCGTGGTATATTATGCAAAGTCATTCATGGTCACAAGTAGGTAACTACCACACGCCTAACATGGTCTGGTAACTAGAACTCGGAAACCAACACCTGGAATTAATCACTAGTGAACTAATGTCCTACGGGATAGAAACAAAATTGCCTAAGGGGAAATGGAAATGCTAATCAGTTTAAAGTGGAGGAACCATATTAATAGGTCCACAGAGGTGCATTCAGTCATAATAAGCATAGAGTTTGGCACAAATATGCGTCGATTCGAGTTCCCATACCACATCAGAACAACAATGTAGTAAGAGTATTAGTAATATAAGTAATAGGATAAAAGATTAGACATATAGAAAACGTTTAGAGAAAAATGAACAAGTAAAATAAAAAGGATATTACGACCAACAATGAGCCTGTTACTAACGATTGCTCATGATAATCGCTCAGACCTCAATCAAGTAGTCTGAACTAACCAACTTCGCTCAGTTCATAAACTCGTGCTACATTTTGGTTTCATCCTCTTCCAACCTACTTCCGCATAAACAAACATTCCGTGTTGAGATGACACGGGGTGAGAAATATATAATAATACAAAAGTTAAATGCTAGACAGCTTACTTTTAAGTCACGATGAATAATTGGTGTTTTGCAGTGATGCAGCCGACAAACAGCTTCACAAATATCACTAAATATACGCAGGACTTCAGCTTCCGTAAATCTTTGATGCTGCTTTCGTTCATTTATGAGTTGACTCAAACTACCTATAAACATAAAATAAAGAGTTGTAAAATAAGTTACTTGGAAATTATTATTGGTTTACAGTCCAGACATAATAGACGCAAAATAAAATAACGTAAAATGAGTGTATGATTTTTTTCAAAAAAGTAATGTCAGATGTGTGATCCAAAAGTTACGTGTTCGCTGCGAAGCCTGAAGGTCCTGGGCTCGATTCCCAGGTGGGTTACACGTGTGTACCACTGAGTTCCATATTAAGACGAAACAGTTGCCCAGTGCTTCCTGGTTTTCAATGGTTGTCTAACTCAAAAAAATTCGTGATATCAAATTGAAATTCAATAATTTCCGAAGCAATATATTACAAAATTAATATCTATAAAACTACAGCAAAATAAGTAGTACTAAGAATATATTTCGTTATAATTAGTGACTATTCAACAAGTTAATCTCAATTTTTATAAATCTAATTAATGACTAATATATATCACATGCTGATATGATGAGTATGAAGTAGGCCTAAAAGTCAGGTCATAATTCATTGGCGAGCGAGTGACCTACAAAGCTGACATTTTTTGATGATTTTTAACATGTAGCCATGTTACTTTGATGTTAATAATTTGTAAATAAAAACGTTATTTTCATTAAATAAAGCTACCATTCTTATTATTGACACATTAATTCGTTTGGTGGTTTGAGTTAATAATCCAGTCTCATGAGTAAACACCACTAGACTACATTGAATCAATGTATATCATCAATTGATTAGCATTCTATTTATTCATTTTAGCAATTCAACACTCGCTTATCCATCATATTTCTGTTACACAACATGGATATCGTAATTAACTGGGATTTAATTCTGAGCGTCGTTTAATTCCCGGTCAATAGCCCATGATAATTGAAACTAATTTTTTAAAATCAACACCGTAATAACAGACTGATGGGAAAATCAGTTACAATATACTAATTTATACCGTAGTTTAACTTAAGTTTTGTAATTTTACATTACAGACTGGGCCTTAGTAAAGCAAGCACTAAAAACCAGGAAGCAGTGGAGTTTTTTCATTCTAGTCTAGGATTCCTCAGTAATGTTTATTAATAACTACACTAAGCTCGTAGGTTTTATCTATAGAGAGATGATAGAGACAAAATTACTGAATTCAACAACCGCTACAACCCTCTAAACGAATATTTAATAATGTAACATTAGTAATGTGTGTTTAAAGAGTATATTTAGTGCATTGGTGGCGTAGATTTTGATCCAGTTGCTAATACCAACATTATAATAGATTTGTAACTTCAGTACCACAGTCATTACATTTCATGTTAGTGAATAAAAGCTATTGGTTTTCTATAATTTGTCAGTGTTTACACCTCATTGTTGATATTGATAAGGACCACAATACGTGTACTCTGAGAGGAATACCTCGATATAGCGTTAATTTACAGGTATAATTAGCGTTCAATTGTGGCTGATAAATAGAAACCAGGACAAACGTTTCATCATATTTGGAACTCGTCAATTGGGTGCACTTGTATTCCACTGTTAACACTTACACAGGCACTTAAAC
The DNA here is from genome assembly GCA_025215515.1 of Schistosoma japonicum. Lineage (NCBI taxonomy): Eukaryota > Metazoa > Platyhelminthes > Trematoda > Strigeidida > Schistosomatidae > Schistosoma > Schistosoma japonicum. The sequence goes on from CM046066.1 coordinate 13,584,213, forward strand.
TCAGTTTATTCCAATGAAATGCCATAATGTTATCTATTGAGATACTGAATCAAATGAGAGCCACTAGATATGAGTTACAGTGTGAACATCAATCAAAACTTGGATACAGGTACACCCAGCTGACGAGTCCCGAATAGGACGAGATAAGTATATTGGATTTCACTTAGTAGCCACAACCCAACTTGAACAATATTGCTTTATACGTTTAGAACCAAAATAATTTTTTTCTAATACGAATCAAAGAGCCTGCTAGAGATTATGGAAATATTTATAGCTATAGACATAAAAATAAATCAAGATAGTCCATTGTAGCATAATTACTTTGTATATGTAGTAGGTGTTTAGCATTCAAGTGACATTCAAGATTAACAGAATATGACTGCCTGTTTAATCACTTTAATAGGACATAGTACATGGTCAATGAAAAGAGTGATCTTGCGAAATAGATAAGGTGAATTGACTAACAAAGCACATAGTCAAATTTGTTTCCTGATACACTGACAAGGTAGCTAATGGATGTAACTTTAGATGACTCTTTAGGAAGTATATCGATAAGAAATAATGCAGGATACGCAAGAAAACAGAACCCATAGACTTCATATAATACAAGCGTTATGTGATATTCATAAATGTTTTGGTACAGTTGATAGTAAGTGGATTTAACTCTCTCTCCCGTAAAATGTCTTCATATGACTACAAGTTTACAAAATTTCTAAAAAAAGTCCTACTGATAGACCTGAAAACCAACTTATTTTCACACAAATAGGAAAGGTTAAAAGCCTAAAATCAGAGCTTAAATAATGCACTGCTGGAAAAAATGGGTTTATTTAGGGAAGAGTTGAAAAACACGAATTTCAAATAAGTGGTAGTATATATATATATATATATATATATATATATATATATATATATATATATATATATCAAAAATGCTGTGGAAACAGCAATGATATCTGCTAGTAAGGTAAATCATAAGGCTAGGATGAAGCCGTGGATTTCAGTATCATCCACCGAACTGATGGATGCTCGTAAACTCATTCCACCTGGCTCTGAACATGATGAAGAGCGAAGTGAGCTTAGGCGCAGGCTGATAAAAAGCCTACGCAACGACCGTGAACAGTGGTGGGTGGCGAAAGCAAAAACGATGGAAAAGGCAGCGGCGATAGGCAACAGTAGGCAACTTTTTCGACTTATCAAGGAAACTGGTATTAGGGATCCGAATGTGAGTGAGACTATCTCGGAAAGGGATGGGATTATAATTCATTCTCAGTCCAGGAGATTGGACCTATGGGCGGAACATTTTAGGGATCAGTTCAACTGGCCTTCAGCCACACTTCGGTTGCCCACGATCCCCAGTCATCCTGAATGGCAAATCGACTTAACTCCTCCTAGTCTTTATGAAACTGAGAAGGCTATAGGAAATCTGAAGCGAGGTAGAGCAGCAGGTCCTGATAGGCCTACCCCTGAAATTTTTAAGGATGGTGGTCCAGTTTTAGCAGCTAGACTGACTGAAATCTTAGGTAGAATCTGGGAACTGGGCGTAATACCATCTGACTGGTCTCAATCCCTGATTGTCCCAATTTATAAGAAAGGACAAAAGTCTTCCTGTGACAATCACAGGGGAATCAGTCTGACTAATATAGTTTCTAAGCTGTTAGCATCGATTATACTTAGACGCTTAACTAGAGCTCGTGAAGAGCAGACTAGAGAAAACCAGGCTGGATTCAGACCTGGATGTGGCTGTATAGACCACATCTTCACACTGCGACAGGTCCTGGAACACAGACACACATTTAGGCGTCCTACAATAGTTGTCTTCCTGAACCTAAAGGCGGCATTCGACTCTGTTGATCGTGAGGTTCTGTGGCAGTGTCTGTCATTGAAAGGTGTACCAAAGAAGTACATTAACCTTATACAAGCTCTCTACTCTAAAACTACAGGTCGAGTGAGAGCTTATGGCGAACTGTCATCGGAATTCCCCACTTCAAGTGGTGTCCGTCAAGGATGTCCACTTTCCCCATTCTTGTTTAATTTTGTCATAGACATGCTCCTAGATATAACCATGTCTTCATCTGACTTTTCAGGAGTTGACTTACTACCAGGAGCCTCTCTTACTCACTTAGAGTATGCTGATGACAGTCCTATTTGGTGAAGACGCTGACAAAATGCAGAGTCTTCTGACTACCCTGAGCAACAATGCAAGCATGTTCGGAATGCGGTTTTCCCCCTCGAAATGCAAAATGTTGCTTCAGGATTGGGTTGCATCGGCACCTGAACTAGTGATAGGGAGTGAGGTAGTCGAGCGTGTAGACCGCTTCACGTATCTGGGGAGTCTCATCAGTGCTGATGGCCTGGTGACTGACGAAATCTCAGCACGGATACAGAAAGCTCGATTGGCTTTTGCCAAGTTGCGTCACTTATGGCGCAGGCGAGATATCCGCTTGCTAACCAAAGGACGAGTGTACCGTGCAGCAGTTCGCTCTGTCCTACTATACGGTAGCGAAACATGGCCGTTAAGAGTAGAGGACATTCGTAGGTTACTGGTCTTCGATCATAGGTGTCTCCGAAGCATTGCTCGTGTATCATGGGACAACCGAGTGAGCAATGCTGTCGTTAGGAAACGGGTTCTAGGAAAGGAGGGCAAATCAATAGACGAAGTATTGTAACTTCATCAGTTGAGGTGGTTGGGACATGTGTTACGCATGTCTAACTACCGACTGCCTCGACGAGCTATGTTTTGCAGCGTAGGAATAGGTTGGAAGAAAGCTAGGGGCGGCCAAACCAAAACATGGCAGAAATCGATGAAGTCACTGACAAGTGGACTATGTCATGTTGGTAGATGTAGGCTGCGTGGTTGGGGTCCGCGAGACGAAAGTCACCAATGGTTAGAGACCTTGAACGATATGGCTCAGAATCGTTCGCAATGGCGCAGGTGCATCCACTCTTTATGTTCTCTCAAAATCTAACCTTCTGAATTCCCTATCTTTCTCCTTTCAAATTTATCTCACTGAATTATACTTTTCGAATCATATCTTCGCTCCCTAATTTTCTGCATTACTGCTAATACTTCTATTATCGTTATCACTCTTGGATTTGAACTGACAGTTGCGTCTCTGTGCTGATGTGGTATGGCGACCTGAACTAATGTACGTACGTACTAAGTTCTGCGTTGTATCTGTCTGTCTATTGAGACGGCTTCCAGAAACCTCAACGAAGCCTCAAGAACTCTTGAAAGAGTCGGAGACATTCCATCCAATCATTGATCAACACAACCTACCAAACTCTCGAAGTGGCGCGTTTTGATTGGGTAACAGTTAAAACTTTTTAGTTCGGATTGGATGGACTATGCTATGACGGGCACCTAAAGAAGATTGATTATCTTCTAGAACTGTTCTTCCTGTAAACGATTTCATTTTTCGGCTGTATACGAAGTAAGCATTTCATTCTTATTATTGTTACATTTCCCTAACCCTATACTCCCGTTTAACGCATTAACTGTTGTTATATCGCTCCTCAATTATGAACTATAATTAATTGACTGCATATATGTTACCCCAGTTCACATTCACTATTACTCTTATTCTGTACTATTGCCAGTTTTCTAATTGGTTGACGGTGAGGTCTGATTTTGTGTATATATAAAGGCATGACTGAAATACAAAGACGATTCTGTCTGTTGGCTCATCAATCGTTGTTTTTTTCTATTCCGGCTTGCGAACTGGGAGTCATGGGGCAGACGTGTCCGTACACTAATTAGCGATTATCAAGAGCACTGTGCATCTTCGCAATACATAACAGATTATAATGCTGATTTTATTGTTTTAGAAAACTACAAATATACGATTATTTTGTACAGAACTCACTCTCTATCTTACTGGAATGAAGTTTCCTGTCTACTCGTCTTCTGAATATATATATATATATATATTACATAAGAAAGTGGAGCAGTAGCTCTATGATCAAGGCCTTCAACTTTCAACTGTTGGGTCGTAAGTTTAAACCCCACTTCACTTAATTTAGTTTCGGCAACTGAGTAATACCACTAGCTCATAGTGAGGCTTAAAGTTAAATACATGAATCAAGACGTGGTAAGTGGACAGAGTTTTACATGACAAATTTACAATTCAATATTGAATTTTCGTGGATTTCGAAGTAATGAATATTCCTTCATTTTTGTTTAGGAGAATCAATAACAAAATAACATATATTTTTCCTACCTGGATAATAAGCAGTCAATAATAAAGCTTCATGGATACCTGGTTGAATATCTGTTATTTTCGAATCCACGTAACGAAGAATATTCTTGTGTGATAATGAACTCTGTATAAAATGAGAAATGATGTAAGTCAACTTGTAAAATAATACCATCAGCAAAATAACTCCATAGCTAAACTTATTAAGCTTAGTAATTGTGCGTTTACTGGGCTGGATGGTTTAATTAAGAAGCTATCGTTGTTGTTTTGGATGGTGAAACTCTGGAAGAAGTGGATACCTTTACATACCTGGGGAGCATCATCGATGAACAAGGAGGATCCGATGCAGATGTAAGGGCAAGGATCGGTAAAGCAAGGGCAGTATTCCTACAGCTGAAAAATATATGGGATTCCAAACAACTGTCTACCAACCTGAAAGTTAGACTCTTTAATTCGAACGTCAAGACATTTCTTCTCTATGGAGCTGAAACGTGGAGAAGTACTGTAAACATCCTCAGGAGGGTACAGGTATTTATAAACAACTGTCTACGCAGAATACTGAATGTCTGTTGGCCGGAAACCATCATCAACAGCCTACTATGGAAGAGAACAAACCAACTTCCAGCTGAAGATGAAATCAGGAAACGACGTTGGAAATGGATAGGACATACATTACGGAAATCATCTGACTGCATCACGAGACAAGCACTAACTTGGAACTCCGTTTGGAAAACGTTAAAGAGGAAGGCCAAAGAACACACTGCGTCGAGAGTTGGAAGCAGACATTAAAAGGATGAACAGTAACTGGAGACAGCTGGAAAGGATCGCTCAAGACAGAGTTGAATGGAGAATACTGGTGAGCGGCCTATGCTCCTCCGAGAGGGGTAACAAGTGTAAGTAAGTAAGTTGTTGTTTTGGACAAAAATACCAGCACTTAATTTAAGTACATGCAAACATTTTTCATTATTTTATAAATAATAATTCAGTCTGTTTTTATGTCCTTATCTCTGACTAGTAATGCTATTTAGGATGACAATCAAAGCTTTACAATTAAACCATCCAGCTCTGTGAGCCTAACAAAGTCTGCATTATTAGGGACTATCGAAAAAAAACAGTAGACTGCAACCCATTTCAAATATAAACCGATAAATCATAGATTCCGGATTCGTCACAACTATTTCAACATAAGTAGCTTACTTAGTAATGAAAGCAGAAATTCAGCAAAGTGAATCATGAAATAAAAACCATCAAAATAAAACTTAGAAATCTCACTTTATATCAGTGAGTGGTCTACTAGACTGATATGATTTTAAATAAACGTTTAAAGCATCTATAAGAGTTTGAACGAATTCAGTTTAAAGTAAAATTTAAATGTTTTCTTTTGAAAAAATATTTAGAATAAGTCTTAGCTTTTAAAGTTAGTCGACTACTACAGTTTCTGATGTTATTTAGAAGGCAAAATAAATTTTATACGGAACCAGATTGTCCCAACGAGGACTTTCATCTACTTTTAAAAATGACGATATATCGATGGTCAATATTAGATTTAATTTAAAAATCAGCGCTTTGCGCGTAATTTCTTAAATACATGAGGGTTAATGCAATGAGACAGTGGCCTAATAATTAAAGCATGTGGTTATCAGTCAGTAGGCCACAGCTTCAAACTACTCTCAGTCTACTTCAATTTAGACAGCCGAGTAGAATCACTATCCTTCATACGTAGAGTGGCTCAAAAACTAAGCGTATACGCTTGTACATGGTAGGCGAGTTATATAAGTGGGTAGAGCAACCTTTATAAAACAAGACGAATAGAAAGATAAACCATAATGCGTTAGATATTTATGAAAACAGAATAACTGTGGAGGGGATCTATTGCAAATCTCAAGTAAGTTGCGAACTAGAGATAAAGACTTACATGAACTGTTTTATTATATAGGGGAAATAAACAATAGTGACTGTCACTATTCTGATACATAAATTATGATAGATACTACCTTGAAGTGGTAGTCGAACTTGCATATCACGATAACTCAGTCGAGTTATAATGGCTTCAACTATCTCTCCTTTAGGTCCTACCATTCCATACAAGTCGGTCGGAGGGCAGTAGAACGAAAACCAGCATACTTAAGGTTCGAGAACGAAGCTGTACTGCCAACTGTACAAAAGAATAACTGTAATATTGTAAACCGCCTCCCAGGAAAACGATCATTTTCAATGATGCTGTATTCTCACAATGAAAGAAAGATAAGAGAAATGATTGTCTCATATAATCGCACATTATCATCAACGTAGAACCGGGGAAAAATACGCCCATAGCTTTAATTTGCCATACCACATTAGCACTATGAGATTACAGAAGTAACTTAATAACAGAATACAAGAGAGAAGATTGAAGTAAAATTGTGCAGAAAGTAATAATAGGATTCAAGATTTAGATGAAATCAAAGAGTGAATACACTTGCGCCAATGTGACCGATTCTGAGCCATGTCACCAAGAACAAAGAATTGAGCAGAATAAGATGAATTCATTTTATTTCGCCAGGTTCTCATCAAATGCGTACAACCTACAATAGTAAAGACATGGTAGAGTAAAAGGTCCGAATGAAGTTGATATGACTCGAAAAATATGATGCATATAAATATGTCTAAATGAAAATTCTAGAAACATCAGGTTACTAACAAAGAATCATAAGTTAAGGAATGAACAGATAGGAAATGCCAAGTAGGATGGATTGTGAATAGTTGAAATCCGCCAATGAAAAACAACAAAATTATGAAATCATAAAAATTAAAGTGATTTAATCAGGAAAAAGATCCAGAAAATGTAATAGGTGAGACCCTACCAAAAACAGGAGGAGGATTGAGGACAATGATGCGATAAAGTAATTGAAACGTTACCACGGCAAAGAGAAATGTACCACTGTTTTTTTTTGAATGCACAGACTTGTTTTAAAACATTTGATTGTTATTGCTTTAGTGAATTTAAGAAGATTGCAGTTTGACTGTCGGATAATCACAAAATATTTCCTGCCCCCAAACTCTTTATCCTGTACAAAATAACATGCTTTTTAATGTAGTCAATGAAAGACAGGTACCCATTTCTCGTTACCACCGATTGCATATATAAATTTACATGTACCTGCCAAAGCAGTCACATTGTTAGAATGGAAGCATATCAATAAAAATCTGCAATCAAACGGATCAAGAAACTTGAGCAGCGCCAACGCAAGACATTTGGCTAACACAAGACATACAGCTAATATCTCTAAATTCTTTGAGGTGATTAGCCGACAGTCAAACTGCAATCTTAAATTTTCTGAAGCAATAGCAATCAAATGTTCCATAGCAAATCTATGCATTCAGAAAAAAACTGTGGTAAATCTCTCTTTACCATGGTAATGTTTCAATTACTTTATCGCATTATTGTTTACAATCTTCCTGTTGCATTAATTTTACTTTAATTTTGGTATGGTCTCACCTATTACGTCATACTCTAAACTTCTTCTTTCTGATTACATCACTTAAATTCTTGAAATTTTATAATTTTGCTGTTAACTGACCTCAACTCATGTTTTGTCAAATGTTCGTAATTCATATCACCCAGTTTTTTTCTCCATTACGTAACTTATTAACTGCATACCTCTTTTTTAGTAACCCAATGTTTCTAGAATTTTCACTTATACATCATATTTATATGCATAATTTCTTTAAGCCGTATCAACTCCATACGGATCCTTTACTCCATCATGTTTCAACATATCTTTTTCTTAAACCAGTAACATTTGAAAAGTATGTTAATTTCGTATCAACATTTTGGTTATGAAATATAGGTTGCACGCAGATGATGTGAACCTGACGTAATAAAATGGAATCATCTTATTCTGTCCAATTCTTTATTCTCTATCTCTTCATATACAATTTTGATAGAGCGTCAATACACAAATAACAACGAGGAGCCAAATTATATCACAGTTTACATACGAAAAAAAAAATTAACAGTTTAGAACTTACTACAATAGTTATCTCTCTTTTACAAACAGCGAGATCATGACTATTGTTGACGCACGTTCTTTTCAAAGCATATGTGTGTCCGTGCTGAGAAACAACACGAAATACAACACCAAATCCTCCTAAAATAATTAAAGGGAGAAAGATAGGAATAAACAATAAATGTAAGCCATGTATCAGAAAGAAAGAGATGGTTAACAGTCCACCTATATACCGCCAGACAGGGTATAATGTTCACACTTCTGGAGAATAAAATGTTCATCATTCCTAGACTGCTTTATCCTCAATTGGAAGTAGCGAAGATCTCAGCTCGTTGTGTGTACAGTGCATGGCTCGATATATGTTGAGTCGGATTTGTGTAGTAGCGACTCGGTGGTTGAGGCTCTCGACTTGCAGCCATTAGTTCAAAGTTCGGTTCACTTCAGTTTAAGCAACCGGATAATACAACTAGTCCTTACATTTAAAGCTTGTTTCTTTTAAAAAATACATGAATTTGTTAATAAGGTGATAAGAAATATCAAGCTGTGAATGTACAACTCAATGCAATGTGAATAAGCTACTCAAGCAATAGATAAGTTCCTACCAGGTTGTTTAAGCAAGAAAGTAGTTAAGAAAGACGCTGTAAACGGCGTAACATTAAAACGCTAACACTTATCTGGTTTCTTTCTACAGGATACTACGGACTTGTATTCACTCAACCACAAAATCCCAGAATAATTTAAAGTCAATTTTTAGTCAAAATTGTGAAGACTAGTAGCCAAATTGTTTACTGTGTTAACTTAAATTTGGACTGAGGACCAGACACACATTGGTAAACACTTAAATACTTATATACACCAGCTATAAATCACTTTACACACCAAAATTAATCCACTTTGAGAAAGTAACTATTATTTACCGCGAAATTAGATAAAAACAAATTCTTAAAAAAAATTGAGTAGCAAGTATGTCTTTTTAAAGTTATTTTAATTGTCTAATGAAAGTTGTGGGATTAGTAACCCAGTATATGTGCAAATTTATTAAACAATCAAATGAAAAATCATCAACTCCATTACTATGGAAGGATACTAAACGGATAAATGCGGGAATATTTCCCAATGCATTTTAAACCAAAACAAAATAGCACAAAATTTTATCGCGTTTTTAGGTTATTTATATTACTAATTATAAAACGCATACTTTGGTGCACTGTTTTACAGTTGCCTTTACTAAAGAGATCAATACTATCTGCATTACATCTCAAATGTTCTAACCCTATTCTGAATGCTAAAGTTACCGTTTAATGAATTCTATCTTCTTAAATTATACAGGCAAGTACAAAATCATGAAAAACTATTCATATATGTCGTTCTGCATAACAAAATTACTCATGATTAATTTGACTGAAAATGTACATCCTAGGTAGTTTCACAACAACACCTCATTACTATGTACTGGTAATTGACGTAAATTGCAATTACTTCTAGTCTTACCTTCAGCTATAACTGATTCAACTATTAGTGTGAAACTACCCAGTTTGAAATTACGCCCGACAGTAGTAACGTGAGTACCTTGGTGGTTACCAAGGTTGTTATATGAAGTAAACCCTTCATCAGAATCCCCTTGAGCAAGGCGAGCTAATATTTTTTTCATGATTTGCGAAGTAAGGCTCAATTATGAGTATGTCTAACCGACTAACACGCATGTCCATCGGCTAAACAGACCGATGAGACAGCTGATATGTGCCGCTAATACGATGCACAAGGTCAAATTCCTGTACGATATTCAATTCATCATACACAAACAATGTGACTACCTATAATATGAAAATTAATTTAATTGAGCTCATATATTGAGTTTTAAGTCCAGTTATAAATTTCTGATAACATCCAATGACGGTAGTCAAACTGCGTAATCACATTATTTCTAGTAAACTTGTAGCGTCCACTGAAGTTCCTGTACTTAATATTTCATTTATTAAACATCCTTAATTCGTAATACTTGGTGTGGTTTGGTTAAGTAACGGTTCTTGTCATACCTGCACATTACAATTACGGTTTGCTTGGTTTTGTTTCATCGAAATAATTTATTACGTATCTTTCGCCAATTATATTACCTGATCTGGTAACCAGGCATCGAAGCGTTGAAGATAATGGCTGAATTTTACAGATTCACATCATTATGGGATTCATATGAATACCACGCATTATCTAAGTATTAAACTAAGTAGGATCTGCAATTAGACGTTTAGCCAACTCAATAACGACGAATTCCACAAACTGGCGAAAATATTTTTACCTCTTGTTTTTCCAGTTATTTAAAATCCATTTCATTGTATTCTCAAGAAACCAGGTTTGTACTTATAGTTTGGAAGATTATCAAAAATTGTGAGGTGAAAAAAGAGAGACCGAATATATCAAGTGAACCAATTCAGTTAGATATAATAAGTAAGAGCAAGATTATTGACGAGTAGATAGTGATGACGGAGTTAATTATGTAAATGTTAGTGCTACAGAATGGTAGTAAGAACGACATTTAACAGAAAGTCAACTCTTATCTTGAACGACTGCTTGTAGTCGACAACGGTACACATAGTTATATAGTCTTTTCCTAAAACACTAAATTGAATGGGTTGTCCTCGCTTTCTATTGAATCTCATTTAATGTTGACTAAACTGGTATTGTCCTTACCTGTGTGTTTTATATGATGCTGCAGGAGTTATCTTGTGAAATGCAGTAGCAAGGCGAAATGTTAGTCAATCATTTGAACCCCCGATTTCTGTGAATAGGGACCCCTGTCATGGGGCTCCATCATTGACAGGTAATCATTCTGAAATTAACATTGGTGGTATGATCGTCCCATAACAATACTTTGCTTATTACCGAGTCAAATATGACCACTTTATTGTCATTACCACTTACTAAGGTTAAGATAGGTAAGTTTTGAACAAACGGTTGACCGATCGATTGTAAGTAGTCCAGTTTGTGTAGCTCTCCATCACTTCCCTGAAGTGTGCTACTTCTTTTGTGTTCATGCAGGTCTACGGCCTTAATGGTGTTTGTTAGGTACACTGAAGATCACTGTATTCAGAACATACCTTTCATAAGGCCGAAGGCTGGTGTGTTAAAGTCTTTGACGGTAAGAAAAAGAATAATATTTGTGTCCAGTAATTTTATGGATTATAATGTCTTGGAAAAAACACGATGATCAAAATATGTTTAGAATAGTGTCCTAGATAGTAGCGATCAGTAGGCGCATACATCCACCTTGTGACTATTAGTCCCCAAAGCTATAATGGATATTACAAGACAAATGGGCCAACCATCAAACAGTCATATTATACTTCACGCATCCATTTATATATACACAGAACGTGACGAGGCATCACATTAATAGAGAGAATGACATCTATACGAAACGGGAACAATAATGACTAAGGACTGGGAGCATAGATACAGAATTAGTTGATCATAGTTATTGAATGACAAATGATATGACAACAGTTTATGAGTTTAGTGGGAGGTTAGGGCGATGGGAATATGACAATAATATAAATAAAATAACCGATGTACATATATTTAGAATAAATGAAATAGTCTTCTGCAAGCAGTTCAGAAAGTCAGAAACTCCTCTTGAGTTTGCCGACAAAACATGGATAGCTAAAATACCTTATAGTGGCTTTAGTTGTGATTGTTTGTTATGGGGGTGGAATATATCTCCCAACAGGTACCTTGTATCTCTCTGGAAACAATGCCAATTCGCTTCTGAGATTTCGATGGGGGATTATGGAGTAGAAAAGCCCCTTGGTAGTGTCTTATAAATCATTACCATACCTTCTCACCTATGGTTCTTGTCCTTTCTCAATAGCATTGATTCTGTAAGGCATATCTAATTATCCGTGTCGTCTAAGGCAAGCTTAGTTTACACATTGATGAAAAGCCAAAGTTATTCTTGAGTAAAAAGATATCTGAGCCCGGAGTTCTGACTTCATAGTAACTTGACATTGCTATGTAAATGCGTAATTGATTCATTACTATGTGAGATTCTTGTGGTGGAAAACCTTCATATTAAGCTATAGCTAATGAAAATGTGTCAAGCCCTAAGATGATCATTTCATTATAGACTGTCTCTTACAGACATTTTAAGGTGGAATTACTCCGTTATCTACTTCAAAACGAACTGCTCTCCCCCTCCCAACATGAATTGTAAAAAACTAAGTCTTGTGACACATGCATGCTAGGCTACCTAGATGACATAACTACGCATCGAGACAAAAGACTTCTAGTATCCGCTTTATTTCTTGACTTCAGTAAAGCCTTTGACAAAGTCTCGCATAAAAGACTACTTATTAAGCTAAAGTCATACGGGGTCAAAGACCCACTTCACTCATGGTTTGCATCTTTCCTAGAAGGAAGACAGCAAACAGTAAAGTATAATAATAGCCTCTCATTACCTAAACCAATTACTAGCGGCGTAATACAAGAAAGTGTACTGGGTCCTTTATTGTTCATCATTTACATAAATAACATAATTAACGTTATAAAACATTGTCGACTGTATTTATATGCGGATGATCTCAAGATAGTATATAGCTATACACCGGATGTTTTAGAAGACATGACTCTAATTCAAAAGGACCTTGATAGCCTAACTGCCTGGAGCCAAAAATGGCAACTACCACTCAACCATAGTGAATGTGGAATCATGCACATAGGAAACCATAAGCCCCAGTTCACGTTTTATCTAAATGGGTCTAAAGTCCAAATACTCCAATCAACAAGCGACTTGGGCATCAAATACTCAGGTAACTTGAAGTCCACAGAGTATGCCTCCTCTATAGTCTCGAAAACTAGAAAATTAACAAGCTTTCTACTTAAAAACTTATTTACAAGGGAGGCTAAACTTACTTTTTTTAAGATATATGTAAGACCTACACTCGAGTACTGCTCATTTATCTTCTCGAGCATGAATAACATAGACAGGACACGTATAGAAAGCGTACAACGAAGTTTTACACGCCGAATTCTAGGCACTAACAGCAACATGAACTACACGGCTGATGCAAAACACTCTCCTTATAACCCCTGAGTCATCGCCGACTACGACATAACTTAATATTTTTCTGTAAAATTATCACCGGAATATCATTCTCAGCCTTCTCTCCCAATGAAACCAAACGCCTAGATATGATCTTCGAAACTACGAGGCAAAATTACTTATTAATAAATACCAAGCACAACAACGCTGTAAGTTCTTTATCGTACTCTACAGCAAACTCTGGAATAAGCTACCACAAAATATTCGCACTACTAACTCTATCCTTAAGTTCAAACGACTGATAACCACATACCTAGAATCTTATGCAAATTCGTTGAAGACTTACCACTTAACGTTGATTCAACCAGCAATGGCTTATTAATGGTCTAAAACTACAAACACTGCACAGTGACTAAAAAAAAGCGATGAAAAGAAAATTCTGGTTTAATACTGATTATTTTGCTCCTACTAATTAAAAATTCGTTTATATTCTTTCTATTTCATATATTCCTCTATATCACTATCGACCCGAGTTTGTGATCTGCTTTCATATGGAATTGGTCTCCTTTAAGCAACTTACTCCAAACGATGGTTGAGAACGAAATTAACGCATCAGTAACTCACCGTTCTAGACCAACCCACATAAATTGGCTATTATAACCTAATATCAAATACTCAGTCTTTTCCCGTTTCTGGAGAGTCTCTATGATCCATTCTGCTTACCCACAGCCATTTTCTGCGATTACAGCACCACGGTCGAAAAACGCGCGAACGCATGCTGGAAGTGTTCTACAGTACATAACACATCTCTAATTCCTTAGCACTGTAAGCTCTGGACCTTGTTATAGTTGACTTTATAACTATTAATTAATGTCTTCATATAGCATGATTTTCATAAAAATGACTCTCTATATATTCCCTGTTAAAAACAATCTATCATTCTGATCATGCCTGTAAACTGGTATGCTCTCATGTACAAAATGCTACCTGAGAATAAACTATTATTATTATTAAATATAGTGTTCAATACAGGGCTCACCAGTTTGGCGTTTAGGTACGTTTCATTTTATTTAACAGAAGAAACAATAATCTTTGGTAATAGGTCTTTATTTCATATCATGGGCAGGAGACAGTTCGAGCGGCATGCTAATAATTCAAACATACAATGTCTCTCAACATTCAATATAAGATAATAGGAAA